>OX246755.1:12847500-15695000 GCA_945910035.1 Brachypalpus laphriformis
TTTAAATGGACCTTTATTGGTCTAAGTGTGTCTACACTCATGTCTACAAAGCCAAACCTAACCTTACCTTGGTTCCTCTTTTGTCGTACTGATGTTCAAAGAATGCTTGCAATGGAGATTGAAAGGGACTCGAACAACACGACGTAAGAATAGGTTGTCATAGGAAATCTTTACAAAGCTGGTTGGGGTCTAGCTTGATTTCGTGTTCACTTATGAGCAATTCAGCTTTAGAGAACAACAAGGGAATGCTGTCAATAGGATCCAAGTAATGTATCTCAATACGCGGTTTGTCGTATGTTCTTCGAGAACGAGGGATCCTTAAGCAATATACATATACAATATCATATATGTATGTGGGGACCTGCATTGAGATTGATCGGAAAACTACTGACTGCTCAAAACTTGACTTGGGCCAGTAGCGCAATAATCAAGCTCGTGATGAAGTTTTTACTTTACCTGCTAGTGGTGTTCCCCGGGCAGATATACGTATCAACCCTTATACGGGTAGGCTAAAATTGCAAGTGCGGTTTGTCTAGGGCCTTGATTCTAGATTAGGTAAGGTGGGCCAGCAACCTGCGTTACTGAAAACCGACCGCTACAGAAACCGACACTACGCCTCAAATAAGGAATGATCACAAGTTGACGACTTTTGGCTATTGTACCCGGACAAAGATAGGTTTCTGGAATGTAAGGATGCTCCTCGACTTGGCAAGCGAAGGTCCTTACAATGCCAGATTCGTTCAATTGGAAAAAGAATTCATGCGATATAAACTGGACATTTTGGGGGTAAGTGAAGTAAGATGGTTAGAAGCGGGCGAGTACCAGTCCCCAACGCGTAGCACTGTACTACTCTATTCTGGAAGACTATCCGGAAGTTTGCGGGAATATGGAGTCGGACTACTGTTAAAAACAACAGTACGCAAGGGACTAATTTCCTGGCAGCCTCATGGTGATAGGATTATGACGGCCAGATTCCGGACTAGAGTACGACACGTCACCATCATACAGCGTTACGCCTCAACGAATAGTTCGTCTGAGGACGAAAATGAGAGTTTCTACAATCTCTTAAGTGGCGTCTTCAACACAACACCAAACGGAGACATTGTCATAGTAATGGGGGATTTGAATGCCAAGGTAGGCAACGACAACGAAGGGCTCAAACATGTAATCGGGAAGCATGGACTAGGCAACCGCAATGACAACGGCGAAAGGTTTGTGGATTTCTGCAATGCCAACCGCCTTGTGATAGGTGGCACCATGTTTGAGCACAAGACCTGCCACAAAGTTAGCTGGGTTTCCAATGACAGGCAAGTAACCTCCAACCAAATTGACCATTTTGCCATCAGCCGCCGCTTTAGAAGGAGTCTCCTGGACATCCGAAACAGGCGAGGGACAGATATGGGGATAGTACAAGATGACCATCTTATGATAGCTACTCTCCAACTACGCACTGCTGCAGTTCGAAGATCCCACGACAACACAAGAATGCCCAGGTTCAACATCGATAGACTTAGTGATCCCTCAGTGCGCCAACAATTAAGGGAGCACGCAAGGTGTGGAAGCAATCAGCAGCACTATGCCCGCAACCATCCAAGACCATTGGTGTGCTGTGAAAAATGTTTTTACATCTGGTGCTGAAAGAATTGTCGGCCGATCGCAGGGAAGACATAGGGCGTGGCTTTCCGAGGATACGTGGAGACGGATTGACGAACGAAAACAGCTGAAAGCTCGCATTGCAGCTACCCCAGCAGTAGGGAGAAGCGAGCTGGAGTCCCTATATCGCATGAAGATGAGAGAAGTTCAGCGTAGCGTGCGACATGACAAGCGCAACTACATCAAAGCGCTGACTACAGAAGCAGAAGAAGCTGCACGGAGGTGCGACAGCAGGACCGTCTACAGAATCACGAAAAAGCTGACAGGTGATCGCAGCTCCACCCAACATCCAGTGAAAAGCCTAGACGGCTCCTTGCTCATTTCGGATGAGTACCAGCTCAAGAGATGGAACGAGCATTTTGCTACGGTTTTGAACCGTGTATTCGCTAGCGATATGCTCCCAAATCAGACTGAGATGCCCGACGTGAGGAGCTCCCGAATACGCACCACGACTCCCAGTAAAGATGAGATCATTACCGCGATCAAGGCATTCAAAACTAACAAGGCGGTAGGACTTGACGGTATCCAGCAGAGCTCTTACGAGCAGCGCCAACAACATCGGATGAGCTTCTGCTTCCACTTATAGATAGAGCTTGGGAAGCTGAGAGCTTTCCTAACGAGTGGAAAAGGGGAATGATCGTCAAGCTTCCTAAGAAAGGAAATTTAATGGAGTGCGGAAACTGGAGGGGTATCTGCGTGCTGCCTGTTGTAGCTAAGATAATAGCTAAAATTACCCTGAAGCGAATCAAACAACATCTCGAAGACACACTCGATGCCGAACAAGCAGGTTTCCGCTCTGGATCCTCCTGTGCCGATCACATCAACACCCTGCGGATTATCATCGAACAGTGTGTTGAATATCGATCGCCACTGCACCTGTTGTTCATCGATTTTGAGAAGGCGTTCGATAGTGTCAACAGAGACTTTATTTGGCGTGCCTTACGGCTGAGAGGTATTCCCGATAAACTAATTGCTATTATCAAAGCTACATATGAAAGCTCCAAATGTCACGTTCTGCACAGGGGGAGGTTGTCTGAGGAATTTGAGATCCAAAGTGGGGTAAGACAAGGCTGTATCCTTTCACCAATATTATTCCTATTGGTGATCAGCGATGTGCTTCATGTAGCTTTGTCGACGGGAAATGGTGGAATTCGATGGACTCTTACATCTCAACTGAAACATCTTGAATACGCTGACGATGTATGCTTACTCTCCCACAGAATTATGGATCTCCACCAAATGACAGCAGATGTGGAGCAAGTGTGGCTCAAGTGTGCATTACTAGACAACCGGTAGAGAGAGTAGAGGGTTTCCAGTATCTTGGGAGTATTGTCTCGACCGATGGTGGAACCGAACTGGATATAGCCAACAGGATCGCCAAAGCAAAGTCCACGTTCGGGATGTTGTCCAAAATATGGCGAAGCAATGCAATCAGTTTGAGCACCAAAATAAGACTTTTCCCCTCCAACGTTGAATCCGTGCTGTTATATGGTTGCAGCACGTGGAGAGTGACCACTACTATCACCAGAAAGCTGCAAACGGTTGTTAATAGGTGCCTGCGCAATGTCTTAAGGATTTTCTGGCCCAATCGTATCTCCAAGGAAGACCTTTACGAGAGAACGGGTCAGGAACCAATAGGCATACCTATCCAACGGCGGAAGTGGCAGTGGATTGGTCACACGTTGCGAAAGCGTGATAGTTATATAGCGAACCATGCTATGCAATGGAACCTTCTAACTCAGGATGGCAGAAGACCTGGCGGTCCGAGGAGAACATGGCGCAGAACAGTCGAAAAGGAGGCACGGCAGTTAGGGAAACTTGGGGAGAACTCAGACACATTGCCAGCATCCGTACACAATGGCGCGTAGGCATAGTAGAGGCCCTAGGACCCACAAGGTGATACAGGACATAAGTAAAGTAAGTAAGTAACACCTCGAAGGAATTTTGTCAGCTTATACCTGCGATTTCATCTGGGTCAGTACCCAGATTTCATTACTATAGATGAGAGTTGGAACATATATTGAGTTAAGGACCGATAACTTAGCTTTCACACTATGTTCGGCCTGCCTTTCACCACATCGACCAAGCTCTCTCGGAATTGATCCGGCCTTACTAATTCTACTCAGCATTGCTCCATCCATCGCTCGTTATAATGATCGGGAGGTCCTACAACTTCTCCACCTGCTTCAATGGGACACCACTAAAACGCATCGTGTATTAATTTCAGCATAGGCACAGGCGGTTACAAGCCCTTTGAGTGTGTGCTGAAGTTTGGTTTGAAAGGACTCAAGGATGATCAAATTTTTTGCGAAGAACAAATGACTAATCTTTAAGTCATGTAACGTACAGCTATATCCCCTTTTAGAATTTCGTCACACTGTCTATGACCACTACTGATCTTCACTGATAAATTAGACGGTGTGGAGTGATGGAATTAGACCTTTTAATCTAAAATCCTTATGAATCCTTTAGATGCAATGCAAGAATATGAGTTCCTAGGGTATCTTTTCCCATGGTACAGAAAAGCACAAGATAGATCTACAGATCATCGCTTAACCTTCCCATGAAGTACACATTTCCCATGGCTCACCTGAAAGGTTAAACAATTTCCATTGATCCCTCGTTTAAGCCGACAAATTGCCCTCGGTTAGCCATGTTACCCTAATGACTCATCACCCGTGAGATCCAGATCCACAAAAGTGCGCGCACATCAAAATAACTAGCTTTAGCCCATTTAGGCACAAAAGCAACCGCCTTTCACATAAACACTGTATCCACGTAGATAATTGAAATGCGCAATGTCTATCATTAACCCTACATACATGAGTTTGTCCTTAAAATGAAAGAGGGCCCCCATTACCATTTTCCCCGAAGATGTTTGCACGAATGGAGCTGCTACAGCAGCCATGCGTCATAATGCGCGAGCGCACACATTGTGTGCTTCATCCAATTATCAGCGATCGGTCGCTGCGCGTCGCACTTGGTGGAGAGAGGTAAAGAACACTTCTTCACCTCAACCTCCACCACTTTCATGATGCTGCTGCTTCTGCGGATCGTGCGCATAAATCAAAACGTTCATTACAGGTGCAGAGCAAGCAAGAGATATGTGGACGTGCTGTGGTATAGTGGGCCTGGTGGGTCCGCACTGATATGCGGATCATCATCATCCGTCCAACAACAAGACACGTACAATGGAGGATCGCACGATTTTTACCCCGACCGGAACATAACTCACCGCAACAATCACTCTGTGCTTAGGCCGCTTGTTGGGAGATAGGGGACTGAAGCATCCGATGGGATGAATGCTGCTGCTGCTGTTGGTGAAAAGTTGAGGTGCGCGTGCGTGTCGATCTCTCGATCATATGCGCGCGCGCTTATTAATTTGCGTGTGCAGCTATTTGCCTCAAGTGCTTCAAATTGGAGCATCTCGTCAATCGGTAGCGGTAGTCTCCTGGCTGACCCTCATTTTTCGCTCGCCCAGGTTCAGAGAGCGCAGTCTCAGCGTCAGGCGAACCTTCAATTCCGATCTGTCTATCTGCCTGGACGGTGATGATTTATTGCGACTGCAAATGAGGAGTACCTACTTACTGGCCACCTGGCCACTGGAGCAATCCATACTCACTGGCCGGCCGGCTTAACCAGTTCCCGTCTTGTCGGAGATATTTCTGTGCTAATTCTCAGGAATTAGCATCGACCGATGCCGATGACGAGATGAGAGGTCGTAATCTCGTAACTGCCCCCAATGTTGGAAATGAAGAAATTTTTTCTGCATCACTGCCGGGCTAATGGCTAAAAATGCCGCCAGCCATTCCTTCTATATGAATGCGTAATGTGTGCCACAAATGGCTGCGCGCGAGCAGCCTATAGACCGCAAGACTAATATCGGCCAATTCCGATCCTAATGACCTGAACAAATTGACAATTTATTGCACGATTGCAGAGCGCAGTGTCCTGCCGCTGTCCACACCACCATCTACAGAGACTCACCTCTACTCCAGTCACATTGTGTGTGTCTCCTATACCCTGGTCCGGAGGAGAGGTTTAGTTAAGCGAATGGTATGGCGTGTAAAATTATCATTTGCAAAGGTATTTCGCAGATAAAATAGTATCTATACTTGTTTATGAGCAAAAAAAGAAAAAAAAAAGTGTCTCGGTGCATTATGCTCGTAGTTGGACGGATATCTGTTGCACTTAGGTTCGTTCATTTAGTTGCGGCACTAGAGAGTGTTTGGAAATAAATTACAAAAGGTGCCACGGAGAAAATGAAGGAAAGTGAAGTTGGTTCGAATTAGGGCCTGTTAAAGTGTTTGAAAGTAACTTGCACTTAACCAGGCCGTAATTAGAAAGCGCTAGAGCAGTTTATGATGCAGCAATTCACCTTTCAGTTCATCGTATGATAATTCCGCTCCTTTTCGATTAGTTCCGCTACCGATCCGCTTCGTTTCTGTTAACACTTTGAAATTTAACCTGCCTTTGATTGCAAGGCGGGAAGTTACTATGCTTACAACTGGAACGAAACTATTAAGGACAACGAATTCGGTTTTTGCATATGGAACTTGAAGCTTGAGAAAAGTAGAGACTATCGACTCTGGGAGGTGATAGCACTTGGCTCTGGTGAGGGAGTTTCAAAGTACACCAACGTCACGTTATTCTTCTGCCAACTGTGGGTCTTCTAGTTAAAATACTCACAGAATCTCTGACAGACTTACTTACTTACTTAGGTGGCGCTACAGTTCGGGGTGAACCTGGGCTTCAACCAACAAGCCTCTCCATTTAGCTCGGTCTTTAGTTAATTGCCTCCAGTTGCGCACTCCAAGTTGGTCGAGGTCCCCTTGAACTTGTGCGCGCCACCTACGGCGATGATTCCCTCTACTGCGTCGTCCCTCGGGATTAGATTCGAATACTCTGCGGGCCGGAGCGTTGGTGTCCATTCACTCTACATACAGCGCGTCACCTTGTCTAAAACCTTTTTTGACATCAAAGGTCTCGGTGAGGTCATTACCAACCTTGATGGAGCAGCGAGCGTTGTCTATCGTCATCCTGCAAAGACGAACAAGTTTGGCAGGGATGTCAAAACTAGGCATGGCTCTATAAAGCTCTTCTCTATAGATGCTGTCATAGGCGGCCTTGAAATCGATAAAGAGGTGGTGAGTATCGATTTGGAATTCTTGGGTTTTCTCCAGGATCTGCCGAAGTGTGAATGGGTGCCGTGGGGCAAGTGGTTAGTGTGTCGGATCACTACGCATGAGGTTCCGAGTTCGAATCCCAGAAAACACCAACAAGTTTTTTCACGGTCCCACCTCTCGCGAGCGTGTGACAAACATCCGAGAGTATTGTTGTCATGAAAAACGCTTCTTAAATCGCCGTTCGGAGTCGGCATTAAACTGTAGGTCCCTTCCATTGGTGTGAAAAATATAACGCACACAACATGAGTGGTTGCGAGAAGCTAGGCCCTGGCACTTTAAAGAGCTGTTGCGCCAAATATTTGTTTTTTTTTGCCGAAGTGTGAAGATTTGGTCGATGATGGACTTTCCTGGCCTGAAACCGCACTGATAGGGTCCAATCAGGCTGTTGATAAAAGGTTTCAGGCGTTCACACAATATCGCAGAAAAGATCTTGTATGCGTTGTCGAGGAGACTGATGCCTCTATAATTGGCGCAGTTGAGGGTGTTTCCTTTCCTGTTGATCGGGCAAACGATGCTGAGGTTCCATTCATCAGGCATACACTCGTGTGACAAAATCTTAGAGATGAGTTGGTGTATGCACTCTACCAATTCATCACCAGCTGCCTTTAAAAGTTCGGCCGGTAAGCCGTCAGGTCCAGCATCCTTGTTGGATTTCAGCTTGGATATTGCTGTCCTCACTTCATTCTGGTCAGGTGGATGAAAATGTTAGCTATCATCGTCTATGTTGAATGGTTCATTCTGCCTGACAGCGGGATGTTGGTCTTCGTCGCCGTTATACAGTCTGCAGAAGTAGTTTTTCCATATTCTCAGCACCGACTGTGATTCTACTACGAGGTTTCCATTTTCATCTCTACAGGTTTCTGTACGGGTATTGCTCCTCTGACACGATCTTTGTACCTTCTGGTAAAACTTCCGTACATTGTTCCTGGAGTATAAACCCTCGATATTCTCGAACGCGCGCCTCTCATGCTCTTTCTTCTTCTTTTCGAGAAGCCGATGTTCTTCCCGTCTCTTTTGCTCGAAGAGCTTACGAGCAGCTCTCGTCTTCCTTTGCAGCACCGCTTTGTATGCCTCTTGTTTTGCTGCATGCACTCGCCGGCATTCTTCGTCAAACCAGGGGTTTCGCGGTGGTGGGTGAGCGAGACCCAGCACATCAGTCGCGGCGTTTCTGATGGCATGTTGGCAGCGTTGCCACTGGTCTTCGGCACTTGATGCTGGCGGCATAGGGGTGATTGAGAGATTTCGGAATACGCGTTCTGCGAAGAGTCTGGCGGTCTCTTGCGATTGTAGCTTTTCGAAGTTAAATTTTCTCACAGTGATTCTTCTTCGTTGCTCAGATTGGGATATCCGCATTCATACCTTGGCTACGACAAGGTAATGATCCGAGTCTACGTTGGCCGCTCGGAAGGTCCGGACATCCAGAATATTGGAGGGATGCCCTGCTTCGATCGCAATATGACCAATTTGGTTGATCGCTACATGATCATTGGACCGCCATGTCTGCTTATGAATATCGAGATGAGGAAACCATGTGCTTGCTATGGTGACATGTCGCTCCACAGCGAAATCAATTAGCCTTAGTCCGTTATCAGACGTGGTGTAGTGTAGGCTATGCTTACCGACTGCCCTACCAAAGACGTCGTTAAAATCGCCCAATACGATTTTAATGTCGTTTTTAGAACATTGCTCATATGTCTTCTCCATGTGCTCGTAGAAACACTTTTTGGTGGCAGGGTTCTTTTCTTCCGTGGGGGCATGAACACATATTAGGCTTATGCTAGCGAATTTAGCCTTGATCCGAATAGTCATAATACGCTCGCTCACGTGTCGGAAGCTTAAGACTTCTTGCCTAAGTCTGCCGCGTATGACAAATCCGCATCCGAATAAGCGTTGCCTGTTGCCTCTGTAGCAATCACCGTAGTAGATGTCACAGTTTGCCATCCTCTTTTTGCCCGGCCCATCGCATCGCACTTCCTGGATGGCAGTAATATCTGCTTTATACCAGTCTAGGGCCTCTGCTAGTTGTTCGGCTGCAAGTGGTCTGTAAAGGGACAGAACATTCCACATACAGATCCGAAGGTCGTTGTCCTTATTTCGTTTGCTGGGGTCGTCATTAGTTGAGTCATCCTTATCCGAGGCTTTTGGTTGTTTTTTTACGTGGTAGGGAAGTTACCCCGACGGCACAGCCCCGAACCTGGAGGGCCAGTTCCTTAATTATTCCCCTAGGACGGGGGCGGGTACAACGGTGCCAGTAGTCCACTACGGGAGTATGAGCGCTGCCGTTGGCCCATTAAGGGCTCCTCCGCCACTATCTCTATTCCAATGTCCTGACCAACATTGGCAATTCCTTACCGACCTGTAATCCGAATACGTCGAAGCAGCTCGCGCAAGGTATTCACTAAGTTCAACCTAAGTGGAACTATAGATGCCACCGTTGACTCGGTTTAGGGAATTCGTCCGCTGCCGCCTGGGGAAGAAGTGCTCTAGTGAGAAAACACTCTTCCCCCCTCTCATCTGCTGCCGCCAAGAATCCGCCAAGAATCCGCCAAACGGGGTTGGTTACCCATTTCTTGGATAAAGGTACTAGGCACCCGGCTGTCACCCCGTGGAGAGTAAGAGTTGGTAGGCCTCAGCTGAGTGAAAACGCTTGTGTTTTCATATGATCGCATGCACTACCGTTTGACCAGCCTGTGTATACTTACACCTATTTCAAAGTTGTTTGCAATCATAGTCAACCACATAACCCGTCAAAGATAAAAAAGAATTTTATTGGGAATTGAATTTCTTCTCCAACTACTAACTCCTGTTTTGTTCCTTAAGAGCTGTGAACCACACAATCCAGCGGGGGTTATTCACCCTTTCTCTCAAAAGCAAGAATCTACTTTTATCTTTCCTTCAAAACAAAACAAAAAAGTATCCATCTCTCTATCGAAAGAAGAAATTAATGGATTTGCAACGATGAAATCGACAACAGCCAACGACTAGTAGAGCAAAACATTTCCGGTTGTGCGGTCGATGTACCGAAAAAGGAACTTCTACAGACGACAGCCGCCACCATTTAAGCCATCGCCATCGCCTTGGCGCCCAATTCGGGAAAGTCTCGGGAAAGTCTTTATCTATCCTATTCCTGACTAGCAAACAAAATTGCAACGAAGAAAACTGTTTCGAGACATTTCTTACAGCCAAACTCCATCAGGACTTTGTTGGTGAATCTAATCCGGCGAAAGTTTATTGCAACACGTTGGGCAGGAGTTTCTTTGTTTGCATCTCCGTCTTGTTGGTCGTAAAGTTTCGACAAGAAATTTATGCTCAACAACAAGACAACTTTTAACCATCGATTACCCTGCACTTTGTCGCATGATTTAGATTCAACTCCTTTGGGGAGTGTCAATGCGATGAGCACCGTCGTGTCACCAAATCGAAGCACATTAACAAAAAAGAAACCTGTTCAAGGAGCAAAGGATGGTTGGTGGTGTTAATTTCACGGCAAGCTCAGCTCAAGTGCAATCAGCACCTTAAATGGAGATCGTTATGCGTGTTTCTGTAATAAATCAGCTGGCATAAGTGACACAAAACAGCCCAAAATAAAGTGGTTAAGGGACATCAAAGCGTCGGCTTTTCTGAAAGATATTTGTGCGGACAATTTATGCGGTATAAATTCGCTGTCGGTGTAATCGAGTTATGAGCAGTTTTCCAATTAAGATACTTTGAAATCGAAATTAACTTTGGATAAATGCTCACTTGGGCGATGGCAGGACCAGTGGGTCCTGCAGAGTAATGGCCGTAAATCGAGAGGAATGCGTATTAAGTTTAATAGCTTAATTAGAGATGAAGGCAGATTGTTTGTGGCTATGATGGTTGCAGCCCATTTTTGAGTTGTGAAAGTCATCGATTTTTTTGGAAGCTCTCTCTGACAACATGCGGTCTATGAGAATGTTGTACAGGAATACCTCGATTTACGTCGTTTTCGGGACCGAGAAAATGCGATGTAAATCGAAAATAAAATTATCCAACAATCGTACAGTCCATATGGATTGAAAAAGACTTACTCCGAATGATATTGTGCACGAAATCGGTGAGATGTGCATCTCTGTTAAATAAGAATGACGGAAGAGGGAATTTCGTGAGAAAATTGTGTTTCAAGGAAGGACGTTAATCGAAACTGGGAAGTAAAAAACCGGACAACGTAAATCGAAATAACGTAAATCGAGGTATTCCTGCCTGTGGGACCTTAGACCATCATAGACTTCAGTAGTTAATTTTTGAGCTATGTTTAGATCCATAATAGAGCACCTATTCCCCCATAGCCCATCTACTGTGTAATATAATCAGAGAGGCCAATGCAGAGCATATCCCTGCTATTACGCGGGAGGAGCTACTCGATACATGCAGGAAGATAGGAAGCAACAAAGCACCTCGACCGATGGTGGGCAACTGGGTTATTGGGCAACCCCAATAAGGCAATGAAAGTGGCTGTTCAAAAGAGGCCGGACATTTTTATAGCCACGATGCAAAAGTGTATAGAGGAAGGAGTTTTTCCTGGTCCATGGAAGCTTCAACATTTGGTACTGCTACCAAAAGCAAACAAACCACCTGGAGAACCATCGTCATATCGCCGAATATGTTTAGTCGACACTTTAAGAAAGATACTTGAACGAATAATACACAACAGACTGCTCGTGTTAGCAGAAGAGAAAGCAGCACTGTCAGACCACCAGTTCGGATTTAGAAAATCGCGTTCTACCGGTAGTTGACACAGCAACTGGAGCGATCCAAGAAGAAAGACGGCGAGGGGGGGACAAAGAAATACTGTGCAGTAGTGACTCTGGACATCAAAAACGCCTTTAACTCGCAAATTGGTCGTTTATAAGGAGATCGCTAGCCAGAATGGATACTCCATACTACCTATTCAGGATAGTTACAAACTACTTCATCAACAGAAAGTTGAGGTACCAAACCGAAGAGGGGGTAAAGCACTACAACGTTACGGTAGGAGTCCCGCAGAGATCGATACTTGGCCCTCTCTTATGGAATATCATGTACGACGGAGTCCTGCGACTAGCATTGCCACAAGGAGCTAAGATAATTGGGTTCGCTGACGACATGTTGCATGCTAGCAGCCCGGGCTATTAGTATCTTTCGAAGCTTATTAAATCCCTTGGCGCCACCAAAAAAATAAAAATACATGTAGGTAGTATCTGAAGTTAAGTCCATGGAATCGTGGTCTAAAACAAGCAGCTGATAGGCCACAGATATGTATATTTGAAAAGACTTGCCCAAGGCGCAATATAGAATAGAGTTCCTCGATCTTGGGAAACAAATACTGGTGAACCATGAACAGCTGGGTCAGGTCAGATCAGAACCCTGATAAAGAGGCTACAAATGTTCACATTGCCACGGGAACATTACCAAGAAAAGCTTTCTCCTGAAGAGTCCAAGGATGCTTTTCTGACCTTATACAGCTGAAAGATTGAATAAGAAAAGTGATTTGTCCGAGAACTCTCGTAGCTACTTGACCAACTAAGTCAACCTTAAGTACTAGTTTCTGTTTAGGACTATGCCGGCTGTAGTGGACCTTGCGGCAGAAAGGCTTGACTTCCTAGGAAAACATTGGATCAGTACCGTGTGTATACCGCCATGCTATTCTGTCAGCTTTTCAATAAACATAGATACAAATAATACCTGCAGGTTCTGTAAGAGATGGTTGGTCAAATGGTAGTGCATGCGATTATATGAAAACACAAGCGTTTTCACTCAGCTGAGGCCTACCATCTCCTACTCTCAACCTCCACGCGGTGACAACCGGGTGCCTAGTACCTTAATCCAAGAAATGGGTAACCAACCCCGTTTGGCGGATTCTTGGCGGATTCTTGGTGGCAGCAGATGAGAGAGGGGGGGGAAGAGTGTTTTCTCACTAGAGCACTTCTTCCCCAGGCGGCAGCGGACGAATTCCCTAGACCGAGTCAACGGTGGCGTCTATAGTTCCACTTAGGTTGAACTTAGTGAATACCTTGCGCGAGCTGCTTCGACGTATTCGGATTACAGGTCGGTAAGGAATTTCCAATGTTGGTCAGGACATTGGAATAGAGATAGTGGCGGAGGAGCCCTTAATGGGCCAACGGCAGCGCTCATACTCCCGTAGTGGACTACTGGCACCGTTGTACCCGCCCCCGTCCTAGGGGAATAATTAAGGAACTGGCCCTCCAGGTTCGGGGCTGTGCCGTCGGGGTAACTTCCCTATCACGTAAAAAGCCGATGGTTCCGAAACAACCAAAAGCCTCGGATAAGGATGACTCAACTAATGACGATCCCAGCAAACGAAATAAGGGCAACGACCTTCGGATCTGTACGTGGAATGTTCTGTCCCTTTACAGACCACGTACAGCCGAACAACTAGCAGAGGCCCTAGACTGCTATAAAGCAGATATTACCGCCATCGAGGAAGTGCGATGGGATGGGCCGGGCAAGGATGAAAAACTGTGACATCTTCTTCTTTTTCTTCTTCTTCCTTTTATCAGCGAGGCTATGATCCGAAAACAAGGGATCACAACCCTCCCACTTCACCGCATTTCTACTGATCCGCCTGTGGGGTTCGAAAAACTGTGACATCTACTACGGTGATTGCTACAGAGGCAACAGGCAACGCTTATTCGGATGCGGCAGACCTAGGCAAGAAGTCTTAAGCTTCCGACACGTGAGCGAGCGTATTATGACTATTCGAATCAAGGCTAAATTCACTAACATAAGCCTAATATGTGTTCATGCCCCTATGAAAGAAAAGGACCCTGCCACCAAAGAGTGCATTTCTAACATTGAATCCGTGCTGCTATATGGTTGCAGCACGTGGAGAGTGACCACTACTATCACTAGAAAGCTGCAAACGTTCATTAATAGGTGCCTGCGCAATATCTTAAGGATTTTCTGGCCCAATCGTATCTCTAACGAACACCTTTACGAGAGATCGGGTCAGGAACCAATAGGCACAACCATCCAACGGCGGAAGTGGCAGTGGATTGGTCACACGTTTCGAAAGGGTGACAGTTCCATAGCGAACCATGCTATGCAATGGAACCCTCTAACTCAGGATGGCAGAAGAACTGGCGGTCCGAGGACAACATGGCGCAGAACAGTTGAGAAGGAGGCACGGCAGTTAGGGAAAAGTTGGGGAGAACTCAGACACATTACCATAAACCGCACACGATGGCGTAGTAGAGGCCCTAGGACCCACAAGGGGATACAGGAGATAAGTAAGTAAGTAGGTACCACTGCCCTGAAAGCCAACATAATCAATGCCATTGGTCCAATTCAGCCTGATATATGCGCTAGAGTTATGGAAAACTACACGATTCGGATGAGCGTCAAGCCGCGGCGGACATTTGAATGATGTTATATTCCAAACATAATGGCATCCATGGGCATTCTAAATAAATAAAAAAATGCAATGTATCTCACTTACAGCTTGTTTTATACAAATTTCTTCATCTTCTCATCTTCATCTTAGATCCTTTAACCCTTCGGGGGGCATAGGGCGTCAACCACGCCTGCGCGCCATCTTGTTCGAAGTTCTGCAACGCATTCCTAAAGACCTCGATTCCTCCTCCTCAATTCCTACTCTGCCTGCCTGGGTGAGCGGATTCCACTGCATGGCGTATTTCGCAATGGAGTTGTCTTCGTGCCGTAGGGTGTGTCCAATCCATTGCCACTCTCCTCTTCGTATATTTATGCTTATAGGTTCTTGGCCCGTTCTCAGATAAAGTTGTTCGTTCTACATGCGATTCGGCCAAAAAATCCTCAAGATGATTCTTAAGCATTTGTTTATAAAGACTTGCAGCTTGCGTGTGTTAATGGTGTCTACCTTCCAAGTACTGCACCCATAAAGCAGCACTGATTCTGCGTTGGAGCGGAACAGCCGTAGCTTGGTTCTTAAGCTAATAACATTGCTTCTCCAGATTTTGGACAGCATTCCGAACGCAGCTTTAGCCTTTCCGATTCTGCTGCACACATCCAGTTCGGTGCCACCGCGATTAGTCGAGACCACACTTCCTAAATAAAGAAAGTTATCAACTTTCTCGACTTCCTGTCCGGCAATGTTAAGTTGAGCGCGGTTGTTAGAAGAAGTGCTCAGGGCTTTTGTTTTGGCTGTGTTTATTTTTAGCCCCACTTTGTTTGCCTCAGCTTCTAGATTTTGGGCCATGAAATGAAGATCCATTATCCGATGTGAAAGTAGACAAACATCGTCAGCGTAATCTAGGTGTTTAAGGTAAGATGTCATAGTCCAACGAATTCCAGAATTAGCTTCCGTCAATGCTGCACGGAGTACATCGCTGATAACCACCAAGAACAATAGTGGTGACAGTATGCACCCTTGACGTACTCCACTTTGGACTTCAAAATCGTCCGACACCTTACCATTGTGCACGACGTGACACTTGCCGCCCTCATATGTAGCCTTGATAATAGCTATAAGTTTTTCTGGAATGCCTCTCCTGCGCAAGGCCAACCAAATAGCATCTCGATTCAAGCTGTCGAAAGCCTTCTCGAAGTCGATAAACAGTAAATGTAGCGAAGACCTATACTCAACGCATTGTTCGATTATGATCCGTAAGGTGTTTATGTGGTCGATGCAGGAGGATCCAGCGCGAAAGCCTGCCTGTTTGACATCGAGAGTTGAATCTAAATGTTCTTTAATTCGTTCTAGAATTATTCTAGCTATTATTTTGGCTACAGCTGGAAGAACACATATACCTCTCCAGCTACCGCACTCCATCAAGTTTCCCTTCTTTGGAAGCTTAATGCTCATCCCCCTTTTCCACTCCTGCGGAAATTGTTCGCTATCCCAAGCTCTCCGTATTAGCGGATACAGCAAGTCTACCGATGTTTTTGGCGCCGCTTGAAATAGCTCGGCAGGGATGCCATCAATACCCACCGCTTTGTTTTTCTTGAGGGACTTGATTGCTGTTATTATTTCAGTTTTACTGGGACGTACGGTGCGAATTCGGGAATTTGTTGCTTTGAACTGCTCATTCGAATTCAAGATCATACCGCCGTCGTCTAAGTGATTTAGCACTGTAGCAAAATGTTCTCTCCATCCAGTGAGCTGATCCTCATCCGAAATCAGAAGGTTACCGTCTAGACTCTTCACTGGATGTTGTTTGGAGTTTCGACCACCAATGAGCTCCTTAGTGATGCTATAAACAGTCCTACTGTCCCACCTACTCGCTGCTTCTTCAGCCCTTGAGGCCAGTGAGTTGACATATTGACGTTTGTCACGCCTCACGCTACGCTGCACTTCTTTCTTCTTCGCACGGTATTGGGTTTCAAGCTCGGTTCTCTCTACTGCTGAGACCGCTGCAATCCGAGCCTTGATTGTTGTACGCTCATCGATCCGTCTCCAGGTGTCTTTTTTTTTTTTTTTTTTTTTTTTTTTGATTGGGAGGGGTAATCTTCAAACGACGAAACTCAGTACGTCCTGAGTAACAGTGTGGGACTCTTACTCACTAAACCCCCCTCCCACGACCGCCCCATTCCCCGCGGTACTGCCGTCAAGCATTTCATCGCGGGGGGGGTTTTAGTCTGATGTATTCGACTAGTGCATGTTTGCATTATCCTGCTCAGCATTGATTGTATTTCGCCGGTCTGATTCTTTCCTTTCCCTTTCTAGGGTTCTTAGAATCTTCATTATGCGCATTGTGCTCCCAGCGACTGCGTCCCATGCCTCCTGGCTTTTGAGCATTTCGCCAACGATGTTTTCTGGCGTCAGTGGATGGCCGAGTTCACTCCTTAGTGCATTCCTTTCGTCGAGGAATCTTGGGCATTCAAAAAATATATGTTCTGCGTTTTATACACAGTCAGCGCAATGCAGACAGTAAGGGCTATTGTCGTGTTTATACTTATGTAAGTACGAACGAAAACATCCATGGCCCGTTAGGAACTGCGTTAAGTAGAACTCAAGTTCTCCATGTTGTCTGTCGAACCATGGCTGGATTTGGTGTATGAGCCTATGGGTCCACCTGCCTTTCTCAGAAGCATTCCAGCGTTCTTGCCATTCTCTTAGGCTTTCTGCTCTATAGAGCCGGTTTTCGCTGGCCTCGTTTCTTTCTCTTCTTGCGCAGTACTGACGTTGCTGTTCTACTGCCAGGATATCTACTGGGAGCATTCTCGCTACCACGCAAGCTGCATCGCTAGAAGTAGTGCGAAATGCGCAGCTAGCTCTCAATGCACATATTCGATACACAGATGTGATATGTGATCTGTATGTTTTAATTGCCATGGCCCCGGCCCAAATTGGTGCGGCGTATAGGATTATAGACGTTACCACTCTAGCCAGCAGTAACCTACGGCTATGTCTTGGTCCTCCTATGTTGGGCATGATACGCGCGAGTGCGGCACTTGCTATTGCACCTTTTCGGCCTACATACTTAAGGTGATCTCTAAATGAAAGTCTCGTATCTATCATGACACCTAGGTATTTTATATGCGGTTTAGATGTGATTACATGGCCGCCGACTATAATGGTGAGAGTTTCTACCTTCTTCCTACTACTTATCAGGACTGCTTCAGTTTTATGCTCCGCCAGTGTTAGACCAACTGAGGTGAGCCATTTTCGTATTATCCTTATTGTCCAGGTGTCTGTAGAAAGCCATGTGCGGTGGTGTTTCTGCTTTTTACCGACATAAGTCGCAAAAGCATTTTTCACAGCACTCCAGTGGTCATCCATGTTCTCTATGCTGCTGATTGCTTCTGCTTCTAAGGCAAGATGGTCCCTGAACTGTTGGCGCACTTGGGGAACCTTGAGCCTGTCGATATTAAACCTGGTGATGTTAAGCAGCGGTTGCTGTTGACGGATGCAGTACGAAAGCGTAAATGAGCTATCATAGGATGGTGATCTCGTTCTTGTCCGACGTCAGCTCCACGTCTGTTTCGGACGTCCAGGAGACAATTTCTAAAGCGGCGACTGATCGCAATGTGGTCGATCTGGTTGGATGTTCGTTGCCTATCAGTAGAGATCCAACTGATCTTATGGCAGATGTTATGCTTAAACAGCGTACCTCCGATGACTAGGCGGTTGGTATTGCAGAAGTCCACAAACCGCTCATCATTGTCATTACAGTCTCCCACGCCGTGAACTCCCATCACGTGCTTAAGCATGGTGTTGTCGCCACCCACCTTGGCATTGAGATCTCCCATCACCATTACGATGTCCCCATTAGGCGTTTGGTTGTAGGCGGCGCTTAAGTGGCTATAAAAATCATCCTTTTTATCCTCAGTCGCGTCTAGAGCCGGAGCATAACACTGTATGATGGTAATTTTTCTAACTCTACTCTGGAACCTAGCCGTCAATATCCGGTCACTATGGGGTTTCCAGGATATGAGGCTACTACGTGCTGCTGGAGTTAACATGAGTCCTACTCCGGAACTCCGTGCACTTCCAGCTGGTTTACCAGAGTAGAGCATGACAGTGCTTTTTGTTGGGGAGATGTATTCCCCAGCATCGTACCATCTTATCTCGCTCAGCCCTAAGATGTCGATGTTATACCGTGCGAATTCGCGTTCTAATTGGAGGAATCTGGCATTATAAGGCCCTTCCTTGAGTGAGTCCAGGAGGGTCTTAACGTTCCAGAATCCGATCGTTGTCCGTGTTCGATAGCCAAAGGTCGTCATCAAATGATCAGTCCGTATCCGAGGCGTTGGTTTCCGTTTCGGAGCAAGATTTGTTTTTACGGTTGCGGCTCGCTGGGCCACAGATCAACCGACACTTATCCTGTTTTTTGGCACAGGAAGCTCGCCATTCGTCCTCTCCCGTTAGCAATTTCCGAAGAAATCCCCAGATGGCACCACGAGGCGGTGGGAGTAGGGCTTACTAACAGAGCTGCTAGGTTTTCGGCTGCAGTGGCTCTTTCTCGTTACTTAGCGGACCAACACCTATCGGGAGATGCTGCCCCTACGATGCCTTTGTTAGTCGTTTGCCATTCAAATTTAAAGATAGGAAACGCTTAATGGAAAACCCCTTACTGGAAAAACCGAAGAACCATGAAGAAAAAGGAACTGGCCTTCTATTCCGATGGTTTTTAGATGAAGGTTGGCACGGGAGCCAGAGTTTATAGTGAAGCCTTAAGAATAAACCACTCTTCCAGGTAGAAGTCACAACCATTATACAGGCTGCTGAAATTATACGCGAAAGTACGAGTAGTGTCGCTGGTAAAACGATCACTGTCTATATAGATAGCCAGGTAGCCGTTAAGGCTCTGAACTCTGCTGTTATTAGGTCGAGGCTTGTGAGGATCTGCAAATCAAACAATTTAAACGAGATATCTATTTGGAGCCAATGCGGTGGCCCTCTCCTGGGTATCAGGCCATATGGACATCGAAGGAAATGAAAGGGCTGAAGAGTTCGCTAGGAAAGGGTGGCGGTCCCTTTTATAGTGATCCCAATTAATTCCTTACGCAAAAAAATGGAAGATCAAGCCACCAGTCGAGCAAACAGACACTGGGTTCATCTGGACACATGCGCAACGGCCAAGCCCTGTAAATTGAATCTGTTCGTCACCTGCTGTGTGATTGTCCTGCCCTATACGTCAGAAAAATGAGGACTCTTGGTAACAGGATCTTGTAGCAGATGCTAGAGCATGGTATCTATACATTCGCCTTCCCTACACTTTACCTGTCTAACTGTCATGTTAGAAGTTTAATAAGCAAATTCTACCCTTAATACGATTCCATTAATCAATTGCACACATTCATTCCCTGCTAATCGCTTTCCATGCGTTAAGTTCGCTTAATTCGCGACTTCCTCTACTCATACACTCAATCACTTGTTATCCTTGGGAACAAATTAATTTAATTGAAATTTATTTGCAATAATCAAAACCAATTCCACCAATAAGCCCGCAAAATCTAAATTTAACCAGCATCTTGCAGTTCGGTAGCTTTATCATGGTAACCATCCGCATAAAGGATATTTATGCTCCTTTGCGCTACCATCTGGAGATAAGCGCGAACGAATATACATTTTAATTAATTAATTTACATCCCGATAACATCGTTAGGGCGCCATAATCGCTTCAGATGTGGATTCCAGTTTCAAGATGTGAGTGGAATTTTTCTTCTCCTCACACACAGTTTATATGACAAGAAAAACAACACTAGACGCTTATTGATTGTGTCCACCACCCTCGCTGAACAGTAAATAAAGCAGAAACCCACTAAACAGTTCAATCAATATCGCATTCTCAATGCAACGAGTATCTAACAGATACTAAGGCCGAAAAAAAAAGTGGGAAACAAAAAACGGGACACCAACCAAAATCGAAAACGGAAAATTCGAAAATTCACAGCTAGTTGTGAAATTGATGAAAATTTGCATATTCCGAGAGGAGGGCGGCAGCACTGACACTGGCAGACGGTGTCACAGTCAAGTATACCCCTTAGAACCTCTCTGCCAGCCATCGGCTACTGTCGACGTTCTACAGAATCCGCCGCGAAAAAAAAATTCAAATATTTACATTCGCTTCATATTTGAGTTAGACATTCGCAGGAAGCTCATAATTATCGTGGTATGCGAAAATGGTGTTAAAACCGTGATTACCATAACCAAAAGTTTATAATAAACAAGTGAGGTTTGAATAAACCTGCCGACTGTGCCCACTATTTGGGAATTGTATGCTCTAGCTGCGATCGAGAGACCTGTTGCGTGTATCTGTTGACAGATGGCAGTGACATGTGCGTTCACCAGGAAACAGGTCTTTTACCGAATTTCACACGACTGCTATAATTTGTAATAATAATGAGCCCGGCGCGCGGCGGAGATCATTTTTGCAAAGTGGCATTCAACTTACGAAAAATAATCTGCAAGGTTAATTGGCAGACAAGTCTTCCAAAATGCCATCCGAAAAGCTGCAACTGGTGTCCTGGGTTTCGCCCGCCCAACACCTCGAAACCCCTGGTTTGGCGAAGAATGCCGGCGAGTGCATGCAGCACAAGAAGAGGCATATAGAGCGGCGCTACAAAGGAAGACGTGAGCTGCTCGTGAGCTCTACCAACAAAAGAGCCGGGAAGAACATCGGCTTCTCCAAAAGCAGAAGAAAGAGCATGAGAAGCGTGCGGTCGAGAATATTGAGAGCTTATACTCCAGGAACAATATAAGGAAGTTTTATCAAAATGTAAAAGGAACGAGTCAGAGGAGCAGAACCTGTAGAGATAAAAATAAAAACCTCGATCTACTGCGAGGTTTTTATTTCGATCTCTACAGGTCACAGTCGGTGCTGAGAATATGGAAAAACTACTTCTGCAGAATGTATAACGGCGACGAACACCAATATCCCGCTGTCAGGCAGAATGAACCATTCAACATAGACGATGATAGTCAAAATTTCCATCCACCTGACCAGAATGAAGTGAGGACAGCAATATCCAAGCTAAAATCCAACAAGGCTGCTGACGACTTACCGACCGAACTTTTCAAGGCAGCTGAGGATGAATTGGTAGAGTGCATACACCTAAGATTTGGTCAGACGAGTGTATGCCTGATGAATGGAACCTCAGCATCGTTTGGCCGATCCACAAGAAAGGAGACTCCCTCAACTGCGCCAATTATAGAGGCATCAGGCTCCTCAACATCGCATTCAAGATCTTTTCTGCGATATTGTGTGAACGCCTGAAACCTTTTATCAACAGCCTGATTGAACCCTATCAGTGCGGTTTCAGGCCAGGAAAGTTCACCATCGATCAAATCTTCACACTTCATCAGATCCTGGAGAAAGCCCAACAAATCCCAATCGATATTCATCATCTCTTCATCGATTTCAAGGCCGCCTATGACAGCATCTATGGAGAAGAGCTATATAGAGCCATGTCTAGTATTGACATCCCTGCCAAACTTGTCCGTCTGTGCAGGATGACGATGGAGAACGCTTTCTGTTCCATCAAGATCGGTAATAATCTCACAAGGACCTTGGATGTCAAAAATGGTTTTAGACAAGGTGACACGCTATCATGTGACTTGATTTGAATTGTGCGGAACTCAGAAGCACAGTCTATCAAAAGTCCGTACAACTGCTTGCATACGCCGATGATATTGACATTATCGGAAGAACTCAGCGGGCTGTCACCGGAGGGTTCGCAAACATTGAAGCAGAAGGGGGCAAAATGGGTTTAGCGATAAACGAGGGCAAAACCAATTATATGCTGTCAACAAGAAGGGACAATAAACATCTACGAATTGGACAGAACGTCACAGTAGTCAGCTATAACTTCGAGGTAGTAAGGCACTTTGTCTACCTTGGCTCTGCTATTAATTGTGAAAACGACACAAGCGCAGGAAACAAGCGACTCTTGCCTTTCGTTGTTTTTTTTGGGCTTATAAGGCAATTTAACAGTAAAGTCCTATCTCGAAGAGCTGAGGAGACTCTATATAAGATCCTGAACATCCCAGTGCTGCTTTACGGTGCTGAAACAAGGACTTTATTGAAAGCGGATGAAGATATCGCTGATTGCTTTGAGAGAAAAGTTCTTCGTAAGATATTCGGTCTCGTTTGCGTTGACGGGCTTTGGACGAGAAGATTCAGTGATGAACTACACGAGCTGTACAGCGACATCGACGTGGTCAAAAAACTGCATATTGGACGTTTGAGATGGCTTAGACATGTTAAGCGTATGGACACCAATGCTTCGGTCCGCATAGTCTTCGAATCTAACCTAGAGGGACGACGCAGTAGAGGGAATCATCGCCGTAGGTGGCGCGCACAGTTCAAGGGGACTTCGACTAACTTGGAGTGCTCAACTGAAAGCAAATAGCTAAAGACCAACCTAAATAGGGAGGTTTGTTGAGGTTCAGATTCACCCCAAACTGTACCCCTCGGAGGGCATAGGGCGTCAACCACGTCAACCTGCGCGCCATCTTGTTCGAAGTTCTGCAATGCGTTTGAGCTGCCTCCAACTCATTCCTAAACTATCCTGCAACGATAAATTGACTCCAGGACCCAGAAGAATATATATACTTTACCTGGCTGGCAACAGGATATGTTCCGATAGCATAGAAGGAAGCTATCGCTGTGTTTCTGCCAAACCCAGGGAAGAAGGATTGCAGGGAGCGAAGTCCTTCAGACCGGCCACCCTAATACAGTTTCTGTTAAAAGAGATGAAAGTGATTGCGGTGGACCATTATAGAGTATATTACGCTGAACAATACATAAAATGGATACAGAGGGGCTATGTTTACGAAGCGGAGCTTAGAACAGAAGGTATCGCAGTGACCACAATCATGGGTATCAAAGATGCCTTCGACAAAATATGCCTCGGCAGTTTGAAACACGGTTTGATCAGACGCAGGGTAAGCCCATTGATTGAAGGTTGGATGGACAATATGTTAAAAAAATAGGACGATAAATACTTAGACGAAAACCCCAAGACATACGGGCATGATCAGCAGGGGATACATATCTGTGGACTCCACACAGTTTGATATGCCAATGACGTAGCAATAATGGCAAAGGTATTATCATCAACGTCATTGCTGGCACCATGAGGGAGCATTCTGTGTGTTGTAACAGTGGTGTTCTAGAACAGAACTTCTCTACTAATTCGGGTTGCCTTCACTATAAAGAGAAAACGTTTAGATTTTCAGCCTTTAACACTTTCTGATAATAGAAATCAATGTGCCTTGGTTGGTTGGTTGGTTTAGGATCGGAACTCGATGAGGATGTACCTAGACCAGAGAGTCACAATGGACTGTTGGTCTGAGTGAGCAGGGACTCCTTGTCACAAGGCACCCATCTACCTAACCTAAATTAGACCAGAGAGTAGGTCCATTGTACTACCGATGTGTAAGGCAGGTGGGTCACCGTCTTACTCTTGGAACCATTTGCTTCGTTGAATGAAGGCGTGAATTTTAGCCGTGCAGGCGTTGCCGAGATCATTAAGATCATTGTAGGAGTATTCACCCAGAGTGACCTTCCTGATGTTGGCGAGCGCAGGACAGGCGCACAGGAGATGACTGATGGTCTCTTCTTCCTCTTCATCTCTGCAGCTTTTGCAGAAGTCATTATGAGTGATACCCAATCTTTGGGCATGTCTTCCTATGACGCAGTATCCAGTGAGGACATTTGTTATTTTTGAGAGGGTTCCTCTTTTGTGCTTCAAGAGTCCGATGGACCTGGATTTATTGAGTGTCGGCCAGCGCTGTCTGGCGGTGTAACATTGGTCTAGATATTGCCATCGATGATTGGCTACTTTCTCGGCATCAATTTGAATAAGGTACTTAAAATAAGACGCTGGCGCTTCGATGTCGGTATGCTATCTGTACCAGAGGGGCCTTGTCGTGCTAGTTCGTCGGCTGCACAACTCCCCGGTATGTCACAGTGACCTGGTACCCAGCAAAGGGTGAGGTTGTACTGACATACAGCTATCTCATTAAGAGATATGCGACAGTCTTTCACTGCCTTAGATCTCGTAGTTCTAGATGCTAGGGATTTGATGGCCGCCTGGCTGTGAACGTAAATAACAATATCAGGTGTTGATAGTGTGCTAGCCGCTAGCCAATCAGCGGCTTTGCGAACTGTGGTGATTCCGGCTTGAAAAACTCTGCAGTGGTCTGGAAGGTTAAAGGAGAGGTGTATGTCCAGATCTTCTGAGAAAATTCCGGCACCGACTCCGTCCTTGGTTTTGGACCCGTCCGTAAAAACTGACAGCGATTCGTTGTAAATGACATTGCGTTGCGTCCACTCACTTCGGTCCGGTATTGAGTGCGTATAGCCCTTGTTAAAATCATATTAAGTGGGCAGATGGTCAGTGGGAATTGGGAAGATGACGGTGCATCAAAAGTATTTTGGCATGTCCCGTGTGTTGCTCCTTCCACTGCTTGGAGCCTCTCAGTCTTATTGCCGAGCTGACATCAATGTGCCTTAGAGAGCGAAGCATTTAGGATTATAGCTGTATGGCAGACTACTTGGAAGTACTTGTATCAAGTTGAAGGGAAGATGTGGAAGGCTAGAAGAGTGTTATACTAGTGCAGAATGGTATGTGGACAGCGAGGGCAGCATCTAGATGCACACGATTGAGTTAGACCACAGACCAGTATGGTGACAGAACTTCTTCAAGAGACTATAACGAGGACTATAGAAATAATTTTGCGAATTTTGCAGGACACATTCCCACCCAAGGAGCAATTTAAAAAAAATCAAGGCTTTGTAAGAATTATGCATTGGATTGCAGTTGTCTCATTATGTTGGAGCATCCCAGTGTGCGGCCTTTACAGCACTTTTTCTATTCTGGATCTAAGTACACCTATGGATGGGATAAAAGCAGTTTGTGATGGTGTTCATAGAAGAGCTACATTTGCCTTCTTATTTCCTGAATCGCCTTGTACGTCCTAGGGGCTCTACTGCATCTACGCGCCATCGTGTATAATTTCTAGCAATGTGTCTCAGCTCTGCCTAACTGTCGTGCCTCCTTTTGGACTGATCTGCACTATGTTCTCACAAAGACCTACAGGTATTCTTCCATTCTGAGTTAAAGGGTTCTATTATTAGCATGGTTAGCTATGGAGCTGTCGCCTTTTCGGAACGTGTGACCAATTCACTGCCACTTCCATCGTTGGATGGTTGTGCCTATTGGTTTCGGACCCGTTCTCTGGTAGAGCTTTTCGTTAGAGATACGGTTAGGCCAAAAGATCGTTAAGATGTTGCGCAGCCAACCATTGATGAACGCTTACAGCTTTCTGGTGATAGTGGTGGCCACTCTCTACATGCTGCATTCATATAACAGCACGAATTCAACTTTGGAGCGGAACAGTTTTAACTTGGTATTCAAACTGATTGCATTGCTTCGCCTTATTTTGGACAACATCCCAAACGCTGACCTTGCTTTGGCGATCCTGTTGGCTATATCCAGTTCGGTTCCACCATCGGTCGAGACAATACACCCAAG
The DNA here is from genome assembly GCA_945910035.1 of Brachypalpus laphriformis. Taxonomy (NCBI): domain Eukaryota; kingdom Metazoa; phylum Arthropoda; class Insecta; order Diptera; family Syrphidae; genus Brachypalpus; species Brachypalpus laphriformis. The sequence goes on from OX246755.1 coordinate 12,873,261, forward strand.
ATAGTGGAAATCAGACCTCTGGCCTGTCATTGGCTTTTAGGACGAAAAGCCTCAAATGGACATTCAGGCATTGATCAGGCACGTGGAGCAGATAGACATTAACACTTAACGCCCTTGGAATGTATGCAAAACTCAACGAATTGATATACGACAAGGCTACATATTGCCACAACAATTAATCCTATTACCAGCAGAGTGTCCCACGCGAGACGACAGAAGGTCTGTTCATTTTGATAAATAACTCTATAAGCATTCCACTGGCTTCATTAAACATTGAAATAAATTTGCTGTTACTACCTGCCAAGAATATAGGACAACGACGGAAGAAAGTACACTTTACCTGGCTCTAGTCCAAAAGGAAGTCGTCTCTATTCATTCCCTTTATTAACATAGTCTCAGTGTCTCCCTTATCAGGCAGTAGACGTAATTTCGTTGTCGGCCTAAGCAAGCGTAAAATTTATTCCAACCGAAATCATTTATCACCTTCCACAGGACATTAACTCCACCCCACCTCTGTCTAGCGCACACACGACTATCACCGATTATCCTGGATGCACAGTGCAGTGTCGTCTTAATAGAATCCTCACTAGATAACCAAAACAAAGCACGCACACACAATGTAAATATTGACTATTCGCTGATATCACATGCAACACACGACACAGCAATTTCATGCAATCAAATTGTTTTTAATTCGAAGACAAATTACCAAACTACCCCTCGGCGTATACGTATCCTTCATCCCTTCATCGGGTGCCTCTAATGCAAATGTTATTGCAGACCACTCATCATATGCACGGGAGCAGGCAGTGAGGGTTGCTTTATTCCTCTCCTATGTCTTCCGTTTGAATCGGTATCCAACAGAGTGTACAGAGGGGGAGAGCAAGGATAAAAATCAAGAATCCCAAAAAAAAGGAATTATTCCTGATTGAAAAAAAAATATGGAAGGGTGGTCGTTTAAACGGTTTTCTCCTTGCCTCCCCCGGCTTTGGCTGTTTATATATTCGAGTATTCGAGGATATGGTGATGTAAGGATATTCTGGAGACGAAAAGTCTGCACACACACGAAAAATGTCCTCACCGCGCGCATTTTAATAAAAGAACCCAAAGAAAAGGAAATAAACGAACAGCAAAGGAATTCATGAGCTGGAAGCTAAATAGAACATGCCAAGGCATTTCAAAAGGACTACCAAGGACTCTGACACCGACAACGACTGTTGTAATGCAATGCTCCATGGTGAAGAATGAGATTCAGATGTTAAGGGTTCTCAGCCATGTGGCCAGAAAAAATTTACTACGAGTACTTCAAATGCGAAGATGTCCTGTTGTCGGTTGGCCTGGCGCACCCCTTGTTTTATTTTTTTATTTTTGTGTGTTTAGGCTTTTATTGTGTTTTTTGTTTTTTTTTGGGCATTAATATCTGGACGGGATGGTGGTATGGACTTTCCGATTGGTGTAGTACGTAAGTTGATGAGAAATTACATCACACAATTTTCTGGTGAATGAATTTAAGGGTAGGAGGTGCGTGCCTGTTGGGTTAAATTGGTGCTGTTAAGTGTGCAATTCATTGCAATTTCAGACATACTCGTAGATCCTTCAGGTAAACTATCAACAGTTAGACGTTGGCACTAGGTACGTCAATTCTGAATCTGATTTATTAACCAAAAACTCATACCAGGACATCGTATCCCAGAGCCCATGTTGGAGAATGCTTAGAAAAGAAAAGAAAATGTTCGTCCTGTGAATACTAACCGTAATAAGTGATGCAGATGCTTAGACTTCAGGTAAGGGTGTTAAGTCTCATGAGAAGTGACTACGGTACGATACGATACGATGTTTAGGGCATAAGTGCAATGCGATCTATTAAATCTATTGTGCTTGCCTAATTAACCATTAGGCCAGAATTAAAATTGAGGCTTTTGTTAAATCCCAATAATGTCTGGGGTTCCATTTTCCAGGTATGGGCTGGACCCATCGAGACCCGCGTTAGATGGAGTCGTGCTGCTTGCTACAGGTAAATTCCTGCCTACCCTCAGCGAACAACTTGACGGAGCCCTTAATACTCTTAGCATATGGGCCAGGAGCTGCGGTCTAAAGGTTAACCCCCAAAAAACCGAACTCGTACTTTTTACGAACAAGAGGAAAATACCGGAGTTCAGTACACCTTCTGTTGATGGTATCCCACTCAGATTGTCCGATAGCGCAAAATACCTGGGCCTTGTACTTGACAAAAAGCTCAACTGGAGATTAAATATAGAGGAAAGAATCAAGAAAGCAACAATAGCCTTTTACTCATGTAGTAAAATTTTTGGTAGAACCTGGGGACCCTCCCCCAAAATCATACTATGGATGTATACGGCTATAGTTAGACCCATACTGACTTACGGCAATCTAGTATGGTGGCCAGCTGTCAACAAATCCACCAACTTAAAGGCGATCACCAAAGTTCAAAGACTAGCGTGCATTGGCATCACCAGTGCAATGAGGACAACCCCAACCGCAGGACTCGAGGTTATCCTCAACCTGCTACCGCTAGACATCTTTATACGAACATCAGCAGCTATTAATGCTATGAGAATAAGTCAGTCAGCGAACTGGAAACCAAGCAGAACAGGTCACTCGATGATCCTACTTGATTACTTTGGCCTCATGCCCATAACGCATTACATGACGCCATATTTAGACTTTACAAGGCCTTTCTCTATCGCCTACCCTAGAAGGGAAGATTGGAAAAGCGGTCTTATACCTAATGCCGAATTTATAGCCATCTACACAGATGGTTCAAAAATGAGCACTGGTGTAGGATCAGGTATCTTCTCCGACCCTCTAGGTGTATCGAAATCCATACGACTTCCAGACCACAGCAGTGTTTTCCAAGCAGATGTCTTAGCAGTGGCAACAGCCGCCCGTGAGTCTGCGGTAAGGGCAATACCGCCAGAAGGTATCACCATCTTTATCGACAGCCAGGCAGCTATAAAAGCGATTACTGCCATAGAAATTAAATCGAAGCTTGTGAAATGTTGTTGAGAAGAGCTCAGGGTTCTTGGAACACAGCACAAGGTATCGCTCTGTTGGGTCCCTGGACACGAGGGTATCCCAGGCAATGAGAAAGCCGACGAGCTGGCGAGAATCGGCTCAGCAGCCCCAACAGAACAAGTTGACCCCCCTGTGTGTATCCCGCCTTGCACACTCAAGCTCGCTGCAGGGAATAAAGCCACTGAGGAGGCGAACACAAGATGGAACTCCATGGAAACTTGCGCCATCACTAGGAAGCTATGGCCATCTATCGACAAAGCAAAGACCGAGAGAATCATCCGTAAAGATAGGAAATCCCTTTCCACCCTCGTGGGCATCATCACGGGACACAACACTCTGCGGTACCACTTGAAGAAACTACGCCTAACGGAGGAGGAACTCTGCAGAGGCTGTGGTGATGAGGAAGTTTTTGAGGACACAACCCACTTCCTGTGCCACTGCCCGAGTCTTCAACATTCCAGTAAAAAGTTCCTAGGTAAATTCTTCTCTCCGGCGTTTCAACAGAAAAGATGTTGAACTTCATCAAATCATCAGGGTGGTTTGTATGCAGAAATGAAGTAAGTGACTGAGTTAGTAGTTTTTAGTTTCATTGGGTAAGGGATCACTTTTCCCCCATGGGTACCACAATGGGTCATCGCTGACCTGAGTGTGGCAGAGAGCGTCGCTCCCTGCCAGCCCACATACCTAACCTAACCTAACCTGGATGGAGTAGTCGTTTCTTTGCGGTCCTGGGCACGCACACAGAATGTGTTCTGCTCTTTCCCTTTGTTCCTCGGAGGGTCTGCAGATAGCTGTATCTGATAGTTTTATTTTATTCAGATGGTACCTGAGTGGACAATGTCTGGTTAGGCAGCCCGTTAGAGATCGCGACTCTCCTCGCCAGACAGTCTGCTCGTTCGTTCCCCTCAAAGTCTCCAGAAATCCTTGGTATGGCTATCAAGAAGGTCGAGGCGGTCCCACACGAGCTTGGCCCTACCGTATAGCAATTAAATGCCCTTAGTGCTCCAGTAGTTTTAGGTAGGTAGGTAGGTAGGAGTGGTTGTGTCAGCAAACCATGCCGACACTTAATTAGCGCAGAAGCGCCGTTTTATTACCACAACTCAAGTGACCTAACGGATGTAACAAGGACGTTAACTACTATGGAAAAGAAGAAGAAAGCGGGAGTAAGGATTATTTGAATCCATCCCGTTGCATTGAGGAAGCTGATAATATCCCCAATGTTAATCTCCGCTAGCTCTATAAGGTTTTCGAAAAGGAGTTTAGCTAAGGTGCGCTGTCTGGCCTTGCCTAAAGCCGGACACTTGCAGAGGAAGTGTAAGATTGTTTCTATTTCATCAGCAGTATTGCAGCTGCGACTGTGTGCATTAAATGCAATGCCTATTCTGGCAGCATGAACTCCGATGGGCCAGTGGCCAGAATTAACTGCCAGAATTCTTGCGATATCTGTACGGTTTCTGTTTAGTAGATCTTGCGTTTTTTCCGGGAGTATTTGGGCCACATCTGCCTGGAGATGACACAGTTCCGCACCCCCTGCGATCTAATATCCGCCTTTAGCAGATAGCGCGCGAAGATGCCTCCCTTAAGGACCCCCAACGGGACGTTCACCTCCTTTGCTAGGGAAGCATCAAGGGCAGATCCTTGCCGCGCGATTTCATCAGCCCGCTCATTCCCCTCAATGTTGCTGTGACCCGGAACTCAAAGGAGACAGGTCCTTAGCCGGTGACCAAGCGAGGCGAGTTATTTTTTGCACTGTTCTACTAGCCTTGAGGATGTAGTGGCGGGTACTATAGCTTTGATAGCCGCCTGGCTGTCAATGAGGATGGCAATGGTATTTAGGGGTGTAGAGGTTTGCTTGAGTATGCGGCAGGCAGGTACAGCAAAAACTTCCGCCTGGAAGACACTGCACGAATCAGGAAGCCGGTACGACCTGGAAATATTGAGGGAATCAGAGAATATCCCCGCCCCTACCCCGCATTCAATTTTTGAACCGTCGGTGAAAATTGTTGATTCGAGCTCATTTATCAGTCGCCAGCTTCCCATTCCGCCCTGGTTGGGAATCTGACCGTGACGTCATTTCTAAAGTTCACTGTAGGAGTTATGTAGTCGGTCAGATTAGCTACCAGATCCTGCGGTAGCAAATTCAGGATACTGCTGTGACCATACGGATTGGTGCACCAGCATCCCGTTTCCCTTAGCCTGACCGCACTACATGATGATAGCTGCATAATGTGAAGATCGAGTGGTAAAAGGTGCAGAATAACGTTCAATGCATCGGTTGGATATGTCTTCATGGCGCCCGTTGCGCCTATAGCCCCAGTTCTTAGTACCCTGTTGTTAAGTTTGATGTTATAAGCTTTCCTTAGCGCACGCCACCAGACTAGCGATAGATAGGAAAGAATGAGACGTACCACGGCAGTGTACATCCATAATACCATCTTCGGTCAAAGTTCCCACTTCTTGCCAAAGGTCTTGCTGCAGGCATAGAAAGCCACACAGGCCTTCTTTACCCGTTGCTCAATATTAAGCTTCCAGCTTAGTTTTGGATCAAGTACCACACCTAGGTACTAGGCACTGGAGGATAGGGAGAGTAGGTGATTGTTTAGCCGTGGAAGCGTGAACGTCGGTATTTTAGTTTTAGTGGTAAAGAGCATCAGTTCAGTCCTGCTTGGGTTGACACTGAGTCCACATCCAGTGGCCCATGAGCTAATATTGCCCAAAGCACCTTCCATAATCTCACTGATTACGGAAGGAAACATCCCCGATACCAGTATTACCACGTCATCCGCATACGCGACAACCTTAACTCCATCCCTATCAAGTCAACACAAAATTCTATTGATGACCATAAGCCATAGAAGAGGAGACAAGACCCCACCTTGAGGAGTTCCTCTAACAACAGATATGGTGGAGCTGCTGTTGCCGAGATTCGATTGAATGATTCTAGGTTTTAGCATTGTCAATATCCATTTGCTAATAAACTCTTCCACACCCAGTTGGGTCAGAGCTTCCTGAATCGATTCCGTACTGACGTTATTGAAGGCACCTTCAATGTCTTAGAAGGTAGCAAGGGTATATTGTTTGAAGTGGATTGTCTTTTCTATCGTTCGCACAACTTCGTGGAGCGCCGTCTCTGTCGATCGCCCTTTAGTGTACGCATGTTGAGATTTGGATAGAAGGGATTTATCTAGGGTATTTCGAATATGTGTATCTAAGATGCGTTCCAACGACTTTAAAAGAAAAGAGGATAAGCTAATGGGTCTGAAATCCTTTGCGGATCCATGACCCCGCTTCCCAGCTTTCGGGATAAACACAACACGAACACGTCTTCAGCTCAGTGGAACGTGGTTTAGGAGAATACAGCTTCTGTAGATCGGAACTAGCCACGGGACCACCTGGTTCAATGTTTTTTGCAGCATAATAGGGAGAATGCCGTCAAGGCCGGCCGATTTATAGGGAGAGAAACTCTTAATAGCCCAGGAGGTGTTAACTGCTGTAATTGTTGTCTTAATGTCATTCTAGGAAGAAGAAGACCTGAGCTACTGGTGGGAAGGCAATCTCATTACTACATCCTGGAAAGTGTGTTTGCATTAAAAGTTCCAGTGACTCGCTAGAGGAGTCCGTCTAAGTCCCATCCGGCCGTTTAATAAAGGACGGGCTAGAATGCTCCTTGGACAGAATTTTACTCAGCCTGGCAGAGTCTTCAATGGACTGACAGTAGTCTTTCCAAGGAAGAGACTAGGCACTTTTAATGGAGTTGTTGTATTCCTTTAGACAATCCTTATATGGTTGCCAGACCCTGTGTTTAAAGCAGACATTGAAGATCACTCTAGTTATCTTCCTCAAATTAGATGGATCTTCGTTCCACCAAGGGGGGAATTTTTTCTTGCTATATTTAATAGGACACGAAACCTTAAAAGCCGCACCCATGGCTGTTTCGAAGGTCCTGATTTCGGCGTCTAGTTCCTTGACTGATTCAGTTTTCAGGTCGGGTATTCTGTGAAGTTTTGATTTAATAACCTGACCAAACTCCTTCCAGTCAATTCTCTTAGGGTTTCTAAATGGCTTGGGAGCCTCGACCTCGAGGCACACATTGTAGAGGATCTATCTGTAATCGGATAAGGACATTCGATCGGATACTCGCCAGTTAGCTACCCTAAGGTTATTATTGTTGGTTTTAAGAGTGATGTCTAAAACTTCCTCCAACCCTCTGAAATTTTCCGTACTCGGAAAAACTAAAGTTGGTGTGTTACCCACGTTACAAACAGAAAGGTTGGACATCACTAGAAAAGCAAACAAGGACTCACCGCGTTTGTTGATTTCAGAGCTGCCCCATAATGTGTGGCTGGCATTTGCGTCGCAGCCCATAAGCAGATTGTCCTTTTTTGCTGTTGTCATTAATGTTAAATGGCGTACCTCCTCTGGTGGTGATGGCCTATCACGATCCATGTAAACTGAGGATATGAAAAGAGTGTTATTTGCAACCTCCAATTTAACTACGGTTAAGTCGGCAGAGCTAAAATCAGGACATAGAAATACATTCAAATGTTTTTTTTTAGCTAGGATGCAAGTCCTAGGTTTGTTACTAACCTGGTTTGTGGTCTTGTAGAAGATGTTGTAATGGTTGTCCTTGAGCCCTTTTATGGATGAACTCTTCACCCAGGATTCCTGTACAATGCCGATATCTACATCCTCCTCGCCGATGAAGACAAGCAAATTATCTGACGCACTCGTTAATCCATATGATGTTCAGCATTGGTGGTAGGTGGAATAATGACATCCCCCTTGTCCTCCGACATGCTGTCGGAACCGTCGATTTCACCTAAATCTTCATCAGGACCAGAGGGGCGGAAATCTTAAGTTTAGCATGCCTTATGCCTAAACGCAGCTTGTGATCAGATTTCTCGAGAGCCACCAGGCTAGCCTCGTTGATCAGCAGCAGGAGAGAGGAGCTATTTTTCTGAGGTTCATCCGCCTTGATGACAGCCCAGTCATCCATCGGAACCGCCGGATTGTGCAGTTTTAGACATTGGAGAAGCCTTCCCCCGTCAATCTGTATACTGGGCAGCCAGATGCGGGGCCTTGGTCTCCTGCGGATATCATTACCGGGGATAAGCTTGAGCTTCAAGCCCTCCCAGGCGTCACTAACCTTAGTGACACACTCGCTAAGGAAATCCTTGGAGAACTGGTCCTCGCATCTGATGACCCGATAACCCCTGACCAACTCGGCGGAATCGAAGCACGGCAGATGTCCCCCAGGATTTCCCAACATACCCGATAGTCTGGCCTCTATGCTACCCCACGCTTCACTGACCGTCTTGCCATCTAAGGAGTCTCTTACTACTTCGGAAAAGTGTCGCGTTGTCTGCGTAGGACAGGCCAAGGTTGTACATGGTGGATTTTGTGTAATAGTCGGCGGCTTGACAACCTTGGACTTTTTTGCCTCGCGATTGGTCTCATCCGAAGACCTGCTTCGCTTGCTTGCCTTGGTGTCATACTTCTTCTGTTGTGGATGTTGTTGTTGCTTCTACAGATGTGCGATGTACTCATCGACCACAGCTTGATGTTTGGCTTTATCCGCAGCGTGCCTCTCATGAACGGTACCAGTTGCTTCGTTTTTGGCAACCTTGTCAAGAACGAATCGAGCCATCTTGTACCTGGTCTTCATGATGGCTTCCGGGATTTTGGTTTGCTTCGACGAACCAGCGCCACTAACCATAGTGCCTTTGGTTGCCATTTTGGTGTTTTCTGTTGTTCCTGTCTGATGAGCCACCCTCTGTACGCCAGAGGGAGTACTTTGCCTAGTACTTGCTGCGGCTGAAGGCAGGACTGAAGACTCCTGACTGGAGGCTAAAAGCTCGTCTTCCGATGAGGAGCCAATGTCGGGCATCCCCACCACATCTTGCTTGTTTTGATTGTTTGTTTTTGATTTTTTTAAATTTTTTTATCCATTTTTTTATAGTTTTTTGGTCCCACGAGTATGTCCGAAAAGAAGAGTCAGTCCTGGCAGAGCCGACACACCAGGGTAAGGCGATTATACTACCGACCTCGCTTGGGCATCGATAGGGACCGTTCGAGACCAGCACTATTTTATCACCAGCTGGCCATGCAGCCCTCGGCACGAGTGCCTACACACCTTGGCTTAAGTGAGATTTTTATGGGTTTACTCACCACCTTCGTTTTAATGAACCACAGCGCATGATTGAGTACATGCGTGTAAATTATTTGCTGACACTAGACACCTGGAGGGTGAATAGTCATTTCCGGCGGGCGCCCACGGGGATGACCAAAGACGAGGTTTTTTGCCCACCAAGATCCTAAATGTCAACTTCTTTCATTTTTAGTTTGGTTACACCTTTGTCTTGCATCAGAGAAAGGAGACATCTCTGAGCTCTACTACTTACTGAGATGGCTACAGTGTGGAGTGGATCTGGGCCTAAATCAACACACCCCTCTTACCGGCTCGGTCATTAGCCAGCTGCTTTCAGTTGCGCGCTCCAAGTTGGTTGAGGTCCTTTTTCAATTATTCGCGCCTCCTAAGGTGAGGTTTTCCTCTATTGAGGCCATTCTAGCCATCTCAGTCGCTGTGTGCGTACTCTTCTTGCAGTTTTTGATTACATCATCTCCTCCACTCGCCGTTTATGCAGCCGGGTCCATAAATTACTCGAAGAACCTTTCTCTCAAAGTAGCCAAGAGCATCCACATTCGATTTCGATATAGTCCATGCTTTTGCGCCATATAGCAGGACTGGGATGATTAGGGTCTTGTACAAGGCTACCTTAGTCGCTCTTGCTCTGGATGCGTTAAACTCAACACGATTTTGTTCACCCCAAGCTCAGTAGATATCAAGTGACGATGGGATTTCACAGCTTGCGGCCCCTGCCATGTAGAAAAAACCCAAAACTTGCTACGAATTGGTCGCCAGTTCTTGGAGCTCATAGAGGCCATTCTCTTCTTATTCTGATGATGGTCTCAATAATCGAACCCCGAAATGGAAGTCATAAGCATGCAATCTTCCAATAGAATTCTATTTATAAGAATTAATCGGCAGGTCAGTCGACAGAATTAACCTTTCAGAAGCCTACCTCCAGTAGCACGAGAGGGAGTTGAGCTCTCAACCTTTAAGCCTTGGATATCATAACTCTTGAAGGCTATGCCTGTCCAGAAATCAAAAATACCCCACACATCAGCATGTCATCAGCATTTAAAAGAAAAACTTGTTTCCCGAAGGACTAATTCCACTCCATGTTCATCAATATTTACAACAATAATCCTCAGGGTTTTGTGTCTACCTCCAGTGAAGGTACTTCTCTCCGCTGAAATGGAAATTCCACATCTCACACTCCTCCCAAAAAAGAAGAAAAAAAAAAAAAACTCAAAACTTGATCGAAAACATTGGCAACTTTCAATTAAATCTTATCCCTCGGATGGAATGCTGTGCCCACCAATCGAGTGCAAGCTTAAGGCCACAAAACTTATTGTTGGCCACATCATAATGACACGATCAGTCAAGAGTGGTGGTGGAGTGGAGACATGTGGGTATGGAAACTTCGCAGAACTCGGCTTTAATGCGAATAACAAGGTTTTGGTCACGCCCCGAACGGCATACAGTAGTGGGCTACACGCACTTCCACCTAGCCTCTGGTGGGCTTGTTAAAGTTTCATTTCTTTGCGTGTCAAATCGAATCGACTTGGCCACGGCTTGTTTGTCGTCGTCGCCTTCGTCCCTTATGCATTCCAGTTTCTTTTTTTTCTTGCTTTCCTTGTTGGTTGTGTGTTGGAATGTCATGTACGCATATGGTGTGAGAAAATATTTTGGCTAAAGGCCATGGACCACCATCACAGCAGTTCCATGTAGCAAATCATGTTTAAGTAGTTGAAAGCGTACATGGTCAACTGCATTCCAAACAGGAGGAAGGGGGGGCTTTGTTCTTTTCTTTTAGAGCACTGATCTTATGAATTGACAAGCAGTGACATATGTACATAGGTTTAACCTTTACTTATACACTGAGAGCTGTGTTAAGGACTTTCACTGGCGAGAGCAATTTTGTGTTATGGTCATATTTGAGAGTTAACTCTCAAAAGTTGATGGCCTAATACATCCCAACGCTGCTGTGGTTAACTGTTGAACTACCAAGGCGGCGATAACATGGGACTCCACACACCAACAAAAACAAAACTGCAATATGGACATGTGAAAAGGATGCTTTCGATAAAAATATGGTAGCACCCGAAAGTTTATTCAGCAGAGCTGCTTAAAACGTTCGAGTTTTATGAAAGATGAATTCAAAGAACTCCTGGACAGGTTAGTAGCTGATGGCCAGAAAATATAAACCCCTTCTGGAAGCCCTTTACACCCCTAAATTACGAGTTCACGAACGCTGAAGATATGCACTCTTTCTGCAGAGGAAACGGGAGCTCCATCATCAGCATAATCTATGTCACATGTTGTTTGGTGCAAAGTACAACTTGGAAACTATAAGAAATACTTTCTAGAGCAATTAGATAGCCAATATGGGATCTAGAGTGGACAATAGAACTCTTCGATGAAGAACTATCAATACAACACTTACAATAGCAGGAAATCCACGCAAGCTATGAACGAGGGCTCTAGAGCATGGGATGTCTTGTTGATGAGGAGAAAGGCTTCAAATAATCGCCCACCAGTATAATTTGCACCAACCATCACATCCAACGAACTCCAGCAAATCAACATAGCGGCGCGTGAGGAGCTCAATATTCTCTCTTCTTGAATGTAGGAATCTTTCCGGAATAGTCTAAGTGCCAAAAACTTCCCAAATGAAATAAACTTTTCATTGATGGCGCGCTGATCGAATTGTGTACGATATCTGAACCCTGAAATTCCTCATCACGATATCAACAAGGGTATCACAGGGAAGTGCGAAAGGCGAAAGATGCGATGCATAATCAATAACTCACTATTTTCACTTATGGAAGTGAACTCCACATTCGGATCAGTAAAAATGTGGTGAAATAGGAGAGTTATAACTCCTTATTTTCGGATTATAACCTCGCCGAAATAGGAGGAAGAAGAAGGATGTGGAAAAGGTGAGCAGTCTACCTAGAATCACTTAAAATCTGTGAATTTCTTAAACCATGAAATGATACCGTGTTCAACACCGACAAATTGGACAGAATGTCATAGTGAGCAGCTACAACTTCGAGGTAGTAAGCGACTTTGTTTACCTTGGTTCTGCTATTAATTCTGACCAGCGCAGAAATCAATCGAAAAAGAACTCTTGCCAATTGCCGTATTTTTAGGCTGATAAGGCAGTAGTGGACGACCTCGCGGTAGGTGCCGCAAACAAGTGGAGGTGGACCTCAACCAACTTGGGGTGCACAACTGGAGGCAGCTGGCTCGTAACCGTGCTGGCTGGAGAGGTTTATTGATTGAGGCCCAGGTCCACCCCGGACTGTAACGCCATCTAAGTAAGTAAGGCAATTTATCAGTGAAGCCTTATCTCGAACAACTAAGGACCTAATCATCCCAGTCCTACTTTACAGCGCTGAAACATGGACTTTATTGAAAGCGAATGAAGTTATCCTTGGTCGCTTCGAGAGAAAAATTCTTCGTAAGATATTCAGTTCCGTTTGCGTTGACGGGTTTTGGAGAAGAAGATTCAATGACGAACTATACGAGGCTTTGAAAACCGTCTGAAGTTAGGCGCTGTATTCGTAGACCTCACCGCCGCATCACCGGGTATGATTTATAAACTTCTAAAGGTAGTACGCTGCGCTACCATAGCAACTCTCATCAGTAACATGCAGAGCAACAGGGCTTTCCAGGTATTTCTCAACGGCAGCGATAGCAAACCCAGACAACTCAATAACGGACTGCCACAGGGGTCAGTTCTGGCACCGCTCCTTTTCATCCTATATATCCACGACATTCCAGATACTGTATCCAATAAATTCGCGTACGCAGATGACTTAGCCTTTTTTTTTGAGGTAGAAGGGGAGGAAGGCAGAGACTGACCCCTGCAGCACTGCGACCTAAAAAGATCTTTTGTGCCATCCCCTGGTTAATTGATTTTGAATTTATCAACTAGCTGAACTCAAGTTCATTAATGAAGCTAAGAATAGTTGGAGCTGAAGAAGAGGTGACGTCAGAAGGTGATGTCACGCCTTTATTAAAGTGCTTTAGCCTAAGTCTGGCTATGGCCGGGCAATCACAGAGTATGTGATGGGTTGTTTCGGTATCTTCAAGACAGAGACGGCACGTATCCGATTGAACACGGCCCATTTTCTTGAGATGGTAGTTGAGAGAGCAATGTCCAATTAGGAAGTCAGTAAGGATCTTAGTATTCTGTTTGCTCATTGATAGAATGTCTCTTGTTCTATTTTTTGAGAAGTTAATAAATTTCTTGGAATGTCTTAGGCCGGGTTGAGCATTCCAGCGAGAGAGCATTTGTTCGCGCTTCCAGCGGAGTAGCTCTATTTTAATCTGGCTGGTGGGTAAACCGCAGAAGGGTTCAGGTCTAATATAAGGTGTTTGAGCACCTAGTCTGGCAAGCTTATCAGCCGCTTCGGTACCAGGGATACCTTTGTGACCGGGGACCCACATTACTGTGATATTATTGTGTGCAGCAAACTGCAAAAGCGTCTGGAGACAATACCAAACAAGCTTAGACTTATAGTGAAAGGACGTGAGAGCCTTGAGTGCTGCTTGGCTATCTGACATTATATTAATATGTGATCTTCGGAGGTTTCTTCTAATACATTTTCTGGCGCAGAGCTCGATGGTATAGACCTCTGCTTGGAAGATAGTAGTGGATTGACCTAGTGGTGTAAAGAGTTTGTAGTTGGGGCCAAAGATACCAGCTTCAACCCCATTTGACATTTTTGAACCATCAGTGTACCAATTGATTTGAGATCTTGATTAGGGAATTTGAGGATAGTCCCAGTAGCTGCGGTCAGGTATGTTTACTGTGAAGGCGTGATTGAGGTGTATTCTTTTGGGCATGAAGTCTGAGATGCATACTGCTGAACAAGTAAGTAGCGGAATTTTCTCAAGGATCTTCATGTGGTCAACTAATTCGAAATTTGTATTGTTGCATAAAAGTTGAAGCTTGAGAGCACTGGCAGCCGCAGTCATCATAATATTGATGTGTAGGGGTGGAAGGTTTAAGAGAACTTCCAGCGCAGCTGTTGGGCAGGTGCGCATTGCGCCCGTAATACCTACACATGCTAGTCTCTGCACCTTCTAAAGCACCTTCTCTGCACCTCCGAAGCATAAGTTATTATCGGAACGATGATTGTGGTGTAGCTCCAGTGGATCATTTTTGGATTCAATCCCCATTTTTTGCCGAAAAACCTAGAGCAGCCCCAGAAGGCTTTAGTCGCCTTCTCAGTGGTTCTGTTTATATGAGGTTGCCAATTTAATTTGTGGTCTAAATAATCCCAAGATATTTTGTTTCATTTGAGAACTCAATTTGAGTATTGTTTAGTGATAGTGCTTGTGGGCTTAAGTTTCTCCTCCTGGTGAAAGGAATGATTACGGTTTTTGCAGGGTTAATCGTTAGACCTTCTGACTGGCACCAGTTATTTACTTTATTTAGGGCATGTTGCATTTGTTCAGAAATGTTGGATTCACCCTTGCCCTTAGCCATAATGACTACGTCGTCAGCGTAGCCCTGGGTGAGAAATCCAGAACTTTTGAGGTCATTTATGATACTGTCCACTACAATGGACCATTAAAGAGGAGATAGGACACCCCTTGGGGACAACCCTTAGTAGTTCTAACGGAGATTGAGATTTGCCCAAGCTTGGCAGTGATAAGTCTGCTTCAGAGCATGGAGCATATTCATTTGGTAGTTTGCGGGTCAATGCCTTTGGCATCAGCGGCAGACTTAATTGATTGAAACGATGTGTTATCGAAGGCGCCAGAGATGTCTATTTCCTTCTTTGACAAAGCTTTTTCAATTGTACTGACTAGATGGTGAAGGACTGTGACCGTAGATTTACCAGATTGATATGCAAATTGAAGATTATTTAGGGGTGTTCTATAAGGGCGGAATTTCTTATGTGAAGATTAAAGATTTTTTCCATTACCTTAAGAAACACAGAGGTGAGACTGATTGGCTAAAGGTCTTTGGGTCTGATTGTGATCTGGCGCCGGCTTTAGGAATGAACACTACATTAACTTTTCTCCATATTGATGGGATGTAGCTGAGTTCCTAGCTGGATCTGAAGATGGGCACTAAGGATTCAATGAGAGTGTCGATTCCATGATGTAAGAGGGCGGGGAAAATTCCATCTCCACCGGGAGCTTTGTAAGGTTTTTGCGTGGAGATGGCCCATCTTATGGAATCGAGGGCGAAGATTTTCTTGGCTAGAGTCCTAGTGCGTCGATTAGGAGGGAGTGGCATGTCTTCATGCAGAAGAGATGTGTGAGGGTCAGTAATTAGTGAGTCAGGGAGTGGGTCTGCAGAAGAGGACCTAATGTTTCCTAGTATCCCTGTGTAAAACTGCCGTCAGGTTTTTGTAGGAGACCAATACCGTTGCTGCGGTTATTGGATAGTTTTTTCTGGGCCCTAACAGCTGAAGGGTGATCATTTATGCTTTCACAGAAAGATCTCCATGTACGTCTTTTTGATCTCCTAATTGCAGAGTTGTAAGTTGTGAGGGCTATCTTATATTCGCTCCATGAGTTGGTGGCTTTGGCTTTATTAAATAGCCTTCTAACCTTTATTTTGAGGATGTCGAGCTCATTGTTCCACCATGGTACATCGCGGAAGTTGCTTCTGCTTTTGGGATAGCAGCTGGCTTCATATGCTTCTCTTCTTCAAGAGAATGAGAAGAGTCTATATTTGAACAGGAAGGAATAAATTCCCCCCTAAGGATTTCTGCATAGAGATTCCAATTGGTGCGTTTGGGAGACTTGGGGTGATTGGGTCATGAGTAGTTTCGATGTCAAACCTAATGTGCATATGGTCAGACATCGAGAGCTCCTTAGAGACATGCCAATTAGTAATGAGATCGGACATAGAGGAACTGGATACGGTAAGATCCAGAACCTCTTTTCTGATGGAGTTGACAAAAGTAGGTTCATTTCCTCTATTTAAAATATCAATATTTAAGCCAATAAGGAAACTAAGAAGGCACTCACCTCTTTTGTTGATATTGGAACTGCCCCAGATCGTGTGATGGGCGTTCGCGTCGCAGCCTAACACGATCTGCTGTCCATTCTTCTTACCGTATCTAAACAGTTTGGCGACTTCGTCAGATGGAGCTGGAGTTTGGTCGTCAGAAAAGTATCCTGAGGCGATGATGATGGATTGCCGTCCTCTGCTGGTAGTTATATCCATTGAAATGGCTACAGGGTCTTTGCTAATAAACTGTGGGATAGGAGAAATGAGAGATACATTTAATGCAGTAGTTTGAGACTTAGCTGATATCAAGTTTTAGTGGAGACTCACCACCTGATTGGTGTCCGAACTTGCAGCTATAATTTTTCAATTTGCTTATGATTTCTAGTATTTTGTTTCGAGTACGTGTTGAGTTACTCTGGCCAGTGTATGATTGCATCATATAATTTCATTGTTAGAAAACTCGAATAAATATGGCTGGCAGTTGAACCCACATTGTTATTGACGCAGAAGTCTAAAGAGAACCTACCTCTATGAAGTGTATCTGAAACCCAGTACATACGTACATTGTATGCATTTTTACTGAGAGGCTGTTCTCATAATTGAATGCAGTAAAACCCATTTGGTTCTATGCTAAACTTAGACTGCTGATCATAAACTGTCGCGGTTATCGCCAATAATGACGAATTTAAATTTCATTTTATGTCTTCAATTCCATGAAATTCAATGACATACTCTAGTTTCTATGAACAGCACCTATATCCATAAAAATAAAATTTCTTTTCACACAAATATGCGTATATCCAAACCAAAAAAAAAAAAGAAAAACATTTATTCAAACCAATAAACCTACGAGCACCATTAAACTTAAAATCGACAAAAAAAAAAAAACTTAATAGATTCCTCTCAATCTATATAAAAAAATAAAAAAAAATAAAATGAAAGTTAATAACTCCGCAAATATTTGAGTGCTGCTGAGTGAAATAATTACTCGATCGCATGTTTTCGGGAGGTCGTCGGTCGTAAAACGTTTTGGTATTCATCGCAAGACTGACATTTTGTCACGGCAACGTACGGCGACGGTGCATCTTAAATTTTTTCGTATAAAAATGCGAACACCACCGAAAAGTAATTAAATATTGATGGGGAAGATTTTATTTCCTATTTTTGTATAAATATTGATGATGTGGGGCATCATCACAGATACACTTATGTAGTAAATCAGAATGCGAGTGGTCGTCGTGTAACATTATTGTTTCAAAACAATAAAGAGTTTCCTTATAATTACATGCTGCAGATGGAATGTTTGGAAATTGATGTCATTAGGGTGTTCTCTATACAGAGAGACAGGAAAAGCAATAAGATTATACCAAGTCTTACTAAATTGAGGAGATCGGATGACTAAGTGACTGAGAATACCTTATTCGGTTTGTATCCTAGAGTGTCCACATTACATTTAGGATTAAAATTTAGAACAGTCTTTCGGTTCCTAATTAAAGCGTTAATACAACAGCCTTGGAACAAACTCATCGGCTCACATATTCATAGCTGGACAACTAGTAGAGAGAGTAGAGAATTCCCAGTATCTTGGAAGTATTGTCTCGACCGCAGGGTGGAACCGAACTAGGTACAGACAACAGAATTGCCAAAGAAAAGTTCAAGTTCGCGATGCTGTCGAATATATGGCGAAGCAATGCAATCAGTTTGAACACCAAACTAAGACTATACGGCTCCAACGTTAAATCCGTGCTGTTGTTGCATGGATTCAGCACGTAGAGAGCGACCATTACTAGCGCGAAGAAATTGCAAACGTTCGTTAACAGGTGCCTGGGCACAGTCACAAATGAAGCAATATTCCGCATTAAAAACCGGATAATGGCAGATGGTATGGAACTGGGTGACCATAAAACGGACGATGTCCTTAGAACCAGTCGAAAAGTTCCAGAATATGTCAACATTTTGATTGGAGCCACCAAAATAAAGTCCAAAGACGCCACCAAATACCTTGATGCGATGCTATACAACCGGTTGAATTCTAAGAGCCATGTAGAATCCATGAGTAAAAAAGCCTCGGGAATCCAGGCAGCGCTCTGGATCTTCAAATAATGACTGAGACGGTTACGTCTGGTCAAATGGTAGTGCATGCGATCATATAAAAACACAAGCGTTTACACTCAGCTGATGCCTACCAATCCTACTCTCAACCTCCACGCGGTGACAGTCGGGTGCCTAGTACCTTAATCCAAGAAATGGGTAACCCACCCTGTTTGGAGGATTCTTGGCGGCAGCAGATGAGAGAGGGGGGGGGGGGGGGGGGGGGGGGGGGGGAAGAGTGCTTTCTCACTAGAGTACTTCTTCCTGTTCCAGGCGGCAGCGGACGAATTCCCTAGACGGAGTCAACGGTGGCCTCTATAGTTCCAGTTAGTTTGAACTTAGTGAATACCTTGCGCGAGCTGCTTCGACGTATTTGGATCACAGGTCGGTAAGCAATTTCCAATGCTGGTCAGGACATAGGGATGGTGGCGGAGGGCACTTAATGGGCCAACGGCAGCGCTCATACTTTCGTAGTGGACTACTGGCACCGGTGTACCCGGCCCCTCGTCCTAGGACCTAGGGGAATAATTAAGGAACTGGCCCTTCAGGTTGGGGGTTGTGTCGTCGGGGTAACTTCCCTACCACGTAAAAAGCCGATGGTTCCGAAACAACCAAAAGCCTCGGATAAGGATGACTCAACTAATGGCGATCCCAGCAAACGAAATAAGGGCAACGACCTTCGGATCTGTACTCGGAATGTTCTGTCCCTTTACAGACCACGTGCATCCGAACAACTAGCAGAGGCGCTAGACTGCTATAAAGCAGATATTACCGCCATCCAGGAAGTGCGATGGGATGGGCCGGGCAAAAAGAGGATAAAAAACTGTGACTTCTACTACAGTGATTACTACAGAGGCAACAGGCAACGCTTATTCGGATGAGGATTTGTCAAACGCGGCAGACTTAGGCAAGAAGTCTTAAGCTTCCGACACGTGAGCGAGCGTATTATGACTATTCGGATCAAGGCTAAATTCGCTAACATAAGCCTAATATGTGTTCATGCACCCACGGAAGAAAAGGACCCTGCCACCAAAGAGTGTTTCTACGATCTCCTCGACAAGACATATGAGCAATGTCCTAAATACGACGTTAAAATCGTATTGGGCGATTTTAACGCCCAAATAGGAAAGGAGGACGTCTTTGGTAGGGCAGTCGGTAAGCATAGCCTACACGACACCACGTCTGATAACGGACTAGGGCTATAAAACGAAAAGCTACAATCGCAAGAGACCGCCAGACTCTTCGCTGAACGCGTATCCCGAAATCTCTCAATCACCCCTATGCCGCCAGCATCAAGTACCGAAGACCAGTGGCAACGCTGCCAACATGCCATCGGAAAAGCCGCGATTGATGTGGTGGGTCTCATTCGCCCATCACCGCGAAACCCCTGGTTTGACGAAGAATGCCGGCGAGTGCATGCAGCAAAACAAGAGGCATACAAAGCGGCGCTGCAAAGGAAGACGAGAGCTGCTCGTGAGCTCTACAAGCAAAGGAGACGGGAAGAACATCGGCTTCTCCAAAAGAAGAAGAAAGAGTTTGAGAAGCGCGCGTTTGGGAATATCGAGAGTTTATACTCCAGGAACAATGCACGGAAGCTTTACCAAAAGGTAAAAGGAACGTGTCAGAGGAGCAATACCCGTACTGAAACCTGTAGAGATGAAAATGGAAACCTCGTAGTAGAATCACAGTCGGTGCTGAGAATATGGAAAAACTACTTCTGCAGACTGTATAACGGCGACGAAGACCAACATCCCGCTGTCAGGCAGAATGAACCGTTCAACATGGACGATGATGGTCAAAATTTCTGTCCACCTGACCAAAACGAAGTGAAACGAAGCAATATCCAAGCTAAAATCCAACAAGGCTGCTGGACCTGACCGCTTACCGGCCGAACTTTTCAAGGCAGCTGGGGATGAATTGGTAGATTGCATACACCAACTCATCTCCAAGATTTGGTCAGACGAGTGTATGCCTGATGAATGGAACCTCAGAATCGTTTGCCCGATCCACAAGAAAGGAGACCCCCAAAACTGCGCCAATTATAGAGGCATCAGTCTCCTCAACATCGCATATAAGATCTTTTCTAAGATATTGTGTGAACGCCTGAAACCTGCCTGATTGGCCTCTATCAGTGCGGTTTCAGGCCAGAAAAGTCCACCATCGATCAAATCTTCACACTTTGGCAGATCCTGGAGAAAACCCAAGAATTCCAAATCGATACTCACCACCTCTTTAAACACAGCATCTATAGAGAAGAGCTTTATAGAGCCATGTCAAGTTTTGACATCCCTGCCAAACTTGTCCGTCTGTGTAGGCTGACGATGGAGCACGCTCCCTGCTCCATCAAGGTCAGTAATGACTTTACCGAGACCTTTGATGTCAAAAAACGCTTTAGACAAGGTGACGCGCTGTCATGTGACTTCTTTAATATTGTACTTGAACGGATTGTGCGGAACTCACAAGCCAACACCGGAGGCATAATCTAATCTGTACAACTGCTTGCATACGCTGACATTATCGGAAGAACTCAGCGGGCTGTCACCGGTGCGTTTGCAAGCATTGAGGCGGAAGCGGCCAAAATGGGTCTAGCGATAAACGAGGGCAAAACCAAGTATATGCTGTCAACAAGAAGGGACAGCGAACACCGACGAGTTGGACAGAACGTCGCAGTGGGCAGCTATAACTTCGAGGTAGTAATGGACTTTGTCTACCTTGGCTCTGCTATAAACTCCGAGAACAACATCAGCGCAGAAATCAAGCAATAAGCAAATCAAACAATAACTCTTGCCAAGGGCAGGTTCACCCCGAACTGTAGCGCCACCTAAGTAAGTAAGGTTACGCCAGGCGAATTCTACTCTCAAGAGTAGTCAGCTCGGTCCTTCTTTATACGGCCACGGTGTGGGCGAAGGTATTGACAACAAAGGCGATACGAAATAAACTCACTTCGGTATACAGACTTTGTGCTCTGAGAAGAAGTGGACTTACAACAATCTCCAATGAAGAAGCATTTGTCATAGATGAGACGCTGTATATAAGGAGACTCCCCCATCAGTAAGATGCGGCTGTAGTGAGAACAATAAAAGAAGAAGAAAGGTCAACATCACTAGCCAGCTTGCAGAACAGATGGGACAATGTCACAAAAGGCAGATGGACCTACCAACTAATACAAAAAATCGGTGTTTGAGCAAGTTGCGAACATGGAAACTGTAACTATCACCTTGCACAGTTCTTTTCCGGTCATGGCGGATATCGCAAGTACTTATACAGATTTGGACACGATACCTCACCGCTTTGCTCTGAATGTCCAGAAGAAGAAGAAATAGTGGAGCACGCAATATTCCACTGCACACGGTTCCCACATTGAGAATAACGTTATGTAGCCCATCGTCTATAATCGATCACATGCTGTTATCCGAAGAGAGTGAGACGCATACATAGCGAATGTACAAATTGATCTGCGAAGAATCGAGAAAATTCGCAAAGCAACAGAAGCAGAAGAAGCAGCAACAGCGCGGGCTGCTAGTATCTTTAGGAGATTATCACATCCCTTGGCACAACCAAAAAAGAAAAAAATATGAGTGGGCAACATCTTAATGATTTTCTGCTTCAATCGTACCTCTAACGAATGTCTCTACCAGAGAACGGGTTGGAAATCAATGAAATCATAACCATCCAACGACAGAAGTGGCAGTAGTTTACACGCTCCGAAAAAGTGACAGTGTAAGGTCCAGCGCACAGCTTGTCTGTGTATAGGCGGAGCACTACGTACAACCCCCTCTGCGCCACTGGACATTTTGTTTCATCTGGTACCGCTCGATATATTTAGCAAGCAAATGGCAGCGAATGCAGCCGTTCGCCTCGAAGCTACCCAACAGTGGTCAAGAAGTGACTTTGGTCACGCTGCCATTTTGAATAAACTCAAAATCTCTCCCGAAAACACGGACACGGACACGGACACGGACCATCCCACGTCTAAACTTTGACAAGAACTTCCTCGTCACCATTCCCTCCAGATCACTCTGAAATGATGATACATTTTTAGAAGATGGGTTAATCCACTTCTACACTGACGGCTCAAAATCTAAGGACGGGGTTGGTGGAGGTGGTTTCTCTGACAGGCTTAATCTTAAGCTCTCCTTCCGTCTTCCAAATCATTGTAGCGTGTTCCAGGCGGAAATTTTGGCTATTAAAGAAGTCTTGTCTTGGCTTAAGAAAAACGCGATATCTGTTAGAGATATCCGCATCTTTTCAGACAGCCAAGCAGCAATCAAATTCTTGGAATCGACCTCTATAAATTCCTTAGTAGTTCTAGACTGCCTCTGGTCTCTCGTGGAGATGGCTGAGCAGTTCAATATTCACCTGTGTTGGATGCCGGGGCATAGGGACATTCCAGGGAATTGTAAGGCCGACGAACACACCAGAATAGGAACAACTATACAACAACGTATACCCATCGCTACCTGCAAACTCAAATTTAAGCTGGATGCTATCGAGAGTATGAGCCTTAGGTGGACAAGTGGACCCTAAGTCTAGCGACAAAACAAATTTGGCCGAAGCTGGATCTAAAACGTTCTAAGAATTTAATTTCTCTCAACAGATTGCGTGTCGGCGCTTTAATAGGTGTTATCACTGGACACTGTCTAATAGGCAAGCATGCCACAAAGCTAGGCGTTTTTGTGAACAACTTTTGTAGAAGCTGCATGTATGAGGAAAAGGAAGAAACTATTCCTCACCTTCCTTGTCACTGCCCAGCTCTCTCCCATAGAAGGAAGCTTCACCTAGGAGCCCCCTATTACAACGACATAGGCGACCTGAAAAACATTGATATTAAAAGCCTCCTACGCTTCATAAGAAGCTCAGAATGGTTTAACGAGTAGGTAGGATAAATTTCTCCCATGATCCATGTGGTATCACAATGGACCTATTATTGGTTTAAGTGTGTTGGTGATTCTTAGCTGGCAGCCACTTCAACCTAACCTAACCTAATGAAGATCATTTCATGGTCTCCTGCAATTATTTACAAATTCGACTTCTTTTTCTGCTTCGATGACTGGTGCATAACTTCTTAAAATAAAGAAAATACCATTGTTTTTTTTTTTTTTAGACACGCCTGATGTTAGGCGTTTACCTACCCCGGTTAATACCGTTGGTTAGGCTCGGATGGAGTACAGTCCACGTTCTGTACTCTTCGATGATATTGCGATCTAGTCACCTGGACTAATTAGAATTTTTTTTCTGATCTCTATGGTCTTTGTTTTCGATTCGAGAGTTCGCCCATTGGCGTCTCTCGACAGATGATAGTGTCTTCTTATGTATATAAGTAAGTGCATAGAACATAAGTGGGATTTAATCCACTCAAAACGTTGGGGGATAGATTCACACCGAGCGTCCCGACGCTCGTTGTTCTTCTTCCTTCTTCTTCCTCTTATCAGCGAGGCCATGATCCGAAAACAAGGGATCACAACCCTCCCACTTCACCGCATTTCTACTGATCCACATGTGGGGTTCGCCTATTTGACCTCAGAAAATATCGGCAGGCCTGCCGATTTTGGATCACTCGGTTACTGAGGCCAATGAAATGCCGATGTCGTCGCATTTGTCTGATCCAGGCGTTTATAGGCCTGCCTTTCCTACATCGCGATGTCTTTGGAACGTGCATTGATATTGCCTTTTTAACGGGGTTCAAATGATCTCTTCTTTGAACGTGGCAATACCAACTGAGCCGGTCGCGCTCTATTTTTTGTACGATGGTTTCCTTGATGTGAAAGCTTCCACGGATCTTCGAACTTCTTATTCGATCAAGCTTTGTCACTCCTGCTGTCATGCGAAGCATCTTCATCTCAGCTGCCGTTAATTTACTCTCATACTTTTTGTACATCGTCCAACATTGTGAACCGTATGTGAGCGCTGGACGTACAACTGCGGTGTAGAGCCTTCCTTTCAACTTAGGGGCATTTTTCTGTCACAGAAGATAGCGGAATTTTCTCGCCACTTCATCCACCCTACGCTTACACGATGATTGATGTCGTCATCACAAGTTGCTTTGCTATTGATCATAGATCCCAGATATTTGAACTTTTCGTACTTGGGAAGCACTGTTCCATTCAAATAAATGTCTGGAATAGGCCTGAGTGGATCAGAGAACGGGCAGCACAAGTACTCTGTCTTTTTTGAACTAATGCGATACCCATTTCCCTCCAAAACGTCCACCCACACATCAAGTGCTCGTTGCAGGGATGTAGGATCCTCACTTATGATGGCTCCATCGTCAGCAAAGAATAACTGATGTACCTTGGGGTCCATCACTTTACCTTCAAGCAGATAATCAAGGACTGTAATAAAGAGCAAAGGACTTAAAACGCTTCCCTGGTGTACCCCGACTTTGATTGGGAACTCTTCGGTTACTCCAGCGGGGCATCTTACTTTTGTCTTTGCTCCTTCGTACATGTCCATAATCATCTGTACATAGGTTTCTGGAACCCCTCGATGTCTTAGCGCCACCCATATCAGATCTCGTGGTTGTCTGTCGAATGCCTTTTCAAAGTCAACCAATACAATATGCAAATCCCTTAAGGAATCACGATGTTTTTCCATTATGATCCTTATACTTTGGATTGCATCTGTGGTTGATTTACCCGAGACAAACCCGCACTGATCATCAGATAGCCGTATTAATTTTCGCAATCGGCCACCTAATACCCGTTTAACGATCTTCATGGTGTGTGACATCAGCTTGATCGAACGGTAGTTATCACAGTTTCGCGTATCACCCTTCCCTTTATATACAGGGAGAAGGTAACTTTCCCTCTATTCATTCGGCATTGGATCACCTCTCACGAATTTGGAGATGAGAATTCTGAGCCATCTGAACCCGATATCTCCCATCTTTTTCCAGAACTCAGAGGGTATTTCGTCTGGCCCAATCGCTTTTCGTTTTTTGGAGTATTTGACCGCCTCACTAACTTCTTCGACTGTAATGTCGGGTATTTCTTCACAGTTAGGGGTGGCTCTTGGAAAGTATAGCCGGGGAAACTGTTCATTCAAAAGCTCTTCACAGTACTGCCGCCACCTCTGCAGAATTTTGTCGTCATCCACAAGAAGCTGGCCATGAGCATTGCTAATGAACTTTGGCGAACGAATCTCCTGAGCATTCTTCCTTCTTTGGGCGGCTATTTTGAAGATAGTGGCACTCTTGTTCATATTGTGTCTTCGCAGCTCCTGGATAGCCTGGTTTGCATCAGCAACCGGGGAAAATATTTTCTCCAGCTCCCGATACAGGCCCTCCGTACTCTCTGCTTGAAGCTGGGCGCACTTCTTCTTCGCTTTTTTCTTGCAGCATCTGTATTCCATTTCGAGGCGAGCTTTTTCGTCACTATTATTAGAGGGGCACTTTGACCAAGCTTTGAAAGCCGCTTTCTTCTCATTTATCACTTTCTTAGCTTCATCACTCCACCACCATGTTTCTTTGGCGTGTTGATGGTGGCCTTTTGAAGCTCCTAGCAGTGATTTGGCCTTCTTTAAGCAAGTTCGCTGTAGGGAATCCCACATATTTTGTGCTCTGCACTCTTCATCCTCAGCTCCGTTGATGGTGTGAGAGAGGTAATTCTTCATTACGAAAACAAAAGCCTCGCCTTTTTCTTTGTCCAGATTGTACCACTTGATTTTCTCAGAGACCCTTGTTTGTTTGCTTTCCTTTGGTGTTTTCATAAAAAAAATTTCTGTTAGCAGGAGACGGTGTTGTCGAGCGATTGCCTCTCCCAGGATCACTTTGCAATCTTTTATCCGAGGCTTCATGAAACTGCCTACCAAATGGTAGTCAATCTGAGTTTCATCTCCACCACTGCTGTAAGTGATCAGGTGTCGGCTTTGTTTGATGAACATGGTATTTAACACGATAAGACCGTGTGATTTGCACATGCTTAGGATGTCTTCACCAGGAAGGTTCCTGGTGCCATATCCTAGTCCTCCATGGCAGTCTTCATAGTCTTCGTTTGATTTCCCGACATGTCCATTCAAATCTCCTCCAACAAACAGAAATTCTTCCTTTGGGATGTCCTTAAGGAGATTGTGGAAATCTAGCCAAAATGCATCTTTATCTCTCTGATTGTACCCATCGTGGGGAGCATATGCACTGACAATATTCCACACCTCTCCTTGTATTACTAATTTGAGAGACATCAAACGGTCGCTGGACTTCGAAATGCTCAAGACGTTTCCAAGTAGCTCTGCCGCAAGGATGATACCGATTCCGTTCCTAGCCTTTTCCGTTCCGTAGTAGAACATCTTGTAATCTTTTGTCCTAACGTCCAAGAAACGCGCCCGATTCCCGGTGTTTTTCCATTTCGTCTCTTGGACACACAAGATGTCCACCCGCCTTCTATTCATCATCTCTTCCAGCTCGTAACTTCGACCGGTCATGCTTCCAACGTTCCAACTCGCGACCCGTAAATTGCGTCCAAACTGTTTCATTATGTTGCTAGCCCCCGGAATCCGTATAGCTCTGACCCGAACATTTCTGCTCGGTCCAGGATCAGTACCATGCACAGCAGTAGGTAGGTAGTATATGTGTCGCTAGGCTCACTTGGGTGTTATATTGCCTAGATCTGATTTGTCCCCTTAGTCGCCTTTTACGACAAGCGCTAGTTGTTGGGGGGCGCTGCAGTGATATTCTTAACCCGTCCCTGCACGGGGAGTCCCGACGCTCGTTTTTGTCGTTGTATTACACTCGTATATACATATTTTTGAATGTTAGGTAGATATCCAGATACATACTATACCTACTATATATATATATTTCTACATGTGTGTGTTCTGATACACCTAGGTCAATTCAAATGGCTTTGTCCTATTAAGCCTTCGCACTATGTTTGCGTTGTCTAAAAGTTGTACTACCTCAGGGTTAACGTTTTGTTGAAGCCCTGATTAATGCCTTCGTGCATTTTTCCTAGTTTCATCTGTGACACACTCCACTCCTAAGTCCCTGTGGAGCTCATTATTCCTTATGTATCAGGGTGCATTAACGATATTCCTTAGCACTTTGTTTTGAAATCTTTGGATGATGTCTGCGTTGCTCTTTTTGGTACAGCCCCATAGTTGAATACCATATGTCCATATTGGCTTCAATGATTGCTTATATAATAAAAGCTTATTATAGATTGATAGTGACGAATCCTTTCCTATCAGCCAATACATGTTTCTGTGTTTTATTTCCAATTGGTTTTTTTTTTCTTTTTTATGTGTTCTTTCCATCTTAGCTTAGTGTCCAGGGTCATTCCAAGATATTTTGCTGTATTTACGTACGGCACTACTTGTTGGTTGATAGTTACCGGGATATGATTTATTCTTCTGTTAGTGATATCTGTGTGCACTGATTTGCTTTCATTAAGCTTCATTCGCCATTTTACTGTCCAATTACAAATTTTGTTCACAGCTGATTGCAGTTTCTGCGTTGATTCTATATTATTCTTTCCTACCGCTAGGATTGCAGTGTCATCAGCAAATGTGGCCAAAGTACTGTTTTCAAGCTCTGGGAGGTCACCAGTGTATAGGAGGTACAGAATGGGGCCCAGTACGCTACCTTACGGAACTCCTGCTTTAATTTCCTTTAGTTCTGAGTACGAATCTTCCTGTTTAATTCTGAAAAATCTTCCGCTTAGATATGATTCTAAGATTGCAGCATATTGTTTTGGTAGGAGGCATCTTAGTTTATGATTTAGTCCTGCATGGCAAACTTTGTCAAAAGCCTGAGCTACGTCGAGAAATACTGCAGAGCAGACCTTTTTTTCTTTTAAAGCTTTTTCAATGATAATAACTATTCGGTGGACTTGATCAATTGTTGAATGTTGTCTTCTAAATCCGAATTGATAATTTGGATTAAGTCGTTTAACAAGCAGTTTTTCGAAAAGTTTAGATATGACTGGCAGTATTGAAATTGGCCTGTATGATGACGCTTCGTTCGGTGGCTTTCCGGGTTTAGAGATCATTATTACTTCAGCCACTTTCCATAGGCTAGGACCATATTTCATTCTAAAAGCAGCATTGATTAAGTTCGTTAGTTTATTTATAGCTTTCCTTGGTAACTGCCTCAATATTTCACCAGTTATAAGGTCATAACCAGGACATTTTTTCGGGTTAATGTTATTTTTAATCTCATTTCTCACTTCGCTTGGAGTCATGAGTCTTATTTCTTCACTTTCTTCTCCGACTGTTTCTGCGGGCATATATATTTTCTGCTCGGCGTGTGGTTGAAATACACTTTTTAAGTATTCTGCGAATATTTTGGCTTTGTGTTCGTTACTTCTAGCCCACTTTCCTTCGACTTTTTTGATGGGTGGTATTTGAATAATTGGCCTTTTTGGTGTTTTTCATTGCTTTTCATAGCGAATAATCAGTGGTTTTTTCGTTGGTTAATCTTCTAAGATAATCGTTGATTGAGTCTTCTTTTAAAGTTCTGATTTCTCTTCTTAACTGTTGAGTAAGTTCATTCAATTTCGTTTTGTCTCGAGGGGCTCTAGTTTGTTGCCATATTTTTCTCGCTCATCTTCTATCCGCAATAAGTTCTCTAATTTCCCTGTGATAGTTGTTCCGTTTAATCTTCCTTCTAATTTCTGGTGTGCTCATCCAGGCTGATTGTTGTATATCATTAACAAATTTTTCGACTTCTGTTTCCAGGTGTTGAATATTGTACAAAAGCACGCTTAGTTCAATCCTGTCTTCCAAAGTTTTCTTGAAACTATCCCAATCGGTGCGTTTGTTAGTAAGCATTGGTCTGCTTTCTTTCTGAATTATATTCTCACTCAACGTAAGTAGTATTGGGAAATGATCAGAGTTTAGATCATTGAACTCATCAATTTGAAGATAATTTGCAGATACGTTTTTCGTTACAAAAAAGTCTATCAGATCTGGTATCTTATTTGGATCAGTCGGCCAGTATGTCGGTTTTCCGGTTGATAAGACTTCGCATCCATAAAGTCTAGTTGCGTTGAATAATTCCTTTCCTTTTGTTGACGTCAATCTGGATCCCCAGTGGACATGTTTTGCATTAAAATCTCCTCCAATTATAAATCTATTTCCCAGTTTTCTCAGCAGTTTCAGGTAATCCTCTACTTTTAACAAATGTTTTGGTAGGCAGTAAATTGCTACTATGTTAAAAGTATAATTGTTTGCTTTTATATTTACAGCTGTTGCTTGAATTTCGTCGGTAATATATTTCAATCTTCATGATGTTGAATGTTATTATAACTGCGCTTCCTCTTTTGGCGGTATTTTGGGGGTGAATAGCATGATATGTAGCAAAATTTATAAATTGTATGAATGATTGGTTAGTAAAGTGTGTTTCTGATATAAGGCACACATCAATCTTCGCTATATCGAGGACTGCTTGCAAGTCTTGTCGGTGCTGCATTAGTCCATTGGCGTTCCAAGTTAGTATTCTAAGATCTCTGTCCATTTTTCGGTTTGGGGGTTGCTCCTCTATTGCTCATCCTGCACTCTAATGTTAAGAGTCGCTCGTCTAACGCATTTAACTTATTGATTATAAGATGCAATGTCTGCTTGGGATCATCTTTAAAACAGCCTTTTGCTGTGTTTGTACTTGGTTAGGTTGGGTTGCATTATTTGCTGTTACTTAAGCGTACGATTTAATGTTACCATTGCCTTCCTTTTTGGTGTTTTGGTTTTTACTATTTTTAACATTTGCTGGTGTATTTTCTGGTTGCACATTTTTCGTGATGACTTGTTTCTGGACCGTGCTGGGTTTTTATCTGTTATAAGCTTATTTTTTATTTTTTGCAGTTCAATGGCAACACTGCATCCTCTGTAATTAGCCGGATGATTTTCACCGCAATGTACACATTTTGGCTGCATATTTTTAGGTTTAATGCATTCACTTGTAAGATGTTTACCTGCACATTTTACACATCTAGGTGTTCTGTTGCAATATTTTTACGTATGTCCACAAGCCTGACATTGTTTGCACTGAGGTATAAGCTGCGGTTTTTTTTATAGATTGTATTTCAACCACACAGCCAAGAATACTTTTTATCTGGTAGATTTTTTCAATCTCCTCCTCAGCACTGAATGTTAATAAAAACATATTTAGCCGTTCTTTGCTTTTCCATTTGAGCTTGATTGGCTTCGATGGCTGGCGCATAACTTCTTGAAATAAAGAAAATCCCATTGTGATCTATCTACATACATTCAGTCTCTCATACGAAATGACCAGCCATCTACCTATTCACTCCATTTCCTCTCAAACACATCAAACACATTCCACAGAACACCGAACTCACTCCAACCCCATTCTCAAACTCAACCACATTCCCAATAAGAAATCCACATCCAACTCCCAACCACAACATGACTCATTCTAGCTACAACTCCGACAAAACTCACACTCAAGCAAATCCACCACATCCTATCTTTCAACCCCTTTACTTTCCACTCAGATATATTCGCCGCTAGGTCACGATGCCGGTGTATGCCTATGTATGCGACAAGGGATGATGGAATTCCTGTCTTTCTCCGAGTTTGGGATTCTTCCGTTTTCTACCCTCAAACGACACAAAAAAAAAAAAAAAGAAAAGAAAAAAAACCCTCACCTCAGAGAACGTGTATCTTTTTCACTAGAAAAGAGAAATATACTTGCATTGTACCAATTCTATGTGTTGGTTCAGATAGATATCAATTTGTGTTTGCGCCGATTAAGTATATGCGCGCCGCTGCTGCCACTGCCGCTCTCTCTAGACCCGATCTCACTCATTCTACGTGTGTTGGGTTGTTGTATAGTGGTGCTCGCGGTAAAATGTTCGTGCCTATGGCTGAGTTCAACCATAACTCATCCGTCTGTAAGGGAGGATAGAACAGAAAACGTGCTCGACACACTCTGGCTGTTGTAGATACTTTTGTTGGTTTTCCATATTTATCCGGCATCGCACACATTTATTTTTTTTTTGTCTTCATTCGGTTTTTTTACTTCGAAGTTTAAACCATTTTCCCGTTGTCGATTGGAGTCAGTTTCATAGCGCCTCTCGTTGGATTTACATCGTCGTGTGTGAAATATAAAACAAAGAAGATACAAGTATCTATTCAGTTAGTATCTAGAAAGATACACTTGGAATTTTTTTTCTTCATTTTTGAGACCACCGCGCAGGAGAAACTATTCAAAAAAAAAATCCTCTCACCACACATAATCGTTGTTTCTATAAGGGATGATCCTTATAAGATTTTAAGTTTATTTATATTTTTTTTGTTAATTTGAAATCTTTTTGTGTATAAGGTGATAAATTATAATTTTTTTTTGTTTATTACAAAAAAAAAAGCGTTTTTATTTGGACTAGTAAAATATACAGTTTGTGTTGGTGTTAAATTAAATAATAAATAAATTAAATAATTTTTTGTGAAATTTAATTAAAAAAAAATAAAAAATCACAGTGAAAGTGAGGAGAAATTCCTGCAAAAAAAAAAGTATCTAAAGTTCCTGATTTTTTGCAATTCTTATTATTTTTTTTTCGTTAAAATTAAAAAAAATTTCAAAAGAATATAATTTATTCTTTCTTTTTTTAAATAAAAAGTTTTAAGTGGAAACAATTAAAATAAAAAAAAAAATTGTTTATAACTTTTGGCTGAGCAAATTAAAACTACAAATGGTACATCGACCAGCTATTGGAATATAAATATACCAAACCCTAAATGAGGGTACAATGAGGTCAAAAAGATACGATGTAAGTTTTTCTACAGTTTAATTGTATATTTAGATTTTATGGATTTTTTTTTTTTTTTGGAAACATTTGTCATGGATAATTAGATAGTTTGTCAAATGTTATGAAACACGTTGTAGATATTTTTACAATCAAAGGGTTGGTTAGAAGGGGGAATACAAAAGAGAAACGGGAAAGGGTTGTTTTTTTATTCTAACAACGACTTACTTATGAAGTTTCTGTTTTTTTTTTTTTTTTTTATTGAGTGGAAAAGTGGTGGAAATTGTAAAGGAATCATGTGTGGTCTACAGTTGTTTGTGCGAAAAGTGCGGAGAATTTTTTTGAGGTACAATATGAGAAGCATCGAGGAAGGGGTTGTAATTTATTAGGTTTCTGTGAAAGTTGGGTGTGCTTTAAGAAAGACAGGAAATATGGATGAGGATATATTTGAAACTTATTATGTTACAACGAACGTATGTACATAAGTGGGTTTCCAAGTTGATGACTATGTAGGTGTAGTGTAGACAAATAAATAAGGTTTTGCTTAATGTGACCTCTTCGTTTTCAAATGGCGCCCAACGCAGACCACATAGGAGATAGGAAATTTATTACTCATTCAAGTATTATGTAATGGTTGCGAGATACTTAGCGATATTTCTGACAGGATAATGATTTTTGCTATTCAAAGTTTCTGAAAAAACAACTCCATTTGATTCAGTTCAAGAAAAGAATATCCCGACAGCTGAAATCCACTGAAAGGGTTTTATTTCAAGTAAAACAGATCATACTGTCGCAGGCATTGATAATACTCGTAATGTCAAGTCAGCGGTCGATGTGAATGGATAAAAGGTTACATAATTTGCATTGTATTATTGGTAGATCTAGCCGGAGTCATCCGTTCACGTATACGGCTATTCGACCCCAGGAATATGGAATAAGATAGAGTATATTACAGGAGTAGGAGTTGTGTCCGGCTTACTTGATATGAACACTATCATTGGACTTTCGAATTACTGTCTTTTTATTTTTTTTTAATGTAGAAACCGTGGTAGTTCTAGCCACTGCGTCTTCGACTTCAACAATCACAGCAAAAAGCTATTTTAATACAA
Source organism: Brachypalpus laphriformis (assembly GCA_945910035.1). Classification (NCBI taxonomy): domain Eukaryota; kingdom Metazoa; phylum Arthropoda; class Insecta; order Diptera; family Syrphidae; genus Brachypalpus; species Brachypalpus laphriformis. The sequence goes on from OX246755.1 coordinate 12,906,303, forward strand.
TATACAGGAACAATATATAGGAACAGAAAAACCAAACCAAAACATGCCAAAAAGGTGGACATATACACTGTAGTTCACTAGATTAGAAGCGGACAACTTTGGGATATAAAATTCATATTTTTCCAGTTCTTCTTATTCTTCTTCTTCCTTTTATCAGTGAGGTTATGATCCGAAAACAAGGGATCACAACCCTCCCACTTCACCGCACTTCTACTGATCCGCCTGTGGGGTTCGTTGTATTTTTCCAGTTGTATGCCTGGAAAGAAGAATAAAATGACGATGAAAGTTAGAGTAGTTTGTGTCTAATACAAAAGTAAATTTCTTCAAAATAACCTTAAAAATGCAATCCTTGAGGGAGTTGCACAATAAGGCCAAGTAGTCGAGTGAAATCTCATTCCAGGCAAGTTTAATGACATCGATCAGCGCTTCCTTATCATCGTATTTCTTTCCACTTTCGTGTACTTTACCTGTGAGCTGGCCTCAAACAGCCTTGGCTGTAAGCTTATTGTAAAAGATGTTAATAAAGAATAATTGAACTATAAACATTTTCTATAATGTTAAGGTCTGGCAAATATGGTGGCCATGGCAGTAGTTCAACATTTTGACTGGCAACAAACGATTAAACAACGCAACGGTGTTGTCGTGCTGAAATATCTATGAAAGTGGCCCAAAGAGATCGTATATTTTTGGAAAAGCTCATTCCAACACGGCTTTGTAGCTATTTCCTGTCAATTTTTAGCGCGGAACCACCAAGTCGATGGTACCATAATAAGATATTGCAGCCCAGACCATAACGTCTCCTTCTCTGCTATAATGGCTGCTTAAAAAGGGCTCAGATGAAATTAGATTGCGTGATCATACGAGTCTTCTTCTTCCTTTTATCAGCGAGGTTATGATCCGAAAATAAGGGATCATACCCCTCCCACTTCACTGCATTTCTACTGATCCGCCTGTGGGGTTCGCCGAAACAAATACAAGGAATCATAACCGAATAGGAAAATCAGAGCAAAATTCTACCCGACTAGTTAGGACATTTACCCAGGGAGTAAGCATGTGTTGAAACCCAACAGCACCTGAGTTTGAAACTTTAACAGCCAATATCAACTTTCCTCTTCATTTGCAACTTATGCCACGCAATTGCGTTAAGAGAGTCAAACTTTAAGGTTGATTCTTATCTTCTTCCTATTTCGGCAAAGTTGTGATCTAAAAACAAGATATCAAACCCTTCCACGGGCGCCGTGGCGTAAGTGGTTAGTGTGTCGGTTCACTAAGCTCGAATCCCAGAAAACAGCATGGTCCCACCTCTCGCGAGCGTCTGACAAACATCCGAGAGTATTGTTGTCACGAAAAAGCTTCTCAAATCGCCGTTCGGATTCGGCATTAAACTGTAGGTCCCTTCCATTCGTGTGGAAAAATATAACGCACACAACATGAGTGGTTGCGAGAAGCTAGCCCCTGGCACTTTAAAGAGCTGTTGCGCCAAATATTTATTTTTTAAACCCTTCCACGTGACTGCATTTCTACTAATCCGCCTATGGGGTTCGCCTAGACTGATGCTAAAATGTAAAAAAAAAAAAAATTAACAATTTGACGACTTCCAGAGTCAAGAACTTGGCAAGAATTTTGGCTTTCGTTTTTGAAAAATACGATTGGTAAGGGTTGCTACTAACCACATTATAAATTTGATTTTTACAAAAAAAGAAAAGGAAACGCAAATCCCAGAGCACTTAGACTCTCCGGTCCAAACCAAACCTTTCTTTGGTGCAGTGGTTGGAAAAGCTTAGATGTTATTCGTTTTCCTTTTTATACTCGGGTGGTTGATGATTGCTATTCCCCGCTGGGGGTTGCACTTGCACATATCGGCGAACGAGGAAACTATCCACTGCACCACCTTGTCACTGACCACATATCTACTCAATTTTTGTTGCGACGCAAGTTTTGAACATATGGATGACGCAAAAAATCAGTTTTTGAGTAAATCGATTGATTCCGGAATTGGGCAGGAATTTTTGGATTTACAGGCACATAGACGTACAGACAAATTGACCCACTCGTCGTCAGTGGAAAAGTGTTCAAATCTGTGCATATTTTGAAACTCATAACACAACAAAATTATACAGAATTGTTTATTTCTTAATTCATCCACAGACTCTTGGAAAAACTTATTTTTTTCAAAATTTTTATTAGGAATTATTTATTTATTTATTAATTCTAACTTTATAATTAAAAATGAATAGATTAGGTTAGAGTATAGGGCTCTAGCATCGATGACTTTCGGCCCGTTTAGGAATTATAAAAATTAACAAAATGTGATATGTAACTATTGATCGACTCTATATTCAGTGCATACATTGTACAGGTTGGGCCAACTAAAAGTTTCTTTTTAAAAATGCAATAAAATTAACAAACTGAATTTTTTTCCATGTATTATGGCTTTATTAATAAGAGCAAACATTCCCATTACTTATGGAACACAACGTCGTTCAAGTGGCTGCCTCGGCTGGCCTCGCAGTAGCGCATTCTATCACTCCAATTTTCCAAGACCTTGTTGATGGTTTCGAGCTGTAGCTCACGGATTGCTTGGATGATATTAACCTTAAGTGCTTGAATCGTTTCCGGATTGTTGGCATAACATCAGTCCTTCACGGTTCTCCACAAAAAAAAGTCCAAAGGGGTCAAATCGCAGCTCCAAGGCGGCCAACTGACATCGCCAAGACGGCTGATAACACGATTTGGGAATTTGGTGCGCAAAAGATCGATTGTGGCATGGGCTGTGTGGCATGGCGCGCCATCCTGCATAAACCAGAGGTCGTCCAAATCCATATCTTCAATTTCAGTAAAAAAAAAATTCGTTAACATGGCTTTGTAACGCCCACCGTTGACCGAAACGTTGTTCCCAGCTTCATTTTCGAAGAAAAATGGTCCAATGATGCCACCACTCCACAATCCGCACCAAACTGTCACTCTCTGTGGATGCATTGGCTTCTCGACAATAACGTGCGGGTTTTCCGAGCTCCAGATGTGGCAATTTTGTTTGTTAACGTAGCCGCCGAGATGAAAATGTGCCTCGTCAGAAAAGATGATTTTTCGCCCAAAATCGTTGTCCAACTTAAGCTGCTCTAAGGCCCAAACTGCGAAGCGATAACGAAGCGGATGATCTTGCGCTTTCAATTACTGAATTAATTGAACCTTGCAAGCGAATAATCCCAGATCTTTGTGCAGAATTCTGCTCAGGCTAGTGCGTGAAATGTTGAGCTGTTAGATCGATGACGAGTTGATGTTCGTGAATTGAGTCTCACACTCTCGGCTACAGCAGCCACATTCTCGTCTGTTGTCCACTAGCATACCAGTCTCACGAACTTTTTGCACAAACTTGCGTACAGCAGGCGCGGTGGGTGCTTCATATCAACCAAAACTTCTTTTCAAAAAACGCACTGTTTGGGCTACACAGCACTCACTTTGGAAATAAGTTTTCAATATTTGCCAATGTTGTTCAAGCGTAAAGCGACTCATTTCGTTCCGCGGAGGTATGATACTGACTTTCTGTCAAAATTTCGAGCGGGAAACAGCTGTCAGTGTCAAAATAACCTATGATTTTAAAAGAAACCACTAGATGGTCCACCCGTTATATGGCTGCGCCCACTTTTTGGGGGCGTTTTCTTCACAAAGAAAAGTAAGAAAAAACTACATCTGACTAAAAAGATTTTATTTCACAACTTGCTTGATTCATGAGGAATGGCATATCATACGATCCGTTTCTGATGGATTGTGTTTTTCTTCTTTATCATAGCATTAGTCCCGTGTAATTTGGGGTCGGCTCTCCTAGTACGAAGTCGCCAGGTATTGCGGTCCTAGGTAGTCATGTCGTATCGTCAACTTGTGCTCTCCTCATATCATTATTTACTAGGGTCATCCAAGAAACTCGGGATCTGCCAGGTCTCCTGCTTGGTATTCCGATTTCTATAACTTCCCGTATCATATGTTTTGCCGGTCTTCGCAAGACGTGGTCGTACCATCACAGTCAGATCCTGCGATCTCTTTTCGCTATTGGCTTTATTTTAAATGTGCCGCGGATATGATCGTTACGTGCTTTGTCTAGCGTCGTTACACCGCCTGCCCATCTCAACATCTTCATCTCAGCTACATGCAGCTTTTGATCTTGATGGTTGTTTAGTGGCCAGCATACATGATGGCTGGTATAACAGCTGTTTTGTACACCTTTTTCTTAGATTCGAATTGGCATCCTTTTGTCGCACAAGACTCCCGATAGCATTTTCCATTTCTACCATTCGGTGTTCGTGCAATGGTCAACATCTGCGTTAATATTTCCATCCTTAGAGAACATCGAACTTAGGTACTTTAAGCTGGAGTCGTAAATTTTCGACTTGTGTCAAATTTCCTGTCAGGATATTATGCTCTGTTGGGTGGTAAAAGTTTCTCTCTAATGAATGAAACAATTTAACACGAAACGAGTATCTAGGGAATAAGACACAAGAGGATTTCGTCAACAGAGTGTTGCAAATTTCCGGAATTTTGGTTCATTACATTTCTGGAAATGATTAGCATTAGTTGTTGGAAATTTTGTTAGAAGTAATTAGGCACATAAGGCACTATCCAAGGGATTGAACTGTCATCCGCTTAAAAATGACGGCGGGGGTCAAGTCACTTTCGCATCAAATTTGAATAGAAATCGACAACATAGTTGGCATCACTAGTAAATTAGAGCGTCTCAGGTGCTGCTCGTAGGAGCAAATACAGACGTTTTTCGGAGCTGTGCGAGCAGACAGATATTAGTTCATCACGCTCCAGGACACCACCACTGGCCTGTCCAATTCTAATGCGGAAAATTGTATCAGACTTATCCCCATGTCAGCGAGAAACCTCACTGCTAAGGGAGACCACAGTGGAGACTATACCGACGGTTACCATTGATCGTAGCAGGTTCTAAGCCAAAAAGTCGCCGAAGCTAGACGGTCATCATACTAAATCAAGCCTGAAGTGTCTGCCGATGAATATCCTGTCACAGAGTGGCAGTTTTTCTAAAGCAGTGAGAAATCCAGAGACTTGTGCTTTACCCAAATGTTATACTATAAGATTCCCCAAAATTGATCAGCGAATCAGAGTTCCTCAACATACTAGGGTACTTCTCCTGGCGTAAGTACTCGTAAGTAGTCCAATCTATAGTTCATTGCGCAGCACCAATCTGGATCGAAACACTTAGTGCACTAAGATTGTACAGTGAGTATGTCACATCGCCGTGGATGATCCGAATTACAGTGAAGAACAACTCCAGATTCGCAGGCAAGTATGACTGACTGGTGACATATGTAAATAGGACAGAAATGAAACACGACAGCAATTGCTGCATTAAGTGGGAGACCTTCCAACTAAACTGCGGCACTTGGACCTGGATTGTCCGAGAACTCGCACCTCATGTATTCAGTTTTCTGTCTACTGATGCACAGGCCCCTCGCCTCTAAAACTATTTGCCATTCATCAAGCATCTTTTGTAGATCTTCTACACTTTCGCTTATTAACACTATGCCGTCTGCGTAAAGTATGTTCCAAGTGGTTGGTCGTTGAGTTTCAGCTGTGAGATGGTTCATTACGACATTGAACAATAGCGGACTAAGCGCTGAGCCTTGGTGAACTCCGACTCCAATCTTGAAATTTCCGCTAGTACTCCTGCTGGTCCTCTGTCACGGTTTGAGATATCGATGTACATATCTTTCATCACGTCTATGTATGTAACCATGTTGTATGTTTTGTTTTCCATTTGTAAGTTAACATATGATAGATCGCTTAAAATGCTAACTACTCGTACGTCTGGTATTACATCAGCTTCCACAAACACTTGAGTTATTTCTATAAAATTTGATTAAATACATAAATAGGAAACAGATTAGTATCAGTATAATCTAAATAGCTTGTACGACTGACTGATAGTTTGATAGCTACGTGTAATAAACGATAATAGGTAGGAAGGTAACAAAAAAAAATAAATATAAAATATCAAGTGGTTTGAACTGTTTACTTTTTTTGTTTAAGTAACAAATGTGTACTTAGTCACAAGCCTCCAATACTACGTTCTTGCAATAAACATAATTGTTTACCTACTTGTTATTATTTTGTCAATAGAAATTCGTACTCAAATAATGCTGTTTTGGATTTTTCCACCAAAATAAAATGCGATCTTTGGGCTTCAGTCATTGGGGCGTACGTTACACAGTTTATGCATTTATAAGTGTAGACACAAGGATTTGACGGAGGAGACTTTTTCCAACAGTTGTAAAGCAGTCGCAGTTTCTTTTTTTTGTTTCATATAATTTGCGCGCACTCAAGGAGTCATGAATACCCCAACATGCTTACGCATAGTGCGGCCGTTGGAAAGGAGAGAACGATTTGGCGTAGTGGTTTGATGCTCAGTTGTTTATGCTTCAGAGAAACTCCGGGGGTGGGGTTCAGACAACTGGGGAGATTTTTGTTTTTTTTTCTTCGTTTCTGATTCACAGTATTTTTATCACGGCCACCGATGTCATAGGCATATCAATAATCCAACAGAGCGAACAATTTTCCAGCCATAGGACCAAGCTATTGATCGGACTGACTTTTTGTATTTCATGAGAACTAAATAATTGCTTGCTGACAGCACGATTTGAACCATGAATCATTAGCGCGGCAATTGAAGACGTTACCACTATACCATCGCCACCCCCAAGTAGTCGTAGTCTACACGTAATCTTGCCTTAAAACACTTTCATCCCATGTTGGTACTAGAGCCCATAGTTCTCGACTTAACAAGCAAATTAGTTGTGCCATTGCTCTGTGTCGACTTCTAATACTCTAAGCTACATATCATGTCCTGGCTTAGTATAGGAAAATAGACAAAGTTAGTTCCGTTCTGGCATTGTAAGCTTAAGACCTGTTATAAGTTTCCAAATTTGCCCTAGAGATGATCACATTCAAGCGTTTCTAAAAAGAAAGTGAAGCATTTTCGAAAGATTTCTGTTCACAGTGGTTTGAAACTCTGGTATTAGTTTGGTATGAGGTTGGTGTCTGAACTAATCGGGTTAAATGTAGTTCTGTTCTGGCATTGTAAGCTTAAGACCTGTTATAAGTTTCCAAATTTGCCCTAGAGATGATCACATTCAAGCGTTTTTGAAAGTAAGTGAAGCATTTTCGAAAGATTTTTGTTCGCAGTGGTTTGAAACTCTGGTATTAGTTTGGTATGAGGTTGGTGTCTGAACTAATCGGGTAAAATGTATTCTATTTTGTACATTTAGTTACGTTTTCTGTTAATTTTCTGGGCCTCAACCAACAAGGCTCTTCATTTAGCTTGGTCTTTAGCTAATTGCCTTTAGTTGCGCACTCCACGTTGGTCGAGGTACCCTTGAACTTGTGCGTGCCACCTGCGGCGAGGAGGCCCTCTACTGCATCGTCCTTCCGGGTTAGTTTCGAAGACTCAAAAGTTTTGTAGCTAGTTACGATCATTACTAAATGAAGTAAGAAATAGTGTTCAGCAATTTTTTTTTGATGCTGGAGTCGAATTTAAATAAGTTTTTCATGATACACACATAGGCGCATACATTTTCAATGGCCCGATAATCCTTCATGAGGGTAGCGAGGTAGGATACTCAGGTGGACCCTCCATCCTTCTCCTTAGACGGCTCCAGGAGAGGTGTCGGACTTGATGCAACCATCTATTTCCAGGCCTACCGGGGAGTCGCCTAGCTGATGGCACGTCTTGGACGCCGCAACTATGTTCCTCTATGGCAGTGTTCAGCGTTCAGTGTATCTTCTGTGCAAAACTGACATTTATCTATGACTCTGAATCGTTTAGTTCTTAGTTTAGCCCTCATCTCCTTCTTTGTGATCAGGAAAACACAGAGCCTCTACCCTAAAGTACCTCTTAGTTCTACAAATTGCTCTAAGGAACTATGTTCCTCTATGGCAGTGTTCTGGGTTCAGTGTATCTTCGGTGGAAAACCGACATTTATCTATGACTCTGAATCTTTTAATACTTAGTTTACCCCCCATTTACTTCTTTGGGACCAGGAAAATACAGAACCATCTATTCCTAGGCCTACCAGGGAGTCGCCTAGCTGATGCTACGTCTTGGACGCCGGTCTGAGGGCATACGCACTATATGGCCAACCATCGAAGCATAGTTTTTCATGATCTAATATAGAATTCTGAACCACTAGCAAACTCCACAGGCGGATCAGTAGAAATGCACTGAAGTAGGTGGGTTATGATCGTTTGTTTTCAGATCATAACCTCGCCAAAAAAGGAAGAAAATGAAGAAGAAGAAGAAGAAGAAGAAAAAGAAGAAGAAGAAGAAGAACAGAAGATATAAAATTCCGAAAACCCCTGAGCAAGTACTTCCGAGTAGGTGTTGAATTCAAAAAACTATTTGCCACTTGTGCTAAGAATCGGTTCTCACAACCTCTGATCGACATACTTCACACGAAATTTGAAGCCTGGAGGAGAAGTGCACCACAAGATCTGCTAAAAATGCTCCAGAGTCGGTAGCTTTAGATACATTTAAAGCTTTACATTGAAAGTTTTGGTTTTCCATTTAATTAACAAGTTCTCTTCTCTATAGCAACGACACATACTTCTTCTTCTTCTTCCTATTTCGGTGAGGTTATGATCCGAAAACAAGGGATCATAACCCTCTAACTTCACCGCATTTCTACTGATCCGCCTGTCGGTTTCGCCTATTTGACCTCAGAAAATATCGCCAAGCCTCCCGATTTTGGATCACTCGGTTACTGTGGCCAATGAAATGTCGATGTCGCCGCATTTGTGTGATTCAGGCGTTTATAGGCCTGCCTCACCTGCCTCGCGATGTCTTTGGAACGTTCACTGATTTTGCCTTCTAAACAGGGTTCAAATGATCTCTTCTTTGAAGGTGGCAAGGCCAGCAAAGACATATACCTGTTTGCATAATTTGTTAGCAAAGACATATACCTTTTTTAAAACTTAAACATAATTCACCGAAAAGAGTATGTATAATTTTTAGGTCTTTGGTGGCTTTTCATACGAATATTTGTGAGTACTTTTCCACGCAGAAAGAAACACTGCTATTAGCGTGGACTCGAACTATCAATCAAAAGATACTGGTGGACGTACAAACTCTCCAAATTATTGTATTGAAAGGTTTTAACTTGAAAATTTTGCTTTGCATGAAGCTCACAAAAGTCAAGTATCTTACGGTGGCTTGGTCCACTTCGAAGAATAAGAACTCCGTTCAATATATTGAACCATCTAATTATTATTAGTCGAAGCACCGAAAATGTACTCTCTGAATGTTTTTTTTTTTTAAATCCCATAGAAATGGAAATGATAAACACGTAAACAGCCTTCAACAACCTTTTAGCTAATTGTTGTCAAATCATATTCGAAAATCAGAGAAACGTATTCGATAACCATGTCTATCTACACATTCCTCTGTACCCCTTACAATTGCAGAATGAAAGCAAAATCTTATCTCAAATGAACTCCCTCTGATTAATTCAATTTAATCGGTTTAAACTAGAAAAACATATATGTAAGACCTGTCCAAATGTGATTGAAAATTGTTTTCTCTAAATAACCCCCCTCCAGTTCCAATCTATTGTATGCAACCCCATTTGAAAGGTATTTGAATGATAACCACAGCCAAACAGCTCCCCTATACGTGTTTTTTTTATGTATCTCATCGAATAGCAAAGCGAAATTCAACACAAAATTGTAAGATACAATTTGATTTGTTACTGCAAATATACAAACTCTTTTAAATGCGTCCGATCTAATCGAATTAATCGAAAACCCGTCTGATCAAAGGTTGCAATAAATTTTCCCTACATTCTCACAGGCCTATCTCGAATGAATATATAAATTTCTTGTTCTCTCTTAACAAAACAATTGCGTACTTGAAAGATATTTGACGTAATTGAAGCACGTGCTACAATGGGGAACAAAAAAAATGCACTCAAAGGTGAAAATGTATCTAAAGCAGCGCCACCCCATCACTATGCAAGTGCAACTGATCTTGTTCGATCACTTGGGAATTTTTGCACTCGTTTTACGTGTATACAGATACAAGTTGGCTGCTCAAAAAGATAAATCTTATCAAATGTTTATTCATGAAATGCTTATTCACTTCGTTCTGAAGGGTTTCAATTTCGCCCATCACTACCCATACAACCGCATGCAGTACAAACGTCTGCACTTCAACAAGGAGCATAGAGAGAGCTTGTTGGAAGAAAAAAAAAAGCCAGAAAGAGGTCATTGATTTTGCAAGGTTGCCCTGTTTGTTGTACTTTTTTTTTAAATTCAATGGAAATGCGATTTAGGTTCGTTTTTTTTCCTAACTCAGTAGGTAACCAACCCCCTTTTGTAGAATTTCACAATAAAAAAACACAAAAAGCAGAAAACACGCTCAGAAAATGGTATGAGTTTGAGCGAATCCTTTTAGAGATTCCTTCGACTGAAAGGCAGGGTATACACGGCTACGGCATGAGAATGGAATAAAAAGGAGAAAAAAACATGAAATAATAGGAGCAACCCAAGAAATGCAGGGTAAACCTTTCCATAGAAATAAATTTTGAAATCCAAATTATATGGTTGGGGTTAGGTTGTTTGGGTTGGTCTATACATTCATTACAAACAGAATGGCCGGAGTAAAACTTTGTATATGGAGATTTAAAGCTACAGAATTAGGCAATTAATTGCAGACCTATCAATAGGTATCATGTTACCCGCATAGAGATAAAAGCTCTTCAAACAAAAGGCCATGGAGGATAAAAGGATGATAGAATGGTTGAATGGGATGTATCTGGCAGAGAAATTGGTTGATCTCTGGTTGTCTGGGTATAGGATGCCCTCATCATTTTCGTTTATCATTGGAAAATCCTTAATTTGCAAATTACTGGGTTCAATGTTGGGCTAAATTGACGACAAATAATATCAAGAGAGGTAAGTGTTTTGTTCAGCGTTCAGTGTATCTATCATTATCGCTGGAGCAAACAACTTAATCTTTTTAAAACAAAGTAATATACTCTCAGGCTTATAAGAATTATGTATGTACCTCGCCTTCATTGTTTGTAAATGCCTTGTCCACGTTAAAAGCGCACAGCAAGTAATTTTCAGTGTTCAGTGTATCTTGTTGCAGACCCAAACCAATAAGATACTCTGAACAGTGACTAATTCGTATAAAAATTGAATGTAGATGAAGACCGTATACCCTGAATCAATTTTATGTAAAATTACTAACAGGCTTCTCCAATTTTTTGTTATGTCAAAAAATAAATTTCAGGCAACTTTGTTGACAGTGTTCAGCGTTCAGTGTATCCTCAAGTGACATTTATCTATGACTCTGAATCTTTTAGTTATTAGTTTAGCCCTCATCTCCTTCTTTGTGACCAGGAAAATACAGAGCCTCTAACCTAAAGTACCTCTGAGTCCTACAAATTGCTCTAAGCAACTATGTTCCTTTATGACAGTGTTCAGCGTTCAGTGTATCTTCGATGCAAAATCGACATTTATCTATGACTCTGAATCTTTTAATTCTTAGCTAAGCTCTCATCTCCTTCTCTGTGACCAGAAAAATACAGAGCCTCTAACCTAAAGTACCTCTGAGTCCTGCAAATTGCTCTAAGCAACTATGTTCCTTTATGACAGTGTTCAGCGTTCAGTGTATCTTCTGTGCAAAATCGACATTTATCTATGACTCTGAATCTTTTAGTTTTTAGTTTAGCCCTCATCTCCTTCTTTGTGACCAGGAAAATACAGAGCCTCTACCCTGAAGTAGCTCTGAGTTCTACAAATTGCTCTTAGCAACTATGTTCCTCTATGGCAGTGTTCAGCGTTCAGTGTATCTTCGATGCAAAATCGACATTTATCTATGACTCTGAGTCTTTTAATTGTTACTTTGGCTCTCACTTTCTTCTTGGTGACCAGAACAATACAGAGCTTGCACCCTAAAGTACCTCTAAGTTCGACAAATTGCCCTCAGCAACTATGTTGCTCTATGGCAGTGTTTAGCGTTCAATGTATCTTCGGTGCAAAACCGGCATTTATCTATGACTCTGAGTCTTTTAATTGTTACTTTGGCTCTCACTTTCTTCTTGGTGACTAGAAAAATACAGAGCTTGTAACCTAAAGTACCTCTAACTCCTACAAATTGCTCTAAGGCCATTTTTAAAGCTAAATAAACTTTTGTATCACTGCCAGATACATTTTTGTATTTGTAATAATTTTAATGACATACATAATTGCATACACAATCTATCCAACAGATTAGTTGAACAACGTGAGTTGAATAAGACACACCTAGTGTTACACATTGCGTGTATGCAGACAAGTAGGTAAGCACGTCTTACGAGGTAGGCTTGTACGGAAATGTTCAAGATTTAAATGTTTAATTAATTGCAGCAAACTATTTGTGTTATGTCTGGCCTGTGCCATGGAGATTAAGCCAGTGACTAGTCATTTAGAGTGGTGTGGATACATTATAATGTGAAGTCAAAACTGTTCTAGTTCATAATTTAGCGTTCAGTGTATCTCAACTAGTAGTTTTCGAAACTCTTTACTCTGCCTTATTGATATATATTCGTATTGTGTCGCACTCTTAAAAAAATCGAATGATTTAGAACTTCTTTGCCACTCCAAGTCAAGGTAGATATTCCCTTTATTTAGGTATCTTCGTTATTAAGTATTGCCAAGACCATCTCCACAGACAAGAGGGCATCGGGAAAGGAACAGACATCTCAAATAAAGAGCGAGTAACCCTATTCAAATCGGTGCCGCTTCTGGACTGGCCCAGAGATGATATGGTCAAGAAATACTGCTTTGAAAGGAAATTTGACTCAAAGCTGAGCAACAAAAGAGATTGGAGCAGCGAATTCGATAAATACCAACTCAAACAACACACAATTAAATGGTACACAGACGGATCGAAAACATCTACTGGCACTGGAGCAGGAGTGTATGGGCCCAGGACTAGATACTCAGAATCACTGGGAATATTCCCCAGTATATTTCAAGCAGAAGTTCACGCGATCGCGCAATTCAACTTAGACAGTAAATATCGCGGGCAGGACATCGTGATACTATCAGACAGCCAAGCCGCTATTAAAGCACTGACGTCGCATGAGATCAGATCCAAACTGGTATGGGAATGTCTCACCAGGATCAACAAACTGGGAGAAACAAACAAAGTAACTCTCTACTGGGTACCAGGACATGTAGAAGTAGAGGGGAACGAAGCAGCTGACGAACTAGCTAGAAACGGATCAGACACGCCTTTCCTTGGACCAGAACCCTTCTGTGGGATAGGACCCCACAAAATAAGAAAAGACTTAAGGAAAGAAGAAGAGAACAAATGGGCCAAACATTGGGACGATATCCCCCAAATAAGACAGGCAAAGGAACTTCTGAGGAAATACAATCAGAAAAGAAGCAAAGCCTGCCTAAGAGTTAGTAAGAATCGGCTTTGCATTTTGGCGGGCATGTTAACAGGTCACTGCAGACTTAAGGAGCACCTTAGGAAACTGGAAATAGAGGGAGACGGACACTGCAGATTCTGCAGGGACTTCGCAGAAACACCAGCGCACCTTCTTATGGAATGCGAAGCACTGATCCACAAAAAAAGGAATCACCTTGGTGCCTACCTCCTATCAGAAACGGATTTACCTTCGCTGGATCCACTGAAGATACTCCGGTCTGCTGTAGCAGCTGAACTGGAGGAAGTGCTCTAGACCGAGTATATCATCGGCTAGAGCCTTAGTAATGGGCGCTTAATAGATCTTTTATAGGTCGCAGTGCACTTGCACCTCTCAATAATATACAGCTACCATCTCTAGGTATCTTCGTTGACGTTCAATTCATACTTTTGTGTCGTTATTTCAAAACGTTTATATTCATTTTTTGATAATGCCAGGATATGACAAGCTTTTTATATCAAAATACTTTTTTGACAATTTACGCGAGCTAGCTAACGTCAGAATCGGCAGCCTCCAGCGCATCATAACAAGCTCCAACTGGTTCCAGGGGTAGTTCTCCCGGGAGATGATGGTGAGGTTGCTTTTTGCAGTCTGCCACTCTAACCTAACCTACATCAAAGTCTGAATAGCGATTATCTCTATGATATGGTCCAGCGTTCAGTGTATTCCGTCCTTCTTGACGTCGACTACCTGTTTACGTGTCACCTTCTCACCAGAGTAGTTTGCTCTCGGCTTCATGGAAATGTATTAGTAATCTCGTAGGTTAGGATAGGTTAGATTGAAGTGGCTGCCAGCTTACGTCAACACACATAGACCAAGAAAGGTTCGTTGTGGTACCACGAAGGATCATGTAATCCCAGCCTACTTGCTAAAACCAATTGTAGCTTCTGATGAAGCGAAAGAGGCTCCTGATGTCTAAATCTATCAGATTGTCTAAAAATCGTTAAAACAGAAAGCTCCTAGGTGAAGCTTCCTTCTATGGGAGAGAGCTGGACATGCACAAAGAAGGTGAGGAATGGTTTCTTCCTCTTCTTCGTCCATGCAGCTTCTGCAAAAATCATTTTAATCATTTAATCTCTACGGCAAGCCTTGTTGCATGCACCTAAGAAAGAGTCAATATGCAATCGATTAAGAGGCGAACCCCACATGCGGATCAGTAGAAATGCGGTGAAGTGAGAGAGAGTTTTGTGATCCCTTGTTTTCGGATCATAACCTCGCTGATAAAAGGAAGAAGAAGATGCAATCGATTGAGAGAAATCAATTTCTTAGAGCGTTTCAGGTCCAACTTGTGGCGAATCTGCCTGTAATCTCTTAAGAAACTTTTTTTCAGCTTAAAAGTCAGTAACTGATTCAGCGTTCGGTGTACTCCACATTTGGTTTACTAGAAGTGATATATCCCAACCATTTTTCATAACCATAAGCTCTTCTCTTCCTTCTTTTTCCTATTTCGGCGAGGTTATGATTTGAAAACAAGCGATCCCCTCCTTCCCACTTCACTGCATTTCTACTGATCCGCCTTTGGGGTTCGCCTGTTTGACCTCAGAAAATATCGGCAGGCCTCCCGATTTCGGATCACTTCGTTACTGAGGCCAATGCCGATGTCGCCGCATTTGTGTGATCCAGGCGTTTATAGACCTACCTTTCCTGCGGATCGGAATCACTTCGTTACTGAGGCAAATCAAATGCTGGTGTCGTTGCATTTGTGTGATCCAGGCATTTATACTTTTAGGTCTGCCTATCCTTCGCGATGTCTGACCATTAGCTTTGTTGTGTATATTATCTCCTTGCGGGTTGGTAAGAGGGGTTTGAACTTATTCTGAACCAATCTAGTCAGACTCATTTATGTTTGTTCTGGATTGATATTTGAGACGCTATCTGTACTGCTTAAGGGCAAGTATTTGTGACGAATATTACTTTGAACTGAAAGAGAAAAACTCATATCAGCTACTAAGTAATATCCAGCTTGTCACAGTCATCATTGAATCAACAAATTTCAAAACGACAAGCTTTATTCATTACAATCACCGTGATCAGTTCATTATCTCGTTGCAAGTTAGAAAATAGATTCAAATTTATTCTGGACCCAACGCAAATGCTTTTCTCTGAAAGAAATGCCCTTGCTCTCTATTGATATCTGAACCCAGAAACTTCAAATCGACACTATTTTCAACACAGTCATCCTGACCAGAAGTAGTTGTTTTCCAAATTGATCTAGTTGACCATGAAGTATTAACTAAGCTCACTAAATTATCTGAACCCGGAACAAACAGTTCCAAAGGCCCGAAACATCTATCAAATGATTCACGTCACTGTTAAATTGTTTATCAACCTTGTCCTAACTATACCTCCAAACGTCAGCTTTCCAAAACTCACAGATGACTCAAAAGCATTTAATCAGTTGAAAGTAGCGTGGAGAAATTTGCTCACATTTACATTTTTAGAATTAGTACGTCATATCACATCTCAAAACAGTTTCTACGTAACTTAATGAACAAATTTGGCAATATCTATAATTAGCTAAGATATGTGCAATTACCAAGAACACCCCTCCAGGAGATAACACATTCAGCCAGCCAGCGCTTAAAAAAACAGTAAATTCCATAGTAATGCATATGACTTTGCTATACAAACGAAATTGTTTATTAAATTAAAACTTTAATTTTACTAATTAATATTAAAAAATGATTATAACAATTAAATTCCATTTATCATGTCAATTAATTTCTCTGACAGATAGTCTCTAAAAATGAGATTTTTGCGATATTCTTCGGAGAAAAAAATAACAAAACCTCACACTTGAGGGTTCCCCTTTTCCATGGATTGTATCTCTAGGAATTCCATACTTTGCTGTCTATTGTCAGCGATAAGGCGTTCGGGTATTAACAGTTTGTACAACTCGCTTTGTTTTTAAACAATATTTGCGTTGCACGTATAAAATATATGAAAACATTATGAAGGATAAAAAAGTATCTAGCGATAGTATCTGCTTAGATATGAGCTATCTACAAACTGGCTATCTATAACCTGAATGGTGCAATCATCGGGTATTTAGTGCAGGTGTCAATACACGTTTTTTTTTTTATAATATCAGATACGACCTCAGGCGAATATCAATTGATTTGTGCAATTAATTATGTGTGATATGCATTCGGCACGCTCCGAAAATCTACTTAATTGAGGCGGCGCGCGGCAGTATAGAGCGAACAAAGTTAATCGATGCAGTGGTGGTGTTGCGTAAAACTAAAAAAATTGCTTTCCTTTGGAGGTTCGAATGCCCTAGAGATGTGCTTTGAATGTTTGAAAGATGAGTAAATTCTCTTGTATCTCGAATGTCATCTGTGCCGTGCGTGGGGTAAGGAAAAAAGTTTTTAATCAACTTCAGTTTGAAATTGCTGTGTTCCTGTGTATACTTTGGGCAATGTGCCAGATTCTTGTTATGTCCTCGTTGTCCTTTTTTTCAATTTCTCTCTCTCAGTATAAAATATTTTATTTTTTCCGTGCACGTCTCAATTTATTTCAAGGATACGCTTGACTGCATAATTTTGCTGCATGTTACTTATTTGTGCTTCAATAGAAAGGAGGAGAAAAAATAAATAAATTCAGGCTAATGTCATAAGCAGGTATAAGGTTGGATACAATCATGAAAGTTGTGTCCTTGTTTAGCTCAAAAGTGGATTTAAAAAATTGCTCGGAGGATAAATATTTGGATGTCAGAGACGTGGGAGTTGCCCAAATTGAGAAGATGAAGGTCGTTATAAGAGCAAATCATGTTGGCATATCATTCTTCATTCCGTCTATACTAGCGGATACCTGGTGCAAGAAATACACTTGTTTCACTTAAAATGAAAATCAGCAGTTTTGACCAAACTACACAAAAACACTCTCGGGTCAATACCGAGAATAGGTGCAGTGAGTTTTATATAACGGGTGCGCCATCTTTTATGTAGGTATGTAAACGTTGAATAACTTTGACATTTATCAACCGATTGACTTGAGTAAACACGTTTTTGAAACGTCAATTCAGTACAATTTTAACCATAGATCGCTTCACACCGAAACAACGCGCCAAAATAGTGGCGCTGTACCTATATTGAAAATAGTCGTTCAGTTGTGTTAACTCAACGTGCATATCGTCGAAAATAGCAACAAGCACCGTCTGTCGAATTTTGTTGAGTACGGGACAGTAGTCGACATGCCGTTCATCAACGCCCAAGACGTTCCAATGCATTTTGGCGTCAGTGGAACCACCTTGCGGCGCATTTTGAAGGATCATTTGCATTCCTTCTTCTTCTTCCTTTTATCAGCGAGGCTATGATCCGAAAACAAAGGATCACAACCCTCCCACTTCACTGCATTTCTACTGATCCGCCTGTGGGGTTCTCCTTTTTGTTGAAGGATGATTTGCATTTGTTTCCGTATAAAGTGCAATTGACTCAAAGAATATTGCCGACAGACCGTCCACGTCGCTCTGAATACGGCCAAACAGTCGCTCGAATGGTTGACACTGAACCTGATTTTTGGAAGCAAATTTTGATGGCTTACGAGGCCCATTTCACACTCTCTGGCGCCGTTAACAAACAAAATTGCCGCATTTGTGGAACGGAAAATCCACACGAGATTCATGAAACACCATTGCATGACCAAAAATCGACTGTTTGGGCCGTTGTTTGCGCCAATACCATCATTGGGCCATTTTTCTTCAGAGAAGGCGAAACAGCTTTCACATCAAGGAAACCATCGTACAAAAAATAGAGCGCGACCGGCGCAGCTGGTATTGCCACGTTCAAAGAAGAGATCATCTGAACCCCGTTAAAAAGGCAATATCAATGCACGTTTCAAAGACAACGCGATGTAGGAAAGGCCTGTAAACGCCTGGATCAGACAAATGCGACGACATCGGCATTTCATTGGCCTCAGTAACCGAATGATCCAAAATCGGCAAGCCTGCCGATATTTTCTGAGGTCAAATAGGCGAACCCCACAGGCGGATCAGTAGAAATGCAGTGAAGTAGGAGGGTTATGATCCCATATTTTCGGATCATAACCTCGCTGATAACAGGAAGAAGAAGAAGAAGGCAAAACAGTGAATGGAAATCGATATCGGTGGATGTTGGCTCATTATGTCTGCCAACAAATGTGTGAAAAAGGTTTAGATGGTTACTGGTTTCAAACAGACGGTGCGTCATGCCATACTGCAAATCAAACAACGCAGTTTTTGCAAAGAAAATTCCCTGGACGTGTGTTGTAAAAAAATGGCGACATTGGCTGGCTACCCAGATCTCCAGATTTGACCCCTCCGGACTTCTTTTTGTGGGGTTATTTGAAAAGCAAAGTGTGCGTCAGCAAGCCTCAGACCATTGATGAGCTCAAGGCAAACATTCGTGCCGAAATAATAGCCCGAGATACTCGAAAAAGTGATGGAAAACGCAGCAAAAAGGGCACGTTTTGGCTTTGGTCAATAGAGGCGGCCACTTGATTGATGTTGTATTCAAAACTAGTCCAACTAAATTGTAAAGGACCAAGTTAAATAAAAATACCTCACATATGGAAATCGGTTTTCTTTTTTTAAAGTTATTCAACGTTGAGCAGCTACTTCTCCGAACGGAACGATCTATGCTTCGATGGTTTGGTCACGTAGTGCGTATGCCCCCATACCGGCTTCCAATACGTGCCATGGTGGCCGTACCATCAGGTAGGCGACCCCGCCTAGAAATAGATGGTTGGATCAAGTCCGGTATCTCTCCTGGAGCCGTCTAGGGATTCCTCCTGATGAGTTGAGAGTGTCCACCTGAGCATCCTACCCCCGCGACCCTCATAAAGGATTAGCGGGCCATTGAGAATGTATGTATGTATGTATGTATGTAAAGTTACTCAATATTCACCTACCGACATAAAAGATGGCGCACGCTGTATGTATAGATTCTAGTCTTCTGTACGATGGCAAAGAGAGCAATAAACTTGCTTCCTTCCACTTCTTATTCACTTACTTAGATTCTTTAACACTTCGGGTGGCATAGACGCGTCAACCACGCCTGCGCGCCATCTTGTTCGGAGTTCTGCAACGCGTTTGAGCTGCCTCCAACTCATTCCTAAAGAGCTCGATTCCTCCTCAAATGTTCTACGTCACATTTGTCTAGGGCGTCCCGCTATTGTGGCTGCCTGGGTGAGCGGATTCCACTGCATGGCGTATTTCACAATGGAGTTGTCTTCACGCCGTAAGGTGTGTTCAATCCACTGCCAATTTGTCCTTCGTATAGTAATGCTTATAGGTACTTGGCCAGTTTTCGTATAAAGTTGTTCTTTGGAGATGCGGTTTGGCCAAGGATTCCTTAAGATGATCCTTAAACATTTGTTTACGAAGACTTGAAGATTTGTTAACGCACACAACATGAGTAGTTGCGAGAAGCTAGGCCCTGGCACTTTAAAGAGCTGTTGCGCCAAATATTTGTATTTGTAGCGGAGACCTGTACTCAACGCATTGTTCGATTATGATCCGTAAGATGTTTATGAGGTCGATGCAGGAGGATCCAGCAAGAAAGCCTGTCTGTTCGACGTTGAGAGTTGAATCTAAATGCCCTTGGATTCCCTCCACTTCTGACACTTTCTAAATTTCTGGAATCGAAGAATCATTTTCAAATAAAAATCTCGAGATCTCCTTCTCGCCTCAAGTAATATGACAAAAAGTGGAGGTAAAAGTAGACACCCGTATAAGACTTTAACTTGTTGGGTAAGCTTCTACTTCTGACACCTCTATCTTGTGAGTGAGTGAGACTTTCTTGTGCTATAGTCTATTCAAATCATTTATGGAATAAAGTAAAGCGTTGCTTCGCGGTCACTATTTCCGTAGCGTAAATACGGAAATCTATTCTTTTCCACTTCGAACACCTTTCTTTTATTTCAAATTTTTGTAAGCTTAAACAAATTTCGACAGAGCAGCTGTGGGAGTAAATGAGAAAATGAGAAACAGAGCTCTATGTCCGTCATTATTTTCTAAATGAACTTTTTTTCTTTTTGTGCAAATGGTGTTCGAAGTGGAATGAGAAACTGTTTACTATGACTATTATTGATTCATGTATTATAGACGCCAGTTATTAAGACTTAAAGCAATAAACTTTCAAAGTATTTTACGAGCAACTGGTTTCAAGAATTAAGACATTCTATACTTGTTAAGACATAATATAAATTAATGAATGTCAACAGGTTTTCTATAAAATGTTTTATATTTAAGGAAAATATCTTAAAAATCCAAACATGAGTTTCAAGTTTTATTCAAAAAAAAAAAGAAAATTTAAATAAAAATCCTCTCAGGGAGCTGATGTCTGATGATTTATAACGGAGGGTACAAACTCATGACAAGAAATACCAAACAAACGTGTTCAAATAATATTTAATTTATTAATTAATTATAATAATAAACATTTTAAATAAAATCAACAATGTAGGAATGTTTGTTCTTTCTTTCCTGAAATTTCAAGTTTTATTTTTCTTTTTTGTTGATTTGGAGTCAGTTAGATACTTATGCAAGAGACTTACTAATTGCTGATATATTCATGACTCATGTACGTACAGCTCTTCAATGTTGTTCGTCCTTTTCTCTTTTAAAAATAAATCTAATCGGACATTGAACAAATTTACATTGAATTAACCCTAATTTACAAGCTGACCCAAAGGTGAATCATCAGAATTCGTTCTTGCCCTCATCACAACGAATGTAGATTGATTGAATATTACAAATAATCAGAAAAGGGTAAAAAAGGATTCAATTTCAAAAGAGATTTGAATTAATTTTGTGATATTTTTGAAGAGGGTTGAAACCTCTGGTTTTACATAGATTAGGGATATACCTTCGTAAGCATGAAGGTGCAAGACATGGATTTTTAATGAAAAGTTTTGATTTGGATTATGAACTTGGCGACTTTCCTTCATAGGGCGTGTATCCTTCTATATTTCAAGAATACTTTAATCAAGGATAAAGATAAAGAAAGAAGATTCGAAGATCATGATCATTTCAAACCGAAGAACACATCCAACTTGAACAAACAGTACTAGACAACATAAGTTTCAAAATCAACTCCTTTCAGAAGGCTGGTGTTTAAAGTGGAATTTCTTTTACCACTCCTGACACCATTTCTTCTTCTTCCTATTTCGGCGAGGTTTTGATCCGAAAACAAGGGATTATATCCCTCTCGATTCACCGCATTTCTACTGATCCACCTGTGGGGTTCGCCTTAGAAAATATCGGCAGTCCTCCCGATTTTGGATCACCTGGTTACTAAGGCCAATCAAATGCTGGTATCGTTGCGTTTGTGTTATCCAGGCGTTTATAGGTTTGCCTCCCCTGCCTCGCGATATCTTTGGAACGTTCATTGATATTGCCTCTTTAACAGGGTTCAAGTGATCACTTCTTTGAACGTGGCAATATCAACTGAGCCGGTCGCGCTCTATTTTTCGTAAGATGGTTTCTTTAATGTGAATGCTTCCACGGATCTTCGAACTTCTTATTCGATCAAGCTCCATTCGATCTGATACCATTTATACATATACCATATACCTCGATATTCAAAGAAAAATAATTTATTGCAGAAGATCTTACAACAAACACGTATTCTGCATAATAAGTATAAGCCGACTTTCTCACTCCACTTCGGACACCCTCTTCCATTTAAAGATACATTAACCGAGAGTTAAGTCTGGCTACTGTAGACTACTTCTGCGTATGCTATAAGGAGTACAATCAGAGCAGTTACCAATCTTTTACAGATTTCTACAGGATTAAAATCAGCAGTTAGCCACCGCTTCCTAAGGCAACCTTTAATTCTGCCAACAACACAATTTACGTGACTGTAACAGGAAAGGTAACGATTGATAATGAACCCTAGGCTTGTTGCAGATTTCACAAGCTGCAGTTTAGAAGCAGATAGAGAGACACCAGGGATAACACTATCTATGATTGGTGTATATGAATAGGTATCACTTAAGATTTACTCGATAGGAGTCCGTTTTTAACTGACCATTCATAAAAACCTAACAGATCCTTACTAAAATTCAAAACGAGGTCATCAATTAAGGTGCAAGGACGAGACAGGTGTAGCTGTATATCCTCGGCACAAATACAAATTGACGCATGCCTACACACAGGGAGTAAGTCATTGATAAGTGTGCAGAATAAGATCGGCCCTAGAATTGATCCCTGTGGTACTCCTTAAAAAAAAAATACTTACTTGGCGCAACAGCTTTTTTTAAGTGCCAGGAACTAGCTTCTCGCAACCACTCATGTTGTGTGCGTTATATTTTTCACACGAATGGAAAGGACCTACAGTTTAATACCGTATCCGAAGGGCAATTTGTTTCGAGAAGCTTTCTCGAGACAACAATACTCTCGGATGTTTGTCAGACGTTCGCAAGAGGTGGGACCATGAAAAAACTTTTTTGGTGTTATCTGGGATTTGGACTTGGAACTTCACGCGCAGTGATCCGTAGGCATACGAAATGATCCGTATTTCTATATTTTTTTGCATAGAGAACTTCTGAGGTAAACCGCGGGCAGCTTTCGTTTCGAACATATACTGATCACTTCCGTTCGTGCGGAAAATATTACTCACACAATTCCTTATTCTACTTCAGATACAATTTATATATATTTCTCGATATTAAGAGTACCGCAATCTTCTTCTTCTTCTTCTTCTTCTTCTTCTTCTTTTTCTTCTTCTTCTTCTTCTTGATCCGCCTATTCAGAGTACAGCAATCTACAACTATAATAGTTCCCAAATTATATTTTGCTTGCAGATTTTTTCATTCCACTTCTGACGCCTTTTCTGTATTTAAAGACCCTTAGCAGAGGATGCAAAACAAAGCATAGGATTGTCGCCTAATTACGAAAAGCATTCCATGCGATGAAATATATCTGGACTGCCTATGAGATAGTGCAGTCTAATTCCACTTCTGACATCCCTTCTATATTAAAAGATATTGTAAGCGAAAAAAAAAATGGACAGTCTTCTTATTATTTAGCAGGGTATCCCTCAACTGAATTGGATTCTAAAAAAATATGGTTGCCCCACTTCGGGCACCTTGGCTATAGGAGTAAAGTTGCTCTTACTCGTTTTATATCTTAAAATTCTACAAAAGCGAAAAGATGTCCACGTAAGACATATGATTTAAGTACGATAGTCTCTATATCAATCGTAAGATTCGAAGTTGAATTCCGCCTTGCACTTCGAACACCCTTTCAATATTTCCTAAGAAACTAGTTTCCATTGTCCAGTCGACCCATTTATCTCTATTCAACCAGAGATACTTATTTCCTCATTTTTTTATTTATTCCTATTGACAGCTAGAATCTGGAAAGTGCGTTGTATTCTAAGTTACACCAACCATTCCGTCATTGCAGAAATAAAAGGACATTCAAATCGTCCGCAATTTTCCCCTGTTGTGTTCTCCATTGCTTCCGGTTGGTTTTTTTCTTTACATTCATTTCGTTCCTCTTTCTTTTTTTGTTGTTAGTCAAATACTGCGGTTTGAATATCCTTTAGAATGTGTATAGTCCACCATACGCATTCCACACATCACCACTAACAATCGGAAGTTAATCAGGACCACTGAATAGGGGTAGAATGTGTACCAAGTGGAGGAAGAAGAAAAAGGAGAAAAAGGATTGAGAGGAAAGAATGGCACACATAGTGTCAATATTTGATAACGGTTGACAAACCTAATATTTCTGTTATAAAACGAACTTACACTTGAGTTGAGCAATTCAAGGAGTGTGTTGAGATCCTTGAATTGCTATAGGATTACAAACACACCATGTTTCGGCAGAGTGAGTGAGTGAGTAAATTTTTCGGAAGTGGGGTGATTTTGTCACGTGATATCCTTTTTTTTATGGAAAAAGAACTGTCAAGGATGATGGGATTTAAGGGATTTTCTTTGGAATAAGGGGGGATTTTAAGCTCCCTCCTGTCGAGTGTGGGTAAAGTGTCAAATAAGATGGATATGGTAACCTAAATTCTGCAAGGTTTTGCTTTTCTAAATCAGGGGGTTGAACTATTGTCAGGTTTTAAGCAGATGGCAGTATCTACTGTCAGACTGTCAAACTGCGATGGAATGAGTTTGTTAGCTATGATGTCTTGAAATATTAAAAACATTTCAAAGGGAAACAGAATTTTCAGCTACATCAACCGCAATTGCAAACAGCTTTCGAATGACATGTGGATCTTGATAAGTTTTAAAATTTTGATTCTCATACCGCATAAAATAGATTTGATATGGAATTAGAATGACTACTCGAAACGACGGGTAAAAATTGAAAAGTGTCAGAAGTGGCGTTTAGAAATCGATATGACTTGGATCGTCAGAATTGGCAAATACCCATTTCGAAATCGAATTAACTTCGATAGTCGGAAGTGTCAGAAGTGGCGAATATGCGTTTAGAAATCGATATGACTTGGATCATCAGAATTGACGAATACCCATTTCGAAATCGAATTGACTTGGATCGTCAGAAGTGGCGAATACGCGTTTAGAAATCGATATGACTTGGATCGCCAGAAGTGGCGAATATACGTCTAGAAATCGATATGACTTGGATGGTCAGAAGTGGCGAATACCCATTTCGAAATCGATATGACCTGAATCGTCCGAAGTGTCAGAAGTAGCGAATAAGCTTCCAGAATTGACTTGACTTCAGAATTCACTCTCTAAATATTGGAACTCAAATTCACCACATAGGTTGAGGACTCAACTTAAGTTATGCTATCTCTGCGATATAGGAAGGCATGCCCAAAGACTAGGTATCCCTAATAACGACTTTTGCAGAAGCTGTAGGGATGAAGAAGAAGTAGAGACCACTAGTCACCTTGTCTTGTATGGACAAAAACAAAAAATAAAAAATTAACATTTATTGGATGATCCCCATGATAAGGATAAATAAGAAACTCTATGTGAAGCTGAGCGTCTTCTAGAATTTTCTAGTCTCAACTATTTGTTTCAATTCCGCTTCTGATTTTTGCTATTGTCTTGGGATGCGGACATGTGCTTACTTACTTATGTACTTTATCCCCTTGTGGGCCCTAGGGCCTCTACTACGCCTACGTGCCATCGTGTATGGTTTTTGGCAATGTGTCTCAGCTCTCCCTAACTACTGTGCCTCCTTCTCGACTGTTCTGTGCCTCCTACTCGACTGTTCTGGGCCTCTTTCTCGACTGTTCTGTGCCTCCTTCTCGACTGTTCAGTGCCATTTTCTCCTCGGACCGCCATCCTGGGCTAAAGGGTTCCATTGCATAGCAGGGTTCGGTATGAAACTCTCATCTTTTCGGAACGTGTGTCCAATCCACTGCCATTTCCGTCCTTGGATTGTTATGCCTATTGGTTCCTGACCCATTCGCTGGTAGAGATGGTCACTCTCCACATGCTGCATCCATATAACAGCACGGAATCAACGTAGGAGCGCAACAGTCTTAGCTTGGTGTTCAAACTGATTGCATTGTTTCGCTATATTTTGCACAACATCCCCAACGCTGACTTTGCTTCGGCGATCCTGTTGGCTATATCCAGTTCGGTTCCACCATCGGTCGAGACAATA
Source organism: Brachypalpus laphriformis (assembly GCA_945910035.1). NCBI lineage: Eukaryota > Metazoa > Arthropoda > Insecta > Diptera > Syrphidae > Brachypalpus > Brachypalpus laphriformis. The sequence continues at coordinate 12,932,370 of OX246755.1, forward strand.
CTCCCAAGATGGTGGAAATCCTCTAGTGTGTCTACCGGTTGTCCAGCAACGGATATTTGAGCCAATGACTTTGTTCCAAGGCAATCTTAGTTTTTCTCGTATGGATTTTCGGCCCGACGACGCCTGCCTCCCACCCCACATCTACTGTCATTTGGTGGAGGTCCATAGTTCTGTGAGAGAGTAAGCATACATCGTCAGCGTTGTCAAGATGTTTCAGTTGAGATGTAAAAGTCCAACGAATTCCTCCGTTTCCCTTCGACAAAGATGCACGAAGCACATCACTGATCACCAATAGGAATAGTATTGGCGAAAGAATGCAGCCTTGTCTTAGCCCACTATGGATCCCAAATTCCTCAGACAACCTTCCTCTGTGCAGAATGTGGCATTTGGACCCTTCGGATGTAGCTTTGATATTAGCAACTAATTTATCGGGAGTACTTCCCCTGCGTAAGGCACTATAAATAAACTCCCTATTGATATTATTGAACGCCTTCTCAAAATCGATGAACAGTAGGTGAAGTGGCGATAGATATTCAACGCACTGTTCGATGATAATCCGCAGGGTGTTGATGTGGTCGACACAGGCAGATCCACAGTGGAAGCCTGCTTGTTCGGCATCGAGTGTGTCTTCGAGATGTCGTTCGATTCGCTCCAGGATGATTTTTTAGCTATTATTTTAGCTACAGTAGGCAGCACGCACAGTTTCCGCACTCAATTAAATTTCCTTTCTTAGGAAACTTGACAACCATTCCATTTTTCCACTCGTCAGGAAGGCTCTCAGCTTCCCAAGCTCTCTCTTTAAGTGGAAGCAGACGCTCGGCCGATGTTGTTGGAGCTGCTCGTAAGAACTCTGCTGGAATACCGTCAAGTCTTACCGCCTTGTTGGTTTTAAGTGCTTTGATCGCGGTAGTGATCTCATCCTTACTGGGAGTCGTGGTGCGTATTCGGGGCATGTAGGTGGAGTAGAACGGTTGGTGTCCGTGATAAGGCGATGTTCTCAAATACCCTCCAATGTCGACATCTATTCCATTTGCGGCCGGAGATTTCTTATTTTTAAATCCATTCGACTCATGATGAAATGGTTATTGGTTTGGCCCAACAGAAATCTTCTATCATTTACGCACTTTGCAGTAAGTTTTCGAAGCAAATGTCCGAAGCGATGACTTAAATATCTTGACGATCTTAAACAACTTGAAGACAGGTTACATTTGATACTAATACCTGAGGCATAAGCAATTATTTTTAAATAGTAGCAATTACCTAAGAATTTTGAAAAGAAAACTAGCATCAATCTGAACTGAAGAGCGCCACGTGCTTCCCCTTGTAACACGGAAACTCCCATCTCTTTGCAAAGTATCTAAATTAAATTACAAGCACGTAATCATCCCCAATTATGCTTTTAACGAACAAAAAAGAAATTCCAATCAAAAACTCATCTTTCAAAAGGGTTCGGAATAGTTCAAATGGTTCGAGATTCATCACTTAATCTGTTTAAAGTGGCATCCGCCTCCATACAACATGAACAAACTTCACATCATTTGTCAAAAGTCTTAAGATATGTATGACTTTCAACAAAACTCGTGCCCGTGAATACCTTTTTAGCACACAAAGCTACACATAGATACACACAAACACAGTGCCAGAGGAGTTGTGAAGATGATGACAGTAATCATCAAAGCTTCTTAAAGAGCCACACACTCCCTCCTCTTGGCATGGCGTGTAATATGAATGGGCGCAAGCATTTATGTATTTAAATCCTTTACAAATGCAAATTTGAAATTTCTTATATTTATGTTGGTGAATGTGAATTTAATGAGAATTTTCTCTCCACTATAAGTAGGCTGTTGAATGCATCTAGTGTGCTATAGATACATAAGATACCTCGTCGTGTTTGAATAAAAATTAATTTCTATTTTTGTATCTTTTATAGGTTACCACAGTTAATGCCCAATGCCAAGATAATTTTTCTACTGATGGTAAGTACTGTTATATGTGTAAATCCATTTTCCACATCATTTAATCCCTTTTAACTAATTCAATATTGGCTGGCATCACCTGCCGGGATATTGGTGATGGTGGTGGTAGTGGTGCGGCTACTGGCGCTACCCTATATCACGGTTAATGGGTTCGATTTTAATTAAAATTTACAAGCTAATTGCACATTCGATTTGAGAGATATAATCTGTGTATGTGTACGGAGGGATATCAGATTTCGGAGATATAAATACCTGGTGTGCTGCAACCTGTGGAGGTTGTTTCCCTTTTTTCTTTTTTTTTCTTCTTTTTGTGGAAATCCTTTATGACATTGATATGCACACTTGCAAGCGATATAATTCCATTGGATATTGGATCATTTCAATTGACCAGGTGCCGGCCGACCGGCCAGTGGCAGCATCAGACATGTGTACGTTGTCGGATTATTTTGTCAGTTTTGAGGATTTAAGTTTGGATTTTTGTTTGTTTTTTTATTAGCTGCGGTCGGTGGCTTCCTGTGACAATGTCCTGAAGGAATTTATGTGCCAGGGAGGGGACAGAGATATCGGAGGTATTAATATCGAATTAATAGCAATTTATTGAAGTGAAGTCGAGCTGAAAATGGAAATTATGTGGCTACTGGACATTGCAAGTTGATGGGGGAATGTAATGCGATAGGATTAGGAGGCAGGTGCTGTTTATTTCTTAAGGAATTTCAATTGACATGAAATCGTGGAGACATATTGTATCTCATTATTTCATCTATTTGGATACTAGTGGTCCTTCGAGCAGCATGTTCTTTAATGACTTTTAGGAACGACTTTTTCTATCTTTTGAAGTGAAATGGGATACAAATGAGAACTGGTCCTTCGAGGCGGATCACATCAAGAGTGTCTTCTATCTTATCATGTGTCATGGCATGACCCTTATCGGACCAACACTAAAAGACTCACAAAAAAAAAATTGCCGCAACAGCTCTTTAACCCATTTCTTACCAGTGATGCGTCCCGTGTATGGAAAAATGCTGCCTAATTGCATCATTGGAAAGAAATGGGTTAAGTACCAGGATCTAGCTTCTCGCAACTACTCGTGTTGTGTGCGTTATATTTTTCACACGAGTGAAAGGGACCTACACTTTAGTGCCGTATCCGAAGGGCAACTTGTATTTAGAAACTTTGTCGTGACAACATTACTCTCGGATGTTTGTCAGACATTCGCGAGAGGTGGGACCAAGAAAAAACTTTTTTGGTGTTTTCTGGGATTCGAACTTGGAACCTCACGCGTATTAGTCTGACACACTAACCACTTACGCCACGACACCCACTCTGTGAAGGAACTCTAAATCTGAAAAAATATCGGTCTAATTCTACTGATTTAGAAGAGCCAACTCTTTGTTGTATCCGGCTCGAAGGACCAAAATCATCCATTTTGTTGCAGAGCTATTAATCGTTATCGATAGACAAAAGTATACTTAATAGAAAACGAATGGAAAACAAATGCTGCAAAAAAGCGGAATATGGCAAAGTATGCGGAGTCATCCGGTTCGAAGGCAAGAATTATTTTATTTTGTTACGAAATAGGCATAGGTAGGAGCTGGGGTATCAAACCTCAAATCACTCATTGGCTATAAGTGTCCGTTATCAGGCCTATACTACTATATGGCGTGATCGTATGGTGGCCTGCTCTTGACAGGGCTGTCCACCTCACTCAACTAGCTAAGGTGCAAAGATCTGCATGCATCTGCATCAGTGGTGCACTGAGAACTAGTCCCTCCGCGGCACTGGTCATTTTGTTCAACCTGCTACCTTTAGATCTTTTCGGCAAACAGATGGCTGCCTATGCGGCCATCCGCCTGAAAGCCTCCTCTCAGTGGTCTGGCTATCGCTTTGGCCACTCCTCGATCCTTGATCTTCTCAACTTCAAACACGAAAACACGGATTACACCCCGCCGGAACTGAGATTAGACCGTAACTTCCGTACGAGCATTCCTAACCGGGATGTATGGACACTTCCCCCCCTGTCGATGGTAGTTCGGTTCACTTCTTTACAGATGGATCGACGATGGAGGGTGGGGTGGGTTGTGGTGTTTTCTCCGAACAGCTCAATCTGAACATCTCTTTCCGCCTCCCTGATCATTGTAGCGTTCTCCAGGCGGAAATCATGGCGATTAAGGAAGCCTTGTCCTGGCTGAAATGTAATGTATTATCCGTCAGGAATATTAGCATTTTCACTGACAGCCAAGCGGCAATCAAGTCCCTGGAATCGTTCTCCTTCACTTTAAAGGCTGCCTTAAACTGTCGTCTATCTCTTATGGAGATGACAGAGCAGTTCAATATTCACCTTTCCTGGGTGCCGGGCTATAGAGACATTCCAGGTAACTGCAGGGCTGACGACCTCGCCAGACAGGGTACTACTCTAAGGATTTTCCCTAAAAGGCAAGCCCTGGGTATGCCCTTCGCTACATGTAAGTATCTACTGTACACACGTAGGGACGAGGAGGAGGAGGAAACCATCCTTCACCTCCTATGCACATGTCCGGCCCTGTCGCATAAAAGAATGCTCCATGTAGGGTCCCCCTTAAACATCTCAGCGCACAGGGCAATCAGACTCAAAGAGTCCAAGTGTTGGACTGCGAAACCCTATGGACACAGCAATATCCTAGACTCTCTACCAGGAGAATTCATATCGACTCCAACAGACTACAGCATCCCCACGTTGAACTTCGCAAAGCGTTTCGATGTACAATTCCCTACAAGAAAAGATTGGCAAGATGGACAGGCGACCACTGGTTTCGATCTAACAGTCTACACCGATGGGTCAAAAATGGACTGTGGGGTTGGTGCGGGCGTTTTCTCGGAGTCCCTGAATATCGCAAGATCGTATCGACTCCCAGACTCTACCAGCGTCTTTCAAGCGGAATTACTCGCCATTCGCGAAGCCTGTCGCCAAATCAAGTCACACACAAATACACTACCAATCGCTATTTTAATCGATAGCCAAGCTGCTATCAAAGCCATTGCCTCGGAAACCATTTCCTCAAAACCAGTACTAGAATGCCGACAGGAGCTGGCCTCGCTAGATGGCCAATGCATGGTGACCCTAGTCTGGGTTCCGGGCCACAGCAACGCTGATGGCAACGAACATGCTGACGAACTGGCCAGGTGAGGCTCAGCCCTTCAATGCTCACTTGCTGAACTTGTTCACACCCCGCTCGGAGCAATTATGGCAAACATCTTCTTAATATTTCTTAGAAAAGCTAACCTTAAATAGTCTAGGTTAACGAACTGCGTCACATCCAGTAAGATGTGGCCTAACTACAACAAGACCAAAGCAACCGCCTCCTTTTGAACAGAACGCGCAAAGACATTGCCCGTACAATCGCGATAATCACGGGACACTGGCCGGTAGGAGAGCACGCAGCCAAACTAGGTATCCCATATAATACACACTGCCGTAGTTTCAACATAGCCACCGAAAAGGAAACAATTATCCACTACATGTGCAATTGTCCGGCACTAGCTAGGGCTAGACATCAAGCATTAGGCAAACCCTTCTACAATTCACTTGAGGAAATCTCGGGTAAGAACATAAATGAGCTAACCCTGTTCTTAAACTCCACAGACTGGCTCTAGATTGTCCTCACCAACACGCATCAACATCCAAGGTCGCATGAGTCATGGTATCAAAACGGCACAACTGTGCTAATTGGGTCTCTGTTTTTTTTTTTTACAGAACCGCCACTTCTAGCTACCTACCTACCTAGGGTCCCCCTTCCTTGACGACATCTGCGATCTGGCGTCCTTGGACGTCATGAGCATCCATCGCTTTGTCAAAAGCTTAGATTGGTTTGTTAGTCCCTGAGTGGCCTAATGGTTTGATCCATGGTATCACAAAGGATCTTCACTGGTCTAAGTGTGTCTGCACTCTCGTGTGGACAGCCAATCTAACCTAACCTAACCTACGAAATAAGCAGTAAATGTGTCCAGCTAATTGATGTAAAGTTCATCAAATTTCTGCAGTGCTAGGAGCTTCATTCCATTTGCCTGAGAGGAGAGTGCAGGAATTATTTCAATAAATGTTGAATTTATCCGGCTCGAAGGACCAAATTTGTTGTTATGCGTAGTTTAAATCAGTTTAACCGCATGGGTATCAAAATTGGTAGATATTCTGGTAAAAATTGACGAGGCTTTTTGTACAGCGGGTCATCTCCTTCAAATAGATACATTTTGTACCCGTGCTGTGAATATCATCAACTTCCTCTGCCATAAGAGGTCATACTTTCGAATCTATAAGAAGTGTCATGCACACAATAGGGCAATGCCAGCTTAAGGTTTCACTCCTTTCGAAACAGCGGCACGACTGCTTGTTAAATGAGCTTGGCCCTATTATTTATCCCTCGGGGTGGGGTTCCACAGCACATTTGTGACAAGAGTACATTCCAATTTGAAATAGAAAATGACTTCTTAACTCATTTCGTATGTCTTCCCAGCGCTTGGTCAACGAGGCTAATGCCATATTTTTGGTGCAAAGAAAGCAAAAGTAAAACAATACACCATCTTGAATGCAGTCACCTTTAATGGGTTATTCTTTGCCACTTAAGCTACCTACTATGTCTTTATGTACCGCCTCTCTTTGATTGGATTACCACTTGACAGGAGGGTGCTAACCCCTGTTTCTTTGAAGCTTTCACACAAAAAAAACCGAGTAAATAACAACCACCCCATCATAGACCAGGTATCCAATTTCAACTTGTAAAGAGAAAGATTCTTTTGAAATCGCCTCGATGCGCTCTCTGGGGTCGCGCGAATTACTCGTACACAATGAAAGGTGCCTATATGTGTAGAATAAGGTTACTATCCTACAAATCCCTTTAAGATATAAATCCCACAAGCAAAATACTCCTCGAAAGTGAGTCATCAATTAATCAGTGTCTAATTGAAGTTATATTTTGCAGTTCATGATCTTTAATGACTCAACGTGATGAGATCGTTGGAATTTTTTTTTTAAGTGAGAAGGTTATCTACCTTTTGATTGATTGATAGATGAAATCTATCATCATGTTAAATGGCATTGTTGACAGGCACGGCACGGAACCCAGCGCCAGCATGTGTGTACGTGTACGTATGTAGATACAACCTCTAGATACTTGGTGAAAAGATGGAGGTCAATTGTGTTTATGATGCAGTGTTTTATGCAAATGATTTTGAGGAGTTCAAACTGTGATTGTTTACGATTTTGGATAGAACTACATACCGCGAAGGTGTATGCTTCTAATTTGTTGTTTTGGTTTTGTTTAACATCATCACATTGTTTTCAAGTGAGGTCTTCCGGGTTGGAGTTGAGGAGATTCCTTGATTTGTTTTCCGGGCCATCAAGGTATGGTTCTATGGGTGGAAAAGTTTTTGAAATTCGCGTTCAGTACCTATGTATGTACATATGTAATAGCTACACGTGCATGACCGCGCGTCCATTATGCATTAGAGTACTTTATCAATTACTAAAGAAAAAATGCATTGGATTGCAAAAGATACGGAGTATCGTAAGGATAAACACTAGGTCTAGTACTGTTACTCATCTGTAAAAACGAGTTTTTGCAAAACTTACAAAAGTGAGATATATAGATACCTAATAGCTGATTAGAATAAATGCCTAGTACCCACTTTATTGCTGTTGAAAACTCCTCCCTATTACATAAGAATTGAAGAATGCGAGTAGATACAATCTAATGTATACTGAAGTATTGTGAAGTATTCCTGGTTCACTCATTGCTGCTTTCTTCACAGAGTACGGTCAAGCATTTTAGACCTAATCTCACATATTCAGATGATATTTTCTTAGGAAAAATGCCGCATTCTGATGGATGCATTCTCGGGTATACTCTAGTACACGATACGATACGATGTTTGGGGCCCAAGTGCACAGTGACTCATAGGATCTATTGCGCTGGCCCCATGGTTAACCAGAATTAAAATTGAGACTTTTGATAAACCTCAATATTGTCTTGTGTTCCATGTTCCACGTATCGGATGGGCCCATCGAGACTCGCGTTAGATAGAGTAATTGTTTCTTTGCTCCCCCTGGGCGTTCACAAAGAATGTGTTCCGCTGTTTCTCTTTGTTCTCACAGTGTCTGCACATGGCTATATCTGAAAGTTTTATTTTATTCAGATGGTAGCTGAGTGGACAATGTACGGTTAGGTAGCCCGTAAGAGATCGCAAAACGTCTTTGCTTGCTCTACTTTCGTCTTCTTCTTCCTACTTCTTACTTACTTACTAAGGTGGCGCTACAATTCGGGGTGAACCTGGGCCTCGACCAACAAGCCTCTCCATTTAGCTCGGTCTTTAGCTAGTTGCCTCCAGTTGCGCACTCCAAGTTGGTCGAGGTCCCCTTGAATTTGTGCGCGCCACCTACGGCGATGATTCCCTCTACTGCGTCGTCCCTCTGGGTTAGATTCGAAGACTCTGCGGGCCGGAGCGTTGGTGTCCATTCGCTCTACATGTCCTAGCCATCTTAAACGTCCAATACGCAGTTTTCTGACTAGGTCGATGTCCGTATAGTTCGTGGTTGAATCTTCCCCTCCAAAACCCGTCAACGCAAACGGGACCGAAAATCTTATGAAGAATTTTTCTCTCGAAGCGACCAAGGATATCTTCATCCTCTTTTAATAAAGTCCATGTTTCAGCGCCGTAAAGCAGGACTGGGATGATCAAGGTCTTATATAGAGTCTCCTTAGTTGTTCCTACTTCTGCGAGTCTATGATCTGAAAACAAGAAATCATAACCCTCCTCTTTGTATAACCCTCCCGCTTCACCACATTTCTACTGATCCGCCTGTGGGGTTCGCCTATTTGACCTCAGAAAATATCGGCAGGCTTGCCGATTTTGGATCACTCGGTTACTGAGGCCAATGAAATGCCGATGTCGTCGCATTTGTGCGATTCAGGCGTTCATGGGCCTGCCTATCCTCCCTCGCGATGTCTTTGAAACTTCCATTGATATTGCCCTTTTAACAGGGTTCAAATGATCTCTTCTTTGAACGTGGCAATACCAGCTGAGCCGGTTGTGCTCTATCTTTTATAGGATGGTTTCCTTAAGGTGAAGGCTTCCACGGATCTTCGAACTTTTTATTCGATCAAGCTTCGATCTTGCTCTACTTTCTGTTGGGGTTTATCAACTTTCTTGCTTGTCTTAGGGCCTTTTGGTTGACCCAGTGTTCGGCGAGTCCTTTAGCTTCCCATTTTGTAATTTTGGAGTAAATATCGCGCCTCTCCTCGCCAAACAGTCTGCTCGTTTGTTCCACTTCGAGTTTTCGTGTCCAGGAATCCATGATATGATAAGCTGATTTGTGGATGTGAGGCTATTAAAGAGGTCGAGGTAGTCCCATACGAGATTTGACCTTACCGTATAAGAATTAAGTGCCCTTAGTGCCACCTGACTATCTGAATAGATGTTGATGAGGGTTTTCGTAGTGTTTCTCTGCAGGCATTCTAGAATAAATAGTTCTATTGCATGGACTTCTGCTTGGAAGGTGGTTAGTGAATTACCAAGCGCTGTCGCACGCTGGAAGTTGGGACTATACACCCCAGCTTCGGTACTTCCATTTTCCAATTTGGAGCCATCTGTATGTAAACCAGATTTTTGCGTTGGGTGGCGTGTTGAGACCTTTGTTTCTCTATTCTTGGCTTTGAATTTCCTGCAGAATCGAGCATTGTATCTCGAATCTTGAAGATTGGGTTGTTTTGGGCGTTTTCAAGAATGCTCAGTTGGCCTGTGATATCGCGAAGTTTCAATTTTTGTATCTGATGTAGCCTAACAGCACTTATAGTTTCTTTCTGCACTGTGAGATGCAGCGGCGTGAGATTAACTATTGTACCTTATTCTGCCGTCGTACACGTTTTCATTGCCCCGGTAATGCCGATACAGGCTAATCGGTGCAGTCGATTTAACTGTTCCTTAGCTTTGATCTGTTGTGTTTTAGGATACCATTTTAGAGAGGCGTAGGTGATCATTGGTTTGACGATTGTGCTGTACATCCAGTAGATCATCTTGGGCTTCAGACCCACTTTTTACGATAGATGCGTTGCCACATGACCATTGCCCTGGTCGCCTTGTGATAACACTCTTTAGGTGAGAGTTCTAGTTCGGATCATAACCTCGCTGATAAACAGAAGAAGAAGAAGAAGGTGAGAGTTCTAGTTAAGCTGTTTCTCCAGGATGCTCAAGTATGCTGAACTGCTCTAAAGTTTCGTCAATCATCTTACATTTTTTATATTGAATAGGTGAATTCTTTAATTTTTATTAATATTAGCCTGTGTGTCGAACTCCACAGGCGGATCAGTAGAAATGCAGTGAAGTGGGAGGGTTGTGATCCCTTGTTTTTGGATCATAACCTCGCAGAAATAGGAAGAAGAAGATCAGCCAGTGTATCGATAACCTCATTTTAAATCATTGGACGTGGCCATCACGTAGCAATGTAGTTAATAGAAGAGCTCAAGTTTGCTAGTTCAAATCCAAGTCATAAGTTTCCAAGAATACCTTGGAACAAATATATGAAACAAATGGCGAACCCCACAGGCGGATCAGTAGAAATGCGGTGAAGTGGGAGGGTTGTGATCCCTTGTTTTCGAATCATAGCCTCGCTGATAAAAGGAAGAAGAAGAATACCTTGGAACAAATGTACTTCTTCTTCACGGTAATGCATTACCATGAGTTCTGTTGCAAGAAACGGGTTCAGTTTTCTCTCAAATTAATTCGATAAATGTGTTTGACACACAAAACATTCCCAATGTAATAGTGGGTAATGCATTACCCTGTTACGCAGTACAAAGAGGGTATTGATTTCTGAGATGAAGGCATATGTATCTCTTAGATATGCTTATCTTGTTGTCTTATAGTACTGGTAATGCTACATTTTCTTGAATCTTCTTTCGATTACTGTGCGGTAATGCATTACCAGTAATCAATAAAGTCAATTGAACCGTACTACACTTTTTTTTCTTCAATATAACACGATATTCGAAGCATTTTTGCACGTTACCAGTCTAAAAATCTTTTTATCAAGAAACATCAAACTCATTACCAGGTAATGATATACTTACATGTAAACATTGCTTGAATGTTCTCGTTAATGTGTTTGTGTAATAATTAGAATTGCTAAATCGATTTCTTTTGAACCTTGGCACGAGCCAGTACAATGGATCGTTAGCTGATTATATTTTGTTCGTTATTCGAAGACAGATAACTAAATCCTCGAAAAAAATGTGCTAAATCATATACAAACGGTGTCTCCTAATCGATCAATCTTGATACTAAATACCGTAAATACTTTTGAGATTGATTATTATCATGACAAAATATGTGTGACGTTAAGTTTTTTTTTTTGTTTTTGGGGTTAGGAGCCACCAGAAATGCGCTATACTTACACAGATACAAAGTATAATCAGACAGACAGATGGCAAGGTATCAATAGAAGTATTGGAGGTATTTGTTAGGGGGGGAAACCCAAGACTTTGATCTCATTTTCAGTTCGCATTAAAACAGGGTGTCACATGGAGTTTTTATAAGATTTTATTTAGAAACAATTTGGAATCTGTAATTTTCCGAAGAGCCTGCCAAACACGTGAAATGATGAAGAATAATTTTGCGAAAACATCCACACTAAGTCGGTGCTGAGTGTAGGGTATCTTATATATTAATATGTGTACACGAAATTTATCGTACGTTTTTTTAGTATTTATTATAAAAGGAGGGGGATGAAACTTATATCATTCGAAAAGTACTGTGCCATAGATATGCAGAAAAGAAAAATCATGTTTGTTTATTTCCCCTCAGTCGAATTTCTACCATACGCGATACTTGTTTACAGTAAAACGGTTCTAGTCCCCAAAATACTAGAACGATCACCAAGATGTTGGTGTCGTATCTACATCCCTAAGTGCATGTACGTTACGTATCCCCAGCAATTCGATGCTAGCTATAGATTATCCACATCTACACACTTTGCTGTAACTTTTTTGGCACACCCTGTTCATTGAATATTGTTATTTCAAGTCAGCCCCCCAACTGATACAGAACTAGTCTAATTAGTTTCTTTTCATAGTGGAAGCCTCGTGTTGTTTTGATTTATTCTTACACATCGAATGCATGACCAACGAAAATACCTTAGATAAGGTTCTAGGAACCACACATTCGATTGTGAAGGCCGCTACAGTTAAATGAAATCTGGTTTATTCTCTTTTTTTTCTTCGTTGGCACAAGATAAGAAACATGACAGATAATCAGAGTGATTCTGTCAAAATTGTGGCGATAGTCAAAAGTGGAATTCAATGTGTGGGCTTGATAAAGACAAATTACTCAAAGGGTTATGCTCGAAGTTAACACTTCTGACACCTTTAGAGCTAGGTGTTCTAGACCCGAAACTTAGTTGGAAACTCAATATAGAACAGCGAATTAAGAAGGCAAGCGTAGCCTTCTATGCCTGTAATAAAACATTCGGTAAGAAATGGGTAAGATGACCCTTTGGATGTACACAGCCGTTGTGCGTCCAATTCTTACTTACGGCGCCATCGTTTGGTGGCCAGCTTTGAGCAAAAAGTACAATATCGACGAATAAAAAAAGTACAGAGATCGGCGTGCGTGGGTATCACAGGAGCAATGAGGTCTTGTCCAGCAGATGCTCTCAGTGTGATCCTGCATCTGATCCCTCTCGAACTACACATCAATGACACAGCTATATGCAGCGCAGTCCGGCTCAGGGAATATGGATGCTGGACCACAAGGACATATGGTCACGGCAAGGTCCTGGAGACGATTCCAAGTGAACTGGTTGCACCCTCTACCGACTACACGATACCCAAACTCAACTTCAGAAAATCGTTCTTAGCAAAATTCCCTTCCAGAGAAGAATGGAAGAACGGAAGCGTTACCTGCAACTATGATATAGGGATATATACGGACGGTTCGAAGATGGACTGTGGAGTCGGCGCAGGCATCTTCTCTGACCAGCTGAATATATCAAGGTCCTTCCGTCTCGCAGACTCTGCTAGTGTTTTCCAAGCGGAGCTTCTTGCGATTCGAGAAGCCTGCCGCCTGCTAAACAATCTTCCAACATCTAACCACAACATCGCTATTTTTTCGGATAGCCAGGCTGCCATCAAGGCCCTTGATGCAGTCTGCATCTCTTCAAAACTGGTATAGCAATGCTGATTCGAATTGAATCAACAAAGCACTCACTCGAGAATCACTCTCATCTGGGTCCCAGGGCACAGCAACCATGAGGGAAATGAGCGTGCTGATGAGCTGGCCAGGCGAGGGTCGGCCCTTAACGGCTCTCTAGCAGAAAGAGTCGACATTCCGCTTGGTGCCGTTAAGGGCTATATTCACCTTCACTTCCTCCAGCTAGCCAATCGCGGGTGGAACAACCTCACAAGCTGTGTCATATCTAGAAAGACGTGGCCCAGTTTCAACAAACCCAGGTCAAAAGAGTTACTAGGCAAACCAAGACCAGTTATTGCCAAAATCGTAGCTATTATCATAGGCCACTGGCCAGTTGGAGACCAAGCGGCCAAGCTTGGTATCCCCCACAACACCTTTTGTAGGAGCTGTAAGGATATTAATGAGAAAGAATCTCTATGTCATTTCCTTTGCAGATGTCCGGCCCTGGCGAGGATCAGACAGTAAACTCTTGGCAAACCCTTCTTCGAGGATCTGAGAGAGATAGCGGGCAAGAGGATTGGAGAACTAATCCTCTTTCTGAACTCCACGGGCTGGGTTTAAACTTAACATCACCTTTAACTACCCACTACAACAGGTAGACACGAGTACGTGGTAACAAAACGGCGCACTTTAAGCGCTAATTGGGTTCTTTTTGGACCGCCACATTACCTACCTACCTAGAGCTAGGTGTTTTTCACTCTTTTGCTTAAAGTCGCAATTGCTTCAGAGACTTGTAATACTTACACTTCTGACAGCGTTTTTATGCATCATACTGCATTGATGTGAACACCTCTGACACCCTCTTCCAACATTTTCTTGCCTCGAACTTCACTGACTTTATCGTGAGAATAAAGCAAGATCTCGATAATTCCTTTGCTCAACAAAATTGCATGCTTACACTTCTGACACTGTCTTCCTACTTTTTCTTGTCTCGAACTTTACTGAATTTATTGTGAGAATAGAGCAAGATCTCGCTAGTTCCTTTGCTCAACAAAATCGCATGCTTACAGTTCTGACACTGTCCTCCTACTTTTTTTTGTCTCGAACTTCACTGACTTTATCGTGAGAATAAAGCAAGATCTCGCTAGTTCCTTTGCTTACACTTCTGGCACTGTCTTTCTACTTTTTCTTGTCTCGAACTTCACTGACTTTATCGTGAAAATAGAGCAAGACCTCGCTAGTTCCGTTGCCCAACAAAATCGCATGCTTACACTTCTGACACTGTCTTCCTACTTTTTCTTGTCTCGAACTTCACTGACTTTATCGTGAGAATAGAGCAAGATCTCGCTAGTTCCTTTGCTCAACAAAATCGCATGCTTACACTTCTGACACTGTCTTCCTACTTTTTTTTGTCTCGAACTTCATTGACTTTATCGTAAGAATAGAGCAAGATCTCGCTAGTTCCTTTGCTCAACAAAATTGCATGCTTGCACTTCTGACACTGTCTTCCTACTTTTTCTTGTCTCGAACTTTACTGACTTTATCGTGAGAATAGAGCAAGATCTCGCTAGTTCCTTTGCTCAACAAAATCGCATGCTTACACTTCTGACATTGTCTTCCTACATTGTCTTGTCTCGTACATCGCTAACTTTATCGTGAGAACAGAGCAATATCTCGCTAGTTCCTTTGCTCGATAAAATTCATGATGTCTTCAAATATTTCATGGTTACACTTCTGACACCAAATTTTTTATGGGGTAATGTGATCATGCATCGTTTGTTGGGTATAAGCACATTGAAATGATTGGAGCGATAGAAACAGTATTAGCAACATCTTTGGAACATCGAATGGATTGACCATGTCATTCCATTAGAACCTCATTGTGTCGCGTGGCGCCAGTTTAATGACTGTCCAGACTATTCCCTAGCCGATTCATTACGCTATTGTTCTAATTACAAATTTGGCGTAATTTCTTAGAATTTTGTTCTGATAAACAGCATAACTCTTCATTAGTCATTGCACAGAAAGCAAAGCCGCCAAAGACTATCTAACAACAAACTCTAATTACATCTCGCTGCTCTCTCCATAGATGACGAATTCTTCTCATGACTTATTCTTACATCTAACATGTATTTTTCTGTTTTCTTTTCTATAGGTTATGTTTGCCAATGCACTATGTTCAACACGAGACTATGTGATAATGTTAAAAAGCGCCCACAACAAAGCTCTACACATTACACCCGGTGGCAAAGTATCTGCAGCAGATATATCAACAGCACGTAAGTATCTTTTCACTTTTCTTACAAAAAAAAGAAAAAAAGAATGCAATTCAATAAAACGGCATCCCCCAAAAATATCTCTCAATATCAAGTTTTAATTTAAAAAGCAGAAATGTATCTCTATAAGCTTCCAAACCAAACCAAACAGGGTCATCTTTTGTACCCGTTGTCGTCTGGTATTCAACAAAAATTATGCATCAACCTACGCAATTTAGGTTAATTCACTTGTCGATAACTAAGAGTTTATCTTCTTCTTTTTCGTTGTGTTATTTTTCTTTTGGTTTGGCCCCTGTGTCAAGCCCTAATACCGCTAAGCAGAGTAGAAAGACAAAATTTGTATCTTTTCGATTTCGAAATGCACTCTTTTCCGTCTGGGTTTTCTTGGAATTTTTTATGATCTGCATGGGCTATAAGTTTGTTGGCGCCATGTTATTTAATAACATGGAATTTCGATTTCATAAATTAAGTGATTAATCTTTTTGTTGTTAAAAATGTGTTTAAATGCAGATAAGACATTTTTTTTATTTTTTTAAAAAGATATATTCAAATTGATTGCATAAAACGAAAAAAAAAAAAAACTTAAACCCTCAACTTTCTGTTTATGGAAGAAGAATCGACGACAAAAAAATAAAGTGATGATCGATTGGGACAGTTCTAAATATATTGGCGCGCACGGTTAGCTACTGTATCTAAACTTGTTTCCAATACCAAACGAACCTTGAGTGTGTTAGGTGCGACATTCACGTGGCTCAATAGAAACGCAAAAGAACATGGAACAATGTAAAATCAATATTAGTTGCTTTAAGCCCTTCTGTATGTATTTATACCATAAGTGTGTAGATACTTTTGGATACTTGTAGAGAGAATGGAAGATTCAGAGTTAGAATGAAGGACAAGGTGCTTATTAAATTTAATGTCCAATTGTTTGGAAAATGTTGTCACAGTACTCGCACTCGTATCTTATTTTAGCACAATAGTCGTAAATTTGTATTTTTGTTTAAAAAGAAAGGTTCATCGATTTTTGACTTGTGCTATGCCTATCGGCCGTCCCTTCGGGTGTACTAAATGCTGTTTTTCATTCAGTGCTCTTTGCTCAACGTCTCCCTTCATAAATAAGTCAACCACCCAAGGCCATCAACCCCGGTAGGCTACTAGTAAGTGGTTTTGTGTATCCTACAGGATTTCATAGCAAGGCTTACCAAAAGACTAGAACAGATGAAAACTAGAAAATTTAAGAAACAATGCAGACTGCAGACTAGTGGGTATAATTGTGTAAGGTCGCCAGACTTACAAATTGCTTATTAATGAGAGCAGGAGTTAAAGTTTAGTGTTCGAGCTCTAAGGTGGATCGGTGAAGACGCCAATTACATTCCACGTTATAGCAGATAAGACACCGGCGAACCCCACAGGCGGATCAGTAGAAATGCGGTGAAGTGTGAGGGTTGTGATCCCTTGTTTTCGGATCATAGCCTCGCTGATAAAAGGAAGAAGAAGAAGAAGAAGCAGATAAGACACATGTACAACCCACATTCAGATGGGTCTGAAATTAAAAGTTTCTGGAACTATATCGTGTTTCAAGTTACGTGAATCCACGTAGATACTTAGCTTGTCATTCTCCAGTGCTGTCAAAACAGATAGGAAACGCTCGATTGGAGCACTCAGACGCAGCTGGTCCATTATACTACCCGAGAGCAAACCCTGGTTTACCCATTTTATTGGAATTACCTTGTCTTTCTAAGAAAGCCAAGTAAGCACTTCAGTAATGAGGAGCTTACAATACCACCACTCACCACATTAGCACCGAGAATCTGCCATCTGAAACGTGCAACGGCCGGACACTCGCAGAGATAATGTTCAGCAGTGTCGTCGCTTTCTACACAAGCGTCGCAGATTGTCATGTCACTTAAGCTCAACACGTTCAGGTTCTTGGCGAAAGCGAAGTGGCCTGTCAAGACGCCAATAAGTTGCCTACAGTCTTTTCTGCTGAGAGACAGCAAGAATGCCGCTAATTTCTTAGAGACGTCCAGGAGCATTCGTTTAGTCAACGATCGATACAAGTGTAAACCCTCTAAAGAGAGGTAAAACAAAAGTTAAGTAGCAACCCAAAAATGCTTAGTGAACCTACATCCTGGAGAGTCATGCCACGCACAATTGTGTTCGTGAGAGACCCAATCGTCAATGGAACCCAACGCGGATTCGACACCTGCGAAAGCCTGCTCTGAGCCTCATCTAGCACTTTCATCAGAGATGTCCTTCCCCAAGGTCCCAGTGCGACCTTACTTACTAAGATGGCGCTACAGTCCGGGGTGGACCTGGGTCCAGTGTGACCTAGGACCCAGATAAGAGACAGAGAATTCAGCCTTGCGACTAAGTGCAAAGAGTTTTCGGTTTCAGGAACTATTTTAGAAGTCGTTGAGGGATTCCTCCTAATGAGTTGGAGTCAATGGCGGAGGATCAAGAAGAATGGAGAATCCACCTGAACGTCCTAGCCCCGCGATCCTCATAAAGGATTAGCGGATCATTGAAAACGTATATATGTACTCTAGCTTAGAGTTCTAAGGCTTCGGTGTTAGGAATTTTGAACTGTGTATGTTGATTGGTCTAGAAAAAATTACGTGATGTTGAATTGAATGATTCCAACTTGAGTCTGTCAGTTCTCTCCCTGTTGCTTATCGCCAATCGGAGTCATTCTAGACTGCCATCTTTAAGAGGTCTATTGTGCCCCTAAACCTAATTCGGTCTAGAGCACTTCCTTCAGTCCAGCTGCTACTATGAACCGGAGTATCTTGAGTGGATCCAGGCAAGGAAGTTCCGTTTCTGATAGGATATAGGCACCTAGGTGAATTCTTCTTTTGTGGAACATTGCTTCGCATTCTATAAGAATGTGTGCTGGTCTTCCTGCAAAGTCCCTGAAGAATCTGCAGGGTCCGTCCCACTCTATTCCCAGTTTTCTTATGTGCTCCTTGAGTCTGCAGTGGCCCGTTAACAAGCCCGTCAAGGTGCGAAGTCGATTCCTGTTAACTTTCAGGCAGGTTCTGCTTCTTTTCTGATTGTATTCCCCAGAAGTTCTTTTGCCTGTTTTAATTCAGGGTTATCGTCTCAATTCTTGATCTATTTGTTCTCTTCCTCTTTTCTTAATTCTTTCCATACTCTGTGGGGTCCTACCCCACAAATGTGTTCTGGTCCAAGGAACGGGGTGTCTGATCCGTTTCTTGCTAGTTCATCAGCTGCTTTGTTGCCTTCCACTTCTACATGTCCTCGTACCCAGTAGAGAGAAGCTTTATTTCCCCTTTTCCAGTTTATTGATCCTGGTGAGGCATTTCCATTCTAGTTTGGATATGATCTCTGGCAAGGTCAGTGCTTTGATGGCGACTTGGATGTCTGGTTCGTTAGTTGGTTGGTTAGGATCGGCCCTCAAAGAATAAGGTATGAGCTTGTACTTAGACCAGAAAGTAGGTCCATTGTACTACCGATGTGTAAGGCGGGTGGGTCACCCTCTTACTCTTGGAACCATTTGCTTCGTTGAATGAAGGCGTGAATTTTAGCCGCGCCGGCGTTGCCGAGATCATTAAGATCATTGTAGAAGTATTTACCCAGAGTGGCCTTCCTGATGTTGGCGAGCGCAGGACAGGCGCACAGGAGTTGACTGATGGTCTCTTCTTCCTCTTCATCTCTGCAGCTTCTGCAGAAGTCATTATGAGGGATACCTTATCTTTGGGCATGTCTTCCTATGACGCAGGCGAACCCCACAGGCGGATCAGTAGAAATACGGTGAAGTGGGAGGGTTGTGATCCCTTGTTTTCAGATCATAGCCTCGCTGATAAAAGGAAGAAGAAGAAGACGCAGTGTCCAGTGAGGACATTTGTTATTTTTGAGAGGGTTCTTCTCTTGTGCTTCAAGAGTCCGATGAACCTGGATTTATTGAGTGTCAGCCAGAGCTGTCTGGCAGTATAACATTGGTCTAGATGTTGCCATCGGTGATTGGCTACTTTCTCGGCGTCAATTTGAATAAGGTACTTAACATAAGACGCTGGCGCTTCGATGTCGGTGATGCTTATGCTATCTGTACCAGAAGAGCCTTGTCGTGCTAGTTCGTCGGCTGCACAATTCCCCGGTATGTCATAGTGACCTGGCACCCAGCAAAGGGTGAGGTTGTACTGACCAGCTATCACGTTAAGAGATATGCGACAGTCTTTCACTGCCTTAGATCTCGTAGTGCTGGATGCTAGGGATTTGATGGCTGCCTGACTGTCGACATAAATAACAATATCAGGTGTTGATAGTGTGCTGGCCAGTCAGCGGCTTTGCGAACTGCGGTGATTTCGGCTTGAAAAACGCTGCAGTGGTCTGGAAGGTTAAAGGAGAGGTGTTTGTCCAGATCTTCCGGGAAAATTCCGGCACCGACTCCGTCCTTGGTTTTGGACCCGTCCGTGAAAATTGACAGCGATTCGTTGTAAAGAACATTGCGTTGCGTCCACTTACTTTTGTCGGGTATCGAGTGCGTGTAGCCCTTGTTAAAATCATATTCAGTGGGCAGATGGTCAGTGGACTTGGGAAGATGACGGTGCATCGAAAGTATATTGGCATGTCCCGTGTGTTGCTCCTTCCACTGCTTGGAGCCTCTCAGTCTTATTGCCGAGCTGACAGCCGACTTGGCTGTCTGATAGTTTTGCAATGTCCTCTCCGCGATATTTCCTGTTTAGGTTGAGTTACTCGCATCTTTCGATCGTGTGAACTTCTGCTTGAAATATGCTAGGGAATGTTGCCAGTGGTTCTGAGTATCTAGTCCTAGGCTCGTACACTCCTGCCCCAGTGCCAGTAGATGTTTTCGATCCGTCTTTGTACCATTTAATTGTGTGTTGTTTGAATATGGTAGATACTTTTCGGACTCACTACTCCAATCTCTTTTGTTGCTCAGCTTTAAGTCAAATTTTCTTTCAAAGCAGCATTTCTTGAACATATCGTATCCAATCATTGCCAGTCTAGAAGCGGCGATGATCTGGATAGGGCGACTAACTCTTTGCGATGCATGTTCCTTTCTCTATGCCCTCTTTGCTAATTCTCAATATGATCTCCTTAGCGATTCGCTCCAGCACTATGTGAAACGGAGGTATACCTACGATTACCTCTAGTGCTGTTGAGAGACAGGTTCGCATGGCTCCTGTTATACATATGCGAGATAATCCTTGCACTTTGCTTAAGGATTTCCTCATCGTGGTTACCCTTGTTCTGTTAACCCATGCCACTGCACCGTATGTGATGGTGCGTCTTACTATTATCATGAACATCCACCTCAGTGTGGCTGAGCTGTACTTACTTACTTAGGTGGCGCTACAGTTCGGGGTGAACCTGGGCCTCAACCAACAAGCCTCAGCTGAGCTGTATCCCCAGGTTTTTTCCTGAAATTTTCCTGCACACCATAAGTGCTCTGGTGGCTTTGGTTACCACAACTTATATGCAAAGGAGTTTGTTGTCTAGTGTTAAACCCAGATACTAGATCTGTTTGTGTGGATCGGCTCTGATACCTTCCAGTAGGATAGGTTGCATACGCTTTAGCTATCTTTTCATAGTGAATGGTATCACAGTGGTTTTGGGAGGGTTCTTTCTAAGTTCTATCGTCTAAGATGTTCTAAGTAAGATTAGTTCAAGTAGACCTATGAGATGTGGCATTTTCTTCCATTTGAAGGAATATCTTACCATTGATCTAAAATTAGTGTCCAAGTACACTGTTTAGAGTCAAAATATATAGACACAACCTTGCATGATTATTAAGCGTGCTATACTCGTGCCATATTTATTTTTTTTTTTACTGTATCTGCCCATATCAAACCCTTCCCCCTTCCAGCCCAACTGAAGCGATAGCAGGTTGCTTTGTTTACAAATAAACAAACTCCATCCGAACTGTCACACAACTGTGCTTATCAGTACGGGCAGACAGTTGTTGTTGATTTGTTTATTTTGCAAATCGAAAGTACTTACAAATTCAATCCAAACTCTTCCAAAAAAAGAAATATTTATCCACAAATATTTAACAATTTGCTGAGAATTTTTTCTCCTTTTTTGGTAAAAGTCCAAAGGTGACTGCCCCAACACATTTGGAAATACCACCACAATATAGGGTATCATCGTGGCATTGAATGAATCCGTAGTGTCTATTAAACGGAGCTATCTTGAGTGAAATTGTACAATTTTTTTTTATTATTTACTTTAAGAATCTTTTTTTTTTCATTTTTTCATTAAGTGTGATAATTTGTTTTGAAAGTAATTTGTTCAGCCTTCAACTGGACATTGATTATTTATTACATTATTATAGATAACGTGTATAAATTATTAATTAGACCCGCGATTTCGATTCTTCTTTTTTTTTCATTTAAATAACAATGAACAGAAAAAATTCTTTAGATCGTTAACAAGGATAGAAATATTGAAAGATTTTATCAAAATAATATATAGGACGTCATAGCAAATCTAGGCCTTATGACGAGATATGGTACTTGAGTAAATATTTATTTAGATATTTTTTAAAGATCTTGTTAGTTAGTATATTTTACTGAGAAGCTATGTACGAGTACGTCAGAAGAGATACTAAAAACGGTGAGTAGCATAAAAGATAGAAAATAATTATTTTAAATATTTACACACTTGCCACATGATGTAGGCAGGGGTATAGTTTATCTGTAGTTTAAATCTAGAGATTTGCAGGGCTTTTGACTTGACTTTTGGAGAAATAAAAAGAGATATTTAAACTTTCGTGTGTAACACACACCCACTTTTTGTAAAATGCATTTTTTCTTTAGAATTGAAAGAGTTATTTCCACAAAATGTATTGAAATTCTCTATAGTTAATTCAAATATTGTGACCCAATCACGCCCACTTTTGGGGGGCGTTCTTTTCCTTAGAAAAACAATATTGCATTTCCAAACCTTCATAATACCCTTGTGGTGAAAACCTATTTTGAAGATGTTACGTTAGGTTCGGTTTAATGGGTTAGCTACAACAAATTGTTGCAGCCTGCATTTGGATCTCTAAAGAGATGTGCTCCCCTGACGTGGAATTTCCTGACTGGAACATTGAAAAGACAGAAAAAGAAGGAAAAGAAAGAAAAGTGATTAGAGTTCTGTGGCCTCCTCGAAGCCATCCTAAAGGAGCTATGAATTTCAGAATGGGGGTTGGTGGCTTTTTAGACAGGTCGAGGAAAGAATTAAGAAAGCAACAAGTAGTAGAATTTTTGGTAGAACCTGGGGACCCTCCCCCAAAATCATACTATGGATGTATACGGCTATAGTTAGACCCATACTGACTTACGGCAATCTAGTATGGTGGCCAGCTGTCAACAAATCCACCAACTTAAAGGCGATCACCAAAGTTCAAAGACTAGCGTGCATTGGCATCACCAGTGCAATGAGGACAACCCCAACCGCAGGACTCGAGGCTATCCTCAACCTGCTACCACTAGACATCTTTATACGAACATCAGCAGCCATTAATGCTATGAGAATAAGTCAGTCAGCGAACTGGAAACCAAGCAGAACAGGTCACTCGATGATCCTACTCGATTACTTTGGCCTCATGCCCATAACGGACTACATGACGCCATATTTAGACTTTACAAGGCCTTTCTCTACCGCCTACCCTAGAAGGGAAGATTGGAAAAGCGGTCTTATACCTAATGCCGAATTTATAGCCATCTACACAGATGGTTCAAAAATGAGCACTGGTGTAGGATCAGGTATCTTCTCCGACCCTCTAGGTGTATCGAAATCCATACGACTTCCAGACCACAGCAGTGTTTTCCAAACAGAGGTCTTAGTAGTGGCAACAGCCGCCCGTGAGTCTGCGGTAAGGGCAATACCGCCAGAAGGTATCACCATCTTTATCGACAGCCAGGCAGTTATAAAAGCGATTACTGCCATAGAAATTAAATCGAAGCTTGTGAAGTGTTGTCAAGAAGAGCTCAGGGTTCTTGGAACATAGTACAAGGTATCGCTCTGTGGGGTCGCTAGACACGAGAGTATCCCAGGCAATGAGAAAGCCGACGAGCTGGCGAGAATCGGCTCAGCAGCCCCAACAGAACAAGTTGACCCCCCTGTGTGTATCCCGCCTTGCACACTCAAGCTCGCTGGAGGGAACACAAGATGGAACTCCATGGAAACTTGCGCCATCACTAGGAAGCTATGGCCATCTTTCGACAAAGCAAAGACCGAGAGAATCATCCGTAAAGATAGGAAATCCCTTTCCACCCTCATGGGCATCATCACGGGGCACAACACTCTGCGGTACCACTTGAAGAAACTACGCCTGACGGAGGAGGAACTCTGCAGAGGCTGTGGTGACGAGGAAGTTTTTGAGGACACAAACCACTTCCTGTGCCACTGTCCGAGTCTTCAACACTCCAGGAAAAAGTTCCTTGGTAAATATTTCTTCCAGGATCTCGAGGAACTCTCCGGCTTTTCAACAGGAAAGATGCTAAACTTCATCAAATCATCAGGGGGTGGTTTGTATGCAGAAATGAAGTAAGTGATTGAGTTAGTAGTTTTTAGTTTCATTGGGTAAGGGGTTACTTTTTCCCCCATGGGTACCACAATGGGTCAACGCTGACCTGAGTGTTGCAGAGAGCGTCCCTCCCTGCCAGCCCACATACCTAACCCTAACCTAACCTAGACAGGTCGCCCAGATGATTGAAGAAATATTCTCCGAGGGCCGTTTTTCTAATATTGCAGAGACTAAGGCATTTGCATCTTCTTCTGCGTCTGCAAAGTGGGCCGCCAATAGATTGTGCTCGGTAATGATTCCTATGATAAACGCCAGGTTTTGTCTGTTTTGAGTGAGGATGAGCTCGGTTTTCACCTTGTCGTGTTTTGTCCAGATCTTTTGGAGACACGGCACGATGGAAGTGCTCCATCTTTCGTCTGCTTGTCGTTTGAAGTCAAGTTTTATGTTTGATTTAACAAATTTCTAAAGAGGAAGGACTAAGTTTTGGATCACTGACAGTTCTTGATCTGATCCCTTTCTTGCCAGTTCGTCTGCCATTTCATTCCCTGGAATTCCTTTGTGTTCTGGCACCCAACAGAGAGTATCATGATAGCTATCGGTGAGCGTTTTAAGCTCCTCTAGGCAGCATTTTATTAGCTTTGATTTCACTACTGCGGATGAAATTACTTTTATAGCAGCTTGATAATCTATGTAAATAATTATTAGCTAAAGACCGAGCTAAATGGAGAGGCTCAAGTACTAAAATTAACAAACAAGTGAAAATCATAGAATCCAATGAACTGTGACGCAACGACTAAGAGAGAATATTTATTGATGTCTGGTCTATAAAAGATGTCGTTTTGGGGTATGGTATACCCACCATGTTAGCCAATCCGTTTTTTTTTTATTCCTCCATGCCAAGGACACAACTCGATGAAAAAAAGTTCAAAATACGCCTCAAAATACCCGTTCTTATCACATTCAACCTTCCTAGATTAACCGCCTACCCCGCAATAAATGGCCCCCTATGACCCCAATCAAGTCCAGTATACTTTGTTTTTTTATTTTTGCCGCTTTTCACATTTTTTCCAAACACTTCTTATCAATTTAACAAACTCAAGTGTCCATTCAGAAAAAAAATAGAAACGCCAAACATGCCACACGACCGTTTATTATCAGGCATAAAAAAAAAATAAAATAAAAAATTACAAGTAAGCCCAGTTTAAGGCATCTAATGCACCTATTGTGCACTCTAAGGCTTGGCAAAAATTTCACTTGCGGTTAAGTAAATATTTTGAAATGAATTTGACTTAACCTGCAGAGTGTCATTGAAATTATGGAATTTTATCGACGGAAATATGTAGCTGGTGCGACCGATAACCCATAGTAGATAGACGGTTTTAAATTGATTACCAGGAAGTAAACACTCGAAAATGTTGGCTGAAATCTATGCAACAGACATAGTATAGGTAGAAGGCTACTTTCGCTAGTAGATTGCTAAGCAAGGCATTGGTATGCTGTGTCTAGTGAGTTGGTTGTAACTATAGGAGAGACGTTACTTGAGCACGTTTGTTCCAAGATCTTTTCCGAAAGTCCAACAGCAAACAGTTTTTGCATAGAACCAGATAGAATATTGCCCTGCAAGATATCGATATGCTGTAACAAGAAAATGGTAGTGTACCGTATATCTGCCAAGAGACAAAAGAAAAATAAGAAATCAATACAGCAACAACCAATGGTTACGCCTCCCAACCTCTGCAAGAGCTAACAAGACGCAGAAGAGATAGAAAGTATCAAACACTTGCTGGGGGACTGCTTAAACCTACAAAACCGCCGCCTATACTACATGGGTAAAAGGTCTCTTGACGAACTCAGTGATCTTGTGCAAGCTCCACTAGGAACTTGATACGATTCATAAAGAGCTATTGGACCGACCGAAGACAAAAAGTTTACAGGTTTCACAAATAAAGAAAGGGAATCACGGTGGACCGCTTGGCCTCCGTGAGGAGGCGCACTTTTCTCTTACCTAACCTAGATTGTAGATTGCAGATTGTTGAAGAAGTGGGATTGGGTCATCTTATCACTGCGGCCACGTTGTGATTTCCACTGATCTTAAAGCTCACTCAATATATCCGATTTGTTGATGAATTCTACAACCCAGCCTAATTGGTTCGCCTAATTTGAGAAATGCCTCCGGCTCGAAGGACCATATGTTTCGCCAGCATGCCATCGTGAGAAGAACAATAATGTGCAAATGAACACTCTTTCTGTTCATTTCGTCAGCGATTATAGCACACCCGTATTTCTTTCAGCGCTTAACCGCGTGCGATCTGCGCCAAACACACCTCCAGGGAGCTAATGTGCTATAGCTACTCAGTTGGTATGTCCAGTACAACCTAGATTAGATATATAACGCTTATCTCTGTCAGAAAAAAACAACTACAAACTCAATATGTATGCAATGGTAATAGAAGTGGCTATAAAGTAAAGCAGGAGTATCTACAGCTAATAATTTCTACCATTCCTGAAAAAGTTTTATAAAAATCGATGGACATTGCAAATGGTTTGTGTTTGCGGTCAAGGCAACTTGTCCTTAGCCTGTCTTTACAGCGCATGTATCATCGGAATCTATTAAAATGCATCGCATCTTCTAGAAAATTACTAATAATCTTGCTGTAGTTCGTAATAATAAAACGTTCTTCTGGGTATTTATAAGCAACTATCAAATTTACTTTCGTTATACATCAAAATAATCAAATCCCTTTATTCTTTATTAATCTCAACTTCAACTGTGTTCACAAATCCACTTTTAATCGCAATATCGTTTATTCTTAACTCAACACCAATTTTCGAATGATTAACTCCCACAGTAGTCACACCTGTTCATCGCTATTTTCACCTCTATCGACTGTGTCTTCTCTACTGGTTGTTGGTGCATTTATACCAATTACAAGATTCTCTAGAACATTTCCGAACATGATGATTGCCTAGATGTCACTAGGGGTGAATTGTGGAATGTGAAATGTGGAAAAAACTGATGTGCATGATGACAGTTTTGACAGTTGCCATTAGTACTTTCTGCGGATGCTACAATACGATACTAAGCACCAATATTTTTGCACGCGTAGCTATGTCTAGACAATGCTTTTAGTATTATTCTTCCCTAAGAAGCGAAGTCGCATCCCCGCCATTTTTGCTTCAGATAAGGCAATCGTGCTACCAAATACCAAGAAGACTCCTATAATGTAAATCACAGTAAACCCTTACCTAGCAAAGAAAATTTGTACAGTTTAAGACCAAAATTCCATGACGAGTAAAGAAAGCATTTGCACGTTCCTAGTGTAGCCATATCTTTCCATTGAATTTTTATTACAAAAAAAAAAAAAAACTTTATCTATCAAAGTGGGTTATCTAAGCAATTTCAACTTGATATAGATGATGGGGTGTCGTGTGTAATATATAGTCATAGTCAGTGTGGTCAAGTGGCTCCCATTTTAGATTGACTATCTATCTATTTGTCGAGATGTGGTTTTAATCTAATTTTTTTTCTTTCCTTTTCTTTTATAGAAAACATTACAATTGGCAGCACAGGAGATTTCTTAACAACAGGCATTTTCAAAATAACACTCTATTCAAAGGAAGCCGGCAGATATCTTTGCTTCAACAAACATTGGAAACTTGTTGGAATGGTGAGTTAAGAAACTTTGTATT
This sequence comes from Brachypalpus laphriformis, assembly GCA_945910035.1. Taxonomy (NCBI): domain Eukaryota; kingdom Metazoa; phylum Arthropoda; class Insecta; order Diptera; family Syrphidae; genus Brachypalpus; species Brachypalpus laphriformis. Next base: position 12,959,960 of record OX246755.1, read on the forward strand.
GTAGTAATTGCCTTCAGATTGAGTACACAAGTTGATTCACAAATTATAAAGCCTTTCGTTTGTTGCAAATCCACGTGATTAAAGAATATCGACGAGTAGTCTTTCGAGGGTCGGCTAAAGGGTGTTCATTTGAAAATAGGCAAGAAAAGATTTAGGCTTAAAGGGTTAGCTGCAACGGATGGGTGTAGCCTGTACTCGGATCTCAAAAGGATCCATTGTGCTCTAGTTTCAATATGTAGAACTTACGGATCGAACTTAAAATAGATGACAGCATAGAACAATCTAAATGGCTCAAACAAACAGTTCCCAACACGAGCACATGCTGACGCGGAAAATTGGTTTTGTCACCCAATTTGCATTGAAGATTGTAGTTTGTCCTTTTACCACTTAAATTAGTGTTTCAATCAAGTATCGAAGAAAAGTTATAGGAAATTTCTTAAATTTCAAATAAGAAGTGAATACGTTACAGAATACAGTGCAGCAGATGAAAGCAATACAGAATCTAGAGCCATAGAATATAGCTCTACAGATCACAGCGTTACAGAATCTCGAGTCATGGTACTACAGATCGCAGCGTTACAGAATCTAGAGTCATAGAATATAGCGCTACAGATCGCAGTGTTACAGAATCCAGATCCGCAGAATATAGCGCTTGAGATGACAGCTATACAGAATTTTAAGTCGCAGAATATAGCTCTACAGATCACAGCGTTACAGAATCTAGAGTTATAGAATATACCGCTACAGAATCTAGAGTGACAGAATATAGTGCTACAGATCACAGCTATACAGAATTTAGAGTGACAGAATATAGTGCTACAGATCGCAGTGTTACAGAATATAGTGCTACAGATCGCAGCGTTACAGAATCTAGAGTCACCGAATCCAGCGCTACAGATCGCAGCGTTGCAGAATCTAGAGTCACGGCACTACAGATCACAGCGTTACAGAATCAAGAGTCACAGAATATAGTGCTACAGATCACAGCGTTACAGAATCTCGAGTCACGGCAATACAGATCGCAGCGTTACAGAATCCAGAGTCATAGAATATAGCGCTACAGATCGCGGTGTTACATAATCCAGATCCGCAGAATATAGCGCTAGAGATCACAGCTATACAGAATTTAGAGTCGCAGAATATAGCACTATAGATCACAGCGTTACAGAATCTAGAGTCACCGAATATAGCGCTACAGATCACAGCGTTACAGAATCTAGAGTCATAGAATATAGCGCTACAGATCACAGCTATACAGAATTTAGAGTGACAGAATATAGTGCTACAGATCACAGCTATACAGAATTTAGAGTGACAGAATATAGTGCTACAGATCGCAGTGTTACAGAATATAGCGCTACAGACACCAGCGTTACAGAATCTAGAGTCGCAGAATATAGCGCTACAGATCCCAGCGCTACAGAATCTAGAGTGACAGAATATAGTGCTACAGATCGCAGCGCTACAGAATCTAGAGTCGCAGAATATAGCGCTACAGAACCCAGCGCTACAGAATCTAGAGTCGCAGAATATAGCGCTACAGATCGCAGCGTTACAGAATCAAGAGTCACAGAATATAGTGCTACAGATCACAGCGTTATAGAATCTCGAGTCACGGCAATACAGATCGCAGCGTTACAGAATCCAGAGTCATAGAATATAGCGCTACAGATCGCGGTGTTACATAATCCAGATCCGCAGAATATAGCGCTAGAGATCACAGCTATACAGAATTTAGAGTCGCAGAATATAGCACTACAGATCACAGTGTTACAGAATCTAGAGTCACCGAATCCAGCGCTACAGATCGCAGCGTTGCAGAATCTAGAGTCACGGCACTACAGATCACAGCGTTACAGAATCAAGAGTCACAGAATATAGTGCTACAGATCACAGCGTTACAGAATCTCGAGTCACGGCAATACAGATCGCAGCGTTACAGAATCCAGAGTCATAGAATATAGCGCTACAGATCGCGGTGTTACATAATCCAGATCCGCAGAATATAGCGCTAGAGATCACAGCTATACAGAATTTAGAGTCGCAGAATATAGCACTACAGATCACAGTGTTACAGAATCTAGAGTCACCGAATATAGCGCTACAGATCACAGCGTTACAGAATCTAGAGTCATAGAATATTGCGCTACAGATCCCAGCGTTAGCGAATCTAGAGTGACAGAATATCGTGCTACAGATCGCAGCGTTACAGAATCTAGAGTCACCGAATACAGCGCTACAGATCGCAACGTTGCAGAATCTAGAGTCACGGCACTACAGATCACAGCGTTACAGAATCAAGAGTCACAGATTATAGCGGACACAGAACACTGTGTTATAGAAAGTTGAAAAATCCTCTGCACAGCGCAGGAAACCGACTAAGGAGTTATGTAACTAATCTGTTACAACGCGACTAACGAAAATAAAAAATTTCCTAAAGTTATTGTGTATTCATATTTGTGGCCGCTTGTGACATTGTTTCATTTTTTTTTTCATTCCTAAAGTTCCTTCCTTCAGCAGTTACTAATTCTTTCGTTATTTCCTTATTTTCTTTACAGAAAAATCTAAAAGAAAGCTGTCACTTTATCGAATCGCTAGATCGCGGTTACTTCGAATTCCGTTCGGCCGTAAATCGATCACGTCGTGTCGGTTTCACACGACGCTTTAGACCGATTGGTGGGCCGCAACGACGGCAGGATCTAGCCGATGCCTGTTTTCATTTCATGAAGATCGAAGCGGAGAACTTCGATCAGAATGACTTCCCAGCAGCTGGGAGAAAATCGGCAACAGTGACGACGACAACAACACACAATCGTCGCAACAATCAACGAATTCAAAAAACTAATAATAATGGCCATAACAGTACTTTAAGCAACCACGGTACTAGTATTAACAACAATAGTAACTTAAGTCAAACAAACAACCACAACAACAACAACAATAGTAGATCCCCTCTTCAACCGAAGATCCTGGTGCGACATCATCATGACAACAGCAGTATTGTTGCGCGTCGGCGTCAACATCAGCGCGACCAGAAATTGCAACGCCAACGTCGCAAAAACATTCAAAACCAAGGTACAGCGTCATCATCGACAAACTTGTCTGCCAAGTCATCGTCGACAATGCTAGCGCCATCTGTGCTGAATATAGTTGCAACACTGGCGGCCAGTAGGCGAACTCGTGGCCGCCGGAAAAATGATGATCTCCGCGAGGAGGAAGCCGAAGATGATGAGGGCGACGGCGACGAAGCTGAAAAGCAAAAGAAAATCAGTGAACCACCATCAATGTATTTGTCGCCAAAAAACCCAGAGCACCGTCATCGACATCATCATCACCTGCATCAGCACCCGCCCGACGAATACGATGACGATGCTGGCGCCACTGGCGAGCAGGGTGAACAACGAATCAAATCAACTGCCACAAGTGGCCTCATACAATTTCCAAACGAATACTCAAATAAAAATAGTAATACTAACAATATAAATTTAAATTTAAATAATAATTATCTTGCAATACCTGCCTTGCCAAAAAACTTGTATAATAATACTAGAATGACTGAATACGTTTATAGTGGTAGTACTAATGTTAATAATAATTATAATTTTAACAATAATAATAATAATAATGATAATCTTAGCAGTAGTAGTAGTAGCAGTAGTTATAGTCTTAGCCAGATGAAAAATAATAATAATAACAACAACTACAATATTGACAATAATTTTAAGGACTATTTAAATACTACTAAAGATAAGGATAATGCCAATCGAAAAAACTTATTTGAAGCGATAAAAAACAACAACAACAACAATAAAATTAAAAATATAGTACAATACAGATATGCGGTTTCTTTTATTTCGGCGGAAAGAATTGTTCCACCGATTTGTTGCGAAATAGACCTTTTTTTGTTCACTTTTAGGAGGGAAGTTAGTCCTTGCAGATAGTTTTTTTTGCTACCTGAATTTAGAGATCAAGAAACCCGAGGCACAAATGTAAGCGAACTACTAAGAAGGGGACCTTGGATCCAGGAGGTACTAGCAAAACAAGAATATTCGTAAGTAGCTGCACTATTCTGTGTAACACAATGTACTTTGAAAAATGGTTTTGAAAGGAAACTGTAATGAGAGGAAAAACAAAATAGCTAGAGTTCTGCGCTAATGGAAAGTCCTCCTCTGAACCACACTGTAGAAGTTATAAATTTCATGATGGTGGTTGGTGGCTTTTCAGACAGGTCGCCCAAATGATTGAAGAAATACTCTCCAAAGGTCGACTTCCTGACATTGCAGAGACTAGGGCACGTCTGTGTTGCCGCATCCTTTGCAGAGTTTATATGTACTTAGCCGCATTCTCTTCCGGTGGGCCGCCAGTAGGATGTGGCTGGTAATGATACCTAAGAGAAGCGCCAAGTTTTGTCTATTTTGAGTAAGGATGAGCTTGGTTTTAATCTTGTCATGCTTTGTCCAGATGCTTCTGGAGACACGGTATGAACGGAGCGCTCTCTATCTTTCTTCTGCTTGCCGTTTGAAGTCAAGTGCTATATTTGATTTAACAAGTATTAGGGGAGGTAGGACTGAGCTTTGGACCAACGACAGGTCTCGTTTGGATCCCTTTCTTTCCAGTTCGTCCGCCAGCTCGTTCTCTGAAATTCCTTTGTGTCCTGGGACCCACCAGAGTGTTACATGGTGGCTTTGGATAAGGATGTTAAGCTCCTCGCGGCAGCGTTTTATTAGCTTTGATTTTATATGAAAGCAGTTTATAGTTTGCAGCTGCAGCGTTAAAAAAGCACTAATATATATTTTTCTGAGCACTAAAGAAACGCCCGAGCACCAAATCGACCTTTTCGGCACTAAAATAAAATTTTGAGCACTGAAATTAACGCTGAAAGCACTGATTTGGCAACGCCGGCTCCACCGTCTTCCCAGTATTCCCTTGATGGGATGACCGTTTTGACGTTTAGGCTGAAGTCAGGGGATGGCGGAAGATAGTCAGTGGTGGTGTCTAGGTGAGCCCATCTTGAGATTCTACGGTGGCCCGTGCGGCCGTTTCTCCATAGGTTGGATTCTTTTAGGCGTAGGGAACTCATCGCGGCTGATTTCTTAATAAATGAGTTACGTGGAATCAGTGCGAGAATTATTTCAAGTGCTGCGGTCGGCGTAGTTCTAATGGCGCCTGTGGCAATGCAGACAAGTCTCAGGATTTTAGTGAACTTTTTGAGATGCGTGTGTTTCTCTGCTATTGGCCACCAGACAGATGACCCTTATCCAGAAAGGTCTTGATTACATCCTGCCTACCTTGGTAGCCCTATTTAGAACAAGCTTCAACCTGGGATACATTCCACAAACTTAGCGGGAGGTAAATGTGGTGTTTTTCCATAAGCTAGGTATTTAAGTGAGCTACCCAAATCCTACCGTCCAATCAGCTTGACATCGGTTTTCTTGAAAACCATGGAAAGACTGCTAGACATTCATATTAGAGACTATACCTCTGCACTCGTATCAATATGCATACATTAAAGGTTGATCCACGAAAGGCACTCTTCACTATCTCGTCGCAGAGATAAAATCAGCCTACGGTTCCAAAGAAATTGCCCTTTGTGCATTCCTTGGCATAAAATGTGCTTTCGATAACACTGGTTATGACTTCATCACTAGTGCCATGATTGTGATCGTCTCTGCAATTAAAGGCTGCACCCAAGGCGGCGTCCTCTCGCCTCTCTTATAGTCGCTTGTGGTTGATAACTTACTGAATAGACTTCAGAACAATAGGCTATGCAGATGATCTTGTGATCATAATCAAGGGCAATCACGAAGAAAATGTGTGTCAACTCATGCAAGATGCACTCCTTGTAGTCTCGGATTAGAGTGCTGGCGAGGGCCTGTCGATCAAAGGCAGCAAGGCATTCGTTGTACCGTCCACAAAAAGAAGAACACTAAGCCTTGGTTCAGTGACTCCAAATGGTACAACCACTGCTTTTTCCGACGACGTAAACTATTTAGGAATTGTTCTAGGGAACTGGAACTCCTATATTAAAGACAAAATTGCCAAGGCGACCATTGCCATGTGGGCCTGTTGTCGTAACTATAACAGAACCTGGGGTCTATCCCCAAAGGTCACACCCTGATTATATACCACGGTGGTAAGACACATCCCTACATGCGCGTCCATTGTCTGGTGGATAAAAACTAAGGAGGTCACAACCATCAACAAACTCAATAAATTCCAAAGATTATCTTGCCTCGGAATTACAGGTACTATGCATACCTATCCCACAAGAGCCATAGATGCTAAAATCGGACTCACTCCGGTACAAAATGTGTGTTCATCAAGCAATGGACAATTCGCAGTGCAGTCTTCGGAAGTTGGATCCATGTGATCAGGTGTATCTCATGAATTTACTAACCGACTCCCCCAAACTAGATATGCTCAGCAGGGCTTCCGACGGTTAGCAATTGAGGTCACAAGCCGTTCCAAATTGCCGGCTGTGGTATACCGACGGATCAAAAATCGATTCAGCAATTGGCGCCGGACTGTATGGGCCCAATTATAAAGTTTCAAAACCACTTGGAAAGACCCCCAGTGTTTTTCAGGCCGAGCTTTACGCTATTGAGACTTGCGCTAGTATAAATTTGCACTCAGGCATCAAAGGTGGTACTATCCACATACTCACCGACAGCCAAGCGGCGCTTAAAGCACTCATCTACCGCTTGATAAGTCCAAAATCAGTTCTCAGTTGCTAAAAACTAAAATTGTGATTAACACCTGTCATCTCTTTGGTGATCCTGTAGACGGTCCTGCCTTCGCACTACCATGCAGCTTCTTCTGCTTTTGCAGACAGCGCCTAGCACGTCGCACGCTACGCTGAACTGCTCTCATCTTTATGCGATACAGGAACTCCAGCTCGCTTCTCCCTGCTGCTGGGGTAGCTGCAACGCGAGCTTTCAGCTGTTTTCGTTCATCAATCCGTCCCCAGGTATCCTCGGAAAGCCACGCCCTATGTGTTCTTTGCGATCGACTGACAATTTTCTCAGCACCAGATGTAAAAACATTATTCACACCAATGGCCTTGGATGGTTGCTGGCAGCGAGCTGCTGGTTACTTCCACACCTTGCAAAAGTACTCCCTTAATTGTTGGCGCACTGAAGGATCACTAAGTCTATCGATGTTGAATCTGGGCATACTTGTGTTGTCGTGGGATCTTCGAACTGCAACTGTGCGTAGTTGGAGGGTAGCTATCATAATATGGTGATCTCGTACTATCCCCACATCTGCCTCTCGCCTGTTTCGGACGTCCAGGAGATTACTACTATAGCGGCGGCTGATTGCAAAATGGTCAATTTGATTGGAGGTTGTTCGCCTGTCTTCGGAAACACAGCGGTCTTTGTGGCAGGCATTTTGCTTAAACATGGTGCCACCTATCACAAGGCAGTTGGTACTGCAAAAATCCACAAACCTTTCGCCATTCTCATTGCCGTTTTCTAGTCCATGCTTCCCGATTACATGTTTGAACCCTTCGTTGTCGTTGCCTACCTTGGCATTCAAATCCCCCATCACAATGATAATGTCTTCATTTGGTGTTGTGTTGAAGACGGCACTTAAACGATTGTAGAATCTCTCCTTCTCGTCCTCAGACGAGCCATGTGTTGAGGCATAACACTGTATAATGGTGACGAGTCGTACTCTTATCACATCCTATCACCATGAGGCTGCCAGGAAATAAGGCCCAGACGTGGTGTTGTTGTTAGCAGTAGTTCGACTACGTATTCCCGCGGCTTCCGGAATAGAGTAGTACAGTATTGCGCGTTAACTAGAGTGCTTGGAAACTAATCATGGATCAACACAGTTGAAGAAAGATACAGTCTGCTCAGGCTATTCTAATCTCAAACAAATAAATTTTCGGTTTTGACGAGAAACCCAATTATCAGAACACTGACTTTTTCTAAGCCCGATATTTATGAAATTCGTTACCGAAAAGTTGTTCGCACAAATGACTGTCTGAGGGTCTTTGAAACCTGCTTGCAAAACAATTTTACTCTTGAGGCACACATGACTACTTTCGCTCTGTCTGACTATCTATCAGCACATTCTAGCTTCTACTCCTCCCTTGTAACTAGGAAAGTATTAGACCTCAAAATATCATATTAAATCATTCTAATAGAGTATCCTTGTATCTACGACTTTAAATAAGCCTGATTTGCAAGTGAACGACTTCGATGATTTCAAAGGCTTCAATGACTTCAATGATTTGTATGACTTCAGTGATTTCAATTATTTCAAAGCCTTCAGTGACTGCAATGACTTTAATAATTTGAAAGAATTCAGTGACTTCAGTTGCTTCAAAGGCTTCAACGATTTCAATGATTTCAGCTACTTCAAATGCTTCAATGTCTTCAGAAGTATCCCCGAAATTTCGAAGAACTAGAACTGAATAAAAACCTGCCAGCCAGTTTGTATGCCGAACCATCAAGGGCTTCTTGTATTATTGTCTAGAAACAAAGCCCCTTGGGACCCATTCCATTCTAGAATAGAACCCCCTTCCACACTCATTCTCCTCTCACAGTTAACAACACAATTTTCAAAAAGTCATCATTCCCGAACAAAAGATACAGATACCTACATAGGTACCCACAGCAGTTGATTCGAATCATGATGAGATCCTTTTATGGATGTAATTCTTTCTTTGTTCCATTATTCCACTACCGGACGCTTGGTGAAAGGTGAGGGCGTTCCCAAATGTTCATCGGTAATTTAAATATTTTTATTGCATCTTTGACAAATGTGTGTTCTCACCTGGGCCTACCTCAATGTCAGCAGCAGCGGCTCTATAGCGGGCTGATTGATTGATCTAGTACCACATGTGCGCCTCCGAATGACTTAGTTGATTCCAGTGCGTGCGCGGTCCATCCATCTGACAGCAATGGATCCATTAAAATAGACGATGTGCATTGCTTTGAAATATGCTTAGTGATTTTTTGTGGAAAAGTTCTTTAATCGATTTCATCGGCCGGCGTGGGTACAGTTTGGTGGACGACGTTGAATAATCACCACCAGCAGGATATGCTGGTAAGAGCAATTTCACCAGAATTGCTTTTCTCATTTCGTGGAGGTCGTCCGCTTATGGATACATCGGTGTCCTACTGAGGTAGCACTGCATGAGATATTTTGCTACAAATTGAAAATTTATTGCATCACAGGCGCCACACTCGCCGATGCGAACCAAACATCTTGTCACATTGTTCCTACCTTCACCATCAAAGGGTATCCGCCAAAAGGTGTTCATTGCAATCTCAGGTAACTGTGCTATTGAATAGGGCTGATCCGAAGATTACACACAGATCAGTCGAATTGGAAGAGGAACATGATCTTGCAATTTGGGTGATAATTTTCCAGGTAACACGTCGGATAATTGTTGTGTAACTATCTGGGAGATACGAGTATCTGACGGAGGTTAAGTAGGTCAATGGGCAGGCATTCTCGGATGGTATTGCAAGATCCAGATTGGCTTAGAAGATACTATTTCATTGATGTCTTTGTTGTTTGACCGGTTGACTTGATTTTTACTTCCTTATCTTGGTCAAATTCGTTGCGGTCTTAGGATAGCCGATTGACTGAGTAATGTGTCAACTTTAATTGGAAGGCGATTAACGTTCGAAGACGATTCATTTCTGGTTGTGAGTTTGCTGGTTTTGTAGTATTTTTTAATGTACCTACGTTGTGATTGATCGGCGATTAAGGGAGAAGAGAAATTCTCAAGTGGTTACGTTTCTGACGATTCCATAGAGGTATCTAGACCTAAAAATGGCCAAATTAATCAACTTAGTCGATTCTGGAACGCTCACAAAGTGATGCCCTTAATCAGTACGTCTTACTTCCAACCCTGGCAAGAACTGCACACCAAAGCAAACCTCACGTCACTTTAAGTTACCGCAATTGGTGATATATTACCAGCGGATTGACGGGAACTGATCACATGAACCTGATGCGAAAAGGGAGAAAGGAAATTCACTACAAGAATTCCCGATAGAATATACTGGAAGAATCGAAGAACCATGAAGAAAAAGGAGTTGTCTTTCTATACCGACGGTTCAAAGATGGACGTTGGCACGGGAGCCGGAGTTTATTGTGAAGCCCTAGGAATAAACCACTCCTTTAGAATAAACGACGACTGCAGCGTCTTCCAGGCCGAGGTTGCAGCCATTATACAGGCTGCTGAAACTATACGCGAGAGTAATATCGTTGGTAAAATGATCACTATCTATATAGACAGCCAGGCAGCCATTAAGTCTCTGGAATCTGCCGTTATTAGGTCGAGGCTTGTTAGGATCTGCAAATCACTTTTAAACGAGATATCTAGAGTCAATGCGGTGACCCTCTGCTGGGTACCAGGGCATATGGATATCGAAGGTAACGAAAGGGCTGACGAGCTTGCTAGGAAAGGGTCGGCGCTGCACTTATCGCGGGCCCTCCCCTCTGTAGCAACCCCAATCAGTTTCTTGCGGAAAAAAAATAGGGGATGAAGCCACCGGTCGAGCAAACAGACGCTGGGTTCATCTGGAAACATGCGCAAAGGCCAGGACGCTATGGCCGGCCTACAGTAAGAAGAGATCAACCTCTCTAGTAAAACTTAGTCGGCATAACGCACGGGTCATTTCTGGCATAATTACCGGACATTGTTCCATTGGCGTTTACGAGGAGCGACTCGGTGTGCTGCATAATGACTATTGCAGAAGTTGCAGGGACGAAGAAGAAATTGAATCTGTTCGTCACCTGTTGTGTGACTGTCCTGTCCTATCCGTCAGAAGAATGAGGGCTCTTGGTAGTTACTTCTTCTCGGAGCTGGAGGACTTGGGAAGTGTTGAGCTAGCGGACCTCCTGAGATTCATATCACTTTCTGGGTGGTTCTAACCGCGGATTTTCTTTACAACGTTTCCAGGGTTAAATGATTGGGCACAATGGACACGTACTGTTGGTCTGAGTGAGCAGTTACTCGTTGTCATAAGGCACCCATCTACCTAACCTAACCTCCCGCATATTGATGACCACATTTCAGGGAAGTGTTGGAGAAATCTCCCTTACCGGACTGACAAGGTCGCTCATCGCAACTACAGTAGGTGTTGTTACGGGGCTCTGCATCATCGGTAAGCATCTTAGCAAATGATTTCTGCAGAAGTTGCATGGACGAGGAGGAGGAGGAAACCCTACTACAAATTCATTGTACATGCCAGGCTCTCTCCACACGCAGAAGACTATGCTTAGGAGCTTACCTCTTCGACAACTTAGGCGAGCTAGCTAACGTGAGTATCGGCAGTCTCTACCTCGTCATAACAAGCTTCAATTAGTTCCAGAGGAAGCTGTCCCTGGGGATGATAGATCCATGTGGTACCACAATGGACCTAGTCTGGCCTAAATGAGGCTGCATTCTGCCTGCCACTCCAACCTAATCATACCTGGAGAAAACTGTATAAGTCATCGTCCAAATTAGCTGAATGGTTTCTGAGTTATACGCGCATTTTTCAAAACTCTCGTATGGTACCTTGTAGCATACATCCAAGGCACCAAAACTATCAAATTTGGGAGTACTGTGCTGTCGTAACACTCACATTTAATTTAGCCAACTGGAGTTGTATACTAAGAGCATTGAGCCACCTGCAGGTACCAAATTATCTACTGTGATGTTTGCGAACTACTTCGAAGCCAGAACCCTCTAGTATGGCAAGGATGAGGGACCCAAGAGGTACAAGATTACGGGAGGAGTTCCACAAGGGTTGGCCCTGAGACCAATTCTATAGACTATAATGTACGATGGCATTCTAAGAACACAATGGCCGAATGGAGTAGACGTCATCAGTTATGTTGACGATATTGCAGTTGTAGTAGTGGCCAAAACATTAAAGGATGTGATACAAAACTGCAATCAAACAATCAGTAACGTGAAGATATGGCTACGGACGTCAGGTTTGGAACAAAACAAACAAATATTAGGCGCAACAGCTCTTGAAAGTGCCAGGGGCTAGCTCCTCGCAACCACTCCATGTTGTGTGCGTTATATTTTTCACACGAATGGAAGGGACCTACAGTTTAGTGCCGTGTCCGAACGGCGATTTGAGAAGCTTTTTCGTGACAACAATACTCTCGGATGTTTGTCAGACGCTCGCGAGAGGTGGGACCGTGAAAAAATTTGTTGGTGTTTTCTGGGATTCGAACTTAGAACCTCATGCGTAGTGATCCGACACACTAACCACTTACGCCATGGCGCCCACAGGTTTGGAACTAGTGAACCACAAAATCTAAGCCGTACTCATAAGCAGTCGTAAAAAAGTGGAACACGAAACCATTCTAGTCCTCCCCGTGGGCGCCCGCTGCAAATGGTTTATCATAGTTCGCTAGGTTAGTGTCAGCTAAGACCAACACGCACGCATCAATCATGCTCAGTGATCATCGAGAATGAGGTAACAACAGATATCTAACTCCCTGGTGGTGTGAGCATAAGAACCGTGCCGAGGAATAGAAGACTGGGGGTTAAACCAGTCCTAACGAGCTCCTGTGGACGCCCTGGGGGCTCACAGTGAGTTGTGCCTTGTCTTAGCATGCCGGTAAAAAAAATAAAAACATAAATACATAAAAACACAACAAAATTGATTACATCCGGGAAGTATTCCCTGGACAGACGGCGATGGAACTGGGAGTCGATGACGTAGTGTCATCTCCACAGTCCTCCACCTCTGGGCTAGAGAAGGAACTCGAGGACGTCTTACTGGCTAGCGACAGTGGGAATGCGGACAGCACACTCACTGATGCTAGCGCGGTAGGAAGTGAGCAGGCTAGTGCTCTCACTTCGATAGTTAAGGGCAATAGTAGGTTGGCGGGCACTCTCACAGTAGCTAAAAAGGGTAACAGTGAGTTGGCTGGTACTCTCACCAATAACGATAAAGGCAAGGTGTTGACCAAAGAGACTGGTAGCGTAGCTGGCAAGCACACTGCTGCTCCTGGTTTCTCGGAGGTCGTGCGAACAAGTAGTAGGAAGAACGCACACCAACTAGAAAAGATGCTAATGCGCAATGCCCGACGTAAGATCAAAAGTGCAAAGCGCAAGGTGGAACAGTTCGGGGGGTGTGAAGTCAACTCTTTGAGTGTATGGGATAGGACGCAGCTTGATCGAGCTAAGGTAGTCTTGGCCAATGAGGCTACCAGGAAGGAAGCTGCTGTACATAAAGTGACAAACATAAAGTGGAGCTTGGGGCATCTACAAGAGGTTTAGATCTTGCCAGCCAAACTGAGGGTACAGGCAGGAGGGGGGAGACTCCAGCTGCGGTTGTTAGTAGGGTGACGTTCTAGAGCAAAAGGAGCAGATCCGATGATGTTGTCGGACCGAGCGCGGCGAAAAAGGTGAAGGCTGGTATTTCATCCTCGGCGCGCCCGATCTACGACCCAGAAGACGAGCTCCTTGTTGCCATCGTCAACGAGAAGGATCCCTGCGGTCGCCTAACCATGGACCAGTGGTTTACTGTCGAGGAGAACTTCCAAGATGCTCTTTGGAAGAAGATGTCTGCCACAGAGCATAGTGACCTTCAGTTCGACGGTGCTGGTTGGGAAGGAGCCCGGAAGGTTGTTGCTTGTGGGAACAAAGCCTCTGCTGACATCCTCAGACAGTTCATTTTGGAGGTAGGGGAACTGAGGAGCGGGTCTCAATTCAAGTGCATAACTGTGGCGGAGTTGGCTAGGTACGCTCCGCCTAAAGCTTGGGTCTGCGTTCCGCTACAGTACACCTACCCAGAAAAACTGCTCAGTCTCCTCCACATGCCGAATAGAGAGTTAAAAGCAGACACTTGAAGGGTGCTTAAAACCGGGCTTAGGAAGCAGTTTGGTCAGAACTTCTTGCTGGCCCTAAATAGGGAGTCGCTGCCATTCCTTGAAAATACCAAAGGGATGGTGCTGCATAGCATGGGAAAGGTCATGCTAAGGCTCATGACGAAGGGTGGTGAGAAGGAGGAGGAGCCCAAAGAGGATTAAAGTGATGCAAATAAACCTGCATCACAGTAAGACTGCGGCGACATGCTTGATCAACTACATTATCAAGCATGACGTCCCACCCGTACTGGTACAGGAGCCATGGATCAGCGACAACATCCGAATCCAAGAGCTCAATAACAAGAATTACACGTTATTCTATAAAGCAGACGAAGGTAAAATCAGGGATTGTATACTATTAAAAAACAACATAAAGGCATTTCTTTGAATAATTTCAGTGACGGCGATTTAGTAGCAGTTTCCTGCGAAAGAGAGGGAAGTAAACCGCTGTGCCTGATCTCCGCATACCTTCTGCACGAGCTGGCGGAGATTCCATCTGTCAAGATGAAGCAATTGGTCATGAAGGACAAATGGCTCTTCATCTTGACTGCGATGCTAATCACTAAATCACTCGCAATGGGGAAGCAGTGATACTAACACACGAGGTCTTTCTAAGAAGGCCAAGGAAGCACTTCGGTAACAAGGAGCTTACAGTATCGGCATTTACCACATCAGCATAGAGGATCTGCCATCTGATACGAGCAAAGACCGGACACGCGCAGAGATAATATTCCGCTTTCTCCACAAGCGTTGCAGATTGTAGTGTCACTTAAGCCCAGCACGTTAAGTTTCTTGGCGAAAGCGAAGTGGCCTGTCAAGATATCAATACGTTGTCTGCAGTCCTTTCTGCTGAGAGACAGCAAGTATGCCCCCGATTTCTTACAGACGTCCGGGAGCATTCGTTTAGTGAACCCACATTCTGGAGAATTATGCCACACACAATTGTGTTCGTGAGAGACCCAATCGTCAATGCAAGCCCTAACCGAGGACGCAGGGTAAACTTCATTTATGTTGGCGAGAAGCGAAGGCTGGGAGACTGCAAACGAAGTAATCACGAGTATGATGCAGTAACTGCGTATAGAGGAACGAACAACAAGAAACGTGGGAAACGAGGATTCTGTCAACTCTGGCCAGCTGCGGTGACAAAATTCCAAATTTGCGCCTGCAAAGGAATGTCTTGACTGGCAGTGCTGCTTCCAAAGGGCAATAAGCCGCCCGGACAACCATCATCGTATCGCCCAATATGCCTGCCCGATACGCTGGGAAAGATCCTAGAGCGTATCATTTATGACAGACTGTTTGCGGTGGCGGAGGAAACCGGAGCCCTGTTAGACTGTCAGTACGGCTTCAGAAAATCACGCTCTACCGTCGATGCCATAAAGGCGGTAGTCGATATACATAGCAACTGAAGCAATACAAGGGAAAAGGTGCAAATGGGGGACGAAGAAATACTGCGCAGTAGTAACGCTCGACGTCAAAAATGTGTTCAACTCGGCAAGCTGGTCATTCATTAGGAGATCCCTGGCCAGGATGGATACACCATACTACCTGTTGAGGATAGTCACGGATTACTTCAACAATAGGAAGCTAAGATACCATACTGACGATGGCGTTAAGCACTACAGTATTTCCGCAGCAGTCCCGCAAGGGTCGGTTCTGGGACCACTCCTATACAACATTATGTACGACGGAGTTCTGCGACTAACACTGCCCGAGGGAGTCAAAATAATTGGCTTTGCTTACGATATCGCAGTGGTTACAGTAGCCAAGCACGTACACGAGGTGGAGTATGCCACGGATGAGGCAGTTATAAGAATAAAGGAATGGTTGGAGTCTACCGGTCTGGAACTAGCTGCCCACAAGACCGAAGCAGTCCTAATAACCAGCCGCAAAAAGGTGGAATATGCCAGCTTCCGGGTCGGAAACCAGATAATCAGGTCCAAAGAATCCTTGAAGTACCTTGGAGTCATGCTCGACAACAGGCGGCGCTTCAAAGCCCACGTCGAGTATTCTAGTAAGAAAGCATCGCTGTTACAGGCAGCACTCTCCCGAATGATCCGGAACATCGGTGGGGCTGGATACGCCCGCAGGATCCTGCTGTCCAAAGTGGTCAGCTCGGTACTTCTATACGCTGCCCCGATATGGGCAGGTGCACTGACGACAAATGAGTGCAGGAAGAAGCTATCATCAGCTCACAGGCTCTGCGCAATCAGAGTGATCAGCGGTTTCCGAACTATCTCCGACGATGCAGCCTGCGTTTTAGCTGGGATGGTCCCAATCGACATTCTCGCTGATGAGATGCAGAGGGTGTACCATAGATGTCTCCCGAATCGGCAAGAGGCAAAAAGGAATAAGGAGGAGGAAAGGGCAGTATCAGCAACGCTGTGGCAAAACCAGGTGGGACAGCTCTACAAAAGGCAGGTGGACCCACAAGCTCATTCCCACTATAAAATCATGGACAGAGAGAGTGAGGGGGAACTGTAACTACGTCCTTACACAGTTCCTGTCCGGACACGGTGGCTACCGGAAATACCTCTATAGATTTGCACACGATAGTTCGCCCCTGTGTCCAATATGTCCAAACGAAGAGGAGGACGCGGAGCATGCAGTGTTCCACTGCAGATGCTTTGCAGAAGATAGAGCAAACCTGCTAAGTCCAGAAAATCTTGTAAGTCAGATGACACGATCAGAGGGCGAGTGGATGGAGATCTGCTCATTCATAGTATGTGTGCAGAATGCGCTGCGAAGAGCAGAAGCCCTAAGAAGAGCCCAAGAGGCGGCCTCGGAGACTAGAGCATAATTGCTAACCAGCCCCGCGAAGAAATACCTAACGGCAGTACCGCGGGGAGAGTGGTTGAAGTGTGTAGGGTGTGTGTTTAGTGCGTAGGCGTATTCCTGGAATCGATTACTCAGGTTTGCGAATCGTGCATGCTAGTAGCACTCGGGCTATTCGTACCTATGAAGATTACACATCCTTAGCGCAACCTCAAAAAAAAAAAAAAAAAAAAAACTGCCGGTGCAGCAGAGGAACAACAAGACAGAGCAATAGAAGAGGCTTTCTAGCTCGTAACCATGCAGACGCATGGACTCGGGCATAACTCGTAGCATGAGCTACCATACACTTCAGTTCGCATTTTCGTTCCACTCGAGCGTGTGTCTGTGTTATGCTTTTCTCTTCCCTTATTCGTTACACTTGCTTCTATGCTATGCATTTGTGTTGGCATTTTGTTACACTTGAGTGTGTGCCCTTACTACTCTTTTCCGTTCTCTTTCTCCTTACACTGGACCGCCTGTCTATGATATTCACTTCCGTTCGCATGTTCGTTACACTCGAGCATGTGTCTGTGTTATGCTTTTCTGTTCCCTTGTTCGTTACACGTGCGTCTATGCTGTGCGCTTCTGTTGGAATTTTGTTACACTTGAGTGTGTGCCCTTACTACACTTTTCCGTTCTCTTTCTCCTTTCACTCGAGCGTCTGTCCATGATATACACTTCCGTTCGCATTTTCGTTACACTCGCGTGTTTGCCTGTGTTGAACTTTTCTGTTCTCTTTTTCGACCAAAATAACTTCAAAAATTAGTTCACAATCAAAATGTTCATGCACCTAGATCATCTTAATGGTGACTTCACTCTCTTACAATTGAAATGCTTCGCTCATTTGGTAAATTGATAAGATTAGTACCTCCGAATGTCTAGATTAGAAGGTAGCTCAGGCACTCAGAGAAGACAAAAAAAAAAAGAAGAATTATTCCATCAGTCTCGTCAGCGGTCATTTCTCCGCTTGATGTCATATCATGTCTGACACACCACCAAACAACATCATACCCCATCATCATTTATAAATTATAGCCTCGTTGGAAATTCTTAACCAAAACAAGGCCATCATCGCTCGAAAATAAAAGTATCCAGTAATAGCATTCCACATTCCATACTTTATCACATTCTTGTTGTCGTTTATTTCTATTTCACAAATTAATTTACAACTGAGCTAGTTGTTCTGCAGCTCGAGTAGATATTCTGTTACCGTGGAATGGGGTACTTCGTGAAGGTCACCCCGATCCACGTCCACCCACCCATTGGGAATCAGTCAAACATTATTTGGACATTTGTGTTCTTTTTGTATTTTTGGCCCGTTAATGAGTTTTTCTATCGAAATGTCATGAGTTCAAGTCGTGTATGCGTGCCCAGGACATTAATATCCTGATGATGTAACCCGCATAGTGTACACACAGATACAGATACATTTTCCAATGAAATCATCGATATACTTCTTGTGCTGTGTGTGCCTGCCTTGGCAACAGGGCTTAGAGAGAAGGTATTCCTTTTATTTCAGTCCCTGACCTAGTGTACGGGGCTACGTAACACACTGATTGGGTGGTCAGCTATTGCTTTTATTTGGGTGAGTAAATTATGTGCTATAATTGCGTCATATCTAATAATTTGAGTGCGCTGCCATTAAATTGGCCAAAGCAAGCCGAGTGACCAAAAAAAGAACGAAAAAGCTTTTCATAATAACTATAGCTAAGCCCGGCTAGATTAGACTGTTATCGGCTAGAGATAGAGTGCAGCTGTTGCTGGGTATATCACCAACTAGGCGACTCGGGGGGCATATACCATATACTCGTAGCTTATTGCTTCACAGGTTGACACCCGTCAAATGCTGAATTGCGCTAATTGGGGTGACAAATGCAAAAGGAATTGTTTTCGTCTTAAGTGCGCGGAGGTATCAGCTGAGCGGTATATAGGCGCTGATAAGGGGACTTCTGCGAGTCTCGGATATTGCGCTTTTCTATGAAGTGGGGTGATTTTTTATTTTTTTTTTTATTTCACATATTTTCTTCCCGATCGAACCTCATTTACCTTTCATCACACAAAGGTGTGTTCTGAACGAGACAACCTAAAAGAAAGTTCCCCCCCATCGGGTCGGCTTCGTTTATGTCTTCTTCGAAACGTTATTCATTCATGATTCGACAATGAATGTCGATATAATGTTGACATGATTCTTTTTCTGTCTTTTCGCCGACATCCTGCTGGGCTCAAGAGAGAGATGATGTTGCACCGCGTGCAAACTGCCAAAAGAGTGTTATATGGTATTCACTGTGCGCGCAACGGATGGATACGCGAGGAGATATCATTTTGGGATCAGAGCGGGGGAAGTATACAAAAGTACCGCTGATCAGTATCATAAATGTTTTATTTTAGCCGAAAAATGAAAAAAAAAAAATCGGCGCCATCACGTCATCACGTGACGTTTTAATTGCCAATACGCCAATGAATTATGCACCGATTGCATGTGCTAACATTTCGCATTGCATTTTAATAAAATTCCAAGAAGACGGAACGGTTCGAGACAGTGTGCGCGAACAAAACGAATGTCACACGTCGAGATTTGGTGATAATTCAAAAATTTCAAAAATGTATGTTCTTTGAGGAGATGAACTGGGGCTAAGGTATTGTACAGAAACATCAATATGGGGTGCACCCTTAGAGCCTTGAAAATTCCAAAGAATATGTTGATGGTCTACTCTCTACCAGAGATAAGGGGTAATGAAACAGATAACTTGCAACCAATTACCAGCTAAAACGCGCAAATGGACGACACCTACATCCCTCAAATTCTCTCCAATTTTTCCTGCTTATCTAGGAGTATCTAAAGGGTGAGCCAACAGATGGTGTGGATATTGGCTGTCAATTACTGTCAATTACTGAATTCAATGTGGTCGATCTTTTTAACAAATGTCAAGTACAATCATTGGCAATTTTTGTGAAGTCATTTATTATACAACAATACATTTTCGTTATTCAATTTTATTACGAAAATGGGCGGTTTGTAGAAGTAACATTTCGTAAGATTCATGAATTTTTCGGTCAGCATAAGCGCCCTAGTGAGTCCGGAATTCCTGCAATGGTGAAGCGAAGAAACTTGTTCGGTATCGAGTCGAAATCCACATCAGTATGCTCGGCTAGCACGTACACGTCAAGACATCACCACTATGAGCGAAAGTATTCAAAACCAGCCAGGCACCTCAATTCGCCACCGAAGTCAACAATTGCGCCTCACTTATGGCTCTTTACGGCGAATTTTAAAAGCACGCCTATAAAATCCAAATTATACAACAATTGAAGCCTTTCGACTAGCAAGGTCTATGCTAATAACTCAGCGACAATTCAGGATCTCAAACATAACATCCAAACTTAAATTGCGGCCATCCCGCTTATTCTTCAAAAGGTCATCGATAATTTTAACCTTCGGATGGTCTCTTGCAACAAAAACCGTGGTGGTCACTTGAACGATATTGTATTTCGTTCAATTGCCATGGACCGATCTTCATTAATCAATAAAGTTCTATATTAGTTGCATAATAAATATGTATTTAATTTAATGAAAACTTCCACGCTAGCTGTTGGCTCACCCTTTACACTGAAAAGGATTTTTAATGGCTGTCAACAGTGTGGAGTTCAGTGCTGTGAATTCCGCATCAGTGTGAGGCTGGGTGTCTTCAGTTTTGACAGCGATTCGTTCACAATTGCGATGATTAAAGCAAGGGCACTTACGGTAATTGATTCCATTGAACTATCGAGGCATATACTCGCTAAATGTCGCATATAAGATCGTATCCAACTTATTATGTGAACTGCTTAAACCCTTCTGCAAAACACTAATCGGCACGTACCAGTGTGGCTTTGGGCCCGGCAGATCGACAATAGACCAAATTTCATCGTCTTGAACCCTTCCAAGCGATGGCTTTATTCGGGATGCCCTCAAAACTTATTCAGATGCGTCGCGTAACCCTGGGAAACACACGATGCTCTATGCAACTTTGAAACAGCTGTTTCGAACTATTCTAAACATGCACCGGATTCCGGCAATAAGATGCGCTGACATGTGACTCCTTTAATATTGTGCTAGAGCAGATAGTGTGTAGAGCAGGTGGCACCATCTTTCACAAATCCATCCAACTGATGGGATACTTACTTACTTACTTATGTCCTTTAACCCCTCGGGGGGCATAGGGCGTCAACCACGCCTGCGCGCCATCGTGTTCGGAGTTCTGCAACGCGTTTGAGCTGCCTCCAACTCATTCCTAAAGAGCTCGATTCCTCCTCAACTGTTCTGCGCCACGTTTGCCTAGGGCGTCCCGCTATTCTGCCTGCCTGGGTGAGCGGATTCCACTGCATAGCGTATTTCGCAATGGAGTTGTCTTCGCGCCGTAGGGTGTGTCCAATCCATTGCCACTTTCTTCTTCGTATAGTAATGCTTATAGGTTCTTGGCCCGTTCTCAGATAAAGTTGTTCGTTGGAGATGCGGTTCGGCCAAAAAATCCTCAAGATGATTCTTAAGCATTTGTTTACGAAGACTTGCAGCTTGCGTGTGTTAATGGTGTCCACCTTCCAGGTACTGCACCCATAAAGCAGCACTGATTCTACGTTGGAGCGGAACAGTCGTAGCTTGGTTCTTAAGCTAATAACATTGCTTCTCCAGATTTTGGACAGCATTCCGAACGCAGCTTTAGCCTTCCCGATTCTGCTGCACACATCCAGTTCGGTGCCACCGCGATTAGCCGAGACGACACTTCCTAAATATAGAAAGTTATCAACTTTCTCGACTTGCTTTCCGGCAATGTTAAGTTGAGCGCGGGTATTGGAAGTACTCAGGGCTTTTGTTTTGGCTGTGTTTATTTTTAGCCCCACTTTGTTTGCCTCAGCTTCTAGATTTTGGGCCATCAAATGAAGATCCATTATCCGATGTGAAAGTAGACAAACATCGTCAGCGTAATCTAGGTGTTTAAGGTAAGATGTCATAGTCCAACGAATTCCAGAATTAGCTTCCGTCAATGCTGCACGGAGTATATCGCTGATAACCACCAAGAACAATAGTGGGGACAGTATGCACCCTTGACGTACTCCACTTTGGACTTCAAAGTCCTCCGACACCTTACCATTGTGCACGACGTGACACTTGCCGCCCTCATATGTAGCCTTGATAATAGCTATAAGCTTTTCTGGAATGCCTCTCCTGCGCAAGGCCAGCCAGATAGCATCTCGATTCAAGCTGTCGAAAGCCTTCTCGAAGTCGATAAACAGTAAATGTAGCGGAGACCTATACTCAACGCATTGTTCGATTATGATCCGCAAGGAGTTTATGTGGTCGATGCAGGAGGATCCAGCGCGAAAGCCTGCCTGTTCGACATCGAGAGTTGAATCTAAATGATCTTTAATTCGTTCTAGAATTATTCTAGCTATTATTTTGGCCACAGCTGGAAGAACATATATACCTCTCCAGTTACCGCACTCCACCAAGTTACCCTTCTTTGGAAGCTTAATGATCATCCCCCTTTTCCACTCCTGTGGAAATTGTTCACTATCCCAAGCTCTCCGTATTAGCGGATGCAGCAAATCTGCCGATGTATTTGGCGCCGCTTGAAATAGCTCGGCAGGGATGCCATCAATACCCACCGCTTTGTTTTTCTTGAGGGACTTGATTGCTGTTATTATTTCAGCTTTACTGGGAGGTACGGTGCGAATTCGGGAATTTGTTGCTTTGAACTGCTCATTCGAATTCAAGATCATACCGCCGTCGTCTAAGTGATTTAGCACTGCAGCAAAATGTTCTCTCCATCTAGTGAGCTGATCCTCATCCGAAATCAGAAGGTCACCGTCTAGACTCTTCACTGGATGTTGTTTGGAGTTTCGACCACCAATGAGCTCCTTAGTGATGTTGTAAACAGTCCTACTGTCGCACCTACTCGCTGCTTCTTCAGCCCTTGAGGCCAGTGAGTTGACATGTTGACGCTTGTCACGTCTCACACTACGCTGCACTTCTTTCTTCTTCGCACGGTATTGGGCTTCAAGCTCGGTTCTCTCTACTGCTGAGGCCGCTGCAATCCGAGCCTTGATTGCTGTACGCTCATCGATCCGTCTCCAGGTGTCTGTAGAAAGCCATGTGCGGTGGTGTTTCTGCTTTTTACCGACATAAGTGCGTGCCCCAGTCGCAAAAGTATTTTTCACAGCACTCCAGTGGTCATCCATGTTCTCTATGCTGCTGATTTCTTCTGCTTCTAAGGCAAGATGGTCCCTGAACTGTTGGCGCACTTGGGGAACCTTGAGCCTGTCGATATTAAACCTGGTGATGTTAAGCAGGTTTGAGCGGTTGCTGTTGACGGATGCAGTACGAAGGCGTAAATGAGCTACCATAAGATGGTGATCTCGTTCTTGTCCGACGTCAGCTCCACGTCTGTTTCGGACGTCCAGGAGACAATTTCTAAAGCGGCGACTGATCGCAATGTGGTCGATCTGGTTGGATGTTCGTTGCCTATCAGTAGAGACCCAACTGATCTTATGGCAGGTGTTATGTTTAAACAGCGTACCTCCGATGACTAGGCGGTTGGTATTGCAGAAGTCCACAAACCGCTCGCCATTGTCATTACGGTCTCCCACGCCGTGAACTCCCATCACGTGCTTAAGCATGGTGTTGTCGCTACCCACCTTGGCATTGAGATCTCCCATTACCATTACGATGTCCCCATTAGGCGTTTGGTTGTAGGCGGCACCTAAGTGGCTATAAAAATCATCCTTTTCATCCTCAGTCGCGTCTAGAGTCGGAGCATAACACTGTATGATGGTAATTTTTCTAACTCTACTCTGGAACCTAGCCGTCAATATCCGGTCACTATGGGGTTTCCAGGATATGAGGCTACTACGTGCTGCTGGAGTTAGCATGAGTCCTACCCCAGAACTCCGTGCACTTCCAGCTGGTTTACCAGAGTAGAGCATGACAGTGCTTTTTGTTGGGGAGATGTATTCCCCAGCATCGTACCATCTTATCTCGCTCAGCCCTAAGATGTCGATTTTATACCGTGCGAATTCGCGCTCCAATTGGAGGAATCTGGCGTTATAAGGCCCTTCCTTGAGTGAGTCCAGGAGGGTCTTAACGTTCCAGAATCCGATCGTTGTCCGTGTCCGATAGCCAAATGTCGTCAACAAATGATCAGTCCGTATCCGAGGCGTATGTTTCCGTTTCGGAGCAATAGTTTGTTTTACGGTTGCGGCTCGCTGGGCCACAGACCAACCGACACTTATCCTGTTTTTTGGCGCAGGAAGCTCGCCATTCGTCCTCTCCCGTTAGCAATTTCCGAAGAAATTCCCAGATGGCACCACGAGGAGGTGGGAGTAGGGCTTACTAACAGAGCTGCTAGGTTTTCGGCTGCAGTGGCTCCTACTCGTTACTTAGCGGACCAGCACCTATCGGGAGATGCTGCCCCTACGAGGCCTTTATTAGTCGTTTGCCATCCAACTGATGGGATACGCGGACGATATTGACATCATCGGAAGATCCCGGAAAGCCATTGTTGAGGCGTTTATGGCTATCGAAGGGCAGACAAAACGAGTGTGTCTTGAAGTAAATGAGGACAAGAGTAGGTACATGTTGTCAACAAGTAAGAAATTATCTGCTCAAAACCTTGGACAGAACGTCTCTGGTCGAGGTAGTTAAGGAGTTTTTCATACATCGGAGCAAACATAAACCGCACTTCGTGGAGATTTGACGATGGAGAACTCGATGGACCAAATGAATGCTCTATAGAACGCTCATCTTACCAGTCTTTCTTTATGCCGCCGACTACTGGGCGATAAGTAAGAAAGCAGAGAAAATATTGGGTATCTATGAACAAATACTTCATCGGATATTAGGTCCCATATGCGAGAAGGGCGAATGGAGGAGAATACACAACCGCGAACTCTATGAGTTGTACACGGAAGTGGATGTAGTCCAAAAACCCAAGACACACACGTCGGCTGCATTGGCTCGGCCACATCGAACGAATGGATAACAACGCCCCAGCCAAGAGAATCTTTGAATCAAACCCCCCTGGCTCGAGACTGCGAAAAAGACCGAACCTCCGGTATAAAAACCAAGCTGTCGCTGATGCCAAAAAACTTGGTCTTCCCAACTGGAAGCAGCGTTCCCAAGACCGCAGAGAAGGAAAGGCAGCCTGCGACACGGAAGAGACTCTTCAAGGATCGGGATCCCTTTACGAAACAGATATTGTTTACAGTGTAATGCCACCTTAAGTTCATGTACTTAGTATATTGGATTCTTTGGAGTACTGGACTATGTTAGGTTTAGCGGACCTGCCACACCAGTTGAGCAGGTCTTCAGAAGCAGTATACTCGTACATCGGTATACTGAAAAAGCGAACCTTCTTGGGACTTGCTGCTTTTTATTGCTAGTATTTAGAGCTTGCTATTTATTTGAATGAAGCCTAATGAGATCCTACTTAAAACCCCTTTCTGTCATGACTTATGGTATCTCTGCTACACCTTCATGTCATCGAGTATGGTTTCATGCGATGTGTCCTAACATCAAGAATCTACTGTCTTGTTTGTAGAGATTATTTTGAGCCCCATTTGACGGGTGCTACTTGCTGCTCCTTCTTCTTATGTCGAAACCGAAAGGAAAGGCAAATTTGGACTTAGGTGCCTGTTATAGCCGAATACAAAATAGAACCTTTGGTCAAACACTAAAAATAAATGAAATTCGTAGAAAAAGTTTGGTACAATCCAGCATATATCTTCTTTATGTCTTTGGTCAATGGCATCAAACAAGGGTTTCACATGTTAGGTGGTAGTGGCTGTCTACTAGGACCAATGAATCCTGAAAAAAAAAAAAAAATGCCCTTTCCTACTCGTTGAACCAATTGGAGCTTTTGCTGAAGCGTAGGTGGTTTTTAATATCAGTATTTATCAGATCGCCTAGATCGTTCGATAGTAGAAAGGAGATCTGAATAATTGCAGAGAAGGTGTAGGATCATTTCCGTACAGCTTCTACAGAAATCATTTGAGTATATGCCAGGCCTTGCTGCATGTTTGTCTATTAGACTATGTCCAGAGATGATGAGATATAAAATTCTTCGAGCGTCTCAGGTCCAATTTTGGCCAAATCTGCTTTGTCGCTGGTCATGTTGTGGCACTTGTACAGGTGACCTTTGTTGCATGTCCTCCGCTAATCAGCGCCAATGCAGGCATTCAATTCAACAAAAACAGATATACAAACGGAACACCTAATGTGTATAAGAGTACTATCCACAGTTGTTGACTGCTGAGTTGTGTACCTCTGTGAGGGCCAAAGATTCGACAGAATTTTCACCGAAATCGAGGTTTAGCCTAAACTATTACTTTCAGTCGAAACAGAATCTTCGGTCAGACAATTTCATTCCCACTCCCCAAGCAAGTTTATGTTTTTCAACTCACATGCACGGATGACATACAAGGCAATATCAATGTACGTTCCAAAGACATCGCGATGTAGGAAAGGCAGGCCTATTAAAGCCTGGATCACACAAATGCGACGACATCGGCATTTCATTGGCCTCAGTAACCGAGTGATCCAAAATCGGCGGGCCTGCCAATATTTTCTGAGGTCAAGTAGGCGAACCCCACAGCCGGATCAGTAGAAATGCGGTGAAGTGGGAGGGCTGTGATCCTCTATTTTCGGATCATAGCCTTGCTGATAAAAAGGAAGAAGATGCACGTATGACATACATAAAATTCAATCTGGGAGTTGACATTAGAAACAACAGTCATCTTCATTTTATAGACACGTGACTAATAAAATACGTGACTATAAAATATTCTTGGTCATAAACATCCCTTCGGAAATAAATTCTAAAGTAAAACTTGAACGTGCTAATAAAGCTACCACCACCACAGATGCTATGGGATAAAGGAGAATCGCATGTCCTTACAGTGAATTTGATTATTCAAATTCACCAACTGCAGCATTAGTAACATATGCATTCCACAAATAAGAATGCATTGGAGCATTCATACAGCATTCATGCTAAAAAATGTTAAATTGCAATCATAGCCCGGGATTTAAGTGAGAGGTCGTTGCACCTTCGATATGTATTTGTTTGAGAGAGTTATGGTGTTTACGTAGCCTTCTATCTTTCCACTTTATTGTCCTTTTAAAAAATCATGGCTTAGGAAGCACGGGTTAGGATAGGTTCATTGTGATACCACTATATTTGCAGGGAGATTATCAACCTACTAGCCGAACATGTTGGAGCCTCTGACAAACTGCAGCCATCCACATGTGGTAGGTTAGGTTAGGTTAGGTAAGGTGGCTGTCCTGACAGGGTCAAGACACACTTAGAACACTTGGGTCTATTGTGATACCACGTAGAGTTGGGACCGGAGAATCACCGGTTTCCGGGGAACCATAACCTTTCTCAGGAGGGTGTTGGGTGAGAATAACTATGCATGAAGTGGCTAGAGAGGGTGATTGACTCAATCAACTCTAAGTCGGTGCGTACCGGGAAGGTATAGTGTACAAACAAGTATTGGGGGTGACTGATTCAATCGAATCCCCAGTACTATTTTGTAAGTTGTATTGCGAACCGTGCAGGTGTAGAGATGCATATGCGTAAAAGAGTGACTGATTCAATCGAACTCTAAGTAGTGATATGCAGGGTGTTGACTAAGTGGGGTGACTGTTTCGATCAAACCCTTCATACTTAGGTGGACAAAAAAAAAACAAATATTTAGCGCAACAGCTCTTTAAAGTGCCAGGGCCTAGCTTCTCACAACCACTCATGTTGTGTGCGTTATATTTTTCACACGAATGGAAGGGACCTACAGTTTTAGTGCCGAATCCGAACGGCGATTTGAGAAGCTTTTTCGTGACAACAATACTCTCGGATGTTTGTCAGACGCTCGTGAGAGGTGGGACCGTGAAAAAACTTTTTGGTGTTTTCTGGGATTCGAACTTGGAACCTCATGCGTAGTGATCCGACACACTAACCACTTACGCCACGGCGCCCACTTAGGTGGACCGTACAGGTGTAGAGATGCATAAGCGCCATAGAGTGACTGATTCAATCAAGCTCTAGGAACTGCTGTGCATAAGGTGTTGAATAGATTTCAATCAAACCCGTACCTAGGTGGACCGTGGAAATAGTGGAGTGCATAATAGAAGGCGAGGTGACTGATACAATCAAACCTAGCACTACTATGCAGTCGAACTATGGGGATTGGTTTAGTTAGGTAGGGTGACTGGCACAATCGAACCCTTTTTTTATGGTTGCGCCAAAGGGTGTGTAATCTTCTAAAGATACCAGTAGCACGAGCTACTGGCATGCACGATTCGCAAACCTGAATACTCGATGCCAGGAATACGCCTACGTACTAAACCACGCCCTGCACACTTCAACCACTCTCCCCGCGGGACTACCATTACGTTTTACTTCGTGGGGCTAGTTAGCTATTTATGCTCTTCTTTCGCTGTCTTCCGCTCCATGTTCCAAAAGTGTTGCCGGTTGGACTTGGTTGCTCTCTCTGACTCTTTCCAGCCGCCTAAGTTCCTGCACGATTAACGCTGCAACTTGTTTCACCGCGTCCCGTATTGCATTCGATGCTATCACAATGTTTTTGGGGATTGGTATTTCTCCAATTTTTTCCTCCAGTTCTCTGTGCTCTATATGAAAACGAGGGCACTGAAAAAATACGTGCTGAGCGTCTTCTGGGGCCTCTCCGCAATTTGGACAGTTGGGAAATTCATCGAGCCCAAACCTGTTGATATACGCCCGAAAGCAGCCATGTCCGGTTAGGAACTGGCTAAGATAGAAATCTACCTCTCTGTGTTTCCGGTCCATCCATTTTTGGATATCCGGTATAAGTAGATGGGTCCATCTTCCCTTTGAGGACTGGTTCCATCGCTCCTGCCATGCTCTAATGCTTCGCTGTGTTTCTTCCAGCTTGATATTTTTGATTGACGCTTGAGGTTCCAACCCTTAGTACCTAGTTGCACCGTGTAGGTGGGGTGCATGTGAGTAATAGGGTTGATTGACTCAATCAATCTCTGTTACTCTTATGCAGTGGTTGGTCTAGTGATATTTAAGGGTTGACTATCGATCTTGAGGGTGTCTGTTGCAGTACCTCCTGACGATTGATAGTAACCAACCAATAGATGAGGGGAGGGTTGATGACTGGTGTGCGGGGCATTTCAACTAAACCAGTTGGATTTCCCTGTTAATCTGTATAAGTTTATAATGTCTATGTTAGACAGGTCACTTAAGTCTTCAAAGAAGTATTCCCCTAATATTTTCTTTCTCGGGGTAACTAGCGTTGGGCATGTGCCGAGAAGGTGGAGATTGTTCTCCTCTTCCACTTCATCTCTGCAGCAATCATTTGCTGGGACTCCCATTCTAGTGGCGTGTCCACCTAACAAACAGTTCTGTGATTATTCCTACTGTGAGGCTAATGTTCCTTCTATTTAATGAAAGGAGTTTTCTGGTTTTCTTTGCGTCTAAGAGAGGCAAGATCTTTCTGGTCGATACGTACGTAGACAGATTACTCCATATATCGTTACAGTAGCTTGCGCTTCGTTAAACATATGAAGTTTCATCGTTTGTATTGGGGGTGTCGGTAGCTCTCTGTTGACAGCTGGAGGTAGTACGGTGCCTTTTTTAGCTAGTTCATCGGCTTTGCAATTGCCTGGAATGTCTCTGTGTCCCGGGACCCAACACAGAGTAATACCATATTGCATCTGTCCGCAATCTCGTAAAGAGATTCGCGGCAATGTTTGACCAACTTAGATCTTATTGTTGGCGTTTCCAGAGCTTTAATCGCTGACTGACTGTAAAGGACGATAGACCTACCATCTAGAGGGTACAAAGAGAGTCTGCGCGCTGCTTCACGAATAGCCGATATTTCCGTTGGAAAAATGCTGCAGTGGTCCGGAAGTCGGAGAGCTACGTTTATCAGAGGTACTTCCGAAAAAATACCCAAGCCTGTGCCCTCCGATGTTTTGGAACCATCTGTATAGATTTCGATTGCGGCGTCATTTAGAATAGTACCGTCATCCCATCCGGATCTGTCAGGGATCGTGGTGTTATATTTGATGTTGAAACCAATAAATGGAGGTATATAATCTGTTTCTCTGAGATTGGAGTTTTGTAGAATTGTCATGTGGCCGATTCGTGAACTTGACCACTGGGGAGATTCTCTAAGTCTTAGGGCTGCTTTAGATGCTATCAATTTCCCAAAGATATCAATGGGAAAGATATTGAGTAGGGTTTCTAAGGCTGCTGTGGGAGTGGACCTGAGAGCCCCTGTGATGCACTTACATGCTAATCGCTGTACTCTTTCTATAGATTTTATGTTGCACCTTGTTTCGAGTGCATGCCACCAGACGAGAACACCATACATGTAGTAGGTGGCCAGGGATTTTAAAGTAGCTAGACCTATGCACAGGATCAAGACAATATATTTTCCTCCTCGAAGCTACAACACTAGCAGTAGTTCTTTGAATTGAGACCGAGTTTTTTTGATTTGGTTATGCCAAGGGGTGTAATAATCTTCCAAAGATACTAGTAGCCCGGACTGCTGGCATGCACGATTCGCAAGCCCGAATAATCGATGCCAGGAATGCGCCGACGTACTAATCCACGCACTGCACATTTCTACCACTCTCCCCGCGGGACTGCTGGAAGGTATTACTTCGCGGGGCTTGTTAGCAATTAATGCCATGCTTCTTGTATTGCTTCTTCTGCTCTCCTTGCTCTCTCAATTATTCGGAGCTCTTTTTGCACATTCGTTATGAGTGTACAAATTTCCAGCCAATTCTCCTCTGACCGCAGCATTTGGTCTATAAGGAATGGTTACTTGGCAGGTTATATCTCCATTCCGTGAAACGATTGCAATGAAATATTGCATGCTCTGTTTCTTCCTCCTGGTCTGGACAATGTGGACAGTGAGGTGAGTTATCATGTCCATATCTGTGTAAATATTTGCGATAGCCGCCGTGAACCGATAGGAACTGCTTAAGGTGGTAGTTGCTGTCCACATACACTCGATTGGTCCAGACCTCAATGGTGAGGATCAGCTTGTAGGTCCATCTACCTTTTGTACTGTTATCCCACTTAGCATGCCACATAGCTAGTGATGTTGCCTTCTCTTCCTCTTTTATTCTCTTGACGATACCCGCTGACAATACCTCTTGATGACTCGAGGTTCTTCTTTCGTAGATCCTTACCATCTCATTTGCGAGGATGTCGATGGGGATCATTCCGGCTATGACACAGGTTGCTTCGTCCGATATTGTTCGGAAATCGCTGATTGTTCTTATCGCACATAGCCTGAATGTTGACGATAGTTTTCCCCGTGTTTCTATAGTCGCTAACGCCGCCGCCCAAACCGATGCAGCATATAGAAGAACGGATATAGTAGAATCCGTCTAGCATATCCAGGTCCACCGATGTTTGGCAGTATTCGAGAAAAAGCTGCCTGCAGTAGTGAAGCCTTCTTGCTCGAGTATTTCACGTGCGTTTTGAACCTTAACCTTTTGTCGAGCATTAGTCCTAAGTATTTGACTGCTTCCTTGGACCTTATAGTCTGATTTCCGACTTAAATATTCACACATTCAGGAGCTTTTCGACTTGTTATAAGAACAGGTTCAGTTTTGTGGTCTGCTTATTCTAAGCCGGCGGACCCTAGCCATTCTCTAATTTTTTCGATTGCTTCATTTGTTGCTGATTCTATTTCGTGGATGTGTTTAGCCACGGTGACTACGGCGATGTCGACAGCGAACCCGATTATCTTAACGCCTTGAGACCGAGTCTATGAGGTAGTGTCCGTTGATACTATCTACGCTACTGCTACTGCGACCTATAAAATCGATTGTACTTTGTTAAGGCTCTTGATAAACCTCAACAAAGCTGCAGGTTCCATTTTTATTTTTTTATTTTTATAATTCACGTGCACTCAAAGGGTTATGAATACCTTAACCATGTTTACACACAGTGCGGGCGTTGGAAAGGATAGATAGAAAGAGAGAGAGAAAGATTTTGGTGTAGTGGTTCTTGAAGCTCAGTTGTCTATGGTTCAGAGATTCTCCGGGGGTTGCGTCCAGGTAACTGGGGAGATTTTTGTTATCTTTTTGTCTTTGCTTCTGATTCACAGTACTTTTTTCCCGATAACCGATGTCAAGGGCAAATCATCGTCAACAGAGCGAACAATTTTTCCAGCCACATGAACAAGCTACTGCCAGTGTTATGCCTTCGCAGTAGTGTTCACACAAGCTTTCACAAATGATCGGACTGACTTTAAATATTTCATGAGAAATAAATAAATGCTTGCTGACATCAGGATTTGAACCATGAACCATTAGCGTGGCAATTGACGACGTTACCACTACACCATTGCCACCCCTAAATGCCTCAAATGTCTGAGGGGCTCAGTACAGCCCGCCTGAGGTGGAGAAATCTTTTTCTTGCGGCCATGAGGCATTCACAAAGAATATGTTCTGTCGTCTCTTTTTGCTACGTCTGTATCTGCGACTCCTTTTTTGTGTAGATGGTACCTGAGTGGGCCATGACCAGTCAAGTAGCCTGTTAAAGTATTTAAGTCAGATTTGCTGAGCTCAAGTAGCTTCTTAGCCTTACAACAGTTTAAGTTAATGAACTTGTTTGCTGGTCTTAGGCTCCTAAATTTGGGCCAGTACTCTGTATGACAATCAGCTTCCCATTGTTTTGAGGTTTGTACTATTCCATGTAACTGCAAAATAGAGTTCAGGACCAACTAGTGGGCGGCCGGCACCTATTTTCGCTAAGCAGTGTGCCCTTCATTGCCCTCGGTATCTAGGCCACATAGAAGGTGTTTCTTGATGCGAGATCTTCCAGTAGATTGAGACAGTCCCATACAAGATTGGAACCTACCGTGTAGGATTTCAGGGCCATAAGTACTGTCTAGCTGTCTGAGAAGATATAAATACGGGTGCCGTCGTCCCTTCTTCGCAGGCATTCTCATACACAGAGTTCGATTGCATTGGCTTCTGTCTGAAATACTTTTGGTAATTTCTCAAGCACTGCTGTACGTTTCAACGTGGGTACATAAACCCCTGCATCACTGCCATCATTTTCCAATTTGGAACCATCTGTGTACCAGGTTTGAGAGTTTGGTATGACTACAAGCCCTTCATTTCTCCATGTATGGCGGTCACCTATGACCACCTTGAGTTTTCTAGAGAAGGGGTATTTCTTGAGCATGGTATCTGGGATTTTAAGATTAGGGTCGTTCTAAATCTTCTTTAGAATTTTCAGATGACCTGTAAGGTCACCGATTTTAAGGTCCGGAGTCATGGGCAGCCTTAGAGCACTAAGCATAGCTTCTTTAGTGCCCTGTGATGAAACCTATCTATCTATTTTTTAGTTGTGTCATTTCCGTGGATGTTCTAAGCGCAGCCCATAGAATTGACTCCGTTAATCCAAGCCTTTAGATATCGTGAGTTGAATGATCTAAGTTGCGCCAGCGGAATACCGCAAGGCTCTGTGCTGGGACCGCTGCTATTTAGCCTGTTCCTAAAAGACATCGCCAGTTGCAAAAACTGTATTATATTACATGTTTGTCGGTAATGCGACTGAGACCAAATATGTCTGTCATAGTATACTCGACTTCGAGAAGGCTTTCGACAGCTTGAATCGAGATGCTATCTGGCTGGCCTTGCGCAGGAGAGGCATTCCAGAAAAGCTTATAGCTATTATCAAGGCTACATATGAGGGCGGCAAGTGTCACGTCGTGCACAATGGTAAGGTGTCGGAGGACTTTGAAGTCCAAAGTGGAGTACGTCAAGGGTGCATACTGTCCCCACTATTGTTCTTGGTGGTTATCAGCGATGTACTCCGTGCAGCATTGACGGAAGCTAATTCTGGAATTCGTTGGACTATGACATCTTACCTTAAACACCTAGATTACGCTGACGATGTTTGTCTACTTTCACATCGGATAATGGATCTTCATTTGATGGCCCAAAATCTAGAAGCTGAGGCAAACAAAGTGGGGCTAAAAATAAACACAGCCAAAACAAAAGCCCTGAGTACTTCCAATACCCGCGCTCAACTTAACATTGCCGGAAAGCAAGTCGAGAAAGTTGATAACTTTCTATATTTAGGAAGTGTCGTCTCGGCTAATCGCGGTGGCACCGAACTGGATGTGTGCAGCAGAATCGGGAAGGCTAAAGCTGCGTTCGGAATGCTATCCAAAATCTGGAGAAGCAATGTTATTAGCTTAAGAACCAAGCTACGACTGTTCCGCTCCAACGTAGAATCAGTGCTGCTTTATGGGTGCAGTACCTGGAAGGTGGACACCATTAACACACGCAAGCTGCAAGTCTTCGTAAACAAATGCTTAAGAATCATCTTGAGGATTTTTTGGCCGAACCGCATCTCCAACGAACAACTTTATCTGAGAACGGGCCAAGAACCTATAAGCATTACTATACGAAGAAGAAAGTGGCAATGGATTGGACACACCCTACGGCGCGAAGACAACTCCATTGCGAAATACGCTATGCAGTGGAATCCGCTCACCCAGGCAGGCAGAATAGCGGGACGCCCTAGGCAAACGTGGCGCAGAACAGTTGAGGAGGAATCGAGCTCTTTAGGAATGAGTTGGAGGCAGCTCAAACGCGTTGCAGAACTCCGAACACGATGGCGCGCAGGCGTGGTTGACGCCCTATGCCCCCCGAGGGGTTAAAGGACATAATGAAATAAATGAAATGATAGTATACTCCCTGCAGCAAAGAGGTCCTCCGGTAGGACGTACTGTAGTGTGCAGGACATTTTCTACAAACATGCATTCATACCTATGAAGTAATGTTTCTGAAATTTTCATAAGGAATGGTGATAGTCTGAGGTCCTGCCATGGGAGCATGTGCCAACCTTTGACTTCTATATCCAGATACAACTATACAACTTTCCAAGGCAACGTTAAAAAATCACACCAACAACTCACTACAATGTCTATGAACTCAGGACGGGTTCAGCCTTTAATGCGCTTTATTTTCTACACCATGTGGCTTCGGAATTTTAACTGCCCAGCCCATATGTCAACTGTCAATTTCACCGCAAACAACTTTAGTTTTATCACCGTATTCCCGCCCATTGAGGTACATCCCAAAACATTTGCTTTACACAAATCTATTTGTTATGACCGCTTAATTTATACTTTCACACAACAAGTTCCAGTTTAATAGCCCGGCCCCTACTAACCCACTAGCACTCTAAAGGCACTCCGTTAAAACTTTTAAACACCTTCCAAAACGAAACCACAAAATAACTTCCTAATCACACGTTTAACACCTTAGAGCGGTCGTAATTATTCAAATGACGCCAATAGCACAACAATACCCCAAAATTGCTATCTTAAATGTCAAAACTCAAATTTACTCAGCCGTCAAATCAGCGACATTCTGTCGTTTCTTTTTGATTTTATATTTCCGCTTCCATAATTTTTTGTTATTTTTTTATGAAAGATCACCAACAACATACTAAATCGATCGTTGATCGTGTAGAGTAGAAAAGATGTTTTACGATCGACACTACAAAAATCCCCCCAAAAACAAGCGCATTAAACGTCAACTTGAGGCGTTAAATGTATCTAGATGCGAGGATTCCGTCATAATTTGTGTGAAGTCTGTCTACGTGTCCCCTCTCCGGCCGCGGCGCATTTAACAAGATCAGTTAATTTATTGCATTTAAATTCACTACGATCGTACGATCTCCCCGAAAAATGTTAATTGCTCCTGCAAATGTTTGGCATTCCTCATACCTAGGTATGTAGTATCCAAAGAGATGTGAGGGAAACTAAATTTTTAAAAATTTATCGATCGATCGATCTTCGATTTGATTGATTTAAAACAAAAAAAAAAAGAAGATAAATCGATCAGATTACGATCGCGATCGGCTTGGAACCTTTTATCATCCCTAATTGTTGTATCTCCCTCCACCCCATATGCGAGTGTTATCAAAGGATGCGCAAGCGCATAACCTCCGTGAAAGTAAGGAACACCGTCTGTCCGCTCAGCAGCAGCAAACCGCCAAACCGCCAAGCCGCCAAGAAGTGATTGATGTTAATGAGCCGCGATATACAAGCCCAATCACTATTACATTGGGCGACGAGAGAGTATGTGTGTGTCAGCAAGACCTACGGCAAGATCGCGCAAGGAACTCGTTTCTCTCTCACTCGAATGAAAGGATTCACTCCTGCGTCATGTTATAAATTGATTTTTTTAATTACGACATACCGATCGCTATCAATTGATCAACTGTACAAGATAACAATGTAAGATAAACGGGGCGCGATCAATTGATCCTCAGCAGCATGTCGAGTCGAGGGTCGGGATATGTGGAACGTGATTAGCATATTGGGGCGGGAATGCAGGGAGCAAGGCTCATTTTGGTTCTTATATGCGCAAATGGCCCATGGGATATCTTAATTAAAATGACTTATACCAGGCCGGGCGTTCTTCGATCACGGCGATCGAGATGGGTAAGTACGAGTAGATGCATTTTGTCCAGTCGTTGCCAAGTCATTGGTGAAAGAATACATCATATTCATTTTGAAGGGATCAACGCGTCTACAGAATTGTAGGCCAAATATATCATCATTTACAGTGAACCACGTCTATGTATCTAACACTGAAGTACAACTTTTTGTACTCGATAAGCATTCGCTCCAACCAGATAGACTCAGATTAATGCCTATAGTACGAAGGAATAGATTTGCATATCTTACAATGCTGCGTACGAAATCACCACCGTCGCGTCGCAAGATAACTGCCAAAGCTTTTACCAATCGAGTGTTCCAATATTTTTTTAGAAAAACCTAGAAGCAAGGGCGGTTCCTACCTCGTAGTACAATGGACCAGAGCGAGTCTGAGTGCTCTAGAATTTGGGTTACCTTTTTATTAAAAAAAGTGCGGAAAGTCAGTGATAGCACTGCGACAAAGCCAATAGTCAAGATTCATTTCATCAATTTGCTGTCACCGCTGGTTTAGTCTAGAATGTGGGGAGACACTTACTAGCTCTACGAGCAGAAAAGAGGAATAGAAGCACAAGCTGAGAAGGGGAATGAAAATAGTTTGAAGAGACTAAGAACTACAAAATTAAGGACGTCTGCAATTTTTATTAAAAGTAAAAAGAACAGTTTAAGGCCCCGTGCAGGGACGGGCTAAGAATATCGCTGCTGCGCCCCCCAACAACTAGCGCTTGTCGTAAAAGGCGACTAAGGGGAAAATTAAGATCTAGGCAATATAGCACTCAAGTGAGCCTAGCGACACATATACCACCTTAAAAACCCTCCCACAAGTGTGCATGCGAGTCCGTGGGTTGACACGACTGGAGATCACCGATGTCATAGAAGAAAGATCAAACAATACTAAAACAGGAGCATGCACGTGTGAAACAACAAACACCATTGCAATATGGTAATTTTGCAAAACTGTATCATTATGGTAATACTTGCTAAAAGGAAAGGCACCACCCCGTCAGGCACTACCACTGCTGTGCATGGTACTGATCCTGGACCGAGCAGAAATGTTCGGGTCAGAGCTATACGGATTCCGGGGGCTAGCAAAATAATGAAACAGTTTGGAAGAAATATGAGGGTCGTGGGTTGGAACGTTGGAAGAATGACCGGTCGAAGTTATGAGCTGGAAGAGATGATGAATAGAAGGCGGGTGGATATCTCGTGTGTCCAAGAGGCGAAATGGAAAAACACCGGAAATCGGGCGCGTTTCTTGGACGTTAGGACAAAAGATTACAAGATGTTCTACTACGGAACGAAAAAGGCTAGGAATGGAATCGGTATCATCCTTGCGGCAGAGCTACTTGGAAACGTCTTGAGCATTTCGAAGTCCAGTGACCGTTTGATGTCTCTCAAACCAGTAATACAAGGAGAGGTGTGGAATATTGTCAGTGCATATTCTCCCCAAAATGGGTGCAATCAGGGAGATAAATATGCATTTTGGGTAGATTTCTTCAATCTCCTTAAGAACATCCCAAAGGAAGAGTTTCTGTTTGTTGGAGGAGATTTAAATGGACATGTCGGGAAATCAAACGAAGACTATGAAGACGGCAATGGAGGACTGGGATACGGCATCAGGAAACTTTCTGGTGAAGACATCCTAAGCATGTGCAAATCACACGGTCTTATCGTGTTAAATACCATGTTCATCAAACAAAGCCGACACCTGATCTTTTACAGCAGTGGTGGGGATGAAACTCAGATTGACTACCATTTGGTAGCAAGTTTCATAAAGCCTCGGGTATAAGATTGCAAAGTGATCCTGGGAGAGGCAATCGCTCGGAGGCAATCGTCTCCTGCTAACAGAAATTTTTATGAGAACACCGAAGAAAAGCAAACAAACAAGGGTCTCTGAGAAAATCAAGTGGTACAATCTGGACAAAGAAAAAGGCGAGGCTTTCGTTTTCGTAATGATAAATTACCTCTCTCACACCATCAACGGAGCTGAGGATGAAGAGTGCAGAGCACAAAATAAGTGGGATTCCCTACAGCGAACTTGCTTAAAGAAGGCCAAATCACTGCCAGGAGCTTCAAAAGGCGACCATCAACACGTCAAAGAAACATGGTGGTGGAGTGATGAAGCTAAGAAAGTGATAAATGAGATGAAAGCGGCTTTCAAAGCTTAGTCAAAGTGCCCCTCTAATAATAGTGACGAAAAAGTTCGCCTCGAAATGGAATGCAGATGTTGCAAGAAAAAAGCGAAGAAGAAGTGCGCCCAGCTTCAAGCAGAGAGTACGGAGGGCCTGTATCGGGAGCTGGAGAAAATATCTTCCCCGGTTGCTGATGCAAGCCAGGTTATCCAGGAGCTGCGAAGACACAATATGAACAAGAGCGCAACCATCTTCAAAATAGCCGCCCAAAGAAGGAGAAATGCTCAGGAGATTCGTTGGCCAAAGTTCATTAACAATGCTGATGGCCAGCGTCTTGTGGATGACGACAAAATTCTGCAGAGGTGGCGGCAGTATTGTAAAGATCTTTTAAATGAACAGTTTCCTCGGCTATACTTTCCAAGAGCCACGCCTAACTGTGAAGAAATACCCGACATTACAGTCGAAGATTTTAGTGAGGCCGTAAAATACTCCAAAAAACGAAAAGCGGTTGGTCCAGACGAGATGCCCTCTAAGTTCTGAAAAAAGATGGGAGACGTCGGGTTCAGATGGCTCAGAATTCTTATCTCCAAATTCGTGAGAGGTGATCCAATGCCGAATCAATGGAGGGAAAGTTACCTTCTCCCTGTATACAAAGGGAAGGGTGATACGCGAAACTGTGATAACTACCGTTCGATCAAGCTGATGTCACACACCATGAAGATCGTTGAGCGGGTATTAGGTGGCCGACTGCGGGGTTGTCTCGGGTAAATCAACCACAGATGCAATCCAAAGGATCATAATGGAAAAACATCGTGATTGCTTAAGGGATTTGCGTATTGTATTGGTTGACTTTGAAAAGGCATTCGACAGACAACCACGAGATCTAGTATGGGTGGCGCTAAGACATCGAGGGGTTCCAGAAACCTATATACAGATGATCATGGACATGTACGAGGGAGTAAAGACAAGAGTAAGATGCCCCGCTGCATTTACTGAAGAATTCCCAATCAAAGTCTTGGTGCACCAGGGAAGCGTCTTAAGTCCTTTGCTCTTTATTACAGTCCTTGATTATTTGCTTGAAGGTAAAGTGATGGACCCCGAGGTATATCAGTTATTCTTTGCTGACGATGGAGCCATCAGAAGTGGTATTGCCACGTTCAAAGAAGAGATCATTTGAACCCCGTTAAAAAGGCAATATCAATGCACGTTCCAAAGACATCGCGATGTAGGAAAGGCAGGCCTATAAACTCCTGGATCAGACAAATGCGAAGACATCGGCATTTCATTGGCCTCAGTAACTGAGTGATCCAAAATCGGCAGGCCTGCCGATATTTTCTGAGGTCAAATAGGCGAACCCTAAAACCTAGAAATGCGGTGAAGTGGGAGGGTTGTGATCCCTTATTTTCGGATCATAACCTCGCTGATAAAAGGAAGAAGAAGAAGATAGGAGCAGTTTATCCAAGGATCGTGTATACGAATTGTATCGAACTTGACTTACACCCACCCCTATATTTGGAGATTCATCTTATTCAATGAATTTGACAGCATATTATCATAAATATGCTATCTTCGTGGGGATAGCTCAATTGCTGGATAATTTGAAGCTTAGCCCATAATCCTCTCAATACTATTCTCCGTCCTTGGTTAAATTTTTCCCATTTTATGCTGTTTTTTCCAAGAAAATTCCCCACGATCCTAGTGTCATATCCGTCTCCCCAATCCATACTTCCAAAACAAATAACACATCATCTCTTTCTGATTTCTTTTGAAATTAACAATAAATTCACCACTTGAAGGATAAACATTTTGCAAGAAACAAATTTAAAAAAAACTTTTCATCCTAATGACGGATAATATCCCATCACATTCAAAAAGGACACTCAGTACACCAAGTTCACCCTGAACTTCTCCTTTCTTCAGCACAAAAATGTATCCAAAAATAGAAGCAAACATCCGACAATCCTCCTTAACACACAAATCCTCTTCTAGGACATTTTATCTCGTGTGCCACAAAAAGAAGAAAAAGTTATCTCAACGCGACAGCTAGACGCCATGTCTCTCCTTGGATACAGTGCAAACGAAAGGATCACGAAACCTCTAGGAACTGCTAGGCGGGAGATTTTAAGAAAATGAAATGTCCTCCCTCCTGGTCCTTTCTTTAATTTTCATCAAACACAATGTCGTAGAAGCAAATTTAAAGCAAAATCCAATTGTTATAGCGGGACAGAGGACAACATTGTGGCAGTTTCTAATAGTTTTTCCTTGTTATACAATTTCGTCCTTATTTTTCGTTTTCTTCTTCCATTACCTTCACCTCGGTTTTGGGCCTTTCTTTTCTTATGCAATGCAGCAATAAAGACGAAAAGTTTTCCACCACCACCCTTTTGAACTTTTACTCCCCAGTGGGTGATTAGGATCCTTCCTCCAATATATCCTTGTTCCAGAAGAAAACAAAAAAAAAAAATGAAAACTCCAACGAAGGTAGTTTGAGTGCTTATTTGTGTGTTTGCAAGCCTACGTCAGATGAATACAAATGGACATCATCCAACGGAGGGGGGGAATGGTGTTTCCCTATTTAATGAGGATTCTCCTCACATCCCACATCAAGTGTTGAGTCATTCGTTTCACTCGGGGGATTGGTGTATACCAAAAACAAAAAAAAAAAGGAAAAGTCTAGG
This sequence comes from Brachypalpus laphriformis, assembly GCA_945910035.1. Taxonomy (NCBI): domain Eukaryota; kingdom Metazoa; phylum Arthropoda; class Insecta; order Diptera; family Syrphidae; genus Brachypalpus; species Brachypalpus laphriformis. Next base: position 13,000,929 of record OX246755.1, read on the forward strand.
AGTTCCTTCCCCATCCGCATCGGCTTGGCAGACGATGGGTAAAGTTGATTCAGTTTAAGTTATCGACTGTAGAGCAACTTCAGCGTGTAGAGTGTATCCTTTTAAGGGATAATGCATAAATTACGAAGAAGAGTGTAGTCACTTTTGGGCAATGTAGGTCACGAGGTCGAAGGAGTGCTTTTTATTGGCCTCCGAGGAGAGGGAATTGATTTTCGGTTCGGTTCTCATGGGAATTGATGGGGAAGGGTGTGAGCTCTCAAGAAGGTTGGAGGTAATTGGTATGGTAATGAGAAATGATTGCCAGAAACAGAGAAGAGAAAACCGGAGGCAGGATGACTTAAGAGGGTTACTTTGTGGAATGCAACTTTAATTCGAGGAAAAGTTTCAGGATATATCATCATGGTTGAGGCCGGAATAATTTGCTGCAATTTAACACATGAAGGGTAGATAGGTTCTGAGGAACTGAGTACAGACATCAGGAGAAACTGCAGCAAAATCAATTTCAACGATGGGTCGGAACGCCTAGATTGGATCTACATTTTATTTTGTCCTTTCTGTGCAATTTTCCATTCATTGGTGTTATGAAAGATGAAGGGAAACATATCTCATTGTTGGATTGATCCCATAATGACCATCTGCTCAATTCGTGTGTAATATTGCATCCGGCGTGTTTAGAAATTGGTAAACGTCCTGTGTCCTTTATTTTCGTAATTTTAACGTCTTCGACTGCATAGACGTTGCAGAACTTTCTGAATTTTGTGGGACAAATAAATCGTTCTCATTTCTCACTTTACTTTACTTTGCGTGGCCCTACAGTCTACGGTGCAACTGGGTCTACACCAACACGCGTAACATTTCGCTTGTGCTCACCATTGAAGCTCTCTTAGTTGGATTTTAAAACTCTCCGGCTTCCAAAGACACTGGATCTTCTCCGCTAGGTCAATGTCGCTGTACAGCTCCTCCAATTTATGGTTAGATCTTTCTCTCCATATACCGTCAACATAGATAGAACTGTGGATGTTCCTTCAAGCAATCAAGACCTAGGACCGCGACCAGTTTCTGATCAACACTAACTTTATAACTATCCTCTTTTTCCTTTTATCAGCGAGGTTATGATCCGAAAATAAGGGATCACAACCCTCCCACTTCACCACATATCTACTGATCCGCCTGTGGGGTTCGCCTATTTGACCTCAGAAAATATCGGCAGGCCTGCCGATTTTGGATCACTCGGTTACTGTCGTCGCATTTGTCTGATCCAGGCTTTCATAGACCTGCCTTTTCTACATTACGATGTCTTTAGAACGTGCATTGATATTGCCTTTTTAACAGGGTTCAAATGGTCTCTTCATTGATCGTGGCAATACCAGCTGAGCCGGTCGCGCTCTATTTTTTGTACGATGGTTTTCTTGATGTGAAAGCTTCCACGGATCTTCGAACTTCTTATTCGATCAAGCTTTGTCACTCCTGCTGTCATGCGAAGCATCTTCATCTCAGCTGCCGTTAATTTACTCTCATACGTTTTGTACATCGTCCAACATTGTGAACCGTATGTGAGCGCTGGATGCACAACTGCGGTGTAGAGCCTTCCTTTCAACTTAGGGGCCTTTCTCGGCCACAGAAAATAGTGGAATTTTCTCGCCACTTCATCCACCCTACGCTTACGCGATGATTGATGTCGTCATCACAGGTTGCTTTGCTATTGATCATAGATCCCAGATTAAACTTTTCGCACTTGGGAAGCATTCAAATAAATGTCTGGAATAGGCCTGAGTGGATCAGAGAACGGGCAACACAAGTACTCTGTCTTTTTTGAACTCATGCGATACCCATTTCCCTCCAGAGCGTCCACCCACACATCAATTGCTCGTTGCAGGGATGTAGGATCCTCACTTATGATGGGTCCATCGTCAGAAAAGAATAACTGATGTACCTTGGGGTCCACCACTTTACCTTCAAGCAGATAATCAAGGACTGTAATAAAGAGCAAAGGACTTAAAACGCTTCCCTGGTGCACCCTGACTTTGATTGGGAACTCTTCGGTTACTCCAGCGGAGCATCTTACCCTTGTCTTTGCTCTTTCGTACATGTCCATGATCACCTATACATAGGTTTCTGGAACCCCTCGATGTCTTAGCGCCACCCATATCAGATCTCGTGGTTGTCTGTCGAATGCCTTTTCAAAGTCAACCAATACAATATGCAAATCCCTTAAGGAATCACGATGTTTTTCCATTATGATCCTTATACTTTGAATTGCATCTGTGGTTGATTTACCCGAGACAAACCCGCACTGATCATCAGATAGCCGTATTATTTTTCGCAGTCGGCCACCTAATACCCGCTCAACGATCTTCATGGTGTGTGACATCAGCTTGATCGAACGGTAGTTATCACAGTTTCGCGTATCACCCTTCCCTTTGTATACAGGGAGAAGGTAACTTTCCCTCCATTGATTCGGCATTGGATCACCTCTCACGAATTTGGAGATAAGAATTCTGAGCCATCTGAACCCGACGTCTCCCATCTTTTTTCAGAACTTAGAGGGCATCTCGTCTGGACCAACCGCTTTTCGTTTTTTGGAGTATTTTACGGCCTCACTAAAATCTTCGACTGTAATGTCGGGTATTTCTTCACAGTTAGGCGTGGCTCTTGGAAAGTATAGCCGAGGAAACTGTTCATTTAAAAGATCTTTACAATACTGCCGCCACCTCTGCAGAATTTTGTCGTCATCCACAAGACGCTGGCCATCAGCATTGTTAATGAACTTTGGCCAACGAATCTCCTGAGCATTTCTCCTTCTTTGGGCGGCTATTTTGAAGATGGTTGCGCTCTTGTTCATATTGTGTCTTCGCAGCTCCTGGATAACCTGGCTTGCATCAGCAACCGGGGAAGATATTTTCTCCAGCTCCCGATACTCTCTGCTTGAAGCTGGGCGCACTTCTTCTTCGCTTTTTTCTTGCAACATCTGCATTCCATTTCGAGGCGAACTTTTTCGTCACTATTATTAGAGGGGCACTTTGACTAAGCTTTGAAAGCCGCTTTCATCTCATTTATCACTTTCTTAGCTTCATCACTCCACCACCATGTTTCTTTGACGTGTTGATGGTCGCCTTTTGAAGCTCCTGGCAGTGATTTGGCCTTCTTTAAGCAAGTTCGCTGTAGGGAATCCCACTTATTTTGTGCTCTGCACTCTTCATCCTCAGCTCCGTTGATGGTGTGAGAGAGGTAATTTATCATTACGAAAACGAAAGCCTCGCCTTTTTCTTTGTCCAGATTGTACCACTTGATTTTCTCAGAGACCCTTGTTTGTTTGCTTTTCTTCGGTGTTCTCATAAAAATTTCTGTTAGCAGGAGACGATTGCCTCCGAGCGATTGCCTCTCCCAGGATCACTTTGCAATCTTATACCCGAGGCTTTATGAAACTTGCTACCAAATGGTAGTCAATCTGAGTTTCATCCCCACCACTGCTGTAAAAGATCAGGTGTCGGCTTTGTTTGATGAACATGGTATTTAACACGATAAGACCGTGTGATTTGCACATGCTTAGGATGTCTTCACCAGAAAGTTTCCTGATGCCGTATCCCAGTCCTCCATTGCAGTCTTCATAGTCTTCGTTTGACTTCCCGACATGTCCATTCAAATCTCCTCCAACAAACAGAAACTCTTCCTTTGGGATCTGCTTAAGGAGATTTTGGAAATCTACCCAAAATGCATATTTATCTCCCTGATTGCACCCATTTTGGGGAGAATATGCACTGACAATATTCCACACCTCTCCTTGTATTACTAGTTTGAGAGACATCAAACGGTCGCTGGACTTCGAAATGCTCAAGACGTTTCCAAGTAGCTCTGCCGCAAGGATGATACCGATTCCATTCCTAGCCTTTTTCGTTCCGTAGTAGAACATCTTGTAATCTTTTGTCCTAACGTCCAAGAAACGCGCCCGATTTCCGGTGTTTTTCCATTTCGCCTCTTGGACACACGAGATATCCACCCGCCTTCTATTCATCATCTCTTCCAGCTCATAACTTCGACCGGTCATTCTTCCAACGTTCCAACCCACGACCCTCATATTTCTTCCAAACTGTTTCATTATTTTGCTAGCCCCCGGAATCCGTATAGCTCTGACCCGAACATTTCAGCTCGGTCCAGGATCAGTACCATGCACAGCAGTGGTAGTGCCTGGCGGGGTAGTGCCTTTCCTTTTAGCAAGTATTACCATAATGATACAGTTTTGCAATATTACCGTAGTGCGATGGTATTTGTTGTTTGACACGTGCATGCTCCTGTTTTAGTATTGTTTGATCTTTCTTCTATGGCATCGGTGATCTCCAGTCGTGTCAACCCACGAACTCGCATGCACACTTGTGGGAGGGTTTTTAAGGTGGTATATGTGTCGCTAGGCTCACTTGGGTGTTATATTGCCTAGATCTGATTTGTGCCCTTAGTCGCCTTTTACGACAAGCGCTAATTGTTGGGGGGCGCTGCAGTGATATTCCTAACCCGTCCCTGCACGGGGATATAAGCTGTGTAGCTAGTATTATAGATAAGCGCTTTGTTCGAAGTGTTGACAATTGTAATGTCATTGTAAATGAGCGTGTCATTGACAAGCCCGAATTCTTTATGTTTTTAGCAAATGGCTAAACGCACTTTCCTCAGTTGGGTTACTTATTTTACTTATGTCTTGTATCCCCTTATGGGTCCTAGAGCATCTACTACGCCTTCGCGCCATCGTGTACGGTTTCTGGCAATGTGTCTCAGCTCTCCCCAACTTTTCTCCACCTGCCGTGCCTCCTTCTCGATTGTTCTGCGCCATGTTCTCCTCGGACCGCCAAGTCTTTTGCCATCCTGAGTTAGAAGGTTGCATTGCATAGCATGGGCGCAGTGGCGTAAGTGGTTAGTGTGTCGGATCACTACGTATAAGGTTCCAAGTTCGAATCCCAGAAAACACCAAAAAGTTTTTTCACGGTCCCATCTCTCGCGAGCGTCTGACAAACATCCGAGAGTATTGTTGTCACGAAAAAGCTTCTCAAATCGCCGTTCGGATTCGGCATTAAACTGTAGGTCCCTTCCATTCGTGTGAAAATATAACGCACACAACATGAATGGTTGCGAGAAGCTAGGCCCTGACACTTAAAGAGCTGTTGCGCCAAATATTTATTTATTTATTTGTGGCATAGCATGTTCACTATGGAACTGTCATCTGTAACGTGTGACTAATCCACTGCCACATCCGTCGGTGGATGATTGTGCTTATTGGTTCTTGACCCATTCTCTAGAAAACGTGTTTGTTTTGCGCAGCCAGCGACTAATGAACTTTTACAGCTTTCTGGTGATAGTAGTGGTCACTCTCCATGTTCTGTATCCATATTTATAACACGGATTCAACGTTGGAGCTAGCCCTGTGGTTGGACTAGCCTTGTAAGAATGAAAACTTAGCTCTGCCAAACTGATAGACTCTCTGCAGCTCGCGTTGTACAACGCATTTTCCTTAAGTTTGATACCCTTTGAACTGTTAGGCATCAAGGTTTTCATTCCAAGAATGATTATGTTTGATTTATCGGGTCTGTCGGATGCGATTGCGGATTTCTGGGATCCTTTCAATGTGTCGGATCTGACAAATTCGTCGGATTTGTCGGATCTGTTGTATCTGTCGGATGTGATGAATTCATCGGACTTGTCGTATCTCTCTGTTGGTTTTCAAATTTCAAATAATTACGAAAAATAGCCTGTAGCCGCAACTATTAGCTTATAACCCCTCACATTGCCGCCACTTCAGTGACTTGTCCACCATTCCCAATGTAAGCAATAATTCGACGAAACCTTTACCTACTCCAACATATTTAACAAAAGTCTACTTGTCATAAGTTAATTAACAAAACAAAACGCCGCCGCCGGCCGGATAGTATAATTTATGATTGAATGCAATTAAAGAGGCCTCCAGCTGCCTGGCTTCATTGATAAACTTGTTAATTTGGTGTTAATATCCTTTTTTCTGTTCAATTCTCTTCTTTATATTTCGAGATCTTATCCCAACTGACCCTTGAATTTACGACATTAAGGACTTCTCTGCGTTTTGAATCATTGGTGGTCTTTAAACAAATCCAGGACGTGTTTGAAATTTCTGTGGCCATCGTGTACTTCTTTATGATTTATTATGCGGGTCAGGCACGAGATCGAGATATAAAAATGTTATCATAATAAAATGAAATGTTTATTGTGCTGCTTGTGTTTTTTGTCCTTTTTTTGTTAAGCCTAAGGGTGAATTTTGGAATTCAACTAGGAATTCTCTGGGGTTGGGGATGTGGTATTTGCTTTCAATTTGTATCAGGACGTTTTGTACGATATACTTAGGTAAACTGTTCGAACTGTCGCGGTTCATATAGAAACAAGGCAGAAAGAATAAGAAATACAGGGAGCAGCCTTTCACAATGTCACGCTCGTTGTAAGATTGTGTCCAGCGTATGTTGAATGCACATGGTTTCCTCATCTCGATATTCATAAGCAGACATGGCGGTCCAATGATCATGTAACGATCAACCAAATTGATCATATTGCGATCGACGCAAGGCATGCCTCCAGTATTCTGGATGTGCGCACTGTAGGGGGAGAAAGAAATACAGTTTGTACTTTTGCTTTGGATTTGCACTCACTACAGACTAATTTAAGTCCATGATCATTCCAATTGCCATCCTCGTATTCCCAAATTGTTCTCCACGATGTATGCACGAGAACTGGGCAGCCACCATATAATGATCCGATCTTCCAAGAGGAGCAGAATGAATATTTCTTCGGAAGCTGTTAGAATATTTTATTAAGAACAGGCATAGAGTATTTTGACGGTTAATGTGGGGAATGCTTAGGCGAACCCCATAGAAGGATCAGTAAAAATGCGGTGAAGTGGAAGCGCTATGATCCCTTGTTTTCGGATCATAACCTCGCTGAAATAGGAAGAAGAAGAAGAAGAATGTCGGGAATGCTTGTCGCTTTGGCTTCGTGCTGAGTGAGATGATTGTCCTCTACGCAGACATCGGTGTAACAACCTGCAAGTATTGTTAGCCCAGCCTGAAACTTTAAACACTATCAAATACATTTGACCCCCATGAATGTGTCAACATAATTTCCGCACTTGGATTGAATTAAAAGGATCTAATCCCCCCCAACACCCGCTTATCGATTTATCGACCTGTTTTGTTCATAAATAATTCCTCTAATTAAAAAATGATGTCCATAACCTCAAATCCCCATAAAAATCAGTCAAAACGAGTGAAAATAAATGTCAAACAGCTCCTCCAAGACAAATAAAACCTCAGGATCTTCGTAGTCGCCTAACTAGGGAAAACATTCCTTTCTCCATCTCCATCTCCAATTTCCATTTTTTTTTTTCTTTTTACGATCCGTCGATCAGATCAAGCGCGCATCCAAACACCGATATTGCGCCAACAAATAAAATGCATTAAGATTATCATTCCCGCACCGCGCAGGATAGACCGCCGCCGAAAGGAGTCCGGCCACGGCAGCAGCTAGCGTAGCGTATCCGAATTGAGATGCGGCCATAGATAACAAAATTATAATCATTACTACGCCGGATAATGACGATCTCATGTTGATAATGGGCAAACAGGGCACTTTTGTGTACTTTTATTGCCCCTTGAGCGCGACGCGACAAGTGCACACGGGGTCAACATGGTTTCTGGTTGTGTCCCGCGAAGACAATGGGATCCCGCCCAGCAGAGAGGCGCATAGATGGATGAATGCCAGTTTGATCGAAATGTTGTTCTCTCGATTATGGTTCGAAATAGTTTATGGGCCAATAGAAATCGGATTTTATTGCTGTGCGGTAGTTCTGACAAGATACGGTTTCGGTCAGGGTGTTGGTAGGGTTCTCTATTGAGGAATATGATTTCCAGAGCTGGTTGTGAATGGGATGAAGGAAAAGGTGACGAGGTTTACCGTGGGAAGTCATTCAGAATGGGTAGATGATTTTGAAATTAGTTAACAGGGCAACATCGTTGTTAATAACGTCACACAGAAGCTTTGAATTTGGGGAAAAAAATTGCCCTTAGTGCGGAATATGTTGAGTACTGGTATAGTGGCCCGCCTTAGAGAAGAAGTCCAACCTATCCATAATGGAAAAAGATCCACAATTTGCACGTCTCAGGCTCTCCTGTCTTCTCCAACAGCGGCGCTCCAAACCATGGTCTACCTACTTCAATTGAGATCATCAGTAAACAATTGACTACCAGCTCGGCAATAAGACTGAGAGGCTCCAAGCAATGGAAGGAGTAAACCACGGGACACGCCAAAGCACTTTCTATGCACCGTCATCTCCCCAATTTCACTAACCACCTGCCCACTGAATATGACATCAACAGGACCTAGATGCACTCAATACCGGACAAAACTGAGTGGACGCAGTGCCATGTCCTGTACAACGAATCGAGGTCAATTTATATGGATGGGTCCAAAACCAAGGACGCAGTCGGTGTCGGAATCTTCTCGGAAGATCGGGATATACACCTCTCTTTTAACTCTTCAAACCATTGAAGCGTTTGTCAAGCCGAACTTACTGCGGTTCGCTAAGCCACTGACTGGCTAGCGGCTAATACACTATCAACATCGGCGGTCATCAAATTCCTCGCATTCAGCACTACGAAATCTAAGGTAGTGAAAGACTACCGCGTATCCCTTAACGAGGTAGTTGGACAGTACAATCTCACCCTTTGCTGGGTACCAGGTCACCGGGTCACTGAACAGCTGTCGAACTGGCTTGACAGTATAAATAGAATAGGAAATACCAACATTGAGGCGCCAACATCTTATATTAAGTACTTTATCCAGGTCGACACAGGAAAAGCGACCAACCATTGTTGGCAACATCTAGGCCAATGCAACACCGCTAGACAACTTTGACCAACACCTAACAAATTTTGGTCCGTCGGACTCCTAAAATACAAGAGAGAGACCCTCTTCCAAATAATAATCGTTCTCATCGGACACTGCGTTATAGGAAGACATTGCCAAAGACTAGACATCTCCTATAATTACTTCTGCAGAAGCTGTAGGCATGAAGAGGAGGAAGAGACCACCAGTCACCTCCTATGTGGTTGTTCTGCGCTCGCCAACATTAGAAAGGCCGTCCTGGATGAATACTCTTTCAATAATCTAAATGATCTCGTCATCGCCCGCACGGCTAAAATCAACTCCTGCATACAAGAAGCAAATGGTTCCTAGAGTAAAAAGTTGACCCACCCACCTTAGACATCGGCAGTACAATGGACCTATATCTGGTCTAAGTGCATCCTTACCGAGGGCAGATGCCAACCAACCAACCAACCAAAGTATACATATTGGCAGAGGTTTGGCACTGAAGAAGCGGTTGATTTAAGAATGTCCTTAAAATTGATATTGCGCCCTGAAATTGAGATTGAATTGAGAGACATGGCACCCAACTAAGCTCTGCCCTCACGAAATAATTTACCCCGACAGAGAGGATAAGCTAAGGCCTATAATACCGCAACAGAATGAATTTGCCATTTATACTGATGCGTCCTATGGCGATGGGGTAGCGGGGCCCGGTATTCACTCTCAGGTCTTAAACCTACAAATCTCCCCACCATTTTCGGAAACATGCAGTGTCTTCCAAATCGAGGTCGCCGTCGATATCGCCATCTATATTGAGAGTCAAGCTGTGCTCAAGGCGGTAGGTTTCCACATAATCGAATCTGAAGTAGTCAGAAGTAGCCGCACAGTGCTTAAGGCAAAACCGTGTCAGATTACGTTGGGTATCTGGACACTGCGGTATAGGGGGAAATAAGATGACGACTTGACGAGAAAAGGGCTGCGATCATGTGATATAGTACACGATTAAAATCGATCTAATCAGCTGGCCTAAAACGGACAAGCATAGAAGGCCATAGAGTATCTAAGGCCTTGATGCCTAATGGCTTCTTCAATGTTGAATTTTTTGAACCATTAATGGATGCAATGGATAGTTGCTGTAAAGCCATTACAGTTTGTAAGGAATACCTTGTAAGACAGCGCTAAGGGAAACATTCCTTGTACAATACGCAGCTTCAAATAGCAAGACCGGATGATACAATATCCGCCGAAATTTGGAAACTGTTGATTCGGTTCTTCACTGGCTAATGGTCATCTTTAGAGGTTGTTTTGATTTAATCCACATTTCCAAGGTATGGACAGAAGTCAATGTGATTTTCATACCAAAGGTAATAGCTCACGAATAGCTCACAGGTAATAGCTCACGAATTTACCCTAAAGATCTCCTTTGGAAAGGACTTGTAGAAGCTGTGGTAACCAAAGCCATCAGAGCACTTATGGTGTGCAGGAACATTTCAGGGAAAACCTGGGGATGCCTTACCAGAGTCAACAGGCTGGGAGAAGAAAATAAAGTACATGTACCAGGACATGTAGGAGTGGAGGAGAACGAAACAGCTGATAAACTTGCAAGAAAAACACCAGACGCGCTTTCCCTTTCGTGGTATAGGATCCTACAAAATACAGAAAGAATTAAGGAAAGAGGAAGAGAACAAATGGGTAAAGCATTGGAATGATAAAAAGAAGAAAAGAAGCAGGACCGACTTCACATCTTGACGGGCATGTTAACTGGTCACTTCAGACTCCAGGACCTCCATAGGAAACTGTGAATAGAGCGATACGAAGGAACATATTGCCATCCAATTCTCTTCCGACCGTAACATATGGTCGAGGAGTAATGACGGACTTGGCAGAGTAATTCTCCATGCCGTGAAACGTGTGCAGTAAAACACTGCGTGCTCCGTATCTTCATCTTCACCTGGGCATTCCGGGCAGGATGGTGAGTTATCGTGTCCAAATCGGTGTAGATATTTGCGGTAGCCACCGTGGCCAGACAGGAACTGCGTTAGATGGTAGTTGCAGTCTCCATGCTTTCGACTTATCCAGTCTTGGATTGTCGGTATAAGTTTATATGTCCATCTGCCTTTTGTTGTATTAGCCCAACGAGCTTGCCACGTAGCTGCTGACGCTGCCCTTTCTTCGATTTTTATCACCTTGATACCAGTGGCGCGTTATGACTCAATGCTCTTCTGTTATATATCCTCAGCATTTCATCTGCGAGAATATCGATGGGCAATCATTCCAGCTATGACAAATGCAGCTTCGTCAGAGATGATTCGAAAGCCGCTGATTGTCCGTAGCGCACAGAGTCTGTATGATGACGATAGTCTCCTTTTGGTCTCCTTCGTCCGCAGTGCCTCCGCCCAGATTTGGGCGGCATATAACAGAACTGAGGTGATAACTCTAGAGAGTAGAATCCTTCTAGCGTATCCAGGTTCACCGATGTTAGGCATGATACGCGAGAGAGCTCCCTGCATTTGCGATGCTTTTTTGGTAACAAAATCAACATGCACTTTAAACCTTAGCTTGTTGTCCAGCATTACTCCAAGGTATTTAACCGCCTCTTTCGACCTGATGGTTTGGTTACCAACCTGAAAGTTGGCAAATTCGACTGTTTTCCGGCTGGTTATAAGAACAGCTTCTGTTTTATGGTTAGCTAGTTCTAGTCCGCCGGATATTAGCCAATCTTTTATCCGGGCAATTGCTTCATTTGTAGCTGATTCTACTGCATGGATCTGTTTAGCTACTGTCACGACTGCAATGTCGTCGGCGAATCCAATTATCGTTACTCCTCCAGGTAGCGTTAATCGCAGGACTCCGTCGTACATGATGTTCCACATTAGTGGCCCTAAAACCGATCCCTGCGGAACTCCCGCAGTTACGTGTTAGTATTTTACCCCTTCATCGGTATAGTACCTCAGCTTCCTGTTGTTGAAGTAGTTCGTCATTATCCGTAGCAGGTAATATGGCGTATCCATCCTGGCAAGTGACCTTCTAATAAACGACCAGTCCGCAGAGTTAAATACGTTCTTAACGTCCAGCGTTACTACTGCACAATACTCCTTTGTGCCATAGAGCCATCTTTCGCCTTCGATGGCACCTTTGGCGATATCAACTACCGCTCTTATGGCATCAACAGCAGATCGTGCTCTTCTGAAGCCAAATTGGTGATCTGAGAGGGCTCCTTTCTCTTCTGCTACTGCGAGTAATCTATTATAGATTATCTTCTCGAGGATCTTTCCCATGGTGTCCAATAGGCATATTGGAGGATAGGATGATGGTTCTCCTGGAGGCTTCTTTCCTTTTGGCAGTAGGACCAAATGCTGCGTCTTTTATTTTTCGGGAAAGGTTTCTTCTTCAAGGCACTTCTGCATTGTTGATATGAAGAGGTCTGGTCTTTTTTTTACACCTGCCTTTACTGCCTTATTCGGGATGCCGTCGGGTCCCGGCGCCTTGTTGTCACCTATCTTCCTGCATGCCCTTCGCAGCTCCTCGTGAGTAATTAAAGGAATATCTTCTGGATTGACTTCTCGTATAATATTGCACATAGTAGCAGGCCTTTGAGGGAAGAGGTGCTCTACTATGGATCTCAGCATTATCGGACATGTTATTTGACGAGTCCTATAGCCCTACAATTTCGTCATCGCCATTCTGTTAATGTCGGCTTCTTGACAGAGACGTTTAAAACATGCAGTTTTGCTTTCCTTGATGCCTCTATTCAAGTTACGTCTCGTTAGTCTAAGGGTGTCCAGGCATTGTTGGAAATCCGCCCTTATTTTTGATCGTTGGACTTTGCGCCGGGCTTGTAGACATTTTGCCAGAAGTTTGCCTATTTCCTCGTTCCACTAGTAGAACGGTGATACCTTCCTGGTGTTTGTTCTCCTAGGCATTGATGCGTCGCACGCTGTGGTGATGGTGCGGGTAGAATGGGTCATCTGTGTGCTTGTACTTGTAACTTGTAGAGATACTCCGGGAAGCATCCATACCCCGATAGAGATAGTGTTAGGTTTAATAGTTTACCTCTCCATGCTTTCTACTAATCCCTTCATCAACTTCGGGGATCAATTTGTATATCCATCGCCCTTTAGTTGTGATGTCGCACCTATGTCGCCATTCTGCATTTACATATATCTTTTATGGTTGTTGTTCTGTCATCGTGCTCATTTTCACGTAGTGCCACAGTCTTCTTCGCGTCTAGATCGATAGACATTCGACCTGATATTATACTTATCGCATCCGCTGACACAGTTCTAAAGGCGCGGCATATCCTTAAAGATGTGATTCTATGCGCCTAGTTTATCCTTCTAATGTGTGAATAACGGTGCATCGCTGATGCCAATTGTGGGCCGCATACAGGGGTATTAACTTACTCATGGTAGCGGTCGTTAGAAGGTTTCTAATTGGTTACCTTGGTTCCCCAATATTTTTCATTAGTTTGCGTAGTGCCGCTACTACCCGAGAGGCCTTCTCGTCTGGGTACGTAAGGTCATCCCTGAAGCTTAGTTTGTGGGCTTCGGACTCAATGATTTGCTCACCGACCTGTATGGTAAGGTGTTCCGCTATTTAATGATTGCTTCTGGAACGCCTTTGGTTGTGTGGTCTGCTAGTTCCAAACCTCATGTCTGTAGCTTCAGGTGTCTTATTGTTTGATTGCAGTTTTGCAGCACTTCCGCCAATGTTTCGGCCACTACTACAACTGCAGTATCGTAGGCATAATCGATGATTCTTCTCCATTCAGCCTCTGTGTTCTAAGAATGCCATCGTACATTATGCTGCATAGAATCGGTCCCAGGAGCAACCCTAGCAGAACTCCTCTCGTGATCTTGCACCTCTTTGATCCATCTTCCGTGTCATAGTAGAGAGTTTTGTCTTTGAAGTAGTTCACTATAATCCGCAGTGGGTAGTTTTGTACCTGCAGGTGGCTCAGTATATTGTTCCTATAGGTATGGGTCTGACGATCGCCGTATATATCAAGTGAGTCATAGGCGGACGAAAACCCTACCGTTTACCAAAGCTTTTCCTTCACGCGTTGAATGTCCATTCTAAAAGCTTCAGTACGCCATCCCATAGCGTACAAAGTAAACCAAATAAATCGTTAAATTCGGTCAGTAATTTTCGAAATGTGTTCCAGAATAAGAAGTATTTCAAACTACCACCGCCTTCAAGGGTGTGGGTTGAAGTATGTCCACTCACCGGAATGAGTGTGTTTATGCCCGGAAATACCAACCACCAGCGTGGGTCTTTCTTGTACACTTCTGTTCATATCTTCGTTACACTCAACCTTCGTTTATCTTCTATGGAGATGACTGAGCGGTTCAACATTCACCTATGCTGTGTGCTGGGCCACAGGGACATTCCAGGTAACTGCAGGGCGGACGAGCTCGCCAGACATGGTACTACTTTAAGGATTCTACTTGACAGGCAAGCCTGGGTATGCCCCCCGCTACATGTAAGTATCTACTAAAGCTGAACGCTATTAGTATGACCAACCTCAGATGGAAGAACGGCTCAACGTGTCACTTTTCGAGACAGATCTGGCCTAAGATGGATCAAAATCGTAGTGCCGAGTTGGTTAAGCTAAAGCGATTGCAGATCAGCTGCGTTGTCGGTGTTCTCACTGGACACTGTATTATGGGGCAATACGCCAAAAGACTTGGTCTCTTCTCCAACGACTTCTGCAGAAGCTGTAGGAACGAGGAGGAGGAGGAAACCATCATTCACCTCCTATGCACTTGTCCAGCCCTGCCGAATAAAAGAATGCTCCATCTAGGGTCTCCCTTCCTTGACGACCTCGGCTATCTGGCGTCCTTAGATGTCATGTGCATCCATCGCTTTATCAAAGGTTCCGGTTAGTTTTGTTAGTCCATGAGCAGCCTAATGGTTGATCCATGGTATCACAAAGGACCTTCACTGGTATAAGTGTGTCTGCACTTTCGTGCGGACAGCCAACCTAATCTAACCTAACCTACATTTAAGCATGTGTCTTTGCTGTACACTTCCATTCGTGTTTTTGTTACACTAGAGTAAATTTACTTTGCATTCCCTATTTCTTTATAAGATAGGTGCCTACCAGCTAGATGTATGCAAGGAACTACAGATCTATCCTAACAACTAATAGTTCATCAAATGTTCTAGTCAGAGGTCTTGCAAGCGTGGATCTGTAGCACACTTGGAACTGTAACTATTTCAAATATTTGTGATTGCGACTTGGATTTTGACGAATTTTTGTTTATTTCATTCGTAGCTCCTATAATTCCTCTGAAGTGGCCAGTTTCGAGAACCACGGAAGTAACTACCAAAGTCGATCAACTCACCCACCAATGCCTTGGAATTTGTTCGAATTCCTAAAATACCTCCAATCGATGAGACACATGATGTTATAACATTCCGTTGGAACGAATTCAATGAAACACGCTTCATTACCGCGAAACCTTATCGGTCAGCATTACCACAGATAGATACACCACACCGCTGCCACCACTGACCGGTTAACCGCTAAGTGGCTGTTCTAAAGTCGTTGCTAATGCAATACTGCATTGATTCCCGTCCTTATCGACTGTCGTCGATGGCATGCAGCACACACCATAAGTGTCCACGTTCCGGTCCAATCATGCTTGAGGAATTTCCCTCGGATGAATCATCCAGCAGAATGCATTATTGGGCCCCGATCTTCGACATTCGGTTTGATTTGGTTGACAGTGAAAGGGTTTTGCTCTTATCAGGTGAAACGTGGCTCTTCCAACATGTAACCCTCATTAGAACCCCACCATCACGCCGTGTGTTCATAACTAAGTGTGCGAGGCAGTCAACAAGGGTTGTAAACATATGTTCTTCAGTGCAATGGACGCCAGTCGCTTATCGCCACCTCTTTGCTGGGCAATTGGCGGCACTTCTTTTGTACGTTGTACGAGTGCATCCGATAGATAATGCACACACAAGGTGGACGTTCGCTCGTAATTAGGTTTGTCACTACTCAGTCAGTTCAGAAGAAAAAAAAAAAAGCCCGACCACAGCAGGTGAGATAATAAGCAACCAACAGACCAACAGACCAAGAGAGTGCTGTCTCAGTGCTGGGTGTGGTGGATCATCCCCGATTCAATTAATCGAAAGTGATGATTAGACGGTATTTGTTTTTCCTTTGAAGAAGCGGGGCGACGAACGCTCTCGAACTATGAGAACAGCACCAGCACTAGCACACATTCCACTATTGCTGCACCTGTTGTCATGGTGTTGCTGCTGCTGCTGCTACTGCTGCTGGTTGTGGAATTGAATTTCTTGAAAAATTATTAATAATTAGAACGAATGGAAATGATGAATACTTGGAATTTGAAAAGGAACGACAATTCGAGACGATGTCTCATGGATATCGAATTTCAGGTCAATAACTTTTGCCTCGATATTATGACGAAGTTCGTTAGCTTTGGATTGTGCGCGCTCTTTTCCTATCGACGATGGATTTATTCTAAGCTACACGATTTGAAAAGGTTACAAGTAATTTGTTTCTTTTATTTTGAACTGAAGCCATGAGGTTATGGTGGTTCAGGGTAGGTTTACATGTCTTTGGTAGAAAATTGAGACGTGGATTGTTGGTTGAAGGCGACTTCGCTGCCGTTACTGACGAATTTCAAGTTATACGTTTCATTTTGCATTTGTGAACCAACAAACAGTCGGACTTGGGTTAAGGTATGTCTAGGTTATGCGAGGTAGATGGGTACCTTGCATCGAAAGGGTCACTGCTCACTTAGACCAACAATTCGGGTCCATTCCGTCCAATTATTTAACTCTGGAAATGCTGTAGAGATGGTCCGCTGTTAGAACCACCCAAATAGTTATATGACTCTCATGAGGTCCATCAGCTCAACATTATCTAAGTCCCCCAGCTCCGAGAAGAAGTAACTACCAAGAGTCCTCATTCTTCTGACGGATAGGGCAGGCCAATCACACAGAAGGTGACGTACTGATTCAATTTCTTCTTCGTCCCTGCGACTTCTGCAGCACACCATAACGTTTCACAGTGACCAGTAATTATTCCGGAAATGACCTGAACTTACTTACTTATGTCCTGTATCCCCTTATGGGTCCTAGGGCCTCTACTACGCATACGCGCCATCGTGAACGGTTTCTGGCAATGCGTCTGAGTTCCCCCCAACTTTTCCCTAACTGCCGTGCCTCCTTCTCGACTGTTCTGCGCCATGTTCTCCTCGGACCGCCAGGTCTTCTGCCATCCTGAGTTAGAGGGTTCCATTCCATAGCATGGTTCGCTATGGAACTGTCACTCTTACGGAACGTGTGACCAATCCACTGCCACTTCCGTCGCTGGATGGTTGTGCCTATTGGTTCCTGACCCGTTTTCTCGTAAAGGTGTTCGTTAGAGATACGATTGGGCCAGAAAATCCTTAAGATATTGCGCAGGCACCTATTAACAAACGTTTGCAGCTTTCTGGTAGTAGTAGTAGTGGTCACTCCTCTCCACGTGCTGCAACCATATAACAGCACGGATTCAACGTTGGAGCGGAACAGTCTTATTTTGGTGCTCAAGCTGATTGCATTGCTTCGCCATATTTTGGACAACATCCCGAACGCAGACTTTGCTTTGGCGATCCTGTTGGCTATATCCAGTTCGGTTCCACCATCGGTCGAGACAATACTCCCAAGATACTGGAAATCCTCTACTCTCTCTTTCGGTTGTCCAGCAATGTATATTTGAGCCGATGAGTTTGTTCCAAGACTGATAATTTTAGTTTTTACCGTATTATTTTTCAGCGCGACAACGCCTGCCTCCCTCTCCACATCTGCTGTCATTTGGTGGAGGTCCATAATTCTGTGAGAGAGTAAGCATACATCGTCAGCGTAGTCAAGATGTTTCAGTTGAGATGTAAGATCCCATCGAATTCCTCCGTTTCCCGTCGACAAAGCTGCATGAAGCACATCACTAATCACCAATAGGAATAATATTGGTGAAAGGATACAGCCTTGTCTTACCCCACTTTGGATTTCAAATTCCTCAGACAACCTTCTTCTGTGCAGAACGTGACATTAGGAGCCTTCATATGTAGCTTTGATAATAGCAATTAGTTTATCGGGAATATCTCTCCTGCGTAAGGCACGCTAAATAAACTCCCTGTTGACACTATCGAACGCCTTCTCAAAATCGATGAACAGCAGGTGCAGTGGCGATCGATATTCAACACACTGTTCGATGATAATCCGCAGGGTGTTGATGTGGTCGGCACAGGAGGATCCAGAGCGGAAACCTGCTTGTTCGGCATCGATTGTGTCTTCGAAATGTTGTTTAATTCGCTCCAGGATGATTTTAGCTATTATCTTAGCTACAACAGGCAGCACGCAGATACCCCTCCAGTTTCCGCACTCCATTAAATTTCCTTTCTTAAGAAGCTTGACCATCGTTCCCTTTTTCCATTCGTTGGGAAAGCTCTCATCCAAGCTCTGTCTATAAGTGGAAGCAGAAGCTCAGCCGATGTTGTGGGCGCTGCTCGTAAGGGCTCTGCGGGAATACCGTCAAGTCCTACCGCCTTGTTGGGTTGAGTGCCTTGATCGCGGTAATGATCTCATCTTTACTGGGAGTCGTGGTGGGTATTCGGGAACTTCTCACCTCGGGCATCTCAGTCTGATTTGGGAGCATATCGCTAGCGAATACACGGTTTAAAATCATAGCAAAATGCTCTTTCCATCTCTTGAGCTGGTCCTCATCCGAAATGAGCAAGGAACCGTCTAGGCTTTTCACTGGGCGTTGGCTGGAGCTGCAACCACCTGTCAGCTCTTTCGTGATTCTGTAACGGTCCTGCTGTCGCACCTCTGTGCAGCTTCTTCTGCTTCTGTAGCCAGCGCGTTGAAATGACCCGTGCGCTATGACGACTACTCGTAAGTTTCACCAAAGAGATTGATTTCTTCTTGCTAAAGGCCGACCATAGCGCCGACCTTTCTAGCAAGCTCGTCACCCCTTTCGTTTCCTTCAATATCCATATGCCCTGGTACCCAGCAGAGGGTCACTGCATTGGCACTAAATAGCTCGTTTTAAAGTGATTTGTAGATCCTCACAAGCATCGACCTAATTACAGCAGGATCAAGAGCCTTAACGGTTGCCTGGCTATCTGTACAATGTCGGTGGCTTTGGCCTGAAAGACGCTGCATTCGTCGTTTATTCCAAAGGAGTGGCTTATTCCAAGGGCTTCACAATAAACTCCAGCTCCCGTGCCAACATCCATCTTAGAGCCGTCGGAAGAGAACGCCAGATCCTTTTTCTTCATGGTTCTTCGGTTTATCATGTATATTCCGCCAGGAATTCTCGTAGCAAATCTTCTTTCAAATGTTAGCATCGAGTTCCTGTGACTAGTTTCCATCGATCCGCTGGTAGTCCTCCATTGGGACAAAATAGGGCTCGTTGGCCACAATCGGCCTTCTCTCAGTCTTACAGTAGTTGCTCAATATTGAGCGCCTTGCATACTCTGGTCTTGTGCACTCGATCCCTAGGAGTTATGCCAGCTACACCGCGAAGAAACCTTATTTCGGCAGCTGGAATCCGCGATCTTATTCTTTAGGTTTTTACCCAAATTTCATGACCATAGGTGAGAGTTGGAACATATACCGAATTGAAAACAGATAATTTAGTTTGAGCACTAAGTTCGGCCTTCCTTACAAATTGACCAAGCTCCCTCAAAATTGATCCACAGGATAACTCGGCATTCTCCTTCCATCACGGACTCCACTAAAAACATGCAGTGTGCACTGAATGGGCATTCTGGAATGACCATTACTTCCGATTTCTTCACGATTACCTTCATTTCAGCATCACAAACGGCTACAAACCTTTCGAGTTCGCGCTGAAGCTCGGGTTGAGCGGAACCAAGGATGACCAAATCATGCACAGAGAATAGCTGACTTATCCTTAAGTCTCCCACTTTAAAACATGCTCTGCCATGGCTGCGCTGTAACATCCAGTCCATATATGTACTGAAGAGGAAAGGTGACAAGATGAACTCTTGGTGGAGTCCAACGCCCACAGCGCCAACGCCGTTTATCCGAACACAGCTTCCACAGTTTCTATATAAGGACTGAATCGCTTTTAACATGGAACTATAAATCCTACACTCCTGCAGAACACTCCAGAGCTTGCCGCGAGAAACCCTATCTTTCTCTAAAGAAAAATAAAATACCTCGACACAGCCGGTCTTACGGCGCAGATGGAATTGGGTATGAACGATGAACGGAATACTAGGATTTTTGGCAATACTGACTCTACTCTATTTCCTGATGGAGGTGATCCTAGAGGCCCTAGAGGAGGAGGAATGAGGAGGTATGCTTTTAGCATAAATCCCGACATCAAGGCTCCCAAACCACAATAGTGTATTCCAAGCAGAAGTTCTTGCTATTGCCTAGGTTAGATTAGGTTGAAGTGGCTACCAGCTTACAATAACACACATAGAAAAAGGAAAGCCCACTGTGGCACCATGAAGGATAGTGTAATCCTTGTCTACTTGTTAAAACCATTTTGAGCTTCTTATGAAGCGTAGGCGACTCCTGATGTCTGAGTCTATCAGATGGCCTAAATCGTTGTAATGGGAAGCTCCAAAGTGAAGCTATCTTCTATGGGAGAGATCTCCAAGGTGAAGCTACCTTCTATGGGAGAGAGCGGGACACGCGCAAGGAAGGTGAGGAATGTGTTCTTCCTCTTCTTCGTCCTTGCAGCTTCTGCAAAAATTACTCGAATATACGCCAAGATCTGTTGCATGTTTGCCTATTAGACAATGTCCTGTGATCCCACCTATTGTAGCGCCAATATGCAATCGGTTGAGAGAAATCAGTTTCTTAAAGCATTTCAGATCCAGCTTGGGGCAAATCTGTTTAGTTGCTAGACATGTCGTAGCACTTGTCCACCTAACATTTGTTCTTTCGATTGCATCCAGCTTGAATTTAAGTTTGCAAGGAGCGATTGGTATACCTAGAGTACCCCTATCCTGAGGAGTGGGTACAGTTGTTCCTGGCGAGTTCATCAGCCTTATAATTCCCCGGAATGCCCTTATGCACCGGCACTTAACAGAGGTGAATGCTATCTCCTCGAGAGACGATCGGCAGTAGAGGGTAGTTGATCTTTGTAATACTGAACTTAGAGCCCTGATCAGGCAGAACGTAGTCTAATATGGTAGTCGCACATCAGCAACGTGAGTATAGTTGAAATGGAGGCTATTGATTGATGCATAAGACCCCACAGTTAGAAACGTAGTTCAAACCACCTTGCCCACAACTGGCGAACCATTCTAGCCTTAAAGCCGAGACTAGAGTCTGCCGGGGACATGGTCAATATCACTATTCTATACTCGTTCAGTGGTTAAACTTATCCCGAAATGTATCTCAAAGTGTTTCTTTGAACTCAAGGTATATGCCAGCCAACACCAAAGGAGCTGAATCCCTATTAACTTTCTCGATTCACTAAAGATAATAAGAACCCCCTAATCGTCAACGAAACTTTTCCTTAAATTTGTTTATCTTGCGCCAGCTATCTCCTCCTGCCGCTGTTCACGTGCCTTGATACACAAAAGAATTTCTAATCTCCTTCACGCGTTGCAGCTCCTTTCATCTGCGTGCCATCAAAGAAAAACAAAGTTTAACTACCCGCCAACACAAACAAACAACACTCCCATCAGTAATCCCCGCAACAAGGATCAACACGGATTGCACTAAATCCCTGTGTGTGTGCCAAGTCTATCGACTTTAAGCGATATCTCGTCGAAGTCATCATGAAACAGAGCTCTCCTCAAAGTTATCATCTATCGACACTCTATCTACGGATTCCAATATTGCTGCCAAATTACCTAATGGGCGCCCATTAGAGGGTGGGAGTGCCAAAATGTGATGCTTGGGGGTGACTTCTATACATGCGGGTACACTAAATGAACATAACCATAAATTATGCTCCCCTCTACTGGATTGGAAGTCCTTAGAAGGTGCTTCGTCTTCTACTTGCTCGTCTTCTTTCCATTATTTGGGGTTTTGTATACTTTGAGAGGACATACCAGTGTAGGTGGAGGGGTGGAATTTTTCAAACATGTTATCCTTCTTGAAGTATTCATTGCATATTCATGGAGGAGCCGTGTGTGTGAGAACAATTTATGTGAAGTGCATTCGAACAATAAATTTTCCTTAATGGGACGAAAGGATATTTATCCTGTCTGAGCACAATTCAGGTGGTAATTTAATATAATCCTCGATGAACATGAGTGTAAATTGCATTTGATAGGAGAGTGTGCCAAAAAATTCCACTGAGGGGGGCTTACATTGATGACGAAATTATGTGACGTGCGACGTTGCCAGGATGTAACGAAATAACAGAGATGCCAGAACAGCGAGATTAATTCAAATGCATCCTTAACATGAACTGAGCATTCATTTACTTACATGAAACATTTTTGGAAAAAACTTTGCAAGGATTGTCTCAAATGCACTTGATCTCTCTTTTGCTCCTTAAGCGGATCGTCATCTTTGGGAAGTCCACTGATACATTGTCAAATTATAAGTCAGAATCTGCCTGGATACTAGGAGACGAAGGCTTCGATGGCAATGAAATGGTGGACTGCTTAGCGAGAACAGACCCCAGCCGCGCACTAGTCGATCGTGAATCCTATTATACACGGAGTAGCACAAAGCTCAAAATAAAACAATGTGAAGCTGATTGTCATGCAGAGTACTTGGCCAAATTCAAGGGCCTAAGACAAGCAAAAAGTTCATCAACCTCATCCATTGTAACGCTAAGAATAGCTCAGTAAAGCAGACTTAAGGATCTTAACAGCCTTGCCCATTCAGGTACCATCTGCACAAAATAGGCTATGTCGGCTATGTGGAGAGCAAAAAGAGACAGCAGAACACATTCTTTGTGAATAACCCATGGTCGCAAGAAAAAGACTCCTCCAGTTTTGGTGGGCTTTACTGAGCCCCTCAGACATTTGGAACCTTAAGCCTGGAGCTTTGTTGATGTTTATCAAGAGCATTAACCCAGTTCTTGGCTCGTAAACACCGTGCTGGCACAATACATCTTTGAGGTCGCAGTGCGTACAAGGTGCTAGTATAGCATTTTAAGTGCAGGGACTAATTGTTTTAGTCTCCCTTTCGGTCTTATCTGGGAATTCCTCTCAAAAGAAAACTTGTGTAGGGCGTAGTCGGTGTTTTCTGGAATGAAACCCAGAATGCTGAGAATTGTGAAGTGGTAAGTCGACCATTGTTAGGTAGTTCTGAGTAGAACTACTGCACTAGGCTCTGCCAAAGAGATCTAGGGCTATTCGATGGAAGAGGATTTAAAGAGAACTAGTTCTGAGTACAGCATCAATGTACAAATATTTGATATAACCCCAAATACGTACAATTTTTTCTTAAGCGTTAGACACCTTTACGCCAACACTTTACTGTGGATGAATAGATAGATAGATATATTTGTAATGAGGTGCAAGTGCACTGCGACATTTAACAGATCTATTGTGTCCCCAAACTAAGGCTCTAGTCTGTAGTCTGTAATGGCAGTCAGACTGGCCTTAAGGCCTTGCTTAACCCTTTAATCACTTCCAAAATAGTTCGTGAAATCAAAAACTCTTTGAACTCGGTCGCAAGGCTGAATTCTCTGTCTCTTATCTGCGTCCCAGGTTACTCTGGGATCTTGGGGAACGAGATCTCCGATGAGATTGCTAGACAAGGCTCAGAGGAGGCTTTCTCAGGTCCCGAACCCGTGTTGGGTCTTCCAGCGTCCTCGGTTAGGGCTTCCATTGACGATTGGGTCTCTCACGAGCACAATTGTGCGTGGCATGACTCTCCAGGATGCAGGTTGACTAAACGTATACTCCCGGACGTCTGTAAAAAATCAGCGGCATTCTTGCTGTCTCTTAGCAGAAAAGACTGCAAAAAACTTATTGGCGTCTTGACAGGCCACTTCGTTTTTGTCAAGCACCTTAACGTGCTGGGCTTGAGTGACACTACAATCTGCGACGCTTGTGGAGAGAACGACGACACCGCGGAATGTTATCTCTGTGAGTATCCGGCCTCTGCTCATATCAGGTGCTGATATACGGAGTGCTGGTACTCTAAGCTCCTCACCACTGAAGTGCTTGCTTGGCTTTTTTAGAAAGACAAGTAAACTCCAATAAAATGGATAAATCAGGGTTTGCTGTCTTGTAGTACAATGGTTGCGTCTGCGTGCTCCAGTCGAGCGTTTCTTATCCTGACAAAAAAAAAGGCTTTAGTCGATGATATACTTGGACGAGAGCACTTCCAATAGTTCAGCGAAGGTAGATCCGTCTCTGATAGGAGATAGTCACCTAGGCGATTCTTTTTTTTGTGGAAGGTGCTTCGCATTCCATAAGAAGGTGCGCTGGTGTTCTTGCGAAGTCCCTGTGGAATCTGCAGTGTCCATTTCCCTCTATTTCCAGTTTCCTAAGGTGCTCCTTGAGTTTAACATGTCCGTCAAGATGCGAAGTCGATTCTTGCTTAGGCATGTTCCAGAATACTTTTCTATTGTATTTCTCCAGAAGTTCTTTTGCCTGTCTTCATCGTCCCAATGCTTGACGCATTTGTTCTCTTCGTCTTTCCTTAAGTCTTCCCGCATTTTGTGGGGTCCTATCCCACGGATGCTATCTGGTCCAAGAAATGGCGTGTCTGATCTGTTTCTTGCTAGTCCATCAGCTGCTTCATTCCCCTTCACTCCTACATGTCCTGGTACCCAGTAGAGAGTTACTTTATTTGCCTCTCCCAGTCTGTTGATCCTGGTGTGGTATTTCCATACCAGTTTGGATCTGATCTCGTGCGAGATCAGTGCTTTGATAGCTCCTTGGCTGTCTGACAGTATTGCGATGTCCTGTCCGCGATACTTCCTGTCTGGGTTGAATTACGCGCATCTTTCGATCGCGTGAACTCTGCTTGAGATATACTGAGTTATGATTCTGAGAATCTAGTCCTGGGCCCATATACTCCTGCCCCAGTGCCGGTGGATCGTTTCGATCCGTCTGTGTACCATTTAATTTTGTGTTGTTTGAATTGGTACGTGTCGGACTCACTACTCCAATAACTTTTGTTGCTCAGCTCTGAGTCAAATTTTCTGTCAAAGCAGTATTTTTTGACCATATTGTCTCTGGACCAGTCCAGAGGGACAGGTTCGCATGACTCTTGTTATACATACGAAAGGTAATCTTTGCACTTTGCTTAGGGATGTCTTAGTTGTGGTTAGCCTTGTACTGGTAACCCATTGTCACTGCACCGTATGTGGTGATGGGTCTTACTATCATCGTGTGCATCCACCTGCATCCCCAGGTTTTTCTTGAAATGTTCCTGCACCCCATAAGTGCTCTGATCGCTTTGGCTATCACAGCTTCTACATGTTCTTCCCAAAGGAGTTTGCTATCTAGTGTCAAACCCAGATAATTCATCTGTTTCTGGGGGTCGACCCTGATCCCTTCCAGTAGGATTGGTTGCATTTGCTTTAGCTGTCTTTTCTTGGTGAAGGGTGTCACTGTAGTTTTGGTAGGGTTCACTCCTACCATTTCGCACCACTTCTCTGTGAATCTTAACCCCCTTGAATGATTGTACATAGCGTTTCTTTAAATTTTCCTCCCGCGACAATGACTATATCGCCGGCGTATCTCTGGCACTTAATGCCAGCATCTGTCAATTTGTGCAGTAGGCTCCACATCAGTGGTGATAATACCTCTCCTTGTGGGAAGCATATAGTGGTACTTATTGTTATGGTTTTTTGTCACAGCCCTGTCTCAGTAGTCCTAGTTCTCAGCATCTCACACATCCAATTACTTGTTGTGTGGTTTACTCCTGTTATTTCGAGACCACTCCAATTGCTTCATGGGAGGTGTTGTCGAAGGCTCCTTCGATGTCTAGAAAAAACACATACTGTCCTTTCCTTGCTCTCCAGTGCATCCTAAACCCAACTTGTAAGCTGGGAGAGTGCGATTTAGTGGATACAATCCCAAACTATTATGTAAATTTGCCTACCAATATCCATTCTTTCTTAAGCATTAGACACCTTTGCCCCAACGCTGTTGTGGATGCATAGGTTTCTCTGCAATTGTTCTGTTCCATGCTTTGTCACGTATCGTGCCTCACCACGGTAGTAGGTAAAATGTGAAATGAAACATCTCCAAGTCTATTAGAATATTGCTTCCCAAAAATCCATTACATCTCAAATCATCAAATTTTCCAAGGCAGATTCGCTTTATGCCTGTGATGCCCTTGATTGCTTGGAGAAGCAATGCTTCCTATTTCACAAAACGTGTCTAAATGGGGTAAGAACTTTCAAAAGTCCAACCCTGCATAATCTTATCGCTTGGAGTATTTGAAATCAATCTGGTAAAGGCTGTGATTTCCTCATGATGTAGGTCTACATTTGATTTCAACACATGTACTCATGATTTCGAATATTTTCTTATCAAAGCAGCAATATCTCACGTGCTATTCAAATTCTATATTAGTAGCCAAGTAGCCTTCAAACTCTATCTAGACACATGTAATATGCCTCTGATGGGGTACCAAAGCTCTTCCTAAACCATTTTATCTCTACGAGTATCTCAAGATACAAACACTGTATTCAGATAGACATCTTCCGGTTTTTCATTGAAAACTTTTGTCAACCTATCATCGGATCTTAGTTGCCGTGAAATAAATTCTACGCAGAATCTATAAAAACAATTCATAAAAGAATTCTTATCGTTAACACTCATCTACGTATACTAGAGGCAGCGATACTTGCTATACAAAGTCCTTATAGCTTTTTAATTTAACCGATAAAATTCTGGTATTTCGATTTTATTTAATTAATCCATTCCAGGCTTTTGTTCTCGGCGTGCCACGGATGTCAGAGATATATTTATATTTGTTTGATTGGTATAAATTTTAATTAAGCCGTGCGTCGTCGTCGTCGTATGGAACCCGTGCATGTGTCTGTTAACCAGTTTAGACCATAACTATTGAAGATATTGGATCGCTGATAAGTGGAATCAACTTCATCACATCGTTAAACACCATCCGTGGTATAGAATTATATTTGGGGGGAAGATTAATGAGTTCTTTATACACCTTGTCATCGGGTTCTATCATAGATATTTTTAGATTTCGAAAAGATTTACTATAGCTAATCAGCAGAGGTGAGCCGGGTTTGGGGCTGATCACTGGTAAGCATATTGTATCAAGTTCAAGTTAACGATGCGATGAGTTGTAAAATTTAAAACTTTTGAGAGTAGATGACGTCTGTCTGGGCAGGACAATGAACTTTTATCGGGAGGGTGGTGAAAAGCAAAGAAGCTGCAAGGAAATCGCTGGCTGCCCTATACATCTGCAAGAAGGTAGTAGGCTCCACTTGAGCCCTACAACCAAATATCATGCACTGGCTATATACATCGGCAATAAAACCGATTCTTATGTGTGGAGTACTGGTATGGTGGCCCGCCTTGGAAAAGAAGTCCAATCTATCCTTAATGGGAAAAACTCAACGAGTTGCATGTCTCAGCATTAACGGTGCACTGACAACTTTTCCCACAGCCGCACTCCAAACCATGCTCTACCTATTTCCCATTGGCATCATAAGTAAACAATTGGCTAGTACTCACTTCCCAGGCTGCAGTGAGATTAGAGTAGAACAAGCTAGTTCCACCTGTACGCCACTGGCAACTTGGGATAGCATCACAAACATTATTACGGAGGATAAAGTCTCCTGGGCTATAAATAGCTTCTCTCCCTATAAGTCACCTGGCCCTGACAGCATCATCCCTATTATGATGCAGAAATTGCAAGACAGCAATTCCTTGGCTATTACCGATTTATAGGAGTTGCTTAAACCTTAACCATGTTCCCCAAACCTGGAGATGTGTCAAAGTGGTTTTCATCCCCAAGGCGGGCCGGCGAGGAAATGAATCCGCGAAAGATTTTAGACGCATAAGCCTGTCCTCCTTTGTTTTGAAAACTTTAGAACGTATCCTAGACTTCCATATCCGCGATAACCTGAGTTCTCCTCTATCGAAATCCCAGCATGCGCATCTCAAAGGGCGGTCCACAGAAACTGCTCTTCATGAGGTCGTGCGTACAGTGGAAAAATATACTCTCGCCACATTTCTTGATATAGAAGGAGCCCTCAACAACATTTTCCCTGAATCTATTCAAGAGTCTCTCACCGAGTTAGGTGTAGAAGGCTTTATTAGCCAATGGATAGTTTCTATGCTCAGTACACGTATAATCCATGCAACACTAGGCAACAGTAGTACAACTAAGACGGTAAACAGAGGAACTCCACAAGGCACAAGGCTCTGGTTAATGGCGATTAATAAAATCCTGGTGCGACTTGATAGGGAGGGTTTTAAGGTGGCTGCGTACGCGGATGATATGGTTATTTATACTAGTATCAGGAAAGTTCCTCTCCACGATAAGTCAACTCATGGAGAGGGTTCTGGATAAGGTACACTCATGGGCTACGAGCTGTGGCCTCGGAGTAAATCCGGAGAAGACTGAAATGATGCTGTTTGCCACTTAAACCAAGGTACCGGCATTCAGACCCCCCCCCCAAACTAGACGGTCAACCTTTCTCGCTTTGCTCCAGTGCAAAATACCTAGGCACGTCTAGACCCAAAACTAAGTTGGAACTCAATATAGAACAGCGAATTAAGAAGGCAAGCGTAGCCTTCTATGCCTGTAATAAAACATTCGGTAAGAAATGGGGACTCCAGCCAAAGATCACCCTTTGGATGTACACAGCCATTGTGCATCCAATTCTTACTTACGGCGCTATCGTTTGGTGGCCAGCTTTGAGCAAAAAGTACAATATCGACAGAATAAAAAAAGTACAGAGATCGGCGTGCGTGTGTTTCACAGGAGCAATGAGGTCTTGTCCAACAGATGCTCTCATTGTGATCTTGCATCTGATCCCCCTCGAACTACACATCAAAGACACAGCTATATGCAGCGCAGTCCGGCTCAGGGAATATGGATGCTGGACCACGTGACCATATGGTCACGGCAAGGTCATGGAGACGATTCCAAGTGAACTGGTTGCGTCCTCGACTGACTACACGATACCCAAACTCAACTTCAGAAAATCCTTCTTAACAAAATTTCCTTCCAGAGAAGAATGGAAGAACGGAAGCGTTACCTGCAACTATGATATAGGGATATACACGGACCGTTCGAAGATGGACTGCGGAGTCGGTGCAGGTATCTTCTCTGACCAGCTGAATATATCAAGGTTTTTCCGTCTCCCAGACTCTGCTAGCGTTTTCCAAGCGGAGCTTCTTGCGATTCGAGAAGCCTGCCGCCTGCTAAACAATCTTCCAACATCTATCCACAATATCGGTATTTTTTCGGATAGCCAGGCTGCCATTAAGGTCATTGATGCGGTTTGCATTTCTTCAAAACTGGTAGAGCAATGCCGGTTCGAATTGAATCAACAAAGCACTCACTCGAGAATCACTCTCATCTGGGTCCCAGGGCACAGCAACCATGAGGGTAATGAGCGTGCTGATGAGCTGGCCAGGCGAGGGTCGGCCCTTAACGGCTCTCTAGCAGAAAGAGTCGACATTCCGCTTGGTGCCGTTAAGGACTATATTCATCTTCATCTAGCCAATGGCGGGTGAAACAGCCTCAAAAGCTGTGTCATATCTAGAAAGACGTGGCCCAGTTTCAACAAACCCAGGTCAAAAGAGTTACTAGGCAAACCAAGACCAGTTATTGTGCTATTATCACAGGTCACTGGCCAGTTGGAGACCATGTGGCCAAGCTTGGTATCCCCCACAACACCGCCACTTTACCTACCTATCTAAACAATTGGCTATCAGCTCGGCAGTAAGACTAAAAAAACACACAAATACTTTCGATGCATCGTCATCTCCCCAATTTAGGAGGCACTATTCACTAGGCATTGACCACCTGCCTAGTGAAGATGACTTCAACAGAGGCTAAATGCACTCAATACCGGAAGCAATACGATGTCCTATACAACGAATTGCTGTCAATTTTACGAACGGGTCCAAAGCCAAGGATGGAGTCGGTGCCGGAATCCTCTCTCAAGACCTGGATATACACCTCTCTTTTAACTTTCCAAACCATTGCAGTGTTTTTCAAGCCAAAGTTACAGCTGTTTGCCAAGCCGCTGCCTGGCTAGAGGCTAATTCACTATCAACATCGGACATTGCTATTTACATCGACAGTCAGGCAGTCATCAAGTCCCTCGCATACAGCACTACGAGATCTAAGGCAGTGAAAGACTGCGGCGTATCTCTTTACGAGATAGCTGGACAGTAAAGCCTTACCCTTTGCTGGGTACCAGGTCACTAAGACATACCGGGGAATTGTGCAGCTGACAAACTAGCTCCACTAGGCTCCTCTGCTACAAATAGCATAAGTATTATTGACATCGAAGCTCCAACGTCTTATATTAAGTACCTTATCCAGACCGATGATGAAAAGTTGCCAACTACCATTACGGCAATACCACCAACACTTAACAAATCTAGGTCCATCGAACTCCTGAAACACAAGCGAGGAACCCTCTCCAAAATAACAAACGCTCTCACCGGACACTGCACCATAGGCAGACATGACCAAAGACTGGACATCCTCTACAACGACTTCGGCAGAAGCTGTTAAGCTGTGAAGCTGCTAAGCGCTTGTCCTGCGCTCGCCAACATTAGGAAGGCCACCCTGGGTGAATACTCCTCCAATGATCTAAATAATCTCAGCAACGCCTGCCAATTAAAATCAACTTCTTCGTACAACGAAGTAAATGGTTCCTAGAGTAGGAGGGTGACCCACCCACCTTACACATTGGCGGTACAATGAATCTATCTCTGGTCTAAGTGCATCCTCATCCAGGGCCGATTCTAACTAACCAATCAACCAACTATATGTGCGAGCCTAGTGGCACTCCTGCTGCAATGTGGGCTGAGTCTATGTGTCAACCTTCTATCGATTCCATCTAGCCTGCCATGTTTGTATGCCTCGGGCATGCTCTGGTTTTTTTTTTCTTTATCGCGTCTACCTCCATATGTCTGATGTCTAAAGCTCAATTTCTCTGCTAGCTTTGTCATAGATCAAATATATTATATCTGTGAGCCTAGTGGCACTGTCGCGGTCTATTCGGGAGTATTCCTTAATCTCCAACGGAGTCCTTTACCACTAGCATCAAGTTTAGAAGATGACGCCTCTGCTTAAGGTAGCCATAAACGACGAACATGCTCGCCGAACTTGATCGTGCTTGCTATGTTTTTCTCGTGTAGGGGCTGGTTCGCGAACCGTTCGCTGTTGGCGAAAAATTTCGATTTTTTCGCAAACGAACAAGTTCGGCGAGCATATTCGTCGTTTAGGGCTACCATTAGCTGGACATCCTAGCCGCGGCTATGATATCAGTCCTTGGTTTGATGAAGAATGTCATACAAAGTTGTGTTGCACAAAAGGCCCGTAGCTGTTCCCAGGCTATGCAACTGCGAGAGAAAGGAAGTACATTGACCTTTTAAAAAGAAGATGAAGATAGCTTGTGACTGCAGTCACTGTTTACGTAGATCAACAGTTGGGTCCACTGTGCCCATCAATTGGTTTTGTCCTGGGAACCTATAAAGAGACACGAATGGCGAAAGAAATCTCATCAGATTCTCCAGCTCAACGTTATGTAAGCCTTCCAGCCCTTCAAGGATATAACTTTCAAGAGTCTTCTATTTCCTATTGACCAGAGCAGGACGCTTAGGTAGCAGGTGCCGAATAGGCTTTATTTCTTGCAGAACTCGCTGGGAGGTACCCCGAGACTCTCCGGTTAAATATCAGCTGCACAGTCGCCAGTACCAACGCCTGAGGTGATCCGATCAGATACATATCTCTCGAAGACTGCACCAGCTTTGGAATATGTACTGCTGAATGGAATATGTGCAAGGGATGGGTATGGCAAGGATACAATTTCGACCTTATCCGCTCAAGCTTATCAGCTGTCAAGGTACCAAACATAGGGTCACCGCTTGCTGGTATCTCGTTTAGGTAACGTTTCCAGAGTTTCGTTATCTTTGCTTTGACTGCTGATGATTCCGAAGCTTCAACAGCCATCTGGCTTTGATTACTGATTGATTTGGTAACCTGGTTGTAAGTTTGAACAGAAAAACATTGCAATCCTGTAGAACGGGTGGGTTCCTTGAACTCACAGAAGCCCGCACCACGTCAGATGGTAATCTTCGCAGATTTGCTAAAGTAATAAAGATCGATAGGGATGAGATTCAGTCTCCAGTGCTGCTGAAGGTGTCAATCTTAAAGATCCAGTTGCAGGCTGCCCTTTGGATCCTGGTCAGACTAGATCTTCCATCTGTCAAAATTGATATCATCACCACAGTATACAACTAATGCACCACTCTTGGCCTGAACCCCTTGGGCCTACCGACTACTCTTTTGTTGGCGTTGACACGATCTTCAATGTTCTCCTTTCAACTTACAATGGCCTCCTAAGGGAAGTACCCCCAAATTTTACTGACCTTCCCTAGGAGTTAGGTTATCACAGAGACCGGTGTTGAGACAGTCAAGAACAGCATTGCTCCACACAAAAAAAAGAAAATTGAAGCTATTGCTGATTAATTGAGCTAGTTGGAGGGGCTTCTTGGTTGAGACTTGGTCTTGCCTGGGCTTTTAGAAATCAATATTGGTGAAGTATATTACCGAAGAAAAAATCTCCTGGGTCATTCGCAGCTTCGCCCCTTATAAATCGGCAGGCCTAGATGGCATTCTGCCCATTATGCTACAAAAATGCAAGAGGTAGCCATCCCATGGCTCGTGCCGATTTTCAGGAGCTGCATCCCAAATAACCATGTACCCCACTCATGGAGACGGGTGAGAGTGGTTTTCATTCCGAAGGTGAGGAGGCGCGGACATGAGAACGCAAAAGATTTTAGACCAATCAGTCTGACCTCTTTTGTTTTGAAGACCCTCGAGCGCGTTCTAGACAACCATCTGCGAGATACAACCGAGTCGTCTCTCTCCAAATCCCAGCACGCATACCTCAAAGGAAGATCTACAGAAACAGCTCTTCATGAAGTAGTGCGAACAATAGAAAAATCCCTACAGTATAAGGAATACACTTTAGCTACCTTTCTAGACATAGAAGGAGCTTTTAACAATGTACACACTGAAGTAATTCTAGAGTCCTTCACGGAGCTGGGCCTAGCAACCTACCTAAGCCAATGGATAGTCTCTATGCTCAGCACTAGAACTATTCAAGCATCTCTAGGAAACAGCACCATAACCAAATTTGCCAGTAGAGGAACGCCCCAAGGTGGAGTCATCTCACTAAGAATTAAAGTAGTTGGGTATGCGGACGACATGGTGATTTTAGTGTCGGGACTTTTCCCTCCCTTGATAAGTGAGATCATGGAGAGTGCTCTAAGTAAAGTCACCGCATGGGCCAGAAAGTGTGGACTTGGAGTCAACCCAAATAAAACTGAACTGATGCTTTTCACCACAAAAACCAAAATACCCGACTTCAATCTTCCTCGATTAAACGGTCAGATACTCTCCTTATCTTCCAGTGCTAAGTACCTAGGAGTTATTCTAGATCCTAAATTTAACTGAAAACCAAACATAGACGAACGAGTAAAGAAATCATGTATAACCTTCTATGCCTGCAACAGAACCTTCGGCAAAAGATAGGGCCTGCAACCAAAATTGAACCTGTGGATGTACACAGCCGTAGTACGCCCAATCCTTACCTACGGGTCGATAGTATGGTGGCCGGCCCTTAAAAAAGCCTATAACAGAACCAAACTAAATAAGATGCAAAGAGCAGCGTGCATAGGCACCACAGGCGTCCTACGGTCAACTCCGTCAGACGCTCTAACAGTCCTGCTACACCTTTTACCCCTAGATTTACATATCACAAACATCTCAGCGCACAGCGCAATCAGACTCAGAGTGTCCAAGTGTTGGACTGCGAAACCCTATGGACAGAGTAATATCCTAGGTTCTCTACCAGGAGAACTCATATCGACTCCAACAGACTACATCATCCCCACATTGAACTTCACAAAGCGTTTCGATGTACAATTCCCTACAAGAAAAGATTGGCAAGATGGACAGGCGACCAGTGGTTTCGATCTAACAGTCTACACGGATGGGTCAAAAATGGAATGTGGGGTTGGTGTGGGTGTTTTCTCGGAGTCCCTGAACATCGCAAGATCGTATCGACTCCCGGACGCTGCCAGCGTCTTTCAAGCGGATGTACTCGCCATTCGCGAAGCCTGTCGCCAATTCAAGTCACACACAAATACACTACCAAGGCAAAGAATCGCTATTTTAATCGATAGCCAAGCTGCTATCAAAGCCATTGCCTCGGAAACCATTTCCTCGAAATTAGTACTAGAATGCCGACAGGAGTTGGCCTCGCTAGATGGCCAATGCATGGTAACCCTAGTCTGGGTTCCAGGCCACAGCAACGTTGACGGCAACGAACATGTTGACGAACTGGCCAGGCGAGGCTCAGCCCTTCAATGCTCACTTGCTGAACTTGTTCACACCCCGCTCGGAGCAATTAAGGCAAACATCTCCTCAATCTTTCTTAGAAAAGCTAACCTTAAATGGTCCAGGTTAGCGAACTGCGTCATATCCAGAAAGATGTGGCCTAACTACAGCAAGACCAAAACAACCGCCCTATTGAACAGAACGCGCAAAGACATTGCCCGTACAATCGCGATAAGCACGGGACACTCGCCGGTAGGAGAGCACGCAGCCAAACTAGGTATCCCATATAATACACACTGCCGTATTTGCAACATAGCCACCGAAAATGAAACAATTATCCACTACATGTGCAATTGTCTAGCACTAGCTAGGGCTAGACATCAAGCATTAGGCAAACCCTTCTACAATTCACTTGAGGAGATCTCGGGTAAAAACATAAATGAGCTAACCCTCTTCTTAAACTCCACAGGCTGGCTCTAGATTGTCCTCACCAACACACATCAACATCCAAGGTCGCATGAGCCGTGGTATCAAAATGGCACAACTGTGCTAATTGGGTCTCTGTTTTACAGAACCGCCACTTCTACCTACCTACCCATGGTAACAAGCTACTACGGCTTCCTTCTGGTTCCGCGTTGTCTATTCTATGGACGATGGGATAATAGTGTCATTAGAACTATACGCCTCTATACTTTCATTATGCCTCTGTTTGTTCAGGTTCAGCTGTTCATGAGTTTTCCCCTTTGGTTGCTGGGATAGTGGGGATTCTTCTGACTATTGCGGCATCACGAGCTTTATTGACTTGAGCGAAGGCGACATTATCTTCATATGCAATCAGAGCGGTCTGAATCTAGAGTGGCGACTTACCACCTTTTCTAAGACAATTGACATCTCATTTCTGTCTTGGATTTCCTTGGAAGCTTACCTGCTCCATTCTATCCGGCAAAGCTCTTTCACAGTTGTCGCTGTCGTGCTTTCTTCGTTTCTATCCTATTTACATATGTCAGCAGTCGGTCATACTTGCCTGCGAATCTGGAGTTGCTCTGCGCTGCAATTCGGATCATCCACGGCGATGTGACATACTACATTGTACACTCTTAGTGCACTAAGTATTTTGACCCAGATCGGTGCTGAAGATTGGACTACTTACGCCAGAAGTAGTACCCTAGTATGCCTAGGAACCTTGATATGCTGATCAATTTTGGGGAATCTTATAGTATGACATTTGAGTAAAGCACAAGCGTCTGGATTTCCTACTGCTTTAGGACAACTGCTACTCTGTGACAGGATATTCATCAGCAGATACTTCAGGTTTTATTTAGTACGAGTATGCCGGCTGTCTAGCAGCGGCAACTTCTTGGTTTGGAACCTGCTACGATCAATGGTAACCGTCGGTATAGTCTCCACTGTTGTCTCCCTTAGCAGTGAGGTTTCTCGCTGACATGGGGATAAGCCTGATACAATTTTCCGCATTAGAATTGGACAGGTCAGTGGTGGTGTCCTGAAGCGTGATGAACTAATATCTGTCTGCTCGCACAGCTCCGAAAAACGTCTGTATTTGCACCTGAAACGCTCTGATTTACTAGTGATGCCAACTATGTTGTCGATTTCTACCCCAATTTGATGCGAAAGTGACTTGACCCCTGCCGTCATTTGTAAGCGGATGACAGTTCAATCGCTTGGATAGTGCCTTATGTGACTCATTACTTCTAACAAAAGTTCCGACAACTAATGCTAATCATTTCCAGAAATGTAATGAACCAAAATTCCGGATATTTGCAACACTCTGTTGACGAAATCCTCTTGTGTCTTATTCCCTAGACACTCGTTTCGTGTTAAATTGTTTCGCTCATTAGAGAAAAACTTTCGCCACCCAACAGAGCATAATATCCTGACAGGAAATTTGACACAAGTCGAAAATTTACGACTCATGCACGTGCCACTGATGTCACTTTTGGCCGCCGAGCGAATCATTTGACATCTGTGCAACTAATTGCGCATGATGAGCGGATACTTGGAAATATTTTGTCATCCAGAACAATGCCCGAGCGGATGGCGGAGTATCCTTTTTAGTCCTCCCAGATGCATAGAGCAGTCATAACTAGACAAATGTCAAAAGAATATGCAACGTATTATGATGATGACATTGTACCCGTGGCTCAGCTGAACTCCAATCATCTGCGGTTGGTTTGGAAGAGAAAGGACCTTCTAACGAAGGTGTGCACCTTTCGTCGGGGGACTTTCTCTCTTTTTCTCTCTCTGAACAGAAAGGAGGACATAATTGCTTTGAATCTGTCAGTTGAGGGTGAAATTTCTTGAAATTTATGGACATTTGTGCAAATGTATGTGCGCGCGTGGAATGACAAAAGGTAATACCCGCTGTGCGGGCTAACACCACCGCCTTATTTTTATTGTGATTTACGAGTATGGTGACCGCAAAAATTCCTTTATATTATCATTTCTGGTTCTATGTGTTGTTGTTGGGTTCTTCTGGGGCGGAAGTGTCGTCGTCGTACGTTTGGTTATAGTGAAACAATTTATTTTAAATGTGCGTACGAGTTGTCATAAAATTTATGGGGTTATGGAGTTTTATTAGACCACAAAAGGACGAGAAGAAAGGATCAGATATATGTGACGTGTGGCAATGCAACTGAGGGTCCGAATGGATGGCCTTACATGGAATTCTTTCTATTCTTGCAAGGGGAATGGATATTGTTTCACGGGGGCTGGCTGCATTTTCAAATTCATTATAAATTAGCACGTGGTATTCAAAGGTCTTTACCCGAGCCAGTCCAAAGCTTCAGCTCTTTAGACTTGGACAGCATCTAATATTTCATCATTTTCCTTCAATTTAGACCATCCGCCTAAACAGAAGGTTTTTAGAAAATATAAAAAAAAAAGCAATGGATCCCTTTACAGGAAGCGTTGGTTCATCCCATTTGCCTATTGAACCTACAAACATTGATAATCTTGAAAGTTCGTTCAACACCCTAACATTCGCACTTAACTGTGCTTTGTCTGTGGCTTGACCATTCCGCAATCCTCGAGGAAAGAAGAAACCACCTTTGTGAAATGCAAATCTCAGTACTCTTAGGAAAGACAGTAGACTCCCTTTTAATTTTGCTAAGAGCTCCCGTGGGACGGCCGATTGGGACTGCTATACAAAATACAAAATCTTATTGAGGAAAGAGCAGCGACGCTCCTGGAGGCTTTTCTGTGACAGCATTGAAGAGTCCTCGGAAGCTTCAAGGTTGCGCGAAAATTTCTCTAAAAGCCTCTTAACACCCAGCCTCCTTTTGCATCCAGACGGTCACTCTGGAGCACCTCTATTAAGTAATCTATTGACATCTTGGTTATAGTAACTACAGAAATGTTCCGCTGAGCCATGTGCAGCTTCAAGCCCTTCAAATCCCCAGAGCCTGAGGATACCATTCTGCAGATATTCAGCAATGTGAGGACGTTGTGCTTCAATGGCTCGAAGTCATCATGTCGGGTTGTCTCAATCTATTCTACATTCCCAAACTGTGGACTGAGGTTGGAGTCGTCTTCATACTTACGGAAGGAAAAAGCTCACATGTGGAACCAAAGGAACTACCTACCTACCTATCAGTCAGTCGTCCTTTCAACTGAAATATTAGAAAGGCTGATTGATCAGCCGACTTTGATCTTGGCATCCCAACATGCGTTCTGCAAAGGCAAATCGGTTGCGACAGCCGTACGCTCGCTTGTGCGTATCATTGAAAATTTTCTGAGCATTAAGGACACAATGGCGGCTTTCTTTGACATTGGGGGAGCTTTTAACAATGTCAAATCAAAGGCAATTACCGACGCATCTGCAAGTTTGAAAGTGGATACTTCGCTCGGAGTGTTGATCAATCAATTGCTCACATGCAGGATTAGCATCGGCCAGAAGACTTGCATGCTGCGGAACATCCCAAGGTGGAGTCTTGTTACCTCTTCTGTGGAATCTGGTAGTATATGAGCTACTAATGGTTAGGTTGAAGAGTAATGGCCTATGCTGATGACATTGGTATTGCTGCCTCTAGCAAGCACCCAGAAACTCTCAGGCAAATCCACAAATATGCTCTCCTCCGGCTCAGCAGATGAACATCGGCCAGAAGACTTGCCTGCTGCGGAACACATCAAGTGGAGTCTTGTCACCTCTTCTGTGGAATCTGGTAGTA
Organism: Brachypalpus laphriformis; assembly: GCA_945910035.1. NCBI lineage: Eukaryota > Metazoa > Arthropoda > Insecta > Diptera > Syrphidae > Brachypalpus > Brachypalpus laphriformis. The sequence continues at coordinate 13,039,484 of OX246755.1, forward strand.
AATGAGTTACTAATGATTAGGTTGTAGAATAATTGCCTATGCTGATATGATGACATTGCTATTGCTGCCTCCAGCAAGCACCCAGACACTTCAGGGAAATCCACCAATATGCTCTCTTCCGGCGCACCAGATGGGCCTCTAAATGTGGACTGGTGGTTAACCCTCATAAAACAAAATTGGTTCTCTTCAAAAGGAAATACAAAGTTCCCCTCATAGACCCTCCTATGATAAATGCCAACAGTCTCACCTTCATTGAAAATGCAAAATACCTGAGTCTTACTTTGGACAGTAGGTTAGGTTAGGTTAGGTTGGCTGTCCACACGAGAGTGCAGACACACTTAGACCAGTGAAGGTCCTTTGCGATACCATAGATCAAACCATTAGGCCACACAGGGACTAACAGAACCAACCGGAGCCTTTGACAAAGCGATGGATGCTCATGACGTCCAAGGACGCCAGATCGCAAAGGTCGTCAAGGAAGGGGGACCCTAGATGGAGCATTCTTTTCTGCGACAGGGCTGGACATGTGCATAGGAGGTGAGGGATGGTTTTCTCCTCCTCCTCGTCCCTATAGCTTCTGCAGAAGTCATTGGAGAAGAGACCAAGTCTTCTGGCGTGTTGGCCTATAAGACAGTGTCCAGTGAGAACACCGACAACGCAGCTGATTTGTGTACGTTTTAACTTGATCAGATCGGCACTACGTTCTTGATCCGGCTTAGGCCAGACCTGCTTGAAATGTGACACGTTGAGCCATTTACCCATCTGAGGTTGGTCGTGCTAATAGCGTTCAGCTTTAGTAGATACTTACATGTAGCGAGGGGCATACCCAGGGCTTGCCTTTCAGGCAAAATCCTTAGAGTGGTACCCTGTCTGGCGAGGTCGTCAGCTCTGCAGTTACCAGGAATGTCCCTGTGGTCCGGCAACTAGCATAGGTGAATGTTGAACTGCTCTGTCATCTCCATAAGAGATAGACTACAGTTTAAGGCAGCCTTTGAAGTGAAGGAGAACCATTCCAGGGACTTGATAGCCGCTTGACTGTCAGTGAAAATGCTAATACCCCTGGCAGATAATACAGTTCATTTTAGGCAGGCCAGGGCTTCCTTAATCACCACGATTTCCGCCTGGAACTTACTTTGGACAGTAAACTGACATGGATAGCCAAAATCTATAAGAAGGCGTAAGGAAAGTCAATGTATTCCTGTAAGACGGCTATATGTAGGACCTAGGGTATGAAACCTCAATTCACTCTCTGGCTGTACGTGTCCATTATCAGGCATATACTACTCTACGGCGTGATCGTATGGTAATCTATTCTTGATAGAGCTGATAGACCAACTATCTCAACTAGCTAAGGTGCAGAGATCTGCATACATTTGCATCTGACAACTACTCCCTCTGCGGCACTGGACATTTTAGTCCATCGGCTGCCTTTAGATATTTTTGGCAAACAGATTGGTGCCAGCTCAGCCATCCGTCTAAAAGTCTCCTCGCAGTGGTCTAGTTATCACATTCGCCACTCCTCGATCCTTGATCTTCTCAACTTCAGCCAAGAAAATACGGACTACACGTCGCCGAAAAAAGATTTGACCGAAACTTCTGCACGAGTAATCCTGAATGGGATGAATGGGACAACTCTCCCCTGTTGATGGCAGTTCGATTACTTCTCACTTCACTTCTTTACAGGTGGCTCTATGACGGAAGGTGGGGTGGATTGCGATGTTTTCTCCGAAGAGTTTAATCTGAGCATCTTGTCCCGCCTCCCAGATCAGTGCTGTGTTTTTAAGGCGGAAATCATGGCAATTAAGGAAGTCCTGTCCTGGCTAAAATGAACTGTATTATCTGCCAGGGGTATTAGCATTTTCACTGACAGTCAAGCGGCAATCAAGTCCCTGGAATCGTGCTGCTTTTCTTCAAAAGCCGCCTTAAATCGCCGTTTTTCTCTTACGGAGATGAAAGAGTAGTAGAGTTACATTCACCTATGCTGGGTGCGAGGCCACAGGGATATTCCAGGAAACTGAAGGGCGGACGAGTTCGCCAGACTGGGTACAACTCTAAGGATTCAGCCTGATAGACAAGCCCTGGGTATTCCCCTCGCTACATGTAAGCATCTACAAAAGCTGATGGAAACAAGGCTAAAAAAAACAAATATTTGGCGCAACAGCTCTTTAAAGTGCCATGGCCTAGCTTCTCGCAACCACTCATGTTGTGTGCGTTATATTTTTCACACGAATGGAAGGGACCTACAGGTTAATGCCGAATCCGAATGGCGATTTGAGGAGCTTTTTCGTGGCAACAATACTCTCGGATGTTTGTCAGACGCTCGCGAGAGGTGGGACCGTGAAAAAACTTTTTGGTGTTTTCTAGGATTCGGACTTGGAACCTCATGCGTAGTGATCCGACACACTAACCACTTACGCCACGGCGCCCACAACAAACAGGGCTCAATATTTCATATTTCGAGACAGATCTGGATTAAGCTGGACCAGAAACCTAGCACCGAGTTGGTTAAGCTAAAGCGATCACTGCTCAGATGGGTTATCGGTGTCCTCACTGGACTTTGTCTTATAGGGTAACATGCCAAAATACTTGTCCTCTTCTCTAACAATTTCTGCAGAAGCTATACGGCCGAGGAAGAGGAGGAAACCATCCTTCACCTCCTATGCACATGTCCAGCCCTATCGCGTAAAAGAATGCTCCATCTAGGGGTCCGCTTCCTTGATGAACTCAACAATTTGACGTTCTTAGGCGTCATGGGCATCCATCACTTTATCAAAATCTCTGGTTGGTTTTATTAGTCCCTGAAAGGTCTAATGATCCTTGACATCACAATGGACCTTTACTAGTCTAAGTGTGTTTACACTCTCGTGCAGGCAGGCAACGTACCCTTACCTAACCTAACCTAAACAGGGTTGTAGGAAGCTAGAGACATGATGTCTCACCTGCTTACAAGATCAGGGATGGCATTTGAAATGACATGACACTGGTGAACCTTCAAAGCTGTGTGATCGGAAGGGCTACGTTCTTATGAAATTAGTGGCAGACATTTCTTGTTCTGAAAAAAAAAAAAAAAAAATATAAAAATTTCTTGTTCGCAGAACAGACATAGAAGATTGAGGTGTGCGGCAGCAGGCGATGCAACAGATTGGAAGTTCGATAAGTTAATACATGAAGGAGAAGAACGGCAGTGATCGATTTTGCATCGAGTACCGGGCACTGAACAAGGAGGAGGAGTCGAGGAGTTCGTGGAATCCTTATTCGGCAACGTGTTCTGTACAACGTTGGACCTAGCCACAGGATACCATCAAATCTGCGTGGAAGAGCGCAGTAAAAACTTACAGCTTTCGGAACGGATGTACAAATTCAATCGAATGCCATTTGGGTTAGCCCTTGCCTCAGAAGTGTTCCGATCGTGCACGAATGTCATCAAGTCACGCCTTAGAAGGGGATACGTCGTGGTGTACCTAGATGAAATGGTCATTTGCAGCAAGTCGGCTGAACAGAGTCTGCAGAAACTAGAGAGTTTCTATGATATCTTGAGGGAATCCGGGCTAACGTTTGACGTTGGTCAGTCTGCGTTCTTGAAAACTAACAGTGACTTCCTAGGTTGCCGATTGAGCAGAGAAGGGCTAGAACCCAGTGCATAGATGATAGCTGCTATCGCGGCATTCCCGACGCCAAAGGACATTCATGGAGCCCGTCAGTTCCTGGGTCTCACGAGGTTTTTCCACAATTTTGTGAAAAACTATGCGCATTCGGTAACCCCACTGACTGAGCTTACGAAAGCAGACTGCACGCTTGAGCAGACAGAATGGCAAGAAGGGGCGTTCCAGTGGTTGAAGGAGATGCTCATCAACGCACCTGTACTGGCGCTATTCGATCCGAATGCGAGCATGAAGTGCACACTGACGCTTCATCGTCCGTCTTCGCTGGAATCCGCTCGCAAAGTGGTCAAAACAACGACTCTTTACAACCGGTGGTGTTTTACAGTCGCAAATTGTCTACGGACGAGAAGAAATACCATTCGTATGAACTCGAAGTCCTGGCAATAGTGGAGAGTCTGAAGCGATTCAGGGTGTATTTGCTGGGCAGACGTTTCAAGGTCGTTACGGACTCTGAGGCCATAGTTGCGACCAGCAATAACGTGAAATTGATTCTCCAGATGGGGCGATGGTGACACAAACTCCATTCGAATACGAAACAGTTCATCAACTGCGGAACAAAGCTGTACATTTCGACGCCTTAAGTCCACAACCTGTGGAGGCAATCATCCAGTGGAGGAGGCATCTGCGCTCATTCTGAACGTCAATCAATCTGACGAGGATTGGGTGGCTACCATGCAGTTGCAAGACCAGAGCCAACACGACGTAATTTCCACGTTGAAGGCAATTGAGATGACTTCGAGAAAAAGCAGCTACAGAATCTCATTAGAAGGCATCGACTGTTCCAAAAGATGGGCAGTGCCGAGAGATGGGTGGTCCCCAAGGCCGTAAGATGGCAAATTTTGAAAATGTGCCACGACGACGTGGGACACTTAGCATCTCTGTTTCACTATGAATATCTCCTTTATGTTCTCACTAATCTTTCTGATTTCAAAAATCCAACTGCGTACCACTGACTTGTAAGCTTTCATCTTCCTATGAACCTCAAAAGGTCACAAAACTAACACCTTCACTCTCCATTCCAACCATACCAGCATCGGAGTAACAAAAAAGAACAAAAAACTAACAACACCCGCCCCATGTTGTCTCGAATGGAATAGGAGTGTAAACAAATTGACAAATTACCATTCAGCGCAAGTTCAGCGCGGCATCATTATCGTAAATCCTTTGATACCACCTCTAGCCTAGAGATTAAAATTATCATAAATTCTCACCTTATTGCACTCGAAACATTTTAAACCCCCCACTGGTCAAGGAAGAGCTAACAACACAAAGCCTTTCCGGAATGTGCCCTCGAGAAACAATATAAATTCAAATTTCGACAAATTTGGGGAAATCATTTACAAATCCCGACACAAAAAATGTATCTAATTAGCTGAATCGAGTATCTAAGGGCTCCGCGAGCATTCTCAATTACTATCAACCACTATGTGTGTTCACATCAAACACGGATTCGATTAGCCTCACCCCTACGCAATTCGAAGAATCTCTCTCTGAATCCGGCTTATGATACTTACTACACAGTGGTGTGTACGAGTATCTAGATACTTTTTTGACAACAAAATAAATTTATGCAAATTTTTCGTCGCCACTATCTTGTGAAAAACCATCATCGTCAGCACATTGACAAATCGTCAAATTATCATCATTCGGTAATCCCGACAATAATAAGTGTCAAGACCCGGTCCACAGACTGATCGCCATTTACGGACGTTAGCTGGTATCTTTGCCATAAACTCAGAGCGCATATCCAACTTCTGGCGCTTTACAATGCTCATTAAAGCCGATTTTCGGCAATAAAACCATAAAGATCAACTTTGCCAGTTTTGGAATCCGGATTTCAGACCGCATTTCGGGGTCAGATTTGGTCCGATCTGGCGCCAATCTCCCCAAAGCAAAGGTGTGAAACCAAATACGTTGGCACATCAATAAAACGTCGATGCCATACGACAGACAGACATCTCTTCTGTATGCAAATTTCTTTATAATGTCTGGTGGTAGGTATTTTTTTCGTTTTTTTCTTTTTATGATTAATTAAGCAGTTTTCTGCTATTTATCGACTTAAACATCTTCATTAAATCAAAATTAAATAGAAACAATAAATTACTAACAGGCGGGCGGGCAGTGTGCGTTTAAACATGAGCGATGTGTCGACATTGAAGCGACGACATGGTATCTACTACTACCTCGACTCACGGATATGGGACGTGACTTTACAGGAGCGCAACGGACTGACGATGATGGAACAAAGGACTTTGGTCTGTTTGTGTACGGCATTTGGGGTGTCAAATTGTAGGCGTTAGTGCGTTTGAAAGGTTCTGTTGGCGTTTTCAATTTATACTTTCTGTGAGTTGTGAAGGGGTGAGGGCACTTTTTAAAAGGCGATCGGTCGATGATCATTACAAAGTGATGCCTTTTGTCGGGGTTTTTTTTTCTTCCCCCTCCCCCTCCCCGTTCTGTTGTTTTTGTTTTAGAATTAATGAAAGTCATTAAAAATGTTTGTTTATACTTCAGTGGAAGCGGAATGAAATCATCGGCATTTCACGCGGCTTTAAAAAAGTGATGATGCCAGAGATTTACGGTTCATGGAGTGGAGAGTATGGAATGTTCATAGTTGATTGGTAATCAGAATGTAAGAGGTAACATCATACCTTTAGGAATTTATGTTTATGCAGAGAAAGTAGGGGATTCTAGTGTGTCAGGGAAATTTTCCACTTACCTCGATCGCCGAATCTTTAATGAAAAGATGTCACCCTTGCTGTGCAAAGTTGGCATAACATTCGTACAATGACTTAAGTTGACGTAAACATCAGACGGTAACGTCTACAGACAAGCGGATACCTTACCGGAGCTACTTCGACATATTTGAAGCTGAGGTCTGTAAGGATTTTTAATACTACGTCAGTGTATTGAAAAAGAGATGGTGGCGGATGAACCATTAATGGGCCAACGGCAGCGCTCATATCCCCGAAGTGGGTTACTGACATCGGTGTATCCGACCCCTCGTCCTATGGGTTGCAAAAAAAGGATCTGTTCCTCCAGGTTGCGGGTTAACTTCCCTACCACGTAAAAAACGTTCGGTTACGAAGCAACCAACAGCCTCGGATACGGATGATTCTACTGTTGACGACCCAAGCAAACGTAAATAGGACAACGATCTTCGTGTGTGCACATGGAATGTTAGGTCCCTCTACAAACCACGTGCAGCCGAAAAACTTGCGGAGGCCCTAGAGTGTTTTAAAGCAGACATTACCGCCATCCAAAAAGTGCGATGGGATGGGCCGGGCAAAAGGAAGATGAAAAACTGCGACATCTACTACGGCGATTGCTACAGACAACAAGGACAGCGTCTGTTAGAGTGCGGATTTGTCATTGGAGGCAGACTTAGGCAAGAAGTTTTGAGTTTCCGGCATGTGAACGAGCGCCTCATGACTATCCGTATCAAGGCTAAATTTGCGCTCACGCCTCTCACGAGGAGAAGGATGACTTCTACCAGTTCTTGGACAAGACGTACGAGTAATGCCCTAGCCACGACGTTAAAATTATCCTAGGTGATTTAAACGCAAAGCTAGGAAGAGAGGAAGTCTTTAGTAGTGTGGTCTGAAAGCACAGCCTGCACGACATCACATCCGACAACGGACTCAGGCTAATCGACTTTGCGGCGGGGCGAAGCTTTGTCGTAGCTAGTACGCGGTTCCCACGTCTCGACATTCACAGAGGAACATGGCTCTCCTTTGATCGAAGATCTGTCAACCAAATTGATCACGCAAGGCACACTTCCAGTATTCTGGGTGTCCGGTCTTTCCGAAGAGCAAACGTGGACTCGGATCACTACCTAGTTGTAGCCAAGTGACGGATGCGGATATCCACAATGGAGCGAAATCAACGAAATACTGTGAGGAAATTTGACGTCGGGCGGCTACAATCGCAAGAGACCGCCAGAACCTTTGCCGATCGAGTTTCTCTTAATCTTAATTGCCTATGTCCTATGCCGCCAGCAGCAAATGCCGAAGACTAGTGGCAGCGTTGCCAACAAGCCATCAGAGATGCCGCCTCTGATGTGTTGGGTTTCTCTCGGCCATCACAACGAAACCCCTGGTTTGATGAGGAATGCCGGCAAACACATGCAGCTAAGCAAGAGGCGTACAAAGCGGCGCTGCATAGAAGGACTATGGCTGCTTACGAGCCTTACGTGCGCAGGAGAAAAGAGGAACATCGACTTCTCAGAAGGAAGAAAAAGGAGCATGGGAAGCGCTCGATCGAGGAGATTGAGAGACTTTATTGCAGGAATGATGTTCGAAAATTTTACCAAAAGGTAAAAAGAACATTCCAGGGTTTCAAAGCCAGAACAGAAGCATGCAGGGACGAGAATGGCAACATAGTAGTAGAATCGCAGTCGGTGTTGAGGATATGGAAGGAACACTTCTGCAGACTGTTAAACGGCGATGATGACCAATATTCCACTGTCAGGCAGAACAAGCCATTCACGATGGCAGTCAAGGTTCCCGTCAACCCAATCAGAATGAAGTGAGGATAGCGATATCTAAACTCAAATCCAACAAAGCTGATGGAGCCAACGGTCTTGCCGCTGAACTTTTAAAGGCAGGAGGCGATGAGTTGGTAAGAAGCATGCACCAGCTCATCTGTAAAATCTGGTCGGACGAAAGTATGCCCGATGAATGGAACCTCAGCATCGTTTGCCCGATCATGAAGAAAGGAGACCCTCTGAACTGCGCCAACTACAGAGGTATAAGTCTCCTCAACATCACATATAAGATCCTGTCTGCCGTATTATGTGAACGCCTAAAACCGATCGTCAACAACCTGATAGGTCCTTATCAGTGCGGTTTCAGGCTGGGAAAGTCCACCATTGACCAAATATTCACACTACGGCAGATCTTGGAAAAAACCCATGAATATAAAATCGATACACACCACCTCTTCATCGATTTCAAAGTTGCCTATGATAGCGTGTATAGAGACGAGGTATACAGAGCCATGTCTAGTCTTGGGATCCCTACCAAGCTCGTCCGTTTGTGCAGAATGACGATGGAGAACTCTCGCTGCTCCATCAAAGTCGGTAAGAACATCACCGAACCATTCGATGTCAGGAAAGGTCTTAGACAAGGTGGCGGGCTATCATGCGATCTCTTTAACATAGTACTTGAAAGAATTGTACGAAACTCACAAGCCAACACCGGAGGTACAATCTTTTACAACTTGGTACAACTACTCGCTTATGTCGATGACATTGACATAATCGGAAGAACTTAGCGGGCACTCAATGGTGCATTTACGAGTATTTTGATCGAGGCAGCAAAGATGGGTTTAGCGGTCAATGAAAGCAAAACAAAATATATGCTGTCTACAAAAAAGGACACCCAACATCGGCGTCTTGGACAGAACGCCACAATAGACAGATATCATTTTGAGGTAGTAAAGGAGTTTGTCTACCTAGGCTTTATGGTGAACTCCGCGAGGAGACTGGCAAACATACGCCTCAACCAACAAACTCCTCCAGCCGGTTCGTTCAGCCAGTTGCCTCCAGTTGTGCGCGCCAAGTTGGTTGAGGTCCCCTTCCAATTGTTCGCGCCATCTGAGATGAGGCCTTGCTTCCTTCCTACTGCGCCGTCCCTAGGGAATGGATTTGAAAACTTTTAGATCCTCGGTATTGACGTCCATCCGCTCTAAGTGCCCTTTCCATCTCAGTCGTTGTATGCGTACTCTTCTGGCTAGGTATATATCTCTGCTTTACAGCCCATATATTTCTTGATTGTATGTTCTCCTTTAGTCTTAGTCTCCTACTTGATTACTTTGGCCTCATGCCCGTAACGGATTACATGACGCCATATTTAGACTTTGCAAGGCCTTTCTCTACCGCCTACCCTAGCAGAGAAGATTGGAAAAGCGGTCATATAGCTAATGCCGAATAGCCACTTTCACAGATGGTTCAAAAATGAGCACTGGTGTAGGATCAGGTATCTCTCCGACCCTCTAGGTGTATCAAAATCCATACGACTTCCAGACCACAGCAGTGTTTTCCAAGCAGAGATCTTAGCAGTGGCAACAACCGCCCTTGAGTCTGCGGTAAGGGCAATACCGCCAGAAGGTATCACCATCTTTATTGACAGCCAGGCAGCTATAAAAGCGATTACTGCCATAGAAATTAAATCGAAGCTTGTGAAGTGTTGTTGAGAAGAGCTCAGGGTTCTTGGAACACAGCACAAGGTATCGCTCTGTTGGGTCCCTGGACACGAGGGTATGCCAGGCAATGAGAAAGCCGAGGAGCTGGCGAGAATCGGCTCAGCAGCCCTACCAGAACAAGTTGACCCCCCTGTGTGTATCCCGCCTTGCACACTCAAGCTCGCTGCAGGGAATAAAGCCATTGAGGAGGCGAACACGAGATGGAACTCCATGGAAACTTGCGCCATCACTAGGAAGCTATGGCCATCTTTCGACAAAGCAAAGACCGAGAGAATCACCCGGAAAGATAGGAAATACCTTTCCACCCTCGTGGGCATCATCACGGGGCACAACACTCTGCGGTACCACATGAAGAAACTACGCCTGACGGAGGAGGAGCTCTGTAGAGGCTGTGGTGATGAGTAAGTTTTTGAGGACACAACCCACTTCCTGTGCCACTGTCCGAGTCTTCAACACTCCAGGAAAAAGTTCCTTAGTAAATATTTCTTCCAGGATCTCGAGGAACTCTCCGGCGTTTCAACAGAAAAGATGCTGAACTTCATCAAATCCTCAGGGTGGTTTGTATGCAGAAATGAAGTAAGTGACTGAGTTAGTAGTTGTTAGTTTCATTGGGTAAGGGATTACTTTTTTCCCCACAATGGGTTAACGCTGACCTGAGTGTGGCAGAGAGCGTCCCTCCCTGCCAGCCCACATACCTAACCTAACCTAGTCTTCAGCTATGCGGACAGGTGCATAAATCACTCGAAGAACCTTTCTCTCAAAGTAACCAAGGGCATCGATAGGGTCCATGCCTCTGTCCCATATAGCAGAACTGGATTTATGGGGGTATTGTACAGTGTTACCTTAGTTGTTCGAGAGAGGGATTTACTACTCAATTGTCTTCTTAGCTCAAAGAAACAGCGATTGGCAAGATCGAAGTGAAGCGCTTCAGGATAGATTAGTTTTCTTTTAGATACGGCTGGACAGGTACAGAGAAAGTGGGGGTGGTTTCTTCTTCCTCTTCTTCTATGCTGCTCCTCCAAAAATCATTTGACAAGAGACCCAACCTTTTCGCGTGTAGGCCTATTTGACAGTGTCCTATGAGGACACCTATAGTTGAGCTGATATCCGATCATTTCAGCAAGATCAAACCATTAGAGCGTTTCTGATGCAGCCTAAGGCAGATCTGTCTGGATATTTTGCAAGTCCTGCTATCCTCCCGTCTGCAGTTTATCTTAAGTAAAAGACTGCGGCAACCTGCCTATTCGGTAGGATATATCGAGGCTAGTGCCAAGTCTGGCAAAGTCGTCAGACTTGCAGTTACCTGGAATGTCTCTGTGGCATATACGAACGAAAATGAATTAAACAATCTGTACTTAACCACCTAATGACGTTGAAGTTAAATCGTAAATAAAGGGTTTCTATGAAACGTGCTTCTTGCGTCAGCCCATTTATGGGCCTCTGACTATATTGATTAATGGAGATTGCCCCAATAGGTATTTTACAGTTGTTATTGTTTAAAAAATCGTCAAAACATTGATCTAATCTGAGTAAACATTTCCAGACCATACAAACGACGACAGACTGCCCTGTCATCATTGGGCTGAACGTGAACGTTTTTTTACGTCGGAATACCTACCCCCTTATGCGTAGAGAACTATTATAATCAATTGATAAAGTTTTATCGCAACATTTCTTCGTTGAGGCACGGCATACCCTTTCACGTGCCTTCGAAAAAGTTCTTCAATCAGCTTCGACTTTTGAGCGAACGCCCGCCATTCACGTGAAGTTGCTCGCTTTCACTGCTGTTTACCCAAGATATAGTTCCACTGACCCGATAACGTACCACGAGTTGAAATGTATCTAATCGCTTTTATGATCAATGTAACATACCAATAGTCGAATAAATCATTAACCTTATGTCAGAGAACAGAAATTCCAATCCGTTGCTGGCCAAACACAAACAGCAGCTCGTAGGTCTTGCCTGAAACACGTTCGTTCGAATGTTCGGAATGTTTATCGACGTCAGATCAAGGCAAATGTTATTTGTTTGCGAATCGAATTAACTGTGGATTCGAAATGCGAACTTTTGCAAACACAACTTGGCAAGGTACACTTTGGGGTAATGAAGTACCGAAGTTTTTCTTTAGATCTTTTGATGAAAAGCGCTCCTCCGGTGAGGACGGGTAGGCCCAACCATGATGAGTTTGTAAATTGTTCGTTTGCTTAGTTTTGCCCACTGAAATCCGATATAGCCGGCATGTGGACTTAGGTTGAGTACATAAAGTCTTGGCTACGGTTCGGGTGGTAGTGTCTTTACCTTTAAATCTTTTTTTTTTGTTTTTTTTGTTTTACGAAATTTTTTATTTGTTTTGATGAGTTTGAGTTTTTTTTTTTATTTTGTTTGTAGGAGTTTATTACCAATTATGATTTTAATTACCAAGGTCTCTCAGACATCAGTTTCATTTTCAGAAATTTTCGATGGTCTAATGCATCTACAATACGAGTAGGTAGGCGCGCATATTAACGCAACGATAGCTATTAATTTCAGTCAACAAATTAAGCGAAGCCTGCTAAGGTACTTAAGGTAGGGGGTTGAACTTCAGGGTAAAAAAAGATTTACAAGAAAATTGACAAGTACCCCTAATGGGATGTAGTGGGACTTTCCTAAGTCGAACCTCAAGGGACCAGAAAATAAGTTCGAGTTATAGACACCTTGAGTTACAGAAAATACGCAGACACTTGAGTTGTTTGGTTATTTTAAGGAATTCTGTAATCTTTGATGTTTGGTCTTCCGTGATCACTTCACCTTTTCTATAAAATCTTTCACTAAACAAATATTAAAAGAAACACTACTGATGCCATACTCGCACTTACAGGATTTATCGGATTTATCCAAGGTGATCCAAAATCGGAAGGCCTGCTGATATTGTTTGAGGTCAAATAGGCGAACCCCACATGCGGATCAATAGAAATGCAGTGATTTGGGAGGGTTATGATCCCTTATTTTCGGATCATTACTTATCCGAAATAGGAAGAAGAAGATCGGATTTATCTAAGCTGTAGGATTGCCAGACAATTCGATTGAACCAACAAATCAGACGAATTCGACAGATCGGACAAATTCGACAAATCCGACAAAGCCGACAGATCCGACCAATCCAACAAGTCCAACAGATAGAACAAATTCGACAATTCCGACAGATCCAAAAAATCTGACAGATCCGATAGATCCGACAAATCCGACAGATCCGACAAATCCGATAAACCAACAGATCCGACAAATCTCACAAATCCGACAGATCCGACTTACTTACTTACGTAGAAGGCGCTCCAGACCGCGGTGGAAGTGGGCCTGAACCAGCAAACCTCTCCAGCCAGTGCGGTTACGAGCCAGCTGCCTCCAGTTGCGCACGCCAAGTTGGTTGAGGTCCCCCTCCACTTGTTTGCGCCACCTACTGCTAGGTCGTCCTCTACTGCGTCGTCCATCCGGGGTGGATTCGAAGACTTTCTTAGCGGGAACATTGGGCTCCATCCACTCTAAATGACCCAGCCATCTTAGTCGCTGTATGTGAACTCTTCTAGCTAAGTCGATGTCCTTGTACAGGCCGTATAGTTTGGCATTGTACCTTCTCCTCCACTCACCGTCTATGCAGACGGGACCAAAGATCGCTCGAAGAACTTTTCTCTCGAAATAACCAAGGGCATCCTCATCCGGTTTTGTTAAAGCCCATATCTCTGCGCCATACAGCAGGACTGGGATGATTAGTGTCTTATAAAGAGTAACCTTAGTAGTTCGAGATAGGGCTTTGCTACTCAATTGCCGTTTTAGCCCATAGAAACAACGATTGGCAAGAGTAATTCTTCGTGTGATCTCCCTACTGATGTCATTTGCGGAGTTCACCATAGAGCCTAGGTAGACAAAATCCTTTACTACCTCAAAATTATATCTGTCTATTGTGGCGTTCTGTCCAAGACGCCGATGTTGGGTGTCCTTTTTTGTAGAAAGCATATATTTTGTTTTGCTTTCAACGACCGCTAGGCCCATCTTTGCTGCCTCGATCTCAATACTCGTAAATGCCCCATTAGTCAATGAGTTCTTCCGATTATGTCAATGTCATCGGCATAAGCGAGTAGTTGTACAGACTTGTAAAAGATTGTACCTCCGTTGTTGGCTTGTGAGTTTCGTACAATTCTTTCAAGTACTATGTTAAAGAGATCGCATGATAGTGCGTCGCCTTGTCTAAGACCTTTCCGGACATCGAACGGTTCGGTGATGTTCTTACCGACTTTGATGGGGCAGCCAGAGTTCTCCATCGTCATTCTGCACAAACGGACGAGCTTGGCAGGGATGCCAAGACTACACATGGCTCTGTATAACTCGTCTCTATACACACTATCATAGGCAACTTTGAAATCGATGAAGAGGTGGTGCGTATCGATTTTATATTCATGGGTTTTTTCCAAGATCTGCCGTAGTGTGAATATTTTGTCAATGGTGGACTTTCCAGGCCTGAAACCACACTGATAAGGACCTATCAGGTTGTTGACGATCGGTTTTAGGCGTTCACATAATACGGCAGACAGGATCTTATAAGCGATGTTGAGGAGACTTATACCTCTGTAGTTGGCGCAGTTCAGAGTTTCTCCTTTCTTCAGGATCGGGCAAACGATGCTGAGGTTCCATTCATCGGGCATACTTTCGTCCGACCAGATTTTACAGATGAGCTGGAGCATGCTGCTTACCAACTCATCTCCTCCTGCCTTGAAAAGTTCGGTGGCAAGGCCGTCGGCTCCATCAGCTTTGTTGAATTTGAGTTTAGATATCGCTATCCTCACTTCATTCTGATCGGGTTGACGGGAACCTTGACTGCCATCGTGAATGGCTCGTTCTGCCTGACAGCGGCATATTGGTCATCATCGCCGTTTAACAGTCTGCAGAAGTGTTCCTTCCATATCCTCAGCACCGACTGCGATTCTACTACTATGTTGCCATTTTCGTCCCTGCAGGCTTCTGTTCTTGCTTTGAAACCCTTTGGTAAAATTTTCGAACATTATTCCTGCAATAGAGTCTCTCAATCTCCTCGATCGAGCGCTTCTCATGCTCCTTTTTCTTCTTTCTGAGAAGTCGATGTTCCTCTTTTCTCCTGCGCACGTAAAGCTCGTAAGTAACTCTAGTCCTTCTTTGCAGCGCCTCTGTACGCCTCTTGTTTAGCTGCATGTGCTTGCCGGCATTCCTCATCAAACCAGGGGTTTCGTTGTGGTGGGCGAAAGAAACCCAGTACATCAGAGACGGCATCTCTGATGGCTTGTTGGCAACGCTGCCACTGGTCTTCCGCATTTGCTGCTGGCGGCATAGGACTTAGATTAAGAATAAGAGAAACTCGATCGGCAAAGGTTCTGGCGGTCCCTTGCGATTATAGCCGTCCGACGTCAAATTTCCTCACAGTATTTCCTTGGAATCGCTCCATTGTGGATATCGGCAGTAGATGTCGCAGTTTTTCATACTCCTTTTGCCCGGCCCATCCCATCGCACTTCTTGGATGGCAGTAATGTCTGCTTTGAAACACTCTAGGGCCTCCGCAAGCTGTTCGGCTGCACGAGGTTTGTAGAAGGACCTAACATTCCACGTGCAGACACGAAGATCGTTGTCCTTTTTACGTTTGCATGGATCGTCAACAGTAAAACCATCCGTATCCGAGGCTGTTGGTTGCTTCGTAACCAAAGGTTTTTTTGCGTGGTAGGGAAGTTAACCCGACGGCACAACCCCAACCTGGAGGATCAGATCTTTTTTTTGCAACCCCTAGGACGAGGGGTCAGATACACCGATGTCAGTAACCCACTTCGGGGATATGGGCGCTGCCGTTGGGCCATTAAGGGTTCATCCGCCATCATCTCTTTTTCAATACCCTGACGTAGTATTGAAAATCCTTACAGACCTCAGCTTCGAATATGTCGAAGTATCTCCGGTAAGGTATCCGCTGGTCTGTAGATGTCACCGTTTATTCCATCGGGAGATTTCATCCGCCGCATGTCCTCCTTCTGAGGAGCTCTTACTAGACTTCTGAGATACATATTTCAGCCAATCAAGTCAACAAGAGATGCCTCGTCCGGTTAGACATATGCGCGCTGAAGTTCACCCAGATGTGGTCTGAGTGTTCGGCTACACATACATATATCGTCAGACTCGGCATACGCTCATCGTTAGTTCACTAGCAGATAGCTATCCAGCGTGCACCACGGGGAGGTGATGATGCGATTTTTTGAGGTCAAAGAGGCGAACCGCTCATGCGGATCAGTAGAAATGCAGTTATGTGGGAGGGTTATGATCCCTTGTTTTCGGATCATAACTTATTCGAAATAGGAAGAAGAAGATCGGATTTATCTAAACTGTAGGATTTGCCAGACAATTCGATTGAATCGACAAATCAGACGAATTCGACAGATCCGACAGATACGACAAATCCGTCAATTCAAACAAAAGGGTGGACCCACAAGCTGATCCTCACCATCGAGGTCTGAACAAAGATAGCACGCTGGGACTGCAACTACCACCTTACGCAGTTCTTGTCCTGTCACGGCAGCTGTCGAAAATATCTTCACAGATTTGGACAAGATAACTCGCCCTTCTGCCTAGAATGGCCAAATGGAGAGGAAAACACCGAGCACACAGTGTTCCACTACAGGCGGTTCGCAGAGGGAAGAATGAACCAGCCAAATCCACAGCTCCTAATAAGTCATATGATGAGGTCAACGGACAATTGACTGGAGACCTGCTCCTTCAAAACCAGCGTACAGAACGAGCTGAGAAGAGTCGAAAGGCTAAGAAGTCCCGATACGGTAAATACAGATGATATACCATAATTTGCTAACCAGCCCCGCAAAGTAAGACTTAACGACAGTCCCGAGGGAAGAGCGGTAGAAGTGTGCAGGGCGTGCATTAGTACATATTCGCATCCCTGGCATCGATTATTCGGGTTTGTGAATCGTCTTGGAACCCCGGTTGTTAACATCATTAGAAGATTATCACATCCATTGGCACATAGAAAAAAAGAAGGATTCTATAACGACCGAATCTAAGGGAATGGTTAACTCCTGCAACTGCAATGAGCCCGAGTTACTTACTTACTTAGACGGCGCTACAGTTCGATGGGAACCTGGGCTTCAACCAACAAGCCTCTTCATTTAGCTCGGTCTTTAGCTAATTAACTCCAGTTGCACACTTCAGGTTGGTCGAGGTCTCCTTGAACTTGTGCGTGCCACCTACGGCGAGAAGGACGTCTACTGCGCCGTCCCTCCGGGCTATATTCGAAGACTCTGAGCTCCAGTTCCTCTGTAGATATCTGTTCTGGAACTATCAGTGTAGAAAGCTCATTGCTTTGACAAACGAGGTTTTAGTTTGTTCTGTTGCTTTTGGGAAGCATTCTGGTGGTACACCTTTTGTCGGAGACTAGTGTTGGCGAGATAGGTAGGAGAACAGGGTGTAATCTTCATTAATAACTAGAAAGGAGACCTTGCAGCCCTTTAGTATTTTTTTTTTCAAGAGCACTCTACCACAACGTTGAGATATGTGTACATTCATCCCGGTATATTCATGCTAAAATGTGTCTCTCAAGTGCCGCATCTTCTTCTTCTTATTTCGGCGAGGTTATGATCCGAAAATAAGGGTTCATAACCCTCCTACTTCATCGCATTTCTGCTGATCCGCCTGTTGGGTTCGGCTCTCTCAAGTGCCGCATATGTCCAATATATCACACCGGGTTTAAAGAGCCTTCTCAGCACAATTATCGATGTATTCCTTTCACTTTAATTCGAAATCTCAAGCCAGTCAAACCCTTTCATCTTCCACTTTGAAATACAACTAGGAATCTCTGGCGAATTTCTGTTCGATAAACCCAACCTATTTGACCACCAAATACCATCTTCTTCTTCGTATTTCGGCGAGGTTATGGTCCGAAAAATACAAAATACCATCGAATCTTATAAAAATCGGTTCTACACTTCAATTCTGCGTGAGATACATCTAAGCAATTAATAAAATCCCACAACATGATAAAATGAGTATCTTTTCTAAATTATTACTCTCAAATCGACATAAATCATAACTCCCCTGGCCCTGACAAAACACACAAAATAAACAAATAGACACAACGGACCACCGGCATATAAAATAAATTTAATGGGAGGTCTTGTTTGTTCCTACGCTGCGCTCTCATAAAGTATCTTTTAATTGATTTTCCTGAAAAAGAATGCAGATACCGTATTAGAAATCCAATAAATAATAATATCGATGGAGGAACAATTAAAAGGATACACTAAAGCAATCCGATTCTATGAAAGATTGCGCCACCAAAAAGGATACGAATTGGCCGAATGAATCATAAAAAAAAAATAGGTAAAGGAGGGCACATCCCCCTCCCCCCCAAATAAGCAGAATGAATCCAAATGTTGAAGGAAATCGATGGCACATTGGAAGGTCTACATAGATACTACGAGTATTTTCGTGCTCTCGTCCTTTTGAAATTAGAAATAACAGAAAATTTATTTTTTTATTTTCTTAGTCAGGATAAATATGTCCTTTTCGCTTCGGTGAGTTGGAAGACCATAAATTGTCCTTTTCGAACTATTTTGTCATTTTGTGAATGGAATTAGTTTTTGTGACATTATAGTTGGTCGTAAAAATACTTTTATGGACTATTAATTGCTCAAGGACTCTGCGGGGTTTTGTGTTCTCCTGTGTGTGTGTGCTTTTTTCGGTTGTTTTTCGAAAAGGTCAAAATGTGAACTTTTGAAACTTATTTATATCGTAAATGATAAACTTGAAATGACATCTGACAATCCCATTAAGTCTGCTTAGGTGTATGGTGGAATAGATAAGATACACTCGCTACAACTGCACAAGGAGAGGAGAGTAGAAACTGTCCTGTTTTAGGTTATTGGAATACCAGTTTGGAAGTTTAACGTGCGGAATTTAAATGTATAATAGAAGCGATTGCTCTTTTGAGTATCACTACTCACATGACCGACCTACTGGCCACTGCCAATAAAACGCTGCCGCGAGGAGCTTGATACACTCTCCGATAGCCATCATGTAACACTCTGGTGGATCCCAGGACACAAAGGAAGAGATCGCAACAAGACATGTTAATGGTCTAAAACTAGTCCTTCGTCCCCTAAAATTTGTTAAATCAAACATAGCACGACATGGAGAACGCTTCCATCGTGCCGTGCCGTGTATCCAGAAACATCTGGACAAAACACGACAAAGTGAAAACCAAGCTCATCCTCACTCAAAGTAGACAAAGCTTGCCGCTTTTCATAGGAATCATCACCGGCCACAACCTATTGATGGACCACCGAAAAGGAATGCGGATAAGTACAAATGAACTTTGAAAGACCGCGGCAACACAGACGCAGAAGAGGATACGGAGCACTTCCTATGCAAATGCCCTAGTCTCTGCATTACCTAAAAGATGGACGTCGGAGAGTATTTCATCTGGGCGACCTGTCTGAAAAGCCACCAATCACCATCCTGAAATTCATAACCTCTTCAGGATGATTAGAAGATGCCACTCCAACATCGCAGGACAACAACAACAACCAACCAACAACCAACCAACATCCAACCAACATCCAACCAACAACCAACCGACATCCAACCAACAACCAACCAACATCCAACCAACATCCAACCAACAACCAACCAACAACCAACCAACAACCAACCAACATCCAACCAACATCCAACCAACATCCAACCAACATCCAACCAACAACCAATCAACATCCAACCAACATCCAACCAACATCCAACCAACATCCAACCAACAACCAATCAACATCCAACCAACAAACAACCAACAACCAATCAACATCCAACCAACAACCAACCAACAACCAACCAACAACCAACCAACATCCAACCAACAACCAACCAACAACCAACCAACAACCAACCAACATCCAACCAACATCCAACCAACATCCAACCAACATCCAACCAACAACCAACCAACAACCAACCAACAACCAACCAACATCCAACCAACATCCAACCAACATCCAACCAACCAACAACCAACCAACCAACAACCAACCAACAACCAACCAACATCCAACCAACATCCAACCAACATCCAACCAACCAACAACAAACCAACATTCAACCAACCAACAACCAACCAACCAACCAACCAACAACCAACCAACAACCAACCAACATCCAACCAACCAACAACCAACAACCAACCAACAACCAACCAACAACCAACCAACAACCAACCAACTACTAAGTAACTCTTTATAAGACATTAGTCATCCCAGTCCTGCTGTATGGCGCAGAGGCATGGGCTTTGACAAAACCGGATGAGGATGCCCTTGGTTATTTCGAGAGAAAAGTTCTTCGAGCGATCTTTGGTCCCGTCTGCATAGACGGTGAGTGGAGGAGAATGTACAATGTCGAGCTATACGGCCTGTACAAGGACATCGACTTAGCCAGAAGAGTTCACATACAGCGACTAAGATGGCTGGGTCATTTAGAGCGGATGGAGCCCAACCTTCCCGCTAAGAAAGTCTTCGAATCCAACCCGGACGGACGGCGCAGTAGAGGACGACCTCGCGGTAGGTGGCGCAAACAAGTGGAGGGGGACTTCAACCAACTTGGCGTGCGCAACTGGAGGCAGCTGGCTCGTAACCGTGCTGGCTGGAGAGGTTTGTTGGTTGAGGCCCACTTCCACCCCGGACTGTAGCGCCATCTAAGTAAGTAAGTACATCTCAAATTCATCCTCTAAGCTGCCTGGTTTCGATTTGCCAAGACACATCTGGTCAAAACTATTGACAAACATTGTTTAGGCGGGGTGGTTTTTTGCTATACTCCACACTGGAATTTTGATGAACTTGCGCGACACTTATCATACGACTCCGGTCTTATGGATATGCCGTCTGATGCAATGACACCAGAACTTCAGCTGATATGCAAATACAGAGTTGACTTTGCTTGTGTTCGGGGCTGGCTTAGACCAGGTTCTGAGCCAGGAATGGAATGCAGTCGTGTTTTCACGGATGGCTCCAAAACCAGTCTTGGTGGACATTCGACGACAACATTCGATTTTTTATCTGTTTAGGCAAATATGCGTCAATTATAATGGCCATGAACTATGTTGTGAAGAACAGCTGGAAGGGCCGAAGCATTTGTGTCTGTAGTGACAGTCAGGCTGGGCTTAAGGCCCTTTAACCACTTCCAAAATAGTTCGTGAAACCAATAACTCTTTGAACTCGGTCACAAGGCAAAATTTTCTGTCTCTTTTCTGGGTTCCAGGTCACACTGGGATCGTGGGGAATGAGATCTTCGAAGAGATTGCTGGACAAGGCTCAGAGGATGCTTTCTCAGGTCCCGAACTCGCGTTGGGTATCCTGCATACTCGGTTAAGACTTTCACTGACGATTGGGTCTCTCACGAACACAATTGTGTACGGCATGATTCTCCAGGATGTAGGTTGAATGAACGAACGGTCCCGGACATCTGTAAGAAATCAGCTGCATTCTTGCTGACCTTCAGCAGAGACTGCAGACAACTTATTAGCGTCTTGGCAGGTCATTTTGCTTTTGCCAACCACCTAAATGTGCTTGCCTTTTCTTCCTGGGCTTAACAAATCTACTAATTTCACCGAATGTTTCGATCATTTCACAAAAATTTCCATTAGAAGCAATTTTCGACATCCGAGCTAACTTCTTATATTCGTTTTGCTTTGATCTAGAAAGATCCCAGTCGCCCTCTAAATTTATCTGGAGTGACCATTTTAGAAGATCTTTTTTTCTTAGTCTCTGCCGTTTCGACTCCACTAGGGAACCGACGATCTGCAGGAGTTTATTTTGTCACTGGACACGTCTAGTCGGACTTTGAACAGCATGCTTCACCTTTTGTCTCGTCCTGAGTTTAGTTTTATCTTTGACAGATATGTCTAACTCTTCCGTAAAGCAGATTCCTCTTTTCCTGCTCCTTTGCCCTCGTCAATTAATTCCTGTCCACTGATGTTGGAACCTCTACTAGATTTTGTGCGCAGATATCACCACCGGAAGAAGTGTTTTCAGCGAAAGAGCGCGCGGTAGATGCGCACACGCTTCCACTGAGAGAAGTGCACGAGGCCTGCTTCTTCGACGTGAACCTATTCGAGCTAACAGGATTGGAGGCAGCATTCGGTCCAAGGGGTCGATCTGTTTCAGTTAGAGTACCTTCTGCTGACCTCAGTCTTTTCTCTGTTGCCACCAATGGAGGGCTGCAATTAGCGGTTGCACCTTTAACTGATTTTTCAGCATTTTTGCACACCGTGTAACCGCCGCCGCCTTCCTTCTGTTCTTCTTTAGCTGACTCTCATTGGAAAGCACTGTTTCAGGAATGCATTAAATGCAGTTAACCAACTGGTCACTGACCAGTGCTAATCGCTATAATTTTTGGAAAACTTGCACGAGTCCTGTTTTGTAGTTCTTGTGTTCTGGTCCAATTGTGGTGTAACCATATCTGTTTCGACACAGTCTTAAAGACCATTCAACCTTCCGTTGGCTCTCGATAGAGAGTGTTAGAACTTTTTTCGCTTGACTACTTCAAACGGAGCGTAGACAACGTAGACTACCTCCGCGAGTCACCATTCCTTCCAGTTCTTACTGGGAGGAAGTAGTTCACTTAGCAGAAGATAAATTGATTTATTTTTATACTGATGACTCAAAAACCTAGGACGAGGAAGGTGGAGGTGTCTTCTTTGATAGACTTAATCTTAACCTCTCTTTCCGTCTTCCAAATCATTGTAGCGTGTTCCAGGCGGAAATAATAGTGATTCAGTTAGTCTTATCTTCGCCAAAGATATCCGCATCTTTTCAGACAATCAAGCAGCAATCAAATCCTTGGAATCGGTCTCTATAAATTTACTCGTTGGTTGTACCCGCTTCGCTGGGTCTTTAAATATGCGATTTCAAGTACACTTCTTTAGAGCACTCTCCGTTTGGTCACTAAAATAGTTCACCCGCTAATCCTTTATGAGGGTCGCGAGGGTAGGATAATTAGGTGTACTCTTCATCATTTTTGAACCTCCGCCGTCGACTCCAACTCATCTGGAGAAATCCCTAGACGGCTCCAAGAGAGATGTCGGACTTGATCCAATCATCTATTTATAGGCCTACTGAGGGGTCGCTAAGATGATGGTGCGGCAATCATGACACGTCTTGGAAACCAGCTGGGGACACGCTCTACGCGACGAAACCGTCAAATCATAAATCCTTTCGTTCGAGAAAGTAGCTGCTCTTAGGCAACACCGCGAAGGAACCTCTTTCAGCAGCTTGTATCCACGACTGTAGGTGAGAGTTGGAACATATACCAAGTTAAAAACCGATAATTAGGTTTGAACACTATAGGTTAGTTCGGCCTTCCTTATAACAGATTGAACAAACTCTCTCAAAATTGATCCAACTTGACCATTTCTACAGAATAACTCGACATTGTTTTTTCCATCACTCGTGAATAAGACCCCGAGATACTTAAACGTATCCAGCTGCTTCATTGGGACTCTGCAAACATGCAGAGTGTACTGAATAAACGTTATGGAAACGATCTGTCGATACTTCCGACAAACGACCAAGGATGACCAAATCATCCCCAAAGAGAGGATGACTAATCCTTAAGTCCCCCACTTTGCAACATTCTCTGCCACAGCTGCACTGCAGCATCCAGTCCATATATACAATGAAGAGGCAAGGTGACAAAAGGCACCCTTGGCACCCTGCCCAACCCCCACAATGAAGGGTATTGATTTACCGCCATTTACCCGAACACAGCTTCTATAATTTGTATATATGTATGTATATACCGAATCACCCTTATCATAGTCTAACACATGATTTCGCCAAATACACAAAACAGGTGTATACAGGTTCAGCATGCTCCCAGGCCTTTTCAAGAATCATTCTGAGAGTGTATAACTGGTCGGCCCTGCTTCTACCGGGACAAAAAATGCATTGTTTATCCCCTAAACTATCCTCAACTAAAGCTTTGGCACGTGTCTCTAACACCTTAGCAAAGACTTTTCCAGGGATACTTAAAATAAATATACCCGTGTAGTTGGCGCAATCTTTTGCCCCCTTGTTTACAAAGAGGGACAATCACTCCCATTTGCCAATCACCAGGTGTTTCACCGCATTCCCATGCCACTTTAATAACACGTGAGAGTCATTGCACTCACTCTTTACCAAAAGCCTTTAGCATTTCCGGCCGGATTTCATCCAAACCGGTAGATTCGCCAACTTCTAGCGATTTAATTACCTGAAGTATTTCTCGAAACACACTTTCTAAAAGGTAGGAAAATAGACTTAAAGTATGAGTATTCAATATACTACCTACCCCACTCTGTTAAGGGTTTATTTTAAATCTATCAAAACATTCTAAAATGTGGACAAATAAACAACGATCAACAAAATCTCATTTAATAAAATGGAAAAATATTACAATGTTCCTATGTCTGTATGTACGTATGTATTATGTGTACATATGGTCGCGTATATTGCCAAATCTCTTAATAGCATGAAGGTTTGAAAATGTCTTAGATTTGGCATTGGCAATTTTTACTCCAGAAGAGATCACACACTAAAGTTCAAAACAGCGCGCCCATATACTCACATACACACGCTATTGCAGCGATAGCCTCTGCCTGGGCCAGTCTGTTTAATTCGGCAGACTGGCCCACTATAAGAAGATCTCTTGCTAGGATGGATACACCATCTTACTTTCTGCAGAGATAATGGCGAGCTACTTTACCAACAGGAAACTGAGGTATGATACTGACGAAGGAGTGAACTACTACGATGTTACAGCTGGGGTCCCGCAAGGATCGGTGCTGGGCCCATTACTACGGAACATAATGTACGACGGAGTTTTACGACTACCACTGCCACCTAAAGTGAATATAATTGGATTTGCTGACGACATCGCTGTTGTTACAGTAGCAAAACAAATCAGTGAAGTAGAATCAGCTACAAATGTGGCAATCAGTCAAATCAAAAGCTGGCTAGGATCCGCCGGTTTAGAATTAGCTGACCACAAAACTGAAGCTGTTCTAATAACCAGTTGGAAATCTGTGGAATATATGAATGTACAGGTTGGAACCCAAATCATCAGATCCAAAGAAGCAATCAAATACCTAGGAGTAATGCTCGACAATAGACTGCGGTTTAAACAGCATGTTGATTATTCGAGCAAAAAAGCGTCACGGCTTCAGGCAGCACTCTCAAGGATAATGCCCAACATTGGAGGACCTGGATACGCTAAGAGGATCCTACTATCCAGAGTTGTCAGCTCAGTCCTTCTTTATGCGGTTCCGGTTTGGGCGGGGGCTCTTGCGACCAAAGAAACAAGGAGGAAACTTACATCAGCCTACAGACTCTGCGCTATAAGGACCATCAGTGGTTTTAAAACTATCTCTGACAAAGCAGCCTTTGTCATAGCAGGAATGGTTGCTATCGACATCCTCGCGAACGAGATGCAGAGAATCTACAATCGGAGAGACTCGAGCCATCAAGAGGCTAGCGAAAGAAGAAGGGTTATAGAAGAAGAAAAAGCAGCTTCAAGAGCTGTGTGGCAAGATCGATCGGTTAAAGGCAGATGGACCTATAATTTAATCCCCACCATCGACATTTGGATAAACCGAGCACATGGGAACTGCACCTACCACCTGTCTGGCCATGGAGGTTACCGCAAATATCTTTACCGGTTTGGACACGGTCGTTGTGTCCAGAATGTCCAGCCCAGGAGGAAAATACGGAGCATGCAGTCTTCTACTGTAGGCGATTTGAAAACTGGAGAAACGAACTTCCCAGTCCCCCATTCCTCATAGATCATATGGTACAATCTGAGGAAAAATGGATGAAAATTTGCGCGTTTATTACGCACGTGCAAATGCAGCTTCGAATTCAAGAAAGAATACGTCGAGAAGCAGAAAGTACAGCATAAATTGCTAACCAGCCCCGCGAAGTAGTACCTAACGGCAGTCCCGCGGGGAGAGTGGTTGAAGTGTGTAGGGTGTGTGTTTAGTACGTAGACGTATTCCTGAAATCGATTACTCAGGTTTGCGAATCGTGCATGCTAGTAGCACTCGGGCTATTAGTATCTATGAAGATTACACACCCCCGGCGCAACCTAAAAAAAAAAAAAAAAAAGCCTCTGCTGCATGGCTGTTGACAGTAGTCTTCATTAAAGGAAAATTCGAGCAATTTTTAATACAATCTTCCCCGGGAAATGCAGATCATAACAGTGAAAACTGCATCCAAATCCCTTTAGTGGGCGCCGTGGCGTAAGTGATTAGTGTGTCGGATCACTACGCATGAGGTTCCAACTTCGAATCCCAGAAAATACCAATACGGTCCCACCTCTCGCGAGCGTCTAAAAAACATCCGAGAGTATTGTTGTCTCGAAAAAGCTTCTCAAATCGCCGTTCGGATTCGGCATTAAACTGTAGGTCCCTTCCATTCGTGTGAAAAATATAACGCACACAACATGAGTGGTTGCGAGAAGCTAGGCCCTGGCACTTTAAAGAGCTGTTGCGCCAAATATTTGTTTTTTTTTTTGGTTCCCGAGATTCTCCCAGTCATTCACGTTTTGGGGACTTCCGTCTATACGATGTAGTTTGTTTGATGAACATGAATATGCGTGCACTCCACTGGTGTGCCATTGATTGCAATGACCCACGCATATCTGTGATATTTTTATATCTCAAATAATTATATTTTTGCTTATTATTTCTGTTATAAGAATCATGGAATAATGATTTATACCTCAATCTCTTCAGTTGGAAATGTACTAATCGAGGAGTTAAGTCATATTCAAATCAGTTCAGCCATTTCGTAGTCATATGTGTGTAAGGCGTAGAAAAATTATTTTTGTCAGTAAAAAAAACATATAAAATGGGTTTAAGAGCTCAATAACGGATTCAGGATACTAAAATATATCCTAAGTTATTCCTCTTCTTACGACAAATCGATTGATGTATATATTGTTAAGGTACCGTTACGTACTTACTCCCTATTCGCGGACAAACAGAAAATATGCGTTCTCTTTTATAGATGTAGAGATAAGTAGCCCTAGACAACCGATCGTGTCTTGAGGAAATGGCGGAGCAGTTTAACATGCACCTATGTTGGGTATCGGGGTATAGACACATTCCGGGGGAATTGTAAGGCTGATGAACTCGCCAGAGTAAAAACAACTGTACCTATCCTTTACCTACCCTCCAGGACTCTAGGTATACCAATCGCTACTTGCCAACTTAAATTCAACCTGGATGCGATCGAAAGAACAAGTCTTAGGTGGACAACCGGTACAACATGTCTAGCGAGTAAACAGATTCGGTCCAAGCTTGATCTGAAACGCTCTAGGAAACTGATTTTTCTCAACCGATTTCATATTGGTGCTACAATAGTTGTGATCACAGGACAGTGTCTAATAGGCAAGCTTCGTGTATATTCGAATAATTTTTGCAGAAGCTGCATGGACGAAGAAGAGGAAGAAACCATTCCTCACGTTACTTATGCATGCCCAGCTCTCTCGCATAGAAGGAAGCTTCACTTCCTATTATAACAATCTAGGTGATCTGATAGACTCAGACATCAGAAGCATCCTACGCCCAAAATGATTCTAACATGTAGGCATGGATGACATGATCTACACTGGACCTTCCTTAGTCTATGTGTGTTAGCGTACACTGGCAGCAACCTCAACCTAACCTCCATAAGGGGATCTCTCAAGAGCTGATCTTCGTCTCATCAGCGTGGTAGTCCCCTCATTCCCCAACCTTGAACCGACAACCTAGAAAAGCGAGTTCTTTCCAACTCTATTTTCGAGTGAAGATCCCGGAATATAGCGATACTATGAATGGGTATAGAGTGGTGTCTCAGTGTCCGACAAGTCCCGCGTATTACAGTGTTGTCAGTGAAAGTCGTTTCCAGATCCCTAAGACCATTGAGCTTAGAAGACTACCACCACCATTCTCTCAGTTTCACAACGCTGCACTCCAAAGTATATTTCATGCGAAGTTCAAGTTGTGTACTTAGAAAGATTAGAAGCATATTCCGAGCATGGCACCCATGGCGCTTAAAGCCTCTGGTCTTCTTGACAGGGCTGTGGCATATTTTTTTTATGTTGAATGGTCTTTTCAATCATACTTCTTCATCGAGGGCCGTCTCTGTGGATCATGTCTTGCTGTATGTCGAGGTTTAAATTGGGATTATGTCTCTGAGTGTCTAAATTACTTTTCAAGTTTTAATGAAGGAATAGAGTAAGCTCATGGGCCGAAAACCATCTGTGGATTCATGCCTCCTTTCCAGACAAACGTCAGTCGAACGCATCTCCAACTTAGAGGGATGTAGTCTAGCAACATAGAGTAAAGCTTCTAAGGAATCATTTCTATTTATGCGACTGGAGTCTGGGGTCTTTTGGAGAATAGTAAACAGTCTGCCATCAGAACCTATGGAGGCAAGTTGTGGTTGGCGATTTGATGTCATTACATAATTCATTTTGGGCGTATTTGCAACTTGAGAAGAGAGTATAAACGCAAAGGTTTCTCCAGAATACTCTGTCTAATTCCTATCGGGCTTTGTTATAAACTACGGGCTGGAGTCTTCCTCACACATAATCGTGTTAAGCCTGGGGGAGTTCTTGACGATTTCAATGGCCTGACAGTATTCCATTTAGGTCTGTGCATTGGCCTTGATGGATTTCTAGGAAATTCTGATTAAGTCCTTATATGACTGCCGGAACTTCGAACCATCAGGAACTTCAGGTGCCATAAAAATCTGGGTGCCACATGGAGATTTTCATAATCAATCCCTTAAGTGTCAAAAAGTAGATGAGCTATCCAAAATCAGCACATCAGCAGCCATTAAATGCTATGGGAATTAGCCAGTCACCAACTGGAAACCAAATAGAATAGGTCACTCGATGGTCCTACTTGATTACTTTGGCCTCGTGCCCATAACGGATTACATAACGCCATATTTAGACTTTGTATGGCCTTTTTCTACCGCCTGCCCTAGCAGGGATGAATGGAAAAGCGGTCTTCTTCTTCTTCCTTTTATCAGCGAGGCCATGATCCGAAAACAAGGGATCACAACCCTCCCACTTAACCGCATTTCTACTGATCTGCCTGTGGGGTTCGCCTTGGATTGGAATGGAAAAGCGGTCATATACCTAATGCCAAATCTATAGCTATCTACACAGATGGTTGAAAAATGAGCACTGGTGTATGATCAGGCATCTTCTCCGACCCCCAAGCTATATCGAAATCCATACGACTTCCAGACTATAGCAGCGTTTTCCAAGCAGATGTCTTAGAAGTTGCAACAGCCGCCCGTGAGTCTGCGGTAAGCGCAATACCGCCAGAAGGTTTCACCATCTTTATTGACAGCCAGGCAGCTATAAAAGCGATTACTGCCATAGAAGTTAAATCGAAGCTCGTGAAGTGTTGTCGAGAATAGCTCAGGGTTCTTGGAACAAAGCAAAAGGTATCGCTCTGATGGGTCCCTGGACACGAGGGTATTCCAGGCAATGAGAAAGCCGACGAGCTAGCAAGAATCGGCTCAGCAGCACTACTAGAACAAGTTGACCCATCTGTGTGTATCCCGCCTTGCACACTCAAGCTTATTGCTGGGAATAAAGCCATTAAAGAGGCGAACAGAAGATGGAACGCCATGGTAACTTGTGCCATCACCGGGAAGCTCTGGCTATCCTTTGACAAAGCAAGGACCGAGAAAATTACTCGGAAAGATAGGTAATCCCTTTGCACCCTCGTGGTCATCATCGCGGGGCACAACATTTGGCGGTACCACTTGAAGGATATAGGGCCTGACGGATGAGGAACTCTGTAGAAAGTGTGGTGACGAGGAAGTTTTTGAGGACACTATTCACTTCCTGTGCCACTGTCCGGATCTTCAACGCTTCAGGAAAAAGTTCTTTGGTAAATAGAGCTTTGGAGCTCTCCGGCTTTTCAACAGGAAAGATGCTAAACTTCATCAAATCATCAGGGGGTGGTTTGTATGCAGAAATGAAGTAAGTGACTGAGTTAATAGTTTTTAGTCTTATTGGGTAAGGGATTACTTTTTCCCCCATGGGTATCACAATGGGTCAACGCTGGCCTAAGTGTGGCAGAGACCGTCCCTCCTTGCCAGCCCACATACCTAACCTAGCCTAACCTATCCAAAATCTTGTACACAGTCTTATATACTTCGTTCACAGTTAAGACGATGGGGACAGTTGTAGGCACCTACGTGCAACACCACAGTACTTCAAAAGTAACTGGGTGATCCCTCCAAACAATTATGTCGTGGGACTGCTATCGAGCATCGAAATACGCGAATGTGCACTCCAGCCATAGGTGTTTGGCTCATTTGTACTTGCAGCCTTCTGCACTGCGTTTCGTTTTCACTCCTGTCGGCCTTGATTCTTTATGATAATTGTCATCCGTGCTCATCATCTGCCTGGTGATGCTTTCTGTGATCAGTCCTCACTCAGTTTCTCCACTTGCAGATACCACTCTTTCTGGTACCCAAACCTTTGGAGATGGAGCCTAAAGCATCCATGGCTTGTAAGTATTTGAGTTGAATGGAATTCCATTCTGAATTGTGTGCAGCGTATCAGGAAAGATACTTTAGATCCATCAGTGTAAGTGACTATGAACTTCTATCCTTTTATCTCTACTTTGGGCTAGAAAATGACCCTCGAAATGTCCAAGTAAAATAATCCGTTGCTGCGTTTAGCCATTGTATTTGGCCCGATTCTTAGGGCACTTATAACCGCAGATCCTTGCATGAAGATATCTAGTGGAAGCAGGTTGATAATGGCCTTAAGTTCTACTGTCGTAGTCGCCAGTCTTTATATTGTCGTAATGGTTGGTAGGACATTGAGTGATAGGGCACATCTGAATGGATTTGTACGACGACAAATGGTAGACTGGCGTAAGATAGGGTTGCAAATCTTTCGCAGAACCCGAATGCTATTGCATTTCAGGCGGATACATCATCGGAAGCTGTCAAACTCTTCTAGCCTAACTCTGAACTAGCTTTAGCAACTTGAAGGCAACTGGAGGCAATTAGCTAAAGATCGAGCTAAGTGAAGAGGCTTGTTGGTTGAGGCGCAGGTTCACCCCTAACTAAGTAAGTAACCTTAATCAGGTCTGGGGCTAGAAAATGGAGGGAAGAAGTTCTCGATCATATCCTATGGAAATGTAGAATACTTACCTGCAACCGATTAGAATGTATCTAAGGTTAGATTGTTTAGTCGGAGAATACCAAGGTTTCTACCAGCGCGGGAGGTATAATCTTTCTCTTTAGGTTGGAGTGCATCTTCAAATTATTCATTCGCTTATCCGCTTTCAGATTCTGCTACTAAGTTTCGCCCCCACAGATACTCAAATATTGAAATACATGAGTCAACATCTGGATTTAATTTATTGGCAGTGTGCTGTAAAACGAATCGAAAACAAAAATTTAACAACCGCACACCATTGACCTAGATTTTTGTGAAATAAAATCTTTAGCCAGGACACCAAGCACGTGAACAATAAAATGAAATTGTATGTTTTCGTAGGCTCTCCACCTTTGAAGGATCATAAACAGTCAGCGGGCTATAAACTTTTGATAGTAGTGCTCCATTCCATTTTAATGATACGAGTAGTAGCGTATGGTAGATGGTGTGTAAAATATTCACGGACTGTCGTATTTTAGTAACGGGTTCCTGCCGTTACCAATGGTTTCACCCTCTAAACTCCATGTTGGCTGTTGCTTCAGGTATTACTCGGTCAATCAATTGAAGTGCAACATGCTATTGAACTGGTTGCCCACTAAAGCATTACATATGGATGATGAGGACATGGTGGTATGTTGTTGGGGGGAAATAATAGTTTCAAGAAAATAAGGCCGGAACAGAAGGCTTTCGAGACTTCAATGAGGATATGAGCAGGATATCTTCAGGAGTAATAAACATTTTTTTCCTAATTAGGACGAACGCATACGATAGGCCAGTGTTGACGACTATCTCTCTGATCTCAAGAATTTAAATACTCCTTTACTGATCCCAACGCTAGTCTAGAATCTCTAAGGCCACAAACATTCTTTGGAATGCTCAGCAAAACCTGAGAACTGAGTCCTATATTGGTACATATGCATTGTTAGACTGTATCTAACATATCCTCGTGTGTCAACTGCGTCAGCATTACAGGGGTGATGAAAAGAGCTGCGACCGCTGCCTTTTCCCTTCTCTCTATTGAAAGTTAAGCCAGAAAGGTTATATACCAAATAAGTGTCTCCTTAGTAGCATACCGGAACTACGGTGGAAGGACACTCCAGACCATGTGCTCAAGTCAGCTCTTTGAGTGTCGTATGCTGGGTCTCCTTCTCGACCGCTCGGTATGAAGCAGCAAGGGGTAGATTGGCTTTAAGTCGAGTGACACCTGAGGCCCAAGTCCACCCCGGATTTTTGCGCAATTCAAATAAGTAAGGATGACACCGTCCTACAAACAGATGCCCTTACTGATGCCATTTTTGGTGCCGGAGTTTTTACGCTTCCATCAAACTATCCACATCCTTATGTGTACTGATTACTGCCTTTCAGGCAGAGATCATCCCTTTAAAGAATCGCGGCACTGCCATCAACCACTTCATCGCAAGGCGGGACTTCAGCCTTAGGTACTCCGTTCGTTCGCATTGGCAGCCTCCTGCACTGCGTTTCCTTGTCGCTCATATCTTCGCTGCTCCTTCAAGATGGGTACTAAAGTGTCGCTTACTGCTTCCCAGGCATCTTCCCTGTCCATCATCTGTCTGCTGATGTTTTTTGGGGTTAGGTCCTTACCTAGTTTGTTCACCAGCAGGTGTCACTTCATAGTATATCGGAAAATAAAACATGATGAGTTCCATATCCTCGACTGCTTCAGTGCACGTTAGTCAAAAGGGTGTGTGGTCAAGTCCAAGCCTATGGAGGTAGGCTCTGAAGCAACCATGGCCAGTAAGCATCAGGGTCAGGTAGAAATTCGGCTCCACATGCTTCCTATTGATCGAAGAGTTTATATTGGGGATCAATCTCTGCGTTTACCTGCCTTTATCAGATTGATTCCATCTCTCCTGCCATGCATCCTAACTTGTCCTTGGTGGTGCCTCAGTGACACTTCGACTCGTCGCTGTTGGTACCGCTGTCCAATCTCTGCTGTCACGGTATTTCCGTTGGGCTTCTTTAGCCAGAAGGTCTATTGGTACCATACCAGCCACTACAGCCGTGTCGTAGGAGGTTGTTCGGAAGACGCTGCATATGCTCAACGCATTGATTCTATAACCTGCCTCCGTCTTCCTTGTGTTTGACTTCGTTTTTATGGCACAAGCCTATATTTAGGAGCCATAGAGCATTATCGATGCCACAACTATTGCTAAGAGCAGTCTCCTTTTATGCTTTGGTCCGTCGATATTTGGTATGGTCCTTGCCAGAGCAGCCGTTGACTTTGCTGCCTTCTCAGCTGCATACTGCAGATGTTACTTGATCGCCCGTGGTTACTCTTATAGTCTCCGTGACTCACCTGCTGCTTATGAGTCCTATTTCCGTCTTCTCCTCTGCAAGTTGTTGGACCGTGCGTAGGTAGGTAGGTAGGTAGAAGTGGTTGTGTCAGCAAAACCATGCCGACACTTAATTAGCGCAGAAGCGCCGCTTTGATACCACAACTCAAGTGACCTATCGTGACCTATTGTAAAAATGACGTTAACTGCTAGGGAAAAAGGAAAAGAAAAAGGAGTGAGGATTATTCAAATCCACCCCGTTACATTAAGGAAACAGATAATATCCCCAATGCTAATCTCCGCTAGCTCTATTAGGTTGTCGAAAAAGGGTTTACCTAAGGTGCGCTGTCTGGCCTTGCCTAAAGCCGGACACTTGCAGAGGAAGTGTAAGATTGTTTCTATCTCGTCAGCAGAATTGCAGCTGCGACAGTGTGCATTAAATGTAATGCCTATTCTGGTTGCATGAACCCTGATAAGCCAGTGGCCAGTACTAACTGGCAGAACTCTTGCGATATCTGCACGGTTTCTGTTTAGTAGATCTTGCATTCTTTTCCGGGAGTATTTGGGCCACATCTGGCTGGAGATGACACAGTTCCGCACCCCCTGACATCTGCTATCAGCCTTTAGCAGATAGTGCGCGAAGATGGACCCCAAACGGGACGTTCACCTCCTTTGCTAGGAAAGCATCAAGGGCAGATCCCTTCCTCGCGAGTTCATCAGCTCGCTTATTCCCCTCAATGTTGCTGTGACCCGGAACCCAAAGGAGACAGATCCTTAACCGATGACCAAGCGAGGCGAGTTCTTTTTTGCACTTTTCTACTAACCTTGTGGATGTAGTGGCAGATACTATAGCCTTGATAGCCGCCTGGCTGTCAATCTTCTTCTTCTTCCTTTTATCAGCGAGGTTATGATCCGAAAATAAGGAATCACAATCCTCCCACTTCCCACTTCTACTGATCCGCCTATTTAACCTCAGAAAATATCGGCAGACCGGCCGATTTTGGATCACTCGGTTACTGAGCAGCCGCCTGGCTGTCAATGAGGATGGCAATGGTATTTAGGGATGTAGAGGTTTGCTTAAGTAGGCGGCAGGCCTCATGTATAGCAAAAGCTTTTGCCTGGAAGACACTGCACGAATCCGGAAGCCGGTAAGACCTGGAAATGTTGAGGGAATCAGAGAATATCCCCGCCCCTTCCCCGCAGTCTATTTTTGAACCGCCGGTGAAGATTGTTGTTACGAACTTATTTGTCAGTACGCCAGTTTCCCATTCCGCCCTGGTAGGGAATCTGACCGTGACGTAATTTCTAAAGTTCCCTGTGGGAGTTATATAGTCGGTCAGATTAGATACCACATCCTGCGGTAACAGATTCAGGATACTGTTGTGATCATAAAGATTGGTGCACTAGCATCCCGTTTCCCTTAGCCTGACCGCACTACATGATGATAGATGCATAATGTGAAGATCGAGTGGTAAAAGGTGGAGAATAACGTTCAAGTCTTCCTCACGGCACCCGTTGCGCCTGTAGCCGCAGTTCTTGGTACCCTGTTGATAAGTTTGATGTTATAAGCTTTCCTTAATGCAGGCCACCAGAATAGCGATCCATAGGAAAGAATGGGACGCACCACGGTAGTGTACATCCATAAGACCATCTTCGGGCGAAGTCGCCACTTCTTACCAAAGGTCTTGCTGCAGGCATAGAAAGCCACACAGGCCTTCTTTACCCGTTGCTCAATATTAAGCTTCCAGCTTAGTTTAGCATCAAGTACCACACCTATGTACTTGGCACTGGAGGATAGGGAGAGTAGATGATTGTTAAGCCATGAAAGCGTCAACGTCGGTATTTTGGTTTTAGTGGTAAAGAGCATCAGTTCAGTTTTGATTAGGTTGACGCTGAGTCCGCATCCAGTGGCCCATGAGCTAATCTTGCCCAAGGCACCTTCCATAATCTCACTGATTACGGATGGAAACATCCCCAATGCCAGTATTACCACGTCATCCGCATACGCGACAACCTTAACTCCATCCCTATCAAGTCTAAACAAAATTTTATTGATGACCATAAGCCATAGAAGAGGAGACAAGACCCCACCTTGAGGAGTTCCTCTAACAACAGATATGGTGGAGCTGCTGTTCCAGAGAGTCGGATGAATGATTCTAGTTTTTAGCATTGTCAATATCCATTTGCTAATAAACACGTCCACACCCAGTTGGATCAGAGCTTCCTAAATCGATTCCGTACTGACGTTATTGAAGGCGCCTTCAACGTCTAAGAAAGTAGCTAGGGTATATAGTTTGAAGTGAATTGTCTTTTCTATCATTCGCACAACTTCGTGGAGCACCGTCTCTGTCGATCGCCCCTTAGTGTACGCATGTTGAGATTTGGATAGAAGGGATTTGTCTAGGGTATTTCGATTATGTGTATCTAAGATGCGTTCCAACGTCTTTAAAAGAAAAAAGACAGGTTGATGGGTCTGAGATCCTTTGCGGATCCATGACCCCGCTTCCCAGCTTTCGGGATAGACACAACACGAACACGTCTCCAGCTCAGGGGAACGCGATTTAGGAGAATACAGCTTCTGTAGATCGGAACTAGCCATGGGACCACCTGGTTCAATGTTTTTTGCAGCATAATAGGAAGAAAGCGCCAAGGCCGGCCGATTTATAGGGAGAGGAACTGTTAATAGCCCAGGTGGTATTAACTGTTGTAATTGTTGTCTTAATGTCATTCCAGGAAGAAGATTGCGCGACCTGAGAGACTGGTAGGAGGGCAATATCGTTATTACATTCTGGAAAGTATGTTTGCATTAAAAGTTCCAGCGACTCGCTAGAGGAGTCCGTCTAAGTCCCATCCGGTCGTTTAATAAAGGACGGGCTAGAATGTTCCTTAGACAGAATTTTGCTCAGCCTGGCAGAGCCTTTATGGTCTCAATGGACTGACAGTAGTCTTTCCAGGCAAGAAACTTGGCACTTTTAATGGATTTCTTCCTTCAGACAATCCTTATATGGTTGCCAGAACTTGTGTTTAAAGCAGATATTGAAGATTTCTCCAGTAATCTTCCTCAGATTAGATAGATCTTCGATCCACCAAGGGGTGAATTTTTTCTTGTTATATTTAATAGGACACGAAACCTTTAAAGCCATGGGTGCGGCTGTTTCGAAGGTCCCAATTTTGCCGTCTAGTTCCTCGACTGATCCAATTTTCCGGTCGGGTATTCTATGAAGTTTTGATTTAATAACCTGACCAAACTTTTTCCAGTCAATTCTCTTAGGGTTTCTTAATGGCTTGGGAGCCTCGACCTCGAGGCACACATTATAAGGGATCTAGGACCGTGCGTAATATCCAGTCATGAACCATCCCGATGGCTTCATTTGGTCACTACAACGAGTGCTATGTCGTCGGCGATGCCTATTATTTTCGAAGACCTCAGAATTGTAAGTCTGAGGACGTCATCATACAGTAGGTTCAATAGTAGCGGATCTATTACGGTGCGTTGATGCATACCGGCTATGACGTTATACTGCTTCATTGCATCGTCGGAGCGTAGGACCTTATACATCTGCTCAGGTAGCCAAGCTACTATTAAAGCCTGCTCTTCTGTAACGAATGGCTAGTAAATTCGTGGAGGAGGCTAGACTTGATCGGCTTAGGCGATATAACTTCTGACGCTGGCTTAACTTAATATTTTTTTTTTTTTGCCTAGGGGGTAGTGGAAAAACGCTAATGCGCACTTGAAACAGTCCCGCTCTGTTTCTAGTAGTGTGAGACTCACTACTCACTAAAAAACACCTTTAACCCCTTCTTTCTACTTGACACCATCCACTCCGGAACCGCTTATCGCATTACTTCAGAGTGGTGTCGTTTTCTTTCCCCTCTGGGGACCGGCTTTTTCATATTAGGCTCCTGGTGCGGGTTTATACATTCTTGCCGGTAAGGCTTTTATCTACTTTATGTAATTTGTGAGGGAATGTTGGCGTCTTCCTCTCTCTTTTTGGATCTTAGTACCGTCTCGATAAAGGAAGATATTCTATTCCACGTGTCGGTACTCAAGATCATCTTGCTTATAGCATTTTCCGGGGAAAAATCGCCTATTTCCGACTCCAGTCTACTCCTCTGCTCTGTCCATCTGCTACAGGCGAAAAAGGTGTGGAAAGCGTCGTCTTCCGCTGAGGCTCCATATTGGCAGGCTGCGCTCTCTACTTTACCCATTTTGTGGAGGTATCGGTTGAAATACCCATCTCCGGTAAGGAATTGAGTGACAAAGTAGTTCACTTCGCCGTGTTCCCGCTCTGTCCAAGCCGTAACGTCTGTAATCAGCCTCGCTGTCCACCTCCCTCTCGTTTCAGCGCTCCACCTTCTCTGCCAAGCCTGCTTGGTAAGCTCCTTCGCTTCAGCGACTGCCAGTTCAGCCCCTACTTCCGCCTTCTTGTCGTGGGCGTATTTCCTCTCTGTCGCTAGGAGGTCGATGGGGGTCACACCCGCAACTACGAGGACGGCTGGTTCCGACACTGTGCGATAGGAGCTTGCAACTCGGAGAGCTCCTCGCCTTTGTACTGCGGCAATTTGCTTTCTGTACTTCTTCTGTCTAAGTGCGTCTGCCCAGATCTCACACCCATACAGAAGAATGGCGTGGGTGATGGACATGAGGAGTCGTCGCCTACTCATTGTTGGGCCTCCGATATTTGCCATAAGCTTACTCAGCGATGACGTGACCTTCGCAGCTCGCTCAGATGCGGACTTAATCTGTTGCCAGAAAGAGAGTTTAGAGTCCAGGGCGATTCCTAGATACCTTACTGCTGGTTTGCTGATTATAACTTCTGGACCTACTCGGAACTCGGCAATGGTCGGGATCCGTTTCCTAGTCAGAAGAACTATCTCTGTTTTTTCCACGGCGAGACTAAGGCCATGGGCTTCCATCCAGGCGAGTACTCGTCTCATCACCTGGTTCAGTTTCAGCTGAGCCCCTTCGATGTCCCTTGCGGTAATCCCTTGCACCGATGTCATCTGCGTACCCGACTAGGAAGGTATCGTCGGGCATCTCCATGCGAAGGATTCCATCGTATGAGATATTCCACAGATCGGGTCCAAGGATTGAGCCCTGTGCTGCTCCAGCAGTGATTTCCTTTCTGTGAGTACCCTCCACGGTGTCGTACAGAAGTTCCCTGTCTTTGAGATAGTCCTTCACAATTTGCAAAAGATATTGCGGTATCCTGAAGGTGTTCTCGAGCGCATCTAACATATCTCCCCATCTGGCCGAATTGAAGGCATTCCTCACATTCAGAGCTGCCAGCACGACGATTCGCCTTGAGTAGTGATTTCCCCTTTAGGCGAGGTGGGTGGTTTTGACTACTTGCTCAATTTCTCCTATCACGGAGTGGTCTTTTCTGAATACGTGTTGTCGATCGGATAGGCCACCTGCTCTTTGGATTGCTTCTGTGATTCGAGGCTTTAGCATCTTCTGGAGGAGTTTTCCTGCCGTGTCCAGCATGGACAGAGGTCTGTATGCTGATGGGGAATCCGGGTCTCCTTTTCCTTTGCTTATGAGCACCAAGCGTTGTATCTTCCACTTCTTGAGAAAGATCCCTTCCTTTAGACAGCCGTTATACATACTTAGCAGTATCTGTGGGCAAGTTTGGGCAACCGTTTTCAATACTTCCGGTGGTATGCCGTCGGGGCCGGGGGCCTTATTGTTCTGAAGAGATTTAGCTGCTAGAATCAGCTCTTAACTAGTCATAGTCACGCTGATATTCAGCGCATTGGTAGAGCTAATGCTCTTACCTGGAAAGGTTCAACAACAGTCGCCTTTATTGGTTTACAAGTGTGAAATGACTGAGATGCTACGTCTCCAGCGAATCGCGGCTGTGCTGAGGTACAATGGATCATCAGGTCTACGTACTTATTGTTTTCAGATAACCCCCGGGCAATTGTCTCACCACTCATATGGCTTCTGGTAGCGGACGATATTTTGAAAATGATGATGTTGTCATTCTGTTATCAGGAAGATGTCTTTTAAATTACAGTGATGGACGAGTCACTTTAAGTATCATTACTGTGCACTGTGCCGTTTGTATTCATGTGAAGCATCTATGAGTATTTCACGAGGACTGCTACAAGTAAGTAATTGAATCTGTGAATGTATGAATGAGGACTCTTGGTAGTTACTTCTTCGCGGACTTGGTTGGTTCTAAATCACTGGATCTCTCACTACAGGTTCCCAAGGGTAATGAAAATAAGCGCAATGGACTCGATTGTTGATCAACGTGAGCAGTGGCTAACTCCACGAATGCATGTCACTCTACTTTTTAGGGCGTTTAAGCTCCATGCTGCCCAAAATACACGTGGTATACGAAGTTGTTGCTAGATTTCCTGTATCAAATGATTTCTTGAAAATCTTGCGAAAGTTTCTCAGTTCTCCTTATAACTAAGTATATGGGCACAAAGTCATAACTTTACAATATTGCCCCAATCCACCGATTAACGCCCCAAAAAATAATAACTTATCCACGACAATTGCCTTCAAAACTCCAGGTGTACTCCAATGAAATAACTTTCTGCATGGATAACTCAATGTGACACGAAACATTTACTAACGCCGAAACATTGTAACTCACAACACGCCGCGCCGCCCACATCCGTTGCAATAACCCACTGAGTCAGCTTGCAGCTATGTTGACATAATAACCTGTCGTCCACATGCTAGTACACAATCAATTACCTCCAATCACTTTCTGGACAACTCCTGCTTGGCGCAGAGTGTCCACTCTCCCGAGTACACCCAGTTGATCTGTACGTAACTCCGGAAGCATTCCACACTCTTTTCATACGCAATTTGCGTACACTTACGAGTAAGTGTAGCAAGGCTCTCTGTTCGTTCATAAATAATGAAACAATCGATTAGCGCACGATTAGAGGAGTTTACGCCAATCGCTGTGTATTCCTGTGGGACACAGTGGCCAACTGTCATTTTTAATTGCGCTGATAACTTTGCAACGATTAATCGGCAAGGCCACTGCACATCCACCATCCGCCATCCAGATGGTCCCAGCTCCCAGCTCCAGGAGTCACACACCATGACCACATTAGAGATGGCCATTCTTGAGCGGCGTAGCTACTTCTTGTCATGTCGCCAATGTCGCGTAGTGAAAATTTTTCAAATTGTTTTCTTCATGGGTGGTAAAAACCTGGCGCAGCCTACCTACCTCCACGCACACATGTACGCATGGCGCAAAGGAATTTAAAGTGCAACGGATCGGAATGAGGTATCCAGCTGATCGAAGCTGGTTCTTCAGCGTAAATATGCGAAGCGCAACTCTCAGGAAAAAAAAAAAAACAAGTTTTCCTTTGAGAAGGACTCGGAGGCTTAAGCTTCTCGTTCAACAGTAGTAGGCAAGTAGGATGTTATGCCAATTGGGCGGAGAATTTATCTAATTAACTGAGCAATTTATGTGGCATCGAATAGTATGTAAATAAAAATGATTATTTGTGATTACTTTTGAGGTGGTTGTGTCCCTCTCTCTTGGTGTCACAGGCACTGGCACAGGAGCAGTCAAACTGGCAAAGTTATCGTTGAATTCAACTCAATAGTATTTCAAAGGAAATTGACTGAATCATGGAACCGATATGTAGGTAGACGAGAGATTATGAGATTCTTTGAAACCTCTAGCGGGCTCGGAAGTCTGGGTCGTGCTCCAAAAGAAACAGTGTCCCCCACAAGTTGATAAAGAACGAGATCTCATGGCTATTCATGTGTGAATGCACCTCAAGACATATACGTATGTATATATGAGAAGCCCATCATCCAGCGCATTGGAAAACAGCGGTGGAGCAGTCCATTCCAAAAATAAAGATAGCATCAATCCGGGGAATTTCCGGTCGATAAGTCTCCTTCCGAACATCAGCAATATATTTGAGAAAGTTATACATAGAGCCCTGACTAAGTGGGTTGAGAACATGCACATAATTCCGGATAACCAATTCGGTTTCAAGGCGGGGCATGATACCATACATGCCGCGTCTAAACTCGTATCGGATGTCCAATGGAACAAAAACAAGAAGCAATGCACGAGTGTCTGTCTGGTTGACTTGGAGAAGGCTTTGGTCACAGGGACTCTTCTACAAGTTGAGCAGGCTGGGTATAAGCAAACCACTGCTGTACATAGCTTATGACATGCTCACCAGTAAGACGATTATTGCGAAGAATGGCAATGTGACGTCTATTGGAACGTTTGAAGTAAAAAATGGTCTGCAACAGGGTGAGGTCGATTCGCCGATCTTATTCAGCATTTACTCGTACATGAGCAATCTCACAGGTTCACTTCACCATGACATAACGTAAGCAGACGATTTGATGGCGTATAGGACAGAGCCAAAGATCGAGGTCATTGCAAAACACCTGCAGTGTGACTTCGATAAAATCAAAAGATACTGCGATGACTGGAAGCTGAAGAACTTTCAGAAGTCGGAGACCATCCGTTGTCCGGGGCCTCTAGAGACACCAGAAAGAATTGGCGAAAGTTTTCTATCGTGCAACAGAACGGGTAACCACTTGCGAGTCGAAGTGTAGTCAGGTATCTTGGTTTAACAAGCCTATAGATGCTGTTCTGGCCAGAGTCAAAGTTGCTTTCGCTCACAAAGAGACTGTTTTATAGCAGCCCTCATTCGGCATATGCTCGCTTATGGATGCTCCGTGTGGTTCAACGTGGGGCCTAACTTGTTGGAAAATATTCGGGAATTAGAGAGGTCGTGCCTTCGTTTGTACAAAACACCAGAGTCAGAGTATATAAAATTCTATCCTAATGAGGTTCTATATAACAGGGCGAATCTGATCAGAGTGGATGCTTTCTTCATCGAGATGATTCGAAGGCACATTGCAAGAGCAATGACCTCTATGAATAGCCTGATCTTTGGGGCTTATTATCCCAACTATCTCTATCATGAGAGTGCGTGCCTTGACGCGCCCTTTAATCAAAGAGGTCTGATCCAGAATAAATTAGCGGTGCTGCTAATCTTCCACGTCCCCAGAACAGCTGTGGATAGGCGACTCAACTACGACCGAGACATCGCACAGAATAGTGTAGAGCATCTCCGGTGCAGTAGGGCAGTTGCAGACCACGATATTGAAGACGTAAGTAGGTAGCATGACCAATTTTGGTGGCTTGTTGAAGGAGAGGGAACGCCGTCGTCGTTTCCCCCAATCCGGCGTATCCTCTAATGGAGCAAAGCGGGTCGTGTATTATTTTTTATATATAATCGCCATGGCCGGCTTACATACATAGTTAAGGTAATCGTAAGTAAAAAATGGTCTCTGTAGCAATCACCGTAGTAGATGTCACAGTTTTTCATCCTCTTTTTGCCCGACTCATCCCATCGCGCTTCCTGCATGGCGGTTATATCCCCTTTATAGCTTTGTTCGTCTGCACGTGGTCTGTTAAGGGTCCGAACATTCCACGTACAAATCCGAAGGTCGTTGTCCTTATTTCGTTTGCTGGGGTCGTCATCAGTCGAATCGTCCTTATTCCAGGCTTGTGGTTGTTTCAAAACCATTGTATTCTTTACGTGGTAGGTAAGATACCCCGACAGCACAATCGCCAACCTGGAGGACCAAAAAAAACAAATATTTGGCGCAACAGCTCTTTAAAGTGCCAGGGCCTAGCTTCTCGCAACCACTCATGTTGTGTGCGTTATATTTTTCACACGAATGGAAGGGACCTACAGTTTAATGCCGAATCCGAACGGCGATTTGAGAAGCTTTTTCGTGACAACAATACTCTCGGAAGTTTGTCAGACGCTCGCGAGAGATGGGACCGTGAAAAAACTTTTTGGTGTTTTCTGGGATTCGAACTTGGAACCTCATGCGTAGTGATCCGACACACTAACCACTTACGCCACGGCCCCACAACACAACAACCTGGAGGACCAGTTCATTGTATTATACCCCTAGGACGAGGAGCCACTTACACCGATAACAGTAGTCCACTACGGGAGTGTGAGCGCTGTCGTTGTCCCATTAAGGGGCTCATCCGTAACCATCTCTATTCCAAGGTCCTGACTAACATTGGAAATTCCTTACCGACCTGTGATCCGAATATGTCGAAGCAGCTCGCACAAGATGCTCATTATGTTCAACCTAACTGGAATTGTAGACGCCACCGTTGACTCTATCTAAGGAATTCATCCACTGCCGTGTGGAACAGGAAGAAGAACTATAGTGAGAGAGCACTCTACGCATCTGTCTCTTATCTGCTGCCGCCAAAGATCATGCAAACGGGGCTGGCTACCCATTTCTTGGATCAAGGTACTAGACACCCAGCGGTCACCAC
This sequence comes from Brachypalpus laphriformis, assembly GCA_945910035.1. NCBI lineage: Eukaryota > Metazoa > Arthropoda > Insecta > Diptera > Syrphidae > Brachypalpus > Brachypalpus laphriformis. Next base: position 13,083,213 of record OX246755.1, read on the forward strand.
ATGGAGGCTGAGAATAGGAGTTGGTAGGCCTCAGCTAAGTGAAAACGCTTGTGTTTTCATATAATCGCATGCACTGAGGTATTTCTGGTAGCCTCCGTGTCTGGACAGGAACTGTGTGAGGTGGTAGTTATAGTTCCCCCTCGCTCTCTCTGTCCATGATTTTATAGTGGGAATGAGCTTGTGGGTCCGCCTGCCTTTTGTAGAGCTGTTCCACCTGGTTTGCCACAGCGTTGCTGATGCTGGCCTTTCCTCTTCCTTAATCCTTTTTGCCTCTTGCTGGTTCGAGGGACGTCTAAGGTACACCCTCTGCATATAGTCTGCGAGGATGTCGATTGGGACCATCCCAGCTAAAACGCAGGCTGCATCGTCGGAGATAGTTCGAAAGCAGCTGATCACTCTGATTGCGCAGAGCCTGTGAGTGTCTTCCTACACTCATTTGTTGCCAGTACACCCGCCCATATCGTGGCAGCGTATAGAAGTACCGAGCTGACGACTCTGGACAGCAGGATCCTGCGCGTGTAGGTACGCCGATATTCAGGAGCATTCGGGAGAATGCTGCCTGCATCAGCGATTCAGCCTATTGTCGAGCATGACTCCAAGGTACTTGAAGAATTTTTTGGACCTGATTGTCTGGTTCCCGACCCGAAAGCTCGCATATTCCACCATCTTGCGGCTGGCTATTAGGACAGCTTCAGTCTTTTGGGCAGCTAGTTCCAGACCGGCAAGCTTCAGCCATTCCTTTATTCTTATAACTGCCTCATCCGTGGCAGACTCCACCTCGTGTATGTGTTTGGCTACTGTAACCACTACGATATCATCAGCGAAGCCAATCACTTTGACTCCCTCGGGCAGTGTTAGTCGCAGCGCTCCATCGTACATAATGTTTCATAGGAGAGGTCCAAGGACCGACCCTTGCGGAACTCCTGCGGAAACGCTGTAGTATTTAACGGCATCGTCAGTATGGTTAGCTTCCTGTTGCTGAAGTAGTCCGTAACTATCCTCAGCAGGTAGTATGGTGTATCCATCCTGGCCAGGGATCTCCTAATGAACGACCAGCTCGCCGCATATTTGTCGTCGAGCGTTACTACTGCGCAGTATCTCTTCATCCCCATCTCCATTTTCCCCAAGTCGTACTATGTAACCTGGCAAATGTGTGTACAACAGCAGTGTTTCAATATTTCAGAGAAACTAAATTGTTTCCGTTTTCCGACATTTTACGACTTGTTTGCTTAAAGCTCAACGCAAACTAGAAGCACTACACCCCATCAACATGAGCGATGATTCCATTGACCCTTTTTGCATGCCATGACATCAAAAGAAATATTTTAGCGCAGAAAAATTCGCTAATGTGCATCGAACAGATACAAGTGGATTTCATCATTGGAATGCGATGCCACTTGACCAACAATTGTGTGGGCCACACACACATTATTCCCAACTATGTTTGCTGCTATTTTTGGTTCAGGAAATCCATTACGATGAGAGTAACGATCTCTGGCGACCTTGAAGAGTCCTCTCTGCAGATACATTACATATCCGTAATGCATTTGCAAATATATGCATTCCGAAGCCGATACCTAATGCATCGAGTTGCAGGTGCAAATTAAAAGCTTAAACAGCGCCTACCAGCACTGTATCTACTGTCGGTGAGCAGTAATTGAAGTTGCAAATGGCTTGGGGGGAGGCCGTGGAGACGCCACAATCTATGAAAATGATTCTCGCTTATGATAGTTATGATGATATTCACCTTAAAAAGAGATGAAACGAGGCTGATAGGCATCTCTAACAAAGTTGGTATCCATTACCGCAGCATTTCCGCCCATCTCATCACACACACACGCAAGCACACATGATCACAATTAGATTACAGATAGAACAAAGATTTATCTCACAGATTGATAGATTCGATTAGGTGGGGTAATTACCACATACTGCAACAAGCTAGGCAAAGCAGGAGCCCCAGCATCCTCAACAACCCACCAACTGGGGGCCTTCGCAATAAACGATACGTGCGTGCATAGCCCCACGGATTTTAATGGATTTTTAACTGGTTCTCCAGTTGCGTGCTGGGTATGATGTCCGCGCAGTAGTGCTAGTGGTGGTGGTTGAGTATCTTTTACTAATTTAATAATTCGAAAACCATTTAAGACTCCTAATCACATGTCAAATGGTGGTGGTGGTTCTGATGCTGGAGTACGCAAAATTAATTGTTGCCCTAGGCTTCATTGGAATGCGATTGCTAGCTGGCGATAGTGCCATTGAACATGATGACGATCCTGCAATGTCTAGCACCTCTACGCTAATTAGTTTTCGCGCCGGCAATACCGATGATGCACACCACACAGGGTGTCCATATTGTTCCTAGTCTTGGGGGAATAGATATCCAAAACTGGGTTATCTCGCATCTGGGTGTGGGGTGACTTTTGTGCCATATCACTGCACAGCCTGTTGGGTTTATTGCTTTACGATTTATTGTGAATTTCTTTGATGTGTGTGTGGGGGTGGGGGTATTTGTTGTTAGCAATTGCATATCAGTGAGCCGTTTTGGTTTTTTGATAATAAACATGTTTACATTGTTGGGACACCATGATATCGTGGTGATATCGAAATGATATTTAAGCGCCGATAGTATAAATATTGACGGCTATAACAATAAGAAATGATTTTATGAAACAAACGATTGGGTTCATGAGACCGTGCCTGGATAGCCATGGTCTACTTGAGTGTGCAACCTTGAATAAATCGACATATCTTGTGCACATATCTTGGATAAGAATTCTTGGAAGGATTATGATTATGACACGCCTGTCAAGATAGCGAAAAGTCCCGAGTAAGAGGGATAACCCAATGAAGAGCTTAAAACAGCTTTACCTACTGCATCTCAATTCTGATGCAAGTCTCACTGCTCTTTATCGAAAGTATCGTCCGACAAGTTGAAATCCATCCTACAATACATAAGCGGATATCAAAAGGTCGTAATCGCAGTCGGATATCGCCTAAATAAAAAGCTTCACCAATATATGTTCATAAATCAGTAAAAGGGCCTGAACAGCCATATAAGGGAATAGGTTAGGTTAGGTGAGAGTGGCAGACTGCAGAATGCAGCCTCACTTATGCCAGACAAGGCCCATTGTGGTACCACATGGATCTATTATCACCAGGGAGAACTACCCCTGGAACTAGTTGAAGCATTGGCGGCTGCCGAGGCTGACGTTAGCTAGCTCGCCTAAATTGTAGAAGACGTAGGCTCCTAAGTGTAGTCTTCTGCGAGCGGAGAGGGCCTGGTATGTACAAAGAAGGTGTAGTATGGTTTCCTTCTTTTTTTCGTCCTTGCAACTACTGCCAGAAATCATTTGCTAAGATGCCACGCCTACCGATGATGCAGTGCCCCACAATGACACCTACTGTAGATGCGATGAGCGACCTTGTCAGCCCGATAAGTCAGTTGGAGCGTTTTTGATCCAGTTTAGGCCATATCTGTGGTGGTAATGTGTGGTAATGAGGCACGTACTATCGCTAGCCCACTGGCGATTGATCACGCTAGTGGTGTTTAGCTTAAGCAGCAGTTTCACTGTAGCGAGAGACATGTCGAGATTCGCCTTGATCGACGAAATTGGTAGACAAGAGCCCTGCTTGGCGAGTTCGTCGGCCGAGCAATTCCCTAGAATGTGCCTGTGCCCCGGCACGCAGATTAGGTGAATGTTGAACTGTTTGGTCTTCTCGTTTAGAGACAAGCGACAGTTTAGAGCTGTTTTTGAGTTAAGGGTAACAGATTCCAAGGACTTAAACAACTCAAGGACTTGTAAGGGAGTTACAACTTACAAATTTTGATTGCTACTGAGTGATTGGGGTCCTGTCATTCATGTGAGGCATGGAATGATTGTATGCCATCGTATTTGGACCTTCGAAATGGTTTCTCCCGGGCGCCGTGGCGTAAGTGGTTAGTGTGTCGGATCACCACGCATGAGGTTCCAAGTTCGAATCCCAGAAAACACCAAAAAGTTTTTTTCACGGTCCCATCTCTCGCGAGCGTCTGACAAACTTCCGAGAGTATTGTTGTCATGAAAAAGCTTCTCAAATCGCCGTTCGGATACGGCACTAAACTGTAGGTCCCTTCCATTCGTGTGAAAAATATAACGCACACAACATGAGTGGTTGCGAGAAGCTAGGCCCTGCCACTTTAAAGAGCTGTTGCGCCAAATATTTTCTTTAATGGCTTCTCCCCTGCAAATTCTTGTTCAAAGCCATGCTATTCGGCTCTACTCTGACTGTCGGTACGGTACGTTTCACACGGTATCCGTTGTGCCAATGTGATAGCAGTGGCATACATTTCACGCCTCATCATAATCTGGAGCAGGTTGGTGCATACCACTCGTACATTCTATAGTGGAACAATCGAAGCTCCTAATATTTGTCAACATACCGAACGCATCATTGGCTTTTCCGATTCTACTGCCCACATACCGTTCGGTGCAATGACACCATGTTGTCCTTGAAACTGGAGTTTAACTATATTATTGGAATTTCCTTGTCTTCCTAAGAAAGCCAAGCAAGCAATTCAGTGATGAGGAGCATACAGTAAAAGCACTCACCACATAGGCAACGAAAATCTGCCGCCTGATACGAGCAGAGGCAGATACTTGCAGGGAAAATGTTCCTTAGTGTCGTCGCCTTCTTCACAAGCATTGCAGTCTGTAGTGCCAATTAAGCCCAGGACATTAAGCTTCTTGCTGAAAGCGAAGTCTGTGAAGCCTGTCAAGACACCAATAAGCTGTCTACAGTCTTTCCTGCTGAGAGGCAGCAAGAATTCCCTGTGATTTCTCACAGGCGTCCGGGAGCATTCGCTTAGTCCACCTACATCCTGGCGAGTCATGTCACACACAAATGAAAGCCCTAACTGAGGGGGCAGAGAGACCCAACGCAGGTTCGAGTCAGGACACAACCTCCTCTGAGTCTTGCAAAGCAATCTCAAAGGAGTCTCATTCCTCAAGATCCCAGTGTGACCTGGGACCCAGATAAGAGACAGAGAATTCAGTTTTGTGGCTGAATTCAAAGAGTCTTATACTCACGAACTACTTTGGAAGTAATTAAATGGTTCAGCAAGGCATTAAGAGCAGCCTGACTGTCACTACAGATATAAATACTACGACCTTTCCATCTGTTCTTTACAACATAGTTCATATCCATTAGAATTCCATAGGTTTCCGCTTGGAAAATAGACGCATATGTGCCCAACGAGAAAAGAAGTCTAATATTGTCGTCTTCCATGGAGACACCAGCACCAGACTGCACCCTTGACTGGTTCCATTTCATTCTTGACTCAGACAGTCCTGAACACAAGGAAAGACGACTTTGAATTTGCTCAACAGCCGGAGTTCTAGTGTCATTGCATCAGACGGTATATCCATGCACCTGCCGTGTGATTGTCCTGCCCTTTCGATCAGAAGAATAAGGACTCTTGGTAGTTGCTTCTTCTCGAAGCTGGAGGTCTTAGGCAATGTAGAGCTGACGGACTTCCTGAGATTCATATCACTATCTGGGTGGTTCTAACAACGGGATATCTTTACAGCGTTCCAGGGCTAAATAATTTGGGCACAATGGACCCGAACTGTTGGTCTAAGTCAGCAGTGACTCTTTTCTTCATAAGGTACCCATCTACCTAATCTAACCTATATCCATGAGATCGGAGTCGTAGGCTAAGTGTCGTGCTATGTGATCAAAACACCAGTGGGTATTATGGCAAAACCCCCCTCACCGAAGGCGATGGGTGGCTGCTTTGATAGTATCAAGAGGAGTCAAGTTCAACAAAGCATCTAGAGCGGAGCCAGGCGTACTTGGGAAAGCTAACGTGCAGCCGAGACAAGCCAGACATATCTACGCAAAGCCTCTTCCACCAAACAACCGACGTATATGCGAAGAGTGGTCCTATCATAGTCGTATAGATTCAGTGTCAAGTGCACCCTTGCACTGCCAGAAAACTGAGAGTGCCTTGGACGTTTTTGACTCGACATGCTTAAATCAAAGAAGTTGCTAGTCCACAATCTCAGGGTTCTTGGAACACAGCAGAATGTATCGCTCTGCTGGGGCCCTGGACACGAGGGTATCACAGGCAATTAGAAAGCCGACGAGCTAGCAAGAATCGTCTCAGCAGCCCTACAAGAATAAGTTGACCCCCCTGTGTGCATTTCGCCTTGCGCACTCAAGCTTGTTGCAAGGAATAAAGCTATTAGAGTGGCCAACACAAAATGGACCTCCATGGAAACTTGTGCCACTACCAGGAAGCTACAGCCATCCTTCGACAAAGCAAGGACCGAGAGAATTATTCGGAAAGATAGAAAATCCCTTTCCACCCTGGTGGGCATCATCACGGGCCACAACTCTCTGCGGCACCACTGAAGAAACTACGCCTGACGGAGGAGGAACTCTGTAGAGGCTGTGGTGGCGAGCGAGTTTTTAAGGACACTACCCACTTTCTGTGCCACTGTCTGGGTTTTAACACTCCAGGAAAAAGTTCCTTGGTAAATATTTTTTCCCAGGATCTTGAGGAGCTCTCCGGCGTTTTGACAGGAAAGATGCTGAACTTCATCAAATCATCAGAGTGGTTTGTATGCAGAAACGAAGAAAGTGATTGGGTTTGTATAGTTTTTTGACGGTTTTTACTAGGCCTCAATGGGTAGGGGATTACTTTTCCCCTATGGGTATCACAATGGGTCAACGCTGACCTGAGTGTGGCAGAGAGTACTCTCCCTGCCAGGCCACATACCTTCTTCTTCTTCTTCTTCCTTTTATCAGCGAGGTTATGAACAAGGGATCGATCCCCTCCGTTTTCACCGCATTTCGACTGATCCGCCTGTGGGGTTCGCCTAGCCCACATACCAAACCTAACCTAATCAACAATCACTCTCAAATATTTCATTGGAAATACAGATAGTGACGCCCTAAGCACAGGCTTAGGATTCAGTACTTGCCCTATAGTAGAAGGTGGAAGTAGAAATGTATCAACTTCTCAGGAGAATGGAGGTGTACCAACCTAGAGAGCTATTTGGTCAGAAATCCAATGTTGAATCTAGGTCTTCCTTTCATGAAGTTTGCAATTTATTTCAATCGACAATTAAGGCGTTGAACCTATTGCTCCAAAAGTCTTCGTTTGCTACGCATTCACCAAAGAGATGGTCTTGGTTTGTCTAGTAACTCTTTTGAACTGGGTTTGTTGAAACTGGGCCACGTCTTTCTAGATATGACACAACTTGTGAGGCTGTTCCACCCTCTATTGGCTAGCTAGAGGAAGCGGAATGTCGACTCTTTCTGCTAGAGAGCCGTTAAGGGCCGACCTTCGCCTGGACAGCTCATCAGCACGCTCATTACCCTCATGGTTGCTGTACCCTGGGACCCAGATGAGAGTGATTCTCGAGTGAGTGCTTTGTTGATTCAATTCGAACCGGCATTGCTCTACCAGTTTTGAAGAGATGCAAACCGCATCAATGGCCTTGATGGCAGCCTTGCTATCGGAAAAAATAACGATATTGTGGTTATATGTTGGAAGATTGTTTATCAGGCGGCAGGCTTCCCGAATCACAAGAAGCTCCGCTTGGAAACCGTTAGCAGAGTCTGGGATACGGAAAGACCTTGATATATTCAGCTGGTCAGAGAAGATGCCTGCGCCGACTCCACAGTCCATCTTCGAACCGTTCGTGTACATCCCTATATCATAGTTGCAGGTAACGCTTTCGTTCTTCCTGGAAGGGAATTTTGTTAAGAAGGATTTTCTGAAGTTGAGTTTGGGTATCGTGTAGTCGGTCAAGGACGCAACCAGTACACTTGGTATTGTCTCTAGGACCTTGCCGTGACCATATGGCCTTGTAGTCCAGCATCCATATTCCCTGAGCCGGACTGCGCTGCATATAGCTGTGTCTTTGATGTGTAGTTCAAGAGGGATCAGATGCAAGATCACACTGAGAGAGTGAATGCCGGTACCTTGGTTTTAGTGGTAAACAGCATCATTTCAGTCTTCTCCGGATTTACTCCGAGGCCACAGCTCGTAGCCCATGAGTGTACCTTATCCAGAGCCCTCTCCATGAGTTGACTTATCGTGGAGAGAAACTTTTCTGATACTAGTATAACCATCTCATCCGCGTACGCAACCACCTTAAAACCCTCCCTACCAATGTGGTGTAGGCGGCGGCGGTTTGGTAGATTTTGGACAGCAAGTGTTTGATGCTTTCTATCTCTCTTGCGTTTTGACAGCTCCTGCAGTGGTCTAGTGGCCTAGTCTTACGGCCATTACCCCTATCGCGCAGTGTCCTGTTAGTGTAATTAAGATGCGTACTTCTTTTTTATTCATTGCCGGTAGGCTTTTGGTTCCACCATTCGATACCGTCCATGAACTGCGAGATATGATACAGTCGCCTCTGGTGATCTATGCGGAGTTGATCAGCTCATTTGGTTTAAGGTCGATTTTTCCTTTTAGCGCTCCAATAGGAACACCTACTGATGTCTGGGCCTGTTCTACAAGTATATCGAATGCTCCTCCCCTTCTATATTGCTATGTACGGGACCATAGCAGAGATTTCCCCTGCCACCTGCTCACAGAGTAGATTCCAAGTCATTCAATTCTGTCGACTACCAAATAGGTACTCGTGTGACTCTTTTCTTTTCAATCTTCCTAAACAGAAGCAAAGTCCCTTACCCTGTGCGTGACTTGTTCTCAATTGACCTTGATTAGGAGTCCCAACACAGCAAAAAATTTAATTCAATTTCACTGACCAAATTCCGTCTGCCAAGCACAAGTACTTAATCAAATAAGCCCCATGCACTCCCATTCACTGCACGAGGTGTTTCCATTACTTACGGCAAAATATACTACATTCCCACAAAATGGGTCACCAGAACGGCGACACAACAGTCAATATTAGCTTGTTTTGCATTCCCAACTCGCAACTCGCATTCATATCACCGAAAAAGTGTAAATTTTTCATACAAACACCGCCCACTTGCAACTCCACATACTCACATACAAATCACCTTCGTCAAAACCGAAAATAGACAAAAACAATTAGATTCTCATGAATATCAAAAAAAAAAACAGAAAAAGCTGCCAAAAGGTCAAAAGACTGGCGTCAATCTGGCAATAAAATTCTGAAACAACTCTCCGCCTTCACACAAATCACGCGGAAAAACCCCCCAGTCTTCTTTAGAAGACCATCACTGTTGTTGGCCGTGTGACTGATGTAAGCACATCCTTCTCGTGCGAAATTTTGCCCAAAAAAGATACAAAAAAGGTTGTAAGGCAAAAACAATAAACAGATAGGGAATCCTTTGTGGCGTGTTGCACCGGCCGGTGTCGGCTTGCAGCTCCATTCAGAGTCCGACGAATCTCGTATGGGAACAAATGAAGAGTCATTTAATAACCCAACCTACCTCAATGTGACATTCCATAATCGTGATTATTTATTGAGGTGTTTTACGCTGGTTATTAAATTAATTTTTCAACGACCCGCGCTGCCCGTTCGGATGGGGCGCGAATATTTAATTTTGTTTTAATTCTGTTTCATATGGCCTCTAGGGTAGCGTATGTGAAGTTTGGCTTAGAGCTTGTAACGAAGAGGGTGCTTCCGTATCCATATCTTAGCCATTTTCGATGCAGAGGGAAGGCCCCTTTTTGACAAGTAGGTAGAATGTAGGGATCCAGAAACAGGCTTTCAATCTGCGCCAATTCTCCATCACCGAGTTTCTGGTTCACTGCACTGACAGTTTCAAAATAGATGTCGGTGTCTGTGGTATGCTGTGAAACCTTAGGAGTCCACAATTTCTTTAGAATTAACAAGGACTAAGGTGTCTTCAATTCGACCACATCTAGGCATCAAAAATCATTTTAGAAAGTACTCGTTAACTACCTTGGTGGACTTCGCACAAATTTGGGGAATTGGAACGAGACGAAGTCATGGATTAGGGTGGGCTCTCGGCCATTGTTGCTGCTGGTCGTCTGGTGTTTGGCCTAGTGTCTGGAGCGGTAACATTGCATTCCTCGTCTTTGTTGGTCTTCTCGCTCTCGTTTCGTTCGTTCTCGGTGGCGGCCGGTCCACCCACATCAGAGAGCTGCCAACGGTTGGGCTCTGGTTGCGAGAGTACCTACTTTGTTATCCTCTCGGAGCTATTGGAAAAGTGCAAGCACTGGGCTAGAAACCAGTCCAGGAAATCCTTACGATCCCAGCTCTTTTCGAAGATAACGGAGAAAAGAGAATGGTAAGGCCAGAAAGGGGAGTGGGGTGAGAGAAGTAGGGGGACGGAGAGGATCAGAAGTCTTAACAAAAAGTTGGACGAAACAATATTGTCAGAAAGCCAGGTTAGGTTAGGTAGATGGGTGCCTTGTGACAAAAGAGCCACTGCTCACTTAGACCAACAGTTCGGGTCCATTGTACCCAATTATTCAACCCTGGAAACACCGCAGAGATGGTCTGCTGTTAAAACGACTCAGATAGTGATATGAATCTCAGGAGGTCCATCAGCTCAACATTACCTAAGTCCTCCAGCTCCGAGAAGAAGTAACTACCAAGAGTCCTCATTCTTCTGACGGATAGGGCAGGACAATCACACAACAGGTGACGAACAGATTCAATTTCTTCTTCGTCCCTGTACCTTTTACAATATTCGTTATGCAGGACACCGAGTCGTTCCACCGTGACCAGTAATTATGCTGGAAATGACCCGTGCGTTATGACGACAAAGTTTCACCAGAAAGGTTGATCTCTTCTTGGTAAAGGTCGAGCATAGAGCCCTGGCCTATGCGCATGTGTCCAGTTGAACCCAGTGTCTGTTTGCTCGACCGGTGGCTTCGTTTTCTATTTTTTTCGTAAGGAACTAATTGCGAGAGTCCGCAATACATGCAGCGCCGACCCCATTTAGGAAATTTAATGGAGTGCGGAAACTGGAGGGGTATCTGCGTGCTGCCTGCTGTAGCTAAGATAATAGCTAAAATCATCCTGGAGCGAATCAAAAAACATCTCGAAGACACACTCGATGCCGAACAAGCAGGTTTCCGCTCTGGATCCTCCTGTGTCGACCACATCAACACCCTGCGGATTATCATCGAACACTGTGTTGAATATCGATCGCCACTGCACCTGCTCTTCATCGATTTTGAGAAGGCGTTCGATAGTGTCAACAGGGAGTTTATTTGGCGTGCCTTACGCAGGAGAGGTATTCCCGATAAATTAATTGCTATTATCAGAGCTACATATGAAGGCTCCAAATGTCACGTTCTGCACAGGGGGAGGTTGTCTGAGGAATTTGAGATCCAAAGTGGGGTAAGACAAGGCTGTATCCTTTCACCAATATTATTCCTATTGGTGATTAGCGATGTGCTTCATGCAGCTTTGTCGACGGGAAACGGAGGAATTCGATGGACTCTTACATCTCAACTGACACATCCTGACTACGCTGACGATGTATGCTTACTCTCCCACAGAATTATGGACCTCCACCAAATGACAGCAGATGTGGAGAGGAGGCAGGTGTCGTCGGGCTGGAAATTAATACGGCAAAAACTAAAATGTTCAGCCTTGGAACAAACTCATCGGCTCAAATATGCATTGCTGGACAACCGGTAGAGAGAGTAGAGGATTTCCAGTAACTTGGGAGTATTGTCTCGACCGATGGTGGAACCGAACTGGATATAGCCAACAGGATCGCCAAAGCAAAGTCCGCGTTCGGGATGTTGTCCAAAATATGGCGAAGCAATGCAATCAGTTTGAGCACCAAAATAAGACTGTTCCGCTCCAACGTTGAATCCGTGCTGCTATATGGTTGCGGCACGTGCAGAGTGACCACCACTATCACCAGAAAGCTGCAAACGTTTGTTAATAGGTGCCTGCGCAAGATCTTAAGGATTTTCTGGTCCAACCGTATCTCTAACGAACACCTTTACGAGAGAACGGGTCAGGAACCAAAAGGCACAACCATCCAACGACGGAAGCGGCAGTGGATTGGTCACACGTTCCGAAAGGGTGACAGTTCCATAACGAACCATGCTATGCAATGGAACCCTTTCACTCAGGATGGCAGAAGACCTGGCGGTCCGAGGAGAACATGGCGCAGAACAGTCGAGAAGGAGGCACGGCAGTTAGGGAAAAGTTAGAGAGAACTCAGACACATTGCATTGAGGCCCTAGGACCCACAAGGGGATACAGGACAAAAGTAAGTAAGACCCATTCGTAGCAAGTTCGCCAGCGCTTTAGTTTTATTCGATGTGCATATGCCCTGGTACCCAACAGAGCATTACTGCATTGGCTCTAAATATATCATTTAAAAGTGATCTTAGAAGGTACTCGGCAGAAGGTCAGTTACTGTGTATATTGACAGCCTGACAGGCGTTAAGGCTATACATTCTGTGATAATTAGTTTACGGCTCGCAAGAATCTGCAAGCCGCCTCTAGATGAGGTATCAATAGCCAATGATCCTATGTTAGGTACTAGAGTATGAGATCGTTTTATACTTCCCAGGCTCACTTCCTGGGCTCGTCTGAATACATGTGTAACAGCCTAAACTTCATGGCCGGTCTATAACAGAAAGAAATCCCCTTCTCTGGTCAAACTCAATCGCAGTGACACTCGGGTAGTGTCAGCGTGTACAGCGACTGCTGTAGAAGCTTTAGGAATGAAGAAGAAGTTGACCCTTTCCATCACCTACTACGTCCTTATCCCGGCAGTTACTTCTTCGCCAATCTGGAGGACTTGTCTCTTGAGACCAGAAATTTACAGGACTCAACGGATTGGCACAGAACCCAAGCTTGGCTTAGGAAAAGGAATATAAAGAGCCAGCTCCACCAATAGTAAAGTTAAGTAAGGAAACCGTCCTCTGAAGCACTCATGCTCAATACTGGTCCATTGCATGACTACGAAGTAACGTCTGTTAACGAAATCCCAGCTGGACACCAACGCCCCGGCCCGCAGAGTCTTCGAATCTTACCGCGAGGGACGACGCAAAAGAGGACCTCCTCGTTGTAGGTGGCGCGCATAAGCAGAACTGTAAAAGAATGCAATCATTTCGTCATTTAACTAGGCTTCAAAAATCTGGCACCTGATACGGGCAAAAAGAAGACTATCGCCGAGTAAATATTCCGCAGTATTGCTGCCTTCTCCACAGTCATGGTGGATAGCGCCGTCACAGATAGTTAAGATGCTGGGCAAACGTTTAGTGACCCGTACAGATGCCAGCAAGTTGTAGGCGCCGTAGGAATGTCGCGGGTTACTTACACGCGTCTTTCTAGTTTACCTGCATCCTGGCGAGATGTAGTTATATTCACAGAAGCCCCATCTGTCAATGAAAGTTCCGGCCGTAGGAAGACCCGGCGTCGATTCACATCCTAAGTTATCACCTGAGGTAACTTTGCTAAACAAAAGATCATCCGAAATTTTCTCTCCTGCAGTCCAATTGTGGCATGAGAGCCAGATAAGGCTCAGTGAGTTCAGTCCAGCTTAGATGTTATTCCATCTCTAAACTGACTGACGACTGACTATTTAGATTGTTGCATTACAAGTGTCCTCAACTCCTCAAATGAACTTAGCGGTTACCACAATTGCGATTTTGCTGGCAAATAATACATTTCATGCGATAAAATAGGCTCCAGCCTAGACTCTTGTGGGGCGCCACGGGATATGGGGTATTCTTGTACACCACTTTAAGTATGTATAATAGCACCCCATGCATTGATCCTGTAACGAAGTGACATAATCCACCACCACAGAAGCGATCATCCACACTCTACGCACACCTCACTAGCGCAGGTAGCGAAACCGCGAATATTCTCCGAATTCCTCAGTCCAACAAGAGGAAACGGAGGAAAGGGAGAATAGTACAATATAAGGAAAAGTAAATACAAAGGTCGCAGACGAGAATGTGGAGGAAATTTTGCATTGGCGCATGATTCACATTCTCGTCTTGCAGGATTTTTCCATAAAGTGGATGAAAGTCAGTCGGGAGAGTCTGCTCAAGCGTGGTAGTACCAATCCAGAGTACTTTTGACAGCCTCTCCAGGAATTGGTCTTACGACTTTCCACCGATTTTTCTACCTTTACCTCGGTGATTGGGCAATAACCCACGGGCCTGCTACTAGCTATAGCCGGCCCGTCCGATAGGTTTTTCCCCTTCTGAGAGAAACAAACCGAGTTAACTACAGCGGATTTGCCGCCCTTTGTTAAGCTACTTCCTAAGCCTGCCCTAAGTGCGGACTGGGTCACACACGCCTGCCCTAAGTGCAGACGGCTACTTTCCAAGCCTGCCCTAAGTGCGGACTGGATCCCTCCTAAGTCTGCCCTATGTGCGGACTGGGTCGCAGCACGCCTGCCCTAAGTGCGGACTGGATCCCTCCTAAGCCTGACCTAAGTGCGGACTGGGTCACAGCACGCCTGCCCTAAGTGCGGACGGCTACTTTCTAAGCCTGCCCTAAGTGTGGACTGGATCCCTCCCAAGCCTGCCCTAAGTGCGGACTGGGTCATCGCAAGCCTGTCCTAAGTGCGGACTGCGACCTCCGGAGCCTGCCCTAAGTGCGGACTGAAACTCCTTCGAGACGACGAACCGAGCCGAGCCAGACAACAGGACGCATAACCCCGGCCCGTACCAGAACCAGCAGCAGGACGACGATAGTTGTAAGCGCATTAGTACTATTATTAAGTATAAAAATTGTTAAGAAATTGATAAAAACCGTACTAGTATTGTTCCAAGTAACTATTGTGAAAGAAGTCCGTAAAATAAAGTACCTCTTTCCCAAAGTCTAGGGTGTTCCTTTGGGTTAACCCTGGGGCCGGCGAACCCACCTCAGCCTTTGAAGAAAGATAGCCTCACAATCTACGAGATTCTATTATATTTTCCCAAGAAACTAGCCTAGCTACTACTTATCGTTCCTTGGAAAAGCTCCATCTCCTTCCTTTAATTGTTTCTTCTATGGTTTTAGTTACTCGTCTTAAGATGTCTGCTGTTGAGTGAGCTATTCGAGTCCCATAAAGTCTACCTGCTTTCCGATCATGCTCTGTAGGTGATTTGCAAATAACTATTATCTTTCTCAGGATACCTAACATACCGATGCGGCGATGAGGCGGTTCTTTATGTGTCTTTTTGCCCATTACAATGGGTAGATTCTTGACTCAAGTTTCTTATCAAGGCCCTTAAAGAGATAAGTCTAAGAAGTTGACCATAGGGTATCCCACTAACCATCATGCCAAACCATTAGCTTCCTTGTATAACTTAATTTTCTCTCATTTCAATGCAAACAAAACGGATTGATATTCGTCAGCGAACAGTTTTATACGAGACACAGAGAGATGCATGCCCATCGAGCTCTGACTGTTGTTGTGAATATGATGTGAGGTGGTGATGCAACCTGATATCCTCCGTTTGATCGGAGAACATTGATATACCAGTCAGCGATCCATGGATGGATGCCGCCCGTTGTGAGAGATAACCAAACAGAGACTGACTGAGGGCCCAGAATGAAGAATTCTTGTCCTCGAACTATGCCGCCGAACTCTTGAGGTGGTAGATACTTACTCTGTGAGAATGGTTGCTGTGGCGGAGGTGGTGGAGATACCTAGGTTGGAATGCGTATTGTGGTTTCAGGATGACGATGATGGTACACCGATGATACTCAATTATTGTGTGTACTAGAAGGCTTTTTTGTGACCGGCGAGGGTAGGTTTGTTCTCTTGTTTTGGATGTCCAATGCTTGATTGTTCATAATGGGGGTAGGGGGTAGAGGATCACAGAGTTGGCAAATTATTCATCTTGCTGTACCGCTGAACGATGTACTCAACAGGTGTGGTTAGTTAATACTGGTAACAGAATTGACTGGAATATGGATTCGGACTGCTGCTAACAACAACAGAACGCATGGGCCTAATTTCCTGGCAGATTGATGGTGATAGCATTATAGCGGCCATATTCCGGACTAGAGTCTTCTTCTTCTACCTTTTATCAGCAAGGTTATGATGCGAAAATAAGGGATCACAACCATCACACTTCACCGCATTTCTACTGATCCGCCTATGGGGTTCGCCTTATTCCGGACTAGAGTACGAAAAAAAAAAAAAGAATATTTGGCGCAACAGCTCTTTAAATGCCAGCACCTAGCTTCTCGCAACCACTCATATTGTGTGCGTTCACACGAATGGAAGGGACCCACAGTTTAGTGCCGTATCCGAAGGGACTCTCGGATGCTTGTCAGACATTCGCGAGAGGTGGGACCGTGAAAAAACTTTTTGGTATTTCGAACTTGGAACCTTAAGCGCAGTGGCCCAACACACTAACCAACTAGAGTACGATCCGTCACCAATATACAATGTTATGCCCCAACGGATGGCTCGTCTGAGGATGAGAAGCTTCTACAATCTTTTAAGTGCCATCTTCAACACAATATCAAATGAAGATATTTTCATAGTGATGGGAGATTTGAATGCCAAGGTAGGCAACGACGATAAAGGGCTGAACATGCAATCGGAAAGCATGGACTAGGCAAGCGCAATGACAACGGCGAAAGGTTTGTGGATTTCTTCATTGCCAACCGCATTGTGGAAGGCGGCGCCATGTTTGAGCACAAGACCTCCCACAAACTCAGCTGCGTTTTTAGTGACAAGCATGCAATCTCCAACCAAATTGAACACTTTGCAATCACTCGCCGCTTTTAAAGTAACTTGCTGGACATCTGAAATAGACGAGGGGCATATGTGGGGATAGTACGAGATCACCATTTTATGAAAGCTACTCTCCAACCACGCACTGCTGCAGTTCGAATATCCCAGGACAACACAAGAATGTCCAGGTTCAACATCGATAGTCATAGTGATCCCTCAGTGCGCCAACAATTAAGGGAGCACTTTCGAAAGGTGTGAAAGCAATCAGATGCTCACTGCCCGCAATCATCCAAGACCATTGGTGTGCTATGAAAAATGTTTTTACATCTGGTGCTAAAAGAATTGTCGGTCGATCGCAGGGAAGACATATGGCGTGGCTCTCCGAGGATACCTGGAGACAAATTGACGAACGAAAACAGCTGAAAGCTCGCATTGCAAATACTCTAGCAGATCCACAAGAAAGGAGACCCCCTCAACTGCGCCAATCCTCAACATCGCATACAATATCTTTTCTGCGATATTGTGTGAACGCCTGAAACCTTTTACGAACAGCCTGATTGGATCATATCAGTGTGGTTTCAGGCCAGGAAAGTCCACCATCGATCAAATCTTCACACTTCGACAGATCCTGGAGAAAACCCATCCAAATCGATACTCACCACCTCTTTATCGATTTCAAGGCCGCCTATGACAGCATCTATAGAGAAGAGCTTTATAGAGCCATGTCTAGTTTTGACATCCTTGCCAAACTTGTCCGTCTTTGCAGGCTGACGAGAGTCTTCGAATTTAACCCCGAGGGACGATCGCCGTAGGTGGCGCGCACAAGTTCAAGGGGACCTCGACCAACTTGGAGTGCGCAACTGGAGGCAATTAGCTAAATACCGAGCTAATTGGAGATGCTTTTTGGTTGAGGCCCAGGTTCACCCCGAACTGTAGCGCCACCTAAGTAAGTAAGTAAGCGAGGAGAAGCGAGCCAGATTCCCTATATCGCATGAAGATGGACAAGTTCAGCGTAGCATGCAACGTGACTGGCGCATCTATATCAACGCGTTGGCTACAGAAGTTAAAGAAGTTGTACGGGGGCGAGACAACAACCGTCTACAGAATCACCAAAGAGCTGAAAAGTGGTCGCAGCTCCAGTCAACACCCAGTGAAAAGCGTAGACGGTTTCTTGCTCATTTTGCACGAGGGCCAGCTCAAGCGATGGAAGGACCATTTTGCTGGGGTTTTGAACAACGTATTCGCTAGCGATATGCTTCCAAATCAGACTGAGATGTCCGAGGTGAGAAATACCTAAATATGCACCATGCCGTCCAGTAAGAATGAGATCACTAATACTTGACGGTATTCCCACAGAGCTCTTACGAGTAGCGCCAATAACATCGACTCAGCACCTGCTTCCATTTACAGAAAGAGCTTGGGAAGCTGAGAGATTTTATGACGAATGGAAAAAGAGAATGATCGTCAAGTTTCCTAAGAAAGATAATTGAATGGAGTGCGGAAACTGGAGTCTTCAAATCTAACCCCGAGGGACGACGCAGTAGAGGGAATCATCGCCGTAGGTGGTGCGCACAAGTTCAAGGGGACTTCGACCAACTTGGAGTGCGCAACTGGAGGCAACTAGTTAAAGACCGAGCTAAATGGAGAGGCTTGTTGGTTGAGGCCCAGGTTCACCCCGAACTGTAGCTCCATCTAAGTAAGTAAGTAAGAAACTGGAGGGGTATCTGTGTGCTGCCTGCTTTACCTAAGACACATTCGTTCGAACAAGCAGATTTCCGCTCTGGATGTTCCTGTGTCGACCACATCAACACCCTGAGGATCATCATCGAACAGTGCATTGAACATCTATCGCCACTTCGCATGCTGTTCATTGATTTTAAGAAGACGTTCATGACACAGGGAGTTTATTTGCAATGCCTTACGCACGAGAGGTATTTCCGATAAACCAATTGCTGTTATCAAAGCTACATATGAAGGCTCCAAATGTCAAGTTCTGCACAAGAGAAAGTTGTCTGAGGAATCTGAGATTCAAGTGGGGTGATACAAGGCTGTACTCGTTCACCAATACTATTCCTATTGGTGATTAGCGATGTGCTTCGTCGACGGGAAACGAAGGAATTCAATGGACTCTTACATCCCAACTCAAACATCTTGACTGCGCTGACGATGTATGCTTACTTCTTCTTCTTCTTCTTCCTTTTATCAGCGAGGCCAGGATCCGAAAACAAGGGATCACAACCCTGCCCCTTCACCGCATTTCTACTGATCCGCCTGTGGGGTTCGCCTATGCTTACTCGATGTTCGATGTATGCTTATTCTCTCAGAGAATTATGGACCTCCAGCAAATGACAGCAGATATGGAGAGGGAGGCACGCATCATCGGGCTGCAAATCAACACCGCTGGGCAACCAGTAGAGCGAGTAGAGGATTTGAGTATCTTGGGAGTATTGTCTCGACCGATGGTGGAACCGAACTGGAACTGGATATATCCAACAGGGTCGCCAAAGCAAAGTCCGCGTTCGAGATGTTGTCCAAACTATGGCGAAGCAATGCAATTAGTTTGAACACCAAACTAATACGGTTCCGCTCCAACGTTGAATCCGTGCTATTATATGGATGCAGCACGTGGAGGGTGACCATAATAGGTGTCTGCGCAATATCTTAAGGCTATTCTGGCTTAGTCGTATCTTTAACGAACATCCTACCAGAGAACGGATCTGGAACCAATAGGCACAACCATCCAACGACGAAAGTGTCAGTGGATTGGTCACATGTTCCTTAAGGGTGACAGTTCCATAACGAACAATACTATGCAATGGAACTCCTTAACCTAGTATGGCAGAATACCTGGCGATCTGATTAGAACATGGCGCGGGGCAGCCGAGAAGGAGGCACGGCAGTTAGGGAGAGCTGAAACACATAACCAAAAACCGTACACGATGGCGCGTAAAGAGTTGAATCCTTTTCGAACAATTTCGTAGGAAGAAAACTCAAGCTCTTGAAGGAAAAATTACCGTCAACTATCGCACTCGTTGTAATCAGTTTTATTAAAGACAGTTTTCTGGAGCCGATGTCACCAGATTTAACAGATATAACGAATAGTGACTATTTTACGAGTGGTGCGTGCCCCTTTTTCGATTCAAATCTATATTCTTACCACATGAAGCGTCTTTATATTGGTTCTTAATTCGAGCATGTGAGCAACTAAATTAAATTCGGAGCGATAAAGCCTTTTAACTAGTTTCGCCTAAGATCGTCTAATCGAATTTCTTTTGAATTTAACTATCAACTCCTCCATCTACAGACAAGTGGCTGGCACTACGCATTAAGTGCTACTCTACACCTATCAGATCCTCTTGAAAATTTCTCCGAAATTTCGATGCGTGTTGGATTTTAAAAAGGGGATTAGCAAATTTCACGAAAAAAACAAACAAACAATAGGTTACTGGACTTCTTTATTTGGAACACTTCAAGGTTGACTCAATGCAGTTTGTTAAAATTTTTAAATGAGCTTTGGACTTGGAATCGTATTCCTAGAAGCATTGAACTTGATATCGGTTATTGGATGGGTTACCTCTATTATTAGAGGCCTTCATCATCAGAAACGCGACCTGATTTCAAAGAAAAGATCGAATTTTTAGCAAATTCTCTATATATAGGTGCTGAAGATACATGCCTACGATATATCCTTCACATGATCTATCTTGATGAGTCCCCTTAGTCCACTCTTAAAGAATCCCACACTGGAATGCATTCGAATACATTGTTGCACACATCATCTATCATAAAGTTCAAATTAGCACTGACCTAAGCAACCCCCATACGAGGCTAAAAACAAACACCACCCAACCAAACAGTTGATGCAAATAATGTATCTATACAACTATTTTCGCACAAGTCCTGCTTTTTTTGTTCACTTTAATTGATTGCATACCGCATACCATAATATTTACCCATCTAATCACCCAGTACGCTTTCCTGGACTAGTACGTAGACCACAAATCTGAGATGAGGTTGCTTGGTTGGGGATGTTTGCACTGCAAAAGTATCTAATATGCAAATATGTGTATTTATCTGAGCATAGCTTAGCTAATCCTAAATATTTTCTACCTGTTGTAGTTGTGAAGATATCCTACTCTAACATAAAAAAAAAAACCATGAACTTATGACGGTTCCAACTGCGTGAGGAATTTTCTAATGAGTGAGTCTTCACGAAGCAGGAAAACAGAGAGCACATAACAAAGTGCTGTTGAACGGTGTGCTGTGGTGCATGGTGCAATACTATTCTCTTTCGTCGTATTGACACTTGTTTTCCTTAGCTAATGATGATGATTCCTCTTTTCTACTGATGCTGCTGCTGCTGCTGCATCTTCTTCGGCTTTGTTGGATTTGCATACACACGGCGGGGGACAAACACACACACACAAACTCCATTCAGTCAGATTGGTTTGGGGAATTCTTTCATGGGGACGTCCCATCCAAGTGCCGGCGAATGAGTGTGTCTTCTTCTTCTGTACATCCTTCCATTGCATTTGCATACGTAACATATCCACCGTTTGATTTATTTACAATTGAGGTAAAAGAGCAAAAAGAGAGAAAACAAAAGGCAAAAGGTACTAGACGGACACGGTGGGCTTTAGGGTGGACAAGCGCCTTATAATCGAATGATGGATGTCACTCGATTTTGAAAGAGTAAGGAGTTTTTGTAGATCCTGCGTCTTAAACTAGACAACACTCATCTCTTAAGCAAAGTAAGAAAAGCAAGTCTGTATAAGAAAGAAGAAACTCTCCGCCGAAGACGAAGTTTTTAACTACTTCAACCTTCTAGAATTGCTGATCGTAAATGTCCTTCTTATAGCGACTTGTCATACACCAACTTCTCGCTAATTTTTTGACAAATAATGTAAAGAAAGTACATAACAACGAGTTATTTAACATGAATCGAAGAATTTCTAATTGACAGGCAGCAAACATCCGACTAGATCGATGATACTGCGATCAGCCGCCGCTTCAGAAATTGCCTTCTAGACATCCGAAACAGACTTGGAGCTGAGAACGCTATTACCATCTTATGTTAGCTCTTATATGCCTTCGTACTGTATCCGCCAACAGCAATCGCTCAAACTTGCTCAACATTATCAGGTTCAGCATTACAGGCTTAGGGATCCGCAAGTGCGCCAACAATTCAGGGACCATCTTGCCTTGGAAGCAGAAACAATCAGCAGCACAATGCAGGAAAGCATGGATGACCACTGGAATGCTGTGAAGAACATTTTTGCAACAGGGACGCCCACTTACGTCCGTAAAAAGCAGAATAACTACCGCACATGGCTATCGGCAGATACCTAGACCCTGATCGATGAGCGTGGAGCGTTCAACACTCGGATTGCAGCGACCTCAGCACTCAGCAGTAGAGAGTACCGAGCTAGAACAGTAAGACTGTCTACAACATCTCAATCAATAATTATTTTTTCAACGCAAGGAGATGAAACCATCCGGAAAAGGGAATCCAGAGGAACACCCCAAGGTGGAGTTCTATCTCCGCTAATATGGCTCCTTGTGGTGGATGAGATCTTGGGAATACTAAAGGAAAACGGCTTCAACGTGACGGCCTATGCGGACGATGTCGTTGTCCGGGTTTCGGGAAAATATCCTCCAGTCCTGAGTGAAAGGCTCAACTTCGCACTACAACTAGTGGATAACTGGGTTAGCAGCAAAGGGCTGGGAGTGATCCCTTCAAAGACGGAGGTAGTTCTTTTCACTAAGAAGAGTCCTGCCTTCAGACCCCTAAATATCGGTGACATTGAACAAAGTATCTCAAGTTCAGCTCGATATCTGGGCGTAATTCTAGATTCCAACCTAAACTGGAAGGAAAATATTTCCGAAGGCGTCAAAAGCAAAAGTATTTCAGTCTTTTGTGGTTCAGTGCTCCACAAGACTCCAGAATGCGTTCTGGAGTCTCACATGACTCGAAAGGCCTTCATTTGTTATACCTGGTTTCCGTAGATGCTTCCTGAGTTTGCAGTGCCCCGTTAGGAAGACTGTTAGGATCCGTAGGTTATTCTTGCTAAGGTAAATGCAGGCTTCGAATCTTTTCCGGTTGTAACATCCCAGTAGTTTCTTAGCTTGCCTCCTTCTTCCTGCCCTGTCTTCTCTCTCCATTTTCCTGAATTTCTCGCGTATGGTGTATTCCCCCACTCCGCAGAATGGTTCAGGTCCAATGAAGGGTTCTGCAGCCCCTTGTCTTGCCAAAGCGTCTGCTGCTTCGTACCTTTTATCCCGACATGACCGGGTATCAGTAAAGCGTAACTTTATTGTTTCTGCCCAATTCATTAAGCTTGCATAGGCATTCCCACACAAGTTTTGACTTAATGTCATAGGAGTCAAGTGCTTAGGTAGCTGCTTGGCTGTCTGACAGTATTGCTATGTCGCAGTTGCTGTATCCCTTTTCGAGATTAAGTTGGATGCATCTGTCTATAGCGCATATTTCGGCTTGAAAGGTGCTGGTGCACTTGCCCATGGGTTCTGAGTGCTTGGTCCTTGACCCAAAAACGCCCACCCCTGCGCCCTCTCCAGTTCTCGAACCGTCTGTATACCACTTTATCGTGTGGGTGCCCAGTCCGTATATCGTGGATTCGTTGCTCCACTCTTTCTTGTTACTTAACTTTGTACTAAAGTTTTTTCCAAAATTAAATTTCCTGATACTGTCGTCCCTGGGGACGGCCAGAAGGGGAAGCTTCTGAGAAGTGCATCGTATTCTCTCGAACCAACACATTTCTCCCTTCCAACACCTTCTTTTGCCATCCTTAGGATCGTCCGCTGTGCATTTTGCTCCACTACAAGATGGAGCGGTGTTAGCTCCAGGAATACTTCCATGGCTGCAGTTGGACACGTTCGCATGGCCACAGTGATGCAGAAGCACGCAAGTCCTTGCATTTTAGTGAGTGTCTCCCTCGTAGTGACTAAACTAGTTCGCTTTGTCCATGCTATTGCTCCATAAGTGATCATTGGTCTCACAATGGCAATGTGCATCCATCTTAGATTGTTTGGACTAAACTCCCAAGACTTACCCGCTAGGATCCTGCATATCATTAGAGCACGGATATCTCCTCTATGTGTTTCTTCCACAAGAGTTTGCTATCTAGGTGTAGTCCTAGATATTTCCTTTACCGATGCCAGTATCGTGCCCGACAGTCGGATTGGCTTCAGTTCAAGTTTTCTCTTCCTCGTGAACGGTACTATTGTAGTTTTGGCCGGGTTTATATTGAGCCCAGCCGTGCTGCACCATTCTTGAGTTACTGTTAGACCCCTTTGTATAATATCACATAGGGTTTCCTCGAATTTCCCTCTGGCAATCAGTACAATGTCATCAGCGTAGGCTTGACAATTAATTCCAAAGTTTGTTAATTTTTCAAGAAGCTCATCCACAACAAGACTCAACATTAGGGGAGATATTACTCCTCCTTGTGGGCATCCTCTTGTTGTGTTGACCCTGATAATTCTATGTGATGTTTGAGTTTCTGCCGATCTTGTTCTCAGCAACTCATACATCCACTTGGATACTGTTCTGCTTACTACCTTTCTGCCAAGGGCTCGTTTAATAGCTTCATGTGAAGTGTTATCAAATGCCCCTTCGATGTCTTGGAAGGCGCAGATTACTATCTCTTTTGTTTCAAGATCACTTTTGATTGTTTCCGTCAGCTGATAAAGAGCAGTCTCAGTTGATCTGCCCGCTCTGTATGCATGCTGATGATAATGCAGTGGGGATGTATTAAGTACATCCTCCCTTAAATAGTTGTCCACAGCTTTCTCCATTGTTTTGAGAAGAAACGATGTAGTTACTTACTTACTTATGTCCTGTTTCTCCTTGTGGTTGTTAGAGCCTCTACTACGCATACGCGCCTTCGTGTACGGTTTCTGCCAATGCGTCTGAGCTCTCCCCAACTTTTCTCCAACTGCCGTGCCTCCTTCTCGACTTTTCTGTGCTATGTTCTCCTCGGACCACCAGGTCTTCTGCCATCCTGAGCTAAAGGATTCCATTGAAAAGCATGGTTCGCTATGGAACTATCACCCTTTCGAAACATGAGGCCAATCCACTGCCACTGCCGTCGGTGGATGGTTGTGCCTATTGGTTCCTGACCCGCTCTCTCGTAAAGGTGTTCGTTAGAGATATGATCACCAAACCCTTGACCAATTGAAGTATTCTTTCTCCGGTCAACAATGACACTAAGCGCTACACGTTGTGCAGACATAGGGAGACCATTCTATATTGAAAGATATAGCAGAATCGACTACCAACAACCTTTAGTGCGCGGACGTAACAATTTACTGCATCTCTGGAGATGTCTGTCTTGCTAAGCTGCAGTGAGAACGATAACAGCAAAGAATTATCGTTTATTGCAATTTGTGAAGCTATTTTTCTCAAGACACGAACGGTACACATTGCCCAGATCCATCCTCAAAAATTTGCGCGACAGCATTTCTACTGCCCAGATCCTGCATCATTATCTTCGCTAACGCTGCACTCTTAGTTGTCTTTCTCCGCCAGTTTCTGTTTACCTTTATGAGGTTAACGTTAGGGCTTTTGGAATTTTGCTAGTCCAACTATCCAATAGAAAGCCCAGTGCTCATAGGTTCCATTCTGCTTGGTCCTTAATGTTGTTGTTCCTGTTAGATCGTTAATTTCAGCTCTTTGTTTCCAACCATAATTTCCTGTAAGCATCTCGGTTTGAGATGGAAGGACTGAAGAACTATTTTTGGGCTAATTGCAGAAAACAATGCATGTGGACATCAGGACAAGGCGAACCCCACAGGCGGATCAGTAGAAATGCGGTGAAGTGGAAGGGTTATGATCCCTTATTTTCGGATCATAACCTCGCTGATAAAAGGAAGAAGAAGAAGAAGAATGCATGTGGACATCACATGACTGCCATGGGAATCACTGCAGATTCTACGTGTGAGTCTTGCCTCAAAAGCGGGGATACAAAGGAGCATTTTCTCTGCCTGTGTCCCGAGTTTGCGTACGTTGGATCTCAATCCAATCTCTTCCACTGATTGTTATTCTACGTTTCACCAACAGTACCCAGAAATTTGACTAGGCCCACTTCATTCATTCATTCAAGCATCTCGGTATGTGCTTAGCTTTCTGTTAGATCTGTCTTATATGGTATTTGCATCGAGTTCGTTCCTGAGCTCGTCGCAAGAACGTTTATCTTGTCGCCATTCTAGAGTCAATGATGATCATTTGAGCGCCAATCTCGAGAACTACGGGCCTGTGTTGACTCTGTGGGGAATTTGAGAGGACCATACAGCTTGTTTGGAAAGGCCCTTAGTCGCTATTAGTACTTATAAGGAAAATCATCAAATCAAAACCTTTGATATCTCCATCATTGCAAAGAGCTTGCATCTTTGGCATCGTGGGCTAGTAACAGGTATTTGACGACAACTTAGTTGGGGCTAAGTATGATGGCTGTTAAATTTAGTGCTGTCCTGGCGTTGCGTTGTAGGTTCGCTTCGTCCGACAGAAGGTTGGAAAGGTAGGTGACTGCTGCTTAAGCTGCTATTAGCATTCTTTAGTCGATAATAGCAAATCGGACGCAATATCACATCCTGGACTCATGGCAGTCCTGAAGGATCAAGTTTATGCTCTACAGATTGCTCATCTTACCAGTAGTCTTGCTTTATGGCTCCGAACGCTGGACGGTAAATAAGAAATCAGAGCAAATACTGGGTACATCTGAGGGAGAATGCTGGAGAAGATAGAACCGCGAACTCTATAAGTTGTAGCAGGATCTGGATGTATCCTGAAAAGCCAAGACATGTCGACTACATTGGCTCGGCCACATCGAGCACATCCAGCCAAGAAAATGTTTGAATCACAGCCACCATGTTCGAAACAGCGGAAAAGACCGAACTGCCAGTATATAGACGAATCTGTCGCGCATGACAGAAAACTTGGTCTTCATAGCTGGAAATAGCTTGCTCGGGACCGCAGAGGATGGAAAGCAGCCGTGTCTCAGGCAGGGACTCTTCATAAGTCGGGATCTTTTTAATCTAATCGAATCAGACTCATGGCAGTATCTTCAGGTCGCTTTGAATTCCGAGCGTATTTCCCGAAAAATGGTGTAAATTGGAATAAGTCATGCTGCTAGTAATTCCTAGGTAACCCTGGATCTCGAGCCCTACTATTTTTTTTATGTTAGCCTTTCATTTTACTTGTTTGAATCTTATGACTTCAAGAACTATACTGTGAGAATTAGAAGGACCTATTCTTCTATTCTGTTCCTTGATCCTTTTTAATGTATCTGCGGCGCTATTCACTTTCAATGCGTCGCATCTTCTGCCATGCTAAGGCCCACAGATTTAGTCAACTACATTCCGTTCCATATCTGAATATCGGTCCAAATTGGATTAGAAGCTATTCGCCATAGATACGATTAGACCCTTAGGATACTTCCTTGCCACCGAACCGCTCCTGCTGTTGCCACTAAATATGAAGAAGGAGATGAAAAGTAGAATAAGTACCACAATAGTACACACTAGGTTCTAGGTCCCCATGCAGCTGTTGATGGTGGTGGTGTTGCCACATCGCTGCTTACATGTATGGCACAAGGAAAAATCTTATAAAATATTTGACCCTCAGTGATGGAATCCAAACAAAGCACTTGACTCTAGAAAAATGCTTTTGTACTGAGCCCGCACTCGTACCACTCTTCGGTGGAGGAGGAGATGGTGATGGTGGACGATGATGATGAGCCTCGGCATTAAGTTATGATGGGAAAAAATATTTTCTCCTTGCGCCCAGAGTGGCGCTTAGCCAGTGTGCTAAGGAAACCTGTATCTTTGTATCTCAAAACCAACCACCACCACCACCAGGTACAACTTAATGACTTCAGGTGAACACATCGTCATATGGAGTTGCAGAGGAGCGAGCAGATACGTCAACAAACTTTCGCTGACATTCAGAAATATTTATGACCCGGGCTGTCAACAAAATGGGGCGGTCCTCGTTGTAGAAACACGGCTATGGGTGTAAATCTAGAATGTACCTACTTTGTGGTGTGGAGTTCTCTAATTTAACCGCAAAGGGTGACCACATTCAGATGTCATAAATCCACTTAAAAGGTTTTCCACTTTTTTTTTTTTTTTTTATGCTCTTGTTGTTGCTCAGTTGTAGTACGGGTTGATTGCAGCCCGAAGGAGGGATAGCGTGTGTGTGTGTCGGTGTAACGTGTCAGTTTTATTGCATTGCGGTATGCCATAAATTCATTTTCATTTGGAGATGATGATGATTGCATTGGATTACGATTGAGTTTTCATCGAACAATAAATTATTATTGGAGGGGGGCGAGCGGTTGTAAAATGTGTGACCTTTCAGGGGGTATAACTGTGAAAATAGATGACACAGTTGCTTCGATTCAAATGATTTCACCTTTATTGGTCAGCAATTAAGTATGCTAAGTCGAGATGGATGGGAATCATATTAAGAGCTGCATAGGTGGCATTCAAGGCCTTGGTTAACATCTGCTCGGCTATGTTGTATGAGAACCAGTTGGAAACGAACTGGAAATCAAGATGCGGGATTCTACCTTGTCATCGTCATAGTTACATAATTTTATGGGGGACCTACGACAGAAGTTAGTGAACATAGACCAGAGTTTCGGTCCACTATCATTCTTTTTTTTTGGTCTTCTGTCAGGGCGTTCATGATAAGTACACGCTCGTAACTCTTCTATACTTACCGTGATTCCTATTCATCAGAATGCATCTACATGTTGCCGGTTTCAGTCGGGGGATCTATTGCATTTCATAGTTTGAATTGGAACTGTCGTCCTTTTGAAAACGGTGACCCATCTACCGCTCGTCGCGAAAAGCGTATGCCTATCACATTCTGACCCATTCTGGGATATGTATATTTTAAGAATGATAGTTCGATTCCACTTCCTCTAGAAGCCGACAATTATGTAAGGTAAGTCTCAGATTGGGCAGAATGCGCGCTAGAGAAAGATCCATAAGCTCAGTCAGTACTGCAAGCAAGCCAAGCTCATACTTTGGGCTCTAGAGGCACTTAGCAGAGTGCCAGGGCTTACAAGAATCCAACTTCTGGAACAAAGTGTATTATTGCCAAATGGTGTTCCCCGACTTAAAGTACTGTTACGAATGTGCAGATGGCGTTGCCTTAAGACTAACTTAGCTAAGTGGATTCAGTTATAGGGGGCGCACAGAAAATAGAATTAAGTTAGAGAAAGAAAGAGAAGAATAAAATGGAGTTAATTTTCATATTTCACAAAGGCCGCACGTGTTTTCATTTTTTCTTCAATTAACTTTTCCCCCAGGAAAAGTCAATTTTATCACATTGGTGTCAGGTGCGGGGTTTTATTCCAATATTCCGAAAATGAATGGCCCACGCTTCAATGCAGACACGGCGAATCTACTGGACGCAGTGCTTAACCTCGGAGCACGTTTGACAGAATTTACCACTACGTTTGAGAATAGAACTGGCGAAATCGAACGCACGCTAAGCTCATCAACCTTTGCTGAACGTGTCTTTGAATCTACCGTAGAGCCTCCTCCACTCAACCAAACATTTGGATCGTCAGCCCAAGACGCGCGACGAGCTTGTAGCTATCCACAGCGGCGCATCGATACGTCCGACAATATGGAATTGAGAGATTTCTCTTCTACCCTTCGACAATCTCCAGAGGAAACCACACGTCCTATCGGATCGTCAACCAAAAGAGCACAGGAAACCTCTAGTAGCAATCCACAGCAACCCATCCACACATCCATGAATAGCGAGCCGAGGTACATCTCTTCTACCATCCTTCAATCCCCAGGGGAAGTCACGCGTAGAATTTCCAAACCTGTGTTACCACTTATGAGGTACGATGGAAAACTTAGCTGGGAGCTGTACGCGACTCACTTGAACATGGTTTGCAAATGATGGATGGACAAGCGAGGAAGCGGCAATATTCATGTGCGCAAGCTTACGTGGGTCTGCCTTAAGCTACTTGGAGTCCTTGGATGCAAATGTAAGAGACAATTTGAAGCTGTTAGTACCAGCACTGTGTACGCGATTTGGAACAACTAACATCGGCGGAACGGCACATGCTCAATTACGAGGACGTGTTCAAAAGACTGGTGAAAGTTTCATCGAATTCGCCACAGAATTACAGCGTCTAGCGAAAATTGCTTACCCTATGTGGACGACAAATGTTCTTGACGGTCTCTGCTTACATCAGTTCTTAGACGGTATAGCAGATTTAGAAACTCAATGCCGGATTCGAGAGAGTGCACCGACGACGCTGAACAGTGCACTGGAATCTGCAATTCGAATTGAATCAAGCAGAATGGCAACTAGGGCAGCTAGAAGAGTTCTAAAAGTTGCTACACTACAGGTGAATGATCCGGAAGTGGAGCCGGGAACGTCACCCCCCACTGCCTCAACAAAAATCCGCTCGTTTACACCAAAACAACACGAACAAAATAACACCCGCTACCAAGGTAAGGTAAAATGGTACAACGCTTCTCGGCGATTTGGATTTATAAGCTGTCCGACAGTTCACCAAAACATCTATTTTAACAAACGAGATATCGTCACAGTTCATTCAACCAATGATCCCGACTTACAGGTGGGTATGCAATTAGAATTCGATCTGGTTACTGCTTCTCCCAATTTGCAGGCAATATGAGTAACTAGAGAGAACTTTGTACCTATTTCCAATAAAAATATCGCCAGTCATCCACCACAGCAACGAAAACTTACGTCCAGAAACCTTCCGCAAACAACTCTTTCCGTAAACTGTGAAGGGACAGCTCCAGTTGACCAGAATGGGCCGCCAATCCGAATTGGTGCATGTGGAGATAACCTTCTCTTTGTTACTGGATATGTGGGTAGTACCCCCTGCCAATTTGTTGTGGATTCCGGTGCTACACGAACCATAGTTCATCCAACCGTACTAACTCATCAGCAGCTTCGGTCATTATCACCTTGTCATACGTTCATTCAAAGCGTATCCGGTAATTTCATCAACGTCAAAGGTAAAAGTTCTCTTTCTATCAAACTTGGGCAGTTTAGTGCTACGATTACGGCCTATGTAGCTGATATATCGGAAAAGTGCATTTTGGGTCTAGACTTTATGGTATCCCATGGATGTGTCATCGATTTCAAATCTGGTTCCTTGCTACTCCAAGGCAAACACAAAATAAAGCTACTTGGCTTGGGGGACTCTCAACGGCAGATTATAGAAAACGTGGACGATAATCACAGCCCTTGCTTAAGTTCGTTGCACGTAGATACGGAATATCCTAGCGACCCAATAATGCATCTTTTGTCGGCCTCTACACAAGGTTTAAATAGTGAAGAAATTGAGAAACTGAAAGCTGTACTCTATGCTAATAAGTCAGCATTTTCTTGGGACAGCAGTGACCTTGGAAGAACCAGCGTTCTAAAGCATCGAATAGAAACGGGATCAGCTCGACCAATAAAACAGCCACCAAGACGGCTATCGATTACGCGAAGAGAGGAAGCTGATCAGCTCGTGCAAGATATGCAGTCCCGAAATATCATACGCCCCTCTAGCAGCCCGTGGTCGTCTCCCGTGGTAATGGTCCCTAAGAAGGATAGTACTCGCCGTTTCCGTGTGGACTACAGGCGTTTAAATGAGGAAACAAAAAAGGACTCATACCCTCTCCCACAAATCGACTTGCTACTAGAAGCGCTAGCGGGATCCAATTGGTTTGCTACGATTGATCTTAAATCGGGCTATTAGCAGGTAGAGCTGGAGGAGTCGTCAAAAGAGCACACGGCATTCACCATTGGTAGGGGACTCTGGGAGTTCAATGTAATGCGTTCTGGGCTTTGTAATGCCCCTGCCACCTTCCAGCGTCTTATGGACAAAGTTCTTCGTAACGTCCCATACCAGGTCTGTCGGGTACACCTGGATGATGTCATCGTTCATTCAGCTACATTCCAAGGTTTAATTGAAAATCTTCGTCTTGTTTTTCAACACATTATTGGGGCTGGACTGAAAATAGCTCCCAATAAGTTGGTTTTCTGTAGAAATTCTGTAAGATTTCTTGAACATATAGTGTCCGGTGAAGGTATCGCCCCGGACCCAGATAAAGTAAGAGATTGGCCAACACCTCGCTGTAAAAAAGAGGTGCAATCTCTTTTGGGCTTCAACAAGATTTCGATCTTCACGAGCGACTCAAAGCAGCAGTCCGTCCCAAGCGAAAAATCTAGCTACTGCCAAGTCTGCTCCCTTGAAATTACTCCTAGAAAGGATATCACATTTTATACAGATAATCAAGCATCCACCAAGCGTTGCCGGAAAAGGCTTAGAATGCTATTTACAACGCATCAGTCTGTCCAAGATAACGAAATGGCTCAATGGACTAACCAATGGCCGACACCTCAATTCTAACCCCATGACACTTATGACACAGCCTTGTATGTTACTTCCAAAAGTTGGCGAATGAAAGATTGACTGCATTACCCACCATTTCGCCTCCGTAATCATTGAAGCGTCTTCCAGGCGGAGATCATGGCAATTAAACTAGCCCTGTCATAGCTGAAGTACAATGTGATATCCAGGCGGGATACTACACTTTTTACGGACAGTTACAGACAGTTGCGATCAAGTCCCTGGAATCTGTTACCTTCAACTCAAAAACAGCCCTAAATTGTCGCTTGTCTCTTAACGAGATTGTCAAACCGTTCAACATTTACCTAATTTGGGTGCCGGTGCACTGGAACATTCCATAGAACTGCTTGTGTGATGAACTCGCCAAGCAGGGCGCTGTCCACCGATTTCGTCGAGCAAGGCGAGCAAGGCATGCCTCTCGCTAACTAATACTTAAGCTCAAAACCACTAGAGCGACCAATCGTAGGAGGGCTAGCGGCACTACGTCCCTCATTACTAGACAGATCCTAAGCTGCATCAGAAATGCTCCAACTGCCTTGTCGGAATGACAAGGCCGCTCATTGCAACTGCAATAGGTGTCGTTACGGGGCACTGAATTATCGGTAGGCATGCCATAAGACGTCGTATCTTAGCGAATGATTTCTGCAGAAGTTGCGTGGATGAGAAGGAGGAAGAAACCATACTACACTTTCTTTGTAGGTACAAGGCCCTCTCCGTTTGCAGAAGACTACCCTCAGGAGCCTACCTCTTCGACAATTCAGGCGAGCTAGCTAACGTCAGCATCAGGAGCCTCCAGGGGATGTGATGTGTGATGAATTATCCTTTTCACTCAGGCCACATGCTGGCCCATTTTGCGAAGAAGGTATGTACCTAAGCCTCCAGGGTTTCATAACAAGCCCCAAGCTGCATTCTGTAGCCTGCCACTCTAACCTAACCTAACCTACCCCCTCTCTCTCTCGATTTAACTCCTTAGACCGCCCGCCGGGAGTCGTTCGCATGACATTAGTATTAAATAACTATGTGACGATCGCTATGCACATCTACTATAAAACTAAATCCCTCATACCTCTCTTAGAGCTGGGCCCGAGCCTCAAAATTAGCTCTACGTACCAATGCAATTCAAGACGAGAAGCTCAAAGCATGGTTCAGGACCAACAAGTGTGAAGCAGCCGCCTTCTCTTGCCAGAAATCTTCATTCCCTGGGATCTAGGTCATCGTTAATTTCTTTGTTGAGCCAAGATTTTCAAGAAGGTTACACTGTCCTCAGCAAGTTTCAATCCTAGGGTAGGTAGGTAGAAGTGGCGGTTCTGTAAAACAGAGACCCAATTAGCACAGTTGTGCCGTTTTGATACCACGACTCATGCGACCTTGGATGTTGATGTGTGTTTGTGAGGACAATCTAGAGCCAGCCTGTGGAGTTTAAGAAGAGGGTTAGCTCATTTATGTACTTACCCGAGATCTCCTCAAGTGAATTATAGAAGGGTTTGCCTAATGCTTGATGTCTAGCCCTAGCTAGTGCTGGACAAGTGCACATGTAGTGAATAGTTGTTTCCTTTTCGGTGGCTATGTTGCAACTACGGCAGTGTGTATTATATGGGATACCTAGTTTGGATGCGTGCTCTCCTACCGGCCAGTGTCCTGTGATTATCGCGATTGTACGGGCAATGTCTTTGCGCGTTCTGTTCAATAGGGCGGTTGTTTTGGTCTTGTTGTAGTTAGGCCACATCTTCCTGGATATGACGCAGTTCGTTAACCTGGACCATTTAAGGTTAGCTTTTCTAAGAAAGATTGAGGAGATGTTTGCCTTAATTGCTCCGAGCGGGGTGTGAACAAGTTCAGCAAGTGAGCATTGAAGGGCTGAGTCTCGCCTGGCCAGTTCGTCAGCATGTTCGTTGCCATCAACGTTGCTGTGGCCTGGAACCCAGACTAGGGTCACCATGCATTGGCCATCTAGCGAGGTCAGCTCCTGTCGGCATTATAGTACTAATTTCGAGGAAATGGTTTCCGAGGCAATGGCTTTGATAGCAGCCTGGATGTCAATTAAAATAGCGATTCTTTACCTTGGTAGTGTATTTGTGTGTGACTTGATTTGGCGACAGGCTTCGCGAATGGCGAGTAATTCCGCTTGGAAGACGCTGGCAGCGTCCGAGAGTCGATACGATCTTGCGATGTTCAGGGACTCCGAGAAAACACCCGCACCAACCCCACAGTCCATTTTTTGATCCGTCGGTGTAGACTGTTAGATCGAAACCACTGCTCGTTTGTCCATCTTGCCAATCTTTTCTTGTAGGGAATTGTACATCGAAACGCTTTGTGAAGTTCAATGTGGGGATGATGTAGTCTGTTGGAGTCGATATGAGTTCTCCTGGTAGAGAATCTAGGATATTGCTGTGTCCATAGGGTTTCGCAGTCCAACACTTGGACTCTCTGAGTCTGATTGCGCTGTGCGCTGAGATGTTTGTGATATGTAGATCTAGGGGTGAAAGGTGTAGCAGGACTGTTAGAGTGTCTGACGGAGTGGACTGTAGGGCGCCTGTGGTGCCTATGCATGCTGCTCTTTGCACCTTATTTAGTTTGGTTATGTTATAGGCTTTTTTAAGGGCTGGCCATCATACTATCGACCCGTAGGTAAGGATTGTGTGTACTACGACTGTATACATTCACAGGGTCAATTTTGGTTGCAGGCCCCATCTTTTGCCGAAGGTTCTTTTGCAGGCATAGAAGGCTATGTTTCGATCCTACTCTGTACGATTTGAGCGCCCTCGTTGCCTAACTGTCCTAAAGTATATAGATGCGGGTTCAATCAATCTCGCCTGAAAGATACCCAGAATGTCTCTGTGGCCATGCACCTAGCATAGGTGAATGATGAACTGCTCAAACAGCAGTTTAAGGAGCACGATTCCAGCGAATTGATTGCAACTTGACTGTCAGTGAAAATGCTTATACCCCTGACAGATATTGCATTACATTTCAAGCGGGACAAGGCTTCCTTTATCGTCATGATTTTCACCTAAAATACGCCACAACCCACTGCAGGTAGAATCTGCAATAACGGTTATATAACTTCGTCAAGGTCGGGTGACCGGAAATGATGTCCATCAACACACCTGTCGCTTAACAGTCTTCAGAGTTGTTGATTGATTGATTGATTGAGGCGAACCCCACAGGCGGATCAGTAGAAATGCAATGAAGTGGGAGGGCTATGATCCCTTATTTTCGGATCATATCCTCGCTGATAAAAGGAAGAAGAAGAAGAAGAGTTGTTGATTGATTGACCAAAACGAAGTGAAACGAAGTTGACCAAAACAAGGCTGCTGGACCTGACGACTTACCGGCCGAACTTTTCAAGGCAGATGGTGATGGATTGGTAGAGTGCATACACCAACTTATCTCTAAGATTTGGTCTGACGAGTGTATGCCTGATGAATGGAATCTCAGCATTGCTTGCCCGATCCACAAGAAAGGAGACCCCCTCAACTGCCCCAATTATAGAGGCATCAGTCTTCTCAACATCGCATACAAGATCTTTTTTGCGATATTGTGTGAACGCCTGAAACCTGTCACCAACAGCCTGATTGGCCCCTATAAGTGCAGTTTCAGGCCAGGAGAGTCCACCATCGATCAAATCTTCACGTTTCGGCAGATCCTGGTGAAAACCCAAGAAGTCCAAATCGATACTCA
Source organism: Brachypalpus laphriformis (assembly GCA_945910035.1). Taxonomy (NCBI): domain Eukaryota; kingdom Metazoa; phylum Arthropoda; class Insecta; order Diptera; family Syrphidae; genus Brachypalpus; species Brachypalpus laphriformis. The sequence continues at coordinate 13,118,939 of OX246755.1, forward strand.
TCATCTCTTTATTGATTTCAAATCTGCCTATGACAGCATCTATAGAGAAGATACCCATGTCTAGTTTTGATATTCCTGCCAAACTTATCCGTCTGTGCAGGATGACGATAGAGAGCGCTCGCTGCTCCATCAAGGTCGACTCATCCTAGACGTACTTTGCGGCGTCGAAACATGAACTTTATTGAAAGCGGATGAAGATATCCTTGGTCGCTTCTAGTGAAAAAAATCCTCTTAATCTATTCGGTCCCGTTTGCGTTGACGGGTTTTGGAGGGGAAGATTCATTGACGAACTATACGAGCTATACGTCAACATCGACCTTGTCAAAAAACTGCATAATGGGGGTTTGAGAAGGCTAAGGCATGTAGAGTGGCCTGCAGAGTCCTCGAATCTAACCCGAGGGGACGATGCAGTAGAGAGCCTTCCTGCCGTCGATGGCGCGCACAAGTTTAAGGAAATTTGGATCAACTTGGAGTGTCCATCTGGAGGCAATTAGCTAAAGACCGAGCTCAATGGAGAAGATTGTTGGTTGAAACTCAGCTTCACACCGAACTGTAGCGCCACCTAAGTAAGTAAGTAAGTAAGTTAGTTGTTGATTGAACGCAGGGGACACACAGCATCTCCTCAATGAAGGCCATAACAGAGTATCTTGATGGAATGCCAAGCCTCTGTGATGCTATTATCACTTTTCATGGACATAAACGTTAAGTGCTACTAAAGCTGAACTGCATGCCTCCGTACATATGTACATACATCGACTCATTGGCCATAAATAAGGTTATTTTTTGATCATATTTTTAGTTCGGCTTGTAAGACCTTATAAATAGCCACCTTTACGAAATTCCTTAGATTACACTTCAGCAATTCTGTCGCGTTACTTCCCTCAACCAGTTAAAACCAGAAAATTTTGTACGCATAAACCAGAAACTTAACACTAATCTGACCATGCTAAGGTATGTGACTGATAACCTTCTAATCACCTTATTCCTAATCAAATCACCATCACCTCTCCACCAGAGAGGAATGTGTGCCACAAACTAATCAAACTAAGTCAAGCGTCAGACGGACGGACAACAACGACGACCAGAAACGACCAGAATCGCATTTATAAGCAAACAATACTGATACGCTTTCAAAAGGTCGTAATTACTGATTTATAATTCAATTTATTGTTATTACCGTTGGCATCAATAATTTAATGCCGCCCCATGATGATACAGAATGACCCAAGCCAGAGAGAACTACACAAACACCGCGAAAAAGGTGAAGAAGAACCCCGAAGACCCGTCATAAATATGACGAAGTGTTCAATTACACTGAACCCAAGTTGTAATAAATTGTACTTTCATACCCTAGTGTACACTACGACCCAAAGGCGTACTTATTTATGTGTTATTAATTACTACGGAACCGTTTTTACGTCCGTTTTAGGTCCGACTTTTTATGGCACCGCCGCTGCTCTTCTAAGGGGTTACTCTGTTCGACCGCTAAAAGTTGACGTTTTCGAAAAAGAAAACCAAAAACGTCAGAGTGTGCGTCAAAAATGCATGGAATTCCGTTGGTAATAAAAAAAAAAAAAAAAAAAAACGACGAACAGGACTCTGAAGTGCCATCTCTGTGTTTGTTAAAACAAAAGGACCGAGAGAGAGAGAGGAGCGGCTATAAATTTGAAATTTTTATTTGCCCAACAAAGTGACATCGGGAATGTCTGTCTGTAGTCGTCGCCATCACCATACTATTATCCATCAATGGGGGTTCCCAAAAAAAAAAAAAAAAAACTTACAATGTGACAGCAATGATGGTGATGCTGACGATGACACAAGCATCCACAGAACTCCTCAGTCATTCAGGCTCCTCTTTGTTTTTTTCGGGACACATAATGACTTTTATGTGTTTTCCGGTCCTCTATTCCGTGTGTCGCTTGAAGAGCTCTTTCACTCGCTTCGGGGGCGCATCCCTCTCAAGGGGTTCAATTAAAATTTCAAATTTCCATTTCGACATGAATTTTCTGATACGGACTTCGCCGGTTCATTCATAAAAGTGAGAAGTTGGGTAAACAGGCAGCCTACAAAATATACTGATTATCTGGGGGGAGTTTAACGTGTAGCGGATATAAGATAGCGAATTGGAACTTATGGCGTTTTATACTTTTGGGTATCAGATACAAAGTTTTGTGTAATCGACCGCTGATAACGTGTCGACATATTTTTATTTTTATTTTTTTTTGTCAATCAATTTTTGGTAAATATGTTTTGTTTTGGGGGGTAGTTGGCTATCTTGCGACCTTGGGGTGAACCCATATGGTGGCGTGGCATGGAGAAAACAACACTTTACGAAAATGGTCAATGAAACTGTAAAGGAGCAATATTTCGCAGACATTCAGTAAAGGGTCACGCCAAATGATAAGTGGGAACGAACAACGGCTATCGGACATTTATTGGACTCAGTTTCTGGTGATAAAGTCTGCATAACGTAGTTGAACCACATCAACCTTGGGTGCAAATTTAGAAACAAAAATAAATATATAACTTTTGGTTTGATTAGCGTGCGAAGATAGCGATGCAAGCAGGTGATTATTTTCGACAGCATGGGTTGCTAAAAATACTTAAAGTGCGATTAACTATCTGCTAATGGGAATTTTAAGGATAAACGATTTCTCTGAAAGGTAGGGTTCCATCCGTTGTCTATCAACTGGATTACAAATTCAATACTTGTAAGTTCCTCGAATAACAATATACTGCTTGATTCCTACCACGACAGCTGTGTCCCAAAGACATATGTTAGCAAACGTAAAGTGCCTTGGTGGAATGACCAACTGGCGGAACTTAGGAAGAAAGTCAGAAAACTCTTCAACTCTGCAAAGCGAACGAAGAGGTGGGACGAATACAGGTTTGCTCTCACAGAATACAATCTAGTATTGAGCCGATCTAAGCGAGCTGCTTGGAGGAAATGCTGCGAAACAATCGCTGACATGCCTACAGCGGCACGAATCCATAAATCGCTCACAAACGATCATGTCAACTGTGTAAGGTTACTGAAGAAGAATGACGAAACCTACACGACGGACCGTGTGGATACACTTAGAACCCTACTTCAGGTACATTTCCCAGGCTCGTCTCTTAACACATCTCACGTGTACTCGAACACAGCTAACCACAGGGCTTATGTGGACAGTAGAGCTAATAGGTTATCTGGAAAAATATTCAGTCCAGAGAAAGTTAAATGGGCGGTAGGCACATTCAAACCTTTTAAAGCCCCCAGCGGTGACGGTCTGTTTCCAACACTTCTCCAAAAGTCAATTGACGTGATCCTGTTGGGGTTGACAGCTTTATTTAGAGCCAGCTATAATTGAGGATACATACCACTCACCTGCAGGTAGGTTAATGTGGTTTTCATCCCCAAGCCGGGCAATAGGCCTAGCCAGCTGCCTAAATCATACAGACCTATAAGTCTAACATCATTCGTCCTTAAGACAATGGAGAGACTCATAGATATCCATAGTAGAGACCGGTTAGATCTGTCTAACCCTCTGTCTACTCCTCTCAGCGCTATTCGTTTGCAAACTGCTAATAGATTTCTATGTCGCATTTCACATGAATTTCTTCGTTGTAAGTCCTTGTGGTCGTTACTCTATAACAATGCTTTTTTAAATTTTCAAATTTCAACTTATGTCCATTGTGAATCATGTGTACTCCACCAGAGCATCTGCATCTGTAGCATATTTGAGTGGATTTTCATTCCCCATGTTGCAGACCACATCTATTCTGCAACACACAACCAATTTAACTTATGTTCCACACAACATAATCCAACCTAATCAAACAAATGGATTTCAATCTCTTGGAATGCAGCTTGTTGGGCGCTGCACACGGTTTTTCGAAGGAGAGATTGCGCAGAGACTAATTCAAAAGATACAAATACCAGCTCGCATGAGATATCTGAATGGGATTTGGTATTATGCAAGCAGTTACGTTACTTAGGGATGTGTTGCTGGTTTTATTTTTTTGGTTTTCTTGAAGATTGAAGTACTGTTTTCTATGGTTTGTGGTTTAATGTAATCAATTACAGTACAACCTCGGTGGTGGAATCGGTGCAGTTGCAATAAACTGATCAACTGAATTTTTGGGTCTAAGTGTGCAAAAGGTTGCACTTATTGAGGGTTGCCTTAGCCGATGCAGTATAGTATACACTTCAGCTCATGAAGGGTCTCTACCCGAAATAAAGCATTCTTCTATCGTTCACCACCCCGGGAAGGTTCTCTCCATTTCATTGTGCCAAACCTACTGGTGTTCGTTGTCAAATGATCTTTATAACAGAGGTTCGGTCTTTCTAAGTCGTTCTCGAGCCTGAGGGGTGGTATTCCAAAACTCTTTTCGCGGGAACATTGATGTTCATTTGATTAGTTTGTGATCCACTCGTCCTCCTCGCATATGGAACTGAATATCCAATGGAATGTATCTCGTGCTTAAAGTCCCGCATTCTTTCATACAGTAAAACTGGCAGGACCAATGACTTTTAGATCGTCAATTTCGTCCTTCGAGGAATTTTGAACACACTTGCTTTAGTAAACCGAAATAGCAGCGGTTTCTAAGGGTAAATCCTGGTCAGATTTTCACGAAGTTGCACTTAGTGGAATTAGCATTTACTGCGAAGTAGGTAAACTGCTTGACTACCCAAAGTTATAGGGTTGTCCACAGCGATGTTATGCCCTAGGTGATGGGACAATTATATTAAATTGTCCCACTCAGGTCTATGAAAGCTGTCATGCACGGCCTTCTAATGGATGAATATGTAGGCGATGCGTTTCAGCTTGGGATTTGTTAGCCTTGTTAGTCTGAATATCTGATGTATTGTGAATGTGCCGGGCCAGAGGCGACACTGGTACGTCTCAATGGGTGTGCCATAGATAGGCTTCAGTACACTGGATTGGATTCTTAGTGACATTTAGGGTTAATATGCTCCGGCAAATATCAGAACAGAACAATAGATCGCCTTCCTTATAGATGGGGCGAAAATAGCTATTATTCCAGTCACCGGGTATGTTTTCATCTACGCGTGGTTAGGCTAGGTTAGGGTGGGTATCACTAGGTCTTTTGTGGTACCAAATGGATCTATCATCCCCAGAGAGAACTACCCCTGGAACCAGTTGGAGCTTGTTGTGAAACGCCAGAGGCTGTCGATGCTGACGTTAGCTAACTCGCCTAAATAGTCGAAGAGGTAGGTGGGTAGAAGCAGTTGTGTCAGCAAACCATGCCGACACTTAATAAGCACAGAAGCGCCGTTTTATTACCACAACTCAAGTGACCTAATGGATGTAACAAGGATGTTAACTACTAGGGAAAAGAAGAAGAAAAAGGGGTAAGGATTATTCAAATCCATCCCGTTGCATTGAGCATGCTGATAATATCCCCAATGCTAATCTCCGCTAGCTCTATAAGGTTGTCGAAAAAGAGTTTACCTAAGGTGCGCTGTCTGGCCCTGCCTAAAGGCGGACACTTGCAGAGGAAGTGTAAGATTGTATCTGTCTCGTCAGCAGTATTGCAGCCGCGACAGTGTGCATTCAATGCAATGCCTATTCTGGCCGCATAAACCCCGATGGGCCAGTGACCAGTACTAACTGCCAGAACTCTTGCGATATCTGCACGGTTTCTGTTTAGTAGATCTTGTGTTCTTTTCCGGGAGTATTTGGGCCACATTTGCCTGGAGATGACACAGTTCCGCACCCCGTGCCATCTACTGCCCGCCTTTAGCAGATAGAGCGCGAAGATGCCTCTCTTAAGGACCCCTTACGGGACGTTCACCTCCTTTGCTAGGGAAGCATCAAGAGCAGATCCTTGCCTCGCGAGTTCATCAGCTCGCTCATTCCCCTCAATGTTGCTGTGACCCGGAACCTAAAGGAGACAGATCCTTAGCCGGCGGCCAAGCGAGGCGAGTTCTTTTTTGCACTGTTCTACTAGCCTTGAGGATGTAGTGGCAGATACTATAGCCCTGATGGCCGCCTGGCTGTCAATGAGGATGGCAATGGTATTTAGGGGTGTAGAGGTTGGCTTAAGTAGACTCGTACAACAAAAACTTCCGCCTGGAAGACACTGCAGGAATCAGGAAGCCGGTAAGACCTGGAAATATTGAGGGAATCAGAGAATATCCCCGCCCCTACCCCGCAGTCCATTTTTGAACCGTCGGTGAAAATTTTTGATTCGAACTCATTTGTCAGTACGCCAGTTTCCCATTCCGCCCTGGTTGGGAATCTGACCGTAACGTAATTTCTAAAGTACGCTGTGGGAGTTATATAGTCGGTCAGATTAGCTACCAGATCCTGCGGTAGCAGATTCAGGATACTGTTGTGAGCATATGGATTGGTGCACTAGCATCCTGTTCCCTTAGCCTGAACATGATGATAGATGCATAATGTGAAGATCGAGTGGTAAAAGGTGGAGAATAACTTTCAAGCCCTCGGTTGGACATGTCCTCTTGGCACCCGATGCGCCTATAGCCACAGTTCTTTGTACCCTGTTGATAAGTTTGATGTAATAAGCTTTCCTTAGCGCAGGCCACCAGACTAGCGATACATAGGAAAGAATGGGACGCACCACTGCAGTGTACATCCATAAGATCATCTTCGGGCGAAGTCCCCAAGAAGTGGGGACTTGCCAAAGGTCTTACTACATTCATAGAAAGCCACACAGGCCTTCTTTACCCGTTGCTCAATATTAAGCTTCCAGCTTAGTTTTAGATCAAGTACCACCTTTAGGTACTTGTCACTGGAGGATAGGGAGAGTAGATGATTGTTTAGCCGTGGAAGCGTGAAGGTCGGTATTTTGGTTTAAGTGGTAAAGAGCATCAGTTCAGTTTTGCTTGGGTTGACGCTGAGTCCACATCCAGTGGCCCATGAGCTAATCTTATCCAAGGTACCTTCCATAATCTCACTGATTACGGGTGGAAACAGTATTACCACGTCGTCCACATACGCGACAACCTTAACTCCAACCCTATCAAGTCTACACAAAATTTTGTTGATGACCATAAGCCATAGAAGAGGAGACAAGACCCCACCTTGAGGAGTTCCTCTAACAACAGATATGGTGAAGCTGCTGTTGCAGATAGTCGATTGAATGATTCTAGTTTTTAGCATTGCCAATATCCATTTGCTAATAAACTCTTCCACACCCAGTTGGATCAGAGCTTCCTAAATCGATTCCATACTGACGTTATTGAAGACACCTTCAACGTCTAAGAAGGTAGCTAGAGTATCTTGTTTAAAGTGAATTGTCTTTTCTATCGTTCGCACAACTTCGTGGAGTGCCGTTTCTGTCGATCGCCGCTTAGTGTACGCATGTTGAGATTTGGATAGAAGGGATTTATCTAGGATATTTCGAACATGTGTATCTAAGATGCGTTCCAACTTCTTTAAAAGAAAAGAGGATAAGCTAATTGGTTTGAAATCCTTCGCAGATCCATGACCCCGCTTCCCAGCTTTCGGGATAGACACAACACGAACACGTCTCCAGCTCAGGGGAACGCGATTTAGGAGAATACAGCTTCTGTAGATCGGAACTAGCCACGGGACCACCTGATCCAGTGTTTTTTGCAGCATAATGGTAGGCTCCTAGGTGTAGTCTACTGCTAGCAGAATGAACATCCTTCTCGTTCATGCAACTTTTGCAGGAGTCATTTGCTAAGATATCTAGCCTGATAGCATGCCTACCGATGATGCAGTGCCCCGTAATATCACCTACTGTGGTTGCGATGAGCGACATTTTCAGCCCGATAAGGTAGTTGGAGCATTTCTGATCCAGCTCAGGCCAGATCTGTCGAGTAATAAAGCACTTCGTCTACCCATACTTGATTGATGACTTTATCAAAATATCTCTTGGATGGATGGCCAATAAAAGCTGAACTATTTTTGGTTTTCAGCTCAATTAAAGCTGACCTCTTCTATGGTTAATGGGAAACTCCTGGACTTGAATCATTTTTCTGTTGTTTAAGTCATGTTATAACCGAAAAGAAATCGGGCATCGTCAGTGCTATGTTTGATAGGACTCCTTATATATTTGTATGTGGGGTACTTTGCCTGTCTGAGACTCTGCGTATTTCCTCACTTTCTTGGGTTTTTTTTTATGGCACTGAATGGGGAGAGTCTGAATTTTGAACAGAAATATTCAAGCTTTGAAGAAGTATGCAATACATTTTGAGTTCATCATGTAGCATAGGAACTGAATAAATCTCGATATTTTTCGAGAGCGTTTTCCAAGCGATTTCGAGATTTTATGGCTCAGCTCATCTCCAATACCAGATCCATCCAAAATGTTATCCTTGATATGGAAATTAGAGTTCAGTCTTTTATAAAGGTCACCACATACTAGACATTCGATCTCATCGAAGAACCCGCTCTTCATCTTTTTCTATTTATCAGCGACGCAATGTATTTTTTTATCAGCTTCGGTTGGTTGTACTAGTACCTGTACCTTAGAGATTAGAGGGTAATTGCTCTAAGGTTCAGTTTTCCCCTTTTTTGTGGAAGGTATAATGACTGGAATTACACAAAGCGAGCTCTCTAGAACGACTGGGTTCTTCTACATATCTGTCCATGTTGTTCAGGGCATACTCAGATTTCCTTAGATTATCACTGTTATGTCTAGTAGCCCTTACCACAGTAGGTTCCACCCTCTTGATCATTGTAGCGTTTTTCAGGCAGAAATCATGGCGATTAAGGAAGGATATTAGCATTTCCACTGACAGTCAAGCGGAAATGAAGTCCCTGGAATCGGGCCACTTCACTTCAATGGACGCCTTAGATTGCCATTTGTCTCTTACAGAGATGTCAGAACAGTTCAACATTCACATATGCTAGGTGTCAGGCCAGAGGGGCATTCCGGGAAACAGCAGCGCGGACGAGCTCGCCAGACGGGGTACAACTCTAAAGCCGCACGCTACATGTAAGTATCTACTAATGCTGGACGTTATTAGCAAGACTAACCACGGTCTAACCATCTACGGGCCCCTCCCTTGTTGACCTTTGCGATTTGCTGTTCTTAGGCGTCATGAGCATCCATCGCTTCATCAAAAGCTTAGGTTGGTTGTATTTGTCCCCGAGTGGTCTAATGGTTGATCCATGGCATCACAAAGGACCTTTACTGGTCTAAGTGTGTCTAAACTTTCGTGCAGACAGCCAACCTAACCTAACTGTAGTTCCAGAGGACTACCATATGGAAAAGAATATAGTCAGGTTCATCCCATAATACGATCCACTGGTAGACCTGGGATAAGGTGGTTGATACTAGTCCCACTTCTCTTCTGGACCCGTCTAGCGATTCCTCCGTGGAGTCTGTGATGAATGATGATGTCACACACCATGAAGATCGTTGAGCGGGTATTAGGTGGCCGACTGCGAAAAATTATACGGCTATCTGATGATCAGTGCGGGTTCGTCTCGGGTAAATCAACCACAGATGCAATCCAAAGTATAAGGATCATAATGGAAAAACATCGTGATTCCTTAAGGGATTTGCATATTGTATTGGTTGACTTTGAAAAGGCATTCGACAGACAACCACGAGATCTAATATGGGTGGCGCTAAGACATCGAGGGGTTCCAGAAACCTATGTACAGATGATCATGGACATGTACGAGGGAGCAAAGACAAGAGTAAGATGCCCCGCTGGAGTAACCGAAGAGTTCCCAATCAAAGTCGGGGTGCACCAGGGAAGCGTTTTAAGTCCTTTGCTCTTTATTACAGTCCTTGATTATCTGCTTGAAGGTAAAGTGATGGACGCCAAGGTACATCAGTTATTCTTTGCTGACGATGGAGCCATCATAAGTGAGGATCTTACATCCCTGCAACGAGCACTTGATGTGTGGGAGGACGCTCTGGAGGGAAATGGGTATCGCATTAGTTCAAAAAAGACAGAGAACTTGTGCTGCCCGTTCTCTGATCCACTCAGGCCTATTCCAGACATTTATTTGAATGGAACAGTGCTTCCCAAGTGCGAAAAGTTCAAATATCTGGGATCTATGATCAATAGCAAAGCAACTTGTGATGACGACATCAATCATCGTGTAAGCGTAGGGTGGATGAAGTGGCGAGGAATTTCCGCTATCTTCTGTGACAGAAAAATGCCCCCTAAGTTGAAAGGAAGGCTCTACACCGCAGTTGTACGTCCAGCGCTCACATACGGTTCACAATGTTGGACGATGTACAAAAAGTATGAGAGTAAATTAACGGCAGCTGAGATGAAGATGCTTCGCATGACAGCAGGAGTGACCAAGCTTGATCGAATAAGAAGTTCGAAGATCCGTGGAAGCTTTCACATCAAGGAAACCATCGTACAAAAATTAGAGCGCGACCGGCTCAGCTGGTATTGCCACGTTCAAAGAAGAGATCATTTGAACCCTGTAAAAAAGGCAATTTCTATGCACGTTCCAAAGACATCGCGATGTAGGAAAGGCAGGCCTGTAAACGCCTGGATCAGACAAATGCGACGACATCGGCATTTCATTGGCCTCAGTAACCGAGTGATCCAAAATCGGCAGGCCTGCCGATATTTTCTGAGGTCAAATAGGCGAACCCCACAGGCGGATCAGTAGAAATGCGGTGAAGTGGGAGGGCTGTGATCCCTTGTTTTCGGATCATAGCCTCGCTGATAAAAGGAAGAAGTCTGTGATGAATGATCGAGAACGTTAAGACTCGTTGAAAATGGTGCTGACGAAAATACACATCCTTTTCCAATTGAACATTTCATTTTAGTGGATGGACTTGTAAACCTGTCTTCTGACAACATTACACGAACTTACCACAATTAGGGGATGGGGTCAACCCATGATATGTGAGATACTGGACCACCAGGAACATTTAATTGTACCGATACATAAAAATAAAAATTAAGGAGGTCTGATTTTGATTTTCCTTGTAAAGTTGAGCCATGCAATGGAAATCCTACCACACTATTCACCTGGGGCATCCCTTTCAATCGGTAGAATCACCCCAATTTTCGAGCCCAAATATACCCAAACCAAAACACTCAATATCTCACTCAATTCACAATCCTTTGAACCATTCACAATAGTAGCCGAAAGGAGATCATGCACATTCTCAGACATTTTCCGTATCTAACAGTTGCTTCCAACTTTGCCTGTTTCAGATTGCACATCCACCCTCCCGCACCCACCCACTCATTTCCACTCAGTATGAAGGGTATTTGGCTGCCAGTTGTGTGGCTCCCAGTGGTGTGTTCGTCAGAGTGGGATCCACATCCAGTTGCTGCTGCTACTGCCCCCGACAACGATACCCAAAGCAGGAAGGCACACAGCACTGAAGGCCGCAACTAAGCGGCACCACACTACGGCACACAGCGGCAGCCTTATTGCCTGGCGACGAGTGGTGCATACCACGGCGACGGACGGAACGAGCCCCCGTTTTCGTGTGGTGTAGTGTAGTTTACGTTTTTTTTTTTTTTTTCTTTTTGGATTCCTCGTCTTCAGTAGTATCCGTACCGTAGTCTTTCGCCGTGCCGTTGTTGTTGTTGTTATTGAGTGGTTCGTTCTGTATGGTGCACGATACGGAGAAGTTTAGTTTCACGTTTTCCTTCAGTTTCGTATCGCATTTAGTTGGGTTCACATCGTCGTGTGTTGTTTGTTTTCCTCCCCCACACATGGACTTCGGGAAAAAGGGATAAGGCAGAGCAAGAGTAACAGAAAAAAAAAAATTGGGAAAAAATCGCGGACGGGGGGCGGCGGAACGATATTAATTTTCTTTTTTCCGATTTTTTCCTCTTCCCTTCTGGTCGTAACAATTTTCCTTTTGCGAAAAATCAATGAAGACACACTAAAAGCAGAACGAAATCGTGTGAATCGGACTTGAGGCTAAGGGTTGAATAGTTTCGGGAATTTTCGATACTTTTCCGAGTTTCGGCAAAGGGATACAGTGATTATGACACAATAAACCGGCCCCAAGTTGTCTCCAGATTCTGCTGCATAGCTCCTGCAGGAGTCAGTCTGCAGGAGTGGAGGGCGGCGAAAAAAAAAAAAAGGATATTCTCGGTGTGTGTGCTCATTAGGTTTTGTGGGTCAATTACGTGAATCGAATTGAATTGTTTCACGGCAGTGCGGCCCGGTAGTCGTCGTACTGGTGTGGACGTGATTTACCTTCATCGGTCGTCGGTTGGTTGTCGGGGGTTGATTTGAATCGTGAATCGTTTCGGCTTACACTGCTGCCGCAGAGGAGTGAATGAAGTGACACAATTCGTGACCGATACACCACACAACCCCCATGCCTTGAGTCTGCATAATATCTTCATTCCGTCGTGTCGAATTCGCCTGTGTTTCACTGTGTGTGTGTGTGTGTGTGTTTGGATAGTGTTTCACTATACAGAACGAGGAGCCTCTCGATGTGTGTGCTGCAAAAATTTGCCGCAACCTGTGCTTTTCTTCTTTTTTTGTTCTGCGAGTTCCGATTTTCGGGGTGAACTTGTCGGTTATAAAATCGTACTAATTTCCGAATTTTTTTTTTTAACGATTTTTTCCGGAAGTTCAATTCTTTTCGTTCTGAGTGATATTTTGAATTTTTTTTTTTATTTTTCTATTTCTAATCAAATTTTTCTTAATCCTTAGGTATCCGTGCGTGTGTGTGTGCTAAGTGGGTTTTTTTTTTGTTTTCGATATCTTCGAAGAAAGTGTTGAATTGGTGACTAAACTTGAGTCGGCAAAAGTAAGGTGCAAGTGGATGTGAATTATATTGAAGCAAAAAAAAATATTTTTTTTTTAAAGCATGCCTGTGTAAAAATGGAAAACAAATGCAATTATGTAAGAGATTTTTTTTTACAACTTTATTTGAGTCCATGGTCTCTAGCTCAACGCCGGGGCATATGGTTTTGACTTGTGAGCATCGGGCCTGAAGATCACATTCTAAATGTTGGCTATATTTCGTAAAACGAAATCTTTAATTTGTATATCTGTAATATTAGCATTATTGTGAATTGATCCTATTCTCATGGAGACCTTTATCAGTCCTGATATTTCGAGAAGATCCCTATTTCTCTATGAAGTCGTCAAAAGAAAAAAAAAACAGTGGAGCTCATATCTAATTTGTAGGTCCGTAATATTTTGCATTATTGTGAACTGACCCTGTTCTCATGGAGACCTCAATCAGTCCTGAAATTTCGAGAAGATTCCTAATCCCCTAAGAAGCCTCTTTTTAAGTGTCTGCATAATGAAGACTTTATATAGTCTGGCAGCTGTGGCGACGAAAAGTGTATGTTTTCAGTGGCGTAATTGTGAATTTTGGCCCACAGTTATTCTGAGTTGTTTCGTAAAGAGAAGCTCGTGCACTGTAATTTTGGATTAATATTGCCTACCCTACTACGTGCTTTTCCGTCCGCTTGCTTGCGACCAATTTAGAAGGAAACAATTTTGTAGGCACACTTTCTAAGATACAACCATATTTAAGATTTCCCCCTTTTAAAAAAATGGTTGCCTTTCAATATCTATTATATTTTTTTTGTTTGAAGAGTTAGAGTTACAACTCTTTCACTCAGAAACTACTTATCCGACTGTGATAAAATTTCGACTAACATGTCAGTCGTTATATCCGAAATAACATAGGCCATGTACCATAAAGTTTTGCGGAAAAGTGACGATAGAAGTGAAGTTAGTCGGAGAGAAAATAATTTTTATTGCTTACGCTAGCTTAACCGTTAAATATGTATCAAATTGATATTTTTTCAAAATTCAGTGACAGCGTATGTCTGTCTAATATTTACATGGACCTTGGAAAAAAGGTTTTTCTTTATATTTCCCGGGTGAAGCTGTGTACAACAGATAGTTGGCTAATAAACTTTATTTCAGACCTAAAAGTCAAGTATTTGAATGCATTGCTCTAAGTAATTACACCAGAACTAAATTGCTTAACATTCTGCCATTAGATTGCATCAAAAAAATACTAGGGCACTATAAGCCAAAGAAATTGCATTTTATGGCATTTTAAAGTCCCTGCAAGGAGTGCCTCAAATACAGCTCTACCATAAGTGGGAGGGGTTAGCCAAACGATATTAAAATTGAAAATTATTTGAGAATCTAGGCCCAAAAACTACAGAATTACTAATGGAATAATATTATTGAAGGAGTGAGCGCCGTGGCGTAAGTGGTTAGTGTGTCGGATCACTACGCATGAGTTCGAATCCCAGAAAATACCAAAAACTTTTTCACGGTCCCACCTCTCGCGAACGTCTGACAAACATCCGAGAGTATTGTTGTCTCGAAAAAGCTTCTCAAATCGCCGTTTGGATTCGGCATTAAACTGTAGGTCCCTTCCATTCGTGTGAAAAATATAACGCACACAACATGAGTGGTTGCGAGAAGCTAGGCCCTGGCACTTTAAAGAGCTGTTGCGCCAAATATTTGTATTTTGTAATATTATTGGGATAAGTCCAAGAGGCCACTTTAATCAAGAGGGAGTTGTGCCACTTATAATGTTAAGCCTAGTAGGTGATGAAGTCCTTAGTCTCGTAGCGTAAGCTTCACCTGATATACTTGTGATCAGTGGAACAATGTATAATCTCAATAATTCGATGACACTTTTCTCACTAGCAGGAGTTGGCGTTTCTACCACTTCATTAATGCCAAGCGGAAGTCTGATAAATATTCATCTACTTTGAAATTTGCTAATAAAGCTTCTTACTTACTTAGGTGGCGCTACAGTCCGGGTGAACCTGGGCCTCAACCAACAAGCCTCTCCATTTAGCTCGGTCTTTAGCTAATTGCCTCCAGTTGCGCACTCCAAGTTGGTCGAAGTCCCCTTGAACTTGTGCGCGCCACCTACGGCGATGATTGCCTCTACTGCGTCGTCCCTCGGGATTAGATTCGAAGACTCTGCCGGCCGGAGCGTTGGTGTCCATTCGCTCTACATGTCCTAGCCATCTCAGACGTCCAATACGCAGTTTTTTGACTAGGTCGATGTCGCTGTACAGCTCGTATAGTTCGTGATTGAATCTTCTCCTCCAAAACCCGTCAACGCAAACGGGACCGAAAATCTTAGGAAGAATTTTTCTCTCGAAGCGACCAAGGATATCTTCATCCTCTTTTAATAAAGTCCATGTTTCAGCCCCGTAAAGCAGGACTGGGATGATCAGGGTCTTATACAGAGTCTCCTTAGTAGTTCGAGATAGAGCTTTACTGTTGAATTGCCTTATAAGCCCAAAAAAACAGCGATTGGCAAGAGTTATTCTTCGATTGATTTCTGCGCTGATCTTGTTTGCAGAATTTATAGCAGAGACAAGGTAGACAAAGTCCCTTACTACCTCGAAGTTATAGCTGCCCACTATGACGTTTTGTCCAATTCATCGGTGTTGGCTTTCCCTTCTTGTTGACAGCATATACTTGGTTTTACCCTCGTTTATCGCTAAATCCATTTTGGCCGCTTCCGCCTCAATGCTTGCAAACGCACCGGTGACAGCCCGCTGAGTTCTTCCGATAATGTCTATATCGTCGGCGTATACAAGCAGTTGTACAGACTTGAAATAGATTGTGCCTCCGGTGTTGGCTTGTGAGTTCCGCACAATACGTTCAAGTACAATATTGAAGAAGTCACATGACAGCGCGTCACCTTGTCTAAAACCTTTTTTGACATCAAAGGTCTCGGTGAGGTCATTACCAACCTTGGTGGAGCAGCGAGCGTTCTCCATCGTCAGCCTGCACAGACGAACAAGTTTGGCAGGGATGTCAAAACTAGACATGGCTCTATAAAGCTCTTCTCTATAGATTCTGGCATAGACGGCCTTAAAATCGAAAAGAGGTGGTGAGTATCGATTTGGAATTCTTGGGTTTTCTCCAGGATCTGCCGAAATGTGAAGATTTGAGCGATGGTGGACTTTCCTGGCCTGAAACCGCACTGATAGGGTCCAATCAGGCTGTTGATAAAAGGTTTCAGGCGTTCACACAATATCGCAGAAAAGATCTTGTATGCGATGTTGAGGAGACTGATGCCTCTATAATTGGCGCAGTTGAGGGGGTCTCATTTCTTGTGG
Source organism: Brachypalpus laphriformis (assembly GCA_945910035.1). Lineage (NCBI taxonomy): Eukaryota > Metazoa > Arthropoda > Insecta > Diptera > Syrphidae > Brachypalpus > Brachypalpus laphriformis. The sequence goes on from OX246755.1 coordinate 13,134,954, forward strand.
ATCAAGCAAACGATGCTGAGGTTCCACTCATCAGGCATACACTCGTCTGACCACATCTTAGAGATGAGTTGGTGTATGCACTCTACCAATTCATCCCCAGATGCCTTGAAAAGTTCGGCCGGTAAGCCGTCAGGTCCAGCAGCCTTGTTGGATTTTAGCTTGGATATTGCTATCCTCACTTCGTTTTGGTCAGGTGGACGGAAATTTTGACTATCATCGTCTATGTTGAATGGTTCATTCTGCCTGACAGCGGGATGTTGGTCTTCGTCGCCGTTATACAGTCTGCAGAAGTAGTTTTTCCATATTCTCAGCACCGACTGTGATTCTACTACGAGGTTTCCATTTTCAACTCTACAGGTTTCAGTACGGGTATTGCTCCTCTAACACGTTCCTTTTACCTTTTGGTAAAACTTCCGTACATTGTTCCAGGAGTATAAACTCTCGATATTCTCAAACGCGCGCTTCTCATGCTCTTTCTTCTTCTTTTGGAGAAGCCGATGTTCTTTCCGTCTCTTTTGCTCGTAGAGTTTACGAGCAGCTCTCGTTTTCCTTTGCAGGCCGCTTTGTATGCCTCTTGTTTTGCTGCATGCACTTGCCGGCATTCTTCGTCAAACCAGAGGTTTCGCGGTGGTGGGCGAGCGAGACCCAGCACATCAGCCGCGGCGTTTCTGATGGCATGTTGGCAGCGTTGCCACTGGTCTTCAGCACTTAATGCTGGCGACATAGGGGTGATTGAGAGATTTGGGGATACGCGTTCAGCGAAGAGTCTTGCGGTCTCTTGCGATTGTAGCTTTTCGACGTTAAATTTTCTCACAGTGATTCTTCTTTGTTGCTCAGATTGGGATATTCGTACCATGGCTACAATAGGGTAATGATCCGAGTCTATGTTGGCCGCTCGGAAGGTCCGGACATCCAGAATACTGGAGGCATGCCTTGCGTCGATCGGGATATGATCAATTTGGTTGATCGTTACATATTTATTGGACCGCCATGTCTGCTTATGAATATCGAGATGAGGAAACCGTGTGCTTGCTATGGTGATATTTCGCTCCACAGCGAAATCAATTAGCCTTAGTCCATTATCAGACGTGGTGTCATGTAGGCCATGCTTACCGACTGCCCTACCAAAGACTTCTTGAATATGTCTGCCACGCATGACAAATCCGCATCCAAATAAGTGTTGCCTATTGCCTCTGTAGCAATCACCGTAGTAGATGTCACCGTTTTTCATCCTCGTTTTGCCCAGCGCATCGCACTTCCTGGATGGTGGTAATATCTGCTTTATAGCAGTCTAGGGCCTCTTCTAGTTGTTCGGCTGCAAGTGGTTTGTAAAGGAACAGAACATTCCACGTACAGATCCGAAGGTCGTTGTCCTTATTTCGTTTGCTGGGGTCGTCATTAGTTGAGTCATCCTTATCCGAGGCTTTTGGTTGTTTCGGAACCATCGATTTTTTACGTGGTAGGCACAACCCCCAACCTGGAGGGCCCTTTATATTTGCCGCTATGAGTTATATATTTGTTGTTGAAACATTTTCTCCAAGCAATGTTGATGGCTATTTTCGACTTCGACAATTTCTCATTAAGGTGCCTTTCCATATTGAGATTTCTCGTAAAATACACTCCGAGGTACTTATATTCTTTCACCACTTGGATAGTTTCCCCATTAAAATGTCATTATTGATTTGCGCAGTTTCTGCCTTCATCTCTTCTAAAAATCATTATTTGAGACTTGCTCAAATTTACAACCAGATTCCACGTTTCACGGTATTGGGAGAGTCGGTTTATTGTAAGCTGTAGAGGTTCGGGTGAGTATGCCAAAAGTTCTACGTCGCGTCGTCTGCGAAAAGAAGGGCTTTGATCAACACACCCCCATACTCAACCCCTACAGGTAAAAAAATTCACTATATCCTCAATGAAGAGTGCAAATAGACTTGGAGTGAGAGCACAACCTTGCCTTACCCCTGATCCCGAACGAAACTATTCTGATAAGCCCTCACCATTCCATACATCTGCCTTGGTATCCTCGTATAGATTTTTAATCACTCGTCCGAACTTCAGTGACATACCCATGCCAAAGAGCTTGTAGAATAAAGCATTTCGGTCCACTAAGTCAAAAGCTGTCTTGAAGTCCACGACGAATGCATATAGTTTCTTATTCCTCAAGAGAAAGCAGTCCACAATACTATTTAAGACGAACACGTGATCAACAGTGGAATATCCCGGCCGGGAACCCGCTTGATATTCCTTGAGCAGATTATTGGTATCTGTCTATGCAGTTAGTCAACTTTGCAATATTGATGTACAATTTTTACATGACGCATTTAAGAACGAAATGCCTCTGTATTTCCCTGTCAAGATTAGGGCTTCCTTGAACTGCTGCGGTATTATTCCATTTTCCAAAATGTTGTTGAATAAGTAGAATTTGTAGAATTCGGCTGGCATCCCGTCTGATCCTGCAGCTTTACCATCCTTAAGACTACTAAGTGCCTCAACAAGCCAATACAATTGGCCTATCCAAAATTTCATTTTGGAAGCCAGGCATAGCATACTGCATTCTAAGCGTACTGCCAGATGGATTCAGAAGCTTCTCAAATTGAACTTGAAGGACGGTTGGATTTAGTGCCCAGTCTATGACATAATTTCGACCATTTAGTTTTTTAGTCAATTTCGAAAATTCTGGGGGATTATTACACTGCCCCAGTCCTAGAGCCTCTGATTCAAAGTGCATTCTCCTTTTTGCTATGCAACTCGCTTTAAACTCTATATTAGCCTTAATGTATGAATTTTTTATTGCAGATTCATTGAAAATCCGGAACAATTTCAGCCATCTGAACGACAGTCGCCTCGCCTTAATGCACTCATCATCAAACCAAGGTTCTTCGTATCGTTGCTTTTTTTTGTTATTCTGTTAGTTGTTGATTGGGAACAATTTCTTTATAATATCTAAAATTCTGTCGAAGTTCACATACTGCTGTGTTTGTAGCTGCTCCTCCAATTGCCTTCTATATGCAGATCCTTTAGCCTTGTTCCATATTAGTTTTGGGAGAAAATTCTTGTGCCTTGTACCCAAGTCACCCGTTACCATCAGGCCAAAGGTGACAACAATCGGAAAATGATCTGAATATGGATTCTGAGTATCTAGTCCTAGGCTCATACACTCTTGCCCCTGTGCCAGTAGATGTTTTCGATCCGTCTGTGTACCATTTAATTATGTGTTGTTTGAATTGGTACTTATCGGACTCATTGCTCCAATCTCTCTTGTTGCTCAGCTTTGAGTCAAATTGTCTTCCAAAGAAGTATTTCTTGACCATATCGTCTCTGGGCCAGTCCAGAAGCGGCGCCGATTTAGGTAGGGTTACTCGCTCTTTGCTTGCGATGCAAGTTCCTTTCCCCATGACTTTTTTGCTAATTCTCTATATCGTCTCCTTAGCGATTCGCCTTAGCACTTTGTGTAGTGGAGGTATACCTACGAATATCTCTAGTGCTGCTGTGGGAAAGGTTCGCATGGCTCCTGTTATACATGTGCAGGCTTACCTTTGCACCTTGCTTAGGTTTGTCCTCGTCGTGGTTAGCGTTGCCACTGCACCGTATTTGATGTACTGCATATAGTCGGCTAGTAAACTTTATTTCAGACCAAAAAGTCAAGTAATTGGCTGCATATTCGTCCACTTTTCAAAAAAGATTTTGAATGTTATCACTAGAAATTGTTTTTTATAATTTGCGCAGACATTTAGAGATATGTCTTCTTTTGGGATCGTTTTTCTAAAAAGAACTTAGCGGGCAAGATTGTCCACTTTATAAAGTCGATTCCTATATCCACAAAGGGTTCGATCTTGAAGTCTACTGTGGCCCCTAATTGTACAATAAGGTTTGTACTCTCATTAGACTTCCATTCACATAATAAATTATTTCTGAATTATACGAGTATTTGAGAGCCTTTACCCCAGCTTAGCATTGGATAGCATAGTCCACATTAGAGTCACCTTTCCAGTTTCTCTGAAGAATCTCAAGGTGAGAAATGGGTTCATGGTTGGCATACTTGTTCTGAACAATTCCCCATAAAATTCAAAAATATATTCCGGAGTCTGACTGTATAGGTAGTCATTACATAATCTGCAAAAGCCTTCCTCTAATGTGTTCAAGTTCCTTGTTTGCAGTGTCCCATAAGCCTTAAATATTTCCCGGTTGTCTCAGTCCTCAGTTCTCAATTTTATTTAATTCTTATTTTTTCCAGTGAAGGGTTCTGCTACCTCTTGTTTGCTATCTGTTCTGGTATGGCATGGTACTTAGTAGAATTGTTATCTTAAGTTTGTGTATGCATTACCACACAAGTTTAGACATAACAATGTGTACCTTAATGGCTGCTTGGTCGTCTGACAATCTGTCAAGACTGATTTAAACGCATCTATCCATAGCCTATATTTCAGCCTAAAAGATACTGTTGCACTTATCCATGTTTCGTTCTTTGGCCAAACAGTCCTTCATGAATTCTTTCCTCAATTCTTTCCGCGACTGTATATCGTGCTGTTCCTCAGTCTGGAAATTGTAAATTTATCGCTCCAGTTCTTCTTATTGCTGAGCTTCATAAAGAAATTCTTTTCAAAGTTTCTGATGCTATCATCCGTAGGGGTTTACAAAAGGCGAAGTTTCTTAATTAACCTCTTCCTTCCAATTCTATCTGTAGTGAAATAGACGGATGCTACATTCCGGTATGCTTTTAGGATATTTTTAAGCAATAAACCTCATTTTGTGTACTATACTCATTTGGACAACGATGGGTTGTGATCCCTTATTTTCGGATCATAACCTCGCTGATAAAAAGGAAGAAGAAGGACAACGTAAATAATACTACTTATAGAATGGCCATCCGATTGATGATCATTCCCTAGGTTGGGTTTGGTAGACGGGTGCTTTGGGGCAAAAGAGTCACTGCTCACTTAGACCAACAGTTCGGGTTCATTGTACCCAAATACGAGTAACATTCATTCCCTCATTTTATGATTCGCATGTGTGCTGACCTCAGATGACATGACACCAATGCCATAAAGTATTCCATTTTCTACAATGAAAGTGTCTGGAAAGTGAGAAAATTTATCGACAATTGTCACCATTAACTGCTTTCAAAATGTTAACCTATTTTTGCTGTAACATGCTATGCTCTGGAAAATACCAAGCATGATGTCATGTACTACACAGTAAGGAACATAATTGGCCCACCTCTCGTCCATAATATTTGTGATTTGTTGTCAGTCATAAATAAAGCTTTAAAGTGTTTTTGTTTTATGGTTTAGGGGCGTTTTACATTGTAAATTACCAGAACCCAAGCAAACTAGCATGATTTCTTAAAATTTATTGTCCTTATGGGTGTAAGCGGGGCGGGTTTTTGTAAGTCAGCACATAGCATACAGTTCTCTGTCATACATAACCACGAATAAATAAACTTAAAAACGAGTTAAAACCTAAGTTGTACGTAATGGCATAAGTACTGGAAATAATATTTCCAGCACAAATCATCGGGAATACCCTCACAAAAAAAAAAAATAAAACAGAGAACCTCGAAATTTATGTCAATGAAAACTAATTAATATACACTCACTTTACGGACTTTCTTAACGTCATGAAACCCTAAAATAAATTTCGTTGGAGTGAGTCCTAGTCCTTTTTATTTTTGAAAAGTAAAAACAATTTTAGAAAGCTGAAAACGGAGCACGAATACAATCAACATGACTGTCTGTATACCGCTTTGAATTCTTCTACCTAGAGCGTTGAAATTTTAGGTTCATCTAGATGCATGAGTGCCTTCACAAGATGGCAGTAAATACTTTGCTATCCAATATGACAGAGCATTTCAACATTCACCTATGCTGTGTGACAGGCCACAGGAACATTCAAGGAAACTGCAGGGTGGACGAGCCCGCCAGACAGGGTACAGCTCTAAGGATTCTGCCTGACAGGCAAGCTCTAGGTGTGAACCTCCCTAGATGTAAGCATCTATTAAAGCTGAACGCTATTAGCAAGATCAACCACAGATGGTAAAACGGCTCAACGTGTGATATATCGAGACAGAGCTGGCCTTAGCTGGACCAGAAACTTATTGCTGAGTTGGTTAAGCTAAACCCATCACAGATCAGCTGCATTGTCGGTGTCCTCACTGGACACTGTCTTATAGACCAATATGCTGAAAGACTTGGTCTGTTCTCCAACGACTTCTGCAGGAGCTGTAGGGACGAGGAAGGGGAGGAAATCATATTTTACCTGCTATGCACTTGTTCAGCCCTATCGCATAGGAAACCCCTTCCTTAATGACCTAAGCGATTTGGCTTCCTTAGGCATCATGAGCATTCTTCGCTTTATCAAAAGCTCCGGTTGATTTCGTTAGCCCATGAGTGGAATAATGGTCTATCCATGGTATCACAAATGACCTTTACTAGTCTAAGTAACATATGTCTGCACTCTCGTGCAGACAGCCAACGTGACCTAACCTTGCTGCACATTATGACATATCAAATGAAAGTTGACTTTACAAAAACTTCAAATATGTTAAGAAATATTAAGTTTTTTTTTATAAAGTTGTTTGGACAAAAAAAAGGGTATACACTATTTTTAAAACGATGATCACCATCTACGTCCAATAGTATCAATGCGACAAATCTAAAGAAAAACAACCTCCTGAGTATGTGAAATACAGCTAGAAATGGAACACACGCTTTTCAGTTTGAAGGAATTGAGGAAACAGATGTCTTTAGCATAAAATCAATATCGGTGGATATTGATGATATTTATCCACACTTCCCTGTTCTATACTCCCAGTGATCACACGTATTTTCAATTCGTTGATTTCCACATAATATTTCCCCACAACATTGAATGTTATCAAAGTTGCATCAATTTTTGAAAATCCAATACAGGTCGTCATAAGTACTCGTAATACCAAGTCGCAGTCCGCTGACGTTCTACATAAATAGAATGCAGTTCCTCAGGGATGCATTGTAGGTCCCTTACTTTTCACAATTTTCATAAATGATCTTCCGTACTGTATAAGAACTTCACCGGTGCAGATACTTACACATGATATGCAGCTCTATATATGTAAGTTGCCGAATAGGAGTTGTAGCGAACAGCGCTAGTAAACTGAAGCATGATTTCGAAAGGATTTTATATTGGCCCTAAGGTAATCCTTTGCAGCTAAATCCAACCAAATCAACGCACCTAATCATTTTTTTTTTTAAATAAATTTAATTTGAACTACTTTTCTTCCATGCCTCTCAGTGGATTTATCGTGCAACTTTCACATCAATTGTCATTCTTAGATACATACTAAGCTTCGTTTGCAAACGAGATACGGACCGATTCTACAAAGATTTACTTTCTTTTAAGTAGAATTTTCATAAACAGATTGGTTCCATTAAGTGAGATCGTTCTTCATTCATTTACTCTATTCTTTTCTTCTTGGAATTATTCAGTAGTCTCCTCGATCGTATTGGCTATTGCCAAGATGTCGGTGCCTTTGGCAAATGAAGCTAATACAGTGCCAAAAGTGTATAATATAATAGATGGTTAGCTTAGGTTAGTACGAGGGAAGTGCGCCTAGGTGTTTCTCACGGGGGCCAAACGGTCCATTGTGTTTCCCTTTATTATTTGTGGAAGTTGTAAAAACTCTATATCTTTCGAGCTTTTTATGAAACGTATCGTGTTCCTTAGTGTAACTTAGATAATATCATTTTCATTATTTTTTTTCATTATGTCCTGTATCCCCTTGTGGGTCCTAGGGCCTCTACTACGCCTACGCGCCATCGTGTACGGTTTCTGGCAATGTGTCTGAGTTCTCCCCAACTTTTCCCTAACTGCCGTGCCTCCTTCTCGACTGTTCTGCGCCATGTTTTCCGCGGACCGCCAGGTCTTCTGCCATCCTGAGTTAGAGGGTTCCATTGCATAGCATGGTTCGCTATGGAGCTGTCACCCTTTCGGAACGTGTGACCAATCCACTGCCACTTCCGCCGTTGGATAGTTGTGCCTATAGGTTCCTGACCCGTTCTCTCGTAAAGGTGTTCGTTAGAGATACGATTGGGCCAGAAAATCCTTAAGATATTGCGCAGACACCTATTAACGAACGTTTGCAGCTTTCTGGTGATAGTAGTGGTCACTCTCCACGTGCTGCAACCATATAGCAGCACGGATTCAACGTTGGAGCGGAACAGTCTTATTTTGGTGCTCAAACTGATTGCCTTGCTTCGCCATATTTTGGACAACATCCCGAACGCGGACTTTGCTTTGGCGATCCTGTTGGCTATATCCAGTTCGGTTCCACCATCGGTCGAGACAATACTCCCAAGATACTGGAAATCCTCTACTCTCTCTACCGGTTGTCCAGCAATGCATATTTGAGCCGATGAGTTAGTTCCAAGGCTGATGATTTTAGTTTTTGTCGTATTAATTTTCAGCCCGACGACACCTGCCTCCCTCTCCACATCTGCTGTCATTTGGTGGAGGTCCATAATTCTGTGGGAGAGTAAGCATACATCGTCTGCGTAGTCAAGATGTTTCAGTTGAGATGTAAGAGTCCATCGAATTCCTCCATTTCCCGTCGACAAAGCTGCATGAAGCACATCGCTAATCACCAATAGGAATAATATTGGTGAAAGGATACAGCCTTGTCTTACCCCACTTTGGATCTCAAATTCCTCAGACAACCTTCCCCTGTGCAGAACGTGACATTTGGAGCCTTCATATGTAGCTTTGATAATAGCAATTAGTTTATCGGGAATGCCTCTCCTGCGTAAGGCACGCCAAATAAACTCCCTGTTGACACTATCGAACGCCTTCTCAAAATCGATGAACAACAGGTGCAGTGGCGATCGATATTCAACACACTGTTCGATGATAATCCGCAGGGTGTTGATGTGGTCGGCACAGGAGGATCCAGAGCGGAAACCTGCTTGTTCGGCATCGAGTGTGTCTTCGAGATGTTGTTTGATTCGCTCAAGGATGATTTTAGCTATTATCTTAGCTACTGCAGGCACTCTACAGTTTCCGCACTCCATTAAATTTCCTTTCTTAGGAAGCTTGACGATCATTCCCTTTTTCCACTCGTTAGGAAAGCTCTCAGCTTCCCAAGCTCTATCTATAAGTGGAAGCAGAAACTCAGCCGATGTTGTTGGCGTTGCTCGTAAGAGCTCTGCTGGAATACCGTCAAGTCCTACTGCCTTGTTGGTTTTGAGTGCCTTGATCGCGGTAATGATCTCATCTTTACTGGGAGTCGTGGTGCGTATTCGGGAACTTCTCACCTCGGGCATCTCAGTCTGATTTGGGAGCATATCGCTAGCGAATACACGGTTCAAAACCGTAGCAAAATGCTCTTTCCATCTCTTGAGCTGGTCCTCATCCGAAATGAGCAAGGAGCCGTCTAGGCTTTTCACTAGGTATTGGCTGGAGCTGCGACCACCTGTCAGCTCTTTCGTGATTCTGTAAACAGTCCTGCTGTCGCACCTCCATGCAGCTTCTTCTGCTTCTGTAGCCAGCGCGTTGATGTAGTTGCGCTTGTCACGTCGTACGCTACGCTGAACTTCTCTCATCTTCATGCGATATAGGGACTCTAGCTCGCTTCTCCCTGCTGCTGGGGTAGCTGCAACGCGAGCCTTTAGCTGTTTTCGTTCGTCAATCCGTCTCCAGGTATCCTCGGAAAGCCACGCCCTATGTCTTCCCTGCGATCGACCGACAATTCTTTCAGCACAAGATGTAAAAACATTTTTCACAGCACACCAATGGTCTTGGATGGTTGCGGGCATTGAGCTGCTGATTGCTTCCACACCTTGCGAAAAGTGCTCCCTTAATTGTTGGCGCACTGAGGGATCACTAAGTCTATCGATGTTGTACCTGGGCATTCTTGTGTTGTCGTGGGATCTTCGAACTGCAGCAGTGCGTAGTTGGAGAGTAGCTATCATAAGATGGTGATCACGTACTATCCCCACATCTGCCCCTCGTCTGTTTCGGACGTCCAGGAGACTGCTTCTAAAGCGGCGGCTGATAGCAAAATGGTCAATTTGGTTGGAGGTTGCTTGCCTGTCATTGGAAACCCAGCTGACTTTGTGGCAGGTCTTGTGCTCAAACATGGTGCCACCTATCACAAGGCGGTTGGCATTGCAGAAATCCACAAACCTTTCGCCGTTGTCATTGCGGTTGCCTAGTCCATGCTTCCGATTACATGCTTGAGCCCTTCGTTGTCGCTGCCTACCTTGGCATTCAAATCCCCCATCACTATGACAATGTCTCCATTTGGTGTTGTGTTGAAGACGGCGCTTAAGAGATTGTAGAAGCTCTCCTTTTCGTCCTCAGACGAACTATTCGTTGGGGCGTAACACTGTATGATGGTGACGCGTCGTACTCTAGTCCGGAATCTGGCCGTCAAAATCCTATCACCATGAAGCTGCCAGGAAATTAGGCCCTTGCGTGCTGTTGTTGTTAGCAGTAGTCCGACTCCATATTCCCGCGGACTTCCGGATGGTCTTCCAGAATAGAGTAGTACAGTGTTACGCGTTGGAGACTGGTACTCGCCCGCTTCTAACCATCTTACTTCACTTACCCCCAAAATGTCCAGTTTATATCGCATGAATTCTTTTTCCAGTTGGAGGAATCTGGCATTGTAAGGACCTTCTCTTCCCGAGTCGAGGAGCGTCTTTACATTCCAGAAACCTATCTTTGTCCGGGTACAATAGCCAAAAGTCGTCAACATGTGATCAGTCCTTATCCGAGGCATAGTGTCGGTTTCAGTAGCGAGCTGGTAATAGAGATAATATCACTTAGTTCTTAAAAAAAAAACTGTTACCCATGTGGTGTAGGCGCCGGTTTTTTAGATTTGGGCAGTCACATAGCAAGTGTTTGATACTTCCTACATTCTTTCGCGTCTTGACAACTCCTTCAGTAGTCTAGTGGCCTAGTCTTACGGCCATTTCCCCTATCGCGCAGTGTCCTGTAAGTGCACCTATCAAGATGCCTACCTCTTTTTTTTATTACTTGCCAGTAGGCTTTTGGTTGTTCCTTAATTCAATACCGACAATAAACTGCGAGATATGATACAGGCGCCTCTGGTGATCCATGCGGAGTTGATCAGCTCTCTTGTTTTGAGGTCAATTTTATTTTTAGCACTCCAATAGAAACTTCTATTGATGTCTGAGTATGTTCTATATCGAATGCTGATTCCTTTCTGGCTAGTTCATCTGCTATATCAGTCCCTTCTATATTGCTATGTCTGGGAGTCCAACAGAGAACTACGTCATGGGTATTGCATATGCTGTTCACTGAATTTCGGCATCTGGAAACTGCTTTTGACCCAACTTCTTCGCTGTCTAGTGCTTTAATTGCAGCTTGACTATCCACGAAGATACAGGGTGCGCCATCTCTTATGTTGGTATGTGAATATTGAATAACTGTAAAAAAAAACGATTTTCATAGACGATGTATTTTTATTTAATTTGGTCCTTTACAATTTATTTGGACTAGTTTTTGATTACATCAATTAAGTGGCCGCCTCTATTGACCAAACCAAAATGGGCCCTTTTTCCTACCTTTTCCATCACTTTTTCGAGCATCTCGGCCGGTATAGCGATGATTTCGGCACGAATGTTTGCCTTGAGCTCGTCAATAGCCTCAGGCTTGCTGGCATACACTTTGCTTTTCGAATAACCCCGCAAAAAAAGTCCGGAGTGGTCATATCTGGAGAACTGGGTGGCCAGTCAATGTCGCCATTTTTTTGACAGCACACGTCCAGGGAATTTTCGTTTCAGAAACTCCATAGTTTGATTTGCAGTGTGACATGGCGCACCGTCTTGTTGAAATCAGTAACCGTCCAGACCTTTTTCACACATTTTTCGGCAGACATAATGAGCCAACATCCACCGATATCGATTCCCATTGACTGTTTCGCCTTCTCTGAAGAAAAATGGCCCATTGATGGTTTTGGAGCAAACACCGGCCCAAACAGTCACTTTTTGGTCATGCAATGGTGTTTCATGGGTCTCGTGTAGAATCTCCGTTTCCCAAATGCGGCAATTTTGCTTGTTAACGGCGCCAGAGAGTGTGAAATGGGCCTCGTCGATCATCAAAATTTTGCTTCCAAAAAGCAGGTTCAGTGTCAACCACTCGAGCGACTGTTTGGCCGTATTCCAAGCAAAAGTGGACAGTCTGTCGGCAATATTCTTTGAGTCAATTGCACTTTATACGGAAACAAATGCAAATCATCCTTCAAAATGCGCCGCAAAGTGGTTCCACTGACGCCAAAATGTTGAGCGCGGTAACACGACGCATGTGGATTCTCGGCAACACCCTCTTTTACCGCTTTAATCAGTTCATTGGAACGCCTTGAGCGTTGATGAACCGCATGCCGACGATCTCCTACTGTCCCGTACTCAACAAAATTCGACACCAAACGACGAATAGTGTTGTCAGACGGTGCTTGTTGGCTACGATATTTTCGACGATATGCACGTTGAGTTAACACAACTGAACGTGTATAAAGCGATTTATGGTTAAATTTGTACTGAATTGACGTTTCAAAAACATGTCTACTCAAGTCAATCGGTTGATAAATGTCAAAGTTATTCAATGTTTACATACCGACGTAAAAGATGTCGCACCCTGTAATAATCTAGAAAGGATTGAGTTTCTATCTGTGCTGCTCTTTCAATGGCGAAGACTTCGGCTTGGAAGATACTGCAGTCGTCCGGGAATTTCTATGAGTCGTTGATTTTGAGTGACTCACAGAAAACTCCAGAATCAGTTCCTATATCCATTTAAGACCCGCCTGGCTAGAGCTGAATGTCCTACTCAGTAGTTAATGTGTTGTAGTCCCATTCTTGTCTTTCGGGAATAAAAGTGAAGTATTTCTTGTCGAAATCGATCTAGAGTATGCCGTTGTCTGTTGTTCTATCAAGATCTGTTCCATGCCTGATCCTATAGGGTCTTTGCTTCAACGCGCCTGATTGTTTGAGCTGAATCGCGGTCTTGGCAGCTGTTCTCAGATATGTGCTTATACCATATGTACGTATAGACACAAAAGCGGTGCCTTGCGGTATTCCAGCTGTAACCTCGTTAAATACCAAATATCCGTTTCCTTGATTAACGGGAAAATGTCTAGTCATGAGGTATATGTCTTCAAAATGAACAGAAATAAGAACTTGCATAAACTCAAAGCCTGTATGCCAGGTCTTATCAAAAAGGATTGACAAGCGTCAAGTAATACGCTTGAGTAAATTTTTTATTGGCTCAGAACATAATCGAAGCGCGAATTTTACAGTGTGGAGTAGAATAAGCAATGCTTTTGAGGTTTTTTTTTTTTATAATTTGCGCGCACTCAAGGGGTTGTGAATACCCTTAACATGTTTACACACAGTGCGGACGTTGGCAAGGATAGATAGAGACAGAGAAAGATTTGGTATAGTGGTTTGAAGCTCAGTTGTTTATGCTTCAGAGAAACTCCGGGGGTGGCGTCCAGATAACTGGAGAAATGTTTGTTTTTTTTTTTTTCTTTTCGCTTCTGATTCACAGTATTTTTTTCCAGGGGTAAATCAACATCAACGGAGCGAACAATTTTTCCAGCCATATGACCTAGCTACTGTCAGTGTTATGCCTCCGCAGTAGTGTTCACACAAGCTTTCGCAATTGATCGGGTTCTCTTTATATATTTCATGAGAAATAAATAAATGCTTGCTGACATCAGGATTTGAACCATGAACCATTAGCGTGACAATTGACGACATTTCCACTACACCATTGCCACCCCCAATGGTGTTGTTTTAAAACCAGAACGTACGATTAAGTCGTATAAAGAGATTTCTTAGGATTTAGTTTCTCATTAGCTAACGCTGCACTTACTACTGTGTCATTGTCAGTTTGGCACAATTTTTAGCTGCCTGATGTGGAGGTGTGTTTTTACATTGACTTCCAAACATGAGTCTAATATCATGTGCAATCATTGACGTTCTGTTTGCATATTGTAATGTTTACAAAAATATCTCGTGATCTCTTTCCATTTTAAACATATTATCTGGTATTTTAGAAACTTTTCCTGGAATTTCGTAAAATTCCGCCTTGTCCAGGACTTCATGCTTTCCCATAGATTTCCTTCTATAGACAAACTTGTCTATTTGTTTTTTCCATGACGGAATTCATTAAGGGTTTATTGTTTTCACAAAAAATTATATTTTCACACTTCTAAGTTGATATTCGGGATTTTCCATGAAAGGAAAATTGAACTTTCTACACAAATCTAATGAACTACCATGCAATCTACATCGAATGCGGAAGCGTAAATAAGTTGTAGACAACGAAAAGAAAGTATCGACAATTAAAGACAATAAAATGAAACAAATCGTTGAACATGATTCTTAATAATTTAAATAAACAATTTTTTTTCTTAATTAACTCACAACAATCAAGTAAGAACTTCTCAAGTTGTTGCCACTGATCGTAGCTGAATATATTGATCGATGGATGGAAGACAACGACAACGACATGCTTCATGCTTTCCTTGAAATAAATTTTTCATTAACCTTCTGTCATTGAGTTCTTCTTCTTCTTCCTATTTCGGCGAGCTTATGGTCCGAAAACAATCATATCAAAATCACGCACAGACAGACAGACGGGGCGGGAACTTTGTTTTTATTTGACATGACTGTCTCTCCCCTCACTGCCCTTCAAACTCCATCGGCCTAAAAAAAACCTTGCATTTGTTTTCCAAGAAAAAATTGAATTGTTCTTAATTATAAAAAAATGAATAAATTTCTACAAATCAATCAAAAACCGTTGTAGAATTTTTTTTAAAATTAAATCCCAGATTGCATTAAATTTAAGTTGTCACTTCTACGTTTTAAAAGTAATTTAACTTTCTTTCTTTCAATATAGTGAATTCCAGCAAAATATAAAATAATTCTTATATATGAAAAAAATGCGATAAAAGTTAATTAATCACAACGTTATACATATACGTGCGTGTTTGATCCTTGTTTTGTGTGTGCGTGTTTTGCCCTTGCTAATGTTTTGCATTAAATCGAAATTATCGACATCCTATGGCTAATGGATTCATGTAGTCAATGGATATGTGTTAAATAAAAAAATAAAAATAAAAAGTTTATTTAATGAAAAAAGAAAAAATCGATTTATAACGAATCTTAACTTATCAACGAGTGTTCATATAATTTATAAAAAATCAATTACGAACTAAAGTTAATTATATCAAAATAATATTTAAATTAAATTCGACTTTGAGTATAAATGGACGTTTACGAAACAGCGTAACCGAATGCGAATATATATGCAAAATAAATGGGTACAATGAGGCCAAATAAATACGATGTAAGTAATTTGTTTTTAATATTTTATATATATGCATATATAGTATTATTCTTGTGTGAAAAAAAAAAAATATATTTAACGTATATAAGCAGCACTATGACGTCAAAAATAAAATAATCAATTTTAACAATTTCTAAGTTTACTATATGGCAGGGATGTGTTTAGAATTTACTATTCAATTTTGCATCAATGTGCGCGTAGCCCAAGAAAGTTGTATGCTTAAATACTTACTTATGTGGCGGTACAGTCCGAGATGAACCTGGACTTCAACCAACAAACCTCTCCCGCCAGTCCGGTTACGAGTCAATTACGCACGCCAAGTTGATTGAGGTGCCCCTCCACTTGTTTGCGCCATCTACGGCGCGGACGACCTCTATTGCGCTGTCCATCCGGGGTGGATTCGAAGACTTTCTAGGCTGGAACATTGGGCTCCATCCGCTCTACATGAATCAGCCATCTTAGTCGCTGTATGTGAACTCTTATGCCTAAGCCCGTATAGTTCGGCACTGCACCTTCTTCTCCACTCACCGTCGATACAGACGGGGCCAAGGATCACTCGAAGAACTTTTCTATCAAGGTAATCGAAGGAATCCTCATCCGATTTTGATAAAGTCCATGCCTTTGCGGCAAACAGCCGGACTGGGATGATAAGTGTCTTATACAGAGTTACCTTAGTAGTTGGAGATAGGGCTTTGCTACTCAAGTGCCTTCTTAGCCCATAGAAACAGCGATTGGCAAGAGTAATTATTCGTGTGATCTCCCTACTGATGTCATTTGCGGAGCTCACCATAGAGCCTAGCTAGACAAAGTCCTTTACTACCTCAAAGCTGTATTTGTCTATTGTGACGTTCTATGCAAGACGCCGATGTTGGGAGTCCTTTTTTGTAGACAGCATACATTTTGTTTTAGTTGACCTCTAAACCCATCTTTGCTGCTTCGATCTCAATACTCGTAAATGTCCCACTGACGGAACGCTAAGTTTTTTCGACTATATCAATGTCATCGGGGTAACCCAGTAGTTATACATACTGGTAAATGATTGTACCTCCGGTATTGGCTTGTGAGTTTCGAACAATTCTCTCAAGTACTATGTTAAACAGATCGCATGATAGTGCGTCACCTTGTCTGAGACTTTTGCTGACATCGGACGGTTCGGCCGTGTTCTTCTCGACTTTGATGGAGCAGCGAGAGTTCTCCTTCGTCATTCTGCACAAACGGACAAGCTAGGCAGAGATGCCCAGACTAGACGTGGCTCTGTATAACTCGTCTCTATACACGGTGTCATAGGTAACTTTGAAATCGATGAAAAGGTGGTGCGTATCGATTTTATATTCATGGGTCTTGTCCAAGATCTGCCGTAGTATGAATATTTGGTCAATGGTGGACTTTCCAGGCCTAAAACCACACTGATAAGGACCTATCAGGTTGTTGACGATCGGTTTTAGGCGTTCACATAAAGCGGCAGAGAGGATCTCATATGCTATGTTGAGAAGACGTATACCTCTGTAGTTGGCGCAGTTGAGAGGATCACCTTTCTTCAGGATCGGGCAAACGATGCTGAGGCTCCATTCATCGGGCAAACGATGCTGGGGTTTCATTCATCGGGCAAACGATGCTGGGGTTCCATTCATTGGGCATACTTTCGTCCGATAAGATTTTACAGATGAGTTGGTGCATGGTCCCTAGCAACTCATCTCCTCCTGCCTTGAAAAGTTCGGCGACAAGGCCATCGGCTCCAATAGCTTTGTTGGATTTTAGTTTAGATATAACTTTCCTCACTTCATTTTGATCAGATTGACGGGATTCTTGACTATCATCGTCACTGTTGAATGATTCATTCTGCCTGTCAACGGCATATTGGTCATCGTCACCGTTTAGCAGTCTACAGGAGTTTTCCTTCCATAGCCTCAGCACAGACTTCGATTCTACTACTATATAACCCCTTTCTTTCCTGCAGGCTTCTGTTTTGGCTTTGAAATCCTAGCATGTCCTTTCTACCTTTTGGTAACATTTTCGAACATCATTCCTTCAATAAGTGCTCTCAATCTCCTCCATCAAGCGCTTCACATGCTCCTTTTTCTTCATTCTTAGAAGTAGATGTTCCTCTTTTCTTCTCCGCTCGTAGAGCTCGCGAACCGCTCTTGTCGTTCTATGCAGCGCCGCTTTGTACGCCTGTAGTTTTCTTGCGTGTGTTTCCTGGCATTCCTCATCAAACCAGGGGTTTCGTTGTGGTGGCCCAGACAAACCTAGTACATCCGAGGCGCCGTCTCTGGTGGCTTGTTGGCAACGCTGCCACTGGTCTTCTGCATTTCCTGCTAGCGGCATAGGACTTACATAGATTGAGTTTGAGAAAGTCTCAATCAGCAAATGCGGACATTGCGCATACGTCTTATCCAAGAGCTGGCAGAAGTCATCCTTCGTCGCGTCGTTCATCTTCTCGTGAGGGGCATGAGTGCATATTAGGCTAATGCTGGCGAATTTAGCCTTGGTACGGATAGTCACGATGCGCTCGTTCACATACCGGAAACTCAAAATTTCTTGCCTAAGTCTGCCTCCAATGACAAATCTGGACCCGAATAGACGCTGTCCTTGTTGTTTGTAGCAATCGCCGTAGTAGATATTATCATTCGTCGCGTTGTGCACCTTTCTTGCGAGGGGCGTCAGCGCATATTAGGCTAATGTTGGCGAATTTAGCCTTGATACGGATAGTCATAAAGCACTGCAAACTCAAAACTTCTTGCCTAAGTTTGCCTCCAATGACAAATCCGCTCCCGAATAGACGCTGTCGTTGTTGCCTGTAGTAATCACCGTAGCAGATGTCGCAGTTCTTCATCCTCCCTTTTGCACGGGCCATTCCATCACACTTCTTGAATAGCCGTAATGCCAGCTTTGCAGTAGTCTAGGGCCTCTGCAAGTTGTTTGGCTGCACGTCGTTTGTAGAGGGCCCTATGATTCCACGTGCAGACACGAAGATCGTTGTCCTTCTTATGTTTACTGGATCGTCAACAATAAAATCATTCGTACCCGAGGCTGTTAGTTGCTTCGTAGCCATAAATTGTTTACATGGTAGAGAAAGTTAACTCGACGGCACAACCCCCAACCTAAAGGGCAAGTTCCTTTTGTTAAACTCCTAGAACGCGGGGCCGGGTACATCAGTGCCAGTAGTCCACTACGGGGGTGTGAGCGCTAGAGTTGGGCTCACTAAATTCTCCTTCGCCACCATCTCTATTCCAAGTTCCTGACTAACCCTGGAAATTTCTTACCGACCTGCGATCCGATAATGTAGAAGCAGGTCGTGAAAGGTGTTATAAAAGAAAATATTCATGACCCTCTAAATCCAGCTTAAAGCCAACTCTATTGCTGGAGTGGATATAAATTCGTTTTGGCCACATCAAATTTAGTTAAGACAGTAAAATTGATGTCATTATCCAGTCTACTTTGTTGCAATCACCATAAAACAATCAGGGTGCCACACTGTTTCGTGCTAATAAGAAATCAATCCCCTTAGGTGGGTGAGGCTGCCTAAGGAGTAACGACCTGACTTTCTCACGAAAGCTAAAATCCATTCTAAACCTTTATTTCTATTTTATACTCAACCGCAAATAGAATGAAGAAATTATTACAGATACTTTGTTGTCTAGGGTGAATCGCCACCCCATCTTCTTTCGAAATCAAATCCGAATTCGCGTGTTTCCTTGCAACAGAAAGTGGGAAGCTAAAAGCGCGCTAATTACTGCCCAATGGCTCAGTTAGTAGAAACAACTCCTACCCTCCATAAATCTCAAACCTGTCAGTACCTTTCAGCGGATTAATTAATTTCAAGATACATGTTTCACTGCGAACTGTTTTCCTGAACAAGTTGACACACAACAAGTCCAGTTAACAAACATAATTACCACATTCGAATTAGCATCTAGTTTTCAATTCGTACACGTAATTGCACTGCTCTAAGTAATTCGTGCTGCCACAATTGTATCACCTCTCAGCCCATTAAGATGCTAATAAGGAACAGATATTCGTGGGCTTAACAGCTTCTACATGCATTTGGTTATGTTTCAGTGGCGGAAAATATGGGTGTAACCGCGCCTTGGGAATGCCTGCAAAGGTTAACCAAGCAATAAATTAGTCCTAAGATGGATTTGATTGTCTAATAAAATATAGTAAACAATTTTTTACAATTTGCATAAATCACTAATTAAATATTTTAGTATTTAATATTCAATTAATTTTTCTTCTTTTTTCGAATGACGGTTAAATAAATTTTAAAATGTAAAGTTTATCTGGTTAATTGAATTTTATTAGAAGCTGTTTAGATAAATTGGAATTGATCTTTAAAGATTCATTTTTATTATTAAGAAAGATTTAAATACATATATACATGTATAAGCGTTATAGCGCTCTGGAGTACCTATACCATCGAGGACATCACACAAATAAATTGAAATTTCTCCGAAAGCATAAAACCGACCTTTTTTCCAAGGAACGGAACATATTTCCCAGGACTACAGTATAGAATCATGCTTAGTGCTCTGTGTAAAGTAACGAGCACTTGGGTAGATGGCGGCATTAATTATGTGCCACCCCTGAGGAGTGTGAGAAGGTAAATTGGGCTTTTTTTCGGGTGAAAAGGACATTTCGTGACCTACGGTTGGGTTTTATTTTTATAAGCATTACCGTCATCGCGTCGAAATGGCTGTGCCAAGCCCCATTAAGGTAAATGACTTAAATTCTCCATAAGTCATCAACTCTTGTCGGGGTTAAGTGCTTGGTTAATTGCTATTGGAATAAGTGTTCGTTTCCCGTAAGGAGGTCGAATTAAAATTCATGCTAAAGGTGTTAAAGATTTACACCAAGTCCCGAAGGACATTCTAATTGAATGTTTGGTTAAGAAAAAACAAAGCAAAAAGCAATTATGAACTAACAACTGAACAGTTGGTAATACTTACGTAACTGGTACTTCAGGAAGGATCGACAGTATGTCTCTTACTGACTTTCACTTATGTTCTGTATCATTTCGTGGCCTTCACGGACAATACTACGCGTACGCGCCAACGCGTACGGTTTCTGGCAATGTGTCTCAGCTCTTCCCAACTTTTCCCCAACTGCTGTGCCTCCTTATCGACTGCTCTGTCATCATGGGTTAAAGGGTTCCATCGCATAGTACGGTTAGCTATGGAACTATGAGCCGATCCACTGCCACTTCCGTCGTTGGATGGTTGTGCCTTTGATTACTGATCCGTTCTCCCGTAAAAGTGTTCGTTAGAGGTACGATTGGGCCAAAAAATTCTCAAGATATTGCGCAGGCACCTAATACCGAACGTTTGAAGCTTCCTGGTGATAGTAATGGTCACTCTCCTTGTGCCGCATCCATATAATAGCAAGGATTCAATATTTGAGGGAAACAGTTTTAGCTTGGTGTTCAAACTGATTGCATTGCTTCGCCATATTTTGGACAACATCCCGAACGTGGACTTTGCTTTGGCCACCCTGTTGGATATATCCAGTTCGGTTCCACCATCGGTCGAAGCTATACTCCCAAGATACTGGAAATCCTCTACTCTCTCTATCGGTTGTCCAGCAATGCATATTTGAGCCGATGAGTTAGTTCCAAGGCTGATGATTTTAGTTTTTGCCGTATTAATTTTCAGCCCGACGACACCTGCCTCCCTCTCCACATCTGCTGCCATTTGGTGGAGGTCCATAATTCTGTGGGAGAGTAAGCATACATCGTCAGCGTAGTCAAGATGTTTCAGTTGAGATGTAAGAGTCCATCGAATGCCTCCGTTTCCCATCGACAAAGCTGCATGAAGCACATCGCTAATCACCAATAGGAATAATATTGCTGAAAGGATACAGCCTTGTCTTACCCCACTTTGGATTTCAAATTCCTCAGACAACCTTTCTCTGTGCAGAACGTGACATTTGGGGGAATACCTCTCCTGCGTTAGGCACGCCAAATAAACTCCCTGTTGACACTATCGAACTCCTTCTCAAAATCGATGAAGAGCAGGTGCAGTGGCGATCGATATTCAACACACTGTTCCATGATAATCCGCAGGGTGTTGATGTGGTCGGCACAGGAGGATCCAGAGCGGAAACCTGCTTGTTCGGCATCGAGTGTGTCTTCGAGACGTTGTTCGATTCGCTCCAGGATGATTTTAGCTATTATCTTAGCTACAGCAGGCAGCACGCAGATACCCCTCCAGTTGCCGCACTCCATTAAATTTCCTTTCTTAGGAAGCTTGACGATCATTCCCTTTTTTCATTCGTCAGAAAAGCTGTCAGCTTCCCGTGCTCTCTCTATAAGTGGAAGCAGAAGCTCAGCCGATGTTGTTGGCGCTGCTCGTAAGAGCTCTGCTGGAATACCGTCAAGTCCTACCGCCTTGTTGGTTTTGAGTGCTTTGATCACGGTAATGATCTCATCTTTACTGGGAGTCGTGGTGCGTATTCGGGAACTTCTCACCTCGGGCATCTCAGTCTGATTTAGGAGCATATCGCTAGCGAATACACGGTTCAAAACCGTAGCAAAATGCTCTTTCCATCTCTTGAGCTGGTCCTCATCCGAAATGAGCAAGGAACCGTCTAGGCTTTTCACTGGGTGTTGGCTGGAGCTGCGACCACCTGTCAGCTCTTTCGTGATTCTGTAGACGGTCTGCTGTCGCACCTCCGTGCAGCTTCTTCTGCTTCTGTAGCCAGCGCGTTGGTGTAGTTGCGGTTGTCACGTCACACGCTACGCTGAACTTCTCTCATCTTCATGCGATATAGGGACTCTAGCTCGTTTCTCCCTGCTGCTGGGGTAGGTGCAACGCGAACTTTCAGCTGTTTTCGTTCGTCAATCCGTCTCCAGGTATCCTCGGAAAGCCACGCCTTATGTCTTCCCTGCGATCGAACAACAATTCTTTCAGCACCAGATGTAAAAACATTTTTCACAGCACACCAATGATCTTGGATGGTTGCGGGCATTGAGCTGCTGATTGCTTCCACGCCTTGCGAAAAGTGCTCCCTTAATTGTTGGCGCACTGAGGGATCACTAAGTCTATCGATGTTGAACCTGGGCATTCTTGTGTTGTTGTGGGATCTTCGAACTGCAGCAGTGCGTAGTTGGAGAGTAGCTATCATAAGATGGTGATCACGTACTATCCCCACATCTGCCCCTCGCCTGTTTCGGACGTCAAGGAGACTACTTTTAAAGCGGCGGCTGATGGCAAAATGGTCAATTTGGTTGGAGGTTGCTTACCTGTCGTTGGAAACCCAGCTGACTTTGTGGCAGGTCTTGTGCTCAAACATGGTGCCACCTATCACAAGGCGGTTAGCATTGCAGAAATCCACAAACCTTTCGCCGTTGTCATTACGGTTGCCTAGTCCATGCTTCCCGATTACATGCTTGAGCCCTTCGTTGTCGCTGCTTACCTTGGCATTCAAATCCCCCATCACTATGACAATGTCTCCATTTGGTGTTGTGTTGAAGACGGCACTTAAGAGATTGTAGAAGCTCTCCTTTTCGTCCTCAGACGAACTATTCGTTGGGGCGTAACACTGTATGATGGTGACGCGTCGTACTCTAGTCCAGAATCTGGCCGTCAAAATCCTATCACCATGAGGCTGCCAGGAAATTAGGCCCTTGCGTGCTGTTGTTGTTAGCAGTAGTCCGACTCCATATTCCCGCGGACTTCCGGATGGTCTTCCAGAATAAAGTAGTACAGTGTTACGCGTTGGAAACTGGTACTCGCCCGCTTCTAACCATCTTACTTCACTTACCCCCAAAATGTTCAGTTTATATCGCATGAATTCGTTTTCCAATTGGAGGAATCTGGCATTGTAAGGACATTCTCTTCCCGAGTCGAGGAGCGTCTTTACATTCCAGAAACCTATCTTTGTCCGGGTACAATAGCCAAAAGTCGTCAACATGTGATCATTCCTTATCCGAGGCATAGTGTCGGTTTCTGTAGCGGGCAATATTCGGTAACGCAGGTTGCTGGCCCACGTTACCTAGCCTAGAATCAAGGCCCTAGACAACCGCACTTACAATTTCGGCCTATACGTATAAGGGTTTATACGTATAGTTGCCCGGGGACCACCACTAGGAGATAAAGTAAGCTCTTCATCACGAACTTGATTGTTGCGCTACTGGCCCAAGCCAAGTTTTGGGCAGTCAGTAGTTTCCCGATCAATCGCAATGCAGGTCCCCCGTTCGTCTTGGATCTATCCAACAGTGGTCAAGGAAAGAATTTGGCCACGCTTGCATTCTGAATAAATTCAAAATCATTCCCGAAAACTCTGACTACACCACCCTACGTCTAAATTTTGATAAGAACTTCCTAGTCACCATCCCTTCCAGATCACTTTGGGAGGATGATGCAATTTTAGAAGATGAATCGATTCACTTCTACACTGACGGGTCAAAAACTAAAGACAGAGTTGCTGCGGGTGTTTTCTCTGACAGGCTTTATCTTAAGCTCTCCTGACATGGTCTTCCAAATCATTGTGGCGTGTTCCAGGCGGAAATAATAGCGATTAAGGAAGTCTTATCTTGGCTTAAGAAAACCGTGATATCTGCTAGAGATATACGCATCTTTTCATACAGCCAAGTAGCAACCAAATGCTTGCAATCGACCTCTTTAAATTCCTTAGTAGCTCTGGACTGGCGATCGTCTCTTGCGGAGATGGCTCAGCAGTTTAATATTCATCTGTGTTGGGTGCCGCGGCATAGGGACATTCCAGGAAATTGCAAGGTCGATGAACTCGCCAGAATAGGAACAACTATACCCATCCTGTCGGCTAAAGACACCTTAGATATACCAATCGCTATTGACAAACTTAAATTTAAGCTGGATGCTGTCGAGAGTACAAATATTAGGTGGGCAAGTGGATCAACATTTCTAGCGACATAACAGATTTGGCCGGTGATTTTCCAAATCACACGGACATGTCTCCAAGTTCGAGAGACATACATAGATTAAATGTATGCAGCTTCTACAGATCGTCACTATTCAGGGAATTGCTATGTCTTACAACTTTTCGCACCATATTGGGCATTACGTTTATTTGCTTTACTATCGTATCTACTTGCTTCCTGAGTTTGCGAAGTTATTTAAACCTCCTTTTTCTTCATCTAGTGTTGAGACTTAAGCTGGACTTCCACCACTGCTGAGACAGCTGCGAATTGAGCCTCAAAAAACATCTCTTCGTAAAAATTTGGCATGTTTGTGGGTTCATTTAAAATATGATGACAAATCAGTCCCTGCTTCTCATTGTTCATAAACAACCAATACAAGTTAATTACTCCGTTGAAGGACACACCAACATGTCCTCATTGTTTACACAACTCGTACGCACTATCAATCTATTTTTAAAATGGATATCCACATCGAGTGGTTGCAGTGGTTTACTGCATTGCGTTAGGTATTTCCATATCTAAACAATGCGTTTAACCCACTACATACATCCGATATTGACGATGTATCTATGCCCACCTATCAGTAGGATTTACAGTATCCGAGCTTCAAATTAATACCGATTGTGATTCCAGTTTACCTCCCGTATTCACTTCCGATTGTTCAGACAGGATAAACCGGGCTATAGATACATGTTGTAACCGATAGTGGTTAACGTGTGTCCTATCACAACAGAAATACCTTTCTCGACCGCACATCTGCAACTAATTAAGTGCATTCATAAAAATTGAAAATAAAACTCGATTTGTACATATGTACATGTATATCCAAGGCCTGGACTGGGTTATAAAGTTCGATTTCTGCGAAAATTGAAAACAAAAATTGACAGCAAGGCAGAGAATTAAGGTCATTCCAGAGGTAAACCTGTGGACGAGCTCTTAATTACCCCCCACTACCGCTGCTGCTGCCGATGCCAAAAGGGAATTCAATTCAATTCAATAAAGAAAAACAAAAAAAAAAATGATATTAGTGTCAGTGATATGTAAGGATAATAGGATTACGAGTGTAATTACGAGTTTTAATGAAAAAAACATTCGACAACAAATGTCACCGTGCCATTGAAGACAGGCGCACAGTAGTTCGTTCGCATGCACGAGTATAATAATTTATCTCGCGGGTGTATCCAAGCAGTAGCAGCAGATAACTTTGTCAGTTCTAATCCTGGCGGTAAGCCGTTTGTCATGATGATTATGGTTGTAAATTGAAAACTTTATATACGCAACGTTGACATTGTTATTTGGCTCGTGGGAAGGGATTAAACTTGGGATTTCATCTTTTCGCTTCGCTTGTACATAATACATTGTAAGTGCAGTTAAGACAATATGTGACTGTGACATGGGTGGTGGATATACCAGGTCCTAGCCTAGTGCCGCCACATAATGGCAAATAAATTCAACCGCACCGAGTGTAGTAATTACACAATGTGAGACCCAAATTAAGCCCTTTATCTGAAATATGGGACATCACCCAAGGATAAATACACAGAGTCTCTTGCTCTGTGTGTCCTCGTATATCAGAATTTTATTTATGATGACAGGATGTGTGTGAGTGTGTACTGGAGCCAGTCTCTCATGGGTCTGGGTGGAAGTGAGGGCACTTAATTATTGAAAGTACCATCTTCACCACCAAGCCGCAGGAGAGCCCTTTTTGCACTCTCCCACGCCCCATACACACACATGTATAACCAAATTAACACCATCCCTTAGTAAAAGTTCGACATGAGGACATACCTAACATTTATTGCTCCTCACACCACACCGCGTCGCTCCAATCGTGATGATGCATTCTAATTTACCAAGCGGAGGAATTTATGCAACGAAAGCGCCAAGCTTTTCTGCAGTATTTGCATAAAATTACAGGAAGCTAAGGACTCTCCAGGAAGAAGAGAAAAAAATAATGTACAACTTCAATCTACTTTTGAATAGAAACCATGGTACCTACCTACACCTGTTATCTGTCGTCTAGAAGTAGATTTGGCTGAGGGTGGTATTACGTCATGTCGTCGATTTTTCTACTCGATTCGTCCTTATTGTGCGAAAAGGTCGCGAAGAGGTTAAATGGAATTTACAAGTGGTGGGTGAATGGTGGATGGTTGATGGGTGTGCTAGGCCGACTGGAATAATATCTCGACACAACTGCTGTCTGTCTGTCTGTCTGCATCGGTAGCTCGCATGGTGGAACTCGAAAACAATGTCATTCTCATGGTTGCCTGTTTGACTCTTATCCTTTCATCGACTATGAGGAGGATGATAACTAGTGTGTGGTGGGTTTTGTGATCTCAGGGGCTCTTTGAATTTTTGCCATTTTGATTTCGGTTGCGCGCTTAATTAAGTCGTTTCTATTGCTGGAAGGGAAGTTATTTTTTTTTTTAGCGATTTATGCACTGTTGGATGGCGACATTGAAGGGATGTTGGAAAATTGAGGAATTTTTCTTAAAGGTTGCATTTAAATGTCAAGACAAGTGTCGGTGCGAAGGTTATTTAGCACTGATTTGAATTTGTGGTGCTAAAGGATTTAGTGAACTACAGAAAGGGGACTTGAAATAAATGTATGCCATGTCCTGACATTTGCTTCCGAAGGGAATGCTTCTGTTGAGCAAGCGTTTTTGTTTCCATGATATTTTTTCTCACCAATATAAAATACGATTTCCGATGATGGAAGAAAGGATAAGAGAGTAGGTGGCTATGAACAAACTTTACAACTTTTTAAAACTAAGAAAAGTAAAGATTGAACAGGAAGGGTTGAAAAGGAAAAGACATAACGCCGAGGCAAAAGATCGCTATTTTTCTTGATAGCCAAGCAGCTATCAAAGCCATTGCATCGGTTACTACATCCTCTAAGCTGATGCTTGAATGCCAAAATGAGCTAGCTTCGCTAGATAGCCAACTCAAGGTTTCCCTGATTTGAGTTTCAGGACACAGTAACGTTTATGGAAACGAACTTGCCGATTAATTGGCTAGGCAAGGCTCAGCCTCCCACTTGGTGCAGTCAAAGAAGAAATATCCTCAAAATTCCTTGCCCAAGCCAATCTCAGATGGACTGGGCTTCTTCTTCTTCTTCCTTTTATCAGCGAGGCTATGATCCGAAAACAAGGGATCACAACCCTCCCACTTCAATGCATTTCTACTGATCCACCTGTGGCGTTCGCCTCAGATGGACTAGGCTAGCAAACTGTATCATATCTAGAAAGATATGGTCAAACTACAACAAATCAAAAACAACCGACTTCTTAAACAGAACGCACAAGGACATCGCCAGGATAACAGCGACCACCATGGGTTACCACGGCCTATAGGAGACCATGCAGTCGAGCTAGGTATCCCACACAACACACATTGTCGCAGTTGCAATGTCGCAACTGAAAAAGAAACCCATATCCACTTTGAATGCGCCTGTCCGGCACTAGCTAGGGCCAGACAACGAGCTTTAGGAAAACCATTTTTCGATTTCCTTGAGGAAGTCTCAGAGAGAAACAGTAAAGATTTAATAATCTTTTTAAACTCCACATGCTGGATTTAGAGATACCACACCAACACACCTTTTATATCCAGGTACACGAGTTTTGGGGTATCAAAACGGCACCTAATGCTAATTGGGTTATTTTCTCAAGAAGAACCACCACACCTACCTTCCTCCCTCAATTGCAAAAGGGCTGATGAACACTTTAGTCGATTGTCATTGTAATTGTACTAAAATGAAGGCAATTACGACTTTACATCCTTTCCCACCTTGAAGGGACCTTCAATAGGAAGGCGCCAGATTCTGGCTGTCGTTTGCTGAGTATCACCGCTCCTCGTCTCTAGCGTTAGCATACGTTCGACCCCTCTTTGCCAGGATGCACCTGCATTACTCGCCCAAGCTTCCACTTAAGAGGTGGAAGGCTATCGTCCTGGATTACCACGATTTCGCCGACTACACCTTCCGGTACACCTTTCTTCACCCATTTGGTACGGAGCTGAAGACTTTGTAAATAGTTTCGTGACCACCTCGCCGAAAACTGCTGGGAGTACCATTACAACTGCTGATAGCAATTGAAAGAGCTGACATTAGCGACATGCTACAAAATCGGTTCCACTACTGCGTTTAGGGCTGTACCAATGGTGAAGTGCCCAGGTGTAAGGACCTGGATATCGTCAGTGCTTTCGGACATTGGTGTAATTGTCCTGGAATTTAAGATAGATTCAATTTGAATTAACAAAGTGTTCAGCTCAGTTTAAGTTAACAAAGAATTTTGCAGGATTCTCTTCATGCGAAATTTCGCGCTTTTGACGGCAGTCTCCCATAAACCACCAAAGTGCGGGGACCTAGGAGGTATTGTTTTCCATGCAATCCCATCAGCTGCACATTCTCTGATTATCGCATTCCTACTTTCACGCTTGAGACACATCTGGTACAATTCATACAACTCGTTGCGGATCCTGATGAAATTTTTTGCATTGTCGCTGTAGATGACAGACCATAAGCTACGACGACCGACAAAGCGCTTTAGAGCAGCAAGAAAGTTAATCGTAGTCAGGTCCTCAGCTTGTTCTAAATGGACGGCTTTCGTCACAAAACATACAAAAACAACCATATAAGCTTTGAAAAGCCATGTCCCACGGCGACGGCGATGGATTTGGAATGGGCCGCAGAAATCAACTCCGAAATTGTTAAATGGCCTTGATCGTTGCACGCGTAGCTGAGGTAAATCGCCCATGATTTGGTGTGGCAATGATGTAGTGGTAACGCCGTCAATTGCCTCGCTAATGGTTTATGGTTCAAATCCTGATGTAAGCAAGCATTTATTAATTTCTCATTAAATATGTAAAGTCAGTCCGATCAATTGCGAAAGCTTGTGTGAGCACTACTGCGAAGGCATAACACTGGCAGTAGCTGGGTCATATGGCTGGAAAAAATGTTCACTCTGTTGATGATGATTTGCCTATGACATCGGTTATTGGAAAAAAATAAAAATACTGTGAATCAGAAGCGAAGACAAAAAATAAGAAAAATTTGTCCAGTTTTCTGGACGCCGGAGTTTCTCTGAAGCATAAACAACTGAGCTTCAAACCATTACACCAAACCTTTCTCTCTCTTTCTATGTTTCCTTTTCAACGCCCGCACTGTCTGTAAACATATTAAGGGTATTTTTAATCCCTTGAGTGCGCGCAAATTATAAAAAAAAAATGATAGTTGGCTGATGGCTTGGACCGATCGCAGCGAACACATTTACGCACTACCTTTCGTACAACAAGCTTGCCATGCACTGACCAAGACTTCTGCCGAACTATACTCAAGAGCGCTTGAGGGCCCACATGATGATTCTTGATATGGAGATGAGTAGGAGATAACATACTGTTGGTAGGAAAAGCAGAGATATTTGATCACAGATCTTCAGATGTCCAACTGAATTAGAAGTTTCGACGCTGTGTAGGAGGGGAAGCTGGCGGCCGAAGCCTTCATAACTCTTACATGCAGAGGTGGGAGCTCTAGAAGGACTTCCAGCGCAGCGGTTGTATATACGTATGTGCGCATCGCACCCGCAAGGGGCCATCCATAAATTACGTCACACGAATTTCATGATTTTTGGAGCCCCCTCCCGTCCTTGTCACAAGTGTGATCCCCCGTCTCCTGGTGTGACGTCACATCTTTTGCAATTTTAGAAATTATTTAATTAAAACCGGACAGACGAAATCACGGCTGCGGCGGATATACATTATTCTAAAATTTTCGTTGGAGTTGAAGTTTAGAGTTTTAATACTTTAGATTTTTACTCGTACATGTGACATCACGGAGCTTATGACTCGTCCCCCTCCTTGTCACACGAAGTCACACTTTGTTGTCCCCCTCCCTCCCCATTAACGTGTGACGTAATTTATGGATGGCCCCTAATGCCTACGCAGACGAATCTGTTTTCTTTCTTTAAAGGGCGGAGAGGGCGTAGACTTGTTGAGTCTTTACCCAACATACCATTGAGGCATAATTGATGATTAGAGTGTCGATGGTGAAGGGAATACAAAGATTGCTGCTGTTACGAACCTGACTGCCAGCATTTTATCGCCTACCGATGCACATTACACCTAACGCTACTACCGATGCATAAGCCGCCTAAAAGTAAAAGAGGGTACTGCAGGGAGTATCACCACCATACACTATGGCGTACGTACATGCACCGCCAACCGTACCCTTCAAACAACACCACCACTGCTTGCTTGCCCGAGCTGTCATCGCTTAAACAATCCCCATTGTCAGCCGACACCTTCATTGCACAATCTTCCCCATTGACAGCCCCCGACCCAAGGTTGCTGCTACTACGTCGGGAACCTGGCGACAGGTAAGATGTGTTACACCAAGCGTTTACTCAAGATAGGGAATCGCTCACCTGGAAGAACTCGCTCGCTCGAAAGAACTCAGGAAAAAGGTGCCAAATTGTCACAACAACAGCGCAGAATCCAGAAACCACCGATCAGGGAGAATTTATTGTTGACAAGTTCAACATGATTTTTCACAGCTGTGTGTGTGATAAAAGTGCCAGCATTCTTGAGCCTTAATTACGCGGAGCTTCGATTATATTTTAATCAAGGGTAAAGAAATGGAATCCAAGTGGGATTAAGCTCAAAATCGATCTATGGTGTTATATGGCCCATCAAACTATTGGAAATTTTGGGCAGATTAAGGAAGAAAATGTTAAATTGATGGAAAGTGGAGGTAGGCGGAAAAATAGGCGTGGCAAATCTGGGCACGATGGTAGATGCATGGAAATTGCCAGAGAAGTGACAGCGGAGACTGGGAGGCGACTGGAAGCTAGCGATGGGTCTATAAAAAGCTGCTGCAAGGAGGTAAGAAGGAAGTTGGAATTCGGAGTTCGAAGGTTCGAACGACGAGCAGTCAACGTGTAAAAAGTTCTAAATGGTAATTTAAATTAATAAAAAATATCAAACCCTCT
The DNA here is from genome assembly GCA_945910035.1 of Brachypalpus laphriformis. Lineage (NCBI taxonomy): Eukaryota > Metazoa > Arthropoda > Insecta > Diptera > Syrphidae > Brachypalpus > Brachypalpus laphriformis. The sequence continues at coordinate 13,166,178 of OX246755.1, forward strand.
CGAGAACCAAAATTAGGGGTTTTTGACTTTTTCATCCTGCTCCTCAGGTCGAATTCGGCGTCAGCTTCTATAATTTTGCAACACTACTTCGCCTTCGCCATTAGCGGCCGTTTTGATAGATTGGAGTGAGGTGTTATCGAAGGTTCCGAAGATCTCTAAGAAGGCACAGGGAATATGGAGTAGTAACAAGCAAAGACACTGTCTGTACCATGGTCATCCTGTCGAACGTATCGCTCTAAGACCATAGATCCATCAAATCTCGAATTCAATGCAAAATTATAGCTTCGAAGGACAGAGAGAATCATAAGAAAACGAGCTGTTCATTCCCTGCATCTCAAAAGTCTGCAAATGGGTGTAATTGACAAGTCAGCCTCTTATGGAGCATCTTACCAATAGCTCTGGAGTCGGACGAAAAGTCAATTAATATTGTTTCTTGCGTCACAGTGACAATTCCCCTACCAAAGGCATGCTTTGCGAGTTGTTTACAAATCCACTCATAAAATAAGGATCTGCACAAAATCTTGCACACTTAGGTGTACTTCTATCTTATTAGAGAGAACTGGCGAAGGAAGACAGTCTCTGTCCATAACGAGATTGCAATATACACAGATGGTTCTAAGACCAGAGAGGGCACGGAGTCAGGTATTTACTCGAGAGATACGAACCTACAGATGGCCCTGAGACTTCCGGACACATGCAGTGTGTTCCAAGCAGAGGTTCTAGCTGTACTTAAAGCTGCGGAATTACTTGAGATGGGATCAATATCCGACAAGAATATCGCTGTCTATATTGACAGTCAGGCTGCGATGAAGGCGATAGGGTCTTACGTCACGGAACTTGAGATAATCTGGAATTGTCACACAATACTTAGGGCATTATGTACGCAGAACCGAGTCAGATTATGTTGGGTATCTGGACACTGCGATATCGAAGGTAACGAGCAAGCCGACGTGCTGGCCAAAAGAGGAGCGGGGCTTCCACATAGTGACATAATTAGCTGTATTAAACCACCAGGGTGCGTGGCTAAGGGAACTATTCGTGATAGAATCATCGACACGGTTAATCTAAGATGGTCATGGGGAGTCTAAGGTCTTGTGGCCTGTGTTAGACTGAAGAAAATCTGCGGAGCTCAGAAAATTAGAATGATCGGGGCTAAGAACAGCGATAGGAATACTCTCTGGCCACTGTCTCCTAGGGAAACATGCCATGAGACAAGGATTATCTAACACGGATGTTTGTAGGTACTGCAATGACCTACATGCCTCAGAGGACATAGAACATATACTCTATGAGTGCCAAGGAATTACCAGGACAAGGCTAAAACACCTTGATAGATACTTCTTCGATAACCTAGAAGATGTGAGATCCTGAAACCACAACAGGGATTAAGGTCCTGTAGGGAGATTAATTGTATAGAAGAATTGGTTTAGGTCTTTGCCGTGAAGGTTCCCTAGGGATCGCGATGGACCCACTTTGGTGCCTATTGTCTGATAATAACCTCATAACCCTACCTAAACTAACCTTACCTAACCGAGGTGTACTTCTATTACACCAGAGCTCCAAACGGCACGAAGAGGTAATGTATCTTTTTGCCACCACAGTCACCTCTATAGTAACATTGTACGACCACAAATCGTACACTTGAATAGCTTGCTGCTCTTCATCTAATCGGAAGCATAAGCAGATCAAGAGAGCTATCTGCAAGCTCACTTTCTTAAAGCCCTTCCGACCATTAAAGAGTCTCTGCCTTCCATCCTCTGCGGTCCCGGTCACGCCGCTTCCAGCTGTGAAGACCAAGTTTTCTGGCACCCGCAACAGCTTGGTCTTTATACCGGAGGTTCGGCCTTTTTCGTCGTCTCGAACCTGGGGACCCAGATTCAAAGATTCTCTTGGCTGGAGCGTTGTTGTCCTTCGCTCGATGTGGCCGAGCCATTGCAGCCGACGTATCTTGGCTTTTCGGACTACATCCACATCCTGGTACAACTTATACAGTTCGCGGTTGTATCTTCTCCTCCATTTGCCCTTCTCGCATATGGGACCTAATATCCGACGAAGTATTTTTCGCTCAATGCCACCCAATATTTGCTCTGCCTTCATTCTTATCGTCCAGCACTCGGCGCCATAAACCGAGACTGGTAGGATGAACGTTGTATAAAGTATTCATTTAGTGCGTCGAACTAGAAGTTTTGTATCCGCAAGCATCAGTGATCTGCCAAATTATCTAAACCAACGAAAGAAAGAAACTAAACCGAAACTCTTCACTCTTGGCATTACACAACAATTCAGAGGCTTGTCGTATGCTAGGCCCTCTTACAAACGAAAAATTCCCCCAACGCAGTGCTTAACATGTTTCTTTGAAACGCAGTTACCACAGATAGCAGATAGGAGCAGTTAAATTTCAAAAAAATATGTGATACGTTCTCAAAGCCGTATCGCTTGTTATCGTTCGTGGCAAAGTTGGACATAGACACTAGAGTGCAATGTCTAGTGAACTTTTCTCGTAAGATCCGGAATTTCGAAATCTCAAGTAGGTACTTCTAACGGTTTTACCAGATTCCAGTCACATGGCAAACCCAGTTATCGATTTTTTTTTTTTGCGATATTCGTTTTTCTAGATCGTTTGCATGAGATACGCGTAATGTGTGAGTAATGCTGTATAAATATTGTTCGAAAGAATTTCGCATCGCTGGCTAATAGACTTTGACGAGTTTTTGATTTAGTTCAAAAGGAAGTAGTCCAAAGTTCATCTCTTGGTGAAATAGAAGGCGCAGTGTTTTATCAGTAGATATCAGATACATTCCGTAATTGTTCGAATTAGAACGCAATCGAACGGACGCTCATTTTGGCGCGGCAAGAGACACCTTTTGTGGCGCAGTTCGAAATTCAGATTTATTTCTCATACGAGCATATTAGTCCGCGTTTTCTTACGTATTTTAGAGCTGACATTTTGAGATTTTAGACTTTCTTGCTGACTTCTGTCCAGCAAAGTCCATGTCGCACATAGCTGTGGACATATTGTTGGAGCAGAATTTTATGCTGAACCCGTTCAATGTGCGTTCCATTTCCTTGACATTTTTAAAAACCTTGTTCAGTGCCTGGGCTTTCACTGCTATTTAAAAATGTAGCATTCCTCTCTTATGGTACTGAGAAACTCAGGGAGTCAGAGATTGCGCCCAAGAAATGCTATCCATTCCTTCGACTTCACTATGCATTTGCAGATACTCCAATCAGTCTGTTACTACTAAAAAAAAGAACATTTTGTATGCTTGCAACTCTTTAACTGAAATATTTCTTATTTGATTGCGATGGAAGTGTTACCCACATGTTAGATTTTGTATCCAAATGAACATAGGCTATGTATCTTTATGTTTTATCAAAATGGAGCTAAACAGTGACCAGAAGCAACACTAAAGCCCAAGCGTTCACTTCACATCGAAGGTTCTGGTTTGATATTGAATGTAGACGGGCAAATCTTGAGCATATAGGTTAGGTTAGGTTATGTTGGCTGTCCACACGGGAGTGTAGACACACTTAGACCAGCGAAGGTCCTTTGTGATACCAGGATCAAACCATTAGGCCACTCAGGGACTAACAAAACCAACCGGAGCTTTTGGCAAAGCGATGGATGCTCATGACGTCCAAGGACGCCAGATCGCAGAGGTCGTCAAGGAAGGGGGACCCTAGATGGAGCATTCTTTTATGTGACAGGGCTGGACATGTGCATAGGAGGTGAAGGATGGTTTCCTCCTCCTCCTCGTCCCTACAGCTTCTGCAGAAGTCATTGGAGAAGAGGCCAAGTCTTTTGGCGTGCTGGCCTATAAGACAGTGTCCAGTGAGAACACCGACAGCGCAGCTGATTTGTGTACGCTTTAACTTGATCAGATCGGCACTACGTTTTTGATCCAGCTTAGGCCAGATCTGTCTCGAAATGTGACACGTTGAGCCGTTTCCCCATAAAAGGTTGGACGCGCTAATAGCGTTCAGCTTTAGTAGATACTTACATGTAGCGAGGGGCATACCCAGGGCTTGCCTTTCAGGCAAAATCCTAAGAGTGGTACCCTGTCTGGCGAGGTCGTCGGCCCTGCAGTTACCTGGAATGTCTCTATGGCCCGGCACCCAGCATAGGTGAATGTTGAACTGCTATGTCATCTCCATAAGAGATAGACGACAGTTTAAGGCAGCCTTAGAAGTGAAGGAGAACGATTCCAGGGACTTGATTGCCGCTTGGCTGTCAGTGAAAATGCTAATATCCCTGACAGATAATACATTACATTTCAGCCAGGACAGAGCTTCTTTAATCGCCATGATTTCCGCCTGGAAAACGCTACAATGATCGGGGAGGCGGAAAGAGATGCTCAGATTGAGCTGTTCGGAGAAAACACCACAACCCACCCCACCTTCCGTCTTAGATCCATCTGTAAAGAAGTGAACCGAACTAGCATCGACAGGGGAGGAGGTGTCCCATACATCCCGGTTAGGGATGCTCGTACTGAAGTTACGGTCAAATCTCAGTTTCGGCGGGGTGTAGTCCTTGTTTTCGTGTTTGAAGTTGAGAAGATCAAGGATCGAGGAGTGGCCAAAGCGATAGCTAGACCACTGAGAGGAGGCTTTCAAGCGGATGGCCGCACAGGCTGCCATCTGTTTGCCGAAAATATCTAAGGGTAGCAGGTTGAACAAGATGTCCAGTGCCGCGGAGGGAGTAGTTCTAAGTGCACCACTGATGCAGATGCATGCAGATCTTTGCACCTTAGCTAGTTGAGTGAGGTGGACAGCCCTTCCAAGAGCAGGCCACCATACGATCACGCCATATAGTAGTATAGGCCTGATAACGGACACGTATAGCCAATGGGTGATTTGAGGTTTAATACCCCAGCTCCTACCTATAGCCTTTTTACAGGAATAGAGAGCTACATTAGCCTTCTTGACGCGCTCTAGTAGATTGGCCTTCCAGTTTAATTTCCTATCCAAAATAAGACCCAAATATTTTGCGTTTTCAGAGAAGGTGAGACTGGTGCCATTTATCAAGGGAGGGTCTATGAGGGGAACTTTATATTTCCTCGTGAAGAGAACGAGTTCCGTTTTATGGGGGTTAACCCCCAATCCACAATTGGAGGCCCATTTGGAGAGCCGAAGGAGAGCATATTGGAGGATATCCCTGAGAGTGTCCGGGTGTTTACCGGAGGAAGCAATAGCAATGTCATCAGCATAGGCGATCACTCTACAACCTGACGTATCCAGGTCCAACAGTAGTTCATTAACTACCAGGTTCCACAGAAGAGGTGATAAGACTCCACCTTGAGGTGTACCGCAGCGAGCAATTCTTCTGGCCGATGCTCCGCCCAGCTGCGTGTTAATAATCCTGCATGTAAGCAATTGATTGATCAACACTCCGAGCGAGGTATCCACTTTCAGATTTACAAGTGCGTCGGTAATTGCCTTTGGTTTGACATTGTTAAAAGCTCCCTCAATGTCAAGGAAAGCCACCATGGTGTATTCTTTGATGCTCAATGATTTTTCGATGATGCGCACAAGCGAATGTAAGGCAGTCTCAACCGATTTGCCTTTGCAGTACGCATGTTGGGACGACGAGAGCAGAGCTGGGCTAATACTTTGCCGAAGATGGATATCTATTAGCCTTTCCAACGTTTTGAGCAGAAAGGACGATAGACTGATAGGTCGGAGATCCTTTGGTTCCACGTGCGAGCTCTTTCCTGCCTTAGGTATGAATATGACTTCAACCTCGGTCCATAGTTTGGGAATATAGACCAGATTTAGACAGCCCGACAAGATGACTTTGAGCCATGGAAGCACAATGTCCTCGCATTGCTGAATTTCAGCTGGAATAACACCGTCAGGTCCTGGGGACTTGAAGGGTTTGAAACTGCGCATGGCCCAACGGATCTTTTCTGTAGTTATCAAGACTAGCGAGTTGCTGCAAGGTTGAGGGGGGGATTTCCCTCTCGCGATATAGCAACAGGGGAGCTACCAGGAAAGTGGGTATCCAGTAAGATGTCAATGGATTCCTCCGCAGAGGAGGTCCAGTAACCATCCGGATGCAAAAGGAAGCTGGGTGTGGCAGGGCTTTTAGAGAGGATTTTCCGCAATCTGGAAGCTTCCGAGGACTCTTCAATGCTGTCGCAGAAAAGTCTCCAGGAGCGTCGTTGCTCCTTCCTCAGTGAGATTTTGTATTTTCTGAGAGACAGTTTATAGGAGTCCCAGTCGGCCGTCTCACGGGAGCTTTTAGCAGTATTAAAAAGGAGCCTACTGTCTTTCCTAAGAGTACTGAGATTTGCATTCCACCAGGGAGGTTTCATTCTACCTCGAGGTTTGCGGAGTGGGCAGGCCTCGGCCATGGCACCATTTAGTGCCGATGATTGAGCATATAGAAGGCATCAAAACTAAAAATCTTAACTGGGGCGATGAGGTGGCTATATTTTTTTTAGAATGGACAAACACCAGGTCATCCTCTCGAAGAGTTTTCGAATCTACCGCAAAAAAGAGCACCTACTCTTCAATGGTGTTCGCAATAAAAATCATATCCCAACCCACGTGGTACACTATTGGGGGCAATTAGCAAACAATTGCATTGTACTGTCTGAAGAGGCTTGTTGTGAAACTGTGATTACGATTACTGCTAGTCATCAATCTACTCTTTTCGCTAAGCAAGGCAATAGTTGTGATTGCTCTAAAGTGTACTTGTTCTTCTGTTTATTTTGATTTACTGTTTCCTATACATTGTACCAGTAACCAAAAAAAAAAAAGAAAACCAAATACCAATTGTTATCTTAATAGTGATTAAATCACTGTTAGGTATCACTGTGATTACTGCTCAAAGAAAATCACTCTTTAGTTCACCCTTACTAGAGTTAGTCAAAGGATAAATAACAAGACGTCTCCAACCCACATAAGATGCAACCGAACTTAGATGCCAAATTCGACGTTTTGCTACTTTCTATAAAGGAGCATGTCCTTGTCGTCTCCAGGGACTTTATCTCCCAGCCTAGACTAACCTACAAAACCGTGTCCTGGCAAACCTGGTTATCTTGGATGAAGCGAAATTCCCCAAGTTCACTGAAATTGTACATACGGAGTTGTTGTATGATGGCACCATTCAATCGGGACAAGTTCTTGAGGCGAACTCCAAGGGCGTCGTTCAAGTGTTCGAAGGTACCTTGGGCATTGATGCTAAGAACACTCTTTGCGAGTTCACTGGTGGCATCTTGGGTACAACTATCTCAGAGGACATGTTGGGGCGTGTATTCAACGGCTCTGGCAAACCCATCGACAAAGGACCCTCACTTTTAGACGAAGATTTCCTTGACATCCAAGGTCAACCCATCAATCCATGATGTCGTATCTACCGCGAGGAAACGATCCAGACTGGTATCTCTGCTATTGACGTGATGAACTCTATTGCCTGCGGCCAAAAGATCCCCATCTTCTTGGCTGCTGGTCTGCAGCACAACGAAATTCCCGGTAAATCAGTACACGATGATCATGAAGACAACTTTGCCATCGTTTTCGCTGCTATGGGTGTGAACAGGGAAACTGCTCGTCTCTTCAAGCAGAACTTCGAGGAGAACGGTTCCATGGAGAACGTGCATCTGCTTTTGAACATGGCCATTGATCCAACCATCGAACGAATAATTACGCCACGTTTGGCCTTGACCGCAGCTGAGTCTTTGGCCTACCTGTGCGAGAAACACATCTTGGTTATCCTCACCGACATCTCTTCGCACGCTGAAGCTTTGGGTGAAGTATCCATTGCCCGTGAAGAAGTGCTTAGTCGTCGTGGTTTCCCCAGTTCTATGAACACAGATTTGGTCACCATCTACGAACGTGCCGGACATGTTGAGGGCCGTAACGGTTCGATTCTTACTATGCCCAACGACGATATTACCCATCCAATTCCTGATTTGACTGGTTACATTACTGAAGGATATATCTATGTTGATCGTCAGTTGCACAACAGACAGATTTACCCATCAGTCAATGTGCTGCCATCGCTGTCACGTCTACGATCAGTGAGGGCATGACTAGGATCACTCTGATGTCTCAAATCAGTTATACGCTTGCTACACCATAAGTTTTGATCCTTCTTTGACATTAGAATTGTCCTTAATAAAAATAAATTCTTGGTTACTGTCCGAAGTGGCGGGTCGTAAAATATGAAACAAATCCAAAATTCAAAAACCCCAATTGAATTCTTAAAGTTCGATTAGCCACGTTGCACTTCGAACACCTTCCACTCTCTTCCACCGCCGTTAATACAGATAAATGGATGGTGTACGAAGTGGAGAGTTACAAATCCAAATTTGTATGAATTCAAGGAAGATGCCCATAGGCATTTGGCGTTTCAGTATAGACAAGAAATATTTGTCATTGCTGTCCGCTACATGGATTTAAATGGATGGCCAGGAACCAGATGGTAATTTTTTTATCGTCATACTGAGCTTTGCGTAGGAATCGCTTGCAATGCCGACTAGCCATGCCGCAGGGTCTACTTTAAAATTTGCATATGTCGACAAAACGAACCATTTCGCCAAACAAATGACCTAACTAAGTTGAAACCATTTGGGTGTGGCTTGGTTGGTGTTTTCAGAAATAGCAAGTGAATCTTGCTCAGTTTAATGGACTTTGCAAGCAGTATATGATTCCAATAAGTACAATCATTCTCGCCTTCCTCAAACATTCAATATGCATCACTGGTGGACTTTCTCTTTTTCGCAATTTCATTTTTAGTCTCCACTTTGCGTAGACCAAAAGGAATTGCAAATGCATCAGCATTACACTATCATAATCGTCATCGGTCACCACCATAATGACCACTACGCACCGATCCGTCCGGCATTATGATCAACTACCATCATCAGCAGTTTTGACCAGTTATACAACTTGTGCTGCCTGCCGCGGAAAACACACACACACACATCTCAATTAGATAAGACGATCACGGATGGAAATCTGCATACGATCAGCAGCAGCAGTAGAGTCACTCAAACGACAAACATTTTACGCGCGATGTCAGCAATCATGTCAGGCGGTCCTACTCTGTCAAATCCATCACTCCTCACCAATTTGTATGTCAGACGAGTATTTTTCGCATCCATCAGCATACTCGGATGCGTCCAGTCACGAGCGGACATACGCTGCTGGTTCTTTATGTTCATCCGATCTATGTCAAGCTTGTGTACATGTTCTGTCACATTTATGTCACAATACATTCATCTGACATGACAGGCTCCGAGCCGCCGCCATCATCATCATCATCATCATCTCCACCATCAGTGGTCAACAAAAAACTCGCGCGCACACAGATACACAGGCTCCGGGGGAAAATTGTTGAATTAATTGACAGCGAACACGCCTCAGGGGCTTTTTGACAAAGTGCTGCGTCAAATTACTAACAAATTCGCACTTAATTCGTACGCTTTAGAGCCGCGATCTGTAGCGCGCACGTTGGAGTTCCAGAAACGCTGATGCAGTGACAGACAGTGGCATGGAGCGGTAGAAACATTCTTTAAGTGTTTCTTCCTTTTTTGTTGCGCGCGCCGAGTTTAGGAATGCGAGGCACGTTCGTGCGGAGAATTGAGACGTAGGCGCGCATGCGCATTGCATTCATCATGACCACTCTTGGGCTTGTTGGGCTTTCTTTGCGTGATCATTGTGGTGGACGACAGAGACTTGAAAACTCCAGTGAAGGCATGGTGAGAATAGATGAACGACGTGACGTCGGACTTTTTTCTAAGACCAATATCGGCGTAACCGCACATGGGCGCCTGCGCGCATACAACAATGTCATTGAGAAGGAGGAAAACAGAATCTATTTTGACTTTGATTCGCAATTTCGCTATTGACTGTGTCAGCTCGGTTAGACGTATGGACACCACTGTGACGCCTTTGGAACAGTTGGTGGCTGGCAATGCATCTGAACGTTGGGGATTGTCCATGGCTATTGGAAAAAGAAATTAAGGAACGTGCGATGGAATAACTGAAAGTGTTACATTGTCATTGTATGTCTGTCTGATGGCTATGGCTTGGTTAACATGGATGATTTGTCCGTTAATTAGGAAAAGACTTTGGATTGTGGATGTACTGCTTTGGCTAGTTTATGGAATCAAGGCAGTCTATGCGCTGACCAGCGACACACGACTTAAGAATTTCATAGCTTTGCATTGGAAGTAGTTGGCGCTTCCGATCAAGTAGGTTATCGTTGTGGGATCTTAAATTTTGAGAAGAGTTAGTCGGAGAGTCGGTTCGTGTCGTTATGTCCATCCCAGTAGCTAGTACAAAACTCGTTCAAAGGACAGGCGTGCCTGCTAATCGGAGAGTTCAAGATCAGACTGTTAATGGGGTTCCCTTCATATTCAGTGGATGGAATGGTTCTTATAACCCTGTGTCCCTGAATTGAGACAGTCTCTTCCCACTTTTTGGTAAACGAAGGAGAAGGGTGGCAAATCCTGTTTCGAAGTAATGGGTCGCAGCATACTCCTGTTCAAAGTCTAGAGTTTCCAGCCCGACCATGTGTAGGTCTCCCAGCTGAGCAGTAGCTATTTTAAATATTTCAATTCACCAAATCCCTAGAAGTATTTAGAGCACAGCTTGTCATGATCCGAATGCTAACCTCCGAGACAACTCCAGATAGTTCTCAAATTTGTTTCAATTAAAACGGAATAAACTTGAAGGATCTGAAGGAAACCGGTGGCCAGTCATACCTCTACATTCCATTTATCATGACAGATGATGCCACCCACATCGAAGCTAGGTAATTCTTAACACACAGCTTGGTCCTCTCTTACCCTCGAGATCAGACCTTAGTTGCATGGGTGCAGGATATCAATTTCGTAAGTCAGAATGTTTAAATGTTCAGAGTCCATGGCAGAACTGCTCGTTCTATCGTTGCTCTGGCGAAGCTTACCGATCAAACTCTTTGTTGTCAGGAAGACGTGAATTTTATCACTGCTCGCTGCTAGGAGAAGCAAAATCCTTTGTTCTTAGCAATTCAGAAAATAATTTGTCAAAGGCAGCACTTCTGCTATTCACTGGGCCATTCGCTATCTGATTGCTTTAGAATTCTATTTTGTTTGGACTACAGAATGAGATCCTGTGGACAAGATATGAATATGAATGCTATAGACAGACATTTATAAGTAACCAGGTAGGCCACATACTCCTTTTGGGACTGAGCTGGTCTTTGTACTGGATTTCAAGCAATTTGTAGTTTATTCTCGGCGCAGGTCATATGACACATTCCCGCTCGACCCCGCTGAGGGCAGTGGAAGAGGATAGATAAATGGGAATGAAGAATAGGCCTGGCTATCAGTTAATCACAGGGTTTATGTGGACAGTAGAGTTAATAGTTTATCTGGAAAAATATTCAGTCCAGGCAAGGATGAAGGGGCAGTGGGCACCTTCAAAGCTTTTAAAGCTCCCGGAGGTGACGCTTTGTTTCCAGCACTTCTACAAAAGTCAATTGATCTCATCCTGCTGGGATTGACAGCTTTATTTAGAGCCAGATACAACTGGCGACACATACCACCCACCTGTCTCGAATCAGTACGCATACAGGAAGGCAAATCTATAGTAGGTGCCCTTCATTATCTCGTCAAAAAGATAGAGGGAACACTCAGTTCAAATGAAATAGCTTTGTGTGTATTTCTTGACATCAAGTGCGCGTTCGATAATACTGGTTACGACTCGATCGCAAGGGCGATTAATAGCAGAGGTATCGAAGAATCGACCAACCAATGGATTAGGGCCATGCTGGTAAGTCAATTCATTACTTCCTCCTCTGGGGGAGTGTCGGTGTCCATAACTGCAGCCAAAGGCTGTCCTCAAGGTGGAGTTCTTTTCCCCCTGTTATGGTCAATAGTCATCGACAACTTGTTAGTAGATCTTCACAGATCAGGCTACACTACAGTCGGTTATGCTATTGTCGGACTAAGACCCCTACCAATCTTCATTAGGAAGATGGCTGCTAGATATGCAATCCATCTGCAGCTAGATTATGAGTATAAACTAGGTGACCTAGTGGGACATTTAAAGATACTCAACTCAATCCCTAAAAGAGCCATGGTCTGCATTATAGGAGATATTGTGGTCAGGCAGCATTGCTTCGGTAGGTTATTAGATGTTGAAATATTGGACCGCGGAAATTGGTCCAATGGTGCTCCAACACTGGACTCTAGAAGTCTGGTCTGGTTCACCGATGGTTCGAAAATGGATTCTGGATTTAGAGCTGGGATCTTTGTACCCAACACTAAGATTTCGTTACCTATTGATACGACCCCCACTGTGTTTCAGGCTGAAATCCATGACATTGAGATCTGCGCCAGACACAATTTCCGCAAGGGGATCAAGAGCGCTAGAATAAATACATATCTTTTCAGATAGCCAAGCAGCACTTATGGCACTATCGTCCAACTTAATTTACTCTAGAACTATGAAATGCTCCTATGATGCATTAAAAGACATTGCCAAATACAACAGCGTAAAACTCGGTTGGGTCCCTGTACACCAAAGGATTGTGGCAACGAATCTGCAGATGAGCTTGCTAGGGCTGGCTCAGAATCTGTGTTCATAGGTCATGAACCTTATTGTGGCATCAATTGGGCGACAGCTACAACGCTGATTAACGAATGGGAAAACAAACTTCGTCTTAACCACTGGACTAGTGGGCCAGGTCTAAGACAATCCAAACGATTAATCAAGCCTTACTTACCTATAAGGAAATTCTTAACTTAGATAGGGAATGCATTAAGAAGCATGTAAGCTTTCTAACTGGCTATTGCGGCCTGAGATACCACCTCAACAAGTTGAACCTGTGTCAAGAGAAGAACTGTCGGTTATGTTTAGAACACATTCTTTGTGAATGCCCGGCACTACACTGGTTAAGGAAACGTATTCTCTACAAGGAGATACTTACTTCAGTGGAACTGAAATGCTCCACAACTAAAGACATACTCACTTTCATAAGGGAGGTAGTACATCTGTTAGATTAAGTCCAACTTCAGGTCGCAGTGTCGTTGCCACTCGGGCATGGGTTGTACAAGAGAAAAAAAAAACCTTGATTTGACGTTCTATTTGGATGGAAAATCGTGAAGGAGATACACATTCAATTTCAATCCTTCTGTCCCTTCTTGTGCCACTACTTATCTATAAGATACCAACGAAGATAGATACATCTTTGAAAACGATGTGCCCTTAGTAGATCTATACGGCATACCGCATTACTGCTCTACGTTCTCTTTACCTTATAGAGCCAACGTACTTCTTTGGTCTATCTTAGGTACATATAGGATCACACCCCAAAGTTTTGAGCTCTTGTTCCTTTCGTAGTTCTTCCTACACACAGGCAGAATGTTTCCTGCCCAACGAATGAGATATTTCCTATCTAGGTTGTTAAACTAAGCACAGGTTTTGACCACATGAACCTCAGCCTGAAGGATGATGGTGAAAGTTTCTATTCAGGATTTTTGAATACGTCCACGTAGCATTTGTTCACATTGTCCTCACATCAGAGTATCTATCCAAAATCACAAGCGAGTTCTTGACACCCTCTTTGATTATTGATATGCTTCTCAAGATCACCTTCTAGTGTTGCTGGTTCCTCTAGCCCTTGCAGCAGATGCATGCCAGTCGTTGCACCTTTCCAAAGTTTTCTTCGTCGATCTTCGTCACTTCTTCCAGAGAAGATTACTATCTATCCCTCCTCAGTATCGACTGTCCAATTCCTTAGCATCTCACACAGTCAATCTAATGTCTAATAGTTCAACTGAACAGAAGGCTCCTTCTATGACTATGAAGAGGTCTGTTTCCTTCTAGTCGTTTGCATCCAGGGTAGTCCCATACATAAGTTCATCTTTTCTTCTGAACGAGATCATGCTATCTACCTCAAGAAAGAATCACTAAAACAAAAAAAAAGCAACACTCACTTTTGGATACCAAGAGCCAAAAGCCTTCGACGTGATCAAAGAGGTGTCGCTACAGAGAGTTCCATATACGAGTAGTAGAACAGAGATGTGATAATCAGGGCAATGTACGAATTTTAAGTGCTCCCTGTTATCGATCTTTGTTGAAATAACCAGTTATTCCACGGTATTTCCAAATGACGCATGAATTCTATCATGTTTCCGGTGGTATAATCAGCTGAAGAACAAGCTAACACACTCGATTAAGTGCGCCTTAAACCCAAATATCAAGGTAATTCATCGAAAACATGAGGTTACGATCGACCTGATAGAGATCGATGCATAATCGGCATTTGCCACCTGCTGAGCTGTTTATAGAAATGTTTATATTCGGTTGTATCAACTTTGAAAAGTGCTTTAATTACCCTAGATTCTGGTTATTGGCTTTGATCCCAAAATACTTTCTGAAGTGCTGCTACATGGGTTTTTTTGTTTTTGTGTTTGGCAAGTCAGAGTCTTTGAACCTAACCCGGAGGGACGACGCAGTAAAGAACCTCCTCACCGTAGGTGGCGCGCACAAGTTCAAGGAGACCTCGACCAACTTGGAGTGCGCAACTGGAGGCAATTTGCTTAAGACCAAGCTAAATGCAGAGGCTTGTTGGTTGAGACCCAGGTTCATCCCGAACTGTAGCACCACCTAAATAATTAAGTAAGAAGGTGAGCATCTTTTTAAGACGAAACTGAGCTCGTACTGAGTGACCGTGTAGGATTTCAACCCACTAAACCCACCTCCCCTTCTACCCGTGATTCTCGTGGCACTGCCGTCAAGCATTTTACCGCGAGGGGGATCTTCAGCCTTAGGTACTCAGCTCGTTCGTGCTGGCAGCCTTCTGCGCTGCATTTCGCCGTTGCTTCTGTCTTCGCTGCCTATTGATAATGGTTACTACAGTGTTGCTAACTGCTTCCCAGGCATCTTCTCTGCTCATCATCTGTGTGGTGGTGCTGTCTGGGGTTAGGTCCGCACCCAGTTTTTTTATCAGCAGGTGTCGCTCTTCATAGTATCGTGGACAATGAAACATGATGTGTTCCGCATTCTCCACTTCTTCCTTGTACATTGGGCAATGGGGGTTGTTGTCGAGTTGAAACCTGTGGAGGTAGGCTCTGAAGCAACCATGACCAGTAATCATCTAAGTCAAGTAGAAATTCAGTTCCCCATGCTTCCTATTGATCCAAATGTCTATATTGGGAATTAATCCCTTCGTCCACCTGCCGTTATCAGAGTGATCTCATCTCTCCTGACATTCATACAGACTTGTCCTTGGTGGTGCCTCAGTGATACTTCGACTCATCGCAGTTGGTGCCGGTGTCCTGCTGGCACAGTATTTCAATTTGGGCTTCTTTAGCCAAAAATTCTATTGGTACTATGCCAGCCACCACACATGCCGCCTCGTAGGAGGTTGTTCCGAAGGCGCTGCATACTCTCAACGCATTGATTCTGTGAGCTTCCTTCAGTATGACTTCATCTGCATGGCACAAGCCCATATTTGGGAGCCGTAAAGCGTTAACGACGCCGCAACTTCTGCTAAGAGCAGCCTCATCTCTTGTGCTTTGGTCCACCGATATTTGGCATGATCCTCCCCGGGGCAGCCGTTGCCCTTGCTGCCTTCTCAGCTGCAAATTGCAGATGCTGTTTAAAAGTTACCCTTGCATCTATAGTAATGCCAAGGTACTTTAGCTCTAGTTTGGAAACTACCACGTGATCGCCCACGGTTAGTCTTTAGCCAAAAATGCTATTGGTACCATGCCATCCACCACACATGCCACCTCGTAGGAGGTTGTTCCGAAGACGCTGCATACTCTCAACGCATTGATTCTCTAAGCATCCTTCTGTATGACTTCGTCTTCATGGCACAAGCCCATATTTGGGAGCCGTACAGCATTATCTATGCCGCAACTCTTGCTAAGAGCAGTCTCCTCTTGTGCGTTAGTCCGTCGATATTTGGCATGATCCTCTCCGAGGCTGCCATTGCCTTTGCTGCCTTCTCAACTGCATATTGCAGATGTTGCTTAAAAGTTACCCTTGGAATTTGGTTCTATAGTAATGCCTAGGTACTTTAGCTCTAGTTTGGAAACGACCACGTGCTCGCCCACGGTTACTCTTATAGTCTCCATGACTCGCCTGCTGCTGATGAGCACTACTTCTGTCTTCTTTTCTGCAAGTTGTAGGCCCATGCGTACTAGCCAGTCCTGAACCATCCTGATAGCTTCATTGTAGTCATGGTATAATTCTTCAAGGAGTTTGGTCACAACAACGATTACCATGTCGTCGCCGAAGCCTTTCATTTTCGAAGACCTCAAAATTCTACGTGTGAGAGCGTCATCATACATTAGGTTCTACAGTAGCGGTCCTAGTACGGAGCCTTGGGGCACACCGCCTGTAACGTTATACTGCCTCGTTCCATCGTCGGTGTCGTAGTGCAGTATACTATTTCTGAAATAGTCCGTCATTATCTTCCGCAGGTAGCAGAAGTGCTTGCAGGATATTTCTCCAGTTTGAGGTGTTGAAGGTGTTCTTCACATCCAGCATGATGATTGCCCAGTACTGTGTACTCCCGCACTTCCGTCGTCTTCCTTCGATGGATTTTTTGTCGTATTCACGACGTCGATGGCGTCGATCGTAAAACGTTCCTTACGGAACCCATACTGGCGATCTGCGAGGCTACCTGCCTCATCGATTGCGCTCTCTAATCTATCACTTATGATGCGCTCCAGTATCTTCCCCACGGTGTCTAACATACATAGAAGCCTATATGGTGAGGGACCCTGTGGTGATTTATTCGTTTTTGGTAGAAAGACTAGTCTTTGTTTCTTCCACTAGTCGGAGAATACTCCTTCCTTGAGACAGGTATTGTAAACTTCTGCAAAGATGTGTGGGCGCCAACTGATTGCCGCTTTACACGGGCTATAGGCTATGCCACAATGTATGTTATATTGTATATCGCTTCTTATTTGTACCTCTACTCTCGTTAGGCATACTATGCTATTGAAAGAGGAGATCATCTGCAAACCTTTCTTGGAAACCATCGAATTGTCTCGTTAAAACGAAAAAGACTTTATGGGTAAAACTAAAGATAAGTTGCTCCGATGTCTACAGAAAGGAAGGTTAGTGCGTCGCTTAGCATCTTTTTGGAAGAGTTTGCAGTTTCGGTTGTGAGTATGCAAAGCAGACATTGGATTTTGATTTCTTTTTTTTAAACTATAAAGTATACACGTGACGAGTAAATATGAATCTCGGCTGCTCAGGAGCTTTCCCGAGTACGCCTGGCTCTGCTCTAGACGCTTTGCTGAACTTACCTCCCCTTGATACTTATATCATGGGTTGCACTATCAAAGCCATCCATCGTCTTAGGCGGGGCGGTTTTTGGTATACTCCACACTGGAACTTTGATGAACTTGCGCGACACTTATCTTACGACTCCTGTCTTATGGATATGCCGTCTGATGCAATGACACCAGAACTCCAGCTGATGCGCAAATTCAGAGTCGACTTTCCTTGTGTCCAGGACTGGCTTCGGTCAGAATCTGAGCCGGGAATGGAATGTAGTCGTATTTTCACGGATGGTTCCAAAACCAGTCAAGGGTCTGGCGCTGGGGCCTTCGTGGAAGTCGACAACATTAGACTTCACTTCTCGTTAGGCAAATATGCGTCTGTTTTCCAAGCGGAAACTTATGCAATCCTAATGGCCATGAACTATGTTGTGAAGAACAGGTGGAAGGGACGTAGCATTTGTGTCTGTAGTGACAGTCAGGCTGCGCTTAAGGCCTTGCTTAACCCTTTAACCACTTCCAAAATAGTTCGTGAAACCAAAAACTCTTTGAACTCGGTCGCAAGGCTGAATTCTCTGTCTCTTATCTGGGTCCCAGGTCACACTGGGATCTTGGGGAACGAGATCTCCGATGAGATTGCTAGACAAGGCTCAGAGGAGGCTTTCTCCGGTCCCGAACCCGTGTTGGGTCTTCCAGCGTCCTCGGTTAGGGCTTCCATTGACGATTGGGTCTCTCACGAGCACAATTGTGTGTGGCATGACTCTCCAGGTTGCAGGTTGACTAAACGCATGCTCCCGGACGTCTGTAAGAAATCAGCGGCATTC
Organism: Brachypalpus laphriformis; assembly: GCA_945910035.1. Taxonomy (NCBI): domain Eukaryota; kingdom Metazoa; phylum Arthropoda; class Insecta; order Diptera; family Syrphidae; genus Brachypalpus; species Brachypalpus laphriformis. The sequence continues at coordinate 13,184,239 of OX246755.1, forward strand.
TTGCTGTCTCTCAGCAGAAAAGACTGTAGACAACTTATCGGCGTCTTGACAGGCCACTTCGCTTTTGCCAAGCACCTTAACGTGTTAGGCTTAAGTGACACTACAATTTGCGACGCTTGTGGCGAAAGTGACGACACCGCGGAACATTATCTCTGTGAGTGTCCGGCATTTGCTCGTATCAGGTGGCAGATCTTCGGTGCGGATGTGGTGAGTGCTGGTACTGTAAGCTCCTCATCACTGAAGTGCTTGCTTGGCTTTCTTCGAAAGTCAAGGAAATTCCAACAAAATGGGTAAATCAGGGTTTGCTCTCTGGCAGTACAATGGACCAGTTGCGTCTGAGTGCTCCAGTCGAGTGTTTCCTATCCCGACAAAAAAAAAAAAAAAAAAAAAAAAAAAAAAAATATGAATCAGAATATCTGATAAATGCCCTCACTACCTCCTATGGTATGACACCATCCTTTTGTTCAAGTTTAACTCGACAATTTTTCCATAACAGGGCTCTATCTCACCAATCACGCGTATAATTTCGGCCTTTAGCACTGGAATTGTCTGATGTCTATTGATGTCAAATCACAAGATCTCGATGGTCAATTGAAGTCACCAAATCGAAAGTTAATCCGACTTCTGAACTTTCATCGCAGTTGATTCATTATGTTGCCTATTGTACGACATATCGTAGAGCCTTGTGGTATCCCATGACTGCCAAGTCTTTGCCATGCAATTCACACCATTAGATTTCGATCGTCGTAACAGCATAACCGACAACATTTTACAAGAAGGGCGGTCCGATAGCTCCGCTGTCAAACAGAATGACCCATTCCACATAGGCGATGATAGTCAACCTTTCCGTCCACCTGATCGAAGCGAAGTGAAGATAGCAGTATCCAACCTGAACTTAAACAAGGCTGCTGGACCTTTCGACTTACCGGCCGAACTTTCAGGGCAGTTTGTGATGCATTGGTAGAGAGCGTACACCAACTCATCTCCAAGATTTGATCAGACGACTATATGCCTTATGAATGGAATCTCAAAATCATTTGTCCAATCCACAGGAAAGAAGACCCCCTCAACTGTGACAATTATAGAGGGATCAGTCTCCTTAACATTGCATACAAGATCTTTTCTGTCAAATTGTGCGAACGCCTGGAACCTTTCGGTGCGATTTCAGGCCAGAAAGTCCACTATCGATAAAATCGTCAGACTTCGGCAAATCCTGTAGAAAACTTAAGAAGTTCAAAGTGATACTCACCATCTTCTTATTGATTTCAAGGCCATCTCGAACAGCGTCTATAGAGGAGAGCTATTTAGACCCATAGCTAATTTTGCCATCCCTGCCAAGCTTTTCGGTCTGTGCTGGATGATGATAGAGAACGCTCGCTGCTCCATCAAGGTTGAGAATGATCTCACCGAGACTTTTGATGTCAAGGAAGGTTTCAAACCATTGTCTTGACATTTTCCAACAGGGCGTCGCACTCTGAGGAAACAGACCGCCACCATACAGCTGCCAGGAAACTAGGCCCTTACATGCTATTGGTGTAAGTAGCAGTCCCACTCCATATTCCCGCGGGCTTGTTGGAACAGAGCATTATAATGTTACGCGTTGGGGACTGGTACTCGCCCGCATCTGATCATTTTACTTCACTAACCCCCAAAATGTCCAATTTGTATCGCAAGAACTCTTGCGTGCTGTGGAGGAATCTGGCGTTGTAAAGCCGAGTCAAGAAATTCTCGAAACAAATCTTAGTGCGAGCCAAAAGTTGTCATCATGTAATCATCCCTTATCCGAGGCGTATTATCAGCTTTTGCGGCCGTCAAGTTTCGATAAAGCAGTGTGCTAACCCACGTTACCTAGACAGTTTACGCTAAGCCGGTCGCACTTGCCTGAATGTATAAAGATTCATACATAAGTTGCCCCGGGACCACCACAAGAATGCTGGGAGATGCAACCATCCGGAGAAGAGTTTGCAGAGGAACCCCTCAATGCAGAGTTATGTCTCTTTTAATATGGCTTCTTGTAGTGGATGAAATCTTGGTAACACTGAAGGAAATTGGCTTCAACGCAACGGTCTATGCCGATGATGTGGTTATCCGGATTTCAACGTAATTTCCTCCGGTTCTAAGTTAAATGCTCAATGCAATGTGGGATGTGATGAATTATCCCTTTCCCTCAGGCCAAATTCTGGCCCATTTTTTTAAGAAGGTATATACCTAAATCACAATTTGGTGGTTGTGGCCAACCCAGTTAAGGACTCAACCTAGCACTACAACTGGTGGATAACTAGGTCAGTAGCAAGGGTTGTGAATGAACCCTTACAAACACGGAGGTAGTTCTTTTCGAAGAGATCGGCGGCAGTCAATTCCTTATGGAGGAAAATAGAAGATGAAGCCACCGGCCGAGCAAATAGACTCTGGGTTCATCTGGACACATGCGCAACGGCCAGGGCGCTATGGCCGGCCTTTAGCAAAAAGAGATCAACCTCTCTGGTGAAACTTAGTCAACATAACACACGGGTCATTTCCGGCATAATTATTGGTCACTGTGCTATTTTCATTCATGCAGAACGACTTGGTATTCTGCACAACAACTGTTGTAGAAGTTGCAGGGACGAAGAAAAAATTGATTCTGTTCGCCACCTGCTGTGTGATTGTCCTGCCCTATCCGTCAGAAGAATGAGGACTCTTGGTAGTTATTACTTCTTGGAGCTGGAGGACTTGGATAATGTTAAGCTTATGGACCTCCTGAGATTCATATCACTATCTGTGTGGTTCTAACAGCAAACCATCTCTATATTCTTTCCAGGGTTAAATGATTGGGCACAATGAACCCGAACTGTTGGTCTAAGTGAGCAGCAATTCTTTTGTCACAAGGCACCCACCCATCTACCTAACCTAACCTTACCTAAGCACTTGATCACGAACTTGGTTCTTACGCTTTCCATGATCAGTTGTTTCCCATTCACTCATTCTAGATATGTGAGGGCAAATTATAACATCCTTCGTTCTCAAGGCTGTACTTCCAGATAGTGCTTAGGAAAACATCTACTACACATATAGGCAAGGTGAACTCCGTGACCCTGTTGTTGTAGCTTCCAATTCATTACAAACTTCCAGTCCTGTCAATATCTCGTGGTTTACCAAACAGACACCCGTTGATTTCTTGGCCTAAATTTCTTTTCTCCATGCAATGCTGCATTCTTTCCACTTCCTTTCAACACCGTTTCGAGCCTCTTCAAGTAAAAAAAAAATTTAATTAATTCACAAACAAGCTGAACAACCCACTCGACAAAACGAGGCTCACACTTCATTTCCCTATCAATAGACGAAATGCGCCTGTAGATACTTCAATCTATCGGCGGTGGCAGTGGTGTGCGGTATAGAACTTCTCATGTCCCCGCTGAAATCTTTGATGTGACAGGCAGCGTCTCAACGCGTGAATCTAGTGTTTGTCACTCCTCTTAGAATCGCACGCTCAATTGTTTCACTAGAATCCGCATTCCACACACAAATAAACCGAACAACAATTAGAAACTTTCCAAACAGATCCGTATTGACGTATCGTCAAACACGGTCATACCGTGCGGTAGCGCCTCATTACAAATTCGTCTTTCAAAACAGACCTCGGTATTTAAGCACCGAATTCTCTGAATTTCACAATTAAATCTGAGAATCACGAGTATCTAACTCCGCAGTTATGTAAGTTATTTGCGTTACAGGCGGCCGACTGCAACAGCTGGATCCATGAGATTGTATCTGACATTGACCTTGCTGCTGCTGCTGATCTGCAATGGGGTGTCGCTTGGCGTACTAAAGTCTGCGCCGCTGATAACCCGTATTCACGCCTGTAACTGTTTGTTAAGTAATTATAATAAATTGTTAAACATGCAGCAATTATTGTAAATTAATTTCTGCCAGGTGAACGGGGGAGGGAGGGAGGCGTGCCACTTGTACCGCGCCGAGAGAAATGTTTCGCTGCATTCCTATCGCTTTATCGTTCGAGCCTTTGACGTTGTCGCACAGATTAGATTGTTTGTAGAGAGTTGCACATTGACAGGTGGTGAGTGTACTGTGATCTCGATTTCAGCAAAAATTATAAAAAATTCCAGATACAGATACTTTGGGGTTTTTCCAACGAACTTTTCGTTTCACCTGATGATCGATTCTGACAGGTTGTGCTTAATTGGTTAGATTTCTTGGTAACCCTTGACGTTCTATTGCGATGCATCACCACTTTGGGGGTAATCGCAAAATAGTAATTAATCGCCAAAGGAGTGGTAACTGATAAGCCACCAAATTATACCCATTTATAGGGGTGCTATTTGGAAAAACCCCTACAATTCACTTATGAACCGGTTTCGGTGGGTTTTCATCCGAAGCGGAAACACATGTTTTTCGGGCTCCAAGTAGGCGGTTAGCTAGAACGCAGAAAGTCGGCTGATCAGATAAGCTTCGGGGTGTTTCTTGGATCTGAGTGAAGTCCATGGGTGTGGGTACACCGAAAGTCACGAGACTATACTCTGTGGCTGATATGGGATTGCATTAGCGCCATCTTTTTAAACGAAACAATATGACGGTGTTGGTATGGTGTTGGTGGTCGAAATAGTCGGCTAATTGTGAATTTTTATCTGCAGGTAACCTGGAATATACAAATTGCTCATTAGTCGATACTAATGTGATTAAGTGCGACTCTTGACAGCTTTTTTTGTTTAATCAGGAGGTAATATCTAGCAAAGGCTTGGCTCTGATTTTGGCAGTCTTTGGTAAGATACGGCAATCAAAAGTGTTTTTTTTTTTTCGTCTCCTTTGGAGGTCGTTTTTGGAAGAACATGTAAGTAGATACGACTTACTTTACCTTACCCTTGTCAAACGGCAGTCGAATGGATAAAAGGATATTAAAACAGTGCTTTCCAATGTAGCAATGCCTTCAAACTCGGGTTTAGTTCAATTGGAAGATCTGCCATACTCTCTTGTGCTTCTTACAGAGATATCTGTGAAAAGGTCGAGACACTCGGTGAAACCAGCAGATTGGTTAAAGTCCTCAAAAGGGGCAAGCCAACCAAACCGGTGTCACTCAGGAAGTCCAATGGCAAGTTCATTGAGATGAAAGCGGAAACTTTTGGTCTTCTGCTGGTGACTCACATTCCAGACAATTAGACAAGTAGGTTGCAGCTTAGCCAGCTTACCCAGGCTTAGCTGGATCTATGACCCGGAACCCTAAGGAGACAGATCCTTAGCCGGTGACTAAGCGAGGCGAGTTCTTTTTTGCACTGTTCTACTATCCTTGAGGATGTAGTGGCAGATACTATAGCCTTGATAGCCGCCTGGCTGTCAGTGAGGATGGCAATGGTATTTTGGGGTGTAGACGTTTGCTTGAGTATGCGGCAGGCCTCACGTACAGCAAAGACTTCCGCCTGGAAGACATTGCACGAATCAGGAAGCCGGTACGACCTGGAAATATTGAAGGATTCAGAGAATATCCCCGAACCGTCGGTGAAAATTGTTGATTCGAACTGACCGTGACGTCATTTCTAAAGTTCACTGTGAGAGTTATATAGTAGGTCAGATTAGCTACCAGATCCTGCGGTAGCAAATTCAGGATACTGCTGTGACCATACGGATTGGTGCACCAGCATCCTGTTTTCCTTAGCCTGACCGCACTACATGATGATAGATGCATAATGTGAAGATCGAGTGGTAGAAGGTGGAGAATAGCGTTCAATGCATCGGTTGGACATGTCCTCATGGCACCCTTTGCGCCTATAGCCGCAGTTCTTTGTACCCTGTTGATAAGTTTGATGTTATAAGCCTTCCTTAGCGCAGGCCACCAGAGTAGCGATCCATAGGAAAGAATGGGACGCACCACGGCAGTGTACATCCATAAGACCATCTTCGGGCGAAGACCCCACTTCTTGCCAAAGGTCTTGCTGCAGGCATAGAAAGCCACACAAGCCTTCTTTACCCGTTGCTCAATATTAAGCTTCCAGCTTAGTTTTGGATCAAGTACCACACCCAGGTACTTAGCACTTGGGGATAGGGAGAGTAGATGATTATTTAGCCGTGAAAGCGTAAAAGTCGGTATTTTGGTTTTAGTGGTAAAGAGCATCAGTTGAGTTTTGCTTGTGTTGACGCTGAGTCCGCATCCAGTGGCCCATGAGCTAATCTTGCCCAAGGCACCTTCCATAATCTCACTGATTACGGATGGAAATATCCCCGATACCAGTATTACCACGTCATCCACATACGAGACAACCTTATCTCTATCCTTATCAAGTCTACACAAAATTTTGTTGAAGACCATAAGCCATAGAAGAGGAGAAAAGACCCAACCTTGAGGAGTTCCTCTAACAACAGATTTGGTGGAGCTGCTGTTGCCGAGATTCGATTGAATGATTCTGGTTTTTAGAATTGTCAATATCCATTTGCTAATAAACTCTTCCACACCCAGTTGGATCAGAGCTTCCTGAATCGATTCCGTACTGAAGTTATTGAAGGCACGTTCAATGTCTAAGAAGGTAACAAGGGTATATTGTTTGAAATGGATTGTCTTTTCTATCGTTCGCACAACTTCGTGGAGCGCCGTCTCTGTCGATCGCTTTAGTGTACGCATGTTGAGGTTTGGATAGAAGGGATGTATCTAGGGTATTTCGGATATGTATATCTAAGATGCGTTCCAGTGTCTTTAAAAGAAAAGAGGATAAGCTAATGAGTCTGAAATCTTTTGCGGATCCATGACCCCGCTTCCCTGATTTCGGGATAAACACGACACGAACACGCCTCCAGCTCAGGGGAACGTGGTTTAGGAGAATACAGCTTCTGTATATCGGAACTAGCCACGGGACCACCTGGTCCAGTGTTTTTTTGCGGCATAATAGGGAGAATGCCGTCAAGACCGGCCTATTTATAGCGAGAGAAGCTGTTAATAGGCCAGGAGGTGTTAACGGCTGAAATTGTTGTCTTAATGTCATTCCAGGAAGAAGATTGCGCGACCTGAGCTACTGCTGGGAGGGCAATCTCATTACTACATCCTGGAAAGTGTGTTTGCATTAAAAGTTCCAGCAACTCGCTAGAGGAGTCCGTCCAAGTCCCATTCGGCCGTTTAATAAAGGACGGGCTAGAATGCTCCTTGGACAGAATTTTACTCAGCCTGGCAGAGTCTTTTATGGTCTCAATGCACTGACAGTAGTCTTTCCAAGCAAGAGACTTGGTACTTTTAATGGGTTTCTTGTATTCCTTCAGACAATCCTTATAAGGTTGCCAGAACTTGTGTTTAAAGCAGACATTGAATATTTCTCTAGTTATCTTCCTCAGATTAGATAGATCTTCGTTCTACCAAGGGGGAAATTTTGTCTTACTATATTTAATAGGACACGAAACCTTAAAAGCCGCACCCATGGCTGTTTCGAAGGTCCTGATTTTGGCGTCTAGTTCCTCAACTGATTCAATTTCCAAGTCGGGTATTCTATGAAGTTTTGATTTAATGACCTGACCAAACTTCTTAAAGTCAATTCTCTTAGGGTTTCTAAATGGCTTGGGAGCCTTAACCTCGAGGCACACATTGTGGAGAATCCATCTGTGGCCAGTTAACTACTCTAAGGATATTATTGTTGGTTTCGAGAGTGATGTCTAAAACTTCCTCCCACCCTCTGAAATTTTCCGTACTCGGAAAAACGAAAGTTGGAGTGTTACCCACGTTACAAACAGAGAGGTTGGACATTACTAGAAAATCATACAAGGACTCACCGCGTTCATTGATTTCGCTTGATTCGCTCCCCAAGAGTTCCAGACCCCCATAAGTCTGACCTTCTTCTTACTGAAACGTATCATACGACTGCGGTCTTGTGGATATATCGCCTGATGCAATGACACCAGAACTTCAGTAAATACGCAAACTCAGAGTCGACTTTCCCTGTGTTCAGGACTTGCTTCGGCCAGAGTGTAAACCAGGAATGCAGTTGTATTTCCACGGACAGCTCCAAGACGAGTCAAGGGTCTGGGGCCGGTGTCTTCGTGAAAGACGACAACATAAGACTTCTTTTCTCGTTAATCAAATATGCGTCTGGTTTCCAAGCTGAAGCTAATGGCCATGAACTATGTTGTGAAGAACAGGTGGAAGGGATGTAGCATTTGTATCTGTAGTGACAGTCAGGCTGCGCTTAAGGCCTTGCTTAACCCTTTAACCACTTCCAAAATAGTTCGTGAAACCAAAAACTCTTTGAACTCGGTCGCAAGGCTGAGTTCTCTGTCTCTTATCTGGGTCCCAGGTCACACTGGGATGTTGGTGAACGAGATCTCCGATGAGATTGTTAGACAAGGCTGAGAGAAGGCTTTCTTAGGTCTCGTACCCGCGTAGGGTCTCCCTGCGTCCTTGGTTAGAGTTTCCATTGACGATTGGGTCTCTCATGAACACAATTGTGTGTGGCATGACTCTCCAGGACGTACGAGTAGGTTGACTAAACGAATGCCCCCGGACGTCTTAAAGAAATCAACGGCATTCTTGTTATCTCTCAGCAGAAAGGACTGCGGACAAGTTATTGACGTTTTGACAGCCCACTTCGCTTTCGCCAAGCACCTTAACGTGCTGGGCTTAAGTAAAACTACAATCTACGGCACTTGTGGAAAGAGCGAGGGCACTGCTGAATATTACCTCTGTAAGTGTCCGGCATTTGCTCGTATCAGGTGGCATACCCTCGGTGCAGATGTGGTAAGTGCTGGTACTGTAAGCTTCTCATCACAGAACTGCTTGCTTGGTTTTCTTAAAAAGACAAACAAATTGCAATAAAAGGGGTAAGCCAGGAGTTTGCTCTCTGGTAGTATAATGGACCAGTTGCGTCTAAGTGCTTCAGTCGAGCGCTTCCTATCCCGACATAAAAAAAAAACACTGTCTTGTACTCAAAAGCAATTCCTATAGCTCTTGTTTGTCTAACAAGCTTTACTCATTTTATACCTGGAAACTGCTGCATGGTCATGTCTCTGAATTAAGCGAACGACCGCCATTTAACCCATCTGCCAGATCATGTAATTCTTCATACGACGTGCCCCCGAAGAGAGGCCAGCGAAAAGGGCATAGTTGTCGCTACCAGTGCCAGTCGACAGAAATGGAGCTACTCTTCCTAGATATGCCTAATACTGTCGCCTTTTTGGCGGCTTACAGAATAGGCAAGATCTCCGCTTAAAAGACGCTGTACGGATCTGATACCAGTGCCCTGTTCCTTCTTCGATCCATACAGACGGGCGACTGCAACAGCTAGATCCATGTGATTGTATCTGACATTGATTCATCGGTGTAATTTACGAAATCCAAGTTTGAGGTCTTTCAGAGATTCATATGGAATATCCCCGATTGAATTCTAATAACGGGGTTGTGCACTTACTTTTTATTTTGACCGTGTGGGCTATTGACCAGTTTTTGGTTCCTTTGAGGCGTACCACGTGGCTTTGCAGCAAATTTTTTTACGAATAGATCTAAAGGCTTCATCATAGGTATAGCTTCTGAAAACGGGGTGGATGTGGTCTTAAGTGTTCCAGTAGGTAGGCCACTTTTTGTACTTTTGTTACCAGCATGCAGTTGCTGGGTTTTTTGATTGCTACACACCTTAACTTAGCAACCGTAGGTTACTGTGGTTCTGGGTACAATCAGTCTCTGATCTTTGGATATGGTCCCCAAGATTTACTACAGATTGGATTACATGTGAAGAGTGCTGGTGTGCGTCTTCTTGTCCCTTATGCTAGGTTTAGCCTCCAGTTCTGAAGATAACTAGTTCCATAGTTCACAATGCCTGCAATCCTGGGAACACATAATACCCATTATTATCGAAGAAAAGAAATCTCCTAGGCCATTCGCAGCTTCGCCCCTTATAAATCGCCAGGCCTAGATGGCATACTGCCCATTATGCTACAAAACATGCAAGAGGTAACAATCCCATGGCTCGTGCCGATTTTCAGGACTGCATCCTAAATAACCATGTACCCCACTCATGGAGACGGGTGAGAGTGGTTTTCATTCCGAAGGTGGGGAGGCGCGGACATGAGAACGCGAAAGATTTCAGACCAATCAGTCTGACCTCCTTCGTTTTGAAGACCCCCGAGAGCCTTCTAGACAACCATCTGCGAGATACAATCGAGTCATCTCTCTCCAAATCCCAGCACGCATACCTCAAAGAAAGATCTACAGAAACAGCTCTTCATGAAGTAGTGCTACCTTTTTAGACATAGAAGGAGCTTTTAACAGTGTACACACTGAAGTAATTCTAGAGTCCCTCACGGAGCTGGGCATAGAAACCTACCTAAGCCAATGGATAGTCTCTATGCTCAGCACTAGAACCATTCAGACATATCTAGTAAACAGCACCTTAACCAAATTTGCCAGTAGAGGAACGCCCCAAGCTGGAGTCATCTCACCTCTACTATGGCTAATAGTCATGAATAAAATCCTTTTATGCTTAAACAGAGAAAGAATTAAAGTAGTTTGGTTGCGGACGACATGGTGATTTTAGTGTCGGAACTTTTTCCTCCCGTGATAAGTGAGATCATGGAGAGTGCTCTAAGTAAAGTCACCGCATGGGCCAGAAAGTGTGGACTTGGAGTCAACCCAAATAAAACGGAACTGATGCTTTTCACCACAAAAACCAAACTACCCGACTTCAATCTTCCTCGATTAAACGGTCAGATACTCTCCTTATCTTCCAGCGCTAAGTACCTAGGAGTTGTTCTAGATCCTAAACTTAACTGGAAACCAAACATAGACGAACGAGTAAGGAAAGCATGTATAGCCTTCTATGCCTGCAACAGAACCTTCGGCAAAAGATGGGGCCTGCAACCAAAATTGACCCTGTGGATGTACACAGCCGTAGTACGCCCAATCATTACCTACAGGTCGATAGTATGGTGGACGGCCCTTAATAAAGCCTATAAGATAACCAAACTAAATAAGGTGCAAAGAGCAGCATGCATAGGCACCACAGGCACCCTACGGTCAACTCCGTCAGACGCTCGAACAGTCCTGCTACACATTTTACCCCTAGATCTACATATCACAACCATCTCAGCGCACAGCGCAATCAGACTCAGAGAGTCCAAGTTTTGGACTGCGAAACCCTATGGACACAGCAATATCTTAGATTCTCTACCAGGAGAACTCGTATCGACTCCAACAGACTACATCATCCACACATTGAACTTCACAAAGCGTTTCAATGTACAATTCCCTACAAGAAAAGATTGGCAAGATGGAAAGGCGACCACTGGTTTCGACAGTCTACACCGATGGGTCAAAAATGGACTGTGGGGTTGGTGCGGGTGTTTTCTCGGAGTCCCTGAACATCGCAAGATCGTACCGACTCTCGGACGCTGCCAGCGTCTTCCAAGCGGAAGTACTCGCCATTCGCGAAGCCTGTCGCCAAATCAAGTCACACACAAATACACTACCAAGGCAAAGAATCGCTATTTTAATTGATAGCCAAGCTGCTATCAAAGCCATTGCCTCGGAAACCATTTCCTCGAAATTAGTACTAGAATGCCGACAGGAGCTGGCCTCGCTAGATGGCCAATGCATGGTGACCCTAGTCTGGGTTTCAGGCCACAGCAACGTTGATGGCAACAAACATGCTGACAAACTGGCCAGGCGAGGCTCAGCCCTTCAGTGCTCTTGTTGAACTTGTTCACACCCCGCTTGGAGCAATTTAGGCAAACATCTCCTCAATCTTTCTTAGAAAAGCTAACCTTAAATGGTCTAGATTAACGAACTGCGTCATATCCAGAAAGATGTGGCCTAACTACAACAAGACCAAAACAACCGCCCTATTGAACAGAACGCGCAAAGACATTGCCCGTACAATCGCGATAATCACGGGACACTGGCCGGTAGGAGAGCACGCAGCCAAACTAGGTATCCCATATAATACACACTGCCGTAGTTGCAACATAGCCACCGAAAAGGAAACAATTATCCACTACATGTACAATTGTCCAGCACTAGCTAGGGCTAGACATCAAATATTAAGCAAACTATTCTACAATTCACTTGAGGGGATCTCGGGTAAGAACATAAATGAGCTAACCCTCTTCTTGAACTCCACAGGCTGGCTCTAGATTGTCCTCACCAACACACATCAACATCCAGGGTCGCATGAGTCGTGGTATCAAAACGGCACAACTGTGCTAATTGGGTCTCTGTTTTACAGAACCGCCACTTCTACCTACCTACCCATAGTTATTTAGTATCAACAAATTTATTTAGTATCTGTCTGGTATTTAGTATCTGTCTGGTTACTTATACACATACCAGGCTATGATCTCACATCTTCAATTGCTTCTGTAGCTTGTGCCATGGATATCACTGTCGTGCTCAAACGTCTGTTCCGTTCTAGATCATCTCCCATATGGTGTCTCAAATTGCCGTTCGGAGTCGGCATTAAAACTGTAGGTCCCTTCCATTCGTGTGAAAAATATAACGCACACAACATGAGTGGTGGCGAGAAGCTAGGCCCTGGCACTTTAAAGAGCTGTTGCGCCAAATATATATATGTATATGGTGTCTGTGCATACTGAGAGATGGTTAAGTTTGGACTTTTACAGAACCACCAAGTGTCTTGTGAAAGGCACTGCGATATTCCGTCTCAATCTGAGTACGATGGACTGCAGAATAGTGGTTGGGATAATCAGAGGGTACAATGCATGCGGTCTTCCCACGATCAACATGGTAATCATTGTAGACCCTACGTGGAACTCTTGCCTCGAAGTCGTGGATACAATGCAGCACTTTCGTTGTCAGTGTCCTGCTCTTGCAAGAAAAATACTGTGTATCCTGGGCGTCGATGTCATGGGAATGAATTCAATCCAATCTCTTGACCTAGTTTAAATTGTTTGCTTTATTAAGCGTGCGCAGAAATTTGATTAGGCTTTGCACACTGAGGTTTTAAGTACAATGGGCCGCTTTGTATCTGAGTACTTATGATGATTTCATCCGAAATCCGTCATGTACGTAAAAATCTGCAAAAGTAAGACAAAGGTAGTCAGCGAGAACCGTACAACGTCATACGATGAGGTACATGATGCAGCTACTATAGTGGTTATAGACATGCTAGCCCAGAAGAAGTTCCTACATAGCAGAACGGCGGCAAGAAAACTACAGAAAGGTGAGATCCAAGGTTTCGATTATTCGACGGTTACCAGCTTTCATTGGAAAGAATAGGTCATCCTGATATTCAAATCTAATGGACAAATGTAACTTTAAAGGTTTCTCTGCTCACTGACCTTCCCGAAATATCCATTTAACATCATTCCACTCAACTGCTTAACGAAAACCCCAGATTGTGTTCATAAACTACAAAAAACCTCTTTACACATGCAGAGTATACCCAGTGATTAATGGTACAAAGGATATTTCCCGACCCCGTTCCTTTGAAAATCTACCAAAAATACTCCACACGAAAACATTAATTTCTCGAGAAATTACATTTTCCAACACGCAAGCCTCCACATAACAAAACCCCATTCACTCGCTTATCTCGAAAATTTAATTAGGCACCGACAAGGCTCCCATTTAGCCCAATTCATCACACACTAAGGAACAGCCACCACTTATGTGTATCCAAATGCGAACGAAATTCGATTTTTTTTAGACAACACAACGTGCCACCTTCATGTCCTGGCTTACATAATATGATACGTATACGACCCAGGTACCCCACAACCAGTATCTATCGAAATTTTATTGTGAAACTTAAAATCCTCCAACAACACCGAAGTAGGTACCTTCTACAGTAAATGCCTAACGTACATAGAGCCTGAGAGCTGTGAAAATAAAAAGCCACCACACAGAGTCGGGGAAATTAGGTGGCCTACTTTCGAAAGCATTTCGAAGCCCCCAAAAGCCGGAAGCAAACGAACCGCACCGCACCGCACACTCTATACCACGTGTTGGGCTGGGCTTCAGGATGATGGTGGTGAAGACAAAATGAAACATATACCACAATTTCCGGCAGTTGCAGCTGCAGTAGCAGTAGCAACTGCTGCAGTGGTGCCATGCACACAGCACTCAGGGATAACGTGTATCGATTTTCCACTAACACATACCTGTACTCACACCGTCTCGTTCTCCCAGGTAGGTACATGGGCTCCGTCTTAGGTATCCTCTCATATTTACATGAGTGTACTTCAGCTCGACGATTTGTGAACGAAAAGAGGATGTGCAATGAGTTAATGATTTTTATACTCGTAACCCAAGGATTAAGGCTTTGAATGAACAAGGTGATGCATAAGGCAAAAGGACTACAAAAACAAATCAAGAACCAACTTCAAGTTGGGCAGGTTCTTGATGATTGTCCTTTTGGTGGATTGTGTGTCGCATTGACATTTTGACTAGCAACTGGAAAAGAACCTTGAGATGTGCGTGTTCATGAGTCGTGAAGCACGTAGGCGCTCGAGACTCCATATTTCAAGTTGACAGCTGATTTGGAGATAGTTGAGACATATGCATGGCTGTTTCGGGACTGTTTACAATTAGTACATTCTTAATTCATTGGAGCAACAATTTATCAACTTCGAGGACACGACATGGTCTCTAAGACGCTGAAGTAAAACACTGAGGGACAAGTTAACGATCTCCCTCAAACCCGACCCTGTCAAATGGTCCTTCTTCCGCAATAATAACACAACTTTGTTTTAAAACTTACTTACTTAGGTGGCGGTAAAGTTGGGGGTTAATCTCATCCAACAAGCCTCTTCAGTTGCCATGACTGCCTTCAGTTGGTTTACAGAGGTCCTCTTCCATTTGTTCGTGCCACCCAAAGCGATAGATTTGAAAACTCTACAGGCCGAAGCGTTGACGTCCATTCGCTCTGAATGTCTTAGCCTTCTGAAGCGATGAATTCGAATTGTTGTGGCTAAGGTCGCTGCACAGCTCGTCGTTGAATCTTCTCCTCTAGAGCCCGTCAACACAAACTTCATCGAATATCTTACGGTTCTCTCGACTAAGGATAACTCCGTCCACCCTCCAAGTTTCAGAGTGTCGTAAGAGTCCTTGTCCAGCGCTAGACCACCAAGTTGTCCCTGAAAATATCAATGTGTTCAGCTTATGTAAGTATTTGCACAGATTTAAAAGATTGTGGCTCTGGTGTTCGCTTGGACGATCCTTTCGAGAACGATGTTGAAGAAGTCATATAACAGCGCAACATCCCGTCTAAACCGTTTTTCGGTGAGCATTATCGAGTTTGGCAATGATGCCAATACTTGACATGGCTATACATAGCTCGTCGCTATAAATGCTGTCAACGGTAATGGAGTCTTGTCTCTTAAGGATCGGGTAAATGATGCTGAGGTAGATAGCAGCCTCTTCTTCTTTTTGTTCCTTTTTCAACGAGGTTATGATCCGAAAATAAGGGATCACAATCCTCCCACTTCACCCCATTTCTACTGATCCGCCTGTGGGGTTCGCCTATTCACCTATTCACAGCCTCACAGTAAAGAGAACAAGGAAGGAGGACCCAAGGAGCAAGCTGACTTTAGAGTTTACTATATTAAGAAACAACTGAAGGTTCGTTCACATTTTCCGACGGCAATGTGTCAGGGCCAGCACAACAGCCTTCCGAAGGCTTTACTCGGAAGTTCATTCCCTCAACCGACTTACAGAAAGGCATTTCGAGTTATTCAGGTGGGAAACGAAAATAGTGTAAGCAAAAGTATAGTGTAGAGAAAACCTGATCTAAAAAACAATCTTAGGGTTTCACTTCAGCCAGTTCAACGAAGGCTAGCAGCTCCTTTTCGATACTTAACCCTTGCAACGAAGTCGTGAAAGAGCAGCTGATCATGGTGATCGTAGATGAGGGTGACGAAAAATAGAGAATCACACGCGATTATTGAAGGAGAGTTCTGGAATGGAAATTCAACCTCGGCCTTCTCTCTTTGCGCATGATGGTCCCCATCAAGTCGCTCTTCTCGTTTAAGGAAAGGGGCAACCGGCTGGGTCCTAAACTCCGCTTTTGCTGCCACAAAGAATCTGTGGACAGGTGCTAAACTAGAAGCTGCGAGAAAGGATAAAAAAATGATGAGTTCTCTGATTCAGACCACACAAATGATAGCGTGGTACAGTCACTAGCGTCATTCTTTGTCAAGTATCTACGAAGGTGTGGTGTATATATTTACTCCACCATTTCAGAAGTACAAACTGGTATTGAACGCAGATTTGAGAGGCAACTAAAAACATCTGCAGCATACAGCCTATATGGGTTGATTGACTGCTCTATGAAATAGCCAACATCATTACATGCATACCACTGCTACTCGTAAATATCATAATGGACATGCTGTAAAACAGAAAGACCACCAATTTTCTAGGATCTATGAATCCTCAATCTGTGTCAGTGCCATAAGATCGAAACCTATAAAAGGCGGGCATGAGCGATTTACTGAATAAATGTATTGAGAGCAATCAGCAATTAGTTCCGCATAACGTCATACGATAGCTATCATGGTGCCTGACATTACAACCCAGGGGATGTATCTAGCAGAATGGCAACAAGAACAATAAGCTATACCCTCCCAGCACAGAATTTGAAATGATTTCTAAAAGGGGACGCGAAGAGTTATAGTCAATATCGGGCCATAGATCCGTCGGAAACAAAAATATCTGGATTTCTGCATAATTAACAGCACATGGATGCTTCGAGGTACTTCCATGATTGCAGTTGGACATGTTCTCATGGCCCCGGTGTTGCAGAGGCACGCACTTTTGTGAGTGTCTCCCTTGTTGTGAGTTGACTAGTTCGTTTTGCCCACGCTATCGCCCCATATGTGATCATTGGCCTCACAATAGCAATATATACGTACATCCATCTTAGAATATTTGGAGTAAATCTCCAAGACCGCTATATTCCTGCATATCGTGAGAGCTCGGGTAGCCTTTTTGGATATCTCCTCTGTGTGCTTTTTCCACATACTCGTATGTACTATTTAGGTGTAGTCCTAGATACTTCAGTTCTCTTATTGGTGTCAGTATCAAGCCTGACAGGGGGATTGGCTTCAGTCTTTCTCGTGAATGGTATGGTACTATTATGGTTTTAGCCGGGCTTTTATTGAGCCCAGCCATGCGGCATCATTTGTGGGCTACTATTAGGCCACTTTGTATGATATCACAGAGGGTTTCTTCAAACTTTCCCCTGGCAATCAGTACAATGTCATCAGCATTAGCTTGACAATTGATTCGGAGGTTTGTTAACTTTTCAAGTAGTTTATCCACAACAAGACTCAATATTAGAGAAGATAGCACTCCTCCTTGTGGGCGACCTCTTGTTGTGTAGACTTTGATAATTCTACGTTATGTTTGAGCTTTAACTTCTATTGAGTACAATCCTCTTTCGCATAGTAACCCTTTAATGTTGGTCATTTTTCGTTATTTTAGAGGTGTTCACTTAGGCTATCCTTGCCCCTATTATGACGCCTAGAATACCACTACAGTAGCTATGTCGTCACCAAAGACGACTCATTTAGCAGACCTTGGAATTCTTAAATGAAGGATATCGTTACACATTAGGTTATATTAGGTGAGGTTGGCTATCTGCAAGATAGTCCAGACCCACTTAGACCAGTAAAGGTACACTGTGATGCCATGGATCTACCATTTGACCACTCAGGTGCAAATAAAACCAACCGGAGCTTTTGATAAAGCGATGGATGCTCATGACGTCTAAGGACGCCAAATCGTCGAGATTATCAAGGAATCTAGATGCAGAAGTCTTTTACGCGATAGGGCTGGACATATGCATAGGGGGTGAAGGATGGTTTCCTCCTCCTCCTTGTCCCAGGGGAGATCCTGCAGAAGTCGTTAGAAAAGAGGCCAAGTCTTTTGGCATTTTTACCTATAAGGCCAAGCATCTGTGATCTGTGATCGCTTTAGCTTAACCAGCTCGGCCCTTGTTTCTGGTCAAGCTTAGGCCAGATCTTTCTCGAAATATGACACGTTAAGCCGTTCTCCCATCTGTGGCTAGTCTTGCGTTCAGCTTTAGTAGATGCTCACCATACATGTAGCGAGGGGCATGCCATGGTTTGCCTAAAAGGCAGAATACTTAGATATGTATTCTATCTGGCGAGCTCGCCCGCCCTGCAGTTTCCCGGAATCTCTCTGTAGCCTGCCACGTAGCATATTGCTCTGTCATCTCCGTAAGAGACAAAGGGCAATATAAAGCCGCCTTTGAAGTGAAGGAACACGATTCCAGGGACTTGATTGTCGCTCGACTGTCAGTGAAAGTTCTTATATCCCTGACAGATAATACAATATATTTTAGCCAGAACAGTGCTTCCGTAATCGCAAAGATTTCCGCCTGAAAAACACTACAGTAATCTGGGAGGAGGCGGAAGGATATGCTCAGATTGTGCTTTTTGGAGAAAACACCTCAACACTACCCACCTTGGTTTTAGAGCCATTCGTAAAGAAGTGAACTGAACTACCATCTACAGGGGGAGAGTTGTCCCATTCATCCCGTTCAGAGATACTTGTACGGAAGTTTCGGTCAAATCTGAGTTTCGGTGGGGTGTAGTCTGTATGGATGAAATTGAGAGTATCAAGGATCAAGAGGTGGACAATGTGATATCTGGCCAACTACGTGGAGGCTTTAAGGCGCATGTCCGCACTAGCAGCAATCTCTTTTGCCAAAAATATCTAAGGGCAGCAGATGGAACAAAATGTCCAGTGCCGCAGAGGGAGCAGTTCTCAGTGCTCCACTGATGCAAATGCATGCAGATCTTTGCACATTAGCTAGTTGACTAAGGTTAACAGACCTATCAAGAGCAGGCCAACATACAATCATGCCATATCATTACACATTACATTCTACAGTATGAAACCTAACACGGAAGCTTGGAGAACGCCACCTGTGACGTTGTACTGCTTAGCTCTATCGTCTTTTGTCGTAAGGCAAGACTCTATTTTTAGAATAGTCCAACGTGTTCCGAACTCTTTTGTTCCTTCTTCTTCTTTGTCCTAGCCATGTTATTTGGAGTCGGCTCTCCTAATACGAAGTCGCCAAGAATTGAGGTCCTGGGTAAGTCATGTCTTCAATTTGTGCTCTCCCCAAGTCATTATTTACTAGAGTCCTCCAAGAAAGTCGGGGTCTGCCAGGTCTCCTCTTTGATGTTCCGAATTCCATAACCTCTCGTGTTATGTGTATATTCCGCTGGTCTTCGCATGAAGTGGCCAAACCATATCAGTCGGCTTTCTGCGATATTTTCCGCTATTGGCGTTACTTTGAATGTGCAGCGGATATATCCGTTACGCACTTTGTCTAGAATCGTTGCACCGCCAACCCATCTCAACATCATCACCTCAGCTACATCCAGCTTTCGTTCTTAATATTTGCTTAGTGGCCAGCATTCGGCGCCACACATTATGACTGGTCTAGCAGCTGTTCGGTATACCTTCTCTTTGATTCGAATTGGCCTCCTTTTGTCGCACGAGACTCTCGATAGCATTTTCCATTTCAGCCAGTTGGTGTTCATGCGATGGTCAACATCTGCGTCCTTAGAGAGCATTGAACCTAGGTACTTGAAGCTGGAGACTTCATTTAGTGGGTAGCCTTCCAACTATACTGTGACGCTTGGAGCTGGATGGTCAGAGAGTTCGCACCTCATGTATTCAGTATCTGTCTACTGATGCGCAGGCTCCTCGACTTTAAAGCTATTTGCCACTCGTCAAGCATCCTTTGGATGTCTTCTACACTTTCGCTTATTAACACTATGAGGTCCGCGTAAAGTGTGTTACAAGGGGTGGGTTGTAAAGTTTCAGCTGTGAGATGGTTCATTACGATATTGAACAATAGTGGACTAAGTGCTGAACCTTGGTGAACTCCGACTAGAATCTTGAAACCTCCGGTGCCTGCTGGCCCTCTGATACGGGTTGAGATAGTGATGTACATATCTTCGATCACGTCTATGTAGTGCTCTGAAACATGCTGTGCTCAAAGAGTGCCATATAGGATCTCTTGAAACTCTATCGAAAGCTTTTTCAAGGTCGAGCCCTATTGTTCCAATTCGCAGTATCAAACACGGTCCATATGTCCAGCTAAAGTATCTACGTCTTCTGTATGCGGGTATATCTCTGTGTAACAGTGAGAAGCCTGTTTGCGCTTAGTATCAGCATAGCCCTCATTATAATAATATGACTAAGCCATGAACTACTACTAAAAATAATTAAACCCGACTAGGGCGTGGAGGGCTAAAATATTCGGTTGATGTCTCCAAAACAGAAAAAAAAACTATCTCTTGACGTAAATAAGTTTATAGTGGGATTTATTGCGCGTTTTTTTCTTCCGCGTGCTTGGTCAACAAGTAGCCACCCCAGGTGACTCAGACTATTCCCAATAAATGCTGGCGGATCTCTATTATCTATTTTCGTGTTTTGGCATTATTGTCTCAAGGCGTTAATAATAAATTCACCATCTGTCGGAACTCAACTACCCATGCTAGAGCTTAGTTAAGCTAACGCCGGTGCCAGCCAACATTCCATCCATTTATGATTCGGATGATTTATTTGATTTGATTGACGTCTCTCCGGAGCTCCAGCTCCAGCTCCGGTGTCAAGAACCTGCTTAAGCTGCTTCGGATTGAGATAAATTTTTGTTTGGCATTTCGAAACCAGTAATTAAGGATGTGCCACCATTCGCATCGTAATTATGTCATCATTATTTCAATTTCAATTTATTCGCACAAGTTTCGTTGTACATTGAATAAGACATCAGTCATGGTTAGAATTAGCATTTAAATTATATTTTACCCGCAGATAGCCCGAAATAAATTGAATCTTTCCATCTATCACATCGGCAGTCAATTAAGATTTCATCGTGTCTCATCAGTCTGTCTGTCGGTCGGTCGGTTCCGTCTATCGGGGATGTGAGTTGAGTGTGCGCATGTGCGCCGTGTATCTCGCCATTGACATCTAGGATTTATTACAATTTAATGGCGGTCAAAGGTGAGTGGTCACCCTATCTCTCCGTATTCCCCGTCGGAGGGGTGCTCTTTTGATTAGCGTTAAAAATTTATTGGAATTTTGTACAATTTGCATATTTTGCAGTCGTTATTTGTTTTTTATTGTTTATCTGTTGTTGGATGGATGTGGATGTGGATGTGTACTCTCTTTATTGTCTCATCTCGTTTGGAATGCTGTTCTCTTTCATTTTGATTTATTACACTTTGATTTAATTTTTATTGAACGTATAGCCGGTATATGGTATATGGATGGTGATGGTATAATTAAGTTTTTCATTTGTTTTTGTATATTTCTTTGGGTAACAAGGTGCTTTTGGTATATTTATAACCTCATCGATCAAGAGATCGATGATGATGATGATGCGGATGGTGTTGATTTGTATATCTTCTGAGATCAGCAGCTGATTATATTTTGTGGGATTATTGGTTTTGATGGCGCAGATTGATTTGGCGCTTGGGTGGCCAATTTTAAATCAATAAAATGTTGAATTTTGTAAAAATAATCGTTATAGTGTTTATTGGGATTTAATTTTACGACACAATGTATTTCCGAAGCGCAGTTTATTCACCTTCTTTAGATGGCATCAAGTCAAAGTCCTTTGGATTTGGAAGGAAACAAACTTGATACTTGGAGGTTGGTGATTGGTTTTGAAGAAAAGTCGACCCTGTTCCATTTTTTAGGTATAGGATGCCACTGCAACTTCCGTTCCTGAATAATCGCACCTTTTTTTATGCTGGAAGAAGGGTTTGACTCAGCAAGTGCTAAAAGGCATCGCTGTCAAGATGCCCCAATAAAAGCCAATATTTACGAGTGACATTCAAGGCGCTGTCAGCTTTTTTTTCCTTTCGATCTATACAGCTATCATTAGAGCGTTTCTAGTTTGCGTTCTATGTTTGGTGGAAGGACTCTTGCGCCAAACTCCAAAGGACAGCTTGTTTTGTCTGTAAGGGAGCATTTCCGAGCATACCTTACTCTGCCCTAGATGTAATGTTGAACCTGCTTCCTCTTGATACGTGTTATAACACAGGGGCTACTTTCAAAACCATTTTTCCATCCTGTACTGCAGTGTTGATAACATTGCGCAATATATTAGCATAACGTCTGACGCCTGAATGAATGAAATACACTCACCTTCAGGCAATCCGGATGTACCGAAATAATACCGGATGTTACTTTCCCGTCAAAAGAGCTATTAGCAAAGGTAGAAAACTGGAGAGTCATCGAGGAGTACACCAGGAGCGACCAACAGCATATCGTCTTTGACCTGCAGAGGGCCCGACGTGTCTCTAATGGAAACCAGAGGCGAGCACCGAGGTGTAAAGTCAGTCGGTTAAATAAAGAGGTTCTCACAGCCACGCTAGAGGAAGGGAAGGAAGCCATCCTAGAAATGACGGGGACAGCTGAAATAAAAGCTCAAGCGATGATGCAACTCTTACACCGCACATGCGATACGTCGATGCCTCGAGTCAGAAACTCAAGTAGGGGGCGAAAGCCAGTGTACTGGTGGGCGGAGGAGATCGCTGAAATTACGAGAAGATGCCTACACCATAGACGCAAGCCCACCAGGGGAGGCGAAGGCACGCTGAAATCACAGAAGGCGCACTCGCGGAATACAAAACCGCAAGATCCGAGCTCCAGAGGGCTATCAATTCGAGCAAGAAACAAAAGTGGGAGGACCTTCGCCGGGAGATCAACAGCAACCTCTGTAGACTCGGCTATAGGTTTGTCATGAAAAAATTACGAACGCAGGCGACCTGCCCCACGATGACCGCGGAACAAATGAAGAACATAGTGGACACACTCTTCCCGGCTCAGCCTGTTAGGCCAATGTAGATCTCTCCTGCCCAACACCAAGACATCCCAATGTTCAGCGAAGAGGAGCTGATTCTAGCAACTAAATGTTTTCAGAACAATAAGGCCCCTGGCCCCGACGGCATACCAGCGGAAGTGTTGAAAACGGTTGCCTAAACTTGCCCACAGATACTGCTATGTATGCACAACGGCTGTCTAAAGAAAGGGATTTTCTTCAAGAAGTGGAAGGTACAACGCTTGGTGCTCATAAGCAAGGGAAGAGAAGACCCGGATTCCCCATCAGCATACAGACAGCAGCAATCTAAAGAGCTGGTGACCTATCCGATCGTCAATACAGATTCAGGACAGACCACTCCAAAGGGGAAATCACGACTCAAGGCAAATCGTCGTGCTGGCAGCTCTGAATGTGAGGTATGCCTTCAATTCAGCCATATGGAGAGATATGTTAGATGCGCTCGAGAGCACCTTCAGGATTCCGCAATATCTTCTGGAAATTGTGGAGGACTATGTCAAAGACAGGGAACTTCTGTACGACATGTGGACTGGGGGTTAACCCTCATAAAACGGAATTCCTTCTCTTCACGAGGAAATATAAAGTTCCCCTTATAGACCCTTCTACGATATATGGCACCAGTCTCACCTTCACTGAAAATGCAAAATACCTGCGTCTTATTTTGGACGGAAAACTGAACTGGAAAGCCAATCTACTATAACGCGTAAGGAAAGCTAATGTAGCTCTCTATTCCCATAAAAAGGCTGGGGTATGAATCCTCAAATCAATCGCTGGCTGTAAGTGTCCGTTATAAGGCCTATACTACTCTACGGCGTAATCGTATGGTGGCCTGCTCTTGATAGGGCTGTCAACCTTACTCAACTAGTTAAGGTGCAAAGCTCTGCATGCGTATGTATCAGCGGTGCCCTGAAAACTACTCCTTCTGCTGCACTGGACATTTTGTTCCATCCGCTGCCCTTGGATATATTTGGCAAACAGATTGCTGCCAGTGGGGCCGATCCTTGATCTTCTCAACTTCATCCATAAAAATACGGCTAAAACTGAGATTTGACCGAATCTTCCGTACGAGTATCCCTGAACCGGATGAATGGGACAGCTCTCCCCCTGTTGATGGTAGTTCGGTTTACTTCTTTACAGATGTCTCTAGGACCGAATGTGATGTTTTCCACGAAAACCTCAGCCTGGTCATCTCTTTTCGCCTCCCAGGTCACTGTAACGTTTTTCGGGAGGAAATCATGGCGATTAAGGAATTCCTTCTTCTTCTTCCTTTTATCAGCGAGGTTATGATCCGAAAACAAGGGATCACAGCCCTCCCACTTCACCGCATTTCTACTGATCCGCCTGTGGGGTTCGCCTATTTGACCTCAGAAAATATCGGCAGGCCTGCCGATTTTGGATCACTCGGTTACTGAGGCCAATGAAATGCCAATGTCGTCGCATTTGTCTGATCCAGGCGTTTATAGGCCTGCCTTCCCTACATCGCGATGTCTTTGGAACGTGCATAGATATTGCCTTTTTAACAGGGTTCAAATGATCTCTTCTTTGAACGTGGCAATACCAACTGAGTCGGTCGCGCTCTAATTTTTGTACGATGGTTTCCTTGATGTGAAAGCTTCCACGGATCTTCGAACTTCTTATTCGATCAAGCTTGGTCACTCCTGCTGTCATGCGAAGCATCTTCATCTCAGCTGCCGTTAATTTACTCTCATACTTTTTGTACATCGTCCAACATTGTGAACCGTATGTGAGCGCTGGACGTACAACTGCGGTGTAGAGCCTTCCTTTCAACTTAGGGGGCATTTTTCTGTCACAGAAGATAGCGGAATTTTCTCGCCACTTCATCCACCCTACGCTTACACGATGATTGATGTCGTCATCACAAGTTGCTTTGCTATTGATCATAGATCCCAGATATTTGAACTTTTCCCACTTGGGAAGCACTGTTCCATTCAAATAAATGTCTGGAATAGGCCTGAGTGGATCAGAGAACGGGCAGCACAAGTACTCTGTCTTTTTTGAACTAATGCGATACCCATTTTCCTCCAAAACGTCCACCCACACATCAAGTGCTCGTTGCAGGATCCTCACTTTTGATGGCTCCATCATCAGCAAAGAATAACTGATGTACCTTGGGGTCCATCACTTTACCTTCAAGCAGATAATCAAGGACTGTAATAAAGAGCATAGGACTTAAGGCGCTTCCCTGGTGCACCCCGACTTTGATTGGGAACTCTTCGGTTAGTCCAGCGGGGCATCTTACTCTTGTCTTTGGTCCCTCGTACATGTCCATGATCATCTGTACATAGGTTTCTGGAACCCCTCGATGTCTTAGCGCCACCCATATCAGATCTCGTGGTTGCCTGTCGAATGCCTTTTCAAAGTCAACCAATACAATATGCAAATCCCTTAAGGCATCACGATGTTTTTCCATTATGATCCTTTGGATTGCATCTGTGGTTGATTTACCCGAGACAAACCCGCACTGATCATCAGATAGCCGTATTATTTTTCGCAGTCGGCCACCTAATACCCGCTCAACGATCTTCATGGTGTGTGACGTCAGCTTGATCGAACGGTAGTTATCACAGTTTCGCGTATCACCCTTCTCTTTGTATACAGGGAGACTTTCTCTCCATTGATTCGGCATTGGGTCACCTCTCACAAATTTGGAGATGAGAATTCTGAGCCATCTGAACCCGACGCGACATCTCCCATCTTTTTTCAGAACTCAGAGGGCATCTCGTCTGGCCCAACTGCTTTTCGTTTTTTTGGAGTATTTGACCGCCTCACTTACTTCTTCGACTGTGGTGTCGGGTATTTCTTCACAGTTAGGGGTGGCTCTTGGAAAGTATAGACGGGGAAACTGTTCATTTCACACCTCACACAATACTGCCGCCACCTCTGTAGAACTTTGTCGTCATCCACAAGAAGCTGGCCATGAGCATTGTTAATGAACTTTGGCGAACGAATCTCCTGAGCATTCCTCCTTCTTTGGCGGCTATTTTGATGATGGTTGGGCTCTTGTTCATACTGTGTCTTCGCAGCTCCTGTATAGCCTGGTTTGCATCAGCAACCGGGGAAGTTATTTGCTCCAGCTCCCGATACAGGCCCTCCGTACTCTCTGCTTGAAGCTGGGCGCACTTCTACTTCGCTTTTTTCTTGCAACATCTGTATTCCATTTCGAGGCGAATTTTTTTGTCATGTTTATTAGAGGGGCCAAGCTTTAAAAGCCGCTTTCTTCTCATTTATCACTTTCTTAGCTCCATCACACCACCGCCATGTTTCTTTCACGTGTTGATGGTGGCCTTTTGAAGCTCCTAGCAGTGATTTGGCCTTCTTTAAGCAAGTTCGGTGTAGGGAATCCCACATATTTTGTGCTCTGCACTCTTCATCCTCAGCTCCGTTGATGGTGTGACAGAGGTAATTTTTCATCACGAAAACAAAAGCCTCGCCTTTTTCCAGATTGTACCACATGATTTTCTCAGAGACCCTTGTTTGTTTGCTTTTCTTCGGTGTTTTCATAAACATTTCCATTAGCAGGAGACGGTGTTGCCGAGCGATTGCCTCTCCCAGGATTACTTTGCAATCTTTTACCCGAGGCTTCATGAAACTGGCTACCAAATGGTAGTCAATCTGAGTTTCATCTCAACCACTCTGCTATAAGTGATCAGGTGTCGACTTTGTTTGATGAACTTGGTATTTGACACGATAAGACCGGGTGAATTGATTAGGATGTCTTTACCAGGAAGGTTCCTGGTGCCATATCGTAGTCCTCCATGGCAGTCTTCATAGTCTTCGTTTGATTTCCCGATATGTCCTTTCAAATCTCCTCCAACAAACAGAAATTCTTCCTTTGGGATCTTCTTAAGGAGATTGTGGAAATTTACCCAAAATGCATCTTTATCTCTCTGATTGCACCCATTTTGGGGAGCATATGCACTGACAATATTCCACAAAAAACAAACAAATACTTGGCGCAACAGCTCTTTAAAGTGCCAGGGCCTAGCTTCTCGCAACCACTCTTATTGTGTGCGTTATATTTTTCACACGAGTGGAAGGGACCTACATTTTTTAATGCCGAATCCGAACGGGGATTTTATAAGCTTTTTCGTGACAACAATACTCTCGGATGTTTGTTAGACGCTCGCGAGTGGTGGGACCGTGAAAAAAGTTTTTGGTGTTTTCTGGGATTCGAACTTGGAACCTCATGCGTAGTGATCCGACATACTAACCACTTACGCCAGGGCGCCCACAATAATATTCCACACCTCTCCTTGTATTACTAGTTTGAGAGACATCAAATGGTCACTGGACTTCGAAATGCTCAAGACGTTACCAAGCAGCTCTGCCGTAAGGATGATACCGATTCCTTTCCGTAGTAGAACATCTTATAATCTTTTGTCCTAACGTCCAAGAAACGCGCCCGATTTCCGGTGTTTTTCCATTTCGTCTCTTGGACACACAAGATATCCACCCGCCTTCTATTCATCATCTCTTCCAGCTCGTAACTTCGACCGGCCATGCTTCCAACGTTCCAACTCGCGACCCTCAAAA
The DNA here is from genome assembly GCA_945910035.1 of Brachypalpus laphriformis. Taxonomy (NCBI): domain Eukaryota; kingdom Metazoa; phylum Arthropoda; class Insecta; order Diptera; family Syrphidae; genus Brachypalpus; species Brachypalpus laphriformis. The sequence goes on from OX246755.1 coordinate 13,211,589, forward strand.
ACTCTTCGTTATCCTTCTACAAATTTAAGTATCATACAAAAACTGACTTTAATATGTCAATTTGCGAATTTGACACATTTGTTTTGTTGAGAACTTGATTTTAATTGGGAATTCTTTCGTTGATAGTGCAGCCAAGTAACTGACGTTAATTTCAGTGGCTGTGTTGGGCTCTCCTAAGAACTTTTTTTTTTTTTTTTTTTCCGAGGGTAGGTGAAAATCTTCAACAAGACACTATGAGGATCGACAGCGCGTGCTCATAGTAGTGTGGGATTCTTACCCACTAAAAAACCTCCCTTCAAAACAGACTTGTTTTTATTTTTACTACAACTAAGTATTCGACTTATCAAGTAGTTTTCGTTTCACGAAATAATGACGTTTTGCAGGTACCTTCCCATTGGAAGTTCCTGCCAGCTCCGCAGTTTAGACGCGGTTACTTATCGCGCTAGGTCTAAAGGTTTGGTTCTTTGTAGACGGCGCAGTAAATTTCTTTCTTCCAAAAGTTGGAGGACTGTAATATTTACGTGACTTTCTAGTCGACTTCTATGCTTTCTCGCGTAGGTTTGAATTTCGTCTTCGATTGTTTTAATGCCAAGGTCTCTGTGGATATCGCTATTTCTGATATACCATGGCGCATTTACAATACCTCTTAGCACTTTGTTTTCAAAAGTTTGTAAAATTTTAATATTACTTACTTTGGTACAACCCCAGAGTTGTATACCATATGTCCATACAGGCTTTAGCACTTGCTTATATAAAAGCAGTTTGTTATATATATTAAGCTTGGAATATTTTCCAAGTAACCAATACATTTCTCGATATTTGTTATCTAGTTCTTTGCGTTTTTTCTTAACGTGCGTTTTCCATTTCAGCTTTGTATCAAGTGTCATTCCAAGATACTTAGCCTCGTTTGCAAACGGGATTTGAACCGAGTTTGAAAAGATCGGCAAATTATTTATTTTTTTATAAGCAAAATTTACATGAACAGATTTGGTCTCGTTGAGTGCGATTCGCCAAATCTTTGTCCATTCATTTACTCTATTCAAAGCTTCTTGCAGTTTTTCTGTAGTATCTTCGACCGTTTTACCTACTGTCAAGATAGCAGTGTCGTCGGCAAATGTAGCTAGCTCAGTGCCTTCTACTTGCGGTATATCACGAGTGTATAATAGATATAAGACTGGACCAAGAACGCTTCCTTGCGGCACCCCAGCCATTATTTCCTTAAAATCTGAATATTCGTTTCCACATTTGACGCGAAATAGCCTATTCGTAAGGTAGTTCTTCAAAATATTATATAGGTGCTCTGGCAGAACTTGTCGTAATTTAAACTTTAAGCCTTCGTGCCAGACCTTGTCAAAGGCTTGAGAAACGTCAAGGAATACGCTTGAACAAATCTTTTTTTCTTCAAGTGATTTTTCGATTACATGTGTTATTCGATGTACTTGTTCAACTGTAGAATGCTTACTTCTAAATCCGAATTGATGATCAGGGATGAGATGCCCTTCTTCTATAACCGGCTGTATTCGCCTAACCAATATTCTCTCGAACACTTTGGATATAATTGGAAGAAGCGAAATCGGTCTATAAGAGGTTTTTTCATTCGGCGGTTTTCCAGGCTTAAGGACCATTATAACTTCGGCGACTTTCCATTGACTGGGAACATATTCTAGTCTAATCGCGGCGTTTATAATGAACAGAAGCTTAATTAGAGCTTTTCTTGGTAGTGCTTTAAGAACCTCTCCCGTAATTAGGTCGTATCCAGGAGCTTTCTTAGGTTTAAGTTTCTTTATTTCTTCCTTAAGTTCGGTAAGCGTTGCATTTCTTATTACGCTATTGTCTATATACGACGTATTTATATTTTCAATAAGAGCTTGTCCATCAAACGGTTTGAAAGTTTCTTCCAGGTGGTCGGCAAAAACTTGCGCTTTCTCTTTATCATGCCTGGCCCATACGTCTTGATTTTTCCTAATTGGCGCGGCTTGAATTTGAGGTTTTTTAATACCTTTTATAGCCTTCCAAAGCGAATAGTTAGAATCTTTTTCTGCCGTTAAGCTTTCTAGGTAAGTTTGTATTTCATTATTCTTAAGGTCTTTAATAGATCGTTTTAGTGAGTTGCACAAACGGTTAAGATGTGCTTTATGTTGCGGAGCCCGAGTTTGTTGCCATCTTTTACGCGCTTTTCTCTTCTCCTTAATCATCTCTTTTATTTCCTGCGGATAAATTTTAATGTAACTGGCCGGGGTTCTCTTTAGGTTGGGAGTATTCTTCCACGCGGCATCCTGTAAGATTTCGACGAAGCGTTCTACTTCAACTTCAAGTTCATAGGGCGTTTTAAGTGACACGCTCAACTCAATATTTGCTTCAATATCTTTTTTAAAGCCGTCCCAATTAGTTTTCGCGCCAGTTAATCTGGCCGGTCCTACTTTTTTAATCAAAGCTTCGCTTATCGTCATAATGATTGGAGAATGATCAGAGGAGAGATCAAAGCTTTCTTCAACTTTTATACAGTTGCTAGATATTCCTTTAACAACAAAGAAATCAATCAGATCTGGTATCTTATTTCTATCAGTTGGCCAATATGTTGGTTTACCCGTCGAGTAAAAATCACAACTGAATTGCATACCCGCATTATAAAGCTTTCTACCTTTCTGAGAGGCGTACCTTGAGCCCCAGAAGGGGTGTTTCGCGTTGAAGTCACCACCAATAATAAAATTTGGTTTAAGGAAGTTGAAGATGTTTGTGAAATCACTTTCTTCAAGTTTACATCGCAGTGGACAATATATAGACGAAATGTTGAAAGCAAAATGTCTATTTCTAACGCGTACCGTGCTTACTTGCATTGCTTCTAATTCAATTTTTATTTCCGCTGAGTGTTCGATATTTTCTTTTATAAACAAAGATGATCCGCCTCTGGCTCTTTCCGATGGGTGAAAGGCGTGATATCCGCTATATCCCCTTATCTTAATATTCGATTGCTTTTTCAGATGAGTTTCACAGACCAAGCATATATCAATATATTTCTCTCGCATAAATATTTCTAACTCGTCGAGTCTTTGTATGAGCCCGTTAGCGTTCCAAGTAAGAATTTTAAGCGTTTCTTTCATATTCTGGTTGAAGTGCGCGTGTTATGAATGTTGTTTTCTAGTGCAACTAGTCTCTCGAAAATTAGTTTATTTGTTTTGCATTGCTCTTCAAGTTTCGCAAGAATTAGGGAAAAAACATTGGATACATGATCTTCTGAACTACCTCTATCACTATTTTTCAATGTCGCAACTTGAGAAGGAGTTTTTACATTAAAGTTTGGACGGTTTCTTGCTTTGATCTCCCGTGAGTTGTCGGTCGTGTACGTACCCTTAACTGTCTTCGCCGCTTGAGCATAAGACTGCACGCCAATATTCGGAGATTTTGCTTCTGTTACCTTATCTCTATTACTTTCGGATTTTTTATCATTAACCGATCTTAAGTTAATATTGACGGACTTTCTATCTTTCGCTGCTTTTTTCGTAGCTATTTTGGGTCTGTTCTTGATTGGTTTCATATTCGGACGCATCGAATTTTTTAGCGTATCGCGGCGTTTTTGAAGCTCTTTCGCCACTTCGCAACCTCGATAGTTCGCAGGATGTTTTCCCTTGCAATTTATACAAGTGGCTGGGGTTTGCTTGTTTAGGTGACACTCTTCCGAGAGATGTTTACCTGCGCATTTGACGCATCGCGGCTCTTTCTGGCAGTAAGTCTGCGTGTGATTGAAGCCTTGACAGCGCTTACACTGCGGGATCGATCTGGAGGTCTTACGCATGGGTTCGATTTTGACCACGTTGTTTAGAATAGTCTTGATACCATATATAATGTCTTTATTTTCGTCTTTATCAAAACTAAGCATGAATAGTGGAAGACCGCGCTTTATCAATTTTTCATGATCTCCCTCCGACTGTTGCTTCTCCTTCTTGATAATATTGACGGCATCAAGAATTTTAAAGCCTTTGTCTTGAAGGTCGTGCATTACATCTTCTTTAGTGCACGAGGGGTGGAGTCCCCTTGCTACAACACGCAGTGGTCTTTCTAACTTATTTTCATAAGTATACCACTGAATCTTTTCGGCATTCAATTTTTTAGATACTGATCGGTAACCGTCGGCATCATCGACATTGATTTTCCACGTATTGTTTCGCAGAGATGTCACCTTAAGCTTCGAAGCCAGAGTTCCTTTAAGGAGGCAATGCAACTTATTATAGTCCGTAATTCCAACGACGTTTATCGATGGCGGAGGACGTAATTTTGGTTGTTGTTGCTTTTCTTGCATCTCCTTGCGCTTTTCATCTTTTTGTGGCTCGACTTCCGGTGAGGAACCAACTTTTCGTTTTTTGCTAGGTCGTTTCTTTTCGACCCAATTCGTTTCGCGTGTTAGCTCTTCTTCATCCGTCTGGTATTCGCGACTAGGTGAGCGATGTGAGCTAACTGTATTTTCTTTCTGTAGGTACGTGTTTTTTAGGGCATTATTTTCTTGCCTGAGTAAATCTACCTCTTTCTTGAGCTCACGATAGAGTAGCTCCATTTCGCTAAGCTTGGTACGGAGTACGTCGTTTTCCTCCTCAATGCTTTTAGATTTCGCTGAGTCCCGTTTTTCAGGCGTTTGCGCTTCCGGCGGACTTCTTTTTCCGGAGACGTTCGATCTTGTTGGTGGAGATCGAGATACCCTTGTACTTTTTGAGAAGGGATTTATAAGGTGCAATAAATGGCTCTCCCCAGAATCCGTAGAGCCGACCTCCGAAGAGGGTGGATTTTCCAGTTTACCTGGACTGCCACCTGGGGTATTTAAATCTTTTGTTTTGTTCATTGCATGTTTTTTGTATACGCCATACTCGGTATACGGAGGGTGGATTTTAGTCGCCTCTTACGACAGGCATGCCTACCTCGGGTATATTCTAACCCCTACCCGAAGGGGGGGGGGGGGGGGGGGGGGGGGGGGGGGGGGGGAACTGGCAATTAAAGTATCTCCATCCACAGTAGTATAAAATATTTCCACAAACCTCAAGATGAATTTCAATCAATGATGTATTTAACATTAATTTGACCACCGAATACATTACTGTCCCGTGTTTACACTCAATAGATACAGAGAGGTTCGCTGTGGTTTTGTGGTTTTTAGATAAATTCCAACGACGGCGTCATTAGCAATAATGATTATACACACGCTTGGCCGGTGTTTTATACTTTGCGGTTTCGAAAATGTGACATTTTCAAATATAATTTGTCGACGACTAGCTAACATGTAGCTAACGAGTGGAATGGAGAGAGGAATTTTTGTTCGGTGACAGCGCTGTCATGTGGCGCCACATCGAATCGGCTTATTGACGTTTTGACATTTGCCATCATTTCATGGATCATTGGTTCTGAATCCTTTTGATTTTTGCTAAGTGCTAAGATGAATTTATTGGTGACACTCACTAGAGTTGTAGTTGCTAAAGTTTGTGACCACAAGAAGGTCTACTTTCATGAAGAGGACAATAAAAAGCCCACAACACACTGACACTGAATAAAAGTGACAGGAAGTCGTCAGAAAAAGTTCACATGCTTCCACATCTACATGACGTGTCATCATAACGTCGCGTCGGTTGAAAAGTTCAAAAGAATCTCCCACCCCTCCTGTCAGCCGCCAATCGAATTAAGTGGCCCGAAATGAATGATGAAATTATGTCGATTTTTTTCTTTTTAAATTTGCTTTGCTTGTCTGAAATATTATAGCTGTCTGCTGAATTTAAAAAAAGAAAAAATATGTTTCTATAGAATTCAACTCGTCGTCAAGTATGCAACGCATGTCTTTTATGTTCTTGTGTCACAGTACACTTGTCAATCGCATGTTTTATTGTTTTAATGGTTTTTTCGTTCTTTTGGCGGGGATTGCATGTCTTTCGGTAGTCAAATTACATTTTATTGTCGAATAATTTTTGTGTATTTACAACTAAAAGACGCTTAAATATGCAATTTTACCATTGGAGGCAAATAAATCAGACGGATATGAGACACACACGTCGCACTCGCTGTGTAGCGAATTGCAATATCGCTAATTATGACCCTGTTTTGGTTGATGAAGGTTAATGGATTTGTTGGTTGGCTTCGTTTTTTTTTTTTCTGCACCAATATTGGAGTGTTTTTTATGGAAATTTGACACGCCATAGGTATTTGAATAAAAAGCGAAAAAAAATTGATGATTTGCACTCAAACCCACTAGACTGATGGTCGCCACAATGTATTCGTAAGTACCCTTGCTGTCGCCAGTTTGTCTGGCCGAAATAAAAATGAACTTCCACAGCAGATACTTTGTGTTGGGCTTGGAGTAGAGTGATCGATTTAACCAATGAAGTTACAAAGATGCTCCTCCGGACACGGGGCCGTCCATGTACTACTTGTTAACGATTGTGTACCAAACCAAGGGGTCTAAGCACTTCAATCAACATGCCGTCTTAGATGAAGTGTTTGCTCAAGTCCGAATTCGGACGAAGACAAGATGCTCACAGATGAAATGTAAAGCATTTCATCCCTTTCAAGGCAGCATTCAGATAGACCCGAGCCTCTTAACAAAAATAATTTATATCTTTTACGAATACAAAACGATCCTAGCATTACAAATTAAAGGTGTGGAGTTGAAAGCATTTTAAGACGTCAGAGGTCACAAATTCCCCATGCGTTCTTATAAATTAGAAATGTCCAATGCTTGTTCTAGCTCGGCGCGTTTCTGATTTACTTTCATGAAGAAGTAACGCGAAACTGCCTCATGGGTCCGGGGCTGATAATAAAAGTCAGCGCGAGGTTCCCCATCTGGATTGCCAACAACATCAGTCAACGTCTTTAGATACCTCGTCTGAATGAAAATCCATCGATGAATGAACGTAAGTGGATCTTAAAAAAAAAACTCTATTTTTGTCTTCAACTGGTTTAATTATGTCGTGTATCCCCTTGTGGGTTTTTAGGGCCCGAACTACGCCTATGCGTCATCGTGTACGGCTTCTGGAAATGTGTCTGAGTCCTCTCCAACTGCCACGCCTTCTTCTCGACTGTTCTGCGCCATGTTCTCTTCGGACCGCCAGGTCTTCTGCCATCCTGACTTAAAGGGTTTCATTGCATAGCATGGTTCGTTATGGAACTGTAACCCTTTCGGAGGGTGCGACCAATCCACTGCCACTTCCGTCGTTGGATGCTTATGCGTATTGGTTTTTGATCCGTTCTCTCGTAAAGGTGTTCATTCGAGATACGATTGGGCCAGAAAACCTTTAAAGTACTGCGCAGGCACCTATTAACGAACGTTTACAGCTTTCTGGTGATAGTGGTGGTCACTCTCCACGTGCTCCATCCATATAAGAGTACGGATTCAACGTCTGAGCGGAACAGTCTTAGCTTGGTGTTCAAACTGATTGCATTGCTCCGCCATATTTTAGACAACATCCCGAACGCGGACTTTGCTTTGGCGATCCTGTTGGCTATATCCAGTTCGGTTCCACCATCGGTCGAGACAATACTCCCAAGATACTGGAAATCCTCTACTCTCTCTATCGGTTGTCCAACAATTCATATTTGAGTCGATGAGTTTATTCCAAGGCCGATAATTTTAGTTTTTGCCGTATTCTTTTTCAACCCGACGACGCCTGCCTCCCTCTCCAAATCTGCTGTCAATTGGTGGAGGTCCATAATTCTGTAAGAGAGTAAGCATACATCGTCGGCGTAGTCAAGTTGTTGCACTCGGGATGTAAGAGTCCATCGAACTCCTCCGTTTCCCGTCGACAACGCTGCACGAAGCACATCGCTAATCACTAATAGGGATAGTATTGGTTAAAGGATACAGCCTTGTCTTACCCGACTTTGGATCTCAAATTCCTTAGACAACCTTCCTCTGTGCAAAACGTGACACTTGAAGCCTTCATATGTAGCTTTGATAATAGCAATTAGTTTTTCGGGAATACCTCTCCTGTGTAAGGCACTCCAAATGAACTCTCTGTTGACACTATCGAACGTCTTCTCAAAATCGATGAGCAGCAGGCTAAGTGGCGATCGATATTCAACACACTGTTCGCTGATAGGCGCCGTGGCGTAAGTGGTTAGTGTGTCAGATCACTACGCATGAGGTTCCAAGTTCAAATCCCAGAAAACACCAAAAAGTTTTTTTCACGGTCCCACCTCTCGCGAGCATCTGACAAACATCCGAGAGTATTGTTGTCACGAAAAAGCTTATAAAATCGCCGTTCGGCCTCGGCATTAAACTGTAGGTCCCTTCCATTCGTGTGAAAAATATAACGCACACAACATGAGTGGTTGCGAGAAGGCCCTGGCACTTTAAAGAGCTGTTGCGCCAAATATTTGTTTTTTTTATTCGATGATAATCCGCAAAGTGTTGATGTGGTCGACACAGGAGGATCCAGAGCGAATATCTGCTTGTTCGACATCAAGTGTGTCTTCGAGATGTAGTTTGATGCGTTCCAGTACTATTTTAGCTATTATCTTAGCTACAGCAGGCAGCACGCAGATACCCCTCCAGTTACCGCACTCCATTAAATTTTCCTTCTTGGGAAACTTGACGTTCATTCACTTTTTCCACCCGTCAGGAAATCTCTCAGCTTCCCAAGCTCTCTCTATAAGTGGAAGCAGAGGCTCAGCCGATGTTGTTGGCGCTGCTCATAAGATATCTGCTGGAATACCGTCAAGTCCTACCGCATTCTTGGTTTTAAGTGCTTTGATCACGGTATTGATCTCATCATTACTGGGAGTCGTTGTGCGTATTCGGGCGTTTATCCCCTCGGGCACCTCATTCTGACTTGGGAGCATATCGCTAGCGAATACGCGGTTCAAAATAGTAGCAAAATGCTCCTTTCATCGCTTGAGCTGGTCCTCATCCGAGACGAGCAAGGAACCGTCTAGGCCTCTCACTGGATGTTGACCACCCGTCAACTCCTCACCTCGGGAATCTCAATCTGATTTGGGAACATGTCGCTAGCGAATACGCGGCTCAAAACCGTAGCAAAATGCTGTTTCCATCTCTTGAGCTGGTCCTCATCTGAAATGAGCAAGGAGCCGTCTAGGCTTTTCACTGAGTGTTGGCTGGAGCTGCGACCACCTATCAGCTCTTTCGTGATTTTGCAGACGGTCCTGCTGTCGCACCTCCGTGCAGCTTCTTCTGCTTCTATAGCCAGCGCGTTAATATAGTTGCGCCTGTCACGTCGTACGCTACGCTGAACTTCTCTCATCTTCACACGATATAGGGACTCTATCTCGCTTCTTTCCGCTGCTGGAGTAGCTGCATCGCGAGCTCTCAGCTGTTTTCGTTCGTCAATCCGTCTCCAGGTATCCTCGGAAAGCCACACCCTATGTCTTCCCTGCGATCGACCGACAATTCTTTCAGCACCAGATGTAAAAACATTTTTCTCAGTACACCAATGGTCTTGGATGGTTGCGGGCAGTGAGCTGCTGATTGCTTCCACACCTTCCGAAAGGTGCTTCGTTAATTGTTGGCGCACTGAGGGATCACTAACTCTATCAATGTTGAACATGGACATTCTTGTGTTGTCGTGGGATCCGCAGTTTGAGAGTAGCTATCAGATGGTGATCTCGTGCTGTCCACACATCTGCCCCTCGACTGTTTCGGATTTCCAGGAGACTAGTTCTAAAGTGCAGCTGACGGCAAAATGGTCAATTTGGTGGGAGGTTGCTTGCCTTTCGTTGGAAACCCAGTTAAATATGTGGCAGGTCTTGTGCTCAAACATGGTGCCACCTATCACAAGGCAGTTGCCATTGCAGAAATCCGAAAACCTTTCGCCGTTGTCATTGCGGTTGCCTAGTCCATGCTTCCCAATTACATGTTTGAGCCCTTCGTTGTCGTTGCCTACCTTGGCATTCAAATCCCCCATCACTATGACAATGTCTCCATTTGGTGTTGTGTTGAAGACGGCACTTAAGAGATTGTAGACGCTCTCCTTTTCGTCGTCAGATGAGCCACTCGTTATGGCATAACACTGTATGATGGTGACGCGTCGTACTCTAGTCCGGAATCTGGCCGTCGTAATCCTAAGAACACGAGGCTGGCAGAAAATTAGACCCTTGCGTGCTGTTGTTTTTAACAGTAGACCGGCTCCATATTCCCGCGGACTTTCGCATGGTCTTCCAGAATAGAGTAGTACAGTGTTACGCGTTGGGGACTGGTACTCGTCCGCTTCTAACCATCTTATTTCAATTACCCCCAAAATCTTCTTCTTCTTTTTCTTCTTCCTTTTATTAGCGAGGTTATGATCCGAAAATAAGGGATCATAACTCTCCCACTTCACTGCATTTCTACTGATCCGCCTGTGGGGTTCGCCAATTCAATTACCCCCAAAATGTCCAGTCTATATCGCATGAATTCTTTTTCCAATTGAAGGAATCTGGCATTGTAAGGACGTTCGCTTCCCGAGTCGAGGAGCGTCTTTATATTCCAGAAACCTATCTTTGTCCGGGTACAATAGCCAAAAATCGTCAACATGTGATCATTCATTATCCGAGGCATAGTGTCGGTTTTTGTAGCGAGCTGGTTTCAGTAACGCAGCTTACTGGCCCACGTTACCTAGTCTAGAATCAAGGCCCTAGATAGCCCGCACTTGCAATTTTAGCCTACACGTATAAGGGTTTATACGTATAGTTGCCCGGGGATCACCACTAGGAGGTAAAGTAAGCACTTCATCACGAGCTTGATTGCTCAAGCCAAGTTTTGAGCACTCAATAGTTTCCCGATCACTCGCAATGCAGATCCCCAAAGTAGGACTGCGTCTGAGTGCTTCAGTCGAGCATTTCCTATTCCGGTAAAAAAATAGCTACACAGTCGGGGCATAGGCTTTAAATGTTCTTGCCTCAATGTGCTTAGTAAGGTGAAGTTTAGGCTCAAAAGGACGTCCAAACAGATACATCATCTGTGGCAGCTTCCTTCTTGTTGTCAGCAGCAACGTCTATACCCAACTAAGATTGACGGATTATATCTGCTCATGGCGCCGTGGCGTAAGTGGTTAGTGTGTCGGATCACTACGCATGAGGTTCCCAGAATCCCAGAAAATACCACCTCTCGCGAGCGTCTGACAAACATCCGAGAATATTGTTGTCACGGAAAAGCTTCTCAAATCGCCGTTCGTATTCGGGATTAAACTGTAGGTCCCTTCCATTCGTTTGAAAAATATAACGCACACAACATGAGTGGTTGCGAGAACCTAGGCCCTGGCACTTTAAAGGGCTGTTGCGCCAAATATTTGTTTTTTTTGGCGACAGACCCATACTATATTGATCGTAGACTACATACACTCACTTAGAGGTAGCAGTCAGTGTGCGCGGTAGCGTCTTCTTGATAAAATCATATATTCTGCAGGGCCGGCCCTTTCATTTAACTCTCCAAGAAGTACTCCAACATATCTGTACTTGAGGGCATCGGCGTTCCCTGCAGTATCTTCGAAGAAGTGCAGCCCAGTTTCCCTTCGCGCACTAATCCAGCAGTTGTCCCCAGTCAAATATCACTTATGGATTCTCAGTTCCCCAAAAGCAGGGAGTTCTGCTTGTGCTTTGTCGCCACTGATAAGTTTGTCGTTTAAAGCGGCAACATCTTCGTTGGGGCCTACGATGGTCGTCCAAACTTTTGTGGCTATTCGTTGTCTCTTGGTAGTAGCTGGATGAGTCACATGTACTTCATATGTTAACCAATTCAGGTCTTGTCGCATTACGTCCAATTTTCACTCACTCTATACATGCCATCATATAAGCTTGTTCTACTTAAGGACCTACACGTTCATTTTCACTGACTAAAAGCACATATTTACCTAGCACTCCTAGCCTCGCAAAAGCATTTCGTTTTGAGGAATTCCCACCATTTGACGCATCACTTAACGCATGACACTCGTATATGTAACTTTCTATGCCGCCTGACATAACTCATTTGCAAATATTGAATTTGACGCCCTTAAAGTCGACCACACGCCGCAAATAAATGTCAATGTCATCGCGTGTGATTCACGACATTTGCTCCGAACCGTGCTCCAATCGTTCGGCCTCAGCTGCATGTACTCAACCTTCTCTTAGGTCATCTTAATTTACAACAAACCCCCAAAAAACTTCACCACTTAATCAAAAGGTAAACAAATCACTTAAGGCAACAAAATAAGTTCCCACATCGCGTACAGTGAGTCACACACACTTTCTGTAAATCAAAGCAATTAACTCCCTGACCTAGATATCGACGGCAAAAAAAAAAAAAAAAAAAGAAAAAATCATCACATCATGCCATAACAGTGTCATTAAGCAGTCAAGCCAAGCTTCTAAGAACCGCGAAAAGTAGTATATCTGGAAAAACCTAGAAAATACTTAGATACAGAGTGTGAGGCATGTGTAGATACATGTTGTATCTTTTGCTGCACTTCGAGACAAATTACATGTGTTTTTCGCTATAAAAGATCTCTATAATGTTGCCATCTTGTTAGTGGAGGTCTGAAGGCACAGGCACAGGCCCGCAGGCGCGAGGATCCTATTTCACTAGATGCCCATGTTCTCGGAGTCGTCGTTCGATGGTCATCGCTTTCGTTGTCGTTGTTGTCGTCGTCGTCGACGTCGACGTCTTGGTCGTCATCATCATCAGTCGTGTCGTCGGCAAATTGATGAAGCCTGACGAATGCTTTACATGGCGCTGGAAAAATAACACCAGAATCTATATGTAGCCACCAGTAGTAGTTTGTAGGATGTGTGCTAAAGGAAAATGGGAAGAAGGATGGCAGAGATGTGGGCACCCCGTGGGGCGCGACAAGCCACTGAAATGGCATTAGAAGCGCAACAGAAATCTGTGGATACATCTTGTAAGTGCAACGCGAAAGTGGTGCCAACAAGTGGTTTCATTTTGAATGCAATTTTGATTGCATTTACGTTGTGTGTGGGAATTGTTGACTGGTGGGCGGTGCGGGGTGCCAGTATCAGGTTTAATGCTCGTGAGATGGGTTTTTCCCTAAACGATTTTACACTCCTGACTGCTGAGATGCATGGCAAACAGTCGGTGATTTGATGAAGAAGTCGGAAGAATTTACGAGATAGTTGCCGACAATATCATGAGTTTTCACAGGTTTATGGCGCGTATCTATCGTCTGTCGTTACAGATTTTTAATGACATTCAAGGCACTACCGGAAGTTGTTTGTATTACTGCTGTTGTACTATTTCGATCTACTCCGATTGAAGTCGAAAACACCTCCACATCTGCTGCAACTGAAATATGAATCCGCCTCAAACGAATTTCAATTAAAATTTTGCCTAATTTTCCGCAGAAATGTTTTTACCCACAACCTCGAACGACGCATGAAAAATCGCTTAAAAATTAATTTAACTGGAAAATAATGCAAGCAATCGTCAGCCATTTGAACTGCGACACTTAAGCCATAAAAAATTCCCCACAATATAATCTTATTTCAAAAAGAAATGAAAGAACATAAAAATGGCGCCTTAATTACGTATTTAACGATTCGCCTAGTTAAGGCAGCAAGCGCAAGTGCATACGAGTACTTATCAGCCATTTTCGCATTCACTCCCGTAAGATATTCGATGAAGTATCTGGTACGTAAAAAATGAGATTTATACAAAACCAAGCAGGCAATACCAGTAGCACAAATAACAACAAACAGCAGAAGCAGTAATAATTTTATACTGATATGTTAGTTCACGAAAACTGATTTATTATTCCTTTTGCTTGCATACTAAGTTAAGTTTAAAATTAAAAAAATGAAATTATAAATGTTTTCTTCTTTTACAGGTTACCACAGCTTACGGTCTATGCCAAGATTATTTACCTCCTGATGGTGAGTACATATTTATTATTATTCTTTAAACATTTATACTTAAATTTAAATTTAAAATCTTATTTATGGATAAACAAATATTTACCAGGATTGTTTTATTTATTTGGTGACGCCTTTCGATCGGTTTTGTACTATATTTTCATTTAGTGTCAATTACCTACTTCCTAACTTACTTAGGTGGCGCTACAGTCGGGGTGTACCTGGGTCGCAAACAACAAATTTCTCCAGCCAGCATGGTTACGAGGCAGCTGCCTTCAGTTGTGCACGCCAAGTTGGTTGAGGTCCCCCTCCACTTGTTTGCGCCACCTACCGCGAGATCTTCCTCTACTTCGCCGTCCATCCGGGGTTAATTCTAAGACTTTCCGGGCTGGAACATTGAGCTCCATCTGCTCTACATGATATATCCATGTTTTTTCGCTGTATGTGACCTCTTCTGGGTACGTCCTTGTCAGGCCGTATATTTTGACCTGACAAACTCCTACAGGCCGTATATTTTGGCGTTGTACTTTTTCCTGCACTCGCCGTCTATACAGCTGGGACCAAAGATCACTCGAAGAACTTTTCTCTTAAAGTAACCATGGACATAGCCCTCACAACTTACAACTCTGCTATTAGGAGATCAAAAAGACATACTTGGAGATCTTTATGTGAAAGTATAAATAATCTCCCTTCAGCTATTAGGGCCCATAAAACCCTATCCAAGAACCACAGCAACAGTATTGGTCTCCTACAAAAACCTGACGGCAGTTTAACACAGGGATACTAGGAAACATTAGGTCTTCTTCTGCAGACCCACTTCCCTGACTCACTAATTACTGACCCTCACACATCTCTTCTGCATGAGGACATGCCACTCCCTCCGTATCGACGCACTAGGACTCTAGCCAAGAAAATGTTCACCCTCGATTCCATAAGATGGGCCATCTTCACGCAAAGACCTTACAAAGCTTGCGGTGGAGATGGAATTTTCCCCGCCCTTTTACATCATGGAATCAACACTCTCATTGAATTCTTAGTGCATCTTCAGATCCAGCTATGAACACAGCTACATCCCATAAATATGGAGAAAAGTTAATGTAGTGTTCATTCCTAAAGCCGGCGCTAGATCACAATCAGACCCAAAGGTCTGTAGGCAAATCAGTCTCACCTCCGTGTTTCTTAAGGTAATGGAAAAAACCGTTGATCTTCACACAAGAAATTCCGCCCTTATAGAACACCCCCTAAATAATCTTCAATTTGCATATCAATCTGGTAAATCTACGGTCACATCCCTTCACCATCTAGTCAGTACTACTGAAGAAACTTTGTCAAAGAAGGAAATAGCCTTATGCTCCTTCCTGGACATCTCTGGCGCCTTCGATAACACATCGTTTCAATCAATTAAGTCTGCTGCTGATGTCAAAGGCATTGACCCGCAAACTACCAAATGGATATGCTCCATGCTCAGAAGCAGACTTATCACTGCCAAGTTTGGACAAATCTCAATCTCCGTTAGAACTACTAAGGGTTGTCCCCAAGGGGGTGTCCTACCTCCACTTTTATGGTCCATTGTAGTGGACAGTATCATAAATGACGTCAATAGTTCTGGATTTCTCACCCAGGGCTACGCTGACGACGTAGTGATTATAGCTAAGGGCAAGGATGAATCCAGCATTTCTGAACAAATGCATCATGCCCTTAATAAAGTAAATAACTGGTGCCAGTCAGAAGGTCTAACGATTAACCCTGCAAAAACCGTAATCATTCCTTTCACCAGGAGGAGTAACTTAAGCCTTCAAGCACTATCACTAAACAATACTCAAATTGAGTTTTCAAAAGAAACAAAATATCTTGGGATAACTCTAGACCACAAATTAAATTGGAAACCTCATATAAACAGAACCACTGAGAAGGAGACTAAAGCCTTCTGCGCCTGCTCTAGGTTTTTTCGGCAAAAAATGGGGATTAAATCCAAAAATGATCCACTGGACCTATACCATAATTATCGTTCCGATAATAACTTATGCTTCGCTAGTATGGTGGGAAAAAGTTAATCAAACCATTACCCGCTCCGCCCTCCAGAAGGTGCAGAGACTAGCATGTGTAGGTATTACGGGCGAAATGCGCGCCTGCCCAACAGCTGCGCTGGAAGTTCTCTTAAACCTTCCACCCCTACACATAAATGTTATGAAGACTGAGGCTGCCAGTGCTGTAAAGCTTCACCTTTTATGCAACAATACAAATTCCGAATTAGTTGGCCGCATGAAGATCCTTGAGAAAATTCCGCTACTTACTTGTTCAGCAGTATGCATCTCAGACTTCATGCCCTAAAGAATCCACCTCAATCACCCCTTCACAGTAAACATACCTGACCGCAGCTACTAGGACTATCCTCAAATCCCCCAATCAGGATCTCAACTAAATTGGTACACTGATGGTTCAAAAATGTCAAATGGGGTTGGAGCTGGTATCTTTGGCCCCAACTACAAACTCTTTGCATCACTAGGTCAATCCACTACTATCTTCCAAGCAGAGGTCTATGCCAGAGAATGCATTAGATGAAACCTCCGAAGATCACATATTAATATAATGTCAGATAGCCAAGCAGCACTCAAGGCTCTCACGTCCTTTGACTATAAGTCTAAGCTGGTTTGGAATTATCTCCAGACGCTTTTGCAGCTTGCTGCACACTAATGTGGGTCCTCGGTCACAAAGGTATCCCTGGTAATGAAGCGGCTGATAAGCTGCTAGAGCAGACTAGGTGCCCAATCTCCTTATATTGGACCTGAACGCTTCTGCGGTTTACCCACCAGCCAGATTAAAATAGAGCTACTCCGCTGGGAACGCAAACAAATGCTCTCTCACTGGAATGCTCAACCCGGCCTAAGGCATTCCAAGAAATTTATTAACTTCTCAAAAAATAGAACTAGAGACATTCTATCAATGAGCAAACAGAATGCTAAGATCCTTACTGACTTCCTAACTGGACACGCTCTCTCAACTACCATCTTAAGAAAATGGGCCGTGTTCAATCGGAAACGTGCCGTCTGTGTCTTGAAGACACCGAAACAGCCCATCACATACTCTGTGATTGCCCGGCCATAGCCAGACTTAGGCTAAAGCACTTAAATAAAGGTGTTACATCACCTTCTGATGACACCTCTACTTCAGCTCCAACTATTCTTAGCTTCATTAATGAACTTGAGTTCAGCTAGTTGACAAATTCAAAATCACTTAACCAGGGGATAGCACAAAAGATCTTTTTATGCGCAGTGCTCCAGGGGTCAGTCCCTGCCTTCCTCAACCAAGGGCATCCTCATCCGATTTATTTTTATTTTTTTGATGCGCAGGTAGGGGTAAAAATCATTTATAGATAGGTGTAGCCCGTGCTACGAGGTATGATCAACTCCATGCTCCTGCAGGGTTGCTTACTTACTTACTTAGATGGCGCTACGGTCCGGGGTGGACCTGGGCCTCAACCAACAAACCTCTCCAGCTAGCACGGTTACGAGCCAGCTGCCTCCAGTTGCGCATGCCAAGTTGGTTGAGGTCCCCCTCCACTTGTTTGCACCACCTACCACGAGGTCGTCCTCTACTGCGTAGTCCATCCGGGGTGGATTCGAAAACTTTCTTAGCGGGAACGTTGGGCTCCACCCGCTCTAAATGGCCCAGCCATCTTAGTCGCTGTATGTGAACTCTTCTGGGTAAGTCAATGTCCTTGTACAGGCCGTATAGTTCGGCATTGTACCTTCTCCTCCACTCACCGTCTATGCAGACGGGACCAAAGATCGCTCGAAGAACTTTTCTCTCGAAATAACCAAGGGCATCCTCATCCGGTTTTGTCAAAGCCCATGCCTCTGCGCTATATAGCAGGACTGGGATGATTAGAGTCTTATAAAGAGTTACCTTAGTAGTTCGAGATAGGGCTTTGCTACTCAATTGCCGTTTTAGCCCATAGAAACAACGATTGGCAAGAGTAATTCTTCGTGTGATCTGCCTACTGATGTATTTTGCGGATTTCACCATAAAGCCTAGGTAGACAAAATCCTTTACTACCTCAAAATTATATCTGTCTATTGTGACGTTCTGTCCAAGACGCCGATGTTGGGTGTCCTTTTTTGTAGACAGCATATATTTTTTTTTGCTTTCATTGACCGCTAGACCCATCTTTGCTGCCTCGTTCTCAATACTCGTAAATGCCCCATTGACTGCCCACTGAGTTCTTCCGATTATGTCAATGTCATCGGCATAAGCGAGTAGTTGTACAGACTTGTAAAAGATTGTACCTCCGGTGTTGGCTTGTGAGTTTCGTACAATTCTCTCAAGTACTATGTTAAAGAGATCGCAAGATAGCGCGTCACCTTGTCTAAGACCTTTCCTGACATCGAACGGTTCGGTGATGTTCTTACCGACTTTTATGGAGCAGCGAGAGTTCTCCATCGTTATTCTGCACAAACGGACGAGCTTGGCAGGGATGCCAAGACTAGACATGGCTCTGTATACCTCGTCTCTATACACGCTATCATAGGCAACTTTGAAATCGATCAAGAGGTGGTGCGTATCGAGTTTGTATTCATGGGTTTTTTCCAAGATCTGCCGTATTGTGAATATTTGGTCAATGGTGGACTTTCCCGGCCTGAAACCGCACTGACAAGAACCTATCAGGTTGTTGACGATCGGTGTTACAGATCGGTGACAGGATCTTATATGCGATGTTGAGGAGACTTATACCTCTGTAAGAGGGTCTCCTTTCTTCAGGATCGGGCAAACGATGCTGAGGTTCCATTCATCGGGCATACTTTCGTCCGACCAGATTTTCCTGCATGGTTACGTGCTAAAAAAAACATCTCCTATTTCTGTGTCCTATTGTTCCCCTGCGGCACCGCCAGTCGAGGCATTCCCTTGCAGATGCAGGTTTGTCGATTTACTGCTACGATCTTCTTTTGTATGAAGTCGCTCAAACTGGTGTCCCATAAAGCACTACTGATGTAACTCGGTCCTCCTATATTTGGTATAATCCGCGCAATAGAGGCACCCACACGAGATGATTTGTTACTTACATACCCCAGATGTTCTTTAAATGTAAGCCTTGAGTCAATCATAACGCCAAGGTACCAAATAGTGGGTTTGGATACTATCTTATGCACACCTACTGTGAGCGTAATGGTTTCACATCGATTTCTACTTGTAATAATGCTGCCGTTTTGTGTTCAGCTAGCGTGAGGCCGACTGATGCTAGCCACCGTCGAACTATTGAAATGGTTTCATTGCTGATTTGAACAACTTCTTTTAGTAGTTTTGCTGTAACAACTATACCGATCCATCCTATATACCTATATACCTATACCGTCCGCAAATCCCACGATCTTAGACTAGTCTGATATTTCAAGACGAAAAACGCCATCGTACATGATGTTCCATAGCATCGGTCCCAGAACCGAGCCCTGTGGTACTCCACCTGTGACTGCGTACTCCTTAATACCATCGTCTGCGTCATATAGCAACACTCCCTGCCGCAAATTGTTCTTCACAATTTCCCTGGTGTAAATTGGTACTCTCATATATCGCAGTGCTCCCAGGATGTGCTTTCAACTCGCGGTGTTGAAAGCGCTCTTAAAGTCTAGTATTATGACCCAACAGTACTGCTTTGCACCTCTTGTCCATCCTCTTCCTTCTATGGAGTTTTGCGCTATGTCAACTACTACCTTAATGGCATCAACAGTCGAGTGTGGCTTTTGAGTCCGTACTGTTGTTCTTCTAGTCCACCTTACTTTACTTTACTAGGGCCTTGTATGCACTGCGACCTATAAGATCTATTGTGCCAGCCCGGTGTTTAGCTGAGAACTTGGTTAAGGCTCTTAATAAACCTCAACAAAGCTCCAGGCTCAATGTTCAGAGGGACTCAATAAAGCCCTCCCGAGACGGAGAAGTCTTTTTCTTATAGCCATAGGACATTCACAAAGAATATGTTCTGCCGTCTCTTTTTGCTCTCCACATAGCCGCCATTCGTCTGTATCTGCTACTCCTACCTTGTGCAGATGGTACCTGAGTGGGCAATGACCAGTCAAGTCCACCTTGCTTCTTCAATGACCGCTTCCAACCTGCGCTCCAGAACTTTTCCCGTCATGTCCAACATACCGAGCGGGCGGAAAGCTGATGGATCTCCTGCAGGTTTCCCTCACTTGGGTAGAAGCACGAGCCTGTGTTTCTTCCATTGATCGGGAAAAACTCTGGCAAATTCCCGCTGAGTTCCTTCGACTATGTCAATGTCATCAGCGTAAGCGAGTAGTTGTAGAGATTTGTTAAAGATTTTACCTCCGGTGTTGGCTTGTGAGTTTCCTACAATTCCTTCAAGTACAATACGTTAAAGAGATCGCATGATAGCGCGTCACCTTGTCTGAGACTTTTCCTGACATCGAACGGTTCGGTGCTATTCTCTCCGACTTTGGTGGAGCAGCGAGAGTTCTCCATCGTTATCCTGCACAAACGAACATGCTTGGCATGGATACCAAGACTAGACTGGCTCTGTAAAACTCGCTATCATAGGCAACTTTGAAATCCATGAAGAGGTGATGTGTATCGATTTTATATTCGTGGGTTTTTTTCCAAGACCGGCCGTAGTATAAATATTTGGTCAATGGTGGACTTTCCGGGCCTGAAACCGCACTGAAAAGGATCTGTCAAGTTGTTGACGAAAGATTTTAGACGTTCACATAATACGGCAGACAGTTGCAGTTGGCACAGTTCAGAGGGTCTACTTTCTTCAGGATCGGGCAAACGATGCTGAGGTTCCTTTCATCGGGCATATAGTACTTTCGTCCGACTAGATTTTACAGATGAGCTGGTGCATGCTCTTCACCAACTCATCTCCTCCTGCCATGAAAAGTTCGGCGGCAAGACCGTCGGCTCCAGCAGATTTGTTGGATTTACTCGTAAGTTTATATATCGCTATCCTCACTTCATTCTGATCGGGTTGGCGGGATTCTTGACTATCATCGTCACTGTTGAATGGCTCATTCTGCCTGACTGCTGTTCAACTGCAGAAGTTCTCCCTCCATATCCTCAGCATCGACTCCGATTCTACTACTATATTACCAGTTTTATCCCTGCAGGCTTCTGTTCTGGCTTTGAAACCCTGGCATGTTTACTTTAGATAAGGTTAGGTTAGGTTAAAGGGGTTAGCTGCAACAAATGAGTGCAGCCTGCACTCAGATCTTAAACGGATCCATTGTGCTCCCCTGGCGTAGAGTTTCCTGACTGGAGGACTGAAAAGAGAGGAAAAGCTAAATAGCTAGAGTTCTGAATTAATGGAACGGCCTCCTCTGAACCACCCTGATGAAGTTATTTATTTCATGATGGTGGTTGGTGGCTTTTCAGACAGATCGCCCAGATGGTTGAAGAAATACTCTCCAAGGGCCGTCTTCCTGGTATTGCAGACGTTAGGGCATTTGCAAAGGCAGTGTTCCGTGTCCTTCTCTACGTCTGTGTTGCTGCATCCTCTGCAGAGTTCATCTGTACTTAGACGCATTCTCTTCCGGTGGGCCGCCAATAGGTTGAAGCCAGTAATTATACCTATAAGAAGCGCCAAGTTTTGTCTAATTTGAGTGAGGATGAGCTTGGTTTTCATCTTGTCATGTTTTGTCCAGATGTTTCTGGAGACACGACATAAAGGGAGCGCCATCCATCTTTCTTCTGCTTGTCGTTTGAAGTCATGTGCTATGTTTTATTTAACAAGTTTCTGGGGAGGAAAGACTGAGCTTTGGACCATTGTCCGGTTTTGTTCTGATCCTTTTCTTGCCAGTTCATTCGCCATCTTATTCCCTGGAATTGCTTTGTGACCTGATAGTCATCAGAGTGTTACATGGTGGTTATGGATGAACATTGTAAGCTCCTCACGGCAGCGTTTTATTAGCTTTGATTTTATAACCGCGGATGAGATCCTCTTTATAGCAGCTGAACTATCTAGGTAAATATCAATCTCTTTCCTAATGACAAGTTTCGTGGATAGCTCTCGTGCTGCCTCTGCTATCGCTACGACTTTTGCCTCATGTTCACTTTACATTTTGGTAACATTTTCCAACATCATCCTGCAACAAAGTCTCTCAATCTCCGCGATCGAGCGTTTCTCATGCTCTTTTTCTTTTTTGTAAGAAGTCGATGTTCCTCTCTTCTCCTCCGCTCATAGAGCAGATCTAGTCGTTCTATGCAGCGCCACTTTGTACGACTAATGCTTGCCGGCATTCCTCATCAAACCAGGGGTTTCGTTGTGGTGGCCGAGAGAAATCCAGAGCATCTCTGATAGCTTGTTGGTAACGCTGCCACTGGTCTTACGCATTTGCTGCTGGCGGCACCGCACTTAGATTGATATTAAAAGAATCTCGATCAGCAAATCATCTGGTGGTCTCTTACGATTGTGGCCGTCCGACGTCAAACTTCCTCACAGTATTTCGTTGACTTTGCTCCATTCTGTATATCCGCATCCATATATTGGCTACAACTAGGTAGTAATCCGAGTCTCCTCGGAAAGTCCGGACACCCAGAATACTAGAAGAGTGCCTTGTGTCGATCGCAATGTGATCGATTTGGCTGACAGTTTTTCGATCAAAGCAGAGCCAATATCGAGACGCGGGCACCGGGTACTAGCTATAACAACGCTTCGTCCCACCGCAAAGTCGCTTAGCCTGAATCCGTTGTCGGATGTGATTTCGTGCAGGCTGTGCTATCCGACCACACTACTAAAGACGTCGTCCTTTCTTCGCTTTGCGTTAAAATCACCCAGGACAATTTTAACGTCATGGCTGATACGTCTTGTTCAAGAGTTGGTAGAAGTCATCCTTCGTTTCGTTGTCCATCTTCTCGTGAGGGGCGTGAGCACATAGTAAGGTAATATTGGCGAATTTAACCTTGATACGGATAGTCATGGGGCTCTCGTTCACATGCCGGAAACTCAAGACTTCTTCCCTAACTCTGCCTCTAATAACAAATCCGCACCCGAATAGACACTATCGTTGTTGCCTGTAGCAATCACCGTAATAGATGTCATCCTTCGTTTCGTCGTTCATATTCTCGTGAGAGCGTGAGCACATATAAGGCTAATGTTGGCGAATTTATCCTTGATAGGGATAGTCATGAGGCACTCGTCCACATGCCAGAAACTCAAGACTTCTTGCCTGAGTCTGCCTCTAATAACAAATCCGCACTCGAATAGACGCTGTCCTTGATGTCTGTAGCAATAGCCGTAGTAGATGTCGCAGTTTTTCCTTCTCCATTTACCCAGGTCATCGCATCGCACTTCTTGGATGGCGGTAATGTCTGCTTTGTGGAAATCTAGCACCTCCGCAAGTTGTTCGGATGCACGGGGTTTGTAGAGGGACCTAACATTCCACGTGCAGACACGAAGATCGTTGTCTCTTTTACGTTTGCGAGGGTCGTCAACAGTAAAATCATTCGAATCCGATTCTTTTGCTTGTTTCGCAACCGGAGTTTTTTTTTTACGGGGTAGGGAAGTTAACTCGACGGCACAATCCCCAACCTGGAGGACCGGATCCCGTTCTTGCAACGCCTAGGACGAGTGGGTGGATTCACCGATGCCAGTTACCCACGTCGGGGGTATGAGTGCTGCCGTTCGCCCTTTAAGGGTTCGTCCGCCACCATCTCTTTTTCAGTACCCTGCTTCAGTATTGAAAATCCTTACAGGTCTCAGCTCCAAATATGTCGGAGTAGCTCAAGTAAGGTATGCGCTCGGCTGTAAACCAGCTCCATTTGCTCCTTTCCACTCATTTCTACTCTGTACAGGCATACAACCTCGACCTTTTTAGCTTCGCTATCGCAATTAATAATTTTTTCGTTTCATTTCCCTCTAAACCGTAGATATGCCTTCGAATATCTTTCCACTAAAATTCTTTCATCATAAAGGCTACGATGTGAACTAGATTTCAATCGATAACCTCAAAAAACCACCGAAATCGAAAATGGCCTTGTAACGTAAATTTTAATACTGAAATCGATATCCAGTAGAAATCTCGTGACATAAAGATCTATATCTGGTCCCACAAATTCCAAACAAAAGGCAATTTTCCGATACTCAATAGATTTTCTAAAAGAAAAAAAAAAAAAAATATTAAATATGCCAATCGATGGGTTCGAGATACATTTGCATAAAATAAAATAAATTTCCCATAAAGTTGGACGAAATTAAAACTGAAATCGGGGCTTTCTTTCGGCATCTTGCCTTCTGTAATTTTCCACGGTAATCTCTTAAACTTTTGGGTTCCGATCTTTATTTTTTGTTTAAACAAATAAATATCCGGCGATAATCGTTTCGGATGATTCACTTTATGTTAGATGGCGATAGCCTACTGTATAGGTCTGGGGTCCGCCAACAAGCATATTTTATTGGAATTTAAATGATTTCACTGATTTTCCAATTATGTATGCCTAATGGATTATTGAAATTTTTTGTTGTTTCTTCAGTTTCTTTTGTTAAATTTTTTATTTAAATTTTTCAAGTGGTTTTTGAACAGAGAATGGGGCGTGAAATTCGCTCTAATTGCATGGGAATAGGTGATCTTTTTGGTCACAGGTTTTGAGGCCAGACTGGTAGGTAAATTGGTTTGGGATTTCCGAATATGAACAATGTGTGGATGGGGTTTCGATAAAGCGATCTGTATAGTATACGTAAAAACTTATACTGGTCGCCCTTGGTGTGATTTTGGTAAGTTGCATGTCAGCACCCCAAGTCGAAGGCTGTAAACACCATGCCGAAGGAGACAGTGAGTAGGAAGCGGAAAATAGATCAGTAAGTCCGAGTTGAGTTTCTCCATAAAAGAAAGTGGCAATTCGCAGTGCAGTTAATCTTCGACAGTCGGGTGTTAGTGATACTCGTACATGGGATCATGTGGAAAACTTGGATCTATTAGCTTACTTCCCCGAGCTAGACTTTACACCTAAATGACTCTACTTTGTTAGAAGGTTTGAGACCGAGATCCCAAGCCGTGATACAAGGAATAATGGAGGACCGCTGCTTGATCCAAAGGGAATCATGTGGTATACCGATGAATCAAAAATGGATTCAGGAGTTGGCGCCGGTGTGTATGGACCCAATTACAAAAGTTCGAATTCACTTGGAAAGAATCTTAGTGTTTTACAGGCCGAGCTTTACGCTATCGAGACTTGTGCTAATGCTAACTTGCACTCAGGCATCAAATGTGCCACTAACCACATACTCACCGACAACCAAGCGGGGCGCTCAAAGCACTGATCTGCCACTTGATCAGTTCAAAATCAGGTCTAAGCTGCTTCGATAGTTTACAGAACTTGGCCCGATGAAATACAGTAAAATTGTGGTGGGTACTGGGTCATGTAGGCATTGACGGCAACGAAACTGCAGATCTGGTAGGCAGAATTGGTTCCTCTGAGTTGCTCACTGGACCCGAACCCTTTGCGGAATATCTGATTCTGCCTTTGAATATACACTAAACAGTTGGCGAATCCCACAGGCAGATCAGTAGAAATGCGGTGAAGTGGAAGGGTCTCTTCATCTGTAAAAGGACGGCTGGAAAAAGTGGGGCCTGAAACCTGCAATGATGCGCTGGTTATACATTATGATAGTCAGATCTATACCTTCGTATTGGGCTCTTGTGTGGTGGAAGGCACCGAATACGAAAAACATACGGGTATGTTGGCCATGGTACAAAGAACAGCCGGCATTGCCATCACGGGTGCTCTACGCATAACGCTTACGGCTGCACTTGAGGTCTTTCTGTATCTCCATTAAACCATTAGACCTACAAATCAAATATTTCAAGCGGACAACAATGCGCTTCGGCTCACTAACGTTGGTCTCTTCAAGATCAGTAATGGCCACACATCTGTTTAAAAAAAAAACTCATCTATGTTGTGCAACCTTCGCCGCCAATCCCACACAGTCTCGTGTAGAACGCACTATTGGTCGGACGTCCAGCCACATGCAATTAATGAAGTTTAACACAGTCACTGTCAGCCACCATCACATCCTGGGTGTACTCCGGTCTGTCTTCCTCTTGCAAAAACTAACTTGGACTTCCTTTCGATGTACCTTTGTCACCTCCTTCACCAGCTACTTAGTTGGTCTCCCTGGTCAGCATTTTGTCCATTTGATTACGAAATGATTGGCAGTCCTGTCTATGGTGCCCATACTAGTTGCGCTAGAAGCACGCATTCCCTTTCATAAGTATGTATCTCTCCTCACGTCGTTGTACCTGAATCCGCTGACTGACAATAGCTTTACAAATCAGAACGCCTTGTGACACTACTCGTCGATAACCCCTGGGACTAATATTCTTTCATGACAGAACCCTCTAGATGAAATTATTTTCATCTGAAAGGCATACTTTCCGATGTACTCGCTGAATTGTTATCGTACCCAACCTGGTATACCCAATCCTGGCTTGACAGTGTTTGCTGCATCCTCAAAGGCCGCCTTCCCTAATAAACATTCCAAGTTCTATTGAATGCATAGAAGACGGTACTTATCGTCAAGAGAACTAGATGAACATTACTCCCTCCAATCCACTTGAGTGTATTAATTAAATTTATTTCCAAGAAATGACTATTGTCCCAGGTCACGTTGCTCTATACAACTCCTCCTGACCACTCTACAAATTTGAGTACAAAGAAACTAATAAGAGTAAACTTGTTCTAAATTTGTTCACCCATAAGTTCCCCGGGGGCACTTAAAGACCTTTCAGCCAAACCATACAGCTCAAGTGGCCGTACGAGACGGCCGAATGCAATTTAATTGAAAAACGTACGTCCGTCCGTTGGTTCAAAAATCAATTTGGACTTTGTCCAATATCGACAGAAAATTATGCAATCGTTCGTCCAAGTTTTAAGTCTGTCCATCCGGTCTTTTGTTACGAATTGCTATTGCAATCGTCTCCTCTGCCCACTCGGGTGCCTGCAAGTAAAAACAAACGCAGCGCGTCAAGTGGGGGCGGTTCATCGGTTGATAAGGAAATAAATCCTTTTTCTGCGACGTCGTCGTCGTCGTTGTCGTTGAATTGAAGTTCTTATTTGTTTACGAATCGAATCGCTGAATCATATCATTGATGCGAACAATTGGAATTTGTTGATGCAACACACTGATGGTGGGTGACAGAGAAAGATACCCCATATCTGTGTATCCACGACGGTCAAGGTATAGACAGACTTCCACTCCAAAAGTGCTCCATCCAAAGTGCTAATCATGCATTTAAGCAGCCAAATGATTTATGCGCGATTTTCACTTCATGGACCCTTCGGCGCAGGCCAATGACTGGTGGGGGGGGGGACATCGGTGTGCCGGTGCCTAATGCCGTCTAGGTGAAGAGGGCAACAAATCAATTAAAACTATTTATGAAGACATTAGAGGTGCAAATATTTGATTTGAAAAGAAAACCTCTGAGCACAGAACCTCAAGTGTTGGGTAAACTGGTCGACTTCTTACAGTGGCTGGCAGTAGTTCGAATGCCATCAAGGTGTTTGGATTCATTGATTGGAAGCAGAAAGTCTGTCATTTGCACACATACGGCAGCGTTTTGAGTGAGATTTGTATTTGTGGCTACTTTGCAAATAGACAATAGAAAGCTGGGTAGAAAGACAGCTGAAGATCGTGAGCTTGAGACTATGACTTTTGTTAGAAGATATCAATGTCAAGGTATGTACCTCGACCACAGAAAATGCATTCAAATCTATTAGTCATGACAAAGTTGGTGAAATAAGGATATCCGCATGATATCTAAAGGGATATTAAGGCATGCAGATACGCAGGATATCCAACGCGAGGTGTATCTATAAGAGCGATCGCACTTATCCGGCGTCGAATGTGCTACAGAGATATTCGTTTCTCTGATATTTCCGAACATATCTCAGTTCCGAGCAGCCATGAAGCTGTGTGGCAATTGCATCCATCTTTGATTGGTCATGTCATGCGAATACCTACCTACTCCCAACCTGGAGGACCAGTTCCTTTTGTTATACACCTAGGACGCAGGGCCGGGTACACCGGTGCCAGTAATCCACTGCAAGAGTGTGAGCGCTGTCGTTGGCCCATTAAGGGGCTTCTCCGCCACCATCTCTATTCCAAGGTCCTGACTAACATAGAAAATTCCCTACCAACCTATGATCTAAATATGTCGAAGCAGCTCGCGCAAGGTGTGCATTAAGTTCAACCTAACTAGAACTGTAGACGCCACCAGTGACTCCTTTTTACCACCATTGTCTCCTCACATGGGCGGTAGCTGGGATAGATTGGTTCAGTCCGTGAAAAAGGTCCTTCCCAAAATCTCATTGCCTAGGAATCCCGCCGATGAAGTCCTTCGAAATGTGTTGTAGAGGTGGAATACGTGCTGAATTGTCGACCGCTAACCTACGTTCCAATCACTGACGACATCTGTGAAGCAATTACGCTCTAGGGAATTCCACCGCAGCCGTCTGGAACAAGAAGAATTGCTCTAGTGAGAAAGCACTCTTCCCCCCACCTCTCATCTACTGCTGCCATGAGGGTTGGTTACCCATTTCTTGGGTCAAGGTACTAGGCACCCAGCGGTCACCCCGTGGAGGTTGAGAGTAAGAGTTGGTAGGCCTAAGCTGAGTAGAATCACATGCACTACCGTTTGAACAGCCATATTGGGATATATAGAGAAACCATTATTGATAGTAAGTTACTTGGATCTGGTCTATATCCCCAAGACGTGGACCGAGGTTGAAGTTGTCTTCATTCCTAAGGCAGGTAAGAGCTCGCATGTGGAACCAAAGGATCTCCGACCTATCAGTCTATCGTCGCTGGAAAGGCTGATTGATATTCACCTCCGTCAGAGCATTAGCCCGTCTTTGCTCTCGCCGTCCCAACATACGTACTGCAAAGGCAAATCCGTTGAAACAGCCTTACACTCGCTTGTGCGCACCGTTGATGAAATCTCTGAGCATTAAAAAATATACCATGGTGCCTTTCCTTGACATTGAGGTAGCTTTTAACAATGTCAAACCAAAGGCAATCACAGACGCACTTGCAAATCTGAAAGTGGATACTTCGCTCGGAGTGTTGATCAATCAATTGCTAATACGCAGGATCATCAACACACAGCTGGGTGGAGCATCAGCCAGAAAATTTGCCTGTTGCGGAACACCCCAAGGTGGAGTTTTGTCCCCCCTCCTGTGGAATCTTGTAGTGAATGAGCTACTAGTGGACCTGGACAGGTCACGCTGTAGAGTGATTGCCTATGCTGATGACATTGCGATTGCTGCGTCTGGCAAGCACCCAGACACTCTCAAGGAACTCCTCCAATATGCTCTCTCTCGGCTCACTAGGTAGGCCTCCAATTGTGGATTGGGGGTTAACCCTCATAAAACAGAACTTGTTCTCTTCACAAGGAAATATAAAGTTCCCCTCGTAGACCCTCCGATGATTAATGGCACCAGTCTCACCTTCACGGTTAATGCAAAATACCTGGGTCTTATTCTAGACAGAAAACTGAACTGGAAAGCCTAATCTAGTCTACTAGAACGCGTAAGGAAAGCCAATGTGGCTCTCTATTCCTGTAAAAAGGCTATAGGTAGGAGCTGGGGTATGAAACCTGAAATCACTCGCTGGCCTTACGTGTCTGTAGTCAGGCCCATACTACTCTATGGCGTGATCGTTTGGGGCTGTTCACCTCTCTCAGGTAGCTAAAGTGCATCGATCCGCTTACATGTGCATCAGTGGTGCACTAAGAACTACCCCCTCTGCGGCACTGAACATTATGTTCAACCTGTTACCCCTGGATATCCTCGGCAGACAGACTGCTGCCAGTGCGGTTATTCGTCTTAAAGCCTCCTCTCAGTGGTCTAGTTATCACATTGGCCACTCCTCGATCCTTGATCTTCTCAACTTCACACATGAACACACGGACTACACCCCACCGAAACTGAGTTTTGACCGACACTTCCGTACGAGTATCCCTAAACGGGATGAGTGGGATGGCTCTCCCCCTGATGATGGAAATTCGGTGCACTTCTACACAGATGGCTCTAAGACCGAAGGTGGGGTGGGCTGTGTTGTTTTCTCCGATAAGCTCAACCTGAGCATCTCGTTCCGCCTCGCTGATCATTGTAGCGTTTTTCAGGCGGGAATCATGGCCATTAAGGAAGCCTTGTCTTAGCTGAAATGTAATGTATTATCTGTCAGCGATATAAGCATTTTCACTGACAGTCAAGCGGCTATCAAGTCCCTGGAATCGTGTTCCTGTACTTCAGAGACCGTCTTAGACTACCGTTTGTCTCTTACAGAGATGACATAGCAGTTCAACATTCACCTATGCTGGGTGCCAGGTCACAGAGACATTCCAGGAAACTGTAGGGCGGACGAACTCGCTAGACAGGGTACTACTCTAAGGATTCTGCCAGATAGGCAAGCCCTTGGTATGCCCCTCGCTACATGTAAGCATCTACTGAAACTGAACGCTATTAGCAAGACCATTCTTAGGTGGGATATTGGCTCTACGTGTCACATTTCGAGGCAGATCTGACCTAAGCTGGACCAGAAACGTAGTGCCGAGTTGGTTAAACTAAAGCGATTACAGATCGGCTGCGTTATCGGTGTCATCACCGGACACTGTCTAATCGGCCAACATGCCAAAAGACTTGGCCTCTTTTCCAATGACTTCTGCAGGAGCTGTAGGGACGAGGAGGAGGAGGAAACCATTCTTCACTTCCTATGCACATGTCCTGCTCTATCACGCAAAAGAATGCTCCATCTAGGAGCTCCCTTCTTTAACGACCTCAGCGAATTGGCGTCCTTAGACGTCATGAACATCCACGGCACTCATAGTGGGACAGTACGTTGGTTTGGGGTGGTCGATGACGTAACTACATCTAGACCAAAAACAATTCCATTGAGCTATCACCAGGTACGAACGGGTGGGAGTCCCCTATTTTTGGAACTATTTTGTGTTTGATTGTTGAAAGTCACCTTTATTTCTTGGGAAATGTATAATGGTTTCCTCCGTCCACTTCATATCTGCAGCTCTGGCGATTGTCAAACCTTTGAGCATGAATACCTATAACACAGTATCTGGTAATGACGTTGGGTTTGTTTGAAGTGGGTTTGTCTCCTCTGCTTTAGACCATCGGTGACACGGTAGTCTCTCACTGCTTCAAACCTTACGGTGCTGGATGCAAGTGAGATACGTATGCGTATATGATAGTTGCCTGACTGAATGCCATACAGTAATAACCAACATCCAGTAAACGGTTGGGCAAACAGCGGCGAGTTCGATTTTTAAAATTCTATAGTAACTCCATATTGATGTCCTTGGAGAAGAACTACCTACACAGTGCCCCAAGACAACTCTCCAACAACTCCTACCTGACCTAGGCATTCAAATTGGGGACACATTGCTCTAAGAGCCTTCTCCTCTACCGTCCGTAGGGAGGATCATCCAGAGTGAATTGGATATCAAAACTACCTACACAGTGCCCCAAGATAACTCTCTAAACACTAGAGAGGATGCTAACTCCTACCCAAGCTAGGCATTCAAATTGGGGCACATTGCTCTAAGAGCCTTCTCCTCTACCGTCCGTAGGGAGGGTCATCCAGAGTGAATTGGATATCAAAACTACCTACACAATGTTCCAAGACAACTCTCTAACAACTCCTACCCAACTTAGGCATTCAAATTGGGGACACATTGTTCTAAGAGCCTTCTCCTCTACCGTCCGTAGGGAGGGTCATCCAGAGCGAATTGCTATCTTTCTATAGAGAGGAATGCGACTTCTAACTGAACTAAGCTTCACTGTTTAACGAGAGCATTAATACCTCCTGGAGGTGTTCTGGTTGATACATGTTCAACGTAAAAAGTTTGAGAACTGTCGCGGATTTGCGGAAAGTGAAAGTGGCAATGGACTACCCACAGGTATAGTTTGTGTAACGTGTCTAGCTACTTAGAGGAATTTGAAATCGAAAAAAAAATTCGGAGATCTGGATGAATCGGGAAAAAATGAGCCGAAAGTCCAGACATCCTGCCTCCAACCTTATAGGTTGTGAAGCTTATGAGTGAGGTTATGTCATTAGAATGACTGAATACGTAGTTGTGAATCTAAGTGCATATCAATGGTAGTTCTATGGAAGAGCTGAAGGGAATCATGTTCTAGTGGAACGCAAGACAAAGTGAGTGTGTCTTGAACAGAGAATCTACTTTTTTGTTTTTGAAAACAGATAGTTATGAGCACAGGGAGCAATCATGAACAGAGGTATGAGTGCAGGGAGCTAATGGGTCCTCCGAGGAGAACAGCAGGGAACTATGCGCACAGTGAGCGCCGAACACCAATCGCTTTGAGCACAGGGAACTGTAATTACTATGAGGCCTAAGAGGGGTTTCTTAGGAATGGGCAAAGTTATATGGCTCTCAGTAGTATCAGTGTTTTTGGGGTCGAAACCCATTTGTTAATCATTCCAGCTCAACTACCATTTCCTATATTTCTCTAGTCTGACAGTCGTGACAGTCTGACAGTCTCCGATCTGCCGGGGTATAGACAAACTTCGCCTTTACCAGGAAGTTTGACAGTCATTGGAATGGAAAATATCTAAGAGTGTCTGAACATTTCCTGGCAATCTGCCAGTCTAAATGTCATGTCAGGTGTGTTGGATCTTTGAGAAGTCCTTGCCATCTTCACCTTTAGACGAAGGTACTAATGAAGTCTTTCTCACGCTCAAAGAAGAGAATGCGATTCGTCGTTACACCATGGACTAGCCAAATATTTGTTTGTATGATGCTACCTTTGTGGAAATGAGTATGCCTACGAGAATAACTGAAAAGAAAAGTACTTTTGCATAACTCTATTGTGCTCCAAGAAACCCTTCCCATCGCTTACTTCGTTCACCTCATAGACTAAGACGAAATTAGCGATATTCGGAGTTTTGCGCTGAATGGATCATTCACAACACCCTATTACCTTAAGAAAGTCCGAAAAAGCCTCTTAAATTTAGGACTGCAGAGAAGGAATCCAATAATTCTATAACCCAATGCTTGTACACATCAGAAGGTAGATGTCATCTACACAAGACAGTGTGTAGAGGCAATCTACTATGAGTATTCCTGAGGCTTGGTGTCATCAGCAAACCCTCTTCATTAATCTCTCATAACTTTCTAAGTCATATGTCCTTTTTGGCATCATTCGCACAATATCGCCGAATCTTTAGCGGCTTCTGGTACTCAGACTTCACAAACTACCCCTGGCAAGGCTGAATAACATTGGCTAGTAGGGTTGGTGTTGGGTTGGCTCGAAAACTCGTGACACTCGGACGGATACACGGGGCAAGGCTCAATCAACGCGGTGGTTGGTATACATTTGTACATTAAAGGTTCCATGGTTGATTGGTGGGTTGGTTAGAAACAGCCCTTGATGGATGCACATAGACCAGAAATAGGTCCATTGTACTGCCGATGTGTAAGGTGGGTGTGCCACCCTCTTACACTTGGAGCCAATTGCTTGCCTGTATGAAGGAGTTAATTATATTCATGCAGGCGTTGCCGAGATCATTCGGACCAAAAAGACCTAAGCCAATTCTCTCATACACTAAGGTTAGGTTAGGTTGGACGGAAGTGCACCGAAGTACTTATCATGGGGGCCATTCGGTCCATTCTGTAGTGTAGAACCTGTACTTAACCTATTATCTTCCGGTCGGTTCTATTGTGAACCAGCCTGTGCTCTTTATGAAGCTTATCATGTTCCTTAGTGGGACTTGTATGAGATCCCCTAGTTCATCAAAAAACCTGTTTCCCATATGACGGAGGCGGCGGTTTTGAAGATTTGGGCAATCGTATAGCAGGTGTTTGATGGTTTCTCTCTCCTCTATATCTTGAAAGCTCCTACAGTGGTCGGGTGTGTTGACGCCTAATCTAGCAGCCATTACCCCTAACGCGCAGTGTCCTGCTAGCGCACCTGTCAAGAGGCGAATTTCTTTTTTATTCATTACCAAAGGGCTTTTTGTTCTGTTTTCATTCACTGTCGGCCATAAGCTGCGAGATATGCCACTGTCGCTCCTGGCGTAACAAGCGGAGTTAATCAGTTCTCTTGCTTTAAGGTCTATTTTCCTTTTCAGTTCACCAATTGGAGTTTTTACTGACAACCGAGTGTGTTGAAAATCCAATGCTGATCCCTTTTTGGCTAGTTCATCTGCTGTCTTATTTCCTTTTATACTGCTATGTCCGGGAACGAAGCAGAAAGTTACGTCATGGGTGTTGCATATTCTATTTGTTTCTGACTTTCTCGCTGTCTAGTGCTTTGGTTGACGCTTGACTATCCACGAAAATGTTAATCTTGCAAGGATTTAGTATTTTGCTATGTATAGTCTGTGCAGTCCTTGCAATGGCGAAGACCTCAGCTTGAAAGTTGCTACAGTCATGCGGAAGTTTGTATGAGTCGTTGATTTCAAGTGACTCGCAGAAAACTCCAGAGCCGTCAGTGAAGAGTTGAATATCCTGTACATTAATTAATGTGTTGTAGTCCCACTCTTGTCTTTTGGGAATAAAAGTGGAGTAGTTGCTGTACACTTACTTTTCCTACAGAATTTGAAAATGTCATTGTTGTTTTTCAAGGACCTTAGCTCTTCTGAGTTATTTAAGAAGTACCTTAAAAGGTACTTTAGCCTCGCGCATAGCGTCATATCGCAGTTCTTAGCCGTGATCTTTCTAGTTTTATGATCTCCCCGTTTTCCTGCGGTCTAACAGAGGCCACAAGGCCTAGGGAACCCAAGGACTATCTAAGTTGGACCAATACAGTGTGTTTCTCGTGAAGGTTTTCGTGGTTTCCATGTAACATACTCCGTGGCGTAAGTGGTTAGTGTGTCGGATCACTACGCATGAGGTTCCAAGTTCGAATCCCAGAAAACACCAACAAGTTTTTTCACGGTCCCACCTCTCGCGAGCGTCTGACAAACATCCGAGAGTATTGTTGTCACGAAAAAGGTTCTCAAATCGCCGTTCGGAGTCGGCATTAAATTGTAGGTCCCTTCCATTCGTGTGAAAAATATAACGCACACAACATGAGTGGTTGCGAGAAGCTAGGCCCTGGCACTTTAAAGAGCTGTTGCGCCAAATATTTGTATTTGTATGTAACATACAGTGAGATAGAAAGAACCTTGCGCATAAGTCTTCTTCTTCTTCCTTTTATCACCGAGGCCATGATCCGAAAACAAGGGGATCATAACCCTCCCACTTCACCGCACTTCTACTGATCCGCCTGTGGGGTTCGCCTTGCGCATTAGTATGACCGGAAATTTTCATAAGCTGGATTCCACAAAATGGTGCAAAGAAATGATCAAGAAATTCGATCGTGGTGCGTTACGTGTACAACATTGTCACAGAAGGTGAAACCTGAATATATTCGTATGAGCCCGAATCTAAACGAAGGGCATTCCAAGGTGAGCGAAAACCAAGAAAAGTGACTCGTTCTCGAAGCACTTCGAAAGAGATGTAGATGTATGTGATAGTGAGGTGTAAGTGCACTGCGACCTATAAAAGATATATTGTGCCCCCATACTACGGCTCTAGCCGATGATAAACTCGGTCTAGAGCACTTCCTTCAGTCCAGCTGCTACAGCAAACCGGAGTATCTTCAGTGGATCCAGCGAAGGTAAATCCATTTCTGATAGGAGGTAGCCACCTAGGTGATTTCTTCTTTTGTGGATCGATGCTTCGCATTCCATGAAGAAGGTGCGCTGGTGTTTCTGCGAAGTCCCTCCATAATCTGCAGTGTCCATCTCCCTCTATTCCTAGTTTCCTAAGGTTTTGCTTGAGTCTGCAGTGACCCATTTATATGCCCGCCAAGATGCGAAGTCGATTCTTACTAACTCTTAGGCAAGCTCTGCTTCTTTTCTGGTCGTATTTCCCCAGAAGTTATTTTGTCTGTCTCAATTGGGGGATATCGTCCCAATGTTCGCCCCATTTGTTCCCTTCCTCTTTCCTTAAGTCTTCCCGTATTTTGTGGGTTCCTATTCCACAAAAGGGTTTTGGTCCAAGGAACGGCGTGTCTGATTCGTTTCTAGCTAGTTCATCAGCTGCTTCGTTCCACTCCTACATGTCCTGGTACTCAGTAGAGAGTTACTTTATTTGATTCTCCCAGTTTGTTGATCCTGGTGAGACATTCCCATACCAGTTTGGATCTGATCTCGTGCGAGGTCAGTGCTTTAAAAGCGGCTTGGCTGTCTGACAGTGGGCGCC
Source organism: Brachypalpus laphriformis (assembly GCA_945910035.1). Taxonomy (NCBI): domain Eukaryota; kingdom Metazoa; phylum Arthropoda; class Insecta; order Diptera; family Syrphidae; genus Brachypalpus; species Brachypalpus laphriformis. The sequence continues at coordinate 13,247,612 of OX246755.1, forward strand.
GTGGCGTAAGTGGTTAGTGTGTCGGATTACTACGCATGAGGTTCCAAGTTCGAATCCCAGAAAATACCAAAAAGTTTTTCACGGTCCCAGCTCTCGCGAGCGTCTGACAAACATCCGAGAGTATTGTTGTCACGAAACAGCTTCTCAAATCGCCGTTCGGATTCGGCATTAAAACTGTAGGTCCCTTCCATTCGTGTGAAAAATATAACGCACACAACATGAGTGGTTGCGAGAAGCTAGGCCCTGGCACTTTAAAGAGCTGTTGCGCCAAATATTTGTATTTGTATTTTTTGTCTGACAGTATTGCGATGCCAACAGCATTGCGATGCCCGCGATATTCTCTGTCTAGGTTGAATTTCGCGCATCTTTCGATCGCGTGAACTTCTGCATCTGAAATATACTGGGGAATAGTCCCAGTGATTCTGAGTATCTAGTTCTGGGCCCGTACACTCCTGCCCCAGTGCCAGTAGATGTTTTCGATCCGTCTGTGTACCATTTAATTGTCTGCATTGGTACTTATCGGACTCACTACTCCAATCTCTTTTGTTGCTCAGCTTTGAGTCAAATTTCCTTCCAAAGTAGTATTTCTTGACCATATCATCTCTGGGCCAGTCCAGAAGTGGCACCGATTTGGATAGGGTTAGGTTAGGATCGGCCCTCGATGAGGATGTACTTAGACCAGAAAGTAGGTCCATTGTACTGCTTGGATAGGGTTACTCGCTCTTTATTTGCGATGCATGTTCCTTTCCCGATATCCTGTTTGCTAATTCTCAAATATGGTCTCCTTGGCGATTCGCTCTAGCACTATGTGTAGCGGAGGTATACCTACTATCACTTCCAATACTGCTGTGGGACAGGTTCGCATGGCTCCTCTTATACATATGCAGGCTAATCTTTGCACTTTGTTGAGGGATGTCCTCGTCGTGGTTAGCCTAGCTCTGTTAACACATGCCACTGCCCCGTAAGTGATGATGGGTCTAACTATCATTAGGGACATCCATCGCAGTGTGGCTGGGCTGCAACCCCAGGTTTTTCCTGAAATGTTCCTGCACACCATAAGTGCTCTGGTGGCTTTGGTTACCACAGTATCTACATGTTCTCTCCAGAGGAGTTTGCTGTCTAGTGTTAGACCTAGATACTTGATCTGTTTCTGTGGGTCAACCCTGATCCCTTCCAACAGGATAGGTTGCATACGCTTTAGCTGTCTTTTCTTGGTGAATGGTATCACAGTAGTTTTGATTGGGTTTACTCGAAGTCCCACCGTTGTACACCACTTCAGTGTGATTCTTAGACCTCTTTGAATGATTTCGCATAGCGTTTCACTTCGAAAGCAACGATCGTTTGTTCTTTCGGTAGATGGCGTTGGTAATGTGCCTTCAGAGGATCGAACTGTTAATGTCGATCGGTATACAACACTTTGTTTGCCAAAAGTCATTGACGAACTGCGAAAATCAAACAAAAATCAACGTGTCATCCTCCGTTTCATGACAATGCTAGTTCTCACACAGTTACTCAAAAAATTCAATTTTTGAAGTTTCAAAACGTTGAGTTAATGAGCCGTTGCCTATATTCGCCTGATTTATTGCTTAATGACTTCTTTTTGATTCCGTTCATCAAAACTGAAATGCTATGCGTGCCTCAGTGCCAGAAGAGGCTGTAGAGGCGTTCAAAGAGCGTGTTTCTGTAGTGTCGGCTTTAGAGTATAAATCTGGAAAGAGAATACCTTGAAACCCATTTAAACGAATCCATCAATGTTATTTCTTACTTATTCTATAAACTTATCAGTCAACCTATGTAATCTGGTCATAAGTCTTTGAGTTTGCAGCTTTATTTGTTCATATAATGATGTTCCAGTGATTTCCCTTGAACCCAGTACGGATGCACTGCTTCGTTATTACCCAATTAAAAGTGTAACCTATTTTCGAGTTGTTCTTCCGGTAATATAGCTAATCACACAATTATAGCGGCGCTTATAGTCCATGACTGCACCTAGTTTTCTTTCAAATGAAACAAAAAAAAAAATAAAAATGGTATCAAAGTAAGAAATCATACAACAATTGAGTCTATTCGGTAATTTTCCACCTGAAATCAAAAAGCACTCAACAATTAGACACACCTTCTTCCTCTGGCGACAATTCAATTATTACAACAAAGAATCACGAAGTAGACTAAAAGCTGATCCAATTAACATTTTCATAATTTGAATCTTTATGGCAGCACCAAAAAGGTGTGACACTCTTCCTCTCCATACGCACATAGCCAGCACATCATGATAAAACGTCATTTTGACGTCTGTCAAAGCTGATAAAGCGTTGCTTTGTTCATACACAGTCGCACACTTTGTCGTAAAGAAACTTCAAATCAATTTTACTATCATCCACATGTGGTATTGTTCGGCAATTGTCTGCTGAATTGTAAAGCTAGTTTTTATTTTTAGAAAATTGTCAATTCATGGTTGTATACTTCGGCGCCTTTATACAACATCCCCGTGTTCGGTCATGTTTACGAGAATTTTTACTATTTCCACGCAAGAGGCACATTCTCAAGAACTGCCGGCTACATGAGGGTTTGGATGCCTTGATATTTTTCCACGTGGTTCGTGCCTTCAGACACACATTAACAAAACTCTTATCGATTGTATTTTACAACTGACCAGAGTGCCTGCCCATGACACAATATAATTGATGGGTGAATAGCAATGGCTTTGGAATGCCGATAATGGCTTATTAGTCCAGATTTCTGTTTAAGTGAATTTTGTTTTTGCATTGTAATGTCGCCAAAGATAAACCTTTATAAGGAAGGGTTCAATAAAAGAGAAAAAACCACGATATACTGGTTCAGGTTGAAGGCATTTTCATCACATAGCTTCGTGATTACAGCAAGTTTTTTGACCGGAATCGATAAGAAGTTCTGAGTAATTTATTGGAATTTTTATTTGGAACGGTATCTACGTTTATACCTATTGTATCGCAATCATTTGCGGATTTCCTATTCGAAATGCATTGCATACAATTTCCTCTGCAATTAGAACCACTTGTGATATTCACTATCAAAAAGCTAGAAAACCATAAATTTGAATTTATCGAAAAAAAACTGGATTGACCTGGTGATACACTGAGAAAAAATTAACTTTTGAAATCAGAAAGAATCAGCATTGTACCTCTTAGGCTGCCATTAAACTTGTACTTTTAAAGGTATATACCAAGCAAATCTTATTAGGGAACTTTCGCTGTTGTCAGCCGATATTGACGCACTGTGTATTGACGACTTAAGAAACATTTTTGAAAGAGCAGCCCCTCTAAGCAACCCATCAAGACCATGTCGAAGAGCCAGTAAGCAGCTGTGGTACAATAACGAGTATGTGAGAGCTAGGACTGCATCGTTCGCCTTCCTCAAGCTTTTCATGGAAAACAAATCGAACGCCGTAAAGATTCTCTACTCAGAAGCGAATAAACACTTTAAAAGTCTCTATTTGGCAAAGAAGCAATTATACTTTCAGCAAAGCGTTCAACTTATACATAACACAACTTCTCCTGCACAATTCAAGAAAGCTGTTATGTTGTTAAATGCTGAAAGGCAATAGTATCGCATCAGGCCTTCAGGCAGATCAACTTAGAGATCATTTCTTAAGTATGCTTAATTCCCCACAAGTATCAGCACCCATCCAATTTGCCGCCCCTTTGCTTCTAGACGCATTTTTGGACCAAGAGATAAGCTACGAAGAGATGGAAACTGTCATTGAGAAGGAGAAAAAAGGGAAAGCTCGGGGAGACGATCGTATCCCTTTTGAATTCTACAAGAATTATGCACCGGAATTTTCAGCAGCACTTAGGGTATATTATCTAAGTAAGGTCCAGCGCACAGCTTGTCTGTGTATAGACCGAGCACTACGTACAACCCCCTCTACAGCACTGGACATCTTGTTTCATCTGATGCCCCTCGATATATTTAGCAAGTAAATGGCAGCGAATGCAGCCGTTCGCCTCGAAGCCACCCAACAGTGGTCAAGAAAAGAATTTGGCCATGCTTCCATTTTGAATAAATGCAAAATCTCTCCCGAAAACACGGACTACACCATCCCACGTCTAAATTTTGACAAGAACTTCTGATGGGAAACGATCTTTATTGATTTGTTGAGAGATACGAAGGACCAGCACTAAGAGCGAAGCAGATAAGCAGACAAGAGAAAAAAGCGACGAGTCAAAAATTCTTACAGATTTTATTAATAGGTACTTATCTGGTTGACGGTCTCGATCCAAGTGAACGAGAGAAATTATTTGCATAAATGACTTACATAATTCGAATCTGTTATACATATAAAAAATAGCAAGAGAATTAACGTTATTCTCATTTAACATGAGTTAAATTGAGATTATAGGAAAGTTAAGTGTATGTAATCAATGTTTGGCAAAATAAACCAACTAGCATGAAATAAATTAACTTAATTAACAGCAAATAAACTTAATCTCAAACAACTTCCTCGTCACCATCCCCTCCAGATCACTCTGGAATGATGACACATTCTTAGAAGATGGGCCAATCCACTTCTACACTGATGGCTCAAAATCCAAGGATGGAGTTGGTGGAAGTGTTTTCTCTGACAGGCTTAATCTTAAGCTCTCCTTCTGTGTCTTCCAAATCATTGCAGCGTGTTCCAGGCGGAAATTTTGGCGATCAAAGAAGTCTTATCTTGGCTTAAGAAAAACGTGATATCTGCTAAAAATATCCGCATCTTTTCAGACAGCCAAGCAGCAATCAAATCCTTGGAATCGATCTCTGTATCTAGTAGCTCTAGATTGCCGCTCGTCTCTCGTGGAGATGGCTGAGCAGTTCAATATTCATCTGTGTTGGGTGCCGGGGCATAGGAACATTCCAGGGAATTGTAAGGCCGATGAACACGCCAGAATAGGAACAACTATACCCATCCTGCCGGACAAAGGCTCCTTAGGTATACCAATCGCTACTTGCAAACTTAAATTTAAGCTGAATACTATCGAGAATACGAACCTTAGCTGGACAGTGGATCCACATGTCTAGCGACAAAACAAATTTGGCTGAAGCTAGATCTAAAACGTTCTACTCGTAAGTTTTTGATTTCTCTCAACAGATTGCATATCGGCGCTAAAATAGGTGTCATCACTGGACACTGTCTAATAGGCAAGCATGCCACAAGGCTAGGCGTTTTTGCGAACGACTTTTGTAGAAGCTGCATGGATGACGAAGAGGAGGAAACTATTCCTCACCTTCTTTGTTCCTGCCCACCTCTCTTCCATAGAAGGAAGCTTCACCTAGGAGTCCCCTTTTACAACGACATAGGCGACCTGAAAAATATAGATATCAAAAGCCTCCTACGCTTCATAAGAAACTCAAAATGGTTTAACGAGTAGGTAGGAGGAAATTGGAGTATGAAAAACTGCGACATCTACTACGGCGATTGCTACAGACAAAAAGGACAGCGTCTATTCGGGTGCGGATTTGTCATTGGAGACAGACTTAGGCAAGCTGCCTTGAGTTTCCGGCATGTGAACGAGCGCCTCATGACTATCCGTATCAAGGCTAAATTTGCCAACATTAGCCTAATATGCGTACACGCCCCTCACGAGGAGAAGGACGTCGCGACAAAGGATGACTTCTACCAGCTCTTGGACAAGACGTATGAGCAATGCCCTAGCCACGACGTTAAAATTATCCTAGGCGACTTTAACGCAAAGCTAGGAAGAGAGGAAGTCTTTAGTAGCGTGGTCGGAAAGCATAGCCTGCACGACAACACTTCCGGCAACGGACTCAGGCTAATCGACTTTGCGGCGGGGCGAAACTTTGTTGTAGCTAGTACGCGGTTCCCACGTCTCGATATTCACAAAGGAACATGGCTCTCCTTTGATCGAAAAATCGTCAACCAAATCGACCACATTGCGATCGACGCAAGGCACTCTTCCAGTATTCTGGGTGTCCAGACTTTCCGAGGAGCCAACGTGGACTCGGATCACTACCTAGTTGTAGCCAAGTTACGGATGCGGATATCCACAATGGAGCGAAATCAACGAAATGCTGTGAGGAAATTTGACGTCGAAAAGCTACAATCGCAAGAGACCGCCAGAACCTTTGCCGATCGTGTCTCTTCTAATCTCAATCTTAGTCCTATGCCGCCAGCAGCAAATGCGGAAGATCAGTGGCAGCGTTGCCAAAAAGCCATCAGAGATGCCGCCTCTGATGTACTGGGTTTCTCTCGCCCACCACAACGAAACCCCTGGTTTGATGAGGAATGCCGGCAAGCACATGCAGCAAAACAAGAGGCGTACAAAGCGGCGCTGCACAGAAGGACTAGAGCTGCTTACGAGCTCTACGTGAGCAGGAGAAAAGAGGAACATCGACTTCTCAGAAAGAAGAAAAAAGAGCATGAGAAGCGCTCGATCGAGGAGATTGAGAGACTTTATTGCAGGAATAATGTTCGAAAATTTTACCAAAGGGTAAAAAGAACATGCCAGGGTTTCAAAGCCAGAACAGCAGCCTGCAGGGACGAAAATGGCAACATAGTAGTAGAATCGCAGTCGGTGCTGAGGATATGGAAGGAACACTTCCAACTGTTAAACGGCGATGATGATCAATATTCCGCTGTCAGGCAGAATGAACCATTCAACAGTGACGATGGCAGTCAAAATTCCCGTCAACCCGATAATAATGAAGTGAGGATAGCGATATCTTAACTCAAATCCAACAAAGCTGCTGGAGCCGACGGCCTTGCCGCTGAACTTTTCAAGGCAGGAGGAGATGAGTTGGTAAGGAGCATGCACCAGCTTATCTGTAAAATCTGGTCGGACGAAAGTATGCCCGATGAATGGAACCTCAGCATCGTTTGCCCGATCCTAAAGAAAGGAGACCCTCTGAACTGCGCCAACTACAGAGGTATAAGTCTCCTAAATATCGCATATAAGATCCTGTCTGCCGTATTATGTGAACGCCTAAAACCGATCGTCAACAACCTGATAGGTCCTTATCAGTGCGGTTTCAGGCCCGGATAGTCCACCATTGACCAAATATTCACACTACGGCAGATCTTGGAAAGAACCCATGAATATAAAATCGATACGCACTACCTTTTCATCGATTTCAAAGTTGCCTATGATAGCGTGTATAGAGACGAGTTATACAGAGCCATGTCTAATCTTGGCATCCCTGCCAAGCTCGTCCGTTTGTGCAGAATGACGATGGAGAGCTCTCGCTGCTCCATCAAAGTCGGTAAGAACATCACCGAACCGTTCGATGTCAGGAAAAGTCTTAGACAAGGCGACGCGCTATCATGCGATCTCTTTAACATAGTACTTGAAAGAATTGTACGAAACTCACAAGCCAACACCGGAGGTACAATCTTTTACAAGTATGTACAACTACTCGCTTATGCCGATGACATTGACATAATCGGAAGAACTCAGCGGGCAGTCAATGGGGCATTTACGAGTATTGAGATCGAGGCAGCAAAGATGGGTCTAGCGATAGATATAATTTTGAGGTAGTAAAGGATTTTGTCTACCTAGGCTATATGGTGAACTCCGCAAATGACATCAGTAGGGAGATCACACGAAGAATTACTCTTGCCAATCGTTGTTTCTATGGGCTAAAACGGCAATTGAGTAACAAAGCCCTATCTCGAACTACTAAGGTAAGTCTCTATAAGACACTAATCATCCCAGTCCTGCTGTATGGCGCAGAGGCATGGTCTTTGAAAAAACCGGATGAGGATGCCCTTGGTTACTTCGAGAGAAAAGTTCTTCGAGCGATCTTTGGTCCCGTCTGCATAGACGGTGAGTAGAGGAGAAGGTACAATGCCGAACTATAAGGCCTATGCAAGGACATCGACTTACCCAGAAGAGTTCACATACAGCGACTAAGATGGCTGGGTCATTTAGAGCGGATGGAGCTTAACCTTCCCGCTAAGAAAGTCTTCGAATCCACCCCGGACGGACGGCGCAGTAGAGGACGACCTCGCGGTAGGTGGCGCAAACAAGTGGAGGGGGACCTTAATCAACTTAGCGTGCGCAACTGGAGGCAGCTGGCTCGTAACCGTGCTAGCTGGAGAGTTTTGTTGGTTGAGGCCCAGGTCCACCCCGGACTGTAGCGCCATCTAAGTAAGTAAGTAAGGAGGAAATTTCTCCCATGATCCATGTGGTATCACAATGGACCTATTATGTCTGTTGGCGTTTCTCAGCTGGCAGCCACTTCAACCTAACCTAACCTAGAGTATACGGCTGACGAGCTTGCTAAGAAAGGGTCAGCGCTGCACTCATCGCGGGTCCTCCCCTCTGTAGCAATCCCAATCAGTTCCTAGTGTAAGAAAAAAGAAGATGAAGCCACCGGTTGAGCAAACAGACGCTAGGTTCATCTGGAAACATGCGCAATGGCGAGGGCGCTATGGCCGGCCTATAGCAAGAAGAGATCAACCTCTCTGGTAAGACTCAGTCGTTATAACACATGGGTCATTTCTGGCATTATTACTGGACATTGTGCCATTGGCGTTCACGCGGAGCGACTCGGTGTGCTGCATAACGACTATTGCAGAAGCTGCAGGGACGAAGAAGAAATTGAATCTGTTCGTCACCTGTTGTGTAATTTTCCTGCCCTATCCGTCAAAAGAATGAGGACTCTTGGTAGTTACTTCATCTCGGAGCTGGAGGACTTAAGCAATAATGATCTGATGGACCTCCTGAAATTCATATCACTTTCTGGACGGTTCTGACAGCGTACTCTCTTGACGGCATTTCCAGAGTTAAATGATTGGGCACAATGGTCCCGTAGTGTTGGTCTGAGTGAGCAGTGATTCTTTGTCAGAAGGCACCTATCTATCTAACCTATGGGTAGGCTACTTGGATAAGCTTGCCACTCTTCTCGGTCCTCCGTCATTGAGGAATATTTATGGCGAAGAATACCCAGACGAGCTCAGAAGAGATAAAGGACAATCCTTAACCTAAAAGGGATCACTTGACTGATGGCACAGCACTGATGGAAGGTTATGGAAGCCGATTGAGAGTCACACGTACTTTGTGTCTAAACCATTGACCCATAGATCCTTCCGTTCGGTGACGTTAGCGCGCTCTGGTATTTTCACTCAATCCCTGCGACTACAGCACCAAGAAGGAATCTCATTTCAGCAGCATGTATCCGTGATCTTATTCTTTCGAACATAAGTGATAGTTGAAACATGGACTAATACCTTAGCCTAGCTCTATCGAAATTGATCCAGCCTGACCAAGCCTACAGGACAACTCACCATGCTACGAGGATAACTCATGAAAACTTAAATTTCTCCACGCAGTCACAGCTAGAAAACACCCAAATTCGCCGTGAAGTTCAGTTTGAGAGGGTCCACGGATGACCAAAAGCAGGTGACTTACTCTCAAGTCCCCCAATTTGAAACCTTCTCCGCCACGGCTGCGATGTAATACTCAGTCTATTGTATATTGAAGAAGAGAGATACTTCGCATCCTTGGCCGAGTTCAACACCATCTGTGAAAGGTATGAATTTAACGCCGTTTACCCGGACAACATTTCTACAGTTTGCACATATATAAAGATCAAATCACCCTAGCCGGACACCATCAATCCCATATTCTTGCAGAATACTCCAGACCTTACCTCAAGGAGTCCAATCATATGACTTCTTTAAATCCACAAAATATCTGTTGACAGGCACACTCCGCCAGACCTCATCAAGCTACCTTAAGAGTAAATAGCTGGTCATGCTTCTGCCTATAGCCTTACTCAACCACAGCTCTGGAACGCATTTCATAGCAACGAATTGTCCAGTGAAACTAAAAAGAGATATATGAACAGAATCGGGAGTGGGAGGATATGTCTTCGCCCAAGAACTAACCATTAGCATCTCATTTCGCCTCCCTCCACTGTGATATCCACTTATGTCCTGTATCCCCTTGTGGGTCCTAGGGCCTCTACTACGCCTACGCGCCATCGTGTACGGTTTCTGGCAATGTGTCTGAGTTCTCCCCAACTTTTCCCTAACTGCCGTGCCTCCTTCTCGACTGTTCTGCGCCATATTCTCCTCGGACCGCCAGGTCTTCTGCCATCCTGAGTTAGGGGGTTCCATTGCATGGCATGGTTCGCTATGGAACTGTCACCCTTTCGGAACGTGTGACCAATCCACTGCCACTTCCGTCGTTGGATGGTTGTGCCTATTGGTTCCTGACCCGTTCTCTCGTAAAGGTGTTCGTTAGAGATACGATTGGGCCAGAAAATCCTTAAGATATTGCGCAGGCACCTATTAACAAACGTTTTCAGCTTTCTGGTGATAGTAGTGGTCACTCTCCACGTGCTGCAACGTTGGAGAGGAACAGTCTTATTTTGGTGCCCAAACTGATTGCATTGCTTCGCCATATTTTGGACAACATCCCGAACGCGGACTTTGCTTTCAGTTCAGTTCCACCATCGGTCGAGACAATACTCCCAATATCCTGGAAATCCTCTACTCTCTCTACCGGTTGTCCAGCAATGCATATTTGAGCCGATGAGTTTGTTCCAAGGCTGATAATTTTAGTTTTTGCCGTATCAATTTTCAGCCCGACGACGCCTGCCTCCCTCTCCACATCTGCTGTCATTTGGTGGAGGTCCATAATTCTGTGGGAGAGTAAGCATACATCGTCTGTGTAGTCAAGATATTTCAGTTGAGATGTAAGAGTCCATCGAATTCCTCCGTTTCCCGTCGACAAAGCTGCATGAAGCACATCGCTAATCACCAATAGGAATAATATTGGTGAAAGGATACAGCCTTGTCTTACCCCACTTTGAATTTCAAATTCCTCAAACAACCTTCCTCTGTGCAGAACGTGACATTTGGAGTCTTCATATGTAGCTTTGATAAAAGCAATTGGTTAATCGGGAATGCCTCTCCTGCGTAAGGCAAGCCAAGTAAACTCCCTGTTGACACTATCGAACGCCTTCTCAAAATCGATGAACAGCAGGTGCAGTGGCGATCGATATTCAACACACCTTTCGATGATAATCCGCAGGGTGTTGATGTGGTCGGCACAGGAGGATCCAGAGTGGAAACCTGCTTGTTCGGCATCGAGTGTGTCTTCGAGATGTTGTTTGATTCGCTCAAGGATGATTTTAGCTATTATCTTAGCTACAGCAGGCAGCACGCAGATGCCCCTCCAGTTTCCGCACTCCATTAGATTTCCTTTCTTAGGAAGCTTGGCGATCATTCCTGTCTTCCACTCGTTAGGAAAGCTCTCAGCTTCCCAAGCTCTCTCTATAAGTGGAAGCAGAAGCTCAGCCGATGTTGTGGGCGCTGCTCGTAAGAGCTCTGCTGGAATACCGTCAAGTCCTACCGCCTTGTTGGTTTTGAGTGCGTTGATTGCGGTAATGATCTCATCTTTACTGGGAGTCGTGGTGCGTATTCGGGAGCTTCTCACCTCAGGCATCTCAGTCTGATTTGGGAGCATATCGCTAGCGAATACGCAGTTCAAAATAGTAGCAAACTGCTCTTTCCATCTCTTGAGCTGGTCCTCATCCGAAATGAGCAAGGAGCCGTCTAGGCTTTTCACTGTGTGTTGGCTGGAGCTGCGACCACCTGTCAGCTCTTTCGTGATTCTGTAGACGGTCCTGCTGTCGCACCTCCGTGCAGCTTCTTCTGTTTCTGTAGCCAGCGCGTTGATGTAGTTGCGCTTGTCACGTGGCACGCTACGCTGAACTTCTCTCATCTTCACGTGATATCCAGGTGGGATATTACTATCTTTCCTGACAGTCAAGCTGCGACCAAGTCCCTGGAATCTGTCACCTTCAACTGAAAAACAGCCGTAAATTTTCGTTTGTCTCTTAACGAGATGGCCAAACAGTTCAACATTCACCTAATCTGGGTGCCGGGTATATTCCAGGGAATTGCTCGGCCGACAAACTCGCTAAGTAGGACACTTGTCTACCGATTTATCAAGGCGAATCTCGGCATGCCTCTTGCTACAGTGAAACTCCTACTAAAGCTCAACACCTCTAGCGCGACCAATAGCAGGTGGACTAGCAACACTACGTGCCTTGTTACTAGACAGATATGGCCTAAGCTGGATTAGAAATGCTCCCAGTGCCTTATCGGTCTGACACGGTCACTCATCGCAACCACAGTAGCTGTCATTACGGGGCACTGCATCATCGGTAGGCATACCATCAGGCTATGTGTTACTTCTGTAGAAGTTCCATGCAACGAGGAGGAGGAGAAAGCATACTACACCTTCTTTTTTCGTACCAAGCTCTCTCGCCTCGCAGAACACTACACTTAGGAGCCTACCTCTTCGACAATTTAGGCGAGCTAGCTAACGTCAGCATCGGCAGCCTCCAGTGCTTCATAACAAGCTCCAACTGGTTCAACGGGTAGTTCTCCCTGGGGATGATAGATCCATTGTGGATGGACCTAGTCTGGCGTAAGTGAGCCTGCCACCCTAACCTAACCTGACGTAACTTAAAAGACATATGGTAAACTTATGTACCTAGAAAGTCTTATTCGGTTGATGCGGAAGCTGAGTGTTCAGTCGGACGTGGCGTAAACCCTGTAGAAGCACAGTTGTAGCCACTTAAACTACTTTTTAAGCGTCCTCATGGTCGCGGCTTAAGGCTTAAATATCATCTACTACCAAATAGAATAGATTGCTAAGGCTCATAAGGTCTGAGTGGAATTAGTTCTACTTTAGGTGATCTTACTTACTTAGGTGGCGCGACAGTTTGGGTTGAACCAAGGCCTCAACCAACAAGCCTCTCCGTTTAGCTCGGTCTTTAGATAATCTCCTCCAGTTACGCACTCCAAGTTGGTCGAGGTCCACTTGAACCTGTGCGCGTCACCTACGGCGAGAATGCCCTGTACTGCGTCGTCCTTCTGAGTTAGATTCGAAGAATATGCTCCGCCGGAGCGTTGGTATCCATCTCAAGAGTCCAATACGCAGTTTTTGACTAGTTTGATGTCGCTGTAAAGCTCTACGTAGTTCTTCATTGAATCTTCTCCTCCAAAACCCGTCAACGCAAACGGGGCCGAATATCTGAAGAAAAATTATTCTCTCGAAGCGACCAAGGATATCTTCATTCGCTTTCAATAAAGTCCATGTTTCAGCGCCGTAAAGCAGGACTGGGATGATCAGGTTCTTATATAAAGTCTCCTTAGTTGTTCGAGATAGGGCCTTACCGTTGAATTGCCTTATTACCTCAAAAAAAAAAAAAAAAAAAAACAGCGATTGGCAAGAGTTATTCTTCAGAACTAATATCAAAACCAAGGTAGACAAAGTCTCTTACTACTCAAAGTGATCAGTAAACTTTGATCCCCAAAGCACTCCAAAACTACATGCTACGTTGACGTTAATCAATGGTAAAATTGGAGAACATCGTCATGGCTCCACTCATCTTTCGCCTGTGTCACGTTCACTTTATCGATCAAAATTCACCTAGATAAGCCCTCAAGTCCGCCTTTCATGTGTACCTACCACCAGAACCCCAAATCATTCACTTGCACACATTTCAAACCGACCACGTCATCTTTCACTTGCGTTTCCATGCAAAATTTTCTTAGTTCTTTTCATGTATCGATAACTATCACTCAGACGATCGTGTAAAAATAACAACAATCCAGCACGAGCGTCAAAATAGCAGCAAACCCTATATGCTGTCAACTAATTAACCCTAATCTCTACCTTAGAAGCAAACAATTTCAATTATAGCTCATCGTATCGACACACCATGCTGCCATGCCCCCCGGAAATGTGCCTAATCTAATCTTTGCTTATCCTAATCCCAACACCTTCTCATTCTCCCCCATCTTATCTAGGTCTTAGGACTGGAATGCCTCTGGAATTTCGTCACAAAAATGCCATTTTCAACACAATTTCCGAGAAATTTGTCCGAAAAATTTCACGAAATTCCTTCTCTCATGTCATCTACTTAATAACAAAACGCCTGTATCTATGGCTTTAAAAAAACGTCCAAACTGTATCTATATCTTTTAGTTTAGTTCTATTTTTTATTTTTTTTTTTTTTTCTGTTCGAGTTTATTGATTAAGTTGACAGTCAGCGCCATACTCTTGGCACACACCGGCCGATAAGATTACAAGCGAAACAATTGGAAAAATAATTCAATTGTCAATAAAATATCTGTTTCGGGCCGCCACACCGCCCGGTCGCCATTTACTGAGATTAGAATGAAAAGAATGACTTTGTCAGACAGACAGAAATGTCAAAACTTGAGGAATTTCCATTCAAAAATACGAAAACTCCACAACATCAATCTTGTGGATGTCAAAATATGTACACCCCACCTATAGATGGTGGGGGGGTTTTCTGATGGGGATCGCCCGCCCACCTTAAAGCCGTTTTCCACGAAAAGCCCTTCTGACTCGTCGCATACGTATAAGAACGTTTATCTTTGATTTTCGAAATACAAAACATCGCAGTTAATTAGATTGTGCGTCGTCTTGAAAATGTTCAAAACAACTGAAGGGTAGGGTGGGTGAGCTGTAAGCCCATATGATCCCCCGCAATAAAATAATAAGTTTGTCGCTCTGCTACTGTGAGGCACTCGAGTGTGATGTAACTGAAGACCACGCTATCGAGGGTCGATTAAATTTTTATCAAAAAACGTTTAATTACTCTAAAAGGGTTTTTGTTTGCTTTCAGCGGAGGGTTATGTAAATCAATTGTGTGGATTTGATTTGGAGTGCTAAAGAGATAGCTTGGAATTGATTGCGGTTTTCTGAGATTTCTTCATAACCCATTGTGGGTAGATGGGTAGATCACATGCATTCTATAGGGAAACTGTGATGTAATTTGATATCGAATGCCATTCAATTGTCTTTGGTCAATTTGTTCAAAGTCGAGTCATTATTGGAAGGTTGGTGGTTAGGTAATATTGGATAACCTTCGTCGCAACATTGGATGATCTACAAACAAGTATCTCCAGTTAAGTTTTGTGCGAGCTTGCATATCTCTAAAATCGAGAAGTAATAAGGGTTAACCTTGGTCCAATTGTACGAGTAAAGGACCTTGCTTTACTCATTTTGGCTGTCAGTAGAACCCAGGTTGACGCTGAATTCGTTTAGATCTTTATTTTAGATCTTTCCGTTCAGAGAAGTAGCTGCTCAACGTTGAGCGCACTCGATCCCTACGAGTTATTCCAGCAACACCGCGAAGGTTTTGGTTACTACCCAAACCTCATGACCATAGGTGAGAGTTGGAACATACATCGAGTTAAAATCCAAAGTTCGGTTTTCCTTATAACAGATTGGTCAAGCTCTCTCAAAATTGAGCCAGCCGGACCAATTCTACAGAATAACTCGGCATTGCTCTTCCCATCACTCGTGAATAAGACTCTCTTAAATTTTGACCAGTTGGCCCTACGCGGATTTCTAAAGGTCCCACTCCCATGAGTAGTAAGTTGTAGCTTGAAGAGTATCCAACAGTGGTCAGATAGTGATGCCTTGTTGGCGACTCTCCAGTTATCAACTTCAACAGAGCTCTGGCCAGAAATAAAAGTTATATCCAAGACTTCCCTTCTATTAGACCTCACAAAGGTGGGGTCATTACAAATAATAAGATTGGTTTCAAGAATATAATTAAACAAAACTTCGCCTCTAGCATTGATGTCGGTGCTACCCCACAGAGTATGGTGGGCGTTGGCATCACATCCCAGGACTAAGTTTTTCTCACCTTTTTGAGACGCTGATATGAGCGACCTCAGATTTCTCGAGGGGACGTTGATGCCGTCATCGTAAGGTAGGTACGCAGACGCCACCGTGCAGTTTCCATTCACCCCTCTCACATTTACCACTGTCAACTCGCCGGAGCTGAAATGAGATAACATTAATATATTTAAACTCTTTTTGGCCACGATACACGTCCTAACCTTGCCAGCGTCGCTTCTATAAAATACATTACAGTTTTTTAACCCTAATCCCATCACGCGATTGTTATGAATCCACGGTTCCTGGATTAGAGCCAGATCCAACTGCTCCCCTCTGAGGAGCAGTTTCAGGTTGTTGGAGATTGATTTGTTGGTTGATGGAGATTGATTTGTACTACCTGCATCGGTTGTCGCAATCTCAACTTCCATAGCGTCAGTCGCCCCATCGTTCTCGTTGAGTCCGCTTTAGGAGCTTTAGAGTTACCTCTCCCGCTCCATAGCACAACCTCAACTGCTTGTCTGCCAGAATTGAGGCCGGGGGTTCATTCATAAGAATGATGGATCCCTTGGTCCCATTCTTCGCCTCTTCCTCCCCGACGACCTCCCAGCCCTTCATATCAGTAGAAGGGTTCTGGGCTTTTAAGAAGCCGAAGATCTCCGTTTTGTCCACACCCCAGTCAGGAACACAGAGCCTTCCCTTGGACATGGTGGGTATATCCTCTGGGGGTACCGCTCGCAATGCAGCCCCCTCCCAGAGTTTAAAACCGCGAACCGTGGCCTTCACGAAGTCAAGCGATAACTGATCCTTGCAGTCTATTATAATGACCCCACGATGCCACTTCGCTCTCCCGAATGTGGGTGCAGTTCCGCCGGCATTCTTTCGAATACGGTCGAAGATTGCTCCAGCTAAGGCCTTCTCAATCATCTGACCGCATTCTTGGGAATACTGGCCACTAGGTTTTCCGAAGTCCACCACAGCTCGAATCGCCCCCCTGAAGAGTATCTCCGTATCAGCCTTCGACCTTTTGGGGGGATTTTTTGTGTCCTCCGAAGACCTAAGCCTCTTTGACACAAACTCCTCCCGCGTGGTCTCGGCCATCCTACGACGATGTTCAGCGGCCCTCGAGGTTTCTGGCTGAGCCTCTGCAGGACCTGCCTTAGCGGCAGCGGTCTTACTGGTTTTCGTCTTTGTGGTTGCTCCTTTTCCGCCAAGGTTTGCCTTAGGGGCAGCGACTTTACGGCTGGCCTTGGTTACAGCAACGCTCTGTTTAGGCGCAGGCCTCGTCAGAGCGTCCTTTGCTTTTGTATCAATAGCCCAGGCCAGGGAGTTCTTTTCCTTTTCGGAGAGGGAAGAGGGATCTTTTGCGTACAGCACCGACTTGACATGCGTCGCTCTACGGAACAACCGCCGTCTCATCTGGCCTGGAGAGACCTTCTTCCCTCCCTTCGGTTTCCGGGGACCCTCGGATGGATCTGCTAGAAGCCGCTCCTCCATCTCCATAGAGATCTCCTCATCCGAGCTAGCTGCCGATGGTGGCTGCAGCTCGGTCAGTACCGGTACGCCCATGGGTAGGCTGTCAGCTTCCGGACTGGTGTTGTCATCTGTTGTTGTTGTTTGTTTGTTTTTGTTCTGGTTCATCGTTTTTGTTCCACGAGTATGGCCGGAAATTATAATTCGCCCCGCCAGAGCCGCCATGCCGGGGTAAGGCATTTACTGTACACAGACCTCGCCAGGGCATCTGTGAGAGCTCGTTAGTGGTTGGTTTTGTGTATCCCCCCAACCTTTTATCTTTCGGCACGGTTTTAAAAACGCTCACACCACCGGTAGAATTAGGGAGTCTATTTCTTGGTTTTTTGGACCTTAGGTAGTCTAGGAGTCCAGCACTCGCCGACACATCTCCGCAGAAAACCTTCAGCTCTACTTAAGCCCCAGCACCGCGACAAGGTGGATAGTCATCGCTGGGGCTCCGAGGTACTTAAACTTATCCACCTGCTTCAGTGGGACTCCACTAACATGCAGAGTGCACTGAATGGGCTTTCTCTAAACGACTATTACTTCCGATTTGTTCACATTGATCTTCATTCCAGCATCTTCAAAAATGGCTACAAACCTTTCGAGTATCAGTCTTTGCTGAAGTTCGGTTTGAGAGGACGCAAGGATGACCAAATCATCCGAAAAGAGCAGATGACTAATCCTTAGGTCTTCCACTTTAAAACATTCTCCGCCACGGCTGCGCTGCAACATCAAATCCATATATACAATGAAGAGGAGAGGCTACAAAATGCACCATTGGCGGAGTTCAACGCCCGCAGTGAAAGGTATTGATTTAACACCGTTTATCCGAACACAGCTTCTATAGTTTGTATATAAAGACTGAATCGCCCATAACAGGGAACCATCAATCCCATACTCCTACAGAACACTCCAGAGTTTGCCTCAGGGTACCCTATCATATGCTTTTTCCAAATCCACAAAACAAGTGTAGACAAGTTTAGCATACTCCCAGGACCTCTCAAGAACCATTCTGAGAGTGAATAACTGGTCGGTTATGCTTCTACCGGGATGAAAACCGCACTGCCCATCCTCCAAACTGTCCTCAACCACAGCTCTGGTGCGCGTTTCTAGCACCTTAGCGAAGACGTTTCCAGGGAGACTTAAAAGGGATATACCCCTATAGTTGGCGCAATCTCTTTTGTCCCCTTTTTTAAAAAGAGTAACTATCACCCCATTTGCCAATCACCAGGTGTTTCACCGCATTCCCAGGCCACTTCAGTGACACGCGACAGCCATTGCACTCCCTCTTTACCTAAAGCATTGAGCATTTCTGGCCGGATTTCATCCACACCAGCAGATTTGTCAACTTTTAGCGCTTTGATCGCCAAAGTTACTTCCTCTACCGTAGGACTACTTTCCGCCCTACTCTCGACCATAGGTCTGTCATCTTCGGTGTCCTGTGCGGGATTGAGCAATTTTTAAAAGTGCTCGCTCCATCTGCGTATGATGTCCTCCTCATCGGAAGGAAGTATACCGTCTTTGGATTTGACTCTTTCAATGATATTCAACTTTTTTCCTCTGAGTCGGTGGACGGTCTGTGCGTTCCAATTTCTCGCCAAACTCCTTCCAAGACTGTTCTTTCGCTATTTTCGCAGCTAATTTGCAAGTTCTTTGCGCCTCAGTGTACCCATTTCAAGAATTGGAATTCCCCAACTGAATCCACACCTTAAAGGTTCTCTTCTTCTCTCTGATGGCTTCTTGAACTCCGGGCGTTTTAAACCAAGCAGTTCTTTTCTCACCACCAGCCGCCACACCAAGCCGCTTCCTTCCACAAACATCATCAAACTGTCAAAACATGACAGTTTTGGACAGTCTTTTGGACAATTCTTCTAAATCCTTAAAGAAGCATTGTCCAAGGAATTTATTTTTTAGACGGTAGAGTGGGTAGTGTCCTCCAGAACCTCCTCGTCACCGCATCTCCTACAAAAGTCTTCGTTCGTCACATGTAACTTTTTCATATGGTCTCGCATAGTATTACGCCCCGTAGTGACTTCTTTGAGAAGGATTTTCTATCTCTCTGCATAAGTCTATTGATTCTTGTTCTGTCGAATGTAGGCCATAGCTTCCTAGTGGTGATATAAGTATCTAAAGATGTCCATCTATTGTTCGCCTCCGTTAGAGCTTTGTTCCCTGCTTCGAGTTTGAGTGTGCATGGCGGGATGTACACTGAAGGGTTTGGATTGGTCCGAATTTAGTGCTGAGCCTACTCTAGCCAGTTCGTCGGCTTTCTCATTCCCTGGTATACCTTCATGTCCAGGGACCCAGCAGAGCTTTGTGTTGTGTTCCAAGAAACTTGAGCTCTTCTCAACAACACCTTCGATTCTATTTCCGTAGCATATATGCTCGTAGCTTTTACTGCTGCCGGGCTGTCGATGAAAAAGGTGGCCCTCACCGTAGTCTCAGGGGCTGCTATTGTCACTGCTAGGACCTCTGCCTGAAAGCGCTGCTGCAGTTCTGAAGTCGAACTCACAAGGAGACACCAAGCGGTTCAAAGAAGTTACCTGCGCCTAGACCTATTTACGTTTTGGATCCGTCGGTGTACACAGCTATAGATCGTTCGTTAGGTGTTCTGCCATTGCATTTGGTCTTCAGCTATCAGTTTGGCTTTATCTGGTACTAATGGCCGCCGATACTTGTATAAAGATGTCTAGCGGAAGCAGGCTTAGAATAGCCTCGAGTCCTGCTGTAGGTGTCATTGCACTGGTGGTATCAGGCTTACATTTAATCGTTGTTATCGTAGTTTACCTTTGGTATCAGAATTGCTATCCCATTTCACTTTGGCAAGGTATTGAGAATTTATTTGCAACAAATGAGTTACAAATGGATTACTTGAAATGGGATCAATATCTGACAAGAATATTGCCATCTTCATTGACAGTCAAGCTACGCTGAATACGCTAGAGTCTTGTGTCACTAAATTTGAAATCGTCGGGAATTGCCGCACAATACTTAAGGCATTATGTACGCAAAACCGTGTCAGATTATGTTGGGTACCTGGACACTGCGATATAGAAGGCAACGAAAAGGCCGACGAGCTGCCCAAAAGAGGAACAGACCTCTCGCATAGAGACATAATCGGTAGCATTAAACCACCAAGGTGTGTGACTAGGGTAATTTTTCGTGATAGAATCATCAACATGCCTAATTTGAGATGGTCCAACTTAGATGGTCATAAGGTGTCCAAGGCCTTGTGGCCTGTGTTAGACCGCAGGAAACCTGGGGAGATTATAAAACTAGAAAGGTTAGGGGTAAGAATAGCAAAAGGAATACTCTCTGGCCATTGTCTTCTAAGGAAGCATGCTATGAGACTGGGTTTATCAAATACGGATGTTTGTAGGTATTGCAATGACCTACATATCTTGGAGAATATAACACATATACTCTGTGAATGTCAAGGCATTGGCAGGCCAAGGCTAAAGTATCTCGGAAAATACTTCTTTGATAACTTAGAAGAGCTAAGGTCCCGGAACCACAATAATGATATCTTCAAATTCTGTAGGAAAATTAAGTGTATCGGAGAATTAGTTTAGGTCTTTCTGTCGTGAAGGTTTCCTAGGGATCGCGATGGGCCCCACTTGGTGCCTAGTGTCTTATGGTAACCACATAACCCTATTCAAGGTAACTTTACCTTACCTAATGGGTTACCAATTCTGTTCGCCTGTCTGTGTGTACATCAAACTGCAGCTTCTTTCAAACTTCATATCTGGGATCTGTAGGTCAAAACCTCTAAATACGAGTAAATGCCGAGTAAACCAAATTTGGCGTTTTAACGGCTTCGCTGCAATTTCAAGTCTGTCCTTCATTTTCTTCTTAGTAAGAGCAAAGTTGTTATCTGCGCAGGCCGATCTACTCAGAGCTCTTCGTTACGTATTATTGCTTAGGTAGCTCAGGTATAATGAGCATGATGCCTTAATTAACATCGAAAATTAAAAATTCTTCGCTCGTTCAATGCATAAGTGGATATAGTATCTCGCAAGGCAAAATCCATTCGAATGCTATTACAAAATCCCCCAAAACAATCTCAAGATCCAGCTGCCTCAATAAATTGATTGTCCAGTCGAAATCCTTTTGATCGATTTAAGTCTTACGTGCCAACTGTAATTTTTTTTACAATCCAACTGATTAAGATAGTTCAAATGATTTATGGATAACATACTAAGCCCGGATGTCTATGTCTCCTGGGATTGCCTTATGCGCGTTCCATAAATTCTTTAGAAATCAAAAGTATTAATCGATAATTATGGCTGCTAAATTTAGAAACACACGCTAAAAGACAATAAGTCTATGTTATCCTTTTATTTATTACTGACCCCAAACAACAGATGCTATCTGTCTAGCAGATGTTTATCAAGTTAATGTTATGAACTAAGTTTAAGCAGGGTGGGAGTTGGCAAGTTGAAATGCGCCTTACTTATAAATCTCGCTCGAAGGACCAATATGTGTAGGGTGTAAGATGTTTTCAGTGAATTTAAATGGATCGCCATATAATTTAACAGATAGGTGATGCCAAGGTCTATATTTCACATCTATCCACACTTTGTTTTGAAAAGACTATTTCATATACTTATTAAATTCAAATATATGTGTCAAAGAAAGGTAAAATAGGTGTAGGCGCAGGCATCTTCTCTGAAACGCTTGGCCTCTCCATGTCAGCTCGGCTTCCGAACTACAGCAGCGTTTTCCAGGCGGAGGTCCTAGCAGTTACAATAGCAGCTCGTGAGACTGCGATGAGGGCGATACCACGAGAGGATATCACCTTTTTCATCGACAGCCAGGCAGCGATAAAAGCAATATCTGCTATAGAAATAAAATCGAAGCTTGTGAAGTGTTGTAGAGAAGAGCTCAAGGTTCTTGGAACACAGTACGAGGTAAAGCTCTGCTGGGTCCCTGGTCATGAAGGCATACCAGGGAATGAGAAAGCCGATGAACTGGCTAGAGGAGGCTCAGCACTAAGCTCGGACCAATCCAACCCCTCGGTGTACATCCCGTTTTTCTATCCCCCTACACCTGCCCACTTACCTAACCTAACCTAAGGTAAATAGAAACCAAGGGGAAAAACTATCCTTGTAACCTTTTCTAAGGACAAGAAGCCTGAAGTGAAGCAAATTTCACTCTAAAATACCCCATCAACCCTACGAAGGAGCCAAAATATCTTGCAATAATCCTGGACAGAAGCCTAACTGGAATTCCCAACTAAGCAATATTATCAGCAAGACGACCAGGGCAATGGTTATGTGCCAATGCCTCTATGGTTAAAAGTGCGCTCTGAAGTCCAAGATGATCTACTAGATGTACAGCACAATCGTCAGACGAATGATCACCCACGCCTCTCTAGCATGGTTGCCTAAAACACAACTGATCAAAGCTAAGGAACAGTTAAATCGACTGCACCGATTAGCCTGTGTCGACATTACCGGGGCTATGAAAACGTACCAGATGGCAGCATTAGGTACAATACAGTTCAAAAAGAGGCTACACTAGTGCTCTTAGGCTGCTTCAGATACAAGAACTGAAACCCGGCGATTTCATGGGGCATCTGAGCATTCTTAAAAACACCAAAGCAACCTTATCTCCATTATTCCAGATACGATGCTCAAGAGATTTCAGTTCTCCAGGAAACTCGAAGTGGTCATTAGTGAACGTCAAGAATGGAGAAACAAATATATCTACACACCACCCAACGCAAAAATCTGGTACACAGATGGCTCCAAATTGGGAAATGCCAGTACTGGAGCTGGGGGCTATGGTCAGCGTGCGGCAGCGCTTGATAAATCACTGGCCATCTTCCAAGTAGAAGTCCATGCTATAGAAAATTGTAGTCGGGAATGCATCTGCATCTGTACAGACAGTCAGTCAGCCATTCCTATAAGGTAGGGTCAATCTCGTCTATGACTGTCTCGACCTCTTTGATGGCCTTGCATCCACAAATCAGATTACCACAGCATGGATACCTGCACACGAAGACTTTAAGAGGAACTAACGAGCAGACTCTCTATCGAGGAGAAGCGAGTAGCAAGCAAGCTACTTGAATTAAGCAAAGACGACTTGCGAACTCTTACGGGCTTCCTAACCCGACATTGTCCATTTAGGTCTCATTTGGATAAAGTAAAACTATCAGATACAGTCATGTGCAGATTATGCGGGGAACAAAGAGAAACAGAAGAGCATATTCTTTGTGAATGCCCAGGGGCCGTAAAGAAACGATTAGGTTAGGTTAGGTATGTGGGCTGGCAGGGAGAGACGCTCTCTGCAACACTCGGGTCAACGTTGACCCATTGTGATACCCATAGGGGAAAAAGTAATCCCTTACCCATTAGGGCCTATTGAAAACCGAGAAAAAACTATACAAACTCAATCATTTCGTTTGTGCATACAATCCACCCTGATGATTTGATGAAGTTCAGCATCTTTGCTGTCGAAACGCCAGAGAGCTCCTCGAGATCCTGGAAAAAATATTTATCAAGGAACTATTTCCTGGAGTGTTGAAGACCCAGACAGTGGCACAGGAAGTGTGGAGTGTTTCCAAAAACTCCCTCGTCACAACAGCCTCTACAAAGTTCCTCCTCCGTCAGATGTAGTTTCTTCAAGTATTACCGCAGATTGTTGTGCCCCGTGATTATGCGCATAAGGGTGGAAAGGGATTTCCTATCTTTCCGAGTAATTCCATCGGTCCTTGCTTTGTCGAAGGACGGCCATAGCTTCCTAGTGGTGGCACAAGTTTCCATGGAGTTCTATCTTGTGTTCGCCTCTTTAATGTCTTTATTCCCTGCAACGAGCTTAAGTGTGCAAGGCGGTATACACACAGGGGGGTCAACTTGTTCTAGTAGGTCTGCTGAGCCGATTCTTGCTAGCTCATCAGCTTTCTCATTACCTGGGATACCCTCGTGTCCAGTGACCCAGCAAAGCGATACCATGTGCTCTGTTCCAAGAACCCTGATCTCTCCTCGACAACACTTCACAAGCTTCGATTTAATTTCTATGGCAGTAATCGCTTATATAGCTACCTGGCTGTCGATGAAGATGGTGATACCTTCTGGCGGTACTACGCTTACCGCAGACTCACGGGCGGCTGTTGCCACTGCTAAGACCTCTTCTTGGAAGACGCTGCTGTGGTCTGGAAGTCGTATGGATTTCGATATACCTACCATTACTCCATCTAACATGCGTCTCGATGGGCCCAGCGGATATCTGGAACATGGAACCCGAGACATTACTGAATTTTATCAAATGCCCCATTTTTAATTCTGGCCAGCACAATAGATCTTTTAGGTCGCAGTGTACTTGGGCCCCAAGCATCTTATCGTATCGTAAGGTCAATAGAAATCTAGTCTCATGCCAAATTTATGTAAAATAATTTTCTCCCGAAGTCAGGCGCCCATTCACCTTCAAACCACCCCTGGCCATATAGGTGGTAAATCTTCAATACTTTTATTCTTTTCTAATTATTTCAATATAAATCAAAATGCTTAATCTAATTTATTGATTCCAAAGTTTGTTTGGAAATAAAATTTATGGAAACCCTTCACAGAGAAATGTCACGTGGTCTAGCACTACCATCTACAGCTCGCTCCATATGGCTTGTACTAAACAAAATCGCATTCTAATCTATCTAGCCAGTCGATTTGTGTTTACAAAGATATCAGATATGAGAGGTATGTCAGGTATGAAATACGTAAATCTAGATGGCGACGTAAAGAAGAAGAAGTTTGGAAGACGTGTGAAAAGCCTCGGAGTGCAAACCTTTGGAACATTTGCCTCAATTACGCAATGAAACACATCTATTACACGCGGGTATTTAATGAGGATAAATGAATGAATTCGAGGGGAATTTTTAGGTGACAGTAAGTTTGATTGAGGACCACATCGAGAATTGATTGTGCACCAAACTAAATTCAATCGATGATCGATGTAAGCCATTAGAATTAATGGATACGTGTAGTAAATTACTTTCGATGCTAATAATTTCAATTGGGGCTCTGTATTTAAATTAGTAGTAAACAGTTTTTTTTCGTAAGGAAATTACTTTTAAATCTTCGAGTAAGTTCATTAAAACCGCTAATGCTACTATCATTCATTAAGGGAGATTTTATTTTCTTACAAAAGCTTTGGAAGGTAATTTAGTATTTACGCAGAATTTTTCGAAACATGCAGTGGCACATGGTCATAGATAATTTGGTAAACACACATTATTTGTACTGTAATGACTTCTGTATGTAGATGTGTTCGATTTGTTAAAGATAGACAGGACTATGAAGATATGATATCGTTCTATTAATGATGTTGAACGGCATTAACCGTTAGTAAGGCTCCCTTCTTCCGACCTACATATCTAACTTCTGATAAAGATTATTCAATTCTACCTTCATCACGTCTATACCTCGCCAGTCTTGATTAATACCATCTACTACAAAGTACAAAAAGAAGCTGTGCTGAGTGCTCTTGGGCGGCCCAAGAATTCGGACTCTAAAATCGGCAACTTTACAGGCTAAGATTCAGGAGTACATTCAAAACGACCCTAATCATAAGATCCCAGACACCATGCTCAAGAAATACTGGTTCTCCAGAAAATTCAAGATGGTTATAGGTGACCGCCATGCATGGAGGAATGAAGGGCTTGTAGTGTTACCAAACTTTCAAACTTGGTACATAGATGGCGCATGAGTTTATGGACCCAGATTCCATCGTCTAGTAGAGTTTGGGATATCACCAACAGTATTTCAGGCAGAAGTCCATGCAGTCGAACTTTGCGTACGAGAAAGACTGCGAAGAATGGTCAAGGGCACCCGTATTTCCATGTTCTCGGACAACCAGGCAGCACATATGGCTCTGAAATCCTACCCGGTAGGAACCAAACTCGTATGGGACTGTCTCAATCTATTCGAAGATCTCGCATCAAAAAATACCGTCACTGTAACCTGAATCCCGGGCACGAAGGCTTCGAGAGCAATGAACGGGCGGACTGCTTAGCGAGAAGAGATGGCAGCCGCCCACTAATCGGTCCTGAACCCTATTTCAGAATTACATGGAGTAGCACAAACCTCAAAATAAAACAATGGGAAGCTGATTGTCATGCAGACAAGCAAAAGGCGTGACAAAATCGCATCATCACCTCCCCGTGGTGCCCGCTGGATAGCTATCTGATAGTGAACTAACGATGAGCGTATGCTGAGTCTGACGATATATGTGTAGCTGAACACTCAAAACTGCGTAAGCACATCTGGGTGAACTTCAGCGCGCATATGTTTAACCGGACGAGGCATCTCTTGTTCACCTGATTGGCTGAAATATGCGTCTCAGAAGTCTAGCAAGAGCTCCTCAGAAGGATGACGTGCAGCGGATGAATTCTCCCGATGGAATCAACGGTGACATCTACAGACCAGCAGATACCTTACTTAAGCTACTTCGACACATTTGGAGCTGAGGTCCGTAAAGATTTTCAATACTACGTCAAGGTACTGGAAAACAGATGGTGGCGGATGAATCCGTAATGGGCCAACGGCAGCGCTCATATCCCCGAAGTGGCTTACTGGCATTGGTATATCCGGCCTCTTACCCTAGGGGTAAAAAAAGGGTATCAGGTCCTCCAGGACGGGGGTTGCTCCGTGGGTTAACTTCCCTACCACGTAAAAACCCTTCGGTTACGAAGCAACCAAGGGCCTCGGATACAGATGATTTTACTGTTGACGACCCAAGCAAACGTAAAAAGGACAACGATCTTCGTGTCTGTACATGGAATATTACGTCCCTCTACAAACTACGTGCAGCCGAACAACTTGCGAAGGCCCTAGAGCGTTTCAAAGCAGGCATTACCGCCATTCAAGAAGTGCGATGAGATGAGCCGGGCAAACGAAGGATGAAAAACTGCGACATCTACTACAGTGATTGCCACACACAACAAGGACAGCGTCTATTCGGTTGATGATTTGTCATTGGAGGCAGATTCAGGCAAGAAGTCTTGAGTTTTCGGCATGTGAACGAGCACCTCAGGACTATCCGTATCAAGGCTTAATTTGCCAACAATAGCCTAATATGCGCTCACGCCCCGCACGAGAAGATGGACAACGCGACCAAGGATGACTTCTACCAGTTCTTGAACAGGACGTACATATGAGCAATGCCCTAGTTACGACGTTAAAATTGTGCTGGGTGATTTTAACGCAAAGCTAGGAAGAGAGAACGTCGTTAGAACCGTGGTCGGAAAGCACAGCCTGCACGAAATCATATCTGACAACGGACTCAGGCTAATCGACTTTGCGGCGGGACGAAACTTTGTCGTAGCTAGTACGCGGTTCGCACGTCTCGATATTCATAACGGAACATGGCTCTCCTTTGATCGAAAAACTGTCAAATCGATCACATTGCGATCGACGCAAGGCACTCTTCCAGTATTCTGGGTGTCCGGACTTTCCGAGGAGCCAAAGTGGACTCGGATCACTACCTAGTTGTAGCCAAGTTACGGATGCGGATATCCACAGCGGAGCGAAATCATCGAAATACTGTGAGGAAATTTGACGTCGGGCGGCTACAATCGCCAGAGACAGCCAGAACCTTTGCCGATCGAGTTTCTTCAAATCTTAATCTAAGTCCTATGCCGCCAGCAGCAAATGCGGAAGACCAGTGGCAGCGTTGCCAACAAGCCATCAGAGATGCCGCCTCTGATGTACTGGGTTTTTCTCGGCCACCACAACGAAACCCCTGGTTTGATGAGGAATGCCGGCAAGCACATGCAGCTAAACAAGAGGCATACAAAGCGGCGCTGCATAGAAGGACTAGAGCTGCGTACGAGCTCTACGTGCGCAGGAGAAAAGAGAAACATCGACTTCTCAGGAGGAAGAAAAAGGAGCATGAGAAGCGCTCGATCGAGGAGATTGAGAGACTTTATGCAGGAATGATGTTCGAAAATCTTACCAAAAGGTAAAAAGAACATGCCAGGGTTTCAAAGCCAGAACAGCAGCCTGCAGGGACGAAAATGGTAATATAGTAGTAGAATCGCAGTCTGTGCTGAGGATATGGAAGGAACACTTCTGCAGATTGTTAAACGGCGATGATGACCAATATTCCGCTGTCACGCAGAATGAGCCATTCAACAGTGACGATGGCAATCAAGATTCCCGTCAACCCGATCAGAATGAAGTGAGGACAGCGATATCTAAACTCAAATCCAACAAAGCTGCTGGGACCGACGGCCTTGCCGCTGAACTTTTTAAGGCAGGAGGAGATGAGTTGGTAAAGAGCATGCATCAGCTCATCTGTAAAATCTGGTCGGACGAAAGTATGCCCGATGAGTAGAACCTTAGCGTCGGTTGCCCGATCCTGAAGAAAGGAGACCCTCTGAACTGCGCCAATTACAGATGTATAAGTCTCCTCAACATCGCATATAAGATCATGTCTGCCGTATTATGTGAACGCCTAAAACCGATCGTCAACCACCTGATAGGTCCTTATCAGTGCGGTTTCAGGCCAGGAAAGTCCTCCATTGACCAAATATTCACACTACGGCCGATCTTGGAAAAAATCCATGAATATAAACTCGATACGATTCTTCCTCGATTTCAAAGTTGCCTGGAGAGGTTTGTTGGTCGAGGCGTAGGTCCACCCCGGGCTGTAGCGCCACCTAAGTAAGTAAGTATTTCCAGTGATTCTGAGTATTTAGTCCTACGCCCGAACACTCCCTTCCCAGTGCCAGTATGTGTTTTCGATCTGTCTGTGTACCATTTAATTATATGCTGTTTGAATTGGTACTTATTAGACTCATTGCTCCAATCTCTTTTGTTTTTCAGCCTTGAGTAAAATTTTCTTCCAAAGCAGTATTTCTTGACCATATCGTCTCTGGGCCAGTCCAGAAGCGGCACTGATTTAGATAGGGGGACTCGCTCTTTGTTTTCGATGCATGTTCCTTTCCCGATGGCCTCTTTGCTAATTCTAAATATGTTCTCGTTGACGATTCCCTCTAGCACTATATGTAGTGGAGGTATACGTACGATTATCTCTAGTGCTGCTGTGGAACAGGTTCACATGGCTCATGCTATACCGATGCAGGCTAATCTTTGCAATTTGCTCAGGGATGTCCTCGTCGCTGTTGGTCTTGTTCTGGCAACCCATGCCACTGCCCCGTATGTGACGATGGCTCTTACTATCATCATGTACATCCACCTCAGTGTGGCTGGGCTGCATGCCCAGGTTTTTCCTGAAATGTTCTTGCATACCATAAGTGGCCTGTTGATTTGGTTACCACGGCTTCTACATGTTCATTCCAAAGGAGTTTGCTGTCTAGCGTTAAACCTAAATTATTGACCTGTTTCTGTGGGTCGACCCTGGTAATGTGGTGTCATTTTTACTCACTTTCCAGGTGTATATAACCTTTACCCTTTTCCAGATTCTTGGTATATGCCCAAGTGCCATTCTGCTTCTCAATAGTCCTAGGAGGTGTGGCATTTCCTGGCCTTCTTGTAATGGAGCCGCGAATGTTCCGTCCGCTCCCGGTGATTTAAACGCCTGAAAGGTATTTAGAGTGAGAAAGCCTAAGGGCATTTAGGTTTTCTTTTGTACTCCAAGATATAGCGGATCGTTGTTTAGCATTACCCTTAGTCTAGATGAGGAAAATAGCATATGTTCCTTTAATGTTTCCCATGACAGTATAAGTACTGCAGTCCTAGCTATAATTCTATACTCCTCCTCCTCCTACGAAAACCGATTTCAACAAGAATGAGGCTAACACAGACTCGTCTTACTACCAACATTCCACAGTTCAAGCCATACAAACTACATGTAACTACTTCCATCAGCAAGTTCTTCGAAACTGCAATATATTGATTCACGCAAATCATCAACAAATATGATGACAAGCTAAAGTATCTTACACTGATGGTCTTTTGCTCGATGCCATACCATTATTTACACTGCTGCTCTAAAGCTTATCGTAGATCTTCATCACATCGTCAATTTATAAAAAAAATTATTCAAAATGCAAAACAAGTATGTAGTGGAAAACTTCTAACCCAAGCCAGATGGCTCAGTACGTATGCACGGCAACTATGAGATACTATTTGTGATGAGAAAATTCGAAAAAAAAAAAAAAAAATCTGAAAAACTTCTTCAAATTTCCACTTGAGATTACTGTTTAAATTATTGAATTGCCGTTGCGTTTAAAAACAAATAAAGTGATTGGCGGACAGGTTTTCTTCATCTTCAGAGTTTTTCTTTTTTTTTTTTCATAGTTAAGTGAGGTAGGTAACCCCTTTCGATACAGTGGTGGGCAAAAGTTCTTCTGATTAACAATTTGTGTGACACCAGATATTTGGTTCGAGAGTATCTGATGAGTGACCAATCGCTAAATACTTCTCACATTTGGTTACATTCTATAGAGAAAGAGGTATAAACTAGTGGCCTTAAAGCACATCCCTGTGGCATACCATATCTCGCTGTAAGACCCACCTGCTTGCTATTTGATAAGACTGGAAATCCTGAAACAATGCAATTTCAAAGTGGTCGAGATTAAAAATATCAAAAGGTACTTCTACTCGCCACTGTCTGCCGGTGGAATGTCGCTTTCGAAGGAGTTTTTCTTTCATAATTCTCAAATGAAGTCGTACACAGTGCAGTGTCGTCTGTCAATAACTACATATTGGCGTGCAGCTATCAGTAGGCAGAGATCGGCATTTTTTGTTTCTTATGCTAATGAATATTTACAAACCATTTTGAAAAGCTCAACTGACAACTGAAACGGTGTGTGTGCGTGTATGCCTGCAATCTAATGACTGGTTAGCTTGTTGTGGGCTGAGATAATAAGAAAAAAATTATAATTACAAGTTAGTTAAGATTCCTCGATGATAAGTTTTATATTTATTATTTAAATAAAAATCGAATAATGCTTAAAGAGTATAATTTATGTACCCTGAGGGGTAGACATGCAGGTAGATACTTGCTGGTCGCTTTTCTACTCATTTTTGAACGATTGGATTGATATTACATCGATATTTGTTAGTATGTGCAAAATTGCTCAGGTTTACCTAGTAAACTTGAAAGATGTGTATGGACTGTGGCCACTTGAACCTGAACCTATCCATTCCATCCCTATATCATCAAGGTTAGGTTGAAGTGGCTGCCAGCTTACGCCGTTGTGGTACCACGAAGGATCACGTAATCCCAGCCGACTCAATAGAACCCATTAGAGCTTCTAATGAAGCCAGAAGAGTTCACATACAGCGACTAAGATGGCTGGATCATGTAGAGCGGATGGAGCCCAACGTTCCATCGTTGGTGGCGACCTTAACCAACTTTGCGTGCGCAACTGGAGGTAGCTAGCTCGTAACCGTGCTGGCTGGAGAGGTTTGTTGGTTGAAGCCCAGGTCCACCCCGGACTGTAGCGCCACCTAAGTAAGTAAGGAAGTAAGTAATGAAGCGAAGGATGCTCCTGATATCTTAATCTATCAGATCGCCTAAATCGTTAAAATAGAAAGCTCCTAGGTGAAGCTTTCTTCTATGGGAGAGAGTTGGACACACACGAAAAAGGTGAGGAATGGTTTCTTCCTCTTCAGAAGCTACATTTTTGAAAAAAATCATTTGAATATACGTGAAGCCTTGTTGCATGCTTGTCTATTAGACAGTGTCCTGTAATTACACAATATGCAATCGGTTGAGAGAGATCAGTTTCTTAGAGCGTTTCAGATCCAACTTGGGCCAAATCTGCTTAGACGCAAGACGTGTTGTACCCCTTGCCCACTTAAGACTTGTTCTTTCGATTGCATCCAGCTTGAACTTAAATTTACAAATAGCGATTGGTATACCTAGATTATCTTTATCTGAAAGGGTGAGTACAGTTGTTCCTATTCTTGCGAGTTCATCAGCTCTACAATGCCCCGGAATATCCCTACGCCCCGGCACCCAAAAGAGGTGAATATTAAACTGCTCCGCCATCTCCTTAAGAGACGAACGGCAGTCTAGGGCTACTGCTGATTTTTTAGAAATCGATTCCAAAGATTTGATTGCAGCTTGGCTATGTGAAAAGATACGAATATCCTGGCGGATAACACGTTTTTCTGCAGCCAAGATAAAACCTTCCTAATCGCCATTATATCCGCCTGGAACACGATACAATGATTTGCTAGACGGATGGAGAGCTTAGCATTAAGCCTTTAGTCTTTGAGCCGTCAGTATAGAAGTGGATCGGCTTACTTACTTACTTAGATGGCGCTACAGTCTAGGGTGGACCTGGGCCTCAACCAACAAACCTCTCCAGCTAGCAAGGTTACGAGCCAGCTGCCTCCAGTTGCGCACGCCAAATTGTTTGAGGTCCCCCTCCACTTGTTTGCACCACCTACCACGAGGTCTTCCTCTACTGCGTCGTCCATCCGGGGTGGATTCGAAGACTTTCTTAGCGGGAACGTTGGGCTCCATTAGCTCTAAATGAACCAGCCATCTTAGTTGCTGTATGTGAACTCTTCTGGGTAAGTCGATGTCCTTGCACAGGCCGTATAGTTCGGCATTGTACCTTCTCCTCCACTCACCGTCTATGCAGACGGGACCAAAGATCGCTCGAAGAACTTTTCTCTCGAAATAACCAAGGGCATCCTCATCCTTTGTCAAAGCCCATGCCTCTGCGCCATACAGCAGGACTGGGATGATTAGTGTCTTATAGAGACTTACCTTAGTAGTTCGAGATAGGGCTTTGTTACTCAATTGCCGTTTTAGCCCATAGAAACAACGATTGGCAAGAGTAATTCTTCGTGTGATCTCCCTACTGATGTCATTTGCGGAGTTCACCATATAGCCTAGGTAGACAAAATCCTTTACTACCTCAAAATTATATCTATCGCTAGACCCATCTTTGCTGCCTCAGTCTCAATACTCGTAAATGCCCCATTGACTGCCCGCTGAGTTCTTCCGAGTATGTCAATGTCATCGGCATAAGCGAGTAGTTGTACAGACTTGAAGAAGATTGTACCTCCGGTGTTGGCTTGTGAGTTTCGTACAATTCTCTCAAGTACTATGTTAAAGAGATCGCAAGATAGCGCGTCACCTTGTCTAAGACCTTTCCTGACATCGAACGGTTCGGTAATGTTCTTACCGACTTTGATGGAGCAGCGAGAGTTCTCCATTGTCATTCTGCACAAACGGACGAGCTTAGCAGGGATGCCAAGACTAGACATGGCTCTGTATAACTCGTCTCTATACACGCTATCATAGGCAACTTTGAAATCGATGAAAAGGTGGTGCGTATCGATTTTATATTCATGGGTTTTTTCCAAGATCTGCCGTAGTGTGAATATTTGGTCAATAGTGGACTTTCCAGGCCTGAAACCGCACTGATAAGGACCTATCAGGTGGTTGACGATCGGTTTTAGGCGTTCACATAATACGGCAGACATGATCTTATATGCGATGTTGAGGAGACTTATACATCTGTAATTGGCGCAGTTCAGAGGGTCTCCTTTCTTCAGGATCTGGCAAACAATGCTGAGGTTCCATTCATCGGGCATACTTTCGTCCGACCAGATTTTACAGATGAGCTTGTGCATGCTCCTTACCAATTCATCTCCTCCTGCCTTGAAAAGTTCAGCGGCAAGGCCGTCGGTTTCAGCAGCTTTGTTGGATTTGAGTTTAGATACCACTATCCTCACTTCATTCTGATCGGGTTGACGGGAATCTTGACTGCCATCGTCACTGTTGAATGGCTCATTCTGCCTGACAGCGGAATATTGGTCATCATCGCCGTTTAACAATCTGCAGAAGTGTTCCTTCCATATCCTCAGCACAGACTGCGATTCTACTACTATGTTGCCATTTTCGTCCCTGCAGGCTTCTGTTCTGGCTTTGAAACCCTGGCATGTTCTTTTTACCTTTCGGTAAAATTTTTTTTTCGATGGCTTGTTGGCAACGCTGCCACTGGTCTTCCGCATTTGCTGCTGGCGGCGTAGGACTTAGATTAAGATTAAGAGAAACTCAATTGGCAAAGGCTCTGGTGGTTTCTTGCGATTGTAGCCGCCCGACGTCAAATTTCCTCACAGTATTTCGTTGAATTCGCTCCGTTCTGAATATCCGCATCCGTACCTAGGCTACAACTAGGTAGTGGTCCGAGTCCACGTTGGCTCCTCAGAAAGTCCGGACACCCAGAATACTGGAAGAGTGCCTTGCGTCAATCGCAATGTGATCGATTTGGTTGACAGTTTTTCGATCAAAGGAGATCCATGTTCCTTTGTGAATGTCGAGACGTGCGAACCGCGTACTAGCTACGACAAAGTTTCGCCCCGCCGCAAAGTCGGTTTGCCTGAGTCCGTTGCCGGATGTGATGTCGTGCAGGCTGTGCTTTCCGACCACGCTACTAAAGACGTCTTCTCTTCCTAGCTTTGCGTTAAAATCACCTAGGATAATTTAACGTCGTGGCAGGGGCATTGCTCATACGTCTTATCCAAGAGCTGGTAGAAGTCATCCTTTGTCGCGTCGTCCTTCTCCTCGTGAGGGGCGTGAACGCATATTAGGCTAATGTTGGCAAATTTAGCCTTGATACGGATAGTCATAAGGCGCTTGTTCACTTGCCGGAAACTCAAGACTTCTTGCCTAAGTCTGCCTCCAATGACAAATCCGCACCCGAATTTCGTTTTCATTGAAAAAGGGATAATCTGCTCATTCAATAAAGTCCAATCGTAGAAAAACCCAATAAGGGGTTTTCTGGGAAGAAAGTAGCTTTTTTTTAATATCGCAAAAACTAAGAAAGGTTTTTGCATCGGGTTTTCGGTATTTAATTAAGAATTGATAAGAGCGTTGAAAAATAAAAATATCAGTGGCAGTTAATAACGCAAAATTTTGAAGAAAATCAACTTGAAAAAAAAAAATTCCAAATATTTTTCAAAATTTGAAATTTAATTTTTCAAAAACTATTCACTAAAACAACTTTATTTAACAAGCAGATAAGAGAATGGAATATTAGCTTTCAAAAAAGCTATAGCGCATTATGATTTTTAATAATTTTTTTTTTCATTTAAAGTCAATTTTTTACAAAATTGCCCCTCCCACCCAACGGGGGGAGATAGACGATACGATTTTTTTCTTGTCTCGACCTAACCTATCCGTCCTAGGCTTTTGTCGCATCTTATGAAAATCACCCTGTATACCGCCATTTGTTTGCCTTGCTCTGTTTGATGGCACCTTGGAGCTCCTTTGTTGTGGTTTTGTGTTCAGTTTCTGGTCCTTTTTTCACTCGTTGTGCCCCCTTCGGAGTTGGAGACATTTTTTTTCTGAGTTCGGCTATATCCGCCGTCCACCAATATACCGGGCGTCAACGATTTGCTGAACGTTTTCGTGGCATTGACGAGTTACAGGCTTGATATATGAGCCTCATTGTATCTTTTACCAATGCTTCTGGAATTACTGCTTCCGATGATTCTCCTGAACCCCGTATTGTGTTCTGTTATCTCCGTAGTATATCCGCAAAACGTACCCTAGACATTCTTGCCACGTTCCATTTCGACCGGGTTGTTTCAGCTATGGTTGGAGGCAACTGGACGCTTAAGCCTAGGCAGAATGTGATGTACTGGTGGTCTCTGCCAGTATAGTCCTCGATGACTTCCCAGCCAGATAGTCTTAGTGCCATTCGCTCTGACGCGAAAGAGGTATCAGGTATGGTTTCTCGGAAGTCAGGTGTCCTAATTAAAATAATATCGCAGTCAAATAGTGAAATTGAAATTCAGATAATGGCTACATTGAGGAGATAAAGTTTTAGGATTAGATACACTACGAGTATATTTGCAGAGATCTATAGTTTTATCGGTCGAATTGATAAACTTCTTTTACAAAACTCGAACAAATTTCATCAACTGCATGACATGAATCACCTGTGTGACTCTGCATGTTTAGTTTTCCAGCACAAGTGTCCAAGTAAATACCTGACACTTATAAGCCGCAACGATTCATTGAATTGGGAAAACCCAAAAACATTTCAATTATTTATTTAATCACCTTACGGTCTTTTTGAAAAGTCTACCTTGACATAAAGCTGTAAATCTATAGATACTCCTTTAGCTTGCTTGTAAAGTGACTGAAAGCGCAACTTTTCGCTTCTACTGACGGCGGTGTTATCGTATTGTGATTTATACAACTACCTAAACCTGAGTACAGGTGGTTGTAAATATTTTTATTTTTTTTTTTTATAAAAAAAATAAATAAACAATAGTAAATGAAGCATATCCCTACGCAAGTTAGACTGATATAGACGTCACAAGTCGATTGCATACAATCAATAAATTTTATTTTAATTTTTCGCTTTGATTTGACATTTTATGGGCCCGTTTGATTGTCCGCATTCAATGGTACTGTGGGGCTTTCTGGGTGTATCTCCTTAAGAACCCAGAGTGATTTTATTGCCATATTATTGCCGTGCGCTAAGTTCAGTCTATATTTTGATTGCACAAACAAAATCTGATTTATGAACTTGAAGAGATATACACTATCGGATTTATTATAGGTGTTGATAGGTGGAGAGTACAAAGGTCTTGTAGAGTTGCACAGGTTCTTTTGTATCTTGCAGGGGTGCAGTAACTGCATGCAGTATTGGGGCAGGATTTTTTAAGAATGGAAAACGAATTTCACAGTAAAACCAACTCAGCACATGAGACTATACAGTGAAAAAGGGGTACCACAGGGTTCCATGGTAGCACCAGTGCTGTTAGCAGGAACTCAATTCCGATGAAAAATCAATTTAAAGTCAAAACTTGAAGGAGAAGCAGCCATAAGGTTTTAGGCCTAACATACCGTAAGTATAGACTTCTTAGCACTTGATTCTTAGGAAGCTTAGGGTGAAGAATAGACATAAAAAGGTAACGATTCCTCCTATAATTCGATACGATACGATGTTCGAGGCCCAAGGGCAACTTATAAGAGCTTATGTGCTGGCTCAACGGTTAACCAGAGTTAAAATTGAGGCTTCTTGGGTTCCATGTCCCAGGTATTCGCTGGGCCTATCGAGATCTGCGTTAGATGGATTAATAGATTCTTTGTGGCTCCTGGGCATTCGCAAAGAATGTGTTCTGCTGTTTCTCTTTGTTCCCCGCAGAGTCTGTACATGGCTGTACCTGATGTTTTATTCAGATCGTAGACAGTGTCCGGTCAGGTAGCCCGTTAGAGTTCGCAAATCGACTTTGCTGAGTCTCCTGTAATAAAGTCTAGTCTCTAGATCCTTGCAGACAGACAAGCTATCAAATTTCCGAGATAGATAGATAGACATAGTCAGTCCATTGAAGCTTCCAGACTTCGCAAGATGCTAGCTAAAGACACTTCTGTCCCAAGCTTCATCAAAAAATCTGATGGCTCATGGGCCGAAAGTAGCGAAGAAGTTTTAGAAACGTTAATTGAAGCTTACTTCCCAGGAAGTAGATTGCAATGGATTCTACTACTCATAGCTACTCGTATAATGGTAGGTCAATAGAGGACGACGTAGAAAATCTCATTACATGGAAGAATCTTCGATGTCGAGCATAGCATTACCAATTGGCTCTGCAATATGCCCGGCACTAGAAACATTAACTCCACTATCGGAAACAGTTCAATAAGAAAATCCCTTACCAGGGGGACTCCCCAGGGAGGCGTTTTCTCACCCCTCCTCTGGGTTCTAGTCATCGATGGGATACTTAAAGAACTAAGCAATACAGGCATAAGCGTCACTACTTACGCGGATGACGTGGTGATTTTAGTTCAGGGTAAGTTCCTTGATACATTAAGTGAAATGATGGAATCTGCTCTTAATAGTCTCGAAAAATGAGCTAGAGTGTGTGGACTACACGTCAACCCCGATAAAACTGAATTGGTACTCTTCAGTAGAAAATACAAGACACCACCATTCAAACTGCCTAAGCTAGCAGGGGTGGAGCTTTCCCTTTCGGATCGCGCTAGATATCTTGGTATAATGCTGGATAGGAAACTAAATTGGAAACTTAACATACAGGAACGAGTCCGCAAAGCATATAATGCTCTCTTCATCTGTAAGTGGACCCCGGGGAAAAAATGGGGCATGAAGCCCGCAATGATGCACTGGCTATACATCATGGTAGTCAGACCCATTCTTACGTATGGAGCTCTTGTGTGGTGGAAGGCAACGAATACGAAAAACACACGGGATATGTTGGCCATGGTACAAAGAACAGCTTGCATTGCCATCACAGGTGCTCTACGCACAACACCTACGGCTGCACTCGAGATCTTTCTGTATCTTTTACCATTAGACCTACAAATTAAATTTCAAGCGGGCAATAGTGCGTTCGGCTCACTAACGTTGGTCTGTTCAGGACTAATAACATAGGACACAGCTCCATTCTCAAGAAATCTTTTCACGGAATCCCTGACGAATCGGACGATATAGTTGGCACCTTAGACTTCGACACACAATACGAAGTACTGTATCCTATTAGAGAGGACTGGCAACGGAAGACAGTCTCTGTCCACAACGAAATTGCAATATATACAGATGGTTCTAAGACCAGTGAGGGCACGGGGTCAGGTATTTACTCGAGAGATACGAACCTACAGGTGGCCCTGAGACTTCCGGACACATGCAGTGTGTTCCAAGCAGAGGTTCTAGCTGTACTTAAAGCTGCGGAATTACTTGAGATGGGATCAATATCCGATAAGAATATCGCCATCTACATTCACAGTCAGGCTGCGCTAAAGGCGCTAGAGTCTTACGTCACCAAATCTGAGTTAATCACTGGGAATTGCCGCACAATGCTTAGGGCATTATGTACGCAGAACCGAGTCAGATTATGTTGGTTACCTGGACACTGCGATATCGAAGGCAACGAGCAAGCCGACGCGCTGGCTAAAAGAGGAGCGGGGCTCCCACGTAGCGATATAATTGGTAGTATTAAACCACCAGGATGCGTGGCTAAGGGAATTATCCGAGATAAAATCATTGACACGGCTAATCTAAGATGGTCAAACTTAGATGGTCACAGGGTGTCTAAGGCCTTGTGGCCTGTGTTAGATCGCAGAAAATCTGGGGAGATAATTAAGTTAGATAGATCGAGGCTAAGAACAACGATAGGAATACTCTCTGGCCACTGTCTCCTAAGGAAGCATGCCATGAGGCTAGGGTTATCCGATATGGATGTTTGTAGGTACTGCGATGACCTACATGTCTCAGAGGATATAACTCATATACTCTGCGAATGTCAAGGAATTGCCAGGATAAGGCTAAAGTAGCTGGGTCGATACTTCTTCGATAACTTGGAGGAGGTGAGGTCCTTGAACCATAACAAGGATCTCTTCAGATTTTGTAGGGAGATTAATTGCTTGGAGGATTGGGTTTAGGTCTTTTGCCGTGAAGGTTTCCTAGGGATCGCGATGGGCCCACTTAGGTGCCTAATGTTTTATGACAACCTCATAACCCTACCTAACCTAACCTTACCTAACCTAGATAGATATAGTTGTAATGAAGTGCAAGTGTTCTGCGACCTTTAGCAGATCTATTGGGCCCCCCAAACCAAGGCTCTTGTTGATGACATGCTCGGTCTAGAGTACTTCCTCCAGTCCAGCTGCTACTATAATTCGAAGTATCTTGAGTGGATCCAGCGAAAGGAGATCCATTTCTGCTAGGATATAGGCACCTAGGTGATTTCTTTTTTTGTGGATCAATGCTTCGCATTCCATGAGAAGATGGATTGGTGTTTCTGCGAAGTCCCTGCAGAATCGGCAGTGTCCGTCTTCCTCTATTCCCAGTTTCCTAGGGTGCCCTTTAAGTCTGCATTGACCTGTTAACATAAAGTCGAGTTTTGCCAACTCTTATGCAGGTTCAGCTTCTTTTCTAGTTGTATTCTCCAGAAGTTCTTTTGCCTGCCTGAATTGGGGGATATCGTCCCAATGCTTGAACCATTTGATTTCTGTTCCTGTTTTCTTATGTCTTCCCGTATTTTGTGTGGTCCTATCCCACAGAAGAGTTCTTGTCCGAGGAACGGGGTGTCTGATCCGTTTTTTGCTAGTTCATCAGCTGCTTCGTTCCCGTCCACTCCTACATGTCCTGGTACCCAGTAGAGAGTTTCTTTATCTGCCTCTCCCATTTTGTTGATCCTGGTGTGGCATTTCCATATCAGTTTGGATCTGATCTCGTGCGAGGTCAGTGCTTTGATAGGGGTTTGGCTGTCTGATAATATTGCGATATTCTGCCCGCGATATTTCCTGTCGATGTTGAATTTCGCGCATCTTTCGAACGCGTGAACTTCTGCTTGAAATATACTGCGGAATATACCTAGCGATTCTGAGTATTTAGTCCTGGGCCCGTACACTCCTGTCCCAGTGCCAGTAGATGTTTTCGATCCGTCTGTGTACCATTTAATTGTGTGTTGTTTGAATTGGTACTTATCGGACTCACTGCTCTAATCTCTTTTGTTGCTCAGCCTTAAGTCAAATTTTCTTCCAAAGCAGTATTTCTTGACCATACAGTCTCTGGGGCAGTCAAGAAGTGGCACCGATTTGGATAGGGGTACTCGCTCTTTGTTTGCGATGCATGTTCCTTTCCCGATGCGTGTTTGCTAGTTCTCAATATGGTCTCCTTGGCGATTCACTCCAGCACTATGAGTAACGGAAATATACCTACGATTACCTCTAGTGCAGCTGTGCGGCAGGTTCGCATGGTTCCTGTAGGTAGGTACACATATGTAGGCTAATCTTTGCACTTTGTTGAGGGATGTCCTCGGCGTGGTTAGCCTAGTTCTGTTAGCCCATGCCACTGACCCGTAAGTGATGATGGGTCTAACTATCATCATGTACGTCCATCTCAGTGTGGCTGGGCTGCAACCCCAGGTTTTTCCTGAAATGTTCCTGTACGCCGTAAGTGCTCTGGTGGCTTTGGTTACCACAGTTTTAACATGTTCTTTCCAAAGAAGTTTACTTTTTACTTATGTCCTGTATCCCCTTGTGGGTCCTAGGGCCTCTACTACGCCTACGCGCCATCGTGTACGGTTTCTGGCAATGTGTCTGAGTTCTCCCCAACTTTTCCCTAACTGCCGTGCCTCCTTCTCGACTGTTCTGCGCCATGTTTTCCGCGGACCGCCAGGTCTTCTGCCAAAGAAGTTTGCTGTCTAGTGTTAAGACTATTTACTTGACCTGTTTCTGTTTCCCTTTCAGTATAATAGGTTAGGCACACGCTTTAGCTGTCTTTTTTTTGTGAAGGGTATCACTGTGGTTCTGTTAGAGTTTACTCTAAGTTCTACCGTTTTGCACCACTTCTGCGTGATTATTAGAACTCTTTGAATGATTTCACATAGCGTTTCTTCAAATGTTCCTCCTACAACAATGACTATTTCATCGACGTACCCCTGGCACTTCATGCTAGCATCTGTCAATTTGGGCAATAGCTCATCTACTACTAGGCTCCACATCAATCGTGATAATACCCCTCCTTGTGGGCAGCCTCTAGTGGTGCTTATTGTGATGGCTTTTGTCTCACCTCTGTCTCAGGAGGTCCTAGTCCTCAGCATCTCGCACATCTAATTATCTATGATCTGGCTTACTCGTTTTATTTCGAGACCCCTCCTGATTGCTTAACGGAGGTGTCGTCGAATGCTCCTTCGATTACTAGGAAAGTCGTTTCTACTTGCTCTCCAGTGCATCCTGAACCCAACTTGTCAGCTGGTAGAGCGCGGATTCGGTGGATCTTCCTGCTCTGTAGGCTTGTTCATTGTGGTGGAGATGTATTCTTTCCAACACAGTCATTCTTAGGTGATTGGATTTTCCAAAGGCATTCTCATAAAATGCAGTCTTTCCAAGCTCAAAGGAACGTTCAGCACCTACCACCCGTCAATGATATCACTTTGTATCTTTGACTTTTGTTCTTACTTTTAATTACTACAAGTGTTAATGCATTCACAAACAAATTACTCTTTCTGGGATCAGCAGCACATAGTACATTCTCACCTGTAAACAATTAACCCACTCTAAAAGCATTTAAACATTTAAAATTTAAGATTATTACAAGCGGCGCGTACAACAAACATTCCAATGCGACATGCCACACACAACGTGGCGCTAATTGGCAAATATTTGGTATCCTTGTACAGTTTGATGCGTTTTTTGTTTCCATTTTAATACATATTTATCATTGAATGGTTGGATCGGATTTCAGACGCCAACGCGTAGATATAATATTCCAAGAGTGAGCCATCTTGTTTGAAGAATTTTTAAATAAAATTGAAAGATTTATCTTACGCGGGTGAGGTAGACTTATGCAGTCAGTTGCATTGGGCCTTTAAGACAGATACCTTGAATTTTTAAAAGTGCGTTAGTATGTATCTACGACACGCCAGCTTAGTTTAGTTAATAAATTTAACTTTTATTAGTTTTACAATTAATTACCTGCGATGTCTGTAGTGGCATTTTATGGCTTAAAAACAAACGCTTAACATGGAGGATATCTAGTTGGAGTATTTAATAGCAGTGGCTTGGTTGACTTAGACTGATGGTGGCCCCTGTTAGTAGGGTTGAGTTGCAACATCTTATTTTTAAGTCGGGTCATATAATCCTTATGCGAATAAAGTGAGTAGATTTCAAGTCAGAGCGTTAAACTATGTTGTCTCGTCGATATTCTGCAGTGCCCTATTCCTTTGCTCATTCGACAGAAATGTAAGCTCCATTGTCGGTGCCTGAGGTGGTCTAAGAAATTCGTGAATGGGATGCTATCGGAGAGAATGAAATTCCATATTGGCTGGAGTACCTTGAGGTTCAGTTCTAGGCCCTACTTTATTCTGCCTTAACGCATATGACTTTCCCAATCCATGCTAAAATATTTGTATTGTATACCAAATTCGCAGTCCTTCAAGCTACTTGTTAGATTCTTGGTGACTAAGGTACATTCAGACCAGCATATGGTATGTCGCTTGTGATTTCGGAGGATTCCCCGAACAATAAGCAAATACTTGCGACATCAGATATAGATCCAGATAATACAGCTGATGATGACAACTTCTTTGTAATCAAAGATCCGCAGGAGAAGGTAGAGGCTATTGGAGCGACTTTTCAGGAAGTTTATAAAGTGACTGAAAGTATTTGCCCGAACCACGACCTGGAAAACCTAGTCCTTGTGCATAACTTGCACGTTCGAAATGATATGGAGCACTGGGGATCTGAAAACATTGATTTTACCGTGTTTTATGGAAGAAATCAATGGTGTCTTCTTCTTAATCTCTGCAGCTTCCGCAGAAGTCGTTGTGTAGAATGCCTAACCTGTGGGCATGCTTTCCTATAGTCAGTGTCCGGTGAGAACGTTCGAGTTTTGAGAGAGTTTCTCTTCTATGTTGCGGAAGTCTGATAGATCTTCTCTGATTTAGTGTAGAGAGAGTAGCCTAGCGGACATTGGTTTAAGTGGTACCATCGGCTATTTGCTTTACTAACCGCGTCGGCATGGATGAGATATTTAGCAAATGACATTGGGACCTTGATGTCGTCAATGCTTATGCTGTTTATACCAGATGAACCTTGTCATGCTTACTCATCAGCTTTGCAATTACCTGATATGACACAATAACCTGCTACCCAGCAAATGGTGAGGTTATATTGTGCGGCTATCTCGGTAAAAGATGCAAGATATGCTTTTCCAGCATTCGATCTGATGGTGCTGGATGCAAATGATTTGATAGCTGCCTGACTGTTGATGTATATATATTTGACGATATCTGTCTTGGAACCGCCAGCCAGTCGGCAGCTTGGCAGATAGCTGTGACCTTGGCTTGTAAAACACTGCAATGATTTGGAATGTTAAAGGAGCAGTGAATGTCCAGGTTTTCTGAGAAGACTCCGGCACCGACTCTGTCTGCGGTTTTGAAACCTATCTGTACAATTATGCAGCACATCGCGTTGCGTCCACTCCGCTTTGTCTGTGGAGATCTAGTTCAACGGGCAATTGGTCCATGGCACTGGGAAGATATTGGTGCATCATTAGAATTCTGGAGTGACCAATGTGCTGTTCTTTTCATTTCTTGGAATCTCTCAGTCTTATTTCAGAGTTTGTAGTCAGTTTTCTGACAACGATGATGATAGGGACAAGGTATGGTCTGAAACGTAGCGCAGATGCCGTCGCCAATGAAAGGGTACATCTGCTTAGAGAGCATGGTGTTATGGTCCCTTACTGGAAGCAACTTTGTCTCAGCATGGAGGTTATCAGCATGTGACATTAGATGATATCCGGGGATGGTCCTCATATCCGCGTTTTAACAGGTTTGAAGATGTTGCCAGTGAGTGTCACTCAGCTGCGGTCTCCAGATGGGGGCAGCATAGTTCAGCACGGAGCGACCGATTGCCTTGTATCTGGCGAGTAGCACATCTTTGTCCATTCCCCAGGAGGATCCCGCTAAGGACTTGAGTACATTTTTACGAGGTCTTAGTCGGCTTCTGATGTTTGATGCGTGTCCGGCGAACGTCATCATACTGTCAAAAGTGACACCAAGAAGTCTTGGTTGGGTGGAAGTTGGCATTCGACGTCCTCCTATATCTATATCTAGAATTGACCTTATCTCCCTTGTCCAGAAGGTGAAGAGTGT
This sequence comes from Brachypalpus laphriformis, assembly GCA_945910035.1. Lineage (NCBI taxonomy): Eukaryota > Metazoa > Arthropoda > Insecta > Diptera > Syrphidae > Brachypalpus > Brachypalpus laphriformis. The sequence continues at coordinate 13,292,337 of OX246755.1, forward strand.
AGCTGAAGACTTCTCGGCCGACAGTTGTAAGTTGCGGTCTCTGAAAAATCCATCCGGGACAGAGAGGTATGAGCTCAGCGCTGTGCATAGTGTTGGTACGTTGAGCCCAGTTGCGAGGACCGTTCATTCGTCGGCATATGAAACAATATTGATTCCGTCCGGGGAGAGGGGTAGCTCGGAGTTGTAGAAGTTGAAAAGAAGAGGCTGTAGACGTTCTTGCTGTCGCATCTGCTTTCTGCTTCTTCAGCCTTGCCATGGCTCACATTAAACGACTTTCGAAGATCCTTGGGGCATACTTTCAGCTTTTTAGTAATCTGAGCGATTTCAGCAGATTTGTTGTCCGTAAGAATGCACACAGTCTTGACTATTTCGTCGAGCGACGGGGTCTGATAATGAGATCTGCTAGTGCGTTTCTCGGCGGATGTTAAATAAATAAATATTTGGCGCAACAGCTCTTTATGTGCCAGGGCCTAGCTTCTCGCAACCACTCATGTTGTGTGCGTTATATTTTTCACACGAATGGAAGGGACCTACAGTTTAGTGCCGTATCCGAACGGCGATTTGAGAAGCCTTTTCGAGACAACAATACTCTCGGATGTTTGTCAGACGCTCGCGAGAGGTGGGACCGTGAAATAACTTTTTTTTGGTGTTTTGTAGGATTCGAACTCGGAACCTCACGCGTAGTGATCCCACACACTAACCACTTACGCCACTTACACATCGGCGGATGTTGGTGATGATCAATATTGATTGGGTGGTATGGGCGATCAAGAATTCTCCTTCATTTCAGTTGAACTTCAGTGGTAGTTAGAAGATTCCTCTGCTTGTCTCTAATCCATTTTCCTGCTCCCCTTTCCATTTCTTGTATCTAGTTCTTGTTTACCATACCTGGAACGTTCTGAAAATTGAGGCTATCGCTTGTAAGATACATTTATGCAAATATTAACGTGAACGCGGCAGGTCGAGGCGAAGAAGGGTCTCTCTAAGAATCCAGAGAGTATATCTAGCTAATACAATCGTCAATTTTCTTCTCTTTCCTATTTCGGCGAGATAATGTTCTAAAAGCAAGCGATCATAACCCTCCCACTTCACTGTATTTCTTCTGGTCCACCTGTGGGGTTCGCCTAGACCATCGTCAATGAGAGACGAGAAAGGATCCAACAACATAGTTGGCCTGATTCGATATCTTTTGAAATAATCAAACATGCATGTGGTTACTGCAGCCACATACTCATAGGTTTATGTCTGCGTATTCCTGCCTTATCTAGGAAACGTATGAATGTAAATTTGTATCTCAAATCCAGCCCGATTCGAGCACGCAATCTGTAGTACCTGGAAACCAATGTCAATGAAGGAACCAAGCGGTTACGAACAGCAGTTGCGTTACTGACCCAAAAAGTATTTTGAAAGCTACAATTTCTCGACCAAATTTGTACCACTATCGATCCTAGCTCGTACGTAAGTCCACATTCTTGTACCTCAATTTCCCTCCAAAAATAATTGCGTTCATCACTAAAAAAAAATAAAAGGAAGCAATTCCATTAGTAGGAGTACGTGCGTCGCATTACTCGTACACATTCGTGATGTGAACCAAATGCCAAAACTTACCCAGTTAATGTCCTTGATGGCCTTCGGTAGTAACCCACAAAATCCACATAAAACACTTCACGTGCCACATCAAACACCGCAAAGCCCTTACCCATTGAATTCAATATGCAAATGGAATCTAACACCCATCCACCGTGCACATAGTACAAATTTCAATTTGGTACCATGCCAAGCCACAGATACATTCCATATAATGTATCTAACACCATCTCGCTCTCCTCAATTTTATTGCATAACCTCTTACCGAGTCAAGTACATGAGGTTGGCTCGACTGCACCAGACAACAACGACGATGAGGATGATGATGATGATGACGATGACCACCGCCCAACCCAATTCCGATCACATACCATCGGAATTGGAAGCTCTTCAGCTCGCTGGCTTATGTCAATCTTGTGTCAAGTGGTTTGGTGATGTGAAAAAAAAAAAAATCACACTCAGATGTAAAAACAAAATAATGGCCAACGTAAATAAGAAAATAGAAAATAGAAACCTATTAGACCCTGGCCGTACTTACTGGCGCCTACTATCGCGCTTTTCCCCCAAAAAAAAAAAGTATCTAACACCTGCGCTCGTGGTAAGGTTACATTTTCCCCAGCACCAACAATCGTCATCATTGCGGATACTGCACCTAAACCATCCCAAGCCCGGGCTATTGTGCAACAGACTACGAAAAATTTGCATATTAAGCAATCGCGGACCGTTCTGGTGAACCTTCCAAAAAGAAAAAAAAAAAGAAAAACATACACAAGAGCCGGCCGCCGCTGAGTGCAACTTGTAAATTCACTGTCGGGGACACTAGCTGGCTTTGTTTTGGTGTCACAAGTCTCGAAGTGCAGTTTATTATCTGACATAACGTCCGACATACCCTCCAGATAGTCCGAAACGTAAACACCACTTACTCTGCCCGCACCATGGCCCGAGCTGGCATGGGGATTTTGTATCTTTTTTTTCGACTTGAATTTGAAAATACCACACCTTGAGTTAGTTTCACGAGAAAATTGTCAATTTATGGTCTGTTTAGTTGGAAAATGTGCGTGAGCGTCATGGGGGGTGGTGGGGGGGTGGGGTGGACTCTTGTGAAATCTTCTAACACGTGTTTCCAAATCACATCTATCGCAAATTGTTTATGTAAATCTGAGCGGCTCTGTGAGCTTTGTCGTTTCACAGAAACTCTCGCCGGCACAATCTGGAATGGGATCTGCGGGTAGTGGCAAGCCGACCGGCGCGGCGGCAGCAATTAATTGTCGTCAGTGTAAATTTGTTTTATTAATTGCATGTCACTTACTGTGAATTGCCGTGTTGACATTTTCACAAAAAAAAATATAATTTTTACAATGTAATGCAGGTATGGTGACATTAATTTAACCCCCGTGGTGAGTGTGGCGAGAATATGGTGATAGATTGCCAAAGGAATTAAGTGTATTAAGATGTTGACCTTAGGCTGTAGGCCCAAACTGGGCTCTCCAGCCCCTGATTATTCACTGGATGTATACGGAAGTCGTTAGACTCATCTTTATGTACGGAGTACTAGTCTGGTGGACGGCACTGGACAAGGAAAGCAACATTGCAATTCTTGAGAATGTTCAAAGGCTATCCTGCGTCTGTATAACGGACGCCCATAGAACCACTCCTACAGCTGCACAAGAAACTATGCTCCATCTTCTTCCCGTTCATATCTTTGGGAAGCTGATGGCGGCCAAAGCAGCATTACGGCTTAGGGAATCCTTGCAACTGGCTGGTGGAAATATGGGCCACGCAAGCATCCTAAAGGGCTATGACACTATTCGTAGTAATTTGGACTACATTGTCCCCTGCTTGGACTTTAAAGTCAAGTGTAATACCAGGATTCCTATCCGAAGTGCTTGGGAATCGTGAGAAATTTTAAGCGAATCTGCGATAGAGATTTACACAGACGGATCCAAGACAGCGTCTGGAACAGGTGCGGGAGTTTACTCCAGTCTACTTGATATCTGTATCACCACGCAGTACCGCACCCTTAGTCTTCCGCAATCGTCGGAAAACCGACTGGTGCTTACACAATAAATCCCTCTCTGGTAAACTATCCAATCAAGTGTACACTACACCAACTACACAATTGGAATTAGACAAGCTAAACACCGTTCTTACTTCTGCACTTAATACAGCTTTCATCGAATCGATCGATTCATCAAGGCGAACCCCACAGGCGGATCAGTAGAAATGCGGTGAAGTGGGAGGGCTGTGATCCCTTGTTTTCGAATCATAACCTCGCTGATAGAAGGAAGAAGGAGAAGACAGCTTTCATCGAATCCTGTTCAATCACAAGAAGAAAGGTGGGCAATCATCCCCCATGGTGGAATGCAGAACTTAACAGTCTTCACTGCACAAGCAGGAAGCAATTCAATAAAGCCAAACGAACAAGGCTACCACTGGACTGGGAGATCTACAAAGAAAGTCTAAAGAACTTCAAAATAGAGGTTCCGAAAGCTAGACGCGGATCACGGCGCGGTTTTTGTCAAAGTATTGACAACACGTCTCAATCCTTTAAACTGCGAAAAGTCCTCTCTAAAACACCAACTATACCTAGTGTCCTCATGAATCCCACTGGATCCTGGGCGAAATCGGACGAAGCATCGCTCAACCTGCTCATGGACATTCACTTCCCCGGCTGCACGCCTACCCCCAACGATGATCGCGCCTTGGTAAATATTGCACGCCCACAGGCACCTCCTCATCTGATCAGCGAAGATAAGCTGAAATGGGCAGTAAACAGTTTGGAACCATTCAAATCCCCGGGACCGGATGGTATTTTTCCTGCCCAGATTCAGACGGCTTTCAACAGAGTATGGCAGTATCTTTCCTGCATTCTGAAGGCTTGCCTTGAGCTCGGAACAACACCAACTGCCTGGACCGAGGTAAGAGTGGTCTTTATACCCAAAGCAGGCAAGACATCGCACACCCTCCCAAAGGACCTTAGACCTATTAGTCTAACGTCCTTCCTTCTCAAGATTCTGGAAAGAATCCTGGACCTACACATCAAGGCCACTATTGATAGCACCTTACTATCCACGTCACAGCACGCCTACCAAAAAGGTAAATCTGTCGAAACGGTTTTACACTCAATCATCCACCCTATCGAAAAATCACTCTCAATCGAAGAGTTCACCCAAAGTATCATTCCTAGACATAAAGGGAGCCTTCAACAACGTTGAAACAAATTCGATTACCAGTGCCTTACGCAGGCTCAACATCTGCGAACCCATCTGTTGTTTCATAGAACACATTCTAAAGAACAGGGTAATAACAGCATCCTTCGGAAGTAGCACTGTCAAGCGACACGCACATTGAGGCACCCCTCAAGGGGGTGTACTGTCTCCACTATTGTGGAATTTGGTGCTCAACGAGGCCCTTCTAGAGATCGACAAAAACTGGATGCAATGTTATTGCCTATGCAGACGATGTCGCTATTCTAATAACAGGCAAATACCCGCGGACGCTGGCCGATGTCATGCAGTCTGCTCTTAATGAACTGCTCAGATGGACCGATAAATGCGGCCTCTCCGTTAACTCGACGAAGACCGAGCTAGTTCTATTCACAAGAAAACACAAGCTCCCTGACTTCACTCCGCCCAAGATAAGGATCCACCCTCAAGCTTTCAAATAGTGCTAGCTATTTAGGCCTAAAGCTTGACCGCAAGCTAATTTGGAAAGAGAATGTCTAAGGAACGGGTAAGGAAATCGCTGGCCGCCCTATACATCTGCAAGAAAGCAGTACGCTCCACCTGGGGCCTTAAACCAAGCATCATGCACTGGCTATACACGTCGGTCATAAAACCGATTCTCATGTATGGAGTATTGGTATGGTGACTCGCCTTGGAGAAGAAATCCAACCTATCCATAATGGAAAAAACTCAGCGAGTTGCATGTCTCAGTATTGCCGGTGCACTGAGAACTTCTCCCACAGCGGCGCTCCAAACCATGTTCCACCTGCTTCCGATTGACATCGTCAGTAAGCAATTGGCTGTCAGCTCGGCAATAAGACTGAGAGGCTCCAAGCAGTGGAAGGAGCAACACACGGGATACGCCAATATACTTTCGATGCACCGTCATCTCCCCAATTCCACTAACCATCTGCCCACTGAATATGATTTTAACAAGGGCTATACGCACTCGATACCGGACAGAAGTGAGTGGATGCAACGCAATGTCCTTTACAATGAATCGCTGTCAATTTTTACGGACGGGTCCAAAACCAAGGACGGAGTCGGTGCCGGAATTTCCTCAGAAGGTCTGGACATACACCTCTCCTTTAACCTTCCAAACCACTGCAGCGTTTTTCAAGCCGAAATCACCGCAGCCACTGACTGGCTGGCGGCTAGCACACTATCAACACCTGATATTGTTATTTATGTCGACAGTCAGGCAGCCATCAAATCCCTCGCATCCAGCACTACGAGATCTAAGGCAGTGAAAGACTGTCGCATATCTCTTAACGAGATAGCTGTTCAGTACAACCTCACCCTTTGCACTGTGACATACCGGGGAATTGTGCAGCCTGTGGTACAGATAGCATAAGCATTACCGGCATCGAAGCGCCAGCGTCTTATGTTAAGTACCTTATTCAAATTGACGCTGAGAAAGTAGCCAATCGCCGATGGCAACATCTAGACCAATGTTATACCGCTAGACAGCTCTGGCCGACACTCAATAAATCCAGGTCCATCGGACTCTTGAAGCATAAGAGAGGAACCCTCTCAAAAATAACAAATGTCCTCACTGGACACTGCGTCATAGGAAGACATGCCCAAAGATTAGGTATCCCTCATAATGACTTCTGCAGAAGCTGCAGAGATGAAGAGGAAGAAGAGACCATCAGTCATCTCCTGTTCGCTTGTCCTGCGCTCGTCAACATCAGGAAGGCCACTCTGGGTAAATACTTCTACAATGATCTTAATGATATCGGCAACGCCTGCACGGCTAAAATTCACGCCTTCATTCAACGAAGCAAATGGTTCCAAGAGTAAGAGGGTGACCCACCCGCCTTACACATCGGTTGTACAATGGACCTACTCTCTGGTCTAAGTACATCCTCATCGAGGGCCGATCCTAAACCAACCAACCAACCATCACCACACGACAGCCGGGCTACTGCTGTGTATTTCAAGCAGAAGTCAGAGCAGTCCGTGAAGCCGCGACCTGGCTTTCAATTAACTCGATAGAGTGCCGCGCTATTGTTTTGTACATATACAGTCAAGCTGCCGTAAAAGCTTTGGAATCGCCAGTAATTGGATCCAAGTTGGTAAAGCAATGCCGGGGATATCTTAACGAAGTCGCTGTCAGGTGCGACGTGTCCCTGTGCTGAGTTTCAGGCCACAGGGATATTCCAGGCAATTGCAAGGCGGACGAGCTAGCTAAGGATGGTCCAGACCGGAGCTCCCTGACTATAGGGGGGGACCATCAGCACCTATTAAATCAATTAAATTCCAATTACATATATATCGCAGCCATTAGAATGGCTATCAGTTCCATCATCAGCACATGTCTCTCTTCTAAACAAATCTGGCTAGAGCTGGATTGTAGGAAGACCAGTAGACTTATTTCCGTTAATAGGACAAATCTAAGAAAGACAGTTAGGGCCCTCATGGGACATGCTAACAGATATGGTGCTCCGGTGGGCTGACATGCTAAAAGATATGGTGCTCCCTTCAACGATTTATGTAGAAGCTGCAGAGACGAGGAAGAGGAGAGATCCATGACACACCTTCTGTGTACCTGTCCTGCCCTTTCGGTTTTGAGAAGGAAAACCCTAGGGGAATACTTCTTCGAACGATCTGGCTGGACTTGACCTAAGTAAAATAAAAAGCTTTGTCTCCGGGGTAAACTAGTTTAATGGCTAAACGGCGAATCATATTTCTTCGGCATGGGTTCACACCGAAACCGGTTGCTTGCCTCCTGTCCCACTCTCTTGGGAATTCTCCATGTAGGTCCCCGGTGCTGGTAGTCCTGTTTTTGTCCATAGTGGTATCAGAATGGACCTTCTTTTGGTCTAAGTGTGCCTTTGCTGAGCGGGGACAGCTACCAAGCCCAACTCCAACCAACCAAGATGTTCACCTTAGATATTGGAACAGCAGAAGCACTGAACCACCAGAGATAGCAAAGAGAAGTGTTTAACGTAAGATTTATTAACTGGGAACACTAGTCATCTATTACTACGAGTTGAAAGGTGGATAAAATCCTTTCCTTATAGCCTGACGTATGTGTTTGTTTAGAGGGAATAACGCTCTTGCTTCAATAGCCGTCACTATGTCAATTGGCAATACATATTGTACAACCATGACCACCACCACAAGGTCTGGTTCACCAACGATTCGAAAATTAATTCTGGAGTTGGAGCTGGGGTCTTTGGACCCAACACAAAGATTTCGGTACCTTTGGGTACGACTCCCACTGTGTTTCAGGCTGAAATCCATGCCATTGAGATCTGCGCCAGACATAATCTCCGCAATGGGATCAAGGACGCTAGAATACATATCTTTTCAGATAGCCTAGCAGCACTTATGGCACTATCATCCAACCTAATGGACTCCAGGACTGTGAAATGGTGCTTCGATGCACTACAAGACCTTGCAAAATACAACAGTTTAAAACTCGGTTGGGTCCCTGGACACCAAGGGATTGTGGGCAACGAATCTGCAGATGGGCTTGCTAGGGCTGGCTCAGAATCTGCGTTCACAGGTCCTGAACCTTATTGTGGCTTCAACTGGGCGACAGCTACAACGCTGTTTAACGAATGGGAAAATAAACTTCGTCTAGACCACTGGACCAATGCGCCAGGTCTTAGACAATCCAAACGATTAATCAAGCCTTACTCCTATAAGGAAATCCTTAACTTAGATAGGAAAAGCATTAAGAACCTCGTGAGCTTTCTAGCTGGCCATGCGGCCTGAGATACAACCTTAACAAGTTGAACTTGTACCAAGAGAAGGACTGTCGGTTATGTTTAGAGGCGGATGAAACATCCGAACACATTCTTTGTGAAACCGATGCACTACACTGGTTAAGGAAACGTATTCTCCACAAGGAGGTACTCACTTCAGTGGAACTGAAATGCTTCACTACTAAGGACATACTCACTTTCATAAGGGAGGTAGTACGTCTGTTAGATTAACTCCAACCATCCGATACAATAGATCTTTCAGGTCGCAGTGTCGTTGCCACGTAGGCATGGGTTGTACAAGAGGAAGAAAGTGTCAATTGGCAACACCTTTCTTTTGTCGGAATAGGAAACGCTCGACTGGATCATTTAGACGCAACTGGTTCATTGTACTACCAGAGTGCAAAACTCTGGTTTACTCATTTTAATGCGATTTCCTTGTCTTTCTAAGAAAGACAAGCAAGCTTACAGTGACCGACACTTACCAAATCAGCATCGAGGACCTGCCATCTGATAGAAGCAAAGGTTGGACACTCGCAGGGGTAATGTACGGCAGTGTCTTCGCTCTCTCTACAAGCATCGCAGATTGTAGTGTTACTTCAGCCCAGCACGCTAAGATGCTTGGCGAAAGCGAAGTGGGCTGTCAAGACGCCAATAAGTTGTCTGCAGTCTTTCTGCTGAGGACAACAAGAAAGTCTTTGATTTCTTACAGACGTCCCAGGAGCATTCCTTTAGTCAACCTATATCCTGGAGAGTCATGCCACACACAATTGTGTTCGCGAGAGACCCAATCGTCAATCGAAGCCTTAATAGACGAACGCAGGGAGATCCAACACAGGTTCGGATCCTGAGGAAACCTTGCCCAGCAATCTCAACGGAAGTCTCTAAGATCCCAATGCGACCTGAGGCCCACATAAGAGACAAGGATTTCAGCATTGCGACCGAGTTCAAACTGTTTTTGGTTTCACAAATTATTTTGGAAGTCGTTGAAAGGGTTAAGCAAGGCCTTAAGCACAGCCTGACTGTCACTACAGACACATATACTACAATCCTTCCACCTATGTATTCTTCGTGGCACCGTGGCGTAAGTGGTTAGTGTGTTGGATCACTACGCATGAGGTTCCAAGTTCGAATCCCAGAAAACACCAAAAAGTTTTTTCACGGTCCCACCTCTCGCGAGCGTCTGACACACATCCGAGAGTATTGTTGTCACGAAAAAGCTTCTTAAATCGCCATTCGGAGTCGGTATTAAACCCTTCCCCTTCCATTCGTGTGAAAAATATAACGCACACAACATGAGTGGTTGCGAGAAGCTAGGCCCTGGCACTTTAAAGAGCTGTTGCGCCAAATATTTGTATTTGTATGTATTCTTCACAACATAGTTCATAGCCATTAGGATTACATAAGTAAATGAGCTACTGGTCGACCTGGATACGTCAGGTTGCAGAGTGAGCGTCTATGCTGATGACATTGCTATTGTTGCCTCCGGTAAACACCCAAACACTCTCAGGTAAATCCTCCAATATGCTCTCCTTCGGCTCACCAGATGGGAACGAAACTCGTTCTCTTCACGAGAAAATATACAGTTCCCCTCATAGACCCTGCTATGATAATTGACACCAGTCTCACCTTCACTGAGAAGTCTGTCTCCCAATCTCACCTTCACTTGATTCTGCTTGATAGACAAGCCCTGGGTATGCCCCTCGTTACATGTAAGCATCTTCATAAGCTGAACGCTATTAGCATAATCAACCTCAGATGGGAAAATGGCTCAACGTGTCACATTTCGAGACAGATCTGGCCTTTGCTGGACCATAGTGCCGAGCTGGTCAAGCTAAAGCGAACACAGATCAGCTGCGTTGTCTGTGTTCGCGCTGGACACTGTCTTATAGGCCAACACGCAAAAGACTTGGCCTCTTCTCCAACGACTTCTGCAGGAGCTGTAGGGATGAGGAGGAAGAGGAATAATTCACCTCCTATGCACTTGTCCAGCCCTGTCGCATAAAAGAATGCTCCATCTAGTGTCCTCCTTCCTTGACGACCTCGGCGATCTGGCGTCATGTGTCCATCGCTTTATCAAAAGATCCGGTTGGTTTTGTTAGTCCCTGAGCGGCCTAATGGTTGATCCATGGTATCACAGAGGACCTTCACTGGTCTAAGTGTGTCCGCACTCTCGTGCAGACAGCCAACCTAACCTAACCTAACCTTGCCTAAAGAGAAAAGAAGTCTAAATTTGTCGTCTTCCACGAGCATACCGTGCAGCGCCACACCCTTGAGTGGTTTTGGAGCCGCCCGTGAAAATACGACTACTTTCCATTCCTGGCTCAGACTCTGGCCGAAGCCAGTCCTGAACACGAGGAAAGTCGACTCTAAATTTGATCGTCAGCTGAAGTTCAGCAAAGCATCTAGAGCAGAGCCAGGCGTACTCGGAAAAATTCCCATGCAGCCGATGAAGATGGATGAACTGTTCACTAAAGGACTTCCCGCATGGCAGGTCTTAATCTATTTTACTCCTTAGTTCAACCAGCTCATTCTGCTACTCCTTCAAGTCTATTGTAGATGATACGTTTCAAGACTTTTCCAATCGTATCTAGCATGCAGAATGTTCAAAGCTTGTTACAAATACAAATTGTTGTTCCCTTTAGAATGGAGAACAAGTCGTTGTCACTTCCATTGTATCAGAAAGATTCCCTCTTTCAGGCACGAGGTATACATGTCGACAAAGATATCTGGGCGCACTTTAAATGCTGTTTTGAAGACTCCATTAGAAATGATGTCGGGTCCCGGGTCATAAGGTGTCTAAGACGTCTGGGACACATAGAGCGGATGGATATTAACGTTCCGGCATGGAGAAACTTTAAATATGGACAGCCGGCAGGGTAGAAGAAGGTTTCTCCTTACTTCCACACCGTACGGTAGCGCTATCTTAGTACGTCGGAGTGGCTCTAGCAGCGTACATCTGCAAGAGTAGTTTTTTCATATTATTCTCATCACTGTAAGGGAAGTTCCTAGGGAAGTCCAGGTTCGGTTTATAGTTGAGGAAACAGAATTCAGATTGAGGGAAGTTAGTGATTCTAAATCGCTAAGACGATCTATGATCTAATGAAGCAGACTATACCATCAAATCGCCTATGCAATGATTTTCATTTAATACGAATGTAAGGCAAGCAGCTACAAGTGTACATGTACCTTCTGTGTGCCCGCCTCATATTTCGCTTTGAGTGCAGAAATTCCCTCACCTGTTCATTCATCCAGCGAATATGGATACACAAACCTGCTCTTGATATGGCATACAATTCACTCCAATTTCATTTTTCATGTTCAGCTACGGTATACACGTGTTGAGCATTTTACAACTTAACACCTCTTTTGTGAAAGTTAAATATACATACGAGTATGTCCAAAATAAAACCGAGGAATTCCCACCTCCCAGCAGTATATTCCTCCTCGTGTGCGATTTACGTCACTTTTTTTTGAAGAATCAAATTCACAGAACTCGAAAGTCGTGCATTTAGCTGGAGGGTAACTGCGTATTACTTATGAATATTACCCTCGTTGATTAACAAAAAAATATTAGATCCGTCTCAGTTAAAATATTTACTTTCAGATACATGTACGCAGTAAGTATCTGTGTCCATTCGTAGAACTACTTTTGGGTTTTTTATAAGAAAGATTGCTTTCAAAGCCCACAGCCTACAGACAAAATTAGCACATTTACACTCCCTTGTGTATTTCAATTGAAATTTAATAATATCCTTGAAGTCGAATCGTTTTTCACGTCATTATTCAGGACATTTGCCTTCTACACCCGACCCACCCCTTGCCCCAGAGAAAACAATCGTCAGAAACCTCCTCATGGTGTCCTGTAAATAATCCACCATATAATTTGAATAATAAAATAAACAGTACTGCGAGGAGGATTACTACTATACCGATACCGGCATCCCCTTTTAAATTGATGTTTGCGTGCACTTGCTCCATTAAGAGGGTGAGCGCTAGGTGGGGTTCTCCCGCGATGCATGCAAACGAAACGTTTCATCCTTATCAAAGGGAAATTAATGTTAGAGGAAATGACTTTAGAAATGTTTTCTAATCGCCACACACAGGACTCTTTCTCTCTTTGCGCTGAGCTTAAGGATATTTAATTTTACGGTCAATCTACTCTTGTAATGAAATCATGCAATGCAGCGTACGAGTATTTTCCTGTATTCCCTTGAAAGGCTTTATGATACTCTGACTTCCTGACATGAGAACGGTCAAAACGGAAATGTAATAGCTAGCCTCCTTCTTTGCCAGGAAGATTGATTGGGAGAGAGCCAGCAAGGAATTCGTTTTCTTTTATAGAAAAATTGTGCAGAGAGAATCCCCCAGGGGGATGAGTTTGCACAAAAAAGGAAACGAATGGGATACAATATGAGTCACTAAACATTATACACGGAAGGAAACGAATACACACACTGCTCTGCCAACCCCCTAAGGAATTGCAATTTGTATTTTTGTTTTGTGTGCTACTTTGCCTTTAGTTCCTTGCACTGCTCAATCGAAAGAAATGCATTAATTTGTCAAATATTTACATTGGTATAGTTTGTTTAGCTAGAATGGCGCACGTGTAAGTTACACACAGTGGGGTGAGAAAGTGATGATACTCCTATTCTATTCCTGCAAGATGACGCCTCGAACAGCTTATAAGCTGAAGGAAGTTTACCAGGAAAAATGCTGCTCTTAACATGGCTGGAGCGTAATGTCGAGAAGGTCAATCACCTTGTTGTAGTGTGATGGCTTATAAAGGTACTAGAGCTCAGGATGCTTGGAATCGGCATCGGGGATGTATCACGTCCTAAGCGATATCGCTGTAACGATCAGCGATTCACTTGAAGAGACTCGAAGTAAAACCAAAGGATTATCATTCGACCTAGTCTCTCTTATTCCCCACCCTCCCCACACACCCCACCATACGTACCGTGCCGAGAATCAAGCTGACTAAGGGCCCAGGACAAAAAAAATTATTACTCAGTCGCGAACGGTGTATCCAAAGACAGCGACCACGCTCTGGCATCAACCGCTTTATCTGCATAATGTGCGGCTCTGCGCAGTTCGACCACCTCTCCCCTAGCTACTCGTGGGACCAAAATTTATAATTCTAATAAAAAACCAAATCTTGGGGCCAGACCTCAACAAAAAAAAAATTCGGAAACAGCTGGCATCCCCACAAGCTCTAAAAACACGTGTGGAAGAGCATTTGCAGACATTCTGCATTCCGTCAGCAAGTGCTCGTTGTTGTGGGACTAATTGAACAGCACTACATCCACGTGCAGTTCAGCTCCTCCATCTTTTCTCAAACTTACTGACCTCGAGAAGAAGTCCCTAAGTCGTGGGACTTAAGCGGCTTTCTGTATCCTTGACCGACTAAGCAAAAAGGCGGAAAAAATTGGAGTTAGCTAGAGCGGGAATCCCACGTCTAGGTAACTCGTATTGCCAACCAGTTCAACGAGCTGATGAAGCTAAAGCTTTTACAGCACTTCGCAACGCGTGGCACACGCCACTCCTCCACCTGTGGCTGACGCCAGTCCTCTACCCGAGGCCACTCTGCCACTCCACTAATCAAAAAACGAATCTCTCTCCTCGAAAAAATCGCTCTCACGCTAACGACATATCGAGTCGATCTGGTTTCCAAGCCAAGCTCGACAGAATTTGCAGCCAAAAGATCCATAGACTAGGAGTCTAACAAGGAGTCAAGGACAGCCTCATCGTTGCGATAGTGGACATGTTGTCCGATGTTGAAGGGAGGATCATCTACGACAAGTGGAGCCTCATTGAAGGCGGAGTGATGAACTGCCTTTACGAGCATATTGCCACCCACCTTTAAGGACGCTGGCTGGCATCAACGCTACGTCAAACTCATCGCCTGTGATGACCAAAATTCGGTCGATTTCATCATCTCTGCCGTAGGCACTATAGGTGAAATCTGGCCAGGCGCCAAGCTCAAGCCGGTGGAACGGAGCCAAATCCCTCACAGGTCGAAAGCAAGTGTCTGGGTTATACTCAAACCTCTCGAGCTAGCAAAGGTCATTAGTCTCATGGCGTACCAAAACCTGGACATACCAGTCAAAGACTGAAAGGTTAGCGAGGAGCCACCGTGCTCTAAAAAGATGTGTTACGATACTGGTCTTATTAACCTAGAGTGATTTGAGGTAAGAGCGCTTATGGTATTTTCATTTTTGAGTGTGCAGTGCGAACGAATTGTCCGTTTCTCCATCACAGTTTCCAAATCAGTGGGCTGATGAGGGAAATGAAAATTCCAGCTGCTGCTTAGGAAATCTGGATCGTTGCACCATAGTTTGTTGTCTGCCAGAACTGAGGGTAAAACTCCACGAGATGTCAGATCGGCGGGGTTTAATTGTGTTGGAATGTGTTGCCAGAGGTCACCCTTTGTCAGCCGTTGTATTTCTGCCACCCGATTGCTGACAAATGTTATCCATTTGGATGGAACTGCAGCTATCCATGCTAACACGATGGTCGAATCCGTCCAGGCACACCTTCAAACAGATACGAAGACCACTGGTCGCTCGCTAGTTATCTCGCTAACCGCCGAAACTCTACCTTTGTTCTACGTGAAGGAGTTTAAAATCCGTTATGGTCTCAAGGAAATAGAGATGTGGCTTTTCGCGACGGACCGAAGTAGCATAGTAGGTCCCTCCAATCCGGCGACATCCACCATTTTCCGCGTTCAAATCCACGATGATGACCCGTCATGGAGAGATCTATATCAGTTGATAATAATGATCAAACTGATACAGATTAATCTTCACCATTTCACCTTAGCATCCGATAATCGACACTCCGTTTCAATAAAAAAGGGCTTCGACATTGTCCTCATCTAAGGCTTTTATGTTCACAAATAGAGGGTAGTAGCTGGGGATTGGAAAATGCTGTGGGAGCCATAATCCTTCTGGTCTTCCTTAAAAGATACCCCGGCATAGTAGATGCCTGTCGCCATGATTTTTTGCGGAAAATAATCGATGGGACATTGCCTTCAGATCCCAGAAAACTGATGCCTTGGTCTTGCTGGAGTTGGGTTGATCCTTAAACTAGATGGGTACATCGTTTCCGCACACTGTTACTGCATGTTTTGTTATTATGCCTCATAGCCGTGGATGTTTATCCATTCACATGTGATCATGCAGTAATACGCTTTCCATTGAGATATTTAGCCTCCCTGCCTACTGTTTCTTAGTAAAATGAACGTTTTCCATGATAACAAAACCCATCAGATGATGCAGGATCTTTTGGAGACGTCTGCTTACGAAGTTCTATCATAGCAAAATACACAACTAAACACGTTCCTATGTAGAAGTAGAGAAGATATAATCGAAGCTAGGTTCGGCTACGGACTGAGAAGTGCTCAAGACCAGCCCGAAGCTCACACTACGAACAAATTGCAG
This sequence comes from Brachypalpus laphriformis, assembly GCA_945910035.1. Lineage (NCBI taxonomy): Eukaryota > Metazoa > Arthropoda > Insecta > Diptera > Syrphidae > Brachypalpus > Brachypalpus laphriformis. The sequence continues at coordinate 13,308,303 of OX246755.1, forward strand.
AAAAAGTATATTCCGAAACCATAATAATGATAGAAAACGACTTATGAACCATCTCTTCAGAAGAATCTATCAATTGGCAGAGCACTCACTTCTTTTTCTTCCTTTTATCAGTGAGGTTATGATCCGAAAATAAGGGATCAGAACTCTCCCATTTCACTGCATTTCTACTGATCCGCCTGTGAGGTTCGCCTGGCAGAGCACTCACTAGACGATAGAACAAGCTTGTGTACGAACGATCGCAAATGTCCAACTCTCAACATGTGTACCTTAAAGGAAGATCCACAGAGACAGCTTTTCATGAGGTTGTGCGTACATTTGAAAAATCACTTCATTACAAAGAATACACCCTTGAGACATTGAGGGGCATTGAGGGAATGTTTAACAAGATTCACACTGAAGCTATTCAAGAATCTCTCGCAGAGCTAGCCATGAAGGAACACATTAGCAATTGGATAGCATCCATGCTTAGAACGCGATTTATTCAGTCGAAACTCCGTAACGATAGCATGGCTAAAATTGTAAGCAGAGGTACTCGTCAAGGAGGCGTTGTATCCCCCTCTTATGGCTGATGGTCATGAACAAGATCTTAGCGCGACTGGATAGGAAAGCTCCTCTCTGTGATAAGCCAACGCATAGAAATGGTCTGGATCTAGTGTACTCATGGGCTACGAGCTGTGGCCTCCGAATAAATCCAGACAAAACTGAACTGATGCTATTTACCACTAAAACCAAAATACGGGACTTCACCCCACCCAAACTGAATGGTCGGTCACTGTTTTTATGGTCTAGTGCAACATATTTAGGCACGATCCTCACCCCAAAACTTAGTTGGACGCTAAATATTGAACAGCGTGTTAAGAAAGCAAGCATAACCTTCAACGCATGCAATAGAACCTTCAGCAGAAAATGGGGTCTTCAGCCCAAAACAACCCTTTGCATATACACATCCGTTGTGCGCTCAATTCTCACTTACGCATCTATCGTCTGGTGGCCTGCCCTTAGTAGAAAATATAACGTCAATAAACTAAAAAGAGACCAAAGAGCGGCATGCGTGGGTGTCACGGGCGCTCTGAGATCCTGGTTAATGGATGCTCTAAATCTGATCCTCCACCTTACCCCTCTCGAATTACATATCGAAAATACAGCATTATGCAGAGCAGTCTGGCCCAGAGAGTCTGGGTGCTGGACTGCTGTGCCCTATGACAACAGTAGAATCCTAGAGGCGATACCAATAAGCCTGGTTGCGCCTTCGACTTCCGCTTTAAACTTGAGCAAACTCTTCTCAGTAACCTTCCCAACTAGCTCTAAGTAAAATAGCTGTAAGGTGATAAACGATTTCGACATAACCACCTACACAGAGGGATCGAAAATGGACTACGGAGTCGGCGAAGGAGTTTTCTCTGACAAGCTGAATGTCTCGAAGTCGCCAGCGTCTTTCAATCCGGAATACATCTCCCCAACAAAAAGCACTGTCATGCTCTACTCTGGCAAATCAGCTGGAAGTGCACGGAGTTCCGGCGTAGGACTCATGCTAACTCCAGCAGCACGTACATAGTAGCCTCATATCCTGGAAACCCCATAGTGACCGGATATTGACGGCTAGGTTCCAGAGTAGAGTTAGAAAACTTACCATCATACAGTGATATGCTCCGACTCTAGTAGCGACTAAGGATGAAAAGGACGATTTTTACAACCACTTAGGCGCCGCCTACAACCAAACGCCTAATAGGGACATCGTAATGGTGATGGGAGATCTCAATGCCAAGGTGGGTAGCGACAACACCATGCTTAAGCACGTGATGGGAGTTCACGGCGTGGGAGACCATAATGACAATGGTGAGCGGTTTGTGGACTTCTATAAGCTCAGTTGGGTCTCTACTGATAGGCAACGAACATCCAACCAGATCGACCACATTGCGATCAGTCGCCGCTTTAGAAATTGTCTCCTGGAAGTCCGAAACAGACGTGGAGCTGACGTCGGACAAGAACAAGATCACCATCTTATGGTAGCTCATTTACGCCTTCGTACTGCATCCGTCAACAGCAACCGCTCAAACCTACTTAACATCACCAGGTTTAATATCGACAGGCTCAAGGTTCCCCAAGTGCGCCAACAAATCAGGGACCATCTGGCCTTAGAAGCAGAAGCAATCAGCAGCATAGAGAACATGGATGATCACTGGAGTGCTGTGAGAAATGCTTTTGCGACTGGGGCACGCACGTATGTCGGTAAAAAGCAGATGGCTTTCTACAGACACCTGGAGACGGATCGATGAGCGTACAGCAATCAAGGTTCGGATTGCAGCGGCCTCAGTAGTAGAGAGAAACGAGCTTGAAGCCCAATACCGTGCGAAGAAGAAGGTAGTGCAGCGTAGTGTGAGACGTGACAAACGTCAAAACGTCAATATGTCAACTCACTGGCCTCAAGGGCTGAAGAAGCAGCGAGTAGATGCGACAGTAGGACTGTTTACAACATCACTAAGGAGCTCATTGGTGGTCGAAACTCCAGACAACACCCAGTGAAGAGTCTAAACGGTAACCTTCTGATTTCGGATGAGGATCAGCTCACTAGATGAAGGGAACACTTTGCTACAGTGCTAAATCACTTAGACGATGGCGGTGTGATCTTTAATTCGAATGAGCAGTTCGAAGCAACAAATTCCCGAATTCGCACCGTACCTCCCAGTAAAACTGAAATAATAACAGTAATCAATCCCTCAAGAAGAACAAAGCGGTGGGTATTGATGGCATCCCTGCCGAGCTATTTCAAGTGGCACCAAATACGTCGGCAGATTTGCTGCATCCGCTAATACAGAGAGCTTAGGATAGTGAACAATTTCCACAGGAGTGGAAAAGGGGGATGATCAATAAGCTTCCAAAGAAGGGAAACTTGATGGAGTGCGGTAACTGGAGAGGTATATGCATTCTTTCAGCCGTAGCCAAAATAATAGCTAGAATAATTCTGGAACGAATTAAAGAACATTTAGATTAAACTCTCGATGTCGAACAGGCAGGCTTTCGCGCTGGATCCTCCTGCATCGACCACATAAACACCTTACGGATCATCATCGAACAATGCGTGAATATAGGTCTCCGCTACATTTACTGTTTATCGACTTCGAGAAGGCTTTCGACAGTTTGAATCCAGATGCTATCTGGTTGGCCTTGCGCAGGAGAGGCATTCCAGAAAAACTTATAGCTATTATCAAGGCTACATACGAGGGTGCTAAGTGTCACGTCGTACACAATGGTAAGGTGTCGGAGGACTTTGAAGTCTTTGAAGTACGTCAAGGGTGCATACTGTCCCCACTATTATTCTTGGTGGTTATAAGCGATGTACTCCATGCTGCATTGACGGAAGCTAATTATGGAATTCGTTGGACGATGACATCTTACCTTAAACACCTAGATTACGCTGACGATGTTTGTCTACTTTCACATCGGATAATGGATCTTCATTTGATGGCCCAAAATCTAGAAGTTGAGGCAAACAAAGTGGGGCTAAAAATAAACACAGCCAAAACAAAAGCCCTGAGTACTTCCAATACCCGCGCTCAACTTAACATTGCGGACAGGAAGTCGAAAAAGTTGATAACTTTCTTTATTTAGGAAGTGTCGTCTCGGCTAATCGCGTTGGCACCGAACTGGATGTGTGCAGCAGAATCGGGAAGGCTAAAGCTGAGTTCGGAATGCTATCCAAAATCTGGAGAAGCAATGTTATCAGCTTAAGAACCAAACTACGACTGTTCCGCTCCAACGTAGAATCAGTGCTGCTTTATGGGTGCAGTACTAGGAAGGTGGACACCATTAACACACGCAAGCTGCAAGTCTTCTTAAACAAATGCTTAAGAATCATCTTGAGGATTTTTTTGGCCGAACCGCATCTCTAACGAACAACTTTATCGTAGAACGGGCCAAGAACCTATAAGCATTACTATACGAAGAAGAAAGTGGCAATGGATTGAACGCACCCTACGGCGCGAAGACAACTCCTTTGCGAAATACGCCATGCAGTGGAATCCGCTCACCCAGGCAGGCAGAATAGCGGGACGCCCTAGGCAAACGTGGCGCAGAACAGTTGAGGAGGAATCGAGCTCTTTAGGAATGAGTTGGAGGCAGCTCAAACGCGTTGCAGAACTTCGAACACGATGACGCGCAGGCGTGGTTGACGCCATATGCCCCCCGATGTGTTAAAGGATCTAAGTAGAAGACGTGACGATACATAGCCTATGTCACTCTGCACATTATACCTGATATATCAATAGAAGATTCACCCAATCGGATAAATAGTTTTGGAGTGAAAGATTGGCAAACAAACGAACATTTAAACTTGTCCACTTGGTAAGAGTAATGAAAGATAATTGCCACATCAAATGCAGGACGAAACCATCACCAACATACCGCTCGATAGTAACCCTACCTATATATTTGAATTTTAAGTAGCTAATCACTTCACTTGTGTACCCGACTGTACATTGCCTGTTGTTTGATATCACAATGATGTTGCCATGTTACTTTTGGCAACATCAAACACTGACAATGATGAAAAAGGGAAAGAAAACAAAATTAACTTCAAACCTTACAACGGAATAAGAGTCAACGCATTCTATACACTTGTCACTTTGATGACACAACATCTGTTCATCGAATGGATTAAATGGCGTAATCCTGATCAAATATTTATTTCACCGTTTTCATCTTCTATTCTCATACGGAAGCCATGCCAAGAGTTGATTTGATGGATTACCTACACCATAAGTAGAAATAGCGAAAAATTTATGATAATCTCTTGCAAAAGAGAAGCGTGCGCCTTAAAGCTTTAAGCTTCTGGATTTAAATGTATGGATTCACCTAAGACATATAATCAAGACAACTACTTAAGATACATGTATCTAAGACGTTGTGTGGATTCTATGTAATCCGTAAATCTAGAACATTGACACTGGCTTTGCATTGGGGAGAACATCGAATTAAAGTGAATCCAGATACCGTGTATCTATAGAGGGTTTTGTGAGGTCTTTCGAAAAATGCAATTGGGGGATAAAAGCAGAATAGATGAATGAAAGATTTTGATGCATAAAAAAAGGTTTGTTAGGTTTTCGTGGCTGTACAAGTAAAGGCCAAATTTGACTGAATAAAACTGAAAAACAGAAGTCATTTGAAAATTCTCAAGGAGTTTCTCTACCAATGAAATCGAAAGCATTAAGTACCTCCCCGAGGCACTTTCCAACAGCACAATTCAACGGGTAATAGCCATCAAGAACCGCCTGTAGCTCAATTAATTACCCATTCCCCCACCTGCAATTGACAACTCACTTCAATTTCATTACCCACTCCTTCTTCGTATGCCCTCGATAAAAATAAAAATTGAAAAATTTAATATTCATAGCGAAAGTAAAGTTATTGCCCCAGCGTTAGGCCACATTTGGTAATAAACTAAGAACGAGGCAAATCAATCATTTAAAGCGTTCTACTGCTACTACTACACCTCCATCGTCATTCAACATTCAGTGCTATGGCCACCTTGGACGCTCCAGGCTATACCCTTCTTATCAGCGCTCCCCAATCATACACAGACGACATTAGGTCACGCACATGGCGTAGAACCTCTCGAGAGTTCTTCTCTCCGCCCATAGACCAGCCGGTCGGCTGGAGGATCTTTGGTTTCTTCCTCACTTACGTAACACACTACGACGACGACGACGACGACGTTTGATGTGATGATGAAGACGAAGATATACTCAGTACGAGGGAAAAATCGATTTTCTTATCGATTACTTGCAAGCAAATGTGAGTGAGTGAGTTGTTTTGTTGATTGTCACCTCTAGGTACATATACGTAAGGCTTTGCTCCCTCTTTCTAGCCCTTTAACGAACGTGCCAGTGGGATTTTTATCACTTTTTCCTTCTCATTCTTCTTCCTCTGTGATTGGATATGCTGCTCAGCATGCAAATTCAATTGGAGATAACATCTAGGAGGTGATTGGTATGTGGACACTGTAGGACAAGGAAGTAGGTGCACTTGAACCAGTTTCAGAAAGTATCTTTTCTTCTTTCTGTCCACTGGTAGGGCTTGATACTAGGAGCTCTAAGACCTCTCCGAATATGAGAGCCTCCAACGGTACAACACTTCAGCTTTTGCTTAGGTTTTCAGGGGATAGATACATACTTAAAAGAGTTAACCCCCATTCTATGAATTTTCACTCTAAATTTGTGTTTTTAGGGAAAAGATACATCCCAAATGCTTAGATATCATCCCCGTAGCACACTTTATTAGAAAAGATTTAGAGACAAAAATAACCCAGTGCACCTAATTAGTAGCCCTTGACTGTAAGAAGCATGCATGGCAGCATGGTTCTTTATTAGAAAACCAAAGCATATCCATACTAAGTTGCATAGTGTTACGAGTATTGAAGTGCAGAGCTTCAATGTGTGGACAAATTTTTGTTTTCATATCCCCTCGCCAGCCATCATTGTTGTTGTCGTTGCACTTTTTTTTTTTTATCGACTATCCTTAAACAAACTTTAGTGTCGCTGATAAGGAACCCCCCCCGGGCGGGTGAGAAAACGAAGGAGTGCAGCGTTTCAATTGATATTTTCTTTTTATGGATACAGATATGAGTTGTATAAGATTGTCGTGGTGTAAGGTTGTTTTTAACCCTGATCGAGCGCAGCAAGAAAGTAGGTAGACAGGGTGGGGAGTCATTCCGAAAAGGTGAATGACTTAAAATCGGTTTTGTGATTTACGAGTATGTATCTGATAAAATTGCTGCAGTAGTGCGGGATAGAATGTAATGATTCATTCGCTTGTAGGGTTTTAGAGTTTTTATTCAAAGTCTGAAAGTATACGGTTCTAGTATTGGTTAAGATTGTTAGTAATGATTGGGACAGCGATGTTTTTGATGAAAGATTTATGTTTGGGAGCGAAATTGCCATAGGAATCGCCGTAAGGAAGTTGAGATATAAAATAGCACATTCCCCCAACATAGTTATGAATTATCAAAAGAGATAGAGATACTCACTTCGCAGCGTCTTCCAAGTAAAGGTCTTAGCAGTGGCTACAGCCCCCCGTAAGTCTGCGGTAAGGGCAATACCGCCAGAAGGTATCACCATCTTTATCGACAGCCAGGCAGCTATAAAAGCGCTTACTGCCATAGAAATTTAATCGAAGTTTGTGAAATGTTGTCGAGAAGAGCTCAGGGTCCTTGGAACACAGCACAAGGTATCTCTCTGCTGGGTTCCTGGACACGAGGGTATCCCAGGCAATGAGAAAGCCGATGAGCTAGCAAGAATCGGCTCAGCAACACTACTAGAACAAGTTTACCCGCCGCCTTGCACACTCAAGTTCTTTGCAGGGAATAAAGCCCTTAAAGAGGCGAACACAAGATGGACCTCCATGGAACTTGTGCCACCACTAGGAAGCTATCGCCATCCTTCGACAAAGCAAGGACCGATAAAATTACTCAGAAAGATAGGAAATCCCTATCCACCCTCGTGGGCATTATCACGGGGCTCAATACTTTGCGGTACCACTTGAAGAACGACGCCTGACGGAGGAGAAACTCTGTAGAGGCTGTAGCGACGAGGGAATTTTTGAGGACACTACCCACTTCCTGTGCCACTATCCGGGTCTTCAACACTCCAGGAAATAGTTCCTTGGTAAATATTTCTTCCAGGATCTCGAGGAGCTCTCCGGCATTTCGACAGGAGAGATGCTGAACTTCATCAAATCATCAGGATGGTTAGTATGCAGATACGAAGTAAGTGATTGAGTTTGTATAGTTTTTTGCCGATTTTCACTAGGCTTAAATGAGTAAAGGATTACTTTTTCCCCTATGGGTATCACAATGGGTCAAGGCTGACCTGAGTGTGGCAGAGAGCGTCTCAGTCCACATACCTAACCTAACCTAACCTACTCACTTAGGACACACTTTCACTTTACGTATGGGTTTTCTAGCATCACCAAGGCCTATCTCCGACTTTTCCTCAATGGTTCGACCAGTACTTTGGCTATCCACTGAGTCATGTACGTCGCTTGAAATCTTTTAGAAGTGGATCAGTAGCGTCTATTGGTTTCTGGCACATTTTCTCCGATAAAAAACAGAAAATCCTGCTGGAAAGCACAAACGAAGTACGAGTCCAAACGAGAATGGAACCATTGTAGTCTATATATGTATATGCGGATTATATAGGTGAGAGTCTTGTATTTGAATGGATTATCTACAAAGGAGAATGCCTATCTCAAGACTTGTAAACGCTTTTCATCGTCGTCTTACTACTTTGTTGTTTTTGAGTGCTTTAACCATGGTGATGATCTGGGGGATCTGCATTGCGATTGATGGGAAAACTACTGACTGCTCAAACTTGGCTTAAGGCCAGTAGCGCAATAATCAGGTTCATGATGAAGTATTTGCTTTACCTCCTGGTAGTAGTCCCCAGACAACTATACGTATAGACCCTTATACATGTAGGCTAAAATTGAATGTAAGGGTTGTCTAGAGCATTGATTTTAGACTAGGTAACGTGGGCCAGCAACCTGCGTTAGCGAAAATTGCCCGCTACAGAAGCCGACACTATGCCTCGGATAAGGAATGATCACATGTTGACAGCGACAAAGATCGGTTTCTGGAATGTTAAGGAGCTCCTTGACTCGGGAAGCGAAGATCCTTACAATGCCAGATTCCTTCAATTGGAAAAAGAATTCATGCGATATAAACTGAACACACTGAAACTGGCAGTGAAAGACTGTCGCATATCTCTTAACGAGATAGCTGGTCAGTACAACCTCACCCTTTGCTGGGTACCAGGTCACTGCGACATACCGGGGAATTGTGCAGCCGACGAACTAGCATGACAAGGCTCCTCTGGTACAGATAGCATAAGCATCACCGACATCGAAGCGCCAGCGTCTTATGTTAAGTAACTTATTCAAATTGATGCCGAGAAAGTAGCCAATCATCGATGGCAACATCTAGACTAATGTCATACCGCCAGACAGCTCTGGCCGATACTCAATAAATCCAGGTACATCGGACTCTTGAAGCACAAGAGAGGAACCCTCTCAAAAACAACAAATGTCCTCACTGGACACTGCGTCATAGGAAGACATGCCCAAAGATTAGGTATCCCTCATAATGACTTCTGCAGAAGCTGCAGAGATGAAGAGGAAGAAGAGACCATCAGTCATCTCCTGTTCGCCTGTCCTGCGCTCGCCAACATCAGGAAGGCCACTCTGGGTGAATACTTCTACAATGATCTTAATGATCTCGGCAAGGCCTGCACGGCTAAAATTCACGACTTCATTCAACGAAGCAAATGGTTCCAAGAGTAAGAGGGTGATCTACCCGCCTTACACATCGGCAGTACAATGGACCTACTTTCTGGTCTAAGTACATCCTCATCGAGGGCCGATCCTAACCTAGCATAACCTAACCTAAGATAGATTTCTGGAATGTAAAGACGCTCCTCCACTCAGCAAGCGAAGTACCTTACAATGCCTGATTCCTTCAATTGGAAAAAGAATTCATGCGATATAAACTGGACATTTTGGTGGTAAGTGAAGTAAGATGGTTAGAAGCGGGCAAGTACCAGTCCCCAACGCGTAACACTATACTACTCTATTCCACAAACTGCTGCTAACAACAACAGCACGCATGGGCCTAATTTCCTGGCAGCCTCATGGTGATAGGATTATGAAGGCCAGATCCCAGACTAGTGTACGAACCGTCACCATCATACAGTGTTATGCCCCAACGGAGGGCTCATCTAAGGACGAGAAGGAGAACTTCTATAATCTCTTAAGTGCCGTCTTCAACACAACACCAAATATAGACATAGTTATGAGGAATTTGAATGCCAAGGTAGGCAACGACAACGAAGGACTCAAACATGTAATCGGGAAGCATGGACTAGGCAACCGCAATGACAACGGCGAAAGATTTGTGGATTTCTGCAATTCCAACCGCCTTGTGATAGATGACACCATGTTTGAGCACAAGACCTGCCACAAGTCGGCTGGATTTCCAACGACAAACAGAAAACCTCCAATCAAATTGTCCATTTGCCATCAGCCGCCGCTTTAGATGTAGTCTCCGCTTGAAAGGCAGATGTGGAAATAGTACGAGATCACCATCTTATGACATTCAACTACGCACTGCCGTAGTTCGAAGATTCCATGACAACCCAGGAATGCCCAAATTCAACATCAATAGGCTAAGTGATCTCTAAGTGCACCAACAATTCAGGGAGCACCTTCCGTAAAAAAAAAAGTAAATAAATAAATATTTGGCGGAACAAGCTCTTTGAGTGCCATAGCCTAGCTTCTCGCAACCACTCATGTTGTGTGCGTTATATTATTCACACCTATAAAAGGGACCTACAGCCTAGTGCCGTATCCGAAGGGAAACTTGTTTTGAGAAGCTTTCTCGAGACAACAATACTCTCGGATGTTTGTCAGACGTTCGCGAGAGGTGGGACCGTGAAAAAACTTGTTGTGGTGTTTTTCTGACATTCGAACTTGGAACCTCATGCGCAGTGATCCGGCACACTAACCACTTACGGCACGGTGCTGACAGTGATCTCTTAGTGCGCCAGCAATTCAGGGAGCACCTTCAGCTTTGTCGACGGGAAACGGAGGAATTCGATGGACTCCCTCATCCAAACTGAAACATCTCGACTACGCTGACGATGTACGAGTATGCTTACTCGCTCACAGAACTATCGACCTCCACCAAATGACAGCAGATGTGGAGAGGGAGGCAGGCGTCGTCGGGCTTAAAATGAATACGGCAAAAACTAAAATTATTATCAGCCTTGGAACAAACTCATCAGGTCAAATATGCATTGCGAGACAACCAGTAGAGAGAGTAGAGAATTTTCAGTATCTTGGGAGTATTGTCTCGACCGATGGTGGAACCGAACTGGAGACAGCCTACAGCATCGCCAAGGCAAAGTCCACGTTCGGGATGTTGTCCAAAATATGGTGAAGCAATGCAATCAGTTTGAACATCAAGCTAAGAGGATTCCGCTCCAACGTTGAATCCGTCCTATTATATGGATGTAGCACGTGGAGAGTGACCTCTACTACAATCTTCTTCTTCCTTTAATCAGCGAGGTTATGATCCGAAAATAAGGGATCATAACCCTCCCACTTCACTGCATTTCTACTGATCCGCCTGTGGGGTTCGCTTGACCACTACTACAATACCACCAAGAAGCTGCAAACGTTTGTTAATAGGTGCCTGCGCAATATCTTAAGGATTTTCTGGCCCAATCATATCTCTAATCAACATATCTACCAGAGAACGGATCAGGAACCAATGGGCACAACCAACCAACGATTGAATCGGCATTGGATTGGGTACAAAGGTGACAGTTCCGGAATATTCATTGAGTAGTTGAGGTATTCAAGAAGCTCTTCCCGCAGTTCCCGTGTGGGCAGAAAGAAAATACAAGCTTAGTGAATGAAGAATTCCCCTACTAAGTGTTGCTTAGTACTCAAAAAGTTGATGAATAGAAAGCCACCAGTGCCAGAGGCTTGTCATTGGAACTACTCAAACTTGGATGTAATCCATGAAGTATGGGAAGACGACGCATATGCGTCATCAGCAAAAGCGCCATTTCCATGCTCATTGTTGTATGAGTATGAGCTGTATGAGCTCAGATCCAGACTCTACTGGAAATAAACAAATAACTTGAAATCCCCACCACAATCTTCATCGTGTTTAAAGAAGCATGTGACAGTAAGACATTTGATTTTGTCTGTCAGCATTGTGGAGTAGAGGTGCTCTGATGAGCTCTTTTGAGGCTTGCCTTTAACTCTACTCTCCTGCTGAGTTCTCCTTGGTGCAGCCTTTGAACTGCTCAGAGATCTGATGTTGAGCGATGGTCTGAACTTCATTGGATTAAGTCCGGATGGTCCAGCCCTTATAGGGGACCTAGAGGGTTCCAGAAAAGGAAGAGTGTCTGATATAGACTCATGTTCCTCAACCGATGTGGGGTGAATTGAAGAAGAGCGATGAGAGAGGTGGATTAAGGAAGAGTGGTGAGGGAGGCAGACATGGCGGCGGGTTTTACAGCAGCAGTACTAGCTGGTGATTTTGGGAGAGAGTTGTTGGGATTGTGGGCGCCGTGCCGTAAGTGGTTAGTGTGTCGGACCACTGCACGTGAGGTTCCAAGTTCGAATCCCAGAAAAACACCAAGAAGTTTTTTCACTGTTCCACCTCTCGTGAACGTCTGAGAAACATCCGAGAGTATTGTTGTCTCGAAAAAGCTTCTCAAAACAAATTGCCCTTCGGATATGGCACTAAATTGTAGGTCCCTTCCACTTGTGTGAAAAATATAGCGCACACAACACGAGTGGTTGCGAGAAGCTAGGCCCTGGCACTTAAAGAGCTGTTGCGCCAAATTTTTTTTTTTTTATGTTGGGATTGCAAATGGAAGGGGCAGGTGAATTAGTATGGAGGAGCCTGCTGTTCTTGAAGCGACGGAGAGTGACTTCTTCGAACCTAAAATTAGCCTTGAATTGTTGAGTTTTAGGACATTCACCTGACTTGTGTTCAACTGAGAAGGTGAGGAAGGCCTGACTACCTTTGGTTTCTTGCTTTATGACTCGCCATTCGGGAACAAGAAGATCAGCGTTTTGAGCACCGATCGCTTTCGAATGACGGATCAACGGGAAAGTGAAAGTGTTCCACTAGAATTTGGTCTTGGGGAATATTTTCCTCGTCGACCGCCTTCAGTCAGGCAGCCTCCTAGGGCTTGATTTTGCCAATTAGGTTGGTCAGCCATTCAGCTATTGGTTTGTTCTTACACCCACGGAATTTCTGTTTTACAGAACTAGGTTGAGGATTTGGGTGAAAATCGCATTTTGTATGGCAGCTCGTTGTTGAGTAGGGTATTTGGAAAATTGGAAGCTAGCGCCTAGTATTCCAACCTTGAAATTCTCTACGGTCTGCTTGTAGGTGTTTTGAAGCTGGGGAGGAGGAGATCTTTTTGATGTGGACGCCACGTTATCAGACCTCAGTGAGGGAGAAGCCATTTTAATTCTCTTTGTCTCAATGGATAGGAGTGAGAGATCAGAACGATTTCTTTTTTTGGTGCATACAGGAGATCTTGACCTTGGTTCTAGCCTCTTCAACAGGGACACCCTTGGCGAGTAGCCATTTGAAGTGTTTTTGAGTAGCTTCGCCGAGTCGCTCTCGCAACTTCGTTGATTTGGTCGACAATGAATTAACCGAAGAGGCGGCGTGGCTTCTTGAAGTAGTGCCGCTTCCTCCAATGAACCGATGAGAGTATCGTCGTCGTCAATGTTACGGACTGAGGATAGATCTTCTAATAGATCTATATCCATGGAAGTGGATGCTATTAGAGCAGTGCCATTCTCTTTTCGTCATTTAGTATTTAGGTGTGAAATTTGGTTTCCACGAGAATCTAGGGAAAGGAGGATCACCGATGACCGAGCACCGCATGCCATTGTAGAGGGCTTAAGTTTAAACCAGAGGTGCCTAAGAATCTGGAGTTCACCGGTAGAGGGCAATGATAACGTAGTGCCATTCATTCCATAGGAATGGTAGTTACACACCTGGTCGTAGTGCGTACAAGGGCCCTAGTATAGTGTAGTATAGTATAGTGCACACCTGGTATTACGGCTTTTTTCAAGTTTTTGTTTTTAGATCTGTCGTATGCTGTTAACAGCAGGAATACCTCGTGCAGGATGTAGCTCTTTACCACGAATGGTCTTAGAAATTGGAGTCGAACTAAGCAACTCTAATTCTCTGATCCCCTTATCGCAAGATCTTGCCCCTAAATGAAAATGCCACCTTTGTTCCAACCGTTGTTACCTCAGTTTGGCAGAACAGCTGGATTGAAAGCTTTTTACATAGAAATACCAATGCTCTTGAGAGCATGTATCCTTGCAGGTCTGATATCCGTCAGCCAACTCTAAAAATATCTCCGCTTAGTACATTTGTTTTCTTTCTGAAAATGAAAGTGATGTGCCCAGAAACTGCATCTCATTTGGTGGATTAGATGGATCCAAAAGCCATCGACCTCGTAAAAGTAACTAATGTGCAGATGGACAATAACTAAAATGTTTGCATCTGTTCCCCAGACATACCACATGTGCTTAGTTTCTAAAGCTGACTTTATTCTAACCATTATCCCCTAAAACGCCCAACTAAGACGCATCACGAGTGAGTTGTTTACAAGAAGGACAAAGAAGGATTAAAAAAAATGAAATCCCAAGCAGCAACCATTCGCGAAGATCCTTTTAACCACTAATTACATCAATTAACTAAATTCCCCCATTTCTACCCGGAGACCTAGTTGAGGCCGTGTATCTCATTTCCATCAGATTACAAAACATTCATACCAATTACTTTACGCAGAAAACACGATAAGACCTTGCCGCACCACTTCACCGCGCGCTAGGTGTTCCTGCACTACGGTGCTCCACTGACAAGACTCCTTTTCACGACTGAAAATCGCAGAAAACATTTTTCCCCTAATGGAATGCCATAAACCACCTTTTCGCGTGCTCCCCTCTGCTACACCAGCAGCACCAGCACCAGCACCAGCAGCAGCCACAATCTCAATTGCCGTCGATAAGAACAATAATCGAGAGCACTTGAGATGCCGACAGACAGAAACGACCATCGAACCGTCCGTCGTCCGTGCTGGTAGCTTCGACACCTTTCTGCCGCGCCGCCCGTAGACATTTTGGCCATGTGCTGCGCCATCTCCTTCCTCCTGCGGGCGGGGGGGAGATCATTATAAGTGGCATCGGGAGGCTCCTTCAACTGCACGTAGTTGTTTTGATTGAATCTGCACTGATGAGAGGGCCGGGACCATCAATGTGAATTGATGTCCATTTAAATCTCCGCGCCCATTTTTGGTGAACAGAGAGCTCTCCCTGTTTGATTGACTGATCTTATAACTGCCGCCGCTACAAGTGCCCCGGCACAGTCAGTGCCTTGATTAATGGCTTGCACTCTTAACACCTGTTCTTCGGCCACAGTCTAAATTGGCAGGTATCGTCGTCGTCGGCTAGTCGGTAATGCAGGACCTACCATGCAAATGTAAGAGCATTTGCGCGTCAGGGTTGCTAATTGGCAGCGAACTACCTGCGATTCGATATGGTTCGTTCGGGATAAGATGAGGAGTTCATGATTGCCGGGGATAATCATAGGAATGAGTCGTAGTTTTCCGCATTGTGTAGTTCATTTCCATTTGGAGGCAATAAATCAGAGTGCACGCCCACCCCACTTGCGAGGGCTGCCAAAACAAGGCCAACAACCCCGCTTATTGTAGAAGATCTATGCCAGAGGCAATTTGAAAGTTACGAGCGCGCAGTCATTTGCATAACTTTGCGCGGGGTGCCGTTGGGTAATCCGTCTATGGGCCAGGAAGTGACACTTTAGGATTTCTTCAACTTTGGTATGTATCAGTAAACCAAATCTTTTGGGGTTATTGCTCTGTGAAACGGGGGCGGCAATGAATGCCGCCAGACAATACGCCCCCTAATAATTTCCTGGGTCGGAACTATTGAATTTATCACACTGAGAGCGAGGGGGAGAGAAGGGATTCGCCATGCGTTGGGGTTGCTTTTTGTTGAAAGAAAGCTTCTCAAGTGGCCGCACCACTTGAGGGCAGATGACATGAGGGATTGCTGGAAATGAGTTTGCAAATAAGTGTTGGGGAGATCCTTTTGAGGTATTTCGTAGAAATGGGGGAAATGTTAAACTGTTTTTTAAAGCGTCCTTACAAAGGGGTTAAACAACACCTCAAAGCGGATACAGTATGGGGTGAATCAGCTAATAACGCTGTATTGGTCCTTCGAACCGCGTTAATATAAATAGGTTTGCTTATTGCGACAACCATAGATGCTGGATTCATTGGTAATTCTCAAGATAAAATGGTATAATTCATTCTTTGAGCAGCTGACTGCTTTCAAAGGCGTCAAATGAATAACATGGCCCTCATTTGCTCTTCGAATTGATTCAAGACGTTTAATGCGCATTCAATAGGCGAATGATTGCCACTTTATTACACCAAAAGGATCCGTATTGATGTTTCAAGTGGTAGTACGGCGACCAAGCTGTCTACCATTGCAGCTCATGTAGTGCTGGATAGTAGGAGGATTGTGGTCTCACATAGTCCAACTACTTCCAAAAGCCGCATGGAGCCTAAAGGTAGAAATACCACCCCACAGTCCATCCAGGACTCAGCGGGACCGAGTCGTAGCGTAAGCTCGTGGCATATCGCTTCCTTTCAACAAGCCTACGAGGACCGTCGAAAGCTAAGCAGGATTCTTCAGCACTTTGGTAATGTTCCGGAGTGCAAGACAACTGAAACAATCAAGGCCCGGCATATCGCTTCCTTTAAACAAGCCTACAAGAACCGTCGAAAGCTTAGCAGGATTCTCCAGCACTTTGGTAATGTTCCGGAGTGCAAGACAACTGAAAAAATCAAGGCCCAGCATATCGCTTCCTTTAAAAAAGCCTACAAGGACCGTCGAAAGCTTAGCAGGATTCTCCAGCACTTTGGCAAAGTTCCGGAGTGCAAGAGAACTGAAACAATCAAGGCCATGGTGGAACGGGCTATCAAAATCACCGGCAACGAACCAGCTGGAACTAGCAAAGACTTAACGTCGAAGAGCCAAAGATCGTTGGAGGAACCCGTTTCGGATTCCAAAACGGCCAAAGTGTTTAACACCAGCACTTCCTCCAAGCCCTCCAACACCATATCTAAGTCTTACAGCGAGGTCCTTAAAGACCGTGCTGGCGGTGGTTGACAGAAGCGATGCTGACGCCACAATCACTCCAGACAGATGGAGAATGATTCCAGCAAAACTTCCAACAGTTTTTATGAAAGTCATTAGGGATTGCCCTGGTTCTCCTACTTTTTACCACGACAGCGGATGGCATCAAAGCCATGTTAAGCTAATCGCTTGCGCTGATCCTGCGATACGTATATGTACAAATCGGCCATGAATGAATTAGGTGAGGTATGGCCAGACGCAAAGCTCCCTGGGAGGCTGCAGCCTAACGACCGAGCCGGCTGGAGAGGCTTTTGGTTGAGGCCTAAGTCCACATCGGGCTGCAGTGCCACCTAAGTAAGAAAATGGATAACACGGTGTAGCCGAAACCTAGTGTTGTGGATCAAATCAATGCCAATGAACAGAACTTTGGTTGTGGATAGGGATTGTTGCCGATTTCTTATGGCAGGCGTAAACAGTGCCTGTCCGCAAGGCGGCGTTCTGTCTCCGTTGCTATGGTGCATGGTGGTCGACTTTCTGTTGAACACTCGAAACAGATCATATGAGGATGATGTTGCCGTACTTTCTGTCGGGCTATGAATAGTGACTATTTGTGCTAACGCGTAATTGGTGCTCTACATGATGGATGAATGACATGGGCTTTCGGTGAATCCTCTTAACACTGAAGTTGTCCTCTTTACAAGAAGGAGAATTTGGACTAGGTCTGACTCAGCCAGTGCCAAAGGCCGTCACTATCATTAGTTTTAATACAGCCAAATATCTAAGAGCGATTCTGGATGAGAAACTCCTTTTGTCTAAGGATGTCGAGTCAAAAACATCCAAGAAGCTCTCAGTTTTCTGGCGGTGTAAAGGAGTTCTAAATTACTTATGTTACTTGTGTAGGGCTACGAATTCATTTATACAAAGTTCTCGAGCCAAGTCAAGAGTACACAAATCAATTAACCAGGTGGCTACATTCGTGGCTACAATGTAACCGAGGAGCAAGTGTTCACTTCCGGAAAGTTAATACCTGTTTACCCTAGGGATCGCGATGGGCCCACTTTGGTGCCTAGTGTTTTATGATAACCTCATAACCCTACCTTACCTAACCTAACCTAATACCTGTTTACTACGTTTGGGGTAAACGTGCGGAAGTGTTGAATTGAGTTTTGTGTCGACTGCCTTTTGCGCCAAACTTTAGAGAATGGCTTGCCTCAGCGGCCCGGGAGCTTGTCCGAATACGCCTTGCTATGCTCTAGATGCTTTGCTGAACTTACCTCCTTTTAATACTTATATCATGTGCTCCACTATCAAAGCCAGCCATCGTCTTAGGTGGGGTTTCACACTGGATTAACTTGCGCGACACATTTCTTATGACTTCGGTCTCATGAACATGCCGTTTGATGCAATGACACCAGAACTTCGGCTGATATGCAAATTCAGAGTCGACTTTCCTTGTGTTCAGGGCTTGCTTCGGCCAGAGTCTGAGTCAGGAATGGAATGCTGTCATATTTGCACGGACGGCTCCAAAACCAGTCAAGGGTCTGGCGGTGGTGTCTCCGTGGAAGACGACAACATTAGGCTTAACTTCTCGTTTAGCAAATATGCGTCAGTTTTCCAAGCGGAAACTTATACAATCCTACGGCTATGAACTATGTTGTGAAGAACAGGTGGAAGTACTGTAGTATTTGTGTCTGTACTGACAGTCAGGCTGCACTTAAGGCCTTGCTTATCCGTTTAACGACTTCCAAAATAGTTCGTGGGACCAAAAACTCCTTGAACTGGATCACAAGGTTAAATTATTTGTCGCTTATCTGGGTCCCAGATCGCACTGATATCTTAGGGAACGAGACCTCCGTTGAGATTGCTGGACAAGGCTCAGAGGAGGCTTTCTCAGGTCTCGAACCTGCGTTGGGTCTCCTTGTGTCATTGGTTAGGCCTTCCATTGACGATTGGGTCCCTCACGAACGCAATTGTGTGTGGTATGACTCTCTAGGATGTAGATTGTCTAAATGAATGCTTCCCGACGTCTGTAAGAAATCAGAGGCTTTCTTGTTGTCTCTGAGCAGAAAAGACTCCAGCAACTTATTGGTGTCTTGACTAGCCACTTCGCTTTTGCCAAGCACCTTTATGTGCTGGGGTTAAGTGACACTACAATCTGCAATGCTTGTGGAGAGAACGACAACACTGCGAAGATTATCCCTGCGAATGTCCGGGCTGTGCTTGTATCAGGTGGCAGATTCTCGGTGCTGATGTGGTGAGTGCTGCTACTGTAAGCTCCTTATCACTGAAATGGTTGTTTGGGTTTCTTAGAAAGACAAGAAAATTCCAATAAAATGGGTAAACCAGGGTTTGCTCTCTGGTACTACAATGGACCAGTTGAGTGCTCCAGTCGAGCGTTATCTATCCAGACAAAAAAAAAATGTTGAAATTACTCGGAAGGTTCTCTCGCTATTTAGCGTCCATCAATCCTTGCCTAACTGTTCCATCTTTCTTTTCCACATTTATAGCTAGCTTAAGCTGGGCTGTAATATCCTTTTTTTAAAGAATCTAAACGCGAAAGGATGTTACCTCCTTCACATACGATCATATGGACAACAATCTACCTACCGTATTGTGCAATGCAATGGCTTACCATAAGGTTAAACATCCGCGACACTCCTTTATCTTTTACTTGTCCAAATCTGAGAACAAGAAGACCTGTCCATCAGTTTACTCAATATAACGGGGTGGATTTGAATATTCCTTACCCCTTTTTTTCCCCCCTTTTCCCTACAAGTTAACATCCTTTCTACATCCGATAGGTCACTTGAGTTGAGGCATTAAAACGGCGCTCCTGTGCCAATTAAGTTTCGGCATGGTTTGCTGACACAACCACTTCTACCTACCTACCTACCTACCTAGACCTGTCCAAGGTTGGGCTACAAGAAATGCTATATAATATAAAGGGTGTCGAAGCTGCAGAGGTGTCGAAGCTGTAGAGGTATCACGCTGATCTCGGTTCCATCGAACTTTCTGGCAGAAACGCTGCTTAAAAGAATAAATTGCGCACTGCCTTACAACTGATATCTTCTTCTTCCTTTTATCAGCGAGGCCATGATCCGAAAACAAGGGATCACAACCCTCCCACTTCACCGCATTTCTACTGATCCGCCTGTGGGGTTCGCCTATTTGACCTCAGAAAATATCGGCAAGCCTCCCGATTTTGGATCACTCGGTTACTGAGGCCAATGAAATGCCAATGCCGTCGCATTTGTGTGATCCAGGCGTTTATAGGCCTGCCTTTCCTACATCGCGATGTCTTTGGAACGTGCATTGATATTGCCTTTGAACGTGGCAATACCAGCTGAGCCGGTCGCGCTCTCGCCACTTCATCCACCCTACGCTTACGCGATGATTGATGTCGTCATCACAAGTTGCTTTGCTATTGATCATAGATCCCAGATATTTGGACTTTTCGCACTTGGGAAGCACTGTTCCATTCAAATAAATGTCTGGAATAGGCCTGAGTTGAACAGAGAACGGGCAGCACAAGTACTCTGTCTTTTTTGAACTAATGCGATACCCATTTCCCTCCAGAGCGTCCACCTACAGATCAAGTGCTCCCTTCAGGGATGTAGGATCCTCACTTATGATGGCTCCATCGTCAGCAAAGAATAGCTGATGTACCTTGGGGTCCATCACTTTACCTTCAAGCAGGTAATCAAGGACAACTGGTATATCCCGCTAATGCTCCGGGGATTCCTTAACACGAAAACCATATGCGCTAAGGCAATCCGCTTGTTCTGCGCGCAGTGTTAAGGACTTACTTGCAGCGTTCAACGCAATGAACTCGTAACCTTGCCATTTGTCTTTGTATCTATCACGCATCGCCTTTCTAATTGTCTTCCAAGTTGCTCCCGAATTGCCCCAGAAGCCTTGTGGCAGTACAGCGTTTTCCATATAATTATTTTTAGAGGCTGACATGCCGTAAGTCCAGGGCTGTACGACATGTATCCCTGAGACAGTTCGATACTATACCTATTAGTCCTTCGAAAAATAACAAATGCCGTTTTTCCTAAGCTCCACAAGGTGGTAGTGCTCTTGAGATCCTACGGAAGTATTTCTGATAATAAAAGACTTACGGCTTCGAATACGAAATGCCATTCTCAATGCATTCCAGACGCAACGGCATGATGCTAGCAATAACGCGGTACTAGTGATTAGTATTAGTAGAACTAGTGATTAGAGCATAAAGAGCGATGGATTGCTCGTCGTCGAGCTCACGGAATGTCCCTCCCTCTACGATCTCTTACCAAGATCGATCGGTGGCTGGCATCAAGGGCATGTAACACTAATTGCCTCCACAGACCAGAGAGCAGAGGATCTCTATAAAATTGCTGTCTCTAGATTGGGGCAGGTTTGGCCAGGCGCATAGTTGGAGCTTGTGGAAACCAAATTCCAAGCGGACCTAGGATACGTGCCACGATTTCGGTCGAATCCCCTAAGCCAAAGGTGATCCTAGAAGTCCTCAGAGTCAGCAACAGCTCCCTTCCTACCCACAACTGAAAGATTCCCACAGTGGATGAACGAAACATCATCATTGTCATCAATGAAGAGTCTCTGGCCCCGTTGGTATCTTGAAAAGGGGCAGTTAATTATGGTTTCAGCTCCATCAAACTAAAAATGTATAAATGCGACGAGAAAGAGCCCAAGAGAGTATCTCCCAAGCTGGACGTAGTCTCTTCTGCACCAGATACGAGCTTCTCTCCTTCCAAGCCCATTCCCTCGCTCCCCTGCGCTGCTGCATCTCTCTTGCGAGTCGACTCCTCGTCCACGAAACACGTAGATGGTTGATGCCCCTCTCAAACTGGATCTTCCTGGTCCTCCTTCTCCCTTACCATATCTCTCCTGGGGGTTCGGGTTGACGAACACGGAGATGGATAGTAATCCTAGTGGCCTTTCTCTCAATGATGACCTCTTGTCATCAGATTCAGAGAAAGCCAACATTACCATAAACTGAGAGTAGTTCCAATGATAGGGATCCTTCAGATTAACATGCAACACTCCATTACGGCTTCGGCCTCCCTTTTTCTCCGACTCAGCAAAAACGGGGAATACATAGTCTTGATCCAGAAACCATGGGTTGTTGGCAACCGAGTTTGTGATCTCAAGACTCTTCCTCTTCTTCTTCCTTTTATCAGCGAGGCTATGATCAGAAAACAAGGGATCACAACCCTCCCACTTCACCGCACTTCTACTGATCCGCCTGTGGGGTTAGCCTATTTGACCTCAGAAAATATCGCCAGGCCTGCCTTTTTTGGATCACTCGGTTACTGAGGCCAATGAAATGCCGATGTCGTCGCATTCGTCTGATTCAGGCGTTTATAGGCCTGCCTTTCCTACATCGCGATGTCCTTGTAACGTGCATTGATATTGTCTTTTCAACGTGGTTCAAATGATCTCTTCTTTGAACGTGGCAATACCAGCTGAGCTGAGCTGTGGCCTCAAGACTCCTAACCTCAAATTAGTCTACACAAGGCAGGATAGTAAACCAAGATCCTGTATCCTTGCGAAGACCCATCTTAATATATTTTTACTCTCTAATATCAGCAATCAAGATATGGTTTCTTATGGCATCACAATGGAACTTTGCTGATCTAAAGATATCTGCACTCTCGTGTGCAACATAGTGTTCGACCAGCAGAACCAGCGACGCGGGGTTCTACTTTTTACAATCCTACACAGATCAAAATGCTTTATCAGCTAAGGAAGGCTAGCTAAGGAAGTCTCACATGATCACAGTGAAGGTTTCATTACAGGGCACATTTTTGGACAGGCATACCAGATGGGTTGAGCTTTTCTCAAATTCCTTCTGCAGAACCCAACACTCGCAAACAAGGCATAGTCCCCTTAGGGATATAGCTTTTCGCTGATTAGGTGACCCTTTAAATACGGATGCCAATAGCCTTCAGTGTTTCACATGCAGTTCCGACTAACTTTACGTAGATCCGCGTAGTATCACAAAGAACATTTTCTTGGTCTGAATAGGCATCATAAACAAATCCAAGCTTGAACTTAGTTCCACAATGAGTGTATACCATAGATACCTTATGACTCAACGCACATAATAGCTTCCCATTGCATCAGACTCAAACTTTCTTGCTTCATACCTCTTCTCGCTGCCATGTCAAATCAATCCGATGAGGTTCGTTTCATTCCATCAATAAATTTTAGCTTTACAACGACACCTTAATGAGCCTCGCTTTAATTAATAAAAAAAAAAAAAAAAAACTTTGTATTCCTAGACAACCTTGCCATTCCATTTGGACGTCATGCCGAGCGTCAAACAAAATTGCCTTCGAGTGATAATAGCTGGATGGCTCTTAACGACCCACACACACTCGTATCTATCTACTGTTTAATGTCTCTGTTAAGCCCCAGCATTCCCTAACTAATTGAATATATCACTGCTAGGGCGTTGATGCATCTTTAGGATTCCTTCAAACAGCCCACCATCCGGCCCCAAAAAACCCCCACCTGCTTTTGATTTTGCAATTAAATTTTCCAAGAAAAGCGGGACACACACAGATTTCAAATTGATTACCCGACAAACCCGACATTAGGGTGGTCTCCTGGATTTAACTCTCCGAAAACAAATCGTTGTTTCCTCCTACCAGCGTCAGCGTCAGCATCCAATTAGACCAACAGCTTTACACAACAAAGCCCTGACAGTTGGAGGAGTTTTATTAGCCCCCATCCCCCGTGCACATGTACACAGATACTACTTGGCAAAGCGTTTCTAATCCGTTTTCGTCGGCCGGCCGGCGTGTGCATGTGTGTGCTTCGTTTTATCACCGTTTTAGGATTTTACGATGGTCATCGATAATGGACGCCAATTAAATGTTATCTCAAAGCGATGTTTATTCAAATTAAATGCTCTTTTATGGGTGACTCTTTAGAGTATGCCAAGAGTGATGATGGGGCTATCTTCGGGGTTCCTCATGTCGTCGCCGCCGCAAGCACTGGGTGTGTAGTTATTTTATGATGCCACCATTGCTGGGGAGTATGTGTACCTTATCGCACATTTAGCCATGAATATGGATTATAATTTGAAATTTTATCGGGAGGCTTGCTTGCTACCTGTGTTTGGATGGTGTACCTCTGTACTTCTATGAGATAAGCCGTTTATAGGGGGTCGAGCTATGTATCTAAGAGGTCGTTCTCGTTAAAATGCTGTAAAAATCGGATAAGACTCTATCACGGCGCAGTTTACAGTGCTTGTGGACAAATTGCGCTTGTTAGTTCTTAACATCATGCTAAAGAATATCTGCAGCTCATACTCAAGGAGAAGAAATAAATGTTAGACATGTATGATTGTAGTCGTAATAGAGCTGAACTCACACTGAATTTTATAGTATATCCCACATCAAACAAAAATATTGACTAAGCCTGACTTAAGGGAAAGCAAAACGAAACTAATTCCGATTAGTCATGCTTCAGACAGGCAGGTCAAACAAAGAAAATGTGACTTATGTCCTAGAGAATGTAGAGGAGCTGAGTCAATCATTCACATCAAACAAAATCTTGACTAAGCCTGACTTAAGAGAAAGCAAATCGAAACTAATTCTGATTAGTCATGCTTCAGATAGGCAGGTCAACAGAGAAAATGTGACTTATGTCCTAGAGAACGTCAAGTAGGTGAGTCAATCATTCACATCAAACAAAAATCTTGACTAAGCCTGACTTAAGTGAAAGCAAAACAGAACTAATTCAGATAACTCAAGGCTCAGGCAGGCAGGCTAAGAAAAAAAATCGGGCCTATGTTCTAGAGAACATAGAGAAGGTGAGTCAATGATTCACAGCAAATAAATCTATCTTGTCGCACCTCTTCCTATGTGGCCACCAATGCAACATGTCCACACCTCTGTAGTGTAGATATATCATGTCTAAGTGAATCAGATGAATATTCCCGACAATGTGCGCTTTTCTATATCACTATACCGGATAGCATCCCCACTGAGGTTTTCAAGAAATTGTGTTGTCCACGAAACTCTCTAACAAAATCCCAATCTATGGCACCCCTAAAGCGTGGCGGAATAGCGGAATAGACAGCCTCTCCAGGAATTGGTCTTAGGACTTTCCACCGATCTTTTTTTCTGCCTTCACCCCGGTGATTGGGCAATAACCCACGAATCTGCTACTAGCTAAAGCCGGGCCGTCCGATAGGTTTCTCCCCGTCTGAGAGAAACAAAGCGATTTAACCGTCGCGGATTTGCCGCCCCTTTGTAAAGCTACCTTCCAATCCTGCCCTAAGTGCGGACTGGATCCCTCCTAACCCTGCCCTAAGTGCGGACTGGGTCACAGCAAGCCTGCCCCGAGTGCGGACTGCTACCTTCTAAGCCTGCCCTAAGTGTGGACTGGAGCCCTCCTAAGCATGCCCTAAGTGTGGGTTACAGCAAGCCTGCCTAAGTGCTGACTGCTACATTCGAAGCCTACCCTAAGTGCGGACTGGAACCCTCCTAAGCCTGCCCTAAGTGCGGACTGGGTCATCGCAAGCCTACCCTAAGTGCGGACTGCGACCTTCTAAGCCTGCCCTAAGTGCGGACTAGAACTCCTTCGAGACGACGCACCGAGCCGAGCCAGACAACAAGTCGCGTAGCCCCGGCCCGTATCAGAACCAGCCGCAGGACGACGATAGTATTAAGCTTATCATTTCTATTGTTAGGTATTAAAATTGTTAAGGAATTATAAAAAACTCTACTAGAATTGTTCCCAAGCAACTATTGTCAATAACCAATCAGAGAAATAAAGTACCTCTTTCCCAAAGTCTAGGGTGTTCCTTTGGGTTGACCCTAGGGCCGGCGAGCCCACCTGAGCCTTCGAGTAAAGATGCACTCACAAACTATGGAGGGATCAAGTTAATGTCGTACTGAGACTGTGAAAAATCGCCAATATAAGCAAAAGCCAGTTCAGTTTCGTGAGTGGCTAGCCAACGATTGACGCAATTCATATGCTTCGCACCCTCATAGAGAAATAAACAGGTTTGAGGTGAAAGTCGGGGTCCATCAAGGGTCGGCTTTCAGCCCATTGCTCTTAAACTTGGTAACGCATTTCCTCACATAAGGAACGACACTTCTGAATGCCAACCATGCAGCCTTCATATCTACCGATCTGAACGAGCTACAGGAAAACCCGAATCTCTGGATAATCATATGGTCTGCAAATAAGTACATATGTACTCGTATACATACAATACCGAGTTTATGAAATGTAACTTCACCCAAGACCAAGTAAAAGTTAGAAATAAGCTGACTAAGGAAACTGACTGCTTTAAACCTAGGATCCTACATTAACAGCGAAGGGACTATTGGATGAGGAATGCCCATGCTTGGGTTCGAGATTCTATGGTAGAGAGATGTTCAGTGGTTCGGCTAGTGCACCACAGCAAGCCTGAAGAAACGGGCCAGACTTTGGTGGGTCGGACTGGAGTCACAGCCAGACTATGGTGGGTCGGCCGGGGTGGGTAGTCCAGACTATAATGGGTCGGCTTGAAGCACAACCAGACTATGGTGGGTTGGCCGAAAGGAATGGGCTAGACTATGGTGGGTGGGCCTGGAATCACAGCGAAACTATGGAGGGTCGGCCGGAGCGGGCGTTTTAGACTACGGCGGATTTTTGCTAGAGATCATAGAAATTCATTTGGACATAATACACGGACATTTCTTTTCTGTATGATTCGCTTATACTACATGTAGGACTACCCCGACATTTTGGAGGGTTTTCTTGGAAAACCATAGGTTAAGTTAGGTAAGGATAAGTTGGCTGTCTGTGACACACTTAGACCATTATAGGTCAATTGGGATGCCATGCATTGGTTTAATGGTAGATCCATGGCATCACAAGGAGCCTTTTTTTTTTTAGGTTGCGCCATAATTTCCATAGATACATAGATACTAGTAGCCCGAGTGCTACTAGCATGCACGGTTTGCAAAGCTGAGTAATCGATTCCAGGAATACGCCTACGTACTAAACACACACCCTACACACTTCAACCACTCTCGCCGTGGTACTGCCGTTAGGTATTTCTTCGCTGGGCTGGTTAGCCATTATGCTCTAGTCTCCGAGGCCGCCTCTTGGGCTCTTCTTAGGGCTTCTGCTCTTCGCAGCGCATTCTGCACACATACTGTGTATGAGCAGATCTCCATCCACTCGCCCTCTGATCGTGTCATGTGACTTACAAGATGGACTTGGCAGGTTTGCTCTATCTTCTGCAAAGCGTCTACAGTAGAACACTGCATGCTCCGCGTCCTCCTCTTCGTTTGGACATATTGAACACAGGGGCGAACTATCGTGTCCAAATCTATGGAGGTATTTCCGGTAGCCACCGTGTCCGGACAGGAACTGTATGAGGTGGTAGTTACAGTTCCCCTCGCTCTCTCTGTCCATGATTTTATAGTGGGAATGAGCTTGTGGGTCCGCCTTTGGTAGAGCTGTCCACCTGGTTTGCCACAGCGTTGTCGATGCTGCCCTTTCCTCCTCCTTAATCCTTTTTGCCTCTTGCCGGTTCGAGAGACGTCTAAGGTATACCCTTGCATCTCTTCAGCGAGGATGTCGATTGGGACCATCCCAGCTAAAACGCAGGCTGCATCGTCGGAGATAGTTCGGAAGCCGCTGATCGCTCTGATTGCGCAGAGCCTGTGAGCTGATGATAGCTTCTTCCTGCACTCATTTGTCGCGAGTGCACCTGCCCATATCGGGGCAACGTATAGAAGTACCGAGCTGACCACTCTGGACAGCAGGATCCTGCGGGCGTATCCAGGCCCGCCGATATTCGGGAGCATTCGGGAGAGTGCTGCCTGCATCAGAGATGCTTTCTTACTAGAATACTCGATGTGGGCTTTGAAGCGCAGCCTGTTGTCGAGCATGACTCCAAAGTACTTCAATGATTCTTTGGACCTGATTCTCTGGTTTCCGACCCGGAAGCTAGCGTATTCCACTTTTTTGCGGCTAGTTATTAGGACAGCTTTGGTCTTGTAGGCAGCTAGTTCCAGACCGGTAGACTCCAGCCATTCCTTTATTCTTATAACTGCCTCATCCGTGGCAGACTCCACCTCGTGTACGTGCTTGGCTACTGTAACCACTGCGATATCGTCAGCGAAGCCAATTACTTTGACTCACTCGGGCAATGTTAGTCGCAGAACTCCGCCGTACATAATGTTCCATAGGAGAGGTCCCAGAACCGATCTTTGCGGGTCTCCCGCGGAAACACTGTAGTGCTTAACGCCATCGTCAGTATGGTATCTTAGCTTC
This sequence comes from Brachypalpus laphriformis, assembly GCA_945910035.1. NCBI lineage: Eukaryota > Metazoa > Arthropoda > Insecta > Diptera > Syrphidae > Brachypalpus > Brachypalpus laphriformis. Next base: position 13,336,350 of record OX246755.1, read on the forward strand.
CTATTGCTGAAGTAGTCCGTGACTATCCTCAGCACGTAGTATGGTGTATCCATCCTGGCCAGGGATCTCCTAATGAATGACCAGCTTGCCGAGTTGAACGCATTTTTCGCGTCGAGCGTTACTACTGCGCAGTATTTCTTCGTCCCCCATTTCCACCTTTTCCCTTGTATTGCTTCAGTTGCTATATTCACTACCGCCTTTATGGCATCGACAGTAAGCGTGATTTTCTGAAGCCGTGCAGACAGTCTGGCAAGGCTCCGTTTTCCTCCGCCACCACAAGCAGTCTGTTATAGATGATACGCTCTAGGATCTTTCCCAGCGTATCGAGCAGGCATATTGGGTGCTACGATGATGGTTGTCCGGGCGGCTTATTGCCCTTTGGAAGCAGCACTAAATGTTGCAATTTCCATGGTGTAGGGAATACCCCCTCCTCTATGCACCTTTGCATCGTTGTTAGAAAGATGTCCGGTCTCGTCTTTTTAACAGCCGCCTTGATTGCCCTATTCGGGATGCCATCCGGTCCAGGTGCTTTGCTGTCTCCGATTTTTCTGCCTGCCCCAAAGAGTTGTTCCGACGTGATTGCCGGGATATGCTCCATGCTGATCTTCCTCGTGATGGAGACCATAGTAGTTGGTTTATGGGGGAATAGGTGCTCTACTATAGTCCTTAGCATTGCCGGGCATGTAAGTTGTGGAGAACTGCTGCTTTTAAGTTTCTTCATCACCACTCTATACGCTATGCCCCAGGGGTCTAATTCGGCCTCGTCACAGAGCCGCCTAAAGCTCATTTACTTACTCTCCTTAATGGCCATTTCCAGTTCTCGCCTCGCCAATTGCCTTTGTTGGTCTAAGTGTGTCTGCATTCACAAACCACTCAGGGGCTAATTAAAACCAACCGAAGCTTTTGATTAAGCGATGGATGCTCATGGTGCCTAATGCAGCCCAATCGCCAAGATCATTAAGGAAGGGGTACATTCTTTTACGTGATAGGACTGCACATGTACGTGGGAGGTGAAGGATGGTTTCCTCCTCCTCCTTGTCCATATACATAGCTCCTATAGAGCCGTTAGAGAAGAGGCCAAGTCTTTTGGGATCTTGGTCTACAAAACAGTGTCCAGTGAGGACCCCATAACGCTGATCTGTGATGGCTTTACCTTAAACAACTTGGCGCTACGTTTCTGGTACAGCTTAGGCCAGATCTGTCTCGAAATACGATACATTGAGCCATTCACGCAACTGTGGTTGGAGTTGCTAGTAGCGTTCAGCTTAAGTGGATGCTTGCATGCAGCGAGGGGAATAACCAGAGCTTGTCTATCAGGCAGAATCCTTAGAGTTGCACCCTATCTAGCGAGCTCGTACGTTCTGCAGTTTCCCGGAATGTCCATTTGGCCTGGCACCTAGCATAGATGGATGTTGAACTGCTCTGTCATCTACGTAGGTGACAAACGCCAATTTAAGGCTGCCTTTGAAGTGAAGGACCACCATTCCAGGGACTTGATTGCTTGACTGTCTGGCAAAATGGTAATATCTCTGACAGATAATACATTACATTTTAGCCAGGACAGGGCTTCCTTAATCACCATGATTTCCGCCTGAAGAAACGCTACAATGATCTGGGAGACGGAAAGAGATGCTCAGATTGAGCCTTTTGGAGAAAACTCCACAACCCATATTTCCTTCGGTCTTAGAGTTATCTGTAATTTAGTGAACAGAACTGCCAGCAACGGTGGGAGAGTTGTCTCACTCATCCCGTTCAGGGATACTCGTACGAAAGTTTCGGTCAAATCTCAGTTTCGTCGGGTGTAGTTCGTATTACCATGGGTGACACCAGATACGTCGAAGTACATGTGCAGAACAAAGTGAGAACTCTGACATTACTCATCCATCAGTGGGACACACAACGTCAGATACAAAATTCTAACTTTCTGAACATTGAGCGATGTGGGAGCACGACATGAGTGGTTAGGAGCCAATGACTGTCTCACAATAAATTCAACAGAATCGGACGGCGCTGGCAGTAAGATGCGATTGATGGTGATTCAAAAATCGATCTTGCATTCAAATCAGATGGAATACAGACAAGATACGAGTATGAGCAACCTAATGGCAACAGTCCTTAACAGTCTTGAGGCGCAATGCCTATTTTGTGTACTGTAAGCTTGCAATGAAAGAGCATATATTCGACCTCTGTTCGTATCTGTAACGCGCCGTATAAACGACATCGTATGACCGACATCGGATATACATATGTGAAAACTGCTGAAAAGCATTTAACTCGATGGGTTGAGCGGATCTAAAGAGGGATCCCTTCCAGTTCCCGGTTGTGTAAGTCACCCCAGAGTCGCTGTATACTGACTACATTTCTTTTATTTTAATTTTTCTTAATTTAACGACTTAATCTCATGATTCTAGTCAAGTTGCACGTGCGCATCGAAACGCATTGAGTACAACAATCCAATGCAAGCTCATTGTTCTGATTGTTGTTTGCGGAAATTCTACGAACTGTAAACATCAGTAACGAACTTCAAATGAAACATGTTATAAACGTACGACAAGCACCACAGTCGCCGTCGTCTAGCATTGAATCAGAACCCAGCAATGCTCCCCGGGCAGTACACTAGGCACTTAGCTCATAGAGGTATGTTATGAAATTTGAAACCCATTTCCATGCCATTGTCACAGCGGATAGGGTGGTGGGCACTTGGGCAGTTTCCAATTCAAATAACCATTCGAGGGGGAGCGGATGTCCCCCGCGTTTGCAAATTACCGAAGTGAAAATCTTTCTACGATACAATCAGAGTTGTTTGCTCATGTATTAGATACACTTCAAGGAGTTGTGTGTTGGTTGGTTTGGTCTTGATGGTATTATAGTTCCGTCTGCGGTGGGAGGTTCATTTGCGGCATTTTGACGAACGGGCTGCTGGAAATCGGAGACGTTTCATAGCGGTGCGGGTGAATACATTTTTTTTTTGTTTCTGGAAAATATGTATATTTGCACGGAGAACGGTTTCCTTGACCGTGTGTGCGGTTTTTCTTCATGCGCCCTTCTCTATGCGGTGTAATTTCCATCCATACCAGCCCCCAACTAGAAAGACAAGACAGACAGACAGATGATGATGACGATGATGACAGTAGTATCACTGTCACTACAGTTTGTGAATGACATATTCCTGAATATTTGCGTGAATGTGTGGGTCTAGTTAATGGGCTCTATGTTGGCAACAAAGCGTCAGCGGATGTAAGTGTGGTCAATCAATGGCCTCCATATTCCGGTGTGCGAATAGCACGTGTGGTTAGACTCATTCTCCTGCCGCCTTTCATTTGTGATATTTATTGCTTCGAACTGTAAAAACCGCAAGAACCGATCTCTCTGTGTGTGAATTCAAGGGAACAAGGACATTAATTGGCTTCACTGCGATTTTAACTAATCACCATGGGAGGTGGGGAAGAAAGTGACTCATTTTCTGTGGAAGATTATGCGGTGCTATTAGGAAGGAAGATATGGCAGCAAACATTCCTGCAAATACATTTATTTATGGATTTATGTGATTTATAGAATCTGAGAGGTTAAGCTTCAGTCAGAGTTATGGTAGGAATTGGGAGCAAATGATAAAACGGATTGAGGGCAGCATATACATTGGGGAAGACCATCCTCACAAGAATTACCAATAGTCATCCGTTTAAAATCTTAATCAAACTGACTGAATACATTCAGGACAAGCTCTTGGTGTCATGCTTTTTAGCGCTTCGAAGTGCTGATTGATCGACAGAATCCTATGCTGGCTATACTGTACTCAGCATACAGCCAGCGGTTTCATAGTACACAGCCAATATTTTTTTAGGAGATGATCGGCGGGTATCTAATTTCTTACGGTCTGGTCGAAATATTGGAACCAACAACACCCAGATGGCATGCATGAACAGCACCTATTTCAGCTTAGAAAGCATTGCATTTCTCGGTAGGTTGAAATATAGATATATGTATGTCCACATCTACTGATGAGGCTCCATCTCCAGATCTGTTTGTTGGAGGAGATTTGAATGGACATGTCAGGAAATCAAACGAAGGCTATGAAGACTGCCGTGGAGGACTAGGATATGGCACCAGGAACCTTCCTGGTGAAGACATCCTAAGCATGTGCAAATCACCTGGTCTTGTCGTGTTAAATGCCATGTTCATCAAACAAAGCCGACACCTGATCACTTACAGCAGTGGTGGAGATGAAACTCAGATTGACTACCATGTGGTCGCCAGTTTCATGAAGCCTCGGGTAAAAGATTGCAAAGTGATCCTGGGAGAGGCAATCCCTCGGCAACAGCGTCTCCTGCTAACAGAAATTTTTATGAAGGAACCAAAGAAAAGCAAACAAACAAGGGTCTCTGAGAAAATCAACTGATACAATCTGGACAAAGAAAAGGATGAAGAGTGGAGAGCACAAAATATGTGTGATTCCCTACAGCGAACTTGCTTAAAGAAGGCCAAATCACTACTAGGAGCTTCAAAGGGCCACCATCAATACGCCAAAGAAATATGGTGGTGGAGTGATGAAGCTAAGAAGCTGGTAAATGAGATGAAAGCGGCTTTTAAAGCTCGGTCAAAGTGCCCCTCTATAATAGTGACGAAAAAGCTCGCCTAGAAATGGAATACAGATGTTGCAAGAAAAAAGCGAAGAAAAAGTGCGCCCAGCTTCAAGCAGAGAGTACGGAGGGCCTGTATCGGGAGCTGGAGAAAATATTTTCCCCGGTTGCTGATGCAAACCAGGCTATCCAGGAGCTGCGAAGACACAATATGAACAAGAGCGCCACTATCTTCAAAATAGCCGCCCAAAGAAGGAGGGATGCTCAGGAGATTCGTTCGCTAAAGTTCATTAACAATGCTCATGGCCAGCTTCTTGTGGATGACGAGAAAATTCTGCAGAGGTGGCGGCAGTATTGTGAAGAACTTTTAAATGAACAGTTTCCCCGGCTATACTTTCCAAGAGCCACCCCTAACTGTAAAGAAATACCTGACATTACAGTCGAAGAAGCTAGTGAGGCGGTCAAATACTCCAAAAAAGGAAAAGCGGTTGGGCCAGACGAGATGCCCTCTGAGTTCTGAAAAAAGATGGGAGACATCGGGTTCAGATGGCTCAGAACTCTCATCTCCAAATTTGTGAGAGGTGACCCAATGCCGAATCAATGGAGGGAAAGTTACCTTCTCCCTGTATACAAAGGGAAGGCTGATACGCGAAACTGTGATAACTACCGTTCAATCAAGCTGATGTCACACACCATGAAGATCGTTGAGCGGGTATTAGGTGGCCGACTGCGAAAAATAATACGGCTATCTGATGATCAGTGCGGGTTTGTCTCGGGTAAATCAACCACAGATGCAATCCAAAGTATAAGGATCATAATGGAAAAACATCGTGATTCCTTAAAGGATTTGCATATTGTATTGGTTGACTTTGAAAAGGCATTCGACAGACAACCACGAGATCTGATATGGGTGGCGCTAAGACATCGAGAGGTTCCAGAAACATATGTACAGATGATCATGGACATGTACGAAGGAGCAAAGACAAGAGTAAGATGCCCCGCTGGGGTAACCGAAGAGTTCCTGATCAAAGTCGTGGTGCACCAGGGAAGCATCTTAAGTCCTTTGCTCTTTATTACAGTCCTTGATTATCTGCTTGAAAGTAAAGTGATGGAGCCGAAGGTACATCAGTTATTCTTTGCTGACAATGGAGCCATCATAAGTGAGGATCCTACATCCCTGCAAGGAGCACTTGATGTGTGGGTGGACGCTCTGGAGGAAAATGGGTATCGCATTAGTTCAAAAAAGACAGAGTACTTATGCTGCCCGTTCTGTAATCCACTCAGGCCTATTCCAGACATTTATTTGAATGGAACAGTGCTTCCCAAGTGTGAAAAGTTCAAATACCTGGGATCTATGATAAATAGCAAAGCAACTTGTGATGACGACATCAATCATCGTGTAAGCGTAGGGTGGATGAAGTGGCGAGAAAATTCCGCTATCTTCTGTGACAGAAAAATACCACCTAAGTTAAAAGGAAGGCTCTACACCGCAGTTGTGCGTCTAACGCTCACATACGGTTCACAATGTTGGACGATGTACAAAACGTATGAGAGTAAATTAACGGCAGCTGAGATGAAGATGCTTCGCACCACAGCAGGAGTGATAAAGCTTGATCGAATAAGAAGTTCGAAGATCCGTGGAAGCTTTCACATCAAGGCAGGCCTGCCGATATTTTCTGAGGTCAAATAGGCGAACCCCACAGACGGATCAGTAGAAATGCGGTGAAGTGGGAGGGTTATGATCCCTTATTTTCGGATCGTAACATCGCTGATGAAAAGGAAGAAGACGAAGAAGAAGAGCCTTCCCCAACCCTATCTTTTTCACCTTGTAACCTTGTAACCCATACACCAAAGAAGGGTTCCTGCCTGGTAGTACAATGGATCGGATAGTCTGAGTGCTCTGGGACTTGGGTTTCCTTTCAATTAAGAAAGAAAAAATCCCATGCATTGGGCTAACTTGTTTCATTACACCGTGAAAGGCTCCCCTGACTTCCTTCTTTAGAGGTACAAGTTACCCATACCCCCAGAATGTTCAGTTCTTTTATTCCACTAAAATTGGAGTGCATGCACTCGATGAGCATTACCGATAGCAGACTGTATATACTTCGCTTGCGTTTCGACAAGCAGAGTGGTTTTTGGTACACTGGGTACAATCCCGTTCAGTTTCTCTGTGACACTTTCTGATTCTTAAGCTTATCCACGTTGCTTGGAATTCTGACAAATTTTCGATATTTTTTCAATCTAAGTTCAGATCGCAGGCCAAGATAGAAAGATAGATACCGTTGCCTATAATTTGACACCCCACTACTACAAACAGAGAGGTCAACCACTTTTCTTCGTCTGGCGTCCATAAAGGTCATCTGAGAGTAACAAGTTTCTTAGGTCAAATAAAGCATGTCTGTTTCAGTTGTCATTACTGCTGTGAGCATTTGCATCGCAGTCAATTATTAGATCTTCCCTTTAGTCCTTGTAGGCGTTCACCAGAACCTCAATATCCCTTTTGGGAAGACGCTCCACTGAATCGTACGGAAAGTATGACCACGCAGCCGGAAAGTCACACGCACTGCCTTAAGGTCTGGTATGCATATACGAGTATGTGTCCACATAACTGCCTGTATACAAGTTCTCACCATAACGCAAGACCATGTAGGTCTTGTATTCTATCTTCAGATCGTATATAGTGCAATGTGTCCATGCCTTCTAAAATTCTTCAAATCCTTCCTTCGGAGATCTAAGGTTCCTCTAGCAGAGCAGTAGCAATTGTAAAGACCTCATTATCTAGATCCATTCGACACACATCTCACTCAATTGGAATGGCGTCAGTCACTTCGCTATCCAATCTGCTACCTTCTGGAATCTATCGGTCGGATGTTCGCAGTTAAGTACATCTCCTGTACAATTAACCACCACCTCGTCTTCCATCGAGCACCAGATTGAGTGAAAAATAGTCGGGAATATCAGAACAGGTGAATGTCAGAACATTACCACTTTCTACCAGTCTGAAGTACCTTAGATCTAGCATCATGGATTACACCAGTATCATGATGTCGTTACTTGCTGATCTTAGAAGACACACTTATTTAAAAGATTCTGTCTTAACTTGTATGACCTTCACTGCTTAGGTGATGAGTGTGGGCCAAACTACAATGATGATAATAAAGATGCAGTGGATAGTGTAAGTGTTCCTTAATCGAGGTGTGCAATTTCAAACCCCAGCGGGGAACAGCAATCATCAGCCACCCGAGTAGAAAAAGGAAAACGATTAACATCGAAGTTTTTCCAACCACTGTATCAAAAAAGTTCCTGTCTCGTAGTACAATAGACCGGAGAGCCTGAGTGCTCTGAGATTCGGATAAAATAAAAATCATTTAGGTGATTCTTAAGTAAGACCTTCTTAAACGACGAATCCGTTTGTTTTCTTCGTTTAAGGAATGTAGCTAGAGTAGACTTGGTTCCCTTCTCCGCCTTCCCTAAAACTTTATACGCTTCAAATTTATCGTGTTATTTAGCTACAAACTTATATTTCATATTTTCATCAATCTTATACTCATTTAGTAATAAACTTTTCTTTTTCATTTATTTCAGGTGAGTGGCAATTTGCAATATAATGTAACAAAAGTACAGAAAGATAAGTATAAGCATTTATGAGATACATATGCATCACCATTGACCAAAGCAAACCACATGTCTGATAAACACGTTGCCATACTTAGCTTTCTTTCTTACTGTGACCACCAGCTATTAAGTCAATGTAAGATAATAGATGTTCTTAAATCATCCTGATTTCTGTGCCATTCAAGCTTTGTATTCAGAGAGCTCCATTTAGCGTCACTATCATGAATCAGTCTCATAACAAAATACCGTGAGAAACTGTACCTATTTTGCTGAAAAGAACGTTTTTTTTTTTTATTTAACTCAATATCCCCATTTTCGAAGACAGTGCTTCATCGCGCCATCGATGCTTCAAGGTTTTCAGATAAATACTCCCCCCCTTCAGACCGATTGTCTGTCGAAAGTTTTAAATATTTTACTATGCATGGATCGGCAAAGATGATTGGTGACTCAAGAGGCATTCTCAAGCTAGAAAACAGTGACCTCCCTGTTGTATAGTGCTTGGGAATTCGGACAGATTTTCGTATCCTATTCACCTAAGAATCTGAGTAACAACTCAAATATAACGGTTGCACCCTTCTTCAAAAGCTCTCAATAGATGAAACTGATCTTGTCCCACTAAGAGTTTTTTTTCATTTCTGTTGTGACAACTTGTACCTTACATTAGACTTCTGAGTGAGACGATTAATATTTGAAATCCAGAAAATAGTCAGACACTCTGACAAATATCCCAGGATGGATGCTGCCTGAAATGTTATCCAGATCTGCCGTTCAATTCCGCTTAAACTGCATTCAGGCTGAGAGGATCGCGATTGTGGTTATCAACTTTTCAAAGACTACCAACCAGCAAACCAAAACTCTGATACTAGTCATTGGCACTAAATTTTCTACCAGAATACTTGACAGAATCTAAATGATATTTATGCAGAAGCTGCGGTTCTTTCTGAAGAAACTAAAAAAAAATATATTTGACGCAACAGCTCTTTAAATGCCAGGGCCTAGCTTCTCGCAACCACTCATGTTGTGTGCGTTATATTATTTACACGAATAGAAGGGATCTACAGTTTAGTGCCGTATCCGAAGGGAAATTTGTTTTGAGAAGCTTTCTCGATACAACAATACTATCGGATGTTTGTCAGACGTTCGCGAAAGGTGGGACCGTGAAAAAACTTTTTTTTGAGTGTTTTCTGCGATTCAAACTTGGAACCTCACGCGCAGTGGGCCGGCACACTAACCACTTACGTCACGGCGTCCACTATGAAACTATGCTATAGCAATTCAGCGAATGGAACCGCTTTTGTGACGACATTTTTTTTCTCTGAATAAGCAGCATTCATGAAGAAACAAAACACGTAATCAATAACATTAGTGAAGATTAGAAGTCTAACTCCGTTCTATCTGACTCCTATGTACACAGATGGGTCAAGGACGGATTAAGGTGTAGTAAGTGAAATTTGTTCATTTATCTAGCAAATCCTTCAAGTAATGGGCGACAGTACTGGACTTATCACATGACAATATCTTCAGTTACATAGACAGTCAAGTTGTCTTCAAAGCCATAACACATCCAAAAATGACATCTAAGCAGACAGAGCAATGTTCAGATAACCTTTGAGTGACTTCTTACTCTAACCTAGCCTAACCTGATGCCACTAGACTTATACTTGTACGCGATGAGTGCCCTGTGCCTAAATGAATCCAACTTGGTGAGAAAGAGCCACATCGGCCAGCGTAATATTGCAAGGTGGGCTAATCTAGACACCACCACAGACTACCTTTCACCATCGCCGGACTTCAGCCTGGACATCAGAACAATCACCTCATCAAGGGCACACTGTGCAGACGGTAGGGCCATCATCTCGCGTAGTACTTTAGTCTTCACTGACGTGTGCAAAATAAACGAAAGAGTGGGTTCGGATATCTACTAAGCAGAACCTGATATTGCAGTATGACTTCCATCGTGCCGTGCGGTGTCTCCAGAAACATCTGGACAAAACACGACAAGGTGAAAACTAAGCTCATCCTCACTCAAAGCAGACATATCTTGGGCGCTTTTCATAGGAATCATTATCGGCCACAGCCTATTGGCGACCCACCGGAAAGGAATGCGGCTAAGTACAGATGAGGATACGGACCACTTCCTATGCAATGCCCTAGTCTCTGCATTACCAAAAAAACGGCAGTCGAAGCGTATTTCTTCAATCATTTGGGCGACCTGTCTGATAAGCAACCATCCACCATCCTGAAATTCATAACTTCTTCAGGATGGTTACGAGGAGGTCACTCCAACACCACAGAACTCTATTCGCTTTGTTTCTTTTTCTATCTTTTCAGTGCTTCAGCCAGGAAATTCCACGTCAGGGGAGCACAATGGATCCTTTTGAGATCCAATTCATGTCCTTATCTGAGTTGTTCGGTTTGCTTGTATCAACTAACCTAACCGCATTCCTTTAACTTAAGACTTTCTTTCCCGACGGCATGCTACCTTTGTTTGATAACTCCAAGGCCACAGTTCAACAGCACTACCATATTGTTCCCCACCAATTAAATTCTGCTTAAAAAATTCCAAAGACAACCGAATACACGACCTAATTCGACTGTCGTCACTGTGGCTTCTTTCGAAATCGACTCCAAAGTTCAATGGATGTATCTCTCCACATCGATATCTAAAACTCCCAATAAACAATTCATGTCGGAAGTTGTCTCTGAATTTCTCAACACCGCTAGATTAGCTGTTCGTGCGAGCACCTTACATTCAATATGTACCCACTCTCAGCTTTTCGGGGGAATCATTCTCGAACTTTAATCCCAATCAGCTGGTGGAACAATTACTGATGTCTCGTCCATATCTGATCAACCTTCGGCACATCGACTGTGTCTGTGTCAAAGTCTGTTGCAATATTTATCTGCCACTGACATGCTACTACTGACAAATGCAGCGCCAGTTGACAATCAATTTTCGTAATATATCTCAGTGTGGTGTTAATTTTGCAATTTCAAATGTGATAAACAATTTTTGCTACTAGCCCTCGTAAGTATTTGAATAGAACAGAATGGTTCTGTGTACTTTTGAAGGCGCCACAATCGTGACCGGACTAAATTACTAGAATACCCTACTTTTCTTAGATTAAATTCTTCTAGGCGAAGCTAACACCGGAAATGTCCAGAAATAAAAGAAACCTATTAATAAATAAGATACGTGTATCTATATTTAATTGTTGGATGATTGATTAAGGTCTACAGACCACGCATAAGGTAGGAATTTGAAGGACTTTCAGGTGGCCTTTGTGCTGGATAGCGCCGCTTTAATCTATAAATTCAATTTGGCGTGCGGATATCTTTAAATGTTTTGTGTGGTTCTTCTTATCTGAACCTATTTGTACCCATGAAGGGTATATCGAAAGTTATGTTCTTGGAAGGAAATTAAAAATAGTCAAACATTGGAGATTACCAGATAATCCACGGTGTGGTGTTGAATGTATCTAACTTTTTTTTAATGATTTAATTAAGAGAGATACTTGGAATGTCATGTGAGTTCTTTCGACCTCGGATTGTCGGAGATAGGACAGGCGATAGGTATCGACATGTTCTGTAATTTGACTGTTATCCGAAAAAGCTTCAGATTATGAATTTTTCAAGGTGTAACAGCCTTTTGGGACACGTTACGTTTTGAAGTGAAATCTTCTTTAGCGAGGGTAGAGTAAATTTATTCGAATGTAACGACAATTTGAACGGAACGTATAGCATAGATACACGCTCGAGTGAAACGAAAATGCGAACGGAACGTATAGCATAGATACATGCTCGAGTGTTGCTGCAGATAGATATATAGGTGTTAATGAGGTACAAGTGCACTGCGATCTTTGGCAGATCTATTGTGTCTCCTAAACTAAGACTCTAGTCGATGAAATACTCAGTCTGGAGCACTTTCTCCAGTCCAGCTGCTTGAGCGAAATGCAAGTGTGAAAGCTGCTTGAATGTAACGCAAGTGTGAACGGAAGTGTACGCTTTAGATACAGGCTAAAGTGTAACAAAAATGCAAACGGAACTATATGGCTCAGACAATGTGTTAAGGAAATGTGTAACGAAAGTGTACACAGGAAATCATAGACGCATACGTTGCTGGTTTCTAATCAATAAGCTGGCTTGTATATGTATTATACCGCATGCTACAAAACGGTATAATACATTTTTGAAAAAAGCCCATGTTACGTTACGTTTAGCAGAACACCATTGCAGCGTATTTTAATCCGAAGTTACTGCGGTTCGCCAAGCCGCTGACTGACTGGAAGCTTATACACTATCAACACGGGATATTGTTATTTACGTCGACAGTGAGGCAGCCATCAAATCCCTCGCATCTAGCACTACGAGATCTAAGGCAGTGAAAGATTGCCGTGTATCTCTTTCCGAGATAGCTGGCCAGTAAAATCTCACCCATTGCTGGGTACCAGATCACTGTGATATACCTGGTAATTTTGCAGTTCACGAGCTGGCTTGACAAGGCTCCTCTAGTACAAATAGCATAGGCATTACCGATATCGCCAACGTTTTATGTTAAGTATCTTATCCAAACCGACGACGCGGAGAAGATGGCCAATCACCGATGGCAACATCTCGGCCAATGCAACACGGCCAGACAACCTTGGCCAACACTTAGCAAATCTAGCTCCCTCGGACTCCTGAAACACAAGAGGGGAACCTTCTTCAAAATAACAAATGTTTTAACCGGACACTGTGTCATAGGAAGACATGCCCAAAGACTAATAATCCGCTATAATGACTTCTGTAGAAGCTATAGGGAAGAAGAGTAAGAAGAGACCATCAGTCACCTCCTATGCGTTCGTCCTGCGCTCGCCAACATTAGGAAGGTTACCCTGAGTCAATACTGCGTTTGCATGGCTAAAACTAACTGCTTCATACAACGAAGCAAATAGTTCCTAGAGTAAGAGGGAGACCCACCCATCGGCAGTACAATAGACCTATTCCTGGTCTTAGTGCATCCTTATCAATGGTCGATCTTAACCGACCAACCAACCAAAACCCTATCTCGAAAAACAAAAAGAACTGACGTGATTGCACACCTCGTCATGGTGTAAGGGCCTAGTAAAGGTCAGAGATTCTCGGGTAGTCTTCCTCAGATGAAATTTGAATCTAAGCTGAGGTCCTCCCTCTCTTATCCTTTCCTTTCCTATCCTTTCGTTTCCCCTCTCTCCCCTCCGGTGGGCTGGATTAAGGTGTCATTCGACCCGTGCCGGGGATCAACCAGGCTAGGAGCCCATCCCAAAAATAGCTCAGTCGCGAACGGAGCATTCGGAAACCTGGCGATATCCCGATTAACCAGCCTTATCTGGATATTGCGGATCTCTGTGCAGACGGACATTCCCTTCTCCGCTACTCATGGGAATACAATTATGAATTTAAAACAAACAAAAAACCAAATAAAATCTGAGACCGGTACTCCTTTAAAACCGTGCTGTAATACGGCGACCAAGCCTTCTACCGTAACAGCTCCTGAAGTGCTGGATAGTAAGAGGATTGTGGTATCACATGGTCCAAGTACTTCCAAAAGTCGCGTGGACCAAGTCGTAGCGCAAGCTTGCGGCATATCGCTCCCTCCAAACAAGCGTATAAAGACCGCCGGAAAGCTGGTAGGATTCTCCAACACTTTGGAAGCATTCCGGAGTGCAAGAGAACGGAAAAAATGAAAGCCATGGTGGAATGGGCCGTTAAAATCGCCGGCAACGAATTAGCTGGGACTATTGGAGACTTAATGTCGAAGCGCAATAAATAGTTGGAGGAACCCGTTTCAGATTCCAAAAGGATCAAGGTGCATAACACCAGCACTTCCTCCAAGCCGCCCAACACCATATCTAAGTCCTACAGCGAAGTTCTTAAGGGCAAGATCGTGCTGGCGGTGGTTGATAGAAGCAATCCTGACGGAACGATCGCTCCAGACAAATGGAGAATAATACCGACTAAACTTCCAACAGTTTTCGTGCAAGTCATGCAGAGAACCCTGGTCCTCCTTCTATTTGCTGCGACGGCGGATGGCATCAAGGCCATGTTAAGCTGATCGCTTGCGCCCATTAAAGGTCGTACCATATGTACAAATCGACCATAATGAAATTGGGGATGTATGGCCAGGTGCAATGCTCGAGGTTGTTGCGAGCGAAGATATCCCGAGTAGACCGAGAACTCGCGTCTGGATCCCAGCTGAGCCCTCTGACCCGGATGTAATACTCAACTAAATCCGACCTAGCAATCCGGAGTTACCCAGTTCACAACTGGAAGGTTGGCCAAGCTGGATGAGCAAAAAGGTCTTTATAGATGCGCCCTCATAGTGGTCATTAAAGAATCCCTTGCTCCTTTGGCGAAGACTGAAGGTGTGATCAACTATGATTTTGATCCAATTACCCTCAAACTTTACAAAAAGGATGAAGAGTCTGACTCGGGCAAACTTCCTCAATTCTACCGCAAATTCCCTCTCTAGTCGATGATGACATCTTGTCAGACATGGAAACGGATGACTGCTTCAATAGAATTCTTTTGAGTGAGGATGATCTGTTGGTCAGCTCCTTAGACTCGGAAGTCTTAAATTCGATCGTGGTGGAGGTTTCTCTACCTGATTGTAGCGAAAATGCTGCAGTTAGTACAGATCAACCTCCATCACTCCATTACGGCTTCTGTCAGCCTTCTTCTCCGTCTCTTCAAGGATAGGGAAGATATCGTCTTGGTCCAAGAGCATTCAGTTATGGACAACTTGGTATGTGGACTCAAGACTCCAGAATACTACTCCCTGTATACACTAGACAAAGGTAAACCCAGATCTTGTATACTGGTAAAAAGTATCCTAAAAGTAACCTTACACCCTAATTACAGCGATCGAGATACCACGGCGGCAAAGATAGAGACGTCAAGCAGGTCACATTACTTGGTATCGGCAAATCTCGCCCACGGGCATATGAACTCTCTTTTGGGTATAACCTTGAAAGACTGATCGCAGATGCAGGGAGGCAAATAACTGGTTTCATAATAGAGTGTGCCGCAAACGCTCACCACACCATATGGGGCAGTTCAGACATCAAGGAAAGGGCTGAGCTACTTTTTTTTTTTTTATAAATTGCGCATACTCAAAGGGTTATGAATACCTTTAACATGTTTACACACATTGCGGGCGTTGGAAAAGATGGATAGAGAGAGAGAGAGAGAGAGAAAGATTTTGGTGTAGTGGTTCTTGAAGCTCAGTTGTTTATGCTTCAGCTATTCTCCGGGTGTGGCGTCCAGATAACTGGGGAGATTTTTGTAATTATTGTCTTTGCTTCTGATTCACAGTATTTTTTTCCCGATAACCGATGTCAAGGGCAAATCATCCTCAACAGAGAGAACAATTTTTCCAGCCACATGACCAAGCTACTGCCAGTGTTATGCCTTCGCAGTAGTGTTCAAATGATCGTACTGACTTTATATATTTCATGAGAAATAAATAAATGCTTGCTGACATCAGGGGTCGAATCGCGTCCACTGTGAACGGATAACTCGTCACGTAATTTGTATGTATGTTGTTGGTAGATCTAGCAACAACATATATAGAAATTACGTAACGAGTTATCCGTTCACAGAGGACGCGATTCGACCCCAGGATTTGAATCATGAACCATTAGCGTGGCAATTGACGACGTTACCACTACACCATTGGCATTGATTTCATTGTAAGTACGAATCTCATTGTGTGCAATATAGGTAGGACATTCATTACCAAAAATCGACAAGAAGTGCTAGATATCACCCTTGTCTCCGACAACATCCTTCACAGGATCAAGTACTGGAAGGTCTAAGGTGAACATTCCTTCTCAGACCATCGATATCTTCAATTTAGCCTGAATATCGACCCTATATGCCTTAACCTAACCTATGGTTGGCACAATAGATTGCAGTGCCTACAACCACATGGGCGTGGTCACCAACTTGTTTTAAAATAAAAAGAAGACTCTCTATAAAACCCTGATCATCCTAGTCCTGATTCACGGAGCTGAAACATGAACTTTATTGAAAGCGGATGAAGGAATCCTTGGTCGCTTCGAGAGAGAAATTCTTCGTAAGATATTCGGTCTCGTTTGCGTTGACGGGTTTTGGAAAAGAAGATTCAATGATGAACTATATGAGTTGAACAGGGACACTGACTGTGTACTGGACGTTTGAGAAGGCTAGGATATGTAGAGCGGATGGACACCAACGTTCCGGCCCGCAGAGTCTTCGAATCTAACCCGGAGGAATGACGCAGTAGAGATCTGCATCGCCATAGGTAGCACGCACAAGTTCAATGGGACCTCGATCAATTTCGAGTGCGCAACTGGAGGCTATTAGTTAAAGACCGAGCTGAATGGAGAGAAATGTTGATTAAGGTCCAGGATCACCCCGATTTGTAGCGTCACCTAAGTAAGTAACGCCAAACCAAGCATCATTTCTGCCATGATACGCCCACCCTTGATACAATGAATGGCTTTACTGGCTTTGCCTGTGACTTCTAATCACGTCGTTCAGCTTCACTATGCTGCATGCTACTTAAATTAGCCCTTCCTGGCGCCTTCACTTCACACCTAGACTTCCCTTAGCAACAAAGACCTTCAAAGTCTCTATGGCGCCAAAAGCAAAACTACTTCAAAAATAATATCTAGATGTAAATATTAGAATTGTTTAATATTTAACACTTGTTGTCGCTTTCCAGTTATATTACTTTCTGACCTAAAAAAATCACCATAATGTTTGCTTAAACATCACATAAACATAAATTAAAAGCAAAAAAAAAAAAAAAAGATTATTAATAAAATTATCAAATAAATTAGGCTTCGCTTCATGCAAATTTCAACCCGTGACCACTGACGCACAATAGTTTATTTGCCTTAATTAAGTCAATAATTATGTTAAATAAATTCGATTAGTTTTTAAATTCTAGTTTATTTTTAAACTTTTATTTTTTTTTTTTTAATAATTTAATTTAAAATCTATTTACATATTTGTAACGCCACATAAATTTCAATTGACACAAATTTTGTCATTTCTATTTTTCGCATAACTTACACAAGTTTATGTATTATACAGTATGGGTCGAGAGTTTGTATCTGTCAGGAAAGTGCGTACTTAGAGTTCTTATAGAAAAATTTGTTCATTTGTTTGTTGTTTGTTGCCTTGACCTATGGAAAATTTTGTTAATTTTTTTTTTTTTTTTCGAAAACAAACCTTGGAATGGTAACCCATTCAATTTTGAAAACAACAACTTATGGATGCTCTTCTATTGACGGTTTCTCCATTAATGTCACATTCCATTTGAATAGCCAAACAAAAATGTATCTTTATCCGGGAGAGTATAAAACTTGTTATCCGTCATAAATCAGTCAAAATTAAAATGTCATTATCTCTGGAGAATTATGAGTTTGGGAAAACGTGTCATACGGATTTACATTTGGACACAGATTAACGGAGAAGAATGTCGAAATAAATTACAGTTTTATTTTTTTTAAAGAAGAAACTGCAAGTGACCATAAATGGAAGTGGAACGTTTTTGGGTTAACAAAATTGATAGTAATGGAAATGTGATGTAATCTTACCATTTTCAATCAATGTGCAGGTGTATAGTTTAGTCAGATTATTGTATCTATGTTGTGGGTTAGATGTCACCAGCTTGCATCTTGAAATTTAAAAGTATGATGCCTTGTGACAAAGTTGTGGGATTTCGATAAATTTCTCCTTTGAAAGTATCTACGTCGGTCTACCTATACTTTCCATATAGAAACCATCGCACTTTCGATTTGAATTGAAATTAGCTATATTGTCTCAACAACCCCATCAGTGGGATTCGAAACAATCCTTCGACTACTGCCGGTAGATCTCTATATGCAAGTGCCTGTGGCAAAAAGTGCGCTTAGAATTAATCAGTACAACGGTTGGGAATCAAGTCCAACCGGATATGCTCAGACCGTAAGTAAAGTCGCAACAACGAATGGCAGCAGTGACTATCTGCTGCCTTACCCCGACTTCAGTAAACTTCTCTCCCGTATCTTTCCAAGCAGAGAAGAATGGGATACTGAAAAAGTACTAGAAACCAAGTCTTTCTCCATCTATACAGATGGCTCGAAAATGGACATAGGCATAAGTGCGGTAGCGCTCAATATTCGAAGCTCGATCGGATTCCCTGACGACAGCAGTGTTTTCCAAGCGGAGGTTCTAGCAGTGACGACAGCTGCCAATATAGTTTCAATGATGCCAATATCACGGGAGGATATCACCATTTTCATTAATAGTCAGGCGACTATACAAACAATTTATGCCACTGAAATAAAATCGAAACTTGTTAAGAGCTGTAGCTCTTCGCGACAGCTCGCAGCACAACGTAAAACTCTGCTGGGGCCCCGGCCATCAAACTGTCGCGGGCAACGAAAAAACAGACAATTTGGCGAGAAATAGCTCTACGCCTAGAGAGCCCGAACGAGCTGACAAATTAGTCAGGACTCCACTTTGTAAACTCAGAGGAATATTAGAGCGACAGATTCTAAAGGCAGCAAACACCAGAAGGGTACTACTTCCCACCTGTGAAAAATCTCATAGACAAAGTACGATAAAAACAGAAGCAACAAACTGCTGCAAAGAGAGCACTAAAAAGATGTACTCACTGGTCACAATCTACCAAGAAGTCAAACTTTATAAAAATGAAACTAACCGATGGCGAATTGTGCAGAGGGTGCAACGACGAAGAAGTTCATGAAGATAGTCACCACTTTCTGTGTCACTGCCTGAGCCTCTGTCACCTAAGAAACAGAATTCTACGATGATAGTAGTTCCAAGACACTGAAGAGCTATCTGATGTTTCACAGTATATTCTTTACAGTTTTTCGAAGACATCAGGCTGGCTAAGAGCACCGAACAGGGATCCACAACTATAGGAAGCGACAACTCCAGACCAAGGTCACTGGAACAAAACCTGAATGAGCATCACAATAGGTCTACATAGACCTGAGTGTGATAAAGAAGACTTGACTTCTTTATCAACCCACTTACCTAACTTAGCTATGTTGTCCCTGTTTCAGTGCGGCAACATTTGAGGAACTACCATGCCGCGGAAACCACTGGACCGCCGGAGGATCGTTCACCTGGGACACATATCTACAACAGCAAAAGGCAGATAAGTCACAATAAATGGCTATCGGTGAGATCCTTGAGATGGATTGATGTATGTATTGCACTCAAGGTTCGTATTATAGTGGCCTGTATATCGCGAAGAAAAACACGCTCAGCATAGTGTGCGGCGTGATAACGAACCCAAGTGAACGCACTTGCCTGGAATGCTGAAGAACAAGCGAGCAGTTGAAACATAAAACTGTCTACATCATCACCAACGTGCTAACAGGTAGTCGAAGTTCGAAAAAAATCCAGTGAAGAGTTTATTTGAATGAAGATCAGTTCAACAGATACTTATTTACTTAGGTGGCTCTACAGTTCGGGGTGAACCTGGGCATCAACCAACAATCCTCTCCATTTAGCTCGGTCTTTAGTTAATTGCCTCCAGTTGGGCACTCCAAGTTGGTCGAGGTCCACTTGAACTTTTGTGCACCACCTACGGCGAGGAGACCCTCTACTGCGTCCCCAAAAAACAGCGATTCGCAAAATATGCTTCACTTGATTTCTGTGCTGATGTCGTTTTCAGAATTAATAGCAGAGCCAAGGTAGACAAAGTCCCTTACTACCTCGAAGTTGTAGGTGGTCATTGTCCTGTCCAATTCGTCGGTGTTGACAGCGTTCTTGTTGACAGCGTATACTTGGTTTTGTCCTCGATTATCGCTAAACCCATTTTGGCGGTGACAATCCGCTGAGATTCCAGTAATTTCAATATCGTCAGCGTATGCAAGCAGTTGTACAGACTTTTGATATATTTTGCCCCTGGTGTTTGCTTGTGAGTTCCGCACAATCCGTTCAAGTGCAATATTAAAGAAGTCACATGACAGCGCGTCACCTTGTCTAAAACGTTTTTGACATCGAAGGCTTCAGTGAAGTCATTACCGACCTTGATGGAGCAGCGAGTGTTCTCCATCGCTATCCTGAACAAACGAATAAGTTTTGCAGGGATGTCAAAACTAGACATGGCTCTATGTAGCTCTTCTCTATAGAAGCAGTCATGGGCAGCCTTAAAATCGATAAAGAGATGATGAGAATCGATTTGGACTTCTTGTGTTTTCTCCAGAATCTGTCGATCGATGGTGGACTTTCCTGGTCTGAAACCGCACTAATAGGGCCCAATCAGGCTGTTGATAAAAGGTTTCAGACGTTCACACAATATCGCAGAAAAGATCTTGTATTCGTTGTTGATGAGACTGATGCCTGCCTCTATAATTGGCGCAATTGAGGGGTCACCTTTCTTGTTCTCGGAAAGCTGATATTCCATTCATCAGGCATACATTCGTCTGACTAAATCTTTGAGATCAGTTGGTGTATGCTCTCTGCCAATTCATCACCAGCTGCCTTGAAAAGTTCGGCCTGCATTAAATGGAGTAGTTCTTATGGCTGCAAGGCATTTACAACGCTTTTTTGTCCTGCCTTTATGCAGACAGCACAATAAGACTTCTATGTCTTCCATGCCTAGTTCAAGTATCTTTTTGGCCTTTCTTTTGTTGGGATAGGAAACGCTCGACTGGAGCACTCAGACGCAACTGGTACATTGTACTACTAGAGATGAAACCCCGGCTTACCAATTTTATTGGAATTTTCTTGTATTTCTAAGAAAGTAAAGCAAGCACTTCAGTGATGAGGAGCTTAGAGTACCAGTAGTCACCATATCAGCACCGAGGATCTGTCACCTGATTCGAGCAAAGGTCGGACACTCGCAGAGATAATGTTCCGCAGTGTCGTCGCTCTCTCCACAAGCGTCGTAGATTGTAGTGTCACTCAAGCCCATCACGTTAAGGTGCTTGGCGAAAACGACCTGTCAAGACACCAATAAGTTGTCAAGATACCAATAAGTTGTCTGCAGTCTTTTCTGCTAAGAGACAGCAAGAGTGCCGCTAATTTCTTACAGACGTCCGGGAGCATTCGTTTAGTCAGCCTACATCCTGAATAGCCACACACAATTGTGTTCGTCAAAAACTCAATCGTCAATGTAAGCCGTAACTGAGGACCCAGGGAAACCCAACGCGGGTTCAGGACCTGAGATAGCCTCTTCTGAGCCTTGTTTGGCATTCTTAACGGAGATCTCGTTGCCCAGGATCCCAGTGTGACCTTTGACATAATAATTTGTTAGCCTTACTTTAGTTGGAGTTGCTTAACCTTTTCGCTATTCTTAGGCCCTTAGAGTTGGCCAATTGTTCAACCAGGCTGTCGATTTCCTATTTTTGAGTGACTAGGTGTACCCCAAAACAGGATTTGGGACAAACAAATGGGCAACAGACATTCGTTATCCCCAGTCAGCCTGCCTGTTAATTTTTGTTTAAGTCTTCATAGAATGGGATCTAGGTCACAGTGACATTGTATATTGATTCAGGGTTTTCAAGAAGATTGAGACAGTCCCACGCAAGCTTCGACCCTATTGCCCTAAGAGTAACCTGATTGTCTGGAAAGATATACGATATATGCATGCGGGCTCATTCGAGTCTTTTCTGCATGCACCCCCGTACTCATAATTCAATTTCCTTCAGTTCTCAATGTGTGGTATTTACCCATGACCACCTTCGCTCTTTTCAGATTTTTGGCATTTGGAATCCTAGGTATTGGTTCAACATATGAAAAAAACCTAAAAGCACTGAGCAGAGTATTTTTTTTTCTTTTTCGCACAACAAGACCAAGTGTGGCTAAGGCCTACGTAATAGGAACTAGAATGACTGATCGAACATGGGGTATCCTAAGTCCTATGACCGGGGTTAAGCCGGGGAATTTCTTAGGCTAGACTGGTCACAATTAAGAACACATGAGGAATACTGTCTTCTGAAAAAGGTTACCAGAAGACTAGGATTTATAGACTCGCACCTGTGTATAGAGACAAGCTATACAGAGCCATGACAAGTTCCTTCACTGGTACAGTACGAGGAGAACATGTAAGGGCGAAACGCTCCGCATGAATATTAATGACATAATGTCTCGTGCGTCCAAGCAACTAAACTTAAATCGGAGGAGTCTCTTCCTATCATAGCCCACCATGACTTTTATGAAAAGCTAAAAGGTACCTTCACAAAGGGTTCAGCCTGAGAAATTTGCAATGCCGAGTCCTTTCCTTGCAAGTTCACCCGTTCTTGCATTAACTGGGATATCTACATACTCTGATAGATATTTCATTTCGATGCCGCTGGAGTCCTTAACTGCTGCCTGACTATCAAAGACCTTGACTTATGACGTGGGAAGAGTATCTGCTCTCCAACTGGTAGTAGGACCATCTGTTCTGAGCACGTGCTTCTTTTTTATTAATATCTCGGAACTGGACTGGCATATTGCAAGGACAAGTCGAGACGAATGCAGGGCAGCACCTAGAATGTTTGTGATGTCAGTTCCGAACAAACTCAGGATAACCCCATTAGAATCAACGTATCTGTTTTAACTTCTTTGAAATCTTTCGCCTTATACTCGTACTTCATCTATTGAAGTTGTATAGTGTAATAAAATTTGGTCTTCGCCATGTTTAGAGAGGAATAATTACATTAAATTCATTCATTGACGGTACAACTCAATTTCCATTGTGCGTCTCCTCCCAGTAATTCACTTTTATTGCCACACATCTGCGTATTGTATCAAGTACTATTATTATCCTTACAGCATTAGGTTCCTTTCTCAATAAATCCAGCGTGACAGCTCTTACGGGACACACCCCCTTATCCAATGAATAACATTTTGCAACAATCAACCTGCATAACCATACCGAATGTGTATTACAATTTTTTTTTTTTTTTTTTATCCCCGGATATCCTTCCTGGCCATGTGTGGTTTCCTTCTTTCTTTTTTTTGACAATCGATCGCACCACATACTATACTTATACATACCAGCAATGGGACAACCCTCATCGATTAAGAGGAGGAACCCGATGACTGCTAAAACCACATTCACCAGACCAGAATAGGGTACTTCATCGAGAGCTGAAGTGTGAAATTTCGTCTGATTGACACTTAACACACATAAAATTCCAACAAAGGATCAATAATAGAGTCCACTCTATGCTTACAATCTCTCTCCTTTTCAGCCAGTGTACGTATCCCTTGTAATCTCATATAAAAATGCACTCAACAGCACTCAGAGAAAGTGTGCTGTCTTTTAGCACACAATGGAGATTAGTAACAATTGCTACCGATTATCCACCCACGAATCCTTTTTATCCTGACAACATAAACGGCTGCCAATGTCCATGTCAATCTGAGGAAAGAGGGTCCTCCTTATGTTTAAATGGACGTTAATCTGATTAGTTCGATGTCAACAAAGTAGATGGTAGCTCTCAATCGGATTGAGGAGGAACCCTATAAGGAAGGTGGCTATGGCTACCCATTAAGGATGTGATTTATGCGATTTGTAGTCGGATGTCAATTGGACATTAGGTGGGATTGTCGAAGCAATTAAGCGAAGGAATATCGTGGCAATTTAGACTCCGTTTAGTAACGAGTAACCGTTACGTCGAATAAGGCTGCTTTGTCCCAAGGTCTTAGGTGAAAAACTGGTCCATCGAGGTCATTTTCTTGTTCTCCTTGGTGAAATGTAGAAAAATGAAACTACAGCTAGAGACGATATCGCGACCCAAGATGTAAAACCCGTCATATCCTTGTTTTCGAGAAGACAGTTGCCATTTTGTAAGAAGAAACATTGCTTCGATTCAGGATTGCCACCGAAAAATGAACAAATATCACGCAAAGAAGTTATCACCGACTTCAACCTTCCTTTTAGTCTCAGATATCCCGTTCCTTGGACCTTGCTGTGGGATAGCCCCGCACAAAATACGGGAAGAACGGAGAAAAGGAGAATAGAGCTTATGGGTTAAGTATTAGGATGATATTGCTCAATTGAGACGGGCAAAACCAAGTATATGCTATCAACAAGAAGGGACAATCAACACCGACAAATTGGACGGAACGTCACAGTGGGCAACTATACGGATTCCGGGGGCTAGCAAAATAATGAAACTGTTTGGAAGAAATTTGAGGGTTGCGAGTTGGAACGTTGGAAGCTTGACCGGTTGAAGTTACGAGCTGGAGGAGATGATGAATAGAAGGCGGGAGGACATCTTGTGTTTCGAAGAGACACCGGAAATCGGGTGCGTTTCATGGACGTTAGAACAAAAGATAACAAGATGTTCTACTACGGAACGGAAAAGGCTAAGAACGAAATCGGTATCATCCTTGCGGCAGAGCTACTTGGTAACGTCTTGAGCATTTCGAAGTCCAGCGACCGTCTGATGTCTCTCAAACTAATAATACAAGGAGAGGTGTGGAATATTGTCAGTGCATATGCTCCCCAAAATGGGTGCAATCAGAGAGATAAAGATACATTTTGGATAGATTTCCACAACCTCCTTAAGAACATCCCAAAGGAAGAGTTTCTGTTTGTTGGAGGAGATTTGAATGGACATGTCGGGAAGTCAAACGAAGACTATGAAGACTACCATGGAGGACTAGGATATGGCACCAGGAACCTTTCTGGTGAAGACATCCTAAGCATGTGCAAATCACACAGTCTTATCGTGTTAAATTCTATGTTCATTAAACAAAGCCCACACCTGATCACTTACAGCAGTGGTGGAGATGAAACTCAGATTGACTACCATTTGATTGTCAGTTTCATGAAGCCTCGGGTAAAAGATTGCAAAGTGATCCTGAGAGAGGCAACCGCTCGGCAACACCGTCTCTTGCTAACAGAAATTTTTATGAAAACACCGGGAAGTTACCTTCTCCCTGTATACAAAGGGAAGAGTGATACGCGAAACTGTGATAGCTACCGTTCGATCAAGCTGATGTCACACACCATGAAGATCGTTAAACGGGTATTAGGTGGCCGATTGCGAAAAATAATACGGCTATCTGATGATCAGTGCGGTTTTGTCTCGGGTAAATCAACCACAGATGCAATCCAAAGTATAAGGATCATAATGGAAAAACATCGTGATTCCTTAAGGGATTTGCATATTGTATTGATGGACTTTGAAAGGGCATCCGACAGACAACTACGAGATCTGATATGGGTGGCGCTAAGGCATCGAAGGGTTCCAGAAACCTATGTACAGATGATCATGGACATGTACGAGGGAGCAAAGACAAGAGTAAGATGCCCCGCTGGAGTAGCCGAAGAGTTCCCAATCAATGTCGGGGTGCACCAGGGAAGTGTCTTAAATCCTTTGCTCTTTATTACAGTCCCTGATTATCTGCTTGAAGGTAAAGTGATGGACCCCAAGGTACATCAGTTATTCTTTGCTGACGATGGAGCCATCATAAGTGAGGATCCTACATCGCTGCAACGAGCACTTGATGTGTGGGTAGACGCTCTGGAGGGAAATGGGTATCGCATTAGTTCAAAAAAGACAAAGTACTTGTGCTGCCCGTTCTCTGATCCACTCAGGCCTATTTCAAACATTTATTTGAGTGGAACAGTGCTTCCCAAGTGCGGAAAGTTTAGATATCTAGGATCTATGATCAATAGCAAAGCAACCTGTGATGACGACATCAATCATCGCGTAAGCGTAGGGTGGATGAAGTTGGCGAGAAAGTTCCGCTATCTTCTGTGACAGAAAAATGCCACCTAAATTGAAAGGAAGGCTCTATACCGCAGTTGTGCGTCCAGCGCTCACATACGGTTCACACTGTTGGACGATGTACAAAAGGTATGAGAGTAAATTAACGGCAGCTGAGATGAAAATGCTTCGCATGACAGCAGGAGTGACAAAGCTTGATCGAATAAGAAGTTCGAAGATCCGTGGAAGCTTTCACATCAAGGAAACCATCGTACAAAAAATAGAGCGTGATCGGCTCAGCTGGTATTGCCACGTTCAAGGAAGAGATCATTTGAACCCCGTTAAAAAGGCAATATCAATGCACGTTCCAAAGACACCGCGATGTAGGAAAGGCAGGCCTATAAGCGCCTGGATCAGACAAATGCGACGACATCGGCATTTTATTGGCCTCAGTAACCGAGTGATCCAAAAAAGGCAGGCCTGGCGATATTTTTTCAGGTCAAATAGGCGCACCCCACAGGCGGATCAGTAGAAATGCGGTGAAGTGGTAGGGTTGTGATCCCTTGTTTTCGGATCATAACCTCGCTGATAAAAAGGAAGAAGAAGTCACAGTGAGCAACTACAACTTCGAGGTAGTAACGGACATTATCTTCATTGGCTCTGCTATTGATTATCAAAACGACACCAGCGCAGGAATCAAGCGAAGAATAATTCTTGACAATCGCTGTTGTTTTTTGGGTTAATAAGGAATTCAACAGGAAAGCCCTATCTCGGACAAGTAAGGAGACTCCGTATAGGCCTCTTATCATCCCAGTCCTGGTTTACAGCACTAAAACATGGACCTTACGGAAAGCCGTTGAATATGCTTTGACGGATTTTGAAGAAGAAGATTCAATGACGAACTATACGAGCTGTACACCGACATTGACTGCGTATTGGGCGTTAGAGATGCCTAGGATATGTAGATTGGATGGACACCAACACTCCGGCCTAAAGAGTCTTCGAATCTAATTCGAAGGGACGACGCAATAGAGGGCCTACTCACTGTAGGTGGCGCGCACAAGTTCATGGGGACCTAGACCAACTTGGAGTGCCCAACTGGAGGAAATTAGTTAAAGATCGAGCTGAATGGAGAGGACTGTTTGTTGAGGCCCAGATTCGCCCCAAACTGTAGCGCCACCTAAATAAGTAAGTAAGCCCACTGGACATTTGGAACATGGAACTTGGGCCTCTTATTAGATCTATGAAAAGCCTAAGTCCAGCTCGCTGTCCATCAGCACAGTAGATTTGAGAGGTCGCGCTGGGTATCGAAAGCCTCAGTACAGTATAGTATATGGTAAGGGCTATCTTTCGGCACATAAAGCATATTAATAGATCTGAAATGACGTCTGTATCCATTCTAGATAGCCAGTCATTACTTAAATGAGACAATTTATATACTTAAGACAGAATTGTTATGCATAGATACTGCACGAAATGCGTCAATTTATCTCAGTGCTCACCCCAATATACTCACATAGAAATGGATACAATTTGTATAAATAGAATCTGAAGATGCCATTTCAAAACCATAAATATTTATAGTCAAAGTTTAATCGTAGATACAAGTAATAATAAAGAAAAAGAATCCCACCGATATGCCGCAACATTCCACAATAATTCACATCGACGACAAAAAAAAAAAAACCGAAAAAAATGCGCCCGTCTTTGGGGCATTCCATTCTATATATTTCTATGGGAAAATGCCAGCCAGCACCAAACTTTTGGATGCAATTCTCCGTTGCTCCAGATTAGCATTAAATATGATAATCCCTAAAGTTCTATCTGGGCGGGTCTCTGGATCTATCGCGCTCGCGCAATAAACGCCTTACCATCTCTCCGTTGACAGACGACAAACAACTGTCAATTTGAATTATAACGTAATTAAATTAACATGCTACTTTTAATATGGAAATCTATCGCTCAGATCGCCTAAATCTAAACACAGAGCGACAGAGAGAGAGGGAGAAAAGGCAGATGCGTTGCATTTAAACAGGTGGTAATGAGCGAACGCAACATGATTTTCAGCCTTTGACGTGTATCTTTCGGGATTGACCCTGCGACTAGATGTATCTATGCTGGTTATCATTTTTTTTTTTTTTTTTTTTTCAACTCTCCACCAAGAACCTAACGAACAGTGCTGCACGTTTTCGGGCTCTGAAAACAAATCTATCTATCATTAGGTGGGTATATGCTTATTTTTTTTTTTTTTTTCTGAGGGGATATCTACTTTTATATCTGTAAGCTCTGCTGTGCGATAGAAGCACACACATTTTCCACTGAAAGATAAATATCGACAAAGAATTAAAATTAAACGGCAATAAATTTTCGATTTTTTCCTCCACTTCTTGTAGTTTTTTTGTTTTTTTTTTTTTTTTTGATTTTCGAAATTATTATCTAATTTGAGTGATTTATTTGAGGTGGTCTCTCCCTGTAGTATCTACTCTAGAAACGAAACGTTCAACTCCTTCATAGGCATACCATGGTCGCATGGTTTTTATGGAAGTGGTAAGTTTTTAATAATTATCGTTGATTACATTTGGAGATTTGTCTTTCTTTGGATGAGGAGGCGGTCGGTGGGTACTTGTTTGTGTAGCGCCTCACCTTATTTGGATATGCACGGGGTATCTGTGAGTGTTGGCAGCGGGCTTAAGGGGGTAATTTATTATTGGGATTTGTCATTTGTATCTTTTGTTTATGAAGACGACAAAAAAACAAAACAAAACAAAAAATACGGACGTCAAATAAGACTTTTTTGTGATGAAGGAGACAACACCTTTGTCAAAATTAAAACGACGAATTTATTGCAGATACATTTGCTTTTGTCGTTTACGGCTTAATTTTTGGAAAGAATTTCGCAACCTGGTATCGAACGATGAAATTAGAAATTCAAATTTAATTTACAAGTGCCAGATGATGATCATGGCAGGCGGTTGTTGGTTTTCGAGTTCGGGTTTGATGGAAGGTATGACAGGCGAGGGGGCTTCGAAATAGAGTCATTTGAGGCGGAAAGACTTGTTTTCCGGTTGTACTATTGAACAGAGGCGCACTTAAAGGGGATTTGATGTTTTTATTTGGAATGGCAGTGGCACGAGTTTTGGGAATTTCCCATAATTGAGGCATTAGAGTGTACAAAGTCCGGTGATTTGGTAGTTTGACATAGTAAGAGGTGGGTTATGTAGATTTACTCTTTTATGAGTCAGTCTTAGTTTGGATTAGATAGCATTGACATGGATGAAAGGAGCTGAAGTGAGTTCGGTTGTCAAAGACGATTGCTTTCCTTCCCTATATTCTTTCACTTGATGTCCATTCATTCATCAGGTTGTAGTCATGTTTTGTGATGATTTCGAAGGCCGAAATGACTATAAGGTTCGTCGTTGTATCTTATCTGCAAATAGATAGCTACTATGCTATTCACATAAGAGGCATACGAGGCTTCAGATCAGGCATGCCTATGCATCCCATGGAACCCATTGTGATCATCACGAATCAGATACATTTTTACGGAAGCAATTGACAGCCAAATATGAAAGTGCCTAATCTATTCAAGTGCACGATGCAAATGCGTTGCTGGAATTGCAAGAAAAATATGTACAATACTATGTGAGTCTGGATAAAACACACGTTCTATCGGAAGGTAGGTAGAATCCATTGGAATTGCCTTAAAGTTCTAAATCTACAGCTGATGCATGGAAAGCATTAGAACATTCATGTTATGCTATGATAAGAGGGTATAGAGTGGTAAGTTCAGATGAGACTCAACAACCACTGCGGCTTAAGAATACAAATACAAATATTTGGCGCAACAGCTCTTTAAAGTGTCAGGGCCTAGCTTCTCGCAACCACTCATGTTGTGTGCGTTATATTTTTCACACGAATGGAAGGGACCTACAGTTTAATGCCGTATCCGAACGGCGATTTGAGAAGCTTTTTCGAGACAACACTACTCTCGGATGTTTGTCAGACGCTCGCGAGTGGTGGGACCGTGAAAAAACTTTTTGGTGTTTTCTGGGATTCGAACTTGGAACCTCACGCGTAGTGATCCAACACACTAACCACTTACGCCACGGCGCCCACTGCGGCTTAAGAAGCTCTTTTTTTTCCCCTCAAACTGTAAGGATGTGCCATATTATTACAAGAGATCCAGACCATGCACTATGAAGAAACCTTCGCGCCGCTTCGAGAGCCAGTTTCCTATAGTTTTCAGTTTCCTCCAGTTTGAATTTCTCGAATAATTCATGAATGGCAGGTGCATCCACTTCGAGTCACGGTCTGGTGTGATATGTCGACTAAAAAGGTCATAGGGTTCTATTTCTTTAAAAACGCAAATGGGGATCCAGTAATGGTGAATGGGATCGAAAGCATCTTACATCCACAGTTGGATCATCTATCCCGTGCTTATATGTGATATCAACAAATCAGCTCATTCTCGTACAGCCAGAGAATCGATGACTATTCTTCGAGAAATGTTTCTAGGGCGTACTATAAAACAAAAAAAAAAAAAATGTAGACATTGGTTGGCCGGGTCGTTCTCCGGATTTGATAGCTCCAGACTCCTTCCTATACTTACTTACTTACTTAGATGGCACTACAGTCCGGGGTGGACCTGGGCCTCAACCAACAAACTTCTCCAGCCAGCAGATGCACACGCCAAGTTAGTTGAGGTCCCCCTCCATTTGTTTGTGCCACCTACCGCGAGGTCGTCCTCCACTGCGCCGTCCGTCTGGGGTGGATTCGAAAACTTTCTTAGCGGGAAGGTTGGGCTCCATCTGCTCTAAATGACCCAGCCATCTTAGTCGCTGTATGTGAACTCTTCTGGCTAAGTCGATGTCCATGTACAGGCCGTATAGTTCGGCATTGTACCTTCTCCTCCACTCACCGTCTATGCAGACGGGACCAAAGATCGCTCGAAGAACTTTTCTCTCGAAATAACCAAGGACATCCTCATCCGGTTTTGTCAAAGCCCGTGCCTCTGCGCCATACAGCAGGACTGGGATGATTAATGTCTTATAAAGAGTTACCTTAGTAGTTCGAGATAGGGCTTTGCTACTCAATTGCCGTTTAAGCCCATAGAAACAACGATTGGCAAGAGTAATTCTCCGTGCGATCTCCCTACTGATGTCATTTGCGGAGCTGACCATAGAGCCTAAGTAGACAAAATCCTTTACTACCTCAAAATTATATCTGTCTATTGTGGCGTTCTGTCCAAGACGCCGATGTTGGATGTCCTTTTTTGAAGACAGCATATATTTTGTTTTGCTTTCATTGACCGCTAGACCCATCTTTGCTGCCTCGATCTCAATACTCGTAAATGCCCCATTGACGGCCCGCTGAGTTCTTCCGATTATGTCAATGTCATCGGCATAAGCGAGTAGTTGTACAAACTTGAAGAAGATTGTACCTCCGGAGTTGGCTTATGAGTTTCGAACAATTCTCTCAAGTACTATGTTAAAGAGATCGCATGATAGCGCGTCACCTTGTCTAAGACCTTTCCTGACATCGAACGGTTCGGTGATGTTCTTACCGACTTTGGTGGAGCAGCGAGAGTTCTCCTTCGTCATTCTGCACAAACGGACGAGCTTGGCAGGGATGCCAAGACTAGACATTGCTCTGTATAACTCGTCTCTATACACGCTATCATAGGCAACTTTGAAATCGATGAAAAGTAGTGTGAATATTTGGTCAATGGTGGACTTTCCAGGCCTGAAACCGCACTGACAAGGACCTATCAGGTTGTTGACGATTAGTTTTAGGCGTTCACATAATACGGCAGACAGGATTTTATATGCGATGTTGAGGAGACTTATACCTCTGTAGTTCAGAGGGTCTCCTTTCTTCAGGATCGGGCAAACGATGCTGAGGTTCCATTCATCGGGCATACTTTCGTCCGACCAGATTTTACAGATGAGCTGGTGCATGCTCCTTACCAACTCATCTCCTCCTGCCTTGAAAAGTTCAGCAGCAAGGCCGTCGACTCCAGCAGCTTTGTTGGATTTGAGTTTAGATATCGCTATCCTCACTTCATTCTGATCTTGTTGACGGGAGTCTTGACTGCCATCGTCACTGTTGAATGGCTCATTCTGCCTGACAGCGGAATATTGGTCATCATCGCCGTTTAACAGTCTGCAGAAGTGTTCCTTCCATATCCTCAGCACAGACTGCGATTCTACTACTATATTGCCATTTCCGTCCATGCAGGCTTCTGTCTTGGCTTTGAAACCCTGGCATGTTCTTTTTACCCTTTGGTAAAATTTTCGAACATCATTCCTGCAATAAAGTCTCTCAATTTTCTCGATCGAGCGCTTCTCATGCTCCTTTTTCTTCTTTCTGAGAAGTCGATGTTCCTCTTTTCTCCTGCGCACCATGCAGCGCCGCTTTGTACGCCTCTTGTTTAGCTGCATGTGATTGCCGGCATTCCTTGTCAAACCAGAGGTTTCGTTGTGATAGCCGAGAGAAACCCAGTACATCAGAGGCGGCATCTCTGATGGCTTGTTAGCAACGCTGCCACTGGTCTTCCGCATTTGCTGCTGGCGGCATAGGACTAAGTTTAAGATTAGAAGAAACTCGATTGGCAAAGGTTCTGGCGGTCTCTTGCGATTGTAGCTTTTCGACGTCAAATTTCCTCACAATATTTCGTTGATTTCGCTTCGTTCTGGATGTCCGCATCCGTACCTTGGCTACAACTAGGTAGTGATCCGAGTCCACGTTGGCTCCTCGGAAAGTCCGGACACCCAGAATACTGGAAGAGTGCCTTGCGTCGATCGCAATGCAGTCGATTTGGTTGACAGTTTTTTCGATCAAAGGAGAGCCATGTTCCTTTGTGAATATCGGGACGTGGGAACCGCGTACTAGCTACGACAAAGTTTCGCCCCGCAGCAAAGTCGATTAGCCTGAGTCCGTTATCGGATATGATGTCGTGCAGGCTGTGCTTTCCGACCACACTACTAAAGACGTCTTCTCTTCCTAGCTTTGCGTTAAAATCACCTAGGATAATTTTAAAGGCGTGGCAAGGGCATTGCTCATACGTATTGTCCAAGAGCTGGTAGAAGTCATCCTTTGTCGCGTCGTCCTTCTCCTCGTGAGGGGCGTGAAGCATATTAGGCTAATGTTGGCAAATTTAGCCTTGATACGGATGGTCATGAGGCGCTCGTTCACATGCCGGAAACTCAAGACGTCTTGCCTAAGTCTGCCTCCAATGACAAATCCGCACCCGAATAGACGCTGTCCTTGTTGTCTGTAGCAATCGCCGTAGTAGATGTCGCAGTTTTTCATACTCCTTTTGCCCGGCCCATCCCATCGCACTTCTTGGATGGCGGTAATGTCTGCTTTGAGACACTCTATGGCCTCCGCAAGTTGTTCGGCTGCACGTGGTTTCTAGAGGGACCTAACATTCCATGTGCAGACACGAAGATCGTTGTCCTTTTTACGTTTGCTTGGGTCGTCAACAGTAAGATCACCCGTATCCGAGGCTGTTGGTTGCTTCGTAACCAAAGGTTCTTTACGTGGTAGGGAAGTTAATACGATGGCACAACCCCCAACCTGGAGGGCCAGATCCTTTTTTTTTGTGTACCCCTAGGACAAGAGGCCGGATACACCGATATTAGTAACCCACTTCGGGGATATGAGCGCTGCCGTTGGCCCATTAAGGGTTCATCCGCCACCATCTCTTTTTCAATACCCTGACGTACTATACTATCTGTACTATATACTATATACTATACTATCCTTACAGACCTCAGCTCCAAATATGTCGAAGTAGTTCCGGTAAGGTATCCGCTGGTCTGTAGACGTCACCGTTGATTCCATCGAGATAATTCATCCGCCGCACGTCCTCCTTCTGAGGAGCTCTTACTAGACTTCTGAGACGCATATTTCAGCCGATCAGGTCAACAAGAGATGCCTCGTCCGGTTAAACATATGCGCGCTGAAGTTCACCCAGATGTGCTTACGCAGGTCTGAGTGTTCAGCTGCACACATATCGTCAGACTCAGGATACGCTCATCGTTAGTTCACTATCAGATAGCTATCCAGCGGGCACCGCGTGGAGGTGGTGATGCGATTTTTGCTTACCTTAGGCCCTTGAATTTGGGCCAGTACTCTTCATGACGATCAGCTTCCCGTTGTTTTATTTTGAGGTTTATGCTACTCCGTGTAACTCCAAAATAGGGTTCAGGACCGAATAGTGGGCGACTGGCGCCTCTTCTCGCTAAGCACTGCCCCCGTTTATTGCCCTCGAAACCTTCGTGTGGTCCTTTATTCCACATGCACCCTCCAAAACTATGCGCCACTAGCTTAAAACTTGTAGACAGGCAAAGCCAAATATTTGGCTCTCATTCTGGATAAAAAACTTAGCTGGAAGCCCAATATCTTAGAACTAGTGAAGAAAGCCACTACAGCTTTGTACTGCTGCAAGAAAGCAATAGGAAATAAATGGGGACTAGAGCCACAACTTATATACTGGCTCTATGTATCCATAATCAGATCCATACTAACGTATGCTGTGATCGTCTGGTGGGCGGCTTTGGAGAAAGCTATACACTTAAACTCACTTGGCCGTATGCATAGGAGAGCCTGCCGGTGCATCAGCGGAGCAATAAAAACAACTCCAACAGCAGCTCTAGACATTCTTTTACACTTGCCTCGTCTGACGTGTGCAGCCACCTGCCATATCCGAGTGGTCCAGTTTAGGTACTGGACACTCCTCTATTCTCAATACTCTTGAATTCCTTCCACAAGAAACCGACTATGCACTTCCACAACTTCTGTTTGATAAAAACTTTAAACTTTAAAACCCGCATCCCTTCAGACTTGAATGGGAGCTAGGGAGCTAGGGACACAAGAGGGATCCATTTGTTTCTACACAGATGGATCCAAAACAGAGTCCGAAGTGGGGGGAGGTGTCTCCTCACAAGAACTAAACATTAATATCCCATTTCGCATCCCTAATCATTGTAGCGTTTTCCAGCCGGAGATCATGGCAATTAAAGAAGCCTTGTCGTGGCTGAAGTACAGTGTGATATGGCTGGATATTACTACCTTTACTGACAATCAAACTACGATCAAGTCCCTGGAATCTATTGCCTTCAACTCAAAAACAGCCCTTAATTGTCAGTTGTCTCTTAACGAAATGGCCAAACAGTTCAAGATTCGCTTTATTTGGTTGCCGGGGCACAGGGACATTCCAGGGAACTACTCGGCCGATGAACTCGCCAGGCAGGGCACTTGCCTGCCGATTTCGTCAAGCAAGATGAATATCGGCATGCCTCTCGCTACAGTGAAGCTGGTACCTGAGCCCAACACAACTAGCCCAACCCGGCGAACTCCACAGGCGGATCAGTAAAAATTCGGTAAGTGCGAGGTGATCCCTTGTTTTCGGATCATAACCTCGCCGAAATAGGTAGAAGAAGAAGAACTAGCGCGACCAATCGCCGGTGAGATAGCGGCACTACGTGCCCCATTACTAGACAGTTCTGGCTTGAGTTTTTTTTTTATAATTTGCCCGCACTCAAAGGGTTATGAATACCTTTTAACATGTTTACGCACAATGCGGGCGTTGGAAGGGATAGATAGAGAGAGAGAGAACGATTTTTGATGTAGTGTTTTTGAAGCTCAATTGCTTGTGCTTCAAAGATTCTCCGTGGGTGGCGTTCAGATGACTAAGGAGAATTTGTTTATTTTTTGTCTTTGCTTCTGATTCACAGTACTTTTTTCCTAGTAACCGATGTGAAGAGCAAATCACCATTAACAGAGCGAACAATTTTTCCAGCCACATGACCAAGCTACTGCCAGTGTTATGTATTCGCATTAGTGTTAACACAAGCTTTCGCAAATGATCGGACTGACTTTATATATTTCATGAGAAATAAATAGATGCCTGCTGGCATCAGGATTTGAACCATGAACCATTAGCGTGGCAATTGACGACCTTACCACTACACCATTGCCACCCCTTAAGCTGGATCAGAAACGCTCCAGCTGCCTTATTGGGCTTACAAGGTGGCTCATCGCAACTACAGTAGGTGTCAGTACGAGAAACTGCGTCATAGGTAGACATACCATCAGGCTAGGAATATTAGCAGAAGTTGCATGGACGAGGAGGAGGACGAGGAAACCATACTACACCTTCTCTGTACATGCCAAGCCCTCTCCGCCCGCTGAAGACTACACTTAGGAGCCTACCTCTTCGACGCATCACAGGTAGACATACCATCAGGCTAGGAATATTAGCAGAAGTTGCATGGACAAGGAGGAGGAGGAGGAAACCATACTACACCTTCTCTGTACATGCCAGGCCCTCTCCGCTCGCGGAAGACTACACTTAGGAGCCTACCTCTTCGACAATTCAGGTGAGCTAGCTAACGTCAGCATCGGCAGCCTCCAGCGCTTTACAACAAGCTCCAATTGGTTCCAGGGGTAGTTCTCCCTAAAGACGATAAATCCATGTGGTACCACAATGGGCCTAGTCTGGCCTAAGTGAGCCTGCCACTCTAACCTAGCCTAACCTAAGAAGATGTCTTGTGTTTTCCCCTTGAAGAAAAATCGTAAGAATTGGCCTTGTTATTACGAGAGATGGAGACCATGTACTATGAGGATATTAGCACTGTTTCGACGGTTTACTGCAGTTTTCACTTTCCTGATCCTCTAGGGTAAGAAGCTTTATTTTGACTTTACTCAGAGATAGCAACCTTGACGAAGACTTTGAATAGAATTCCACTTGGGATGCGCACCTATTTCTTGTAGGTAGTTGTTGGTAGACGGGTCGATTAAATTCGAACTTTCCCACTGCAGGGCGTTCTACAGATTTAAATCTCTAGAGGTACTTGCATTCACAGTGATATTGTTCGAACAAGCTGCTATCGTATAAAGGTGCAACGGTTGACTAGACTAAAGATCTTGTTAGTTGCTGCACCTAATAGATCCTTAATATGGAGGAGAAAGAGAATTGGGGAAAGATAAGAACCCTGTGGCACTCCAGAGCTTACAGCAATGGTGTTTCTGCGATTGAATTGATTTATCCTGAATAGTTTGCATCCAATCACAGAACTATTGCAGTAGTCGGTAGGGGGCTAGACTACTTCAATGGCTTCATCGAAACCTTCTGAGAGGTTCAGAGCAACTGCTCTTGATTCCCAAAATTGTTCAATAGCGCTGACGTTTATATGTGAGTTAGCAGTACTCCGGTAGAACGATATTTTAGGATCCTGGCACGAATATTGCTCTATTCTCAGCGGCAATAGCATGTTTAAAGCTCTCGTTCAACCATGGCTTGCTGTAGACCATTTTTTGAGTGGAATAAGGAATGTACCTGTGGTGTGGAATGTGGGTTTTGGTATTTTCTTCGAAAAGCTCAAAGCTCTTATCATTTCAGGGATTTTTCAGGGGAAAATCATGGCGATTAAGAAAGCCCTGTCCTGGCTAAAGTGTAATATACTATCTATCAGGGATATTAACATAGCATTTCCACTGACAGTCAAGTGGCAATCAAGTCCCTGGAATCGTGCTCCTTCACTTAAAAGGTCGCCTTAAGCTGCCGTTTGTCTTTTACGGAAATGACAGAGCAGTGGCTGCCGGGCCCCAGGGACATTTCAGGAAACTGCAGGGCGAACGAGCTCACCAGGCACTGTTAAATTCTAAGGATTCTGCCTGATAGGCAAGCACTGGGTATGTCCTTCGCTACATGTAAAAATCTACTTAAGCTGAACTCTATTAGCAAGACTAACCACAGATGGATAAACGACTCAACGTGTCATATTTCGAGAAAGATCCGGCCTAAGCTATACGAGAAACGTAGCGCTGATTTGACTAAGCTTAAGCGATCACAGATCAGATGCGTTATCCGTGTCCTCAATGGGCATTGTCTTATAGGCCAACATGTCAAAATACCTCTTCTCTAACGACTTCTGCGGGAGCTGTAGAGACGAGGAGGGGGAAGAAACCATTCGTCACCTCCTATGCACATGTCCAGTCCTATCGAGTAAAAGAATGCTCCACCTAGGGGCACGCTTCCTTGATGCCCTCGGCGATTTGGCGTCCTTAGACATCAAAAGTTTCGGTTGGTTTTAATTAGCCCCTGAGTGGTCTAATGGTAGATCCATGGCATCACAATGGACCTTTACTGGGCTAAGTGTGTCAACCAACCTGACCTCACCTAACCTAAGGGATATACCTACATACATATGTGTATAACTCCATTTCGAGAAGAATTACCTTAGTGACGATGCTGCAGAAACACCTAATTCTATATCATTCTATGGCATTCCTGCTGCTCTGGCATTACTTATGTCCTGTATCCCCTTATGGGTCCTATGGCCTCTAGTACTCCTACGCGCCATTGTGTATGGTTTCTGACAATGTTCTCCCCAACTTTTCCTCAACTGCCGTGCCTCCTTCTCGACTGTTCTGCACCATGTTCTCCTCGGAACGCCAGGTCTTCTGCCATCCTGAGTTCTATTGCATAGCATGGTTCGCTATGGAACTGTCACCCTTACCTTACGGAAGTGTCCATTTCTACTTCCGCCGTTGGATGGTTGTGTCTATTGTCTCTGGAATAGAGGAGAGACTCAGAGACGCCGACAGGAGTAGACACAATTTCGCTTAAAAAAATCATTCAGTGTGACTACCATGTGATAGCTCCTGGAGTCTTACTAACTTTTACTAGAGTCTCTGGAATGGAGAAGAGAATCAGAGACGCCAACAGAGTAGACAAGATTTCGCTTAAAAAAATCATTCAGTGTGGCTCCTGGAGTCTTACTAACTTTTGCTAGAGTCTCTAGAATAGAGGAGAGAATCAAATCAAGAAGTCCAAAAACTAGTTCATCAACCAGAATGTCTAAAGTCCTAAGAGCATCCATGTTGTAATCTTCATTGTTCAGCACCTAGCCTCCGCAAAAAAAAAAAGACTGACGCCTCTTAGCAAAAGCCCATAGCGTACCCACATTAAATCTGAATGAACCCATTCTCACAGAACGCTACTTCATAGATCCATCAGCATCATCACATAATACACTTACTACCATATACCCGTCTGGTATGTAACGTATTTGTATAACGTTTTTCCTACTTAGTGTCTAATTAGAAACATTAATAGAGCCAGCATCCAAATGTTGATTGATTTCGTTGTTTATTTTTATTTAACATTTTTGATGGATAATCTTTTCACACATTTTTCCCCCCAGAGAGATGCATTTAAACTTTTACGGTAGGCAATTATAGCACACGATACAAATTTAATGAATCAAATTGGTGTATCATCGAGTGAAAAACCGCACGAATATCCGTAGCGCGCTGCCCAAATTAGCTTGGGAAGATGCCCACCTAAAGCTGCGTACTAGACCTTTGAAAAGTGATAGCTATTGCTTTCGAATAAATCAGATCTTAACCCTTAGATACATCATAAATCAAGCAGATAAATCCGTATCTAAATATAATCTTCTCAATTCGATATCAACGCCTCCATCGCAAGTGTTGCAATATCTTTGGAGAAAAGTTTCACTTTGAATTCAAAATCATTTGATTTACAACCCGATGGATATGGGAGAAGAATGCCTTTATCTGTATCATGTATCTTTTGTGTTTTCTAGACCACACTAGGTCACTGCGTGGCCATAACAGATTGCATCGACCCTCGTGCGTTGCTGTTTTGACCACGTTTTCTGATTTCCCCCGACAAAAAATAAAGAAACAGAGGTGGTTGCCTTTTCTGCCTTATCATGCTCGAACGTCAGAATTTTTCCATGGAGTGCCTATTATTAGCCAAAGCCTAACAGCTTGGCTATTTTTTGTCCATTAATGTTTACCACAGCATTTAAACCACGTTAAGATTGATTTAAAGGCGAACAAAGTAACGATAATGAATTCGCTGTTATCGGGCATTCCTAAATTATACATTTTCGCTGCTACTGTCTTTGGGTGGTTGTAAATCGTTCTCAAGACAGGGGAAGCAAACCTTTGTTTTGAAGGACTAGTAGATCTAGTGTTGACTTACTTTTCAATGAATCTTGACCTTTGCTCAAGATGACTACTGAAAACAAAATGCTTTTTTTACCATCCATTACTCGAGGTCATGTAGATGAACCACACAGGCGGATCAGTAGAAATGCAATGAAGTGGGGGTTGTGAACGCTTGTTTTCAGATCATAACCTCGCTAAAATAGGAAGAAGAAGAAGATTACTCGAGGCCATTTAGTTGAGAACCATGCATGAGCACCACAATGAAATACTAGCTCTTCAGCGGTGATTACTTTGGCACTTGGGACTACCTCTAAATGCTCTTTTAACTTTTGATACCAATTGGGTAAATGAGTCCAGGACTGAATCTTCAATACTTCTCCAAGCGATCTCGAGTAAATAAGAGTGCGATCGGGGTGCGTATAACTAGGGTCGCTTCTGGAGACGCACCGCATGGACACCGACAGACTAGTGTCCAGTAAGAAACCCTAACCCATTGAGTGTATCCCTCTGACTAGACCTAAACATGTGTTTTTCCTGAAAGATACAACGATTCAAGATGTTACTGACTCTTCAGCAGCATCGTGGACTTATAACTTATACTACACCTGATCCTCTCCACTGATCTCATCGCTTTCAGGACAATTTCAGGATGGCCTCTGGAACTACGTTATGTTAGGTTAGGTAAGTGGGTTAATGAAGAAGTTAATTCGTCTTTATTGCACTCAGGTCTATGTAGACCCATTGTGATGCCCATTGAGGTTTTGTTTCGGTGATCTTGGTCTCGAGTTGGTCCTTCCTGCACTTGTGGATACCTTTTGGGTGCTCTTAGCCAGCCTGATGTTCTCGAAAAATTGTAAAGATAAGAAAGTGAGATATCAGATAGCTCTTCAGTGTCTTGGAATTAGTATCTTCCTAGAATTCTCTTCTTTGGGTGACAGAGGCTCGCGCAGTGACATAGA
Source organism: Brachypalpus laphriformis (assembly GCA_945910035.1). Lineage (NCBI taxonomy): Eukaryota > Metazoa > Arthropoda > Insecta > Diptera > Syrphidae > Brachypalpus > Brachypalpus laphriformis. The sequence continues at coordinate 13,377,168 of OX246755.1, forward strand.
AACTGGGGAGTATCTTCATGAACTTTTTCGTCGCTGCCCCCTCTGCACAAATCGTCATGGATTAGTTTCATTTTTAAAGTGTGACTTCTTACTAGAATATGACCAGTGAGTACGTTTATTAGTAAGAAAAGGGAACCCCTCTCTTTGCAGTAGTGTGTTGGTTGAGTCTTTATCGTACTTTGGCCACAGTCTATGAGATATATCACAGGTGGGCCATCTGGTGTTTGCTGCCCTTAGAATCTGTCGCTCTAATAGTCCTCTGAGTTTACAAAGTGAAGTCCTGACTGATTTGTCAGATCGTTCAGGCTCCAGCAGAGAGCCCTTATTCTCCAAATAGTTCGCTATTTCGTTATCCGCGACACCCCTATGGGTTAAGTTGTGCTGCGAGTCAAGATCCTCTTCGTGTCAACTCTTAACAACCTTCGATTATATTTCAGTGGGAGATATTGCTTTTATACCCGCCTGGCTGTCAATGAAAATGGTGATATTCTCTCGTGATAGTGGCATTATTGAAACTAGATTGGCAGCTATCGTCACTGCTAGAACCTCCGCTTGGGAAACACTGCTGTGGTCAAGGAATCCGATCGAACTTCGAATATTGAACGTTTCCCAGAAGACGCCCGCGCCTATGCCTATATCAATTTTCGAACCATTTGTATAGATGGATAAAGACTTGGTTTCTAGTACGCTTCCTGTAGCACATTCTTCTCTGCTTGGAAATATACGGGAAAGAAGTTTATTGAAGTCGAGGTAAGGCAGCAGATAGTCGCAACTGACATTTGTTGCTGCGAGTTTACTTAGGGTCTGAGTATATCCGGTTGGACTTGATTTCCAGCCGTTGCACTGGTTGATTCTGAGCGCACTTTTTGCCGCAGATTCTTGCATAGATATATCATATCTATCGGCAGCAGTCGAAGGCTTGTTACCAGTCCCGCTGTAGGGGTTATTCTCATTGCGCCAGTTGTGCTAATGCATGCAAGTCCTTGTATTTTTGACACTGAAAGTTGTCAACGTAGTTCACTAAGTTGCCGTATATGAGTAAGGGTCTAGCGATCACAGTGTACATCCAAAGGATGATTTTTGCGTTTGGACCCCAACTTCCACCAAAGATACGGTTGCAGGTGTAGAAAACAATCGATCCCTTTTTAACTCTTTCCTAAATGTTAAGTTCCTGGAGTGAGCGCTTCATGTAAACCGTGCCCAGGTATGAAAAGCTGAGGGTTTTAATCAGTCGCTAACGAGCTCCTTAAGGTGGCAGGGCCTGTCGTAATAAGCCTAACCGCCAGTAGAACCAGCTATGCTGGCGGTGGACACTTCTCACCGGCTTACTCGTGGGAACATGAACAAAATTTCTAATACAAAATCAAACAAATAAACAAAAACTAACACAAACACACATTCCGAGGCTTTGTCTCTCAACGCAACGAACCGACCGACAAGCTTACATACAAAAAGACGACAGACATTAACAATCACACGAACCCTTCGGATTCTGATGCCAGATCCATCGACAATTCCGCTTCGGAGTCCCAGGCAAACGCCGTATCGGCACGTTGCGGGCGCGCAATCCAAAAGAGGAATTCCCCCAGTGCAAGGAAGCACAGAAACCTTCGCTTGGCAAAGCATCTGCTCGCACGAATTCTCGAGAAACCAGAGGAATCGTGGGAGCAGAAGGACATAGAGACGCTGCGATGGGCGGGTAGCATTATTGCTGAAGAGACTAGTCAACCCGAGTCGGGAGGATAAGCCCCTTCAACGAGTAAGCGCGAGCCACTTGACAGCAAGAGGCCACCCCCAAAATGCGCACGCTCGACTGCGCACAGCAAGTCTCAACCTGAGTCGGTGGGACCTGCGAACGGCAATAGGCCCTTCGGCAACACCCCGAACCGTCAACCTGAGTCGGGAGGACGTTCGGGCGGGTTGCCTAAAGCGGACTCAACGTCTAAACGTCCTAGATCCCAGGACGATACCTCCAAAACCCCGAAGAAAGCCAAGAATAGCTGAAGCATAAACAACTGAGCTTCAAAAAAAAAAAAAAAACCACTGCACCAAAATCTTTCTCTCTCTCTCTCTATCCATACTTTCCAAACGCCCGCACTGTGTGTAAACATGTTAAAGGTATTCATAACCCTTTGAGTGCGCGCAAATTATAAAAAACAAAACAAAAAAAGAATACCAAGTCGGTGCTCAGGCCCTACAACGAGGTGGCGAAGGATCACCTGGTGTTCGGTATCTGCGACAGCGGAATCGAGGAGGGCCGTATCAGTGGGGACAACTGGAGGCTCCTCAAAGCAAGACTTGCGTCAGACGTGCTGGCGCACTGTCTCAAAAATCCGACGGCTACGCCACCGACCTTCTCGGACGCTGGTTGGTATCTTAACGGTGCTAAGCTCCTGAAATGTAGCAACAGCAGCTCCATCGCGTTCCTCAAAGAGACAGTGCCCAAACTCAATGTAAAGAATGATTATTTTTGGCGAATTGATCAAAGAAGAAAACATTATTTCAACCACCTATGGGCTAGAGCTGACTTATCAGTCTGTCACTGGAGCGATATTAAGGTCCGCCCGAACTTGGATTCCTCCAGGACCATGCAACGAGTCGGATATCCCCAAACTTATCCGAATTCAAAATCCAGATCTTCCAACCGCCAACTGGAAGATTATCAAAACCGACGAAGCGATAGAGGCAGAAAGTCTAGTTTCATTCCTCCTCAACCAAGAATCCATGGAGCTTTTATGCAAAAGGGATTATAAAATTTTCTACGGCATGGAAGAACTGCTGCTGAAGGTCCACGAGAAGGACGAAAGACCCATCTCAGGTATTGTTTCCTCCCTAAGCAGCCTTGGTCTGGATACCGAACCAGATAGCCTTCCGTCTCACTCACAACCGACGGCTCCCACTTCGACCGTGGTCGTAACGCCAGCTCCTAGAGTTTGATTGACTCAGTCACTCTATGGCGCTTATGCATCTCTACACCTGTACGGTCCACCTAGGTATGAAGGGTTTGATTAAAACAGTTACCCCACATAGTCAACACCCTGCATAGCAGTACTTAGAGTTCGATTGAATCAGTCACTCTTTTACGCCAAAAAGATGTTGATATTTGCTTGATTTCTGAAACCCACATCAAAAAGGAATCGCATTTAAAAATAAAAGGCTATAATGATTACCACGCTTGTCACCCTTCGGGAAAAGCGAGAGGCGGATCTTCCTTGCTTATTAAAGACTGTATCGAGCAATCGGAAGACCTAAAGATAGAGCTTGAAACTTTGCAACTGTGCACGATTCGAGTTAAAAATAGTCAGCGTACTCTTAAAATTTCGTCTATCTACAGTCCACCGCGTTCCGCGCTTGAAAAAAGTGATTTTACTAACATGTTTGAATCGCTTAAACCTAATTTCATTATTGGCGGCGTTTTTAATGCGAAACACACGTTCTGGAGCTCAAGATACAGTTCGAAAAAAGGTAGAATGCTCTATGGGGCAGGTATGGAGTACAATTGCGATTTCCATTCGACGGGTAAACCGACTTACTGGCCAACTGATACTTCAAAAATACCTGATCTGATAGATTTTTTCGTTGTGAAAGGAATATCTACCAACCACAGTCAAAGAGAGTTTTGATCTGTCGTCTGATCATTCCCCAATTATTTTGACTTTGAGCGAAAAACTAGTCTATAACCTAGAGCCAGCGAGATAAACTGGTAGAACAACTAACTGGGAAGGTTTTAGGAACGAAATTGAAGACAATGTTGAACTGAGCGTTCCACTTACGACACCCTATGAACTTGAGGTTGAAGTTGATCGCTTCGTCGAGATCGTACAGCTCGCTTCTTGGAATAATACTCCCATTCCAAGGAAAACGCCGGACAAATACGGCTTACGATATCCTCCGGAAATAAAGGAATTGGTCAAGGAAAAACGAAAAGCGCGTAAAAAATGGCAACAGGATCGTGCTCCGCAGCATAAAGCACACTTGAATCGTCTGTGCAATTCGTTGAAGAAAACTATTAAGGATTTTAAGAATCGTGCAATAGGCTCTTACCTTAAAAGTTTAACAGCGAAAAAAGATTCCAATTATTCACTTTGGAAAGCCATAAAAGGCACCAAAAGGCCCAAAGTCCCCGCGCCGCCAATTAAATTGAATCAAAATGAATGGGCAAGGGAAGATAAAGAAAAAGCGGACGTCTTTGCGGCCCACCTGGAAGAAACCTTTAAACCGTACGATAGTCAAGTGGTTTACGATAACGTCAATAGGCCGGATTTATCATCTGGCAATTTAACACTCACAAGTGCAACGCTTAGGGAACTCAAAAATGAGATCGAGATCCTAAAACCTAAGAAAGCTCCTGGTTATGGTTTAATCACCGGAGAAATTCTCAAAGTTTTACCTAGAAAAGCTTTGATTAAGCTTCTCTATATTGTAAATGCTGCGCTCAGATTAAAACACGTTCCGAGCCAATGGAAAGTTGCGGAAGTAATAATGGTCTTAAAACCAGGAAAACCGCCAAATGAGGTAAAATCGTATAGACCAATTTCGCTTCTACCAGTCATATCCAAAATTTTCGAGAGGATATTACTAAGGCGTCTCCAACCGGTTATAGACGAAAATAATCTTATCCCTGACCACCAGTTTGGGTTCAGAAGTAAGCATTCGACGATTGACCAGGTGCATAGAATTACTGACGTAATCGAGAAAGCATTTGAAGAAAAAAAGATTTGCTCAAGCGTATTTATTGACGTCTCGCAGGCCTTTGATAAGGTGTGGCATGATGGCTTGAAATCCAAACTACGACAAGTTCTCCCTGTGTGCTTATACGATATTCTAGTATCATATCTGGGGAATAGACTCTTCCGTGTTAGACATGGAAACGAATACTCGCAACTCAAAGAAATTTCGGCCGGCGTACCACAATGAAGCATTCTTGGGCCGCTTCTCTATCTGTTATATACTCGAGATATACCGAAAGAAGATGGCACTATCCTAGCTACGTTTGCCGATGACACCGCTATCCTAGCAGTAGGTAAAACAATCGAAGAAACGACTGGAAAACTGCAAAACGCGCTAAATAAAGTAAATGAATGGACGAGGGACTGGCGGATTGCCCTCAACGAATCTAAATCTGTTCACGTGAATTTCACTTACAAGAAAACTAATAACTTGCCAATTTTCCTAAACTCGGCCCGAATACCATTTGCAAACGAGGACAAATACCTGGGAATGACACTCGACGCAAGACTGAAATGGAATTCGCACGTGAAAATGAAACGTAAAGAACTCGAAATCAAGTATAGCGAAATGTACTGGTTACTCGGAAAACATTCCCAGCTCAGTACTGAGAACAAACTGCTTTTATACAAGCAAGTGCTAAAGCCGGTGTGGACCTACGGTATACAACTTTGGGGTTGTACCAAGAAAACAAATGCCAATATTTTACAAACTTTTCAAAATAAAGTGCTAAGAGAGATTGTCCAAGCACCGTGGTATATTAGAAACGACGATAACCACAGGGATCTCGGAATTCCGACAATCGAAGCTGAAACTAGAAGCTTCGCGAGAAAGCATAGAAACCGACTAATCGGACATGTCAACAATACAGTCCTACAAATATTGGATGAGAGCAATTTATTGCGCCGACTACAAAGGACAAAACCCTTCGACTTGGCGAGATAATGATAAACCGCGTTTAGATTGCGGAGCATGCAGGATCTTTCAGTGGAAAGTAACCTGCCAAACGTCTCTATTTCGTGAAACAAAAATTGCTTGAGAAGTTAATACTTAGTTGCGATATCTAACAAATTTATATCGAAGGGTGGTGTTTTTTTAGTCAGTAAGAATCTGACACTACTATGAGCACGCGCTTGCTATTCTCATAGTGTCTATGGAAGATTTTTCACCAACCCTCGGAAAAAAAAAAAAAAAAAAAAAAAAAAAGAAGAAGAAAAACTCTTTTACGCGTATGCATCTCTACACCTGCACGGTTTAATCAGACTTCCCAATAGAACTTACAAAACAATACTGGGGGTTCAATTGAATCAGTCACACCCAATACTTGTTTGTACACTATACCTTCCCGGTACACACCGACTTAGGGTTGATTGAGTCAGTCACCCTCTCTAGCCACTTCAGGCATAGTTATTCGCACCCAACATCCTCCTGAGAAAGGTTTAGGTTCCCCCGGTAACCGGTGATTCTCCGGTCCCAACTCTACGTGGTATCACAATGGACCCAAGTGGTCTAAGTGTGTCTTGATCCTGTCAGGACAGCCACCTCACCTAACCTAACCTAACCTAATTCTATTTCTTATCCAGGATTAACCGTAGATAATAGGGCATCATAATCTTACGTACTTACGAGTACTTAGGTGGCGCTACATTTCGGGGTGAACCTGGATCTCAACCAACAAGCCTCTCCGTTTAACTCTGTATTTAGCTAGTTACCTCCGAGTAGATCCTGTACTGCGTCGTCGCTCCGGGTTAGATTTAAAGACTCTGCAGGCCGGAGCATTGGTATCCATCCACTTTGCATACCCTAGCCATCTCAAACGTCCAATACGTAGTTTTTTGACTATGTCGATGTCGCTATATAGCTCGTATAGTTCGTCATTGAATCGTCTTCTCCAAAACCCGTCAACACAAACGGGACCGAGTATCTTACGAAAAATTTTTCTCGAAGCGACCAAGTACATCTTCATCTGCTTTCAGTAAGGTCCATGCCCATGTTTCAGTGCCGTAAAAGTAGGACTGGGATGATCAGCATTTTATACCGAGTCTCCCTAGTTGTTCGAGATAGGGCTTTACTGTTGCATTGCCTTATTAGCCAAAAAAAAACAATGACTCCTGCGCTGGTGGCGTTTTCAAAATTATTAGCAGAGACAAGTCCCTTACTACCTTGAAGTTGTAGCTGCCCACTGTTCTGTCCAATTCGTCGGTGTTGATTGTCCCTTCTTGCTGACAGTATATTCTTGGTTTTTTCCTCGTTTATCGCTAAACCCGTTTGACTGCTTCTGCTTCAATGCTTTCAAACGCACTGGTGACAGTCCGCTGAGTTCTTCCAATAATGTCAATATCATCGGCGTATGCAAGCAGTTGTGTGGACGTTTGATAGATTGTGCCGCCGGTGCAAGCGCGTCACCTTGTCTAAAACATTTTTTGGCATCAAAAGTCTCCTGCACTTGTCCTGCACAGACGAACACGTTTGGCAGGGATGTCAAAACTAGACATGGCTCTACATAGCTCTTTTCTATAGATTATGTCATAGGCGGCCTTTAAATCGATAAAGACAGAATCCCAGCCTGAAACCGCACTGACAGGGGCCAGTCAGGCGATTCACAAGAAAGGGGGCCACCTCAACTGCGACAATTAAGGAGGCAGCAGTCTCCTCAACATCGCATACAAGATCCTTTCAGCGAAAGTGTGTGAATAGTTTCTGCATAAAGGCATAGCCACAGCTCGCTACTATGAAATTTCGTAGCATTACGGCTCACGTACCTCAGGTTACCTATCCCTGTTCTGAGCAGCTAGAAATATGTATTTTTTCGCATAAAAATTAAAATTAATTCTTTTTTCGGCCTATTTTGTGAATTTTATTAATAGGCTGGAAATTGTATGAATAAATAAAAAATTGGTTTATTTAAATTTAGTAAACTTAGCGATAAATCATGTCAAAATAGCGGTTCACTATTTACAAAGGGATATTTGGGGGCTTAGCATTCTGTTATTTTTAAAATAACTTCAGGTGCGCACATGATATCATATTGGTTCCAATTGTTGTTAAGTTTAATGTGCAAGGAGCGAAGTTTTAAATATTTTGCCGATAATTATTCATCGCAAGTCATTGGCGGATTTGATGGGTTTAAAGAGCACGCTGGTGGAAGTGCCAACAAATATAAACCATTAGGCCTTGGGTTTTGTTTTGTTAGGCTTTTCAATTTCCTGGCACATCACGCGATTTCGTGTTTTGTCACCAATCAGAAAGCACGGGGCTAAAATGAAGTGATATGCTGCAGCTGTAGAAGTATTAAAGCGAAGGAATTTCTAATCTTCTAGAGGCTCTGCGGATTTCCTTTCGAAATTTTCATATCAATCTTCTTGAGCTCTGCACGACGTCGGCTGAATTTCGTATCCCGTCTCACGTAACGCTGGATAAACTTCAGTGAACTGTGCAATTTGAAATCAGTTCATCTGAAGTTTTCCGAGCGAACGCAGAAATTCGACATGGGAATGGGCTCTTATGTAAGCTCGTGCTGAATCGTATGGCCCGCAAAGCAGGTGTTAATCCTTCAAAGTGGAGACTCTGAGTGTTTCATCATAGTAGGTTCCACGATAAAAGCCCCGTAGCTGATATTGAATATTTTACAGAGAGAAGATGGATGGTGACGGTTTATAGTAGTGAACGTCCTCGTTTAGTTCTGTGAGATTTTAGGTAATGACGCATCTTTAAAAACTGATAGCTCCTTCTTCCTTTTATCAGCGAGGCTATGATCCGAAAACAAGGGATCACAAACCTCCCACTTCACCGCATTTCTACTGATCCGCCTGTGGGGTTCGCCTATTTGCCGATATCGTCGCATTTGTCTGATCCAGGCGTCTATAGGCCTGCCTTTCCTACATCGCGATGTCTTTGGAACGTGCATTGATATTGTCTTTTTAACAGGGATCAAATGATCTCTTCTTTTGGGAAGCACTGTTCCATTCAAATAAATGTCTGGAATAGTCCTGAGTGGATCAGAGAACGGGCAGCACAAGTACTCTGTCTTTTTTGAACTAATGCGATACCCATTTCCCTCCAGAGCGTCCACCCACACATCAAGTGCTCCTTGCAGGGATGTAGGATCCTCACTTATGATGGCTCCATTGTCAGCAAAGAATAACTGATGTACCTTCGGCTCCATCACTTGACTTTCAAGCAGATAATCAAGGACTGTAATAAAGAGCAAAGGACTTAAGATGCTTCCCTGGTGCACCACGACTTTGATCAGGAACTCTTCGGTTACCCCAGCGGGGCATCTTACTCTTGTCTTTGCTCCTTCGTACATGTCCATGATCATCTGTACATATGTTTCTGGAACCCCTCGATGTCTTAGCGCCACCCATATCAGATCTCGTGGTTGTCTGTCGAATGCCTTTTCAAAGTCAACCAATACAATATGCAAATCACTTAAGGAATCACGATGTTTTTCCATTATGATCCTTATACTTTGGATTGCATCTGTGGTTGATTTACCCGAGACAAACCCGCACTGATCATCAGATAGCCGTATTATTTTTCGCAGTCGGCCACCTAATAACCGCTCAACGATCTTCATGGTGTGTGACATCAGCTTGATCGAACGGTAGCTATCACAGTTTCGCGTATCACCCTTCCCTTTGTATACAGGGAGAAGGTAACTTTCCCTCCATTGATTCGGCATTGTGTCACCTCTCACAAATTTGGAGATGAGAATTCTGGGCCATCTGAACCCGATGTCTCCCATCTTTTTCCAGAACTCAGAGGGCATCTCGTCTGGCCCAACCGCTTTTCCTTTTTTGGAGTATTTGACCGCCTCACTAACTTCTTCGACTGTAATGTCGGGTATTTCTTCACAGTTAGGTGAGGCTCTTGGAAAGTATAGCCGGGGAAACTGTTCACTTAAAAGCTCTTCACAATACTGCCGCCACCTCTGCAGAATTTTGTCGTCATCCACAGAAGCTGGTCATGAGCATTGTTAATGAACTTTGGCGAACGAATCTCCTGAGCATTCCTTCTTCTTTGGGCGGCTATTTTGAAGATGGTTGCGCTCTTGTTCATATTGTGTCTTCGCAGCTTCTGGATAGCCTGGTTTGCATCAGGAACCGGGGAAGATATTTTCTCCAGCTCCCGATACAGGCCCTCCGTACCCTCTGCTTGAAGCTGGGCGCACTTTTTCTTAGCTTTTTTCTTGCAACATCTGTATTCCATTTGGAGGCGAACTTTTTCGTCACTATTATTAGAGAGGCACTTTGACCAAGCTTTGAAAGCCGCTTTCTTCTCATTTATCACTTTCTTAGCTTCATCACTCCACCACCATGTTTCTTTGGCATGTTGATGTTGGCCTTTTGAAGGTCCTAGCAGTGATTTGGCCTTATTTAAGCAAGTTCGCTGTAGGGAATCGCACATATTTTGTGCTCTGCACTCTTTATCCTCAGCTCCGTTGATGGTGTGAAAGAGGTAATTTTTCATTACGAAAACAAAATCCTCGCCTTTTTCTTTGTCCAGATTGTACCACTTGCTTTTCTCAGAGACCCTTGTTTGTTTGCTTTCTTCGGTGTTTTCATAAAAATTTCTGTTAGCAGGAGACGGTGTTGCCGAGCGATTGCCTCTCCCAGGATCACTTTGCAATCTTTTACCCGAGGCTTCATGAAACTGGCTACCAAATGGTAGTCAATCTGAGTTTCATCTCCACCACTGCTGTAAGTGATCAGGTGTCGGCTTTATTTGATGAACATGGTATTTAACACGATAAGACCGTGTGATTTGCACATGCTTAGGATGTCTTCACCAGGAAGGTTCCTGGTGCCATATCCTAGTCCTCCATGGCAGTCTTCATAGTCTTCGTTTGATTTCCCGACATGTCCATTCAAATCTCCTCCAACAAACAGAAATTCTTCCTTTGGGATGTTCTTAAGGAGATTGTGGAAATCTACCCAAAATGCATCTTTATCTCTCTGATTGCACCCAATGTGGGGAGCATATGCACTGACAATATTCCACACCTCTCCTTGTATTACTAGTTTGAGAGACATCAGACGGTCGCTGGACTTCGAAATGCTCAAGACGTTACCAAGTAGCTCTGCCGCAAGGATGATACCGATTCCGTTCTTAGCCTTTTCCGTTCCGTAGTAGAACATCTTGTAATCTTTTGTCCTAACGTCCAAGAAACCCGCCCGATTTCCGGTGTTTTTCTATTTCGTCTCTTGGACACACAAGATGTCCACCCGCCTTCTATTCATCATCTCTTCCAGCTCGTAACTTCGATCGGTCATGCTTCCAACGTTCCAACTCGCGACCCTCAAATTGCGTCCAAACTGTTTCATTATTTTGCTAGCCCCCGGAATCCGTATAGCTCTGACCCGAACATTTCTGCTCGGTCCAGGATCAGTACCATGCACAGCAGTGGTAGTGCCTTTCCTTTTTTTCCATAATGATACAGTTTTGCAATATTTCCATCCTGTTTAAGTATTGTTTGATCTTTCTTTTATGACGCCGGTGATCTCCAGTCGTGTCAACCCACGGACTGGCATGCACACTTGTGGGAGGGTTTTTAAGGCAGTATATGCGTCGTTAGGCTCACTTGGGTGTTATATTGCCTAGATCTGATTTGTCCCCCTTAATCGCCTTTTACGACAAGCGCTGGTTGTTGGGGGGGGGGGGGGGGGGGGGGGGGGGTTTGGGGGCTGCAGTAATATTCTTAACCCGTCCGTGGACGGGTAATCTTTAAAAACTGATATACTTAAAAATGTATCTGGCACTATGAAGGATTTAGTAGGAGATAGTGTGGTCCATCGTATCGGACTCTGCATCTAAAAACGTTTGGACTGTGGTTTAGTCCTAGGTATTAGCTTATAAGAAGTGCGTATGTTCATAAGTGTGTTCAGGTGTTTTTTGTTTTTTTTAATATATGCTATCAACGAGTGATACGCGAAACTGTGATAATTACGGTTCAATCAAGCTGATATCACATGCCATGAAGATCGTTGCGTGGATATTAGGTGGCCGACTGCGAAGCATAATGCGGCTATCTGATGATCAGCACGGGTTTGGCGCTGGTAAATCAACCTCAGATGCAAAGTATAATAATCATAACGTCGTAATCGAGAACGTCGTGATTCCTTAAAAGATTATTCACAGGATCTGATACGAGCTAAGCGATGGACCCCAAAGTACACCAGGTATTCCTTGCTAACGCGATGGTTAGCGATCAAACCTGGGGATCCTTCGTCCCTTCGCAACCTGCGTAAGAAGTTTTAAAATCTTTCTGGTTTCTCCCTAAGTCGCTGTAGTTCTAGGCTCCACCCTGGAACCGGCGTTCTACAGGGGTTCCTTGTCACTGGGCACGTCAGTTCAAAACATTTGGTAAGGACGCTAGTCAGGTTTCGAACAGCATCCTCATCCTTTCAACGTTTCGTTCTGAGTTTAGTTGGAGTTTTCACAGATCTCTCTAGCTCTTCCCTTAAACGTAACTAGTTGGTTTTCCTTGGATTCCACCTATCCTGCAAAGTTACAGTTTCGCATTTCGCCGTATCTATGGTCTGATAAGTAGATCATTGTAACGTTTTCCAGGTGGAAATCATGGCGATTAAGGAAGTCCTGTCCTGGCTGAAATGTAATGTTCTAACTCTCAGGGATATTAGCATTCTCACTGACAGTCAAGCGGCAAGCAAGTCCACGGAATAATTCTCCTTAAACTGTCGTTTATCTCATATGGAGATGACAGAGCAGTTCAACATTCACCTATGCTCGGCGGCAGACCACAGGGACATTCCAGGTAACTGCAGGGCTGACGAGCTCGCCAGACAGTGTACCACTCTAAGAATTGGGCCTCAACCAACAAACCTGTCCAGCTAGCACGGTTACGAGCCAGCTGCCTCCAGTTGCGCACGCCAAGTTGGTTGAGATCCCCCTCCACTTGTTTGTGCCACCTACCGCCAGGTCGTCCTCTACTGCGTCGTCCATCCGGGGTGGATTCGAAGACTTTCTTAGCGGGAACGTTGGGCTCTATCCGCTCCAAATGACCCAGCCATCTTAGTCGCTGTATGTGAACTCTTCTGGCTAAGTCGATGTCCATGTACAGGCCCTTCAGTTCGGCATTGTACCTTCCCATCCACTCACCGTCTATGCAGACGGGACCAAAGATCGCCCGAAAAACTTTTCTCTCAAAATAACCAAGGGCATCCTCATCCGGTTTTGTCAAAGCCAATGCCTCTGCGCCACACAGCAGGACTGGGATGATTAGAGTCTTATAAAGAGTTACCTTAGTAGTTCGAGATAGGGCTTTGCTACTCAATTGCCGTTTTAGCCCATAAAAACAACGATTAGCAAGAGTAATTCTTCGTGTGATCTCCCTACTGATGTCATTTGCGGAGTTCACCATAGAGCCTAGGTAGACAAAATCCTTTACTACCTCAAAATTATATCTGTCTATTGTGGCGTTCTGTCCAAGACGCCGATGTTGGGTGTCCTTTTTTGTAGACAGCATATATTTTGTTTTGCTTTCATTGACCGCTAGACCCATCTTTGCTGCCTCGATCTCAATACTCGTAAATGCCCCATTAACTGCCCGCTGAGTTCTTCCGATTATGTCAATGTCATCGGCATAAGCGAGTAGTTGTACAGTCTTGAAGAAGATTGTACCTCCGGGGTTGGCTTGTGAGTTCTCTCAAGTACTATGTTAAAGAGATCGCATGATAGCGCGTCACCTTGTCTAACACCTTTCCTGACATCGAACGGTTCGGTAATGTCCTTACCGACTTTGATGGAGCAGCGAGAGTTCTCCAATGTCATTCTGCACAAACGGACGAGCTTAGCAGGGATGCCAAAACTAGACATGGCTCTGTATAACTCGTCTCTATACACGCTATCATAGGCAACTTTGAAATCGATGATGAGGTGGTGCGTATCGATTTTATATTCATGGGTTTTTTCCAAGATCTGCCGTAGTGTGAATATTTGGTCAATGGTGGACTTTCCCGGCCTGAAACCGCACTGATAAGGACCTATCAGGTTGTTGACATCGGTTTTAGGCGTTCACATAATACGGCAGACAGGATCTTATATGCGATGTTGAGGAGACTTATACCTCTGTAATTGGCGCAGCACAGAGGGTCTCCTTTCTTCAGGATCGGACAAACGATGCTGAGGTTCTATTCATTGGGCAAACTTTCGTCCGACCAGATTTTACAGATGAGCTGGTGCATGCTCCTTACCAACATATCTCCTCCTGCCTTGAAAAATTTAGCGGCAAGGCCGTCGGCTCCAGCAGCTTTGTTGGATTTGAGTTTAGATATCGCTATCCTCACTTCATTCTGATCGGGTTGACGGGAGTCTTGACTGCCATCGTCACTGTTGAATGGCTCATTCTGCCTGACAGCGGAATATTGGTCACCATCGCCGTTTAACAGTCTGCAGAAGTGTTCCTTCCATATCCTCAGCACCGACTGCGATTCTACTACTATGTTGCCATTTTCGTCCCTGCAGGCTTCTGTTCTGGCTTTGAAGTCCTGGCAAGTTCTTTTTACCTTTTGGTAAAATTTTCGAACATCATTCCTGCAATAAAGTCTCTCAATCTCTTCGATTGAGCGCTTCTTATGCTCCTTTTTCTTCTTTCTGAGAAGTCGATGTTCCTCTTTTCTTCTGCTCACGTAGAGCTCGTAAGCAGCTCTAGTCCTTCTATGCAGCGCCGCTTTGTACGCCTCTTGTTTAGCTGCATGTGATTGCCGGCATTCCTCATCAAACCAGGGGTTTCGTTGTGATGGCCGAGAAAAACCCAGTACATCAGAGGCGGCATCTCTGGTGGCTTGTTGGCAACGCTGCCACTGGTCTTCCGCATTTGCTGCTGGCGGCATAGGACTTAGATTAAGATTAAGAGAAACTCGATCGACAAAGGCTCTGGCGGTCTCTTGCGATTATAGCCGCCCGACTTCAAATTTCCTCACAGTATTTCATTGATTTCGCTCCGTTTTGAATATCCGCATCCTTACCTTGGCTACAACTAGCTAGTGATCCGAGTCCGCGTTGGCTCCTCGGAAAGTCCGGACACCCAGAACACTGGAAGAGTGCCTTGCGTCGATCGCAATGCGGTCGATTTGGTTGACAGTTTTTCGATCAAAGGAGAGCCATGTTCCTTTGTGAATGTCGAGACGTGGGAACCGCGTACTAGCTACGACAAAGTTTCGCCCCGCCGCAAAGTCGATTAGCCTGAGTCCGTTGCCGGATGTGATGTCGTGCAGGCTGTGTTTTCCGACCACGCTTTTAAAGACGTCTTCTCTTCCTAGCTTTGCGTTAAAATCACCTATGATAATTTTAACGTAGTGGCAAGGGCATTGCTCATACGTCTTGTCCAAGAGCTGGTAGAAGTCGTCCTTTGTTGCGTCGTCCTTTTCCCAATGAGGGGCGTGAACGCATATTAGGCTTATGTTGGCAAATTTAGCCTTGATACGGATAGTCATAAGGCGCTCGTTCACATGCCGGAAACTCAAGACTTCTTGCCTAAGTCTGCCTCCAATGACAAATCTGCACCCGAATAGACGCTGTCCTTGTTGTCTGTAGCAATCGCCGTAGTAGATGTCGCAGTTTTTCATACTCCTTTTGCCCGGCCCATCTCATCACACTTCTTGGATGGCGGTAATATCTGCTTTGAGACACTCTAGGGCCTCCGCAAGCTGTTCGGTTGCACGTGGTTTGTAGAGTGACCTAACATTCCATGTGCAGACACGCAGATCGTTGTCCTTTTTACGTTTGTTTGGGTCGTCAACAGTAGAATCATCCGTATCCGAGGCTGTTGGTTGCTTCGTAAGCGAAAGTTCTTTACATGGTAGGGAAGTTAACCCGACGGCACAACCCCCAACCTGGGGGACCAGATCCTTTTTTTTTGCAACCCCTAGGAAGAGGAGCCGGATACACCGATATCAGTAACCCACTTCGGGGATATGAGCGCTGCCATTGGCCCATTAAGGGTTCATCCGCCACCATCTCTTTTTCAATACCCTGACGTAGTATTGAAAATCCTTACAGGCCTCAGCTCCAAATATGTCGAAGTAGCCCCGGTAAGGTATCCGCTGGTCTGTAGACGTCACCGTTGATTCCATCGAGAGAATTCATCCGTCGCACGTCCTCCTTCTGAGGAGCTCTTGCTAGATAAGAGATGCCTCGTCCGGTTAAACATATGCGCGCTGAAGTTCACCCAGATGTACTTACGCAGGTCTGATTGTGCAGCTACACATATATCGTCGGACTCAGCATAAGCTCATCGTTAGTTCACTATCAGATAGCTATCCAGCGGGCACCACGGGGAGGTGGTGATGCGATTTTGGCACGCCGATTTTTTGCGATTTTTTTAGACTAAACAATGCCATTAAATCACGTCAAGTAGTGACGTAATTTTCATCGAAATCCAACCACTTCAATGGAATTTAGAACATATTATTCTCCGCTGTTTTGTTTTTAACAAAATTCCCACGCTGATAAGTTCAGAACTACTTTAAACGATTTCGAAGAAATTATTCAATACTTGTGTACATAAACCTGAATAATATTGCGCTACAGTCTCTTAGATTACAAATATTCATCACCCGACTGTAGAGCAATCCAGCGCCAGTCACCCCCAAATCGAATTGTAACGGCTCCCATGCGACATTCACAATTTCTATCTTTCCGAATATCAACTCCATTGTGACTCACACCGCTTCAACTCTCTCAATCGAAGCCATACACAATTGGAGAAAATATCGAACCACAATCCACACAACTCACCCCAGGTTCGTTTGGTGTATCTGATAACAACAAACGAATATTCCACCTACACTTGTTCGATGTAACTTGGTACTGCCTTTCCTGCATCACATCACAACGAACTTCAACAATTTGTCGGTTTAAAATTCACTCAAGTTCGATGGTAGGAAAGTATCTACATCTCGTAGATACAACATTTTGGTGAAAATTATATGTGTTCTTGTGTTTGTCGCGTGCGGTGGTTGCGGTGGGTGCGAATCACCTGTGCTCGCACGCACGTTTGACTGCACACACATGGTAGATGGAGAGACCACCGAAAAAGTATCTCAAAACGCATTGCGTGTCGAACCAGAAAAAAATGTCATCGTGTGTCGGTTGTTGTCGCCGTGGTGCGACGAACGACAATCCCGGGTGGGGGTTGTTCGTTGCTCTTCTACTGATGGCACTTCCCTCGTTGTATGTTCGGCTTATTGGTGAGGCCTCGCGTGGCAGCCACAAAGAAACATGAACAACAGCAACAAAGCAACACAGCTCGTATCTAAATGGGCGACGAAACATTTCGTCGCATTTTAACTCAGTCTTAACAGTTCTATCGCAGCGACAAGACGTTTTTCCAGTGATTTTCCACACCGCAGTAATCTGCATTGCACTATACACACTCACTCATAGTATCTGAGCCATCTAAACACACACGCATACACAGTCATCATATTCCTCCGAGAGAATATTGTAGTTGTTTCTTCGATTTTTCCTCAGGTCGTATCGTGGTGCTTCCCGTGAGATTGGTGTCGGTTTTGTCCATTTGAATTTGTTTATTGTATCTATCAGATATTTTCGATATCTTTTTGAAATAATTGTAACGCACCCATGTTGGTATCACGTGGTAGATTTGATTAAACGAATTTCTCTTCAGTTTTCGGTTTTATTTTTTTTTTTTTTCATCGGTCCGGTGGGTGGTGTACGTTGGAAAATGTTTAAACTTTTCCGAAGTCGAAGTGTTGTATCTCTGAATCGGGATTTGAAGGTGATTTGCAGTGAATAGTTTTCAACTAAAGAAAAAAGAGAAAAAAAATTTGAATTTAAAGAGAAAAAGATGTATTAACGTCCTTAACAGGGACGAAAGGTGTTTCAATTTACGGTTAAACTTGAAAAATATAAAAACCAATTCCAGTTGGATTATCATCGAATAGATACATGGTGACCCAAACAGGATTACACTCGAATCTATTATAAAGGGATAAACTATGTTAAATGATTATCGCCGAATGAATGTCGAATCAGCTAAGACTGCTTATTTTTATTGTAAGTACCTACAAATTTTTCATACCATAGGCTAGGCTTTACTTGTATCTTTTAGTCTTTAAGTTGTACCGATACAAATTTAGTTCAAAAGGTACACAGTTTTAACTCGATCTGCCATTGGCAGAAGTATTGAGAATCGTAAAACTTACAGCCTATTGCCTTAATTTTTGTAAGTAGGTTGTCTAATGTGATAGCAATTTGAACGTTCAAAATCCGTCAAAATATGTCGATTCTGTCGAATGGATTTTTTTTTTATAAAACACCCAATCACATTTATATATTGATTGGCACCGAAGTGAGTAAAAATTACGATTGGGAGGAATGTATTCATGTTAAGTACTAGTTTCAGTAATCTGTCAAAACAAATTTGACATATACTCATAATTGACGTTTTTATTTTTTTATTTTTTGTAAAGAAAAGTTCGAGGGGGTTTTCGCGAACATGTTAGTGAATATCACGAACATACCCACGTGTTAAATTATTTTCAGTTATCTGTCAAACCAAATTTGACATTTTTTGTTTAATCAAACTTAAGTAAGCTAATTTGTTACATGTCAGATTGACGTTTATATATGTATATATTTTTGTTTTGTAAGGAAAAGTTCAAAGAGAGATTTTCGCGAACATGTTAGGCAATATCACGACCCCACGTGTTAAATTAATTTCAGTTATCTGTCAAAGCAGGTTTGACATATAATTATTTCATTCAATGTCAGTTTGACACTTGTTTTCTGGAATGTCGGTATCTGTATAGATAAGATTTAAACAAAAATGCCGACCATTGTAAAATCAATGGGTTCCTTCAAATTGTCATGTGCGTCAATTAATAACAAGTTTGTCAGGCAAAAGCGGTTATGCCAAGCTTCAACCGAATAACTTTATTTCCTGGAATCTTGAAATCCAGATATCAGGACTGGGTATTGGTTAGATTTGGGTGCCTGCAAACCACATCGCAGATTCTGATATAGGAATGCAGTGTCTCAATGAGCCACTGAGCGTTTATTTTTTTGAAAAATGTCGAAATTGAACATTTTAGAAACTTCTGTAGCATTTGAACTGTTTGTAGATTTAAAGACGAATTTTCCATACGCTTAACTTAATATCCACCGAATTAAATTTGATATAATTTTTGGTCTACAACTTTAAACTTGGTATAAGAAGTTCGAAGATCCGTGGAAGCTTTCACATCAAGGAAACCATCGTGCAAAAAATAGAGCGCGACCGGCTCAGCTGGTATTGCCACGTTCAAAGAAGAGATCATTTGAACCCGGTTAAAAAGGCAATATCAATGCACGTTCCAAAGACATCGCGATGTAGGAAAGGTAGGCCTATAAACGCCTGGATCAGACAAATGCGACGACATCGGCATTTCATTGGCCTCAGTAACCGAGTGATCCAAAATCGGCGGGCCTGCCGATATTTTCTGAGGTCAAATAGGCGAACCCCACAGGCGGATCAGTAGAAATGCGGTGAAGTCGGAGGGTTGTGATCCCTTGTTTTCGGATCATAACCTCGCTGATAAAAGGAAGAAGAAGAAGAACTTTAAACTTGGTATAGTAAGGAAATCATAAAATCTAAGACACTAAGTTTGGCTGCAGCAAGTGTCATAGTATGTGAGTTGAAATGAGATAAAGTGCATCTAAGATTTTCCTACATAGTTCCAGAAATATACTTCAAATGGATATCCCTTTTTTTACTTTCGAAATTAATTTGGTCTCAAAGGACAAACACTTTTTTTTTTTTTTGCTTGCGCCTGGAGGTGCAGGAATCTTCAAAAGATACCAATGGTCCGTACCATTGGTTATGCCCGATTCATATATCTGACAGTGCCATCAGTGCTAGTCAGTATATGCCTACAGGCTAAACCTCACCCCTCAGAGAGGCACTATGAGAACCGGCTGCGCGTAGTAGGAAATTCGTCCCTCTCATTTTTTTCATTTTTGTGATGACTGCGACTAAGTTGCCTTAACAAGTAGTTTACGCTTCTGTTGTGTTAATCGCGTTAGGTAGGTAGCTTTCCAGTGAAGGCACCTACTAATACCGTCATTACATGGGGTTTTTCCTTACGGCGCTAGGTCGAAAGGTCTTGTTCTTTGTAGTCGGCGCTCAAGGTTTGTCACGTCCATAGTATGGATTATTTATTGCAGTGAACATGAACACGGGTACGAAGTTTGCGAGCAAAATTTGTTACTTCGTCCCTCACGGTAGCAATTCCTAGATCTCTGTGAATATCACTATTTCTTATATACCAAGGAGCATTCACGATTGCTCTTAGCATTTTATTTTGAAATGCTTGCAGTAGAGCCATATTGCTTGGTTTGGTACAACCCCAAAGTTGTATACCATATGTCCAAGACGGTTTTAGCACTTGCTTATACAGAAGCAGTTTGTTGTATACGCTTAACTTCGAGTATCTTCCGAGTAGCCAAAACATTTCCCTAAATCTGATTTCGAGCTCTTCGCGCTTCTTTTTAACGTGTGGTTTCCACTTAAGTTTTGCGTCTAGGGTCATTCCTAGATATTTTGCCTCGTTTGCGTACGGTATTTGCACCGAGTTAATGGATACAGGTAATTTGTTTATCTTTCTTAACGTAAAATTGACACGCGTTGATTTTGTCTCCTTGAGGACTATTCGGCAGATTATTGTCCATTCGCATACTTTGTTCAAAGCTCGTTAGAATTTTCCCGTTGATGATTTGACTGACTCATCCGTTACGAGGATAGCCGTGTCGTCTGCGAACGTTGCTACAATGGTCCCTTCATCTTGTGGTATATCTCTTGTGTATAGCAGGAACAGGTTTGGACCGAGAACACTTCCTTGTGGAACACCGGCGTAGATTTCTTTGCAATCCGAATATTCACTCCCGTGTCTAACACGGAAAATTTTGTTTTCAAGATTAGATTCCAATATTCTGTATAACTTTTCCGGTAAGATTGCCCTTAGCTTATACCTCAGGCCTTCGTGCCATACCTTGTCGAAGGCTTGCGATTCGTCGAGAAAAGCGCTAGAGCATATTTTTTTCCCGTCTAGAGCTTTTTCAATTTCGTTCGTTATTCGATACACCTGATCGGTTGTGGAATGTTTGACCCGAAAGCCGAATTGATGATCCGGGATCTAGTGTCTTTCTTCAATTACTGGTTGCAATCGTTTCAGCAGAAGTTTCTCGAAGACCTTAGATATTATTGGCAGAAGTGAAATGGGTCTATATAATTTCTTGTCATTTGCACATTTCCCCGGTTTCGGAACCATAATAACTTCGGCGACTTTCCATTGCCTTGGAACATATAGTAGTCGTAAAGAAGCATTTATAATGTAGAGCAACTTAACCAGCACTTTTTTCGGTAGCTCTTTCAAAATTTCGACAGTGATTAAATCATATCCCGGAGCCTTGTTATTTTTCAATTTTTTTATTGTCATTCGAAGTTCGGACAGGGATACGGTTTTTACTTTAAAGTTGTCGGGTGCTATATTATCATTCGGATCTTCGATCAACGGTTGTCCATCGAACGGCTTGAACGTTTCCTCTAAGTGATCGGCAAATAATTCTGCTTTCTCTTTGTCTTCTTTTGCCCATTCCCCGTTAGCTTTCCTAATTGGCGGCGAGTGCATTACAGGTTTCCTTATGGACTTCAAGGCTTTCCATAGAGAGTAGTTTGAATACTTATCAGCGGTCAGACCCTCGAGGTAAGTAGAAGTCTCAAGATTTTTTAGGTCCTGCATCACATTTTTTAGCCTGTTACAAAGGTGGTTCAGATAAGTTTTATCCGGTGGCGCGCGGGATTGTTGCCATCTCTTGCGCGCTTTCCTCTTTTCTCGTATGAGGTCTTCGATTTCAGGCTGGTATTTGACTTTATTGTTCCGTTCTTCTGTCTTCCGCAAAGGAGTGTTTTTCCACGCTGAGCTCTGAATGGCTTCGACGAGTTTGTCGATTTCTTCTTCTATTTCGAATGGTGTCTTTAGCAGTACATTTAAAGCAACATTTTACTGGCAGTCTCTTCTGAAAGCAACTAAGCAGTTAGTTTTGTTACTAGTTAACCTAGGCGGTCCTCCTTTTTTTACTAGACTTCCACCTATTTTCAGAGTAACTACTGAGTGATCTGAGCATAGATTATAGCATTCTTCGACTTCCGTCAAATTTTTAGTTAACCCTTTTGTGATAAAGAAGTCGGCAAGGTCAGGGATTTTATTTTTGTCAGTTGGCCAATAAGTTGGCTTTCCTGTCGAAAAAAAGTTCACCCCACATTTCATGCTGGCTTTCTGCAATAATCTGCCTTTAATCGAATTGCATCTTGATCCCCAGAAAGTGTGTTTCGCGTTAAGGTCACCACCTAAGACAAAATTAGGTCCGAGTGAGTCAAAGAGACGAACAAGGTCGTCTTCTACTAGCTTATATCCCGGAGGGAAGTAACTAGATCCGATGTTGTAGTCTATGTGGTTTATTTTCACGGAGACTGAGTTTATGTGCATAGAATCAAATTCTATTTCTATGTTTTCGGAGTGCTTAATACAGTCTTTGATGTAAAGAGAGGACCCGCCTCTCGCATTTTCCGAAGGATGATTCGCATGGTAATCGCTGTAACCTTTTATTTTGGGTTTTATTTCCTTTTTAAGTGCGTTTCCGATACCAAGCATAATATCAATATTATTTTTCCGTAGAAACACTTCTAACTCGTCGATTTTTTTCAGAAGGTCGTTCCACGTTAGTTTTTTAAGTAGCTGTTTCATATTCATGTTTTTTTGATTGTCTTGCGAGGTTTGAACTCGAGCTTGCTCAATTTGTCAAGTATAATTTTATTAACCTTGGTTTGCTCCTCAAATTTTTCCAATATAATGGTAAAGATTTGGCTGACCGGATCTGCTGTAGCTGATCTTAATTTGTTTTCATTTGACGCGACTTGCGCGTACGATCTCGCTTCAACCTGTGGCGGTTTTTCCACTGCACTTGGACCAGCGACGTTCTCTTGCGCCATTTTTTTTATTTTCCTTTATCGGTCTCGTCGTTTTGACTGGCTTAGCGGTCTTAGGCTTATCGGTTTTACGATCTCTTAAGCTTGGGTTCGGGTGTATCGGTTTCATGAGAGTATCGCGCCAAGGACAAACACTAAATTTAAACTTTGTGAACTCGGGTGTTGTTTTTGTCAGCGGTAATGCTGTATGAATTCAATTCAATTTTATTTTCACTTTAAATGTTTTATAAATATTTTACAATATTGAATAAGACAATGGCGCAGTTGCCATCTACTAGATTGACATTTAATTAAGTAGAAAACGAACTAGGTTGAAGTGACTGCCAGCTAAGAATTGCCAACACACTTAGAACAATAATAGGTCCATTTCTCTACCTACTCGCTAAAACCATTTTCAGCTTCTTATGAAGCATAGGAGGCTCTTAATATCGAATAAGAAGTTCGAAGATCCGTGGAAGCTTTCACATCAAGGAAACTATCGTACAAAAAAATAGAGCGCGACCGGCTCAGCTGGTATTGCCACGTTCAAAGAAGAGATCATTTGAACCCGGTTAAAAAGGCAATATCAATGCACGTTCCAAAGACATCGCGATGTAGGGAAGGCAGGCCTGTAAATGCGACGACATCGGCATTTCATTGGCCTCAGTAACCGAGAGATCCAAAATCAGCAAGCCTGCCGATATTTTTTGAGGTTAAATAGGCGAACCCTACAGACGGATCAGTAGAAATGCGGTGAAGCGGCAGGGTTATGATCCCTTGTTTTCGGATCATAACCTCGCTGATCTTTCATTTTATTTCAACATCTATCAGGTCGCCTAAATCGTTGTAATAGGGGGCTCCTAAGTGAAGCTTCCTTCTATGGGAGAGAGATGGGCAGAAACAAAGAAGGTGAGGAATAGTTTCTTCTTCATCCAAGTTCTTTTCTTAACGACTGTTGGGTAACATTAAGGCGAACAGCTGCATTTGCTGCCATATGTTTGCTAAAAATATCGAGGGGTATCAGATGAAACGAAATGTCCAGTGCCAGTGGACCTAACTTAGATAATCGCGATTTATAGCTTTTTCTGAGGCTGTCCACCAGACAATTACCCCGTATGAAAGTATCGGTCTAATGACAGCCGTGCATCCCTTGCCTTCCATGATTATCAATAGTTCATTGATCACCAAATTCCACAAAAGGAGGGACAGAAGAAGTTGCGGAGTACCTCTACTGATAGACCTTCTGGAAGGCGCCCCAGCCAGCTTAGAGTTGATAATCCGACCACTAGGCAGTAGATTGATTAATTCGCAAAGTGAGCTGTCGACCTTCAGGTCTGATAATGCATCTGCTATCGCTGATGCATTGACATTGTTGAAAGCGCCTTCTATATCCAGAAAAGCAACCATTGTACGATCGTTGCTACGTAAGTTATGAGATATGGCAACACCAGTGAGAATATGTCAAATCTGACATTGTCATCGTAAAGTTTGACATTTCTAATAGTAATCGTACTCAGAATGTTTTGTGTTGTGTACAGGTACTTGAAATATTCATCTTGGTCAAAAAATGGAATTAAATCGTGAACATTTTCGTGCGATGATTTTTTATGACTTTCGACGTGGATTAAACCAACAGTAGTGTGCCGATCAACTCGCTTCGACTTTTGGTAATAAAGCACCATCTCAAGCCACCGTGTTTCGCTAGTTTCCCGAATTCAATCGTGGCCGCACTTCGCTATAGGACGAATTTCGTGAAGGCCGACCAAAATCGGTTGTTGTGAGAGAAAAAAAATGATGCTGTGCGTGAACTGATGTTAAGTAGGTTTGAACGGTTGCTGTGGATGGATGCAGTACGAAGGCGTAAATGAAAAACCATAAGATGGTGATCTCGTTCTTGTCCGACGTCAGCTCCACGTCTGTTTCGGACTTCCAGGATACAATTTCTAAAGCGGCTACTGATCGTAATGTGGTCGATCTGGTTGGATGTCCGTTGCCTATCAGTAGAGACCCAACTGATCTTATGGCAGGTGTTATGCTTAAACAGCGTACCTCCGATGACTAGGCGGTTAGTATTTCAGAAGTCCACAAACCGCTCACCATTGTCATTAGGGTCTCCCACGACGTGAACTCCCATCACGTGCTTAAGCATGGTGTTGTCGCTACCCACCTTGGCATTAAGATCTCCCATCATCATTACGATGTCCCCATTAGGCGTTTGGTTGTAGGCGGCACCTGAGTGGCTATAAAAATCATCCTTTCAATCCTCAGACGCGTCTAGAGTCGGAGCACAACACTGTATGATGGTAATAGTTCTAACTCTTCTCTGGAACCTAGCTGTCAATATCCGGTCACTATAGGGTTTCCAGGATATGAGGCTACTACGTGCTGCTGGAGTTAGCATGAGCGCTACTCCGGAACTCCGTGCACTTCCAGCTGGTTTACCAGAGTAGACCACGACAGTGCTTTTTGTTGGGGAGATGTATTCCCCAGCATTGACCCATCTTATCTCACTCAGCCCTAAGATGTCTATTTTATACCGTACGAATTCGCGCTCCAATTGGAGGAATCTGGCATTATAAGGCCCTTCCTTGAGTGAGTCCAGGAGCGTCTTAACGTTTCAGAATCCGATCGTTGTCCGTGTACGATAGCCAAACGTCGTCATCTGGGGACCTGCATTGCGATTGATCGGGAAACGACTGACTGCCCAAAACTTGGCTTGGGCCAGTAGCACAACAATTAAGTTCGTGATGAAGTGCTTACTTTACCTCCTAGTTGTGGTCCCCGGGCAACTATACGTATAAACCCTTATACGTATAGGCTAAAATTGTAGGCGCGGGTTGTCTAGGACCTTGATTCTAGGCTAGGTAACGTGGGCCAGCAACCTGCGTTACCGAATATTGCCCGCTACAGAAACCGACACTATGCCTCGGATAAGGAATGATCACATGTTGACGACTTTTGGCTATTGTACCCGGACAAAGATAGGTTTCTGGAATGTAAAGACGGTCCTCGACTCGGGAAGAGAAGGTCCTTATAATGCCAGATTCATCCAATTAGAAAACGAATTCATGCGATATTAACTGGACATTTTGGGGGTAAGTGAAGTAAGATGGTTAAAAGCGGGCGAGTACCAGTCTCCAACGCGTAACACTGTACTACTCTATTCTGGAAGACCATCCGGAAGTCCGCGGGAATATGGAGTCGGACTACTGTTAACAATAACAGTACGCAAGGGCCTAATTTCCTGGCAGCCTTATGGTGATAGGATTTTGACGGTCAGATTCCGGATTAGAGTACGACGCGTCACCATCATACAGTGTTACGCCCCAACGAATAGTTCGTCTGAGGACGAAAAGGAGAGCTTCTACAATCTCTTAAGCGCCGTCTTCAACACAACACCAAATGGAGACATTGTCATAGTGATGGGGGATTTTAATGCCAAGGTAGGCAACGACAACGAAGGGCTCAAACATGTAATCGGGAAGCATGGACTAGGCAACCGCAATGACAACGACGAAAGGTTTGCGGATTTCTGCAATGCCAACCGCCTTGTGATAGGTGGCACCATGTTTGAGCACAAGACCTGCCACAAAGTCAGCAGGGTTTCCAAATGGTTGCAGCACGTGAAGAGTGACCACTATTATCACCAGAAAGCTGCAAACGTTTGTTAATAGGTGCCTGCGCAATATCTTAAGGATTTTCTGGCCCAATCGTATCTCTAACGAACACCTTTACGAGAGAACGGGTCAGGAACCAATAGGCACAACCATCCAACGACGGAAGTGGCAGTAACACGTTCCGAAAGGGTGACAGTTCCATAGCGAACCATGCTATGCAATGGAACCCTCTAACTCAGGACGGCAGAAGACCTGGTGGTCCGTGGAGAACATGGCGCAGAACAGTCGAGAAGGAGGCACGGCAGTTAGGGAACCGATGCCGCGTAGGCGTAGTAGAGGCCCTAGGACCCACAAGGGGATACAGGACATAAGTAAGTAAAGGTCGTCATCAAACTATCCGTCCATATCCAGTTCTTGACTTACAACTTAAAGTTGACCTATACTTGAGCCAGTCAGTTTTACGGTGATTCTTAAAAACTGGCGGGCTAATAGAATCTACGTATAAAGAGAATTGGAGATACCTGTGATCCAAGAATGATGGTTCACTTGACACCTTCCAATTCCTGATGCATTGAACGGTACTATCGAAGACAAGGGTGATGTCCAATACTTCTTGCCTATTTCTGGTGACGAAAGTAGGCTTGTTTCCTATCTTCTTCTTCTTCTTCTTCTTCTTCCTTTTATCAGCGAGGTTATGACCCGAAAACAAGGCATCACAACCCTCCCACTTCACCGCATTTCTACTGATCTGCCTGTGGGGTTCGCCCACAACGAGTAGGCTCTTTACCTATGTTGCACAATAAGGTTTGTACTTAGAATAAAATCAAAAAGTAGCTCACCTCTTTTGTTGATGTCGGAACTGCCCCTTACAGTATGGGGAGCGTTAGCATCGCATCCTAACATATAATGAGACCAGTCTTTTGCCTCCCCGCATCTGAGATCAATCTTTCTAGGTTATCCCCAAAAAGAGAGTCCATCATGGGCGAGATACGCCGAGACCAAGTAGTAAGAACCGCCGTGTGTTTATATTTTTATTGCGGTTGTATCTTGATCGCAGTAATTAGGGCGTAGGGTTACATTTAGGATACATTTCACCAGTATGCACGATCTGGGTTTACCTACGTTACGTACGTACAAGGTGTCGTAATTAGGAGTCTTGAGTCCACATACCAAGTTGTCCACAACCCAAGGCTGGACCAAGGCTATATCTTCCCTATCCTTTGAGAGACGTAGAAGAAGGCCGGCAGAAACCGTGATGGAGTGGTGTAGGGTAATCTGAACTATCTGCAGCATTAGCGCTACAATCAGGCAGAGGAACCTCCACCACTGTGGTATTCAGGGCTTCCATTCCGAACTATTTTTTTTTGTATTTGTATAGAAATTCCTAAAAGTGTTAAAAAGATGGCGGCATAGATGGAATGCTTTCAATATTTCCACTCAATCCCATGATCTAAGATATGACCAAAAATATTCACCGAACTCGACAGATTGGGCAAGCCTTTAAGACTTATGCATATTAGCAGACGTGAGTAATAAACGTACTCATGATACATGACTGGAATAATCTGTCAATTATGTCAAATATGATGGTAGGAAAAAGCTTAGGTTAGGTTAGGTAAGGTGGCTGTCCTGACAGGGTCAAGACACACTTAGACCAGGAAAAAGCTTGATCCGAATTACTTTCTGAAATGTATGTTGCAAGTTTATCTAATAAATCCATCGGTTGTGTTAACAAGTACCAAAATTTATTGCCATAATGAGATAATGGAATTGCATTCACAATCATCTTCTGGTTCCAGATATGCGATCTCAGAGTTATGTCTTTCATTTGGTTTACCCAATTTTACCTGCCTAATGGCTAATTTAAATAAACATGATTTTATACTTTCGATTTGTGCCGGTTTTGATTTCTGATCAAAGAGGAAATAGTGTTGTAAAAAGCAAATGGTGTAACGAAAGCAGACAGTTACTGTCATTTAGAGTTAGGCAGCAAATGAATGTTTTTAATCGAATTATCAGAGCATTAATTGCACATGGTAGTGACAATTTGAAGCTATTTGGAATGAGTGTGCTGCACAACGTCCTCTCATCCACGCAAAAGCGTTATACATCACACGGTGTACCTCAATATACCAAAAATGTTCGCATCATACCAAAAACCTTCTAAGTCTCCACCGAAAAGAAATCATATCCTTCCGGACATTTAAATAGTACAAAGCCGGTGATCGGTTCTTCCCTAATGAAGTCGAAAATAATATAAGAATGCAGCACTCTGCCATGCATCGATCGAGATAGGTATGTACGAGTATATGCAGGCCATCTACGGTCAGAACAATTGCCGTGTTTTTTTGAAACCTAGCCAGCCAGTCGTTCATTTAAACGATTTGCCAGCCAGCCAAAGCCAGCCGATTTTATACGACCATATCTCTAGGAACCAAGCAACCTCGCAGTGACAGCAACAACAAATAACTAAAAAACATTCGTTTTTGCGCCGCCTGAAATTAGGCATCACGAAATTCCCAGCCAGTAACTTTTTGCTGGGGATAATCAAGAGTAGTAGCCAGCCGGTTGTTGTATTTGTTTCAAAAAAACACGGCTAATGTATCTTACAGTCCAGATAATTGTCCGGTCAGGACCTTCTCAGCTACCTTTAGTTACACTCACTTCTTCCCATAAGCGCGTCTTGTGAACTTGAGTCTTGTAGATTTCGTTTCGTCAGATTTTGCGAATTTTGCTGAAATTTCACCGTTTCTATATGGTGCACATTCATCGCTGAGTATTTTGGAACTTTAAACATAAATTGACAATCACCTGTATATTCCGGTAGAAGGCACGTTAACGCTGCGGCCAAAAATACTGTGAATCATAAACAAAGACAAAATAAGAAGCAATTCTCCCCAGTTATCTGGGCGCCACCCTCGGAGTTTTTCTGAAACCTAATATCATCTGAGTTTCAAACCACTACACGAATCATTCCTACTCTCTTTCTCTCTGTCTATCCTGTTTATCACGTAATTGCATTGAAGAGGTTACTCCCTAGACGTTTTTTTTTTTTTTTGCCTAGAGGGTAGTGGAAAAACGCTAATGCGCACGGGAAACAGTCCCGCTCTGTTTCTAGTAGTGTGAAACTCACTACTCACTAAAAAAAAACACCTTTAACCCCTTCTTTCTACTTGACACCATCCACTCCGGAACCGCTTATCGCATTACTTCAGAGTAGTGTCGTTTTCTTTCCCCTCTGGGGACCGGCTTTTTCATATTCGGCTCCTGGTGCGGGTTTATACATTCTTGCCGGTGAGGCTTTTATCTACTTTATGTAATTTGTGAGGGAATGTTGGCGTCTTCCTCTCTCTTTTTGGATCTTAGTACCGTCTCGATAAAGGAAGATATTCTATTCCACGTGTCGGTACTCGAGATCATCTTGCTTATAGCATTTTCCGGGGAGAAATCGCTTATTTCCAACTCCAGTCTACTCCTCTGCTCTGTCCATCTGCTACAGGCGAAAAAGGTGTGGAAAGCGTCGTCTTCCGCTGAGTCTCCATATTGGCAGGCTGCGCTCTCTACTTTACCCATTTTGTGGAGGTATCGGTTGAAATACCCATGTGACAAAGTAGTTCACTTCGCCGTGTTCCCGCTCTGTCCAAGCCGTGACGTCTGTAATCAGCCTCGCTGTCCACCTCCCCCTCGTTTCAGCGCTCCACCTTCTCTGCCAAGCCTGCTTGGTAAGCTCCTTCGCTTCAGCGACTGCCAGTTCAGCCCCTACTTCCGCCTTCTTGTCGTGGGCGTACTTCCTCTCTGTCGCTAGGAGGTCGATGGGGATCACACCCGCAACTACGAGGACGGCTGGTTCCGACACTGTGCGATAGGAGCTTGCAACTCGGAGAGCTCCTCGCCTTTGTACTGCGGCATTTTGCTTTCTGTACTTCTCCTGTCTAAGTGCGTCTGCCCAGATCTCACACCCATATAGAAGAATGGCGTGGGTGATGGACATGAGGAGTCGTCGCCTACTCATTGTTGGGCCTCCGATATTTGCCATAAGCTTACTCACGATGACGTGTCCTTCGCAGCTCGCTCAGATGCGGACTTAATCTGTTGCCAGAAAGAGAGTTTAGAGTCCAGGGCGATTCCTAGATACCTTACTGCTGGTTTGCTAATTATAACTTCTGGACCTACTCGGAACTCGGCAATGATCGGCATCCGTTTCCTAGTCAGAAGAACTATCTCTGTTTTTTCCGCGGCGAGACTAAGGCCATGGGCTTCCATCCAGGCGAGTACTTGTGTCATCACCTGGTTCAGTTTCAGCTGAGCCCCTTCGATGTCCCCTGCGGTAATCACCGCACCGATGTCATCTGCGTACCCGACTAAGAAGGTATCGTCGGGCATCTCCATGCGAAGGATTCCATCGTATGAGATATTCCACAGATCGGGTCCAAGGATTGAGCCCTGTACTGCTCCAGCAGTGATTTCCTTTCTGTGAGTACCCTCCACGGTGTCGTACAGAAGTTCCCTGTCTTTGAGATAGTCCTTCACAATTTGCAAAAGATATTGCGGTATCCTGAAGGTGCTCTCGAGCGCATCTAACATATCTCCCCATCTGGCCGAATTGAAGGCATTCCTCACATCCAGAGCTGCCAGCACGACGATTCGTCTTGAGTAGTGATTTCCCCTTTGTGCGAGGTGGGTGGTTTTGACTACTTCCTCAATTGCTCCTATCGTGGAGTGGTCTTTTCTAAATCCGTGTCTTCGATCGGATAGGCCACCTGCTCTTTGGATTGCTTCTGTGATTCGAGGCTTTAGCATCTTCTCGAGGAGTTTTCCTGCCGTCTCCCTAGACGTTAGCTAATATTAAAATGAAAAGATCCAGTTCGTTCTAGGAAGCGTCGATAATGGTATAGGTTTCCTCACAAGATGAAGTTTATTGAGATAAGGGGGGACCTATGCACCACTTTTCCCGTGAAAAATCTTGCTTAACTCCCGTTGTCTAACTCTGACTCTGACTAGTATCGATCATCTGCAATGGGACAGATAAAACAGGATAATTATGCATGTAGAAGTGTGGGATTTCCACCCACTAAATCCACTTCCCATCCTACGCCTGGTCCTCTCAGCATGACCATCAAGCATTTCATCGCGAGGCTGGACTTCAGCTTCAGGTACTCAGCTCGTTCGTATTGACAGCCTTCTGCACTGCGTTTCGTTGTCTTTCCTGTCTTCGCTGCTCCTTCATATTGGTTGCCACAATGTCGCTAACTGCTTTTCAAGCATTTTCCCTGCTCATTGACCCTCTGATAATGTTGTCTAGGATTAGATCCATACCAAGTTTGGTCACCAACAGGTGCCGTTCTTCATAGTTTCGTGGACAATGGAACGCAGATGTGTTCCGCGTCCTCGACCGCACGAGAACAATAGGGGTTTTCGTCGAGTCTAAACATATGGAGGTAGGCTCGGAAACAACTATTAGCATCTAGGTCAGATAGAAAATAAAGTCCCTATGCTTCCTATTGATCCAAGCGTCTATATTGGGGATACATTTCTATGCCCACCTGCAATTATCAGAGTGATCCCATCTCTCCTGTCATTCTTACATACTTGTCCTGGGTGGTACCTCAATAACATTTCGCGTCGTTGCTCTTGATGCCGCTGTCCTCGTAGCACGGTATTTCTGTTGAGCTTCTTTAACCAAAAGGTCTATTGGTACAATGCCAGCCACTACACATGGCACGTCGTAAGAAGTTGTTCGAAAGGCGCTTCATACTCTCAACGCATTGGACCTATAAGCTGTATCCGTCTTCCTTCTGTACATATATGACTTTGTCTTTATGTCACAAGCACATATTTGGGAGACGTAGAGCAATGTCGATGCCGCAATACGTGCTAAGAGCAGAATCCTGTTGTGTTTTGGTCCGCCGATATTTGGCATAATTATTGCCAGGGCAGTCGTTGCATTTGCTGCCTTCTCAGCTGCATACTGCGGATGTTGCTTAAAAGTTAGACTTGCATCTATACCGAGGTACTTTAACTCTAGTTTGGAAACTACAACGTGATCGCCCACGGTTACTCTTATAATCTACATGACTCGTGTACTTCTGATAAGCACTACTTCTATCTTTTCCTCTGTAAGTTGTAGGCTCATGCCAGTCCTGAACCATCCCGATAGCTTCATTGCAGACATGCTCCAATTCCTCAAGGAGTTTGGTCACTGCAACAATTGCTATATCGTTGGCGAAGCCTATTATTTTCGAAGACTTAGGGATTCTAAGTCTGAGGACGTCATCATACATTAGGTTTCACAGTAGCAGACCTAGTACAGAGCCTTGGGGCACACCGCCTGTGACGTTATACTGCCTCGTTCCATCGTCGGTGTCGTAGTGCAGTATCCTATATCTGAAATAGTTCGTCATTATCTTCTGCAGGTAGTTAGGTACTCTCTTTGTGGTAAGTGCTCGCAGGATATCTCTCCAGTTTTGCGGTGTTGAAGACGTTCTTCACATCCAGCGTGAGGATTGCGCAATACTGTTTACTCCCGCCTGTCCTTCGATATGGAGGATACCTAGCTTAGCTGTATGGTATCTAATTGATCACTGTCTTACACAAACTCCTTAAATTCTTTTTATTTCTACACCACCGCCCTTCTTAGGATTCCTTTGGTTTACTTTCATTACACTCGTAAGTTGGCTATATTGTCTAGATATGACGCAGCTACACAACCTAAGGCATTCGAAAAGAGTGTTGAACCTCAACGGCTAGGTTTGTGAGAAGGTATAGTTCTATCAATGACAATATGACCAGGAATAGCAGACTAACTTGATAGATAGACAAATATTTAGTGACTCAGAATAAATGATAGAAACGCGTCACATTTACGTAACTCCGTAACGCGCGCGTGTAGCTGAACTTGTAACGTCTACAATGTACGTGCTATTACAGGAAACATTTCAATGATGAGTATGCAGTCATAGTGCATAGTGTCTTTCCGTCTTTGTTGGCGCAACTTCACAAGAACGCACTTCAAGTGAACGTGAACGTATTCAAAATTCCTTTCAAAACCCTGAATCAGAAACCTACTTCAATGGAAAACCCAAAGTCATCTCATTCATAATTTTTGCCACAGAATGGTGTATGGTGTATTCGTGTATCTTTTTCACTTTTTTTTTCTAATTATCTCTAAGTAATGATACACCCCCAATGGCACACTCACTTACTCTTCAAAATATAGAACAAGTGTAGGTACGAGTATGTGTACCACAAGCAACGACCTTGATGTGTCAGATACGAATTGAATTTTGTGCTACCAAAACGAAGAGAAACCTTTTTTATCTTTACACAGATGCTCTTCTGTATTACATCGTCTCGCATTCCACTGATTAAAGTTGTTTACCAGAAACAGCAGCAGTAGCAGCAGTAGAAATGTATCTAACTACAGTAACCAAGGACATTTTCGTTTTTCGGCTGATTTTCAGTTTCGTTTCACCTCGTTACCTTCTTGTGGCTTATACATCGCAAAGAGGTCGTCTCACTTTATTACAAAACCATTTAAACTCGATTTTTATCAACAAGAACCGGGTGAGACAGTGAACATGGAAGGCCTACCATCGATGATGGTGGTGATTTGAAATCGAAAGTAATACAATCCTCCTAGGCACAGCAGGAGATTCGCGACCGTCACTGCTCGCTAAGCCTAATAGCTTAACCGGCTCAACATTAACGATTATCTGTATTCAGTTTTTAATTTTTTTTTTTTTTTTTTTCGCAAAAAAAAAAGAAAAAAAAAATATTTATTGCGAACTTGTTTCGTACAAAGATAGTCAATCTCACGTACTCACAAGCGGGTGAATCGACGAAATAAATATTCATTGAGTATCTAAAGAGTATCTACCACCTGTACAACGTGATGCTATCCATAGATACAAAATCTGTCGGGAATGACACGGGGTAAGCAAACTTTTTGTTAATTTTTGTTTAATTTATTTTTTTGCAATTGAAATGCTAATTAACATGTAAATTTCCTGACAGTCATCTTCGTCGTTTCGAGTGTTGTTTATCGCTATCCTATGGATTGTTAGTCGCTGGCTTAATGAATTGACATGCAACTACTGAAATAGTTTGGTTTTGTTCTTTGTTTTTGCACATTTTCCTGTGTTTTGGTTGTTTTTTTGCAATTAGGGGAGTATGTTCTGCAATATAAGATACATTTTTTGCTATCAGTTGTTTTCTTTGATAGGAATGTTTGCAACAAAAGTTGTGCGATGGATACATAGTAAGAAATTGTGAATGAATTCATTTGGATAAGGCCTCCTGGGTGGGTAGATACTTTTGAGCATTTCACATTCCGTTTGTGTGTTTTTCTGTATCTTGTACTTACTTGATGTTAATTTGCAAACTATCTCTTTCTGACTTCCGTCTTAGGTTTTCAAAATTCTATCGCAGGTGAACTGCGCGTATGGAGAAGTCACGTATGGAGCGATTACACTTCCGGACAAAGTGACGTATTAAGTTTCATTTGCTATCCCCAATGCTACCATGTTCTAAGTCACGTGCGATCTTATCATAAATGTCGGAAATTAAAAGACAAGATCTGGAGTAACTTGGTCGAGATACTGAACGAGTATCGACTGGCGAAGCAATTGAAGAAATATGTCCGCGTTTATCGAATCTACAATCTCCGGTGGCAAACAACTGCTTGCGATATTCTCATAACACAATCTTCAATCAATTTTATTTGAAATCTGCGAAATTTAGGACACGGAACGCCATCAAACCTATGGTACGTCAGTAGTTACTACCAGAAAAAGTAGCAGCGGTAGAGTCTCGTTCGACACTACTTCAAACCTCGAATTCCTCCGATAGCTTCCTCTTTATGCACCACTTGAGGTTTCATTCATTCGCAGTTCTTCATTCTTTAGAGGTGGTCTCAGTATTTTAACCTGTTTCTGTGTATGGTAGTGGAGAGGCTGTCGAAACGGTTACTTCGTCTTGGGTGCTTTGTTCGCAGCAATAATAAGACACACAACATAGCAAAATAACCAACCTTACTTACAATCCGCAAACATATCAAGTCGGCTTTCCTTGTGTCCAGGACTGGCTTCGGTCTGAGTCTGAGCCGGGAATGGAATGTAGTCGTATTTTCACGGATGGTTCCAAAACCAGTCAAGGGTCTGGCGCTGGGGTCTTCGTGGAAGTCGACAACATTAGACTTCACTTCTCGTTAGGCAAATATGCGTCTGTTTTCCAAGCGGAAACTTATGCAATCCTAATGCCAATGAACTATGTTGTGAAGAACAGGTGGAAGGGACATAGCATTTGTGTCTGTAGTGACAGTCAGGCTGCGCTTAAGGCCTTGCTTAACCCTTTAACCACTTCCAAAATAGTTCGTGAAACCAAAAACTCTTTGAACTCGGTCGCAAGGCTGAATTCTCTGTCTCTTATCTGGGTCCCAGGTCTCACTGTGATCTTGGGGAATGAGATCTCCGATGAGATTGCTAGACAAAGCTCAGAGGAGGCTTTCTCAGGTCCCGAACCCGCGTTGGGTCTCCCTGCGTCCTCGGTTAGGGCTTCCATTGACGATTGGGTCTTTCACGAGCACAATTGTGTGTGGCATGACTCTCCAGGTTGCAGGTTGACTAAACGCATGCTCCTGTACGTCTGTAAGAAATCAGCGGCATTCTCAGCAGAAAAGACTGTAGACAACTTATCGCCGTCTTGACAGACCACTTCGCTTTTGCCAAGCACCTTAACGTGTTAGGCTTAAGTGACACTACAATCTGCGACTCTTGTGGGGAGAGTGACGACACCGCGGAACATTATCTCTGTGAGTGTCCGGCCTTTGCTCGTGTCAGGTGGTAGATCTTCGGTGCGGATGTGGTGAGTGCTGATACTGTAAGCTCCTCATCACTGAAGTGCTTGCTTGGCTTTCTTCGAAAGTCAAGGAAATTCCAATAAAATGGGTAAATCAAGGTTTGCTCTCTGGCAGTACAATGGACCAGTTGTGTCTGAGTGCTCCAGTCGAGTGTTTCCTATCCCGACAAAAAAAAAGTCAACATTGCTGGACGATACAAAGAAATTTCTTGTTTTGTCTCTTGGAAGAGGTACCGCTCCAAGCTGTCTGCAGATGATAGAATGCCTGTTATCCTGAGAGTATTGTCTCAATTGACTGCTGTACCGAATGTAAGCAATCGCAAAAGTAATGGTTGCGCTCACTAAATCACGATAAAGTCCGGCAAGCCTGGGTACATGAGCAGACACATGCAAAGATTCGACGCCTAGTGAACGAATACCGCAGAAAGAAGTGCCACGAACTTAGACAACCAGACAAATGCAACCTGGGCTCATCTGTCAAGAAACTGTGGTCCACAAGCAATGACAACATAGCTATTTTCCTTAGTGGCTTTTCTACGAATGATCCCAGGAAATGCGGTAAGCTCTTCAACAAACAGTTCATCCACGGTCCACAGTATACCAGCCGACACAAGAGAACCACTGTCGGGAAAATACACCACCTTCCACCGGACGAAGCATCGCAAGGCTTCACATCAGAGCAAGTCAAGGTTGTCATACTAAAGGCAAAATCTTCCAAAGCGCTTGGTCCTGATAAGATTTCCATACAAAAATACAAATATTTGGCGCAACAGCTCTTTAAAGTGCTAGGGCCTTTCCATGCTGATGTTAAAAAAACTAGCCACACCAGGAATTGGCTACCTGACATCTGTCTTGGACCTATCCTTCCAATCGCTGCAAATACCAGGCATATGATAGGTCGCTCGGAGAATCACCCGACCAAGGCAAATCTTACTGCCCCATATCGCTTCTCTCACATGTCGCGAAGACACTGAAAGCTATGCTTCTTCGGGGTTTCATCGAACACTTTACGCTAGTGCATTACCAGCAAGGTTTCCGAAAAATCACAGTTCCACCTCAGCTGTAAATGTGATTTCATCGAAGATCACCAACGGGCTCAACCAAAAACAACTATGCCACAGAACTCTCGCCGTAACCCTGGACCTACCCAAGGTATTCAACACTGTTGATCATGCCATGCTACTACGCGATATCCTGGAATCTCCACTACCTAATACCCACAAGCGCTGTCTGGCCAACTACCTTTCCGGCCGGCAATCCTTTGTCGAATTCAGGAATGCTAAGTCTCAGTGCCGGGGAGTCAAACAAGAAGTACTACAGGGGGGGTCCTATCGCCACTTCTTTTCAACTTCTACATCTCCAAACAGCCCCTCTCCCGGACGGACACAATATTGTTTCATATGCCGACGACTGTACGGTTCTTACAACTGGGCACAACGTGCCAATACTATGCATAGCGCTGAACTCCTGTCTCTCTCACCTGGACGGATTTATCAGCGATCGTAACTTACAACTGTCGGCCGAGAAGTCATCAGCCACACTCTCCACGTCCTGGACACGGGAGATAAAGTCAGTTCTAGATATAAACATAGCAGGACATCGAATTCCAATTTCCACCCAACCAAGACTTCTTGGCGTCACTTTCGATAGCATGATGACGTTCGCCGCGCATGCATGAAACGTCAGAAGCCGACTGAGACCCCGAAACCATGTATTCAGCTCCTTAGCGAGATCTTCCTGGGGGACGGATAAAGTGACGCTACTCGCCATATACAAGACAATCGATCGCTCCGTGCTGAACTTTGCGGCCCCGATTTGGACACCGCAGCTGATTGACACAAACTGGTAGCATATTCAAGCCTTCCAAAACACAACCATGAGGACCATTACCGAATGTCAACTGATATCAAATGTTGATCACCTCCATGCCGAGACAAAGTTGCTTCCAGTAAGGGACCATGCTACACTATGCTCTTCAAGTAGTTCCCTCTAGACTGTCACCTCCAAGACCACCCTTATCATCCGCTAACGATGGTACAACAGCCACCCCATTTCATTCGCAAAGAGCTCCAAATCTACAAAAATGACCTCAATGCTTACACACAGGGTACCAGGATCGACAGACGGACCTACAAGGATGCATTGAAAAGCATTCATCGTACGACTGCGTCCCACTATATGAAGAATCTCTCTCTCCTCAATATGGTGCTCGGAAGCCCCTCACCACACATATGTAGTGATTCACCCAAGGACTCTAAAATTTGTCACAAAAGTTGAGATTTAAAGCCTTCGGTCAGATAATGCTGAGCTTCAATCCACTGACCTTCTCTCTCAGATTAGGTAGAAAACA
Source organism: Brachypalpus laphriformis (assembly GCA_945910035.1). Taxonomy (NCBI): domain Eukaryota; kingdom Metazoa; phylum Arthropoda; class Insecta; order Diptera; family Syrphidae; genus Brachypalpus; species Brachypalpus laphriformis. Next base: position 13,415,707 of record OX246755.1, read on the forward strand.
TGCCCAATAGAAAACGCATAAGCTCAGAACTGGCCGAGTACATACGTCTTTTGACCCTTAGGGACCCTCCGCAAGGAGAAATGCTATTACCCCTACTTCGGATCTTAGCTATAAACGGTAAGTTATGTTGGCAGAGAAATTCCCAGATAGCACCATGAGGGGGTGGAAGTAGGACTTACTAACAGAGCTAGAAGTTGTTCGGCTGCAGTGACTCTTTCTCGTTGTTTAGCGAACCAACAAGTATCGGGAGATGCTACTCCTACAAGGCCTTTGTCAGTTGAGGCCTTTGGACTGAACGTGACTCCCCAGAAATTAAAGTAGTCTTATTCACGATTAAACTAACTATATCGGCTTTCAGACAGACCCCTGAGAATAAACGGATTCATAGTTGGCCGTAACCTTAGGTGGAAAGGGACATCCATTGTAATGAGATGTCTAGCGAACTAACAAGAAAGGGCTCAGAGCGGAATAAATTATTGGTCTCTGATGCCCTTGAAGCTTCTTAAATCCAGCATATCATTGGACTTTCAAAGCCGATGTATGAGAGAGACATGCTGCGCACATTTCAAGAGTAGTCTAAACACAGTGCAATAGCACTCAGCTGGCAATACTTAACACTTTTAATAGGTATCATTATCGGCCACAACTTGCTGGCGGTCCACCTCAGTATTATAGTTTACGGACTAGAGACCTATGCAGTGGCTATGATGACATAGACGCAGAAAAGTGATGAGAATGCCCAAGCCTAAGCAAACTAGAAAGACGACCCTCTACAAAGCAACCAAAACCCATTCTAAAATTGATGCTGAACTGGAGATGGTTCAGGTAGACGAAGTAACTTCAGGGGGTTTTCTCTTCTATCATCTCTAGATTTGTGTCTGTGATCCCAAATTTGGGAACGCAATCAGTCTATAAGGATCCGGTTGAAAACTATGCTTCAATACATGTGCAGCCACTCCATCACCCAAACCTAAGAGCATGAGAATCGTAAGTTTCCCAAACATGGATAAGCGAACAAGGTTCGGTTAGGTTAAGTTGAAATGGCTGCCAGCTTAGAAACGCCAACGCGCTTAGACCACCAATAGGGCCACTGTGATACCACGTGGATCATAGGACCAGGATAGGATCTCTACCTGCTCGTTAGACCATTTTCAGCTTCTCATGAGGCGTAAGAGGCCCCTACTACCTATGTTTATCAGATCGCCTATATTGTTGTAATAGAAGGCTCCTAAGTGAAGCTTCCTTCTGCGGGAGATAGCTGGGCAGATACAAAGACGATGAGAAATTGTTTCTCCTCTTCATCCATGCAGCTTAAGTCCCAGCCAGTCAAGCTTATTCCAAGCACTTATCATGCTGGGGGATAATAGTCAAATTTTTCAAAAGACTAGGACTTCAACTGAGCCCATACTCAGTAACAGTGTTGGGTTTACACTCACTACACCCACCTCCCCTTCTTCCTCTGGTCCTTGCGACACTACCATCAAGCATTTCATCGCGAAGGGTGACTTCAGTCTCAGGTACTCATCTCATTCGTATTGGCAGCCTCTTTTCGTTCTCGCTCCTATCTTCATTGCTCCTTCATAATGACTGCCATAGTGTCGCTCACTGCTTCCCAGGTATCTTCGCTGCTCATCATCTGTCTGATGATGTTGTCTGGGGTTAGGTCCACACCCAGTTTGGTCACTGGTTAGGTGCCATTCTTTATAGTATCGTGGACAATGGTGCATGATGTGTTCCACATGCTCGACTGCTTCCGTCAACGTAGGGCAATAGGGGTTGTCGTGGGTCAAAACATGTGGTGGTAGGCTCTGAAGCAACTATAGCCAGTAAACATCTGAGTCAGGTTGAAATTCAGCTCCCCATGCTTCTATATTGCGCATTAATCTCTGCGACCACCTGCCTTTATCAGAGTGATCGCGTCTCTCCTGCCCTTCTTCCAGACTTCTCCTTGGTAGTACCTCAGTAACACTTCGACTCGTCGCTGTTGATGCCGCTGTCCTGCTACCACGGCATTTCCGTTGGGATTCTTTAGCCAGAAGGTATATTGGTACCATGCCAGCCACTACACATGCCGCGTTGTAGGAATTTGTTCGGAAGGCGCTTTATATATATAAACTGTCTCCGTCTGCCTTCGTCTTCATTGCACAAGCCCATATTTGGGAGCCGTAGAGCATTATAAATGCCTCTACTCTTGCTCTTGCTGTCTCCTCTCGTACTTTGGTCTGCCGATATTTGGCATGATTCTTGCCAGCGCAGCCGTTGCCTTTGCTGCCTTCTCAACTGCATAGATTGCAGATATGGCTTAAAAGTTACCTTTGCATCTAAAGTAATGCCAAGGTACTTCAGCTCTGGTTTGGAAACTACCACGTGATCGCCCACGGTTACTCTTATAGTCTACATGACCCGCGTACTGTTGATGAGCACTACTTCTGTCGTTTCCTCTGCAAGTTGCATGCCCGTGCGCACGAACCAGGCCTAAATCATCACGATAGCTTCATTGCAGTCATGCTCCAATTCCTTAAGGAGTTTGGTTACTACATCGATTGCTATGTCGTCGACGAAGCCTTTTATTTTGGAAGACCTAGGGACTCTAAGTCCGAATACGTCATGATACATTAGGTTCCACAGTAGCGGGCCTAGTACGGAGGCTTGGGGCATTATACAGATTTGTTCTATCATCGGTGTCGTAGTGCAGTATCCTATTTCTGAAATAGTCCGTCATTATCTTTTGCAGGTAGTCTGGTTTCTCCTCTCTGCTTCCAGGATATTTCTGCAGCTAGCGGCGTTGAAGACGTTCTTCACATCCAGCGTGATGAAGGACTTCAGCTTTTGTATTTGTACGTGTAAGGGACTGATACTTTCTTATTTACTAAAAAGGTGCTACAGTTCGGGGTGAACCTGAACCTCAACCAACAAGCCTCTTGCTTTAGCTAATTGCCTCCAGTTGCGCACCCCAACTTGGTTGAGTTCCCTTGAACATGTACACCCAGGGACTAGTACAGAATGACTAAAAGCAAAGCACATGCATATGACTCACCCATTTAAATTCCGCGGTATTATTTAGAAAACTCATCAATCAAAATCATAAAAAATAGTGCCTACGGGTCAGCAACCAGATAAGGTGTACACAGCTCCAATGAAATTTCCATATACGAGCACCTGCTACCAAAAAAGTATTCTGTAATCGTTCGAAGTTCACAAGACTATTTTCTGTAGTCTCTGTCAATCACTAACCCCATGCATGCATGACTAAGGTTAGCCATCTACATAGTGTGGTCGCTTAAATAACTTTTATCTATCAATTTCGCAACGGGGAATGATTTTCAATAAACGTTCTTGCTGACCGTCATTCCCAACAACTATTACATATCGTAGCCCATTAACCTAGTGATAGTGAAATAATGCCCCCAAACTACTCGCACAATAGAACTAAACAACAACCGACTTGCCGCCTTTTTTTTGCAATCCGACTCTTTCCGATAAGTTACTTCGTTTGAATATGAATAACATGAACAATTCTAAATTGTTGTTTTTGTTTTTGTTTTTTTTTTATCATACCAGCTGCTGGGGGACCTTGCTACTCAGATAAAGTATGTTACACTTCCTATTCTAATCACAATTACAATGGAATTCATTAATAAAATAATAAATTGAAGGGCGGCAATGTGCAGGTTCGAGTCCCAACTGGGGATAGCAACCAACAACCACTCGAGGAAGACGAATAGCATTAAAGTTGTGTCCAGTGGGCACCAAAGAAAGGTTCCTGCCTGGTAGTACAATGCACTGGAATGAGACTCATACTCTTGGGCTTCGGTTTCCTTTTAAATTTTAAATTATTTAATTCTACTTGACACTGCACTTTGATAGGAACTGGGAAGATATAAATTTCAAATAAACACCTTAAATTCGATTAGAAAATCTTTTCCAACGAAACACTCAATGGAAGCGTTTCGACGAAAAGATAAGAGATACAAAATTTATATTCACATTTAGCACGTGAACCGGCCAGGTTAACCATTGAAATTCAGTGGCCAAGACAATGTTAATATTAGTTTAACGAAATCATTTGAATACTGTTAGCCGCAGACTTTATCTGCATAAGCATTTTGCAAGTTTTAATATTCTGGGGGATTTTTTCCCGACAGTTGCTTAAGTTGGCGGATGTTTTCCCACTAAATATTGATTAGAGATACATTTCAATCCCACGATGGGGTATCATTTTTGGAATTTTCATCCAAGCTACACCTTAAAACCGCAGACTTTTGTAAATGTTTATTTAGATGGACAAACTGTATTTTTAGATGCAAAAAAAAAAAACAAAAAAAACCGGAAAATTTCAATGTTTTTCTTTCATTTTTTGGAAAAAAATCCTGAGAGTGATGAAAGCCTTAAGATTTTTTTGTCCTATCTCATTTACTTCAAAAGCGTATTACAACACGAAATCTGAGATGGGTGGCGGTAAGACATCGACGGGTTCCAGAAGCCTATATATAGAGAATCATGGACATGTACGACGAAGCAAGGACAAGTGTATGATATCCCATTTATGGTCCCATGTAGTGAGCAGAATTCTAATCGACCTCAATAGTTCGGGATTTCTTACCGAAGGCTACGCAGATGATGCAGTCATAATAGCTAGGCGCAAAGATTTATCCAAGGCAGCTGGTGATGAATTGGTAGAGTGCATACATCAACATATCTCTAAGATTTGGCCAGACGCCTGATGAATGGAATCTCGGCATCATTCTCCCGATCCACAAGAAAGGAGACCCCCTCAACTGCGCCAATTATAGAGGCATCAGTCTCCTCAACATCGTATCTTCTTCTTCCTTTTATCAGCGAGGCTATGATCCGAAAACAAGGGATCAGAGCCCTCCCACTTCACCGCATTTCTACTGATCCGCCTGTGGGGTTCGCCTATTTGACCTCAGAAAATATCGGCAGGCCTGCCGATTTTGGATCACTCGGTTACTGAGGCCAATGAAATGCCGATGTCGTCGCATTTGTCTGATCCAGGCGTTTATAGGCCTGCCTTTCCTACATCGCGATGTCTTTGGAACGTGCATAGATATTGCCTTTTTAACAGGGTTCAAATGATCTCTTCTTTGAACGTGGCAATACCAGCTGAGCCGGTTGCGCTCTAATTTGTGTACGATGGTTTCCTTGATGTGAAAGCTTCCACAGATCTTCGAACTTCTTATTTGATCAAGCTTGGTCACTCCTGCTGTCATACGAAGCATCTTCATCTCAGCTGCCGTTAATTTACTCTCATACTTTTTGTACATCGTCCAACATTGTGAACCGTATGTGAGCGCTGGACGTACAACTGCGGTGTAGAGCCTTCCTTTCAACTTAGGGGGCATTTTTCTGTCACAGAAGATAGCGGAAATTCCTCGCCACTTCATCCACTCACGCTTACACGATGATTGATGTCGTCATCACAAGTTGCTTTGCTATTGATCATAGATCCCAGATATTTGAACTTTTCGCACTTGGGAAGCACTGTTCCATTCAAATAAATGTCTGGAATAGGCCTGAGTGGATCAGAGAACGGGCAGCACAAGTACTCTGTCTTTTTTGAACTAATGCGATACCCATTTCCCTCCAAAACGTCCACCCACACATCAAGTGCTCGTTGCAGGGATGTAGGATCCTCACTTATGATGGCTCCATCGTCAGCAAAGAATAACTGATGTACCTTGGGGTCCATCACTTTACCTTCAAGCAGATAATCAAGGACTGTAATAAAGAGCAAAGGATTTAAGACACTTCCCTGGTGCACCCCGACATTGATTGGGAAGTCTTCGGCTACTCCAGCGGGGCATCTTACTCTTGTCTTTGCTCCCTCGTACATGTCCATGATCATCTGTACATAGGTTTCTGGAACCCTTCGATGCCTTAGCGCCACCCATATCAGATCTCGTAGTTGTCTGTCGGATGCCCTTTCAAAGTCCATCAATACAATATGCAAATCCCTTAAGGAATCACGATGTTTTTCCATTATGATCCTTATACTTTGGATTGCATCTGTGGTTGATTTACCCGAGACAAACCCGCACTGATCATCAGATAGCCGTATTATTTTTCGCAGTCGGCCACCTAATACCCGCTCAACGATCTTCATGGTGTGTGACATCAGCTTGATCGAACGGTAGTTATCACAGTTTCGCGTATCACCCTTCCCTTTGTATACAGGGAGGAGGTAACTTTCCCTCCATTGATTCGGCATTGGATCACCTCTCACGAATTTGGAGATAAGAATTCTGAGCCATCTGAACCCGATGTCTCCCATCTTTTTCCAGAACTCAGAGGGTATTTCGTCTGGCCCAACCGCTTTTCGTTTTTTGGAGTATTTGACCGCCTCACTAACTTCTTCGACTGTAATGTCGGCTATTTCTTCACAGTTAGGGGTGGTTCTTGGAAAGTATAGCCGAGGAAACTGTTCATTCAAAAGCTCTTCACAATACTGCCGCCACCTCTGCAGAATTTTGTCGTCATCCACAAGAAGCTGGCCATGAGCATTGCTAATAAACTTTGGCGAACGAATCTCCTGAGCATTCTTCCTTCTTTGGGCGGCTATTTTGAAGATAGTGGCGCTCTTGTTCATATTGTGTCTTCGCAGCTCCTGGATAGCCTGGTTTGCATCAGCAACCGGGGAAAATATTTTCTCCAGCTCCCGATACAGGCCCTCCGTACTCTCTGCTTGAAGCTGGGCGCACTTTTTCTTCGCTTTTTTTTTGCAACATCTGTATTCCATTTGGAGGCGACCTTTTTCGTCACTATTATTAGAGAGGCACTTTGACCAAGCTTTGAAAGCCGCTTTCTTCTCGTTTATCACTTTCTTAGCTTCATCACTCCACCACCATGTTTCTTTGGCGTGTTGATGTTGGCCTTTTGAAGGTCCTAGCAGTGATTTGGCCTTCTTTAAGCAAGTTCGCTGTAGGGAATCGCACATATTTTGTGCTCTGCACTCTTCATCCTCAGCTCCGTTGATGGCGTGAGAGAGGTAATTTTGCATTACGAAAACAAAAGCTTCGCCTTTTTCTTTGTGCAGATTGTACCACTTGATTTTCTCAGAGACCCTTGTTTGTTTGCTTTTCTTCGGCGTTTTCATAAAAATTTCTGTTAGCAGGAGACGGTGTTGAAGAGCGATTGCCTCTCCCAGGATCACTTTGCAATCTTTTACCCGAGGCTTCATGAAACTGGCTACCAAATGGTAGTCAATCTGAGTTTCATCTCCACCACTGCTGTAAGTGATCAGGTGTCGGCTTTGTTTGATGAACATGGTATTTAACACGATAAGACCGTGTGATTTGCACATGCTTAGGATGTCTTCACCAGGAAGGTTCCTGGTGCCATATCCTAGTCCTCCATGGCAGTCTTCATAGTCTTCGTTTGATTTCCCGACATGTCCATTCAAATCTCCTCCAACAAATAGAAATTCTTCCTTTGGGATGTTCTTAAGTAGATTGTGGAAATCTAGCCAAAATGCATCTTTATCTCTCTGATTGTACCCATCGTGGGGAGCATATGCACTGACAATATTCCACACCTCTCCTTGTATTACTAGTTTGAGAGACATCAAACGGTCGCTGGACTTCGAAATGCTCAAGACGTTTCCAAGTAGCTCTGCCGCAAGGATGATACCGATTCCGTTCTTAGACTTTTCCGTTCCGTAGTAGAACATCTTGTAATCTTTTGTCCTAACGTCCAAGATGTCCACCCGCCTTCTATTCATCATCTCTTCCAGCTCGTAACTTCGACCGGTCATGCTTCCAACGTTCCAACTCGCGAACCTCAAATTGCGTCCAAACTGTTTCATTATTTTGCTAGCCCCCGGAATCCGTATAGCTCTGACCCGAACATTTCTGCTCGGTCCAGGATCAGTACCATGCACAGCAGTGGTAGTGCCTGGCGGGGTAGTGCCTTTCCTTTTTGCAAGTATTACCATAATGATACAGTTTTGCAATACAATTTTTTGCACCATATTGCGATGGTGTTTATTGTTTGACACGTGCATGCTCCTGTTTTATTATTGTTTGATCTTTCTTTTATGACACCGGTGATCTCCAGTCGTGTCAACCCACGGACTCACATGCACACTTGTGGGAATGTTTTTAAGGTAGTATATGTGTCGCTAGGCTCACTTGGGTAGATTGCCTAGATCTGATTTGTTCCCCTTAGTCGCCTTTTACGACAAGCGCTGGTTGTTGGTGGGGGCGCTGCAGTGATATTCTTAACCCGTCCCTGCACGGGGATCAACATCGCATGTAAGATCTTTTCTGCGATATGGTGTGAATGCCTGAAACCTTTTATCAACAGCCTGATTGGACCCTATCAGTGCGGTTTCCGGCCAGGAAAGTCCACCATCGATCAAATCTTCACACTTCGGCAGATCCTGGAGAAAACCCAAGAAGTCCAAATTGATAATCACCATCTCTTTATCGATTTCAAGGCCGCCTATGACAGCATCTATACAGAATAACAACATAGAGCCATGTCTAGTTTTGATATCCCTGCCAAACTTGTTCGTTTGTGCAGGATGACGGTGGAGAACACTCGCTGCTCCATCAAGGTTGGCAATGACCTCACCGAGACCTTTGATGTCAAAAAAGGTTTTACACAAGGTGACGCGCTGTCATGTGACTTCTTTAATATTGTACTTGAACGGATTGTGCAGAACTCACAAGCCAACATCGGAGGCACAATCTATCACAAGTCTATACAACTGCTTGCACACGCCGACGATATAGACATTATTGGAAGAACTCAGCGGGCTGTCACCGGTGCGTTTGCAAACATTGAGGCGGAAGCAGCCAAAATCGGTTTAGCGATAAACGAGGGCCGAACCAAGTACATGCTGTCAACAAGAAGGGAAAGCCAACACCGACAAATTGGACAAAACGTCACAGTGGGCAGCTATAACTTCGAGGTAGTAAGGGACTTTGTCTACCTTGGCTCTGCTATAAACTCTAAAAACAAGATCAGCGCAGAAATCAAGCGAAGAAAATCGCTTGACAATCGCTGTGTTTTCGGGCTTATAAGGCAATTCAACAGTAAAGTCCTATCACGAACAACTAAGGAGACTCTGTATAAGACTCTATAATCCCAGTCTTGCTTTACGGTGCTGAAACATGGACTTTATTGAATGAGAATGAAGATATCCTTGGTCGCTTCGAGAGACAAATTCTTCGTAAGATTTTTGGTCCCGTTTGCGTTGACGGGTTTCGGAGGAGAAGATTCAATCACGAACTATACGAGCTGTACAGCGACATCGACCTAGTCAAAAAACTGCGTATTGGACGTCTGAGATGGCTAGGACATGTAGAGCGAATGGACACCAATGCTCCGGCCCACAGAGTCTTCGAATCTAGTCCCGAGGGACGGCGCAGTAGAGGGAATCATCGCCGTAGGTGGCGCGCACAAGTTCAAGGGGACCTCGACCAACTTGGAGTGCGCAACTGGAGGCAACTAGCTAAAGACCGAGCTAAATGGAGAGGCTTGTTGGTTGAGGCCCAGGTTCACCCCGAACTGTTGCGCCACCTAAGTAAGTAAGTATCTCTCGCATATAATTTCAGCAGCCTGTATAATGGCTATGACTTCGACCTGAAAAGCGCTGCAGTCGCTGCTTATTCTAAAGGAGTGGTTCATTCATAGGGCCTCACAATAAACTTCAGCTTCCGTGCCAACGTCCATCTTAGAACCGTCGGTATAGAAGGCCAACTCCTTTTTCTTCATGGTTCTTCGGTTAGGAGGTGGGGATTGTTCTCCTCTTCCTCTTCATCTCTACAGCTTCTACAGTAATCATTTGCTGGGACTCCCATTCTAGTGGCGTGTCTACAAACAGTGTCCTGTGATTATACCTACTGTGAGGCTTATGTTTCTTCTATTTAATGAAAGGAGTTTTTTGGTTTTCTTTGCGTCTAAGAGAGGCAAGATCTTTCTTGTCGATACGCACGTAGACAGATTACTCCATCTGTCGTTTACAGTAGCTTGCGCTTCGTTAAACATATGAAGTTTCATCGTTTGTATTGGGGGTGCCGGTGCCTCTCTGTTGACAGCTAGAGGTAGTACGGTGCCTTGTTTAGCTAGTTCATCTGGTTTACAATTGCCTGGAATGTCTCTGTGTCCCGGGATCCAGCACAGAGTGATATTGCATATTGTTTGACCATTTTAGATCTTATTGTTGGCGTTTCCAGAGCTTTAATCTCTGATTGACTGTCTATGTAAAGGACGATAGACCTAACATCTATCGGGTACAAAGAGAGTCTGCGCGCTGCTTCACGAATAGCCGATATTTCCGCTTGAAAAATGCTGCAGTGGTCCGGAAGTCGAAGAACTCCGTTTATCAGAGGTATTTCCGAAAAAATACCCAAGCCTCTGCCCTCCAATGTTTTGGAACCATCTGTATAGATTTCGATTGCGGCGTCATTTAGAATGGTACCGTCATCCCATGCGGATCTGTCAGGGATCGTGGTGTTATATTTGATGTTGAAATCAATAAATGGGGATATACAATCTGTTTCTATGAGATGGGAGTTTTGTAGAATTTTCATGTGGCCGATTCGTGTACTTGACCACTGGGGAGATTCTCTAAGTCTTAGAGCTGCTTTAGATGCTACCAATTTCCCAAAGATATCAATGGGAAAGATAATGAGCAGGGTTTCTAAGGCGGCTGTGGGAGTGGACCTGAGAGCCCCTGTGATGCACCTACATGCTAATCGCTGTATTCTTTCTGTAGAGTTTGTGTTGCACCTTGTTTCGAGTGCAGGCCACCAGACAAGAACACCATAAAGCAGAATTGGTCTGACTACCACCAGGTACAACCAGTGGACTATATTAGGTCGAAGACCCCATTTCGGACCCATAGCCTTTTTACAGGTGTAGATGGCGATTTCTGCTTTCTTGGTGCGGTCTAGAATATTCTGTTTCCAGTTAAGTTTACTATCAAGGGTTAACCCTAAGTATTTTGCTGTGTTTGTAAAGCTGAGTTCCGTGTTTCTAAGCTTAGGGGGAGTTATGATCGGGATTTTATATTTCCTAGTAACAAGTACTACTTCAGTTTTGTACGGGTTTACGTTGAGCCCAACTCTGTCCGTCCATTTCGCTACTAAATTTAGCACCGAGTTCATTAGATCTCTTTGGGTTTGGGGAAATTTACCTGAAATGGCTATAGCGATATCGTCAGCATATGCCACGACCTTGTAGCCTTTATTTTCTAGTGAAGTGAGTAGCTTATTCGCTACTAGTATACAAAGTAGCGGAAAGAGAACACCACCCTGGGGAGTGCCTCTGTGCGCTAACCTTTTAGTTGAGCAGTACCCAAGCGCGGATAGAATTTGTCTGCTGTTCAGCATTCGCTCTATCCAGATGCGTAAGCAGCAATCAACCTCTAGGTTAGCGAGCGCTCCTATAATGGATTCTGTATTGGCGTTATTAAAGGCGCCTTCTATGTCAAGGAAAGACACCATGGTATATTCTTTAATGGCAAGAGATTTTTCAATGGTGCCTACTAACGAGTGTAGAGCTGTTTCCACTGAAAAACCTTTCCGGTTAGCATGCTGGGAGTTAGATAAGGATTGTACCTTGAGTTTAGAACGAATATAGTTATCAATTAGCCTTTCTAACGTTTTTAGAAAGAAAGAGGAGAGGCTAATTGGTCTGAAATCGTTCGGAGTGTAGTGTGAGGTCTTACCGCATTTCGGGATGAAGACCACCTTAACTCTTTTCCATGAGAATGGGGTATAGCCGAATTTAAGGCAGCTATTGAAAATTACATAGAGCCACGGGGCTAAGGGTTTTATGCCCTCTTGCAGTTCTACTGGTGCAATACCATCTAATCCTGGAGATTTGTATGGAAGGTAACTATTAACAGCCCAATGAAACAGAATGAAACTAATCATGGTTTTCATTGCCGCTGTTGGTGTTGTTCTTCTGTCGGGGTATATTGTTGCGTGGCTTGCCGCTTGGAAGATGCTGGAAAACTTTGCCAGTAGTTTCGAGTATTTAATTCTTGATCTAAGCGTTTCAGCTACAGTCTCCTCAGCTGTACTTGAGCTATCTGTTGCACACATTGCGATTTTTTTGTCCAATCCTTCTTTGCACTCAAAAAAGGAAAGTTCTTGACAAAACTATATTTTTGGATCATGCCTCGATGAACTTCTCTTTTTCCATTTCCTCATTGGAATTCTCCTGTTTTCTCAATTACTGGCTGTAGATGCGACAGATATAGGTTTATTAGCTTGACCCTCTCGGCCTAAGCCATTGCGCGGTAGGTGATGATAGGTCTCATCCCCATCATTGGTATACTCGTACATCCAGTATAGGATACAGATACAGAAGGCTTTAGGCTAATGGACAAGGGGTACCTTGAGATACCATGGGAAATATATCTACGTATATGTCTAAATGAAATAGCTGCAGTAGCTTATGGAGTTGGTGGTGTTTCTGACGCCAATTTTCGGTGAGTCTCCCAGGTTGTAGAAGAGAAATGCTCCGCGATGGAGTAATCATCAACTGCACCTTACTGGACAAGTTCAAAGGAAATGGAGAGTTGTTATAATACTTTCTCCCTTATGTTCTGCTACAGAAACACTTGGTACTATCGGAATTATCGAGAAATCACAAGTAAGGACACTGCTAATGTGCGATTGTTTAGCCAACATAAGTGGATATAAAATCGTATTCTCATCTCCGTGAGAGATAAGTTCAAATCTAGAATGGACTTTATATATCTCGGTTCAGCCGGAATACTTTATCCAATGACGTATGTACGTATGTATGTATTTGCCTTTGGAAGAATTGTATTCAAATTGCTTAGAGCCTCATAGACACTAGTATGTGCAACACAGTAACGCCCTTTATTTTATTTCATTGCCTATGAATGATTGCCAATGAGTAATAGTTAACCAGAATGTGTTTATGTTTCTAAGCGACCAAAATATTTCAAAGCCAAATTATCCATCTCAACTACCAAAATTGAAATGAGTCAATGTAGGGCGGCGCGGCGCGCGTAGCCGTGGGAAAATGATACGAGTTATGTATTATGTTTCAGACGGAGTCGCCTGAGTCAGGCTTGTCTACAATTTTAAGCTTTTGACCTAATTAAATGTTCTGTACAATTTCATTGACCTGTGACATATCAACGTCTGTCTGCAAGACGAATTTGCTTTTAATTGTTTATCTGGAATTTTTGCTCGCGAAATTTAAATAGTGTGATGAACTGATGACTAAACAAAGAGAGAAGTGCTTATTGGATTTCGGATTGAAACTGAATTTTTTTTTATAATTTTTGCGCGCCAAAGGGGATATTAATACCCTTATACTGGTAATTTGTCTGTTTTCATTCGCGGAAGAGTTATTATTCTGCTGAAACAGATGCGAAAAGAAGGTTAAGTTAAGATGAAGTGGCTGCCAGCTTACGCCAACAGACATAGACCAAGAAAGATCAGTTGTGATATCACGAAGGATCATGTAATCCCTGCCTACTTGTTAGAACCACTTTGAGCTTCTTATGAGGCATAGGAGGCTCCTGCTATCTGAGTCTATCAGATTGTTGTAGTACGAATGGTTTCTTCCTCTTCTTCGTCCATGCTGCTTCTCCAAAAACTGGAAACTGATCACATGAACCCGTTACTAGCATTTAAAAGGAGATTCACTACACGAATTCCTGACAGAATATACTGGAAGAACCGAAGAACCATGAAGAAAAAAAGGAGTTGGCCTTCTATACCGACGGTTCTAAGATGGACGTTGGCACGGGAGCCGGAGTTCATTGTGAAGCCCTAGGAAGGAGTAGTTTACTTTTAGAATAAACGACTGCAGCGTCTTTCAGGCCGAGGCCACAGCCATCATACAGGCTGCTGAAATTATACGCGAGAGTAATATCGTTGGTAAAACGATCACTCTCTGTAAAGACAGCTAGGCAGCCGTTAAGGCTTTGGACTCTGCTATAATTAGGTCGAAGCTTGTAAGAAGCTGCAAATCACTCTTAAACGAGATATCTAGAGCCAATCCGGTGATCCTCTGCAGGGTACCAAAGCATATGGATATTGAAAGAAACGAAAGGGCTGACGAGCTCGCTAGAAAGGTGTGGGCGCTATATGTATCGCGGGCTCTACCTTTTGCAGTGATCCCAATAAGTTCCTTGCGGAAGAAAATAGAAGACGAAGCCACCGATCGCGCAAACAGACGCTGGGTTCATCTTGACATACTCGTATATATGCGCAACGGCCAGAGCGCTATGACCAACCTTTAGCAAGAAGAGATCAATCTCTCTGGTGAAACTTACTCTTCATAACGCAGGGATTATTTCCGACATAGTTACTGGTCGCTGTGCCATCGGCATTTATGCTGAACGACTCGGAGTACTGCACAACGAAGAAGAAATTGAACCTATTCGTCACCTGCTGTGCGATTATCCTAGCCTATTCGTCAGAAGAATGAGGAATCTTGGCAGTTACTTCTTCTCAGGGCTGGAGAACTTGGGTAATGTTGAGCTGATGGACCTCTTGAGATTTATATCACTATCTGTGTGGTTCTAACAGCGGACCATCTCTACAGAGTTTCCAGAATTAAATAATTGGGCACAATTTTTTTTTTGCCTACGGGGTAGTGGAAAAACGCTAATGCGCACGGGAAACAGTCCCGCTCTGTTTCTAGTAGTGTGAGACTCACTACTCACTAAAAAAACCACCTTTAACCCCTTCTTTCTACTTGACACCATCCACTCCGGAACCGCTTATCGCATTACTTCAGAGTGGTGTCGTTTTCTTTCCCCTCTGGGGACCGGCTTTTTCATATTCGGCTCCTGGTGCGGGTTTATATATTCTTGCCGGTGAGGCTTTTATCTACTTTATGCAATTTGTGAGGGAATGTTGGCGTCTTCCTCTTTCTTTTTGGATCTTAGTACCGTCTCGATAAAGAAAGATATTCTATTCCACGTGTCGGTACTCGAGATCATCTTGCTTATAGCATTTTCCGGGGAGAAATCGCCTATTTCCGACTCCAGTCTACTCCTCTGCTCTGTCCATCTGCTACAGGCGAAAAAGGTGTGGAAAGCGTCGTCTTCCGCTAAGTCTCCATATTGGCAGGCTGCACTCTCTACTTTACCATGTAATCAGCCTCGCTGTCCACCTCCCCCTCGTTTCAGTGCTCCACCTTCTCTGCCAAGCCTGCTTGGTAAGCTCCTTCGCTTCAGCGACTGCCAGTTCAGCCCCTACTTCCGCCTTCTTGTCGTGGGCGTACTTCCTCTCTGTCGCTAGGAGGTCGATGGGGGTCACACCCGCAACTACGAGGACGACTAGTTCCGACACTGTGCGATAGGAGCTTGCAACTGGGAGAGCTCCTCGCCTTTGTACTGCGGCAATTTGCTTTCCGTACTTCTCCTGTCTAAGTGCGTCTGCCCAGATCTCACACCCATATAGAAGAATGGCGTGGGTGATGGACATGAAGAGTCGTCGCCTACTCATTGTTTGGCCTCCGATATTTACCATAAGCTTACTCAGCGATGACGTGACCTTCGCAGCTCGCTCAGATGCGGACTTAATCTGTTGCCAGAAAGAGAGTTTAGAGTCCAGGGCGATTCCTAGATACCTTACTGCTGGTTTGCTGATTATAACTTCTGGACCTACTCGGAACTCGGCAATGGTCGGGATCCGTTTCCTAGTCAGAAGAACTATCTCTGTTTTTTCCGCGGCGAGACTAAGGCCATGGGCTTCCATCCAGGCGAGTACTCGTCTCATTACCTGGTTCAGTTTCAGCTGGGCCCCTTCGATGTCCCTTGCGGTAATCACCGCACCGATGTCATCTGCGTACCCGACTAAGAAGGTATCGTCGGGCATCTCCATGCGAAGGATTCCATCGTATGAGATATTCCACAGATCGGGTCCAAGGATTGAGCCCTGTACTGCTCCAGCAGTGATTTCCTTTCTGTGAGTACCCTCCACGGTGTCGTACAGAAGTTCCCTGTCTTTGAGATAGTCCTTCACAATTTGCAAAAGATATTGTAGATAGGTGCTCTCGAGCGCATCTAACATATCTCCCCATCTGGCCGAATTGAAGGCATTCCTCACATCCAGAGCTGCCAGCACGACGATTCGCCTTGAGTAGTGATTTCCTCTTTGGGCGAGGTGGGTGGTTTTGACTACTTCCTCAATTGCTCCTATCGTGGAGTGGCCTTTTCTGAATCCGTGTTGTCGATCGGATAGGCCACCTACTCTTTGGATTCTGTGATTCGAGGCTTTAGCATCTTCTCGAGGAGTTTTCCTGCCATGTCCAGCATGCACAGAGGTCTGTATGCTGATGGGAAATCCGGGTCTCCTTTTCCTTTGTTTATAAGCACCATGCGTTGTACCTTCGACTTCTTGAGAAAGATCCCTTCGTTTAGACAGCCGTTATACATACTTAGCAGTATCTGTGGGCAAGTTTGGCCAACCGTTTTCAATTCTTCCACTGGAATACTTCCGCTGGATCCGCTGGCATTGGAATTGGGCACAATGGACCCGAACTGTGTGTCTATGTAAGCAGACACTCTTTTGTCACAAAGCACCCATCTACTTAACCTAACTTAACCTAAGAGTGCCTTCGATAAGGTCCTTTGTCTATGATAAGACAGTTTCTATATGCAACTGCCTTTTGGACTAAACTTCAAAGAATGACTTGTCTCGGTTGCATAAAAGCTTTCACTCCTCTTTTTACTCATACCATGGGCAGCACTATTAAAGCAATCTACTGCCTAAAGGTGGCTTTTGGTACACAGGGGAGCTGGCCTTGTGTGACACTTATCTTTCGATTCGACTCATAAATATGTCGTGGATATGACATCAGATCTTCAGGCGTTGCGCCGACTTTTCTTGTGTTAAGAACAGGCCTGGGCAGAATTTGAGCCCGGGACAGATTGAAGTCAAATTTACACCAAGCAGTTAAAGGTGTCTCGGCAACATAAGGCTTCATTACTCTAAGGGAGATGTATGCTATCCTGATGGCTAAGAGCCATGTTCTAAGGATTAAGTGGAAGGGTTACTTACTTACTTAGGTGGCGCTATAGTCCCGGGTGGACCTGGGCCTCAACCAACAAAACTCTCCAGCCAGCACGGTTGCCAACCAGCTGCCTCCAGTTGGTTGAGGTCCCCCACCTACAGTGAGGTCGTCCTCTACTGCGCCGTCCATCTGGGGTGGATTCGGAGACTTTCTTGGTGGGAACGCCGGGCTTTATTCGCTCTAAATGACACAGCCATCTTAGTCGCTGTATATGAACTCTTCTAACTAAGTCGATGTCCTTGTACAGGCCGTATAGTTCGGCACTGTACCTTCTTCAACCAAAGATCGCTCGAAGAACTATTCTCTCAAAATAAAATTAAAAAAGGAGTTGGAGTCTGTATATGTAGCGATTGGACCATAATTATGTGTGACATTTCTCTCAGGATGCGGATGTTCATGGACGCCTGTAAAAAATCCACGGCTAGCTGTTGGTCATTCGATCAAAGACTATTGCCTGGTCTGGTGGACTTGAAGAATTGAGAAGAAGATCGTGGTGGCTATCAATTTAGTGATTTCCCCAGAATTCTAAAAATATTGGAAGCTTATCTAGCGTATGCTACGAACTAAGTCTGGTAGTCACTAGTAATTGGAGTTTAGTTGGGGTCTTAGTAGAAATCTTAAGCGTGCATTGGTACACAGTTTGGTGCACACCTTCATAAGAGAAAAGCAAATAAACTCGCCAAAGCCTTCTCTGCTAAACCAAGTCATACCTACACAACAGGCGTTTGTTGTCTCAGTCTCAATGGTAAGTTTCATAGATCACCGATACTCCACAGATTGATATATGGTATGCCCCGGCATGCTTTCATCAGAAACAATCACTGGAAAAGTCTTCCCATTTAAACATTCCTCACCCATCCCAGCATTCCTCAAACTTATTTGTTCTGTAAATTTTCTTCTTAACAATATTCTTCGTCTTCTTCTCATTTCAGGTGGTGATTTCGGGTGCATTATGTACAGTACAAGATTATGTAATAATGTCACAGTGTGCACACAACAAAGCCATATACCTAGCTCCAGAAGGAAAAGTTTCTGTCACAGACATTCCAATGACACGTAAGTAACAAGCATACTACAAAAATGAATAGAAAATATCCAAACGTTGCATTGCATATATTTAAAGATACATTTAGTGTAGCTGCTGCGCCCATGATCTCTCTCGCTCTATCTCTCTCTCTCTTCTTCTTTTTGAGACGAAGGGCCTTCTTCTTTATATGAAACCATGGGAACAACAAATACGTCCAAACCACCACCGTCCGTCCATTCTCAACAATGATGATGATCGCGGTGCCACTAAATATTTTTCACCTGAAACCAAATAGTGAAATGCGAACTCTTTAACATCATCCACCAGATACTTTTCACTCTTCATTCTCAACACTGATCGGTTGTTGTGTGTAACCCTATTTGCGTCGCTTATTAACATCAACCTGCCCTCTTCAATAGCAATTATGTTTATTACTCTTGTCGTCTTCTTCTTGTTGTTGTTGCTTCTGATTCTATGTCCAAAAATAGGTTGTGAGATACTGAGATACATCATCACAGTTCTTTTTTTTTTTAATTTGTTTTTCCCAAAACTGCCAAAAAGCAGCTCGACACAAGTTTTTAATGTCGATCGATCCATCCATCGATTGATCCAGAGTATCTATGTATCTTCAACGAGGGAAAACATCTCCACAATCCAGTCTGATGTTAGCAAACATTATAAAGAATTTATGAAGGAAGGGTCCAAGCGCAAAACGCATTCTTAAATAAAGGTTCTCTCTCGGCCTCTTGATGTTACCATGGCGTATATTACACGGCCGTTGCGGCATCGTTTGAAAAAAATGTTTCGGCACATTGCCCTGAGAGTAGCATCTACTCTGTGTGTGTGTGTGTATCTGTGTGTTTAGTAGGAAATCATTAGAAATTGATGAGGTTCAAATTTGAAGAGGTGACTTCCCACCGCTAACTGGCTGAAGATGATGAGAACGATGATGGTGATGGTGGTGGCCTGAATGACCATTTATTTGTGTTGCATCGACAGAGACTATCGAGATTGTTATGAACTACCTCGTTTAACGTGAAAAAGATTGTTTCTCCCTCCCTTGCCGGGATATACTTATTAACCCGTTGATTTTTTATTTTTTTTTTATTTGAGGATTCAATTATCATGGTTACATCGTATGGATATGATCACCCTTCGATACGTTAATCAAGGCACCCTTTGTGTTGATATAGAAGCAAAAAAAAAATGGTTCTCCCTCCAATTAAGTGAAAATCTGTTTGGCCCCCGAGGGGTTGCAAACTGCAACCGTATTTTGTTTTCTATTATTGAAAGGAATCTGTTGGAAGATTTATATCCTTTCGAGGCGACAATTTGCCACACTTTCTGTGTCGCAAATCACTGGCAGATGTTTCTCCGAGGATGCTGAAGGAAAATTTATTCATTGTTATACCAAATGTGAGGGTTGGACAATTCGATTTGTGAAAATTTATATTTCTCACTTAAACCTCAACACAACACAACAGAAAAAATAAAAAATAAAAAAGAGATCCCTGGGAACAATATCGACAGGATGGGTATAGGTTTTCATAGGTTTTCACTTTTTTTTTTTGGAAGATAGCTCGTGCTAAATACTCCGTGAAAACAGGTGTGAAATTTTGGTATTTCCCATCAGTTGTTGTTTTGTAAGATCTGTAGTATCTGTCGAATGAGGTGTTTTATTGTTTTATTGTCCACAGATTTACATGGATTTGAATATTTATGAATGAAGGACAATTTTTCGAAGAATTTTTCAGAGGTAATTTTGTTTGATGTACGAGTACGTCAGGGTAGCGAGTGTGGGCCCATTATGTTTATTTATTCTTTCGATTTCAGTAAATGAAATGAAAACAACCTTAATGAAGGATGGCATTATCCTCGGTGGAAAGATTTTCTTATTGTAAACAATGCCCATAGTTAAATGGTGGTCCATCCTTTTCTATTACCTTTATTTCTTGTAGGCTTGATGTTCGGGTCTCAATAGCCGGTGAAATTTATGAGCATTCAAGGAAGCCTGTCGTCCTTTGTAGTGTTCTTTTCAATATCCTGTGCATTTCTAATATTTTTTCATTCATACTTTGAACAGACTTTTGTATAGCATGAGCTGTATACTGGAAGATCGATACAGAAGAATAATTTAAACACAACAGAAGAACAAGCTATCACTAGCTACTACTCGATGCTAGAGAAGACTACCAAATGCTCAATTGTTTCTTGGGTCCTTTTAAACCGAACTTCAGCGCTCAACAACACTCAAAAGGATTCCGCCTGTGCCTATGCTGAAATGAATACACGATGCGTTCTAGTGGAGTCCTATTGAAGCAGGTGGAGTAGTTTTAGGACCTCCCGATCACAATAGCGAACGATGTATGGAGCAATGCTGATTAGAATTAGTCAGGCTGGATCAATTTTGAGATCGATTGGTCGATCTGGTAAAGGGCTGGCCGAACCTAGTGTGAGAGCTAAGTTATCGGTCCTTAACTCAATTTATGTTCCAACTCTCACCTATGGTTATGAAATCTGGGTAATGACCAGAAGAATAAGATCGCAGGTATAAGCTGCCAAAATGAGAATACCTCGAGGTGTTGGTGGAAAAACTCCAGTGCACAACACTAAAGTTCGCGAGGGACTCAATGTTGAACACCTATTTCTACAAACAGAAGGATCTCCACCCCGATGTTTTGGTAAAGTAGTGCGCATGTCCCCAAACTGGCTTGCAAGCCATCTCATCATTGCCGTATCAACGGGTAAGGGAATTTCTAGGAACGAGAACAGATGGCTGGATTAATTCCTGCATCTCTCCTGGACGCGTTTGGGGATTCTTCCTGAAGAGTTAAGGCTGAAGAATTCACGTAAACATCCCGCCCAGCAATCGCCGTGGTATATGTATACCTATGTCCTGTATCCCCTTGTGGGTCCTATGGCCTCTACTACGCCTACGTGCCATCGTGTACGGTTTCTGGCAATATGTCTGAGTTCTCCCCAACTGCCGTACCTCCTCCTCGACTGTTCTGCGCCATGTTCTACTCGGACCGCCAGGTATTCTGCCATCCTGAGCTAAGGGGTTCCGTTGCATAGCATGGTTCGCTATAGAACAGTCACCCTTTCGGAACGTGTGACCAATTTACTGCCACTTCCGTCATTGGATGGTTGTGCCTATTGGTTCCTGACCCGTTCTCTCATAATGATGTTCGTTAGAGATACAATTGGGCCACAAAATCCTTAAGATATTGCGCAGGCACCTATTAACGAACGTTTGCAGCTTTCTGGTGACAGTAGTGGTCACGCTCCACGTGCTGCAATCATACAACAGCACGGATTCGACGTTGAAGCGCAACAGTCTTATCTTGGTGTTCAAATTGATTGCATTGCTTCGCCATATTTTGGACAACATCCCGAACGCGGACTTTGCTTTGGCGATCCTGTTGGCTATATGCAGTTCCAGTTCGGTTCCACCATCGGTCGAGACAATACTCCCAAGATACTGGAAATCCTCTACTCTCTCTACCGGTTATCCAGCAATGCATATTTGAGCCGATGAGTTTGCTCCAATGCTGAAAATTTTAGTTTTTGCCGTATTAATTTTCAACCCGACGACGCATGCCTCCCTCTCCACATCCGTTGTCATTTGGTGGAGGTCCATAATTCCGTGAGAGAGTAAACATATATCGTCAGCGTAGTCAAGATGTTTTAGTTGAGATGTAGGAGTCCATTCAATTCCACCATTTTCCGTTGACAAAGCTGCACGAAGCACATCGCTAATGACAAATAGGAATAGTATTTTTTGAAGAATACAACCTTGCCTTACGCCACTTTGGATCTCAAATTCCTCAGACCTGAAATTCCTCAGAAGCTTACCCGTTGCTGTTGGAGCTACTCGTAAGAGCTCAGCGGGATTACCGCCAAGTCCTACTACCTTGTTGGTTTTGAGTGCCTTGATCGCGGTAGTGATCTCGTCATTACTGGGAATTGTGTGCGTATTCGGGCATTTCTCACCTCGGGCACCTCAGTCTGATTTGGGAGCATATCGCTAGCGAATACATGGTTCAAAACCGCAGGAAAATGTTCCTTCCATCTCTTGAGCTGGTCCTCATCCGAAATGGGCAAGAAGCCGTCTAGGCTTTTCACTGGGTATTGGCTGGAGCTGCTGTCGCACCTCCGTGCAGCTTCTTCTGCTTCTGTAGCCAACGCGTTGATGTAGTTGCGCCTGTCACGTCGCACACTACGCTGAACTTCTCTCATCTTCATGCGATATAGGGACTCTAGCTCGCTTCTCCCTGCTGCTGGGGTAGCTGCAACGCGAGCTTTCAGCTGTTTTCGTTCGTCAATCCGTCTCCAGGTATCCTCGGAAAGCCACGCCTATGTCTTCCCTGCGATCGACCGACAATTTTTTCAGCACCAGATGTAAAAACATTTTTCACAGCACACCAATGGTCTTGGATAGTTGCGGGCAGTGAGCTGCTGATTGCTTCCACACCTTGCGAAAAGTGCTCCCTTAATTGTTGGCACACTGAGGGATCACTAAATCTATCGATGTTGAACCTGGGTATTCTTGTGTTGTTGTGGGATCTTCGTTGTAGAGTATCTATCATAAGATGCTGATCTCGTACTATCCCCACATCTGCCCCTCGTCTGTTTCGGACGTCCAGGAGACTGCTTCTAAAGCGGCGGCTGATAGCAAAATGGTCAATTTGGTTGGAGGTTGCTTGCCTGTCGTTGGAAACCCAGCTGACTTTGTGGCAGGTCTTGTGCTCAAACATGGTGCCACCTATCACAAGGCGGTTGGCATTGCAGAAATCCACAAACCTTTCGCCGTTGTCATTGCGGTTGCCTAGCCCATGCTTTCCGATTACATGTCCTTCATTGTCGTTGCCTTTCTTAGCATTCAAATCCCCCATCACTATAACAATGTCTCCATTGGACGTTGTGTTGAAGACGGCACTTAGACGATTGTAGAAGCTCTGATCGGACTGATCAATTTGGTTAATCGTTACATGATCATTGAACCGGTATGTCTGCTTATGAATATTGAGATGAGGAAACCGTGTGCTTGCTATAGTGACATTTCGCTCAACAGCGAAATCAATTAGCCTTAGTCCGCTGGTTTGTCGATTAGTTCGTAGAAACAATATTTGGTGGCAGGGTCCTTTTGTTCCGTGGGGGCATGAACACGTATCAGGCTTATTTTACCGATTTTAGTCTTAATCTTGAATTTAGCTTAAGACTTTTTGCCTAAGTCTGCCGCGTATAGTAAATCCACATCAAAAGAGTGCTGCTTGTTGTCTTTGTAGCAATCACCTAAGTAGATGTCACAGTTTTTCATCCTCATTTTGCCCGGTCCATTCAATTACACTTCCTGGATGGCGGTTATATCTGCTTTATAGCAGTCTAGGGCCTCTGCTAATTGTTCGGTTGCACGCGGTGTGTTAAAGATCCGAACATTCCACCTACAGATCCGAAGGTCGTTGTCGTTATTTCGTTTGCTGGTGTCGTCATTAGTTGAATCGTTCTTTTCCTAGGCTTGTGGTTGTTTCTGAACCGGTCTTTTTTAACGTGGTAGGGAAGTTACCCCGACGGCACAACCCCCAACCTGGAGGGCCAATTCCTTTTGTTATACCCCTAGGATACAGTGCCGGGTACACATGTGCCAGTAGTCCACTACGGGAGTGTGAGTACTGCCATTGACCCATCAAGGAGCTCATCCGTCACCATCTCTATTCCAAGGTCCTGACTAACATTGGAAATTCCTTTCCGACCTGTGATCCGAATATGTCGAAGCAACTCGCGCAAGGTGTTCACTAAGTTCAACCTTGCTGGAATTGTAGACTCCACCATTGACTCCATCTAGGGAATTCATCCGCTGCACCGTATGGAACATGAAGAAGTGCTCTAGTGTGAGAGCACTCTTCCCCCTTCTCATTTACTGCCACCAAAGATCCTCCAAACGGGGTTGGTTACTATTTCTTGGATCAAGTTACTAGGCACTCAGCGGTCAGTACGTGGAGGCTGAGAGTACGAGTTAGTAGGCCTCAGCTAAGTGGAAACGCTTGAGTTGTCATATAATCGCATGCACTAGAGTTTGATCACCCTTTCATGTCTATGTAAGCTGATTTGTCGAAGTATCTTTAAGTTTTTTGCGTTATCAGGAAGAGTGTTTGCTTGCTAAGGTATGCTTAGCATACTTTTTGCTCACCCTAGTTTAACTTCAAACCAGAGAAACAAAATGAGGAAGTTTTTAATTTCAATCTCAGCTAGGCTACATTCTTCTTCTTCCTTTTATTAACGAGGTTATGATCCGAAAATAAGGAATCATAACCCTCCCACTTCACCGTGGGATAATGTAGCCTGTGGCTACATTATCTTTCAAAAATGCTAATATATTTCAGCTCAAGTTTAAGACTTGCATAATTGAATAGAATTATTAAAGAGTCGTATTTGCATGTCCGGAAGATGTTAGGAAAAAACTGAAGGTCATCTCATCTCTCAAAATAATTCTTACCATTCTATCGCACCGTGTACCTCCACAAAAGCATCCAGACTCCCGTCAGACGTTTTTTTCAGCATCATTCAATCTTACCAGTAGGTCTGCAACTGGTTATTCCATTTTTATTAATGTGTCATTCCCAACAGGTGTGAAAAACAGTTATACTTCCAGCGAAAGAGCAGCAAAATATCCAAAAAGAAACACACTACTTACCTCAACCGTGCCAACAATAGTAACCAAGTGGCGACATTGATGATCAATTATCGTTCCTACTTAAACAAATCAACAAAAAAACACACACACAGCATTGTCGTCTTCCTCCCAGCCGTACATACAATCAATTTCATCAACCTACCACATGGAACACGATTCAATCATCGTCGACATCATTAAGGCTTCCAAGAGAACTCCAAACAACCAACCAACAAGACAAAAAAAAAAAACCAAACCCAACCTAACCAACAAACACCCAAAAATAGAATGACTTCCAGTCCGTCCCAAACGACAGCCAAAAAAAAAAACCGATCATCAAATATAAATAAATAAATACTCAACACACTACAAGTGATCGAGTCAAGGATCCTCTCCTTCAGATTGTGCCCATAACACACTCGATCCCGCACTCAATAGTTCAATACGTTTGTGTTTATACATCTTCTGTATGATTATGCTTCCTTTTCTCGATCGATGTTTGCTTCCCATAGTAACAATAATAACAAAATTTAAGCGCCAATTTGTGAACCCACTGCAGAGTCTTGAACAACACAATAGCTATAGACCATTGCCACACAGACAGACAATTCGGTCTGTCGATCGGTAGTGGGGAACACATTCCGGCAGCAATTATCTCCTCGAGATCAATTGATCCTCTTGTAAACTGTTGGATTTCTCAGAAACTTGAAAATCACTATCAAGTAGATACAATATCTTTCTACAGATACGAGTACATAGATACATATTTTTCTCTTCTTGGTGATCATTCTGATCTTGATCTTCAAAAAATCTAATAAAAATCCAACCGCGATCGTGGCCAAAGTTGTCATCACCACCATGACGATGATGAAAAGAAAGTTCTGTTCTATCGGTCCATCATCACTTATCATTCGGAACATGATCACCATGATCACTTCGATCGCGATCATCATCATCACCACCATTGTGCGGTGGTGGTGGTGGTAGCCTTTCATCTTATTTCCATCAACGGCCGATACGACAACGTGCCCGGGGTAATATACACACCGATCTTCACCGATCATCACTAATGGACAATGTTACCTTTTCATCACTCCCCTAATAATGAGTGCTCGTGTAACCGCCTCCGAGAGTGATGGGACGGGCCAGTTCCTACTCGTCTATCTTCTTCCATTTTTTTTTTCAAGATCGAATCTTTAAAGGGAATCCGTTCGCGTTGTCTTGATTAAATGGTGTACGCGTAGTGCCGTTCTGATAAGATCGACAATTCTGATTGCGCTCGATCGGTTAATAAAAAAAAAAAAATGTGTTGTAATCGAGGGTAGGTACCGGTATAGAAACTATTTCAGTTTTGTTGCGAAATCAAGATTATCCAACCGCACAGACATGGGTTTCCGTTAGAGTCTATTAAAAAACAAAATCGTTTATCTGATTGTGGGAATGGAAATTTATGTAAAATTGATGAGAGATGGGAAAATTCCTCACAGGATCAAGGACTACGTGATCTGATCTGAAATTCCTTTGCGTTTTGTAATTTGGAACATGATGAAATTTGTTAATGAGCTCCTACCGCTGTGGAGGGTCGATTAATTTATTTTAAAATCCTCAAAGATACTTTAAGTGTATCCAATCACATAGTGCGAGAATTAACAAGATACTTAATTTTATATGCAATCGTGATAGGTTTTAGTAGCAATAGCTAGGTAGTGGGTGAATATCAGATTTTTATAGGCATTTTGAATTATATACAATTAGCGGGCTACAAAAGTAATGAAGTCTTACTGCTTGTTAGAGGGTTTGACGAAAATTGTGAAAGTCTCCAGTATCGAGTATCGATTGCAGGCGTTATTTCGGTAGTAAAAAACTTCCAATAAAAAATATATAACTATCGACAGCTAATTTGTGTGGTTTTTATATCACAAGCAATATGGAAACGATAGACTTTCAAAGATTAGATGTGATTGGGTGCATACTCGCATTTGTTCAGAGTGCCTACCGGAATCCACGAACTACAACTAGGAAATGATTCAGCATCCTTGCTGCAGCTTATTGCACTTGCTTTGGCTTTGTCCTTTAAGTGATAGAATTTCATAAAGAATAATCAATCCTGAGAGCATTCCAAGAATTTTGAATAGTAAGCGGAGTACCCTCGAACGTCGAGTAGGCGAACCCCACAAGCGGATCATAAGAAATTGCGGTGAAGTGGGAGGGTTATCATCCCTTGTTTTCGGATCATAACCTCGCCGAAATAGAAGAAGAAGAAGTCGAGTACCCTCGAAGTGCAACGATCATTTGATATCTCTCAAACTAGTAATGGAAGGAGAGGTGTGGAATATTGTCAGTCCATATGCTCCCCATAGTGGGTGCGATCAGAAGGAAAAAGATGCATTTTGGCTAGATTTGCACAATCTCGTAAAGAACATCCCAAAGGAAGAGTTTCTGTTTATTGGAGGAGATCTGATCGGAAAGTCAAACGAAGACTGTCATAGAGAACTGGAATATGACACCAGGAAACTTCCTGGTGAAGACATCCTAAGCATGTGGAGATCACACGGTCTTATCATGTTCATCAGACAAAGCCGGTTTCTGATCAGTTACAGCAGCGGTGGAAGTGAAACCCAGATTGACTACCATTTGGTAGCCAGTTTCATGAAGCCTCGGGTAAGGTTGCAAAGTGATCCTAAGAGACAACAACATCATCTCCTGCTAACAGAAAATTTTGTGAAGACACGAAAGAAAAGCAAGGGTCCCTGAGAAAGGATCAAGTGGCACAATCTGGACAAGGAAAATGGCGAGGCTTTTGTTTTCGTGATGAAACATTGCCTCTCTCAACCATTAACGGAGCTGAGGACGACGAGTGCAAAGCACAAAATATGTGGGATTCCCTAGAACGAACTTGCTTAAAGAAGGTCAAATCACTGCTAGGAGATTCAAAAGGCCATCACCAACGTGCTAAAGAAATAAATAAGAAGAAATCGGCTTTCAAAGCTTGGTCAAAGTGCCTCTCTTATAATGGAGACGAAAAAGCTCGCCTCGAAGTCTAATACAGAAGCTGCAAGACAAAAGCGAAGAAAATGTGCGCCCCGCTTTAAGCAGAGAGTGCGGAGGGCCTGTATCGGGAGCTGGAGAAAATATCTTCCCCGGTTGCTGATGCAGGTCATCCAGGAGCTGCGACGACACCAGGATCGACACACAGACCTACAAACATGCATTGAAAAGCATTCATCACACGACTGTATCCCACTATATGGAGAATCTCTTCCCCAACGTGGTTCTCGGAGGCCGCCCACCACCCATAGCAGACGAAGAACGTAGCCTACCTCGAAGAACAAGAACCACCCTAGCTCAGCTACGCTCAGGTTGGTGTCACTTACTAAACAGCTACAAGAACCGTCTCGATGCCTCCATAGAAGACAAATGTCCTGACTGCGGAAATGGCTCGCACAACAAAAAATACAAATATTTGGCGCAACAGCTCTTTAAAGTGCCAGGCCCTAGCTTCTCGCAACCGCTCGTGTTGTGTGCGTTATATTTTTCAGACGAATGGAAGGGACCAACAGTTTAATGCCGAGTCCGAAACGGCGATTTGAGAAGCCTTTTAGTTACAACAATACTCTCGGATGTTTGTCAGACGCTCGCGAGAGGTGGGACCGTGAAAAAATTTGTTGGTGTTTTCTGGGATTCGAACTTGGAACCTCATGCCTAGTGATCCGACACACTAAGCACTTACGCCACGGCGCCCACGGCTCGCACAACACCAAACATCTTTTCAACCGCCGAGCAAAGCCAACCGACTTGCGCCCCGATAGACTTTGGGAACGACCCATGGACGTGACTCGATTCCTAAATCTAGAAACTGATTTGTCCCCAGCGGAACCGTAGCTGCTACAACAACAACAACAACAACGACACAATATAAACAAGAGCGCAACCCTCTTTTAAATAGCCACCCAAAGAAGGAGGAATGCTCAGGAGGTTCGTTCACCAATGTTCATTGACAATGCTCATGGCCAGTATTGTGAAACAGTTTCCCCAACTATCCTTTCCAAGAGCCACCCCTAACTGTGAAGAAATACTTGACATTTCAGTCGAAGAAGCTGGTGGGGTGGTCAAATACTCCAAGAAAACGAAAAGCGGTTGGGCCAAAGGCGATGCCCTCTGAGTTCTGGAAAAAGATGGGAGACATCGGGTTCAGATAGCTCAGAATTCCCATCTTCAAGCTTATGAGAGTTTCCTGTACCGAATCAAGTAGGAGAAAGCTACCTTCTCCATGTGTACAAAAGGAAGGGTGATACGCGGAACTGTGATAACTACCGTTCGATCAAGGTGGTGTCACCCACCGTAAAGATTGTTAAGCGGGTATTACGACTATCTGATGATCAGTGTGGGTTTGTCGCGCGGGTAAATCAACCACAGATGCAATTCAAAGTACAAGGATCATAATGGAAAAGCATCGCGATTCCTTAAAGGATTTGCATATTGTATTGGTTGACTTTGAAAAGGAAAAGGAAAGTCGGATGTTAATATACGAGTAGTACATGTGATCATGTGGATCTCATGGATTTATTAACCGATTTCCCCGATCTAGATGTGATCAGAACGGTTTCTGACTTTATGCCCAAATCACTCGACTTCGGTAGAAGGTTTGAGATTGAGATCCCAAGCCGTGATACATGGAATAATCGAATCGTGTGGTATATCGACGGGTCAAAAATGGATTCAAGAGTTGGCGCCGGTGTGTATGGACCCAATTATAAAGTTTCGAAAACACTTGAAAAGAGTCCCAGAGTTTTCGGGCCGAGATTTACGCTATCGAGCCTTTCAAGTCACCGGGTGCGGATGGTATTATACCAGCCCTATTGCAAAGGGGGCAAGAAAAACTACTACCACACCTGGTCAGAATAACAAAAAGCAGTCTTGCACTGGGATATATTCCAAACCAATGGAGACGGGCGAAAGTTGTGTTTATACCAAAAATGGGGAAGAAGGACCCACCACAGCCTAAATCATACAGACCGATCAGCCTAATATCGTTTCTTCTTAAAACAATGGAGAAAGCTGTGGACAAAAATTTAAGGGAGGATGTACTTAATACATCCCCACTGCATTATAGTCAGCATGCATACAGAGCAGGCAGATCCACCGAGACTGCTTTTTATCAGCTGACGGAAACAATCCAAAGTGCTCTTGAAACAAGAGAGATAGTAATCTGCGCCTTCCTAGACATTGAAGGGACATTTGATAACACTTCACATGAAACGAGCCCTTGACAGAAAGGGAGTTAGCAGAACAGTATCTAAGTGGATGTATGAGTTGCTGAGAACAAGATCGGCAGAAACTCAAACATCACATAGAATTATCAGGGTCAACAGAACAAGAGGATGCCCACAAGGAGGAGTGTTATCTCCCCTAATGTGGAGTCTTGTTGTGGATGAGCTTCTTGAAAAATTAACAAGCCTTGGAATTAACTGTCAAGCCTACGCTGATGACATTGTACTGATTGCCAGGGGGAAATTCGAGGAAACCCTATGTGATATTGTACAAAGGGGCCTAACAGTAACTCAAGAATGGTGCAGCACGACTGGGCTTAATATAAACTCGGCCAAAACCACAATAGTACCGTTCACGAGGAAGAGAAAACTCGAACTGAAGCCAATCCGACTGTCGGGCACGATACTGACACCGGTAAAGGAAAAGAAATATCTGCGAAAACACCTAGATAGCAAACTCTTGTGGAAGAAACACACAGAGGAGATATCCAAAAAAGCTACCCGTGCTCTAATGATATGCAGGAGTCTAGCGGGTAAGTCTTGGGGATTTAGTCCAAATATTCTAAGATGGATGTACATTGCCATTATGAGACCAATGATCACTTATGGAGCAATAGCATGGACAAAGCGAACTAGTCTAGTCACAACGAGCGAGACACTCACTAAAGTGCAAAGACTTGCGTGCCTCTGCATCACTGGGGCCATGCGAACGTGTCCAACTGCAGCCATGGAAGTACTCCTGGAGCTAACACCGCTCCATCTTGTAGTGGAGCAAAATGCACAGCGGACGATCCTAAGGATGGCAAAAGAAGGTATCGGAAGGGAGAAATGTGTTGGTACGAGAGAATACGATGCACTTCTCAAAAAACTTCGCCTTCTGGCCGTCCCCAGGGACGACAGTATCAGGAAATTTAACTTTGGGAAAAACTTTAGTACAAAGTTAAGTAACAAGAAAGAGTGGAGCAACGAATCCACGATGTACGGACTGGGCAGCCACACGATAAAGTAGTATACAGACGGTTCGAGAACTGGAGAGGGAACAGGGGCGGGCGTATTTGGGCCAAGGACCAAGCACTCAGAACCTATGGGCCAGTACACCAGCATCTTTCAAGCTGAAATATGTGCTATAAACAGATGCATCCAACTCAATCTCGAAAAGGGATACAGCAACTGCGACATAGCAATACTGTCAGACAGCCAAGCAGCTATCAAAGCACTTGACTCCTATGTCATTAAGTCAAAACTTGTGTGGGAATGCCTATGCAAACTTAATGAACTGGGCAGAAACAATAAAGTTACACTTTACTGGATACCCGGTCACGTCGGGATAAAAGGTAACGAAGCAGCGGACGCCTTGGCAAGACAAGGGGCTGCAGAACCCTTCATTGGACCTGAACCATTCTGTGGAATGGGGGAACACATCATACGCGAGAAATTCAGGAAAATGGAGAGAGAAGACAGGGCAAGAACCTGGAACAACACCACAGGCCTGAGGCAAGCTAAGAAACTACTGGGATGTTACAACCGGAAAAGATTCGAAGCCTGCATCTGCCTTAGCAAGAATAACCTACGGATCCTAACAGGCTTCCCAACGGGGCACTGCAAACTCAGGGAGCATCTACGGAAACTAGGTATAACAAATGAAGACCTTTGCAGATTCTGCAACGAGTCATGTGAGACTCCGGAACACCTTCTGGAGTCCTGTGGGGCACTGACCCACAAAAGATTGAAATACTTGGGCAAATGCCAAGTATCAGAAGAGGATATGCCAACCATGGACCCACTTCTCATTCTCAGATTCTTAAAAGAAACTGGTCTGGAGAAAGAGCTCGTAGGTGAACTATTCTCGCCAAGGCAAAGTAAGAGCATATGACCTTCAAACACAATTCCTCAGGAATTGCAATTGCGAAGGGAACTCTAACGAGGGAACAAACATCCCCAAGGTATTACCAGGGGGCACAATAGACCATTAGGTCGCAGTGCAAAATAACCCTACACAAATAATAATACGCTATCGAGACTTGCGCTAATATTAACTTGCACTCAAATGTGCCACTATCCACATAATCATCGACAGCCAAGCGGCGCTCAAAGCACTGATCTCCCACTGGATCAGTTCAAAATCAGTTGTAAGTTGTTTCGACAGTTTATATCACCTGGCCCGGTAAAATAAAGTAAAGTTGTGGTCGGTACCCGGCCATCTAGGCGTTGACAGCAACGAACTGCAGATCTGCTAGCCAGAAAATGCTCCTCTGAGTTGCTCACTGAACCTGGAAGCTATTGCGAAATATCTGATTCTGCTTTCAAATAAACCCTTATCAGTTGAAAAGGCAACATGTGCATCTCCCACTGGAATAACTCCCAAAGTCTCAGACAAGCAAATAGAGCTGTCGAACCCTTCCAAAAAGGGATTTGATATCCTTAAATACAGCAGAAATGCCATACGAAGGTTAGTGAGCTTCCTTACCGGTCAACGTTGATTACTATACCACTTCAACAAAATGAGATATCACCCGGCGCCTCTGCCTAGAAGAGGACGAAACCGCAGAGCACATATTATGAGAGTGTGCAGCTCTGGTAGAATTAGGAGAAGCTTTTCCTTAAAGAGATCATATCTCCAACAGACTTAAGGAACTCGTTCACAGCTGTAATCATCGCTTTCATAAGGAGAGTAGAAGAATTGCTGACATAAAAGTCGGCCTCTGGCGGAATAGATCTTTTTGGTCGCAGTGCCTATACGCCAAATGGCCAAGTGGCCACAAAACGCACCAGTTTTGGGATCATTGACGAAGATGTAGATGTATGTAGATGTATATTATTGAGAGGTGCAAGTGCACTGCGACCTATAAAAGATCTATTGTGCCCCCCTTACTAAGGTTCTAGCCGATGATATACTTGGTCTACAGCACTTTCTCCAGTCCAGCTGCTACAGCAAACCGGAGTATCTTCAGTGGATCCAGCGAAGGTAAATCCGTTTCTGATAGGAGGTAGGTACCAAGGTGATTCCTTCTTTTGTGGATCAGTGCTTCGCATTCCATGAGAAGGTGCGCTGGTGTTTCTGCGAAGTCCCTGCAGATTCTGCAGTGTCCGTCTCCCTCTATTCCCAGTTTCCTAAGGTGCTCCTTAAGTCTGCAGTGACCTGTTAACATGCCCGCCAAAATGCGAAGCCGATTCTTACTAACTCTTAGGCAGGCTCTGCTTTTTTTCTGGTTGTACGAGTATTTCCCCAGAAGTTCCTTAGCCTGTCTTATTTGGGGAATAACGTCCCAATGTTTGGCCCATTTGTTCTCTTCTTCTTTCCTTAAGTTTTCCCTTATTTTGTGGGTTCCTATCCCACAGAAGGGTTCTGGTCCAAGGAACGGCGTGTCTGATCCGTTTCTAGCTAGTTCATCAGCTGCTTCGTTCCCCTCTACTCCTACATGTCCTGGTACCCAGTAGAGAGTTACTTTGTTTGTTTCTCCCAGTTTGTTGATCCTAGTGAGATATTCCCATACCAGTTTCGATCTGATCTCATGCGAGGTCAGTGCTTTAGAAGTGGCTTGGCTGTCTGATAGTATCGCCATGTCCTGCCCGCGATATTTCCTGTCTAAGTTGAATTGCGCGCATCTTTCGATCGCCTGAACTTCTGCTTGAAATATACTGGGGAATATTCCCAGTGATTCTGAGTATCTAGTCCTGGGCCCGTACACTCCTGTCCCAGTGCCAGTAGATATTTTCGATCCGTCTGTGTACCATTTAATTGTGTGTTGTTTGAGTTGGTATTTATCGGATTCGCTGCTCCAATCTCTTTAGTTGCTCAGCTTTGAGTCAAATTTCCTTTCATAGCAGTATTTCTTGACCATATCATCTCTGGGCCAGTCCAGAAGGGCACCGATTTAGATAGCGTTACTCACTCTTTATTTGCGATGCATGTTCCTTTCCCGATGCCCTCTTTGCTGATTCTTAAAATGGTCTCCTTGGCGATTCGCTCTAGCACTATGTGTAGTGGAGGTATCCCTACGATCACTTCTAGAGCTGCTGTGGGACAGGTTCACATGGCTCCTGTTATACATATACAGGCTAATCTTTGCACTTTGTATCATTGACGAAAGGATTATCTACTTGAGCTGAAATCTCCTTGGCGATTCGCTCTAGCACTATGTGTAGTGCAGGTCCCTACGATCACTTCTAGAGCTGCTGTGGGACAGGTTCGCATGGCTTCTGTTATACATATACAGGCTAATCTTTGCACTTTTTGTCATTGACGAAATGATTATCTACTTGAGCTAAAATTCAAAATGACAGTGGATAGCAATAGTGCCAAAAACCTGCAGTCAGGGCACATTAATCCTTATATAAGAAGATAACCCTAGGTCGTGTCCATCGTCAATGCAATACATCATACCATCGTATGAGAAGTCAATGAAAAACAAATTGTACCCTAGGTACCCAGTTCGATGGAACCAATCTGCATGCAACGCATCACAGTCTTAACATACCCAAAATCGATTCTGTTCCACGTAAAACCTGCAGCTAATCTCCCAAGAACATCTCATCATGGGTAAACGTTTTATTTTCCCATGTCCATCGTACCATCGCACGGTGCTATGTCTGTCTACCACCAAGTCGTCGTTGCAAGTTGTTCTGCCCACGTTCAATTTGTTATCTCAACAACAGCGGCAGCAGCTTTCACTACTACTGCACAAGCGCACAATTATCATCACTATAATCACCGACCAAAGATCGCCTCGCCTCCCCTCCCCGAACAGCCTGTATCCCCAAAAGGAAAACTTAATTTTATGCTCTAGAAAATGCATCCAAGTCTTCAGCCCCCTCCCCTTCCCACCACCAGTGAAAGTACACACAATCAGGTCTAACTCTTAGCATTTACTTAAAGTCATAGATACACATTCTAAAAGATTCCCATGTGCATTTTATTTAAATGACACATCAATTGAGCGCACGAGAGACGAGAACCTTCTTCAGAAGAATTGGGAAACCTACACACCAAGTCGTCCATAGGTTCCACCTGGGACTGGGATGATTATCATAGTAATGATCATCAACATGATTATGATGGCCTTCTCCAAGCAGGGGCTCTCCAACAAAAAGTGGTAAAGCTTTCTAAAAGCGAACCCAAAAAACTGACTAATAATAATTTTTTTTTTTTTTTTTTCGGAATTTTTATTGCATCAATTATGGAGTCATTTCCAACACTCTAAATGGCCATGTTTAGTATTTTTTTGTTCAACTAGCGTGGTGGATCTTTATGCCCTTTCAACAGCAGGAACACCTCTTTCGATGAATCTAAATTGTTCGATTATTCCACCGTCACCGTCACCGTCATCGTCACCAGTGCAGTGCGAGTGTGTTGTCATATAAGATACAAATAAATAATCGCGCGCTTAGATACTCTTGATGATGATGGGCACCACACGTGCTGGTGTCACTGCATCAATCCGAAACCTCAATCAGGGCTTAAGTGTTAGAATTTACCATACAAATGGTTCGATAACACAGCGGGTGGATGGTAATAATAATAAAACCTCCATACAGATACATTGGACGTTTAGTTGTATCTAAACGTATTTCGTGTATCCAAAATCGCTTAATCTTCCGCCCCAAAGGCATTTTCTCATGAATGCCGCGCCGCTCTGCCAGACAAAAGTCAACGCCTCCTGGTAGAGATGATTTTTTTGCGCATTCCTCGTCAAAATTCGATCTATTGGTGGTCGCGGTTGGAGGATCGGCAATGATCGGTTTGGCCCCCTCAATTAAGAACGATTTTCTGCTAATTTTGTGATCGGAAACGATTATGTTTTGGGATAACTCTATTAAAATTCTTTTTAATTGATCGTCGAGTTTGAAAATAGAATTGAAAATCTCTTCAAAACCTATTTCCGATCGAGAGATAATCGCAGGTCTGTCGATCGTTTGAGGATCGCGGCGCGGCGGCGGCGGGATCATGATCCCATATAAACTCGTAACCCTAAATGTTGTGGCGTCATAAATCGGTTTCATCTCATAAATAATCGAGGAGAGGTATAGAGATAAACCAATGGGATCGAGAATTAACGATCATTTCGATGTGGCGACATCTATGTGAGAAAGTGATGAAAGCTATTGATTTGTTGCATTCAACGAGTAGATGCAACATGCACAACTGCATGTTTGTTTATGTGTCGTGTCGTGTCGTCTGTATCTGTCAGTCAATTTCGAGCGATATTCGAATCTTTTTTTTTGTTCCATTGGGGGATTAGGTGTGGTGTGAGTCATCTAGGATTTGGGGTAAATGCTAGTGAACGATTTGTTTAATGGAAAAAAACAATTTATATGATAAACACTAAGAACGGAAGAAGGAGAACTAATAAAGAGATATAGAGGAGAGTGACAAGGGCCTGTATCTACAATGACAGTGCAGGAAACAAAGTTGTTTGACAATGTGTTCTAATTCTTTGATCACATTTGGTTGAGATGTGGAACGGTTTTAAGCTCTTATCGGCTGAATGGTCTATTGTTACTTTTCTCTCAGAATATTGGACATTTCTGTAGGACAAAGTTCTTCGGCAGAGAAAAGTGGTTGGGAAATGATTTTTACAAACTTTTAGCACAGCAATGTGAACTTAGAATCTCATCAACTAAAATAAGTATTATTGAGTAGTAGGTTGTCGGTTCAAGTACCAAATGTTTATTCGTACGTCAGGAGTAACTCACCACGTACTTGGAACGAAATACTAGAAATTAGAACAGAATACAAGAAATCACAGCAACTCTGGAGTCTCTCCGACTAGTTCGGACACCACACATGGAGTAAGCATGTACTGAAACTTTGTACCGAGTATCAAACGACTTCCTGTGGTTGAATAAGACAAAAACAAGATCGGGGTTTGAATGGCGATATTACGTTTGGAGTTCGGCCCTAAAACATGGTTTACGAGTACGTCTACTCGATAGCATCCTACTTACTTACTTACTTACTTAGATGGCGCTACAGTTCGGGGTGAACCTGGGCCTCAACCAACAAGCGTCTCCATTTAGCTCGGTCTTTAGCTAATTGCCTCCAGTTGCGCACTCCAATTTGGTCGAGGTCCCCTTGAACTTGTGCGCGCCACCTACGGCGATGATTCCCTCTACTGCGTCGTCCCTCTGGGTTAGATTCGAAGACTCTGCGGGCCGGAGCGCTGGTGTCCATTCGCTCTGCATGTCCTAGCCATCTCAGACGTCAAATACGCAGTTTTTTGACTAGGTCGATGTCGCTGTACAGCTCGTATAGTTCGTGATTGAATCTTCTCCTCCAAAACTCGTCAACGCAAACGGGCCCGAAAATCTAACGAAGGATTTTTCTCTCGAAGCGACCAAGGATATCTTCATCTTCTTTTAATAAAGTCCATGTTTCAGCGCCGTAAAGAAGGACTGGGATGATCAAGGTCTTATATAGAGTCTCCTTAGTTGTTCGAGATAGGGCTTTACTGTTGAATTGCCTTATAAGCCCAAAAAACAGCGATTGGCAAGAGTTATTCTTCGATTGATTTCTGTGCTGATGTCGTTCTCAGAGTTTATAGCAGAGCCAAGGTAGACAAAGTCCCTTACTACCTCGAAGTTATAGCTGCCGACTGTGACGTTTTGTCCAATTCGTCGGTGTTGGCTTTCCCTTCTTGTTGACAGCATGTACTTGGTTCGGCCCTCGTTTATCGCTAAACCCATTTTGGCCGCTTCCGCTTCAATGCTTGCAAACGCACGGGTGACAGCCCGCTGAGTTCTTCCGATAATGTCTATATCGTCGGCGTATGCAAGCAGTTGTACAGACTTGAAATAGATTGTGCCTCCGGTGTTGGCTTGTAATTTCCGCACAATCCGTTCAAGTACAATATTAAAGAAGTCACATGAGAGCGCGTCACCTTGTCTAAAATCTTTTTTGACACCAAAGGTCTCGGTGAGGTCATTACCGACCTTGATGGAGCAGCAAGCGTTCTCCACAGACGGACAAGTTTGGCAGGGATGTCAAAACTAGACATGGCTCTATAAAGCTCTTCTGTATAGATGCTGTCATAGGCGGCCTTGAAATCGATAAAGAGGCGGTGAGTATCGATTTCGAATTCTTGGGTTTTCTCCAGGATCTGCCGAAGTGTGAAGATTTGATCGATTATGGACTTTCCTGGCCTGAAACCGCACTGATAGGCTCCAATCAGGTTGTTGATAGAAGGTTTGAGGCGTTCACACAATATCGCAGAAAAGATCTTTTATGCGATGTTGAGGAGACTGATGCCTCTGTAATTGGCGCAGTTGAGGGGGTCTCCTTTCTTGTGGATCGGGCAAACGATGCTGAGATTCCATTCATCAAGCATACACTCGTCTGACCAAATCTTAGAGATGAGTTGGTGTATGCACTCTACGAATTCATCCCCAGCTGCCTTGGAAAGTTCGGCCGGTAAGCCGTCAGGTCCAGCAGCCTTGTTGGATTTTAGCTTGGATATTGCTATCCTCACTTCGTTTTGGTCAGGTGGACGGAAATTTTGACTATCATCGTCCATGTTGAATGGTTCATTCTGCCTGACAGCGGGATGTTGGTCTTCGTCGCCGTTATACAGTCTGCAGAAGTAGTTTTTCCATATTCTCAGCACCGACTGTGATTCTACTACAAGGTTTCAATTTCCATCTCTACAGGTTTCTGTACGGGCATTGCTTCTCTGACACGTCCTTCTTACCTTTTTGTGAAACTTCCGTACATTGTTCCTGAAGTATAGACTCTCGATATTCTCAAACGCGCGCTTCTCATGCTCTTTCTTCTTCTTTTGGAGAAGCCGATGTTCTTCCCGTCTCTTTTCCTCGCAGAGCTCACGAGCAGCTCTTGTCTTCCTTTGCAGCGCCGCCTTATATGCCTCTTGTTTTGCTGCATGCACTCGCCGGCATTCTTCGTCAAACCAGGGGTTTCGCGGTGTTAAGCGAGCGAGACCCAGCACATCAGTCGCGGAGTTTCTGATGGCATGTTGGCAGCGTTGCCACTGGTCTTCGGCACTTGATGCTGGCGGCATAGGGGTGATTGAGAGATTTCGGGATACGCGTTCAGCTAAGACTCTGGCTTTTCGACGTTAAATTTTCTCACAGTGATTCTTCTTTGTTGCTCAGATTGGGATATCCGCATTCGTACCTTGGCTACAACAAGGTAAAGATCCGAGTCTATGTTGGCCGCTCGGAAGGTCCGGACATCCAGAATACTGGAGGCATGCCTTGCGTCAACCGCAATATGATCAATTTCGTTGATCGTTACATGATCATTGGACCGCCATGTCTGCTTATGAATATCGAGATGAGGAAACCATGTGCTTGCTATGGTGACATTTCGCTCCACAGCGAAATCAATTAGCCTTAGTCTGTTATCAGACGTGATGTCATGTAGGCTATGTTTACCGACTGCCCTACCAAAAACGTCCCCTTTCCTATTTTAGCGTTAAAATCGCCCAATACGATTTTAACGTCGTATTTAGGACATTGCTCGTAGGTTTTGTCGAGGAATCGTAAAAACACTTTGGTGGCAGGGTCCTTTTCTTCTGTGGGGACATGAACACATATTAGGCTTATGTTAGCGAATTTAGCCTTGATCCGGATAGTCATAATACGCTCACTCACGTGTCGGAAGCTTAAGACTTCTTGCCTAAGTCTGCCGCGCATAACAAATCCGCATCCGAATAAGCGTTGCCTGTTGCCTCTGTAGCAATCACCGTAGTAGATGTCACAGTTTATCATCGTTTTTTTGCCCGGCCCATCCCATCGCACTTACTAAATGGCGGTAATATCTGCTTTATAGCCCTAGAGGCCTGTGCTAGTTGTTCAGCTTCACGTGGTCTGTTAAGGGACAGAACATTCCACGTACATATCCGAAGGTCGTTGTACTTATTTCGTTTGCTGGGGTGGTCATTAGTTGAGTCATCCTTATCCGAGGCTTTCGGAACCATAGGTTTTTTCCGTTGTAGGGAAGTTACCCCAACGGCACAACCCCAAACCTGGAGGGCTAGTTCCTTAATTATTCCCCTAGGTTGAGGGGCCGGGTACACCGGTGCCAGTAGTCCACTACTGGAGTATGAGCGCTGCCGTTGGCCCATTAAGGGCTCCTCCGCCACCATCTCTATTCCAAGGTCCTGACCAAATTGGAAATTCCTTACCGACCTGTGATCCGAATACGTCGAAGCAGCTCGCGCAAGGTATTCACTGAGTTCAACCTAACTGGAACTATAGACGCCACCGTTGACTCCGTCTAGGGAATTCGTCCGCTGCCGCCTGGAACAGAAAGAAGTGCTCTAGTGAGAAAACACTCTTCCCCCGCTCTCTCATCTGCTGCCGCCAAGAAACCGCCAAACGGGGTTGGTTACCCATTTCTTGAATTAAGGTACTAGGCACCCGGCTGTCACCGCGTGGAGGTTGAGAGTAGGAGTTGGTAGGCCTCAGCTGAGTGAAAACGCTTGAGTTTTCATATGATCGCATGCACTACCGTTTGGCCAGCCCTCGATAGCACCCGGTCAGATTAATAGAAGATGCGGCACCAACAGGCAATCTACAATCGTTGACGCATCGAAGATAGGTGGGTGACTTACTATAGACACTGAAATGGAAGATAATCAACCGAACTCAGTGGAATAATCCGAGTGGAAGATGGCTTCATTGGCGAGGTCTTCTCAAAAACACCTTTGAAGTTCGCGCAAAATTAATCACCCTATCGGAGATCTTATAATTTTTGCAAATGGCGTCATACGTCAATCATATTTGACATTTGTGAACTAGACAGCTGGAGTATACAAACAGATAAGCAATGGAGCGCTATACTCCGCAAGAGCGTGGAATAATTGTGTCGATTTTTTTGACCAATAATCGGTCGTTGGTGTTAGCGCAGCGTGAATTTCGACGTGGATTTCCTAATCGTGTCGCGCCAACTGGGCAAATATTCCGGCGCTTAGCTACTCGATTCGAACAGACTGCAACCACAGAAGACCATGCAGGGCGTGACCGCCACCAGACTGGTCGTTCGGCCGAGAATATCGCGGCTGTGGCTGCCAAAGTCGCTGAGAACGAAAAAACATCAACCAGACGACGGGCCACGCAATTGGGCATCACCAGACAGACCCTACAGCGAATTTTAGTGAAAGGCTTTCACGTGTTTCCGTACAAAGTGCAAACAGTGCATCAGTTAATGCCTGCTGACTGTCAGGCGCGTGTGAATTACTGTCAAGCCTTCCTCAATCTCAACAACGAAGAGGACGATTTGTGTCGAAAATCATCATGAGCAACGAGGCGCATTTCCACTTAAGCGGTTACGTAAATAAGCAAAATCTTCGTTTCTGGGGCACAGAAAATCCACGTGTGATGCACGAAGAGCCATTACATCCACTCAAAGCCACTATGTGGTGCGGCGTTCACGCGGGAGGAGTGATTGAGCCGTATTTTTTTGAGGACCCCATCGGCAATACGGTCACTGTTACTGGCGAACGCTACAGGGCCCTGATAAACGACTTCTTACTGCCGGAATTGGATGAGCGGGGATTGGTGAACATGTGGTTTCAATAAGACGGTGCAACCACACACACACGAGCCACAATGGATATTGTGAAGGAAGCGTTTCCTGGTCGCGTAATCTCCCGTTTTGGCGATTTGGCATGGCCAGCAAGATCGCCCGATTTAACCATCCCAGACTTCTTTCTTTGGGGCTACTTGAAGTCGCGGGCTTATGCCAACAAGCCTCAGACAATCGCAGCCCTTAAGGAGAATATTCGACAGGAATGCGAACAGTTATCACCAGAAATCTTGGGGAAAGTCATGGAAAGTCACGTGGGAGCCCCGCTTCTCTTTTAGACAGCGCGTCGGGTTCCTCGTTGCCTTCGATATCGCAGTGTCCAGGTACCCAACATAATCTGACTCGGTTCTGCGTACATAATGCCCTAAGCATTGTGCGGCAATTCCTGATTATCTCAGATTTGGTGACGTAAGACTCTAGCGCCTTTAGCGCAGCCTGACTGTCAATGTAGATGGCGATATTCTTATCGGATATTGATTCCATCTCAAGTAATTCCCCAGCTTTTAGTACAGCTAGAACCTCTGCTTGGAACACACTGCATGGTCTTAGAACTATCTGTGTATATTGTAATCTCGTTATGGACAGAGACTGTCTTCCTTTGCCAGTCCTCTCTAATAGGATACAGTACTTCGTATGGTGTGTCGAAGTCTAAGGTGCCAAGTATATCGTCCGATTCGTCAGGGATTCCGGGAAAAGATTCCTTGAGAATGTAGCTGTGTTCTATGTTATTAGTCCTGAAGAGACCAACGTAAGTAAGTCGTAGCGCACTGTTGCCCGCTTGAAATTTAATTTGTAGGTCTAATGGTGAAAGATACAGAAAGATCTCGAGTGCAGCCGTAGGTGTTGTGCGTAGAGCACCTGTGATGGCAATGCAAGCTGTTCTTTGTACCATGGCCAACATATCCCGTGTGTTTTTCGTATTCGTAGCTTTCCACCACACAAGAGCCCCATACGTAAGGATGTGTCTGACTGTCATGATGTATAGCCAGTGCATCATTGCGGGCTTCAGGCCCCATTTTTTCCCCGCGGTCCGCTTACAGATGAAAAGAGCATTATAAGCTTAGCAGACTCTTTCCTGTATGTTAAGTTTCCAATTTAGTTTCCTGTCCAGCATTATCCCAAGATATCTAGCGCGATCCGAAAGGGAAAGCTCCACCCCTGCTAGCTTAGGCAGTTTGAAGGGAGGTATCTTGTATTTTCTACTGAAGAGTACCAATTCAGTTTTATCCGAGTTGACGTGTAGTCCACACCCTCTAGCCCATTTTTCGAGACTATTAAGAGCTGATTCCATAATCTCACTTAATGTATCTAGGAACTTGCCCTGAACTAAAATCACCACGTCGTCCGCGTAAGCAGTGACGCTTATGCCTGTGTTGCTTAGTTCTTTAAGTATCCCATCGATGACTAGACCCCAGAGGAGGGGTGAGATAACGCCTCCCTGGGGAGTCCCCCTGGTAACGGATTTTCTAATTGAACTGTTTCCGATAGTGGAGTTAATGTTTCTAGTGCCGAGCATATTGCAGAGCCAATTGGTAATGCTATGCTCGACATTCATAGTTTCTAGGGCCTGTTTGCTGGCTCTTCCTTTTACGTTATTGAACGCACCTTCTATGTCAAGGAAGGCTGCTAGTGCAAATTCCTTATGGTGAAAGCTAGTTTCTATATTCCCTACTACGTCGTGTAAAGTTGTTTCCACCGATTTCCCCTTCAAATATGCATGCTGAGCTTTGCATAGAATCCCGTTGCAACACTTACTTCTGATGTGAATATCAAGAAGTCTTTCAAGTATCTTAAGGAGGAATGACGAGAGACTTATGGTCTGTAGTCTTTCGCTGAAGTGTGGCTTAGTTTACCTGCTTCAGGTATGAATATAACCCGCACTTCCCTCCATGCCACTGGTACGTAACATGACCTTAAACACTTTTTAAAAAATTCCCTAAGCCTGTTTCTGACCTTGGCTGGAGCTTTTTGTAGCATAGCTGGCAAAATTCCATCAGGGCCTGGTGCTTTGAATGATGCTAATGACATAATAGCCCATCGCAGATTCTTCCATGTAATGAGATTCTCTACGTCGTCCCCTATTGACCTAGCATTATACGAGTAGCTATGAGTAGTAGAAACCATTGGCGATCTACTTCCTGGGAAGTGAACTTCAATTAACGTTTCTAAAACTTCTTCGCTACTTTCTGCCCACGAGCCGTCAGATTTTTTGATGAAGCTTGGGACAGAAGTGTTTTTAGCTAGCATCTTGCGAAGTCTGGAAGCTTCACTAGTTTCAGCAATGGACTGACAAAATTCCTTCCACGACTTTCTTTTTGATTGCCTGATTAAGTACTTAAACTCCCGCTTGCGGTCCCTATATTCATCCCATGTGGTACCGTCCCCTATTTCTTTGGCCC
The DNA here is from genome assembly GCA_945910035.1 of Brachypalpus laphriformis. Lineage (NCBI taxonomy): Eukaryota > Metazoa > Arthropoda > Insecta > Diptera > Syrphidae > Brachypalpus > Brachypalpus laphriformis. The sequence continues at coordinate 13,459,658 of OX246755.1, forward strand.
TGTTGTAGAAATGCCTAACCTGTTTATTCTTGGAGCTAATTACCTTGCTCCACCAAGGAGGTTGGGACCTCTTGGACTTCTTTCTTAGTGGACAGGCCCTTTCGAATGCCATGTTCATTACTTTGCCTAAGTTGTTTACCTCGGACTTATATTCGTCCCAATTTTTGGTGCGTGTTGAAAAGTTTTCTCACCCTTTTCCGGGTATCTCTAGCTGGTCATTCTAACATGGTACGCCCCGTTTACCCTTATTATCATTTTTTTGAGACACAGCTACTTCCAAAGGACGAAACTGAACGTCATTTAGTTGTCAGGCTGCAATATCAACGTCACACTTTGACCTTAAAGATGTGAGCAGCACCAATTCACCGCTTTTGTTGATATCGCTACTACCCCATACCACATAATGGGAGTTGGTATCGCATCCAATGATCAGGTGCCAGTTGTGACGGTGGCATAGGTCTACCAATTCCTGCACAGCCACGGTTGGAAAAGGCTCCGAGTCTCCAGCGAAGTAGTCGGAGGCACACACGATCTCCCAAACTCCGCCTATGATCGGAACTCAAAAAAAAAAAAAAAACTCAATTGATACTAGGTTTCAGATCATGCTCTTCCATGGTTGGTGTCCGAACTAGTCGGAAGGAATTTCCTGCGATTATTGCATTCGGTTTTGATTTGAAATATTTCTTTCGAGTTCTAGTTAAGTTACTCTCGATGATTAGCACTTGAACGAACAACCTACCGCTCATTTATCCGACCTACATGCTGATTGCATTCTAGTAATTTATTCACTACCATGCATATGCAACAAATTCCAATTCCAATTCTATACGTACTATGCACGCATAATTTTTAATTTAATTTTTATCACCTATTTGATATTTGAATGAGTAGTAAAAATGTTTGATAAATTTGTTTGCATAGTAATCGATCACGGTCAATTGTTATTGAAAACGAAAATTAGATACAACGCACTTATCATAGATTTTGAATGGATTACTTATTGTAAAATCAAAAAAAATAATAACCACGAAAATAAAATACAAAAGTGCGACGGAAATTGGAACATATGGTCACAATAAGTGGGTTATCGGTCTAAACCGATTTGTGGGCACTTGAAAGTTGTATAGATTTGAACGTGAAATATGTATGTGTGTGGCGGGGGGGATGATAAACGTTTGCCAGGCGGAATGCCGAAAAATTAAATTTAAGCGCGGGGTTTTCCAAGAACTGAAGGGCGTTTGATGAAATTCACCCGTCCCCGTCAAGTTATTAGAAAGACGACCTTACAGATATGTTGAAATGAATTTGGATGGAATTTTTTAAGTTTGGACTGGTAGCTGTCATATCTTTTCAAAGTCACATTCACCTACTTCCGTAGCTGTCAGTCAAAGTTAAGTCAGAAATATTTGGCATGAGTCTACGCTGGGAATAGTGTTGAAATTCAGTTTTTAAGCTACTAACTTACTTTTTTTTTTTTTTAAATAAAAAGGAAACCCAAATCCAAGAGCAATCAGACTTCTCCGGTCCATTGTACTACCAGGCAGGAACCCTTCTTTGGTGCAGTGGTTGGAAAAACTTCGACGTAAATCGTTTTTCCTTTATACTTGGGTGGCCCATGATTGCTGTTCCCCGCTGGTGCTTGAACCTGCACACATCGGTTAACGAGCAAACACACTACCCACTGCTCCATTGCCACCCTTACTAACTTACTTACTTAGGTGGCGCTACGGGGTGAACCTGGGCCACAAGCAACAAGCCTCTTCATTTCGCTCGGTCTTTAGCTAATTGCCTACAGTTGCGTACTCCAAGTTGGCCGAGGTCCCTATGAACTTATGCGCGACACCTACCTCGAGGAGGCCCTATACTGCGTCGTTAGGTTATGTTAGGTATGTGAGCTGGCAGGGAGAGACGCTCTCTCTCACACTCAGGTCAGCGTTGACCCATTGTGATACCCATAGGTGAAAAAGTAATCCCTTACCCATTGAGGCCTAGTGAAAACCGACAAAAATTAAACAAAACTCTTTCTTTATTTCTGCATACAAACCACCTTGATGATTTGATGAAGTTCAGCATCTATCCTGTCGAAACGCCGGAGAGCTCCTCGAGATCCTGGAAGAAATATTTACCCAGGAACATTTTCCTGGAGTGTTAAAGACCTGGACAATGGCACAGGAAGTGGGTAGTGTCCTCAGAAACTCCCACGTCACCACAGCCTCTACAGAGTTCCTCCTCCGTCAGGCGTAATTCCTTCAAGTGGTACCGCAGAGTGTTGTGCCCCGTGATGATGCCCAAGAGGGTGGAAAGGGATTTCCTATCTTTCCGAGGGATTCTCTGGGTCCTTGCTTTGTCGAAGGATGGCCATAGCTTCCTGGTGGTGGCACAAGATTCCATGAAGGTCCATCTTGTGTTCGTCTCTTTAATGGCTTTATTCCCTGCAACGAGCTTGAGTGTGCAAGGCGGGATACGCGCAGGGAAGTTAACTTGTTCTAGAAGGGCTGCTGAGCCGATTCTTGCTAGCTCGTCGGCTTTCTCATTGCCTGGGATACCTGGGATCATGTCCAAGGACCTAGCAGAGCGATACCTTGTGTTCCAAGATCCCTGAGCTCTAATCGACAACAGTTCACAAACTTCGGTTCAATTTCTATGGCAGTAATCGCTTTTATAGCGAAGAAGATGGTGATACCTTCTGACGGTATTGCCCTTACCACTGACCTCTGCTTGGAAGACGCTGCTGTGGTCTAGAAGTCTTATGGATTTCGATATACCTAGGGGGTCGGATTGTTGTACTCAATGCGTTTCGATGCGCACGTGCAACTTGACTAGAATCATGAGATTAAGTCGTTAAATTAAGAAAAATTAAAATAAAAGAAATGTAGTCAGTATACAGCGACTCTGGGGTGACTTACATAACCGGGAACTTAAAGGGATCCCTTTAGATCCGCTCAACCCATCGAGTTAAATGCTTTTCAGCAGCTTTCACATATATCTGATGACGGTCATACGATGTCGTTTATCCGGCGTGTTACAGATACGAACAGACGTCGAATATATGCTCAATCATTGCAAGCTTACGGTGCACAAAATAGGACTTGCGCCTCAAGACTATTAAGGACTGTTGCCATTAGGTTGTTTATACTCGTATCTTGTCTGTATTCCATCTGATTTGAATGCAAGATCGATTTTTGAATCACCATCAATCGCATCTTACTGCCAGCGCCGTTCGATTCTGTTGAATTTATTATGAGACAGTCATTGGCTCCTAACCACTCATGTCGTGCTCCCACATCGCTCAATGTTCAAAAAGTTAGAATTTTGTATCTGACGTTGTGTGTCCCACTGGTGGATGAGTAATGTCAGAGTTCTCACTTTGTTCTGCACATGTACTTCGACGTATCTGGTGTCACCCATGGTAATACGAACTACACCCGACGAAACTGAGATTTGACCGAACCTTCCGTACGAGTGGGCGCCGTGGCGTAAGTGGTTAGTGTACCCGATCACTACGCATGAGGTTCCAAGTTCGAATCCCAGAAAACACAAAAAAGTTTTTCCACGGTCCCACCTCTCGCGAGCGTCTGACAAATATCCGAGAGTATTGTTGTCACGAAAAAGCTTCTCAAATCGCCGTTCGGATACGGCACTAAACTGAAGGTCCCTTCCATTCGTTTGAAAAATATAACGCACACAACATGAGTGGTTGCAAGAAGCTAGGCCCTGGCACTTAAGGAGCTGTTGCGCCAAATATTTTCGGAGAAGATGCCTGATCCTACGCCAGTGCTCATTTTTAAACCATCTGTGTAGATGACTATAGAACCGTCGTTAGGTATACGACCACTTTTCCATTCTTCCCTGCTAGGGTAGGCAGTAGGAAAAGGCCTTACAAAGTTTAAATATGGCGTCATGTAGTCCGTTATGGGCACGAGGCCAAAGTAATCAAGTAGGATCATCGAGTAGCCTATTCTGTTTGGTTTCCAGTTTGCTGACTGGCTAATTCTCGCATTAATGGCTGCTGACGTGCCTATAAAGATATCTAGCGGTAGCAGGTTGAGAATAGCCTCGACTCCTGCGATTAGGGTTGTCCTCATGGCACTGGTAGTGCCAATACACAATAGTCTTTATACTTTCGTGATTGCCTTTAAGTTGGTGGTTTTGTACGGCGTCGTTAGATTCAACGACTCTGCGGGCCGGAGCGTTGGTATACATTCGCTCTAGATGTCCTAACTATCTCAAACGTCCAATACGCAGTTTTTGACTAGGTCGATGTCGCTGTACAGCTCGTATAGTTCGTCACTGAATCTTCTCCTCCACTTGCCGTCTATGCAGATGGGATCGGATATCTTGCGAAGAATTTTTCTTTCGAAGCGACCAAGAATATCTTCATCCGCTTTCAATAAAATCCATGTTTCAGTGCCGTAAAGAAGGACTGGGACAGTCAGGTCTTATATAGAGTCTCCTTAGTTGTGCGATATAGGGCGTTAGTGTTGAAATGCATTATTAGCCCAAGGAAACGGCGATTGGCAAGAATTATTTTCCGCTGCTACCACAATGGGTCAACGCTGACCTGAGTGTGGCAGAGAGCGTTCCTCCCTGTCAGCCCACATACCTATTCTTCGCTGCGCTGGTGTCGCTTTCACAATTAATAGCAGCACCAAGGTAGACAAAGCCCCTTACTATCTCGAAATTGTAGCTGCCCACAGTGACGTTCTGTCCAATTCGTTGATGTTTATTGTCCCTTCTTGTTGACTGCATATACTTGGTTTCGCACCCGTGGCCGCTTCTGCTTCAATGCTTGCAAACGCATCGGTGACAGCCCGCTGAGTTCTTCCAATTATGTCTATATCGTTGGCATATGCAAGCACCTGTACGGACTTTTGAAAGATTGTGCCCCTTGTGTTGGCTTGTGAGTTCCGTACAATCCGGTCAAGTACAATATTAAGGTTAGATTGGGTTAAAGGGGTTAGCTGTAGCGAATGAGTGCAGCCTGCACTCGGATCTTAAACGGATCCATTGTGCTCCCCTGACGTGAAGTTTTTTTGGCTGAAAAACTGAAAAGAGAGGAAAAGCAAATTGGCTAGAGTTCTGTGTTAATGGAAATGCCTCCTCTGAACCACCCTGAAGAAAGTTATGAATTTCATGATGGTGGCTTGTGACTTTTCAGACAGGTCGCCCAGATGGTTGAAGAAATACTCTCCATGGCCGAATTCCTGGTATTGCAGAGACTAGGACATTTGCAAAGGAAGTGTTCCGTATCCTCCTCTACATCTGTGTTGCCGCATACTCTGCAGAGTTCGTCTGTACTTAGCCGCATTCTCTTCCGGTGGCCCGCCAATAAGTTGCGGCTATTAATGATACCTATGAGAAGCGCCAAGTTTTGTTTATTTTGAGTAAGGATGAGCTTAGTTTTCATCTTGTCATATTTTGTCCAGATGCTTCTGGAGACACGACATTATGGGAGCGCTCTCCATCTTCTTCTGCTTGTCGTTTGAAGTCAAGTGCTATGTTTGATTTAACAAGTTGTAGGGAAAAAGGTATGAACTTTCGACCATTGGCAGGTCTTGCTCTGATCCGTTTCTTTCCAATTCAGTAGTACAATATTAAAGAAGTCACATGACAGTGCGTCACTTTGTCTAAAACCTTTTTTGACATCAAAGATCTCGGTGAGGTCATTACCGACCTCGAAAGAGCAGCGAGCGTTCTCCATCGTTAGCCTGCACAGACGGACAAGTTTGGCAGTGATGTGAAAACTAGGCATGGCTCTATGTAGCTCTTCTCTATAGATTTTGTCATAGGCGGCGTTGAAATCGATAAAGAGATGATGAGTACTCGATCGATGTAGAATTCTTGGGTTTTCTCCAGGATCTGTCGTAGTGTGAAGATTTAATCGATGGTGGACTTTCCTGGTGGCCTGAAAACGTACTGTTTCAATACACACTATCGCAGAAAAGAGCTTATAGACTGATGACTCTATAATTGGCGCAGTTGAGAGGGTTTCCTTTTTTGTGGATCGGGCAAACGATGCTGATGTCAACATTACGTGGTCCAATTTGGATAACCTTGCCATTTCCAGTAACTGGGTCAAAATACAACTTCTTCACAGAAGGGTCCGTACAGATACCAGCTGAATTGTGGCGATTACTGATCAGATTGAGAAATCATTTGAACACATAGATAGGCACAGTTCTTAAGGATAGAATCCACCCCATACACTTCCTCTAAGAATCTTCGCCACTAATCAATTAAATCATCCTTCAACGAACTGAAGGACTAGTTTATCGAATTCCATAGAATAAGCTTTCGAATGCAATAGGCTCCCTTCTGATTGATCAGGTTCGCAAAAGCTACATCTAACCCCACACGAAATATGACATCATTATGATCATGCGATTCGATTACATATGCATCTACCCTTTCACCACCTGTAACGAGGGTTGAATTTTTAATTCTCATTCGTGTGCCAATCTATTCTAAAAATACATTCTCATTGATGTCATCAAGAGCTTGGTCATATCTAGCATTACAACGTTCAGTTGTAATAGGATTTGCAAATGGCTTGACTTCATTGTGAAAAGCTACAAACACTCAGGGTATCATGCAAAAAAATTGCATAAGATTCAATCCCATTCAATGGTGCTGGGGAGAGATAGCGAGATTGAATTGCATGATTTCAATTCGTGACTTAGATTGAAAAATATTGACAGATTTTTGTGGATGAAATTGACCAGGAAATGACGTAGATACACAGCGCATGTTATTAGATACACACATCCACATTTTGTTTGTCATTTGATTCGCATCCAAAACCACAAGAGCCTCTTCAAGCCTTTCGTGACGTTGCCTCAAAACACCCAACTATCACGCATCTGAATTATTATCAGACGCGACCCCCCAACGTCTGCTACAACCACCAGAGGCAGACTGGCGTCTTCAAATTAACATCACCTCCTGTGGCAGCAGCAACAATAATGGTGTAGATGCCACCGCACGTACTCCAAATGAAGTGCAAATTGAAAAAGAATCTGAAGATGTCTGCTCCATCGACACAACCAAATAAGTAATGTTTTCAAGCCCCGCCACCTTTATAACACGCACACAGGCCAGTAGTACGTACGAAAAAAAAATAAAATTGCAGACACAGTGTGCGATATCTTCATTTAGCACGCAATAATCTCATGAAAGGTTTGCAAAAGGTTCTCACCTCGATGAAGACAACAAACACAAAAAAAAATATATAAAAAGTGTCTCAGAACCCCCTGAAGGTTAAAATTACATTGCTCGTGTTCCAGGTGTGCTCGCACGCATGTATGCGCATAAATTCTTAAGGAAAACCGAAGCAAACCTCGACATGGCGCTGGGATATGATCTCTCTATTAGCCGCGCGTTAAAGTAACACTTAGGCACTTGTGAAACTGTGTTGCATCTTCCTTCCATTTTTTTTGTATCTTTTCCTCTCGAGCAATGGTAACAACCACCATTTTGCTGTAATTACAAATAAAAAGGTAAAACAGCGGACAAGGAAGAGAAAAGAAAAGGTGAAGGCGAGTACCATGCAAAAAAATACAAAGAGGACATCAGAGCCAGAGAGCACCAGGACATTATGATGGCCCCCTAGGGGGTGGTTGATTACAGAACATTGCATATTGCAGTTGGCTACAAACTTTTTGACATTGATGTGCGGGCGAGAATGTATCCAGGAAGCAAGGATCACACAAGTTGCATGCAATTCTAGGAAAACAGAGAATAAAACGAAAAATCAATAAACAGATGCAGAAAGGAGCGAACAATTAAAACAACTGCCGGACGTATTTGGGAACACACAAGACAAAAGAACTGGAAAATGCATCTTGAGAGTGTCCTTGAGGGAAATACATGTGGGTGTGTGCCTGTGGTGAGCAGTTGAACTGATAGTTCACCTGGTCCATTGAAGCACGTGTGATAAACTACTGTGGAGTTGGTTAAGTACCTGGAAGGATGTTATCCTGGCGAAAATGAGAACAGCCGATGAAACGTAAAATGCACAATTTCTAGTTGACCGATTATTTGATGATTTGGCGTAACGTATTCTCTAATCCGCTGAAATTGATTGAAACAGTTCAGTTGTGTTATATTGATGGTACATTTGTACATCCAACTTTTAGTTCTTCTTCTTCTTAGGTGGCGCTATAGTCCGGGTGGACCTGGCCTCAACCAACAAACCTCTCCAACTGGCTTGGTCATTAGCCAGCTGCCTTCAGTTGCGCGCACCAAGTTGGTTGAGGTCCCTTTCCAATTGTTAGATGATGCCCTCCTCTATTGCGCCGTCCCTCGGGAATGGATTTGAAGAGTTTTCGGACCGGTGCGTTGATGTCCATTCGCTCTAAATGTCCTAGCCATCTCAGTCACTGTATGCGTACTCTCTGGCTAAGTCAATATAACTGTTCAGCAGCCCATACAGTTTTTGATTATATCTTCTCCTCCACTCGCAGTCTGTGCAGATTGGTTCATAAATCACTCGAAGAACTTTTCTTCCAATCTAGCCAAGGGCAATCTACTTTTAATCTACTGTCTCTACCGGTTGTCCAGCAATGCATATTTGAGCCGATGAGTTAGTTCCAAGGCTGATCATTTTAGTTTTTGCCGAATCAATTTACAGCCCGACGACGCCTGCCTCCCTCTCCACATCTGCTGTCATTTGGTGGAGGTCCATAATTCTGTGGGAGAGTAAGCATACATCGTCAGCGTAGACAAGATGTTTCAGTTGAGATGCAAGAGTCCATCGAATTCCTCCGTTTCCCGTCGACAAAGCTGCATGAAGCACATCGCGAATCACCAATAGGAATAGTATCGGTGAAAGGATACAGCCATGTCTTACCCCACTTTGGATCTCAAATTCCTCAGACAACCTTCCCCTGAAGCAGAAGCTCAGCCGATGTTGTGGGCGCTACTCGTAAGATATCTGCTGGAATACCGTCAAGTCCTACCGCCTTGTTGGTTTTGAGTGCCTTGATCGCGGTAATGATCTCATCTTTACTGGGAGTCGTGGTGCGTATTCGGGAGCTTCTCACCTCGGTCATCTCAGTCTGATTTGGGAGCATATCGCTAGCGAATACACGGTTTGAAACCGTAGCAAAATGCTCTTTCCATCTCTTGAGCTGGTCCTCATCCGAAATGAGCAAGGAGCCGTCTAGGTTTTTCACTGGGTATTGGCTGGAGTTGCGACCACCTGTCAGCTCTTTGGTGATTCTGTAGACGGTCCTGCTGTCGCACCTCCGTGCAGCTTTTTCTGCTTCTGTAGCCAGCGCGTTGATGTAGTTGCGCTTGTAACGTCGCACGCTACGCTGAACTTCTCTCATCTTCATGCGATATAGCGACTCTAGCTCGCTTCTTCCTGCTGCTGGGGTAGGTGCAACGCGAGCTTTCAGCTGTTTTCGTTCGTCAATCCGTCAATCCAGGTATCCTCGGAAAGCCACGCCCTGTGTTTTCCCTGCGATCGACCGACGATTCTTTCAGAACCAAATGTGAAAACATTTTTCACAGCACACCAATGGTCTTGGACGGTTGCGGGCATTGAGCTGCTGATTGCTTCCACACCTTGCGAAAAGCGCTGGCGCACTCACGGATCACTAAGTCTATCGATGTTGAACCTGGGCATTCTTGTGTTATCCTGGGATCTTCGAACTGCAGCAGTGCGTAGTTGGAGAGTAGCTGTCATAAGATGGTGATCACGTACTATCCTCACATCTGCCCGTCGCCTGTTTCGGAGGTCCAGGAGACTACTTCTAAAGCGGCGGCTGATGGCAAAATGGTCAATTTGGTTGGAGGTTGCTTGCCTGTCGTTGGAAACCCAGCTGACTTTGTGGCAGGTTTTGTGCTCAAACATGGTGGCACCTATCATAAGGCGGTTGGCATTGCAGAAATCCACAAACCTTTCGCCGTTGTCATTGCGGTTGCCTAATCCATGCTTCCCGATTACATGTTTGAGCCCTTTGTTGTCGTTGCCTACCTTGGCATTCAAATCCCTCATCTCTATGACAATGTCTCCATTTGGTGTTGTGTTGAAGGCGGCGCTTAAGAGATTGTAGAAGCTCTCCTTTTCGTCCTCAGATGAACTATTCGTTGGGGCGTAACACTGTATGATGGTGACGCGTCGTCCGGAATCTGGCCGTGAAAATCCTATCACCATGAGGCTGCCAGGATATTCGGCCCTTGCGTGCTGTTGTTGTTAGCAGTAGTCGGACTCCATATTCCTGCGGACTTCCGGATGGTCTTCCAGAATAGAGTAGTACAGTGTTACGCGTTGGGGACTGGTACTCGCCCGCTTCTAACCATCTTACTTCACTTACCCCCGAAATGTTTATATCGCATGAATTCGTTTTCCAATTGGATGAATCTGGCATTATAAGGACCTTCGCTTCCCGAGTCGAGGAGCGTCTTTACATTCCAGAAACCGGGTACAATAGCCAAAAGTCGTCAACGTGTGATCATTCCTTATCCGAGGCATTCGGTAACGCAGGTTGCTGGCCCACGTTACCTAGCCTAGAATCAAGGCCCTAGACAACCCGCACTTACAATTTTAGCCTACACGTATAAGGGTTTATACGTATAGTTGCCCGGGGACCACCACTAAGAGGTAAAGTAAGCGCTTCATCACGAACTTGATTGTTGCGCTACTGGCCCAAGCCAAGTTTTGAGCAGTCAGTAGTTTCCCGATCAATCGCAATGCAGGGTCCCCCTCATGCAAGCTATCACAATATTATTTGGTTCTTGCATCCGCTTTATCACTTAATACATCTTTTTTTGAAGGAAATTTATTTCTTAACCCAAACATGAAATTCTAAGCACACTAGTATTGTCAACTCTATGTGTTCTTGTTGGGGTTACCCACTCAATCGCCTAAGGTACGCTTCAAGACTGTTAAAAAAAATTAAATGCCTTCTGGTTTGTGGCCCGACTAAACGATCGACTATATTCGTAGTCAAGGAAGTGATATTTGTATTTGCATCAGCAGCTATCATTCTGCCTGTCCTCAGTCGTTGTCATGATCAGATGTTCTTCTTGGAGTTCCCGACTCTAGGTGAATGCTTAAGGCACACGTCAACATTAATAAAAACGTAAATGCACTCTGGTTTGTTCCTCGACTAAACGGTCTACGAAATGAATTATCATTCTTCTACTTCAAAATATCAAGAAAGTCCTTAAAATTCAGCACAATGTTTGTATTATAAATATTATGCCACCATGTATCAATGTGTCAATAAAACTCAATTTGTATCCAGCCACTTGTATCTATTGAATACATTTCATGTCTAAATATCTGTCACCTTACGCATTTCGTTATGAGAGCTTTTTACTTCTCAATATTTGCGTAAAAGCCAAACATATTACATATTCGTGGAGCTGCACCTAAATCAGCAATTTATGCATCGCTAATCTGCATCGCTAAAGATAAACAAACCAGCACCGCGCCACCACCAAAAAGCCACTAATCTCAAACTAGTTGCATGCGCACTCATATCGAAAGCCATGATTTCCATGTCCACCTGCCATTTAAATCAAAACACAGCTGCTAGCTGCCACCTTTTTCTGTGAAAATTCCGATCCAAATGAACCTGTTTCGGAATGTGCACTGCACAATCCAATCGAATCGATATCCCACACAGTGAGCAGCCTCTCAGTCTTTCGCCATATTATTAACCTAACAAAACCCGACTTAACATCCAAATCGAATGGTTTTCTTTACTTGTAATGTCCGTGGCTAATAACTTCATTAACAGACACCACTGGCTGGGCATTAGGCTCCATCCAGAGGTCTCCTATTCGATTTTGACCCAAATTTGCCAGGGATAATCGCGCTGAGTTACATAAAACCTATAAGATACATAGGAGTATGTTAGCGCACACAACCACCATTGTTCGCAACCATTCACCGCCATCGATATCGCTGTAAATTAAGACACTTTAGATACGCATAAGCTTTGATTAACTCTGGCAGACCGTATCTCACCTACAATTACCACGCAAACGAACCCATTTGAGATACAGATACACACAGTAAAAACTGAAGTCCGACGAATCAACAAATGAGAAATGTGAACGTAAGCCGCGCTGCGCCGCTTAGCCCTCCTGTACGCTGTAAAGTAGCTCTCGTGCAATAAAAGGGGTCGCAGATACTTCAATTGTGGATGGGGTCATGAGTGGTCTTGTAAACCATGGAGCGTGGTATTCCCGCCTGATGTCAGTGGGGTCAAATCGTCGCTTGATGCATTTGCGATGGGAATCGTTAATTGCTGCATTAAGTGCTCGCTGTGTCGGCGAGGGAGTTAGTTCTCGTCGTCTTGTCGGTCGGCTAGAGATACTTGTATCTTTTACAATTTATGAGAGCTTTAAGTAGATTTGAATGAAAAATTTAAAATGCTAAATGATGTAGAAGACTTTATTGGGGTGAAAGTCTCTTGGAATTGCATCATCTGCTGGACTAGAATCGCATGAAGGGAGGGCCATCTGTAACAGGCATTTCGGCTGTTTGATGGGTACCTATCGATTTCCTCAGTAAAATCTTGGTGGACATTCATGCGATTCGGTTTGAATAAAGTGCAGAACGCATAGCCTTAGTGATTAGAATTAGTGCATTCCTGGCTCGATAGGCCAATACGATATGGCACCAGACACTGACATTTTTCCAACATTCGGTCTAATAAATGGAACTCCTGGGTATCTAAGGGGTTTTATGTACTCGTATCTCAAAATATCCTCCAGATGGACTACTACGAACAAGCATTACAACATTAATGTCAACTTCATAAAAACTATATGGATTGCGATCGTCTTTTCGAAAGTTTTTCGCAGATGAGTCCATCCTAGGTAGGTAGGTAAAGTGCCGGTTTAGAAAGAATCCAATTAGCGCTAAAGATGCGCTGTTTTGTTACCACAAACTTCTGCATACTAGTTTGTCTGAAAGTGTTATTAGTTGTGAAAGGATAATGAGCTTAAAACCAGCCCGTGGTGTTTAGAAAAAGGATTAGTTCTTCAATCCTCTTGTCAGCTATCTCTTTCGGATCCTCGAAAAGGGTTGACCAAAAGCGTGTTGTCTGGTCTTCGCTAGGACCGGACATCTACAAAGGAAGTGGCGTAGAGACTCTTTCTCATTAATATCCCTGCAGCGTCTACAAAAGGTACTGTGGGAAATAATAAGCTAGCAGAATCTGGGAGACGAAACGACTTCGATATATTTAGTTTGTCAGAGAAGATGCCTGCGCCGACACCGCATTTCATCTTCGAACCGTCCGTGTATATATATACCAATAGCATGGACATTGATAATGTTTCTGTTCTTCCATTATTCTATAGAACGAATATCTTGGTTTTAGTGGTAAGCACCATCATTTCGGTTTTTTCCGGATTTATTTCGAGGCCACAGCTCGTGACCCATTTATCTTATCCAGAGCAGTCTATTTATCTTATCCAGAGCAGTCTATTTATCTTATCCAGAGCAGTCTCCATGAGTTGACTTATCATGGAGAGGAACTTTCCTTACATAACTATACCCACGTAGGCAACCACCCTAAAACCCTCCCTATCAAGTCGAACCAAGACTTTGTTGATCACTATTAACCATAGCAGGGGAGAGATACCACCACTTTGTGGGGTTCCTCTGTTTATCGTACTTTGTACGTACTTCTGTTGCCTAGTGTTGCCTCAATAATAAGAGTTCTTAGTATTGATGCTATCAATTGACTAAGGAAACCCTCTGCATGTAGCTCGATGAGAGACTCCTAAATAGAATTAGTAAGGATGTTGTTAAAGGTTCCTTCTATGTCAAGAAAGGTAGCAAGAGTATATCTGTGTGCAATTGCGGGACCTCTTCTGCCAGGTTTGTATTCAGTTATTAAGTGATAGGTACTATAGTAATCCAGCACGTACTCGAAACAAATACTAGAACTCAAAACCGACTAGTTCCGACATCACCCACGGAGTGGGTATTAGGTAATAAGATACCACCTGAGTTGTGAACCTCTACACCAAAAACAACTCACAGGCTCATGGTAGTATTTAAAAAAAAAGTGCATCAGTGGGCGGATGGACTATTGATAAGGAAACGCCTTTAGTAGAATCAATAAACAAGAGAGGTTCCAATACAGATTCCTTCGGCACACCCTTATAGGTTGCAACGTTGCAACTACAGTTGTCCAAGAATTGTTCGACAAAACCGTTTGCCTTCTATCAGACAATAAACAAATTTGAGATAGTACGTTTGAAAGGCTTTCGAGATCAAGTCTTTGTGCAACTGTCTAAAATTGGATGGATTCCTACATGTTACGCATGGAATGTGGTGGGAGTTTTTTTTTTTTTTTTTTTGTCGGGATAGGAAACGCTCAACTGGAGCACTCAGACGCAACTGGTACATTATAGTATCAGAGAGCAAACCCTGATTTACCCGTTTTATTGCAATTTCCTTGTCTTTCTAAGAAAGCCAAGCGAACACTTCAGTGATGAGGAGCTTACAGTACCAGCACTCATCACATCCGCACCGAAGATCTGCCACCTGATACGAGCAATGGCCGGACACTCACAGAGATAATGTTCCGCGGTGTCGTCGCTCTCTCCACAAGCGTCGCAGATTGTAGTGTCACTTAAGCCCAACACGTTCAGGGGCTTAGCAAAAGCAAAGTGGCCTGTCAAGACGCCAATAAGTTGCCTACAGTCTTTTCTGCTGAGAGACAGCAAGAATGTCGCTGATTTCTTACAGACGTCCGGGAGCATGCGTTTAGTAAACCTGCATCCCGGAGAGTCATGCCACACACAATTGTGCTCGTGAGAGACCCAATCGTCAATGGAAGCCCTAACCGGGGGGACAGGGAGACCCAACGCGGGTTTGGGACCTGGGAAACCCTCCTCTGACCCTTGTCTAGCAATCTCATCGGAGATCTCGTTGCCCAAGATAAGAGACAGAGATAAGAGACAGAGAATTCAGCCTTGCGACCGAGTTCAAAGAGTTTTTGGTTTCACGAACTATTTTCGAAGTGATTAAAGGGTTAAGCAAGGCCTTAAGCGCAGCCTCACTGTCACTACAGACACAAATGCTACGTCCCTTCCACCTGTTCTTCACAACATAGTTCATGGCCATTAGGATTGCATAAGTTTCCGCTTGGAAAACAGACGCATATTTGCATAACGAGAAGTGAAGTCTAATGTTGTCGACTTCCACGAAGACACCAGCGCCAGACCTTTGACTGGTTTTAGAACCATCCGTGGAAATACGACTACATTACATTCCCGGCTCAGACTCTAACCGAAGCCAGTCCTGGACACAAGGAAAGTCGACTCTGAATTTGCGCATCAGCTGGAGCTCTGGTGTCATTGCATCAGACGGCATATCCATAAGACAGGAGTCGTAAGATAAGTGTCGCGCAAGTTCATCAAATTTCCAGTGTGGAGTATACCAAAAACCGCCCCGCCTAAGACGATGCATGGCTTTGATAGTGCAACCCATGATATAAGTATCAAAGGGAGGTAAGTTCAGCAAAGCGTCTAGAGCAGAGCAGCCGAGACAAGCCGTTCTTTGGAGTTTCGCGCAAAAAGCAACCACATATTTACGCGAGAGCCCTTTCCACCAAACAATCGACGCATATGCGAGGAATGGTCTTATCATAGCCGTGTAAATCCAGAGAACCTTATTCGGTGATAAGTCCCAAGTCTTGCCATAAGCATCCTTACACTGCCAGAAGACTGA
The DNA here is from genome assembly GCA_945910035.1 of Brachypalpus laphriformis. Lineage (NCBI taxonomy): Eukaryota > Metazoa > Arthropoda > Insecta > Diptera > Syrphidae > Brachypalpus > Brachypalpus laphriformis. The sequence goes on from OX246755.1 coordinate 13,475,364, forward strand.
GAGCGTCTTGGATGTTTTCGACTCGACGTGTTAGGCCAATGAAGTTTCTTATCTAAGATCACTCCCAGATATTTGGCTTCATTGGAAATGCGAATGGGGACGCCTTTTAGCACTGGCTGAGTCAGACCGGTCAATATCCTCCTTCTCGTAAAAAGAACAACCTCAGTTTAAGAGGATTCACCGAAAGCCCACTCCTAGTACACCATTCATCGATCATGTCCAGTGCCGCCTGCGCGTTAGCACAGACCGTCGCCAGGCATGGCCCGACAAAAAGTACGGCGACAGCATCCGCATATGCCTGAGCGTAGACGTTAGAACTATTTAGAGTGTTCAACAGAGAGTCGACCACCATGCACCATAACAATGGAGACAGAACGCCACCTTGCGGACAGCCCCTGTTTACCCCTGTCATAATATATTGGCCACAATCCGCATCCACTACCAACGTTCTATTCATAAGCATTGCTTTAATCTACAACACTAATATTTCATCTACCCCGTGTTGTCTGGCAGAGTCGCACATGCAGCCAAAGGTCGCATTGTCAAAAGCACCCTCAATGTCCATGAAGATACCCATCGCGTATTCTTTCCTTTCAAGCGCGCATTCAATTCTGACCACTAGATTTTGAAGTGCAGTCTCACAGGATTTCCCACGCTAATAGGCATGTTGCATCTCCGATAGTGGATGCAGTTTCAAAGCAACTTTGCGCACGTGAAATTCTACCAGTCTCGGCTTACCCATTTTGAGGACCTTAACCAACCTGCTGGTTTCACCGAGTGTCTCGATCTTTTCACAAAAATCTCTATAAGAGCACTTTTCGACAACCGAATTAACTTCTTATAGTCTTTTTGCTTCGATCTAAAAAGATCCCAGTCACCTTCTATATTTGTCTTAAGTGACCTATTTAGAAGTTTTCTGGATTGTTTCCCAAGTCGCTGCAGTTCTGGGCTCCACCAGGGAACCGGAGTTCTGCAGGGGGTTTTTGTCAATGGGCACGTCAGTTCAAAACAGCTGGTAAGGACGCTAGTCAGGTTTTTAACAGCATCCTCACCCTTTCGTTTCGTTCTGAGTTTAGTTGGAGTTTTAACAGATCTGTCTAGCTCTTCCCTAAACCACATCCAGTTGGTTTTCCTCGGATTCCTCCTATCCTGCAAAGTTATGGCTCGCATTTGATTTGGTAAGCGATGTATCTATGGTCTAACTCTGACAAGAATGGGAAGTTGAATATGAGGATAAAGGAACAGAAGGGACCCTAATTGTAATTCCTGCAGTTCTCCATAATTAGTTCGCGTAGTATACGCAAATGGTCTCCTAAATACTGTTCCTCAATCAGTTGTCTACTCGTAGCTGTTGCAACAGCTTTCAGCTTGACAACATCTAATTGGTGTTTGCATAAGTTCACCACCTGCTGTGCGTACCAAAATCATTTGTGTGAGATATTTTCTATGCAAATTTTGACAGCTCGTTTATGAGGCGATAAAATGATGCAGTTTACGAGGCATTTACGAGCTTCAATGAATCTCTTCATTATGTATTTGATATCTTTGTAGCATTAGACTGCTGAATTTGGATAGCATTTGCAGCTGTGGAATTCACCAATTGCCTGCTTCTTGGAGTTAACATATATTAGCCTAAGATTTGGGCTTACAGAGTAGGTTTCATGATTAGTCTGTAAATTTGTAAAGCCCTTAGGAATTTCAAATTCAATAAGTTCACTATCGTAAGATGTGTCTGATTTTGTTCCCAACTGCGATCGTACTCTTTCAAGCTGAAATTAACCCACAGAAGGTGGTTCTCTCATACTATTGAACATATGTACTTCAAATTGCAAATTCAAAGTATACAACTGAATTGAGATCGAAGTCAACAATTAGAAATAGCCTATGCCACTGTCCTTAGCTTAGAAGTAATGGCATTTTGAATGCTATACTGAAGAACCAATGATGCTGACGAACCGCTCTAAACAGTCAGATTTGTATCGAGAACATTTCAACAGGACCCTATTTGCATCCCAACTATTCTCTGTGTCTGGGGTTAAGCTCCCTTACTTTATTTTACTTATTTCCTGTATCCCCTTGTGGGCCCTAGGGCCTCTACTACACCTACGCGCCATCGTGTACGGTTTCTGCCAATGTGTCTGAGTTCTCCCCAACTTTTCCCTAACTGCCGTGCCTCCTTCTCGACTGTTCTGCGCCATGTTCTCCTCGGACCGCCAGGTCTTCTGCCACCCTGAGTTAGAGGGTTCCATTGCATAGCATGGTTCGCTATGAAACTGTCACCCTTACGGAACGTGTGAGCAATCCACCGCCACTTCCGCCGTTGGATGGTTGTGCCTATTGGTACATGACCCGTTCTCTCTGCTGGCTATATCCAGATCGGTTCCACCATCGGTCGAGACAATACTCCCAAGATACTGGAAATCCTCTTCTCTCTCTACCGGTTGTCCAGCAATGCATATTTGAGCCGATGAGTTAGTTCCAAGGCTGATAATTTTACTTTTTGCCGTATTAACCTTTAGCCCGACGACGCCTGCCTCCCTCTCCACATCTGCTGTCATTTGGTGGAGGTCCATAATTCTGTGAGCGAGTAAGCATACATCGTCATCGTCAGTCAAGATGTTTCAGTTGGGATGTAAGAGCCCATCGAATTCCTCCGTTTCCCGTTTACAAATCTACACGAACCTCATCGCTAATCACCAATAGGAATAGAATTGGTGAGAGGATACAGCCTTGTCTTACCCCACTTTGGATCTCAAATTCCTCAGACAACCTTCCTCTGTGCAGAACGTGACATTTCGAGCCTCCATATGTAGCTTTGATAATAGCAATTAGTTTATCGAGAGTACCTCTGCTGCATGAGGCACGCCAAATAAACTCCCTGTTGACACTATCGAACGCCTTCTCAAAATCGATGAACAGCAGGTGAAGTGGCGATCGATATTCAACACACTGTTCGATGATAATCCGCAGGGTGTTGATGTGGTCGGCACAGGAGGATCCAGAGCGGAAACCTGCTTGTTCGGCATCGAGTGTGTCTTCGAGCTGTTGTTTGATTCGCTCCAGGATAATTTTAGCTATTATCTTAGCTACAGCAGGCAGCACGCAGATACCCCTCCAGTTTCCGCACTCCATTAAATTTCCTTTCTTAGGAAGCTTGACGATCATTTCCTTTTTCCACTCGTTAGGAAAGCTCTCAGCTTCCCAAGCTCTATCTATAAGTGGAAGCAGAAGCTCAGCCGATGTTGTCGGTGCTGCTCGTAAGAGCTCTGCTGGAATACCGTCAAGTCCTACCGCCTTGTTGGTTTTGAGTGCCTTGATCGCGGTAATGATATCATCTTTACTGGGAGTCGTGGTACGTATTCGGGAGCTTCTCACCTCGGGCATCTCAGTTTTATTTGGGAGCATATTGCTAGCGAATACACGGTTTCAAACCGTAGCAAAATGCTCTTTCCATCTCTTGAGCTGGTTCTCATCCGAAATGAGTAAGGAACCGTCTAGGCTTTTCACTGGGTGTTGGCTGGAGCTGCGACCACCTATCAGCTCGTTCGTGATTCTGTAGACAGTCCTGCTGTCGCACCTCCGTGCTGCTTCTTCTGCTTCTGTAACCAGCGCGTTGATGTAGTTGCGCTTGTCACGTCGCACGCTACGCTGAACTTCTCTCATCTTCATGCGATACAGGGACTCTAGCTCGCTTCTCCCTGCTGCTGGGGTAGCTGCAACGCAAGCTTTTAGCTGTTTTCGTTCGTCAATCCGTCTCCAGGTATCCTCGGAAAGCCACGCCCTATGTCTTTCCTGCGATCGACCGACAATTCTTTCAGCACCAAATGTAAAAACATCTTTCACAGCACACCAATGGTCTTGGATGGTTGCGGGCATTGAGCTGCTGATTGCTTCCACACCTTGCGAAAAGTGCTCCCTTAGTTGTTCGCGCACTGAGGGATCACTAAGTCTATCGATGTTGAACCTGGACATTCTTGTGTTGTCCTGGGATCTTCGAACTGCAGCAGTGCGTAGTTGGAGGGTAGCTATCATAAGATGGTGATCACGTACTATCCCCACATCTGTCCCTCGCCTGTTTCGGACGTCCAGGAGACTACTTCTAAAGTGGCGGCTGATGGCAAAATGGTCAATTTGGTTGTAGGTTGCTTGCCTGTCATTGAAAACCCAGCTGACTTTGTGGCAGGTCTTCTGCTCAAACATGGTGCCACCTATCACAAGGCGGTTGGCATTGCAGAAATCCACAAACCTTTCGCCGTTGTCATTGCGGTTGCCTAGTCCATGCTTCCCAATTACATGTTTGAGCCCTTCGTTGTCGCTGCCTACCTTGTCATTCAAATCCCCCATCACTATGACAATGTCTCCATTTGGTGTTGTGTTGAAGACGGCGCTTAAGAGATTGTAGAAGCTCTACTTTTCGTCCTCAGACGAACTATTCGTTGGGGCGTAACACTGTATGATGGTGACGCGTCCTACTCTAGTCCAGAATCTGGCCGTCAAAATCGTATCACCATGAGGCTGCCAGGAAATTAGGCCCTTGCGTGCTGTTGTTGTTAGCAGCAGTCCGACTCCATATTCCTGCGGACTTTCGGTCTTCCAGAATAGAGTAGTACAGTGTTACGCGTTGGAGACTGGTACTCGCCCGCTTCTAAGCATCGTACTTCACTTACCCCCAAAATGTCCAGTTCATATCGCATGAATTCGTTTTCCAATTGGAAGAATCTGGCATTGTAAGGACCTTCTCTTCCCGAGTCGAGGAGCGTCTTTACATTCCAGAAACCTATCTTTGTCCGGGTACAATAGCCAAAAGTCGTCAACATGTGATCATTCCTTATCCGAGGCATAGTGTCGGTTTCTGTAGCGAACAATTTTCTGTAACGCAGGTTGCTCGCCCACGTTACCTAGCCTAGAGTCAAGGCCCTAGACAACCCGCACTTACAATTTTAGCCTACACGTATAAGGGTTTATACGTATAGTTGCCCGGGGACCACCACTAGGAGGTAAAGTAAGCACTTCATCACGAACTTGATTGTTGCGCTACTGGCCCAAGCCAAGTTTTGGACAGTCAGTAGTTTCCCGATCAATCGCAATGCAGGTCGCCAAGCCCTGCGGCCAATACAATATGATGTATTCCACGTCTTTGATTGCCTCCTTGTAGTTTGCGCAATAGAGGCTGTCGTCGTGCCCAAGCCTGTGAAGATAGGCAACCACGGCCTGAAATCATTTCAATCAAATGAAAATTTCATGTTGATCCACGCGTCTATGTTGGGGCTCAATCTATACGCCCCCTGCTTTTGTGAGAATCATCTGATCTCTGCTGCAGTTTTTATAAACGTTTTACCTTTGGTGGTAACTGGGTGTCACTTCGTGTCGTTTTTGCTGATGCCATTATTTTCCTTGCGAAGTACTTCGCTTGCCCTTCTTTCGATTGGCACTAGGAAGAAGGTCATTCTGAATGGGCTGCTGTATGTAACCTCTGTCTTCCGTCTGTAGAATTTCGTCTCAATGGCGCCGGCCCATATTTGGGTCCCGTAGAGCATTATCGATTCCGAAACTCTTATGAAGAGCAATCTCTTCCTATATCTTAGTCCGTACCTTGGGGAACGCCGCCTGTGACGTTTTACTGCCTTGTTACATTTTCAGTTTCGTACAACACCACTCTTTTTCTGAAATATTCCAGCTAAGTCTAGGATGTTTCTCCAATTTGACGTCAAGTGTGATGTTGGCGCAGTACTCCTTCCGTCTGTCCTTCCATCGTCTATCATCGTCAGTATACCAAACTGACGACTTTATTATTGTGCAGGTATAGGATTGTGACCACATTTTCCAAAAATGTTGAGACCCTTCCGCTCTAGCACAACCACTTGATAGGCTTTACCCCGCGGGAATTAGTCGGCTTCCTTGCGCAGTTCCACGCTTGCATCATATTTTTTCAAACCTCTTCGCGTGATTGTGAATCTCTTGCGAAGTTCTTCGTAGTTGCTGTGTTCTTTGGAGCACTGGTGCAATCGCCTTGCCCTTGCGTGCACTTTGGCAATGTTCTCATTCCATTAGTACACTGGTGGCCAATGTGCGATTCTTGTCATTCTCGCTGCATCAATGCGTCACAGGGTCTTGTCTTGCCGAATGACGCTCATAGAGATGTGCTCCATGCTCTTCTATTTTTGGCAGGATTGGACCATAGCTCGAGCTTGATTGGTTAGTGATCGCTGTGAGTCTACTTGTAGCTTATTCTCCACGCAGCATGCTGACAAAGATTATATCAATTTCGCTTCTACTGTGAGACTTCTTGGGTAGTCCTTTCCCTGAGTACCAAGGCGTGTCGAATACACTTTCCCCCGATGTCATCACTCTGTTAGTATGGAAGTTTCTAAGTACGATACTGGAGCTTCGATTTCTTGAGTAGAGTCGTTCATGCATTGCATTGAGTCTTAATTATATTTAAGTGAGGCAGTACATTTTCAAATTCCACCGCCAAAAGTCCTTAGAATAGTTTCAAAGCCATCTACAGCCTCATATCCCTCTATTACTCATTAGTTCATTTCCAAATCTCCTTAAATATCTTTAAAATCTTTAAAAATCCTTCACCACAAAACCTAACCAATTCATTAACATAACAGTTTGTGCGACAATAATTTGTGTGAAAGCAATTTGCACAAAAAATATTCCACCACCCAAAGGACGACTTATCCTTATAACAAAAGAACTCATCGGTATTTCTTACTAGAATGGATTCCAAATGCAAATGATTTAAACGATTCGAGAATGCCACAGCATCCCTTGTCAGAAGAAGAAAGCAATACGAATCCTTTTCTTAACCATTTGAGTAGAAAATTTGATTTTCCATTGTTAAGGATAAGAAGCCTGTCCCAGTTCACTTTCACTATACAACTGAATTTGTATAGTCTGAGGAAGATGGAAGGGGGAACTGCCCCGCTTTCAATGGAATCTAATTGTTCCTTCTTTGCTCGTCGTTGCCGCTATTGAGATACCAATTCCGATTGCTTTTATTCAAATGAGCTATGCGAGCGGTATGCTATTCAGATATTTGCTGAGGTTGTTTTTTTGTACTTAAAAATCATTGTCAAGTGGATCGATCAATCGATGAATTGCTTAGCATGTGACAACCGGCGGCGGCTATGGTGGATTGGTTTGTAGGTATTTAAGAAGTTTCACTACGTCTTGGAACTAGGTGACTACTTTTGAAATTTTCATGTGACTTACTTACTTAGGTGGCGCTACAGTTCGGGGTGAACCTGGGCCTCAACCAACAAGCCTCTCCATTTAGCTCGGTCTTTAGCTAACTGCCTCCAGTTACGCACTCCAAGTTGGTCGAGGTCCCCTTGAACTTGTGCGCGCCACCTACGGCGATGATTCCCTCTACTGCGTCGTCCCTCCGGGTTAGATTCGAAGACTCTGCGGGCCGGAGCGTTGGTGTCCATTCGCTCTACATATCCTAGCCATCTCAGACGTCCAATACGCAGTTTTTTGACTAGGTCGATGTCGCTGTACAGCTCGTATAGTTCGTGATTGAATCTTCTCCTCCAAAACCCGTCAACACAAACGGGACCGAAAATCTTACGAAGAATTTTTCTCTCGAAGCGACCAAGGGTATCTTCATCCTCTTTTAATAAAGTCCATGTTTCAGCGCCGTAAAGCAGGACTGGGATGATCAGGGTCTTATACAGAGTCTCCTTAGTTGTTCGAGATAGGGCTTTACTGTCGAATTGCCTTATAAGCTCAAAAAAACAGCGATTGGCAAGAGTTATTCTTCGATTGATTTCTACGCTGATTTTGTTAGAAGAATTTATAGCAGAGCCAAGGTAGACAAAGTCCCTTACTACCTCGAAGTTATAGCTGCCCACGGTGACGTTTTGTTCAATTCGTCGGTGTTGGTTTTCCCTTCTAGTTGACAGCATATACTTGGTTTTGCCCTCGTTTATCGCTAAACCCATTTTGGCCGCTTCCGCCTCAATGCTTGCAAAAGCACAGGTGACAGCCCGCTGAGATCTTCCGATAATGTCTATATCGTCGGCGTATGCAAGCAGTTGTACAGACTTGTAATAGATTGTGCCTCCGGTGTTGGCTTGTGAGTTCGGCACAATCCGTTGAAGTACAATATTAAAGAAGTCACATGACAGCGCGTCACCTTGTCTAAAAGTATTTTTGACATCAAAGGTCTCGGTGAGGTCATTACCGACCTTGATGGAGCAGCGAGCGTTCTCCATCGTCAGCCTGCACAGACGGACAAGTTTGGCAGGGATGTCAAAACTAGACATGGCTCTATAAAGCTCTTCTCTATAGATGCTGTCATAGGCGGCCTTGAAATCGATAAAAATGTGGTGAGTATCGATTTGGAATTCTTGGGTTTTCTCCAGGATCTGCCGAAGTGTGAAGATTTGATCGATGGTGGACTTTCCTGGCCTGAAACCGCACTGATAGGGTCCAATCAGGCTGTTGATAAAGGGTTTCAGGCGTTCACACAATATCGCAGAAAAGATCTTGTGTGCGATGTTGAGGAGACTGATGCCTCTATAATTGGCGCAGTTGAGGGGGTCTCCTTTCTTGTGGATCGGGCAAACGATGCTGAGATTCCATTCATCAGACATACACTCCTCTGACCAAATATTAGAAATGAGTTGGTGTATGCACTCTACCAATTCATCCCCAGCTGCCTTGAAAAGTTCGGCCGGTAAACCGTCAGGTCCAGCAGCCTTGTTCGATTTTAGCTTGGATATTGCTATCCTCACTTCGTTTTGGTCAGGTGGACGGAAATTTTGACTATCATCGTCCATGTTGAATGGTTCATTCTGCCTGACAGCGGGATGTTGATCTTCGTCGCCGTTATACAGTTTGCAGAAGTAGTTTTTCCATATTCTCAGCACCGACTGTGATTCTACTACGAGGTTTCCATTCTCATCTCTACAGGTTTCTGTACGGGTATTACTTCTCTGACACGTTCTTTTTACCTTTTGGTAAACCTTCCGTACATTGGTCCTGGAGTATAGACTCTCGATATTCTCAAACGCGCGCTTCTCATGCTCTTTCTTCTTCTTTTGGAGAAGCCGATGTTCTCCCCGTCTCTTCTGCTCGTAGAGCTCACGAGCAGCTCTCGTCTTCCTTTGCAGCGCCGCTTTGTATGCCTCTTGTTTTGCTGCATGCACTCGCCGTCATTCTTCGTCAAACCAGGGGTTTCGCGGTGGTGGTCGAGCGAGACCCAGCACATCAGTCGCGGCGTTTCTGATGGCATGTTGGCAGCGTTGCCACTGGTTTTCGGTACTTGATGCTGGCGGCAAAGGGGTGATTGAGAGATTCCGGGATACGTGTTCAGCGAAGAGTCTGGCGGTCTCTTGCGATTGTAGCTTTTCGACGTTAAATTTTCTCACAGTAATTCTTCTTTGTTGCTCAGATTGGGATATCCGCATTCGTACCTTGGCTACAACAAGGTAATGATCCGAGTCTATGTTGGCCGCTCGGAAGGTCCGGACATCCAGAATACTGGAGGCATACCTTGCGTCGATCGCAATATGATCAATTTGGTTGATCGTTACATGATCATTGGACCGCCATGTCTGCTTATGAATATCGAGATGAGGAAACCATGTGCTTGCTATGGTGACATTTCGCTCCACAGCGAAATCAATTAGCCTTAGTCCGTTATCAGACGTGGTGTCGTGTAGGCTATGCTTACCGACTGCCCTACCAAAGACGTCCTCCTTTCCTATTTTGGCGTTAAAATCGCCCAATACGATTTTAACGTCGTATTTAGGACATTGCTCATATGTCTTGTCGAGGAGCTCGTAGAAACACTCTTTGGTGGCACGGTCCTTTTCTTCCGTGGGAGCATGAACACATATTAGGCTTATGTTAGCGAATTTAGCCTTGATCCGGAAAGTCATAATACGCTCGCTCACGTGTCGGAAGCTTAAGACTTCTTGCCTAAGTCTGCCGCGTATGACAAATCCGCATCCGAATAAGCGTTGCCTGTTGCCTCTGTAGCAATCACCGTAGTAGATGTCACAGTTTTTCATCCTCTTTTTGCCCGGCCCATCCCATCGCACTTCCTGGATGGCGGTAATATCTGCTTTATAGCAGTCTAGGGCCTCTGCTAGTTGTTCGGCTGCACGTGGTCTGTAAAGGGACAGAACATTCCACGTACAGATCCGAAGGTCGTTGTCCTTATTTCGTTTGCTGGGGTCGTCATTAGTTGAGTCATCCTTATCCGAGGCTTTTGGTTGTTTCGGAACCATGCGGTTTTTACGTGGTAGGGAAGTTACCCCGACGGCACAACCCCCAACCTGGAGGGCCAGATCCTTAATTATTCCCCTAGGACGAGGGGCCGGGTACACCGGTGCCAGTAGTCCACTACGGGAGTATGAGCGCTGCCGTTGGCCCATTAAGGGCTCCTCTGTCCTGACCAACATTGGAAATTCCTTACCGACCTGTGATCCGAATACGTCGAAGCAGCTCGCGCAAGGTGTTCACTAAGTTCAACCTAACTGGAACTATAGACGCCACCGTTGACTCCGTCTAGGGAATTCGTCCGCTGCCGCCTGGAACAGGAAGAAGCGCTCTAGTGAGAAAAGCACTCTTCCCCCCCTCTCTCATCTGCTGCCACCAAGAATCCGCCAAACGGGGTTGGTTACCCATTTCTTGGATTAAGGTTCTAGGCACCCGGCTGTCACCGCGTGGAGGTTGAGAGTAGGAGTTGGTAGGCCTCAGCTGAGTGAAAACGCTTGTGTTTTCATATGATCGCATGCACTACCGTTTGACCAGCCATTTTCATGTGACACATAGTACAAAATTGTTGGAATTTTAAGTGGAAATAAGCAATTATTCTAAAAGGTGGAGGAAACCGCAAGCAAATTGACTCAGCTGGGGTACATTTATAAGCGTTAATGCCATGGAAATCAATCATAAAACGCTGCAAGAAATTTGTCACCTAACGCCATGACGCAAGAATAATAATTCTGTTAGAAACTGACGTCCACATGAGTCAAGGTACCACATCCTTTGCATAAGGAACTCACCTCTAGCATCTCTCTCTATCATAATGATCGATTGATCGTCTCATGATAGCCGTACAGTCAAAGTTGGTTCTCTGCAATTTTGTTTGCGGGTAGATTTCACTCGGATGTCAACACTCGGCTATCTATATCATAGCTAGGTGCACTGTTACCAGGTAAGGTAGATGGGTGTCTTGTGACAAGAGAGTCACTGTTCACTTAGACCAACAGTTGGGGTCCATTGTGCCCAATCATTTAACCCTGGAAACGCTGTAAAGAAAGTCCGCTGTTAGAACCACCCATTAGTGATACGAATTTCAAGAGGTCCATCGGCTCAGCATTACCTAAGTCTTCCAGCTCCGAGAAGATCTAACTACCAAGAGTCCTCATTCTTCTGACGAATAGGGCAGGACAATCACACAATGTCTTCTTCGTCCTTGCAACTTCTGCAATAGTCGTCCTACAGTACACCCATTCATTGCACAGTGACCAGTAATTATGCCGGAAATAATCTGTGCGTTGTGACGACTAAGTTTCACAAGAGAACTTGATCCCTCTTTGTTAAATGCCTGTCATAGCGCCCTGGCCGTTGTGCATGTGTCCAGATGAACCCAGTGGTTTGCTCGACCGGCTTCATCTTCCATTTTCTTCCATAAGGAACTGATTGGGGTCACTACAAAAGGGAGAGCCCGTGATACATGCAGCACCGACCCCTTCTTAGCAAGCTCGTCACCCCTTTCGTTTTATTCGAAATCCATATGCCCTTGTTCGCATTGGCTCTAGATATGCATTGGTTCTAGATATCTGTTTTAAAAGTGATTTGAAAGCCTCACATACTTACTGCTTACTGCGCGTCAACCGCGCCTGCAACGCGTTTGAGCTGCCTCCAATCATTCCTAAAGAGCTCAATTCCTCCTCAACTATTCTGCGACACGTTTGCCTAGGGCGTCCCGCTATTCTGCCTGCCTGGGTGAGCGGATTCCACTGCATGTCGTATTTCGCAATGGAGTTGTCTTCGGGCTGTAGGATGTGTCCAATCCACAGCCACTTTCTCCTTCGTATAGTAATGCTTATAGGTTCTTGGTCCTTTCGTTCTAACATGCCTCGATCTAATTACAGCAGAGTCCAGAGCCTCAAAGGCTGCCTGGCTATCCATATAGACAGTGATCGTATCTACCGCGTATAATTAGCCTTTATAATGGCTGCGAGTTCGGCCTGAAAGACGCTGCAGTCGTCGCTTATTCTAAAGGAGTAGTTTTTGCCTTGGGCTTCACAAAAAACTCCGGCTCCCGTGCTAACATCCGTCCTAGAATCATCGGTATAGAAGGGCAGTTCCTTTTTCTTCATTATTCTTCCTTTTTTTCAGTACATTCTGTCAGGAATTCTTGTAGCAAATCTCCTTTTAAATGCTAACATCGGATTCATGTGATCAGTTTCCATCGATCCGTTGTTAGTCCCCCATTGGGGCAAAGTGGAGGCATAACTACATGGCCTTCTCTCAATCTTACAGCGGTTTTTGGCCACCAGGCGGTTACAGTATATATTAAGCAGAATGAAACTAGGCACGGTTTTCTCTGCCGCTGTTGGTATTGTTCTCATTGATCCTATGACTCCGATGCACGCTGCCCTCTGGATTTTGGTGACGTTCGAATGCTGGTATTGCTTCTCAAGTACCATCCACCATATTAGTGAACCATATGTAAGAATGGGTCTTACAACCACCATCTATATCTAGTACACCAGAGCTGATTTGAAGCTCCTTTTTGCAAGAGTAGAAAGCTACTCTTGTTTTTTTATGCGTTCGGCAATGTTATCCTTCCAGTTTAGTTCGGAATCTATAATTATGTCCAGGTATCGAGCTGAACTCGAGATATTTAGTCCAATGCTACCGATATTTGAGGGTCTGAGCGTAGGGATCGATCTCTTCTTTGTGAAAAGAACTACCTCCGTCTTTGAGGAGTTCAGTCTCAGCCCTTTGATACTGACCCAGTTATCGGAGGAAATTTCCCTAAAACCAGGATAACCACATCGTCGGCAATATTTCTTCAATATTACCAAGATCTCATCCACTACAAGAAGCCATATTAGAGGAGACAGATCTCCGATTTGAGGGTTTCCTTTGCAGACCCTTCTCCGGGTGGTTGCATCTCCCAGCGTGTTGAATATAATTCTCAATTGGAGCGTCTGTGTAATCCAGTTGCAAGGGCCGGTGTTAAGTTGAGCTCGGTGTAGGCTGTTGCGGATCGCTTCAGTGCTTACGCACAGCACAGCACAGTCCACTTCATTCATCCGGTCCAATCGCCGACTAAAATTTGTCAACCTCTTTGAATGGAATATCTTATAACCCAGCTTTTTCGATTGTCGAACTCTACTCTTTCAACACACTATGTAGCATGTTTATTGCAGGTGGCAATGTTGCAGTGGATAGTGTGTTTGCTCGTTAACCAATGTGCGCAAGTTCAAGACCCAGGAGGGAACAGCAACCATCAGCCACCCGTGTATAAAAAGGAAAACGATTGACATCGAAGTTTTTCCAACCACTGCACCAAAGAAGGTTCCTGCCTGGTAGTACAATGGATCAAAGAGTCTGAGGATTTGCTTACTTACTTAGGTGGCGCAACAGTTCGGGGTGAACCTGGGCCTCAACCAACAAGCCTCTCCATTTAGCTCGGTCTTTAGCTAATTGCCTCCAGTTGCGCCCTCCAAGTCGGTCGAGGTCCCCTTGAACTTGTGAGTGCCACCTATGGCGATAATTCCCTCTACTGCATCGTCCCTCGGGGTTAGTTTCGAAGACTCTGCGGGCCGAAGAGTTGGTGTCCATTCGCTCTACATGTTCTAGCCATCTCAGACGTCCAATACGCAGTTTTTGACTAGGTCGGTGTCGCTGTACAGCTCGTATAGTTCGTGATTGAATCTTCTCCTCCAAAACCCGTCAACGCAAATGGGACCGAAAATCTTACGAAGAATTTTTCTCTCGAATCGACCAAGGAGTAAAGAGTCTCCTTAGTTGTTCCAGATAGGGCTTTACTGTTGAATTGCCTTATAAGCCCAAAAAAACAGCGATTGGCAAGAGTTATTCTTCGCTTGATTTCTGCGCTGATCTTGTTTTTCGAGTTTATAGCAGATCCAAGGTAGACAAAGTCCCTTACTACCTCGAAGTTATAGCTGCCCACTGTGACGTTCTGTCCAATTCGTCGGTGTTGGCTGTCCCTTCTTGTTGACAGCATATACCTAGTTTTGTCCTCGTTTATCGCTGAACAAATTTTGGCCGCTTCCGCCTCAATGCTTGCAAACACACCGGTGACAGCCCGCTGAGTTCTTCCGATAATGTCTATATCGTCAGCGTATGCAAGCAGTTGTACAGACTTGTAATAGATTGTGCCTCCGGTGTTGGCTTGTGAGTTCCGCACAATCCGTTCAAGTACAATATTAAAGAAGTCACATAACAGCGCGTCACCTTGTCTAAAACCTTTTTTCACATCAAAGGTCTCGGTGAGGTCATTACCGACCTTGATAGAGCAGCGATCGTTTTCCATCGTCAGCCTGCATAGACGGAGAAGTTTGGCAGGGATGTCAAAACTAGACATGGCTCTATAAAGTTCTTCTCTATACATGCTGTCATAGGCGGCCTTGAAATCGATAAAGAGGTGGTGAGTATCGATTTGGAATTCTTGGGTTTTCTCCACGATCTGTGTGAAGATTTGATCAATGGTGGACTTTCCTGGCCTGAGACCGCACTGATAGGGTCCAATCAGGCTGTTGATAAAAGGTTTCACGCGTTCACACAATATCGCAGAAAAGATCTTGTATGCGATGTTGAGGAGACTGATGCCTCTATAATTGGCGCAGTTGAGGGGGTCTCCTTTCTTGTGGATCGGGCAAACGATGCTGAGGTGCCATTCATCAGGCATACACTCGTCTGACCAAATCTTAGAGATAAGTTAGTGTTTGCACTCTACTAATTCATCCCCAGCTGCCTTGAAAAGTTCGGCCGGTAAGGCGTCAGGTCCAGCAGCCCGTGTTAGATTTTAGCTTGGATATTGCTATCTTCACTTCGTTTTGGTCAGGTGGACGGAAATTTTGACTATCATCGTCCATGTTGAATGGTTCATTCTGCCGGACAGCGGGATGTTGGTCTTCGTTGCCGTTATACAGTCTGCAGAAGTAATTTTTCCATATTCTTAGCACCGACTGTGGATTTGGGTTTCTTTAAAAAAAAAATGCTTGTTGCAAGTCCTTCAAGTCGATAGTAAGTATAATGTCATCCTCGTGCAGAATGTTGCATGGAGCAGAGCGTTACAGTTCAGAAGTAAAGTGACGAAATTGAATAGTAGCAAGCCTAGTGCCCAACCTTGGTGGACTCCAACTTCTACACATAACTCATAGTTCGTTCAATAAGGGCCTCGCCCTTTTATTGTGACATTGCGATACATGTCGACAACAACCTTTAAAGTGTAATCGATGGTGGGAATATAATCAAAATCATCCACACAAAGCGTATTGCTTCCCTCCTCCCATGGTACATCTTGCTCAACTTCTGGAAAAAATCTTCACCTTTAATTGAAAGTCACATCCCCATGCATTAATTCGAATACCACGAATGTCAACTCTATCCATCTAATAGATTCGGCAAAAAAAAAATTCAAAATATTTACTTACATCCTCCATCATTTGCATATTACACAATTCTCCTTCTCTCCGAATATTTTGTTCATTCGAAATGTCAACAAAATAATCTAGGTATACCTACAGCTCCAAGCCAACTAGCATTCGCGCGCACACTTCAATTACACACACAGGTTCGCTCCAAAGTCTCTGGTTAGTGTCAACAGAAAATATTTGTTCAAAAATCATAGAAAACAATGTGGTGGATTCTATCGAACAATATTGACTGACATGCGTCAATCAATTGACTTGAGAGAAGCCTCATGGTAGCTTCATGAGAATTGCACGTGCACATGTGGTGCACCCCCACAGACGACGATCTTCCCCGGCCATTTTAAATGAATCTATTACTTGATTTATTCAACTTCCAAATAATGTTCCTAATACAAAATCAATATAATCCTTTCACTTCTTTCTTATGCTCATTTGTGTGTAGGTTGTATAGGTATGGGTCGATGGTGGAGGTAGGTGGAGGTTCGTAATTTGAGAACTTTGTGACATGCATATGGACGAAAAAAATAAAAGAAAATCACGATATAGGTAGCTCTGCCATGGAAATCGAAGGGAAAATCAATAAAAGACAAATTAAAAAGAATTGGAAGCCATGCAGAAAAACCGCAATTGATTGGGGATGAATTGTATCACACCCTACCCCATAGGACGTAATTATGTTAAAAGACAAGCTTAACAACGGCTTGACTAAACCGCGTTCATACCTTATTCTACTCCAACCGAACTAGATAATATTAATTCTTTTGTAAAGGAAGGACCACCTTTATACGATATCCTTAATCCGGATGTTATAGTTCAATGATTCACCGCAGTTAACATACATGCATACATACATACATTTTCAACGGTCCGCTTATCCTTAATGAAGGTGTAGGATGCTCAGGTGGACTCTTCATCCTTCTCGATTATCCACCATTGACTCCACTAGACGGCTACAGAAGAGATGACGGACTTGGTCCAACCATCCATTTCTGGGCTTACCGAGGGGTCACCTACCTGACGACACGTCTTCGAAACCGACCTGGGGGCATACGCACTATGTTACCAAACCATCGAAGATCGTTCTCATCGATCGATCGTTCCCTTCATAGAAGTAGCTGCGTAACATTGGGCGAAGGAAAGCCTGAAGCTCCTCAAGAAAGAGATTAGGTTCGCAAAGAGGAACTCTTGGAGGTCCTTTTGCGCATCTATAGAATCAACAAACGAAGCGTCCCGCCTAAGGAAGGTTCTGGCCAAGACACCAACGCTGGAATCCAATATTAGGAAAAGCGATGGCACCTGGGCAAAATCACACGAGGAAACGCTGGATAAGCTACTGAGTACTCACTTTCCCGGATGTACATCAATCTCCGGAGATGATCTAACCATTTCAGAGACATCATCAGGAATAAGCGCGGAAGAGGTGGGTTATATAATAGATGATGACAAGGTAGCTTATGCAATTAAATCATTTGCTCCATATAAGGCACCAGAAATGGATAACATTCGACCTGTGATGCTGCAACAGTCAGTGCATATTGCTATTCCATGGCTCAAGTGTTTCTTCACAGGATGCCTTAAGCTAGGTTATGTTCCTAAAGCATGGCGGGAGGTGCGCGTTGTTTTCATTCCCAAAGCGGGGAAAGCGAGCCATACAAACGCAAAAGACCTGAGACCTATCAGTCTATCGTCCTTTTTGCTGAAAACTTTGGAACGTTTGATAGATGTATATATAAGAGGTGTGATCGGCGATGATTACCTATCTAAATCACAACATGCATACATCTTCGGCAGATCGGTAGACACGACCCTCCACCGGGTCGTATCGAGCATAGAAAGATCCCTCCACTTCAAGGAGTTCACTCTTGGGGCGTTCCTGGACATTGAAGGAGCGTTCAACAACGTAAGCTCTAACGCGATCCTGAACAGTCTGCACAGAGCACATCTCAACACCGGCCTCTGCAACTGGATTGCGGAGATGCTTCAATCAAGGATTATATCTTCAACGCAAGGAGATGTAACCATCCGGAGAAGGGTCTGCAGAGGAACACCCCAAGGTGGAGTCTTGTCCCCGCTAATGTGGCTCCTTGTGGTGGATGAGATCTTGGTAATACTGAAGGAAAACGGCTTCAACGATGCCGGACGATGTCGTTATCCTGGTTTCGGGAAACTTTCCTCCAGTCCTA
This sequence comes from Brachypalpus laphriformis, assembly GCA_945910035.1. NCBI lineage: Eukaryota > Metazoa > Arthropoda > Insecta > Diptera > Syrphidae > Brachypalpus > Brachypalpus laphriformis. The sequence goes on from OX246755.1 coordinate 13,493,209, forward strand.
AGTGAAAGGCTCAATTTCGCGCTACAACTAGTGGATAACCGGGTCAACAGCAAAGAGCTGGGAGTGAATCCTTCAAAGACGGAGGTAGTTCTCTTCACTAAGAGGAGATCAATCCCTACCTTCAGACCCTCAAATATTGTTGGCACTGAACTAAGTATCTCAAGTTTAGCTCAGTATCTGGCCGTAGTTCTAGATTCCAAACTTTACTGGAAGGAAAACGTTGCCGAACGCTTTAAAAAAGCAAGCGTGGCCGTCTACACCTGCAAAAAGGCTTTCAGCAATACGTAGGGCTTCAAACCGGATGTGGTGTACTGGATATGCACGGCGGTTGTAAGACCCATTCTCACATATGGTTCACTAGTATGGTGGACGGCACTTGAGAAGCAATACCAGCTTTCAAACCTCACCAAACTCCAGAGGGCGGCGTACGTCGGAGTCATGGGATCAATAAGAACACCACCAACAGCGGCAATGGAAACCATGCTTAGTTTCATTCCGCTTGACATATACTGCAGCAGTCTGGTGGCTAAAACCGCTGTAAGACTGAGAGAAGGCCAGTTGTGGTCATCAAGTCTTTACGGCCATGCCTCCATTCTGTCCCGATGGGGGATCACCAGCCGATTGACGGGAACTGATCACATGAACCCGATGCTAGCGTTCGAAAGGAGATTCACTACAAGAATTCCCGATAGAATATACTGGAAGAATCGAAGAACCATAAAGAAAAAGGAGTTGGCTTTCTATATCGACGATTCTAAGATGGACGTTGGCACGGGAGCCGGAGTTTATTGGGAGGCCCTAGGAATAAACCGCTCCTTTAGAATAAACGACGACTGCAGCGTCTTCCAGGACGAAGTCGCAGCCATCATACAGACTGCTAAAATTATACGCGAGAGTAATATCGTTGGTAAAACGAGCACTGTCTATATAGACAGCCAGGCAGCCGTTAAGGCTCTGAACTCTGCCGTAGTGAGAAGCTGTAAATCACTCTTAAACGAGATATCTAGAGCCAATGCGGTGACCCTCTGCTGGGTACCAGGGCATATGGATATCGAAGGTAGCGAAAGGGCTGACGAGCTTGCTAGAAAAGGGTCGGAGCTGCACTTATCGCGGGCCCTCCCCTCTGTAGCAACCCCAATCAGTTCCTTGCGGAAAAAAATAGAGGATGAAGCAACCGGTCGAGCAAACAGACGCTGGGCTCGTCTGGAAACATGCGCAACGGCCAGGGCGCTATGGCCGGCCTACAGCAAGAAGAGATCAACATCTCTGGTAAAACTTAGTCGTCATAACGCACGGGTCATTTCTGGCATAATTACCGGACATTGTGCCATTGGCGTTCACGCGGAGCGACTCGGTGTGCTGCATAATGACTATTGCAAAAGTTGCAGGGACGAAGAAGAAATTGAATCTGTTCGTCACCTGTTGTGTGAGTGTCAGAGTGCCCTATCCGTCAGAAGAATGAGGACTCTTGGTAGTTACATCTTCTCGGAGCTGGAGGACTTGGGTAGTGTTGAGCTAGCGGACCTCCTGAGATTCATATCACTTTCTGGGTGGTTCTAACCGCGGATTTTCTTTACAGCGTTTCCAGGGTTAAATCATTGGGCACAATGGAGCCGTACTGTTGGTCTGAGTGAGCAGTAACTCCTTGTCACAAGGCACCCATCTACCTAACCTATCCTAACATTGAGCTCCTCGCGTACTCTGGTGCTGCGCATTGGATCCCTACGAATTATTCCAGCAACACCGCGATGGAATCTCATTTCAGCAGCTTGTATCCGCGATCTTATTCTTTCGGTCACTACCCAAATTCCATGACCATATCTGAGAGTTGAAACATTCACTGAGTCAAAAACCGATAGTTCAGCTTGAGTACTAAGTTCGGCCTTCCTTATAAAAGATTGAACTCTCTCAAAACTGATCCTGCCTGACTAATTCTGCAAGATAACTCGGCATTGCTGTTTCCATCAGTCTATCACTCGAATAAGACCCCGAGGTACTTAAACTTATCTACCTGCGTCAGTGGGACTCCACTAACAAGCAGAGTGCACTGAATGGGCGTTCGGGAAATGACCATTACTTCCGATTTGTTCACGTTTACCTTCATACCAGCTACATCATCGCAAACGGCTACAAACCTTCCAAATGCGCGCTGAAGTTCCGCTAGAGAGGCTTCAAGGATGACCAAATCATCCTCAAAGAGCAGATGACGAATCCTTAAGTCTCCCACTTTGAAACGTTCTCTCCCACGGCTGCGCTGCAACATCCAGCCCATATATACGATGAAGAGGAGAGGTTGCAAAACGCACCATTGGCGGAGTTCAACGCCCGCATGAAAGGTATTGATTTAGCACCGTTTATCCGAACACTGCTTCTAAAGTTTGTATATAAAGACTGAATCGACCTTAACAGGGAACTATCAACCTCATACTCCTACAGAACACTCCAGAGTTTGCCTCGAGGAACCTTATCATATGCTTTCTCCAAATCGACCAGACAGGTCTAGCATACTCCCAGACCTTCTCAAGAACCATTCTGAGAGTGAATAACTGGTCGCTTGTGCTTCTTCCGGGACGAAAAATGCATTGCTCATCCTCCAAACTGTCCTCAACCACAGCTCTGGCACGGGTTTCTAGTACCTTAGTGAAGACTTTCCCAGTGACACTCAAAAGAGATATGTACCATATATCCCCTGCAGTTGGCGCAATCTCTTTTGTCCCCTTTTTCAAAGGGAGGAAAAATCACCCCCATTTGCCAATCACCAGGTGCATCCCCAGTCCACTTTAATGGCACACGGGAGCCATTGCATTCCCTCTTTATCTAAAGCATTCAGCATTTCTGGCCGGATTTCATCCACACCAGCAGATTTGCCAACTTTTAACGATTTGATCGCCAAAGTTTCTTGCTCTACCGTAGGACTACTCCCCGCCCTACTCTCGACCATAAGTCTGTCATCTTCGGTGCCCTGTTCTTCCATCTGCGTAAGATGTCCTCCTCATTGGAAAGAAGTGTACCGTCTTTGGAATTGACTCCTTCAACGATAATCAACTTTCTTCCTCTGAGTCGGCGGATGGTCTGCCAGAACATTTGATTTGCAGATCTGTGGTCACGTTCCGATTTTTCGCCGAACTCCTTCCAAGACTGTTCTTTCGCTGTTTTCACAGCTAATTTTCAAGTTCTTAACACCTCAGTGTATCGATTTCGAGAATCGGAGTTCCCCAAGGGAATTCACACGTTAAAGGCTCTCTTCTTCTCCCTGATGGCTTCTTGAACTCTTCGCGAGGCTGGTTAGCAATTATGCTCTAGTCTCCGATGCCACCTCTTGGGCTCTTCTTAGGGCTTCTGCTCTTCGCAGCGCGTTCTGCACACACACTATAAATGAGCAGATCTCCATCCACTCGCCCTTTGATCGCATCATGTGACTTAGAAGATTTTCTGACTTCTGATTTTTCTTCGATGCTGCCTTTGCCTCCTTCTTAATCCTTTTTGCCTCTTGCCTGTTCGAGGGACGTCTAAGGTACACCGTCTGCATCTCATCAGCGAGGATGTTAATTCGGATCATCGAGCTAAAACGCAGGCTGCATCATCGGAGATAGTTCGGAAGCCGCTGATCACTCTGATTGCACAGAGCCTGTGAGCTGATGATAGCTTCCTCCCACTCATATGTCGCCAGTGCACCCGCCAATATCGGGGCAGCGTATAGAAGTACCGAGCTGACTACTCCGGACAGCAGAATCCTACGGGCGTATCCAAGCCCGCCGATGTTCGGGAGCATTCGGGAGAGTGCTGCATACATCCGCGATGCCTTCTTACTAGAGTACTCCACGTGGGCTTTGAAGCGCAGCATATTGTCGAGCATGACTCCAAGGTTCTTCAAGGATTCTTTAGACCTGATTGTCTGGTTTCCGACCCGGAAGTTCGCATATTTCATCATCTTGCGCTGGTCATTGGGACAGCTCTAGTCTTATGGGTAGCTAGTTCCAGACCGGTAGACTCCAGCCATTCCTTTATTCCTATAACTGCCTCATCCGTGGCAGACTCCACTTCGTGTACATGCTTGGCTACTGTAACCACTGCGATATCGTCAGCGAGTCGCAGAACTATGTCGTACATAATGTTCCATAGGAGAGGTCCAAGGACCGACCCATGCGAGACTCCCGCGGAAACGCTTTAGTGTTTGCAAGTATACCGCCATTGTCAGTATGGTATCTTAGTTTCTTGTTGCTGAAGTAGTCCGTGACTATCCTCAGCAGGTAGTATGGTATATTCATCCTGGCCAGGGATCTCCTAATGAACGACCAGCTTGCCGAGTTGAACGCCTTTTTGACGTCGAGCGTTATTACTGCGCAGTATCTCTTCATCCCCCATCTCCACTTTTCACCCTGTATTGCTACCGCCTTTATGGAATCGATAGTAGAACGTAATTTTCTGACGCCGTACTGGTGGTCTGATAGGGCTCCGTTTTCCGCCGCAAGCAGTCTTTCATAAACGATACGCTCTAGGATCTTTCCTAGCGTATCAAGCATGCATATTAGGCGATACGATAATGATTCTCCGGGTAGCTTATTGCCCTTTGGAAGCAGTACTAAATGTTGTAATTTCCTTGGTGTAGTGAATACACCCTCCCCTATGCACCTTTGCATCGTTGTTAGAAAGATGTCCGACCTCGTCTTAGCAGCCGCCTTAACTGCCATATTCGGGATGCCATCAAGTCCAGGTGCTTTGCTGTCTCCGATTTTTTTGCATGCCCCAAAGAGTTCTTCCGACGGCGAACCCCACAGGTGAATCAGTAGAGATGCGGTGAAGTGGGAGGGTTGTGATCCCTTGTTTTCGGATCATAGCCTCGCTGATAAAAGGAAGAAGAAAGAAGAAAGAGTTCTTCCGACATGATTGCTGGGATGTGCTCCACACTAATCTTCCTCGTGCTGGAGACCATAGTAGGTCTATGGGGGAATAGATGCTCTACTATGGTCCTAAGCATTGCCGGGCAGGTAAGTTGTGGAGCCCTGTTGCCTTTAAACTTCTTCATTACCACTCTATATGATATGCCCTAGGGGTCTAAGTCAGCCTCGTCGCAGAGCCGCCTAAAGCTCCTTGACTTACTCTCCTTAATGGCCCTTTCCAGTTCCCGTCTCGCTAATTTAAAAGTTGTTAGCCGTTCCTGAAAATCTTGTCTCTTCTCTGGATCACTGAGATCTGCGGCGTGCTTGTAGGCACTTCTCTCTAAGCCGTTTGGACTGCACTCGGATCTCAAAAGGATCCGTTGTACTCCCCTGATATTTAATTTCCTGTCTGAAAGACTGAAAAGGTAGAAAGAAATGAAGTGACTAGAGTTCTGTGGTGTGGGAGCGGCCTCCTCGAAACTATTCTGAAAAAGTTATGAATTTCAGGATGGTGGGTGGTAGCTTTTCAGCCAGGTCGACCAGATGATTGATTGAAATACCCTCCGAAAAGCGTCTTTCGGGTAATGCAGGGACTAGAGCATTTGCATAGGAAGTAGGCCGCATCCTCTTCTGTCTCTATGTTCCACAGCCTTTGTAAAGTTCATCTGTTGTTAGCCGCATTCTTTTTCGGTGGGCCGCCAATAGGTTGTCGGTGGTAATGATGCCTATAAAAATCGCCAAGTTTTGTCTGTTTTGAGTGGGGATAAGCTTGGTTTTCACCTTATCTTGTTTTGTCCAAATGTTTCCGGAGACGGCATGAAGTGAAGCGCTCTCCATCTTTCATCTGCTTTTCGTTTGAAGTCAAGAAGGGAGGAAGGACGAAGTTTGCCGTGAGAAAGCTTCTCAAAAACTAGAAATGCTCTTTGGATACGGCACAAAACGGTAGGTCCCTTCCATCCACATCTTTCCACCCAGTTATTGAAGGTATTTAGGGCCAGTGCTTGTGTCGAGGAATTTGCCGGACATTGCTAGGCCGACGTCATCTGCATGTGCAATAACTTTTGGTGCGCTGTGTCCTAATTACAATAGGATCTCGCTTGCGACTAGAGTTCAGAGTAGAGGAGATAAGTTCCCCTAGAAGCCAGTGCATTTACTTGGCTATCACTCAGCTTTGAGTTGATGTGTCGGTTTTTAAATTGCTAAAGGCTCCTTCCACGTCTAAAAAGGCCACTAGTATGATTTTCTTGTGGTAGAGTGATTGCTCGATCATTATTACCACTTCGTGCAGTGCTGTGTCGACTGCTCGGCGGAGTTTTTCTGAAGCATAAACAACTGAGCTTCAAACCACTGCACTAAATCTTTCTCTCTATCTATCTCTCTTTCAACGCCCGCACTGTGTATAAACATGCTAGGGGTATTCACACCCCCCTGAGTGCGCGCAAATTATAAAAAAAACTTTGCCCATTTCAGCGCGTTTTCATCCACAATTTCGGCCTTTTCTGCCTTTGAAAGGCAGAACCTTTCGAAGACTACTTTGAGAGCTGAAGTCAGGATCATGGCCTCCTGGTCAATCTCCGTTTTGTCAGGAGCGAGGATTCCCCAAGTTACCTAGGAGACGTTTAAAAGTGTCCCAAAAGTGCATACTCTGTTTATCGCACTGTGATTGCTCGCTGATAGATACTCGTACATACCAAATCACAGAGTTAATCATTCGACCCCCTACAGTTTTATTATTTGTATAGATTATGGTAGATGGTCATAGCTTGTCAAAGCTTCCACTTTAGTAGAAACCTACTTCTTTAAGTTTCAATCCATGGCCTCTAGCTTAATCAAACTTATTATGAAAGTGAGTAAACCAACCCCCGAGATACATACATAACATACATATGGCATTCTATCAATAATTGATATTGCGTGTCGTAAGAATTTAATCTGCAGTTGCATGTTCCACGTAATCGATTAAAATGAATACACCTCACAGTAGTGAGGGTTTATATTGAATTTAGCATATTTTTTGTGGATTTTCTCGCATTATCAACCCTTTGGCTGTTATTATAGTAAGGGATGAAAATTCCCCATTTATTATGACGATGATGAATGGAAACAGTTAAGCTCTCTTAATCGGATTGCCGGGGACAATATTATTTTTCCCCGATTATACATTTATGAATATGAATTGAGGTACATCGGAGAGTTGCAAATCCTTTTCGCCATCGTAGGGGATGTGAATGTGCGCAACATTCACCTGAGGATTATAATGGTTTACTACCAGACTGCAATATTGTTGTGGTTACTCTGAACATTGGACTGCATCGATGTTTTTCTTTAATCTTTTGATCCGTAAATGGAAAATTAAAATGCAGTGGCATGCATGCATGAGTAAAAATTCATTTTTCTACAGAAGGAGTTAAAAATTAAACTGTTAGGGATGCAGGCTTCGTAGGTAAGGTTATTGGGAAGGCGAACCCCACAGGCGGATCAGTAGAAATGAGGTAAAGTGGGAGGGCTATGATCCCTTATTTTCGGATCATAACCTCGCTGATAAAAGGAAGAAGAAGAAGAAGAAGTTATTGGGAATGGTTTCCGGAAAGAACCTTTCTGCTGCGAAGCATGTCTGTTGTGTATGCATTTTCGCCCAGTCCAAGCGAAACTTTACAAAAAAGACCTGGTAGCAGTTCTAGATCAAGTACCAGCAAAGGAGGTTGCTAGACAGGCTCATTGTAAGATTTCTCAGTACCTGACTCTGTATTGCGTCGTCCAGCGTTCTCGATCAGGGCTTCGATGGCTGACTAAAGAAATGTCCCCATTCTCACTCTCTTTCAGCAGCAAGGATTGTAGACAACTCATTGGCATTCCGAAACACTAGTATCTCAATGTGCTGGGCTTAAAAGACGCAGACCTATACAATCTGCGTCGCTTAAAAAGAGGGCGACGATACTATAGAACACTTTATAGAAGATTATCCTGGCTTTGATCGTGACAAATAGTAGATCCTTGGTGCTCTTGCGGTGAGTGCTGATATCGGAAGCAGTGGAGTGTTATCCATCCTGACTTACATTTACATATCCAAATCTGTGTAGATGCGTATAAAAACACCTATGACTGATCACCCATTTGTCTCAAGCAGAATCTTCTCCTCTGTGTCAATAGTTAATTCACGACTTTATGTGTGGTTCATCACCCTTTCAATACTTTCCACCTTTTCTGCCATTCAATCATTCTCTGTTTCTACGCAGCCTATGATGATCTATCCTGGCATCGGTAGCACAATTCTACACCTTGCATCATGCAACACCATAGGTTAGGTTTTAGAGTAGCAAAATGCAACCTCACTTAGGCCAGACTAGGCCCATTGTTATACCACATGGATCTATCTTTCGTGGGGAAAGCTACCCCTTGAACCAGGTAGAGCTGTTATGAAGCGGTGGAGGCTGCCAATGCTGACGTTAGCTAGCTCGCCTAAATTGTCAAAAAGGTAGGCTGCTAAGTGAAATCTTTTGCGGGCGAAGAGGACCTGGCACGTAAAAGGACGGTTTAGTATGATTTCCTAGTCCATGCCAATTTCTGCAGAAATCATTTGCTAAGATGATGGCGACGATGCAAGGCCCCGTAGTGACACCTACTGTAGTTACGATGAGTGACCTTTTCAGCCTGATAAGGCAGTTGGAGCATTTCTGATCCAGCTTAGGCCAGGTCTGTCTAATAATGAGGCGCGTTATGATTGATCGCGCTAATGGCGTAAAGCTTAGGTTAGGTTAGGTAGATGGGTGCCTTGTGAGTCACTGCTCACTCAGACCAACAGTGCGGGTCCAATGTGCCCAATCATTTAACCCTGGAAACGCTGTAAAGAAAATCCGCCGTTAAAACCACCCAGAAAGTGATATGAATCTCAGGAGGTCCGCTAGCTCAACACTACTCAATTCCTCCCGCTCCGAGAAGATGTAACTACCAAGAGTCCTCGTTCTTCTGACGGATAGGGCACTCTGACACTCACACAACAGGTGACGAACAGATTCAATTTCTTCTTCGTCCCTGAAACTTCTGCAATAGTCATTATGCAGGACACCGAGTCGCTCCGCGTGAACGCCAATGGCACAATGTCCGGTAATTATGCCAGAAATGACCCGTGCGTTATGACGACTAAGTTTTACCAGAGATGTTGATCTCTTCTTGCTGTAGGCCGGCCATAGCGCCCTGGCCGTTGCGCATGTTTCCAGATGAGCCCAGCGTCTGTTTGCTCGACCGGTGGCTTCATCCTCTATTTTTTTCCGCAAGGGGTTGCTACAGAGGGGAGGGCCCGCGATAAGTGCAGCTCCGACCCTTTTCTAGCAAGCTCGTCAGCCCTTTCGCTACCTTCAATATCCATATGCCCTGGTACCCAGCAGAGGGTCACCGCATTGGCTCTAGATATCTCGTTTAAGAGTGATTTACAGTTTCTCACGAGCCTCGATCTAACTACGGCAGAGTCCAGAGCCTTAACGGCGGCCTGGCTGTCTACATAGACAGGGATCATTTTACCAACGATATTATTCTCGCGGTGTAAAGCTTAAGTAGTTGTTTCACTGTAGCAAGAGGCATGCCGAGGTTCGCATTGCTCGACAAGATCGATAGAAAAGTGCCCTGCTTGGCGAGTTCAAGTTCCGACACCATATGGAACGCACTCTATATTCCTAAAGAACCATTATTTGTCTTCAGTCTTAATGCAAGTTGGTACTGCTTAAAACACTACCTTGGCCAAGAGTAGTCTTCAACTTTGCTTTGGACCTCCAATACTATGCGTCATCATCATTACGGTAGCTTCTAGGAGCGCATTTTAAGTGCATGAAATTTGCAGAAGGTCTGTATGAAGAGCCTCGTACCAATCATCACCGGTAAGTACAAGTGGCTGGTTGTAAACATATGTCGTAACCACCGACCCTTAGTATAATCACTTCACTTCTTGTTCTACTGCCAGACCTGGTTCGACAAATTTAGCCAAATTTTGACAGCACGTAGAGAGTGACCACTACTATTACCAAGAAGCTGCAAATGTTCGTTAATAGATGCCTGCGCAATATCTTAAGGATTCTCTGCCCCAATCGTATCTCTAACGAACAACTTTACGAGAGAACGGGACAGGAACCAACAGGCACAACCATTGAACGATGGAAGTGGCAGTGGATTGGTAACACGTTCCCAAAAGGTGAAAGTTCCATAGCGAACCATGCTATGCAATATAACCCTCTAACTCAGGATGGCAGAAGACCTGGCGGTCCGAGGAGAACATGGCGCAGAACAGTCGAGAAGGAGACACGACATTTGGGGAGAGCTGAGACACATTGCCCGAAACCGTACACGATGGCGCGTAGGTGTAGTAGAGGACCCACAAGGGGATACAGGGCATAAATAAGTTTTTACAGATATTGCAGATCTGCACTAATTTATCCAAGAATTTCGCGGTCATTACAAATCTTGTATGGTCAGGGTATCGAATGACTTCGGGAATTAACTGGGAACTCGGAGTCTGAGAACGTCATTTCGCGGTTACTACAACTCCTGTATGGTCAGTGTATCGTATGATTTCAAGAATTCATTGGGAACTCGGAGTCTGAGAACGTCATTATATTCTTAAGTAGCACTCTAGCCCCGTGCATACTTCTTGTCATCGACAATGTACCTATAGTCCCCAGTATTGTTGATTTGTTGCAGTGAGTGATCTCTCACTGAGGCAAGAAAAAGGCTAAGAAAATGTTTTGAAAAGGACGTATGAGTGGCGGTGACCTGGTCCAAGAGTTTCTACGTCTTGCCATAACCATCTTTTGCCCATTTGGCTTATGTATGCCTCTTTACATAACTCCCAGATACTACTGCAGTTGCTCCTATGATTTTAAATCCTTCCCACAGTCCTTGTAGTGCTGCTGTAACTTGTGATAGGCCGTTGATCCTCTAGAACGATGGTAAAGCTTCTTTGGCCAATCGCATCTGCTGTGTTTCTTCTCTTCGTCATCAGTGTCCGACGGCTAAAAGCTGTATTTCTAGTGATCAATACATCACATACCACAATGCTCTGGCGTCTTCAAAGAGTCCGCCTATTATTGTTTGGTAATGCCATAGAGCTTGTGTGCAAATGCCTTTTTTTCTTATATTACTCGTATCTCCTGGAAAGAACGCTTGACGTAGCATAAGATGTACAAATTTGTGTACTACTCTCTCAGGATAGTCATATCTGCCTTTAGTTCGTAGGATAGACTATTCTAGGATATCCTATTCTGCTTTCTAGCTGCATTCACTGACGCCTTCTGACACTTTCTTTACCGATGTAGCTGCGGCTACCTGCGATCTCTGCATATCTTCAAAATGTCCTACCAATACTAAGCATATGCTCTCATTTCTGGTAACCCCATCAAGATCATTTAGTACAATGGACCTAAGAGTGTTCTGGGATTTGATTTTCCTTCAAAAAAAAAAAAAACAAATAAGATCCTTGTACTCAATGAGAACCATGAGAGACTTGCCCTCTGCTTTCGATCCTAGCTCCTTTTACACCTTCTCTTGATAGCTACTTATGCAAGCATCTGCTGACTTTAGCCTTTTTTTTCTGAGGCCTTGGTTGCATTGGGTGAGATACTAGATACATTTGCCAGAAAAATTATAACTTTCCTACAGAAAGTAGAGCATTAACGGCAGCCTTACCCACAACTAGTTCTTAGTTAATCCCTTGTTCCCAAAGCACTCTTTACGTCATGGTCATGCGTAGGCTACAAAATTTCTCTTTCTCCCCACTATCCCTGTCACTCGATGTCAATCCAATAGGAATGTCATGTGACCGCCAATACCACACACTAATTAACCCATTAGGCCAAGTATGCACCCAGACCACTGTCACCGCCGCCACTCCGCCTCCACCGATGCTCATGCTCCAGTAGTTAGCATTCAAATGCACATCTCAAGCTTACCATGCAGTCTTGCGGGGGCGGTCGCGGTGGTCAATCACACCGGCCGCGTCAAACCGATGCTGCATACAGATACCATGATAATTACTACTGTGATCGTGCAGAACGGATTATTACGATCATTTCAATCGGACCAGCCAGCCAGCCAGCCAGCAGTAGGGAGAGGTGATCGGCTGTGATGTGTCTGCACTTGACACTTAGTCGCATTCTTGAGCTTCATATGGATTTTTCTGACGTCCTATCCCCTCACGATAGTGGAAGTGTCAACTGGTGGCTTACAATGCTGCACGGTCCAAGAAGCCATTTGAAAATGTGAACCCGAGAAGCCGGGGCATGATGCATACGCCTTGCAGAGATTTCTTCTTCGGTGTTTGTTCAGATTGTTTGCTAAGAATCTCAGAATTCTTGGAATCGTGACAAAACATTAATTCCACATGCAAAGCGCAATAGACACGCGAGCGGAAGGGTAGGGTGATGGTAAATGGGACTTTAGGGCGGCGACAAATGCAGTACAAAGTGTGTACAGACAGCAATGCTGGTGGCGCTCCATTTGGCCGAGAGAAGATTTCACCAAACGACGAGACTGCTTCTAATGATCGTCTGGTGATACTCGTAATGATGATCGCGGCAATGGCGGTCAATCATTTTCTCTTGAGAGGAGGAAATCCATTGTTTGACTTGAAACCCTGGTGCGACAATTCGAGCAAATTGTTTGAAGAAATGTTCTTCATGGGGCTGTGCGTGGTTGTGACACGCATCATGAGGGGTCTGGTGAAAAGTTTAAATAGTATCAAACTGTTGGTCAATATTTCTTTATGGCGCCATTGTTCATTTGACAACGACTAATCGGATAAAATTGAAAGTAGGACAAGAATGTGATTTAGTGGGAAAAGTTTTTTTTTTTTTTTTTTTAATATTTCACACCCGTGGGCAAACATTTTCTTACAGTTCACCAAAGTAGAACAGAACTCTTTCCAGAATGAAGCACTACGAGCACAATTGGCATCACAAATCTCCTCTTCGCTTTTCTAGGACTCTTTCCAAACAGAACTAAGTATTCCTCGTGACGCAATGTGACGCCCAAAAAAGGCTTCCAAGCGACTTATAAAGCGGGAAGACAATTGAGGTATATATATCTTCAGAAAGCTCAATGTTCTTCGATTCTGTTTGAAGTCAAACGTGTTTACTTACTTACTTATGTCCAGTATCCCCTGTGGGTCCTAGGGCCTCTACTACGCCTACGCGCCATCGTGTACGGTTTCTGGCAATGTGTCTGAGTTCTCCCCAACTTTTCCCTAACTGCCGTGCCTCTTTCTCGACTGTTCTGCGCCATGTTCTCCTCGGACCGCCAGGTCTTCTGCCATCCTGAGTTAGAGGGTTCCATTGCATAGCATGGTTCGCTATGGAGCTGTCACCCTTTCGGAACGTGTGACCAATCCACTGCCACTTCCGCCGTTGGATAGTTGTGCCTATTGGTTCCTGACCCGTTCTCTCGTAAAGGTGTTCGTTAGAGATACGATTGGGCCAGAAAATCCTTAAGATATTGCGCAGACACCTATTAACGAACGTTTGCAGCTTTCTGGTGATAGTAGTGGTCACTCTCCACGTGCTGCAACCATATAACAGCACGGATTCAACGTTGGAGCGGAACAGTCTTATCTTGGTGCTCAAACTGATTGCATTGCTTCGCCATATTTTGGACAACATCCCGAAGGCGGACTTTGCTTTGGCGATCCTGTTAGCTATATCCAGTTCGGTTCCACCATCGGTCGAGACAATACTCCCAAGATACTGGAAATCCTCTACCCTCTCTACCGGTTGTCCAGCAATGCATATTTGAGCCGATGAGTTTGTTCCAAGGCTGATAATTTTGGTTTTTTCCGTATTAATTTTCAGCCCGACGACACCTGCCTCCCTCTCCGCATCTGCTGTCATTTGGTGGAGGTCCATAATTCTGTGAGCGAGTAAGCATACATCGTCATCGTCAGTCAAGATGTTTCAGTTGGGATGTAAGAGTCAATCGAATTCCTCCGTTTCCCGTTTACAAATCTACACGAACCTCATCGCTAATCACCAATAGGAATAGAATTGGTGAGAGGATACAGCCTTGTCTTACCCCACTTTGGATATCAAATTCCTCAGACAACCTTCCTCTGTGCAGAACGTGACATTTCGAGCCTCCATATGCAGCTTTGATAATAGCAATTAGTTTATCGAGAATACCTCTGCTGCATGAGGCACGCCAAATAAACTCCCTGTTGACACTATCGAACGCCTTCTCAAAATCGATGAACAGCAGGTGAAGTGGCGATCGATATTCAACACACTGTTCGGTGATAATCCGCAGGGTGTTGATGTGGTCGGCACAAGAGGATCCAGAGCGGAAACCTGCTTGTTCGGCATCGAGTGTGTCTTCGAGATGTTGTTTGATTCGCTCCAGGATAATTTTAGCTATTATCTTAGCTACAGCAGGCAGCACGCAGATACCCCTCCAGTTTCCGCACTCCATTAAATTTCCTTTCTTAAGAAGCTTGACGATCATTCCCTTTTTCCACTCGTTAGGAAAGCTCTCAGCTTCTCAAGCTCTATCTATAAGTGGAAGCAGAAGCTCAGCCGATGTTGTTGGCGTTGCTCGTAAGAGCTCTGCTGGAATACCGTCAAGTCCTACCGCCTTGATCGCGGTAATGATATCATCTTTACTGGGAGTCGTGGTACGTATTCGGGAACTTCTCACCTCGGTCATCTCAGTCTGATTTGGAAGTATATCGCTAGCAAATACACGGTTTAAAACTATAGCACAATGCTCTTTCCATCTCTTGAGCTGGTCCTCATCCGAAATGAGTAAGGAACCGTCTAGGCTTTTCACTGGGTGTTGGCTGGAGCTGCGACCACCTATCAGCTCGTTCGTGATTCTGTAGACAGTCCTGCTGTCGCACCTCGGTGCTGCTTCTTCTACTTCTGTAACCAGCGCGCTGATGTAGTTGCGCTTGTCACGTCGCATGCTACGCTGAACTTCTCTCATCTTCATGCGATACAGGGACTCTAGCTCGCTTCTCCCTGCTGCTGGGGTAGCTGCAACGCAAGCTTTCAGCTGTTTTCGTTCGTCAATCCGTCTCCAGGCATCCTCGGAAAGCCACGCCCTATGTCTTCCCTGCGATCGACCGACAATTCTTTCAGCATCAGATGTAAAAACATTTTTCACAGCACACCAATGGTCTTGGATGGTTGCGGGCATTGAGCTGCTGATTGCTTCCACACCTTGTGGAAAGTACTCCCTTAATTGTTGGCGCACTGAGGGATCACTAAGTCTATCGATGTTGAACCTGGGCATTTTTATATTGTCGTGGGATCTTCGAACTGCAACAGTGCATAGTTGGAGGGTAACTATCATAAGATGGTGATCTCGTGCTATCCTCACATCTGTCCCTCGCCTGTTTCGGACGTCCAGGAGACTACTTCTAAAGTGGCGGCTGATGGCAAAATGGTCAATTTGGTTGGAGGTTGCTTGCCTGTCATTGAAAACCCAGCTGACTTTGTGGCAGGTCTTCTACTCAAACATGGTGCCACCTATCACAAGGCGGTTGGCATTGCAGAAATCCACAAACCTTTCGCCGTTGTCATTGCGGTTGCCTAGTCCATGCTTCCCGATTACATGTTTGAGCCCTTCGTTGTCGCTGCCTACCTTGGCATTCAAATCCCCCATCACTATGACAATGTCTCCATTTGGTGTTGTGTTGAAGACGGCGCTTAAGAGATTGTAGAAACTCTCCTTTTCGTCCTCGGACGAACTATTCGTTGGGGCGTAACACTGTATGATGGTGACGCGTCGTACTCTAGTCCGGAATCTGGCCGTCAAAATCCTATCACCATGAGGCTGCCAGGAAATTAGGCCCTTGCGTGCTGTTGTTGTTAGCAGTAGTCCGACTCCATATTCCCGCGGACTTCCGGATGGTCTTCCAGAATAGAGTAGTACAGTGTTACGCGTTGGAGACTGGTACTCGCCCGCCTCTAAGCATCGTACTTCACTTACCCCCAAAATGTCCAGTTTATATCGCATGAATTCGTTTTCTAATTGGAGGAATCTGGCACTGTAAGGACCTTCGCTTCCCGAGTCGAGGAGCGTCTTTACATTCCAGAAACCTATCTTTGTCCGGGTACAATAGCCAAAAGTCGTCAACATGTGATCATTCCTTATCCGAGGCATAGTGTCGGTTTCCGTAGCGGGCAATATTCGGTAACGCAGGTTGCTGGCCCACGTTACCTAGCCTAGAATGAAGGCCCTAGACAACCCGCACTTACAATTTTGGCCTATATGTATAAGGGTTTATACGTATAGTTGCCCGGGGACCACCACTAGGAGGTAAAGTAAGCACTTCATCACGAACTTGATTGTTGCGCTACTGGCCCAAACCAAGTTTTGGGCAGTCAGTAGTTTCCCGATCAATCGCAATGCAGGTCCCCGTGTCAAACGTGTTTGGTGTGTTTTGTGTAAATTTGCTGAAATGTAGCAAAAATGCGAGAAAGAGAAACCAACTTGTTGGAATGCAAATCTCAGTACTCTTAGGAGAGACGGTAGACTCCTTTTCAATCTTGCTAAGAGCTCCCGCAAGACGGCCGATTGGGACTCCTATAAACTGTATCTTAGAAAATACAAGATCTCCCAGATCCGAGGAAAGAGCAACGACGCTCCTAGAGACTTTTCTGTGACAGCATTGAAGAGTTCGCGGAAGCACCAAGGTTGCGGAAAATTCTCTCTAAAAGCCCTTCAACACCAAGCTACCTTTAGCATCCAGACAGTCACTGGACCACTTATAACGACTGGACCACAGGTGAACCCCACAAGCGGATCAGTAGAAATGCGGTGAAGTGGGAGGGTTGTGATCCCTTGTTTTCGGATCATAACCTCGCTGATAAAAAGAAGAAGAAGGCGAAGAAGGTCACTGGACCACTTCTGCTAAGGAATCCATTGACATTTTATTAGATACTCACTTTCCTGGTCGTTCGCCTGTTGCTGTTTCGATGCCACCCTTCCACAGTGTAGCAACTCCTTCGATATAGAAGAAAAGATCCGTTGGACCATGTGCAGTTTCAAGCCCTTCAAGTCCCCAGGACCTGATGGTATCATTCCTGCTGAGATTTAGCAATGTGAAGACATTGTACTTCCATAGCTCAAAGTCATCATGTCAGGCTATCTCAATCTAGTCTACCTACCTAAATTGTGGACCGAGGTTAAAGTCGTCTTCATATCTAAGAGAGGAAAAAGCTCGCATGTCTATCATCCTTTCTATTGAAAACTTTAGAAAGGTTGATTGATATCCACCTTCGTCAGAGCATTAGTCCGACTTTGCTCTCGCCATCCCAACATGCGTACTGCAAAGGCAATTCGGTTGAGACAGCCTTGCGCTCGCTTCATCGAAAAATCTCTCAGCATTAAGAAATACGCAATGGTGGCCTTCCTTGACACTGAGGAAGCTTTTAACAATGTCAAATCAAAGGAAATTACTGACGGTGGATGCTTCGCTCGGAGTGTTGATCAATCAATTGTTCACATGTAGGATTCTTAGGTTAGGTTAGGTTAGGATCGGCCCTCGATGAGGATGTACTTAGACCAGAAAGTAGGTCCATTGTACTGCCGATCTGTAAGGCGGGTGGGTCACCGTCTTACTCTTGGAACCATCTGCTTCGTTGAATGAAGTCGAGAATTTTAGCCGTGCAGGCGTTGCCGAGATCATTAAGATCATTGTAGAAGTGTTCACCCAGAGTGGCCTTCCTGATGTTGGCGAGCGCAGGACAGGCGCACAGGAGATGACTGATGGTCTCTTCTTCCTCTTCATCTCTGCAGCTTCTGCAGAAGTCGTTATGAGGGATACCTAATCTCTGGGCATGTCTTCCTATGACGCAGTCTCCAGTGAGGACATTTGTTATTTTTGAGAGGATTCCTCTCTTGTGCTTCAAGAGTCCGATGGATGAACACACAGCTGGGCGGAGCATCGGTCAGAAGACTTGCCTGCTGCGGGACACCCCAAGGTGGAGTCTTGTCACTTCTTCTGCGGAATCTGGTAGCAAATGAGATGCTAGTGGACCTGGATAGGACAAGTTGTAGAGTAATTGCCGATGCTGATGACTGCTGCTGCCTCTGGTAAGCACCCAGACACTCTTAGAGAAATTCTCCAACATATTTATTTATTTTTATTTATGTCCTGTATCCCCTTGTGGGTCCTAGGGCCTCTACTACGCCTACGCGCCATCGTGTACGGTTTCTGGCAATGTGTCTGAGTTCTCCTCAACTTTTCCCTAACTGCCATGCCTCCTTCTCGACTGTTCTGCGCCATGTACTCCTGGGACCGCCAGGTCTTCTGCCATCCTGAGTTAGAGGGTTCCATTGCATAGCATGGTTCGCTATGGAGCTGTCACCCTTTCGGAACGTGTGACCAATCTACTGCCACTTCCGCCGTTGGATAGTTGTGCCTATTGGTTCCTGACCCGTGCCTATTGGGCCAGAAAATCCGTAAGATATTGCGCAGGCAATTCTCCAACATGCTCTCCTTCGACTCACCAGATGGGCCTCCAAATGTGGACTGGGGGTTAGTCTCACTTGGGTCTTATTTTGGACAGAAAACTGATCTAGAAAGCCAATCTACTAGAACGCGTAAGAAAAGCTTATGTAGCTCTCTATTGGTAAAAGGTATGAAACCTCAAATCACTCGCTGGATGTACGTGTCCATTATCAGGCATAAACTACCCTGCGACATAATCGTATGGTGGCCTGCTTTTGATAGGGCTATCCACCTCACTCAACTAGCTAAGGTGCAAAGGTCTGTATGCATGATGCACTGATAACTACTCCCTCTGCGGCACTGGACATTTTGTTCCATCTGCTGCCCTTAGATATTTTGGTCTAGTTTTGGTCTAGATCCTTGATCGTCTCAACTTCATCCATGAAAATACGGACTACATCCCTCCGAAACTGAGATTTGACCGAAACTTCCGTACGAGTATCCTCGAACGGGATGAATGGGACAACTCTCTCCCTATCGATGGTAGTTCGGTCCAGTTCTTTACGGATAGCTCTAAGACCAACGGTGGTGTGGTGTTTTCTCCGAAAAGATCAACCTGTGACTCTCTTTCCGGTTCACAGATCGCTGTAGCATTTCTCAGGCGGGAATCATGGTGATTAAGGAAGCCCTGTCCTGGCTAAAATGTAATGTATTATCTGTCAGGGACATTAGCATTTTCACAGACAGCCAAGCGTCTTAAATTGCCATTTTTCTCTTACAGAGATGACAGAGCAGTTCAACATTGTTTCAGGAGTCCGATGGACCTAGATTTGTTAAGTGTAAGACGTTGGCGCTTCGATGTCGGTAATGCTTATGTTATTTGTATCAGAGGAGCCTTGTTGAGTCAGCTCGTCAGCTGCACAATTCCCTTGTATTTTTTTTTTTTTTTTTTAGGTTGCGCCAAGGATGTATAATCCTCATAGATATTAATAGCCCGAGTGCTACTAGCATGCACGATTCGCAAACCTGAGTAATCGATTCCAGGAATACGCCTACGTACTAAACACACACCCTACACACTTCAGCCACTCTCCCCGCAGTACTGCCGTTAGGTATTTCTTCGCGGGGCTGGTTAGCAATTATGCTCTAGTCTCCGAGGCCGCCTCTTGGGCTCTTCTTAGGGCTTCTGCTCTTCGCAGCGCATTCTGCACACATACTATGAATGAGCAGATCTCCATCCACTCGCCCTCTGATCGTATCATGTGACTTACAAGATTTTCTGGACTTGGCAGGTTTGCTCTATCTTCTGCAAAGCGTCTGCAGTAGACCACTGCATGCTCCGCGTCCTCCTCTTCGTTTGGACATATTGGACACAGGGGCGATCTATCATGTCCAAATCTATGGAGGTACTTCCGGTAGCCACCGTATCTGGACAGCAACTGTGTGAGGTGGTAGTTACAGTTCCCCCTCGCTCTCTCTATCCATGATTTTATAGTGAGAATGAGCTTGTGAGTCCACCTGCCTTTGGTAGAGCTGTCCCACCTGGTTTGCCACAGCGTTGATGATGCTCCCTTTCCTCCTCCTTAATCCTTTTTGCCTCTTGCCGGTTCGAGGGAGGTCTAAGGTATACCCTCTGCATCTCATCAGCGAGGATGTCGATTGGGACCATCCCAGCTAAAACGCAGGCTGCATCGTCGGAGATAGTTCGGAAGCCGCTGATCACTCTGATTGCGCAGAGTCTGTGAGCTGATGATAGCTTCTTCCTGCACTCATTTGTCGCCAGTGCCCATATCGGGACAGCGTATAGAAGTACCGAGCTGACCACTCTGGACAGCAGGATCCTGCGGGCGTATCCAGGCCCGCCGATGTTCGGGAGCATTCGGGAGAGTGCTGTCTGCATCAGCGATGCTTTCTTACTAGAATACTCGACGTGGTCTTTGAAGCGCAGCCTGTTGTCGAGCATGACTCCAAGGTACTTCAAGGATTCTTTGGACCTGATTGTCCGGTTTCCGACCCGGAAGCTGGCGTATTCCACCTTTTTGTGGCTGGTTATTAGGCCAGCTTCGGTCTTGTGGGCAGCTGGTTCCAAACCGGTAGACTCCAGCCATTCCTTTATTCTTATAACTGCCTCATCCGTGGCAGACTCCACCTCGTGTAAGTACTTGGCTACTGTAGCCACTGCGATATCGTCAGCGAAGCCAATCACTTTGACTCCCTTGCCCAGTGTTAGTCGCAGAACTCCGTCGTACATAATGTTCCATAGGAGAGGTCCCAGAACCAACACTTGCGGGACTCCCGCGGAAATACTGTAGTGCTTAACGCCATCGACACTATGGTATCTTAGCTTCCTATTGCTGAAGTAGTCCGTGACTATTCTCAGCAGGTAGTATGATGTATCCATCCTGGCCAGTGATCTCCTAATGAATGACCAGCTTGCCGAGTTAAACGCATTTTTGACGTCGAGCGTTACTACTGCGCAGTATTTCTTCGTCCCCCATTTTCACCTTTTCCTCTGTATTGCTTCAGTTGCTATATCTACTACCGCCTTTATGGTATCGACGGTAGAGCGTGATTTTCTGAAGCCGTCCTGACAGTCTGACAAGGCTCCGTTTTCCTCCGCCAGCGCAAGCAGTCTGTTAGAGATGATACGCTCTAGGATCTTTCCCAGCGTATCGAGCAGGCATATTGGACGATACGATGATGGTTGTCCGGGCGGCTTATTGCCCTTTGGAAGCAACACTAAATGTTGCAATTTCCATGGTGTAGGGAATACCCCTCCTCTATGCACCTTTGCATCGTTGTTAGAAAGATGTCCGGTCTCGTCTCAACAGCCGTCCCTGGTATGTCACAGTGAGCTTGCACTGTCCAACTATCTCGTTAACGCAGTGAAAGACTGCCGTATATCTTGTAGTACTGGATGTGAGGGATTTGATGGCTGCCTGACTGTCGACATAAATAACAATATCCAATGTTGATGGAGTATTACCCGCTAACCAGTCAGCGGCTTGGCGAACCGTGGTAACTTCGGTTTGAAAAACGCTACAATGGTTAGGAAGGTTAAAGCAGAGGTATATATCCAGGTCTTCCGAGAAGATTTCGGTGCCGGAATCCGGAAAATTGACAGCGATTCGTTGTATAGGACATCGCATTACATCCACTCAGTTTTGTGCGGTACTGAGTGCATGTAGCCCCTGTTGAAGTCATACTCAAGGGGCAGGTGGTCAGTGAAATTGTGGAGATGACGATGCATCGAAAGTATTTTAGCATACCCCATGTGCTACTCTCTGCATTAGTTGGAGACTCTCAGCGACGCATGGACTAACCCAATATAAAGCCGATTTGAAGTGATATCACTCGAACTCATCCTACTGTTTTGGAATAAATCTCGGATCGTAGTTTTCTTGCGCGCAATTGCATCTTTGAAGAATTTATTGCCGCATTAATCTTTCTATTTTCTCAGGAGATCCTTGATAGCCAAATTCAGGCACAGGATACAAGTTTTTCGAACCAAATTCACCTAGTTTCTCTAAGATCTACACGGAGTTCTCTTCAAATCGTGGATACTCCATTAGGACACTCCAAATATAAGATTTAGCTCTAACCATGGCTACGCCAATTTTTCAAAAATGTGTTAATATTTACTCAGCCCAACTCGCTCCCGTGTCTACTAAAAAGAAAAAGGACTCATTCATTTCATTTTCATTTCATTTATCCCAACGCGTTTTGTCTATTTCTAGGCTTCAACATAATGTACGCACATATCCCTATAGCTTTGTATCTTTCGCGATAAACACTCTAAGCAATAAAATGTATTTCGATTAAATTCTATCAAGCCATTCTAAAGTTAGAGGCGTGTAATTGATTAAAAAGACTATGCTAGTACTTTGTTTTTTGACTAACTTTCTCATTCTGTATCCAGATGATATATACCTCATATAACTTCCAGGCATCTAAGCTATACAAAGGTAAAAACTGAATCAAAATCTGCTTAACGGTTTTTCAGTGATGCGGGAACAAACATACAAGAATGAATAGATACGAGTTAAATGAGAACTTTTGTGGCATCTCTCGACTACTTTGTCTTGTGAGCGTTTTGCCCAAAACTAACCATATCATCTGACATCTATTAGTCTTCATTGAGCTTGTGGTGTAAGATCGATTGCAGCATCTACATCTAAGTACCCAAAACCCCCAAACTTCCACAACTCTTATCGGCTATCTATTGCTCCCCACCCAGACATATCCAAATAAATAAACCCATTTCCACACTCATTGTGACCTAAATCGATGATGAATCCATTAGAATCCCCACCCATGGGACGGACCGTCCACACTCATCTCAATTATTTATCGTAACTCTTTATCAAAGCAATTAAATATTCTGATTACCACACCAGAAGCGGAAATTAATTTAAAACCCCCAAAATGGTCCACATACTCGCTCCACATAAAGCCACATCCATCGGATCTCATCTAAACAAAAGCACCTTACCACCGCTTTCCCCTATCGGCGCAGCGCATGGCTGCCCGCTTTAATTTCACTACAAGCACTCCATCCATCCACACCAGCCTTAGCCCAAGCTATGCTGCACTGTACACTTTTTTTTCCAAACCAACTTTGCACGGTATGCAAAAAGGCATAAATTTAATTACCGGGGCCAGTTCAATAACCCGATGTGTAAGCATCCATACACAAGTCGTCGTCGGTCGTCGTTGTCGTCGTCGTATATAGCGACAGCTAGGAGGAGGTATTATAGTTGGAGGTGGTTTGCTTTGACTATAGACGAACGACGACGACGAGTACGAGCACCTACTTAGCACACTTCCATGGTGCATGTGCCTCAGTGTGCCTCAGTGTGTGACTTTCAGTGTAAACATTCCATCATCATCATCGTCGAGATTTTTCACGCAATAATGTCTGCGTAAGTGAGGTCCGGTCCGGTCCAAACATATAGGTACCTAGGGAGGGATCCTTCGCACAACTACTGTCGTCAGAGACTGGTTCATAAATCAAGCCCAAGCAGTGTATGAGCCTGACTGAGCATTAGCGAGGCGACAACAAATATCGCCAAAGCCATCACGACGTTCTAAGAACGGCCAAGTGAAGGCTTCCCAGATTGGCACACAGAGCAGTGCAAATGAAAATATCATAGAGCTGCCGGGTGTTGGGGTGGGCGGTGGAGGTCAGGGGGGACCTAAAATAAATCTCGAATAGTAGTAGTGGTTAGGTGGATGCTGCCAAGAGATCAGTTTTAATGAAAAATAAATATTGATACCTCAAGACGAATGTAAACATGACGTTTGCGCTTGCACTTGTCCCGGACCGGACTGGACCGTCGGCGTCGTCCGTCGTCTGTGGCGCGCGAGATAGATGTGGGAGGCAAGCGGGGGTTCTGTGCTGTCGGCGACATCTACTAAAAGGCACCATGGACAGATGGGGGATAGTATGAAAGAAAGAAAAAAAGAATTTTCTCGAGAACTGGCTTCGAAATCGAATTGTATCTGCTGCTACTTGTCCAATAAGTCACGAATGTGATTTGAGATACTTTTTTTGTTGTTCGTTTGCCTTGATTGATTCATTATTTGATTCGATATCCTGTGTGTGGGTGTTTTCTTTGACTTTTGTTTGCTATTTGCTGATGATGATGAATTTTTATTTATTTTTCCTTTTTTTTTGCAGAAAATATAACGATAGCCGGCACAACAGACTTTTTGTCCACGCAAGTGTTCAAAATAACGCTGTACGCAAAAGAGACACAAATGTATCTATGTTTCAACAATCATTGGAAACTTGTTGGAATGGTGAGTATTATTGATGAGTATGAGCTTGTATATGTATGTATCTTGGTATTATGCAAAGTTTTGTTAAGTCATTGTGGAAAAAGAATGCTTATTCCACTCTGGTCACACTAAATAAAGTAGCACTCAACTGGACAGAATAGGACAGTGCAGTCCGGCTCAGAGAGTCTGGGTGCTGCACTGCTAAGCCATAGTAGAATCCTGGAGACGATACTAATAAGCCTTGTTGCGTCTACCACTGATTAGAAATCTCCCACTTTAAACGTCAGTAAACTATTCTCAGTAACCTTCCCAACCAGAGCTAAGTGAAAAAGCGGTTAGGTGACAAAAGATTTCGACATAACCACCTACATGGACGGATCGAAAATGGACTGCGGAGTTGTCGCAGGCATTTTCTCTGACAACCTGAACGTCCCGAAGTATTTCCGCTTACCAAATTTCATCAGCGTCTTTCAAGCGGAGCTTCTCGCGATTCGTGAGGCTTGTCGAATACTGAATGCCCTCCCAACTCTCAACTGCAATCTTGCTAATTTCGCTGATAGCCAAGCGGCTATCGAAGTCATTAATTCAGCTATCACATCCTTCGAACTGATAGAGCAATGCCAGAAAGAGCTAAACAAACTAGGCGCTCAGAAACTTCGAGGGAAACGGGCGAGCGGATGATCTGGCTAGACAAGGGTTAGCGCTTACGGACGCTCTGTCAGAAAGAGGCAATATTCCGTTGTCGTCAAGGATAACATTCACAACCACTTCTTAAAGCTAGCTAATCACAGGTGGAAATCGCTTTCTAGCTGCGTTGTATCAAGAAAGGCATGGGCCAGCTATAAGAAACGTAAATCAAATGAGCTACTTAGCAGATCAAGACCAGATATTGGCAGAATAGTAGCCATCAGTACAGGCCATTGGCCGATAGGAGACCATGCAGCCAAGCTTGGCATCCCCCATAATACCTTCTATCGTAGCTGCAGAGATGCTAATGAGAGAGAAGCTCTTTTTAACTTATTTTGCAAATGCTTGGCCCTAGCGAGAACCAGTCAACGGGCTGTAGGTAAACCCTTCATCGACGATCTGTGTGATAAATCTGACAAAAGGATTGAAGTCCTCTTCGTTTACCTAAACTCAACAGGCTGGGTCTAACATATTCATCTTCTTCAACCGAATACTGCATCATACAACCAGGTGTACATGAGTTTTGTGGTATCAAAATGAAGAACACTTTTAGACGAAAAATATTCTCATTGAACGCGAAAATCCTTAATTTTCTCTACTACACAAAGCTACTGATCAGAATTAAGAATGACTATAGATGTCTCTAATATGGCAATAGCTCATTTGCTGAGGTCGTCAAATTACAGATCAGTTCTTCATCCATGACTTTAACTGCTTCTTCACTATTAACCAACCAAACCTATGTTTGAATCTCTAGACAATTTTCTAAGTGCACAGAAGAAGAAGAATAGGAAAGACTGCAGGAACTAGCATGAGTATACCTATGTATATATCGCATGATCTTAGGGGCTGGAAAGTATCCAGCGAACATACCTTCTCCGACCATAGTACATCCAATTTAGTCTAACAGACCTAACTCATAGCCAAGCAATCTTTAGGAATTACATGAACTTTGACAGGTCTAAGTATAGGCCTAATGGTTTGATCCTGGTACCACAAAGGACCTTCGCTGGTCTAAGTGTGTCTACACTCTCGTGTGGACAGCCAACATAACCTAACCTAACCTAAGTATAGAGCGAGTGTTTAAAGGAATCAATTATATCCAGATTCCCTGATCACCCGAATAACATTCATGAACTAGGCGCTCTAGTAAATAAGCTAACTGGTGCTCTTAACCATGCGAAGTCTATCTCCTATCCAATAAGCAAACCAAAGAGCAATGCTAGACCATCATGCTGGAATCATTAGATTAAGTCCCAGACGGGCTGATCAAGATTGGCCCTCAAAGTTTATAAAGCAAAACAAAGAAAAGCTTAATGAAAATCTTGGATACTCTTTTGTGGCATCCAACCTCAGGAAGGACCGTTCTAGCTGCCAACCCAAGCATTCATAGGCATTTGAAGAAAACAGATGGTTCATGGACCTCCACAAGTGCTGAATCCATTGATCTTCACTCACTCACTTCTTTAGCTTCTACGAAGCCATCACGGATCCTTGAGAGATCCTAAAAAAAACTGAACTAGTCCTCTTCACTAGGAAATATAGAATTCTTCACTTTGACCCTTGCACTCACAGACAAGGCTAAATATACGAGTATGAGTCTCGATCTAGACAAGCAACCCAATATCCTAGAACAAGTAAAGCAAGAAACCCGCATCAACTCTACACCGCTGGAAAAAAGTTGTAAAAAGTAATTAGGGACTGCAGCCAGGAATTCCATACTGGCCAGATGTATCCGTTATCAGGCCAATACTGACAATTGGTGGATGGCCTTGGACAGAGCGGTACATTGCTATTATCTCGGCCGAATGTAAAGATCGGTTTGCACATGCATTAATGATGCTCTTAGAACCACTCTTTCAGTGGCTCTCGGCATATTATTCCACATATCCTAGCTATGAGCCACACTCATTAAAGCCATATTCCAGTGATCCAGCTTACGTACCGGATACTGCGCTATTCTCAATGTCTTGACTCGCACAAGACATCGACTACATCCTACCACAACTCTTGTTCGTCATAAACTTCCAAACCATCATTCCCTCCAGGGTTTCAAAGGAGTACACAGATGGCTTTAAAACAGAATCTGAAGTGGGTGGAGATAAGTTCTTCAAAGACTTAAACACAAATATTTCCTCCCCCCCGGCGGAGATAATGGCGATCAAAAAGTAGTTATCTTGTCTGAAGTAGGGTGTCATACCTAAACGGGATATCACCATTCTTACCAACAGCCAATCCGCGATTAAGTCTCTGAATTTTGTCACCTTCAAACTAAAAACCGCTTTGAATTGTCGTTTATGTCTTAACAAGATGACTGGACAATTAAAAATTCGGGGGCATAGGGACATTCCAAGAAACTGTTTGGCTACCGAACTCGCCAGGCATGGCACAACTCTATCGATTCTACCAGAAAAGGGTAGAATCTCGGCATGCTTCTTGCTACAAGTAAACTGATACTCAAATTGAATGCGATTGACACAAACAAACGCAGATGGACAGATGGCACATCACTATATAGATCTAGTCTGAAGTGGATCACAAACGCTCCGGGGACTGTATGATTAGAGAGAGAGAAAATAACGCTACTTGTCAAACTCATATATGTATTACTGGACAACCAGTGGAGAGAGTAGAGAACTTCCAGTGTCTTGGGAGTATTGTCCCGACTGATGGTAGAACCGAACTGGATATAGCGAACAAGATCGCTGAAGCGAACTCCACGTTCGGGATGTAATCCAAAATATGGCGAAGCAATGCAATCAGTTTGAAAACCAAGCTTAAACTAATCTGGCCTAAGCTGGATCAGAAACATTACAGATCAGCTGCGTTATCGTTGTCCTCACTGGATACTGTCTTATAGGCCAACATGGCAATAGACTTGGCCTTTTTTCTAACGACTTCTGTAGGAGCTGTAGGGACGATGAGGAGGAAACCATCCTGACCTCCTATGCACATGTCCAGCCCAATCAAGTAAAACAATACGCCATCTAGGGTCTCCCTTTCTTGATAAAATCGACGATTTGGCGTCCAAAGGCGTCATGAACATCCATCGCTCATCGCCGATGTCGTCGCATTTGTGTGATCCAGGCGTTTATAGGCCGGCCTTTCCTACATCGCGATGTCTTTGGAACGTGCATTGATATTACCTTTTTAACAGGGTTTAAATGATCTCTTCTTTGAACGTGGCAATACCAGCTGAGCCGGTCGCGCTCTATTTTTTGTACGATGGTTTCCTTGATGTGAAAGCTTCCACGGATCTTCGAACTTCTTATTCGATCAAGCTTTGTCACTCCTGCTGTCATGCGAAGCATCTTCATCTCAGCTGCCGTTAATTTACTCTCATACGTTTTGTACATCGTCCAACATTGTGAACCGTATGTGAGCGCTGGACGCACAACTGCGGTGTAGAGCCTTCCTTTCAACTTAGGGGACATTTTTCTGTCACAGAAGATAGCGGAATTTTCTCGCCACTTCATCCACCCTACGCTTACGGGATGATTGATGTTGCTTTGCTATTGATCATAGACTTGGGAAGCACTGTTCCATTCAAATAAATGTCTGGAATAGGGCGGAGTGGATCAGGGAACGGCCAGTACAAGAACTCTGTCGTTTTTGAACTAATGCGATACCCATTTCCCTCCAGAGCGTCCACCCACACATCAAGTGCTCGTTGCAGCGATGTAGGATCCTCACTTATGATGGCTCCATCGTCAGCAAAGAATAACTGATGTACTTTGGGGTCCATCACTTTACCTTCAAGCAGATAATCAAGGACTGTAATAAAGAGCAATGGACTTAAAACGCTTCCCTGGTGCACCCCGACTTTGATTGGGAACTCTTCGGTTACTCCAGCGGGGCAACTTACTCTCCTTCGTACATGTCCATGATCATCTGTACATAGGTTTCTGGAACCCCTCGATGTCTAAGCGCCACCCATATCAGATCTCGTGGTTGTCTGTCGAATGCCTTTTCAAAGTCCACCAATACAATATGCAAATCCCTTAAGAAATCACAATGTTTTTCCATTATGATCCTTATACTTTGGATTGCATCTGTGGTTGATTTACCCGAGACAAACCCGCACTGATCATCAGATAGCCGTATTATTTTTCGCAGTCGGCCACCTAATACCCGCTCAACGATCTTCATGGTGTGTGACATCAGCTTGATCGAACGGTAGTTATCACAGTTTCGCGTATCACCCTTCCCTTTGTATACAGGGAGAAGGTAACTTTCTCTCCATTGATTCGGCATTGGATTACCTCTCACAAATTTGGAGATGAGAATTCTGAGCCATCTGAAACCGATGTCTCCCATCTTTTTCCAGAACTCAGAGGGCATCTCGTCTGGCCCAACCGCTTTTCGTTTTTTGGAGTATTTGACCGCCTCACTAACTTCTTCGACTGTGATGTTGGGTATTTCTAGCCGGGGTAACTGTTCATTTAAAAGTTCTTCACAATACTGGCGCCACCTCTGCAGAATTTTGTCGTCATCCAGAAGAAGGTGGCCATGAGCATTGTTAATGAACTTTGGCGAACGAA
The DNA here is from genome assembly GCA_945910035.1 of Brachypalpus laphriformis. Lineage (NCBI taxonomy): Eukaryota > Metazoa > Arthropoda > Insecta > Diptera > Syrphidae > Brachypalpus > Brachypalpus laphriformis. Next base: position 13,522,527 of record OX246755.1, read on the forward strand.
TCTCCTGAGCATTCCCCCTTCTTTGGGCGGCTATTTTGAAGATAGTGGCGCTCTTGTTCATATTGTGTCTTCGCAGCTCCTGGATAGCCTGGTTTGCATCAGCAACCGGGGAAGATATTTTCTCCAGCTCTTGATACAGGCCCTCCGTACTCTCTACTTGAAGCTGGGCGCACTTCTTCTTCGCTTTTTTCTTGCAACATCTGTATTCCATTTCGAGGCGAACTTATTCGTCACTATTATTAGAGGGGCACTTTGACCAAGCTTTGAAAGCCGCTTTCTTCTCATTTATCACCTTCTTAGCTTCATCACTCCACCACCATGTTTCTTTGGCGTGTTGATGTTGGCCTTTTGAAGGTCCTAGCAGTGATTTGGCCTTCTTTAAGCAAGTTCGCTGTAGGGAATCCCACATATTTTGTGCTCTGCACTCTTCATCCTCAGCTCCGTTGAAGGTGTGAGAGAGGAATTTTTCATTACGAACACAAAAGCCTCGCCCTTTTCTTTGTCCAGATTGTACCACTTGATTTTCTCAGAGACCCTTGTTTGTTTGCTTTTCTTCGGTGTTTTCATAAAAATTTCTGTTAGCAGGAGACGGTGTTGCAAAGCGATTGCCTCTCCCAGGATCAGTTTGCAATCTTTTACCCGAGGCTTCATGAAACTGGCAACCAAGTGGTAGTCAATCTGAGTTTCATCTTCACCACTGCTGTAAGTGATCAGGTGTCGGCTTTGTTTGATGAACATGGTATTTAACACGACAAGACCGTGTGATTTGCACATGGTTAGGATGTCTTCACCAGGAAGGTTCCTGGTACCATATCCTAGTCCTCCATGGCAGTCTTCATAGTCTTCGTTTGATTTCCCGACATGTCCATTCAAATCTCCTCCAGCAAACAGAAACTCTTCCTTTGAGACGTTCTTAAGGAGATTGTGGAAATCTACCCAAAATGCATCTTTATCTCCATGATTGCACCCATTTTGGGGAGCATATGCACTGACAATATTCCACACCTCTCCTTGACAGACTAGATGATAGATTTTATTCAACTGATCCTCAGTCTTGACCTGTAAGGTTTTTGGCCACAAAGCCAACGATGCATAGTGACCATGGATTTGATAATGGCGCTGTATGTCCAGCATATTATCTTGGGCTTTAGCCACCAAGTTGGTGCCGTGTAGGCGCTGGTACATAAGCATTGCTCTTGTCGCTTTCTCTGTAATCTTGTTCAAGTTTGAGTTCCAGGTCGTTTTGTCAAGAATAACCTCCAGATATTTTGCTTCCCTGGATATTTCAAATGGAACACGTGAAGGGTTACAAGTATAATTTTTCCAGTATTGATGATGAGTCCCTTGGTCCTGCACAAATCGGAAGTTAAATTGAGTTTCACTCCATTGTCGTTCTCAAAATTTGCAAAACTTCTAGTAAGTGTCTAGGGCATTCCAATGTCGTGATTTGCCTCACCCCTAACCTTGACCCATGTAAAACCAAGGCGAACTTGATTGTAAAATCTCTACAATACGGCCGTCAAACACGCAAATAAAATTCACAAAAGCACGAATAAACTTCTTTTAAGTACGAGTAGGCATCTCCACCCAGAATAGCCGAATAGCCGGTCCTAATTCACTTTCCTTGTTTCAGCTTAATACAGCACTCAATTCCCTTAAATTACATTCCATGTCAACATGGAATTTGTTCCCCAAAAACAAAAGCCAAATGCGTACTTCAGGAATGTGTACTTTTTTTCCGGCGTTCCGCGGAAAGGTGTGCATGGAAAATTTGTGCAAATATTCCAAGAATGCTCGCTTAACATGAATTTCAGAGGGCGGGCGCCTCAATTTCGTACATAAATTTGCACTTTAAACACCAAGCAATTGATATGGGGCAAGAGGAATTCAATTTTGCTACCGTTTTGTCCCAAAATATTCGAAGGCGGGCACACACCCATTTTCTCATGAAAAGATACATTTTTGTTTTTCTTTTGAGATAGGTACACGTCTCTCTGAGCGGCTCAGTCGCCCTACCAATTAAAAAGTACAAAAGTCTACATGAAGGTGTTGTTCTTCCGAGTCATGGCACACCTATTTAAAGTGTTGCACATTGTTTAAACACGATGGCTTGACAAACAGAGAAAAACGCGAACGCTATGCTAGAAGAGATATTTATAGTTCGCGGCATATGAACATTGACCTCACCCGCCCCAAAAGGAAAATAATTTTGTTGGGCCCGGTATTCAAAAGCAGACATTCCTGAAAGGTCTTTGTTAATTAAGATTACCTTCTTTCGAGGCGTAATTGAATTTTTCAGATACATCACCGCGACGATAAGGTGGAGAACGAAAAAAAAAACAACAAAAGATAGCCCCCCGGGGGTGCAAAGTTCGAACAAATCGTTTTGAAACGTGACATTCTGTCGAAAATAAAATGATAACACGCGGAGGTGTTTTCGACGTGACTCGTGAATCATTTGAATTTATCAATGAGTTGACTGACGGTTTGCTACTTGTTGTATGCTGCTGGAAGATACTACAGCCTTCTGTGAATGAATGAGGCAAGTTTGGAGAAGTTTTGCGTAAGACGCCAGAATTAGGTTTTTTCTTGGAGAGTTGTGTTGCCGATAGTTTGCTTGAATACTGAATCATTCTTTTGATTTCAAATGGTTATCGATAAATCGTTAGGGTTACGTTGCACTGCGACCTAATGGTCTACTGTGCCCCCTGCAGGTACCCTGGAGAGGTTTATTCCCTCGTTAGAGTTCCCCTCGCACTATAATTCCTTTGGAATTGTGTTTGATGGTCATACACTGCTGCTTTGCATTGGCGAGAATAGTTCACCTTAGAGCTCTCTCTCCAAACCAGTTTCTTTTAGGAATCTGAGAATTAGAAGTGGGTCCATGGTTGGCTTATCCTCATCTGATATTTGGTACTTTCCCAAGTCTTTCAGTCTTTCGTGGGTCAGTGCCCCACAAGATTCCAAAAGATGCTCTGGAGCCTCACTTGACTCAATGCTGAATCTGCAAGCCTTCATCTGTTATACCTAGTCTCCTAGGTTATTCTTGTTAAGGCAGATGCAGGCCTCGAATCTTTTCCGGTTGTAATATCCCAGCAGTTTCTTAGCTTGCCTCAGACCTATAGTATTGTTTCAAGTTCCTGCATGTCCTCTTTCTCAATTTTCCTCAATTCTTCACGTATGGTATGTTCCCCTATTCCGCAGAATCGGTCAGGTTCAATGAAGGGTTCTGCAGCTTGCCAAGGAGTCTGCTGCTTCATTACCTTTTATCCCGACATAACTGAGGATCCAGTAGAGCATTACTTTGGTGTTTCTACCCAATTCATTAAGTTTGCGAAGGCATCACCACACAAGTTCTGACTTAATGACATTGGGGTCAAGTGCTTTGATAGGTTGTTGACAGTGTGACAGTATTGTTATGTCGCAGTTGCTGTATCCCTTTTCGAGATTGAGTTGGATGCATCTCTCTATAGCGCATATTTCAGCTTGAAAGATGCTGGTGTACTTGCCCATGGGTTCTAAGTGCTTGGTCCTTGGCCCAAATACGCCCGCCCCTGTGCCCTCTCCAGTTCTCGAACCGTCTGTACACCACTTTATTCGATTCGTTGCTCCACTCTTTCCTGTTACTTAACTTTGTTCTAAAGTTTTTTCCAAAGTTAAATTTCCTAATACTGTCGTCCCTGGGGACGGCCAGAGTGCATCGTATTCTCTCGAACCAACACATTTCTTCCTTCCAATACCATCTTTTGCCATCCTTAGGATCGTCCGCTGTGCATTTTTCTCCACTACAAGATGGAGTGGTGTTAGCTCCAGGAGTACTTCCATGGCTGCAGTTGGACACGTTCGCATGGCCCCAGTGATGCAGAGGCACGCAAGTCCTTGCACTTTAGTGAGTATCTCGCTCGTAGTGACTAGACTAGTTCGCTTTGTCCATGCTATTGCTCCATAAGTGATCATTGGTCTCACAATGGCAATGTACATCCATCTCAGAATGTTTGGACTAAACCCCCAAGACTTACCCGCTAGGCTCCTGCATATCATTAGAGCACGGGTAGCTTTTTTTGGATATCTCCTCTATGTGCTTCTTCCACAAGAGTTTGCCATCTAGGTATAGTCTTAGATATTTCCCTTCCTTTACCGGTGCCAGTATCGTGCCCGACAGTCGGATTGGCTTCAGTTCAAGTTTTCTCTTCCTCGTGAACGCTACTATTGTGGCTTTGGCCGGGTTTATATTGAGCCCAGCCGTGCTGCACCATTCTTGAGTTACTGTTAGGCCTATTTGTAGAATATCACATAGGGTTTCCTCGAATTTCCCCCTGGCAATCAGTACAATGTCATCAGTGTAGGCTTGACAATTAATTCCAAGGCTTGTTAATTTTTCAAGAAGCTCATCCACAATAAGACTCCACATTAGGGGAGATAACACTCCTCCTTGTGGGCATCCTCTTGTGATGTTGGCCCTGATAATTCTATGTGATGTTTGAGTTTCAGCTAATCTTGTTCTCAGCAACTCATACATCCACTTAGATACTGTTCTGCTAACTACCTTTCTGTCAAGGGCTCGTTTCATGTGAAGTGTTATCAAATGCCCCTTCAATGTCTAGGAAGGCGCAGATTACTATCTCTCTTGTTTCAAGAGCACTTTGGATTGTATCCGTCAGCTGATAAAGAGCAGTCTCGGTGGATCTGCCCGCTCTGTATGCATGCTGACGATAGTGCACTGGGGATGTTTTAAGTACATCCTCCCTTAAATGGTTGTCCACAGCTTTCTCCATTGTTTTGAGAAGAAACGATGTTAGGCTGATCGGTCTGTATGACGTAGGCTGTGTTGGGTCCTTCTTCCCGATTTTTGGTATAAACACAACTTTCGCCCGTCTCCATTGGTTTGGAATATATCCCAATGCAAGACTGCTTTTTGTTATTCTGACCAGGTGTGGTAGTAGTTTTTCTTGCCCCATTTGCAATAGGGCTGGTATAATACCATCCGCACCTGGTTACTTGAAGGGCTGGAAGGATCTAATTGCCCTCATGCTCCCAATCTTCCTTCCGACGGCTGGTCGTGTTGGTCATGCTGCCGTCACAGGTGTTCTGCGAACTTCCAGGGAAGTGCGTTTCTAAGAGCAGTGATGCCCTAGCTTCTCGCAACCACTCATGTTGTGTGCGTTATATTTTTCACACGAATGGAAGGGACCTACAGTTCAGCGCCGTATCCGAACGGCGATTTGAAAAGCTTTTTCGAGACATCAATACTCTCCGATGTTTGTCAAACGCTCGTGAGAGGTGGGACCGTGAAAAAACTTTTTGGTGTTTTGTAGGACTCCCCCCGATTTTGCAAGGGCTTTATGTAACCTAGCTGCAGCAGGAGTGCTGTTTATTATCTCACAGAACTTTCTGAAGCTTTCTTTTTTCGCCCTTCTTAACTCCTTGTTGTAATTTGTAAGTATTTCCTTACATTAGGCCCCATGGTGAGCAGGGTAATAGATTACCTTAAATTAGAGTGACAGGTTGCAAAATGCAGCCTTACTTAGGCCAGACGAGGCCCATCGTGATGGACCACATGGATCTATCATTCCCACGGAGAACTACCTTTGGAACCAGAACCAGTTGGCGCTTATGAAGCGCTGGAGGCTGCCGATGCTGACGTTAGCTAGCTCGCCTAAATTGTCGAAGAGGTAGGCTCATAGGTGTAGTTTTCTACGAGCGGAGAGAGCGTGCCATGTACAAAGTAGATGTAGTATGATTTCCTTCTCCTCCTCATCATCCATGCAATTTTTGCAGAAAACATTTGCTTTGATGTCTTGCCTGATGGCATGCACACCGATGATGCAGTGTTTCGTAATGGCACCTACTCTAGTTGCGATGAGCGACCTTGTCAGCCCGATAAGGCAGTTGGGGCGTTTCTGATACAGCTTAGGCCAGATCTGTCTAGTGATAAGACACGTATTTCGGCTAGCCCACCTGCGATTTGTCACGCTAGTAGTGTTGAGCTTAAGTAGTAGCGAGAGGCATGCCGAGATTCTCCTTGCTCGACGAAATCGGTAGACAAGTGCCCTGCTTGGTGAGTTCGTCGGCCAGGCAGTTCCCTGGAATGTCACTGTGCCCCGGCACCCACATTAGGTGAATGTTGAACTATTTGACCATGTCGTTAAGAGACAATCGACAATTTAGGACTGTTTTTGAGTTGAAGGTATCAGGTTCCAGGAGCTTGATCGCAGCTTGAGTGCCAGTAAAGATAGCAATATCCCACCTGGATACCACATTGTACTTCAGCCACGATAAGGCTTCTTTAATTGCCATGATCTCTGCCTGGAAGACGCTATAGTGATTAGAGAAAAGAGATATTAATGTTAAGTTCTTGTGAGAAAAAAACCTCCCTTCTACTCCCGACTGTATTTTGGATCCACCTGTGTTGAAGCAAATGGATTCTTCTTGTGACCCTAGCTCCCCCTCCCATTCAAGTCTGCAGTGGATGCGGGTTTCAAAGCTTTTATAAAACAAGAATTATGGAAATACATAGTCGGTGTCTTGTGGAAAGAAGTCAAAATTATTGAGAATAGAGGAGTATATTGTGCCTAGGCCGGACTATATGGCTTTCATGGGAGTAGGGTGGTAACAAGTTTCATATTTGCAATCGCTCAAGACCAAAATTCGCTTCATAAACCTTTGATCAGCTGTAAGCCCTTGTTTTGTGTTAGCTTAAGAACATTCCTTTTCTAAGAGCTGCAATTTGTTCATATTTCCCACGTAGGCGCTCTAAAGCTTGAATATCTGATAAACACTTAAATTAGACAGACAATTCCACTCGCAAACACTGCAGCCTTTAAATATTTAAAACATTGACGAATCCACGATTACCATAAATACCATACTGACTGAGTGATTGCCTCTTATGTCAGTTTAAACGTGAACTTTGTCCACCTTTAAGCCAAACAGCGCTTGACTTCAAGTTGTTGCGCTCTTCAAAATCACGCAGGTATGCCAATTTGAAGGTCTGCAAATAGCTTTAAGATTTATTGTGTAATTAATGAGAGTGACAGCGTTAGAACCTTCCCTTGAATACTTTACATTTGAAGAGCTATGATTAGTCGTCGTCGGTTGTCGGTCGTCGGTCGTCGTCGTTGTCGTTACCCGTCGCGTCGGTCGTCTGAAAGCTCACGAATTAATCGAATTACACGAGTGTCAAGTCACCTCCAATGGCACTTTAGACGACGCTTTAGGGGGATTTTTCGATTATGTGTCTTTCTCTCTTAGCCCGAAGCACAACACATGCCCAACTACTTGACAAAAACTATTTTTAAATTCAATTAGAATTTGATTAAAGTATCTTTTCTACATTTACTTACGAGTATATCGACAGGAAATTAGGTTAAGTGCATGCAAACTAAGAAAAAAAGTCAGTTTTCACCAGAATTGTCTGGAGTGCTCTTGTTAATTGATTTTGATCTTTTTTTCGTCCATAGATGGGTAAAGTCGATTGTCAAATGTGTAGATACAGATATAGATTAGATTCGTTATATGACAGGTAACCAGGGGTAGTGTGCGGCAGTAAAACTTCCGGTGGCGCACTAAGTGGTCGTAAATAGTTATAGGAAGAGACACCTGCTTGTCGAGACAAATCAAAGCAACAATTACTGCTGATCTATACTTAATCTTCTGCTTCTTCCTCCTATTTCAGCGAAGTTATGATCTGAACTCAAAGGATCATCATACTCCCACTTCACCACTGATCCGGCAACGGGATTTGCCTGTTTGACTTCAGAAAATATCGGCAGGCCTACCAAATTGGGTCACTTCATGGCAATACCAGCTGAGTCGGTTGTGATCTATTCTACTTGAGATGGTTTCTTTGACGTAAAGGCTTCCACGGATTTTCGAATTTCTTATTGGATCCGACTTTGTCACTCCTCCTGTCACCCGAAGCATCTTCATCTCAGCTGCTTTTAATTTGGTCGGTTGGTTGGCTAAGATCGGCCCTCGATGAGGATGCACTTAGACCAGAAATAGGTCCATTGTACTGCCAATATGTTGGGTGGGTGGATCACCTTCTTACTCTAGGAACCATTTGCTTTGTTGTACGAAGGAGTTGATTTTAGCCATGCAGGCGTTACCGAGATCATGTCTTCTTCTCCTTCCTTTCATCAGCGAGGTTATGGTCCGAAAACAAGGGATCGCAACCCTCCCACTTTATCGCATTTCTACTGATCGCCTGTGGGATTCGCGTTACCGAGATCATGTAGATCACTGAAAGAGTATTCATCCAGGGTGGCCTTCCTAATGTTGGCGAGCGCAGAACAAGCGCATAGGAGGTGATTGAAGGTCTCTTCTTCCTCTTCATCCCTACAACTCCTGCAGAAGTCATTATAGGGGATGCCTAGTCTTAGACATGTTTTCCTATGACGCAGTGTCCGGTGAAAACGTTTGTTATTTTGAAGAGGGTTCCTCTGTTGTGTTTCAGAAGTCCGAAGGACATATTACAGATATGTTGGCCAAAGCTGTCTGGCGGTATTGCATTAGCCTAGATGTTACCATCGGTAGTTGGACGCTTTTTCCACGTCGGTCTGGATAAACTACTTAACATAAGACGTTAGCGCTTCGATATCGGTAATGTCTATGCTATTTGTACCAGAGAAGCCTTGCTGAGCCAGCTCGTTAGCTGCACAATCCCCGGTATGTCACTTACTAACTTATTTAGGTGGCGCTACAGTTCGGGGTGAACCTGGGCCTCAACCAACAAGCTTCTCCATTGAGCTCGGTCTTTAGCTAATTGCCTCCAGTTGCGCACTCCAAGTTGGTCGAGGTCCCCTTGAACTTGTGCTCGCCACCTTCGGCGATGATTCCCTCTACTGCGTCGTCCCTCTGGATTAAATTCGAAGACTCTGCGGGCCGGAGCGTTGGTGTCCATTCGCTCTACATGTCCTAGCCATCTCAGACGTCCAATACGCAGTTTTTTTGCTAGGTCGTTGTCTCTGTACAGCTCGTATAGTTTGTGATTGAATCTTTTCCTCCAAAACCCGTCAACGCAAACGGGACCGAAAATATTATGAAGAATTTTTCCCTCGAAGCGACCAAGGATATCTTCATCCTCTTTTAATAAAGTCCATATTTCAGCGCCGTAAAGCAGGACTGGGATGATCAGGGTCTTACACAGATTCTCCTTAGTTGTTTGAGATAGGGCTTTACTGTTGAATTGCGTAATAAGCCCAAAAACCAGTGATTGCCAAGCGTTATTCTTCGCTTGATTTCTGCGCTGATGTTGTTCTCAGAGTTTATAGTAGAGCCAAGGTAGACAAAGTCCCTTACTACCTCGAAGTTCTAGCTGCCCACTGTGACGTTTTGTCCAATTCGTCGGTATTGGCTTTCCGTTCTTGTTGATAACATATACTTGGTTTTGCCCTCGTTTATCGCTAAACCCATTTTGGCCGCTTCCGCCTCAATGCTTGCAAACGCACCGGTGACAGCCCGCTAAGTTCTTCCGATAATGTCTATATCGTCGGCGTATGCAAGCAGTTGTACAGACTTGTAATATAATGTGCCTCCGGTGTTGGCTTGTGAGTTCGGCACAATCCGTTGAAGTACAATATTAAAGAAGTCACATGACAGCGCGTCACCTTGTCTAAAAGTATTTTTGACATCAAAGGTCTCGGTGAGGTCATTACCGATGGAGCAGCGAGCATTCTCCATCGTCAGCCTGCACAGACGGACAAGTTTGGCAGGGATGTCAAAACTAGACATGGCTCTATAAAGCTCTTCTCTATAGATGCTGTCATAGGCGGCCTTGAAATCGATAAAGAGGTGGTGAGTATCGATTTAGAATTCTTGGGTTTCCTCCAGGATCTGCCGAAGTGTGAAGATTTGATCGATGGTGGACTTTCCTGGCCTGAAACCGCACTGATAGGGTCCAATCAGGCTGTTCATAAAAGGTTTCACGCGTTCACACAATATCGCAGAAAAGATCTTGTATGCGATGTTGAGGAGACTGATGCCTCTGTAATTGGCGCAGTTGAGGGGGTCTCCTTTCTTGTGGATCGGGCAAACGATGCTGAGGTTCCATTCATCAGGCATACACTCGTCTGACCAAATCTTCAAATCTTAGAGATGAGTTGGTGTATGCACTCTACCAATTCATCCCCAGCTGCCTTGAAAAGTTCGGCCAGTAAGCCGTCAGGTCCAGCTGCCTTGTTGGATTTTAGCTTGGATATTGCTATCCTCATTTCGTTTTGGTCAGGTGGACGGAAATTTTGACTATCATCGTCCATGTTGAATGGTTCATTCTGCCTTAAAAAGCGGGATGTTGGTCTTCGTCGCCGTTATACAGTCTGCAGAAGTAGTTTTTCCATATTCTCAGCACCGACTGTGATTCTACTACGAGGTTTCCATTTTCATCTCTACAGGTTTCTGTACGGGTCTTGCCTCTCTGACACGATCTTTTTACCTTTTGGTGAAACTTCCGTGCATTGTTCCTGGAGTATAAACTCTCGATATTCTCAAACGCGCGCTTTTCATGCTCTTTCTTCTTCTTTTGGAGAAGCCGATGTACTTCCCGTCTCTTTTGCTCGTAGAGCTCACGAGCAACTCTCGTCTTCCTTTGCAACGCCGCTTTGTATGCCTCTTGTTTTGCTGCATGCACTCGCCGGCATTCTTCGTCAAACCAAGGGTTTCGCGATGGTGGGCGAGCGAGACCCAGCACATCAGTCGCGGCGTTTCTGATGGCATGTTGGCAGCGTTGCCACTGGTCTTCGGTACTTGATGCTGGTGGCAAAGGGGTGATTGAGAGATTTCGGCATACGCGTTCAGCGAAGACTCTGGCGGTCTCTTGCGATTGTAGCTTTTCGACGTTAAATTTTCTCACAGTAATTCTTCCTTGTTACTCAGATTGGGATATCCGCATTCGTACCTTGGCTACAACAAGGTAATGATCCGACTCTATGTTGGCCGCTCGGAAGGTCCGAACATCCAGAATACTGGAGGCATGCCTTGCGTCGATCGCAATATGATCAATTTGGTTGATCGTTATATGATCATTGGACCGCCATGTCTGCTTATGAATATCGAGATGAGGAAACCATGTGCTTGCTATGGTGACATTTCGCTCCACTGCGAAATCAATTAGCCTTAGTCCGTTATCAGACGTGGTGTCATGTAGGGTATGCTTACCGACTGCCCTACCAAAGACGTCCTCCTTTCCTATTTTGGCGTTAAAATCGCCCAATACGATGTTAACGTCGTATTTAGGACATTGCTCATATGTCTTGTCGAGGAGCTCGTAGAAACACTCTTTGGTGGCAGGGTCCTTTTCTTCCGTGGGAGCATGAACACATATTAGGCTTATGTTAGCGAATTTAGCCTTGATCCGGATAGTCATAATACGCTCGCTTACGTGTCGGAAGCTTAAGACTTCTTGCCTAAGTCTGCCGCGTATGACAAATCCACATCCGAATAAGCATTGCCTGTTGCCTGTTGCCTTTGTAGCAATCACCGTAGTAGATGTCACAGTTTTTTATCTTCTTTTTGCCCGGCCCATCCCATCGCAATTCCTGGATGGCGGTAATATCTGCTTTATAGCAGTCTAGGGCCTCTGTTAATTGTTCGGCTGCACGTGGTCTATAAAGGGACAGAACATTCCACGTACAGATCTGAAGGTCGTTGTCCTTATTTCGTTTGCTGGGTTCGTCATTAGTTGAGTCATCCTTATCCCAGGCTTTTGGTTGTTTCGGAAGCATTCGTTTTTTATGTGGTAGGGAAGTTACCTCGAAGGCACAACCCCCAAGCTGGAGGGCCAGTTCCTTAAATATTCCCCTAGGACGAGGGGCCGGGTATACCGGTGCCAGTAGTCCACTACGGGAGTATGAGCGCTGCCGTTGGCCCATTAAGGGGCTCCTCCGCCACCATCTCTATTCCAATGTCCTGACCCACATTGGAAATTCCTCACCGACCTGTGATCCGAATACGTTGAAGCACCTCGCGCAAGGTATTCACTAATTTCAACCTAACTGTAACTATAGGCGCCACCGTTGACTCCGTCTAGGGAATTCGTCCGCTGTCGCCTGGAACAGGAAGAAGTGCTCCAGTGAGAAAACACTTTCCCCCCCCAAACGGGGTTGGTTACCCATTTCTTGGATTAAGGTACTAGGCACCCGGCTGTCACCGTGTGGAGGTTGAGAGTAGGAGTTGGTAGGCCTCAGCTGAGTCAAAACGCTTGTGTTTTCATATGATCTAATGCACTACCGTTTGACCAGCCTGCAATATCCATTCCCTCCTATTCCCAGCTTGCTTAGACGCTCCTGTCAAAATGCGAAGTCGATTCCTAATTCTTACGCAGGTTCTGCTTCTTTTGTATTATAGTAGTGATTCCCTGGAATTTTTTTCGCTTTTGATTCTTTTAATCGGAGGAATGGCTAACACATTTGCTCTCATCTTTTCTCAGTTCTTCTCGTATTTTATGTGGTCCCACAAAAAGACTCCGGTGCAAGGAATAGGGTGTCTAAACCCTTTCTTGCTAGTTCATCAGTTGCTTCGTTTCCCTCGGCTCCTACATGTCCTGCTACCCAGTAGAGAGTTGCTTTATTATTCTGGCCCAGAACTTGGTGAGGTACTCCCATACCCGTCTGGACCTGATCTCATGCGAGTTCAGCGCCTTGATGACGGCTTGGCTATCTAACAGTATTGCGATGTCTTGCCCGCAATATATCCTGTCGAGGTTGAATTGAGCATATCTTTCGATTGCGTGAACCTCTGTTTCTTAGAGACTCTGAGAATCTGGTCTTAGCCCCAGCGCCTGTAGATTTTGTCGATCCATCCGTGTACCAGTTGATTGTGACCCAACGTCTATTTCGATTCTAGAGGATTCTATCATGCTACTATAATTCTCACAGGAGAAGATCTAGGATTTGAAACAAGTCCTTTTTCTGTTTCTAAAGAGTTTTGGTTACTACCTATAGATAAGGGCATGACAGTTGATGTAAGCAAAAGGAAGGACGGTGATCCTGATTGACTGCAATAAGAATTTAAGAAACTAAAACTATTGCGTCTATTCTGTCTGATAAAAAACATAACACCTTCAAAAGGGTATGTTGCTCTTGTATAGGAATTCCATCCTCGAATCATTATCTAAGCACTCGACTTGTCCCGGAAACGTTTTAAAATTCATGGCTCCAATTTATGAATGATAATCTCTACCCGATTTGAAAGCGCCAGACTGAAAGGAACAACTAAATTCTCCATCAATGTCGCTGACATGTATCAAGTTACCAAAACATTTATCATTTCATGCAAGGCAATCAGCCCAAAAAGAAAATACCTCGGGAATTTAATGTGTCCATCTTATCACCTTCAATCAATCACCCCCGGGTAAATCTACATTACAGTGATTTGTTCTCCCTTCCAAGTCGAACCAACCAACTCTCTCTCTAACCGATCGTGTGTCCCAGATAACAACCTGAGGAATTTTATCTTATCACTCACAATCCCACCAGAATGATTAAAAAAAAATAATAAAAAAAATTACAAACATATCTTATTGATTCATTGAGACATACATACATACGTATACGTTGTATTTCATTTCAGAAAAAACTACAAGAAACCTGCTACTTCAACGAGTCCATCGTACACGGTTATTTCGAATATCGGTCGGCTGTCGATCCAAATCGACGTGTCGGTTTCACGCATCGAGGTAAAGCAATTGGCCCCAAAAAGAATGTCACCGATGCCTGTTATTTCTTTACGAAAATTGAAGCCGATCAATTTTTCCATCAATATTCGGACGCCTTCAATCAACAGCAACAGCAACACCACCACCATCACCACACATCATCCTCATCATTATCATCCACATCCCCCCAGAGACTGCCATCTGGTAAGTCGGTGGCGGGCAAACTTGCATCATCCTCATCATCATTGTCACCGTCGAAAGCTAGCAGCCTAGTCGGTGGTGAAGGAGCTGCAGGAGTCGCCGCTGAGGGACAACAACGCAGTAGGAAGCGCGGCGGACAAGCAGGAAAAGAATCAGCAGGAGGAGGAGGAGGAGGAGCACGAGCTGTCCGCAATCGTGGCAGTGCCACCGTCAATCGACAACCAAACGGCCATAATAGCAATCTAAGTAATAGCAGTACCAGTAATAGTCGTAGAGGAAATAATAATTTAAGTAGCACTAATATAAATCATAGAAATCATCATAACCACAACAACAGCCACAACAACAATGTACAGCAACAGCCAGCCACACAGTTACACAACATACATCAGCATTCACAATCGGAATCGCACCATCAAGTACGTCATCATCATAACGATCCTTATAACGTTGCTCGGCGTCAATGTCAGCACGGGCACAAAAGGCGAGGGTTATGCAATCATCAGCAGCAACAACAGCAGCAATCAGCAACGAAATCCATGCAACGAATGACGTCGTCTTCGTCATCTGAAGTGTCATCATTGCCTGCGGCGGTGTCGTCACCGATGTCACCGGTGTTATCGTCAATATCCTCGCTGTCACTATCGATGGCTGGTTCCTCACCAATTGGGGCTTCAGTACTGCCGCCACCAACGTTGGCAAGCAGCGATGATGTTGTCTCTATGATGCCGCCTGGGCGTCGAAAGGGAAGACGAAGAAAAAATGGCAGCAAACATCGTCAACAGTTGTTGAATGCCAACAAGGATCCAAAACATAGACGTGCCTCGAAACAGCAAAAGTTGCTGTTCAGCAGCTCAACGACATCGAGCACCGAATCATCATCATCATCTGCATCACCCACATTGTCATCGCTGTCGGCGTCACTGACAACGGTTGTTGAAGAAATGGTGTCGCTGTCATCAAAGTCATCTGCTGATGTGCCGTCATCATCAACGGTCACGAGTGATCCAACATCAACGTCATTTTATGATGAGACGCTGTCATCATCATCATTATCAACATCAGTCGATCAATCATTACCTTCAACCCAATTCGAATCATCCTCCATAGATCCGTGGTCTACCACTTCACTAGATGATGCATTAGCATCCTCATCGTCATCATCATCATCGTCAACATTTGATGAACTATCACCAACACCACAACTGATGGATGATCTGATGATGGTGATGGAGTCAATTGGCAATGACAGAACTGATAGTGGCACTTCTACCTCGACCGATGACAACACAAGTAGCAGTAGTAGTTTTAGTACTGATTCCAGTGACAGCAGTAGCAGTAGTAGCAGTAGCAGTGAAGTTACTAGTGACAGTAGCAGTAGTAGTACAGTCGATAGTGTGGTTAGCTACCACAACTATAACAGCAACAACAGCTTCAACAACGATGAATACTCGAACGACGATGCAAGTGCAATGCCTGTCTTGCCAAACAATTTGGATAATAGTATGACTGAATACCTATATAGTACTAGTAGTAGTAATAGGCATAGAAATATAAACAATAGTAATTTTAAAAAGTATTACCACAACGCCGGCAGCGGCGTCAACATTGGCAGTGAAAAACTAAATCGCAGCAAAAAGCTACCAACTGTCAGCATTTACGCTGGCAATACTGTTACATCAACAGTACCAACAACAACAACAAATCATAGAAATAATACCATTAGTAGTTATTTAAACAATAGTAGTAGAAATACAAATAGTACTAGTAGTAACATTAATAGCAGATTACCCCCAATCGAACGAACAACAACACCAACAACTACTACTAGCATCAGCAGCACCAGCAACAATTTTAATGAAAATGTTACTAATAGTAATAATTATAATAATAATCAGCATAGCAGTTACTATAGCACTAGCAGCACCAAAATCAATAAAAACTTACACAATAGCAATTTGTTGGATAGCGAAACGAAAAAGTATTATAATAAAAAATCTTCTACTACAACAACATCTACTACTACTATTCTGACTACAACTAGCGCAACTGTTCCAACACCAATAGTACCAAATAAAACAACATTAATGGCAACACCATCATCATCATCAACATCACGAAAGGCAGCCATCGCTAGCGGTAATTCAAAACCAAAAAATATGATAAACAATTTTTATGCTGGCGAAATTGTTGAAAGTACTTACGATGCAATGGCCGATGATGAATTCATTTCCGGTGAACGACTAACAGGTACACCAGGTTCCGGTCGCAAACTTGTCGCCGTTGGCTATCTACCAACAACAGCATCATTCTCATCATTGCCAGAATCGATTAAAGTAGCTAAAATCAAAATCACTGAAGATCGTAAAAAAGAAAGAAAACGAAGAAAATTGCATATAGGATCTTAAATTTAAATTTATATAAAACAAATTATTGTGCGCATACTTACATAAAAAAAAAATATTTAACAGAAACAAGTCCTTGTGAAGAGACTAACAATTTGTAGCGTAACTGCTGTTTTAGTGGAAAGTGTTGGCTGGCAGATGCGGTTTTTTCTTTCTTTGCTTACTTACGTGGGTGACGCTGCAGTTCGGGGTAAGTCTGAGTCTCAACCAACAATCCTTTCCATTTAGCTCGGTCTTTAACTAATTGCCACCAGTTGCGTACTCCAAGTTGGTCGAGGTCCCCTTGAACTGTGCACGCCACCTACGGCGAGGAGGTCCTCTACTGCGCTTTCCATTCGGGTAAGCTTCGATTTTTCTTTTCCTTATAACTAAAAAATTCGAGAGTTCTAGTGGTACCACTTATTTGGAATCTTTTACTGAAAATTTCGAGCAATTCTGAATAAAAAAAACAAACATTTAGGCGCAACCTCTTCTTCTTCTTCTTCTTATGTCTTGTATCCCTTGTGGGTCCTAGGCCTCTACTACGCATACGCGCCATCGTGTACGATTTCTGGCAATGTGTCTGAGTTCTCCCCAACTTTTCCCAACTGCCGTGCCTCCTACTCGACTGTTCTGCGCCATGTTCTCCTCGGACCGCCAGGTCTTCTGCCATCCTGAGTTAAAGGATTCCATTGCATAGCATGGCTCGCTATATAATTATCACCCTTTCGCTGAGTGTGACCTGCCACTTCTGTCGTTGGATGGTTGTGCCTATTGGTTCCTGACCCGTTCTCTCGTAAAGGTCTTCGTTAGAGATACGATTGGGCCAGAAAATCCTTAAGATATTGCGCAGGCACCTATTAACAAACGTTTGCAGCTTTCTGGTGATAGTAGTGGTCACTCTCCACGTGCTGCATCCATATAACAGCACGGATTCAGCATTGGAGCGGAACAGTCTTATTTTGGTGCTCAAACTGATTGCATTGCTTCGCCATATTTTGGACAACATCCCGAACACGGACTTTGCTTTGGCGATCCTGTTGGCTATATCCAGTTCGATTCCACCAGCGGTCGATACAATACTCCCAAGATACTGGAAATCATCTACTCTCACTACCGGTTGTCCAGCAATGCATATTTGAGCCGATGAGTTTGTTCCAAGGCTGATAATTTTAGAGTTTGCCGTATTAATTTTCAGCCCGACGACGCCTGCCTCCCTCTCCACATCTGCTGTCATTTGGTGGAGGTCCATAATTCTGTGGGAGGGTAAGCATACATCGTCAACGTAGTCAAGATGTTTCAGTTGGGATGTAAGAGTCCATCGAATTCCTCCGTTTCCCGTTTACAAATCTACACGAAGCTCATCGCTAATCACCAATAGGAATAATATTGGTGAAAGGATACAGCCTTGTCTTACCCCACCTTCGATCTTAAATTCCTCAGACAACCTTCCCCTGTGCAGGACGTGACATTTCGAGCCTTCATATGTAGCTTTGATAATAGCAATTAGTTTATCGGGAATGCCTCTCCTGCGTAAGACACGCCAAATAAACTCCCTGTTGACGCTATCGAACGCTTTCTCAAAATCGATGAACAGCAGGTGCAGTGGCGATCGATATTCAACACACTGTTCGATGATAATCCGCAGGGTGTTGATGTGGTCGGCACAGGAGGATCCAGAGCGGAAACCTGCTTGTTCGGCATCGAGTATGTCTTCGCGATGTTGTTTAATTCGCTCCAGGGTGATTTTAGTTATTATCTTAGCTACAGCAGGCAGCACGCAGATACCCCTCCAGTTTCCGCACTCCATTAAATTTCCTTTCTTAAGAAGCTTGACGATCATTCCCTTTTTCCACTCGTTAGGAAAGCTCTCATCTTCCCAAGCTCTCTCTATAAGTGGAAGCAGAAGCTCAGCCGATGTTGTGGGCGCTGCTCGAAAGAGCTCTGCTGGAATACCGTCAAGTCCTATCGCCTTGTTGGTTTTGAGTGCCTTGATCGCGGTAATGATCTCATCTTTACTGGGAGTCGTGGTGCGTATTCGGGAACTTCTCACCTCGGGCATCTCAGTCTGATTTGGGAGCATATCGCTAGCGAATGCATGGTTCAAAACCGTAGCAAAATGCTCTTTCCATCTCTGCTCCGAAATGAGCAAGGAGCCGTCTAGCTTTTTTCACTGGGTGTTGGCTGGAGCTGCAACCACCTGTCAGCTCTTTCGTGGTTCTGTAGACGGTCCTGCTGTCGCACCTCCGTGCTGCTTCTTCTACTTCTGTAGCCAGCGCGTTGATGTAGTTGCGCTTGTCACGTCGCACGCTACGCTGAACTTCTCTCATCTTCATGCGATATAGGGACTCTAGCTCGCTTCTCCCTGCTGCTGGGGTAGCTGCAACGCGAGCTTTCAGCTGTTTTCGTTCGTCAATCCGTCTCCAGGTATCCTCGGAAAGCCACGCCCTATATCTTCCCTGCGATCGACCGACAATTCTTTCAGCACCAGATGTAAAAAACATTTTTCACAGCACACCAATGGTCTTGGATGGTTGCCGGCATTGAGCTGCTGATTGCTTCCACACCTTGCGAAAAGTTCTCCCTTAATTGTTGGCGCACTGAGGGATCACTTAGTCTATCGACGTTGAACCTGGGTATTCTTGTGTTATCCTGGGATCTTCGAACTGCAGCAGTACGTAGTTGGAGAGTAGCTATCATAATATGGTGATCACGCACTATCCCCACATCTGCCCCTCGCCTGTTTCGGACGTCCAGGAGGCTACTTGTAAAGCGGCGGCTAATAGCAAAATGGTCAATTTGGTTGGAGGTTGCTTGCCTGTCATTGGAAACCCAGCTGACTTTGTGGCAGGTCTTGTGCTCAAACATGGCTCTGATACAGACCATGTAGTTCGGCATTGTACCTTGTCCTCCACTCACCGTCTATGCAGATAGGACCAAAGATCGCTCGAAGAACTTTTCTCTCAAAATAACCAAGGGCATCCACATCCAGCCCATGCCTCTGCACCATACAACATGACTGGGATGATTAGAGTCTTACAAAGAGTTACCTTAGTAGTTCGAGATAGGGCTTTGCTACTCAATTGCCGTTTTAGCCCAAAGAAACAACGATTGGCAAGAGTAATTCTTCGTGTGATCTCCCTACTGATGTCATTTGCGGAGTTCACCATAGAGCCTAGGTAGACAAAATCCTTTACTACCTCAAAATTGTATCTGTCTATTATGGTGTTCTGTCCAAGACGTCGACTGCCCACTGAGTTCTTCCGATTATGTCAATGTCATCGGCATAAGCGAGTAGTTGTACAGACTTGTAAAAGATTGTACCTTCGGTGTTGGCTTGTGAGTTTCGTACAATTCTTTCAAGTAGTATGTTAAAGAGATCGCATGGTAGCGCGTCACCTTGCCTAAGACCTCTCCTGACATCGAATGGTTCGGTGATGTTCTTACCGACTTTGGTGGAGCAGCGAGGGTTCTCCATCGTCATTCTGCACAAACGGACGAGCTTGGCAGGGATGCCGAGACTAAACATGGCTATGTACTACAGCTCATCTCTATACACGCATCATAGGCAACTTTGAAATCGATGAAGAGGTGGTGCGTATCGATTTTATATTCATGGGTTTTTTCCAAGATCTGCCGTAGTGTGAATATTTGGTCAATGGTGGACTGTCCCGGCCTGAAACCGCACTGATAAGGACCTATCAGGTTGTTGACGATCGGTTTTAGGTGTTCACATAATACGGCAAAGAGGATGTTGTCATAGGCGGCCTTGAAATCGATGAAGAGATGGTGAGTAGCGATTTGGACTTCTTGGGTTTTCTCCAGGGTCTGCCGTAGTGTGAAGATATGATTGATGGTGGACTTTCCTGGCCTGAAACCGCACTGATAGGGGCCAATCAATCAATCAATATCGCAGAAAAGATCTTGTATGCGATGTTGAGGAGACTGATGTCTCTATAATTGGCGCAGTTGCAGGGGTCTCCTTTCTTGTGGATCTGCGAAACGATGCTGAGGTTCCATTCATCAGGCATTCAGTCGTCTGACCAAATCTTAGAGATGAGTTGGTGTATGTATTTTACCAACGTTAATCGATAGGCGGTCGCCAGTACGCTAGTCAGAGACTACGAGGAGTGCATCTTACATGAGCTGACACACATTGTCTTCATGTTTGCCCTTAATAATGATCACAAGATCTATTAAGTGTATTCAGCAAGTCATCCACCACGAGAGACCATAAGAGAGGCGAGAGGACGCCACATTGCGGGCAGCCTTTGGCTGCGGAGACCGTCTCAGAGACTTCTCCTGACGAAGATGTTATTATGCGGCTATCGAGTATAGTCCTAACCCATCTGGTAGTAGGTTGGTCGATTCCGCTATGTTTCACGACAAGGGGGTTAGTGCTGCATTTTATTTTTAGAGCAATCCACCAAACAAGGATGCCATAACACAAGAACTCACGCAGCTTACAATATGTTACATTTACCAATACATATCTGAGAAGGCACAGTAGAATATCTAGCAATTGTGCACTTTTCAGGCCTGAAACCCCACTGGTAAGGACCTATCAGGTTAGTGAGGATCGACAAAAGACAAGATCTTATAAGCGATGTTGAGAAAACCTATTTATACCTCTGTAGTTGGCGCAGTTCAGAGGGTCTCTCTTTTTCAGGATCGGGCAAACGATCTGCACTAATCGGAACAACATTTTAGACGATTCGTTGAAATTGCTTGTCCCATCATGAGTAAGGCTCAAATACACTTTTAAGCCCCTACTCAACCTTCATGGTTCTTCTCTGGCCACCCTGCGCTAAGACTATCCTGGACGCCACTCTTGTTTCATCTTAGTTTGGTACTTTCGTTCATAAAATTTTAAAAACCTTTCTGTTCTGAAGGAATCTAGTCCCTTAAAGATATACTTTCTGTCCTCTGCCTTACGCCATCTTGCCGAACAACCCACTCAGAAGCACTACATTAAATATATAAAATATTCTCCACAATATTACTCCCCCCCGCCCACAGCCTAAATAGACAAAGCCATTAATGACAATAACAAAAACGTGTTATGTAGTGTATATTATATAAAGAAAACAAAATCATTGCGAATTAATTTATTATAAACATTAAAACACACTTTATAAAGAAAAACTATATTCCAAACAAAACTTGTAACATAAAGAGCAAAACTTTAAATTTAAAACTTATAAGCAACAAATAAATAAATAAGAAAAGCTTAAAAATAATATTTAACAAAACAAAACTCCATTATGATGTAGGTATGTGTATTTCAATTGACAAATGAACAAAATAAAAATATTTTTACCTGTCAGTATATTTATTAAACAAAATAAATAAATAAACGAATTTCGAAATAGCCGATTTATAAACTAAAAACAAAAAAAACTATACAAATATATATATGGTACTTATAAACAATTTGAAACCAATATCCGTTTATAATGTTAAAGCTAAACAAAAAAAGAAATACGTTTCATCGCGGAAGGTATTGGAAAAGAAAAAGTCAAGAAACTTAAAAGTTTATATAATAAAATCATATAAAGGGCGACGCAAAATTCACGCACGAAGTAATTTTGATAGAAAATTTTGAATTGTAAATGTTTTATTGATTCAAAGAGTACACAGTTTAGGGTTATGTATGGAATAGCATATCGGGTAAATGGCCTCCACGGCTTTGCTGGCACATATGCATTAGGTTAGGTTAGGTTAGATTGGCTGTCTGCACCACGATGCATTCTTTTGTCGAAATTTTCCGAAGACCGTTTTGCATAGATGTGGCTGAATTTCATTGACACAACGCTCAACATGTCATGCACATACAGGGTGGCCCAACTACGAGTTTCTTTTTAAAAATACAATAAAATGAACAAAATTGAATTTTTTCCATATATTCTGGATTTATTAGTAAGAGCAAACATTCCCATTAATTATGGAATACAATGTCGTTCAAGTGGCTGGCCTCGCAGTAGCGCATTCTACTTACTTACTTAGATGGCGCTACGGTCCGGGGTGGACCTGGGCCTCAACCAACAAACCTCTCCAGCTAGAACTAGTAGCGCATTCTATCACTCCAATTTTGCAAGACCTTGTTGATGGTTTCGGGCTGTAGCTCACGGATTGCTTGGATGATATTCGCCTTAAATGCTTGAATCGTTTCCGGATTGTTGGCATAACATCGGTCCTTCACGGTTCCCCACAAAAAAAAAGTCCAAAGGGGTCAAATCGCAGCTCCGAGGCGGCCAATTGACATCGCCAAGACGGCTGATAACACGATTTGGGAATTTGGTGCGCAAAAGACCGATTGTGGCATGGCGAGCCATCCTGCATGAACCAGAGGTCGTCCAAATCCATGTCTTCAATTTCAGTAAAAAAAAAAAAAAGTCGTTAACATGGCTCTGTAACGCCCACCGTTGACCGAAACGTTGTTCCCAGCCTCATTTTCGAAGAAAAATGGCCCAATGATGCCACCACTCCACAATACGCACCAAACTGTCACTCTCTGTGGATGCATTGGCTTCTCGACAATAACGTGCGGGTTTTCCGAGCCCCAGATGCGGCAATTTTGGTTGTTAACGTAGCCGCCGAGATGAAAATGTGCCTCGTCAGAAAAGATGATTTTTCGCCCAAAATCGTTGTCCAATTCAAGCTGCTCTAAGGCCCAAACTGCGAAGCGATAACGAAGCTGATGGTGGTGGGCTTTCAATTGCTGAATCAATTGGACCTTGTAAGCGAATAATCCCAGATCTTTGTGCAGAATTCTGCTCAGGCTAGTGCGTGAAATGTTGAGATGTTGAGATCGATGACGAGTTGATGTTCGTGAATTGAGTCTCACACTCTCGGCTACAGCAGCCACATTCTCGTCTATGCGCACCGTACGACGACGGTGACCATGAGTGTTGTCCACTAGCATACCAGTCTCACGAACTTTTTGCACAAACTTGCGTACAGCAGGCGCGGTGGGTGCTTCATTTCGGCCAAAACTTCTTTTCAAAATACGTACTGTTTGGGCTACACAGCACTCACTTTGGAAATAAGTTTTCAATATTTCCCAATGTTGTTCAAGCGTAACGCGACTCATTTCGTTCCGCGGAGGTATGATACTGACTTTCTGTCAAGATTTCGAGCGGGAAACAGCTGTCAGTGTCAAAATAACCTGTGATTTAAAAAGAAATCACTAGATGGCCCACCCGTTATATACGAGTATCTTGCAATTTAGGCACAAAAAAACTGGATTATCATGTCGCAATAGTGAGCACCATTGACTATCCAGCTGCATTTTCAATGAAGAATGATCCGATGATGCCTCCAGCCCGAAATCCGCACCAAACAATGACACGCTGTGGATGCATTTGTTTCTCAACAATTAGTCGTGGATTTTTTGAGCCCCAAATTCGACAATTTTTACCATCAAGATGAAAATTAGCCTCATCGCTGAAGATGATTTTGTTTAAAAAAATCAACATCCACTTGTTCTTCTTCTTCTTCCTTTTATCAGCGAGGTTACGATCCGAAAACAAGGGATCATAACCCTCCCACTTTACCGCATTTCTACTGATCCGCCTGTGGGGTTCGCCATCATCCACTTGTTGTTCTTCCATAATCCATTCAACGGACTCTCTTCACTGTGCGTGGTCAGTAGGCTTCAGTTCTTCAATCAATTGCACTTTGTATGGATGAAGATGCAAATCTTTCATAAGAATACGATGTAGAGAGCTTCTGGAAATGTCCAATTGTTGACCACAGTGGCGAATTGATGCTCCTGGACTCTCAACGACACTCTCATGAGCTGGTTCGATGTTTTATGTTGAAGAACGTCCAAAGCATCTAAGATCACTAATTGATCAAATCTCCCTGAATTTTTGAATTAATCTCTTCACAGTTGAATCACTATTTCATTTTTCATGCATTGCACACAAATGTGTGTTTGTCTCGTACGAAAAACGTGAAGAAGAAGAGGTGTTTAGTTTGTACGTAAACTGCAAACTGTAGCTGCCAAACCTAAGAATAAGATAGGTTGAAGTGGCTGCCAGCTGAGAATCGCCATCACACTTAGACCAATAATAGATCCATTCTGATACCACGCGAATCATAGGAGAAAATCTCTCTACCTACTCGCTAAAACCATTTTGAGCTTCTTAACAAGCGTAGGAAGCTCTTTATATCGATATATATCTGGTCGCCTAAGTCGTTGTAATAGGGGGCTCCTAAGTGAAGCTTCCTTCTATGGCTTCCTTCTGTCAAACCTTCATTATTTTTAAAATATTGCTCAACGATTGACATACGAGTACTATATATGGACTGCTAGTAGCCAACTTCGCGTTGGTTCCAACATTAGCGCTAGCTCTCTTGGTTTGGAGCGGAAAAGAATGGAAGCCCACACTTGTTTGAAATATTGTTGAATGCAGTTGGGTGTGCAAAGAAAGTGTTTTTCTCTTCTTGATAAGGGAATAAGAATCTTCTTCTTCCTTTTATCAGCGAGGCTATGATCCGAAAAGAACGGATCACAACCCTCCCACTTCACCGCATTTCTACTGATCCGCCTGTGGGGTTCGCCTTCTAAGACAGTGTTTGTGTTGCCATATTACATAAAAAATTGATACACACATACATACATACATACATTTTCAATGGCCCGCTAATCCTTCATGAGGGTCGCGGGGGTAGGATGCTCAGGTGGACTCTCCATCCTTCTCGATCCTCCGCCATTGACTGAAACTCATCAGGAGGAATCCCTAGACGGCTCCAGGAGAGATGTCGGACTTGGTCCAACTATCTATTTCTATTTCTCTCAAAATTGATCCAGCCTGACAAATTCTACAGGATAACTCGGCATTGCTATTCCCATCACTCGTGAATAAGACCCCGAGGTACTTAAACTTATCCACCTGCTTCAGTGGAACTCCACTAGCATGCAGAGTGCACTGAATGGGTTTTTTTTTGGAAACGACCATTACTTCTGACTTGTTCACGTGGATCTTCATTCCAGCATCATCACAAACGTAATGAATATGCGAACAGTGTGCAATTTATGGTGCAATAAAATGCATATATAACGATTTTTTTGTTCAAATTTTGTTGGTTCCATCTATCGGTAATTATTTGAACTAGCACATTGTCGAAGTAACATCTGCTGCAAATAATGTCTGAACAATTTGAATTTCAATCGTTTTACTTAGCAAATCCACATAAATCCAAGGGGTGTCTCTACTAGAGATGGGCTAAGTCGTGAATTTGCATTTGCAGTTATAACTGTGAATGCGATTTCTTATTCACTGTGAATGTAAACTGCTAATGCACATTCGTAATGGAGTCATATATGTAGGTACACCGGCTATTTTGTCTAAGTCAGGCAAAATTAAATTTTCTTCCATAAGCGAATTTTTATTTTATGGTGCAAGTGCCCCAAATCATTTTACAACTCGTAAATGCCTATATTTATACACACGTATGTATGTGTACATACATATAATATGTATAACTTTTCATACAAAAACTTACTCGCACATCTGGCTCCGATGAACTTGCTGAAACTAAAGACGCAGTAAGATGCTTAATTTCAATGCGCTTTTTAAATTCGTTGTACTGGTAGTGGAGCTCCTACTAGGAAGTCGCATTCACAAGGCA
Source organism: Brachypalpus laphriformis (assembly GCA_945910035.1). Classification (NCBI taxonomy): domain Eukaryota; kingdom Metazoa; phylum Arthropoda; class Insecta; order Diptera; family Syrphidae; genus Brachypalpus; species Brachypalpus laphriformis. The sequence continues at coordinate 13,548,402 of OX246755.1, forward strand.
ATAGCACCAATAGCAACTTAGCAAGTATAATCCATTTGCTGCTATATACCAATCAACCAAACTTACAAACTAGCTCCGACTGCGATAACAGCAACAGCAACAATAGCAACTTAGCAGTATAACCCCTATGCTGCTATATAGCAATCAACCAAACTTACGAACCAGCTCCGACTGCGAAAGCAACTTAGCAAGTATAACCCATTTGCTGCTATATACCTATCAACCAAACTTACAAACTAGCTCCGACTGCGATAACAGCAATAGCAGCAATAGCAACTTAGCAAGTATAACCCCTATGCTGCTATATACCAACCAACCAAACTTTCCAACCAGCTGCGACTGTGATATGCAACCTTATGAGTTGGTTTGGTGCTTGTTGGCGTATCATAAAAAGCTTCGCACACTCAATGGCACATGTTCGAAAAGAAAATTGGATAGAGACGTAGATAACGTACAAAAAGGGTACTTTAGTTTTATAATTTTGTTCTACTTCTTCTTCTTCACGTTTTTCGTATGAGACAAGCACACATTTGTGTGTAGTGCATGAAAAATGAAATTATGGCTCGTGAATAGAAGCCAAACAAATTATCATTAGCAATAGCAGTTTATTTATAAGTTGTTAACAGGTTGCGAATGCGAATTTTCATTAGCAGTGAATGATTAGCAGGTTGCGATTTTTTGCTCATCTCTAGTCTCTATCATTCTATGGAGAAATTCAAGATGGTTGGCATTTTGTCTCCACATTTTTCCGCTTCGAACCAAGAGAGCAAGTTGGCGTCATTTTTTAGGCAGAGATTGTATGGAACTGACATTTCACTAGCAGTCCATATATAGTATGTCAATGTCTCTCCCATTCTATGGAGAAATTCAAGATGGTTGTGATTTTGTTTCCACATTTTCCCGCTTCGAACCAATAGGACTAGTTATGTTGGCGTAATTTTTTGGCCAGTGATTGTATGGAACTGACATTTCACTAGCAGTCAATATATAGTATGTCAGGGTCTCTACCATTCTATGGAGAAATTCAAGATGGTTGTGATTTTGTTTCCACATTTTCCCGCTTCGAACCAAGAGGACTAGTTATGTTGGCGTAATTTTTTGGGCAGTGATTGTATGGAACTGACATTTCGCTAGCAGTCCATATATAGTACGTCGTGTACCACTCCATTTGTAATAACCCTGAACTGTCAGCTGTCATGCTTTCTTTTTCTTTTTTTCATTGGCAACACTTTACAACACAAATGGCGCGAAATTCAAATCTTGCGTGAATTCTGGGACACCTTTTATAATTTCTATTTTAGAAATAATCCAGCGAATATTTTGGAATTAAAAATAAATAATCAAAACAAAACACGCGTTCAAACGAATTAATACAAAATTTTCTATTCAACTGTTTCTCGAATATTTATATATAAAAAACAAAATTAAAATGAAATAAATTATATATAGCTAAATGCGAAAAGCAAACCGCTTGTTTCAGTTTTTCGTTTTCCAGATTGTGTCGGTATTTAAAAAAAAAAAAAAACTTAATAATGAAACAAACAACCAATGTCAACTGTAAAAAATAAATAAAACTAATAAGCACTACAATAAAACAAAAAGATATATATATATATATATAAATATATGTAGTATATAATATTAAATAATTTTTAATGAATGTAAGCAATGCAACTAACTTATTTTTTATTTTTAATTATTATTATTATACATATAACAATTATAAACACTGTTCAATGTTGAAAGAAAAATATTCAATTAAATATAAATAAAATGACAAAAAACTGCTAAAAATTATATTAATTCTTAATTTTCTTTTTTTTGTTTTTTATTTTCAGAAAGATTTGAAATGAGGGGTCTTCCAACAAGAGGTGTCATTTTAAATGAATAGAAAAACGCGAACATTTGTATGACAAGTGGTGGTGTTTTTATTTTAAACTAAAGTACAAGCTCTGAGGTTAGTAATGAGATACAATATCTGTCAAATGTCTGTCACTGGTCTACCTACAAATAGTCATGCTTTTGATGAAATTTTTCATCACATTTTCGCGTAATAGCGGCTGGATTTCGCAAATAACAGCTCTGATCCTATTTTCTGTTTCGGCGAGGTTATGATCCGAAAACAAGGGATCATAACCCTCACACTTTACTGCATTTCTACTGATCCGCCAACTCTGATATTTTCTTTTAATGCATGAATCGTTGGTGGACCATTCGCGTAGATTCCGTCTTTAACATACCCCCAAAGGAAAAAGTTTAATGATGTTAAGTCCGCACGGTCTCGAGGCCAATTGAAGTCTCCATTTCGAGAAACCTAACGTCCAGGGAATTTATCACACAATATAGCCATTGCTTCACCAGCTGTATAGTATGTGGCGCCGCCGTCCTGCTGAAAACAAACGTTGTCCACGTCAATAGCATCAATTTCAGACAAAAAAAATTTGTCAATATCTTTCGGTAACACAATCCATCCACTGAAACGGTCGCACGAGCATCATTTTCGAAAAAATTATGGCCCAATGACACCGCCGTGGACGCCGTGGCGTAAGTGGTTAGTGTGTGCAAGTAATACTCTACTGGATACCCGGGCATGTCGGGATAAAAGGTAATGAAGCAGCAGACTCCTTGACTCCCAGTGGGCGCCGTAGCGTAAGTAGTAAGTGTGTCGGACCACTGCGCGTGAGGTTCCAAGTTCGAATCCCAGAAAACACCAAAAAGTTTTTTCACGGTCCCACCTCTCGCGAGCGTCTGACAAACATCCGAGAGTATTGTTGTCACGAAAAAGCTTCTCAAATCGCCGTTCAGATTCGGCAATAAACTGTAGATCCCTTCCATTCGTGTGAAAAATATGACGCACACAACATGAGTGGTTGCGAGAAGCTAGGCCCTGGCACTTTAAAGAGCTGTTGCACCAAATATTTGTATTTTGAATGACACCGCCAACCCAAAAACCACACCAAACTGACACTCATTGTGGATGGAGAGATTGTTCGACTATTTCTCTTGGATTTTCAGAGCCCCAGATGCAATAGTTTTGTTTGTCTACGTTCCCAGACAAATGGAAATGATCCTCATTACTCAGAATAATTTTGTGTAAAAAATAAGGATCCTATTCATTCATTTCCAACACCCAATCAGAGAAAGTTGTGCGTGGTCTCCTGGCTTCAGTTCCCTTGTCCACTAGACCTAATAAGCATGAAGGCCAAGATTATGCAAAATGTGGTGCAAAGTGGTTGCAGATAGGCCCAATTAGAAACCATTCCTCACATTCTTTTGTACGTGTCCAGTTCTCTTCCCTAGAAGAAAGCTTCACCTAGAAGCTTTTTATTTTAACGATTTAGGCGATCTGATAGATTTAGACATCAGGAGCCTCCTTCGCTTCATTAGAAGCTCTAATTGGTTCTAACGAGTAGGCTGGGGTTACATGATTCTTCGTGGTACCACAACGGACCTCCTTGGTCTATGTGTGTTGGCGTAAGCTGGCAGCCACTTCAACCTAACCTAACCTAGGCCTAATTCCTGTGATCGCCTCGAAATGGACACACTTGGGGTCGAATGGCGTCCTCCGTCAACGGGTGACTGGTAATGTAATTTGTATTGTGTTGTTGGTAGATGTAACAGCAACATACATACCAATTACGTGACGAGTAATCAGTTCACGGAGGACGCGATTCCACCTCTGGATTTTCAGTCACACTCAGCTACGGCGCCGATATTTTCCGCTAACCTTGCCAGACGAACGCGAGTTGGGGTCTTCATATCACTAACCTATCCAAGACGTTCATACGGCTACCCTGTACCTAGACACAATGGCCCCCTAATCTTTTGTGAAGGTGGCTGGTGTAGGATGCTCAGGTGGACTCTCCATCTTTCTCGATCCTCCACTATTGACTCCAATTCATCAGGAGGAATCCCTAGACGGCTCCAGGAGAGATGTTGAACTTGATCCAACCATCTGTGTTTATAGCTATCAGATGGCACGGCAATCATGATAAGTCTTGGAAGCACTACGTGACCAAACCGTTGAAGCATAGATAGCTCCGTTCGGAGAAGAAGCTCATTGTTCATTGAGCCCCGATGTTGGGCACTCCATCCTTTTGAGTTATTCCAGCAACACCGCGAAGGAACTTCATTTCGGCAGCTTGCATCCGTGATTTTATTCCTTTGGTCGTTACCCAAATTTCATGACCAAAGGATAGTTTAGCTTGAACACTAAGTTCGGCCTTCCTTATGACAGATTGACCAAGCTCACTCAAAATTGATCCGGCCTGACCAATTCTACAAGATAACTCGGCATTGCTCATTCCATCACTCGTGAATGAGACCCAAAGTTTCTTAAACATATCTACCTGCTTCAGTGGGACTCAACTAACATGCAGAATGCACTGAAGGGGCGTTCTGGAAGCCACCATTACTTCCGATTTGTTCACGTAGTAGTTCCGAATGATATCACAATTGACGTTTATAGATACACTATCTTACTCAAACCTATTTTAACCTATGGCTGCAAATTTTATACCACGTTAGTCTTAAAAAGGAACGTTGGGCACAGTGCTCCGAATCATAGACTTCAATGCAGCTAGACACGTGTCAAATTCCATGAATTCCGGAAAACTACTTCCCAATTCCTAAATGTCATTCAAGCTTAGGACAACTGGAACTGATAAATGAGTTTGTAAACTGAAGAAATCCAAATGCACAACAAGCTGGGACTGGCATATATTCTCCTAAACCTCGGCGGGTGGTCAGAGAGGTTTTCATACAAAAAATTGGTAAGAAAGCTTCAGACCTATCTCACCTCCTTCTAACAGAAAATATGGAAACAATTTTCGCTCTGTTGATGATGATTTGCCTTTGACATCGGTTATCGGGAAAAAAATACTGTGAATCAGAAGCAAAGGTAATAAATAACAAAAATCTCCCCAGTTATCTGGACGCCAACCCCGGAGTTTCTCTGAACAACTGAGCTTCAAAACCACTACACCAAATCTTTTTCTCTTTCTCTATCTATCCTTTCCAACGCGCGCAATGTATGTAAACATGTTAAGGGTATTCATAACCCCTTGAGTGCTTGCAAATTAAAAAAAATAAAAAATTAAACACATTGTGCGAGTGTGTACCAATCCATATTTAATAACCTCAAATCAAAAGTCTTCTTCTTCTTCTTCTTCTTCTTTTTATCAGCGATGTTATGATCCGAAAATAAGGGATCATAACCCTCCCACTTCACTGCATTTTTACTGATTCGCCTGTGGGGTTCGCCTACTTATCAAAAGTCATCGCAATGATAGTTGAATATTAACAGTTCAACAATGACATTCAACTAAAAACAACCCCTCTTGTTGGACGACCCTATACAAATAGAAAATATAAACACGTATATATGCATATGTATATTTAAAAAGCAAGAAATCGAGAAATAGAAAAACAAACTTGAATAACAAAAGAATTTAACTTAACCTGGAGTGCATGTGTATCTCTTCTTCTTCTTCTTTTTGTTTTTTATTCTTTCACACATTTTAAATATATTTTTAAACATTTTCTTCTGTATGCACGTTGTATGAATTACTAATTTGTATACAAAATAACTGAAAAAAAAAAAAACGAAAGAGAAAGGAATTACTATAAGAAAATAAAAATATTTAACTTTTTTTTTTTTTTTTATTTTTACTTTATTATTTGAAATCGAACGAAATGTATATTTAATTTTGTAGATAAAAAAAAAAAAAGAAAACAAACAGATTTACTTATTATTATTTTTCACTAGATTTTAGTTCAGATTGTTTTTCTATTTAAAAAAATAAATAAATCAACTTTTAATTATTAATATTTAATTTAAGATTATTTTGTGTCAAAAATAAAACAACAGAAAAAAAAACCTTAACCCTCACTTTTAACAAAATAAAAATGAAAAAAAGCGAAAAAGGAAAAAAAGGAGAAATAAAAATTTAAAAAAAAAAATTGAGAAATACTTTTGTTTTCAGATAAATTTTATTATTATGAAAATAAAGTAATCCACAATATATAAAAAAAAATACTAAAATTGTGTGTTTTCTTTGAGATTTTTTTATTTTTTCAGCATCTTTAGGATTGGAGCTAAGACTATTGGTTGTACATGAAGACTCAAATTCGATTTGTAGTAAGTATGTTATCCACGTCGAAGTTCAGGTTCTTACGTACTTACATACGTGACGTTACAATTTTGGGTGAACCTGAGCCTCAACCATCAAGCCCCTTCACTTAGCTCGGTCTTAAGCTTATTGCCTCCAATTGCGCACTCCAGGTCGGTTGAGGTACCCTTGAACATTTGCGCACCACCTACGGTGAGGACGTCCTCTTCTGCCTCGTCTCTCAGGGTTAAGTTAAGTAAGGTTAGAGTGGCTGACTCACTTAGGCCATTGTGGTACCACATGGATCTATCATCCCCAGGGAGAACTACCCCTGGAACCAGTTGGAGTTTGTCTGAAGCGCTGGAGGCTGCCGCTGCTGACGTTAGCTAGGTAGGTATGTAGGTAGGTAGGAGTGGTTGTGTCAGCAAACCATGCCGACACTTAATTAGCGCAGAAGCGCAGTTTTATTACCACAACTCAAGTAACCTAACGGATGTAACAAGGACGTTAACTACTAGGGAAAAGAAGAAGAAAAAGGGGTAAGGATTATTCAAATCCACCCCGTTGCATTGAGGAAGCTGATAATATCCCCAATGTTGATCTCCGCTAGCTCTATAAGGTTGTCGAATAAGAGTCCTGAATCGATTCCGTACTGACGTTATTGAAGGCACCTTCAATGTCTAAGAAGGTAGCAAGGGTATACCATATTGTTTGAAATGGATTGTCTTTTCTATCGTTCGCACAACTTCGTGGAGCGCCGTTTCTGTCGATCGCCCTTTAGTGTACGCATGTTGAGATTTGGATAGAAGGGATTTATCTAGGGTATTTCGGATATGTATATCTAAGATGCGTTCCAGCGTCTTTAAAAGAAAAGAGGATAAGCTAATGGGTCTGAAATTCTTTGCGGATCCACGACCCCGCTTCCCAGCTTTCAGGATAAATACAACACGAACACGCCTCCAGCTCAGGGGAAGGTGGTTTAGGAGAATACAGCTTCTGTAGATCGAAACTAGCCACGGGACCACCTGGTGCAATGTTTTGTTCAGCATAATAGGGAGAATGCCGTCAAGGCCGGGCGATTTATAGGGAGAGAAGCTGTTAATAGCCCAGGAGGTGTTACTTGCTGTAATTGTTGTGTTAATGTCATTCCAGGAAGAAGATTGCGCGACCTGAGCTACTGGTGGGAGGGCAATCTCATTACTATATCCTGGAAAGTGTGTTTGCATTAAAAGTTCCAGTGACTCCCTAGAGGAGTCCGTCCAAGTCCCATCCGGCTGTTTAATAAAGGACGGGCTAGAATGCTCCTTGGATAGAATTTTACTCAGTCTGGCAGAGTCTTTTATGGTCTCAATGGGCTGACAGTAGTGTTTCCAAGCAAGAAATTTGGCACTTTTAATGGATTTCTTGTATTCCTTCAGACAATCCTTATATGGTTGCCAGAGCTTGTGTTTAAAGCAGACATAGAAGATCTCTCTCTACTTATCTTCCTGAGATTAGATAGATCTTCGTTCCACCAAGGGGGGAATTTTTTCTTGCTTTATTTAATAGGACACGAAACCTTAAAAGCCGCACCCATGGCTGTTTCGAAGGTCTTGATTTTGGCGTCTAGTTCCTCGACTGATTCAATTTTCAAGTCGGGTATTCTATGAAGTTTTGATTTAATGACCTGACCAAACTTCTTCCAGTCAATTCTCTTAGGGTTTCTAAATGGCTTGGGAGCCTCAACCTCGAGGCACACATTGTAGAGAATCCATCTGTGGTCGGAGAAGGATATTCGATCGGATACTCGCCAGTTAACTACCCTAAGGTTATTATTGTTTTGAGAGTGATGTCTAAAACTTCCTCCCACCCTCTGAAATTTTCCGTACTCGGAAAAACAAAAGTTGGAGTGTTACAAACAGAGAGGTTGGACATCACTACAAAATCAAACAAGGACTCACCGCGTTCGTTGATTTCAGAGCTGCCGCATAATGTATGCCTGGCATTTGCGTCGCAGCCCAGAAGCAGATTGTCCTTTTTTGCTGTTGCCATTAATGTTAAATGGCGTACCTCCTCTGGTGGTGATGGCCTATGACGATCCATATAAACTTAGGATATAAAAAGAGTGTTATTTGCAACCTCCAAAGAGCTGAGCTGAGAGCAGAGCTAAAATCAGGACATAGAAATACATTCAAATGTTTTTTAGCTAGGATGCAAGTCCTAGGTTTGTTACTTACCTGGTTTGTGGTCTTGTAAAAGATGTTGTAACGGTTGTCCTTGAGCCCTTTTATGGATGAACCCTTCACCCAGGGTTCCTGTACAATGCCGATATCTATATCCTCCTCGCCGAGGAAGACAAGCAAATTATCTGACGCACTCTTCGAGTGGTGCAGATTAATCTGTATAATGTTCAGCATTGGTGGTAGGTGGAATAATGACACCCCCCATGTCCTCCGATATCCTGTCGGAACCGTCGATTTCACCTAAATCTTCATCAGGACCAGAGAGGCGGAAAATCTTAAGTTTAGCATGCCTTATGCCGATACGCAGCTTGGGATCAGATTTCTCGAGAGCCACCAGGCTAGCCTCGTTGATCAGCAGCAGGAAAGGGGAGCTATTTTCTGAGGTTCCTCCGCCTTGACGACTGCCCAGTCATCCATTGGAACCGCCGGATTGTGCAGTTTCAGACACTGGAGAAGCCTTCCCCCGTCAATCTGCATATTGGGCAGCCAGATGCGGGCCCTTGGTCTCCTGGGGATATCATTAGCGGGGATAAGCTTGAGCGTCAAGCCCTCCCAGGCGTCACTAACCTTAGTGACACACTCGCTTAGGAAATCCTTGGAGAACTGGTCCTCGCATCTGATGATCCGATAACCCCTGACCAACTCGGCGGAATCGAAGCATGGCAGAAGTCCCCCAGTGTTTCCCAACAGGTAGTCCATAACCATACCCGATAGTCTGGCCTCTATGCTACCCCACGCTTCATTGACCGTCTTGCCATCTGAGGAGCGCTCGTCCACGAGGGCGACCTGCAGATGGTCTCTTACTACTTCAGAAAATTGTCGCGTTGTCTGAGTAGAACAGGCCGAGGATGTACCTGGTAGATATTGTATAGTAGTCGGCGTCTTGACAACCTTGGACTTTTTTGCTTCGCGAGTGGTCTCATCCGAAGACCTGTTGCGCTTGCTAGCCTTGGTTTCATACTTCTTCTGTTGTGGGTGTTGTTGTTGCTTCTCCAGATGTGCGATGTACTCATCGACCACAGCTTGGTATTTGGCTTTATCCGCAGCGTCCCTCTCATGAACGGTACCAGCTGCTTCGTTGTTGGCAACCATGTCAAGGACGAATCGAGCCATCTTGTACCTGCTCTTCATGATGGCGTCCGGGGTTTTGTTTTTCTTCGACGAACCAGTGCCACTAACCATAGTGCCTTTGGTTGCCATTTTGGTGTTTGCTGTTGTTGCTGTCTGATGAGCCGCCCTCTGTACGTCAGAGGGAGTACTTTGCCTAGTACTTGCTGCGGCTGAAGGGAAGAATAAAGACTCCTGACTGGAGCCTAAAAGCTCGTCTTCCGATGAGGAGCCAATGTCGGGCATCCCCACCCAATCTTGTTTTTTTTTTGATTTTTTTTTATTTTTTTATCCATTTTTGTAGTTTTTTGGTCCCACGAGTGTGTCCGGAAAGAAGAGTCAGTCCTGGCAGAGCCGACATACGAGGATAAGGCGATTATACTACCGACGTCGCCTGGGCATCGATAGACCAGCAAGACTAGCACTGTTTTATCACCAGCTGGCTATGCAGCCCTCGGCACAAGTGCCTACACACCTTGGCTTAAGTGAGATTTTTATGGGTTTACTCCCCACCTTCGTCTTAATGAACCACAGCGCACGATTGAGTACATGCGTGTAAATTCTTAGCCGACACTAGACACCTGAAGGGTGAATAGCCATTTCCGTCGGGCGCCCACGGAGAGGACCAAAGACGAGGATTTTTGGCCACCGACGTTAGCTAGCTCGCGTAAATTGTCGAAGTGCAACTCCTAAGTGTAGTCTTCTGCGAGCGGAGAGGGCCTGCCACAAACCAAGAAGGTGTAGTATGGTATCCTCCTCCTCCTCGTTCATGCCACTACTGCAGAAGTCATTTGCTAAGATGCCTAGCCTGGCATGTCTACTGATGATGCAGTGCCCCGTAATGGCACCTACTCTAATTGCGATGAGCGACATTTTCAGCCCAATAAGACAGTTATAGCGTTTCTGATTTAGCTTAGGCCAGATCTGTTTAGTAATGAGGCACATAGTGCCGCTAGTCCACCTGCGATTAGTCGCGCTAGTGGTGTTCAGCTTAAGTAGTAGTTTCACTGTAGCGAAAGACATGCTCGACGAAATTGGTAGACGAGTGCTCTGTTGGAGAGATCGTCGGCCGAGCAGTTCCCTGGAATGTCCCTGTGCTCCGGCACCCGAATTAGGTAAATGTTGAACTGTTTGGCCATCTGGCTAAGAGACAAGCGACAATTTAGGACTGTTTTTGAGTTGAAGGTAACAGATTCCAAGGACTTAATCGCAACTTGACTGTCAGTAAAGATAGTAATATCCCACCTGGATATCACATTGTACTTTAGCCACGACAAGGCTTCTTAAACTGCCATGATATCCACCTGGAAAACGCTGCAGTGATTAGGGAGCCGAAATGAGATGCTAACTTTCAGTTCTTGGGAGAAGACACCTCTCCTCACTCCCGATTCTACTTTGGATCCATCTGTGTAGAAGCAAATGGATCCATCTTGTGTCCCTAGCTCTCCTCTCATTCAAGTCTACGGGGGGTGGAGGTTTGAAAGTTTTTTATCAAAGAAAATGTCGGATTACGTACTGGTAGTCGGTGTCTTGTGGAAGGAATTCAAGATTATTGAAATATATGAGTGTCTGTAGACTGGACCACTGAGATATGACCTTCATGTGGGTGGTTACACACAGTGCAACTTGTTTGCTATAGATACCTAGAGGAGGCAGGTGTAAAACAGTGTCAAAACCCGCTGTTGGAGTTGTTTCTGGTGCTCCGCTGATGCACAGGCAGGCCGTCCTTTGCACACGCCCAAGTGAGGTTAGGTGAACAGGATTTTCCAAAGCCGTCCACCAGATGACCTTGCCATATTATGGGTCTGATTATGGACACATAGAGCCAGTATGTAATTCGTGGCTGTAGTCTCCATTTATTTTCTATTGCCTTCTTTTTAACTAGGTCAATGTCGTTGTACAGCTACCATAGTTCGTCATTGAATCTTCTCCTCCAAAACCTGTCAACGCAACCGAGACCAAATAGCGACCAAAGATATATTCATCCGCTTTCAATAAAGTCCATAAAGCAAAACTGGGATGATCAGAGTCTTATATAAAGCCTCCCTAGTTGTTCGAGATAGGGCTTTACTGTTGAACTGTCTTAAAAATAAATAAATATTTGGCGCAAAAGCTCGTTAAAGTGCCAGGGCCTAGCTTCTCGCAACCACTCATGTTGTGTGCGTTATTATTTTCAGACGAATGGAAGGGACCTACAGTTTAGTGCCGTATCCGAAGGGCAATTTGAGAAGCTTTTTCGTGACAACAATACTCTCGGATGTTTGTCAGACGCTCGCGAGAGGTGGGACCGTGAAAAACTTTTTGGTGTTTTCTGGGATTCGAACTTGAACCTCATGCGTACTGATCCGACAAACTAACCACTTACGCCACGGCGTCCACTGTCTTATTAGTCCAAAAAACAGTGATTGAAAAGAATAATTTTTGGCATGATTTCTGCGCTGATGTCATTTTCAGAAATTATTGCAAAGCCAAGGTAGACGAAGTCCCTAACTACCTCAAAGTTGTAGCCGCCAACTGTGCCATTCGTCGGTCTTAATTGTCCCTTCTTGTTGAGATCATATGCTTGGTTTTGCCCTCGCTTACTGCAAAATTCATTCTTGCCCCTTCTGGTTAAATGCTTGCAAATGCACCGGTGACAGCCCACTGAGTTCTTCCGAAAATGTCAATATCGTCGTCGTATGCAAGCAGTTGTACGGACTTTTGATAGATTGTGGCTCTGGTGTTGGCTTATGAGTTCCGCAGAAAGAAAATTAGGTTCAGCGTATGCACTGGTGCAGGCGTTTTCGTGGAGGGCATTTGAATGATGTTCTGTTCCATACAATGTTACATTGCTCATACAATAACTAGACATTTTTTTTTTCTTTTTAATGTCCTGCCCCCACCCGCACTGCCACAAGGTCTGGTATGCATAGATGTCTCAACATAACTGCCTGTGGACAATATCTCACCATAACGCAAGACATACATTATTCTATCTTCAGATCGTTTATAGTGCAATGTGTCTAAGCCCTTTAACACTCCTCTAATTCTTCCTTCCAAGATCGAAGGAAGGAGCAGTAGCAACCGTATAGACCACATTCATGGAGAACCATTCCGCACACCTTTCGCCCAATTTGCATGACGTCAGTCACTTCGCTTCCCTATCTGCTGCCTTCTGGAATTTATCGATCGCATGGTCTAGTCCGCAGTTAAGTGCATATTCTGCACAATCAATCACTACAACGTCAATTAGGTGCCGGTCGGTTGCCGCTCTCCATGTCTCGCCATCTGGCCGACACTCAATTTAGAAGTGTCCTTCACACAGAAGTAGACAAAGCCTACGTGTATGTACGTGCGTAATGTACAAGTAAACGCGTAAGGCCAAGCTTTTGATGGGTTGCGATGCCAGTGCCAGACATACGCTTTGGGGTAGCGCGGAGACAAATGACTGAGGTGAGTCTGTTTTCGATTTCATCATTACCAATAACCTATCAATTTGCAATACTGGCAATTCTCCAACTTTTGTTTTTCCGAGTACGGATAACTTCAATGGGTGGGAGGCGGTTATTGGCATTATTCTAGTATCTAACAACGAAACCATCAGGGTTCAAAACTGGAGAGTGTCCGATTTACAATCTTTTTCTGATCATAACTGGATACTCTTCAACGTCTGTCTCGAGATTGAGACCCCTAAACCGTATAGAAACCCCAAAACGCATAAACTGGACAAAATTTAATCGTATAGTTAAGTCAAAGCTGGGTAGCACATCAACGTATAAAATCGACCTGACCACGGAACTGGATTCAAAGGTTGAAATCTTTGAGAAAGCAATTAACGTTGCCTTTAAAGTCTCGTGTCCAATCAGTTTTGGTAAAAGAAAAGTCCCAACATGGTGGAATGAAGATCGATCAAAGCTTAGGAAGATGACCAGAGCGATCTTCAATATCTGCTACAAACACAACTTCTGGCAGCCCTACAAGGACTACCTAAAAATATATAAGGAGTCCATCAGAATGGCCAAGAAACAGGGCTGGAAAGATTACTTCCAGTCTATCGAGTCCCTCAAAGAATCCGCAAGGCTCAGCAAAATTTTGTCCAAAGGACATAGCAACCCGTCTTTTCTTAAAAAAAACGGATGGAAGCTGGACGGATTCTTCTGCGGCATCGCTGGAACTCCTAATGAGTACTCACTTCCCAGGCTGCAGTGAGATTAGAGTAGAACAAGCTAGTTCCACCTGTACGCCACTGGCAGCTTGGGATAACATCACAAACATTATTACGGAGGATAAAGTCTCCTGGGCTATAAATAGCTTCTCTCCCTATAAGTCACCTGGCCCTGACAGCATCATGCCTATTATGCTGCATAAATTGCAAGACATAGCAATTCCCTGGCTATTACCGATTTATAGGAGTTGCTCAAACCTAAGCCATGTTCCCCAAACCTGGAGACGTGTCAAAGTGGTTTTCATCCCAAGGGTGGGCCAGCGAGGACATGAATCCGCGAAGGATTTTAGACCCATAAGCCTGTCCTCCTTTGTTTTGAAAACTTTAGAACGTATTCTAGACTTCCATATCCGCGATAACCTGAGTTCTCCACTATCGAAATCCCAGCACGCGTATCTCAAAGGGCGGTCCACAGAAACTGCTCTTAATGAGGTCGTGCGTGCAGTGGAAAAAACTCTTCACTACAAAGAATATACTCTCGCCACATTTCTTGATATAGAAGGAGCCTTCAACAACATTTTCACTGAATCTATTCAGGAATCTCTCACCGAGTTAGGTGTAGAAGGCTTTATTAGCCAATGGATAGTTTCTATGCTCAGTACTCGTACAATCCATGCAACACTAGGCAACAACTAGTAGTACAACTAAGACGGTAAACAGAGGAACTCCACAAGGCGGAGCCATCTCCCCCGTGCTCTGGTTAATGGCGATTAATAAAATCTTGGTGCGACTTGATAGGGCGGGTTTTAAGGTGGTTGCGTACGCGGATGATGTGGTTATACTAGTATCAGGAAGGTTCCTCTCCACGATAAGTCAACTCATGGAGAGGGCTCTGGATAAGGTACGCTCATGGGCTACGAGCTGTGGCCTCGGAGTAAATCCGGAGAAGACTGAAATGATGCTGTTTACCACTACAACCAAGGAACCGACATTCACCCCCCACCCCAAACTAGACGGTCAGCTCCAGTGCAAAATACCTAGGCACGGTTGTAGAACCGAAACTTAGTTGGAAACTCATTATAGAAGAGCGAATTAAGAAGGCAAGCGTAGCTTTCTATGCCTGTAATAAAGCATTCGGTAAGAAATGGGGACTCCAGCCAAAGATGACCCTTTGGATGTACACAGCCGTTGTGTGTCCAATTCTTACTTACGGCGCTATCGTTTGGTGGCCAGCTTTGAGCAAAAAGTACAATATCGACAGAATCAAAAAAAGTACAGAGATCGGCGTGCGTGGGTATCACAGGAGCAATGAGGTCTTGTCCAACAGATGCTCTCAGTGTGATCTTGCATCTGATCCCTCTCGAACTACAAAGACACAGCTATATGCAGCGCAGTCCGGCTCAGGGAATATGGATGCTGGACCACAAGGCCATATGGTCACGGCAAGGTCTTAGAGACGATACCAAGTGAACTGGTTGCGTCTTCGACCGACTACACGATACCCAAACTCAACTTCAGAAAATCCTTCTTAACAAAATTACCTTCCAGAGAAGAATGGAAGAACGGAAGCGTTACCTGCAACTATGAAATAGGGATATACACGGACGGTTCGAAGATGGTCTGCAGAGTCGGCGCAGGCATCTTCTTTGACCAGCTGAATATATCAAGGTCCTTCCGTCTCCCAGACTCTGCTAGCGTTTTCCAAGCGGAGCTTCTTGCGATTCGAGAAGCCTGCCGCCTGCTAAACAATCTTCCAACATCTAATCACAATATCTCTATTTTTTCGGATAGCCAGGCTGCCATCAAGGCCATTGATGCGGTTTGCATTTCTTCAAAACTGGTAGAGCAATGCCGGTTCGAATTGAATCAACAAACCACTCGCTCGAGAATCACTCTCACCTGGGTCCCAGGGCACAGCAACCATGAGGGTAATGAGCGTGCTGATGAGCTGGCCAGGCGAGGGTCGGCCCTTAACGGCTCTTTAGCAGAAAGAGTCGACATTCCGCTTGCCGCCGTTAAGGGCTATATTCACCTTCACTTCCCCCAGCTAGCCAATCGCCGGTGGAACAGCCTCACAAGCTGTGTCATATCTAGAAAAACGTGGCCCAGTTTCAACAAACCCAGGTCAAAAGAGTTACTAGCAACCAAGACCAGTTATTGCCAAAATCGGAACTATTATCACAGGTCACTGGCCAGTTAGAGACCATGCGGCCAAGCTTGGTATCCCCCACAACACCTTTTGTAGGAGCTGCAAGGATATTAATGAAAAAGAATCTCTATGTCACTTCCTTTGCAGATGTCCGGCCCTGGCGAGGATCAGACAACAAACTCTTGGCAAACCCTTCTTCGAGGATCTGGGAGAGATAGCGGACAAGAGGATTGGAGAACTAATCCTCTTCCTGAACTCCACGGGCTGGGATTAAACTTAACATCCCTTTTTTTAACTAACCACTACAATAGGTATACACGAGTCCGTGGTAACAAAACGGCGCACCCGAAGCGCTAATTGGGTTCTTTTGGACCGCCACTTTACCTACCTACCTAAACGCGTTCGCACGTATCTGGGTATGTGAAGCAGCCGGAGATTTTAACAAAGCGGAGGACGCTCGTCCGCTTACATCAGATGATAGAGGTTATCGAAGGGAAGGACCCATAAATGGACCAATCTTATGAAAATGGAGGATAGTTCTTCCTCGTCTTTGTCCCTGCAGCTTCTGCAGAAGTCGTTTTAAAAGAGCCCTTTTGACATATGGAATCTATGGGGACAGCGATTGTGGTTGCTCCCGCGATTAAAGGCCTGAAACCCTTGCCCTGTCTGGCGGCTTGGAATAAGCACTGCTAGTGAACGTAAACTGTTACACTCAATGGAATATCTTCTCAAATTTGTTCCTCGGGCTTTTCCAAAGTTTGTTTTAGATCTTCCATAGTGTGGGAGCCCCATAGGCCCACGACTCATTCCAGTGAAAGGCAATAAAACTCGCTCTAAATGTGTTCTTCCTTCTACACATCGATTCCCATGTAAATGATCGATTTACATTGACCCCATCTTCACAGATACTCCGTCTTTTTTTTACTTCCCCTAGTTTCCGGTTATAAATTACCTCGAAATCGAAATATGATCCGCATTTCATTCCTCGTTCTATCCCATAATTGTCGCACATAAATTCTCAAAGAAAAATCCCAAAGCCCATGTAAATGCATGACCGCATTATGCATACCAATCAGTGTGCGCTACAAAGTCGGACAAGACCGTTAAAAGCGCATAAAACCAAAAGAACTCTCCACTCCAAATGTCACATTTGACAGGCCACAAAGTTTTTTTTGTGGTTTGTGTTATGTGCGCGAGACACATAAAATTTAATCGATCGTTTGTGCAATAACCCCTCCAAATGAGTGGGCTTCACATGTCCAAACACCCACCAAAATGGGCTTTAAAAACTCTCTTGGACCGGTCGACGGCGGCGGATCGCTGGATGCGTGTTTAAAATTCTGACATGTCCCAAAAAACAAAACAGATCGAAACAGAATCGAATCGTTTGCGCATAAATTAATCTTCTCCCAAGCCCGTCCTTAAAACATGAAACAAAAAGGAAACCCTTTTACCGTTGCTCAATGGAAATAGGTCTCTTTAAAAAAAAACTAAAAAAAAAAAACACGCGCGCATAATTTCTCAATCGTTGTCCCTCTTCTGTGTGTGTTTGTGTGATCATCCTGCTTCGATCAGGCCGGCATGCGATTACTTCTTCATTTAGCCCTTAACACGGTCGTTGTTCAAGAGGTACACAGACAAATCAATGCCATGTCCACTCACAACAAAACACATTTCTCCGAGGAATGCCGCGCTGCTGCGGCTGCGTCGGCGCAGTCTATCGATTTCGAAAAAAATTAAAACCCCGTGTGTGGTCCTCTTCAAATTGTCCATTTGAAGACGATCCGAGATGGCGTGGCGGAATCTGCGCGCAACGCACACACATCTTAAAACTTAAACCATTCCGGACAACTGCCTCCGGCTGGCAATCTTTTAGCCACCACCTCCTCCTTGGATGGGTGCAATCTCATGAGACAGGCTGCGCCGCAGGCCGGCGGCCGGACAGTGACAGTGCGAATTTTGCGCACAATCGGAGGAGACAAACAAATGTCGCGCGAAATGCCGGCACTTCTGGTTGATTGAGAAGTCTCCACCACACATTCTCGGCGAAGAAGATGGAGGTGGTGCACTTACATTTGTCACTTCTGTCAGTTTTGACAGATGGACAGAAGGGTACAAGGAGGGGCAGACGTTTTGTCAATTATTATTATCGTTTGGGTTTTGTTTTCAGTTTATCCCGATACGACCGATACGATGGCGATGATGATGATGATGGCTTTTGATTGATGGCATTTCGGGTGGTGACACTTCTTACACTTCTTGACATAACGAGTAGCACGCCGGGGGCTTCGGTGGGTGATAAGTGGTTGAAGCGAAAGTTAATTTTTTTTTTTTATAAAATTCTTCTGTTTCGGGTTTTATGCTCTTTTTTGTTCCGAATTCTTGTAGGCGGCTGGGTTGAAGAATTAAAAAAAAAAAAAAAAGAAAAAAGATTGATGACCCGAATGAAGAAATGTATGTGTGCGAGCGCGCGCCATTGGAATCTCAGCGGGAAATTACTTTGTCGTGTCGTTGCCGTAAAAGATGACAAATATGCTGACAAGATTACTGATTAGACAAGAAGATAACTACTGACCTTAAGGTGGGATGATTGAATGGACGACAACGACGATGACTGTGACTGTGAATGGAGTGTTAGGAGTATGACCTTGTTTCACTCGATGGGTGTTGTATGGTCATAGTGTGAACAACAGCTTTAATGGGGAGTCTTTCTTGGGAGTTTTATGGGAAATCGTTGGGAAGAAAGTTGCTAGGAGAAATGCATTATGTTCTCTTAGGGAGAGCTATGGACTGTGTTTGAATTTGAAATGGTTTTCTCATATGGGTGTCAGAAGTGGATGATTCATGATAATCAAATATGATATCTAAATTAGGCGAGATCTCGTCTTTAGCTTGAAGTGGAGTGGTCTTTTCAATACGGGAAGTCTTGAATTCTTATTCGGAATTGTAGTCGAAATATTGGATGTAGGGTGTTAGGTGTTGAGTTCTTTTGTGTACATTCCAGAGCACGCCTACTAAAAAACTTATAATTATCTCGCTTCTAGTCTTGAAGAATGGTATACGGATGGTAGGAGAATATTCTATTAGACTTCAACAGTAGCCAAAACGGAACACTGATACGAGGTCCACAAGACCAATTCATTAAGGCAATCGGGACTTTTACAAAAGCGGCTCTAGAGCAATATGTGAGCACCTAGACAAATTTAAGAACTTACGTTGAACAGCCTCAACTTCTGCGAGTTGTAATATTAGAAGTTATAACGACGCTTATAAGCAAGCGGAAAAGGAGCAGTATTTTATGAGTTGGACCAAAAACCACCTGCTGGAATGGAGGAAATATTGTTCAAGAAATCAAACGACGCTTATAAGCAAGCGGAAAAGGAGCAGTATTTTATGAGTTGGACCAAAAACCACCTGCTGGAATGGAGGAAATATTGTTCAAGAAATCAAACGAATAGAAGTCCAAAGTCAAAGCGTTCCCAATACTCTAACCCGAGCAAGATTTTACCTAAAAAGCGTTTGGCTAAGAAAAAGGCGACGGAGAAAATCGATTGCAGAATAACAGGACCAAGTATTTCAACCAATACTGAATTATCTACCGATCTTTCTACCACCAGCGCGAATTTGGGCACAAATATACCCACTGTTGACATTCCAACCTCTAGCATAACAAATACTCATATAGCCCCAATCAAAAATCGTCTGTCGGCGTTGCCTAAGCCGAAGGAAATCTTCCTTTCTAGACTACTTCCTGGCACGTCCTGTGACGACATAATTACCAATTTAAAAGACTATTCTGTGGACGTATCTAAAATTAAATGTCAAAAAATTAATAAAAAGACTAGTTCTTTCGCCTTATTTAAACTAACGACGGAGTTATGTCTCTTTGAAAAGCTATTGAACAAAGAGATGTGGCCACAGGATGCATTCATTAGAGAGTTTGTTGCTAAGCCCCAGAATAACAACACTTGCCCTGTTCTTAATTCTCCAAAAAACTAAACCGTTTATCCCTTTACTACCAAAATGTAAGGAGACTCCGCACAAAAACGAGAAATTTATTATTGGTATCTCATGCATCGATCCATCATGTGATTGCGCTGACAGGAACTTGGCTTAATTTTACCTTTCTGAACACGGAATTATTCTCCTCAGACTTTGAGGTATATCGTAAAGATAGATACTTAGATATTGAGCATCTAAGAGGTGGTGGAGTTCTAATTGCTGTTCGAAACTCTTTGCAAAGTTGCATTTTTCCAATTCCTAATACAGACTCGCTGGACGTTATTTGTGTGAAATTAAATTTAGGATATAGGTTCATTATAATTATTAACATTTATATTCCTCCTGAAAGCTCGAGCGAGGTATATAAGCACGCTACTGATGCCATAGATTCTGTATCGGAAAATTGTAATCTTCTCGACGACATTTTATTGGTGGGTGACTTTAATCTACCCAACTTAAAGTGGACCCTTTCTGACGACGAACTTAGTTTTGTGGTGGCTCGTGCGTCTTTACCTCAAGAAACAATTTTGGTGGACAATGTAACGCCTTGTGGATTACTGCAACTAAGCAATATAAAAAACAGACAACTTGACCTGGTTTTTTATACAAATTCTAGCAGTTGTATTGTGGAACCTAGTTCCACCACGTTGAGCACTATTGACGCGTATCATCCTCCACTTCACGTTATTCTTTCTCATGACGACGTGGTTCATGATACTTTTGAAAATTTTTCTCTTGAATTTGATTTTAAGAAACTCACTTACTTACTTAGATAGCGCTACAGTCCGGGGTGGACCTGGGCCTCAACCAACATACCTCTCTAACCAGCACGGTTACGAGCCAGCTGCCTCCAGTTGCGCACGCCAAGTTGGTTGAGGTCCCCCTCCACTTGTTTGCGCCACCTACCGCGAGGTCGTCCTCTACTGCGCCGTCTGTCCAGGGTGGATTCGAAGACTTTCTTAGCGGGAACGTTGGATTCCATCCGCTCTAAATGACTCAGCCATCTTAATCGCTATATGTGAACTCTTCTGGCTAAGTCGATGTCCTTGTACAGGCCGTATAGTTCGGCATTGTACCTTCTCCTCCACTCACCGTCTATGCAGACGGGACCAAAGATCGTTCGAAGAACTTTTTTCTTGAAATAACCAAGGGCATCCTCATCCGGTTTTGTCAGAGCCCATGCATCTGCGCCATACAGCAGGACTGGGATGATTAATGTCTTATAAAGAGTTACCTTAGTAGTTCGAAATTGGGCTTTGCTACTCAATTGCTGTTTTAGCCCATAGAAACAACGATTGGCAAGAGTAATTCTTCGTTTGATCTGCCTACTGATGTCATTTGCGGAGCTGACCATAGAGCCTAGGTAGACAAAATCCTTTACTACCTCAAAATTGTGTCTGTCTACTGTGGCGTTCTGTCCAAGACGCCGATGTTGGGTGTCCTTTTTTGTAGACAGCATATATTTTGTTTTGCTTTCATTGACCGCTAGACCGCTTTGAAATCGATGAAAAGGTAGTGCGTATCGATTTTGTATTCATGGGTTTTTCTGCCGTAGTGTGAATATTTGGTCAATGGTGGACTTTCCAGGCCTGAAACCGCACTGATAAGCACCTATCAGGTTGTTGACGATCGGTTTTAGGCGTTCACATAGTACGGCAGACAGGATCTTATATGCGATATTTAGCAGACTTATACCTCTGTAGTTGGCGCAGTTCAGAGGGTCTCCTTTCTTCAGGATCGGGCAAACGATGCTGAGGTTCCATTCATCGGGCATACTTTCGTCCGAACAGATTTTACAGATGAGCCGGTGCATGCTCCTTACCAACTCATCTCCTTCTGCCTTGAAAAGTTCAGCGGCAAGGCCGCTCCGGCTCCAGCAGCTTTGTTGGATTTGAGTTTAGATATCGCTATCCTCACTTCATTCTGATCGGGTTGACGGGAATCTTGACTGTCATCGTCACTGTTGAATGGCTCATTCTGCCAGCGGAATATTGGTCATCATCGCCGTTTAAAAGTCTGCAGAAGTGTTCCTTCCATATCCTCAGCACCGACTGCGATTCTACTACTATATTACCATTTTCGTCCCTGCAGGCTTCTGTTCTGGCTTTGAAGCCGTGGCATGTTCTTTTTACTCTTTGGAAAAATTTTCGAACATTATTCCTGCAATAAAGTCTCTCAATCTCCTCGATCGAGCACTTCTCATGCTCCTTTTTCCTTTTTCTGAGAAGTCGATGTTCCTCTTTTATTCTGCTCACGTAAAGCTCGTAAGCAGCTCTAGTCCTTCTACGCAGCGCCGCTTTGTACGCCTCTTGTTTTGCTGCATGTGCTTGCCGGCATTCCTCATCAAACCAGGGGTTTCGTTGTGGTGGCCGAGAGAAAACCAGTACATCAGAGGCGGCATCTCTGATGACTTGTTGGCAACGCTGCCACTGGTCTCCCGCATTTGCTGCTGGCGGCATAGGACTTAGATTAAGATTAAGGGAAACTCGATCGGCAAAAGCTCTGGCGGTCTCTTGCGATTGTAGCCGCCCGACGTCAAATTTCCTCACAGTATTTCGTTGATTTCGCTCAGTTCTGGATATCCGCGTCCGTACCTTGGCTACAACTAGATAGTGATCCGAGTCCACGTTGGCTCTTCGGAAAGTCCGGACACCCAGAATACTGGAAGAGTGCCTTGCGTCGATCGCAATGTGATCGATTTGGTTGACGATTTTTCGATCAAAGGAGAGCCATGTTCCTTTGTGAATATCGAGACGTGGGAACCGCGTACTAGCTACAACAAAGTTTCGCCCCGCCGCAAAGTCGATTAGCCTGAGTCCATTGCTGGATGTGATGTCTTGCAGGTTGTGCTTTCCGACCACGCTACTAAAGACTTCCTCTCTTCCTAGCTTTGCGTTAAAGTCGCCTAGGATAATTTTAACGTCTTGGCTAGGGCATTGCTCATACGTCTTGTCTAAGAGCTGGTAGAAGTCATCCTTTGACGCGTCGTCCTTCTCCTCGTGAGGGGCGTGAACGCATATTACGCTAATTTAGCCTAGATACGGATAGTCATGAGGCGCTCGTTCACATGCCGGAAACTCAAGACTTCTTGCCTAAGTCTGCCTCCAATGACAAATCCGCACCCGAATAGACGCTGTCCTTTTTGTCTGTAGCAATCGCCGTAGTAGATGTCGCAGTTTTTCATACTCCTTTTGCCCGGCCCATCCCATCGCACTTCTTGGATGGCGGTAATGTCTGCTTTGAGACACTCTAGGGCCTCCGCAAGTTGATCGGCTGCACGTGGTTTGTAGAGGGACCTAACATTCCACGTGCAGACACGAAGATCGTTGTCCTTTATACGTTTGCTTGGGTCGTCAATAGTAAATTCATCCGTATCCGAGGCTGTTGGTTGCTTCGTAACCGAAGGGTTCTTACGTGGCAGGGAAGTTAACTCGATGGCACAACCCCCAACCTGGAGGACCAGATCCTTTTTTAGCAACCCCTAGGACGAGGGGCTGGATACACCGATGTCAGTAACCCACTTCGGGAATTTGAGCGCTGCCGTTGGCCCATTAAGGGTTCATCCGCCACCATCTCTTTTTCAATACCCTGACGTAGTATTAAAATCCTTACAGACCTCAGCTCCAAATATGTTGAAGTAGCTCCGGTAAGGTATCCGCTGGTCTGTAGACGTCACCGATGATTCCATCGAGAGAATTCATCCGTCGCACGTCCTTCTTCTGAGGAGCTCTTGCTTGACTTCTGAGACGCATATTTCAACAAAAGATGCCTCGTCCGGTTAGACATATGCGCGCTGAAGTTCACCCAGATGTGCTTACGCAGGTCTGAGTGTTCAGGTGCACATATATCGTCCGACTCAGAATACGCTCATCGTTAGTTCACTATCAGATAGCTATCCAGCGGGCACCGCGAGGAGGTGATGATGCCATTTTTCCCACCAACAGGATGATTAAGAGGGTGCTAAATTGGAGGCAAAGCTATCTATCTTAGCATGCGATCTGAATCTAGATTGGGGAACATCAGAAATTTGTCAGAATTCTAAGGAGCGTGGACAGGTTTAAGAATCAAAAAGTGTCACAGGGAAACCTGAACGGGCTTGTACACAGTGTACCAAAAACCACTCTACATGTCGAAGAGGGTGGGCGCCGTGGCGTAAGTGGTTAGTGTGTCGGATCACTACGCATGAGGTTCCAAGTTCGAATCCCAGAAAACACCAAAAAGTTTTTCACGGTCCCACCTCTCGCGAGCGTCTGACAAACATCCGAGAGTATCATTGTCACGAAAAAGCTTCTAAAATCGCCGTTCGGGTTCGGCATTAAACTGTAGTCCCTTCCATTGGTGTGAAAAATATAACGCACACAACATGTGTGGTTGCGAGAAGCTAGGCCCTGGCACTTTAAAGAGCTGTTGCGCCAAGTATTTGTTTTTTTTGTTTATTTGTCGAAGCGCAATCGAAGTATATACAGTCCGCTATCGGTAACGCACATCAAGTGCATGTACTCCAACTTTAGTGGAAGAAAGGACCGAACGTCCTGGTGGTGTGGAGGACTAAAACCCTAAAGAAGGAGGTCAGGAGAGCCTTTCACGGATTTTTTTTTACAAGATTGTGGTAATGTCTATATGGCATAAAGGTACTCCGGCGGGTTAGCCCAATGCATGGGATACATACAAAGCGAAAAAGAAAGGATTGGGGAAGGCTCAACGACGACGAAAAAGAGAGTTGCGGGGGAATTTTCACTCGAGCGTTTCAGAAGTCAGTAGATTTACAAAGGCAGTCTCTGACTTATCCGTTAAAGGACAAAGGAGATGGCGGATTGTTTGTAGAAAACCAATACGATCTTGATGGAGAACGAGTAGCATTTTCTGGGAACTATATGTCAGATCACCACTAAATTTCAAAGAAACAAGTAACGAACAGGATAGGTAGGATAGAGGTAGCCGAACAGTAACACTGGGAGCGCTGGAAAGTGCGATATAGTCTTGAAATCCATACCATAAGGACTATTTAGAAAAGAGTAACCTCATCTTCAAAAAATAAGCCAAAATGGCTGCATGGGACTACTGTTTCCTCCTCAAGTCCACGTTGAAGATGAAAAGTTTTCAATATCTCCCACTGATTCCAAATTGATTGAGTTTTGCATCTAAAAATGAAAGTTCCCACTAAAAGTTCAAGTATCACATTAAGAAGTCATTAGGCTTCCTTACCACTTGAACCCCCCGTCTCCAAGACGCCTCACTAAAAAAGTAAATTAATCTAAAAAAGAAAAAAAAAATGCCTTTCTCTTTCTCTATTACTAATTTGTAGCCACTTTACAGAAATTGTACCCAAAAATGAAATATTCGGCTCCAGAGAAGCTGCCTCCGTTCCGCATACCGATACCATCCGCACTTTCATAACTCATGCATAAAATTAAAGCGCGTCTGTGCGACGCGACGACCTCCCAAATGCAACTTAAGATAAGCATTCGCGCTCCCACATCGCTCCATTAAGTGGCAAATAATGCTTTTGGATAAATAATTCATTTTAAATGCCGATAAATCGAAATGAAAAGCATTATTTATATCGGCCAGATGAAGCTGATACAGATATTGATCATTTCTTCGGAAAGGAATCCAAAAGATACTCAGCAGAAATACCACAAGCTTGATCAATTGTTGGCTTCTTTTAAGCCCAGTCTAGGTATGTTGAACTGTGGTGCCAAAGTATCGAAAAGTGGAATAGAAGTAGATTCTGATTAAAGACAAGACATCGTCAATGTTGTCATGGGTGTGTAACTTCGGGGAGTTTTGGGCACTTAGGCGGTCTAAAGCTACCTAATCCTGCATAAACAATTCCATAAACGTCGCTGGGAATTCATTGTTATGCCGGACCATCATCGGTGTAAAAGAAGAAATTTCATGACACCTAAAAACAATCAAGAGACCCTCGAGACTGGGACAATTATAAGAAGAGCCTTAGGAGACTACAAGAGGAAAATAACAAAAGAGCAAAAAAGTTCCTGGCAACTCTATTGCTGGAAGGTTTAGGAAGATCCTGCCTAAGTCTCTTGTAAGGCCCAGCTACATAAGATATCCGGATGGAACTATGAGAACCTACGAAACCTACTCCTAGATACTCACTTCCCCCATTTTCAAATGGCCCACTAATCCCTCATGAGCGTCGCGGGGTTAGGATGCTCAGGTGGACTCTCCATCCTTCTCGATTCTCCGCCATTGACTCCAACTCATCATCATGGATGCTTTCGTTCGTACTTACATAAGTATAAACACGACAATAGCCCTTACTGTCCGCACTGCGCTGACTGCGTAGAAAACGCAGAACATATATTTTTTGAATGCCCAAGATTCCTCGACGAAAGGAATGCACTAAGGAGTGAACTCGGCCACCCACTGACGCCAGAAAACATCGTTGGCGAAATGCTCAAAAGCCAGGAGGCATGGGACGCAGTCGCTGGGAGCACAATGCTCATAATGAAGATTCTAAGAACCCTAGAAAGAGAAAGGAAAGAATCAGACCGGCGAAATACAATAAATGCTGAGCAGGAAAATGCAAACATGCACTAGTCGAATACATCAGATTAAACCCCCCCCCCGCGATGAAATGCTTGACGGCAGTACCGCGGGGAATGGGGCGGTCGTGGGAGGGGGGGGGGGGGGGTTTAGTGGGTAAGAGTCCCACACTGTTACTCAGGACGGACTGAGTTTCGTCTCTTGAAGATTACCCCTCCCAATCAAAAAAAAAAAAAAACCATGGCACGTCTTGGAAGCCGGTCTGGGGGCATACGCACTACGTGACCAAACCATCGAAGCATAGATCGTTCCGTTCGGAGAAGTAGCTGGTCAACATTGAGCGCCTCGCGTACACTGGTGTACACCGCGAAGGAACCTCATTTCGGCAGCTTGTATCCTCGATCTTATTCTTTCGATCACTACCCAAATTTCGTCACCATAGGTGAGAGTTGGAACCTACACCGAGTTAAAAACCGATAGCTTAGCTTAAACACTAAGTTCGGCCTTCCTTATAACAGATTGGCCAAGCTCTTTCAAAATTGATCCAGCCTGACCAAATCTACAGGATAATTCGACATTGCTCTTCCTATCACTCGTGAATAAGACCCCGAGGTACTTAAACTTATCCACCTGCTTCAGTGAAACTCCACTAACATGCAGAGTGCACTGAATGGGTTTTTTGGAAACGTCCATTACTTCTGATTTGTTCACGTTGATCTTCATTCCAGCATCATCACAAACGGCTACAAACCTTTCGAGTGCGCGCTGAAGTTCGGTTTGAGAGGACCCAAGGATGACTAAATCATCCGCAAAGAGCAGATGACTAATCCTTAGGTCTCCCACTTTGAAACATTCCCCGCCACGGCTGGGCTGCAACATCCAATCCATATATACAATGAAGAGGAGAGGTGACAAAACGCACCCTTGGCGGAGTCCAACGCCCACAATGAAAGGTATTAATTTAACACCGTTTATCCGAACACAGCTTCTACAGTTTGTATATAAAGACTGAATCGCCCTTAACAGGGAACCATTAATCCCATACTCCTGCAGAACAATCCAGAGTTTGCCTCGAGAAACCCTATCATATGCTTTTTCCAAATCCACAAAACAAGTGTAAACAGGTTTAGCATACTCCCAGGCCTTCTCAAGAACCATTCTGAGAGTGAATAACTGGTCGGTTGTGCTTCTACCGGGACGAAAACCGCACTGCTCATCCTCCAAACTGTTCTCAACCTTCGTCTTCGTTTCTACTTAAAACTCTGCAGAGGTTAGTGGATATATACATGCGTGACAAGATTACTGCTAGTCACTGGACCAACCAAATGCTGTTAAGCAGGATGATCAATTCAGAACTTGGCTGCTGCAAATCAAGAAGATCAGTTCAACGTGGAATGCCACAAGGAGGAGAGCGTGAACGAAATACTCCTCACCTTAGAAAAGAAAGGATATAGCTTATGCAGGCGACATTGCTATAGCAATCAGTGGTAAACATTCCACGACCCTACGAGATCTCATGGAATCAGCTCTGGCAAAATTTGTCGAGTGGACTGACAGATGCGAAATTACGAGTAATGTCAACCCTGCGAAAGCTGAGCTGGCGGCACTGAATCACGCCAATGAGAGATAGCGCAATCTTGACACATGTAACCATGCGACACAAACATGGCCACAATTAAATAAAAGCAAAACAAAATGCCTGCTGATGATCTTAAGACCACGCATAGGTATCCTAGTTGGATTGTTAACTGGTCATTGCGTACTAGGCTGGCGCACCGCGAGGCTTAGAATTCTGGTTCCCATGGGGGAAAAAGTAATCCCTTACCCAATGAAACTAAAAACTACTAACTCAGTCACTTACTTCATTTCTGCATACAAACCACCCTGAGGATTTGATGAAGTTCAGCATCTTTTCTGTCGAAACACCGGAGAGTTCCTCGAGATCCTGGAAGAAATATTTACCAAGGAACTTTTTCCTGGAGTGTTGAAGACTGGGACAGAGGGACAGGAAGTGGGTTGTGTCCTCAAAAACTTCCTCGTCACCACAGCCTCTACAGAGTTCCTCCTCCGTCAGGCGTAGTTTCTTCATGTGGTACCGCAGAGTGTTGTGCCCCGTGCTGATGCCTACGAGGGTGGAATGGGATTTCCTATCTTTCCGAGTGATTCTCTCGGTCTTTGCTTTGTCGAAAGATGGCCATAGCTTCCTAGTGATGGCGCAAGTTTCCATGGAGTTCCATCTTATGTTCGCCTCCTCAATGGCTTTATTCCCCGCAGCGAGCTTGAGTGTGCAAGGCAGGATATGCACAGGGGGGTCAACTTCTTCTGGTGGGGCTGCTGAACCGATTCTCGCCAGCTCGTCGGCTTTCTCATTGCCTGGGATACCCTCGTGTCCAGGGACCCAACAGAGCGATACCTTGTGCTGTGTTCCAAGAACCCTGAGCTCTTCTCGACAACACTTCACAAGCTTCAATTTAATTTTTATAGCAGTAAACGCTTTTATAGCTGCCTGGCTGTCGATAAAAATGGCGATACCTTCTGGCAGTATTGCCCTTACCACAGACTCACGGGCGGCTGTTGCCACTGCTAAGACAGCTGCTTGGAAAAAACTGCTGTGGTCTGAAAGTCGTATGAATTTTGATACACCTAGAGGGTCGGAGAAGATAGCTGATCCTACACCAGTGCTCATTTTTCAACCATCTGTGTAAATGGCTATAGATTCGGCATTAAGTATGTGACCGCTTTTCCAATCTTCCCTACTAGGGTAGGCGGTAGAGAAAGGCCTTACAAAGTCTAAATATGACGTCATGTAATCCGTTACGGGCATGAGGCCAAAGCAATCGAGTAGGATCATCGAGTGACCTGTTCTACTTGGTTTCCAGTTCGCTAACTGACTAATTCTCATAGCATTAATGGCTGCTGATGTGCGTATAAAGATGTCTAGCGGTAGCAGGTTGAGGATAGCCTCAAGTCCTGCGGTTGGGGTTGTCCTCATTGCACTGGTGATGCCAATGCACACTAGTCTTTGAACTTTGGTGATTGCCTTTAAGTTGGTGGATTTGTTGACAGCTGGCCACCATACTAGATTGCCGTAAGTCAGTATGGGCCTAACTATAGCCGTATACATCCATAGTATGACTTGCGAACTAACTTCGCTTAGTTGATTGAATAATAAAACACAAAAATAATTGTAACTTTAGATATTTAATTTTCATCTTATTTTTTAATTTCTCCGCATAATTCCCATATATGCTATTTCAATACATTTCTTTAGCCGATAGATCCATCTTTCAAAACAGCTTTCAAAATCCCCTTTTTGGAGCTTTTCGATTTCGACATTGACTTCATTAATAATCTCCTCATGAGATGTGAAGATTTTTCCCCTCAAATCTTTTTTTATTTTCGGAAACAGCTAAAAGTCACACGGCGCTAGATCCGGAGAATAAGGTGCTAGACGAATTTCATTGATGCCCGAGAACGCAAAACAGTTGTTGGTTTTTTCAGCAGTGTGCGCAGGCGCATTGTCGCGGTGCAAAAAGTAGCGGCGCAGCTCCTCTTTGTGTCGTTGTCCTAGTAAATTTCGGAAAACTTGTGGTAAGCAAGTTTCAGTATACCAATTAGCAGTGACTGCCTGACCAATTTTAAGAGGGATGACGGCGTCTATTTTCGCCCTGGTGACATCATAACTTTTATCGCTGACGTTTGTTGTTTGGCCTTTATTGGAGGATTTGCACCTTCTGGGCTCCATACCACAAACTGCTGTTTGGTTTCCGGGTCGTACTTGTAAAACCAAGATTCACCACCTGTAACGATCTTATTGAAGCAACTTCTGGTCTATATTCCCAAACTTCGGACCGAGGTTGAAGTCAAATTCATACCTAAGGCAGGAAAGAGCTCGCACGTGGAACCAAAGGATTTCTGACCTATCAGTCTATCGTCCTTTCTGCTTAAAACTTTAGAAAAGTTAATTGATATCCATCTTCGGCAAAGTATTAGCCCAGCTTTACTCTCGCCGTCCCAACATGCGTACTACAAAGGCAAATCGGTTGAGACAGCCTTACATTCGCTTGTGCGCACCATCGAAAAATCATTGAGCATCAGAGAATGCACCATTTGATTCTTTCCTTGACATTGAGGAAGCTTCTAACAATGTCAAGTCAAAGGCGATTACCTACGCACTTGCAAATCTAAAAGCAGATACTTCGCTCGGAGTGTTGATCAATCAATTGCTTACATGCAGGATTATTAACACACGCTGGGCGGAGCATCGGCCAGAAGAATTGCGCGCTGCGGTATACCTCAAGGTGGAGTCGTGTCACCTCTTCTGTGGAACCTAGTAGTAAATGAGCTACTGATGGACCTGGATGCGTCAGGTTGTAGAGTGATTGCCTATGCTGATGACATTGCTATTGCTGCCTCCGGTAAACACCCAGACACTCTCAGGGAAATCCTCCAATATGCTCTCCTTCGGCTCACCAAATGGGCCTCCAAATGTGGTCTGGGGGTTAACCCCCATAAAATGGAACTCGTTCTCTTCACGGGGAAATATAAAGTTCCCCTCATAGACCCTCCTATGATAAATGGCACCAGTCTCACCATCTCTTATTTTGGATAGGAAATTGAACTGGAAGGCCAATCTACTAGAGCGCGTCAAGAAAGCTAATGTAGCTCTCTATTCCTGTAAAAAGGCTATAGGTAGGAGCTGGGGTATCAAACCTCAAATCACTCATTGGCTATACGTGTCCGTTATCAGACCTATACTACTATATGGCGTGATCGTATGGTGGCCTGCTCTTGACAGGGCGGTCCACCTCACTCAACTAGCTAAAGTGCAAAGATCTGCATGCATCTGCATCAGTGGTGCACTGAGAACTACTCCCTCCGCGGCACTGGACATCTTGTTCAACCTGCTACCTTTAGATATTTTCGGCAAACAGATGGCTGCCTGTGCGGCCATCCGCCTGAAAGCCTCCTCTCAGTGATCTAGCTATCGCTTTGGCCACTCCTCGATCCATGATCTTCTCAACTTCAAACACGAAAACACGGACTACACCCCGCCGAAACTGAGATTTGGCCGTAACTTCCGTACGAGCATCCCTAACCGAGATGTATGGGACACTTCCCCCCCTGTCGATGGTAGTTCGGTTCACTTCTTTACAGATGGATCTAAGACGGAGGGTGGGGTGTGTTGTGGTGATTTCTCTGAAGAGCTCAATCTGAGCATCTCTTTCCGCCTCCCTGATCAAACAAATAACAAACAAATATTTGGCGCAACAGCTCTTTAAAGTGTCAGGGCCTAGCTTCTCGCAACCACTCATGTTGTGTGCGTTATTATTTTCAGACGAATGGAAGGGACCTACAGTTTAGTGCCGTATCCGAAGGGCAATTTGAGAAGCTTTTTCGTGACAACAATACTCTCGGATGTTTGCCAGACGCTCGCGAGAGGTGGGACCGTGAAAAAACTTTTTTTGTATTTTCTGGGATTCGAACTTGAAACCTCATGCGTAGTGATCCGACACACTAACCACTTACGCCACGGCGCCTCCCTGATCATTGTAGCGTTTTCCAGGCGGAAATCATGGCGATTAAGGAAGCCCTGTCCTGGCTGAAATGTAATGTATTATCTGTCAGAGATATTAGCATTTTCACTGACAGGGAAGCTGCAATCAAGTCCCTGGAATCGTTCTCCTTTACTTCAAACGCCGCCTTAAACTGTCGTCTATCTCTTATGGAGATGGCAGAGTAGTTCAACATTCACCTATGCTGGGTGCCAGGCCACAGGGACTGCAGGGGCAGGGTAACTGCAGGGCTGACGACCTCGCCAGACAGGGTACCACTCTAAAGATTTTGCCTGACAGGCAAACCCTGGATATGCCCCTCGCTACATGTAAGTAATAGCTGAAAGCTATTAGCACGACCAACCTCAGATGGGTAAACGGCTCAACGTGTCACATTTCGATACAGATCTCGCCTAAGCTGGATCAAAAACGTAGTGCCGATCTGATCAAGTTAAAGCGTACTCAAATCAGCTGCGTTGTCGGTGTTCTTACTGGACACTGTCTTATAGGCTAACACGCCACAAGACGACTTCTGCAGAAGCTGTAGGGACGAGGAGGAAACCATTCTTCACCTCCTATCCACATGTCCAGCCCTGTCGCATAGAAGAATGCTCCATCTAGGGTCCCCCTTCCTTGACGACCTCGGCGATCTGGCGTCCTTGGACGTCATGAGCATACATCGCTTTGTCGAAAGCTCCGGTTGGTTTTGTTAGTCCCTGAGTGGCCTAATGGTTTGATCCATGGTATCACAAAGGACCTTCACTGGTCTAAGTGTGTCTGCACTCTCGTGTGGACAGCCAACCTAACCTAACCTAACGTACCTCTTTTCCATCTCTTCCCTTCATTTCCAACTTACGTCCTACAATACCTACAATTACCCAGTTGCATCAAGGGAGTTGTGCTCTTAGGTGCAAGTTTATACTCAAGAAACAGATTGTAGTGTTCTGCATAGGAATAGAAGAATCAGGGTAATTGGATGGTTTTGAAGTCTCATAGTTAGGATGTCAGAGATTTCTTAACCCTTATCTAAGTACACGCTTTCGGCCGCACTGTGCTATGACAAATCTTCGCAATATCAATGTGGAAATCAGTTATTCATTCTTACTCGTATCTACGGTTCAAGAGAAAAAAAAGTTCCAAGAGATGGTGGAAACTCTCACATCTTCTCAAGGTGATTAGCACCAGGCATCAAATGCATACGCACACACATGTGTATATGTATCTACAGCACAAACATTCAATCTCTCAATGGTGCGTGCATCAACAAACTATCCCCGGTCACAGTAACACACAACAATCTATTTTCCATAAAATTTACATATTTACACGATCATTGTGCGCCCAAAAAGCACCATACACTCGTCTCATCCACAACGACACCCAAAGCCACACAGCCAGCCGCACTCACTCATTCATTCACCATCCATCTGCAGATAGGAAACGAAGATACCCTCGCCGGCCGGCTCGTCCCTCCCAGCAGCCGATGAGAAGGAAGCGCCATTACAAGTGACTAATGTGACCGGCCATACAGGTGATGCTGCATATGGTCATGTAAACGCTATCAAGACTGCATAAATTACCCAAATGCCACCAGCCCCGGAGACAGACTTCTATGAAGTCACAATAAATTTGACCAGAGACGGTGCAACTCTAAAGGTGATCAACTTCAGAATTTCCCAAAGGAACCTAGGCAGTTCTTAATTCTTCTGGAAACGGTATCGATATCGATCTGTGCAGTAAGCATAATCAATGGGCAGCCTCAGAGGTAGTCCAGTGTGAATCCACATCCCATTGAGGCATTGCTATTGGAACACTTTGCTTGACAATCTAATTTGTGTCCAAGAGATGATCAGTGCTTTGATTGCCGTCCGTGTATCACAATGAAAACAGAGAAATAAAATCGAAGAAATATCGGATTACAAATAGCGGGACGTTATGATTTTTATTTTCCAAATCGTAATCAAGTAGTAATTCAATTTGCATATGTAAGGAGGTGGGATGGGGTCTATAGTATTATTCATGTAATCCAGTTCATGGCTGGTGGTAGTCCAGATCGAATTTTTATTCAGAAAGCTAATCGGTGAGGTGATCGTTGCATAACGAAGAATTTATGAGGAGGAGGGCTTTGACAGAGCCTCGCATCAAGAAGTTCAGGGATGAGATCAGTTAAGCTTTTCATCGCTTCGTCACTTGAAATCACAGGGACCTAAACCAAACCAGCAATGACCTATAATTGGATAGAGGAGGTCTTTCTTTTGACCTACACATTGTAAACGCAGAATATCGAGCAGTAAAGGGGTGCGGATCGCTGGCAGACAAACGTGCGTACTTTATTATAGCTATCGCCAAAATGGAAGCGACCCATCCAAATGCACAACACCCAACCTCACACCGGTGTGAAATCCATGGCAACCAACTACACTGCTGGCAGCCATTGCAAGGCAATGCTCACATATGTTCACAGAGAGGAAATGGAAGAGACAATTTGGAAAAATTAAACCCCAATGATGAGTAGCTACTTCTCCGAACGGAACGGAACGGTTTGGTCACGTAGTGCGGCTTCCAAAACATGTCATGATTGCCGGCCATCAGGTAGGCGACCCTTTGGAATGCCTAGAAATAGATGGTTGGACCAAGTCCAACTTCTCCCCTGGAGCCGTCTAGGAGTTCCCCCTGATGAGTTGGAGTCAACGGCGGAGAATTGAGACGGATGGAGCGTCCACCTGAGCATCCTACCCCCGCTACCCTCATGAATGATTAGCCAACTGTTGAAATATAAACGTATATATAAATCCCACATTTTTGCCATCTTAAAGGATACGGAGTCGCAAGTTGACTATCTCATGTAGCCTCAAAGCAGCGGCACCTGCATTCTCTTCCCAGGAAGTAGGGGACTACGCAAAGACTATGAAGTGGTGGAACATCGAAGAACATCGAAGAAGATAGTTGCCCGACTAACTTCCAGGAGTAATTCTGCCGTCTATGTCGCCTTTATCTACGACCGCCAGCACCAGTCCCCCTTGAGCACCCTGCTGAAGGGTTTACTCTGTCTTACGGACGAGAAGGGATTGCTGTAGTTGATTAGGTTTCATTGAGGACTCATCCACCGACCGAGAAGGTAGTGGAGATCTCTGCAACAACTTTCATTGCCCAGACAAGTGCTTTCTGCTTTTGCGGTGAAAGCTTGCCCTGCGGAGCATTCCCATTGCGTCCTAGAAGTCTGAAGGCTCTGCGATGTTCACGGTAATTCCGTTTAGATTTGCTGATACGCCGCGAGCTCGAAACAATACGACGTATCGACATGGGATTCGTGCAGGACACGGGAGAGGGAATAATGCGTTCCACGCGGCTATTGGCAAAGCTAAGACAAGCGGTCGAATCGCGTCCTCCTTGAACGGATAACTCCTTGTATGTATGTTGTTGCTAGATCTACCAGCAACACAATACAAATTACGTTGCCAGTCATCCGTTGACGGAGGACGCGATTCAACCCCGAGTTTGGAGTCCAAGGTCCTAGCTGCCAGAACGTCAGGATCTGTTTTACCAGAAGCACGCCCTGTGGCAATACTTCCGGCCGGTGGAATAAGAGCACCAGACTCTGTGTTTTTGTTTTTGTTTTTGTTTTTGCTTGAGTTGTGTTCATGAGTGGTCCCACGAGTAGCGGAGAAAATATGTCGGTCTGTGCAGAGATTCCAGGTATCTGGATACTCCGTTGGCGACTGGACTATTTTTGTAATGGGCCTCCAGCCTAGTCAATCCTCGGCACGGGTCGTACGAGACCTTGATCCAGCACACCGGAAGAGAAAATAAAGGAGTGGAAGAGATAGGAATGGAGAGGGATGAATCGAAAAGGGATGGAAATGACGACGGGCGACTACATCTCAGGAGAAACTCCCCAGAGACATTGACCTCTACTAGGCCCTTACACCGCTACGAGGTGTATAGTCCGTTACGTAAACGAGTGAGTGACGACAACACGACAATCACGCTCATGCCCCGACTGAAGAGAAACTTCTCAAAAGAAACTTCTTGAAAGAACGAACAATCAAGACCTGTGATACGACTCTCCTCGGAGGCTTCAACGTCCAAATATGAAAGGAAGACATCTTTGGTAAGACCGGTAGGAACCCCAGCCTAGGCAACATTATCTCCACAAGGTTCCTGGATCTCAACATCCATAAGGCAGACCCCATATTGACCCTACAGCCAATTTCCATGCACATAGGGCAACTAAAGATTTCCTAATGCAAAAATTTTCTGCAGTATAGCTTTAGTTCCACACAGCTGACCTTATACGAGAGGAATTCTCTTAGAAGCACGGGATAGTAAGTAACTATAGCTGCCAACCTGAGAAAGTACAAAGTGGCGATACTGATATTTTGGTGATCGAGCATCCTAAGAGATCTCTAAAAGTTCAACTCCAGCAGCTGTGACTGAGCAAGACTAGTGGCAACACAACCAACGATCCATTAAAAATGCCGCAGTTGGTGGTGCTAGGTCTCACTGCCTTAGATACAAGAACTGCAACCCGGCATTTTTGAAAACATCCAAAACACCCTTATCTTCAAGATTCCAGATTCGATGCTCAAGAGATTTCGGTTCTCCAGGAAATTCCAAGTGGTTATTAGTGACCGTGAAGAATGGAGAAATAAAGGTCTCAAGACACCACCCAACGCACAAATCTGGTGCACAGATGGCTCCAAATTGGAAAATAGCAGTACCGGAGCTGCGGTCTATGGTCACAACTTTCAGCGTGCGGCAGCGCTTGGTAAATCACCTACCATCTATAGATTCCTCATCATTCCATTCCTGCTATACAGTGCTGAAGCATGAATCGGATGGCAGTTCAAAAAGAGAGGCACAGGTGCACTATAGTCTGTAGCGCCAGCGAAAGTTAGTAAACCAAACCTAACACTTGTCCAACAAAAGTGAGATCCAATGCCAGATTCAAACCCAGCTCATCAAGCAAAGACTGAGCCGACATATTAACATCCCGCCCATTTTTTGTCCTTGTTCTGAAGATTAATAAAAATATTTGTCAACTCGAAATTGATCGGTCAGTTCCTTTGTCTGCGCGGGTTTTCATTCTACAAAACACTTAACTGTGAAGTGTAATCCTTTTTGTTATTCAACTGGATACTTGAACCACCGACGCGACGCGCCGCAAAGCGTCATTCGGAGAAGATAAAAGCGATTCAAGAGAGAGGACACATAAAAGGAAAACAAATACGGAGCATGTAACTGAAGTGTATTCATACATTTGTACGAGACGTGGGCTAAATTGACTAAATAAATAAATAAAACATTGTAAGGTCTTGTTGAATATACGAGTAAGATGAACCTGAATGAAGCTAAAAATTCCTTCAGCCATGTTCTTTGGTCGATTTTAACCAATGCCCAGGGATATGGTATTCTAGGACGATAATGAGGGTTCATTGTTGCATGTCCTTGTTCTTGATCACGCTAGAACTGTCCACTGTAGCACTTTACAAACCGATCACATTGCTTACTAACGTTTTCCTCCATTGTAAGGCCAGTGTGACCGGATGACATCCCATAAAATATTCCACTTTTGGAGGGGAATATATTTGTATTTTACCTTCAGGCACAACAGTTCAAGGCGGGGCTCGCCAAGATGTTGACGCAAGTTCTTGGAACAAATTGTTTCTCGTTTTCAATTTCGCACAGGTGTTCAACAGATTAGTGTTCGATGGGCATTAACTCAGATATTTCGGGCACCAATTCTGTGGTAAGATGATATTATTGACTTCAACTTGCGGAGGTACTTTTGCTAAATTGTTGTTTAGGTGGAAGCACGCCATCTCGGTTTTATTTAAAATAGCCTTGAAATCTGTTTGGAGTTTCGGGAATATCATACATGTAACAGTTGAATAGGAGCGGAGACAAAACTATGCCTTGCGGTAAGGAGTCCTCTCCCCCCTGCTCTGGACCTTAGTTGTTGACGAACTCCTACAGCTACTTGAAAAATCGGGTTACAAAGTACAAGGATATGCAGACGACATTGTCATCAGCGTCAGAGGCAAATTTGAGGACATAATTTCCCAACTTATGCAAGGTGCGCTCAATTTAACTTCCGATTGATGCAGAACAAATGGACTTACTATCAACCCCGGGAAAACTATACTTGTACCCTTTTCCAGGCAAAGAAATCATAGTCTTAAACAAATGGCACTGGAAAACGTCCCAATCGACATATCCCAGGAAGCGAAATACCTAGATGTTATACTTGACAAGACGCTCACCTGGAATTCACACCTGAACAAGGTTACTGAGAAAGCGACAAGAGCTATACGTATGTTTATGTGGCAGCGCCTACATGGTAAAACTTGGGGGCTAAAACCCAAGATAATATATTGGACCTACAGCGCCATTATCAAACCCATGGTCACCTATGCATCGTTGGCTTGGTGGCCAAAAATCTTACTCAGGAACAGTTGAATAAAATCCATCATCTAGCATGTCTTAGTATCGCAGGAGCAATGAGAACGTGCCCCATGGCAGCAATGGAAGCAATGCTTAGCACCGTTGCACCTTGCAGTACAAAAAGAAGCTATGCTGAGTACACTTAAGCTGCGCAAGATCTCAGACGTTAAAATCGTAAACTTTACAGGCCATCTAAAGATTCTAGAGTGTTCAAAATGACCCTATTCTCAAAGTCCCAGATACCATGCACAAAAAATACCGGTTCTCCAGAAAATTCCATGTGGTCATAGGTGACCGCCACACATGGAGGAATGAAGAGCTTGTAGTCTTACCAAACTCTCAAGCTTGGTACACAGATGGTTTCAAATTGGAAAATGGTAGCACTGGCGCAGGGGTTTATGAACCCAGGCTCCAACGTGCAGCAGCGCTTGGGAGATCACCAACATTATTTCAGGCAGAAGTCCATGCAATCGAGCTCTGTGTACGAGAATATCTGCGAAGAAGGGTCGAGGGTACTCGTATCTATAATACATCCTCTCGGACAGCCAGGCAGCACTTATGGCTCCGAATTCGTACACGGTAGGATCAAAACTTGTATGGGACTCTCTAAACCTACTCGAAGACCTCGCATCGAAAACACCGTCACTGTGGCCTGGATGCCAGGACACGAAGGCTTCGTGAGCAACGAATGGGCGGACTGCTTAGCGAGAAGAGGCGCTAGTCGCCCACTAGTCGGTCCTGAGCCGTATTTTGGAGTCACTCGGAGTAGCGCAAATATCAAAATAAAAAATGGGAAGATGATCATGATGATAGTGGGCGCCGTGGCGTAAGTGGTTAGTGTGTCGGATCACTACGCATAAGGTTCCAAGTTCGAATCTCAGAAAACACCAAAAAGTTTTTTCACGGTCCCACCTCTCGCGAGCGTCTGACTTACATCCGAGAGTATTTTTGTCTCGAAAAAGCTTCTCAAATCGCCGTTCGGATACGGCACTAAACTGTAGGTCCCTTCCATTCGTGTGAAAAATATAACAGACACAACATGGGTGGTTGCGAGAAACTAGGCCCTGGCACTTAAAAGAGCTGTTGCGCTAAATAATATATATATATAAGATGATCATCATGCAGAGTACTGGGCTAAACTCAAGAGCCTAAGACAGGCAAAGAACTTCATTAATCTCAACCGTTGCAAGGCTAAAAAGCTACTCGAGCTTAGGAAAGCAGACTTAAGAACCTTAACAGGCTACTTGACTGGTTATTGCCCACTCAGGTGCCATCTGCATAAGATAGGAGTAGCAGATATAGACGCATGCCGGCTAGATTAGGTTAGGTTAAAGTGGCTAAAGTGGATACCACGTGGATCATGGGAGAACATCTCTCTACCTACTCGTTAAAACCATTTTGAGCTTCTTATGAAGCGTAGGAGGCTCTTAATATCAATATCTATCAGGTCGCCTAAATCGTTGTAATAGGGGGCTCCTAAGTGAATCTTCCTTCTACGGGAGAGCTGGGCAGAAGGTGAGGAATAGTTTCTTCCTCTTCTTCATCCATGCAGTTTCTGCAAAAGTAGTTCGCGAAGAGGCCTAGCCTTGTAGCATGCTTGGCTATTAGACAGTGTCCAGTGATGACACCTACTAGCTCCGATATGCAATCTATTGAGAGAAATCAAATTCTTAGAACGATTTAGATCCAGCTTCGGCCAAAGCTGTTTAAGCGATAGACATGTTGATCCATTCGTCCACCTAAGATTTGTACTCATGAACAGCATCCAGCTTAAATTTAAGTTTGCGCGTAGCGATTGGTATACCTAAGGTGCCATCCGGCAGGATGGGTATTGTTGTTCCTGTTCTGGCGAGTTCATCGACCTTACAATTCCCTGGAATGTCCCTATGCCCCGTCACCCAGCACAGGTGAATATTAATTGGCTTGTGCCGTGAAGACGAAGTCCTACAGAAGGAAGATGGAGACAGCTTATAGAATCAACGCACTGAGATTGTGCAGCGCCTTTTGAACAAGCACCTACGACGCACCATATGTAGTGACTGGCATGGTACCAATAGACCTTCTGGCTAAAGAACCCCAACGGAAATACCATGACAGCAGAACAGCGGCATCAACAGTGACAAGTCGAAGGGTTACTGAAGTACCACCAGAAATGGGATCACTCTGATAAATGCAGGTAGACACAGAGATTGATCCCCCAATACAGACGCTTGGATCAATAAGAAGCATGGGGAGCTGAATTTCTACCTGACTCATATACTTACTGGTGATGGTTGCTTCAGAGCCTACCTCCACAGGTTTGGACTAGACGACAATCCCTATTGCCCAAAGTGCACGGAAGCAGTCGACGATGCGGAACACAACATGTTCCATTGTCCACGATACTATGAAGAACAATACCAGCTGGTGAACAAAGTGGTTGAGCACCTAACTCCAGACAACATCACCAGATAGATGATGAGCAGGAAAGATGCCTGGAAATGCCTAACTAAGTACAAGACAGTCATCATCCCAAAATGCAGTATGACACGGAGGCATGGACTTTGTTAAAATCGGATGAAGATGCCCTTGGTTGCTTAGAGAGGAAAGTTCTTTGAGTGATCTTTGCTCCTGTCTGCATAGACAGCGAGTGGAGGAGAAGGTACAATGCCGGAACTCTACGACCTATACAAGGACATAGACTTAGCCAGAAGAGTTCATATACAGTGGCTAAGATGGCTGGGTCATTTAGAGTGGATGAAGCCCAACGTTCTAGCCTGAAAAATCTTCAAATCCACCCCGGATGATCAGCCTCGCATTAGGTGGTGCACGCAAGCAAAGAAGTTGCTCAACCAACTCGGCGTGCGCAACTGGAAGCAGCTGGCTGAAGATGTTTATTGATCCATGTCCACCCCAGACTGAAGCTCCACTTAAGTAAGTTATAGATAACTCCCCTTCGTCACACAGTGCCATATGCCTCAGAGAGGTCTGCAAATATAGTCGATGTCTTCAGGTGCTTTTGGAACCCGTTTTCAATATTTGTAGTCAGCGACAGTACTCAATCGATACAGTTTGGAACTGAACGAAAGCCAGCTTGTTCTAATAGCACCATTACGTTTATGCTTTGATCTATCCTATTCTAGATAAGTTTCTCCAAGACGTAGTATTGGGCGGTAGCTACTAGCTCTGTCAGCCTATTATTTTGGTTCTTTTAAATTCTTCTAGCAAAACTCTGCTTGTATGATGTTACCAAAGGACCTTCATAGCCATAGTTTCGTGTTATTCTTGCAATTTTGCAGAAACTCGGAATAAATTCCATAAAATCCAGTTGCTGTACCCATTTTTAGTTTGCTAATGGCTGCGTCTAGCTCTGTAACTGTGACTTCTCTGGAGAATTCGGTTGATTCAGGCGTTATAGGCTTCAGCCGCGTTAACTCACTCTTCAACATCCTGGTCTTCTCTTTTTCAGGTTTAATCTTTCATGTTTCCACAATGTATTTAGCTACAAACTCAGATTAATTTTGTGTTCTTGAAGTTAACTTGCGTAACAGCCCCCAAGCCTCTGAACTTCATTCAAACCATTCAAACATCCCTTTATCCAATCGTAATTTATCCAATTAGTTTAAAATGTTCCCAATAGCTGCTTCTCTGCAATTATGCATTCTCTTCGAAAACTTCTTGGTATATATTTCTTAGCAGTAGATATAACTATGCCTACAAAGCCTCCATAGTTTGCAACTGACAGAGGTATCCATCGAATATTGGCATCCAGGTCTTTGGTGAAATATGGTATGTCCAAGAAGCTCTACGGAAGTTCGTTCTAGCTTGAAGCAATTTTGATGACCGTTTCAATAATGATTGATCAGTGCTGGCTATTTGAAAAGTTTGATTGGACGTTTCTAGCTGTTGTTGCAATAGCTGGCTCAACGTATCACATTTCGGGACAGATCTGGCCTAGACTGGACCAAAAACGTAGTGCCGAGTTGGTCAAGCTAAAGCGATCACAGATCAGCTCCGTTATCGGTGTTCTCACAGGATACTGTCTTATAGGCCAATACGCCAAAAGACTTGACCTCTTCTCCAACGACTTCTGCAGAAGCTGTAGGGACGAGGACTAGGAGGAAACCATCCTTCACCTCCTATGGACTTGTCCAGCCCTATCGCATAAAGGAATGCTCCATCTAGTGTCCCCCTTTCTTTGAAGACCTCGGCGATCTGACGTCCTTAGGCCTCATGTGCATCCACCACTTTATCAAAAGCTCCGGTTAGTTTTGTTAGTCCCTGAGTGTCTAATGGTTTGATCCATGGTATCACAAAGGACCTTCACTGCCCTAAGTGTGTCTGCACCCTCGTGCGGACAGCCGACCTAACCTAACCTAACCTGCAATAGTTGGAGCTCAGAGTTGCTGATTGCAAAACACAGGTCGGAGGTTCCGACTTATCCTCTTCTATCCTCTTCTCCATCTTCTTGAGTGGAACGTGTTTCTGTCTTTTGCGTTGGAATAGATTAAGTCGATTAGGTAGATGGGTGACGTAAGTTACTGCTTACTTAGACCAACAAGGGTTCATTTGTTTTATCCTGGAAACCTGTAACAAAAAAAATGCTGAATTTATCCTCATCTAGATGAGAATATGAATCTCAAATGGTCTATCGGCTCGGGAAGGGAAAGCGCTGGCTTAGAACCACGTAAATAGGAATATGAATCTCAGGCAAGCTTAGGGAAATTTTTAAACATTGTTTAAGGTCATGTTACGTACCAGTGGCATGGAGGGAAGTGCGGGTTATATTCATACCTAAAGCAGGTAAACTAAGCCACACTTCAGCGAAAGACTACAGACCCATAAGTCTCTCGTCATTCCTCCTCAAGACACTTGAAAGACTTCTTGATATTCACATCAGAAGTAAGTGTTGCAACGGGATTCTATGCAAAGCTCAGCATGCATATTTGAAGGGGAAATCGGTGGAAACAACTTTACACGACGTAGTAGGGAATATAGAAACTAGCCTTCACCATAAGGAATTTGCACTAGCAGCCTTCCTTGACATAGAAGGTGCGTTCAATAACGTAAAAGGAAGAGCCAGCAAACAGGCCCTAGAAACTATGAATGTCGAGCATAGCATTACCAATTGGCTCTGCAATATGCTCGGCACTAGAAACATTAACTCCACTATCGGAAACAGTTCAATTAGAAAATCCGTTACCAGGGGGACTCCCCAGGGAGGCGTTATCTCACCCCTCCTCTGGGGTCTAGTCATCGATGGGATACTTAAAGAACTAAGCAACACAGGCATAAGCGTCACTGCTTACGCGGACGACGTGGTGATTTTAGTTCAGGGCAAGTTCCTAGACACATTAAGTGAAATTATGGAACCAGCTCTTAATAGTCTCGAAAAATGGGCTAGAGGGTGTGGACTACACGTCAACTCGGATAAAACTGAATTGGTACTCTTCAGTAGAAAATACAAGATACCTCCCTTCAAACTGCCTAAGCTAGCAGGGGTGGAGCTTTCCCTTTCGGATCGCGCTAGATATCTTGGGATAATGCTGGACAGGAAACTAAATTGGAAACTTAACATACAGGAAAGAGTCTGCTAAGCTTATAATGCTCTTTTCATCTGTAAGCGGACCGCGGGGAAAAAATGGGGCCTGAAGCCCGCAATGATGCACTGGCTATACATCATGGTAGTCAGACCCATACTCACGTATGGGGCTCTTGTGTGGTGGAAGGCAACGAATACGAA
Organism: Brachypalpus laphriformis; assembly: GCA_945910035.1. Lineage (NCBI taxonomy): Eukaryota > Metazoa > Arthropoda > Insecta > Diptera > Syrphidae > Brachypalpus > Brachypalpus laphriformis. The sequence goes on from OX246755.1 coordinate 13,592,367, forward strand.
AAACACACGGGATATGTTGGCCATGGTACAAAGAACAGCTTGCATTGCCATCACGGGCGCTCTACGCACAACACCTACGGCTGCACTCGAGATCTTTCTGTATCTTTTACCATTAGACCTACAAATTAAATTTCAAGCGGGCAATAGTGCGCTTCGGCTCACTAACGTTGGTCTCTTCAGGACTAATAACATAGGACACAGCTCCGTTCTCAAGGAATCTTTTCCCGGTATCCCTGACGAATCGGACGATATACTTGGCACCTTAGACTTCGACACACCATACGAAGTACTGTATCCAGTTAGAGAGGACTGGCGAAGGAAGACAGTCTCTGTCCATAACGAGATTGCAATATACACAGATGGTTCTAAGACCAACGAGGGCACGGGGTCAGGTATTTACTCGAGAGATACGAACCTACAGGTGGCCCTTAGACTTCCGGACACATGCAGTGTGTTCCAAGCAGAGGTTCTAGCTGTACTTAAAGCTGCGGAATTACTTGAGATGGGATCAATATCCGATAAGAATATCGCCATCTACATTGACAGTCAGGCTGCGCTAAAGGCGCTAGAGTCTTACGTCACCAAATCTGATATAATCAGGAATTGCCGCACAATGCTTAGGGCATTATGTACGCAGAACCGAGTCAGATTATGCTGGGTACCTGGACACTGCGATATTGAAGGCAACGAGCAGGCCGACGCGCTGGCTAAAAGAGGAGCGGGGCTCCCACGTAGCGATATAATTGGTAGCATTAAGCCACCAGGGTGCGTGGCCAAGGGAATTATTCGGGATAAAATCATTGACACGGCTAATCTAAGATGGTCAAACATAGATGGTCACAGGGTGTCTAAGACCTTGTGGCCTGTGCTAGATCGCAGAAAATCTGGGGAGATAATCAAGTTAGATAGATCGCGGTTGAGAACAGTGATAGGAATACTCTCTGGCCACTGTCTCCTAAGGAGGCATGCCATGAGACTAGGGTTATCCGATACGGATGTTTGTAGGTACTGCGACGACCTACATGTCTCAGAGGATATAACTCATATACTGTGTGAATGTCAAGGAATTGCCAGGACAAGGCTAAAGCATCTTGGAAGATACTTCTTCGATAACCTTGAAGAGGTGAGGTCCCTAAACCATAACAAGGATCTTTTCAGATTCTGTAGGGAGATTAATTGCTTGGGAGAATGGGTTTAGGTCTTCTGCCGTGAAGGTTCCCTAGGGATCGCGATGGGCCCACTTTGGTGCCTAGTGTTTTATGATAACCTCATAACCCTACCTAACCTAACCTAACCTTGGCCCTACATCGGCATCCATTTTGTAGCCGTCAGTGCGACTTGTGACTAGTGACTTGTTCGTACCCGATTCGTCAGTTAGTACCCGAAATGTCAGTCCCTGCATAGTGATGAAGCTGTGATTACGATCACTGCCAGTCATCACTATGTTCTTCTCACTGAGCAGGGAACAGTTGTGATTAGTCCATAGTATATCTGCTTGGCTATTCAGTAGTAGCCCTAGACTGCCATTCGTCTCTTAAAGAGATGTAGGAGCAGTTTAATATTCACCTCTGTTGCGTGCCGGGGCATAGGAATATTCCGGGGAATTGTAAGGCTATGAACTCGCCAGAATAGGAACAACTGTACCCATCCTTCCAGACAAGGATAATCTAGGTATACCAATCGCTACTTGTAACTTTAAATTCAAGCTGGATGCAATCGAAAGAACAAATCTTAGGTGGAGAAGTGGTACAACATGTCGAGCGACTAAGCAGATTTGACCCAAGATGGATCTGAAAAGCTCTAGGAAATTGATCCCTCTCAAACGATTGCATATTGGCTCTATTATAGGTGTAATTACAGGACACTGTCCATATTCAAGTGGTTTTTGCAGAAGCTGCATGGACAAAAAGAGGAAGAAACCAATCCTCACCTTCTTTGTGCGTGTCCAGCTCTCTTCCACAGATAAAAGCTTCACCCAGGAGCTTTTTATTTTAACGATTTAGGCGATCTGTAGATTTGGACATCAGGAGCCTCCTTCGCTCATTAGAAGCTCTAATTCTTCATTGCAAGTACTTCAGGCTGGGATTACATGATCCTTCGTGGTACCACAACGGACCTTCCTTGGTCTATGTGTGTTGGCGTAAGCTGGCTGCCACTTCAATCTAACCAAACCTATATCTGCTTGGCTGCTAGTGTGGTTTACTGCATCAGATACCGCTGACGACTTTATACCGCATAGCAAACCTTAACGCAATCATCTTTATCGCCTTTGTATGCTTTTGCGACTCCGGTGGAACAGCAAGCCTTTTCCGTCATGATCGTACATATGTAAGTCGATGAGTTTAGCAAGGACGTCGTTGTGGTGCTTCTCACTGGATCAATTCTAATATTCACGAGAGTAATACCTGGTAGTATGATTTCAAATGAAGCTTTGCATCCGTGTAGACTGTTGCATGAGTCTGTCTCTAATAACAAACTTGGTCTCAAATCAGCTCGCCTTCAGAAGTCACCTTCAGAGTAAATGCCACAAACTTTTGTTTCTTTTAAACAGTTTGTGGTTCCCGAATACTACTATGTATAGTATGATAGTCTCTTTAATGTGGGACTCATTTGTGGTTGGTTCTAATTCGTATCTATTGCGTGATAATCATTCATCTCCCATGATTGATCGGTACTCGTCATTCATGAATATTACTCAGTACTCGGAGTAGTTATTCGTTAATCAGTGGACAGTAGTTCGATTTCTCTTTAAATCAATCAAGACCCTCACAGCCATTTGCTTCATATAATTCTGGTAAAATTGTCAAGTTAAAAACTTAGTCATTCGCTGAATGAGCGATCAAGCAAAAGGACTTCGATTACATACCAATAGGTGGTTGTCATAAATAACAATTTGGATCGACGATTCTTCTTCTCCTTTACCAATCGGACATTAATTTATGTTTTTTTTTTTTTTTTTCAAAACAGTCTCTCTCTCTTTTTTAGTCGCCACGCCATTACCACTGACACCGCCAGCATAAACACCACTACTATGCGCCGCAACGATGCCACATAAAAACGTTCCTTAATCAGAGTGCCAAAATGAGGATCGATTTTCGCGACACCCGCTGAGAGGTCTCTTCGATTTGTTTCATTTTGTGAATCAATGAAGATGTCAGTTTAAAACGGTCTCAAAGGAACCACCAACAACAACAAAAAAAATATGTATTTTTGTAATCCCTTTCGGGATAAAGGAATTCGGATCAGATCCTTGTTTTTGTTTTGTTTTCTTGGTATGGAGGGAATTTACGATTTGCGATCGATAAATGAGTGTTGAATGTGAATTATGTGTTTGGGGGGGCTTAGGTTGAAACATGATATCGCATTAAGAGGGATCTGCTTGGTATTTCCTTAAATGAAAGGATCTGACCTGTGGATGAGTTTTGGTCTTAATTAAAGTCGCATTTTTCCTGTGGCTTTTTTGGCGAAGTGTTAATGATTTTTTTTTTTTTGTTCTGCTCCACGGCGATAAATCTTGTCACAGTGAATGATGGTGGAGAGGGTGTAGCTGAAGGATTGATTTATATCTCAGTTGATGGCGAACTATTAAGCAAATTTATGCTCAAATCATCAAGGATTTCGGCTGTTGGATTATGTGGAAACAATAAAATTCGAGAGTTGTGGTATTTCTGGAAAAGTTTTGCTGGTGGGTAAGGCATTTGCTGAGCCCAGATTTAGGCTAAGAAGTTCTAAGGAAATTTTTAATGAGTAACGAGTATGTAACCAAAACAAAACCGAAGGACTACAACATGTTACAGGACAGCTACAAAGTTACCAAAAGGAAAAGAATAGTGCGTACTCCATGTCTTTCAAACAATCGTTGCAAGGCCGCACGGCTGCTTTTCCCAGTATGACTAGACCTGCTCTAGATGCTTTGCTGAACTTACCTCCTCTTGATACTTATATCATGGGCTGCACTATCAGAGTCATCTATCGTCTTAGGTGGAGTGGTTTTTGCTATACTCCACACTGGAATTTTGAAAAACTTGCTCGACAGTTATCACATGACTCCGGTCTCATGGATATGCCGTCTGATGCAATGACACCAGAACTCCAGCTGATTCGCAAATACAGAGTCGACTCGGCTGAATTCTCTATCTCTTATCTGTGTCCCGGGTTACACTGCGATCCTGGGAAACGACATCTCCGCTGAGATTGCTAGACTCAGAGGAGGCTTCTCAGGTACCGAACCCGCGTTGGAACTCTCTGCGTCCTCGGTTAGGACTTCTATTGACGATTGGGTCTTTCGCGAACACAATTGTGTGTAGCATGGCTCTCCAGAATGTAGGTTGCGTAATCGAATGCTCCCGGACGTCTGTAAGAAATCAGCGGCATTTTTGCTGTCTCTCAGCAGAAAAGACTGCCGACAACTTATTGGTGACTTGACAGGCCACTTCGCTTTTGCCAAGCACCTTAACGTGCTGGGCTTAAGTGACACTTCAATCTGCGACGCTTGTGGAGAGAACGACGACACTGCAGAACATTATCTCTGCGAATGTCCGGCCTTTACTCGTATCAGGTGGCAGATTCTCGGTGCTGATATGGTGAGTTCTCTAAGCTCCTCATCACTGAAGTACTTGCTTGGGGTTTTTAGAAAGACAACCAAATTCCAATAAAATGGATAAATTAAGGTTTGCTCTCTCGTAGTACAATGGACCAGTTGCGTCTGAATGCTCCAGTCGAGCGTTTCCTATCCCGTCAAGAAAAAAGCACATTACAAAGGGTTCCTTCCAATTTAACTCTTGCGATCAATACTATGTGATCAGCATAGGATTGACAATTAATGCCGAGGTTGGTTGCCTTATCAAGCAGTTAGCCTGGTCAAAGGCGCGAGGTCAAATAACCGAACCCCACAGTCGAATCAGTAGAAATTCAGAAAAGTGCGAGGGTTATGATCCCTTATTTTCCGATCATAACCTCGCCGAAACAGGAAGAAAGAGAACCTCCACATTAGGGGTGCTACCACCGTGTGTGCATCCCCTTATCATGTTCACTTTGATTGTACGTTGTGACGTATCAGCCTCTGCTGATCTTGTGCTTCACAGCTTGCACATCCAGCTATGTACCATTCTATTGACTCCTTTCCTTTCCAGTACCCCTCTGATGGCTTCATGTGAGGTATTATCAAATGCCCGTTCTATATCTAGGAATGCAGAGAGTGCATGTAATTTTGGCATTCCATTAGTACACGGTCTGTGTTCTGCACTTTTTCTTGACATTGCTGACAGAATGGGCCACTCGCGTGCTTGTACTTGTAGAGATACTCCCGGAAGCATCCATTCATCGACTCCTAATCCATTCATCAACTTCGGCGATCATTTTGAATGTCCACCGCCCTTTGGTTGTGATATTCCACCTATGTTGCCAATTTGCTTCTAAAGCTTCTACAGCGAACCCCACAGGCGGATCAGTAGAAATGCGGTGAAGTGGGAGGATTATGATCCCTTATTTTCAGATCATAACCTCGCTTATAAAAGGAAGAAGAAGAAAAAGCTTCTACAGCTGTTGTTCTGTCGTCATGCACATTTTTACGTAGTGCCGCGGTCTTCTTCGCGTCTAGATCGGCAGGCATTCAGCCTGATATTTATTTCTAAAAGCGCAGTATACCCTTAAAGATGCGATTCTATGTGCCGAGTTCATCGTTCTAATGTTGGACTTACGGTGCGTCGCTGATCTCCATATAGGGGCACCTAATACACCCTAAGCTTTGTATGCGGCTGCTAACGTCTAAGTCGGTACCACCGTAAGTTAAGTTAGGTTAAAAGGGTTAGCTGCAACGAATGAGTACAGCCTGCACTCAGATCTCAAACGGATCCATTGTGCTCCCCTGACGTGGAATTTCCTGGCTGAAGAACTGAAAAGAGATGAAAAACAAAATGACTAGAGTTCTGTGTTAATGGAATGGCCTCCTCTGAACCACCCTGAAGAAGTTATGAATTTCATGATGGCTGTTGGTGGCTTTTCAGGCAGGTCGCCCAGATGGTTGAAGAAATACTCTCCAAGGGCCGTCTTCCTGGTATTGCAGAGACTCAGGCATTTGTAAAGGAAGTGTTCCGTGTCCTCCTCTACGTCTGTGTTGCAGCGTCCTCTAAACAGTTCATCTGTACTTAGCCGCATTCTCTTCCGGTGGACCACCAATAGGTTGTGGCCGGTAATGATACCTATGAGAAGCGTCAGGCTTTGTCTATTTTGAGTGAGGATGAGCTTGGTTTTCATCTTGTCATATTTTGCCCAGATGCTTCTGGAGACACCACATGATGGGAGTACTCTCCATCTTCCTTTTGCTTTTCTCCTTGTCGTTTGAAGTCAAGTGCTATATTTGATTTAACAAGCATAAGGGGAGGTAGGAGCTTTGGACCATTGGGAGGTCTTGTTCTGATCCCTTTTTTGCCAGTTCCCTCGCCATCTCGTTGCCTGGAATTCCTTTGCGGCTATGGATGAACATTTTAAGCTCCTCGCGGCAGCGTTGTCTTAGCTTTGATTTTATAACCGCGAATGAGATAGCCTTTATAGCAGCTTGACTATTTATGTAAATATTAATCTCTTTCCTAGTAACAAGTTTCGTGTATACTTCTCGTGCCACCTCTGCTATCGCTATGACTTCTGCCTGGAAGACACTGGCGTGGTTCGGAAGTCAGGTTCCGCTGATACTCCCGGAAGCACTCTTTCGTTTGTTTTGGACCCGTCAATGAAGACTGAATTACTTTGTGGGTTAATGGCCCCACTGTCTTTCCAGTGTTCCCTTGATCTGATGGCCTTTTTGACGTTTAGGCTGACGTCGTGGGATGGCGGAAGGTAGCCTGTGCTGGCGTCTAGGTGAGCCCATCTTGAGATGCTACGGTGGCCCGTATGGCCCCTCCTCCATAGGTTGGATTCTTTTAGGCGCAGGGCACGCATCGCAGCTGATTTCTTAACAAATAATTCCAGCGGAATCAGTGCGAGAATTGTTTCAAGTGCTGCGGTTGGGGTGGTTCTAATGGCGCCAGTGGTTGTTATGCAAGCAAGTCTCTGGATTTTAGTCAACTCTTTGAGATGTGTGTTTTTCTTTGCTATTGGCCACCAGACAGTGCACCCATATGTAAGAATGGGTGGTCTGACTATGGTTGTGGATGATGGCAGGTTTGGGTTCCCATTTTTTACCAAAAATTCTGCTGCATGCATAGAACGCAATGCACGCTTTCTTTTTTCTTTCATTTGTGCTATCTCTCCAGCTCAGTTAGCGGTCAAGCATGCTCCCTAGATACCATGCTTTATCTGAGACTTGGAATGGAGTGTCACCAAGTCGTAGGGGTTCAAAAGCTGGGTTTACTCTTTTGTCGGTGAAGAGGACCTCTTCTGTTTTCGCTCAATTAACGTTCAGTCCACAACTTCTCGCCCAGTATGGAGGGTATTAAGGGTCGATTGCAGGAAGTTCGGTGATTGTGACGAAAAATTTGACGGACGTAAGTAGGATGATGTCGTCTGCATAAGCAATAACTTTTACTCCGCTGTGTCCTAATTTTAAAATGATCTCGATTGCGACTAGAGTCCATTTTTTTTTTTTTTTTTTATGGTTGCGCCAAAGGGTGTGTAATCTTCTAAAGATACCAGTAGCCCGAGCTACTGGTATGCACGATTCACAAACCTGAATACTCGATGCCAGGAATACACCTACGTACTAAACCACACCCTGCACACTTCAACCACTCTCCCCGCGGGACTACCGTTAGGTATTACTTCGCGGGGCTGGTTAGCTATTTATGCTCTTCTTTCGCTGTCTTCCGCTCCTTGTTCCAAAAGTGTTGTCGGTTGGACTTGGTTGCTCTCTCTGACTCTTTCCAGCCGCCTAAGTTCCTGCACGATTATCGCTGCAACTTGTTTCACCGCGTCCCATATTGCATTCGATGCTATCATATGGTGCACAATGTTTTCGGGGGTTAGTATTTCTCCAATTTTTTCCTCCACTTCTCTGTGCTCTATATGAAAACATGGGCACTGAAAAAATACGTGCTGAGCGTCTTCTGAGGCCTCTCCGCAATTTGGACAGCTGGGAGATTCATCGAGCCCAAACCTGTTGAAATACGCTCGAAAGCAGCCATGTCCGGTTAGGAACTGGCTAAGATAGAAATCTACCTCTCCGTGTTTCCGGTCCATCCATTTTTGGATATCCATCTTCCCTTTGAGGACTGGTTCCATCGCTCCTGCCATGCTCTAATGCTTCGCTGTCTTTCTTCCAGCTTGATATTTTTGACTAACGCTTGAGGTTCCTGAATTTTGGCGTCGTAGGTCCTTCGTAGCCCGATAGCCAAGATATCCGCTGGTAGCATTCCCGCGATGACACATACTGCCTCGTCTGACAACGTACGAAAGGCACAGCATACTCTCAGCGCACATAGTCTGTTGACAGAGTTTATCCTTCTTGCGTAGGTCTTTTTCGTCATAGCTTTGGCCCATATGGGTGCCGCTTACATAAGGATGGACTGCACCACCCTTGATAGAATAAGTCTCTTTTGTTGCCTAGGTCCTCCTATATATATCATTATTCTTGATAAGGCACCGCTCACCCGAGCCGTTTTGTCACACGTTCTTTCAAGGTGCTCCTTGTAAGTGAGCCTCGCGTCAATCGTCACACCTAGGTATTTGATAACCGATTTTGAAGTCGTATTATGATCTCCTACTCTGATGGTGATTTCTTCTCTTTTCTTGCGGCTGCTCACCAATACTGCCTCTGTTTTATGTTCGGCGAGCTCTAACCCGACTGCTGCCATCCCCCGTTTGACTTTTCGGATACATTCGCAATATCCTCTATTTCCTCTAGATATTTTGCAACCACGACAATTGCAATATCATCGGCGAAGCCTATGATTTTTGCCTCATTTGGGATTCCAAGCCTTAGAACCCTACATACATAATGTTCCAAAGGATAGGGCTTAATACCGATCCTTGTGGAACTCCGCCAGATATGTTGTACTGCTTTACTCCATCGTCGGTATCGAAGAGCAGAAACAGTTTCTCGAAGTAGCTCAGTATTATTTTAATTAAGAACCATGGCACCAACATTGACCTAAACGATTGCACTATGAGTCCCCAATTCGCAGAATTGAACGCGTTTTTGACGTCCAATGTTATTACGGCACCGTATTTCTTTGCACCGCCTCTCCATCTCCTGCCCTGAATAGCTTCTTCCAAGGTTGTAGTTACCCTTCTTATTGCGTCTACTGTAGAACGAGCTTTCCTAAAACCGTACTGTTGGTTGGAGATTCCCCCGGCTTTATCAATTGCCACTTCTAATCGGTTGCATATGATTCGCTCCAGTATTTTACCCATTGTGTCTAACAGGCATATGGGACGGTATGACGAGGGCTCGTCTAGTGGTTTTTTCCCTTTAGACAGCAGCACTAGACGTTGCTTTTTCTATTGATCTAGAAAAACTCCTTCTGTTAGACACTTGTTGTAGAGTTCCACAAATGGGTGCGAATTTGTTTTAATGGCTAATTTAAGGGCCTTGTTCGGTATGCCATCCAATCCAGGTGACTTGGTATCCCTGCATACATCCAAGAGTTCCCTTTGCGTGTCAGTTGGGATGTCCTGTACTTCCGGAGGTGGCTCTATACGCTCAGCTGGTGTTTGAGGTGGAAACAACCGCGATACAATTTTCTGCATAAGGAAAGGGCATGAGGGGGAAGGTGCCCTAGTGCCTTTGAGTTTTGCCATTACTGTTCTGTAGGCGGTGCCCCAAGGATTTACATCTACTTGCTCGCAGAGTTCCTTAAAGCTATTGCTCTTACTTCTACGGATGGCTAGTTTTAGCTCTCTTCGCCTATCTTTGAATTTCACCCGTAGGTCCTGATGTGTGGACAAATCTCTGGATCGCTGGAATAGTCTTTTGGCTCTATGGCACTTGCTGCATAGCTCTGCTATCTCTTGGTTCCACCAGTATACTGGTGGCCGGCGATTTGTTGACGTTTTCCGGGCCATGGATGCGTCGCAACCCCTAGTTACTTGTTTGGTAACCTCAACGGCCATAGCGCTTGCTGTTCCTGGGCTTATTGTTGACTCTGCAAAAATCAGGGCAAAAATGTCTTTGTCCATGGTGCTTGTTTTCCACTCCATTCGTTGTGCCCTTTTTGGGCGTTCCTGGGTTGGTCTCCTAGGTTGTACTTCAAACAGAATGGCAAGGTGGTCGCTGTGAGTATATTGATTACTGACTCTCCAGTTGGCGTCTCTCGATAAGGAACTAGTTGCAAAGGTGATATCAACTATGGAGTCTACCCCATTTCTACTAAAAGTGTGCTCACTTCCTGTATTTAGCAATATTAGGTCTAGTGACGATACGGCTTCTAGGAGAGCTTCTCCCCTTCTGTTGGTCCGTGCGCTGCCCCAATCAGTGGCCCATGCATTGAAGTCTCCAGCTATAATTGTTGGGCTACGACCTCTAGCATCATCCACGAGCCCATCAAGCATACTTTGGAACTCCTCAATGGTGTTGTTTGGAGATGCATAACAGCTATAGACATGTACTCCTTTGACCTTTGCTCGCACGAAGCCTGTTCCGGGTGTCATCATTTTTTTTTTCAAAGGTGCAATCTCCGCAGGCCCAAATAGCAGCTCTTTTTGAGTCATCCGCAGCCCAAGCTGTATCACCGAGATTTTTGTACTGCTCGCATAATACGGCAGCATCTATCTTTAACTGACTAGAGTCCATAGTAGAGGAGATAGGACCCCTCCTTGTGGGGTTCCTCTAGAGGCCAGTGCATTTACTTGGCTGTCATCCAGCTCGGAGTTGATTTGTCTCGTCTTGAGCATACATTCAATCCAGTCAGAGAGTGTGGAATTTACTCTGAGTCGGTCTAATGATAGTCTTATTGATTCGGTTTTCACATTGTTAAAGGCTCCTTCCACGTCTAAAAAGAACGCTAAAGTGAACTCTTTGTAGTAGAGTGATTGCTCGATCAATGCTACCACTTCGTGCAGGGCTGTTTCGACCGATCTGCCCTTTGTACCACCGTAAGTCGAGACGTTCAAGGATGACGGAAATTATCTACTCTTTCGCTGCCCTGCAATGCTGATATGAGTTGTCGATGAGTTCGAAGAATTTTTGGGGGATATAATCCTCAAGTTTGACTCTACCACCAAGCTAGCGATCATTTGGTGCAGGTTCACTGTGTGACATCGTCAAACATCGTCAGCATAGTCAAGATTCTGACTTGACATCTCTGACTTAAATAAGATGGTCGAATCGAAACTGGTTGTCTTCATACAGCCTGCTATGGATCAGTACGAGTTAATCTGGGAACGTTCTTGTGTTTCCAGAAATTGAAGGTTTCATTGACAATCTCTTTCATCAAAGCCGCTGAAAGTTAAATTGCACTACCGGTCTGTACCACTGAAATCCTTAAGTATCCCGACCCAATTCAAAGGATGCTATACCCGCCGTTGCTTATCCATAACGCAAGACCGCATAAGTGCACTAACCTACTCCATTTCATTCAAATTTTATAGCCAAAGCTTAACAGAGTTCTCGATTCGAAGACAAAAAAAAAAAGATAATTTCTTGATCTTCAGATGCATTCTCGAGGCCACAATGAAATTCCTTTTTACTGCGATATGCTTTAATGAAGCGCGCTATCTGCGCCTCACTGATGGACACATGTCCACATCGATTTGATTACCCAGTTAACTGATACTTTAAACTATATCTTGTCCAATAAACTGTCGCGCCTTCTGTTGTCTGAGTTGTCCGATCGGCCGGAGATGGTCCGGCCCAAAATTAATGGTCAAAAGGCAATTCCCTGTGCGCATCGACGACGCGACGCGACGCGGAATTTTGCTTTAATTGCGTGAATTAAAGTTGTAAATCATTACGTTAAGTGCCCTTTAATGTCATTAAAGGGTTATTCATTTGGGAATGGTTCGAGTATGTTTTGGATGAAATGGATCGCCGCTAGCGACGATCAGTAATTGACAGCGTGATCGTTATTTAGTTCAATTTTGCATATATTTAATTTTTTCACTTTTTTTTGCGATCCTCCTGCGTGACGGTCTCTTTTTGGCGTTTGGCGGTACCAAATAAAGACATTGGCTGCGGCTTCATTATTATATATTTTGTTTTCAATTAAATTTAATTTCTTTTGGTTGCGCATTAATTAATGCGAATGAGAGTGGAAAATGTGAAATGGCTTCTGATTAAGATGTTAAGGGAAATTTGGAAGATGCTTTAATGGTGTTGCCGTTTAACTGAAGTTTGCGACGTTAACGTGGAATGAATATTTATTTTTTTCTTAAAATTCAAAAAGGACAGAAGCTGGTGAGAATTGTCCAATTTTGGTTTTGTCCTGTCGTCTTACGTTTATTTATCACACTTCGTTGTAATTTGACATTCTGTTCCAATGTAGGTTTATACACAAATACTTGTACCTATTCTCTCTGTCTCTTCGTCATCAGTATCCTAAAACATTAAGACCGAGCAGGCCTCAAAGTACGTTCAATGTTTCCTTGGGTGGTGTAGGTATAGATGTAACATTTCTGTTTAGCACTGATCTGGCTCTGACACCGGACCCCATCATTAAATCTACGGCGATCATTTCTTAAGCGGAGATACTACGCAAAGTAAAGACATACCCACATACACCGAGCAATTAACAAGATACAACTTGGAAATCAGAAAAGCTAAAAGAAATAACTTCAGAGTATTCTGTGAGAACCCCTGCAGTGGCCAGGTTACATAAAGCACTGGCTAAGGAGAAAGCAGGCGCGCCAGGCTCACTGAAAAAGCAAGATGGCAGCTATACCGATGATGAAGAGCAGAGGGCCCTTCTACTATTAGACACACACTTCCCGGGTATCTCAATCTACAGCAGCACAGATGTACTAGGAAGACATAAAAGGCCCAGGAGAAAGGACTGGGCGATGGCAAGTGACATCTGCACAAATCAAAGGCTAAGTTGGGCTCTGAACACCTTCCAGCCGTTTAAAGCACCGGAAGCGGACGGAATATTCCTTGCCCTACTACAACAAGGCCAGGAAATCATTATGCCATACCTCCTAGGACTATTGAGAAGCAGCGTCGCACTTGGGCATATACCAAGAATATGGAGAAGGGCAAGGGTCATATTCATTCCGAAAGTGGGAAAAAGAGACACCACTTCACCAAAAACGCTAGGAAAGGTCATAAATAATCACAAGGGAATGACTGTGCTGGAAAGAATACCTCTCCACCACAATCAACATGCCTACAGAGCAGGAAGATCCACCGAAACTACGCTCTACCAGCTGACAAGTTGGGTTCAGGATACACTGGAGAACAAGGAAACAGCAGTATGCGCATTTCTAGATATCGAAGGAGCCTTCGATAACACCTCCCATGAAGCAATTAGGAAGGGTCTCGAAATAAAAGGAGTAAATCACACCACAAGTAACTGGATGTGTGAGATGCTAAGAACTAGGACTGCTGAGATAGAGGTGGGTCAAAAAACCATCACAATAAGCACCACTAGAGGCTGTCCACAAGGAGGGGTATTATCACCATTGATGTGGAGCCTAGTAGCAGATGAACTACTGCACAAATTGACAGGTGCCGGCATTACGTGCCAAGGGTACGCCGACGATATAGTCATTGTCGCAAGAGGAAAATTTGAAGAAACGCTATGCGAAATCATTCAGAGGGGTCTTCGAATCACACAGAAGTGGTGCAAAACGGTAGGACTTAGAGTGAACCCTACCAAAACCACAGTGATACCCTTCACCAAGAAAAGACTGTTAAAGCGTATGCAACCCATCGTGTTGGAAGGGATCAGGGTTGACCCACAGAAACAGGTCAAGTATCTAGGTCTAACACTAGACAGCAAACTCCTCTGGAGAGAACATGTAGAAACTGTGTTAACCAAAGCCACCAGAGCACTTATGGTGTGCAAGAACATTTCAGGAAAGACCTGGGGTTGTAGCGCAGCCACACTGAGGCGGATGTACCTGATGATAGTAAGACCTATCATCACTTACGGGGCAGTGGCATGGGTTAACAGAACTAGACTAACCACGACGAGGACATCCCTCAACAAAGTGCAAAGATTAGCCTGTAAATGTATAACAGGAGCCATGCGAACCTGTCCCACAGCAGCTCTAGAAGTGATCGTAGGGATACCTCCACTACACATAGTGCTAAAGCGAATCGCCAAGGAGACCATTTTAAGAATCAGCAAAGAGGGCATCGGGAAAGGAACATACATCGCAAATAAAGAGCGAGTAACTCTATCCAAATCGGTGACTTCGGTGGACTGACCCAGAGATGATATGGTCAAGAAATACTGCTTTGAAAGGAAATTTGACTCAAAGCTGAGAATCCGAGAGCAGCGAATCCGATAAATACCAACTCGACGGATCGAAAACAACGCCGACGATATAGACATTATCGGAAGATCTCAGCGGGCTGTCACCGGTGCTTTTGCAAGCATTGAGGCGGAAGCGGCCAAAATGGGTTTAGCGATAAACGAGGGCAAAACCAAGTATATGCTGTCAACTAGAAGGGACAATCAATACCGACGAATTGGACAGAACCTCACAGTGGGTAGCTATAACGTCGAGGTAGTAAAGGACTTTGTCTACCTTGTTCTGCTATAAACTCGAAAAACAAGTTCAGCGCAGAAATCAAGCAAAGAAAATCTATTGGCAATCGCTGTGTTTTCGGGCTTATAAGGCAATTCAACAGTAAAGCCCTATCTCGAACAACTAAGGAGACTCTATATATGACCTTGATCATCCCAGTCCTACTTTACGGCGCTGAAACATGGACTTTATTAAAAGAGGATGAAGATATCCTTGGTCGCTTCGAGAGAAAAATTCTTCGTAAGATTTTCGGTCCCGTTTGCGTTGACGGGTTTTGGAGGAGAAGATTCAATCACGAACTATACGAGCTGTACAGCGACATCGACCTAGTCAAAAAACTGCGTATTGGACGTCTGAGATGGCTAGGACATGTAGAGCGAATGGACACCAACGCTCCGGCCCGCAGAGTCTTCGAATCTAACCCCGAGGGACGACGCAGTAGAGGGAATCATCGCCGTAGGTGGCGCGCACAAGTTCAAGGGGACCTCGACCAACTTGGAGTGCGCAACTGGAGGCAATTAGCTAAAGACCGAGCTAAATGGAGAGGCTTGTTGGTTGAGGCCCAGGTTCACCCCGAACTGTAGCGCCACCTAAGTAAGTAAGTAGGATCGAAAACATCTACTGGCACTGGCGCAGGAGTGTACGGGCCCAAGACTAGATACTCAGAATCACTGGGAATATTCCCCTGTATATTTCAAGCAGAAGTTCACGCGATCGAAAGATGCGCGCAATTCAACTTAGACTGGAAATATCGCGAGCAGGACATCACGATACTATCAGACAGCCAAGCCACTATTAAAGCACTGACCTCGCATGAGATCAGATCCAAACTGGTATGGGAATGTCTCACCTGGATCAACAAACTGGGAGAAACAAATAAAGTAACTCTCTACTGGGTACCAGGACATGTAGGTGTGGAGTGGAACGAAGCAGCTGATGAACTAGCTAGGAACGGATCAGACACGCCGTTCCTTGGACCAGAACCATTCTGTGGGATAGGACCCCACAAAATAAGGGAAGACTTAAGGAAAGAAGAAGAGAACAAATGGGCCAAACATTGGGACGGTATCCCCCAAATAAGACAGGCAAAGGAACTTCTGGGGAAATACAAGCACAAAAGAAGCAGAGCCTGCCTAAGAGTTAGTGAGAATCGGCTTCGTATTTTGGCGGGCATGTTAACAGGTCACTGTAGACTTAAGGAGCACCTTAGGAAACTGGGAATAGAGAGAGACGGACACTGCAGATTCTGCAGGGACTTCGCAGAAACACCAGCGCACCTTCTTATGGAATGCGAAGCACTGATCCACAAAAGAAGGAATCACCTTGGTGCCCACCTCCTATCAGAAACGGATTTACCTTCGCTGGATCCACTGAAGATACTCCGGTTTGCTATAGCAGTTGGACTGGAGGAAGGGCTCTAGACTGAGTATATCATCGGCTAAACCCTTAGTAAGAGGGGCACAATAGATATTTCATAGGTCGCAGTGCACTTGCACCTCTCAATAATATACATCTACATCTATAAAGGCATACCCAAAACTGGACGCATTTGGAAAGGCGGTTTCTAAAATCAGGTGGACACAGAAGGGAGACTGCCTAATACAACTCAAGGAGGCGGGAACCAAGACCACAAAGTTTGAAGGCGTCATCAGCGAAGCCTTAGTGGAGCAAGTGAGTGTAAAGACACTCACGCATCGCACTACCCACGAGGTAAAACTCCTCAATGGGGTCACTGCAATGGATGACATTTCTTTTTTTATAAGGTAAAGGGGGGGATGGGCAGAGGATGACACCCGGAGCACTGCGACCTAAAAAGATCTTTTGTGCTATCCCCTGGTTGGTTATTTGAGTAGTAGTTGTCAACTAGTTGAAATCTAGTTCATTAATGAAGCTAAGCATAGTTCGAGCTGAGGAAGAGATGACGTCAGAAGCTGAGGTGACGCCTTTGTTAAAGTGCCTTAGCCTCAGTCTGGCTATGGCCGAGCAATCACAGAGTATGTGATGGGCTGTTTCTGTGTCTTTAAGACAGAGATGGTACGTTTCCCATTCAACAAGGCCCATCTTCTTGAGATGGTAGTTGAGAGAGCAGTGTCCAGTTAGGAAGCCAGTAAGGATCTTAGATCTTGAATCTTTGCGCGAGCTGCTTCGACGTATTCGGATCACAGGTCGGTAAGGAATTTTCAATGTTGGCCAGGACATTGGAATAGAGATGGTGGCGGAGGAGCCCTTAATGGGTCAACGGCAGCAATCATACTCCCGTAGTGGACTACTGGCACCGGTGTACCCGACCCCTCGTCCTAGGGGAATAATTAAGGAACTGGCCCTCCAGGTTGGGAGTTGTGCCATCGCGGTAACTTCCCTACCACGTAAAAAACTGGTGGTTCCGAAACAACCAAAAGCCTCGGCTAAGGATGACTCAACTGATGACGACCACAGCAAACGAAATAAGGACAACGACCATCGGATCTGTACATGGAATGTTCTGTGCCTTTACAGACTACGTGCAGCCGAACAACTAGCAGACGCAGAAAAGGACCCTGCCACCAAAGAGTGTTTCTACGAGCTCCTCGACAAAACATACGAGCAATGTCCTAAATACGACGTTAAAATCGTATTGGGCGATTTTAACGCCAAAAGAGGAAAGGTGGACGTCGTTGATAGAGCAGTCGGTAAACATAGCCTACGCGACACCACGTCTGATAACGGACTAAGGCTAATTGATTTCGCTGTGGAGCGAAATGTCAGCATAGCAAGCACATGGTCTCCTCATCTCGATATTCATAAGCAGACATGGCGGTCCAATGATCATGTAACCAAGTTGACACAAGGCATGCCTCCAGTATTCTGGATGTCCGGACCTTCCGAGCGGCCAACATAGACTCGGATCATTACCTCGTTGTAGCCAAGGTACGAATGCGGATATCCCAATCTGAGCAACAAAGAAGAATCACTGTGAGAAAATTTAACGTCGAAAAGCTACAATCGCAAGAGACCGCCAGACTCTTCGCTAAACGCGAAATCTCTCAATCACCCCTATGCCACCAGCATCGAGTGCCGAAGACCAGTGATAACGCTGTCAACATGCCATCAGAAACGCCGTGACTGATGTGCTGGGTCTCGCTCGCTCACCACCGCGAAACTCCTGACGAAGAATGCCGGCGAGTGCATGCAGCAAAACAAGAGACATACAAAGCGGCGCTGCAAAGGAAGACGAGAGCTGCTCGCGAGCTCTACGTGCAGAAGAGACTGGAAGAACATCGGCTTCTCCAAAAGAAGAAGAAAGAGCATGAGAAGCGCGCGTTCGAGAATATCGAGAGTTAATACTCCACGAACAATGTACGGAAGTTTCACCAAAAGGTAAGAAGAACGTGCCAGAGAAGCAATGCCCGTACAGAAACCTGTAGAAATGAAAATGGAAACCTCGTAGCAGAATCACAGTCGGTGCTGTGAATATGGAAAAACTACTTCTGCAGACTGTATAATGGCGACGAAGACCAACCGCTGTCAGACAGTATGTCCCATTCAACATCGACGATGATAGTCAAAATTTCCGTCCAGCTAACCAAAACGAAGTGATGATAGCAATATCCAAGCTGAAATCCAACAAGGTTGCTGGAGGAGACTCTGTATAGGACTCTGATCATCCCAGTCCTGCTTTACGGCGCGGCAACGTGGACTTTATTAAAAGCGGATGACAATATCCTTTTTTCACGGTCCAACCGTTCGCGAGCGTCTGACAAACATCCAAGAGTTTTGTTGTAATGAAAAAGCTTCTCATATCGCCGTTCGGATACGGCGCTAAACTGTAGGTCCCTTCCATTCGAGTGAAGAATATAACGCACACAACATGAGTGGTTGCGAAAGGCTAGGCCCTGGCACTTAAAGAGCTGTTGCGCCAAATATTTATTTATTTATTTGACAATGTCCTTGGTCACTTTGAGAGAAAAATTCTTCGAAAGATATTCGGTCCCGTTTTGCTTTGACGGGTTTTGGAGAAGAAGATTCAATCACAGACTATATGAGCTGTAAGTTATATGAAATACCACCTCAACAAATTGAGAATCTCGGAGGATATCACCTGCCGCTTCTGCCTAGAAGAGGACGAAACCGCTGAGCACATACTCCGGGTAATCGATTTCAGGAATACGCCTACGTACTAAACACACACCCTTCACACTTCTACCACTCTCCCCGCGGGACTGCCGTTAGGTATTACTTCGCGGGGCTGGTTAGCAATTTATGCTGTACTTTCTGCTTCTCGACGTATTCGTTCTTGAATTCGAAGCTGCATTTGCACATGCGTAATAAACGCGCAAATTTCCATCCATTTTTCCTCAGATTGTACCATATGATCTATGAGATACTCCGGGTATGTGAGTGTGCAGCTCTGTGTACAATTAGGAGAACCTTTTTCCTTAAAGGGATCATGTTTCTAACTCCTCCACAGTCGTAATTATCGCTTTCATAAGGAGAGTAGAAGTACTGCTGCCCTAAAAGTTGGCCAGCGGTATAATAGATCTTTCTGGTCGCCATGTGGGTGTAGCCACAAACATGTAAAAAAATAAAAAGAAATTGGAGGGGATGTAAGAATAGCTTCTGGGGTCAAATCTTCTTTTTGTCCAGTTGCTTCGATGAACCGGAGTATCTGGAGTAGATCCAGTGAAGGTGGAAGGATTATGTGTCTGTTCGACAGCACCTTTCAGTCATTTTGAACAGCTCTAGCGACGGATATCCTTCTTCTTCTTCCCTTTATCAGCGAGGCTATGATCCGAAAACAAGGGATCACAACCCTCCCACTTCACCGCATTTCTACTGATCCGCCTGTGGGGTTCGCCTCAGCGACGGATATCCATTCAATCTTTTCATGCAAAAATGTGGGGATAGTGCATCTAAGGGGCTTATTTACTCAACTCAACGTGCCGAGTTACACTGTTACCTTTTAAATCTTCTCCGATGTTTACTCTCGAATCCTTGAGATCAATATGTTTACTACTCCACATTCTGTATTGTATAATATTCTTTGATGCTACCTCCAATTAAAACGGCTGGCTTGAAATATACGATTTAACAAGCACAAGTAGGAGTCTTTCTGCAAGGGATTTTTCTTAGGGTCAGTCGGATACCCTTCATCCCTCATAGATTACCCTTACCCCTTAGTTGGTACCTTCGGGTAGCTGGAAACTGCAATTCAACTACCTTGGGGCTTCAAAATTACGAATAAGGAGTGATCTTAAGTGGAAGAGCAGATAATAATCACACCTTGCAGAATCATATTCACACCCTGTGATTTCGTATGTACTTACCATTGAGCTGCCGAGCAATCACAACTGTTCCTGCTCAGTAGGTTAGGTTAGGTTAGGTAAGGTGGCTGTCCTGACAGGGTCAAGACACACTTAGACCACTTGGGTTCATTTCAACTAAACCAATTGGATTTCCCTATGAATCTGTATAAGTTTTTAATGTCTATGTTAGACAGGCCACTTAAGTCTTCAAAGAAGTATTCCCCTAATATTTTCTTTCTCAGGGTACCTTGCGCTGGGCATGTGCCGAGGAGGTGGAGATTGTTCTCCTCTTCCTCTTCATCTCTGCAGCTTCTACAGTAATCATTTCCTGGGACTCCCATTTTAGTGGCGTGTCTACCTAACAAACAGTGCCCTGTGATTATTCCTACTGTGAGGCTTATGTTCCTTCTATTTAATGAAAGGAGTTTTTTTGGTTTTCTTTGCGTCTAAGAGAGGCCAGATCTTTCTGGTCGATACGCACGTAGACAGATTACTCCATCTGTCGTTTACAGTAGCTTGCGCTTCGTTAAACATATGAAGTTTCATCGTTTGTATTGCGGGTGCCGGTACGTGTCTGTTGCGTCACCCCCCACGATGGCCGCGGAGCTAATGAAGAACATAGTGGGCACACTCTTCCCGGCCCACCCTGTTAGGTCAATGGAGATCTCTCCTGCCCAACAACAAGACATCCCATTGTTTAGCGAAGAAGAGCTGATTCTAGCAGCTAAATCTCTTCAGAAAAATAAGGCCCCCGCCCCGACGGCATACCAGCGTAAGTATTGAAAACGGTTGCCCAAACTTGCCCACAGATACTGCTATGTATGTATAACGGCTGTCTAAAGGAAGGGATCCTTTTCAAGAAGTGGAAGGTACACCGCATGGTGCTCATAAGCAAGGGAAAATGAGACCCGGGTTCCCCATCAGCATACAGACCTCTGTGCATGCTGGACACGGCAGGAAAACTCCTCGAGAAGATGCTAAAGCCTCGAATCACAGAAGCAATCCAAAGAGCAGGTGACCTATCCGATCGACAACACGGATTCAGAAAAGGCCACTCCACGATAGGAGCAATTGAGGAAGTAGTCAAAACCACCCACCTCGCCCAAAGGGGAAATCACTACTCAAGGCGAATCGTCGTGCTGGCAGCTCTGGATGTGAGGAATGCCTTTAATTCGGCCAGATGGGGAGATATGTTAGATGCGATCGAGAACACCTTCAGGATACCGCAATATCTTTTGCAAATTGTGAAGGACTATCTCAAAGACAGGGAACGACACCGTGGAGGGTACTCACAGAAAGGAAATCACTACTGGAGCAGCACAGGGTTCAATCCTTTGACCCGATCTGTGGAATGTCTCATACGATGGAATCCTTCGCATGGAGATGCCCGACGATACCTTCTTAGTCGGGTACGCAGATGACATCGGTGCGGTGATTACCGCAAGGGACATCGAATGGGGCTCAGCTGAAACTGAACCAGGTAATGAGACGAGTACTCGCCTGGATGGAAGCCCATGGCCTTAGTCTCGCCGCGGAAAAAACAGAGATAGTTCTTCTGACTAGGAAACGGATCCCGACCATTGCCGAGTTCCGAGTAGGTCCAGAAGTTATAATCAGCAAACCAGCAGTAAAGTATCTAGGAATCGCCCTGGACTCTAAACTCTCTTCCTGGCAAAAGATTAAGTCCGCATCTGAGCGAGCTGCGAAGGTCACGTCATCGCTGAGTAAGCTTATGCCAAATATCGGAGGCCCAACAATGAGTAGGCGACGACTCCTCATGTCCATCACCCACGCCATTCTTCTGTATGGGTGTGAGATCTGGGCAGACGCACTTAGACAGGAGAAGTACAGAAAGCAAATTGCGGCAGTACAAAGGCGAGGAGCTCTCCGAGTTGCAAGCTCCTATCGCACAGTGTCGGAACCAGCCGTCCTCATAGTTGCGGGTGTGACCCCCATCGACCTCCTAGCGACAGAGAGGAAGTACGCCCACGACAAGAAGGCGGAAGTAGGGGCAGAACTCTCAGTCGCTGAAACGAAGTAGCTTACCAAGCAGGTTTGGCAGAGAAGGTGGAGCGCTGAAACGAGGGGGAGGTGGACAGCGAGACTGATTACAGACGTCACGGCTTGGACAGAGCGGGAACACGGCGAAGTGAACTACTTTGTCACTCAATTCCTAACCGGACATGGGTATTTCAACCGATACCTCCACAAAATGGGTAAAGTAGAGAGCGCAGCCTGCAAATATGGAGACTCAGCGGAAGACGACGCTTTCCACAGCTTTTTCGCCTGTAGCAGATGGACAGAGCAGAGGAGTAGACTGGAGTCGGAAATAGGCAATTTTTCCCCGGAAAATGCTATAAGCAAGATGATCTCGAGTACCGAAAGCGCCTTCTATGTCAAGGAAAGACACCATGGTATATTCTTTAACGGCAAGAGATTTTTCAATGGTGCCTACTAACGAGTATAGAGCTGTTTCCACTGAAAAGCCTTTCCGGTAAGCATGCTGGGAGTTAGATAAGGTTTGTACCTGGAGTTTAGAACGAATATAGTTATCAATTAGCCTTTCTAACGTTTTTAGAAAGAACAAGGAGAGGCTAATTGGTCTGAAATCTGTCGGAGTGTAGTGTGAGGTCTTATCGCATTTCGGGATGAAGACCACCTTAACTCTTTTCCATGAGGATGGGGTATAGCCGAATTTAAGGCAGCTATTATAAACTACATAGAGCCACGGGGCTAAGGGTTTTACGCCCCCTTGCAGTTCTACTGGTGTAATACCCTCTAATCCTGGAGATTTGCATGGACGGAAACTATTAACAGCCCTATGAATTGAATGCGTGTTTATTATTCCCGCCGGAACGTCCATGATCGAGTGGTGTTGGGGTATAGATATGCATGTACATATCTATAGAGTTTCCTGGGAAATGCGTGTCCATGAGGAGGTTTAAAGTTTCTTCTGTGGACATGGTCCAGTCCCCGTTAGGTTTCTGGATAAAACTAGGGATATGAGGAGATTTGGAAAGTATTTTTCTCAATCTGCTAGAATCGTTTGTCCTTTCTATATTGCTACAGAATAATCTGCACGATTCTCGCTGAGCTTTCCTTATCTCTTTTTTGAAAACCCTGATGCTGTTCTTATAGTTGTCCCAGTCTTCTGGAAATTGTGAAGACTTAGCTATATTGAACTGTTTCCTACTGTCATTTCGGAGTTTTGCTATGTTAGTATTGCACCAAGGTGGTTTATTGCCATTTCTGTGTCTGCTTAACGGACAAGCTTTCAAGAAGGCTTTATTCATGGTTTTAGATACTTTGTCTACCATCTGGTCGATTTCAGATGGTGAGCAAGGTTGAGTTGGCTCGATGTTGAGTTCTTTATTTAAAAATGTATTATAAATCTGTCAGTTAGGATTCCTAGGTTTCCTAAAGGACTTTAATGGAAGTTTGGTAAATTCCAAACTAAATTGTATGTACTTATGGTCCGAAAAAGAGACTTCTTTCGATACCATCCATTTACTAATATTTAGCTTTGGGGAGTTGGTGTCTAAAGTAATATCTAGTACTTCTGCCTAATTCTGTTAGTAAAAGTAGGTTCAGAACCTATATTACATACTACGAGGTTAGTTTCTACGATAAAGTCGAAAAGACGCTCACCTCGATTGTGTGTGTCACTACTTCCCCAGAGGTTGTGGTGGGCATTGGCGTCAGCGCCTATCACTAGGGGAATGCTGCTTGCTTGGGCTGATTTTATCGTCTCGTGTATATTAGTTGTTGGTAGAGGGCCTGTATCATCATAGGGCATATACGCTGACGATATCCATAGCCTGTCTTTCCCATCCTGCTCAGTAAGAATAACATATTGATGAGTATTAGTGATTGCAAACTATCCATCTATCCATTTATCCACAACACTAACACTCGTAAAGTGACATCTCCGCGAAATAGCCTGTTTCAGTTCCTATTAAGTTTTCATTCCGAATCCCAACAAATTTCCACCCCCAAGACCCCACTGGTAATATACCACTTTGTCACAAAACTTTCGATTAAATTCCAAACACATCCAATGCGATACATGGGAGGCAGATGAATTCAAAATCAATTTTGCAATATTAATCAATTAAAACTGAATTCGATGTGTGATTGAATTTGAACGCTTCGCTCCGCCAATAGTGGGGAGTGAGTTCAATTTAATTGCAAACAGTGGCTTAATGTCACTTTTTTTTCGGCGTGGCTGTCCGCCAGACGTGTCTCCATGGACATGGTTGTCTGCCAGTGAGATGGGTAATTGGATTATTTGCGAGGAAGACAAAAAAAAAAGAAAAGAAGGAGCAAAGGCAATCAATTGCCGCAATTTAATTGGAAGAAGAGAACTCATCGTTTGGTTATGAAGGATGCTTCCTCTGGTATTTTCTTTTTTGAGTTCATTCAATAAAAGGCAATTGAACCCGAATGACCTATTTCATTGTGGAATCAAGTTATGACAGGTGATGTGTCTGAGTGGGAAACGACTGTTTTTTTCTTTTTAAAAGGTGGTGTTTGGACACTAAATGAACTCTCTGCATTCACCCTCGTCAGCCGAGTAGAGTTCAATAAACTTGCTTAGACACAGATAGACAGTAGTCCCTTCTATGAGGTGCACACAGGCCAACATATGTAGGTGGATTGTGATAATACTGCGGCACAAGGATTTCAATCATCATTTACTCCTAGAACCATCGAATTCCTCTTACTTAACCCTCTATTAGGTGCATGGTACATTGGGATGTATTCAAGATTCACACTTTCTCCTCCGATGGCACCTGTTGCGATATTGACTACCGCTCTTATGGCATCAATGGTAGATCGCGCTCTTCTGAAGCCTGAATTGCTCCTTTGAGAGGGTTCCTATCTCTTCTGCTACTACGAGTAATCTAATGTAGATTATCTTCCCGAGGATCCTTCCCATGGTGTCCAATAGGCATATTTGGCGATTGGACGAAGGTTCTCATGGAGGCTTCTTTCCTTTTGGTAGCAGAATCAAATGCGGTGTTTTCTATTTTTCGGGAAAGGTTCCATCTTCGACGCACTTCTGCATTGTTGCTATGAAAAGGTCTGGTCTCTTTTTTACAGCCGACTTTACTGCCTTATTCGGGATGCCGTCGGGCCCGGGCGCCTTGCTGTCGCCCATCTTGGTGCATGTCTTTAGCAGCTCCTTCCGAGCTTAGTAGCAGATTAATTACTGCCAAGCTTGGACAAATCTCAATCTCTGTTAGAACTACTAAGGGTTGTCCTCAAGGGGGTATTAAAAAAAAAAAAAAACTGTAATCATACCTTTCACCAGGAGGAGAAATCTAAGCCTTCAAACGCTATCACTAAACAATATACAAATTGACTTTTCAAAAGAAGCAAAATGTCTTGGGATTACTCTAGACCGCAAATTAAACTGGAAACCTCATATAGGCAGAACCACTGAGAAGGCGACTAAAGCTTTCTTGGCTCGTTCATTTTTTCGGCAAAAAATGGGGATTAAACTCAAAAATGATCCACTGGACCTATACTACAATCATCGTCCCAATAATAACTTATGCTTCGCTAGCATGGTGGGAAAAAGTTAATCAAACCGTCACCAGCTACGCACTCCAGAAGGTACAAAGACTAGCCTGTTTAGGTATTACGAACGCAATGCGCACCTGCCCAACAGCTGCGCTGGAAGTTCTCTTAAACCTTCCACGCCTAAACATAAATATTATGAAGACTGCGGCTGCCAGTGCAGAGCTTCACATTTTATGCAACAAAGCAAATTCGAATTAGTTGGTCATATGGAGATCCTTAAGGAAATTCCGCTGCTTACTTCTCCAGCAGTATGCACCTCAGACTTCATGCCTAAAAGAATCCATCTCAATCACCCCTTCTTAGTTACCATCCCTGACCGCAGCTACTGGAATTATCCTTAAGTGCCTCAATCAACATCTCAAATCAACTGGTACACTGACGGCTCAAAAATGTTAAATGGAGCAGAAGGTGGTATCTTTGGCCCCAACTACAAACTCTCTACACTTTTAGATCAAACCACTACTATCTTCCAAGCAGAGGTCTATGCTATCGAACTCTGCACCAGAGAATGCATTGAAAGAAACCTCCGAAGACCACATATTAATATACCATAATATGATGTCAGACAGCCAAGCAGCACTCAGGGCTATCATGTCCTTTGGCTATAAGTCTAGGCTGGTTTGGAAATATCTCCAGACTCTTTTGCAGCTTGCCGCACACAACAAAATCACATTAATGTGGGTCCCCGGACAGAAACGCATCGCTGGTAATGAAGCGGCTGATGACCTGCTTGAGCAGACTAGGTGCCCAATCTCTTTACATTGGACCTGAACCCTTCTGCAGTTTACCCACTAGATCGATTAAAATAGAGCTATTTCGCTGGGAACGCGAACAAATGCTCTCGCACTGAAATGCACAACCTGGCCTAAGGCATTAAAAGAAATTTATTAATTTCTCAAAGAATAGAACTAGAGGCATTCTACGAGTATCAATGAGCAAACAGAATGCTAAGATCCTTACTTACCTACTTAGGTAGCGCTACAGTTCGGGGTGAACCTGGGCCTCAACCAACAAGCCTCTCCATTTAGCTCGGTCTTCAGCTTATTGCCTCCAGTTGCGCACTCCAAGTTGGTCGAGGTCCACTTGAACTTGTGCGCGCCACATACGACGATGATTCCCTCTACTGCGTCGTCCTTTGGGGTTAGATTCGATGACTCTGCGGACCGGAGCGTTGATGTCCATTCGCTCTACATGTCCTAGCCATCTCTGTAAAGCTCATCTGCTGTAAAGCTTATATAGCGACCTCTCTCGAAGCGACAAAGGATATCTTCATCCTCTTTTAACAAAGTTCATGTTTCAGCGCTGTAAAGCAGGACTGGGACGATCAGGGTCTTATACAGAGTTTAGTAAGTTGCTCGGGATAGGGCTTTACTGTTGAATTGCCTTAGCAGCCAACAACTGGCAAGGGCTATTCTTCGCTTGATTCCTGCGCTAATCTTGTTTTTCCAGTTTATAGCAGAGCCAAGGTAGACAAAGTCCATTACTACCTCGAAGTTATAGCTGCCGACTGTGACGTTTTGTCCAATTTGTCGGTGTTGGCTTTCCCTTCTTGTTGACAGCATATACTTGGTTTTGCGCTCCTTTATCGCTAAAACCCATTTTGGCCGCTTCCGCCTCAATGCTTGCAAACGCACCGGTGACAGCCCGCTGAGTTCTTCCAATTATGTCTATATCGTCGGCGTATGCAAGCAGTTGTACAGACTTGTAATAGATTGTGCCTCCAGTGTTGGCTTGTGAGTTCCGCACAATCCATTCAAGTAAAATATTGAAGAAGTCACATGACAGCGCGTCACCTTGTCTAAAACCTTTTCTGACATCAAAGGTCTCGGTGAGGTCATTACCGACCTTGATGGAGCAGCGAGTGTTCTCCATCGTCAGCCTGCAAAGACGGACAAGTAAGGCAGGGATGTCAAAACTAGACATGGCTCTATAAAGCTCTTCTCTATAGATGCTGTCATAGGCGGCCTTGAAATCGATAAAAATGTGGTGAGTATCGATTTGGAATTCTTGGGTTATCTCCAGGATCTGCCGAAGTGTGAAGATTTGATCGATAGTGGACTTTCCTGACCTGAAACCGCACTGATAGGGTCCAATCAGGCTGTTGATAAAAGGTTTCAGGCGTTCACACAATGTCGCAGAAAAGATCTTGTATGCGATGTTGAGGAGATTGTTGCCTCTATAATTGGCGCACTTGAGGGGATCTCCTTTCTTGTGGATCGGGCAAACGATGCTGAGATTCCATTCATCAGGCATACATTCGTCTAACCAAATCTTAAAGATGAGTTGGTCTATGCTCTCTACCAATTCATCCCCAGCTGCCTTGAAAAGTTCGGCCAGTAAGCCGTCAGGTCCGGCAGCCTTGTTGGATTTTAGCTTGGATATTGCTATCCTCACTTCGTTCTGGTTAGGTGGGCGGAAATTTTGACTATCATCGTCTATGTTGAATGATTCATTCTGCCTGACAGCGGGATGTTGGTCTTCGTCGCCGTTATACAGTCTACAGAAGTAGTTCTTCCATATTCTCAGCACCGACTGTGATTTTACTACGAGGTTTCCATTTTCATCTCTACAGGTTTCTGTACGTGTTTGCTTCTCTGACACGTTCTCTCTACGTTTTGGTAAAACTTCCGTACATTGTTCCTATAGTATAAGCTCTGAATATACTTGATCGTGTGCTTCTCATGCTCTTTCTTCTTCTTTTGGAGAAGCCGATGTTCTTCCCGTCTCTTTTGCTCGTAGAGCTCACGAGCAGCTCTCGTCTTCCTTTGCAGCGCCGCTTTGTATGCCTCTTGTTTTGCTGCATGCACTCGCCGGCACTCTTCGTCAAATCAGGGGTTTCACGCTGGTGGACGAGCGAGACCCAGTACATCATTCTCGGCGTTTCTGATGGCATGTTGGCATCGTTGCCACTTGTCTTCGGCAATTGATGCTGGCGGCATAGGGGTGATTGAGAGATTTCGGCATACGCGTTCAGCGAAGACTCTGGCCGTCTCTTACGCCCAATACGATTTTAACGTCGTATTTAGGATATTGCTCGTATGTTTTGTCTAGGAGCTCGTAGAAACAGTCTTTGGTGGCAGGGTCCTTTTCCTCTGTGGGCGCATGAACACATATTAGGCTTATGTTAGCGAATTTAGCCTTGATTCGGATAGTCATAATACGCTCGCTCACTTGTTGGAATATGATCGCATGCACTACCGTTTGACCAGTTGTTCTCTTTGATGGACAGCATTTTAGTCTCCGCGTGGAGGTGGCCCCATGTCCCATCAAGTGGCAACCGGTGATAACCGCATGCCTGAGTTTTGGCACGCTTGTAGATTCCGCCAGTTTGTGTTGCTCAGCTGTGGAGTCCAGGTGGGAGCAGGGTAATTCATGACGGACCGGCCGATCGCTTTATAGGTAGCTAGCAGCGTTTCTTTGCCTTTCGCTCAGGAACTGCCTGTCAGAGATTTTAGTACATTGTTGCGTGATCTGAGATGGCTGCGGATGGTTGATGAGCATGCTATCAAAAGTGACACCCAATTGTTTTGGCTGTGTGGCTGTGGGTATGCGTAGATCTACGACTGCTATATCGAGCTGTAGCTTCACTTCCTTTGTCCAAGACGTGAACAGTGTAGCTGTGGATTTTTCCGCCAATATTTTTTCAGCAGTCGCTGATTGCGATTGTTTAGAACCAAACATATGAGTAGCTCATGTACGCTTGGGCCCGAGCAATACGAAGCACAGGCAGATGCGCGTCATCGTGGCAGACCCCTAATAGGCCTTTCGGTGGAGAATGCAACTGTTGGGCAGATGTGTAAAATGTGGAGCAATACCAGGCACAAGGGACGACGGGCTAAACAAATTCGCATTTCTCAATGCCCCTGCAAATGTCCTCATATCTCCGGTGATTCATCAGGTACTGTCACCAAGATTGACAATCATTCTAAGTCGCAACGGAGAAATTGCCGGTTTTGACGAGAAATTCATTATAAGCGACGAGGTCCGTTTTGACTTCAATAGATTTTTGAATAAGCAGAACATCCGCACACGGTACCCGAGAAGCCTTTACATCGCTGATTGCGACTGCTGAAGAAGTAGTTGTTTAGAGCCAAACATACGAGTAGCTCAGGTACGCTTGGGCCCGAGCGAGGATCGTGCAGTTGTCCGAAAATGACACAAGATTTGTAGCATCAGATGGAGGAGGCACCTTAGATGTGTAGAAGTTAGAGTGGGAGATAGGACACCTCCATGTGGTACGCCTTGTTTGACTTTCCTGTACTGCGATCTCGTGTTCCTGAATTCCACGTAAGTTTGTCGGTCGATAAATAATTGGCTAACCATCGTTGGGCAACTTGGACTCCAGTATGTCATTAAGCATCGTGGTTTGATTCACAGTGTCAGATGCTTTTGACAGATCCAGGACAATGACGACTGCTCTGTGGCATGGTTGTCTTTGGTTCAAGCCATTGCTAACTTGATTCGCAACGATGTTCCTAGCCGAGGTGGGGCTGTGTCGCTTACGAAAACCATGTTGAAGTAGCGCTAGATTTAAATACTCGACGAGTGTTGGAAGAAGCAGTGCCTCTAGTATCTTGATGATGCTCTCGCGGCGATTGGCTCTACGTACCAGAACAACTCGAAGACAACACCAACAGATTTTCGATCAAGGATCGTCAACCTCAGCTAATTTTATGCATGATCACAGCCTACATGCTTTACTGCAACGTTTTGTACATTCATAACTTTTTATGTGTGAAAGTGGCATGCCCACAGGAATTTCACAAGCCATCATCATACAATACCTGCTGAAATGGAAACTCATTTAATATTTTATCACTCGCTGTGACATCTTCAAAACACCAAGTTGCATTGTTTTCATTTATTTTACAACCCGATACCTACTCAAGGCCTCTGCGCGCCTCACCATCTGCATAATAAGAAAACAGAGTAAAGCCCCGAGATAATAATTTCGTTTTAATCGTCTTGAATAAAAAGCCAATTCATTAATTAAACTTTAACCCACATTTTTATTGGTTTTTAATTATATGTACGTATGTACCTGTGCCTATATGTATCACCAGATCGAATGGGAATTCCACACAGCCGCCCAAGGAAAGCTCTAAAATTAATTTCCAATTTTTTCTGCTCGAGTTTTGTCTCCCGCATGGAATTAATGAGCTCGACCTTCTTACAAGTTGCATCGCGGACCATCGGCACCTGGTTTCCAGGTTACCAACAGCTAGCCAGCTCTGCGCAATAACCATTGTCGTAAAGTTTTACGATTTACAAAATTTGGTTAAATTGTCAATTGTTAAAATGTTAAGAGTGTTTTAAATTTTTGTGTGTGTATCTGCGACTGTGTGTGTGTGAAATTTGGGACTACTCAACTCCCACGGTGGTTTAAGGTGTTTAAAGGTTTCTTCTTTTTCTTCTTTTTTTTAAGGATTTATTGATATCAATATTGAATGAATGGTTGGTAGTAACGTCCTTTAGAGGACTTCCACTTGAAAAGTAATTTCGCTGGGGTGAAAGGAAGAAACGACAGTGAAAGGATCTTGTTGCTAATACTTAGAGGCGTTGTGCAGATGCTGATGTTTGTACTCCAGGAGCAATGTGCAAACGTTTTACCAAAGGGTAAAAAGAACGTGTAAGAGAAGCAATGTCCGTACAGAAACCTGTAGAGATGAAAATGGAAACCTCGTAGCAGAATCACAGTCGGTGCTGAGAATATGGAAAAACTACTTCTGCAGGCTGTATAACGGCGACGAAGACCAACATTCCGCTATCAGGCAGAACGAATCATTCAACATAGACGATGATAGTCAAAATTTCCGTCCACCTGACCAAAACGAAGTGAGGATAGCAATATCCAAGCTGAAATCCAACAAGGCTGCTGGACCTGACGGCTTACCGGCCGAACTTTTCAAGGCAGCTGGGGATGAATTGGTAGAGTGCATACACCAACTCATTTCTAATATTTGGTCAGACGAGTGTATGCCTGATGAATGGAATCTCAGCATCGTTTGCCCGATCCACAAGAAAGGAGACCCCCTCAACTGCGCCAATTATAGAGGCATCAGTCTCCTCAACATCGCATACAAGATCTTTTCTGCGATATTGTGTGAACGCCTGAAACCCTTTATCAACAGCCTCATTGGACCCTATCAGTCCGGTTTCAGGCCAGGAAAGTCCACCATCGATCAAATCTTCAAACTTTGGCAGATCCTGGAGAAAACCCAAGAATTCCAAATCGATACTCACCACCTCTTTATCGATTTCAAGGCCGCCTACGACAGCATCTATAGAGAAGAGCTTTATAGAGCCATGTCTAGTTTTGACATCCCTGCCAAACTTGTCCGTCTGTGCAGGCTGACGATGGAAAACGCTCGCTGCTCCATCAAGGTCGGTAATGACCTCACCGAGACCTTTGATGTCAAAAAAGGCTTTAGACAAGGTGACGAGCTGTCATGTGACTTCTTCAATATTGTACTTGAACGGATTATGCGGAACTCACAAGCCAACACCGGAGGCACAATCTATTACAAGTCCGTACAACTGCTTGCATACGCCGACGATATAGACATTATCGGAAGATCTCAGCGGGCTGTCACCGGTGCGTTTGCAAGCATTGAGGCGGAAGCGGCCAAAATGGGTTTGGCGATAAACGAGGGCAAAACCAAGTATATGCTGTCAACAAGAAGGGACAGCCAACACCGACGAATTTGACAAAACGTCACAGTCGGCAGCTATAACTTCGAGGTAGTAATGGACTTTGTCTACCTTGGCTCTGCTAGAAACCTGAAAAACAAGATCAGCGCAGAAATCAAGCGAAGAATAACTCTTGCCAATCGGTGTTTTTTGGGCTTATGAGGCAATTCAAGAGTAAAGCCCTATCTCGCCAAGACCCTGATCATCCCAGTCCTGCTTTACGGCGCTGAAACATGGACTTTATTAAAAGAGGATGAAGATATCCTTGGTCGCTTCGAGAGAAAAATTCTCTTAAGATATTCGGTCCCATTTGCGTTGACGGATTTTAGAGCAGAAGATTCAACCACGTACTTACTTACTTATGTCCTGTATTCTCTTGTGGGTCCGAGGGCCTCTACTACGCCTACGCGCCATCGTGTACGGTTTCTGGCAATGTGTCTGAGTTCTCCTCAACTTTTCCCCAACTGCCGTGCCTCCTTCTCGACTGTTCTGCGCCATGTTCTCCTCGGACCGCCAGGTCTTCTGCCATCCTGAGTTAGAGGGTTCCATTGCCTAGCATGGTTCGCTATGGAACTGTCACCCTTTCGGAACGTGTGACCAATCCACTGCCACTTCCGCCGTTGGATGGTTGTGCCTATTGGTTCCTGACCCGTTCTCTCGTAAAGGTGTTCGTTAGAGATACGATTGGGCCACAAAATCCTTAAGATATTGCGCAGGCACCTATTAACAAACGTTTGCAGCTTTCTGGTGATAGTAGTGATCACTCTCCACGTGCTGCAATCATATAACAGCACGGATTCAACGTTGGAGCGGAACAGTCTTATCTTGGTGCTCAAACTGATTGCATTGCTTCACCATATTTTGGACAACACACCGAACGCGGACTTTGCTTTGGCGATCCTGTTGGCTATGTCCAGTTCGGTTCCATCATCGGTCGAGACAATACTCCCAAAATACTGGAAATCCTCTTCTCTCTCTACCGGTTGTCCAGCAATGCATATTTGAGCCGATGAGTTTGTTCCAAGGCTGATAATTTTAGTTTTTGCTGCATTAATTTTCAGCTCGACGACGCCTGCCTCCCTCTCCACATCTGCTGTCGTTTGGTGGAGGTCCATAATTCTGTGGGAGAGTAAGCATACATCGTCAGTGTAGTCAAGATTTTTCAGTTGAGATGTAAGAGTTCATCGAATTCCTCCGTTTCCCGTCGACAAAGCTGCATGAAGCACATCACTAATCACCAATAGGAATAATATTGGTGAAAGAATACAGCCTTGTCTTACCCCACTTTGGATCTCAAATTCCTCAGACAACCTTCCCCTGTGCAGAACGTGACATTTGGAGCCTTCATATGTAGCTTTGATAATAGCAATTCGTTTATCGGGAATGCCTCTCCTGCGTAAGGCACGACAAATAAACTCCCTGTTGACACTATCGAACGACTTCTCAAAATCGATGAACAGTAGGTGCAGTGGCGATCGATATTCAACACATTGTTCGATGATAATCCGCAGGGTGTTGATGTGGTCGGCACAGGAGGATCTAGAGCGGAAATCTGCCTGTTCGGCATCGAGTGTGTCTTCGAGATGTCCTTTAATTCGTTCCAGGGTGATTTTAGCTATTATCTTAGCTACAGCAGGCAGCACGCAGATACCCCTCCAGTTTCCACACTCCATTAAATTTCCTTTCTTAGGAAGCTTGACGATCATTCCCTTTTTCCACTCGTTAGGAAAGCTCTCATCTTCCCAAGCTCTCTCTATAAGTGGAAGTAGAAGCTCAGCTGATGTTGTGGGCGCTGCTCGTAAGAGCTCTGCTTGTTGGTTTTGAGTGCCTTGATCGCGGTAATGATCTCATCTTTACTGGGAGTCGTAGTGCGTATTCGGGAACTTCTCACCTCGGGCATCTCAGTCTGATTTGGGAGCATATCGCTAGCGAATACACGGTTCAAAACCAAAGCAAAATGCTCTTTCCATCTCTTGAGCTGGTCCTCATCCGAAATGAGCAAGAAGCCGTCTAGGCTTTCCACTGCGTGTTGGCTGCAGCTGCGACCACCTGTCAGCTCTTTCGTGATTCTGTAGACGGTCCTGCTGTCGCACCTCCGTGCTGCTTCTTCTGCTTCTGTAGCCAGCGCGTTCATGTAGTTGCGCTTGTCACGCCGCATGCTACGCTGAACCTCTCTCATCTTCATGCGATATAGGGACTCTAGCTCGTTTCTCCCTGCTGCTGGGGTAGCTGCAACGCGAGCTTTCATATGTTTTCGTTCGTCAATCCGTCTCCTGGTATCCTCGGAAAGCCACGCTCTATGTCTTCCTTGCGATCGACCGACAATTCTTTTAGCACCAGATGTAAAAACGTTTTTCACAGCACACCAATGGTCTTAGGTGGTTGTGAGCATAGAGCTGCTGATTGCTTCCACACCCTGCGAAAAGTGCTCCCTTAATTGTTGGCGCACTGAGGGATCACTAAGTCTATCGATGTTGAACCTGGGCATTCTTGTGTTGTCGTGGGATCTTCGAACTGCAGCAGTGCGTAGTTGGAGAGTAGCTATCATAAGATGGTGATCTCGTACTATCCCCGCATCTGCCCCTCGCCTGTTTCGGACGTCCAGGAGACTACTTCTAAAGCGGCGGCTTATGGCAAAATGGTCAATTTGGTTGGAGGTTGCTTGCCTGTCGTTGGAAACCCAGCTGGCTTTGTGGCAGGTCTTGTGCTCAAACATGGTGCCACCTATCACAAGGCGGTTGGCATTGCAGAAATCCACAAACCTTTCGCCGTTGTCATTGCGGTTGCCTAGTCCATGCTTCCCGATTACATGTTTGAGCCCTTCGTTGTCGTTGCCTACCTTGGCATTCAAATCCCTCATCACTATGACAATGTCTCCATTTGGTGTTGTGTTGAAGACGGCACTTAAGAGAGTGTGGAAGCTCTCCTTTTCGTCCTCAGATGAACTATTCGTTGAACACTGCATGATGGTGACGCGTCGTACTCTAGTCCAGAATCTGGCCGTTAAAATCCTATCACCATAAGGCTGCCAGGAAATTAGGCCCTTGCGTGCTGTTGTTGTTAGCAGTAGTCCGACTCCATATTCCAGCGGACTTCCGGATGGTCTTCCAGAATAGAGTAGTACAGTGTTACGCGTTGGGGACTGGTACTCGCCCGCTTCTAACCATCTTACTTCACTTACCCCCAAAATGTCCAGTTTATATCGCATGAATTCGTTTTCCAATTGGATGAATCTGGCATTGTAGGGACCTTCGCTTACCGAGTCGAGGAGCATCTTTACATTCCCGAAACCTATCTGTGTCCGGGTACAATAGCCAAAAGTCGTCAATATGTGATCATTCCTTATCCGAGGCATAGTGTCGGTTTCTGTAGCGAGAAATTTTCGGTAACGCAGGATGCTGGCCCACGTTACCTAGCCTAGAATCAAGACCCTAGACAACCCGCACTTACAATTTTAGCCTACACGTATAAGGGTTTATATGTATAGTTGCCCGGGGACCACCACTCTGAGGTAAAGTAAGCACTTCATCACGAACTTGATTGTTGCGCTACTGGCCCAAGCCAAGTTTTGGGCAGTCAGTAGTTTCCCGATCAATCGCAATGCAGGTCCCCAAGATTCAACCACGAACTATACGATCTGTACAGCGACATCGACCTAGTCAAAAAACTGCGTATTGGAAGTCTGAGATGGCTAGGACATGTAGAACGAATGGACATCAACGCTCCGGCCAGCAGAGTCTTCAAATCTAAGCCGGAGGGACGACGCAGTAGGGGACCTCCTCGCCGTCGGGGGCGCGCACAAGTTCAAGTGGACCTCGACCAACTTGGAGTGCGCAACTGGAGGCATTTAGCTAAAGACCGAGCTAAATGGAGAGCCTTGTTGGTTGAGGCCCAGGTTCACCCCGAACTGTGGCGCTACATAAGTAAGTAAGTAAATAAGTATCCAAATAATTTTATTTCTTGTGCCAGAGTTAGTCGCAGAACTACATCGTACATGATGTTCCACAGAAGGGGGCCGAGTACGGAACCTTGCGGAACTCCCGCAGACACATTGTAGTATTTCAAGCCCTCGTCAGTTTCATACCTCAGTTTGCCACTCGCAAGTAGTATGGCGTGCCTATTCTGACTAATGTTCTCCTTATAAACCACCAGTCTGCCGAACGCATTTTTAATGTCCATCGCCACTACCGCGCAGTATTCCTTAGTTGCCAAAACGCATCTTTTTCCTTGTATCTCTTCGGCTGCGATGTCAACTACCATTTAAATTGTGTTTACCGTTGAGCGAGATTTACTAGATCCAAACTGAAGGTCGGACAGTGAATCGTTCTCTTCTGCTACCGCAAGAAGTCTCTCGTAGATGATTCGCTCCAGGATTTTTGCCATTGTATACAGAAGGCATATTGGGCATTATGAGGGCAATTCCTCGGGTGGCTTCTTTCCTTAAGGCAGTAGAACCAGGTGTTGCTATTACCACAGCTCGGGTAAACAAAGTATTAAGTATACCAAACCGAAGAAGAGAAAGAGGAGGCCAACCTGTCAATTGGTCAAGCAAAATATACCGCAACAACCTAAGGCAGAGCGGAGATTCGGGAACGTACGCTTTATCTTACTGAATACGTATGTTCCCAAGACCCTGCTCCTCCAATTCAGCTTCGAGGAAGTCATCTATATAGGGCCAATGTCGGTAATGGTGTTGCCTATGGTCGGTCTCCTCGAAGAAATATGACCCAATTAGCCTTTCAGTTCTGATTCCCCAGATGCCTTTCGGGATATAAAGGCTTCTCGGGTACCGTGTGCGGATGTTCTGCTTATTCAAAAATCTATTGAAGTCAAAACGGGCCTCGTCGCTTATAATGAATTTCTCGTCAAAACCGGCTATTTCTCCGTTGCGACTTAGAATGATTGTCAATCTTGGTGGCCTCGGGACAGTACCTGATGAATCACAGGGGATATGAGGACATTTGCAGGGGCATTGAGAAATTCGAATTTGTTTAGCCCGTCGTCCCTTGTTCCTGGTCTTGCTCCACATTTTACACATCCACACAACAGTTGCATTCTCCACCGAAGGGCCTATTAGGTGTCTGCCACGATGACCCGCATCTGCCTGTGCTTCATATTGCTCGAATCGAGTGCCTAGATGCCAAATTATCTTCGCATTTAGAACTGCATGTTCCTGCGGAATTTGTGCTGCGTCAACAAAATATCCTAGCGTTTCTGAAGACGTCTAGTGGTAACGATTTTGTAAAACCTGAAGAGATTGTTTTGGAAGGAGTGCCATCGCTAGGCAATAAGAAACTATTCAAATCCCGACCGAAGTTCTGAAGGCACAATAGCACCCGACTGCAGAATGGGTCTATTTGTTAGTCCTAACCAGAGCAACTACCATGTCCTTCGGACATAAAACACCACATTTCACCTTGACATCGATTTTCCTTCACCAAACCAACCATGCAGAACTGGAATAATGCATCCTTGGATAAAGGATACAAATCCAAATACAGTCTATCAGCTTGTTGCTGTGTTCTGTCACTGTGCACTATGTACGAGTGCCCCTTTGATGTCCTTTTTGTGCTCAAATTCATCTGCATATGCAGTAGGACATGACAAAGCTTTGTTCTGCTTTGATGGATTTATAGAGTCATCGTTGAGTCAGCGTGTGTGACTGATGAACTGTCATGGTCAATGCCAAATGATATCCTTTTTTGTTTTTTTTTTTGTCCACCAGAATACATTCCTTGATGTCCCAATCAATCGAATGGTAAAGGTATGCTGAGGAAGCCGAAAAAGAATTTCGGAAATTACGTCACATCCCATTAATTCTGCGGCAAAACACTGACAGGACATCACTCATTCGAAATTTTATGAGCCGCAAAATCCTCCTCCTTCTCCATGCATTTTACAATCCACAGAGATGACATTTCTGTGTTGAACATCTGCATTGTGGGGTGAGATTGCATGTTCACAAGGACATATGGTTTTCATGTTCATTAAATGCTAATTGGATTACAATTACAGTCCAAGTGTTGTTATGTTTATTCTGTTTGTGTTAAGGATAACACAGGACGCATAGTGTAGAGTGGGGTATTGAACAAGCATATGAAACATGCATTTGGGTAAGGTTCGAGGCTGGGAATGGTTGAAAGGAAATGAGAAGTTATTGCATTTTCGGAGAACAGAGGAAGTTATTTGCAACGCAATTTGAAAAGGGGCGTGGCAGGCAGACAGTGATTTAGGTATTGGCTTGAATGAGGATGTACGCAATTGACGCAACGTTTCTCTCTCCACCCTCGTTTTGAATTTAGTGAATTCTCAATGGCGGACTAACTAGGAATTTCGATCAGAATTATGAAGGGATAGCTCCTACCTTGTCGTAGTAAAGTAGTGATGAGCATCGGCGACGATGCTGTTTAGAAAGTTGAGGCTATATTGCTCGTCGACTGTAAACTGCGACTGTGAACGCTGACGCCTTCTATCAAGAAAAGCTGTGGTTCCTAGACTAAATCACATGAGGAGACGCTGGGCATCTAAATGAGCACACATTTCACTGGCTATGCGGATGCATTCGGAGATCGGCCATCTTTTCTGGAAATAGATGCGGATGAAACTGGCAGTATATGGATAGCAATTGACCCGTAATACTACAAAAGTCAGAGCAAGCTACTCTTCCGAGACGCAAACGGATCTTCAGAAGCTCTCTTAAGCTAGGGTACGTTACTAAGCCATAACAGGAGAGGCGTGTTATGTTCTTTCTTAAGCCGGGGTATATAGAGGTTATTGTGGTCCTCATACCCAAGGCCGGTAAAGCAAGCCACGCTACCACGAAAGACTTTAGGCCAATAAGTCTCACCTCCTTGTATGGTGGCAGACCGCCAGCAGAACTAACAACCTAATCGCCATCATAAAAGTACATAGACTAACGTATATTGGCACAACCAGTGCAATAAGAATGACACCAACAGCAAGACTAGAGACCATTCTCAACGTCTGCTTCCGCTAGACATCTTTATACAAGCGTCGGTGGCTATTAGTGCCGTAAGATTGAGCCAAACAAATAGCTGGAGACCAAGGTCATACTACGACCCTAGAGAGATATCTAAGCAATGTATCTAGTACAGACTACAAACGCAATACCTAGACTTTACGAGACCATTTCTAAGCACCTATCCGAAGCAGGGAAGAATGGGATAACGATAGAGCATCAAAACGAACACTGATGGATCCAAAATAGAAATAGATGTAGGTGCAGGTATCTTCTCTGAACCACTTGGTACCTCCTTGTCGGTTCGGCTTCCGAACTACAGTAACGTTTTCCAGGCCGAGGTACTACCAGTGACAATAACAGCAATAAGGGCAATACTACAGGAGGATATCACCTTTTTCATCGACATATCTGCGTCAAAAATAAAATCGTATCCTGTGAAGTGTTGTAGAGAAGAGCTCAAGATTCTTGAAACACAGGACAAGGTAATGCTCTGCTGGGTCGCTGAACGTGAAGGCATACCAGGGAATGAGAAAGCCGACGAACTGGCTAGAGGAGGCTTAGCACTAAGCTCAGACTAATCCGACCCCTCAGTGTGCATCCTGCCTTGTACACTAAAACTCGAAGCGGGAAACAAAGATTTAACAGAGGCAAACATCAGGTGGAGCTCTCTAGATACTTGCATCAACACGGGGAAGCTATAGCCATCGACAGAGCAAAAACTAATAGACTTATGCAGATGGATAGAAAATCCCTCTCTACGTCATTACGGAGCATAACACTATGCGATACTTACTTACTTAGGTGGCGCTACACTCCGAGGTGGAACTGGGCCTCAACCACCAAACCTCTCCAGCCAGCCCGATTACGACCCAGCTGCAACCAGTTACGCACGCCAAGTTGGTTGAGCTCCCCTCAAACCTTGTTTGCGCCACCTAGAGATATGCTCCCAAATCAGACTGAGATGCCCGAGGTGAGAAGCTCCCGAATACGTACCACGACTCCCAGTAAAGATGAGATCATTACCGCGATCAAGGCACTCAAAACCAACAAGGCGGTAGGACTTGACGGTATTCCAGCAGAGCTCTTACGAGCAGCGCCCACAACACCGGCTGAGCTTCTGCTTCCACTTATAGAGAGAGCTTGGGAAAATGGAAGTTTTCCTAACGAGTGGAAAAGGGGGAAGGTTGTCTGAGGAATTTGAAATCCAAAGTGGGGTAAGACAAGGCTGTATCCTTTCACCAATATTATTCCTATTGGTGATTAGCGATGTGTTTCATGCAGCTTTGTCGACGGGAAACGGAGTAATTCGATGGACCCTTACATCTCAACTGAAACATCTTGACTACGCTGACGATGTATGCTTACTCTCCCACAGAATTATGGACATCCACCAAATGACAGCAGATGTGGAGAGGGAGGCAGGCGTCGTCGAGCTGAAAATTAATGCAGCAAAAACTTAAATTATCAGCCTTGGAACTAACTCATCGGCTCAAATATGCATTGCTGGACAACCGGTAGAGAGAGTAGATGATTTCCAGTATCTTGGGAGTATTGTCTCGACCGCTGGTGGAATCGAACTGGATATAGCCAACAGGATCGCTAAAGCAAAGTCCGCGTTCGGTATGTTGTCCAAAATATGGCGAGGCAATGCAATCAGTTTGAGCACCAAGATAAGACTGTTCCGCTCCAACGTTGAATCCTTGCTGCTATATGGTTGGAGAGTGATCACTACTATCACCAGAAAGCTGCAAACGTTTGTTAATAGGTGCCTGCGCAATATCTTAAGGATTTTATGGCCCAATCGTATCTCTAACGAACACCTTTCCGAGAGAACGGGTCAGGAACCAATAGGCACAACCATCCAACGGCGGAAATGGCAGTGGATTGGTCACACGTTCCACAAGGGTGACAGTTCCATAGCGAACCATGCTATGCAATGGAACCCTCTAACTCAGGATGGCAGAAGACCTGGCGGTCCGAGGAGAACATGGCGCAGAACAGTCGAGAAGGAGGCACGGCAGTTAGGGAAAAGTTG
Source organism: Brachypalpus laphriformis (assembly GCA_945910035.1). NCBI lineage: Eukaryota > Metazoa > Arthropoda > Insecta > Diptera > Syrphidae > Brachypalpus > Brachypalpus laphriformis. Next base: position 13,633,561 of record OX246755.1, read on the forward strand.
AGGAGAACTCAGACACATTACCAGAAACCGTACACGATGGCGCGTAGGCGTAGTAGAGGCCCTAGAACCCACAAGGGGATACAGGACATAAGTAGTAAGTAAGAGTAATTCTTCGTTTGATCTCCTCACTGCTGTCATTTGCAGAGCTCACCATAGAGCCTAGATAGGCAAAGTCCTTTACTACCTCAAAATTATATCTGTCTGTTGCGGCGTTCTGTCCAAGACGCCAATGTTGCGTGTCCTCTTTTGTACACAACATATATTTTGTTTTACTTTCACTGACCGCTAAACCCATCTTCTCTGCCACGCTATGCGATATCACATGAAAAAGTTACGCGTGACGAACGAAGACATTTATAAGGGCTGTTCTGACGAGAACGTTCATGAGGACACTACCAACGTTCTTTGCCACTGACCAGGCCTCTACCATATAGAAACAAGTTCCTTGGACAATACTTCTTTAAGGATTTAGAGGAATTGTCCAATAGACCGGTAACCGACATCGCAAAATATCATTAGATCCTCTGGATCGTTTGTATCTCGAGTGCAGTATGTATTAAATGCTTTCTGATAGGCTGTGTACATAGACGTTTATTTTTTTATGATTAAGGGATTCGTTCTATCTTCTTTCCTCCCATGGGTTCCATAATGGATCTATTTCGGCCTGAGTATGGTGTATAGAATTTGTACCCCCTACAGCAAACCACTTACCTAACCTAAGGCGGGAAAGCTAGTCAAGCTACCTTAAAGGTCTGCAGACCAATTATTTCACAGTTTCTGCTTAAATATTGGAACGGCCTATTATTTTCAAAGACCTCGAGATTCTAAGTCTGAGGACATTAGGTGGCAATGGTGTAGTGGTAACGTCGTCAATTTTCCACGCTAATGGTTCATGGTTCAAATCCTGATGTCAGCAAGCATTTATTTAATTCTCAGGAAATATGTATATAAAGTCAGACAGATCATTTTCGAAAGCTTATGTGAACACTACTGCGAAGGCATAACACTGGCAGTAGCTTGGTCATGTGGCTGGAAAAATTGTTCGCTATGTTGATGATGATCTGCCCTTGACATCGGTTATCGGGAAAAAAGTACTGTGAATCAGAAGCAAAGACAACAATAACAAAAAATCTCCCCAGCTATCTGGACGCCACCCCAGGAGAATAGCTGAAGCTTAAACAACAGAGCTTCAAGAACCATTACACCAAAAATCTTTCTCTCTCTCTCTCTATCCGTCCTCTCCAATGTCCGCACTGTATGTAAACATGTTAAAGGTATTCATAACCCTTTGAGTGCACGCAAATTATAAAAAAAAGAAAAAAGAAAAGGTTCCACAGTAGCGGACCTAGTATGGAGTCTTGTGGCACACCGCCTGTAATGTTATACTGCCTCGTTCAATCGTGGATGTCGTAGTGCAGTACGCTACTTCTGAAATAGTCCGCCATTATCTTCTGCTGGTAGTCTGGTGCTCTCTTTGAGATAAGTCCTCGCAGGATATTTCTCCAATTTGCCGTATTGAAGGCGTTCTTCGCATCCAGCGTGATGATTGCGCAGTACTGTTTACTCTCCCCTTTCCATCACCTTCCTTCGGCGGCATTTTCGCCGTATTCACAACTTCGTCAATGGCGTCGACCGCAGAACGTCCCTCACGGAACCCATGCTGGCGATCTGCGAGACCACCTGCCTCATCGATAGCACTCTCCAATCTATCACTTATGATGCGCTCCAGTATTTTCCACATTGTGTCTAGCATACATAGACACCTATACGATGAAGGGCCCTGCGGTGGTTTATTACCTTTTGGTAGAAGGAAAAGTCTGTGTTTCTTCCACTGATCGGGGAATGTCCTTCCTGTTGTTGTGAAAAAAGTATCGCGACCACGTTTTGCAGAAACACTGTGGACGTGGGCGAGGGTTTTCGACCACCCTTCAACTTCATCATAACCACTTACTAGACTTTCCCCCATGGACTTTCGTCAGCTCATTGCACAGTTCGACGAAGCTTCTCTTTTTACTGTCTTTAGTTGCAGTTTTTAAGGTGCTCCGGGCAGTTATGAATCTCTCGTGGAGTTCTCCGTGGTTGCTGTATTCCCTGGAGTGCTGGTACTATCGGCGCGCCCTGTGATACTCTGCGCACAGTCTGGCGATTTCATCGTTCCACCAGTATATTGGTAAATGTTGCACGTTTGCTAGTTTCCCTTCCATGAAGGCGTCACAGTCCAATCCTCTTGTGAGCTGATTCGCCTTGTCGGCGGGTGATCCACAAAAGCATACATCTTCCATTATCAGTTGGAGTACTTTAATGGCCAGAGTGTGTGGTTTCCATCACCTTTTCAGTGGCAGCCTTCTCTGCTCTCCTTTACTTTCAATGGAACTGAGCCGTAGCTGGAACTTGATTGCCTGATGATCGCTGTATTTATACTTAGTGCATACTCTCCACATACCATTTCTTACCAAACACGTTCTCACAAAGCTGATGTCTACTACTGACCCTCTTCCGTTTTGCCCTGCCTTTGCTCGTTTGGTGTATGAGTATGGTACGTAGGTGGTCAGGTTCGGACCCTTAGGGTAAAGTTTCCGGACGATCCCTATTGGGTAACCGCTACAAGAAGACTCACTGCCTCCACGGGGCGGCCACCGGACAACAAATGCTACAGCGAGATAACCGGCCCAGCATTCCTTGCTTGTTCAATCGTATTCTTATATTCTTTTGCGTCTGCTTGCAATGCACGGCCTACATTCACGATTGTAAGTATTCGGCTAAACTGAGCGACGTGAGGAGTAAACCTCTAGAAAAATCTCTAATCCAAGGTGGAACATCATACGCCGAGGGATGCATGGCTAAGAGGATGCTTAGTCGCTAGTATGCGGACTCCGAATACCCTGGCGACCTTCGGTTTCAATCTAGCGTTCCCATGGTACATCGGGCTCTGCCATGGGTGATATCCCTTTCTCGATTACTCCTGGGTCCGTAATTCCAAACTCTTTTAAAAAAAACTATGAGACAGGTGTATCTGAAATCACACCAGCTTCTGTTACTGCTGACGAGCACCTCAGTTGCACCTAGTCGCAATGCTATAGAGCTTCCGACGGCCACTTCATCTTCGGCCATAACTACTCGCCTTGCTGACGAGCAACCCAAGTCCTCGGATGGTTTGGATGACGGAGCCAGACGGGTCCAATCCTTGCCGTCCAGATGTGACTATCCAGAAGTAGCAGATACCGTCGCCTCCGCCTCTGACACATCTACTCTCATGGATACGTGCAGCGTCGCCACAGAGAAATCTGGGTGCTCCTCCATTGGGGGGAGGTTAGACGAGCTGCGAATTCAACCGGATGGTTTCGTTCGGTTCAATTCTGCCGAAAGGAGGCGGTTCAAGTTTGCCATTCACAGAGGCGATACTAGGGAGAGTGCCCTGGCTTATGCCAAAGCCCCTCCTATTGCAAAAGATGCTAAACGAGGTAGATCAGAGGATCATACCCCACCAGCACCCGCCGCCAAGAAAGCCAAGGCAGGACCTACACCTGATGTTCCCACCTACAGTCAGGTGGCTAGTGCTGTCAAGTTAGGTATCGTCCCAGCGGACTAGGAGAACAAGCCCCTAACAACGGAGCAGATGACACTCATCCAAGAGGCCGTCATCGATGTCTCAATTGAGCTGAGGAATAGAGGCGTATGGCCGAAATTCTCAGGCTCACAGCACAAGGCGGGATGGCTGGTTTCGTCTGCTCAGACAGTGCTACTGCTGGGTGGATGAGCTCGAATTTTGAGACAATAAGAGTCAATAGTGGATTGGACATCTTATTGGTGGAAGAGGGATCATTCCCTAAAATCCATATCATCCGCGGTTTCTTCCCACAAAGTCTCGAGCTCCCGTCGACTAAAATTCTGGCTTCATTGAAAGCTCAAAACAAAGGCCTAATGGCAACTTCATGGAAGGTCATGCAAAGGGTGAAGGAAGGTGCACTCCTCCATCTTGTGCTGGCGATCGATGACTCTTCCCTGAGGGTACTGAAGCCCCTCAATGACAAAGTGTCCTACCGTTTTGGTCAGGTCAAACTGATCCCAAAGACCACTGACAAGGGTCAGGAGTCTGGTCACGGTAGTCCGAAGAAGGTGGACGCAATTGGCATAACAACTGCTACTGCGACGGACCCCTTATCATCCGTCTCCAGCAGCAGTGCCTCCGGGCCTGCTCCGAACACCAGTTTCACTGCCACAACCGCTGCCACGACTAATGAGTCGCTAAGTAGCACCAGGGGGGGCCGTGGCGTAAGTGGTTAGTGTGTCGGATCACTACGCATGAGGTGCCAAGTTCGAATCCCAGAAAATACCAAAAAGTTTTTTCACGGTCCCACCTCTCGCGAGCGTCTGACAAACATCCGAGAGTATTGTTGTCACGAAAAAGGGTCTCAAATCGCCGTTCGGATTCGGCATTAAACTTGTAGGTCCCTTTCATTCGTGTGAAAAATATAACGCACACAACATGAGTGGTTGCGAGAAAGCTAGGCCCTGGCACTTTAAAGAGCTGTTGCGCCAAATATTTGTATTTGTAAGTAGCACCAGTGGTCCTGAAGCTAGTACCAGCACTGCGGGAATCCGATCAAAGGATCCAACCCGCCCTAGCACATTAGTCCCTAGACTTCCTAAGACTGGCAACGTGGCCGGTTTGTCGTTAATGACCAGCGGGGCCCCTGGGAACGTCTCACGAAGACACGAGGAGTCGGTTGCGAACAGAGCCCTGCGTCATCAAAACCAAACCGTTTGCGATAGAGGAAAGGGTCCCAAAAAGGCCCAACAACTCCGACAAGCTCGATCTTCAGCGGAGGACCGATGAGCACAATCAAGATCCTACAGGCGAACTTTCATCATGCTAAGGGCGCGTCCGCTACCCTTAGCAAGCGGTTCGCCGAAGAATATATAACTCTTGGTCTCATTCAGGTTATTTGCGGACGGGTTAAAGGTCGCCGGAATAGGGCAAGTAAGTTGATTTCCAAGTGTGGAGAGCTAGCGCCGAGAGCGGCCTACTTAATTAGCAATAATTTAAACTTTCTCCCTATTCCAGAATTTATAACAAGAGATCTGGTGGCCCTACTACTGGAAATCCCCACTGGAGGAGGTACACAGAACATCGTACTTCCCTCAACACAGTGGTGATATCCCGCTGAAAGACGTCCAGAGCCTCGTTGACTACTGTCAGGAGAACAGCCTCCATTATATCATGCCAACGATGCCAACGCACATCATGAGGTCTGGGGTAGTAGCAACATCAACAGAAGATGGATTCTGGAGTTGGAGCTGGGATTTTTTGGACCCAACACAAAGATTTCGGTACCTATGGGTACGACTCCCACTGGGTTTCAGGTCGAAATCCATGCCATTGAGATTTGCGCCAGACACAATCTCCGCAAGGGGATCAAAGGCGCTAGAATACATATCTTCTCAGATAGCCAAGCAGCACTTATGGCACTGTCGTCCAACCAAATAGACTCCAGAACCGTGAAATGCTGCTACGATGCATTACAAGACCTTGCCAAATATAACAGGGTAAAACTCGGTTGGGTACCTGGACACCAAGGGATTGTGGGCAACGAATTTGCAGATGAGCTTGCTAGGGCTTTCTCAGAATCTGTATTCATAGGTCCTGAACCTTATTGTGGCGTCAATTGGGCGACAGCTACAACATTAATTAACGAATGGGAAAACAAACTTCGTCTAGACCACTGGACTAGTGGGCCAGGTCTAAGATAATCCAAACGATTAATTAAGCCTTACTCCTATAGGGAAACCCTTAACTTAGATAGGGAAAGCATAAAGAAGCTTGTGGGCTTTCTTACTGGCCATTGCGGCCACCACCTTAACAAGATGAACCTGTGCCAACAGAAGGACTGTCGGTCCTGTTTAGAGGAGGATGAAACCTCCGAACACATTCTTTGTGAATGCCCGGCACTACACTGGTTAAGGAAACGTATTCTCCACAAGGAGATACTTACTTCAGTGGAACTGAAATGCTCCGCTACTAAAGACATACTCACTTTCATAAGGGAGGTAGTACGTCTGTTGGATTAACTCCAACCCTCTGATACAGTAGATCTTTCAGGTCGCAGTATCGTTGTCAAGCGGGCATGGGTTGTACGAGAGGAAACAAAAAAATGGTACGTATAGCTTGTCATGAAACATGAAGAAATTCAACAAATTTATTTTCCAATTTTGACGAAACAATCTTCCCCGACAGACTGTACAGTAACACGTGTTAACTTCGCTGCCCATTACCCCCAACGTCACACTACATCTATGCTTTATCAACTGACCCACAAAAACTTTATTATTCTTGAGGCTCTCAACGATTTATGACTGGACCATCCTTCGAGATAAACTTCTGGGAACAGATGCTACATTAGAAAACCGCACGCACAACACAGTTTGCTGTCACCATTCCACCAGCCGAGTAACACTTAAAACCCACAACAACATTCTATCATCTACCACCCCGCCCCAAAAGTTTACATCAATTACAAGAGTGTTATTTAAAAAACGAGCGTTTCCAACGTCGAAGTTGCCAAATTGCCGCAATTTATTGCTCCCAAAGGTGCACAAAGTGGGCACCATTTGTTCCAAATTACATTACGTACTCAATTTATCCAACCGAATCCCGTGGGAGAATCAAATTAAGTTGAAAACAAAAAAAGAATATTGTAACGAGAATCATAAACTTATGCGCCACGGTTTTGTCATCATTTTCGAAAACAAGAACAGATACATCTTCTCTATGTAGATACACTTGTTCCTTAGGGTTTGGAGGAGGCAACAAAAACAAAATTCCATTGCTCAGGTAGACACTTATCAGACAGAAAGGCGTGCTTCTGCTTCCAAGGGTAGCATTTGAAATGCTGACACGCTGCGCTGAGACGAGATGAGAGATCCTTTTTGAGATGCAAATTGTGGAAAAATAATTTAATAAAGTCTGGTCCCTCTCTCTGGTGGATGTCCTTTTGTTTTGTAGTTGGAAGCTGTTATGCGCGAATGGAGTGACATGAAGGAGATTCTCAGACTATTCTTGGTGATGATTTCGTAATGAGATTGTGTGTTAAGAAGTTTTTTTTAATTAAATTCTCGAGGGATTCGCTGAAGAGATTCTCATTTGGGTGGCGCTGTGGATTTTCTAGGAAAAATGATTTCATGGACTCGTGGAAGAAGGACCGATGTGTGTCATGGTTTTATTGATTTTTAAGAAATCGTATTCAAATATGGCAAAATGGAAAAATGAAACAATGAAACCAGACAGCAGAGTGGCGCAGTGGAAGCGTGCTGGGCCCATAACCCAGAGGTCCGTGGATCGAAACCATGCTCTGCTATGAAGATGGTTTTTTTTTTTATTTTATTTGAGTCTTATCAGGAGTTAGGACTTTTTGAGATACTTCTTCATCTTCTGGTTGTCAGAAGGTTTATCTGAGGCGAACCCCACAGGCGGATCAGTAGAAATGCGGTGAAGTCGGAGGGTTATGATCCCTTGTTTTCGGATCATAACCTCGCTGATAAAAGGAAGAAGGAGAAGAAGAAGAAGAAGGAGGTTTAACTGAGTCGCATGGGGGAACCATTATTAAGGCGCTAATCAACTCAAACGTAGTACTTCTCTTTCTGTCCAGGTATAAGCAACAAAACCACTCATTGGAGGTCAGATCACGGCAAAGCTGAAAGAAGGACGACTGCAATTTTTGTGCTGCCAGAGCTTACATACGATTACACACATTTTCATTGACCCGCTAATCCTTTATGAGAATCGCGGGGGTAGGATGCTCAGGTGGACCCTCCATCCTTCTCCATCGTTCGCCATTGACTCCAAATCATCAGGAGGAATCCCTAGACGGCTCCAGGAGAGATGTCGGGCTTGGTCCAACCATCTATTTCTAGGCCTACTGGGGAGTCACCTACCTGATGGCACGGCAATCTTAACACGTCTTGGAAGCCGATCTGGGGATATACGCACTCCGTGACCTAACCATCGAAGCATAACTGCTTAACATTGAGCGCCTCGCGTACTCTGGTGTTGCGCACTCGATCCCTACAAGTTATTCCAGCAACACCGCGAAGGAATCTCATTTCGGTAGCTTGTATCCGCGTTCTTATTCTTTCTATCATTACCCAAATTTCTTGACAGAGCTTTTTTGCAGTAATTAAGAAAGCGTCGCTTGAAAATGATTGACTGAACTCTAGGACTTGCTAAACTGGCGCTTTTCACGATATTTCTTGGACACTATAGTCGGAAGAGGTCTAAAGTTTACCATTTTTTTTGCGTCAGAAGGTGGGATTCTTTTAAAGACGAAACTAAGACGGTACTGAGTGACACTGTGGGATTTCCACCCAACTAAACCCACCACCCCTTCTACCCCTGGTTCTCGCGACACTGCCGTCAAGCATTTCATTGCGATGTGGGACTTTAGCCTTAGCCACTCGGCTCGTTCATGATGGCATCCTCATGCGCTGCGTTTCGTTGTCACTACTGTCTTCGCTGCTCCTTCATAATGGTTACTTATGTCCTGTATCCCCTTTTGGGTCCTAGGGCCTCTACTACGCATACGCGCCATCGTGTACGGTTTCTGGCAATGTGGCTGAGTTCTCCCCAACTTTTCCCTAACTGCCGTGCCTCCTTCTCGTCCGTTCTGCGCCATGGTCTTCTCGGACCGCCAGGTCTTCTGCCATCCTGAGTTAGAGGGTTCCATTGCCTAGCATGGTTCGCTATGGAACCGTCACCCTTTCGGAACGTGTGACCAATCCACTGCCACTTCCGCCGTTGGATGTTCGTTAGAGATACGATTGGGCCAGAAAATCATTAAGATATTGCGCAGGCACCTATCAACAAACGTTTGCAGCTTTCTGGTGATAGTAGTGGTCACTCTCCACGTGCTGCAACCATATAGCAGCACCGATTCAACGTTGGAGCGGAACAGTCTTATCTTGGTGCTCAAACTGATTGCATTGCTTCGCCATATTTTGGAAAACATACCGAATGCGGACTTTGCTTTGGCGATCCTGTTGGCTATATCCAGTGCCAGTTCGGTTCCACCATCGGTCGAGACAATACTCCAAAGATACTGGAAATCCTCTACTCTCTCTACCCGTTGTCCAGCAATGCATATTTGAGCCGATGTGGAGAGGCCTTTTTTTTTTTTTTTTTGGATTGCGCCAGGGATGTGTAATCTTCATAGATACTAATAGCCCGAGTGCTACTAGCATGCACGATTCGCAAACCTGAGTAATCGATTTCAGGAATACGCCTACGTACTAAACACACACCGTACACACTTTAACCACTCTCCCCGCGGGACTGCCGTTAGGTATTACTTCGCGGGGCTGGTTAGCAATTTATGCTATGTTTCTTGTGTCAGCTTCTTCCGCTGCTTCAGCTGCTCTTCTTAGCTCTTCTATTCTCCGCAGCTCTTTTTGTAGAGTTGTTACGAAGGAACATATTGCCATCCAATTCTCTTCCGACTGTAACATATGGTCGAGGAGTAGTGACGGACTTCGCAGAGTAATTCTCCATGCCGTGAAACGTGTGCAGTAAAACACTGCGTGCTCCGTATCTTCATCTTCACCTGGGCATTCCGGGCAGGATGGTGAGTTGTCATGTCCAAAACGGTGTAGATATTTGCGGTAGCCACCGTGGCCAGACAGGAACTGCGTTAGATGATAGTTGCAGTCTCCATGCTTTCGACTTATCCAGTCTTGGATTGTCGGTATAAGTTTATATGTCCATCTGCCTTTTGTTGTATTAGCCCAACGAGCTTGCCACATAGCTGCTGACGCTGCCCTTTCTTCGATTTTTATCACCTTGATACCAGTGGCATCGTGATGACTCAATGCTCTTCTGTTATATATCCTCAGCATTTCATCTGCGAGAATATCGATGGGGATCATTCCAGCTATGACAAATGCAGCTTCGTCAGACATGGTTCGAAAGCCGCTGATTGTCCGTAGCGCACAGAGTCTGTATGATGACGATAGTCTCCTTTTGGTCTCCTTCGTCCTCAGTGCCTCCGCCCAGACTGGGGCGGCATACAACAGAACTGAGGTGATAACTCTAGAGAGTAGAATCCTTCTAGCGTATCCAGGTCCACCGATGTTAGGCATGATACGCGAGAGAGCTCCCTGCATATGCGATGCTTTTTTGGCAACAAAATCAACATGCGTTTTAAACCGTTGCTTATTGTCCAGCATTACTCCAAGGTACTTAACCGCCTCCTTCGACCTGATGGTTTGGTTACCAACCTGAAAGTTGGCAAATTCGAAGGTTTTCCGGCTGGTTATAAGAACAGCTTCTGTCTTATGGTCAGCTAGTTCTAGTCCGGCGGATATTAGCCAATCTTTTATCCGGGCAATTACTTCATTTGTAGCTGATTCTACTGCATGGATCTGTTTAGCTACTGTCACGACTGCAATGTCGTCGGCGAATCCAATTATCGTTACTCCGCCAGGTAGAGTTAATCGTAGGACTCCGTCGTACATGATGTTCCACAATAGTGGCCCTAAAACCGATCCCTGTGGAACTCCCGCAGTTACGTCGTAGTATTTTACCCCATCATCGGTGTTGTACCTCAGCTTCCTGTTGTTGAAGTAGTTCGTCACTATCCGTAGCAGGTAATATGGCGTATCCATCCTGGCAAGTGACCTTCTAATAAACGACCAGTCCGCAGAGTTAAATGCGTTTTTAACGTCCAGCGTTACTACTGCACAATACTCCTTTGTGCCATAGAGCCATCTTTCGCCTTCGATGGCACCTTTGGCGATATCAACTACCGCTCTTATGGCATCAACAGTAGATCGTTCTCTTCTGAAACCAAATTGGTGATCTGAGAGGGCTCCTTTCTCTTCTGCTACTGCGAGTAATCTATTATAGATTATCTTCTCGAGGATCTTTCCCATGGTGTCCAATAGGCATATTGGACGATAGGATGATGGTTCCCCTGGAGGCTTCTTTCCTTTTGGCAGTAGGGCCAAATGCTGCGTCTTCCATTTTTCGGGAAAGGTTCCTTCTTCAAGGCATTTCTGCATTGTTGATATGAAGAGGTCTGGTCTTTTTTTTACAGCTGCCTTTACTGCCTTATTCGGGATGCCGTCAGGTCCCGGTGCCTTGTTGTCACCTATCTTGCTGCATGCCCTTTGCAGCTCCTCGTGAGTAATTAAAGGAATATCTTCTGGGTTGACTTCTCGTATAATATGGCACATAGTAGCAGGCCTTTGAGGGAAGAGGTGCTCTACTATGGATCTCAGCATTATCGGACATGTTATTTGAGGAGTCTTATAGCCCTTCAATTTCGTCATCGCCATTCTGTATGCCGAGCCCCATGGGTTAATGTCGACTTCTTGACAGAGACGTTTAAAACACGCAGTTTTACTTTCCTTGATGGCTCTATTTAAGTTACGTCTCGCCAGTCTAAGGGTGTCCAGGCATTGTTGGAAATCCGCCCTCCTTCTTGATCGTTGAACTTTGCGCCGGGCTTGTAGACATTTGGCCCGAAGTTCGCCTATTTCCTCGTTCCACCAGTAACACGGTGATGCCTTCCTGGTGTTTGTTCCCCTAGGCATTGATGCGTCGCACGCTGTGGTGATGGTGCCTGTGAGGTGGTGGGCGAGGGTCTCCGCTGTTCCGCTTGGAGTTTGATCACCGCTCAACATCTCTTCGAATGCATCCTTATCGAAAGATCGGTTGTTCCATTTTGGGCCAGTAAGTTTTGGGAGCTGGACTGGTTTTTTCCCTTTTATTTCCAGTATTATCACCTGATGGTCGCTGTGTGAATGTTCCTCACTGACCCTCCACTTTATGTTTTTCAGGATGGAGTTGCTCGCAAAGGTAATGTCAATGATGGAGCCTACTCCAGCCTTCCGGTAAGTATTTGCCCGGCCCTTATTAGCAATGCCTATTGCTAGGGGAGCGAATGTTTCCAATAAGGCCTGTCCTCTGGTGTTTGTGAGCCTGCTGCCCCATTCTGTGGCCCACGCGTTGAAGTCTCCTCCTATAACCAATGGGGCTCTCTGGAGCGCATCCGCGGTTAGATGGTCCAGCATTAGTTGATACTCGCTGGTCGTCAAGCTGGGTCTTGCATAGCAGCTATAGAAATGGATTCCATTTATTTTCGCACGCACGAAGCCTTCTGTTTGGTCGTTAGTTTCTTGGAAGGCATGGGGTCCACATATCCATATTGCCATCTGTTTTGCTTTATCACAGATCCAGCTATTGTTCTGTTCGGGACATTTATAGGGCTCGCTGATCATAACAACGTCGGCTCTTTCGTCCTTGGCCGTTTGTGTCAGGATGTCCTGGGCTATTCTACAGTGATTAAGATTTATTTGTAGTATCTTCATGGTATTTTACTTGTAATAGCTCTCCTGAAGACCGGACATCTTCTGCTACCAGCTATATGATGCGCGTCGTCTGGGTGTTTTTTTTGCAGAACATGCAGGATGGTTGCTCATCGCAATTTTTCGCTATGTGGCCCCCTTCACCACATCTCCTACATAGCTTCGAGCGATCTTCTTCGCTTCTGCATTGTGTGGCTAGATGACCATACTCCAGGCACTTGAAGCACGTTTTCAGCAGTGTCTTTTCACGAATTCGGCAGACTACCCACCCAATCTTAATTTTCCCGGCTTCTAACAGTTTTCTTACGTCTTCTACTGGAAGACTGATGGTTGCTGTCTGAGTCCCTCCGAATGCCTTTCGCAGGGATAAGATGTCTGCCGGTAAGACGTTCACTCCAAACTGGGTTCTAATTGCATCGATTATGTCAACCATTATAGTGACCTCATCGATGTATTTGACCTCGAGAGTAGTGCGGTGCGTAAGTGTTCTTACACTCGCTTGCTCCGCTAAGCCTTCGCTGATCACGCCTTTAAACTCGGTGGTCTTTTCGCCCGTCTCCTTGAGTTGTATTAGGAGGTCTCCCTTCTGTGTCCTCCTAATTTTAGAAACCGCTTTTCCAACTGCTTCCAGTTTGGGATCTGCCTTTACTTTGCGTAGTATATCCGCGTAAGAAAGGGCTCCCGTAGCTTTGATGACAATAGCGTCAGGTTTCGTTCTTATGGCCCCTTGCTGCTTCTTTTTGGCGTCCTTCTTCCTGCTGGCATTTAACCATTCGCCTTCTCCTGTCGCTTGCTTTTTGTTTATGCTTGCACTTGTTCGCTGGGCTCTTGCTGGGGTCTCAGCGCCAATTGCCACATCTTTCTCCTTGGTGTTTGCCAGAGGTGGATGTTTCATCTTCCGCTTTTTTTCCGGGCGTTTACTCGCTGTAGCATCATTTGAAGGATGTTTCTCCTTCTGCTTTATCTCCGGGGGTTGACTCTCAGCAGCACCATTTGATGGAACCTGCTTCCGCTTTGGCTCCGGAGGTTCGGTGTCTGCAACGTGCCTTCTCTTGGGTTCTGTTGTTGGCTTTAGCCAGGGTGAAGTTTGCGAGGAGTTGTTCCGACGAATAACCTCCTTCGCTTTCTCATCGTGCAGTTGAATCGCCGAAAGCTCATAGAGAGCCCTGATGCTTTCAATGGCATCTCGCATCGCTTGGTGAATCGAACGCCTTTTGCCGTCTTCCAGCATTTCTACCAGCCCTCTAATCTGTTTCCCTAGCTTGAGAAAATCAGATTTCTGGTCGGTTGGTTCGACCGTCACCCTTTCTACTGCAGGTGGCTCACGTCGTTCCGTGCATCTTTGTGGTGCTGCTGCTTGGCCAACTGGTGACCTCAGCATCCTTGAGCCCCCCTTGAAGGGGTTCTCCACGTTCTCCTCAATTTTTCCTCCTGTGTTTTTATTTGTTTTGTTTGTAATCATTTCGGTTGGGTCCCCACTCAAAGCCGCTATCAATGCTCGAATGTTTAGTCACCCAAGGATCCCATGGTTATCTATGCAAGCAGTGAGGCCATGCGAGGGTTGGCATAAGCCCTTATGGGGTCTTATGTCAGAGCCAGATCGGTGCTGAACAAGAATATTACATCTGTACCTACACCACCAACTTAATGGTGACGAAACATTGAACGTACTTTGAGTCCTGCCAAGGTTTTAACGGGACGGGGGCGCTTGTAGCATTAGCCTGAAAGCCATTTCGACCAGATTTCACTCCAGCTTACTCAGGTAACAGAATACCACAAACGTCAGCCCTCATAGCTGTCATTCCAATTCGTTTTCCAGTATGCCATAAATAAGACCTTACTGGGCTCGGTCTTAATGTTTTAGGGTACTGATGACGAAGTCATCATATTTTAGATATTTAATTATAGTAGCACGTACTATAATATATTGTAGATTACATATAAATGCAGCCATCTTTCCGAGGTAAGAAGCTGCGCCTTTCGCGTTGTGGCGGGTACGTCCGGATCTCGCCAATTTTCTCCTTACTGTATCCCTCGTAGCCACCTTGTGAGGTGGGGAGCACCTATATGGAAGACGGTGCCTATTCGTCTTGTCGCAGAAAGTTGATAGGGGTTCCTTTGACCTTTTCAGCCAAGCCCTCCTTCTCTGCCGCTCTTGGTCGGGGACTGCTTATTTGGGTATTCGCAGTTAACCTGCATTCTACAGGCCGTTCACTATCCGCCACCTGTGACCCCCACAGTTGCCTGAGCTTAGCCCCACCAGCCCGTCCGACTTGGTGGCTGTGATGTGGAGAGGCCTGTACTTTAAGCATTGCGGTCTACGCAGGATGATTCAGCGTGGAAGCCTGCCTGTTCGACGTTGAGAGTCTAAATCTATTTTTTTTTTTTTTTTTATTTAACAGTATTAGCGCCTCAAAGAGTACAACAGTGATTCTAGCAATGCCCACTGCTTTATTTTTTGACTACCATTAGTTCTATACTCTCGCAGAATACTTCAGATTTTGCATCGAGGAACCCGAACATAAGCCTTCTCCAAATCCACAAAAGAGTTGTAGACAGGTCTAGCAAACTCCCAGGCCTTTTCAAGTGCCTGGGTTGGTAGTGCTTATCAACACTAACAACACGTTTCTAACATCTCAGCAAAGACTTTCCAAGGATATGTGGAGGAGATATACCTCTGTAATTGGGAATTTTCACCCCAGTATGCCAATCAACAGGTGCTTCACCGCCACACCCGAGAGCCATCGCCTCTTTACCTAAAGGCTTGTGTGTTTCTTGGGCTGGACTCTTACGCTCCAAAGCACAAGAAAGGTGAAGCCTTTTAAAGGCTGACACTTCCCTAAAATCTTAGGTAAACCAGAACATTTCAAGGCAGGGTATATAAATACTGGGCACCCAAGTAAGTACTTTCCTAAGATCGAATTAAAAATAACCAAAATAGCTGGTGAACGCTGCTCAATTTACGACTTAACCTACAGGAAGTCATTCGGTTATCGTCGAACCCATTCAACGTTCATTTCTCAAAACTAAGCTGACACTAGGATCGTGAAGCCAACACGAACGTCAAGTGTTAGCTGCTTATCTGGCTTTTTACTACTTTGTGGCCAATCTACTTATGCTAACTTAATTTAAAAGTCGATCCAAAGGAAACGCTCAACGACAGGATTAAGACAAATTGACGTGAAAACACTCTCTACAGTCCCGTCGTCGTCATCAAACAGGTATCCTTCTCTCTTTCGAATCCAGCCAAACTGGGATTGCACACCTAACTAACATTAATCAAGCCACACGTCAATAGCTGATCATGTGGTGTTTGGGCCGTACCCAGAAATCAAACGTATTACCAATTTAATTAGCTTCAGCGTATCGCGATTATATGCAAATCCAAGCCGCATAAACTAAGCCAGGCTTAGTCTTAATTTATGACACACGCCGAGAGAGAAAATCACACACACACACGCGCGCGCACATACGTGCTAAATAAATATTTTGTACAATTATGAATTCAAATATGCAAATCGAATGCGACGTTGCGCAGAGTTTGTTGCATAGATCATCGCGAGTATGACGCGATAGATACGCGCGCGGCGGGCGATTCAAAATCGATCGTAACTGGTCGAACGATAGATGCCATGTAGTAGACCGTTGTTTCTATTGGAAATTAATCGATCACCAGTGGATTGGTGGTGGCGCGCAGATCAGTAATTGGGAGCACATGCGCGTCAAATGCACTTGGGAGCGTGCGCTGCTTGTAATTTACCCGCCCACATCGCGTGTATTGATTGTAGATTGTCGCTGCAGCCGACGGCGAGGCGACGAGGGGAGCCTGATTAATGGCGGTGTGATTTGAGCATAGATATGTAGATCTGGACATGGATTGTGGCTGAGATCATTCGAGGCGCTTTTGAGTAGAGAATTAGTATTGACAACGATTAATAGATGAATTCAATTGTCAGGTGTGGGCATACAAAACGCGAGATCGTGTCTGTGACGTTATCGATTGCTGTCGATCGTTTAGAGTCGTTTGGCGTTTATACGGTTCGGTAAAGTTTGTAATGTTGACATGGCATGCTATTTGTCTATTGTCACATTTGTTTCTTGTTTGAGTTGTTAGTGGGAAGTAGGTGTTGATGTCGGGTCATGTGGCACAATTGCTGGGGTGGGTGCGTTTGGTTAAGGCGCCATCATTGAATTTAATTGTCAATGAATGCTTATGACAATTTCAAGGACTTGAGATGACAGAGAAAAAAATGGAAAAGCGATGTTAGTGTACTGGCACACAAGGGGCTTTTGCGGCCAGCAGGAGTGTGCTGGTAGTTAGTTGCGAAGCCGATTGTGGCCAATAATGCCGAGCAATTACTTGGGTGTATAATCCCTGTAATTTTAGGCTAAACAAATGTGAGGACTTTAGTGCCTTTAAGACCGGCACTATGCGTCAAACAAGCAAGCAATCACCTTTTTATATGCAGGTGACTTCATGTTTTTGAATAAGACCTTGAGACCTGCCACCAGAGATAAAGGTAATGTGCAACAGGGAATAGAGGAACAAACGGAAGGGGCGAAAATCGACGGAGGCATTACCAGTATCACTCGTCACCGCAGCAGATGTCCTGCAAGTATGCACACAAATGGGGACCTGCATTTCGATTGATCGGGAGACGACTGACTGCCCAAAACTTGGCTTAGGCCAGTAGCACAACAATCAAGTTCGTGATGAAGTGCTTACTTTACCTCCTAGTGGTGGTCCCGGGGCAACTATACGTATAAACCGTTATACGTGTAGGCTAAAATTGTAAGTGCGAGTTGTCTAGGACCTTGATTCTAGGCCAGGTAACGTGAGCCAGCAACCTGCGTTACCGAAAATTGCTCGCTACAAAAACCGGCACTATGCCTCGGATAAGGAATGATCACATGTTGACGACTTTTGGCTATTGTACCCGGACAAAGATAGGTTTCTGGAATGTAAAGACGCTCCTCGACTTGGGAAGCGAAGCTCCTTACAATGCCATATTCATCCAATTGGAAAAAAATGCATGCGATATAAACTGGACATTTTGGCGGTAAATGAAGTAAGATGGTTAGAAGCGGACGAGTACCAGTCTCCAACGCGTAACACCACTGTACTACTCTATTCTGGAAGACCATCCGGAAGTCCGCGGGAATATGAAGTCGGACTACTGCTAACAACAACAGCACGCAAGGGTCTAATTTCCTGGCAGCCCCATGGTGATAGGATTTTGACGGCCAGATTCCGGACTAGAGTACGACGCGTCACCATCATACAGTGTTACGCCACAACGAATAGTTCATCTGAGGACGAAAAGGAGAGCTTCTACAATCTCTTAAGCGCCGTCTTCAACACAACACCAAATGGAGATATTGTCATAGTGATGGGGGATTTGAATGCCAAGGTAGGCAATGACAACGAAGGGCTCAAACATGTAATCGGGAAGCATGGACTAGGCAACCGCAATGACAACGGCGAAAGGTTTGTGGATTTCTGCAATGCCAACCGCCTTGTGATAGGTGGCACCGTGTTTAAGCGCAAGACCTGCCACAAAGTCAGCTGGGTTTCCAATGACAGGCAAGTGACCTCCAACTAAACTGACCATTTTGCTATCAGCCGCCGCTTTAGAAGTAGTCTCCTGGACGTCCGAAACAGGCGAGGGGCAGATGTGGGGATAGTACGTGATCACCATCTTATGATAGCTACTCTCCAACTACGCACTGCTGCAGTTCGAAGATCCCACGACAACACAAGAATGCCCAGGTTCAACATCGATAGACTTAGTGATCCCTCAGTGCGCCAACAATTAAGGGAGCATTTTCCGCAAGGTGTGGAAGCAATCAGTAGCTCTATGCCCGCAACCATCCAAGACCATTGGTGTGCTGTAAAAAATGTTTTTACATCTGGTGCTGAAAGAATTGTCGGTCGATCGCAGGGAAGACATAGGGCGTGGCTTTCCGAGGATACCTGGAGACGGATTGACGAACGAAAACAGCTGAAAGCTCGCGTTGCAGCTACTCCAGCAGCAAGGAGAAGCGAGCTAGAGTCCCTATATCGCATGAAGATGAGAGAAGTTCAGCGTAGCGTGCGACGTGACAAGCGCAACTACATCAACGCACTGGCTACAGAAGCAGAAGAAGCTGCACGGAGGTGCGACAGCAGGACTGTCTACAGAATCACGAAAGAGCTGACAGGTGGTCGCAGCTCCAGCCAACACCCAGTGAAAAGCCTACACGGCTCCTTACTCATTTCGGATGAGGACCAGCTCAAGAGATGGAAAGAGCATTTTGCCACGGTTTTGAACGGTGCATTCGCTAGCGATATGCTCCCAAATCAGACTGAGATGCCCGAGGTGAGAAGTTCCCGAATACGCACCACGACTCCCAGTAAAGATGAGATCATTACCGTGATCAAGGCACTCAAAACCAACAAGGCGGTAGGACTTGACGGTTTTCCAGCAGAGCTCTTACGAGCAGCGCCCACAACATCGGCTGAGCTTCTGCTTCCACTTATAGAGAGAGCTTGACGAGGGGAAAAAGGGAATGATCGTCAAGCTTCCTAAGAAAGGAAATCTAATGGAGTGCGGAAACTGGAGGGATATCTGCGTGCTGCCTGCTGTAGCTAAGATAATAGCTAAAATCATCCTGGAGCGAATCAAACAACATCTCGAAGACACACTCGATGCCGAACAAGCGGGTTTACCGCTCTGGATCCTCCTGTGCCGACCACATCAACACCCTGCGGATTATTATCGAACAGTGTGTTGAATATCGATCGCCACTGCACCTGCTGTTCATCGATTTTGAGAAGGCGTTCGATAGTGTCAACAGGGAGTTTATTTGGCGTGCCTTACGCAGGAGAGGCATTCCCGATAAACTAATTGCTATTATCAAAGCTACTTATGAATGTCACGTTCTGCACAGGGGAAGGTTGTCTGAGGAATTCGAGACCCAAAGGGGGGTAAGACAAGGCTGTATCCTTTCACCAATATTATTCCTATTGGTGATTAGCGATGTGCTTCATGCAGCTTTGTCGACGAGAAACGGAGGAATTCGATGGACTCTTACATCTCAACTGAAACATCTTGACTACGCAGACGATGTATGCTTACTCTCCCACAGAATTATGGACCTCCACCAAATGACAGCAGATGTGGAGAGGGAGGCAGGTGTCGTCGGGCTGAAAATTAATACGGTAAAAACTAAAATTTTCAGCCTTGGAGCAAACTCATCGGCTCAAATATTAATTGCTGGACAACCGGTAGAGAGAGTAGAGGATTTCCAGTATCTTGGGAGTATTGTCTCAACCGATGGTGGAACCGAACTGGATATAGCCAACAGGATCGCCAAAGCAAAGTCCACGTTCGGGATGTTGTCCAAAATATGGCGAAGCAATGCAATCAGTTTGAGCACCAAAATAAGACTGTTCCGCTCCAACCTTGAATCCGTGCTGCTATATGGTTGCAGCACGTGGAGAGTGACCACTGCTATCACCAGAAAGCTGCAAACGTTTGTTAATAGGTGCCTGCGCAATATCTTAAGGAATTTCTGGCCCAATCGTATCTCTAACGAACACCTTTACGAGAGAACGGTTCAGGAACCAATAGGCACAACCATCCAACAGGTGACAGTTCCATAGCGAACCATGCTATGCAATGGAACCCTCTAACTCAGGATGGCAAAAGACCTGGCGGTCCTAGGAGAACATGGCGCAGAACAGTCGAGAAGGAGACACGGCAGTTAGGGAAAAGTTGGGGAGAACTCAGACACATTGCCAGAAACCGTACACGATGGCGCGTAGGCGTAGTAGAGGCCCTAGAACCCACAAGGGGATACAGGACATAAGTAAAAGTAAGTAAGGAAATCCAATGTAGCTGTATATTCCTTAAAAAGGTTATAGGTAGGAGCTAGGTATGAAACCTGAAATCACTCACAGGCCCATACTACTCTATGGCGTGATCGTTTGGTGGTCTTGTCTTGATCGGGCTGTCCACCTCTCTCAGTTAGCTAAAGTGCAAAGATATACATCCATGTGCATCAGTGGTGCACTAAGAACTACCCCCTCTGCGGCATTGAACATTTTGTTCAACCTGCTACCCCTAGATATCTTTGGCAGACAGATTGCTGGCAGTGCGGCCATCCGTCTTAAAGCCTCCTCGCAGTGGTTCAGCTATCACATCCTTGATCTTCTCAACTTCACACATGAAAACACGGACTATACCCCACTGAAACTGAGATTTGACCGAAACTTCCGTACGAGTATCCCTGAATGGGATAAATGATATAACTCTCCCCCTGATGATGGTAATTCGGTGCACTTATACACAGATAGCTCTAAGACCGAAGATGGGGTGGGCTGTTGTGTTTTCTCCGAAAAGCTCAACCTGAGCATCTCGTTCTGCCTCCCTGATCATTGTAGCGTTTTTCAGGCGGAAATCATGGCGATTAAGAAGGCCGTGTCCTGGCTAAAATGTAATGTATTATCTGTCAGCGATATTAGCATTTTCACTGACAGTCAAGTGGCTATCAAGTCCCTGGAATCGTGCTCTTTCACTTCAAAAGCCGTCTTATACTGCCCTTTGTCTCTTACGGAGATGATAGAGCAGTTCAACACTCGCCTATGCTGGGTGCCAGGTCACAGAGACATTCCAGGGAACTGTAGGGCGGACGAGCTCGCCAGGCAGGGTACTACTCTAGGGATTCTGCCAGATAGGCAAGCCCTTGGTATGCTCCTCGCTACATGTAAGCATCTACTGAATCTGAACGCTATTAGCAAGACCAACCTTAGGTGGGAAATTGGCTCAACGTGTCACATTTCGAGGCAGATCTGGCCTAACCTGGACCAGAAACGTAGTGCCGAGTTGGTTAAACTAAAGCGATTACAGATCAGCTGCGTTATTGGTGTACTTACTTATGTCCTGTATCCTCTTGTGGGTCGTAGGGCCTCTACTACGCCTACGCGCAATTGTGTATGGTTTCTGGCAATGTGTCTGAGTTATCGGTGTCATCACTGAACACTGTCTGTGTTCACTGGCCAACATGCCAAAAGACTTGGCCTCTTTTCCAATGACTTCTGCAGGACCTGTAGAGACGAGGAGGAGGAGGAAACCATCCTTCACTTCCTATGCACATGCCCTGCTCTATCATGTAAAAGAATGCTCCATCTAGGGGCTCCCTTCCTTGACAACCTCAGCGATTTGGCGCCCTTAGACGTCATGAGCATCCATCGCTTCATCAAAAGCTCCGGTTGATTTTATTAGTCCCTGAGTGATCTAATGGTAGATCCTTGGCATCACAATCGACTTTTACTGGTCTAAGTATGTCTACATCGTCATGCAGACAGCCAATCTAACCTAACCCCACCTCGACAGGTTCTGCTTCTTTTCTAGTCGTGACTTCCCAGGAGTTATTTCGTCTGCCTCGGTTTGGGAATATCATCCCAATGCTCTCTTCTTCTTTTTTTCTCAGTTCTTCCCGTATTTTGTGTGGTCATGTCCCACAAAAGGTTTCTGGTACTAGGAGCAGCGTGTCTGATACGTTTCATGCTAGTTCATCAGCTGCTTCGTTCCCCTCCACTCCTACCTGTCCTGGTGCCCAGTAGAGAGTTACTATATTTGCCTCTCCCAGCATGTTAATCCTGGTGAGGCATTCCCATACCAGCTTAGATCTGATCTCGTGCAAGGTCAGTGCTTTGATAGCAGCTTGTCTGTCTGACAGTATGGCGATGTCCTTCCCGCGATATTTCCTGTCGAGGTTGAATTGGGTGCATATTTTGATCGCGTGAACTTCTGTTTGAAATATACATATACCGGGGATCATTCCCAGTGATTCTGAATATCTAGTCCTGGGCCCTTATACTCCTGCCCCAGTGGCAGTAGATGTTTTCGTTCAACCTGTGTAACATTTAATTGTGTGTTGTTTGAATTGGTATTCATCGGACTCACTGCACCAATCTCTTTTGTTGGTCAGCTTTGCTTTCTCTGAAAGCAGTATTTCTAGACCATATCGTCTCTGGGCCAGTCCAGATGCAGCACCGATTTGGATATGGTTACTCGGTCTTTGTTTGCGATGCCCTCTTTGCTAATTCTCAATGTGGTCTCCTTGGCAATTCGCTCTAGCAGCGTGTGTTGCGGAGATATATCTGCGATTACCTCTAGTGCTGCTGTGGGACAGGTTCGCATGGCTCTCTGTTCAGAGATGTCCTCGTCATGATTAGCCTTGTTCTGTTAACCCATGCCACTGCACGGTATGTGAAGATGAGTCTTACAATCATCATGTACATCCACCTCAGTGTGACTGGACTGCATCACTAGGTTTTTCCTGAAATGTTCCTACACACCATAACTGATCTGGTGGGTTTGGTTACCACAGCTTCTACACGTCCTTTCCAAAGGAGCTTGCTGTCTAGTGTTAGATTTAGATACTTGACCTGTTTCTCTGGGTCGACCCTGATCCCTTCCAGTGGGATAGGTTGCACGCGCTTCAGCTGTATTTCCTTGGTGAAGGGTATCACAGTGATTTTGGCAGGGTTCACTCTAAGCCCTACCGTTTCATACCACTTCTATGTGATTCTTAGACCTCTTTGAATAATTTCACAAAGCGTTCCTTTAAATTGCCCTCTTGCGACAATGACTATATCGTCGACGTACCCCTGGCACTTAATGCCGGCATCTACCAATTTGTGCAGTAGTTCATCTACTACTAGGCACCTCATCAATCGTGATAAAAGCCCTCTCTGTGGGCAGCCCCTAGTGGTGCTTATTGCGATGGTTTCTTTGCTTACCTCTATCTCAGCAGCATTACTTGTAGTATTATTCACTCCTTTTATTTCGAGACCCTTCCTAATTTCTTCATGGGAGGTGTTGTCGAAGGTTCCTTCGATGTCTAGAAAAGCGCATACTGCTGTTCCCTTGCTCTCCAGTGCATCCTAAACCCAACTTGTCAGCTGGTAGAGCGCGGTTTCGGTGGATCTCCTTGCTCTGTAGGCATGTTCATTGTGACTTGACTTGACTTATATCCTTTAACCCCTCGGGGGGCATAGGGCGTCAACCACGCCTGCGCGCCATCGTGTTCGGAGTTCTGCAATGCGTTTGAGCTGCCTCCAACTCATTCCTAAAGAGCTCGATTCCTCCTTTGGTGGAGGGGTATTCTTTCCAGCACAGTCATCCTTAGGTGATTATCTATGACCTTTCCTAGCGTCTTTAGCATGGATGAGGTCAGGCTGATGGGTCTAAGGGATCTTTTTTGAGAACATAGATGGAGCCCCTTTAGCATCCAAACAAGGTGTGTGAACAGAACATAGAAGGTTGGTTCTGGAATCCATTTGCCTTAAATGAGTGTACTGCTACACCCTTTGTAGCTAAAGCTGATGCTTTACAGGTTACTCTTTCAAAGATGTTGTTTCTGTCTTATATCAGCGATCTCCTACCACTCACGCACAACCCAAAGCAATCATTTGCAGGCGACAGTGCACCTGACTACACTTAATCTATAACCACATTCAGACCCCCAAGTCATTTTGGAAGCTGTTAATGCCAATATTCAACTCATAATCTGTCCTACATTGTTGTAAGTGGCACTACAATTAACTACCATTACCCCCAATTACATTTCTCTACATGCCCCATGCCGCCTTTAATTACATCTAAACTTCAGGTCTTAGCAAGTCGAAAACATCGACAATTTACTCCTAAACCCGACAGACTAAATGACAAATTTGCCATCCATACAGCTACCATACCAATGTTTGACGTGTAAGCCATCAATCCCCCAAGCCAGACTTATAACACCCGTTCACGACGAATGATAAATCATTTTCCCGCCGTCGAGTAAAACTTGACTCAAACCACTACTTCCCCCTAAGGCGTGCTGTAATGAAGATTCACACAAAAACACTGATCAAGGTAACTGACGTCTGATTGATGATTCAAATGAAATTGCCAATTTGTAGGCAGATTGACCTGGAAAGTCCTTAACAATGCCAATGGCACAACAATACGCCAGCTAATTGGAGAAATTTTGCCCTTGGACCACGAGGAATGTGGCCAATCTAACTAACTCCACTCCGGTCGCACTCTGAGTCCAACATTTCTCAAGACACTGAAAGTGATTTATTGTGATGCCCTGAGGGGGCTACTCGTACTGGGTGTTAGTTTAAACATAATTCAATTAAGCAATTTTCCGCATGCAAATATATTTTTTCTATCGAAGCTTGGGTATCTCTATGGCACACATACTCACACGACAGGACGACTAGGAGTCATTAGTTTCTTTCCTTTCGTCTTGCAGCTACCGGTCTTCGGTATGGAGATGCAATGGATACTTGAGGCATGTATGTACTGCTCGTACTCGACTCGTATACTTGCGCTAGCATGATAGATGAAGATTGCTTTAGTGATACATTAATGTTGTGTTTCATGTAATGATGTCCTCGGGCGCCTCGAGATCGCGTGCGAAGCCTTCTCGCACACACGGCGAGTGTGGCGAAAGAAAAGTGATGTTGCGCCTGCTGCAATGATCTTTGAATTGGCTAGCACTTAGATTGCGCAAATTATCATCATCCTCGAGGTGGCAAGGTAATCGAGATGATTTAGTTGGGTATCTCTTTTTTTTTTTTAGTCGTGGAATGTGGAGTTCTACAGTGGTATGGCGCCATCTGTTGGGAAATGCTTTACATGATTGCGTAACCTGACTGAATAAAGTGGTTTTCTTGTGATGCTTTAACGCTCAATTCTAAGCTATTTACAACGTATGCCAAAATAGTTCCCTGTAGATGGAATAATATTGTAATATTCTTGCTGGGGTTCGTTTAAATAAAACCGTCTTTTGTGTATTTTAATCGTTTATTTATTATCAAACACTAACTTTACTTCAACTCAGTATTCAATCACTTTACTCTTTATTTATTTTAATTGTCGCTACAGATTTACTTTCAATACATCGCTTGTTTTCACCACTGGTCGAATCTCCCTCTTGTAATCGCTGTATGCACTTATAACCAACTGTGTCCACGGTGGTTGTGGTATGGGTATTTATAGGAAATTGTAAGGGGTTCTAGAACATGCTAGATGTTTCTCCGGGTGAATCGAGGATCCTGGAATATTGGGATATTGTGTGGAACAATTGTGGAACGTAAGCACACCAGGTTGGAACGTAAGCACATCAGGTTGGAATATTTACTACTAGTAGGCAATAGATGTCGTTGCACAAAGTACCTGACGATGTACTTGATACTACACTGCCCCCCTCTTAAACTTGTTCGTCCCGAACAAGATCATCTGGATTACTGCCATGGTAACGATGAAGACGATCCAGGTGGACAATTTTCATCTTGCCTCTTACTCCACGCTGGATCCGGAAGACGACGTCATTGATGCGTGTGACCACTTTATAAGGGCCCTCCCAGTCTTGCTGCAGCTTAGGTGACCTCCCCTTTTGCCGGTGTGGGTTGTACAACCATACTAGGTCTCCCTCGTGGAAGCTGGACGTTGTTGCCTTTGTGTCGTACCTGGTTTTCATGCGGTTACTCGCTATCCTTATCCTCGTCCTGGTCCTCTGATGTATGTCTCGGATCCTTTCCCTGAGATCTGCCACATAGTCCTCTTCACATTTGGCCTCATCGTTAGGGGATCCAAACTTCACCTCACTGGGTAGCCGAACTGCTCGACCAAACAAGACTTCGGATGGAGTATGTCCAGTCGTACTGTGCACAGCATTTCGGTAGGCCATCAAGAAGAGAGGAATTTGTCGATCCCAATCGCGCTGGTGGTCTTCTACGACCTTGGAGAGATGTTCGTTTAAGGTTCTGTTGAAGCGCTCTACCATCCCGTCGGATTGTGGATGAAGTGGGGTCGTCCTCGTCTTTTTGATTCCTAGTTGTTGACAAACCTCTTGGAATATCTTCGATTCAAAGTTTCGTCCCTGGTCGGAATGCAGTTCCATGGGCACGCCAAATCTGCTCACCCAGTTGTGGACGATCTGTTCCACGATGGTCTTCGCTTCCTGGTTAGGGATGGCGAACGCTTCCGGCCATTTGCTGAAGTAGTCCATGACGACTAGGATGTAACGGTTACCTTTGTCGGTTTCTGGAAATGGACCAGCGATGTCAGCGGCAATCCGTTCAAAGGGTGCGCCCACGTTGTACTGGTGCATCTTGCCTCGCGTTTTCGTTCTGGGTCCCTTGCTGGCGGCACACACGACGCATTTTCGGCACCAACTTTCTACGTCATCCCTTGCGCTGAGCCAATAGAAACGTTCCCGCACTTTCTCCAGCGTCTTGTTTGCACCCAAATGACCTCCGGATGCTCCATCATGCATCTCCCGCAGCACCTCGTGAACTTTTGATCGCGGCAAGACAAGCTGCATTATGAAATCTTTCCCGTCCGGCCTCTCCCATTTCCTTTTCAGCACACCATCTTGCACATGAAGTGAGTCCCACTGAGCCCAGTATGCCTTGAGAGTGGGGCTCCTGTCCGAGATATCTTGTCCGTTTGGCTTTTCCATAAACTCCTTCCACGCTAATATCGGCTCGATGTCTGGGTCTTCTTTTTGAGCGTTGCGGATTTCCTCTGCACTCCAGCCGGCGATAGGCTCAGCTCTTACCCTTTGGATGGAAAGAAGGTTCTTCTCTTCCTGACGCACACAATGCTTGCAGTCGTTCTTACATGGTCGCCGGGACAAGGCATCCGCATTAGAATGAAGTTTCCCTTTACGATGCTGTATTTCATAATCGTACATCTGCAGCCGTTCAATCCATCTTGCGACCTGGCCCTCCGGATTCTTGAACTGCAGCAGCCATTTTAAAGCCGCGTGGTCTGTGCGCAAAAGGAACTTTTGGCCGTAGAGGTATTTATGGAAGTGTTTTGTGGCCAGAAGCAGCGCCAGAAGTTCTCGCCTGGTCACGCAGTAGTTCCTTTCGGGCTTGGAGAGCACTTTGCTGAAGTATGCGACTACCTTCTCTTGGCCGTTGTGTACCTGCGAAAGAACCGCTCCGACACCAATGTTACTTGCATCTGCATCTACGATGAACATTTCTCCGGGAATGGGATATGCTAGTGTTGGTGCTTCGCATAGTTGTTGCTTAAGGTTCTTGAAGCTTTTGTCGCACTCACCTGACCACTTGAATTGCCTTCCTTTTTCTGTCAGTTGGTGCAGGCTCTTCGCGGTTCCGGCAAAGTCCTTTACGAATCGTCGGTAGTACGTGGCGAGACCCAAAAAGCTCCTGAGTTGGTGTTTGTCTTTTGGAACCGGCCAGTTTTTCACAGCTTCCACCTTGTCTGGATCTGTTCGCACTCCTTCTGATGAGATAACGTGGCCCAGGTACTTGACTTCGGATCTGAAGAGGTCACATTTCTTTGGGTTCAGCTTCAGGTGAGCGCTTCGAAGCCGTTCTAGCACATTCTTCAGGTTGTCGCGATGTTCCTCGAATGTTTTTCCTATCACGATCACATCGTCCAGATACACCAAGCAAGTTTTCCAGGTCAATCCACGCAGGACATGTTCCATTAGGCGCTCAAAAGTTGCCGGAGCGTTGCACAATCCAAATGGCATTACTGTAAACTGCCACAGCCCATTTCCTGCAGTGAACGCAGTTTTCTCTCGGTCCTTTGGATCGATCTGCACCTGCCAGTAACCGCTCTTTAAATCAAGGGTGGAAAACCATCGAGCTCCTGAGAGTGTGTCTAATGTGTCATCGATCCGTGGCAGAGGGTAGCTATCCTTTTTGGTGACGTCATTAAGTCTCCGATAGTCCACACAGAATCGAGTGCTGCCGTCTTTCTTCTTGACCAGTACAACAGGTGAGGCCCAAGGACTCTTAGAACTTTCGATGAGCCCTTCCTTCTCCATCGTTGACACCATATCCGCAACCTCCGTCTGCTTTGCCAATGGTAGTCGTCTGGCAGGCTGACGAATTGGTCTGGCATCCCCAGTGTCTATGCGATGCTGCACCAGATGTGTTCGGCCATACTCTCCATCCTGTGAGGCAAATGTATCAGCGTACTCACCGATTAGATTTTCTGCCATGGCACGCTGATCCCGATCCAGTTCGCAGTGCTTGAGGATCATGTCCCTTACTTCCGCCAACCTGGCTGATGAAACGGGCCCCGCAGATTCCTTTCCAGTTATTGTCGAGATTAAACATATCGGAACACATTCACCAATAACCTCCCCTTGTTTCAGTTTGACGCTGTGGCTCTTTAAGTTCATGAGCCTTACTGGGACCAGGCTATTCTTTGGCTCCACTAAAACTTTTCCCACGATGTAGTTTGGGGATATCCTTCCTGAATCCGGCTCCAATAGATAGAATCGGTGGCTCCCAGGATCACCCTCTAGTTTTGTCCAAATGATAGTCTCGGAAGATGGTGGTAAGACTTCGTCCTTGCTGAGTATTGTCCTTAAATGTGCTGCATTCTCGTTCCCGTACACCATTGGAATCTCTACGTTCCTGTACCGCAGAACTTGCATCCCGATGTCGATGATTACGTCATGTTGTTTCATAAAGTCCACTCCGATGATGCATTCATCACATATGTCGGCCACCAGGAACGCATGAGAAAAGGCCAATCCTGCTAGTTGTAACGTGAGGCGAACTTCTCCGTATACTTTCGCCGATTCCCCTGTCGCAGTTCTAAGACAGTAGCAGCTGATGTTGTGCAGCCACGACTTCTGGACGAGATCTCTTCTTACAATGGAAGCCGTGGCGCCGTTATCGATAGTAGCCACGCACTTGTTTTTGCCGATGAATGCTTCCACTGTTAGACTCTTGTTGCATCGTTTGGTTTGGGAGACCTGGATGGTGGTCTTGGGGCCGTCGATTCCATTAGCCAACTTCTGCCCCGCGAAGCTGTTTCCCGACTCCCGGTTTCGAGAAGCCTGGCCAACAGGATGGATGTTGTCCCTGTAGGATGGTTCTCCGTTGCGTCGCCTATTCGCACAATGTGGACAGTTTCCGCGTCTGGGTGGATTTCTGCATTGCCGTTGTAGGTGTCCTATTTTGTTGCAGTTCCAGCAACGAATTTGTCCTCCACGAGCGTTGTTTCGGTCTTCGACGTCCATCCTCTGGCAAGAGCATTCGATGGCGGCTACTTCCCTAGCACGGTGGATTCCCTGACAGGCCTGGTCTGCGGCCTCCATTGTCAGAGCAAACGCCAAAGCTTCGGCGAGCGTTTTCTTTCCAGCCATTCTTACCGCCATTTGTAGTTTCGCATCAGCTATGGCATGGGTGAACGCTTCGGTTGCCATCTCGTTAATGATCTCCTCACCGGCGTTTGGATAGGACAAATGTGCCAGCCGCTCGATGTCTGCTTGTAACTGCTGGAGTGTCTCACCCTTCATCTGGGACCTTCTGCGCAACTGGACCCTATATACTTGCTGCATGTGGTCGTCCCCAAATCGCATCTCAATGGCTTTCACCAGACTGTCGTAGTTGCGTTGTTTGTCCTCGGGAATAGTTTGTAGTAACTCTGCAGCTGATCCTCTAAGCGCAAGCGTGAGGGCAATGGACCTCTCTTCATCGTCCCAGTTGTTCGTCATTGCCGCAGCTTCGAACTGCCTCTTATATATTGGCCATGATGTCTGTCCATCGAAGACGGGAGGCTGCATCTCTTTCCTTCTCGGGCAGTCGGTTGTGTACTCCCGAACTTTCTGTTTCTTCACGCATTCGAGTTCCTTTGCCAAATTCTCGAATCTTCCTTCAACAGCCTTGAACTTCGTTTCAACACTCTCGAATCTTCCTTCAATGGCTGTTTCAAATGTCTCAATTTTTGCCTCTACGTTTTCAAACTTCTCATCAATTGTTCCAAATCTTGTTTCCAAACTTTTATTTTGTTCATCGAATTTGCTTTCGAGAACACTCCTTTGATCGAATAGCTGATGTTCCAGAGAGTTCTTTTGTTCGTCGAGCTTAGCATCTAGAGAATTCTTCTGCTCAGCCAAAGAATTTTCTAGCATCTCGAACTTCTTGTTTTGCACATCCAGCTTAGCGTCTAGAGAATTCTTTTGCTCATCGAGCTTGGCGTCTAGAGAATTCTTTTGTTCAGTCAAGGAATTTTCTAGCTTCTCGAATTTTTCATTTTGAGAATTCTTTTGCTCATCGAAAGAATTATCTATCTTCTCGAATTTTTCAGATAACAATTTCATTAAAGCCGACATGTCACTCGTCGTACTTACTTGTTCTTCTTCGGCGTCAAACAAAGCTGTTTCAGGATCTGTACCCTCGTCCGTCATTATTTTCCGCAACTTAATGATCAATTCTCTCTTCGTACCAGCCGTAGGCTGATCCCGCTGGCTCAGTGCTTCCTTTAGTTGCACCAATGACAAATCTTCTAGCAATTTCCGAACCATTTTCTTTTCACTTACACAATAAGCAATACACAAAATTTGTTTTATCCCACTTCTGACACCAATGTAATATTCTTGCTGGGGTTCGTTTAAATAAAACCGTCTTTTGTGTATTTTAATCGTTTATTTATTATCAAACACTAACTTTACTTCAACTCAGTATTCAATCACTTTACTCTTTATTTATTTTAATTGTCGCTACAGATTTACTTTCAATACATCGCTTGTTTTCACCACTGGTCGAATCTCCCTCTTGTAATCGCTGTATGCACTTATAACCAACTGTGTCCACGGTGGTTGTGGTATGGGTATTTATAGGAAATTGTAAGGGGTTCTAGAACATGCTAGATGTTTCTCCGGGTGAATCGAGGATCCTGGAATATTGGGATATTGTGTGGAACAATTGTGGAACGTAAGCACACCAGGTTGGAACGTAAGCACATCAGGTTGGAATATTTACTACTAGTAGGCAATAGATGTCGTTGCACAAAGTACCTGACGATGTACTTGATACTACAATATGATCTATGGGAGCAATCTAAACGCCATCTGTTGAGAGATATATTTCAGAGAACTGCGTAGCCTGAATGAATAAATCAATTCACTTGTCCAGCTCGTCAAACGGTAATGCATGCGATCATATGAAAACACAAGCGTTTTCACTCAGCTGAGGCCTACCAACTCCTACTCTCAACCTCCACGCGGTGACAGCCGGGTGCCTAGTACCTTAATCCAAGAAATGGGTAACCAACCCCGTTTGGCGGATTCTTGGTGGCAGCAGATGAGAGAGGGGGGGAAGAGTGCTTTTCTCACTAGAGCACTTCTTCCTGTTCCAGGCGGCAGCGGACGAATTCCCTAGACGGAGTCAACGGTGGCGTCTATAGTTCCAGTTAGGTTGAACTTAGTGAATACCTTGCGCGAGCTGCTTCGACGTATTCGGATCACAGGTCGGTAAGGAATTTCCAATGTTGGTCAGGACATTGGAATAGAGATGGTGGCGGAGGAGCCCTTAATGGGCCAACGGCAGCGCTCATACCCCCGTAGTGGACTACTGGCACCGGTGTACCCGGCCCCTCGTCCTAGGGGAATAATTAAGGAACTGGCCCTCCAGGTTGGGGGTTGTGCCGTCGGGGTAACTTCCCTACCACGTAAAAAACGCATGGTTCCGAAACAACCAAAAGCCTCGGATATGGATGACCCAACTAATGACGACCCCAGCAAACGAAATAAGGACAATGACCTTCGGATCTGTACGTGGAATGTTCTGTCCCTTTACAGACCACGTGCAGCCGAACAACTAGCAGAGGCCCTAGACTGCTATAAAGCAGATATTACCGCCATCCAGGAAGTGCGATGGGATGGGCCAGGCAAAAAGAGGATGAAAAACTGTGACATCTACTACGGTGATTGCTACAGAGGCAACAGGCAACGCTTATTCGGATGCGGATTTGTCATACGCGGCAGACTTAGGCAAGAAGTCTTAAGCTTCCGACACGTGAGCGAGCGTATTATGACTATCCGGATCAAGGCTAAATTCGCTAACATAAGCCTAATATGTGTTCATGCCCCAACAGAAGAAAAGGACCCTGCCTCCAAAGAGTGTTTCTACGAGCTCCTCGACAAAACATACGAGCAATGTCCTAAATACGACGTTAAGATCGTATTGGGCGATTTTAACGCCAAAATAGGAAAGGAGGACGTCTTTGGTACTTTGGTAGAGCAGTCGGTAAGCATAGCCTACATGACACCACGTCTGATAACGGACTAAGGCTAATTGATTTCGCTGTGGAGCGAAATGTCACCATAGCAAGCACATGGTTTCCTCATCTCGATATTCATAAGCAGACATGGCGGTCCAATGATCATGTCACGATCAACCAAATTGATCATATTGCGATCGACGCAAGGCATGCCTCCAGTATTCTGGATGTCCGGACCTTCCGAGCGGCCAACATAGACTCGGATCATTACCTTGTTGTAGCCAAGGTACGAATGCGGATATCCCAATCTGAGCAACAAAGAAGAATTACTGTGAGAAAATTTAACGTCGAAAAGCTACAATCGCAAGAGACCGCCAGACTCTTCGCTGAACGCGTATCCCGAAATCTCTCAATCACCCCTATACCGCCAGCATCAAGTGCCGAAGACCAGTGGCAACGCTGCCAACATGCCATCAGAAACGCCGCGACTGATGTGCTGGGTCTCGCTCGCCCACCACCGCGAAACCCCTGGTTTGACGAAGAATGCCGGCGAGTGCATGCAGCAAAACAAGAGGCATACAAAGCGGCGCTGCAAAGGAAGACGAGAGCTGCTCGTGAGCTCTACGAGCAAAAGAGACGGGAAGAACATCGGCTTCTCCAAAAGAAGAAGAAAGAGCATGAGAAGCGCGCGTTTGAGAATATCGAGAGTCTATACTCCAGGAACAATGTACGGAAGTTTTACCAAAAGGTAAAAAGAACGTGTCAGAGAAGTAATACCCGTACAGAAACCTGTAGAGATGAGAATGGAAACCTCGTAGTAGAATCACAGTCGGTGCTGAGAATATGGAAAAACTACTTCTGCAGACTGTATAACGGCGACGAAGACCAACATCCCGCTGTCAGGCAGAATGAATCATTCAACATAGACGATGATAGTCAAAATTTCCGTCCACCTGACCAAAACGAAGTGAGGATAGCAATATCAAGGCTAAAATCCAACAAGGCTGCTGGACCTGACGGCTTACCGGCCGAACTTTTCAAGGCAGCTGGGGATGAATTGGTAGAGTGCATACACCAACTCATTTCTAATATTTGGTCAGACGAGTGTATGCCTGATGAATGGAATCTCAGCATCGTTTGCCCGATCCACAAGAAAGGAGACCCCCTCAACTGCGCCAATTATAGAGGCATCAGTCTCCTCAACATCGCATACAAGATCTTTTCTGCGATATTGTGTGAACGCCTGAAACCTTTTATCAACAGCCTGATTGGACCCTATCAGTGCGGTTTCAGGCCAGGAAAGTCCACCATCGATCAAATCTTCACACTTTGGCAGATCCTGGAGAAAACCCAAGAATTCCAAATCGATACTCACCACCTCTTTATCGATTTCAAGGCCGCCTATGACAGCATCTATAGAGAAGAGCTTTATAGAGCCATGTCTAGTTTTGACATCCCTGCCAAACTTGTCCGTCTGTGCAGGCTGACGATGGAGAACGCTCGCTGCTCCATCAAGGTCGGTAATGACCTCACCGAGACCTTTGATGTCAAAAAAGGCTTTAGACAAGGTGACGCGCTGTCATGTGACTTCTTCAATATTGTACTTGAACGGATTGTGCGGAACTCACAAGCCAACACCGGAGGCACAAACTATTACAAGTCCGTACAACTGCTTGCATACGCCGACGATATAGACATTATCGGAAGATCTCAGCGGGCTGTCACCGGTGCGTTTGCAAGCATTGAGGCGGAAGCGGCCAAAATGGGTTTGGCGATAAACGAGGGCAAAACCAAGTATGTGCTGTCAACAAGAAGGGAAAACCAACACCGACGAATTGGACAGAACGTCACCGTGGGCAGCTATAACTTCCAGGTAGTAAAGGACTTTGTCTACCTTGGCTCTGCCATAAATTCTACAAACAAGATCAGCGCAGAAATCAATCGAAGAATAACTCTTGCCAATCGCTGTTTTTTTGGGCTTATAAGGCAATTCAACAGTAAAGCCCTCTCTCGAACAACTAAGGAGACTCTATATAAGACCTTGATCATCCCAGTCCTGCTTTACGGCGCTGAAACATGGACTTTATTAAAAGAGGATGAAGATATCCTTGGTCGGTTCGAGAGAAAAATTCTTCGTAAGATTTTCGGTCCCGTTTGCGTTGACGGGTTTTGGAGGAGAAGATTCAATCACGAACTATACGAGCTGTACAGCGACATCGACCTAGTCAAAAAACTGCGTATTGGACGTCTGAGATGGCTAGGACATGTAGAGCGAATGGACACCAACGCTCCGGCCCGCAGAGTCTTCGAATCTAACCCAGAGGGACGACGCAGTAGAGGGAATTATCGCCGTAGGTGGCGCGCACAAGTTCAAGGGGACCTCGACCAACTTGGAGTGCGCAACTGGAGGCAATTAGCTAAAGACCGAGCTAAATGGAGAGGCTTGTTGGTTGAGGCCCAGGTTCACCCCGAACTGTAGCGCCACCTAAGTAAGTAAGTAAGTCCAGCTCGTGGTGCCGTAATGCCCATTACCAAGACTTTTCATATTTGGCGCCAAAACAATTCCCAGTAAACTGTATGATAAGCACTAAAAAATAAATTAATACTGACAGCGCTAATGATGATATCTGTTGTGATATGATAAAGAAAAAAAAAAAAAAAAAACAGAAAACAATAAACTTTTCGTATCCAAGTTTGTCAATAATTTAATCGGAATTTAATTTATCGCTAATTAACTATAACTATATCGTCGATCAAATTAAAGGGCAGTCATAAAACTTGCACCGAATCAGTTCCCATTGCAAGTGATAAGCCTTGTTTATCAGACAAAAAGTCTTTCGTCAGAAATTCTAAGGCGTGTCCGAGTTCTTTGGTTATTAAATTTTGAGACGAGGCCAATCGTAATATGAGTTTATGTATCAAGATTCGATGGCACACTTATCTGTCGATATGCCTACGCACAGTCCGGGGAAGTCCGGATTTCAATTCAATTCCACAGGAAGTTTGTGTATTACCTATAACTGGAGATCTTCGTCGAAACAATGTTTTCCTCCTCCGAGCAGTCAGAGAATCTGTTTTGCCCTACCTCCATGCTGGCTCGCAGAGTATCTACTCGTATGTGTAGAGAAATATTCGTACTTTTTAATACTATCGGCAGTGCCATTTTGAATATTTAACTGTCAAAAGCAAAAGGAAAATAACAGAGTTTGGAACACCATCTGTTGATGGTATCCCACTCAGATTGTCTGATAGCGCAAATTACCTGGGCCTCATACTGGACAAGGGTGTCAGTATGCGAGCGTCTGGTGGTCGGCCTGTCCCGCTCGGCAGCCGGCCGGGTCAAACCCGAAATGACTACGAGCTTCCTGCCAATGGTCTCGCGAACCATTACGGGAGTCAAGGGGTGAGCGCGCTGTGCACCGATAGGGGCACAGATGGACTCTCTGAGTTTCGACAATGGCATCGACTTAGGATAGGCATATGGAACGTCTCATCGCTCACAGGGAAGGATCTTGAGCTTATTGGGGAGGCTGTTCAAAGTCGACTAGATATAGTTGGCGTCTTATCAATAAAGCAGAGAGGTTCTAAAACTGTGAACCTTTCGGATGGGTGGAGGCTCTTCCTGTCAGGAGTCGCACCCTCAATGTCTACTCGGGCGGGAGTGGGGATACTCACAAGTCCTAGGTTGACAGACGGAGTATTGGAGTGGATACCATTAGGAGGGAGAGTTGCGATCTTAAACCTCAAGCTTGAAAGATCAACTCTGGCATTGGTGCAGGTGTATGCACCGAACCTTCAGTCAGAGTACGCAGCTTTCTTAGATGAAGTTGACGCTGCCCTTGAAAAGGTTGCAGATATGGATTCTTTTGTCCTTATGGGTGAGTTCAATGCTCATGTGAGTGTAGATGTTATGACATACTTTATGTCCTGTATCCCCTTGTGGGTCCTAGGGCCTCTACTATGCCTACGCGCCATCGTGTACAGTTTCTGGCAATGTGTCTGAGTTCTCCCCAACTTTTCCCTAACTGCCGTGCCTCCTTCTCGACTGTTCTGCGCCTTGTTCTCCTCGGACCGCCAGGTCTTTTGCCATCCTGAGTGAAAGGGTTCCATTGCATAGCATGGTTCGCTATGGAACTGTCACCCTTACGGAACGTGTGACCAATCCACTGCCACTTCCGCCGTTGAATGGTTGTGGCTATTGGTTCTTGACCCGTTCTCTCGTAAAGGTGTTCTTTAGAGATACGATTGGGCCAGAAAATCCTTAAGTTATTGCGCAGGGACCTATTAACAAACGTTTGCAGCTTTCTGGTGATAGTAGTGGTCACTCTCCACGTGCTGCAACCATATAACAGCACGGATTCAACGTTGGAGCGGAACAGTCTTATCTTGGTGCTCAAACTGATTGCATTGCTTGGTGAAAGGATACAGCCTTGTCTTACCCCACTTTGGATCTCAAATTCATCAGACAACCTCCCCCTGTGCAGAACGTGACATTTAGAGCCTTCATATGTAGCTTTGATAATATCAATTAGTTTATCGGGAATACCTCTCCTGCGTAAGGCACGCCAAATAAACTGCCTGTTGACACTATCGAACGCCTTTTCAAAATCGACGAACAGCAGGTGGAGTGGCGATCGATATTCAACACACTGTTCGATGATAATCCGCAGGGTGTTGATGTGGTCGGCACAGGAGGATCCAGAGCGGAAACCTGCTTGTTCGGCATCGAGTGTGTCTTCGAGATGTTGTTTGATTCGCTCCAGGATGATTTTAGCTATTATCTTAGCTACAGCAGGCAGCACGCAAATACCCCTCCAGTTTCCGCACTCCATTAAATTTCCTTTCTTAGGAAGCTTGACGATCATTCCCTTTTTCCACTCGTTAGGAAAGCTCTCAGCTTCCCAAGCTCTCTCTATAAGTGGAAGCAGAAGCTCAGCCGATGTCGTTGGTGCTCCTCGTAAGAGCTCTGCTGGACTACCGTCAAGTCCTACCTCCTTGTTGGTTTTGAGTGTCTTGATCGCGGTAATGATCTCATCTTGACTGGGAGTCGTGGTGCGTATTCAGGAACTTCTCAACTCGCGCATCTCAGTTTGATTTGGGAGCATATCGCTAGCGAATAGCGTAGCAAAATGCTCTTTCCATCTCTTGAGCTGGTCCTCATCCGAAATGAGCAAGGAACCGTCTAGGCTTTTCACTAGGTGTTGGCTAGAGCTGCGACCACCTGTCAGCTCTTTCGTGATTCTGTAGACGGTCCTGCTGTCGCACCTCCGTGCAGCTTCTTCTGCTTCTGTAGCCAGCGCGTTGATGTAGTTGCGCTTGTCACGTCGCACGCTACGCTGAACTTCTCTCATCTTCATGCGATATAGGGACTCTAGCTCGCTTCTCCCTGCTGCTGGGGTAGCTGCAACGCGAGCTTTCAGCTGTTGGTCTTCCAGAATAGAGTAGTACAGTGTTACGCGTCGGGGACTGGTACTCGCCCGCTTCTAACCATCTTACTTCACTTACCGCCAAAATGTCCAGTTTATATCGCATGAATTCCTTTTCCAGTTGGCGGAATCTGGCATTGTAAGGAGCTTCGCTTCCCGAGTCGAGGAGCGTCTTTACATTCCAGAAACCTATCTTTGTCCGGGTACAATAGCCAAAAATCGTCAACATGTGATCATTCCTTATCCGAGGCATAGTGTCGGTTTCTGTAGCGAGAAATTTTCGGTAACGCAGGTTGCTGGCCCACGTTACCTAGCCTAGAAGCAAGGCCCTAGACAACCCGCACTTACAATTTTAGCCTACACGTATAAAGGTTTATACGTATAGTTGCCCGTGGACCACCACTAGGAGGTAAAGTAAGCACTTCATCACGAACTTGATTGTTGCGCTACTGGCCCAAGCCAAGTTTTGAGCAGTCAGTAGTTTCCCGATCAATCGCAATGCAGGTCGCCAATGCTTCTCACAAACCTTCTACAGCAGAGTCCAGAGCTTTAACGGCAGCCTGGCTGTCTATATAGACAATGATCGTTTTACCAACGATATTACTCTCGCGTATAAATTCAGCAGCCTGTATTATGTCTGTGACCTCGGCCTGAAAGATGCTGCAGTCGTCGTTTATTCTAACGGAGTGGTTTATTCCTGGCTTCACAATAAACTCCGGTTCCCGTACCAACGTCCATCATAGAACCGTCGGTATAGAAAGCCAACTCGTTTTTCTTCATGCCTTTTTGGTTGTTCCAGTATATTCTGTCAGGAATTCTTGTAGTGAATCTCCTTTCAAATTCTAGCATCGGGTTCATGTGATCAGTTTCCGTCAATCCACTGGTAGTCCCCCATCTAGACAGAATGGAGGCATGGCCATAAAGGCTTGAAGATCACAATCGGCCTTCTCTCAGTCTTACAGCGGTTTTAGCCGCCAAACTGCTGCAGTATATGTCAAGCGGAATGAAACTAAGCATGGTTTCTGTTGCCGCTGTTGGTGTTGTTCTCATTGATTCCATGACTCCGAAGCATGCCGCCCTCTGGATTTTGGTGAGGTCTGAAAGCTGGTATTGCTTCTCAAGTACCGTCCACCATACTAGTGAACCATATGTGAGAATGGGTCTTACAACAGCCATGTATATCCAGTACACCACAGCTGGTTTGAAGCCCCACGTATTACTGACAGGGCAGTTCAACATTCACCTTTGCTGGGTGCCAGGCCACAGGGACATTCCGGGAAACTGCAGAGCGGATGAGCTCGCCGGACAGGGTACCACTCTAAGAATTCTGCCTGATAAGCAAGCCCTAGATATGCCCGTCCCTTCATGTAAGCATCTACTAAAGCTGAACGCTATTCACAAGACCAAGCACAGATAGAAGAACGGCTCAACGTCACAGTTTGAGACATTTCTGGTCTAAGCTGGACCGGAAATGTAACGCGACTTAGTTAAGCTAAACCATACACACAGATCACAGATCACCTGCGCTATCGGTGTCCTCACTGGACACTGTCTTATAGGCCAACATGCCAAAAGACCTGCCCTCAACTAACCTAACACTAGCTCACATTGAGATTTATACCAAAAGATGTCGTTACCTGTTCATTGCATTTTGCCTTGAAACTACGTGTCTCATGAATTAGCTAGACAGGATTCTTAGGTTCAGACCTGGTCCACACTTATGCTCCTAAGTAAAAGCGAAAAACTATAGGTGGACACATCTAGGCTTCTATAGTCAAACCTGAACGCTATTAGGTCAGAGGTACTGGTAAGGCA
Organism: Brachypalpus laphriformis; assembly: GCA_945910035.1. NCBI lineage: Eukaryota > Metazoa > Arthropoda > Insecta > Diptera > Syrphidae > Brachypalpus > Brachypalpus laphriformis. The sequence continues at coordinate 13,673,204 of OX246755.1, forward strand.
CAGTACCTCTGAAGGCTTAATGCCTTGCTTAATCCCTTAACCACTTCCAAAATAGTTCGTGAAACCAAAAACTCTTTGAACTCGGTCACTAGGCTGAATTCTCTGTCTCTTATCTGGGGCCCAGGTCACACTGGGATCCTGGGGAACGAGATCTCCGATGAGATTGCTAGACAAGGCTTAGAGGAGGTTTTCTCAGATCTCGCACTCGCGGATAGAGCTTCCATTAACGATTGAGTCTTTCAACACAATTATGTGTGGCAAGACTCTCTAGTATGTAGGTGGACTAAATGAATGCTCCCGGACGTCTGTAAGAAATCAGCGGCATTCTTGCTGTCTCTCAGCAGAAAAGACTGCAGGCGGCTGGGCTTAAGTGACACTACAATCTGCGATGCTTGTGGAGAGAGCGACGACACTGCGGAACATTATCTCTGTGAGCGTCCGGCCTTTGCTCGTATGAGGCGGCAGATCCTCGGTGCTGATGTGGTGAGTGCTGGTATTATAAGCTCCTCATCATCATCAAAAGATGCCACAGCATATTTGATGGCCTCATCTGTTACCACGGCTGATGCAATATACCAGCTGCGCCGAGTTTTCTGACTTAGATCAAGCTCAGCCTGGGTAAGCGGACCAAGCTCCGACCTAGTGGTTATCTGATTGCCAGCAAAGTGAGTCTCCAGCAGAAGACTAAAAGTTTCCGCTTTCGTCTCAGTAAGCTTGCCATCAGACTTTCTCAGTGACTCCGGTTCGGTCGGCTTGCCCCTTTTGAGAACCTTAACCAACCTGCTGGTTCCACCGAGTGTCTCGATCTGAAGTGCTTGCTTGGCTGCCTTAGAAAGACAAAGAAATCCCAATAAACTGGGTAAGCCAGGGTTTACTTACTTACTTACTTACTTAGGTGGCGCCACAGTTCGGGGTGAACCTGGGCCTCAACTAACAAGCCTCTCCATTTAGCTCGGTCTTTAGCTAATTGCCTCCAGTTGCGCACTCCAAGTTGGTTGAGGTCCCCTTGAACTTGTGCGCGCCACCTACGGCGAGGATTCCCTCTACTGCGTCGTCCCTCGGGATTGGATTCGAAGACTCTGGTAATACAATGGACGAGTTACGTCTGAGTGCTTCAGTCGAGCGTTTCCTATCCCGATCAAAAAAAAAGTGTACTTGCTAATGCCGCTTTCGGCTTAGCGTCGGTATACAATATTATAGATGTTGTCGAAAAGTTAGCATTGCATCTGTAATAACGCCTAAGTACTTTATCTCTAGCTTGGAGACTACAGCACGGTTATCCACTCTTAGGAGGAAGCTATAGCGGATCAGTATAAATGCGGTGAAGTGGGAGGGTTGTGATCCCTTGTTTTCGGATCTTAACCTCGCTGATAAAAGGAAGCTGTAGCTCAGATTATGCATGGCGGCAAGGTGCCAGGCAAAGGGGCCAGTTGAGCGGAGGCATCCAAATGAATCTATCTCCTAAGTCCATCCATATGTGGTGAAGAACCAAGCTCTGCACGAATTGTCTCTGCTTCATACTGAATACGGCGGATCTACAGAGGAAAACTTGGAAGAACCCGTAATTTCAGGTAATTAACAACCGTGCCCAAGGGATGAAATGTACTCCGTAAGTGTGTCTTTTATTGGTGGAGTCCGCAAACCATGTGGCATCCGGTTTAAATTAGCCCTCCCATGGCATGGGACTCTATCGCGGGTGAACTACTCTTTTAAAAGGAAAATCCCATGGAAAATAATTTAAAAAAACAAAAATGAGGAATGCACTCCTCTTAATGTGCAAACCGGGGTCGCTGTGGGCCTTTCAGACTCTGCAGAGAGGGCACTTGATCCTGGTGTAGATTTTGAATAAATGGATATCATAGTAGAAGTGCCCCACAGGCGGATCAGTAGAAATGCAGTGAAGTGGGAGGGTTATGATCCCTTATTTTCGGATCATAACCTCGCTAAAAAAGGAAGAAGAAGAAGGATATCATAGTAGAAGAAGGGGATTCAGGTACCATCGGCACCATAACCCCCTAACATCGTCTGGCTCTTCTGCAATGGTGATCGATGCTCATATCGATGTCATCAAAAAACTCTTCTCAGATATGGTTAAGCTATATGGTGCTGGACACAAACACCTGAAAGAGTTTTTGAGAAAAGGCCACGGCCTGAAGAAAACTCGAGAGCTAGCCCAGGTTCCACTGAGCAAACGAGGCCTCTCGAAACGTCTAAGGTGAGACAGCGCTATACCACCAGACAACGCCGCGAAAAGGATGGCCACCACATCTAAGGTCAGACCCGGACCATCAAATCCTATAACAGCAAGAATGCCACGGAAACTGCTAAGATCGATCAGACACCATCTGGACGACAGACCAGCTCAGGCGGGTACAGGATAATGTGCTGGACATCATCCTGCAACAGAGGGAGAGTTCCACAAAGGCTCAGTTCCCAGGCTGTACTGCCCGCACTGCAAAGGCAAAATCGAGAACGCGGAACATGTTTTGATGAAATGGAGGGACGAACAGCAGCGAGAAATGAGGATCCCACAAATACTGGAAATTGAAAAAACAAAAAGGATTGAATTTTAATTGTGCACAGATGCTTAATAAAGTAGAGACTCACAAACAGACACATAATGATATACACGCTGTAACAGAAACTGAGAATAGTAGTAATGTGCAGGATGTAGATTAGTACGTAGGCGCACTCTTGCGAATAATGCATGCTATATAGCAGCCCGGGCTGCTAGTATCTTTAGAAGATTACCACATCCCTAGGCACATCTAAAAAAAAAAAAAAAGGATAAAGCAGGGTTTGTCAAGGAGTGGATAAAGCTAGCATCTGATTGCGACCTCAATCTATCGGTTTGAAGCCAAAACCTTACTAAAGAAAATGGGCCACAAACTGTATGATTGTGTATGATTTGATAAATTACGCCCGTTCGTCCCAATACAAAACTTATTACAACAAATGAATCAATAATACGAGGAAACAAATAAGCACCATCTTCAAGATAAGAGGAGAATTGATTAATCTTAATTATATCCACATCCGGAACTCCCCATTCTACGCGATCTCTGCAACCTGAAGGAATAAGAAGATGTGTTCCACTTCATAGCAATATATCCGATCCTTAAGGATTTCCGTCAACATTTCTTTGGAGCACACGTACTAGACTTAGATGAAGCCATGGACATCCTAAATGGAAGCAGAGGTTGGGATCTATTGTACAAGTTTACAATAAATATACTAAGATATATATCTCGCATCGTAAATTAATATTTTTAAATATTGCCAGGCAATTTCACTGAATTCTATTTATTTATCGTAGACATTGTAAAACATTATATTGTAAATAGAAATAGTGAAACAAATGTCATTCTGGTAGACGGCCTCCGGCCACACCAAACTAGAATAATAATTAAAGTAAGATAAAAAAAAAAATGTAATAATTTCAATGAATAAAATTGTCAATGAAACTAACTAATTGATAACCTCGTAACCCTACTCAACCTAACCAAACCTAATGCAAAAGAGAAAGAAAACAACGCCTCCTGGTTATACAGGAAGGACTGCGCTTTTTCCCGCGCTTTATGACCAAAATAGAACAAGATGAAAACAAAGGCCTTGCTGATACTGGATTGTTCTTCTATCCGCACACTAACTGGAGTAATCAAAGGACACTGTGTCATTGGAGTTATGCTCCGAATATGGAATGCTGAGCCCAACGATTTATGCAGAACCTGAATTAAAATTAATAAATTAATTAATATCGAAGGGAGGTAAGTACAGCAAAGCATCTAGAGCAGAGCTAGACGTATTCGGAAAATTGAGAGCGCCTTGGATGTTTTCGACTCGACGTGCTTAGACCAATGAAGTTTCTTATCTAAAATCACTCCCAGATAATTGGGTTCATTGGAAATGCAGATAGTGATGCCTTTTAGCACTGAAGGGGTCAGACCGGTCAGAATCCTCCTTCTCGTAAAAAGAACCACCTTCCTCACTAAAAGAGGAAAACAAGGCGTTAAAGAATTCACTTTTGCAAAGAGAACGGGAAATTACCCCACCCCGTGCAGCTAGTCCCAAATATCACACGGATGAAGAAGAGCTAGCACGCGAAACAAATGGGGTCTCAAAGAAAAGACCCAGCAAAAAACGAAGAGCCGGTTCTTCACCTGAAGTCGAGCCACGAAAACAAGACAAGGAAAAAGACTTGAAACAGAAACAAACTCACGACAAATTACGTCCCCCGCCTGCAATAAACGTCGTCGGCTTTACGGACTACAATAAATTGCATTGCCTTCTTAAGGGAACTGTGACATCGGAATTTAAAGTAACGTCATTCCGAAACAATGATTGGAAAATAAATGTAGTTGACTCTGATGGCTACCGAGCAATATCGAAAAAACTAAACGCGGAAAAGATCCAGTGGTTCACCTACGAAAATAAATCAGAAAGACCACTCCGTGTTATAGCAAGGGGTCTCCACCCCTCATGCACTAAAGATGACATTATAAATGACCTTAAAGGAAAAGGCTTGAAAATTATCGACGCAATTAATATCTTAAAGAAGATAAAGCAGAAAACGGAACAAGGCAATGAAATTTTGGTCAAGCATGGACTTCCGCTCTTTATGCTAACCTTCGATAGAAGCGAAAATATAGACGATATTTATAACGTAAAAAGTATTTTGAATATCGTAGTTAAAATCGAGCCTATGCGTACGAATACACGATCGATACCTCAGTGCAAACGCTGTCAAGGTTTCAATCACACCCAATCGTATTGCCAAAAAGAACCGAAATGTGTAAAATGTGCCGGGAACCACTTATCAGAAAGGTGTGACTTAAATAAGCAGGCTCCGGCGACCTGCATAAACTGTAAAGGCAAGCACCCAGCAAACTATCGAGGTTGTGAAGTAGCAAAGGAGCTTCAAAAAAGGCGCGATACTCTCAAGAAACCGATACACCCGAACCCAAGCTTAAGAGATCGTAAAACCGATAAGCCCAAGACCGCTAAGCCAGTCAAAACGAAGCGACCGATAAAGGGAAATAAAAAAATTGCGCAAGAGAACGTCGCTGGTCCAAGTGCAGCGGAAAAACCGCCACAGGTTGACGCGAGATCGTACGCGCAAGTCGCGTCAAACGAAAACAAATTAAGATCAGCTACAACAGATCCGGTTAGCCAAATATTTACCATTATATTGGACAAATTTGAGGAGCAAACCAAAGTTAATAAAATTATACTTGACAAATTGAGCAAGCTCGAGTTCAAACCTCGCAAGACAATCAAAAAAACATGAATATGAAACAGCTACTTAAGATACTAACGTGGAATGCAAACGGCCTTCTGAAAAAAATCGACGAGTTAGAAGTGTTTCTACGGAAAAATAACATTGACATATGTTTGGTATCGGAAACGCACTTAAAAAAGGGACTTAGACCCAAAATAAAAGGCTACAGCGATTACCATGCGAATCATCCTTCGGAAAATGCGAGAGGCGGGTCCTCTCTTTACATCAAAGACTGTATTAAGCACTCCGAAAACATAGAAATAGAATTTGATTCTATGCAAATAAGCTCAGTCTCCGTAAAAATAAACCACTTAGACTACAACATCGGATCTAGTTACTTCCCTCCGGGATATAAGCTAGTAGAAGACGACCTCGTTCGTCTCTATGACTCACTCGGACCTAATTTTGTCTTAGGTGGTGACTTTAACGCGAAACACACTTTCTGGGGATCCAGATGCAATTCGACAAAAGGCAGATTATTGTACAAAGCCAGCATGAAACGTGGGGTGAACTTATTGGCCAACTGACAAAAATAAAATCCCTGACCTCGTCGACTTCTTTATCGTAAAAGGGTTAACTAAAAATTTGACGGAAATCGAAGAATGCTATGATCTATGCTCAGATCACTCGGCAGTCACAATGAAAATAGGTGGAAGTCTAGTAAAAAAAGAAGGACCGCCTAGGTTAACTAGTAACAAAACTAACTGGGACGCTTTCAGAAGAGACTGCAAGGAAAATGTTGCTTTAAATGTACCGCTAAAGACACCGTTCGAAATAGAAGAAGAAATCGACAAACTCGTCGAAGCCATTCAGAGCTCAGCGTGGAAAAACACTCCTTTGCGAAAGACAGAAGCGCGGAACAATAAAGTCAAATACCAGCCTGAAATCGAAGACCTCATACGAGAAAAGAGGAGAGCGCGCAAGAGATGGCAACAATCCCGCGCGCCACCGGATAAAACTTATCTGAACCATCTTTGTAACAAGCTTAAAAAAGTGCTGCAGGACCTAAAAAATCACGAGACTTCTACTTACCTCGAGGGTTTGACCGCTGATAAGTATTCAAACTACTCTCTATGGAAAGCCTTGAAGTCCATAAGGAAACCTGTAATGCACTCGCCGCCAATTAGGAAAGCTAACGGGGAATGGGCAAAAGAAGATAAAGAGAAAGCAGAATTATTTGCCGATCACTTAGAGGAAACGTTCAAGCCGTTCGATGGACAACTTTAGAGTAAAAACCGTATCCCTGTCCGAACTTCGAATGACAATACAAAAATTGAAAAATAACAAGGCTCCGGGATATGATTTAATCACTGTCGAAATTTTGAAAGAGCTACCGAAAAAAGTGCTGGTTAAGTTGTTCTACATTATAAATGCTTCCTTAAGACTATTATATGTCCCAAGGCAATGGAAAGTCGCCGAAGTTATTATGGTTCCGAAACCGGGGAAATGTGCAAATGACAAGAAATCATATAGACCCATTTCACTTCTGCCAATAATATCTAAGGTCTTCGAGAAACTTCTGCTGAAACGATTGCAACCAGTAATTGAAGAAAGACACTTGATCCCGGATCATCAATTCGGGTTTCGGGTCAAACATTCCACAATCGATCAGGTGTATCGAATAACGAACGAGATTGAAAAAGCTCTAGAAGGGAAAAAAATATGCTCTAGCGCTTTTCTCGACGTATCGCAAGCCTTCGACAAGGTATGGCACGAAGGCCTAAGGTATAAGCTAAGGGTAATCTTACCGGAAAAGTTGTACAGAATATTGGAATCTTATCTTGAAAACAGACTTTTCCGTGTTAGACACGGGAGTGAATATTCGGATTTCAAAGATATCTACGCCGGTGTTCCACAAGGAAGTGTTCTCGGTCCAATCCTGTTCTTGCTCTACACAAGAGATATACCACAAGATGAAGGGACCGTTGTAGCAACGTTCGCAGACGACACGGCTATCCTCGTAACGGATGAGTCAGTCGAATCATCAACGGGAAAACTCCAACGAGCTTTGAACAATGTATGCGAATGGACAAAAACCTGGCGAATAGTCCTCAATGAGACAAAATCAACGCATGTCAATTTTACGTTGAGAAAGATAAACAACTTACCTATATCCATTAACTCGGTACAAATACCTTACGCAAACGAAGCAAAATATTTAGGAATGACCCTAGACGCAAAACTTAAGTGGAAACCACACGTTAAAAAGAAGCGCGAAGAGCTCGAAATCAGATTTAGAGAAATGTATTGGCTACTCGGAAGATACTCGAAGTTAAGCGTATACAACAAACTGCTTCTGTATAAGCAAGTGCTAAAACCGTCTTGGACATATGGTATACAACTTTGGGGTTGTACCAAACCAAGCAATATGGCTCTACTGCAAGCATTTCAAAATAAAATGCTAAGAGCAATCGTGAATGCTCCTTGGTATATAAGGAATAGTGATATTCACAGAGATCTAGGAATTGCTACCGTGAGGGACGAAGTAACAAACTTTGCTCGCAAACTTCGTACCCGTCTTCGTGTTCATTGCAATAATGAAATAATCCGTACTATGGACGTGACAAGACCTTTCGACCTAGCGCCGTAAGGAAAAACCGCATGTAATGACGGTATTAGTAGGTGCCTTCACTGGAAAGCTACCTACCTAACGCGATTAACACTACAGAAGCGTAAACTACTCGTTAAGGCAACTTAGTCGTAGTCATCACAAAAAATGAAAAAATGAGAGGAACGAATTTCCTACTACTATGAGTACGCGCAGCCGGTTCTCATAGTGCCTCTCTGAGGGGGTGAGGTTTAGCCCGTAGGCATATACTGACTAGCACTGATGGCATTGTCAGATATATGAATCGGGCATAACCAATGGTACGGACCATTGGTATCTTTTGAAGATTCCTGCACCTCCAGGCGCAACCAAAAAAAAAAAAAAAAAAAACCTCCGTTTGAAGAGGTTTCACCGAAAGCCCACTCCTAGTGCACCATTCATCGATTATGTCCAGCGCGGCCTGCGCGTTAACACAGACCGTCGCCAGTCATGGCCCGACAGAAAGTACAGCGACATCATCCACATATGCCTGAGCGTAGAAGTTAGACGTAGACGGGACAGAACGTCACCTTGCGGACAAACCCTGTTTACCCCTGTCATAACATATCGGCCACAATCCGCATCCTCTACGAGAGTTCTATTCATTAGAATTACTTTAATCCACAACACTAATGTCTCATCTACCGCGTCGCGTATTGTCTGGCAGAGTCGCACATGCAGTCAAAAGTCGCATTTTCAAAAGCAGCCACAATGTTGATGATCGCGTATTCTTTCCTATCAAGCGCGCATTCAATTCTGGCCACTAAATTTTGAAGTGCGATCTCGCAGGATTTGCCACGCTGATAAGCATGCTCTATCTCCAATAGTGGATGCAGCTTCAAACCAACTTTGCGCACGTGAAATTCGACCAGTCTCTTCATACTTTTCAGTAAGAAGGAGGCCAAACTTATGGGTCTGAAACTCTTGGGTAGCGAATAGTCTTCATTACCAATTTTCGGTATGAAAACTACTCTGACTATCCGCCAAGGTGTAGGAATACATTCGTATGCCAGCGCCAAGCTAGCGGTGAAAATCCTTTTCAAAGCTGGCAGCAGCTGATCTATACACTGTTGCAACATAGCTAGATATATGGTATTCCATCAGTACCAGGCGATTTGAAACCATCAAAAGATGCCACAACATATTTGATGGCTTCAAATGATACCACGGCTAATGCAGTATACCAGCTGTGCCGAACTTTCTGACTTAGATCAAGCTCAGCCTGGGAAGCGGGCCAAGCTGTGACCTAGTGATTATCTGATTGCCAGGAAAGTGAGTCTTGCCATCAGACCTTCTGAGTGACTCCGGTTTGGTCGGCTTGCCCCTTTTGAGAACTTTAACCAACCTGCTGGTTTCACCGAGTGTCTCGATCTTTTCATAACCGAATTAACTTCTTATAGTCTTTTTGCTTCGATCTAAAAAGATCCCACTCACCCTCTAAATCTGTCATGAGTGACTTATTTAGAAGTTTTCTGGATTCTTTCCTAAGTCCTTTCCTGCCTCCTTACCGTAACAAAAGTGATACCAGATGTTAGTATAAATTCTAGGAGATGGTTTCCTCGTATGTTGCATTTGCTGCTGCCCCAGACTGTATTCTTAGCATTAGCATCGCAACATATGACTAGTCCCATCTCCCAAGTGTCAAAATACTTTACGAGTTCGGCAACCGCATTCGGTGATGGAAGCATTACCGTATCATAAGGGAAATAAACCGACGCAACGACCAAAGTTTTCCAACTTCCGTCCGTTTCGTAGCTTACAGCTGCAACAACCAAGTCCTGTCCACAAAATTGTCCAAGCTTGGTTATTGAGCAGAAATTCGGCACAATTAGACAAGCTCTCGGTCTTTCAGATCGCTCGTCACATAGCACCATTACTCCACGAATACCTCCAAAACAACATATGTGCTTGTTCCGCACATATGGTTCCTGGATAGATGTTATGTGGGGTTTTGTACGCACCACGGAAAGTCTACTACTTAAGAGAGCGGTAGCAGCCTTGGAGTAATGTAGGTTGACCTGCGAAAATATCAGAGATATAGTCGGTGGTTTTCGTCCATTACTTACACTCATTTGGAAATTAAGCGGAAATGAATCCTTCTAAGATGCAAGTAAGGATGCGTGTCATACCTAGACCTTAAGACCTCCACAGATCGTTGATCCAAACCTATAACAAGAGAAGAGACATCTACATTTTCCCGATTCTTGCTCTTGCCGTGAGAGTAAACGAACCATTCGCTCGTGTCCAGGCCAAGATTCTGGGTACGGAGACGCGTCAGCACATCCGCTGTTTTCCAAAGTTTCCCACGAATAGAGCAAATGGCGCGCGTTCTCTTTATAGGCATAAAAAACCACAAAAGAAGTAGCTCCAAAAGGTGGTATTTTCGGCACTGCATTGCTTATCCATTCAAGAGTTTGCTGCGAGGAGCACTTCACCACAAAGGTTCCGCTCTTTAACGCACAGCCCTCCACTTGAATGCAGGCATTTTCAGACCTCCACAGATCATTGATCCAAATCTACAACAAGAGAAGAGCCGTCCACATTTTCCCGATTCTTGCTTTTGCCGTGAGAGTAAACGAACCATTCGCTCGTGTCCAGGCCAGGATTCTGGGTACGGAGACGCCTCTGCACATCCGCCATTTTTCAAAGTTTCCCCGGAATAAAGCAAATGGCGTGCGTTCTCTTTATAGGCATGAAAACCACAAAAGAAGTGGCTTCAAAGTCTGTTGCCTTCTTTTCGGTTGCAAGAACAGTAGACTGGCTCAAGGGGCACATAAGTCCTTCCCTTGCCCCTACGAGAGTAGCTGCTCTCGATTTATGCTCTTCTACACTTGCTGTGCCATAACTAATGGTTTTATCTAGAGAAGTACCCACATTCTGGTCTTGTATTCTATATACGGGGGCTTTTATCAATCGCGTCATTCTTACTTAATGCGAACACCGATAACAAGTGAAGAGTTCTTACAGTAGATCTTAAAACTCTATCACATTCCCTTCTGATTTCTAGTCAACGCGTATGTATGCTTTTCCACATTTATGTGAGCTTATGTCTGAAATCACCAAACCATCATACTAGCTCCCAACAACAAACCCCTTAAACGCCCTCTTGACAGTCAATCGATCACTCCAGTTAAATTAGGCAAAAGCTAGATCAATTTACTTTTGCCTTTCCTAAGCTCGTGCAGTTCAGGGTCTTTTGTTTACATGTCCATTGATAAGGTGCGCCTTAAGAAATTCCTTACAAAGTTCCCCTCATGTCAGCCTAATCATAGGCACATACGTGCCTTTAAGTTTTGCATAAGTAAACAAGATTACACGTTGAAGACTGAAATATGTTAATTAATCACCCTTAGTCTGAGGGGTTGAGATGGCTAAATGCCACATAATTCGCAAATTAATGCCTTTTTTCCTTTTTGGGGGCTGATAGCGCTGAGCTGATAATAGGACGAAACTAGGTGCCTGTGTATTGCAATGCGCAATATCTCTAATCACACACGCTTAGTGGTAGTGGGCACATTAAAATGCTATTAATTTAATTACCCTACCTGATTGTACACAGGCATATGTGGTGGCCTCCTATGGTGACACATGGCAATTATTAGACCCCCATCTAGTGCTAAGACCTCTGGGGTGTTTGGCTAAGCTTTAGCAAACGATTTAGCGGTAATAACTGCTTTTTTATCAGTTCCAGTAATATCACTTACATTCATCAAAATTGTTCCGTAATAGCCGCCAATAAAGTGATTAAATGTAGCTGTAGGGACCAGCAGATTGATTGTCAGGGCGTGCGGGTGGAGGAAGGGAAATTTTTTTTTTTCTCAAGTGCATATAGGGTACGGTTGAGTAACAAAGCCCTATATCGAACTACTAAGGTTAGTCTGTATAAGACACTAATCATCCCAGTCCTGTTGTATGGCGCAGATGCATGGACTTTGTCAAAATCGGATAGGCATGGCCTTGGTTACTTTGAGAGAAAAGTTCTTCGAGCGATCTTTGGTACCGTCCTGCGGCGACTGGAGGAGAAGGTACAGTGCCGGAACTATACTGCCTATACAAGAGCATGGACTTAGCCAGGACTCACTGAAAAGCAATCAAGTCCCTGAATTCGTGCTCCTTCACTTCAAAGGCCCCCTTAAATTGCCGTTTGTCTCTTACGGAGATGACAACAGTTCAACATTGATCTATGCTGGGTGTCAAAAGGACATTCCGAGAAACTGCAGGGCGGACGAGGTCGCCAAACAGGGTACAACTCTAAAGATTCTGCCTGATAGGCAAGCCCTAGGTGTGCCCTACGCTACATATAAGCATCTACTAAAGCTGGACGAGACCAAGACCAAGATGGGAGACCAGCTCAGCGTGTCACATTTCGAGACAGCTCTGGCCTAAGCTGGACCAGAAACGTAGCGCCCAGTTGTTTAACTAAAGCGATCACAGATCAGCTGCGTTATCGGTATCCTCACTGGACACTGTCTTATAGGCCAACATGCCAATAGACTTGGCGTCTTCTCCAACGACATCTGTAGGAGCTGTAGGGACGAGGACGAGGAGGAAACCATCCTTCACCTCCTATGCACATGTCCAGCTCTATCACATAAAAAAAAGCTTCATCTAGAGGGACCCTTCTTTGATAACCTCGGCGATTTGGCGTCCGAAGGCGTCATGAGCATCCATCGCATTATGAAGAGCTCCGGTTAATTTTAGTTAGTCTCTAACGAACCAGCCCTAAAAATCTTCAAATCCACCCTGGATGAACGGCGCAATAGAGGACGACCTTGCGGCAAGTATGCCCTTTTTTGGATTGCGCCAAGGGATGTAGAGAAACGAGTAGCTCGAGCTATAAACGGCTGGTCAAACGGTAGTGCATGCGATGATATGAAAACACAAGCGTTTTCACTCAGCTGAGGCCTACCAACTCCTACTCTCAACCTCCACGGGGAGACAACTGGGTGCCTAGTACCTTAATCCAAGAAATGGGTAACCAACCCCGTTTGGAAGATTCTTGGCGATAGCAAATAAGCGAGAGGGGGGGGGGGGGGGGAAGAGTGCTTTCTCACTAGAGCACTTCTTCCTGTTCCAGGCGGCAGCGGACGAATTCCCTAGACGGAGTCAACGGTGGCGTCTATAGTCCCAGTTAGGTTGAACTTAGTGAATACCTTGCGCGAGCTGCTTCGACGTATTCGGATCACAGGTCAGTAAGAAATTTCCAATGTTGGTCAGGACCTTGAAATAGAGATGGTGGCGGAGGAGTCCTTAATGGGTCAACGGCAGCGCTCATACTTCTCAGTGTACCCGGCCGCTCGTTCTAGGGGAATAACTAAAGGAACTGTCCCTCCTGGTAGGGGTTGTGCCGTCGGGGTAACTTCCCTACCACGTAAAAAGCTGATGATTTCGAAAGAACTAAATTCCTCGGATAAGGACAACTCAACTGATGACGACCCCAGCAAACGAAATAAGGACAACGACCTTCGGATCTGTACGCGGAATGTTCTGTACCTTTACAGACCACGTGCAGCCGAACAACTAGCAGATGCCCTAGACTGCTATAAATTTAATTTTATTTATTATCAACAAAGTACAAGACAGATATTACCGCCATCCAGGAAGTGCGATGGGATGGGCCGTGCAAAAAGAGGATGATAAACTGTGACATCTACTACGCTGATTGCTGCAGAGGCGACAGGCAGCGCTTATTCGGATACGGATTTGTTATACGCGGCAGACTTAGGCAAGAAGTCTTTAGCTTCCGACACGTGAGCGAGCGTATTATGACTATCCGGATCAAGGCTAAATTCGCTGACATAAGCCTAATATGTGTTCATGCCCCCACAGAAGAAAATGACCCTGCCACCAAAGATTGTTTCTGCGAGCTCCTCGTCAAAACATACGAGCAATGTTCTAAATACGACGTTAAAATCGTATTGGGCGATTTTAACGTCAAAAGAGGAAAGGAGGACGTCTTTGGTAGAGCAGTCGGTTAGCATAGCCTACATGACACCACGTCTGATAACGGACTAAGGTTAATTGATTTCGCTGTGGAGCACATGGTTTCCTCATCTCGATATTCATAAGCAGACATGGCGGTCCAATGATCATGTAACGATCAACCAAGTTGATCATATTGTGATCGACGCAAGACATGCCTCCAGTCTTCTGGATGTCGGGACCTTCCGAGCGGCCAACATAGACTCGGATCATTACCTTGTTGTAGCCAAGGCACGAATGCGGATATCCCAAACTGAGCATCAAAGAAGAATCACAGTGAGAAAATTTAACGACGAAAAGCTACAATCGCAAGAGACCGCCAGAGTCTTCGCTGAACGTGTATCCCGAAATCTCTCAATCACCCCTATACCGGCAGCATCAAGTACCGAAGACCAGTGGCAACGATGCCAACATGCCATCAGAAACGCCGCGATTGATGTGCTGGGTCTCGCTCGCTCACCACCGCGAAACCCCTGGTTTGATGAAGAATGCCGGCGAGTGCAAGCAGCAAAACAAGAGGCATACAAAGCGGCGCTGCAAAGGAAGACGAGAGCTGCTCGTGAGATCTACGAGCAAAAGAGACGGGAAGAACATCGGCTTCTCCAAAAGAAGAAGAAAAAGCATGAGAAGCGCGCGTTCGAGAATATCGAGAGTTTATACTCCAGGAACAATGTACGGAAGTTTCACGAAAAGGTAAGAAGGACGTGTCAGAGAAGCAATACCCGTACAGAAACCTGTAGAGATGAAAAAGAAATGAAACCTCGTGGTAAAATCACAGTCGGTGCTGAGAATATGGAAACACTACTTCTGCAGACTGTATAACGGCAACGAAGACCAACATCCCGCTTTCAGACAGAATGTCCCATTCAACATAGACGATGATAGCCAAAATTTCCGTCCACCTGACCAAAACGAAGTGAGGATAGCAATACTTTCTTACTTAGATGGCGCTACAGTCCGGGGTGGACCTGGGTCTCAACCAACAAACCTCTCCAGCTAGCACGGTTACGAGCCAGCTGCCTCCAGTTGCGCACGCCAAGTTAGTTGAGGTCCCCCTCCACTTGTTTGCGCCACTTACCGCGAGGTCGTCCTCTACTGCGTCGTCCATCCGGGGTGGATTCGAAGACTTTCTTAGCGGGAACGTTGGGCTCCATCCGCTCTAAATGACCCAGCCATCTTAGTCGCTGTATGTGAACTCTTCTGGCTAAGTCGATGTCCGTGTACAGGCCGTACAGTTCGACATTGTACCTTCTGCTCCACTCACAGTCTATGCAGACGGGACCAAAGATCGCTCGAAGAACTTTTCTCTCGAAACCAAGGGCATCCTCATCCGGTTTTGTCAAAGCCCATGCCTCTGCGCCATACAGCCGGACTGGGATGATTAGAGTCTTATAAAGAGTTACTTTAGTAGTTCGAGATAGGGCTTTGCTACTCAATTGCCGTTTTAGCCCATAGAAACAACGATTGGCAAGAGTAATTCTTCGTGTGATTTCCCTACTGATGTCATTTGCGGAGTTCACCATAGAGCCTAGGTAGACAAAATCCTTTACTACCTCAAAATTATATCTGTCTATTGTGGCATCCTGTCCAAGACGCCGATGTTGGGTGCCCTTTTTTGTAGACAGCATATATTTTGTTTTGCTTTCATTGACCGCTAGACTCATCTTTGCTGCCTCGATCTCAATACTCGTAAATGCCCCATTGACTGCCCGCTGAGTTCTTCCGATTATGTCAATGTCATCGGCATAAGCGAGTAGTTGTACAGACTTGTAACAGATTGTACCTCCGGTGTTGGCTTGCGAGTTTCGTACAATTCTCTCAAGTACTATGTTAAAGAGATCGCATGATAGCACGTCGCCTTGTCTAAGACCTTTCCTGACATCGAATGGTTCGGTGATGTTCTTGCCCACTTTGATGGATCAGCGAAAGTTCTCCATCATCATTCTGCACAAACGGACGAGCTTGGCAGGGATGCCAAGACTAGACATGGCTCTGTATAACTCGTCTCTATACTCGCTATCACAGGCAACTTTGAAATCGATGAAGAGGTGGTGCGTATCGATTTGATATTCACGGGTTTTTTCCAAGATCTGCCGTAGTGTGAATATTTGGTCAATGGTGGACTTTCCAGGCCTGAAACCGCACTGCTAAGGACATATCAGGTTGTTGACGATCGGTTTTGGGCGTTCACATAATACGGCAGAAAGGATCTTATATGCGATGTTGAGGAGACTTATACCTCTGTAATTGGCGCAGTTTAGAGGGTTTCCTTTCTTCAGGATCGGGCAAACGATGCTGAGGTTCCATTCATCGGGCATACTTTCGTCCGACCAGATTTTACAGATGAGCTGGTGCATGCTCCTTACCAACTCATCTCCTCCTGCCTTGAAAAGTTCGGCGGCAAGGCCGTCGGCTCCAGCAGCTTTGTTGGATTTGAGTTTAGATATCGCTATCCTCACTTCATTCTGATCGCGTTGACGGGAATCTTGACTGTCATCGTCACAGTTGAATGGCTCATTCTGCCTGACAGCGGAATATTGATCATCATCGCCGTTTAACAGTCTGCAGAGTGTTCCTTCCATATCCTCAGCACCGACTGCGATTCTACTACTATGTTGCCATTTTCGTCCCTGCAGGCTCCTTTTCTGGCTTTAAAACCCTGGTATGTTCTTTTTACCCTTTGGTAAAATGGTAAATAAAGTCTCTCAATCTCCTCGATCGAGCGCTTCGCATGCTCCTTTTTCTTCTTTTTGAGAAGTCGATGTTCCTCTTTTCTCCTGCGCACGTAGAGCTCGTAAGCAGCTCTAGTCCTTCTATGCAGCACCGCTTTGTACGCCTCTTGTTTTGCTGCATGTGCTTGCCGGCATTCCTCATCAAACCAGGGGTTTCGTTGTGGTGGCCGAGAGAAACCCAGTACATCAGAGGCGGCATCTCTGATGGCTTGTTGGCAACGCTGCCACTGGTCTTCCGCATTTGCTGCTGGCGGCATAGGACTTAGATTGAGATTAGAAGAAACACGATCGGCAAAGGCTCTGATGGTCTCTTGCGATTGTAGCCGCCCGACGTCAAATTTCCTCAGTGTGTTTCGTTGATTTCGCTCCGTTCTGGATATCCGCATCCGTACCTCGGCTACAACTAGGTAGTGATCCGAGTCCAGGTTGGCTCCTCGGAAGGTCCGGACACCCAGAACACTGGAAGAGTGCCTTGCGTCGATCGCAATGTGATCGATTTGGTTTACAGTTTTTTCGATCAAAGGAGAGCCATGTTTCTTTGTGAATGTCGAGACGTGGGAACCGAGTACTAGCTACGACAAAGTTTCGCCCCGCTGCAAAGTCGATTAGCCTTAGTCCGTTGTCGGATGTGATGTGCTTTCCGACCACGCTACTAAAGACGTCCTCTCTTCCGAGCTTTGCGTTGAAATCACCTAGGATAATTTTAACGTCGTGGCTAGGGCATTGCTCATACGTCTTGTCCAAGAGCTGGTAGAAGTCGTCCTTCTCCTCATGAGGGGCGTGAACGCATATTAGGCTAATGCTGGCAAATTTAGCCTTGATACGGATAGTCATAAGGCGCTCGTTCACATGCCGGAAACTCAAGACTTCTTGCCTAAGTCTGCCTCCAATAACAAATCCGCACCCGAAAAAACGCTTTCCTTTTTGTCTGTAGCAATCGCCGTAGTAGATGTCGCAGTTTTTCATACTCCTTTCGCCCGGCCCATCCCATCGCACTTCTTGGATGGCGGTAATGTCTGCTTTGAGACACTCTAGGGCCTCCGCAAGTTGTTCGGCTGCACGTGGTTTGTAGAGGGACCTAACATTCCATGTGCAGACACGAAGATCGTTGTCCTTTTTACGTTTGCTTGGGTCGTCAACAGTAAATTCATCCGTATCCGAGGCTGTTGGTTGCTTCGTAACCAAAGGTTTTTTACGTGGTAGGGAAGTTAACCCGACGGCACAACCCCCAACCTGGAGGACCAGATCCTTTTTTTGCAACCCCTAGGACGAGGGGCCGGATACACCGATGTCAGTAACCCACATCGGGGATATGAGCGCTGCCGTTGACCCATTAAGGGTTCATCCGCCACCATCTCTTTTTCAATAGTATTGAAAATCCTTACAGACATCAACTTCAAATATGTCGAAGTAGCTCCGGTAAGGTTTCCGCTGGCCTGTAGACGTCACCGTTGATTCCATCGGGAGAATTCATCCGCCGCACGTCCTCCTTCTGAGGACCTCTTGTTAGACTTCTGAGACGCATATTTCAGCCGATCAAGTCAACAAGAGATGCCTCGTCCAGATGAACATATGCGCGCTGAAGTTCACCCAGATGTGCTTACGCAGGTCCGAGTGGGCAAGGCGGTATCCAGAATCAGGAGAACGAAAAAAGGGGATCTTCTGATACAACTGAAGGAAGCAGGAGACAAAACGACGGATTACAAAAACGTCATTGGCGAAGCTCTAGGAGAACAGGCTGAAGTCAGAACGCTCACTCATCGTACCACGATCGAGATCAGAGACATCGACGAGGTCACTACTAAGGAGGACGTATGCGCGGTGATCAGAGCCCAATTCGATTTGGGCAGGGTCATGACTACAGACATCATTTCTTTGCGGAAGGCGTACGGTGAGACTCAAACGGCAATAATTAATCTCCCTGCAGAAAGTGCGAAGAAACTATTGGAAGCAGGACGCATCAAAATTGGCTAGGTAGTCTGCCGCATTCGTGAGCGGACGCTGCTACAGAAATGTTTCAAGTGCCTCGAATTCGGACATTTGGCCAAGCATTGTAAGAGCGAAGAAGACCGCTCCAAACTCTGTAGGAGATGCGGTAAAGAGGGACATATCGCGAGAGATTGCAGCGAGGAACCATCCTGCATGTTCTGCAGGAAAGTCAACCCGGAAAATGCAAAGCACATAGCCGGCGGCAATAAATGCCCTGTCCTCAAGAAAGCGATCTGCAGCAAGAAACCATGAAGGTTATCCAAATTAACCTCAATCATTGTGAGACAGCTCAGGATATCCTGGCACAAACCATCAAGGACGAAAAAGCAGATGTAATCTTGATCAGCCATATAAAATTCCTGACAACAGCAGCATCTGGCTCAGTGATCGATCGAAGCGGGCCGCAATATGGTCATGTGGGAGACATGCGTTCCAGGATGCAAATGAAGAGTCAGAGGGTTTCGTTCGGGCCAAAATCAACGGTATACACTTCTATAGTTGCTATGCTCGGCCCAGCTGGACTATAATTGAATACCAGGAGATGCTAGATAACCTCGTGGCTGATGCTCGGGAAAGAACAGATGTAGTAAATTTACCAACGCAAGGGGTCATGCCCTCCTGGAAACATTTGCAGCTCTCAACGTAGGCATCGCAAACGTAGGTAGGGCTAACACCTTCCGCAGAGCAGGCATGGGCTCAATAATTGATATCACGTTAGCGAGTAACTCCATCCTGCGGGGAATTAAATGGAGAGTCAGTGAAGATTATACCCACAGTGACCACCAAGCTGTTATAATTGACATCGGTAACGCCAGAAGCACTCACCGCCCGCGATCGACTGGTCCGAAATGGCAGGATAAGCTCTTCGACAAAGATACATTCGCGGAAGTGGTTGACACCTTCACGCTAGTCCGAGGATCGGCAGAAAATTCAGCTCGCCACCTCACCCAGTCCATCAACATGGCGTGCGATGCATCAATGCCCAGGAGGGCCTCAAGTAGAAGACGCCTGCCTTGCTACTGGTGGAACGATGAGATCAGGGTACTTAGAGCAGAGTGTCTACGGGCAAGGCGCAAAGTACAAAGATCGCGAAACACACCCAACTTTCAGGAGTACCTATCGTCCTTTAAGCTGGCGCGAAAACAGTTAAGCAGAGTTATCAAGGAGAGCAAAGCAAGATGTTTCAGACAGCTCTGCGATGAAGCTAACGTAGACCCTTGGGGCACGGCGTATAGGATGGTGATGAGAAAGCTTAAGGGCGGCAACTCCCCGCAGATAACATGCCCGTTAATGCTGAAGTCAATAGTAGAACATCTTTTTCCAAGGAGAGCATCTACTATGTGCGCAATCACCAGAGAAAACTTTACAGAGGTAATTCCAGTGATTACAATAGAGGAATTGACAATCGCATCCAGAAAGATAGGTGACAACAAGACGCCCGGACCTGACGGCATCCCTAACAAAGCAGTGAAAGCCGCTGTTCAAAAAAGGCCAGACATCTTTATTGCAACAATGCAAAAGTGCCTAGAAGAAGGAATTTTCCCTAAGCAATGGAAACTGCAACACCTCGTTTTATTGCCAAAAGGAAACAAACCCCCAGGAGACCCATCGTCGTATCGCCCGATATGCCTACTGGACACAATGGGAAAGATCCTGGAGCGAATCATTTACGACAGATTGCTCACAATAGCGGAGGAGAAAGGGGCTTTGTCCAACCAGCAATTCGGATTCCGAAAGTCTCGCTCAACAATTGACGCCATTAAAGCTGTAGTTAATATAGCAGCGGAAGCAATTGAAGGTGAAAGATGGCGATACGGCACCAAGGAATACTGTGCAGTAGTGACGCTAGATGTCAAAAACGCATTTAATTCGGCAGACTGGCCCACTATAAGAAGATCTCTTGCTAGGATGGATACACCATCTTACTTGCTGCAGATAATGGCGAGCTACTTTACCAACAGGAAACTGAGGTATGATACCGACGAAGGAGTGAAGTACTACGATGTTACAGCTGGGGTCCCGCAAGGATCGGTGCTGGGCCCATTACTATGGAACATAATGTACGACGGAGTTTTACGACTACCACTGCCACCTAAAGTGAATATAATTGGATTTGCTGACGATATCGCTGTTGTTACAGTAGCAAAACAAATCAGTGAAGTAGAATCAGCTACAAATGTGGCAATCAGTCAAATCAAAAGCTGGCTAGGATCCGCCGGTTTAGAATTAGCTGACCACAAAACTGAAGCTGTTCTTATAACCAGTCGGAAATCTGTGGAATATATGAATGTACAGGTTGGAACCCAAATCATCAGATCCAAAGAAGCAATCAAATACTTAGGAGTAATGCTCGACAATAGACTGCGGTTTAAACAGCATGTTGATTATTCGAGCAAAAAAGCGTCACGACTTCAGGCAGCACTCTCAAGGATAATGCCCAACATTGGAGGACCTGGATACGCTAGGAGGATCCTACTATCCAGAGTTGTCAGCTCAGTCCTTCTTTATGCGGCTCCGGTTTGGGCGGGGGCTCTCGCGACCAAAGAAACAAGGAGGAAACTTACATCAGCCTACAGACTCTGCGCTATAAGGACCATCAGTGGTTTTAGAACTATCTCTGACGAAGCAGCCTTTGTCATAGCAGGAATGGTTCCTATCGACATCCTCGCGAACGAGATGCAGAGAATCTACAATCGGAGAGGCTCGAGCCATCAAGAGGCTAGCGAAAGAGGAAGGGTTATAGAAGAAGAAAAAGCAGCTTCAAGAGCTGTGTGGCAAGATCGATGGGATAATGCGGTTAAAGGCAGATGGAACTATAAATTAATCCCCACCATCGACATTTGGATAAACCGAGCACATGGGAACAGCACCTACCACCTCACGCAGTTCCTGTCTGGCCATGGAGGTTATCGCAAATATCTTTACCGGTTTGGACACGATAGCTCTCCGTTGTGTCCAGAATGTCCAGACCAGGAGGAAGATACGGAGCATGCAGTCTTCTACTGTAGGCGATTTGAAAACTGGAGAAACGAACTTCCCAGTCCCCCATTCCTCATAGATCATATGGTACAATCTGAGGAAAAATGGATGGAAATTTGCGCGTTTATTACGCAGCTTCGAATTCAAGAACGAATACGTCGAGAAGCAGAAAGTACAGCATAAATTGCTAACCAGCCCCGCGAAGTAATACCTAACGGCAGTCCCGCGGGGAGAGTGGTACAAGTGTGAAGGGTGTGTGTTTAGTACGTAGGCGTATTCCTGAAATCGATTACTCAGGTTTGCGAATCGTGCACTCGGGCTATTAGTATCTATGAAGATTACACATCCCTGGTTGCGCCAGGTCGGAGTGTTCAGCTACACATATATCGTCAAACTCAGCATATGCTCATCGTTTCACTATCAGATAGCTATACACGGGGAGGTGATGATGCGATTTTGCCCACCACCGTGAAGATGTTAACAGGTTTATAGCCCATACACCACTTGTCCCAGCGTTTTACAAACTGGCTTTGAACTCTATCCACCAACACGCTGTCTAAACTGCGCTTGATAACCGCCAGACTAACATTGTGCTAGGCGGCCGTCCTCCATCGATACATCATAGTCAAGAACATCTTCCTAGACGCACCAGATCCACACTTGCCCAACTGCGATCCGGCTGGAGCTCCATGCCGAACAATTATATGCACCGCTTACGCGATCAATGCTCAGACTGCGGCTCGTCACCACATAACACCGTCAATTTGTTCAGTTGTCCGTCGCATCCAACAACACTTACACCAAGATCCTTATGGACTCACCCAGTCGAAGCTGCCGCTTTCTTGGGCCTCGACCTTACTGATGACAACCCACCTTAACTTTTGAACCATAAGAATCAACATAGTTGCTACAACAGCAACAACGACAATCGTTTGGGAATGCTGAGCTAGAAAAATGTCCCCCCGTAGGTATCTAGTTTGGATCGGATGTAGATTTCTAGAAGTCTTTCTTAACTTTCCAAGAGGAAGACTCTTAGTTCATATAGCAGACTTATTGCCACAATTTGACGCCAATACAGGCGTCAAGCAGACGTAACAACCCAGTAAGGAGCAGTCTCTTACTACAGCGTCTTTGAGGCGACAACATCGCTCGTAACTGGTTCACTCTACTTGTCCATTCGACCGAGGTAAGCGCACAACTACAATAAAACGTCCGAAACACCGTCAATAAGTATCATTAAAAGTTTATATTTATTACGTTCAGAAAAAAAGATGGAAATACAAAATGTTCACTACAAAATCAAACTGGAAAAATGTTCATGCATGTTCACTAGAACGGAGAAAAGTCGCTTAACAGCAGCTGCCACGCAGGATCGCCGGCGCTCGCTGTAATAGGAACAACTTGCATCCCTTACTTCGTCTTCTTGGTCTCGTCCGACTCCTCCAACTCGTTCAACTCGTTCAACTTGTCCACCTCGTTCAACTCCTTCAACTCGTCCACCTCGTTCAACTCCTTCAACTCGTCCACCTCGTTCGACTCGTCCACCTCGTTCAACTCCTTCAACTCGTCCACCTCGTTCAACGCGTCCAACTGCTTCAACCTGTCCAATCGTTGCAACAGCGTTGGATGTGAGTGATTCCAAGCCGAGTACAACCAATCATAGACGGGGAATCCCAAGTTGTCTAAATTGAGTTTGATTAGAGCCCCACCCAGCTGCTCAGAGTAGCCCAGTTTCTGTGCAAATGCATCGGCTTCATACTCGAATCGACGCGAAAGCATTGTCATACCGAAGTTGATCAGGGCATTGTAGGGGGCCATCACGTAGTTCATTATTACTAAGAGTCCCACGAGAACTGGCCGTTTTCCTTGCTCGAAACCAACGGCTTCGTAGAAGCGACCGTACTGAAATAAGAATCCAAAGGCAGCGAACATCAGCAGGAGGTGCACCTGCATGATGATGATGTTCTTGGTGACGTGACCCAACTTCCAGTGACCCAGCTCGTGACCGAGGACAGCGAGAACTTCCTTGTCGGTGCAGCCTTTGCCGCGTTCTTCCTCCTTCAACTCAGTCTCGTCCTTCTTGCCCTTGTTCAGGAGCAGAGTGTCAAAAAGGACGATTCGCTTGGACTTCCACAGACCATAGAAGTATGCATTACTGTGCGCAGACCGCTTAGAACCCTCAACAACGTAGAGCTTGGCCAGGGGGAACTTCAGCGAAGCGGCAAGATTCTCAATCGACTGCCTTAGTTTGCCATCCTCCAGCGGTGTGTACTTATCGAAAAGCGGAGCAATGAAAATAGGATAGATGGTCAACAAGAGCAGTGACACAATTCCGGTGAATAGCCACAGCCAAATGAAGAAATGCTGCCCGCCCCGCTGGACTATGAACACAACTGCCGATACAATTGGTGTCGCAATCACCTGCGAGACGAAGAACGCCTTGATCTGATCGAGTACAAAGAATTTGGCCGTCTGGTTGTTGAACCCGTGCCTCTCCTCGAGCACGAACGTCTGGTACACCTTGAGTGGCAACCCCTTGATCAGACTAACCGTACTCACCACGACGATGAACAGACAGCTAACCACAATCTCGTTGCTCGAGTCGAAGTTCAGCCAAGCTGCCATCTGCTCAGCTTGACGCCACATGAATGGAATAAACCCGCAGTACAGCTCAAACGTCACCACCCACACGTCCATGACAATCAACTTGAAGATCCCAAATTCCTCCTTGTCCTTGCCGTAGAGGCGTGCCTTATGGAATGTTTCTTCGTTCATCACCTTCTCCAGCTCCCGCGGAACTTTATCAGCCTTTTTGTACACCTTCCACTGCAAAGAGGGAGTGAGTCAGATTACCGTTGTAAAGAAAGCCCGACCGCTGCTTACCTGCCGCTTGGTAACGTAGACCTCGAAGGTGCTCTCGATCACAATCAGCCAGATGATGTTCCACAGCACCGAACGAGCTGTTAATAACCGCTCGATTTCCACTTCCCTATCGTAACCCATCTTCTTCTTGCTCTTCTGTGCGCGTTTTTCGAGTGAAATTTCTATTATTTACGAAGGAATTTAGAACATTTGCAATTTTTGTCGGAACAAGAAAAACTGCGATTTTTTATGACAATTCACCGAGAAACGGAATAAAGCGCCGCTCGTCAGAATTAGGGGTAGCGTGCAAGGTTCACAATAGAGAAATGTCATTTGCTACGTTTTTTTTTGGGTAGGATTGGCAAATGTGTTCGAAGAGGTGGTTAGGAAAGAAGTACATTTACACTAAAGCACAAAAGTCTGTATACACCCTTGAGAGGGGCTTTGTCCAACCACCAGTTCGGATTCCGAAAGTCTTACTTAACAACTAACGCCATTAAAGTGGTAGTTAATATAGCAGCGGAAGCAATTGAAGGAGAAAGATGGCGATACGGCAGCAAGGAATACTGCGCAGTAGTGACGCTAGATGTCAAAAACGCTTTAAATTCGGCAATTTGGCTCAATATAAGAAGTTCTCTTGCTATGATTGATACACCATTTTACTTGTTAGACATTTTGCTTTCAACATTTCGTCTATATATTGTCCACTGCGATGTAAACTTAAAGAAAGTGATTTCACAAACATCTTCGACTTCCTTAAACCAAATTTTATTATTGGTGGCGACTTCAACGCGAAACACCCGTTCTGGGGTTCAAGATAGAAAGCTTTATAATGCGGGTATGCAATACAATTGTGATTTTCACTCGACGGGTAAACCAACATATTGGCCGACTGATAGAAATAAGATACCAGATCTGATTGATTTCTTTGTTGTTAAAGGAATATCTGGCAACTGTATACAAGTTGAAGAAAGCTTTGATCTCTCCTCTGATCATTCTCCAATCATTATGACGATAAGCGAAGCTCTGATTAAAAAAGCAGGACCAGCCAGATTAACCGGCGCGAAAACTAATTGGGATAGCTTCAAAAAAGATATTGAAGCAAATATTGAGCTGAACGTATCACTTAAAACGCCATATGAACTTGAAGTTGAAGTTGTTCGCTTCGTCGAAATCCTACAGAATGCCGCGTGGAGAATACTCCCAAACCTAAGAAAACGCCGGCAAGCTACATTCAAACTTATCCGCAGGAAATAAAAGAGATAATTAAGGAGAAGAGAAAAGCGCTCAAAAAATGGCAACAAACTCGGGCTCCGCAACATAAAGCACATCTTAACCGTTTGTGCAACTCACTAAAATGATCCATTAAAAACCTTAAGAATAATTAAATACAAACTTACCCAGAAAGCTTAACGGCAGAAAAGGATTCTAATTACTCGCTTTGGAAAGCTATAAAAGGTATTAAAAAACCTCAAATTCAAGCCGCCCCAATTAGGAAAAATCAAGACGAATGGGCCAGGCATGATAAAGAGAAAGCGCAAGTTTTTGCCACCCACCTGCAAGAAACTTTCAAACCGTTTGATGGACAATCTCTTATTCAAAATATAAATACGTCATATATAGACAATAGCGTAATAAGAAATGCAACACTTACCGAAATTAAGAAAGAAATAAAGAAACTTAAACCAAAGAAGGCACCTGGATACGACCTAATTACGGGAGACGTTCTTAAAGCACTTCCAAGAAAAGCTCTAATTAAGCTTCTGTTCATTATAAACGCCGCGCTTAGACTAGAATATGTTCCCAGTCAATGGAAAGTCGCCGAAGTCATAATGGTCCTTAAGCCCGGAAAACCGCCGAACGAAAAAACGTCTTATAGACCTATTTCGCTTCTTCCAATTATATTCAAGGTGTTCGAGAGAATATTGATTAGGCGAATACAGCCGGTAATAGAAGAAGGGCACCTCATTCCGGATCATCAATTCGGATTCAGGAGTAAGCATTCTACAGTTGAACAAGTACATCGAATAACATATGTAATCGAAAAGTCACTTGAAGAAAAAAAGATTTGTTCAAGCGTATTCCTTGACGTCTCTCAAGCCTTTGACAAGGTCTGGCACGAAGACTTGAAGTTTAAATTACGACAAGTTCTGCCAGAGCACTTATATAATATTTTGAAGAGATACCTTACGAATAGACTATTCCGCGTCAAATGTGGAAACGAATATTCGGATTTTAAGGAAATAATGGCTGGGGTGCCGCAAGGAAGCGTTCTTGGTCCGGTTTTATATCTATTATACAATACACTCGTGATATACCGCATGTAGTAGGCACTGAGCTAGCTACATTTGCCGACGACACTGCTATCTTGGCAGTAGGTAAAACGGTCGAAGATACTAAGGAAAACTGCAAGAAGCTTTGCATAGAGTAAATGAATGGACAAAGGTTTGGCGAATCGCACTCAACGAGACCAAATCTGTTCATGTAAATTTTACTTATACTTACTTACCATTTGCAAACGAGGCTAAGTATCTTGGAATGACACTTGATGCAAAGCTGAAATGGAAAACCCACGTTAAGAAAAAACACAAAGAACTAGATAATAAATATAGAGAAATGTATTGATTACTTGGAAAATATTCCAAGCTTAATATAGATAACAAACTGCTTTTATACAAGCAAGTGCTACAGCCTGTATGGTATACAACTCTGGGGTTGTACCAAAATAAGTAATATTAAAATTTTACAAACTTTTGAAAACAAAGTGCTAAGAGGTATTGTAAATGCGCCATGGTATATCCGAAATAGCGATATCCACAGAGATCTTGGCATTAAAACAATCGAAGACGAAATCAAAAACTACGCGAGAAAACACAAAAGTCGACTAGAAAGTCACGTTAATATTACACTCCTCCAAATTTTGGATGAAAGAAACTTACTACGCCGTCTACAAAGAACAAAACCTTTAGACTTAGCGCAATAAGTAACCGCGTCTAAACTGCGGAGCTAGCACGAACTTCTAATGGGAAGGTACCTGCAAAACGTCCTTATTTCGTGAAACGAAAACTACTTGATAAGTCGAATACTTAGTTGTAGTAAAAATACAAACAAGTTTATTTTGAAGGGAGGTTTTTTAGTGGATAAGAATCCCACACTACTATGAGCACGCGATGTCGATCCTCATTGTGTCTTGTTGAAGATTTTCACCTACCCTCGGAAAAAAAAAATAGTTTTACTGGTGGCAGGTAATAGCGAGCTACTTAACCAACAGGAAGCTGAGGTATGATATCGTCGAAGGAGTGATGTACTACGATGTTACAGCTGGGGTCCCGCAAGGATCGATGCTGGGCCTATTACTATGGAACATAATGTAAGGCGGAGTTTTACGGCGACCACTGCCACCTAAATTGAATATATTGGATTTGCTGACGACATCGCTGTTGTTACCGTAGCAAACAAATCAGTGATGTAGAATCAGCTACAAATGTGGCAATAAGTCAAATCAAAAGCTGGCTAGGATCCGCCGGTCTAGAATTAGCTGACCACAAAACTGAAGCTGTTCTAATAACCAGTCGAAAAATTAACGGAATATATGAAGGTCCAGGTTGGAACCAAAATCATCAGATCCAAAGAAACCATCAAATACCTAGGGGTAGTGCTCGACAATAGACTGCAGTTTAAATGACATGTTGATTATTGAAGCAAAAAAGCGTCAAGACTTCAGGCAGCACTCTCAAGGATAATGCCCAACATTGGAGGACCTGGATACGCTAGGAGTATCTTACTATCCAGAGTTGTTAGCTCAGTCCTTCTTTATGTGGCTCCCGTTTGGATGGGGGTTCTCACGACCAAAGAAACCAGAAGGAAGCTGACATCAGTCTACAGACTCTGCGCTATAAGGACCATCAGTGGTTTTAGAACTATCTCTGACGAGGCAGCCTTTGTTATAGCAGCAATGGTTCCGATTGACATCCTTGCGAAGGAGATGCAGAGAATCTACAATAGAAGAGGCTCAAGCCATCAAGAGGCTAGCGAAAGAAGAAGGGTTAAAGAAGAAGCAGCTTCAACAGCTGCGTGACAAGCTCGATGGGTTAATACGGTTAAAGGCAGGTGGACCTATAAATTAATCCCCACCATCGACAGTTAGATAAACCGAGCACTTGGGAACTGCACCTACCACCTCACGCAGTTCTTGTCTGGCCATGGAGGTTATTGGAAAAATATTCTCACGGGTTGGCCGCCGTGGCGTAAGTGGTTAGTGTGTCGGATCACTACGCATGAGGTTCCAAGTTCGAATCCCAGAAAACACCAAAAAGTTTTTTCACGGTCCCACCTCTCGCGATCGTCTGACAAACATCCGAGAGTATTGCTGTCACGAAAAAGCTTCTCAAATCACCGTTCGGAGTCGGCATTAAACTGTAGGTCCCTTCCATTCGTGTGAAAATATTTTTTTTTTTTTTTTTTTTTTTTTTTCGTGGGTAGGTGAAAATCTTCATGAGACACTATGAGACCGTGTACTCATAGTAGTGTCAGATTTCTACTGACTAAAAACACCCTTCCCTTCGTTTTGTTTACTACGACTAAGTTTGACCTTATCAAGTAGTTTAAGCTTCAGATTTATATTCGCGTGAGGCAGGTAGATTTTCAATAAAAGCACCTGCTGAAACCGTCATGACATGCGGCTTTTTGTCTTATAGCGCTAATTCGAACGGTTTCGTTCTTTGAAGTCGGCGCGTAAGATTTGTCACATCCAAAGTTTGGAGTATGGCACAGTTGCAATGGCCATGAAGACGAATACGAAGCTTGCGAGCGAAGTTTTTTATTTCGTCCTCCACGGTAGCTATCCCTAAGTCTCTGTGGATATCATTGTTTCTGATATACCAGGGAGCGTTCACGATTATTCTTATAATTTTATTTTGCAATGATTGTATGAGATTCCTATTGCTTGGTTTGGTACAACCCCAGAGTTGTATACCGTACGTCCACACGGGTTTAAGCACTTGCTTATACAGAAGCAGTTTGTTATATACGCTTAGTTTGGAATATCTTCCAATTAGCCAATACATTTCTCTAAGTCGATTTTCGACTTCGTCACGTTTCTTTTTAACGTGAGGTTTCCATTTAAGTTTCGCGTCTAGTGTCATTCCCAGATATTTAGCTTCGTTTGCATGCGGTATTTGTACCGAGTTAATGAAAACGGGAAGGTTGATTATTTTCTTGTAAGTGAAGTTAACATGCGTCGATTTGGTCTCGTTAAGAACAATGCGCCAAGTTTTTGTCCACTCACAGATTTTATCCAAGGCTCGTTGGAGTTTTATGGTTGCTGACTCGATTGAACTTTCCGTTGCCAAAATAGCCGTATCGTCCGCGAACGTAGCTACAATAGTGCCTTCAGTTTGAGGTATGTCCCGAGTGTACAGCAAGAATAAGATAGGCCCAAGGACACTTCCTTGCGGAACTCCGGCGGCGATTTCTTTAAAATCAGAATATTCAGTTCCGTGCTTAACACGAAAAAGTCTGTTTTTAAGGTACGATTCTAAGATCTTATGAAGTTGCTCCGGAAGGATTCGTGTGAAAATATAACGCACACAACATGAGCGGTTGCGAGAAGCTAGGCCCTGGCAGTTTAAACAGCTGTTGCGCCAAATATTTGTTTAATTTTTTTGGGACACGATAGCTCTCCATTATGTCCAGAATGTCCAGACCAGGAGGAAGATACGGATCATGCAGTCTTCTATTGTAAGCGATTTCAAAACTGAAGAAATGACCTTCTCTATCCTCCATTCCTCATAGACCATATGGTACAATCCGAGGAAAAATGGATGGAAAAATGGATCGACAAAAAAGAGCTTCGAATTCAAGAAAAAATACATCGAAAATCAGAAAGTATAGCATAAATTGCTAACCAGCCCCGGGAAGTAATACCTAACGGCAGTCAGCGGGGAGAGTGGTAGAAGTGTGCAGAGTGTGGATTAGTACGTAGGCGCATCCCTGGCATCGATTATTCGGGCTTGCGGATCGTGCATGCTAGTAGCCTGGGCTTCTTTTGCAAATGGCATTTAATATATTGTCGGCCCCTAATTTGCTTCTATGACTGCTTGCAATCTTCTGGATATCGAAAGAATGAGATTTTCGGTAACATCCGGTGTTATATCAGACCGTGCTTTCGTTAAAACGCTCTTTAGGCAGCTCTTTGTTTCTGATTGTTCATTTACGGACTCTGCGTTCAAATTCATTCGAAATGTGCTCGATAGCGTTAAGATCTGATGATTGTGGGAGGATGCAACTGTTTAGGCACACGGTACAGAAGCCATTCCTTAACTGTTCTTGCCTAATATTTGGTTAATTGCCATGGAATAGCACCCATTTCTGGGTGAATGAACAAATATGAATATTTGTGATGATCCATAATGCCCATAATAAACACTGATCTACCCGCATTGCCTCTGCTGACACCAAATTTTGCACAGCCATTTCTTGGTATGGTTAAACCATATTTTCTCTCGGCCATCGGATCTGCAAATACTGTACTTACTTTCTTTCACAAATAGTGCCATTCTCCTAAGCCCGTGACTTTCAGAAATGCAGCGTTTGGCAAACTCGATGTGTTTTTGTTGGTTGACCTTGCCGATTCGGGTATTTTTGGATACCTCCCATAAAATACTTCCGATCTTGCGATATTTCAAACCGTTTAGGTTGAAGTCCTTGCCGATCGTATTTTCGATATCTTGAGCCAATTTTGAAGCGCTGGTTTTTAGGATTGGTTGTCGTTTTACAAAGGATGATCCTAACACCTCGAGAACCGAATAATTTATACATGTAAGATTCTATCTAGCAAGGCTATTGCGCCAACTGACGCAATATCAAAGCATGACAGACACGTGCGCAAGAGGCGGACATTTTGGGGTACGCAAACTTTGCAGGCAGTAGACCTCACAAACACGTAAAGCTAGGACACTGATTAAGGTGTTCTTATAAAGCATTCGTTAGACCCCACTTGGGCCTGAAGCGATAATTGTCTAAGTTCAAAGTTTTGAGTAGCTACTCGAATCAAATTAATGCAAAAAAAAGTGAAAAGTGCAATGGGTTAACCTTTCGTTTGAGAATAGAGCAAAAAAAAAAAAAGATGTAGCGCATAGTTGCTTCATGATTTGTAGGTCACTTATCTTTCAGTTGATGGCAGATGCTACCAATGTAATAATAAGTCAAACTCTCTTCTTCCGCCATTTAATAATTAAAAAATTCCTGTTTATTGTTTCTTAGAAAAAAAAGATATTCACTGAAAAATTAAACTGTACAAATTTGTATGTGTATTCACTAAAATGGACAAATATTCCAAACAGCTGCTATCCAAGCTTACTGGTGGTGCTTTGTTATAGATCCCTTATTTCGCCTTTCTTTCTTCGTTTAACTCATTTAGTCTGTTCACACGCTGCAAAAGCGTTGGATGCGAACGATTCCACAAAATAAACAACCAATCGCCCATCGGGAATGAAAAGTTGTCCGCATGAATCTTAGCTAAGCCTCCAACCAGCTGCTCAAAAAAACCCATTTTATAAGAGAATTCATCAGCCTGATACTCGAATCTTTGTGAAAGCATAGTCGTTACAATTCTATATAGAGCATTGTAAGGTGCCATCACGTAGGTCATCACCACAAGAAGTCCAATGAAAAGGGGCTTCTTTCCGGGCTCGAAACCAACGGCTTCATAGAGTGGTCCATATTGAAAAAGGTACCCGAAGGCAGCAAATATAGTAAATATGTACACTTGATTGATAACGTTAGACTTAGTAATATGACCAAGCTTCCAATGACCTAGTTCGTGCCCCATTATAGCGAGAATTTCCTTGTCTGTGCAACCTTTGCCACGTTCTTCCTCCAATAACTCAGCTATATTCTGTTTCCCTCTATTAGGTAAGATAGTATCGTAGAGAACAATCCGCTTTGATTTCCAAAATCCACAGAAGTACGCATTGGTATGGGCAGATCTCTGCGAACCCTCAAGAACGTAAATTTTTGAAAGAGGGAATTTGACTGAAGCAGCAAGTTCCTCAATAGACTGTTTCAATGGACCGTCTTCCAGCGGTGTAAACTTATCGAATAGAGGTGCAATGAAAATCGGATATATGCTGATCAAGAATAAAGTCACAAATCCACTGCACAACCATAGCCAAATGACCATATGGGACCCTCCATTTTGGATTATAAAAACGGTTGTTGCCACAATAGGCAGCGTAATCACTAGATCTACAATCACCTGCATTATTTTATCTATTATAAAAAATATTACAGTTTTTCTATTGAACCCATATCTCTTCTCCAAGACAAAGTCCTTATAGATCTCGAATGGTATTTCAATGACCAGGTTGGACACTGTCATTATGATTCTGAAGAAACAGCTAACCACGACTTCACTACTGGAATCAAAATTTAATCGATCTGCCAAATCTTCTGACCTATGCCAGATGAGGGCTGTAGAGCCAACGTAGAAAGCCAGTATTGGAAGTAACATTTCCGTGAAGATTTTGTAGTACATTCCAAATTGTATCACCTCCAACCCATAAATGCGGGATTTATGGAATATTTCTTCGCTAATGAGCTTCTGCAATTCTCTGGGTACAGTGTCAGAGTTTTTGCACATTTTTATCTGAAAAACTTGAAGAAGTTAGTGAAGTTCTGGTTGAAAGGTAGACAATTACTTGTCGTAAACAGATGTATATTTCAAACATACTCTGAAGTAGAATAAAACCCATGATACTGTACCGTATAGTATCAGCTGTTATGGAAGAGTCCATTTTAATTTAGTTAAGGTAGAAAAGATGTTAATTTAACTAGAAGTTAATGCATTTATAGTTTTTATGTAAAAATTTTAATGAAACTGAATTTTGATTTTGTTTGAAAGTGAGATTTACAAAATGAGTAGGTTACTTTGAAATTTATAAAAGTGGAACTTGAAGAGCAAGTAATTTTGAAGAAAATACCAAAATCAAACCAAGTACTGAGACAGAAATTTAGAAACTTAATTTATATATGTAGGTCATGGATGCTTCCATAAGACAAACAACATCGGCAACAGCTACAGGGAGTGATCCACATTTTGATCCTTTGGGAAATAAATTTATCCTTAAATTAGAGAATAATCCCTTTCGAAGTTGAGGATATTCCCGATACTTTAAATGCGTTTTCTGTATGTTGGAATGTGCCCTTTCACGGATTGGTTCAATGTTCCCTGCTAAAATCAAATGGAGTGTCAGAATTACTACGGAAGTGTCGGAATGGATAGAATCTCATCTACTTTATTTTTGTACAACCGACGTTTTTACTAGATCCAA
Organism: Brachypalpus laphriformis; assembly: GCA_945910035.1. Lineage (NCBI taxonomy): Eukaryota > Metazoa > Arthropoda > Insecta > Diptera > Syrphidae > Brachypalpus > Brachypalpus laphriformis. Next base: position 13,706,945 of record OX246755.1, read on the forward strand.
ATGAAGAAATTTGAAATGAACCATTTCAAAGAGACACTAAATTGGCAAGTTCTATGTATTCTAGGAACGGAAAAAGAAATTCAATTTTTATACCAGGACTACAATTGTTCTGCCAAACAGAGCTAGATTCGGTAGGAACGTTAGCAACATTGTGGTACAAAAATATATCAAGGTAGCACCAGCTAGGGAGCAGCCTGGCGGAACTGCATTTAACGTTCTTACAGACAATTTTTTTCTTCTTTAATCTGTCCAATCAAGGAGATTTTTTTTTGTCGGGATAGGAAATGCTCGACTGAAGCACTCAAACGTAATTGGTTCGTTGTACCACCAGAAGACAAACCTTAAAAAAATAAATAAATTAATATTTGGCGCAACAGCTCTTTAAGTGTCAGGGCGTAGCTTCTCGCAACTACTCATGTTGTGTGCGTTATATATTTCACACGAATGAAAGGGACCTACAGTTTAATGCCGTATCCGAAGGGCATTTATTTCGAGGAGCTTTTTCGAGCCAACAATACTCTCGGATGTTTGTCAGATGCTCGCGAGAGGTGGAACGGTGGAAAAACTTTTTGGTGTTTTCTGCGATTCGAACTTGGAACCTCACGCGTAGTGATCCGGCACACTAACCACTTACGCCACGACGCCCACAAACAGACAAACCTTTGGTTACTCATTTTATTGGAATTTCCTTGTCTACCTAAGAAATCCAAGCAAGCTCTTCAGTGATGAGGAGCTTACAGTACCAGCACTCACCACATCAGCACCGAGGATCTGCCACCTGATTCGAGCAAAGATAATGTTTCGCAGTGTCGTCGCTCCATTCACAAGCATCGCAGATTGTAGTGTCGCTTAAGCCCAGCAGTGTTCTTGAGAGACTCAATCGCCAATGGAAGCCCTAACCGAGGACGCTGGGAGACCCAACGTGGGTTCGGGACCTTAGAAGCCTCCTATAAGCCTTGTCTAGCAATCTCATTAGAGATATCGTTCCTCATGACTTCAGTTTGACTTGGGACCTATATAAGGGACGGAGAATTCAGCCTTGCCACCAAATTCAAAGAGTTTTTGGTTTCACGAACTATTTTGGTTAAAGAGTTAAGCAAGGCCTTAAGCGCAGCCTGACTGTAACTACAGACAATAATTAAATAGATGCCAAATGGTATACCATGCGTTGTGCACCAAAATTCTCTTTAATAAAATCATGACTTTTTCTTGTCTTCTCTGACCCCAAAGCTTTCTTTTTTTTTGCCGCGCAATTTTAACTAACGGGTGGGCCATCTAGTGATTTCTTTTTAAATCATAGGTTATTTTGACACTGACAGCTGTTTCCCGCTCGAAATCTTGACAGACAGTCAGTATCATACCTCCGCGGAACGAAATGAGTCACTTTACGCTTAACCAACATTGGGAAATATTGAAAACTTATTTCCAAAGTGAGTGCTAGCTAGGTCCTGGCACTTTAAAGAGCTGTTGCGCCAAATATTTGTATTTGTAAAGTGAGTGCTGTGTAGCCCAAACAGTGCGTTTTTTGAAAAGAAGTGAAGGAAGGCCGATATGAAGCACCCACCACGCCTGCTGTACGCAAGTTTGTGCAAAAAGTTCGTGATACTGGTATGCCAGTGGACAACACTCATGGTCCCCGTCGTCGCACTGTGCGCACAGACGAGAATGTGGCTGCTGTTGCCGAGAGTGTGAGACTCAATTCATGAACATCAACTCGTCATCGATCTCAACAGCTCAACATTTCACGCACTAGCCTGAGGAGAATTCTGCACAAAGATCTGGGATTATTCACTTACAAGGTCCACTTGATTCAGCAATTGAAAGCGCACCACCATCCGCTTCATTATCGCTTCACGGTTTGGGCCTTAGAGAAGCTGGAAGTGGACAATGATTTTGGGCGAAAAATCATCTTTTCTGACGAGGCACATTTTCATTTCGGCGGCTACGTTAACAAACAAAATTGCCGCACCTGGGGCTCGGAAAACCCGCACGTTATTGTCGAGAAGCCAATGCATCCACAGAGAGTGACAGTTTGGTGCGGATTGTGGAGTGGTTGCATCATTGGACCATTTTTCTTCCAAATTTAGGCTGGGAACAACGTTTCGGTCAACGGTGAAGACATGGATTTGGACGACCTCTGGTTCATGCAGGATGGCGCGCTATGCCACACAGCCCATGCCACTATCAGTATTTTGCGCACCAAATTCCAAAACCGTGTTATCAGCCGTCTTGGCGATGTCAATTGGCCGCCTCGGAGCTGCGATTTAACCCCTTTGGACTTTTTTTTGTGGGAAACCGTGAAGGACCGATGTTATGCCAACAATCCGGAAACGATTCAAGCAGTTAAGGCCAATATCATATAAGCAATCCGTGAGCTACAGCCCGAAACCATCAACAAGGTCTGGGAAAATTGGAGTGATAGAATGCGCTACTGCGAAGCCAGCCGAAGCAACCACTTGAACGACGTTGTATTCCATAATTAATGGGAATGTTTGCTCTTACTAATGAAGCTGTAATACATGAAAAAAGTTTCATTTTGTTCATTTTATTGCATTTTTAAGAAGAAAGTTGTAGTTGGCCCACCCTGTATAAGGCGTAGAAAGGACACTTTTATACACAAACTCCACCAAAAACTTGCTTCACTATTGTGAACTACCGCAAGACGCGAATCACAGCTGTCCCACGTGAAACGTCAAAAAATTCTATTGTTTGTGTTTTGTGTTACCTTTCGGTGAAAAAAAATCTTTTCTTTTCCGGGATTTTACCGAAAATCCGTAAAATATTTGTGAAAAGTATTATTTTCTAAAAGGTTTTAAATATGCCCAATAGTTCTACAAGTAAAAAAAGTGTGACATCCCCAGACGACGTCCCAAAATCGACACCAAAATGTCGCAAAAGGTTTGTGACCAATGGAATTCGCAGGTTAAATCCTCAAATTCACATCCAATTACCTTAAATTCCAGAAAAAAGTCCTTTTCAAGTGATGATGAAAGCGATATGGACATTGAAAGTGCATTGGCCATTGAGAAGAAGCTGAGAAGTGTTGCCAAAATGAACAATCTATCGCAGGTGGAGATGAAGAAACTTATCAAGGTAAGAAGCGTTAAGAGTCGGACGTTCCGACCTAATTTTGTTTTCCACAGAAACTCGTTGTCAACGACCATGTTCTGGCATTCATCACTCTAAAAGCCGAGGACGAGCTGGCCCGAGAGAAGGACGAAGCGGAGAAACTCCAGACAGCGGCAGTCATAGTCAATGGCATCGACTCATCGGTGCCCAAATTGACTCGGGCTAAAGCTCGCGAATTAAATAAGCCACCAATGATAGCTCTTCCCTCTCTCATGGAGCCGCAGACATCCGAAATTGCCACGCTCATCCAGGAAGACCTGCATTCCGACGAAGACGATGAAGAGTACACCTTCAAGGAGGAGGACTTCATTGTGAGATACAGGTCGCCAGTAGCAAGCAGTTATACTCATACCCACTCTCCTTTCAGTCGGATGAAGATCCAAACTTGACAGCTTCAGATGTAGATTCGCAGCCAAGGACACCAATGACACCGTACCAGGCTCAGGAGACCGAATCACCGCAGAAGTTCTCAGCCGATGGGGTTTTTAAGATTCCCCGTGAGATAGAAGCCGATGCGCTGGAGGGTGAAATAATCGCCACAAGAACTAGGTCCAAGTTCTGCTTGCAACAGACTACAATTGAGGACATTCAGTCGGAATTTGTGCCGCCAGATGATCATCTAGATTTGGCCGACACCGAAATGTATGGCAATGATCAGGACTGGATGGAGTTTCTGAATACATTCTCAAAGCCTTTGAGTGAGTATTCGTACCAACTGTTTTCGGAGTATATTTTCCTTAAGAAGAGGTACACTGATCTCTTTCACCGCTCCATGGTCTATAAAACTTTCTAGGTTGCGACGTCAAATATACTTCAGACAGCACTTCTCCTATGCAAAGTGTTGCTTCGATCTACGACCCGATGTAGCAAGGTCTGGCGATAATAGCAAATAGGGGAATGGCCTGAAGTTTTTGATAGGTATTCAGATGAGAATAGTCTCATATTGATTCATTGGTAAGCGTTGTACCATGTTCCAAGAGCTTCCAATGGATTGGATGGCCTTATCCCATCAAATGCATGATATCACATCTCTCTGGTGCGCTTTGGGCTTGAAAAAACCTAACAAGGTCTCAACTTGTCCCGTTTTCCGATGACATTATTGTACAGAATCCATTTTTCATTACCTGTAACCAATCGATCTAAAAATGATTCGAATTCTTTGCGGTGGAGCATAGATGAGATGGAAAATGCTGAGGAAGCCTCTGTATCTAGCATTCTCAAGGCGTTCTGTTGGATAAATCAATAAATCTCTGAAATTGGAGGTTTTACCTTAGCTAGATCCATCCTACTTCTCTTCAATGCTATGTCCCCCTGCCAATGTTCACGTGCACTTGTAGCTTCCGATAATTAAACTCCAACTTCAACTGGCTAGAAGGTGCATGGCTCATGAATGGCAATAGTGAACGGTGCCACAAACTACCCAAAGAAAGATTGAAACTTCTTTGAAAACAGCAAGAAGCCTGGGTAACTGATAGGATTGCTTCTGTAATGTGACTACCTTGCAGTCTATTGTGTTGTGAACTTTGTTTATCAGCTGGTAGAGAGATAAGCTGCTGTTTTATGCAGTCACTTGCTCCAACTTCCAAGTTGTCTCTTTTGAACCGTCTATACCTTTCCGGTATCATTTGTTGTACGACATATTATTCTTCTAGATAACAGCTTAGTTGGCGACGATGATGACCCCGTAAATGATCCCGAGTATGTAGCTGCAGAAAAGGTTCCATGTAAGTTACATACAACGCATGCATTACCCATATATCTCATCATGTCTCTTCCACTTCCCAGTTGACGCTGAAGAATTGCGCGATGTTAACATCTCGAAAAAAGAACTCACCGAATTGGTAGCCGAACTCTTCGAAGGTCTACTCAACGAAGGTGTCTGCATGGAGAGCATTGAATTGGAAACTCCCAAGAAATTTATCGAAACCAACAAGTCGCCTAAGAATAATGAAGCTATGAACGTGTCAACAAGTGATGCCGCCCGACAGCTAAATTTTGCGGACAAACCCCAATCACAGATCTCTGATGCAACAATTTCCTCATCAAACTTCAATCCAAATGAGTTCTCCTTCCATCCAGAGGTAATGTCTACCCCCCAAGGACAAGTCAAGCAACGGATCTTAACTGAAGAATTGTTTGATCAGACAAAGGTATCATGTCCTGTGAATGCTCCCACAAATGAAACAGTGCAAACCCCCAACAATGCATTCGAAGTGTCTTACACTGATCCTTCAACGACTGCGAACCGTGTGCTTTATGTACCAAATCCAACGCCAGTTACACCGACTGCAACCGAGCTCGATACGACGATAGATAGTTCCTCTCAATGGGGTACTGTACGTCCAGATCGGTACATTGCAGCAAGGAAATTACTCAAGAATGAGTATGTGAATAAATTTGAGAAACTCAAACACACAAAGGTGCTGGGTGCAAGTTTGAGCGAAGAACCGACTGGTTTTACCACAACACAGTATCAGATCCTTCAGCAGCAGTTGAGGATTCATGTGCAGTTCTTGACGCAGAATTTCTTTCAAACCTATTCGCATCCCGATTTGTGGAAGATAGCACCGCAACAGAAGCGAATGCTAATGGAGTTGGAAGACTATTCAAAAGAGAACGCCACGTTTGATGTGTGGAATCTAAAGCCGGCCGTGCAGATGGTGCAAGAGTGGGAAAAAGAACTGGAGGAGGACTCAGAGGAAAATGCCCGAATGATTAAGTGAGTACAATACGATGTTTGTTGCCTTTCATTACTTATTTTTATTTGCAGTTTCTTCTACAAAGAAATGAGAAGAGTGTAAGTATGATTTGAACCACCACCATCCCTTAAATTAGAATTCCCCTTTCTTCAGTGCCAAGGTCCATAATCAGGTATCTCGGTTTTCACCTCGAATCATGAACAAGCTACTTAGTAGTCCAGTGCTTTTGTACCCAGAGTTCATGCCACGAATTCCATTCGCTGGTCGTACGGTATCGTTTCATATGTTTGCACCAGCAGAAGCATTGTAAGTTGCTCTTTCTATCTTTTATCACTCTCTCTCATGCTGTACCTATTAAATTCTCTTTCCAGCCTCATTGCAATGGGCCTGGAAAAACATTTAAATGAAATTCTCGAGCATGAGGCAAATTTTTCCTACATGAAGCGAAGAACGCCATTAGCCGTAGCATGTGAACGTATGACAAATTCCATAATTCGTGGCAAAACACCACGACGTCTAAGGGATCAGATCAACGAATTGAACGCAGCTACTACATATAATCCTGTCAAAGTGAGTTTGTACTACATTTGTTCATTTAAAAATGTTTTCAGTGAATAAATCTGTCTATTCTTGTTGCTCCTCAGTTTTACTATGAACATCGGAAAGCCCCACCAGCGGAACATAAGCTTATATGGATTGATTTTGATAATGTATTGCCACCAAATCAAAGGATAACGGAATTACCTCTAGTTTGGAAAGAATTTCTGCAAGTGGTAAGTATTTCATACAAACATAGAAAAAGTTTTTAATGTCACTGGGCGCTGACTCAGTGGCACTAGAGATCATTGCATGGTTACTTCTTAGAACCTATGCATTCTATCAAAAATTATTTAAGAAAAGCAAGACGATATCGAATCAGACCATCTACTCCGTTCTTCAGCTATTCATCTCAGATAGCGACACTTTCTGAATCACTCTTCTCCGGCCTATAATCCTCGCTCTGTTGTTCGTATTTGTTTGAAGAATATCTGGGGTCGAATCGTGTCCTTCTTGAACGGATAACTCGTCACGTAATTTGTATGAATGTTGTTGCTAGATCTACCAACAACACAATACAAATTTTGTTACCAGTCATCCGTTGATGGAAGGCGCGATTCGGTCCCTAATTGATCCTCTTGTTTTCCTACGAGTGATTCTTTTGCTACATAATATCGGGTTCTACTTCTGCAACTGCCTGTGGTACCTTAAGTTACTAAGACCATGTAAGCACAGCTAACAACCATTTGAGTGCGCCTGACTACACTTTTAGTTTGATTACACTTACTATACTTGACCCCAGCTGGTTGTGTTCAGTATTAGCTCATTTCTCGATTAAGCATCTAACCATTCCTCTGCCTAATGCAGCAAATGGGTAGGTTAGGTTAGGTTAGGTTGGCTGTCCACACGAGAGTGCAGACACACTTAGACCAGTGAAGGTCCTTTGTGATACCATGGATCAACCCATTAGGCCACTCAGGGACTAACAAAACTAACCGGAGCTTTTGACAAAGCGATGGATGCTCATGACGTCCAGGAACGCCAGATCGCAGAGGTCGTCAAGGAAGGGGGACCCTAGATGGAGCATTCTTTTATGCGACAGGGCCGAACATGTGCATAGGAGGTGAAGGATGGTTTCCTCCTCCTCTTCGTCCCTACAGCTCCTGCAGAAGTCGTTGGAGAAGAGACCAAGTCTTCTGGCGTGTTGGCCTATAAGACAGTGTCCAGTGAGAACACCGACAACGCAGCTGATTTGTGTACGCTTTAGCTTGATCAGGTCGGCACTACGGTTTTGATCCAGCTTAGGCCAGATCTGTCTCGAAATGTGACACGTTGAGCCGTTTCCCCATCTGAGGTTGGACCTGCTAATAGCGTTCAGCTTTAGTAGATACTTACATGTAGCGAGGGGCATACCCAGTGCTTGCCTTTCAGGCAAAATCCTTAGAGTGGTACCCTGTCTGGCGAGGTCGTCAGCCCTGCAGTTACCTGGTCTCTATGGCCTGGCACCCAGCAAAGGTGAATGTTGAACTGCTCTGTCATCTCCATAAGAGATAGACGACAGTTTAAGGCAGCCTTTGAAGTGAAGGAGAACGATGCAAATGGGTAAGGACCAAGAAGTTCAGCAGCAGGCGTTTGCCTTGCTATATGTATGCGTCGCATTATTCAAATTAGTATCGACAGCTCAAACGTTGTATGGAAGTAACGTGTTCGGTTGTGTGTTCAAGTGCCAACCATTTTTTTTTATTATTATTGGCGCGCACTCAAGGAGTTATGAATACCCTTGAAATGTTTTTACATAGTGCGAGCGTTAGATATGATAGATAGAGAGAGAGGTAAAGATTTGTTGCACTTTGAAACTTAGTTGTTTACGTTTCAGAAAATCTCCAGGGGCGGCGTCCAGATAACTGGGGAGAATTTTGTTGTATTTGTCTTTGCTTCTGATTCACAGTATTTTTTTCTCGACTACCGATGTCATAGGCATGCCAATCACCCAACAGAGCGACCAATTTGTCCAGCCATATGACCCAACCTACTGCCAGTGTTATGCCTTTGCAATAGTGTAAACACAAACTTTCGCAATTAGTCGGAATGATTTTATATATTTCATGAGAAATAAATCATCGGGATTTGAACCAAGATCCATTATCGTGGCAATTGACGACGTTACCACTACATTATTATCACCCCCACATAACCATTCAGTTTTTATGCAGCCACACAACACAGAGTAGTCAATCAAAAAAAAAAAAACTATTTGGCTCAACAGCTCTTTAAGTGTCAGGGCCTAGCTTTTCGCAACCACTCATGTTGTGTGCGTTATATTTTTCAAACGAATGGAAGAGACCTACAGTTAAGTGCCGTATCCGAAGGGCAATTTGGTTTGAGAAGCTTTTTCGAGACAACAATACTCTCGGATGTTTGTCATACGTTCGCGACTGCTGGGACCGTGAAAAAACTTTTTGGTGTTTTTTGGAATTCGAGCTTGGAACCTCACGCGCAGTGGTCCGACACACTAACCACTTACTTTACTTTACTAGGGCCTTGTACGCACTGCGACCTGTAAGATCTATTGTGCCAGCCCGGTGTTTAGCTGAGAACTTGGTTAAGGCTATTGATAAACCTCAACAAAGTTCCAGGCTCAATATTCCAGAAGTCAGAGGGACTCAATAAAGCCCTTCCGATATGGAGAAGTCTTTTTCTTGCGGCCATGGGGCATTCACAAAGAATATGTTCTGCCGTCTCTTTTTGCTCTCCACATAGCCGGCATTCGTCTGTATCTGCTACTCCTATCTTGTGCAGATGGTACCTGAGTGGGCAATGACCAGTCAAGTAGCCTGTTAAGGTTCTTAGGTCTGCTTTCCTAAGCTCGAGTAGCTTTTTAGCCTTGCAGCGGTTGAGATTAATGAACTTCTTTGCCTGTCTTCGGCCCTTGAATTTGGCCCAGTACTCTGCATGATGATCATCTTCCCATTTCTTTATTTTTATGTTAACGCTACTCCGTGCGACTCCGAAATAGGGTTCAGGACCGACTAGTGGGCGACTAGCGCCTCTACTCGCTAAGCAGTCCGCCCGTTCGTTGCCCTCGAAGCCTTCGTGTCCTGGTATCCAGGCCACAGTGACTGTGTTTTTCGATGCGAGATCTTCGAGTAGGTTTAGACAGTCCCATACAAGCTTTGATCCTACCGTGTACGATTTCAGAGCCATAAGTGCTGCCTGGCTGTCTGATGAAATAAATAAATAGATACGAGTACCCTCGACTCTTCTACATTCTCGTACACAGAGCTCGATCGCATGGACTTCCGCCTGAAATATTGTTGGTGATTTCCCAAGCGCAGCCGCACGTTGGAACCCGGGTCCATAAACCCCTGCGCCAGTGCTACCATTTTCCAATTTGGAACCATCTGTGTACCAAGTTTGAGAGTTTAGTAAGACTACAAGTCCTTCATTCCTCTATGTGTGGCGGTCACCTATTCTCTCTCCATATCCGACTCAAATCGTGTGTTGAGTCACACTCTTACGCTTAAGGTAAATTAAAAAGAAAGCTGGGCACACAACAACAATATTCCATTATTTGACGGACCAGTGAAATAAATCCTTTATACAAAATGTATATTACTTCTCATTAATATTTTCTTTTCAAGAAAAATGTTAGCACACTTCCTTAAGACATTTTAAAGAGTTCCAATAAATTCGGATGATAATTCGTCGCTGTTCTGCAAAATATAAAGTAGAAGCCCTATTCCCTCCCTCCATCCCGTGATGCCGCTGCTAATAAATCAAATGCGGTCTCACGAAAATGGCTATCGCTGAGAATTTGTGAAAGCCTGTAAAAAGTTTATAAAACAACAACCCCCTTTTCCATAAACGAAATACATTTCCATAGTATAAACTCTGCCTAAGAACCACCACAAAACAAAATGTCCACTATTGTGAACTAATCTTATGATTTGTTATGACATTTCACTGTCGTAGTGCGCGACAAATGCTTTTGTACACCAAATTGAAGTATAAATTACGAAACTAAACAAAATTTCGTGAAATTTGTTTATAAACAATCGCCATCACGATTAAAATTTACAGCTGAACGCAGGAGGTATCATAAACAATACATATCCAGAGAACTACTCGCGCTACATCAAGGAAATCACCGGGGAACAGATTGACTTCCCGCTGTCGGTAGCCAACCCTGGGAATAGATCCGTGAAATGGGCCCAAAAGCAAACGGAGAAGGAGAAGGAGAATGAAAAGCCCTCCGTTACAATAAACATAAACTATTTGTTTGGTCAAGTACCCGAGCGTTTGCCCGGATTGAACGAGAATCACACAACAAACCTACTCAGCTTGACCGAGAGTCAGAGCGCCAATTTATCGTTTTGCGGGTCTCCGCTGAAGAATACCACAAATCCTTCGCCTAGTCGGGTTGAAGGACAAAAAAAATTGACGGACTACTTTGGTGTGCAGGCGAAAGAAAGTCCTGTGAAGGCAAAGACACCTGAGGTCGTCGCAAGGGAGCCCAGACAGCTTTTCAAGACTGCGTTCCGTGTGAACAGATACTCCTACTTCGGCAGGAAGCTGCAGTTGACTGCGAAGCGATTCCGCTCGGCAAAGAATCTACAGAAACGCTATGAGAATCTCCTGTCGACGTATCGATTGAGTTTGGAGAAGCAGTACTCGCGGTACAAGCACCGAGGGCTGCGGTTTGTGTTTCGCAATTGCAAGGCGCTCGAGTTGTATACGAATTTGCTGCGCGATTTGAAGATGAATTGTAAGAAAGCAAAGCCAGCGGATGAGGTGGGTGGCAAACGGAAGGTGGGGGATGAACAGGAGCTTCCCAAGAGTCGTAAGGCGAACCGACAGGAGGAGAATCTGCGACACATGCTGCTGCCAGACACGGCAGAGGATGCCAATCGAAAGGATGCAAGTAAGTACGAGAATGAGTTGTTCAATGTGCGTTAGTTTGGTAAATTTTTGTATTTTTGTCAGTCTATGCGTTTAATTTCTACGAGAAGGTCGAGGAGGTGCTCAAACAATCAAAGAAACCAGAAGACTGCAGGAAATTCAATCACATTCTGAGGGCGTTTGACCCGAAGAAGGACAAAGTCGCCGATTTATATTATGTAAGTGTGTAGTAGTATGTAGTAGTCATTGTACCCCTCACAAGGAGGTACATCAACTTGAGCTGTGTTACTCTCTACGGCATAGGCGGCACCTTTCTAAGAGTTGTCCTAGACAACAAACAGCCCACAAACTGCGCAATCTTCATGATCAAATGCATCTTTCTTGCAGAAATTAGAGAAGCTCTTTCTTCCTGATCATCCGGAGCTGGCCCATGTATTCCTGACATTCCTGCTGCCTCCCGAAGCAGCGGAGATTGGCAAATTCTTCGAGCATTTCATGTACACCAACGCGGGCACATTCTTCAACAAACTAAATGTCTACTTCAACAAGCAACCGGCACAGATAAGGAAGATCTTCAATTGTATCAGCGAATTGTCCGAAGATCCAGATGTCACAATGGATAAGATGAAATCCAAGATTTTCCCCCTGCTTAAGGGCAATACATTCCTCATAGATTGGTTTACACAGCTCTTCTCATCGGAACCACCCCCAGAGAGGTAAGAATCTATTTGTTCGCCTGGAACAGGTCTCACCCATCGTATCTTGCAGGCTCTACGGCTCAGCAGAGAACACCAACATGAAAGAAGTTCTCGCCAATCAAACGGGTGAATATATCGAGACGCTACATCCTACTGATCTTCTAGACTCCCCAACGGAGTCACAGCCATGTCAGTTGAAATACATCAACGGAAGGATATTCTATGGCACAAAGATTCCGCTGCCCGCGAAACTGTCATTCATGGCGACCAGCTATCAGGCAGATGAGCTGAATGAATCAATAGAGGAAGAAAAGCACACGCCCACAGAGGGTGGATGTGTTCATGGAATAAGGGAGTATGGAGAGAAGAGACTGTCTGCATCGATCCACGATTGCAGTAGCGATGACAACGACAAATCCGAGGAAGAGGACTCGAAGTGTAAGTTGTGGTATTTCTACTTTCTATGTTATATACTAACTGTATCTGCCCAGCTCTAGTAATGGCTTCCCTAGAAGGTGAACGCTTTGAGACCTGCGATGATGCAACATTGCGATCCCATGCAATACGTCTAAATCCATCGTATTACTCAACCAGTTGCTATAGTTCCACGCAGGCCAATGTACCGAGTAATTCCCATCGTCCAGTTAAGCTGGCATCCTTAGCAACGGAAGATGGAAAGGGTTCCCCGCGAAAGGCGATATCCAAAACAAATCCACCCGCAGCCATTCCTGGTGCTGTATCAGCCTTCAAGGAACGACGAAAGTCTCCAAAGAAGAGTTTGGTCAAATCTCCAATTTCAGCGAGCAAACGATCCATGACAGACAGTTCGAGTAAGTCCAACGCCATAGCTACGGCTAAGAAACTTAAGACTCTCATCGAAGATGAGCCCATCTCTGACCCGGATGCGAGTAAGAAAAAGTTGGCAAAGAAGCGAAAGGAAAGTGAGTCTAAACCGAATGAGGAAGCAGAAGGAATCGATGGTGAGATACGACTATCACCGAAGGAAGAAATCAAAGAAGAACCCATGCAACCGTGGACACGAGATGAGGATAAAATTATTCTCGAGGAGATCAAGTCGGGATGCAGGGAGAATCTGTTCCAGAGAATAAATTCAAAAATGATGAATCGTACGCTGCCAGAGATCGCAGAGCGACACAAGTTTCTGATGGATGTCCTCTCCAAGTTGCAGAGCAGTAAATAGCTTGAATGCGTGTTGCTTGTTTTATTTAATTTTTTTTTAATTATGAATTTAGTATTATACATGTTATTTATCTGAGATTACTTCTATATAGCGTTCATATAAGCAAACAATCGATGCGCGGTGCATGATTAAATATTCGAAATTTTAAAACACCCAAGTCTTGCTTTTTTACTATACGTCGCTGCCTAGAGCGACATTTTCTTAACGTGCGTTCTGTGCCTGTTCCAGGTTTTTCAGTACAAAATAGGGATTAACACCCCTATTATGGTTAGCGAATCGAACGTTCAACTCAAGTCGAACTGTCAGCGAATTGCTTCTGTCGTTGTATTGCTGTTAGCAAACATTTTCATTCGAATAAAGAATAAGTGCTGACAAAGCAAAAAACAATTAAATGTCATTTGTGAAGTGTATAAAGCGACAGAATTAATTCGCCGGGAGGTTCGACTTGAGTCGAACGTTCGATTCGCTAACCATAATAGGGGTGTAAATCTTAAAATGATTCACTGGACTTATATCACAATCGTCACCCCGATGATAACCTATGCTTCGCTTGTATGATGGGAAAAAGTAAATCAAACAGTTACGCGCTTCGCAGTCCAGAACGTGCAAAACTAGCTTGTCTAGGTATTACAGGCGCAATGCGCACCTACCCAACAGCTGAAAGTTCTCTTAAACCTTCCACCCCTACATATAAATATGGAGACTGCAGCTGCCAGTGATCTAAAGCTGCACCAAGGTACCGGCATTCCCCCCCCAAGCAAAAAGTACAATATCGACAGAATAAAAAAAGTACAGAGATCGGCGTGCGTGGGTATCACAGGAGCAATGAGGTCTTGTCCTCAGATGCTCTCAGTGTGATCTTGCATCTGATCCCTCTCGAACTACACATCATAGACACAGCTATATGCAGCGCAGTCCGGTTTAGGGAATATGGATGCTGGACCATAAGGCCATATGGTCACGGCAAGGTCCTGGAGACGATTCCAAGTGAACTGGTTGCGCCCTCGACCGACTATACGATACCCAAACTCAACTTCGGAAAATCCTTCTTAGCAAAATTCCCTTCCAGAGAAGAATAGAAGAACGGAAGCGTTACCTGCAACTATGATATAGGGATATACACGGACGGTTCGAAGATGGACTGCGGAGTCGGCGCAGGCATCTTCTCTGACCAGCTGAATATATCAAGGTCCTTCCGTCTCCCAGACTCTGCCATCGTTTTCCAAGCGGAGCTTCTTGCGATTCGAGAAGCCTACCGCCTGCTAAACAATATTCCAACATCTAATCACAATATCGCATTTTTTTTTTTGGTAGCAAGGCTGCCATCAAGGCCATTGATGCGGTTTGCATCTCTTCAAAACTGGTAGAGCAATGCCGGTTTGAATTGAATCAACAAAGCACTCACTCGAGAATCACTCTCATCTGGGTCCCAGGGCACAGCAACCATGAGGGTAATGAGCGTGCTGATGAGCTGGCCAGGCGAGGGTCGGCCCTTAACGGCTCTCTAGCAGAAAGAGTCGACATTCCGCTTGGTGCCGTTAAGGGTTATATTCATCTTCACTTCCTCCAGCTAGCCAATCGCGGGTGGAACAACCTCACAACCAGTTTCAACAAACCCAGGTCAAAAGAGTTACTAGGCAAACCAAGACCAGTTATTGCAGTAGCTATTATCACAGGTCACTGGCCAGTTGGAGACCATGCGGCCAAGCTTGGTATCCCCCACAACACCTTTTGTAGGAGCTGCAAGGATATTAATGAGAAAGAATCTCTTTGTCACTTCCTTTGCAGATTTCCGGGCCTGGCGAGGATCAGACAACAAACTCTTGGCAAACCCTTCTTCGAGGATCTGAGAGAGATAGCGGACAAGAGGATTGGAGAACTAATCCTCTTCCTGAACTCCACGGGCTGGGATTAAACTTGACATCCCTTTTTTAACTAACCACTACAACAGGTAGACACGAGTCCCTGGTAACAAAACGGCGCACCTTAAGCGCTAATTGGGTTCTTTTTGGACCGCCACTTTATCTATCTACCTACCCTCTCCAGCAGCATATATCTCAGACTTCATGTCAAAAAAAAAAAAATCCATCTCAACCACCTCTTTACAGTCACCATCCCGGACCGCAGCTAATGTGATTATCCTCAAATCCATCAGACAACACCTTAACTCATTTGGTACACTGACGGTTTGAAAATGTCAAATGGGGCTGGAACTGATATTTGGCCCCAACTACAAACTCTTTACACCACTAGGTCAATCCGCAACTATCTTTCAAGCAGAGGTCTATGCTATCGAACTCTGTGCCAGAGAATGCATAAAAAGAAACCTCCGAGGATCACATATTAATATCATGTCCGATAGACAAGTAGCACTCAAAGCTCTCATTTCTTCTTCTTCTTCTTCTTCTTCTTCCTTTTATCAGCGAGGTTATGATCCGAAAACAAGGATCGTAACCCTCCCACTTCATCCCATTTCTACTGATCCGCCTGTGGGATTCACCTATTTGAGCTCAGAAAATATCGGCAGGCCTGCCGATTTTGGATCACTCGGTTACTGAGGTCAATGAAATGCCGATGTCGTCGCATTTGTCTGATCCAGGCGTTTATAGGTCTGCCTTTCCTACATCGCGATGTCTTTGGAACGTGCATAGATATTGCCTTTTTTAACGGGGTTCAAATGATTTCTTCTTTGAACGTGGCAATACCAACAGAACCGGTCGCGCTCTATTTTTTGTACGATGGTATCCTTGATGTGATAGCTTCCACGGATCTTCGAACTCCTTATTCGATCAAGCTTTGTCACTCCTGCTGTCACGCGAAGCATCTTCATCTCAGCTGCCGTTAATTTACTCTCATACGTTTTCTACATCGTCCAACATTGTGAACCGTATGTGAGCGCTGGACGCACAACTGCGGTGTAGAGCCTTCCGTTCAACTTAGGGGGCATTTTTGGGTCACAGAAGATAGCGGAATTTTCTCGCCACTTCATCCACCCTACGCTTACGCGATGATTGATGTCGTCATCACAGGTTGCTTTGTTATTGATCATAGATCCCAGATATTTGAACTTTTCGCACTTGGGAAGCACTGTTCCCTTCAAATAAATGTCTGGAATAGGCCTGAGTGGATCAGAGAACGGGCAGCACTAGTACTCTGTCTTTTTTTAACTAATGCGATACCCATTTCCCTCCAGAGCGTCCACCCACATATCAGGTGCGCGTTGCAGGGATGTAGGATCCTCACTTATGATGGCTCCATCGTCAGCAAAGAATAACTGATGTACCTTGGTGTCCATTACTTTACCTTCAAGCAGATAATCAAGGACTGTAATAAAGAGCAAAGGACTTAAGACGCTTCCCTGATGCACCCCGACTTTGATTGGGAACTCTTCGGTTACTCCAGCGGGGCATCTTACTCTTGTATTTGCTCCTTCGTACATGTCTATGATCATCTGTACATAGGTTTCTAGAACCCCTCGATATCTTAGCGCCACCAATATCAGATCTCGTGGTTGTCTGTCGAATGCCTTTTCAAAGTCAACCAATACAATATGCAAATCCCTTAAGGAATCACGATGTTTTTCCATTATAATCCTTATACTTTGGATTGCATCTGTGGTTGATTTACCCGAGACAAACCCGCACTGATCATCAGGTAGCCGTATTATTTTTCGCAGTCGGCCACCAAGGACCCGCTCAACGATCTTCATGGTATGTGACATCAGCTTGATCGAACGGTAGTTATCACAGTTTCGTGTATCACCCTTCCCTTTGTATACAGGGAGAAGGTAACTTTCCCTCCATTGATTCGGCATTGGGTCACCTCTCACAAATTTGGAGATGAGAATTCTAAGCCATCTGAACCCGATGTCTCCCATCTTTTTCCAGAACTCAGAGGGCATCTCGTCTGGCCCAACCGCTTTTCGTTTTTTTTTGAGTATTTGACCGCCTCACTAACTTCTTCGACTGTAATGTTGGGTAGGGGTGGCTCTTGGAAAGAGCCGGGGAAACTGTTCATTTAAAAGTTCTTGGCAATACTGCCACCACCTCTGCAGAATTTTGTCGTCCTTATATAGGTCGTATAGTTCGGCATTGTATCTTCTCCTCCACTCACCGTCTATGCAGACGAGACCAAAGATCGATCGAAGAACTTTTCTCTCAAAATAACCAAGGGCATCCTCATCCGGTTTTGTCAAAGCCCATGCCTCTGCGCCATACAGCAGGACTGGAATGATTAGTGTCTTATAAAGAGTTACCTTAGTAGTTCGAGATAGAGCTTTGCTACTTAATTGCCTTCGTAGCCCATAGAAACAACGATTGGCAAGAGTAATTCTCCGTGTGATCTCCCTACTGATGTCATTTGCGGAGCTCACTATAGAGGCTAGGTAGACAAAATCCTTTACTACCTCAAAATTATATCTGTCTATTGTTTCGTTCTGTTAAAGACGCCGATGTTGGGTGTTGTAGACAGCATATATTTTGTAGACAGCATATATTCTGTTTTGCTTTCATTGACCACTAGACCTATCTTTGCTGCTTCGATCTCAATACTTGTAAATGCCCCATTGACGGCCCGCTGAGTTCTTCCGATTATGTCAATGTCATCGGCATAAGCGAGTAGTTGTACAGACTTGAAGGAGATTGTACCTCCGGGGTTGGCTTGTGAGTTTCGTACAATTCTCGCAAGTACTATGTTAAAGAGATCGCATGATAGCGTGTCACCTTGTCTAAGACCTTTCCTGACATCGAATGGTTCGGTGATGTTCTTGCCGACTTTGATGGAGCAGCAAGGGTTCTCCATCGTCATTCTGCACAAACGGACGAGCTTGGCAGGGATGTCAAGACTAGACATGGCCCTGTATAACTCGTCTCTATACACGATATTAAAGGCAACTTTGAAATCGATGAAGAGGTGGTGCGTATCAATTTTATATTTGTGGGTTTTTTTCCAAGAACCTGGGTGAACCTGGGTCTCAACCAACAAGCCTCTCCATTTAGCTCGGTCTTTAACTAATTACCTCCAGTTGCGCACTCCAAGTTGGTCGAGGTCCCCTTGAACTTGTGCGCGCCACCTACGGCGATGATTCCCTCTGCTGCGTCGTCCCTCGGGATTAGATTCGAAGATTCTGTGGGCCGGAGCGTTGGTGTGCATTCGCTCATCATGTCCTAGCCATCTCAGACGTCCAATACGCAGTTTTTTGACTAGGTGGATGTCGGGGTACAGCTCGTATAGTTCGTGATTGAAACTTCTCCTCCAAAACCCGTCAACGCAAGCGGGACCGAAAATCTTACGAAAGATCTGCCGCAGTGTGAATATTTGGTCAATGATGGACGTTCCGGACCTGAAACCGCACTGATAAGGACCTATCAGGTTGTTGACGATCGGTCTTAGGTGTTCACATAATACGGCAGACAGGATCTTATATGCGATGTTGAGAAGACTTACACCTCTGTAGTTGGCGCAGTTCAGAGGGTCTCCTTTCTTCAGGATCCGGCAAACGATGTTGAGGTTCCATTCATCGGGCATGCTATCGTCCGACCAGATTTTACAGATGAGATGGTGCATACTCCTTACCAACTCACCTCCTCCTGCCTTGAAAAGTTCGGTGGCAAAGCCGTCGGCTCCAGCAGCTTTGTTGGTTTTGAGTTTGGATATTGCTATCCTGTCTTCATTATGATCGGGTTGACGGGAGTCTTGACTGCCATCGTCAATATTGAGCATCATCGCCGTTTAACAGTCTGCAGAAGTGTTCCTTCCATATCCTCAGCACCGACTGCGATTCTTCTACTATGTTGCCATTTTCGTCCCTGCAGGCTTCTGTTCTGGCTTTGAAACCCTGGCATGTTCTTTTTACCTTTTGGTAAAATTTTCGAACATTATTCCTGCAATAAAGTCTCTCAATCTCCTCGATCGAGCGCTCTCATGCTCCTTTTTCTTCTTTCTGAGAAGTCGATGTTCCTCTTTTCTCCTCCGCTCGTAGAGCTCGCAAGCATCTCTAATCCTTCTATGCAGCGCCGTTTTGTACGCCTCTCGTCTTATGTTAAGTACCTTATTCAAATCGACTCGGAGAAGGTGGCCAATCACCGATGGCAACATCTAGACCAATGTAACACCGCGAGACAGCTTTGGCCAACACTTAACAAATCTAGGTCCATTGGACTCCTGAAACACAAGAGAGGAACCCTGGCCACAATTCTTTTGCACAATGGACCCGAACTGTTGGTCTAAGTGAGCAGTGGCTCCTTTGGCACAAGGAACCATCTACATAACCCTCTCCAAAATAGCAAATGTTCTTTCCGGAAACTGCGTCATAGAAAGACGTGCTCAAAGAGCCGCCATAATAACTTCTGTAGAAGCTGTAGGGATGAAGAGGAAGAAGAGACCATCAGTGATCTCCTGTGCGCTTGTCCTGCGCTCGCCAACATTATAAAGGCTACCCTGGGTGAATACTCTTTCAATGATTTAAATGATCTCGACAACGCCTTCTTCTTCTTCTTCTTCTTCTTCCTTTTATCAGCGAGGTTATGATCCGAAAACAAGTGATCACAACCCTCCCACTTTACCGCATTTCTACTGATCCGCCTGTGGGGTTCTCGACAACGCCTGCACGGCCAAAATTAACTCCTTCAAACAACGAAGCAAAGTGGTTCCTAGAGTAAGAGGGTGATCCACCGACCTTACACATCGACATTACGATGGGCCTATTTCTGGTCTAAGTGCATCCTCATCAAGGGCCGATCCTAACCACTCTGTTGCTGGTAATTTGGCAGACCATGCTAAACGGACTGAATTTCAGGCCACCATGGACTCCCTACATCATGAATCGTCGTTGGCTAAAACATTGATGCAAGTAATTGCGGAAGAACTCAAGTCAGTTTCAAGTAAACTTGATCTTCTACCGTGCGAGGGCCATTCTTCAAATAATAAATCTCTTTTCGATGAGTTTCGCACGGATTACGCCTCCCCTGAGATCGATGTTGCTACCGTTTCGGATAAATCGACCAACACTGCTAGCCCTGCCCATGTGTCTACCGACATTGTCGACTTTGAAACAGAGCCTAACACCAACAACGTGATCGCCCTTCCTCTTACCAAGAAGACCAAGATGCGAAAGGAACCCCGACCAACAAAGTCTCTCAAACCGCCAACATCTCAAAACTCACCAAGCAAATCTTCTGATAGCTGGAGATAACAATGGACCTTGAAGAAAAAATGTATTCCTCCGCACGAATATGATTCCGTTACCTACCTCTTAAAGGGTCTTTCTCTCTGTATTGACGAACAATGGATGTACAACTGGTTCTACAGGATTTCGGAAGCATACTTCGTGAAGGTTTCGCGCTCCACTATGTGTAAGTTGTCTTACTCCTCATTCATTGTTTATATGCCTAGGAAATACGATTGGCTTTTCTTCACACCCAACACCGACGTTTTTTCACGTGATGGCATCGAGTTTCGTCGCTGAAAGGACCCTTCATCTTTAAATCTACAAAAACCTTATCGCACCAGTCTTTTTAATACTAGCAATATTTTTTCGCCTCAGATTTGTAAACGTACCTCCTTCCATTCTAAAACAGCTACTACTTACCCAATTACCCCCCGATGCAATCGCGTGTTCTTCAGTCAAACTCCAATCTCCGGTCCTGGCCTCCCCGCATCTTATAATAATAGTTTCATTCGCTCCCACCTTCTTGATCCGGTTCCCACTTCATCTTCTGACTCTATCGGCGCTAATACTCCTACCACTTTTGTGACCTCTTCTCACACGCGTTCTGATTTCAATAAGTTTTTTCGTTCCCAACGTTAATCCCAAATGCTTGTCTCTTTACTACCAAAATGTCAAAGGACTGCGCTCTAAAACATCGGACGTATACTTAAACTCTCAGAAGCTCCCCTACGATGCTTTTGCCTTAACGGAAACAAATCTATGACCTAATCATAAGGACACCGAACTTTTTACCTCTGACTTCAATGTATTCCGTAAGGACGTCCTAGTCGCTAATGAAGCTCCATCTGGCAATGCTCTCTCCTACGACGATCTCCCCAGTGTTACCCATAGACGTGGTGTTCTTCTAGCCCTTCATACTTGTTATGACGCGTCAGCTTTTTCAATCCCATCTGCATCTAACCTAGAATTGAATTGTGTTAAAATCAATCTTGCACAACGTTCTCTTTACATCGTTTGCTGCTATATCCATCCTGCACAACCTATCAAGGAGAACCTGCTTCTCGTGGATGCACTTGACTTCCTCATGGAATCTATTACCCCAGAAGATGATGTTATCCTTGTTGGTGATTTTAATCTACCTCGGTTGAGCTGGGCTAAATCAGACGATGACATTCACTTCGTTTCAATTAATGCCTCTTCCGACAATTCACCGAACGACTTCTGGCTTCTGGTCTGCACCAGATGAGTAGTATTAAAAACAATGTGGGAAGACAGCTAGATTTAGTTTTTTCATCTGACCCAGATAACTGTGTAGTTACCATAAGTAACCACCTCCTCTCTAAACTGGACGCCTATCACCCTCCCATATATTTAACATTTTCATATGCCAATGAAAACATGTTCTCCCTTTAACGCAGCGAAAATTTAACTTTCGTAAAGCAAATTTTGACAAACTCAACAATCTTATTGGTAATATTAATTTTGACTTTATCTTTGACAATACCATTAACATTGATACAGCCATCGATAATTTTTACTTGTATATCTATGACTGTTTCCTCCAATCCGCTCCTCTAACGCTGCAAAAAAATGTTACATCTGCTCCCCCTTGGTACAGCAAGGAATTACGCTCTCTTCGGAATAAGCGAAACAAACAATGGCAGACATATCTAAGATCCAGATCTGAGTCTGACTATTCAAGTTATCTTTTAGCGTATACCAACTTCTCCGCGTTGTGTGAATCACTTTACTCTGAATATCTTGATGATATACAGTTCGACCTTATTTCTAACCCTAAACGATTCTTTCAGTTTATTAACACCAAAAGGAAATCTGACGGGTATCCCTCTACATTAAAATTTTCTGACTGCGTGTCCGCAGATCCTAAAATAATAACCCAACTTTTTGCTGATTTCTTCAGCCAGTCGTTCTCTAATGTTACTGCGGAGCCCGATCTTAACTATTTTACTTAATTACCTCCCTAACATCTTTAAATATAAGCGTATCAACAGTGGTTGATAAGATCAATCTTCTCAAGGACGATTACTCTACCGGCCCAGACGGACTTTCGGCCATAGTTCTAAAAAAATGCGTTTGCAAATTAGCTCCACCACTTGCTGCTCTTTTTCAATTATCAATCTCACATGGTGTTTTCCCCAGACTTTGGAAAGAGTCATTTATCATCCCCATCCACAAAAAGGGCAGCAAGAGTGAAATTTTGAACTATAGACCTATTGCTAAGCTTTCTAGCATACCCAAGCTTTTTGAACGTATTGTTTACGACTCGATCTTCTTCCACTGTATACCGATCGTCTCCCCTAAGCAGCATGGGTTCCTTAAGGGCAGGTCTACAACCACCAACCTCACCGAATTCGTTTCTTCCACATTATGTGCAATTGAAAGAGGTAAAGAAGTAGACGTCGTGGCTACTGACTTCAGTAAAGCGTTTGACAAAATCTCTCACAAAATCATACTCCTCAAACTTTCAGCTGTTGGTTTTCCGCCGTCATTTATTTCATGGGTTAAATCCTACTTAGAAGATCGCCAATACAGGGTCCTTTTTAGATCTTCCCTTTCTAATCCAATCATTGCGACCTCAGGTGTTCCTCAGGGCAGCCATTTAGGACCTCTTTTATTTGTATTGACCATAAACGACGTCGAACTTATCATTAAAGGATCCAACCTGGCAATCTACGCAGACGATATGAGGATTTCAAAACAAATTTCCTGCATTACTGATTCTCACTCGCTGCAGGCTGATTTAAACCGTTTCCTCACCTGGTGCCGTGAAAATCTTTTAGAACTCAACGTCGCAAAATGGCAATCAATTACTTACTCTCATAGACGCCCTCCCTTGCCTCCAAGAACTTATTTTTTCAACAATGAACCCGTTCCCATTGTTAGCTTAATCCGTGATCTTGGCATCATTTGTGACACTGAACTTAACTTTCGTTCCCACATTGATAACGTAATCAACAGAGCCAACTCAACACTAGGCTTTATAAAACGATGGTCAAGGGAATTTTCTAACCCCTATGTAACCAAATCTCTTTACATGACCTTCATCAGACCGCTTCTTGAGTATGCCTGCCAGGCTTGGGCACCATACCATCATGTCCACATTTATAGAATTGAAGCTGTTCAGCGCAGATTCATCCGTTTCGCCTTGCGAGGTCTACACTGGAATGACCCGTACATCTTACCTCCCTATGAGAACCGGCTAAAATTGTTAAACTTACTACTTACTTCACGCTGATATACTTTTTCTGCACCAATTATTAGCGGGAACTATTGACTGCCCCCATCTGCTGCAACTGATCTCGTTTAATACTAACCCTCGACGTTTAAGATCAGCACCCCTATTCCGCCTTTCCTATCACCGTACTGAATACGGCCAGCATGAACCTCTGACCAGAATGCTACGTAATGCGAATAAGTTCCCTGATGCCTTTGACATGCACCTCAGTAGCAAATCTAGCCTACGCAACTCCCTACGTACCTTACCTGCCCACTCCTAGTTTTAAGTTGTTTTGTTAGTTTTAAAAAAAAAAATAATCAAAAATAAATAATAAAAAAATTAGTGTTAAGTTATTGATTATTTGTTAGGTAATTAGCCTTAAGTTTGTATTGCTTTTATTAAGCTAACTAAATAAATAAATAAATAAATAACCAACACAGAAACATCCGAAGCACAATATCAAAATAAAAGTCCACATACGCCCCATATTCCCTAAATGTACATACGTCACTCGCACATTCAATCAAATCGTTATCTACCTTCACATTTTATAAATACACCTACTTTCCGAGGAATTCCTTATCGCTCAGAATATTTATGCTCAAAGAGTAACAACAAATGGAGTAAGCGCCGATTTGTTATCTATTTGCCCGGTTTTTGTCTTCATTTCATAGTGTTCTCCCCACCTACTCGTATTCTAAACAAAATAAAATTTCAATTATTTTTAGAACTGGATTGGAGACCACAGTACGAGAAAAGTCTCCACAACCCATTCACCAGTTCATCGTGTACTCAACGCGCAGGTGAAAGTGCCACTCCGGCTGGCACACACTGCTGGTGTATTACCCGCCCCCTTTTTTTTTCGTATCTCATACACAACTTGTATCTCATGGTAGACTATAGTACATCGTCTTGTGTAGAGAACGAATATAGTATCTAACAACACTTTGGCGTTGTTTTTATTCAATATTGACCGACACAACCATTTGCCGATTGTTGTCGTCGTTGCTGCCAGAAATCACATAGTTTTCGTTTCTTTTCTCTTTTTTTTGTTTTATTTATTTCTGGCATAAATTCACACATAATTTCTGTTTGCAAAATTATATTGCGTTGCTGCTGAAACCGCCCGAAAACCAGTGTGATAACAAGTGGAGCCAGACGAAATAATGGCAAATTAGGAGTTCAAGTACACGCAATTGTATATAATATTGAATACAAAATCGGGCTCGTGGAAATAATGCAATTTTAAGATCGAAAGTGAGTGATTCCGGGGTAGAAAGTGAAATTTGCAAAATGAATTGCGTTTTTGAATTCTTTCGAAACCATCATATCCTGGCGGTTGTCGAGGATGCCTTGGAGAATAAGGCGTTCACGTTGAATTTGTCACGTTTCCAGATGACGGATATACCGGATGTGGTTGAAAAATGTGACAATATTATGAAGTTGTTCCTCAATCATAATCATTTGACACAGGTGAGTGAGTTGAGTGTCTGCTCTCGCTGTTACAGATATGAATTATTATTGTTATGAAATACTTGGAGGCCGTTGAAGTTCAAGATTATTTTTAGCAGACTTACAGTGTCTTTTATGATTAAAGTCTGCAAAAGAGGTACGATTATGTAGCTTATGTTGCTAAATTGAGCTTTCCTCTGTCGTGTGCTGTTCTATAGAGTATAGTGATATAGAGTTTTCTTTAAGTTATTACTTACTAGCTGTGGCGTCCAGCTTCGCCTCGGGTACTATAAGCCTAGTGAGTTCTATAAATCTTGTGCCGGATTTTTTTTTTTTTTGATGCGCAAGTTGGGGTAAAAATTCTTTATGGATACTTACAGCCCGTGCTACGAGTTATGCCCGACTCCATGCTCCTGCATGGTTACATACTGGAAAACTCCTCCTATTTCTCTGCCCTCTTGTTCCCCTGCGGAACCGCCAGTCAAGGCATTCCTTCGCAGGGTCCGGTTTGACATTTCGTCACTTCTTTCTTAGCTTGCAGAGTTGGCAAGATCTTCGTTCCTCTAAACGCAGTTGCTGCATCACACTCGTGATTACTTCAGTTGCAGTCTCCCAGCCCTCGCTCCTCGCCAGCATAAATGATATCAGGTTTCTTGGGGTCACTTGACCGCCAATTGCTCTTTCTGTGATGTTCCTAGCTCTTCTGTGTAAATTTGGCATTTCATCAGTACATGATCTGCGTTCTGCAGAATATGTCATCCGCGTGCTTGTACTTATAGAAATACTCCATATCCCGCCCGATGGAAATTGTGTTAGGTAGTAGTTTACCTCCCCGTGCTTTCTGTTAATCCATTCATCAATTTAAGGGATCAATTCGTATGTCCATCGCCCTTTGGTTGTGATGTTCCATCTATGTTGCCATTCTGCTTAAGGATGCGATTCTATGCGCCGAGTTTCTTGTTCTAATGTACGACTTACGGTGTGTCGCTGATGCCCATATTGGGGTCGCATCCAGGAGTATTGGCTTACTCATGGTCGTTAGAAGATTGGCTGCATTGGTCAATATTTGGCATTAGTCTGCGTAGTGCCGCTACTGCCACAGCGAACCCCACAGGCGGAACAGTAGAAATGCGGTGAAGTGGGAGGGTTATGATCCCTTGTTTTCGGATCATAACCTCGCGGATAAAAGGAAGAAGAAGAAGTGCCGCTATTGCCCGAGAGGCTTTTTGTGCTGGATATCCAGCATAGTTTATCCGGTAACGTATATATGTATATATGAGTAAACTAGTCAAAATCGTACTCCAATGTCCCCAGGCCCCACACAATCACAGAAGATACATCAAACTTATGATTGGTAGCACTTACATTATTATAAGACCGATTACATTTATTATACATTTGATTGTAATTGGATGGTAAGTACTCACTATCTTACTTACTTATACCCTGTATCCACTTGTGGGTCCTAGGGCCTCTACTAGGCCTACGCACCATTGTGTACTGTTTCTATCAATGTGTCTCAGCTTTCCCCAACTTCTCGACCATTCTGCGCCATATTCTCCTCGGACCGCCAGGTATTCTGCCATCCTTCTTCCTGTTGGAAGGTTCCATTGCATATCATGGTTAACGATGAAACTTCCACCTTTTCAGAACGTGTGCCCAATCCACTGCCACTTCCGTCCTTAGATGGTTTTACCTATTAGTTGCTGACCCATTCTCTGGTAGAGCTTTTCATTAGAGACACGGTTGGGCCAGAAAATCCTTAAGATATTGCGCAGGCAACTATTAACGAACGTTTGTAGCTTTTTGGTAATAGTAATGGTCACCCTCTACGTGCTGCATCCATATAACAGCATGGATTCAGCATTGAAGTGAAACAGTCTTAGCTTAGTGTTCAAACTAATTGTATTGCTTCGCCATATTTTGGACAACATGCCGAACGCCGTTTGTGATGATGCTGGACTGAAGATCAGCGTGAACAAGTCAGAGTAATGGTCGTTTCCAAAAAACCCATTTAGTGCGCTCTGCATGTTAGTGGAGTTCCACTGAAGCAGGTGGATAAGTTTAAGTACCTCGGGGTCTTATTCACGAGTGATGGGAAGAGCAATGCCGAGTTATCCTATAGAATTGGTCAGGCTGGATCAATTTTGAGAGAGCTTGACCAATCTGTTATAAGGAAGGCCGAACTTAGTGTTCAGGCTAAGCTATCAGTTGTATGTTCCAACTACGTGTATGGTCATGAAATTTGGGTAGTGACCGAAAGAATAAGATCGCGGATACAAGCCACCGAAATGAGATTCCTTCGCGGTGTTGCTGGAATAACTCGTAGGGATGGAGTGCGCAACACCAGAGTACGCGAGGCGCTCAATGTTGAGCAGCTACTTCTCCAAACGGAACTATCTATGCGTATCGTAGTAGTGCGTATGCCCCCAGACCGGCTTCCAAGACGTGCCATCAGGTAGGCCTAGAAACAGATGGTTGGACCAAGTCCGACATCTACCCTGGAGCCGTCTAGGGATTCCTCCTGATGAGTTGGAGTCAATGGCGGAGGATCGAGAAGGATGGAGAGTCCACCTGAGCATCCTACCCCCGCAACCCTCATGAAAGATTGGCGGGCCATTGAAAATGTATGTATGTATGCCGAACGTGGACTTTGCGGTTGAGATACTCTCAAGATGCTGGAAATCCTCTTTGGCCGTATTCATTTTCAGCCCGACGACTCCTGCCTTCCCTCTCCACGTCTGCTGTCATTTGGTGAAAGTGTATAACAAAATTCTGCGAAATGAATTTCCTCCGTTTCCCGTCAACAAAGCTTCACGAAACACATCGCTAAGCACTAATAGGAATAGTATTGGTGGATCTCAAATTCCTCAGACAACCTCCCTCTGTGCAGAACTTGACATTTGGACCGTTCATAACTAGCTTTGATAAGGGATCGAAGGCTGATACGGAGATACTCTTCAGAGGGGCGATTCGTAGTTCACTACACCTAGTTCTTGTGAATTTCGGAAAACCTTTCGGACCAGTATTCCCAAGAACGCGGTCAAATGATTGAGAAGGCTTTAGCTGGAGCAGTCTTTGACAAAGTTCGAAAGAATACTGGTGGAACTGGGCCCACATTTGGAAGAGCGAAGTGGCATTGCGGAATAATTCTGATAGACTGCAAGGACCAGTCACACCAGTTGCACACCAACCCGGATATCCAGATATCTGAATACGTAAATATGAGACAGTTGAGATCCGTATGGATTCGGATAGTGTCAGATAGTTTTGGAACTTCGGATAGTTTCAGATCTTCGGATAGTGTCGGATCTTCGGATAGTGTCGGATAGTTTCGGATCTTCGGATAGTGTCGGATAGTAAGAACGAGATAAGAGGGTTTCTCGCCTCTATCCCTAGAATTGTGAAAAAGGCGATGATGTATAAAACGGCTCAATGCTTAAATTATCAGATCAGAAAAAGTCGGATATCGGATCCTTTTTTTTTTTTTTGTTGCGCCAAGGGATATGGTAATCTTCGAAAGAGACTAGTAGCCCGGGCTACTAGCATGCACGATTCGCAAGCCCGAATAATCGATGCCAGGAATGCGTCTACGTACTAGTCCACACCCTGCACACATCTACCACTCTCCCCGCGAGACTGCCGTACAGGTATTACTTCGCGGGGCTGGTTAGCAATTAATGCTATGCTTCTTGTATTGCTGCTTCAGCTCTCCTTGCTCTCTCAATTATTCGGAGCTCTTTTTGCACATTCGTTATGAGGGTACAAATTTCCAGCCAATTCTCCTCTGACCGCAGCATTTGGTCTATAAATAATGGTGGACTTGGCAGGTTATTTCTCCATTCTGTAAAGCGATTGCAATGGGATATTGCATGCTCTGTATCTTCCTCCTGGTCTGGACAATGTGGACAGAGAGGTGAGTTATCATGTCCAAATCTGTGTAAATATTTGCGATAGCCACCGTGACCCGATAGGAACTGCGTAAGGTGATAGTTGCAGTCCCCAAACACTCGCTTCGTCCAGACCCCAATGTTGGGGATCAGCTTGTAGGTCCATCTACCTTTTGTACTGTTATCCCACCTGACTTGCCATATAGCTAGTGATGTTGCCTTCTCCTCCGCCTTTATCCTCTTGACGATATCTGCTGACAATACCTCTTGATGACTCGAGGTTCTCCTTTCGTAGATCCTTGCCATCTCATTTGCGAAGATGTCGATGGGGATCATTCCGGCTATGACACAGGCTGCTTCGTCCGATATTGTTCGGAAACCGCGGATTGTTCTTATCGCGCATAGCCTGTATGTTGACGATAGTTTTCTCCGCGTTTCTATCGTCGCTAGGATATCGGATCCTGGATCCGAGTATCCGACACTATCCGATTATCCGGAATGTCCGGATACTTTGAAGCACTAACTGCTAGTCATCACTCTGTTCTTCTTACAAAGCGGGGAATACTTCTCATTGCTTTCGACGTCTCGGACAATTCCCCATGGCACACACACTGCTTCCATATTTTCCAGTAATTTAAATTGCTCTTTGCTTGAATTGCTCTCTGTATTCACTACTCATTGAAAATCACTCTTCATCAATCATCAAATTAAATCACATGGCCTAATTGATCTGTTTTCCGACAGCTCCAGGAAATAATATGACCCTGAAAGTCATCCTCCCCCCTTACAGAGGAACCTTAACTTCCACACTCCAAGTAATTCCGTATGCATAATGATTGAATGTATATTTCTTTCAGCTTCCGGATTACCTCAACTGTCTATATCGTTTACAAATTCTTACACTAGACTACAATCGTCTTCCACGATTCCCAACTGTGATATGTCAACTCACCACATTGCGTGTACTAAACTTAAGTTGTAATCAAATAGACGAGCTTCCACCAGAAATTGGCCATCTAACTGAATTGGAAACGCTGTGGTGTAATAACACTGGATTGGTAAAAATTCCGGAAGAAATTTCAAACTGTGACCAACTAGAAACGTTTGGTGCACGAGGAAACAACATTGAAAAATTGCCAACCAGTTTCGGATTGCTGGCAAAGTTAAAGTGGCTTACTTTGGAAAATAATCGAGTGAAAAACTTGCCAATGAGTTGTGCTGCTCTGCAGAAGTTGGTTCATTTGAATTTGAAAAATAATCAACTGACGGAAGTGCCAGCATGTCTAACGGAAATGCCTAAATTACAGTTTGTCTTCCTTAATGGTAATCGAATTGAAGAAGTATCTACGGAGCTCTTACAGCAAACACATTTCATAAGGATGATCAACATAAATGAGAATCCAATCAGAGACAGAAGTGAATTAAGGGTAAGTTTGAAATTTGTTACACTCGTAATTTATTCCCTTACGGTTATTACGATTGATATGCCTAAAGCGATTAGTTCGGACACCAGTAAGTATTGGTTGGATGGTTGGATCGGCCCTCGATGAGGATGCACTTAGACCAGAAATAAGTCCATTGCACTGCCGATGTGTAAATTGATATAGTCATCCTCTTACTCTTGGAACCATTTGCTTCGTTGTATGAAGGAGTTGATTTTGGTCGTGCAGGCGTTGCCGAGATCATTTAGACCGTGGAAAAAGTATTCACCCAGGGTGGCCTTCCTAATGTTGCCGAGCGCAGAACAAGTGCATGGAAAGTACTTAATGGTCTCTTCTTCCTCCTCAACCATACAGCTTCTGCAGAAATCGTTATAGGGGATGCCTAGTCTTTGGGCATGTCTTCCTATGACGCTGTGTCCGGTGAGAACGTTTGTCATTTTGAAGAGGGTTCCTTTCTTGTGTTTCAGGATTCCGGTGGACCTAGATTTGCTTAGTATTGGCCAAAGTTGACTGTGGTTGTTGTATTGGCCAAGATGTTGCCATCAGTGATTGGACACCTTCGTCGCGTCGGTCTAGATAAGATACTTAACATAAGACGTTGGCGCCTCGATGTCAATAATGCTATTTGTACCAAAGGAGCCTTGTCGAACCAGCTCGTCAGCTGCACAATTCCCCGATACTCGTTTATCACAGTGGCCTGATACCCAGCCAAGGATGAAGTTGTACTAACCAGCCATCTCGTTAAGAGATACGCGGCAGTCTTTCACTGCCTTAGTTCTTGTAGTGCTGGATGCGAGGGATTTGATGGCTGCCTGACTGTCGACGTAAATAATAATATCCGATGTTGATAGTCTATTAGCCGCTAGCCAGTCAGCTGCTTGGCGAACCGCAGTTACTTCGACTTGAAAAATGCTGCAATGGTTTGGAAAGTTAAAGGAGAGGTGTATATCCAAGTCTTCTGAGAAGATTCCGGCACCGACTCCGTCCTTGGCTTTGGAGCCGTCCATGAAAATTGACAGCGATTCGTTGTATAGGACATCGCGTTGCGTCCACTCAGTTTTGTCCGGTATTGAGTGCATGTAGCCCATGTTGAAGTCATACTCAGTGGGCAGGTGGTCAGTGAAATTGGGCAGAAGACGGTGCATCGAAAATATTTTGGTGTGTCCCGTGTGTTGCTCCTTCCACTCCTTGGAACCTCTCAGTCTTATGGCCGAGCTGATAGCTAATTGATTACTGACGATGTCAATTGGAAATAGGTGAAACATGGTTTGGAGCGCCGCTGTGGTAAAAGTTCTCAGTGCACCGATAATGCTGAGACATGCAACTCGTTGAGTTTTTTCCACTATGGATAGCTTGGACCTCTTCTCCAAAGGGGCCACCATACCAGTACCACATACATAAGAATCGGTTTTATTACCTACGTGTATAGCCAGTGCACTAGCAGGCCATTAAATTGGAGTAAAAATACAACTAATGGAAAAATAAATCGCGTGCGTGACA
This sequence comes from Brachypalpus laphriformis, assembly GCA_945910035.1. Classification (NCBI taxonomy): domain Eukaryota; kingdom Metazoa; phylum Arthropoda; class Insecta; order Diptera; family Syrphidae; genus Brachypalpus; species Brachypalpus laphriformis. The sequence goes on from OX246755.1 coordinate 13,738,798, forward strand.
CTCTTGAAACTTTTTTGATGATGGAATGGGGTGATGGGAGGGTGCTCTAAGACCTAAACGAAGTACTTCGAACTACAAAGTGAGCTTTTGTAGATACTAACCCCTGAAGGAAAGCATGTTACGATGGTGTCCTAGCTAAAGTCAAATTGTCGAAGGAAGCTTAGGGTTGGTTTCTGCTGAGGAAGAGATTATGTGAGATGGGGTGATGAACGCTTTATGAGATTTTTTTTCATTTCACACAGAATGTCCTTAGCAGTTTCAATGTCCTCAAGACTTAGTCTGCAAGTGTCAGATTGACTAATGCCAATTTTCTTAAGTTGGTATTTGAGAGAGCAATGACCAGTAAGGAAGTCTGTTAAAATCTTTGTATTATGTTTTTTCATTGCTAGAATTTCTTTCGATCTTTTTCTGGATCAATATATGACTTTGCGTGTCTTAGACCTATTTGTGAGTCTGAGTGTGAGCGCTTTTCGCGTTGTTCCCAACGATCTAGCTTAATTTTGATTCGGCTTGTATGGGCCTCGCAAAAAGGTTTCGGATCGATGAATTTGAATTGGGAGCCAGATCTGGCTAGTTCGTGAGCAGTCTTATTGCCAGCGATGTCCTTGTGGCCATTGAGTGCAAGGGTGTTGTGTGCAACAAGCTGCTTGAGGGTAATGAGACAGTTCCAAACTGATTTTGACTCAAAGCTGAAAGATTATCTCTGCTTGAAAGACAGAAGTGTTTTAACTTAATGGTATAGCGGATTTGAATTTAGCACCAAAAATTCCGGCACCCACACTATTTGCAATTTTTGAGCCATCGGTGTACCAATTGATTTGTCGATCCATCTAAGGGAGCAGGAGATTTTCCCCAATAGGTTCGATTTAGAATGTTGAATTTAAACGGATGATTCAGTTTGATTTACAATGTTGAACAGCTACTTCTCCGAACGGAACGATCTATGCTTCGATGGTTTTGTCACGTAGTGCGTATGCCCCCAGACCGGCTTCCAAGACGTGCCATGGTTGCCCTGCTATCAGGTAGGCGACCCTTTGGTTGGCTTAGAAGTAGATGGTTGGATAAAGTCCGACATCTCTTCTGTAGCCGTTAGGGGGATTTCCCATGATAAGTTGGAGTCAATGGCGGAGGATCGAGAGACTCCAACTGAGCATCCTACCCCTGCGACCCTCATGAAGGATTAGCGGCATTGAAAATATATGTATGCATGCATGATTCAGATGCACATACTGCTGGTGAGGCTAGCAGCGGAATTTTGCTTAGAATCTTCATACGCACTATTGAATCAGAGTCCTTCGGAGGAGATGAAGCTTCAGAACGCTGGCGGCAGCATTCTTCTTCACTTTCATGTAGGTTAGGTTAGGTTAAAGGGGTTAGCTGCAACGAATGAGTGCAGCCTGCATTCAGATCTCAAAAGGATCCACTGTGCTCCCCTGACGTGGAGTTTCCTGGCTGAAGAACTGTCAAGAGAGGAAAAACAAAATGGCTAGAGTTCTGTGTTAATGGAACGGCCTCCTCTGAACCACCCTGAAGAAGTTATGAATTTCATGATTATGGTTAGTGGCCTTTCAGACAGGTTGCCCAGATCGTTGAAGACATACTCTCCAAGGGTCGTCTTCGTGGTATTGCAGAGATTAGTGCATTTGCAAAGGAAATGTTCCGTGTCCTCCTCTACGTCTGTGTTGCCGCATTCTCTGCAGAGTTCATCTGTACTTGGCCGTATTCTCTTCCGGTGGGCCGGTAATGATGCCTGTGAGAAGCGCCAAGTTTTGTCTATTTTGAGTGAGGATGAGTTTGGTTTTCATCTTGTCATCTTTTGTCCAGATACTTCTGGAGACACGGCATGATTGGAGCGCTCTCCATCGTTCTCTGCTTATCGTTTGAAAACAAGATTTACGAGTATGTTTTATTTAACAAGTTTTAGGGGAGGAAGGACTAAGCATTGGACCATAGGCAGGTCTTGTTCTGATCCATTTCTTGCCAGTTCATCCGCCATATCGTTCCCTGGAATTCCTTTGTGTCTTGGGACCCACCAAAGTGCCAGGGCCTAGCTTCTCACAACCACTCATGTTGTGTGCGTTATATTTTTCACACGAATGGAAGGGACCTACAGTTTTAGTGCCGAATCCGAACGGCGATTTGAGAAGCTTTTTCGTGACAATAATACTCTCGGATGTATGTCAGACGCTCGCGAGAGGTGGGACCGTGAAAAAACTTTTTGGTGTTTTCTGGGATTCGAACTTGGAACCTCATGCGTAGTGATCCGACACACTAACCACTTACGCCACGGCGCCCACTAGAAGCTAGCGTTTTATTAGCTTTTGATTTTATAACCGCGGATGAGATGGCCTTTATAGCAGCTTGATTAGCTATCTTCTTCTTCTTCTTCTTCCTTTTATCAGCGAGGTTATGATCCGAAAATAAGGGATCATAACCCTCCCACTTCACCGCATTTCTACTGATCCACCTGTGGGGTTCGCAGCTTGATTAGCTATGTAAATATCAATCTCTTTTCTAGTAACGAGTTTCGTGGATAGTTCTTGTGCCGCCTCTGCTATCGCTATGACATCTGCCTGGAACACACTGCTGTGGTTCGGAAGCCTTAGTGATATTGCAATATCAGCTTCCGCTAAATAAATACGCGAACCCACTCCTTCGTTTGTTTTGGACCCCTCAGTGAAGACTGAAATACCGTTTTAACGTTAAGGCTGAAGTCGGGGGATGACGGAAGATAGTCTGTGGTGGCGTCTAGGTGAGCCCATCTTGAGATGCCACGGTGGCCCATGTGGCCCTTTCTCCATAGGTTGGATTCTTTTAGGCGCAGGGCACTCATCGCAGCTGATTTCTTAAAAAATAAGTCTAGTGGAATCAGTGCGAGAATTGTTTCAAATAATGGTTCTAATGGCGCCCGTGGTTGCTATGCAGGCAAGTCTCTGGATTGTAGTCAACTCTTTTATGTATAAAAGTGGGAGGTGCAATAGGGTTTCCAGTGCCGCTGTCGGGCATGTGCGCATCGCATCCGTGATAACTACGCAGGCGAGTCTTTGTACCATTTGAATGGTATTTCGAACATGGATCTGTTCGATTTTTTCCCACCATATTAGTGAGGCACAGGTAATTATGGGGATGACGATGGTAAGGTAGGTCCAGTGAATCATTTTGGGCTTGAGCCCCATTTAAAGTTGCTTACAGCCATCTAAAGATGCCTCGCTTCCTTCCATCTATTTCTTATTCGCTATGTATTTTATACCTTTTCCGTAAAATTAATAAGAATTTTAACATCGACAAGGATGTGAAGGTGAAAGTACTTTTCTCTGAGATGTTCTTTATTGTTGAGTATAAGACCTTATTAAGAACGGTCGCTCAAGTCTTCTGATTATTCTTGTTCGAGCACACAAACAGACTAACCATTATTTACAACGAAACTATTCGATTTCAGAGCTACTCTAATTTCATCTTTAATCACGCGACACCAAGAACAGATTCAAATGAGGAAGTTGGTGATGAGGAGATAAGCGAAGAAGATGAGATGCACAACGACCATGAGTTCTCTGATTGGGAAAATAGCATTGAGACTAGTGACATAGACACAACCGACGACAGCGCAGAGGAAAACGATTTAGAAGTATGTTATAGCAAAGAATTCTATTTTTTATGTGTTTGTTTCATAAATTCCTCTACTTTCAGGATATTTCAGTGCTCATTCCCGAATTATCCCGATACATTACCAATTTCAACTGAAAAAGTGAAAAAAAAGAAAGAAAAACAACAATTTTATGTCAATTAACTTTCATATATTATTATATACATCTAAATGAAATTACTCTAATAGTAAAAACAAACAAAAAACAAAGTCTAATTAAATTGAAAAACTATTCAATACAAAAGAAAAGAAAGAAAAGAAAATTTGTAAAATAAACTGAATTGCCTGAATGAATGCACTTTCTTTGTGTTGCGTTGGTTTTGTTTTTGAGTTCATTTCTTCTTTGTTTCCTCTTTTGAACCAAGTACTTAAAAACTAATTGTATTTTAAAAAACAAGCAAAAACGTGGAACTTAGATTTACGAGGACATCTTCTTCATTAGGTCTTCATCTTGCATTGACATTGCTGTTAGCTTTTTACCTATTTTCTCGTGAATATCTAGGTACTTTGCCACGCAACGATCGATGCAGACCGATTCACCTTTGCCTGAAATAAAAAAAAAAAAGTATACCGTTATATGAAAAAAGAGTTCCAAACAATTGAATATTTACTACTAAAATTTATTTAATTTTGAATTGATACTCAGGCACCTAAACGACATACAAGTTTGAATCTGTAACAAAGCATGTAGCTTAGAGTCTTGCCATTTCGTTTGAAGGTATAAAGGACTTTAAGGTAACCCCTCAGTCGCAGTCGGTGCTGAGGATATGCAAGAAACAGTTCTGCAGACTGCTAAACGGCGACATCGACGTCTCAGAAAGAAGAAAAGGGAACAAAAGAAGGCTCGATCGAGGAGATTGACTATGGGCCCAATTCTTCAATTCGTATACGACAGTCGAATCCGACCATGGTCGCATTTAGTTATTACTTAAGTCGTAAAATACGACTTTGGTTTACCTAAATGCGACCATAGGTAGGTAAGGTAAGGATCGGCCCTCGATGAGGATGGACTTAGACCAGAAAGTAGGTCCATTGTACTGCAATGCGACCATGGTCGAATACGACTGTCGTATACGAGTTGAAGAATTGGGGTGTATATTGCAGGAATGATGTTCGAAAATTGTATCAAAAGGTAAAAAGAACATGCCAGGGTTTCAAAGACAGAACAGAAGCCTACAGGGACGAAATGACAATTTAGTAGTAGAATCGCAGTCGGTGCTGAGGATATGAAAGAAACACTTCTGCAGACTGTTAAACGGCGATGATGACCAATATTCCGCTGTCAGGCAGAATAAACCATTTAACAGTGACGATGATAGTAAAGATTTCCGTCAACCTGATCAGAATGAAGTCAGGATAGCGATATCTAAACATAAATCCAACAAAGCTGCTGGAGCCGACGGCCTTGCCGGAGATAAGTTGGTAAGCATCATGCACCAAATCATTTGTAAAATTCGGTTGGACGAAAGTATGACCAATGAATGGAACATCAGCATCGTTTGCCCGATCCTGAAGAAAGGAGAGCCTCTGAACTGCGCCAAATACAGAGATATAAGTCTTCTGAACATCGCATATAAGATCCTGCCTGACGTATTATGCGAACGCCTAAAACCGAACATTAACAACCTGATAGGTCCTTATTAGTGCGGTTTCAGACCCGGAAAGTCCACCATTGACCAAATACTCACACTACGGCAGATCTTGGGAAAAACCCACGAATATAAAATCGATACGCATCACCTTTTCATCGATTTCAAAGTTGTCTATGATAGCGTGTGTAGAGACGAGTTATACAGAGCCATGTCTAGTCTTGGCATCCCTGCCAAGCTCGTCCGTTTGTGCAGAATGACGATGGAGAACTCTCGCTGCTCCATCAAAGTCGGTAAGAACACAACCTTACGGTTCGATGTCAGGAAAGGTCTTAGACAAGGTGACGCGCTATCATGCGATCTCTTTAACATAGTACTTGAGAGAATTGTACGAAACTCACAAACCAACACCGGAGGTACAATCTTTTACAAGTATGTATGTACAACTACTCGCTTACGCCGAGGGCATTGACATAGTCGGAAGAACTCAACGAGGCATCAGTGGGGCATTTGCGAGTCAGAGCCAGAGATCGAGGCAGCGATGATGGGTTTAGCGGTCAATGAAAGCAAAACAAAATATATGCTGTCTACAAAAAAAGGGGCACCCAACATCGGCGCCTTGGACAGAAAGCCACAATAGACAGATATAATTTTGAAGTAGTAAAGGACTTTGTCTACCTAGGCTCTATGGTGAGCTCCGCAAATGACAAGAGATTAAACGAAGAATTACTCTTGCCAATCGTTGTTTTTATGTGCTAAGAAGGCAATTGAGTAACAAAGTTTTATCTCAAACTATTAAGGTAACTCTGTATGAGACACTAATCACCCCAGTCAAGCTGTATGGCGCAGAGACATGAACTTTGTCAAAATCGGATGAGGATGCATTTGCTTGCTTTGAGAGAAGCATCTTCGGGTGATCTTTGGTACCATCTGCATAGACGGCGAGTGGGGGATAAGATGCAATGCCGGAACTATACGACCTATACAAGGACATCAAGTTAGCCAGAAGAGTTCACATACAGCGACTGAGATGGCTGGGTCATGTAGAGCGGATGAAGCCCAACATTCCAGCGTTGAAAATCTTCGAATTCACTCCAGATAAACGGCGCAGTAGAGGACAACCTCGATGCAGGTGGCGCAAACAAGTGAAGAGGGACCTCAGCCTAGCGTGCGCAACTGGAGGCAGCTGGTTCGTAACCGGGCTGGCTCGTAACCGGGCTGGCTCGTGAGGTTTGTTGGTTTGTTGGCCCAGATCCACCCGAACTGTAGCGACACCTAAATAAGTAAGTAAGAAGAGTCAGTGAAAGTAGGTAAATGAAAGTAGAAAGTTTTCCGTTCACAACTCCATGCCCACTTTAAGGTGTGGTTACATCATAAACGATAGGGTTTCATGGCATTCGTTTCAGATAGTTTGTAACTATTCTACAGATCCAAACTGGTATGGGAATGCCTCACCAGGATCAAAAAACTGGGCGAGGCAAATAAAGTAACTCACTACTGGGTACCAGGGTATGTAGGAGTGGTGGGGAACGAAGCAGCTGATGAACTAGCAAGAATCGGATCAGAAACGCCGTTCCTTGGACCTGAACCCTTTTGTGGTATAGGACCCCACAAAATACGACTTCACATATTGACGGGCATGTTAACAGGTCACTGTAGATTCTGCAGTGATTTCGCAGAAACACCAGCGCACCTTCTCATGAAATGCGAAGCACTGATCCACAACAGAAGAAATCACCTAGGCGTCTATCTCCTATCAGAAATGGATCTACCTTCCCTGGATCCACTCAAGATACTCCGGTTCATTATAGCAGCTGGCCTGGAGGAAGTTCTCTAGACCGAGTTTAGCATCGGGTAGAGCCCTAGTATAGGGGCACAATAGATCTGTTAAAAGTCGCAGTTCATTTGCACCTCACTACAATTGAATATCTATCTACGAGTATCTATCTAACCATTTTACCTGTTCAGTACATGTTTGTTTACTACAGTAGTACAGTAGTAGCTAATCGATAAGGGCCTGAACCAAAAACTTTCAACTTCAACACCACAGTTTCGCGTATAGCACTCACATACGGTGCACAATGTTGGACAATGTACGAAACGCATTAGGGAATATTAGCAGCAGGTGAGATGAAGGTGCTTGGCATGACAGCAGGAGTGACAGAGCTAGATCGAATAAGAAGTTCGAAGATCCTTGGAAGCCCGCAAGTCGTAGAAACAATCTCATGAAAAATAAAGCGCGACTGGCTCAGCTGGTATGTCATGTCCAAAGAACAGAACTCCGTTAAAAAGACAATATCAATGAATGTTCCAAATATATCGCGAAATCTTCTTCTTCTTCTTCTTCTTCTTCCTTTTTTCAGCGAGGCTATGATCCGAAAACAAGGGATCACAACCCTCCCACTTCACCGCATTTCTATTGATCCGCCTGTGGGGTTCGCCTGCAAATATATCGCGAAATGCAGCCCTTAAAACCCCTGGGTCACACAAAAATGTAAATTGCCTAAGTGATCGATATCTGGAGGCCTGCTGATATTTTTCTGAGGTCAAACAGGCTAACCCCACAGGCGGATCAGTAAAAATGCAGTGAAGTGGGAGGGTTATGACCCGTTGAGTTCAGATCATTATCTCGCGAAATATGTAGCAGTACAAGGGTAGTCGCGATACATACGACTTCTGTCAAAAATCACGAACGAGTGTGTTCTTAAAATACGACTTTGTAATAACTAAATGCGACCATGGTCGGATTCGACTGTCGTATACGAGTTGAAGAATTGGGGTGATTGAGTGGCAGAGTTTAAGCGAGGCCGTTTGAGCGGCCAAGACGAACATCGCAGTGGTCGACCAAATGAGCTGACTGTGCCAGAAATGGTGAAACAAATCCACGAAATTGTACTGGATAACCGTGGGCTGTAAGTGCGCGAGCTAACAGACATGAGTGCCGCGTGCCGTTTCATCTAGAGAATGCACCAGTCCACATTTCTTTTCTTTTTTTTTATAATTCGCGAGCGCCGAAGGGATTATTAATACCCTTATACTGGTTCTCAGGGCACGGTCGGATAGGAAGAGGGGAGAAGAAGACAGAGGAGATGCCGGTTTGCGTTGGCTTTAAATGCTTGAAGGTTGTAATGATTAGGAAATACAGAGGCTGGTAATTCGTTCCATAAACGTATTGTTCGGCTTATAAACGAATCCCTATATCTGACAGTACGTCCGAAGTTGGGCATGAGGGTGAACTGATGTGCATTCGAAGCATGACGGGTATTGCGGGTGAAGTTTCAAAGAGGAGGAATGCAACTGGCTATTTCGCTGGAGCATTTTTTTATAAAAAAAAAAGCGATAAAATAGGGAAAGACATGAGACATTTCTATGATGTTCAAGTGAGACTATGGAGTTCACAATGTCTCTATCCCCCTATAAGTTTTAACGCGCGGTTCTGTACCCTATCTAGAATGTGCAGAACGGTCTTGGGTGCACCAGACCAGATGTGGGTGTTATATTCCAGCTTTGGGCGGATAAATGCCTTATAGATGGAGGCCAGATCAGATGGGGTAAAATATTTTTTGCAACTCTTAAGGAATCCTAGACATTTAGCAGCATTTTTTACGACTTCGAATATGTGATCGTTCCATCGAAGACGGTGGTTGATGCACATACCAAGAACGGCAAGTCTTTCGGATTCAGCGATGCAAGTACCATCCATGGATAATGGTTGAGGGTCTTGGTTTCGCTTGAGACAGAAGACAGCATTGAGTTTTGGATACATTAAATTCCACTCTATTGATTGAACCTCATTTGGTAATGCTGTCTAGGTCGGAATTTAATGTGTTTAACATACGTTGTCGTTCCTCTTCTACGGCCGAAGAGCATGGGCGTGAGTTAGGAAACGAATATGAAAAACTGAGCGTACTGTCATCAGCGAAGGAATGGATTGGATTAGAAGTAGCAGACAAGAGGTCATAGGGGGTGGCAATAGTGCAGTGGATAGAGTGTTTGCTAGTTAGCCGATGAGTGCAAGTTCAAGCCCCAGCGGGAAACAGCAATCACCAGCCACCCGAGTATAAAATGGAAAAAAAATACCATCGAAGTTTTTCCAACCACTGCACCAACGAGCTCTCACGACGATCGGTTCTACGTACGTACGTACGTCCCGGAGCGACTCGAGGACAATACCTCGACCAAGGATCGTCAACCTCAGCTACACAGCTGCTACAACAACAACAACAACAACAACAACAAGAGGTTATTTATAAAAATGAGAGAGTCGGAGACAAAACGGAGCCCTGGGGAACACCAGCATTTATATGGTGAATTGCAGACATGAAGCCGTCCAAGACAACTTGTATTGAAGAGTCCGAAAGGTAATTTCTAATCCATTGAAGAAGAGACTCATCGATGCCATATGCACGCATTTATATGACCAAAATCAATGAGTTAAAGTTCGAATCGCACCCTATTCTCCAGATTTAGCCCCCTCGGATTATTTTCTGTGTTCTCACTGTAAACACGGTATCGAAGCTATTGAACTTCGCTAGAAAAAGTGTATCGACCTAAAAGGAGACTATGTAGAGGAATAAAGATATTTTTTCTCAAATTTGTTGTGTTTTCTGTTAGGTCGGGTACTTCTGGGACTACCCTCGTATATGTGTGTATGTATTATTCGTTCGATTTATAGTAGTAGAAATTCCGGTAGAGAAACACAGACATGTTGGTGGTGTCCAAGGGAAGAATTTAACTGCAAGTGTTAACAAGTTTTGCCCATCTGCCATCCGCAAAGCTAAACCCTCTAAAGCCATGGGACCGGAACGGAATGGGACGGAATCTCAATGATTATGCTCAAGCACCTGGGGCCTATAGGAATCTCTTACCTTACCCAGCTGCTCAATCTTTCGCTTCAATCACTGGCTATTCCTGACCCCTGGAAGGTGGGCAGAATCATACCGATTCTTAAACCAGGCAAACCAGCAGACCAAGGCACTTCATATCGCCCGATATCTCTTCTCTCTCCAGTTGCGAAAATACTCGAAGCTTTGATACTACCCAAGCTTCATTCTGAATTTCAGCTGAACGACCACCAACACGGCTTCCGCAAATTGCGAAATACTACAACAGCCCTTTCCGAGATCACGACACACATCACACAAGGTCTTAACCAACAACGACCATGCGATCGCACTGTTCTAGTTGCTCTTGATTTATCAGGCATTTGATACTGTCGACCTAGGAATCCTACTTCAAGACATCCTAGATTCACAACTCTCAAACTCCACTAAACGATGGCTTGCCAACTACCTAAATGGCCGACAGTCCTTCGTTGAATTCCGCAACTGTAAATCGAAATTGAGGAAAGTCAAGCATGGGGTTCCTCAAGGAGGAGTCCTTTCCCCGATTCTTTTTAACTACTACCTGGCGAAACTCCCTACACCACCATCCGGAGTCAAACTGGTATCGTATGCCGACGACTGCACCATTCTCCGCTCAATCTGCCGTAACATCAATGCCTACCTTAATGAATTGGAAGACTTCTTCGCCAGTCGCAATCTCAAGCTGTCCCCAGAAAAATCCTCATCCACCCTATTCACCACCTGGACCAAAGAGTTAAACCTACCACTCGACATTGAGATACATGGCAGGGCGATCCCGACAACAAACCACCCAAAGATTCTGGGAGTCACATTTGACAACATACTGACTTTCTATAGTCATTCAAGATATGTCAGTGAACGAGTAATGTCCAGGAATAAGGTCTTAAAATCTCTGGCCGGTAGCACATGGGGGAAAGACAAAGAAACTCTCCTCACCACATATCAAGCAATCGGAAGATCGGTTCTCAACTATGCGGCACCAATCTGGACCCCACGCCTCAGTGATACTCAACGGCATAAGCTTCAAACAAGGCAGAATGCTGCTCTACGCATTATCACAGGCTGTCACCGCATGTCCCATGAAGATCACCTACATCAGGAAACAAAGTTGCTCAAAATCAAAGAGCATAACGAACTTCTATCGAAACAGTTCTTACTGGCTTGCAATCGTCCCGATCACCCGAACCGAGATATACTCAGCCTCCCTACACCTCCGAGGCATATTCGATCTGACATCCGTTCATACCGTGAAGAGGTTAATAGGTTTATAACTCATACACCACTTGTCCCAGCGTTTCACAAGTTGGCTTTGAACTCTATTCACCAACACGCTGTCCAAACTGCGCTTGATAACTGCCAGACTAACATTGTGCTAGGCGGCCATCCTCCACCGATACATCATAGTGAAGAACGTCTTCCTAGACGCACCAGATCCACACTTGCCCAACTGCGATCCGGCTGGAGCTCCATGCTGAACAATTATATGCACCGCTTACGCAACAGTATCACTGATCAATGCCCAGACTGTGGCTCGTCACCACATAACACCGCCCATTTGTTCAGTTGTCCGTCGCATCCCACAAAACTTACACCAAGATCATTATGGACTCACCCAGTCGAAGCTGCCGCTTTCCTGGGCCTCGACCTCAATGATGACAACCCACCTGCACCGCCTTAACGTTTGAACCATACGAATAAACATAGTTGCTACAACAACAACAACAACAAGTTTTGCCCAACAAAAGGAGCCCTAGATTGCAAAATTCTTCGAAGAGGAGAACAGGTAATCATGAACAATACAGGATGGCAATGGTGCAGTGAATAGAGTGTTTACTCGTTAACCGAAATGTGGAAGTTCAAGCCTCAGCAGGGAACAGCAACCATCAGCCAGCCGAGTATAAAAAGGAAAAAAAATAATATCGAAGTTTTTCCAAGCACTGCACCAACGAGCTCTCACAATGATCGGTTCTACGTACCGGAGCAACTCGATGACAATACCTCGGCCAAGGATTGTCAACCTCAGCTAGACAGCTAATACACCAACAACAATACAGCGACATAGTCCTATTTAGAAAGATACGAAATCAACTAGTCATGTGGAGCGAATGAGCACCAGTACACCTGCCCGGAGAGCAGGTCAATGGCGTACACAAGCGGAAGGGGACCTCAATCAACTTGGAGTATGCAGTTGGAGACAACTGGCCAATGAGCATGATGGCTTATTGATTTATACCCAAATTCACCCAGACTGTAGCGCCAGCAAAAGTAAACTCTATCAACTTAGTTATCGAATTGGGGCAGCAGTTTAACATAGACTAGTTCCAAGACTACTCGCAGCAAATCTGTCATTACGTAAGATCTCCACCCGGACATAAAGTGAATTTCGTCATAAAAATCCCTGCCCATCATCCTTCTAGTACTCCTTATGCTAGTACTACCCTTCCCACGTGATTCAACAAATTTCACTTAAAAAATCTACAAATTCGTGAATGAAACTCGCAATTTCTTTCAACAAAACTTACCCAATTCGGATTCCCCGTACTTTGGTGCAATGCACTTTTTGTGGCATGCATTCGTCATCCGATTATATAAATCAGACATCATTTCGATTTCCATGTCTTGCATCATTTGGAGTTTGGCCTGGTCGGCCGGGCTTATTTGTTGTGCTGCCATTGTTTGTTTAGTTTTTTATTTCTTATTTGGTAATTGGTATGGCAAATGCTCTGGTTTTATTCGGTAATGGGTGTTGCAAGTACTCTAGGTTCGAGTTCTAGCCGGTGAATCGCCTGCCACTGCGTTCGTATTCACCAGAATTCGCTTTTTTCATTCGATCACGAATTTGCATACTCTCGAAGCGTTTCTTATCGATTGAGTCCTTCGACAGGATGAATGCATAAACTCCGGAAAACGTTATTATACCCCTGTTGTATGTAAAAATTGTTATTAAACTTTATTTCATGCGAAAACGATTGGGCTTACCAACCAACAGCGATTTTACCGAAATTTCCTAACCCCATTCCTTTTCATACAAAACCCAAATCCAGCACAAGCGAAGTAAGAAAATTTTAACCTCAAAAACAGATTAGATCGTAAAAGGATTGGAAATGTCAAATGTGACGTAACGGTTTGCTTGTTTTCGAGAATTGTGAGTTGTTAGTTGTGGATTTACGATTTTGGAGAGTTTGATTTAGAGGGTTACACGCTGAGGTTGCAATACATTTGAACAGTTTGCTAAAGTTTGTATATGCGATTCAGACAGAATTACTCGCTGTCCGGAAAACATGTCGGCAGATCAAATTGCTAAGACAAATATAATGCCAAGACGGGTTTTCATTGATAGCTACCATTGTCTCGGTTATTACATTCTCCAAGCTGGTGATAGTATGTCAAAATGAGCTACCCTCGCTAGATGGCCTTCAAGGTAACTCTGATTTTACTTCCAGGGCACAGTAACGTTTATGAAAATGAAACTGCTGATGAATTGGCTACGCAGGGCTCAGCCCATTTTTTTTTATTTTCATTTTCAATGCATTTTATTAATTCAATTCAATACGACTTACATGCTAACAAAAACGCTTAAAATTAGCTTAATTAACTCAAACTATCTTATGCTGACTTACTGTCCCCATGCGGGTGCTCTAAGCCTTCCACAGCTCCAATGGAGCAGCCAAAACATAAATCTCCTCAACATTCCTTGCTAAAGCCAACCTCAGATGAACTAGGCTAACAAACTGTGTCATATCTAGGAAGATGTGGCCAAACTACTATTTCCTATTTCGGCGAGGTGGGCAAACTGCAACAAAACAAAAACAACTTCCTAAATAGAACGCGTGAAGACATCGCCAGAAAAACAGCGATCACAACGGGCCACTGGCCTATAAGAGACCATACAGTCAAACTAGGCATCCCACACAGCACACACTGTCGCAATTGCAATGCAGCAACGCCGTGGCGTAAGTTTTTTCACCCACCTCTCGCGAGCGTCTGACAAACATCCGAGAGTATTGTTGTCACGAAAAAGCTTCTCAAATCGCCGTTCGGATTTGGCATTAAAACTGTAGGTACCTTCCTCTCGTGTGAAAAATATAACGCACACAACATGAGTGGTTGCGAGAAGCTAGGCCCTGGCACTTTAAAGAGCTGGTGCGCCAAATACTTATTTATCTATTTTTTAACGGAAGAGAACCTCTTATCCACTTTTTATGCACCTGTCTGGCACTAGCTAGAAACAGACAACGAGCTTTAAGAAAAGCCTTTTTCAATTCGCTTGAGGAAGTCTCAAAGAAAAACATTAAAGAATTAATAATCCTCTTAAGCTCCACGGGTTGAATCTAGAGATTCCCCACGAACACACTTTCAGATTCAGGTTACCTAGCTTGTGGTATCAAAATGGCAACTAGTGCTAATTGGGTTCTTCTTTTCTAAGAAGAATCACTACACCAACCTACCTACCTTTTATATGCAAATTATTCCTTTCTTACATACATATTGGGCGCAAACAGCCCATGAGGGACTTAGGCCTACAGCTTCTCGTAGCCACTCCTCTTGTATGCGTTATATCTTCGCACGAAAGGAAGGGACCTACACTTCTGTGTCATTTCCAAAGCGCAGTTTTTTTTTTTTTTTTTTTTTTAGAAACTTTCTCATGACGACAATACTCTCGAATGTTTGTCAGGCAATGAAAAAATGTTTTCATGTTTTCTGGGATTCAATAAACTTCAAGCGCACGCGCTATCAACTGAACTACAGCGAATTATAAGGAAAACTAAAAATAATAACTCCGATTCTCGTTTTTCGACAATTTTAAACCATAAAAACGATTTTTGACTTGCCACCTGGAATATTATAACAACTCTACCACGTTAATAAAAAAAAAAAAACACATTAACATTCAACTATTACTGAAAGTCCATAAGGTAAGGAAAAGATAATACTTGCGAAAGTAGGAAAGTGCTAAAATAAGCAAACCATTGATGTACTATACATGAATGTCTTGTAAAGGCGAACCCCACACGCGGATCAGTAGAAATGCAGTGAAGTGGGACCTAGTCGAAATAAGAAGAGGAAGAAGACATGGATGTCTTATAAATTGTTAATTTCATACAATCTCTGCAATTTTTTTGTTCAAACATAATTGCTAGCATTGTTGTTTCCAGTAGAAACTCCAGTAGAAAGAAAATAGCATCGTCCAATACATGGAAAGTAGATTCTCAAGCAGGTTATGCCTGGGACTTTTGAATACTATCTGTTGCCGTGCCATCAGGCCTAGAAATAGATGATTTGATCAGGTCCGACATCTCTCTTGGAGTCGTCTAGCGATCGCTCCTGATAAGTTGGAGTCAATGGCGGAGGATCGAGAAGGATGGAAAATTCACCGGAGCATCTTACCTCAGCGACCCTCATGAAGGATTAGCGGGCCAGTGAAAATGTATGTATGTATGTATGTATCTGTTAAAAAAATTGTTTGTAGTACAAATGAAAATACATAACGGGTGGGCCATCTAGTGATTTCTTTTTAAATCATAGGTTATTTTGACACTGACAGCTGTTTCCCGTCCCCGTCGTCGTACGGCGCGCACAGACGAGAATGTGGCTGCTGTAGCCGAGAGTGTGAGACTCAATTCACGAACATCAACTCGTCATCGATCTCAACAGCTCAACATTTCACGCACTAGCCTGAGGAGAATTCTGCACAAAGATCTGGGATTATTCGCTTACAAGGTCCAATTGATTCAGCAATTGAAAGCGCACGACCATCCGCTTCGTTATCGCTTCGCAGTTTGGGCCTTAGAGCAGCTTGAATTGGACAACGATTTTGGGCGAAAAATCATCTTTTCTGACGAGGCACATTTTCATCTCAGCGGCTACGTTAACAAACAAAATTGTCGCATCTGGGGCTCGGAAAACCCGCACGTTATTCTCGAGAAGTCAATGCATCCACAGAGAGTGACAGTTTGGTGCGGATTGTGGAGTGGTGGCATCATTGGACCATTTTTCTTCGAAAATGAGGCTGGGAACAAGGTTTCGGTCAACGGTGGGCGTTACAGAGCCATGTTAACGACTTTTTTTTTTACTGAAATTGAAGACATGGATTTGGACGACCTCTGGTTCATGCACGATGGCACGCCATGCTACAGCCCACGTCACAATCGGTCTTTTTCGCACCAAATTCCCAAATCGTGTTGTCAGCCGCCTTGGCGATGTCAATTGGCCGCCTCGGAGCTGCGATTTGACCCCTTTGGATTTTTTTTTGTGGGGAACCGTGAAGGACCGATGTTATGCCAACAATCCAGAAACGATTCAAGCACTTAAGGCCAATATCATATAAGCAATCCGTGTGCTACGGCCCGAAAGCATCAACAAGGTCTGGGAAAATTGGAGTGATAGAATGCGCTACTGCGAGGCCAGCCGAGGCAGCCACTCGAACAACGTTGTGTTCCATAATTAATGGGAATGTTTGCTCTTATTAATAAAGCCATAATACATGGAAAAAAATTCATTTTGTTAATTTTATTGCATTTTTTAAAAGAAACTTGTAGTTGGCCCACCCTGTATAAATTCAGATTTATTATATTTTTATTGGAGCAGTGATAAACATTGCTCGTAAATAATTTTTTTTATAGCCACCGTGAGTACAATAAAAATGTCAACCGCATAAAAATACTTCTCATTTCTTCCACTATGTAACTAGAGCGCTAGTGATGTTCGAACAGGAGTGAAGTTGCTCCATGCATAGTACATATGCGACCCCCTAATATGATTACCTTCTTATCTCGATTTCTATTTCCCCATTTGAAACCTCATTATACCGCCACTGTGCAACTCTCCACACATTGCGCACGCACACACCGAACGAACACTCTCCAAAATCTACAAAATTTGATAATTCCCACCACCACCAATAGAAAAAGAAAAGTCAAACAACACACAAATTAGACATGCCATGTCATTTTTTTGCCAAAAATTATTTAATTTTCCCCATTATCAGTCCGAAATTCGATTAAAATAAACGCGCGACCACACACCACAAACAAAAATGCCATCGAAAAAGAAAAAATACAATGCCCGATTTCCGGCGGTAAGTAGAACCGTTTAATTTTCACAAAATGCTCGCATTTGCACCACACCAAGAGGCTGCGCTGCCATTTCCACTGTCTTCCAATAGTGGAAGGCGGTGTTTGCGATCTGGCTTTGTCCACCAAATACATTTTGCAAAATTTAAATTCTTGTTTTTGTGCAAAATGCAGCGGAGCGCAGGATGAAAACAAACCCAAGAGCGTTATGATTTATCATGTTTTCTGCTGCTGCTGCTCCTCTGCTGCGCTAGTGGTGTGTATTCATCTTTTGCATCATCGAGTAGTTTTTGTGTATCTCTTGATACATTTTTTTTTGTTTTTGTTTTATTTTTTATTTTTTATTTTTTTATCGTTCTAGGGACGGATAAAGAAAATAATGCAAAGCGATGAGGAAATTGGAAAAGTGGCGCAAGCGGTTCCTGTTATCATCTATATCCTTTTCAAACAAATCGTTTTCTTTCTTTTTCTTTTATCTTTTGCTTTTCCGTTTTGTAGTTAATTTTGGGGTTTGGTGAGAGTGAAGCCACCCACCACCCACCAGATGGTTTCTGTTGATAGTGTTTCCGTTGTTGTCGCCCAGTTCTGTAGGTGGAAACTAGGCATTTGTCAGTATTGCACTAGAATGCTGGTTTATGAATTTCTGCAGAGTGTCGGGCGGTTAGGATTGCAATTCCCTCGATTACAGTTGTTTGTTGCTTTCCGACAAGTTTTGGTGAATCGAATTTCTTAATATTTTGGTTGCGACAGAGGTTTTATTTTTTTTGATTGACCGTTGGCCCATTAAGGGCTCCTCCTGACTAACATTGGAAATTCTTTAGTATAAATAAACTAACACCCAGGCATCAAAGGTGCCACTATCCACATACTCACCGACAGCCCAGCGGCGCTTAAATCACTGATCTTCCACTTGATCAGTTCTAAGCTGCTTCGGCAGTTTACAAAACTTGGCCCAATGCAATAAAGTAAAATTGTGGTGGTTACTGGGTCATGCAGGCGTTGAAGGCAATGAAACTGCAGATTTGCTAGCCAGAAAAGGCTCCTCTGAGTTGTTCACTGGACCTGAACCCGTTTGCGGAATATATAATTCTGCTTTTAAATATACCCCTAACAGTTGGGAACGCAATATGTGCAGCAACATTCACTGGAATAACTCCTAAGGTCTCAGACAAGCTAAAAGAGCGGTCCGACACTTCAAAAAAGGCAGTTAATATCCTTAAATACAGCAGAAGCGACTTAAGAAGGCTTGTGAGCTTGTGAGAGTGAATCTCGGAGGGTATCATCTGCCGCCTCTGCCTATAAGAGGGTGAAAGCGCAGAACACATACTATGGAGTGTGCAGCTCTGTGTACAGTCAGGAGAAGCTTTTTCCTTAAGGAGATCATATCTCCAACAGACCTAAGGAACTCCTCCGCAGCCGTAATTATGGCTTTCATAAGGAGAATAGAAGTACTGCAGTCCTAAAAGTTGGCCCCTGGCACAATAGATCTTTCTGGTCGCAGTGCCTATATGCCATATGAGCCTGGCGACAAATTTGTTTAAAAAAAATATTGAAAATTCCTTGGAATTTCCTTGAAATTCCTCTCGTAAGGTGTTCACTAAGTTCAACCTAACTGGAACTGTAGACGCCACCGTTGATTCCATGTAGGGAATTCATCCGCTGCCGCCTGGAACAAGAAATGCTTTAGTGAGAAAGCCCCCTCCCACCCTCTTTCGTCTGCAGCCGCCAAGATCTTTCAAATGAGTTGGTTACCCATTTCTCGGATCAAGGTAATAAACACCCAGCGATCACCAACTTGAAGGTGGCGAGTAGAAGTTGGTAGGCAAAGGCTTAGTGAAAACGCTTGTACTTTCATGTAATCGCATGGCCTACCGTCTGATCACTGTTAGAGACCATAACAATTCTCTTATTCATACCACTTCACCAACATACATTTTATCCATCTTCATTATATTAACTGACTACCACAATCCTTAGCGAACTCGGGCATACGTCTACCGTTTGCTGTTTGTCGCTATTAAACTAACAATTTTATCCACACTACTCATATGCCCGAGCTGCCATTGGCAGATCCACACTACATAAAGTACTTAGTAGTAGAGTGCATGTGTTGATTTTCTTGGATACTTAGTATCATCTGTTTACAATTAGGACCTCACTACTTAATACACTTTTTTAGCAAGCACACCCAATGCTACTTTTGGTAATCTTGCCTAATTAAGCTCTTCAATTTAGCTGCTTACATGTCGTTTTAAGGATTTTGTAAGCTATGCTGATGACGTAGTTAAATCGCCTGCCTTTTCCGTGAAACAAAGAAGTATAGAGTATGTTCTGCCGACGGAAGAACAATAAACGCAAATTATATAAATCATCTGCTTTTAGCAATGAAAAACAGCCTCGGAGTCTATCGACAAGTTATGGTGTTCCTCTACTTACGAGCCCAGCCGCCATTTAAGGGCGAAACCCATTTTATTAATGTCAAAATCCATAAACACAATCATCCGATCATATCTTACAGATGTGCTCCACTTAGTCACAATGAGTCACGACGATCAAACTGTCTGACATTGGGATTTGAATTTCGTCGATATTAACAGTGACTACATCACCAAAACAGCAAGCTTGAGCTTTAGCAATTTGCACCACCTGCTGTTTCAGTTTTCCAGCATTTGCTTGGTGACAAATTTGGCCAGGGCAAATTAATTTAAAAAAAAGAGTCAAGTGAATACTTTTAACTCGGTACCACCGTCGATCGAAACAAACTGCCAAAATATCGCAATTCTTGTCCTCTCTCGACTTCTTCTTCTTCTCTTATCAGCGAGGTTATGATCCGAAAACAAGGGATCATAACCCTCCCACTTCACCGCATTTCTACTGATCCGCCTGTGGGCTTGTCCTCTCTCAACTGTTGTCCAACAATGTCTACTTGTGATGTTGACTTGAGGGCTATTGTGACACCTTTCTTGCCAGTCAGCAGAGTCATGGTGAAAGCCTTCATTCTGTGCGATTGTAGGCAAGCGTATAGTTTGTAAGACTGCACTAGATTCTATCGCTTTCCACACTGATCGCCACCAGAAATAATAGTGGCAGAGTCTTGTCAGACTCAGCTTTGAATTTCAAATTCCTCTGACAACCTACTACTACGAAGCACGTGAAATTTTACACCTTCATAACTTGTCTTGATAATAGCCACCAATTTTTCAGGGATACCTCCCCTGCACTGCGTATGACATATGTACTCTCTATTCCCAACACCGGAAGCCTCTTCAAAGTCAATGGAAAACAAGTCTATCGGGGACTTATACTCGACGCATTGTTCGATATTGATTTGTATGGTGTTAAATGCTTGTTCTTCGGCCACAGCCAGCGTTTTCTCTGTGGATCGGTGCGCATTATCGCAGTACTGCTCTACATAGTAGCAAATCTGTGAGTTGCAAGTGACCGTCCGCGGATGTTTAAGCCTCCTTTCTGAAAAATAAAGCAATCATGCATTTGTTAACAGAATGGAATGATGAGTAGATGAGTCGAAACATACTATTGAACAACCCATACTGGAAATTAATGGACCACAAGGATGTCCGGTATTTTGTTCCTCACTTTGAGATTAACAAGCTCAATTTAATGTTAACTTGGTGCACTGTCCAAGACCTCCTTAATCTACCTATGACTCATTCGTCTACCTTACAACATTTCCCGCCCCCTGCATCGGGAGAGAATACCTCATTTGGACGACCGGTAACCGTTCGGTTCAATCTATTCATTCTTGTTGTATACGAATGTTGTAGTTGAATGGTTGACAATCTTTGGCCAGGAAATTCCTGGGTCGATTCCGGGACGTAGACCCAATTGTCGTGAGAATCGAACTCTATCCACCAACACGCCAAACTGCGCTTGATAACCGCCAGACTAACATTGTGCTAGTCGGCCGTCCTCCACCGATACATCATAGTGAAGATCATCTTCCTAGATGCACCAGATCCACACTTGCCCAACTGCGATCCGGCTGGAGCTCCATGCTAAACAATTATATGCACCGCTTACGCTACAGTATCACTGATCAATGCCCAGACTGTGGCTCGTCACCACATAACACCGTCCATTTGTTCAGTTGTCCGTCGCATCCCACAACACTTACACCAAGATCCTTATGGACTCACCCAGTCGAAGCTGCCGCTTTCTTGGGCCTCGACCTCACTGATGACAATCCACCTACACCACCTTAACGTTTGAACCATACGAATCAACATAGTTGCTACAACAACAACAACAACATCTATTCATTCTTACATTCCAAATACTACCTCTCAACGGTCATAAGGAATGGTGAAGTATCCCCAGAGTTCCATCCCCATCCATTGAATAAATTACACCGCAACTGCAATTCAAATTATGGATATTTTATTCAACTTGTATCTACCCTTTCTTCCAAGAAAGATGTTTAACCCAAAGACGGGAATTCCCAATTACTTCAAACTGTTATCATCAGTCAATAGATAAGACAACTACATCGTCGCTAATGAAACTATGTGAAATCGAACTTAAAATAACGAATCAGTCGTCTACTACAAATGACCTCCGACTTGGACAAGAGATTAACTATCAATATAATATGTTAGCTCATTTAAATTGTCTTTTTTTTAGATTTATGCGGGGCATTGAATCGTTTTGAATTGCTATTGCTTGTGTACCTATGTATTTCCTCGCTCAGTTTCGTGCTTAAGTCTTTAACAAAGTTAGGCGTAATCCTCGAAATAGCAGGTACGCCTGGCATAACATTGACTGCATCAGAGACTACTTCTTACGTTCTTTTCCTTTATTTGCGCAAATAATATTCGAAGCACATGACTTCATTGCCCTTTTTACCACATTTCTTCAATTTTGTCAGGAGGATCATTCTGTCGATAGTTTGGAAAGCTATCAATGAAAGCAGCGACAATTGGCCTTAATGTACATCTGTGATCCTATCGGCAATTACTACGTTCAATTGTGTATTCAGTTTATTCATCTGAAGCCTGATTGGCAATAAGCTAAAAGATGATTGCCTTCCATATACTTTCATAATACCCTTCGGACAGTTTTTCCTAGGTACTTGGTGTCATTGGAAACCACATTCTTCTTATGATGCCTCTCGTCTTAGGAGGTTGGATATCATTCGCTTAGTGTTTTCGCGTGAGGTGATTCTATTGGATTCATTCTACACCAGGAACTAAGATTGCTCATCCATGGTTGTCTACCAACTGCTCTCCCCCCTTCGATTCTTCCTTGTAAGATGACTTGTAGTAGTTTGTATTTCTGGTTTCTGCGGATGTGTCCAAGATACTCCAGTTTTCATACTATGATAATGTTTGACCGACTTCCAAGACGTGCCATCACGTAGGCGACTCCCCGGTAGGCCTAGAAATAGATGATTGGATCAAGTCCGACATCTCTGCTGGAGCCGTCTAGGAATAACTTCTGATGAGTCAATGGCGGTGGATCGAGAAGGATGGAGAGTCCACCTGAGTATCCTTACCCCGCGACCCTCACAAAGGATTAGCGGGCCATTGAAAATTAATGAGAATGTTCCAAAGTGCTCGTTTTACTCTTAGTCTTGTTAGGATCTCTAAATTAACAGGCCTAATTCCTCAGATTTGCCGGAATTTATTACTTATTGGTTGGCGAATGAGTGAGTACAGATGAGTCTTATCCGACGATGTTTGTGCTCCCTCGATCCCCACGTATCAGCGTTGTTTTCTGAACCTTAATTATTAAGTCTAATTTTTTTAAACTTTCAGCCTAAAGCCCTGGCAGCTAAAGCCGTTGTATTAGGTGCGCAACTAAGTTCTCGCTGTTTGTCAATAGATGGCTCCAGCAGTAAGTGGTGGTCGATTTTGACACGTCATGAACCGAGCTTAGACATATGGTAAACAAACAGTTTTAACACATTAGTGATTTTGTTTTGGCGTCATATATTTTTGGTTGTGTGAAAAAGTCTGATTTTGTGCCAAATAATCGTCGTTTGTGGGAAGTGTTGATTTTCTTCTTTCATTCGAAGAAAACGGCGGCCTTCCTTCGAAGACGCTGAATTGGAGGCATTGCTCGGTGAAGATCCGTGCCAAACGCAAGAACAGCTTGCCTCAGCACTAGGAGTTATCCGCCAAGCCATTCCCAAGTGAATGGAGGGTGGATCACCCTCTTACTCGTGGAATTATTTGCTTCGTTGAATGAAGTCGTGAATTTTACCCGTGCAGGCGTTGCCGAGATCGTGAAGATCATTGTAGAAGTATTCACCCAGAGTGGCCTTCCTGATGTTGGCGAGCGCAGGACAGGCGCACAGGAGATGACTGATGGCCTCTTCTTCCTCTTCATCTCTGCAGCTTCTGCAGAAGTCATTATGAGGGATATCTAATCTTTGGGCATGTCTTCCTATGACGCAGTGTCCAGTGAGGACATTTGTTATTTTTAAGAGGCTTCCTCTCTTGTGCTTCAAGAGTCCGATGGACCTGGATTTATTGAGTGTCGGCCAGAGCTGTCTGGCGGTATGACATTGGTCTAGATGTTGCCATCGATGATTGGCTACTTTCTCGGCATCAATTTGAATAAGGTACTTAACATAAGACGATGGCGCTTCGATGTCGGTGATGCTTATGCTATCTGAACCAGAGGAGCCTTGTCGTGCTAGTTCGTCGGCTGCAATATTCCCCGGTATGTCACAGTGACCTGGTACCCAGCAAAGGGTGAGGTTGTACTGACCAGCTATCTCGTTAAGAGATATGCGACAGTCTTTCACTGCCTTAGATCTCGTAGTGCTGGATGCGAGAGATTTGATGGCTGCCTGATTGTCGACATAAATAACAATATCAGGTGTTGATAGTGTGCTAGCCGCCAGCCAGTCATCAGCTTTGCGAACTGCGGTGATTTCGGCTTGAAAAACGCTGCAGTAGTCTGGAAGGTTAAAGGAGAGGTGTATGTCCAGATCTTCGGAGAAAATTCCGGCACCGACTCCGTCCTTGGTTTTGGACCCGTCCGTGCAAATTGACAGCGATTCGTTGTAAAGGACATTGCGTTGCGTCCACTCACTTCTGTCCGGTATCGAGTGCGTGTAGCCCTTGTCAAAATCATATTCAGCGGGTCAGTGGAATTGGGAGATGACGGTGCATCGAAAGTATATTGGCATGTCCCGTGTGTTGCTCCTTCCACTGCTTGGAGCCTCTCAGTCTTATTGCCGGGCTGACAGCCAATTGCTTACTGACGATGTCAATCGGAAGCAGGTGGAGAATGGTTTGGAGCGCCGCTGTGGGAGAAGTTCTCAGTGTACCGGTAATACTGAGACATGCAACTCGTTGAGTTTTTTCCATTATGGATAGGTTGGATTTCTTCTCCAAGGCGGGCCACCATACCAATACTCCATACCGACGTGTATAGCCAGTGCATGGTGCTTGGTTTAAGGCCCCAGGTGGAGCCTACTGCTTTCTTGCAGATGTATAGGGCGGCCAGCGATTTCCTGGCCCGTTCGACGACATTCTCTTTCCAAATTAGCTTGCGGTCAAGCTTTAGGCCTAAATAGCTAGGAATATTTGAAAGCTTGAGGGTGGATCCCCTTATCTTGGGCGGAGTGAAGTCAGGTAGCTTGTGTATTCTTGTGAATAAAACTAGCTCGGTCTTCGTCGGGTTAACGGAGAGGCCGCATTTATCGGTCCATCTGAGCAGTTCATTAAGAGCAGACTGCATGACATCGGCCAGCGTCTGCGGGTATTTGCCTGTTGTCAGAATGGCGACATCGTCTGCATAGGCAATAACATTGCATCCAGTTTCTTCGATCTTTAGAAGGGCCTCGTTGAGCACCAAATTCCACAATAGTGGAGACAGTACACCCCACCCGCCATATTCCCCAGATATTGCGCCGTCCGATTATTACTTGTTCTGTTCGATGGCACATGGTCTGGCTGATCAGCAGTTCCGCTCATATGAAGATATAAAAAAATGGCTTGATTCGTCGATAGCCACAAAAGATGAACACTTTTACCGTAACGGTATTCGAGTTCTATTAGAAAGATGGAAAAAGTTGTAGCTAGCGATGGGCAATACTTTGAATGATTCATTTGTAACCATTTTTTCACAATAAAGTAGCATTTTCATAAAAAAAAAAAAAAACAGCGATAACTTAGTTGCGCACGTAATACATTATTTTGTACATTCATGTACACTTTTGGGATCAGAATTGCAACATACTCTTTCTAGCAGTCTGGGATTTCATTTATAATTTTCCATAACATCGGACCAGTAAGAAGAAACCAATCTCTTAACGTACTAACACTCAATGTCTTTTTTATTTTTCCTACAGCTCGAAACGTTCTTTAACTAACTACTGCGGGAGCTATAAGTACAATCCAATTAGCTTTAACCAGGTTTTGACGATAGTACGTTCAAGAACTGCACTAATTCACCCAAAAACTTCGCAAAAACATTGAAATTAAACTCAAAAAGTCACCGTAAAAGAAAGCTCCACGATAACGGTCCTAGTACAGACCCGTGTGGAACTCTTATAATTAGATCTTTCATTTCCCAGGAGAAATGGCTGTTTGTTAGTTGCAATCCCTATCAGTGTCTCATTATTTTTCACCATTCTATGCATTTTATTTTCCTTAACAGTTTTTTATTTATTTTTTGAACTATACCTAGAACTCTAGAGCTCTTTGTAGAATCACTACTGACGAAAACTCTAAAAATCACCAATTCCCGCAATGCAAAAACACTCTCACCCTCCCACATGAAACAGTGTATAATGGCTGAAAATCGTTTCGACTTTCTGCGAGAACTTGTTAAGAATATCCCAGATATTAGTGTAGCCGAAGAGGTCAGTAACGACAGTTCACCTGAAGCTACAATCGATCAATCGGATACTCCGTATGATTTAAGTATGCCATCCACGAGCAATAACAATGAGAGAACTACTCAACAAGTGATGCCATCCAATGGAAGTACCACCCTATTGCGTAACAATGGTGTTACCAGAAGCTGTGGCACCACAATTTGCGCCAGTCCACTACAGTCGCCACCACAAAATACGGCGTCCGAAGAAAGTCGAGCTCAATTAAAGCGTCAATGGGACGCTATAAGCCGACAACTACAAACATCAGCAACACTTGCAAGCATTTCCAGTAAGTCACTATCAACTGAAGGCACACACCCAAAGCTTTTCCGAACTGATTCAGCACCAACAGGAGGAGTAAGAGCACCACAACTACTAACAACAACAACAACATCATCGAACCTACAGCAACAGCATCACCAACAACCAAATCAACAACAACCACAACTGCTACCAACAGATCTCCGCCGTCTAAGGCATCAACCAAAATCTGTACCTGGTACCATTTGTACAGATCCTGTATCGTCGTCGCAAAAAAACACCAACAACAACACCAATCAATCGCAGACACCTACAACTGCCATTCCTGCGCCCATTGTCAGCATAGATTTCTGCAACAAGCCAATTGTGAAAATAGATTATAGTAATTTAGCTTTACATGACACTAACTATTCAGAGTCAACCTCCTCGTCATCATCATCGCCGAGTGTGGAGTTGACTAATAGAAGTGCTACTTGTATCGTTAACAGCCCGCTTCAGTCGCCCTCAACATCCGCTGTAGCTGCAGAAAGTCCAGTCATTAACATAGATCTATCTAATATCGTTACAAGTGGAACGTTCGCAACGTCCACACTTCATCCCAGTGTTATCAGCGGTTCGAATTGTACAGCACCAGTACTAGCCGTACCATCCAGTGCAGTAGTAACAAATAAAAACTCATTTTTGGAATTGGATGAAGACTATGACAATATTTAAATCGAACCAACCAACAGGGAGATACTACGAGGAGATACAAACTAAATGATACAAATGGTCTTTATTTTTCGAAGATGAACTAAATAAATGTAATTTAACAGAAAAAAAAATTGTAATAATTGCGACAAGTAATTTGCAACATTGTTGTTTGTTCGAATTGTTTGAATGCAATAAATAAAAAAAAAATAAGCAGGTACACGTTTAAAGTTTAATTTTTTTAAATATAGCTGTTTGAGCAACAAGAGGTTTCTTACAAAACATGCCCTGACAAAAAGGCGCTTGCCGTTCGGACAAAATTTTATCCGAGACACAAACCGAAGATGGGTTTAGGGTTTTAGGCGAACCCCACAGCCGGATGAGTAGAAGGCGAGGGTTGTGATCCCTTGTTTTCGGATCATAGCCTCGCTGATAAAAGGAAGAAGAAGAAGATGGTTTTTCTTCGTATTTAGTCGTAGTTTACCTACAGGTTAGGCTGAAATGGCTGCCAGCTTAGAAACTCCAACACACTTAGGCCAACAATAGCTCCATTGTGATACCACGCAGATCATAGGAGAAAGTTTCCCTCTACCTACTCGTTAAACCATTTTGAGCTCCTAATATCCATGATTGTCAGACCGCCTTTATCATTATAATAGAAGGTTCCTAAGTGAAGCTTCCTTCTGTGGGAGAGAGCTGAGCAGACGGAAAGAAGGTGAGAAATAGTTTCTTCCTCTTCTTCATCCACGCAGCTTCTACAAAAGTCTACATATAAGTCTGTATGAATTCTATAATAGATACCGCTATCTTTAGTTTCCCATGTTAGGGGGAAGTGCACCTAGGTGCTTCTCACTGGGTCGAAACGGTCGATTGTGTTCTCCTTTATGTTGTGGAACCTGTAAAAGCTTACTCTTTCTTTGTCTCTATCTATCGGCCGGTCCATTGGCGAACCACCCTGAGCTGTTTATAAATCGTATCATGTTCTTTAGTGGAGCTTGCCCAAGATCACTTAGATCTTCGAGGAACCTGTTGCCCAAGTGGTATAGGCGGCGGATTTGTAGATTTGGGCAGTCACACAGCAAGTGTTTAATACTTTCTGTCTCTTCCGCGTCTTGACAGCTCCCGCAGTGGTCGGGTGAGTTAATACCTACGCGTATTGCCATTTCCCCTATCACGTGTCCTGTAAGTGCGTCTATCAAGATATTCAGTATGCGCCATATAAACTGCGAGAGATTCCCATGTTAAAATTTTCGCGAATCCTATTTCAGATTTCTATTTTCCAGAAAATGATCTTTAGTTTGATACGTGAACCGTCTAAATCCGTCCATAAACGAAAAATGTACGTCAAAAACAAATCAACGCTAAAGTAGGTATGATTACCATATGGAAATTTCATGTACCCTATTCCGAATTATTCACAAGTATGTCCTTTAATTTGACACCCTAATCGTCAAAATTCATCAATAAATAAGAAAGTTACGGCGAAATCAGTTCAGCACTAAAATAAGCATGGTCGCCATATAGGAATTTCCTGAATCCTATATCAAGTTATTAACAAGAAAAGATCCTTTAATTTGACACCCTAATCGTCAAAATTCATCAATAAATAAGAAAGTTACGACAAAAACAAATAATGTTGAAATTTACATGGCCGCCATATTGTGTCCGCCATCTTGGAATTTCAAAAACCTTACACCAATTAATTAGCAAGAAAATTACCTTTAATTTGACACCAGAAATGTCAAAATCCGTAAATGAACAAAAAAGTTACATCAAAAGCAAATTCACACTAAAACCAAGTACATAGCGGCTGAGGTCCAGCGATACAGATTGGGTGCCTGTAGAGGGTCGCCCTACTGTTTTCTGAGAATTTCTGGTGGCCTGGTGTTTCACGAAAATTTATATAAGTGAGCAGAATTTGCGCAGCATCTTCGGTTCTAGGCAAGCTAGCGACATGAAACAAACACCAAAACTTACATCAGTGAGTGTAGAGTTTCAGCAAATTGTTTTTGGATACACGGTGGTCCGTTATTTGTTATGTGTAGTTACGTGAACGGGTGGTGGGTGGTGGGCACATTATCTTGCGCAGATTTTAGGTACTATCTAGCAAATGAAATAAAAAATAGCACTAAACCTATAGGGTGTACATTTTTTAAGTAGTATTAAGTATTAAGTACAGGGTGGCATGAATTTGTTCGATTAAAATAAAAGAAAAGGTAGTTTTATGTGTTTAGCGTTTCTTGTTCGATAAATCAATAACGTTGCTGACTTCACTGTGGAAGTTCCCGCAAAGACGGTTGTGCTATAGAGGTAGAATTAATCTTAAATCACTGGAAATGTAAATACGTTGTAAGTATGATACTGTAGCATGCTATGGGAGTTTTAGCGAACTTCTTCTATCTCCATTAGCTTGATGAATTAATGCATTCTACAGAGTTTTTCTGTCAACTTAGGGAATATCCTTTCTAGCTGCTATTTCTGATCAACAAAATAAAGAAAAACAATTAAAAACCAAAATTATGTAAATATTTCTTTTTTTTATTTGTTTCGTTTTGTTTTCTCTTTCTGCATCGGTTGGAAAGTGTGTATGAAAATAAATATACATTTCTCTGTTCCTCTTTTACAAACATAACATCGGTTGGTATCATAAAAAAAATTCTTTTTCTTTTCTTCTTTTCAAAAATGTAAAATTGTTTATCAATTTCTTTTGATTAATATTTGTTTCGTTTTTTTTTTACGGTTTGTATATGATTCTTCATTCAAAAATTGTGGAATAACGAAAGAAAAAAAAAATCAGCTTAGTTTTTTGTACTCTTTTCCCATTCTTAAAAAAAAAACAACATCAACAACAACAACACGTAGTTATTATTATCCTTAGTCCTCTGGCACTTTCCATGATAATTGTTTGCCGCGGTCATACAAATTCTTCAGGGCTGTTGTGAATTTCTTCTCCGCTTGCAGCTTCAGATAGTGTTTGTACAGTTGTAACGTTGTGCGGGCATCTTCAACAGAGTCGTGCGTTTCTGATTGGATTTTTGTGCCTAAAAAGAGAAGTGAAATAAATACTTTAAGAATAACTTCAGTAAGCAGACCTAAAAAGTGCCAGGCTAAGAAGCGCAACGAAACCATTCGATGATGTGGCAAATGGAATAAGTGTACAGTGTCGATTATTTGTTCAGACGGCACTATCATATTGATAACTCTGAAATGATAAGGACGATGTTATTGTCTATTGCTCCTATGAATAGCACTCCTACCTAAAGTCATTCTTAAGGCCGTGACCAACAAATATCACTCCAACGTCAACCAAATACTTAAGTTTTTGATATGAATTCTTCAATGCGGTTAGACGTTTGTTGCTGAAGTTTGCATCTAGATCGCCTGGTTTTATACCGGAAAATTGTGTCAAATAATCGACAACTTTTTCTTGCGTTGATATATAATCATCCATGAACGGGACACCTTCATCTGGTCCTTGACTAAAATGGAAATACATTTTTTTTAAGCACACTTTTCTCTAACGAAATAGGAGTTCCTTTCGTTTACCCTCGAATGCATGAAATCCTTGCGACACTCATGTGACACGGCTTAATGGTTGCTGTCTTACCATCGGGACGAATTTCATTCTCTTCTGGATTAAGAGTGACAAATTCAGCATCCATTGCAACTAAATCTCCGGCTCTTGGCATTTCACTCGGTTGCATTGGCTTGAATAGTGTTTCACTTTTAACCGATGGATGAATCGGGTTTAGAATGTCCTGTTCGAATGAAAATTATAAACGATCATCTTGTGATTTCAAAAGGAAAGGAATTTACCTGAATAAACGGATTAAAGAATGAAATTTCGGTTTCTGGTTCTTCAGCGGAATTTTCGAATTCATCATCGGGACTGATGCTACTATAGAAGAGGACACATGGCACTTTCCAATCCAAAGTAAACCAAACTGATTCTTGTGTCGAAACTGGTGAAATGCTGTAAATAAATAGAATTCACACTTTAAAAGGATCCGTACTGAATCTAGATCTAGGCTAAATGGCTAAATGGTCAATGGAGCTTTCTATTTACAAAAAGGCGCAGAATTCCACCAAAAAATTAAAGAAATACACCTTCGTTTCTCTGAACATGCCAAATACAAGGTGGCGCAAAATTAATCACCTATCGGAAGATTATAGTTTTTGCAAATGGCGTCGTACGTCAATCATATTTGACATTTGTGAACTAGACAGCTGCAGTATACAAACAGACAAGCAATGGAGGTTGTAAAGGTCCAAATAAAGATTTCCATCACTCAAAATCTTTATTTTTTTTATTTAGTAAAAAAGTAATTCAAAAACAAGATTGGATGATTAATTTTGTGCCACCTTGTACTTAGACCTTATACTGGACAGGAAACTAAGCCGGCAAATTAACGTTTATGAACCTTTTAAGAATGCCGCTATGGCACTATACGCCTGTAAGAGCCTTGGGCTATAAGTGGGGTGTCTGTCCGCAAATAATGCACTGGCTGTATACAGCGGGAGTAAGACCAATTCTTCTTCTTTTACCTTTTTCAGCGAGGTTATGATCCGAAAACAAGGAATTCTAACTCTCCCACTTCAACGCATTTCTACTGATCCGCCTGTGGGGTTTGCCTATTTGGCTTCAGAAAATATCGGCAGGCCTGCCGATTTTGGATCACTCGGTTACTAAGGCCAATGAAATGCCGATATCGACGCATTTGTGTGATCCAAGCGTTTATAGGCTTTCCTCTGCTGCCTCGGAATGTCTTTGGAATAGTCATTGATACTGCCTTTTTAACAGGATTCAAATGATCACTTCTTTGAACGTGGCAATACCAGCTGAGCCGGTCGCGCTCTATCTTTTGTTCGAAGGTTTCTTTGACGTAAAGGCTTCCACGGATCTTCGAACTTCTTATTCCATCAAGCTTTGCCAATACTCATGTATTGAATCTTAGTCTGGTGGACTGCACTGGAAAAGGCCAGCTACCTTACTGCAATAAGTACAATTTAGAGGTCAGCATGTATCTGCGTTACGGACGCTCTCCGCATGACTCCAATAAAATCGGCTTTACGACTGAAACAATCATCACAGTGGATCAGTAATGATACAGGGCAGGCTAAAATCCCAAGCTTATGCAGCAACGTGGTAGAAGTCAGACTACTTAACACCGTTCCTAGACTTAAATGAATAAATTCAATACAACACACACATCCCCAGTCGACAGAATTGGGCGGAGAATGTTATCCTAAAAGATTCCACGTTGAAAATACATACCGATGGGTCTAAGACAGATGATAGCGTAGGGGCGGGCATGTTCTCGGCAACCCTGGATATGCAAAAGTATTTTCGACTACCAGATTATTGCAGCGTATTCCAAGCGGAGTTTAAGGCTATTCGTGAAGCGGTTTAATGGCTGTCGATGAGATCGGTATCGAACACGGACATCGTAATTTACACCGACAGCCTGCCAGCTTTAAAGGCACTCGAACCACCAATAATAAGATCTAAATTGGCAAAGCAATGTCGCGCATCCCCAAATAGGATATCGAATTAATGCAATCTCACTCTGTGCTGGGTTCCTGGTCATTCGGACATTTCAGGTTACTGCAGAGCAGACGAATTAGCTAAAAATGATACGAAACAGGAGTTTTCTACTGCGGAAGGGGGGCCTGCTGCATCTACCTACAGAAACGGCAAGATACAAAATCTCTATAGCGGCACTGAATCAAACCAATGAGAGATGGCGCAATCTTGACACATGTTACCATGTGAGACAAACATGGCCACAATTAAATAAAAGAAAAACAAAACGCCTGCTACTGATCAGCAGACTGCGCATAGGCATCCTAGTTGGACTGTTTACTGACCATTGCGTGCTAGGCAGGCACGCCGCGAGACTTGGGATTCCGGCCAATGACTTTTGTCGCAGCTGTATGGACGAACAGGAAGGAACCCCCTTTCACTTGCTCTGCGACTGCCTAGCACTATCCTGAGCTAGAAAACAAACTCTTGGGGAATTCTTTGAGGAACTCACAGATATTGCCGTTCGGATATCAACAGCATTTGGAAATTGGTCCAAAAATCAAAATGCTTCCAAGAGTAGAGGAAATAACCGGCTCACGTAACACAATGGGCCTCTTCTTCTTCCTTTTATCAGCGAGGTTATGATCCGAAAACAAGGAATCATAACCCTCCCACTTCACCGCATTTCTACTGATCCGCCTGTGGGGTTCGCCACACACAATGCACCTCATTTGGTCTAAGTGAATCCTAACGATTACGAGCGATAGCCGCCTAACATAACTTAAGGGTCCGCGTTGGGCACAGTTATTAAAAGCTGGAACAGAGCCCAATACCTCGCCAAATCGTGTCACATTAAAAAGTAAAAATTCAACGAACTGCAACGGCCAAAAACAGTCCCATTCTTATACAAAACGAAAGAAAAAGTGTGTATTCCTTCAGAAAGAGATGCCAAAGTATTTATGTCAAGGCCAGGCGGAAACTGTAATACAAAAGCTGAGGAATGAGCCTAATTGCGATTTTTTATAGATACTGCGAGCCTGTACATACGTAGCACAGCATTCCATTCGCCGCACTGTCCATAGACCCTCGCGTAATGATTGCAATAATCGGTGCCGCTTCTGGACTGGCCCAGAGATGATATGGTAATATACTGCTTTGAAAGGAAATTTGACTCAAAGCTGAGCAACAAAAGAGATTGGAGCAGCGAATCCGATAAATACCAACTCAAACAACACAGAATTAAATGGTTCACAGATGGATCGAAAACATCTACTGGCACTGGGACAGGAGTGTACGGGCCCAGAACTAGATACTCAGAATCACTAGGAATATTCCCCAGTATATTTCAAGCAGAAGTTCACGTGATCGAAAGATGTGCGCAATTCAACTTAGACAGGAAATATCGCGGGCAGGACATCGCGATACTATCAGACAGCCAAGCCGCTATTAAAGCACTGACCTCGCATGAGATCAGATCCAAACTGGGAGAAACAAACAAAGTAACTCTCTACTGGGTACCAGGACATGTAGGAGTAGAGGGGAATGAAGCAGTTGATGAACTAGCTAGAAACAGATCAGACACGCCGTTCCTTGGACCAGAACCCTTCTGTGGGATAGGACCCCACAAAATAAGACTTAAGGAGCACTTTAGGAAACTGGGAATAGAGGAAGACGGACAATGCAGATTCTGCAGGGACTTCGCAGAAACACCAGCGCACCTTCTTATGGAATGCGAAGCACTGATCCACAAAAAAAGGAATCACCTTGGTGCCTACCCCCTATCAGAAACGGATTTACTTTCGCTGGATCCACTGAAGATACTCCAGTTTGCTGTAGCAGCTGGGCTGAAGGAAGTGCTCTAGACCGAGTATATCATCGGCTAGAGTCTTAGTAAGGGGGGGCACAATAGATCTTTTATAGGTCGCAGTGCACTTGCACCTCTCAATAATATACATCTATCTATCTAATGATTGCAGTCCACATTTCAT
The DNA here is from genome assembly GCA_945910035.1 of Brachypalpus laphriformis. Lineage (NCBI taxonomy): Eukaryota > Metazoa > Arthropoda > Insecta > Diptera > Syrphidae > Brachypalpus > Brachypalpus laphriformis. Next base: position 13,773,282 of record OX246755.1, read on the forward strand.
TGAACACTGGAGATAGCTGGCTAGATATGGTGGTGCTGGATATGATCGACGTTCTGCAAAGCTGTAAGTTCAGTTGGGCCAAACAAAAGTATATTGACCAGAGACGAATAATGATAATAGTTTTGCTTCCTACTAACATTACTACTCGTCGACAGCAAAGTGGGCTACACGTTTGTTTTGAATAAATTAGTAAAACATAATTATGTGCATGATCTTCCGTAAAAAGAAAAGTCGTAGCATTCACCCAAATTCTTCTTCTGCGAACCCCACAGGCAGATCAGTAGAAATGCGGTGAAGTGGGAGGGTTGTGATCCCTTGTTTTCGGATCATAACCTCGCTGATAAAAGGAAGAAGAAGAAGAAGTCACCCAAATTCTTCAACTCGTATTTTGTGTTCGTAAAATACGACTTAGTAATAACTAAATGCGACTATGGTCGAATACGACTGTCATATACGAGTTGAAGAATTGGGCTCAGTGACTCCACGTCTATTCCTATTCATATGGTACAGAAGCGAAATAATTAAGAAATAACCTCATAAAATAGTGAGATAATCCAAGCCCTGTAAGGTCTGTAACATGTGGGTCCAGATAGCATAGTTGAAAGCAATCGTATATCCAAAGTAAACGCTGCAAGAGGACAACCACATCACCCATTCACCAAGCATTTGTCTTAATAAACTGTCAGGCCGATGTGACTCAACTGTTAGAGACTCTTAAGCTTGGGGATTCGCCCTTGTAGGGTCTGTCGCATGTGGGTCCAGATAGCAGAGTTGAAAGCAATCGTATATCCAAAATAAACTGTCATATATGAGTTGAAGAATTGGGCTGTGACTCCACTTCTATTCCTATTCATATGGTAGAGAAGCGAAATAATTAACAAATAACCTCATAAAATAGTGAGATAATCCTGTAAGGTCTGTAGCATGTGGGTCCAGATAGCATAGTTCAAAGCAATCGTATATCCAAAGTAAACACTGTAAGAGGACAACCACATCACCCATCCACCAAGGATTTGGCTTGATAAACTGTCAGGCCCAAGTGACTCAACTGATAGAGACTCTTAAGCCCGGGGCGTCGCCCTTAAATTGAGCGCAATTGTTATGGGTTAGAATGTGACAACAGGCTAGATTTTGAAGCAGGTGATGACGAAGTAGTTACACATTCGTTTGCTTAGTTTTATGTGCCGTCATTCAATGTCGAAGATCTTTCGATTGTTTGAATAGATAATTCATAAGGTACTTGGTGCGGGTGTGGTAGTTGGATTTGGCTAACTTACACAAAAATACATATTTGGCACAAACAGGCCAAGAAGGGAATACGCCAAGCTTCTCGCAACCACTCGTGTTGTGTGCTTTCTATGCTTCGCATGAATGGAAGGGACCTACAGTTTTGTGCCGCATCCGAATTTAGGAACTACTCTTGAACTATCCGAATTACTTACCTAAAATCATTGAAGATGTACCATTGGTTTTGATCTTCCGTTGCGGTTGTCATTTTGAAATCATGATAACGTTTACCCACATTAATCAAAGAAACTAGATTCTTTTGTGTTCCATCGTCGACCTGACAAACTACAGCTTTCAGCGAATATTCCTTATAAGTGTCGTTCACTGGAAAAGATATAAAATCGTCTCATCATTGGACAAGAAGTTGCTAGTAAATCTTACTGCTTTTGGATAGGTTTTCTATTGGGGTAGATGTACGCTTTATTGGTGATTGTTTCAATTCGATGCTTATCTGAAACAATATTTAATTAATTATTTTTTATTCTGTAACAATATTCGTATTCTACGAACATCTTCGGATTTTGTATTGCTGTGCTCCGTTTGTACACTTAGTTCACCGTTGGCATCGACCGCCATAGAAAAGTTCAGCGGAAACCATGAATTTTGTCTCGCATTGGGCGAGTTATTGGTTGGCGCGGTCGATGGCGATTTTCTGAGGAAGTTAAGAAATAGTTAAACATGATATCTTCATTTCTAAATACGTCAGCTACTCGAGTCGAAAGACAAGATTTATAGAAGTTTCTGCCAAATGCGTCGACATTGGGTGTATCAACTTCGACTAATTGCTTCCCTCTTTTCATTAGAATTAACTCTGTATTGCGGGTGGAGACGCTTGATGCTTAGTTACTTGCTAAGTTCGTGTACGAATTATCACTTTCTGATAAAATGTTTCCCTAATCATTTTTACTCAACGATTGGATTGGCGAAGTGGGAGGGTTATGATCCCTTATTTTCGGATCATAACCTCGCTGATAAAAGGAAGAAGAAGATTGGTTGGAAGTTGATACACCCATTTCCGCGATTCAACTGAAAGTACCTTCAAATAGAAATCATACCTGTCGGGGTGTACAAAATGGCAATCACTGCGTGAACAGTTCATTCCATAACGACATGGTTTGGTTGTATTTAAAATCACCGGACTCTCCGATGGTGTACTGACGAAATTGCGATTTAGTTGTCGTTTAAGAAATGACAAATCCTTTTCATTGCTAAGGCCACAATTTATGGAGAGAATTTGTGGAAGACCAGTTACCTGAAATAATTCAAATAATAAATAAGTTCTACGATAAATATTCTATATTACCTTACCTTAACCGATTGAAATGTTGGTGAAAACTTTTTACAATTCTCACAGAATGCATGGATATTCTTTTCTGTTCCAAGTGACCCTTTCAGAATTGTACCAAAATTAAAGTGTTCCATGTCTTTATTGTTAATCGGGTATGATAGATTGCATGCCAAGAGAATGTTGGCTTTATATTTCTTAAGTTGGAGAGTGAATGCAAAATTAAACATTAACATGAGACAAGTATAGATATAGAATGTATTTGTAGAACTATTTACCTCTTCATTGCACTTAAGACAGCGATTTGTGCATATCTGACGAGTTCCAAATAATTTACTTATATCTGTGTCTTCGTTAATTTTACTGCGCTCACGCTCATCTTCCTTCGATGTGAACTCGTCTGAGGGGGAAATTATTTATTAAAAACTTTAAAATTGCAGAACACAGATAGACAAAATAATAAGTTTTTCTATTAGATAGAGAGAAACAAACAAATTGCTTCTAAAGTAAACGTCCATGTTGGTGGTCCCATACGTAAAATAAATAAATAAAAATAAATATTTGGCGCAACAGCTCTTTTAGTGCCAGGGCCAAGCTTCTCGCAACCACTTATGTTGTGTGCGTTATATTTTTCACACGAATGGAAGTAACCTACAGTTTAGTGCCGTATCCGAACGGCGATTTGAGAACTTTTTCGTAGCCCATACGTAGCCTTGCCATATACATACATACATATGGGTACTAGAGGGAAGAGGATCAGCAGGAGTTCAAAGAATAGCGTGAATAGCTTAACCGCTCCCTACCAGATATACTAAGAGACGTGAAAGATAAACAGAAGATTAAAACGCTGATTTTTAATCTCCGAAGCGGAGAGGAACCTTAAAAAGAAGAAGAATGGCCTTATATATAGCCTTTATATAAACTCATAAACGACATAGTTTGGCATGCATAGTTTCTGGAGAAAAAGTTGTAACAGCATGTTCAAGTGACTTCTTAAAGGACTCCAGAATTTGTTGTGCCTTCTTGTCAGCATTCTTCTTCAAAACAGCTCATACATAGTTTTTAGTCCAGAGGGTTTGATCCAAGGTTCTTAGAGAGGCAATCAGATTCATTAAAACTAAAACTCCGGAACGCTTTAGCTTTTTCATACAGTAATGAATCTTTCTGGAAAATACAGAAGCCATACAGATATGGCATTAGTCAAAGCCTTGGGGTTTGGTTCTATGACGATCTCCTGATACACTTCTGCACCTATAGGTTAGGTTAGGTAGATGGGTGCCTTGTGACAAAGAGTCACTGCTTAATCATACCAACAGTACGGGTCCATTGTGCCCAATCATTTAACCCCGGAAACGCTGTAAAGAGAGTCCGCTGTCGGAACAACCCAGAAAGTGATATGAATCTCAGGAGGTCCATCAGCTCAACTTTACTTAAGTCCTCCAGCTCCGAGAAGAAGAGTCCTCATTTTTCTGGCGGATAGGGTAGGACAATCGTGACGAACAGATTCAATTTCTTCTTCGTCCCTGCAGCTTCTGCAATAGTCGTTATGCAGCACACAAAGTCATTCCGCGTGAACGCCAATGGCACAATGTCGAGTAATTATACCAGAAATGACCCGTGCGTTGCAACGACTAAGTTTTACCAGAGAGGTTGTTCTCTTCTTGCTGTAGGCCGGCCATAGCGCCCTGGCCATTGCACATGTTTCCAGATGAACACAGCGTCTGTTTGCTCGACCGGTGGCTTCATCCTCTATTTTCTTCCGTAAGGAACTGATTGGGATTGCTACAGAGGGGAGGGCCCGCGATAAGTGCAGCGCCGACCCTTTCCTAGCAAGCTCGTCAGCCCTTTTGTTACCTTTGATATCCATATGCCCTGGTACTCAGCAGAGGGTCACCGCATTGGCTCTAAATATCTCGTTTAAGAGTGATTTGCAGCTTCTCACAAGCCTCGACCTAATTACAGCAGAGTCGAAAGCCTTAACGATTGCCTAGCTGTCTATATAGACAGTGATCGTTTTACCAACGATGTTACTCTCACGTTTAATTACAGCAGCCTGTATTACACGGTGTCTCCACGAGCCACGAGTCATGCTTGGGCATTTGTCAGACGATGCTCAGACAGCTGCCACATTTTAACGTGTGGGCAATTCATGTCTGAACATTTCACTGAAGCTGGAGCTCATTTTTGCACTCAAAGCTTTAGAGCAACTGCAAAATAAAGAAGAAAAAGAGCAAAAACAAAGAAAACGTCGATTCTGGGCAAATCCTTACGTTTTCCACTCGGTTGTGACTGAATTTTGTTCCAAGTGACTGCTCATGCCCAACTCCATGGCAGGCATGGATGGCAAGCGATAAATCTAAACGTACATACATGTCAGGGCATGCAAACATGAAGACATAATGCGGTCTGAGACATTTTAAAGACAAGACATATGCCCAAGCATGACTCAAGGCTCGTGGAGACACCATGTAATGGCCATAGCTTCGGTCTGAAAGACGCTGCAGTCGTCGTTTATTCTAAAGGAGTGGTTTATTCCTAAGGCTTCACAATAAACTCCGGCTCCCGTGCCAACGTCCATCTTAGAACCGTCGGTATAGAAAGCCAACCCTTTTAATTCATTCAGTGCTTCGGTTCTTCCAGTAAATTCGGCCAGGAATTCTTGTAGTAAATCTCCTTTCAAATGCTAGCATCGGGATCATGTGATCAGTTTCCGTCAACCCACTTCTGCACCTATGCTCTGGTCATACCTTCGTGGGTCACAACCTATGAACCATTAAGGACGCTAAATCATGGTCCGTTGTACCTTTTTAATGGAACTATGAACTTCTCCAGAACACAGAGTATGAATTTTGCCACTTTGTTCGTTCAATAACTTTCCAGTTGTGGACATTTACACATTAAAAAAAATCTGCAAGCTCCAACTTCCATCTTCTTTTTTCTTAATGAGCTCCCGACCTAAATAAAGTCTCTGCCTGAGACACAGCATCCTTCCATCCTCGCTGATCCCAAGCAAGCTGCTTCCAGTTACACAAACCAAGTTATTTGTTGTTTTGTTTGTAGTTTTCGTCGTTTCAAACTTGGGGGCTGTGATTCGAGGAATATTGTTATACTCTCGGTCGATGTGACCGAGCCAATGTAGTTAACGTCTCTCGGCTTTTTGGACTACATCCACATCTTGTTGGAGCTGGAGTTCTCGGCTCCATTCGTTCTCCTCGCACACGGGATCTAAAATCCGACGAAGTATTTTTCTTTCGAAAGAGTTCAATATTAGGTCCGCTTTCTTACTTATCGTCCAGCACATGGCGGTATATAGCAGAACTGGAAGGATTGGCGTTCTGTAGAGAATCAATTTAGCCCGTCGAGTTAGGAGTTTTGAGCCCACTGGTTTCGCCAAACCGAAGAAGCAATGTTTTCCTAGGGATATTCTTCTTCAAAACTCCACGCATGCGATATTTACTCCAAAGTACATGGGTGAACTCCTTAACTAACTCGGAAGTTGAATTCATCAATAGTGACATTCTTTCCTACGTTTCGGACAGACAGATTTTTGTTTGTTGTAGAGAAAATTTGAATGCGATATCTAAACGAGATATCAGCAACCAAGAAGGTGACATTTTATGCTAGATATCTTAGAAAGATGAAGAACTTGAGAGGAAAGGGTCGGAACTGGATCATTCACATGCTATCCCCACACGGGATTTTTTTTTATTGACGAGTAAACGCAATTAATAAGCATGATGCATTCAACTAATGGCCTAGGCGAGCAGTGATTCCAGTCATAGGACATTCATCTACATACATAATCTGACCTAACGCCCTTACGCATCCGTCTACCAGTACCAGAACGCAACATCCCCCAGCAAAAACTCTACATATATGCATTTGTAAAATCTATAGACTAAAACCATCGCTCTACCATACTACCAACTAATGACTCACCTGTTTTGATGTCAATCGATGGGAATATTTCATCAGATTGATGTTCCATACTTGATTCTTGCATCGCTTGAGGTTTGGTTGCCCTGAATCCACTATCATTCAAGGCAATATAATCATCTGTAATGAAGCAAACATCCAATCAGTATAGTACAGAAAAACAAAAACTAATACCACTGGACAAACCATATGTGGCTGGATACAGCAAACTGTTCAAATGACTGTTTTTATGCGAGTCAAGAATTTCAGAATGCATCTGATGCAATATAAAGCGATTCCAATTCTATTTTATAAACAAAATGCAATTTTTTTGTTTCGTGAAAAAAGAATCTGTTTGAAAAGGCAACAAATACCCACTTGAATCAGACTGATGAGATTGACATTCGATGACCTGTCGGACAAAATCAAACCAAGAGCAGATGCCTCGGGAACAGTACGAAACGAACGAAGGAAATTGCTGGCCTGACATGGTGATGCAGCTAAAAATAAAGCACGGGTTAATGAAGGTTCTATAGATTAGCAACCGTATTCTCTAAGTCGTGTCACCCAGGTCGAGGAGATGCATTCGATTTGAGTTGTGTCATTATCATCTGTCATAGGTCCACTGAAACAGCTCAATCTGCATGACCCGACTCAGAGAATACTCCTTCTAAATGCTGCATACTCACCCGTTGATTTGTCAAGCATGTGAAAGAGAAAACCCAGCTCACAGGACAAACAGAACTCCTTGGTGCACGAATGTTGTAGCAAACGCTTTCGTAGAGGTTGAATGAAATATAGAATCTGCAACATGGAATTGCAATACGAATTGGGCAGGGTTGCTTCCAGTCCAGCAAAACACGTCTGATTGTACTGTTCAAACTCGAAATCTTGTGTTCCCAACTTAGAGTACTTCATCTCGACTTTACGATATCGCCGCGGTATGATTTTCACTCCACTTTCTGCCGTTTTATTGGAATTTTGCAGACCATTGCCATTTGTTGAGGTTCCACCATTGGTGTCCATCACATATGGTATTTGATTCCGCCTAACCAAACGGGGATTTGGTGAATAGCCAATTGGTCCTTGCATCTTCATCGCGGCCAGTATATCTTGATCGATTGGCTTCGGCCGTCTATACTGATAACGCAGAAGTTCTTCAGGCCAATCGCTGAACCACCTGGTGCCAGTGACCAAATGCGGCAAAACAATCGACGATAAAGGGAAGGTGGTATCCGTTATGGGCACGATGGGCAATTGCGGAACTGGATCAGCGAATTCAGTATCTCTGGAGAACGTATTAAACTGTGGTTGTGGACTGTTGACCGATGCAATGATACTGATATGTCCAGACTGATCTCCAAATGCCATTGCTTGCGACGATGACGATATATCGAACGATAGACACTGACTGCCCGATGTATTTACTTGATACATACACACCCGAGGCTCGCTCAATTCTACAGTGTCGACCAATTGAACTTGCCCATAGGACGACACAACTGCAAGGCGGGAACTCTGTGATGGTAGGAATTTCAACAGCTGTGGATCGATGAGTACTTGAATTGGTGATACCAAACGCAACATTCTCAAATCAAACACCATAAGGAAACGATCAACAGCGAGAGTTCCTTGTCGACCGCTAAAGCCACAGGAAATTAGATAATTTCCCTGTACATCGAAATCGGACAGGCTTCCCGTGTGTGTTTTAATTGTGTGCTCTACGTTAAGGGAGTTCATATCGCGCAAAGTAACAGTACCAAATGGATCACCAGCGAAGAGATAGCGTGAGTTTTTCCGGAGAACTGTGCAGCCAGCGGTTCCAACGTGTTGCTAGAAAGACAATTGACATTTGAAACCTCGTTTTACAAAAAATAATAATATCATCGAATTCCAATGAATTAAGCGGACATATTTGCTTAATAACAGTTACATGTGTACGAGTATATCCAATGGAATATTATAACAACTTGCAACACTACGTACATATTTATGAAGCTTATTGGAAAATTGCATATCAGAAACACGAGAGGCACAATTTCGAACGTATTAAATCTGTAACGTAGCATGCAAAACGACTTACGTATTGTTAAACTTCATTTTATGATTCACAAGGAGTGCAACAACAATTCACACAAGTAATTCTCTACCGTCATCGGCAAAATGGAACACGACAGTGCGCTGTAGTACCTCAGTCTATAGAATTAATATAATTTTAAACTCCTCTCCAGAAGCGACACTAGAAATGTTATCATAAGGCGAATACATACAAGCATACATACGTATTTGGCACAAACAGCCCATGAAGGGCATTCGATAATACTCTACGGGTCCCAAATATGGGCTTGTGCCATGAAGACGAAGTCATACAGAAGGAAGACGGAGACAGCTTACAGAATCAATGCGTTGAGAGTACGTAGCGCCTTCAGAACAACCAACGCGGCATGTGTAGTGGCTGGCATGGTACCAATAGACCTTCTTGCTAAAGAAGCCCAATTGAAATATATTGCCAGCCGGACAGCGAACGAGTGGCAACTGCTACGAGTGGAAGTGTCACTGAAGCCTCACGAAGGATAAGTCTGGATGAATGGCAGGAGAGATGGGATCACTCTGATAAAGGCAGGTGGACGCAGAGATTGATCTCCAATATAAACGCTTGGATCAATAGGAAGCATGGAAAGTTGAATTTCTACCTGACCCTGATACGTACTGGCCATGGTTGCTTCAGAGCCTACCTCCACAGGATTGAACTACACAATAACCGCTATTGCTCAACGTGCACGGAAGCAGCCGAGGATGCGGAAAACATCTTGTTCCATTGTCCACGATACCATGAAGAACGACACCTGCTGCTGGATGATGCTGGAGATCAAATGCAATGGGACATACTACGATCCTACAGAGATATCTAGGCAATGTATCTAGTACAGACTACACAACGCCATACCTAGACTTCACGAGACCATTTCTAAGCACCTAGCCGAGCAGAAAAGAATGGAAAAACGACAGAACGCCTAATAAGCGATCCATGGCTGTGTACATCGATGGATCCAAAATGGAAATAGGTGTAGACATAGGCATCTTCTCTGAACCGCTTGGTATCTCCTTGTCAGATCGGCTTCCGAACTATAGCAACTTTTTCCAGGCAGAGGTCCTAGCAGTGACAATAGCACCCCGTGAGACTGTGAGGAAGGCAATACCACAGGAAGATATCACCTTTTTCATCGACAGCCAGGCAGCGATAAAAGCAATATCTGCTACAGAAATAAAGTCGAAGCTTGTAAAGTGCTGTAGAGAAGATCTCATGGTTCTTGAAACACACCACAAGAAAGCCGACGAACTGGCTAGAGGAGGCTCAGCACTAAACTCAGACCAATACGACCCCTCACTGTACATCCCGCCTTGCACACTCAAACTCGAAGCTCGAAAGGAGGCAAACAGGTGAACCTCTCTAGATACTTGTATCACCACAAGGAAGCTATGGCCTACATTCGACAGAGCAAAAACCAATAGACTTATGCAGAGGGATAGAAAATCCCTCTCTACTCTCAAAGGAGTCATTAAGGGGTATAACACTATGCGATACCACATGCCACTGCCCAGACCTCTACCGTCTAAGAAATAAATTCCTTGGACAATACTTCTTTAAGTATTTAGAAAAATTGTCCAACAGACCGATTAACGACATTGCTAACTTCATTGAATCCTCTGGATGGTTTGTATCTCGGGCACAGTAAGTACTAACTACTTTCTACTAGACTATGCACAAAAGACGTTTGTTTTCTTTTTTCATGAGGAGGCGATTCATTCTTCTCTATCTTCTTTACCCCCATGGGTATCACAATGGGCCTATATTCACCTGAGTGTGGTGTAGCGGATTTCTATCCCCTACACCAGCACACTAACCTAACCTAACCTAACCTGATACTCCATATATTTTTAGATCTAGCGCTTTCGAAGATAGATAGGACGGGACACTAATTTAAAAATTGCTGTACTGTGAGCACAATGCATAAATTTAAAAAAATAGCAAACGAAGCTCTTGCGCATCGCTGTTTTTTATGGGCTAAGAAAGCAATTGAGTAACAAAGCCTTATCTCGAGCTACTAAGGTAATTCTGTAGAGGCAAGTGGAGAAGAAAGTGCAATGCCGAACTATACGGTGTATATAATGACATCAACGACAGAAGAACTCACATACAGCGACTAAAAGGGCTGGGTTATGTAGAGCGGATGGAGCCCAACTTTCCAGAAATCTACCATGGATGTACGGTGCAGTAGAGGACGGTCTCGTGGCAGGTGGCACTAATAAGTGAAGGTGGACCTCAACTCACTTGGCGTGGGCGACTAGAGATAGCTGGCTTGTAATCGTGTTGGTTCGAGAGGTTTGTTGGTTGAGGCCTAGGTCCACCCCGGACTGTAGCCCCACCTAGGCTACTCCTAGACTAACTTAAGCCGACCTTACTGACTACATAACGCAACTTCATTTTCCAGCATCTCTTTGAAATAAAATTTCACCAAGAGCCCGCGGTATGCTCGAATTGATGGTATATGAAGAACTAGGACACAATGGAAGCAATTGAGTAGAACAAGGACTTGATCTAAACCAGTACCACCTTGGGACACCTTCGGGATTTTGTGTTCATTACGTCAGACATACCAACTTAGTTTCCTTGAGTGTTGTTAGGTCGAAATCAATCAGCTCGTCTTGAAGTCCAGCCATGGCCAGTCGATGCGGGGACATCTGTTGCATACACACCATCTCAGTCATATGTTTCGACCTACATGCGACATGGAAGACACTCATAAGGCCTCTAACTCAGTCATCACCAACTGGACTTACCTATGTGTAAACTTTGGAATACCTCTCCGGATCTGATGACGCAGCGATGTTTGAGTTAACGCCAAGATACCCGTGTCATTCGTCGTTATTTGCCGGACAATATCGCTGGCATGCACTTGAAACGAAGTATACTTCTGCAAGCTGCTGCTGTAGTAAGATGTTACGTGTCCCTATAGTGTGTGCGTTCGCGTATGTGCAAGTGTGTGTGTATGTGGAAAGAAGAAAACAGAAAGTTTTTCCGTTAAAACAACCAAAACATTGCTTGACCTACTTAGGGTCTGGCATATGTATGTATGTACCCCTTGGTTGCCCATCCAAACTAACTCCTCATAGTCATCGAACGCTATCGCCGATACTCCATAGTTCTCCCCGCCATCGGCCAATATCGGCACCAGCTCCATGTAGTCAGCGTCCGAGGATCCGACGTTGAAGCCACCGAAGCCCCCGCTCGGCGAATAGTGTCCCGATCGATTTGGGTCATCGTAAACATCTAGAATAGGGTCATGCACGTACATATAGACAGAGTATGAGTTCTTGTTCTTTGTTTGCGAGACCAGAGGACCAGGTACTACTCACTTGATATGGAAAGGATGTCGTCTGGCTGGACTATCGTTGGATCCCCACCAACGTATACAAAGTCCATTGCTGCGGCTGCTTATGGGATTTCAGGCAGAAAATATCGAAAATCCGAAACAAATTGTAAAATCTTTTGTTGCATTCGAGCCAACTTTCCACTTTTTCGCGAGACGTCAAAACAAAAACAACTCGTCTGTTTCCTACACTTCTTCGCTTCTTGTACGTCTGTCTAGCGAACAGCGAGCAGGGAGCAGCGACAGCGAGATCGCTAGTTATTCGTTTTTCGTTCTCGTTTTCTTCTATGCGCTGAGCTGACAAGACGAGAGAGGAAAATGGCCGTGCTGGTTGTCAAGTACGCGGAGGTATTGCCAGTAGGGAAATCTGCATTGTCACTCATTTCTATTGAGAGAGGCTCCATTTTCATTGGTTTCACTCAAGAATCTCCTACCTTTCTGGTTTCCGACGGAATGTTTAAATAATCTATTCTGGCATTGTGAAGGGTCAACAGAATATGTTCAGAGCATTATAACATTGCATAAAACAACTAAAACTATTCATTTTTAGTATTTCAGTGAAACACATATACAATAAATGTATGTCTGTTTGTCTGACCGTTTATCAGTCTGTTACTCTGCCATGTCCTCGTAACTTCTGAACCATTTCACCTAGAGAGCTGAAATTTTAGGTACGTCGTTTGTATCCACATACGACGGTGATAGAAAATAGCTTGCGTGGCGTTTTTCAGTACCTTGTTCGGGACATTTATTGACGACTAGCCGACTCGTGCTCGCCTTGCCGCGCTCGTATTTTAGATGACACTCATTCCTTTATAATAATTGTTAAAATACCTATAAATGCCAACTAAATACAATATTGGAAATGTGTAAACTCAATTATAACTTCCCCAGTGGGAATCTTAAAGAATAAGAAAACTCGAATAGTACCATCCCCATTCCGTCCGCCAATCAATTCTGCTCTTAAAAATTGCGAAAAAGAAAGTATGATCGCGTTAGAGTGCTTAGTTTACTTATACGCAGACTATTACAATGATGCTGCTGCATGACCGTTGGCAGTGGTCTCTACTGAAGGAAATTTGTGGGCGATGATTTGAACATTTTTTGAACATTGCTCAGCTTCATGACAACGCAGGAGTATGTTTTATATCTTAAATGAGTCATTAAATGAATTATTACTAAATTCACCTATTTTTTTGTTTTTCCATCCGATAAGCCATTATTGAGTTGGGGCTGAGTAAATATCTTTTAGTGACGTCCAATTCATCTCGTTTTCTATTTTTTCCGCATATCTCTTGAATGAGTAGGCCGATTGCAATGAAATAAAAACTAGCCCTTCTCCTTGTTAAGCCCGAGGTTTTTTTTTGGAAAATCCATACGGATGGGGTTAGTGGTTTTAACGTGATACGCGTTGAAAGAAACAGACAGTGTATATTATTATTATTATTTATTACCAGAATAATTACAATAATTACAATGCTAATATTAATTTAAAGAGCACAAGCTGCAGAGGCGAACGGCTCTAATGCTAGACAATGTATAATTTTATTTTATTAATAGAAGATATAGATGTATAGACTGAATCATTTCAATTTAATGAGAAAAGAAGTCCGTTTATACCATGAAGGGCATAATGGCGAATGTCACTCGTGAAAATACAGCAGAAGTAACCATTGACATCAAATTTGTTTGCTCTTGCTTCACTAATTCACTTGCAGGCGAATCGGAAATAATTATCATCACATTCGCCACTGGGGCCTTATTTTGTATTGCGTTTCTATAGCAAATGTATACAAACTCAATTTCCAAGTAATTTAAGTTTAATAGATGTTTTGACAATCTAACTGTCGGAAATGTTTGATTTTCAGTTGGAAGCACTTACACCCAATCCGAGAATCATACAAAATACCAATTCATTTTAGAATCGGATTACATTTCCGAATGGCAATCCGAATCCGAAAGCAGTACAAAATAAGGCCGCTGTTTTCCACCAATAAATTAAAAGGCTTTAAGTCAGACATCTCTACTATGTGTATATGAGAACTTTAAAATTTTATTAAGCAAATCTTTACAATGCGCAACAATTGTTCAACGAAATTTATAACTCTTTTCTTAATCATCAAATTCACTAGCCGTTTGCGAACTTTCGGTCGGATTATTGAATTTGCTCGCAACATCGCCAGTGTTCATTCGATTCAAAAACGACTTTAGCAAACGATTGTTGAGCACATCGGTTTGAGTGAGTTCTCGAGTTGGTTGAGTTTGTTCTTGTGGCGAGGGTGTAGGCTGTTGTTGGTGTTCGGAATCAGAAACGTGCACCACTTGCGTTGCCTTTGGATTCTCTTCCAAACCAGGCATTTTGGACGATCTGTTCAGTAGATTACGCAGTGAATTCAATAAACGCTTGCAATTATTGCTGAGAATCTTTACCTGCAATATTTAAAGAAGACGACAGCGAAGCTCAAGAACTAAAAACACTCAAAAATGACACATTAATCAGTTGGTGCTGTGACAGCTTAAAAAGGTGTATTCGGAAACCAATTGTTGATGGATGTGTTCAGCCTATCTATCATTTTCTTTAAGAGTTACATATGATTATACTACATTCCAACAGCGAAAATTTTAGCCTGTGGTTATATTTTATCAATGCCGCTGTTCGCATTACATTATTAAAATTTAATCACGAACTGCTCACCCAAAACATCGAAAGTAACGCGCTAAGTAATGACAAAACTTCAAAACTAACATCAGCCACACAAATGTCCTGTTTTTTTGAAACCTAGCCAGCCAGTCGTTCATTTAAACGATTTGCCAGCCAGCCAAAGCCAGCCGATTTTATACGAACGTTTCTCTAGAAACCAAGCAACCTCGCAGTGACAGCAACAACAAATAACCAAAAAACATTCGTTTTTGCGACGCCTGAAATTAGGCACCACGAAATTCCCAGCCAGTAACTTTTTGCTGGGGATAAAATCAAGACTAGTAGCCAGCCGGTTGTTGTATTGGTTTTGTGTAAAATTTTACTTTACTAGCAACTACTGGCTAGCTAGGTTTAAAAAAAACACGGCTAAAGTCGAACGTTTATATCAGCTTTGTGGTTGTCCTTATTCTATCAAATAACATGCGCATTTCAACGTTTTATTTCAGAGGCTGTGATCCATATTCTGCTAATTCTGTCAATCTCCGCTCACATTGACAAGCGAAAGTTCCGGCTCTGTTAATCGACTTAAACCGCATTCCAACTTACGTATGATGCATACTTGAAGCATGTCGAAAAAATCGACACGACTATCAGAATACAGCGCGCGTTAATAATAAAACAGATTGGACATCTCCGCTTATTACTTTATTACATAAAAATAACCTTGAGTTAAAAAAAAAAAAAAAAAACACAATCACACTCAATCTTAGCTTTCCATTTCTTCAACGGAATCTTCGTCTTCTTCCCATTCACCGTCAGATGTATTCTTCTGTACCATATCATCATCTACGTCAGAGTTTGAAGAATCTGCAATAAAGACGATAAGTTAGAGAAATATGTATAACAATGCTGTAGTAGATAATCGGTCTTCCTCCGCTTCGGAAGTTGGAAATCGTCGTCTTTAAGGTTTGTTTGTTAGGGGCACCTCTAAGAGTAACTCGGGTTTTGAAAGATCAAGCCATTCTCTTACGTTTGCCATTCATGTCAACCTTTGTCCCCCTGCTGTTCTCGTTTCTTCTATTCTCCCTTGCAATATTATTTGGATCAATTTATATTTGTGGTTTCTGAGTATACCACCTTTATCAAAAAATTCCCGGAATAAAAACCGTGTGGCGCTCCCATCGTTCCGATTTGAGTTCTGTTTCCTTTGTTAAGTTGGTACATCTGTTGTTGATATTCCCTCTAAATCTCAGCATCATAGCTTGACATTTGCAAAAGTTACGTAGCCAAGAGTACATCTATCTCTGTGTGTTGGCGATTTTTTACCAGACCAGAATTGTGGGCAGAAAACTCGTGGATTTCGCACCATGATAACGCACCGTCGCACAGTGCCATCATTATTCGTAATTTTTTGACGAGAAATGCAACAAATACCATCCAACAGCCACCGAATATTCACCTGATTTGGCTCCCTGTGACTTCTTTCTGTTCAATCGAGTTAAAAAACCATTACGGGGAACGCGTCTCAGCAGCCGAGAAGAAAATCGAATATAAAAAATGTTTCGAAGATTGGATCAAGCGCTGGCATAAGTGTGTTGCAGTCGATGGGGATTACTTTGAAGGGGACAATATAGATTTAGATGAATAAACTTGTATTTTTAATTTTCTGAATAAATTCCGGGAACTTTTTGATCAAGGTGGTATGTCGTAGGTTCGTCTCTTGATTCTTCTTCTTCCTTTTTATCAGCGAGGCTATGATCCGAAAACAAGGGATCACAGCCCTCCCACTTCACTGCATTTCTACTGATCCGCCTGTGGGGTTCGCCTATTTGACCTCAGAAAATATCGGTAGGCCTGCCGATTTTGGATCACTCGGTTACTGAGGCCAATGAAATGCCGATGTCGTCGCATTTGTCTGATCCAGGCGTTTATAGGCCTGCCTTTCCTACATCGCGATGTCTTTGGAACGTGCATAGATATTGCCTTTTTAACAGGGTTCAAATGATCTCTTCTTTGAACGTGGCAATACCAGGTTCGTCTCTTGATTCTTCTTCCTTTTTTCAGCTAGGTTCGTCTCTTGATTAAAAATATTATTTCCCTGGTTTTCTTTATTCGTCTTAGCACCTCAACATTTGATATCGGCGTATCTTAAATTATTTATTCTCACTCCATTGAATTTGATTCATTCCGCTGCAAGTGCCTGCTATGTTTTCTTTAAGGACTTCTTCAGAATGCATGTTAAAAATTAGAGGTGATAGAATACATCCAGAGTCTTCGAATCTAATCCCGAGGGACGACGCAGTAGAGGGAATCATCGCCGTAGGTGGCGCGCACACGTTCAAGGGGACCTCGACCAACTTGGAGTGCGCAACTGGAGGCAATTAGCTAAAAACCGAGCTAAATGGAGAGGCTTGTTGGTTGAGGCCCAGGTTCACCCCGAACTGTAGCGCCACCTAAGTAAGTAATAATACATCCTACTCTTCTTCTTCTTATGGTGTCTCTCCTCTTAGGAGGTTGTTTATCATCCTTATGATCTCTTCATCCTACTCTTACTCCTCTTCTAATATCTATCTCAGCTGATTCTACATTCGAAATGTTGTCGAGGATACGGTGAGAAAATACGATTAGTGTACACGTTACTGCTTCGTTCCAGCATCAGAAATGCACCGAAACACTATAGGGACAGGAAGATAGAGGAACCCTAAAGAGATTGAGGTAGGAGCATATGAACAACGTATCACACATTTGGCCGCAGACAAGGGTCCTCTAGAGTCTATCAAGCATAGATTCACGCAATCTTAATGCGCTTAATGTTTTTGAACTCGACATCTTGCCAAGGCAGAGTGCGGCTACACCTTGTCGCCAAGCGAAGGGAAAACTGAGACGAGGAGGCAAACAACCTCGTGACTTCAAATGCAGGTAATAAGTATTTTCTTAGGAAACATGGCGATACTCTTTCTCTATTCTCGTGACAACGTGACGTTGAATTCCCAACCCGTTATAACCATCGTAGCAGTGTAACCTTAAGCTTTTCATTAGAACTTACCATTGTCTTCATACAGTAGTACATTTTCATTGTTTAAAGTTTCTTCGTCTGTGTTGCGTTTAATTTGACTCACGAGCAGTTGCAATCGTCCGTTAAGCCTAAAAAATATGAAACCAAATGTTAGTTTAACGGGATAGAAGGATTACCCTCGAATCATACTTAGAAATATCCATAAGACAATTGGCCCTATGCTCAATTATTCCAATACACGGTCCAAATTTGTCCAGCAAATCGTCAGCGCCCAAAGCCATCAGTTGACTAGAATGTGTCTGTGCAAGAACTTTCAACCAATTCGCCGATATTTGAACACTGAAAGGGCGGAAGACCATCATTAATAACCAACCGATACACGTACTAACACCAATAATACATACTTGATCCGTTTTTTCTGCATTAAGAGCGTTAACTCGTTCACAAGACTGCCCACATATTGCACGGGTAACTTTTGCAATGTCATTTGAATCACTTTGGGGTCTTCTGTTGACAGGACCATCATCAGCATCCTGCATTGAGAGCGACAAGTTACCAACAAATGATCAAACAATAGAAAATAACGTAAGACCTACCCAGGATTTTTGCTATGCAAGGCTTGTATGAGCAGTTGTACTTTACTCTGTGGCTGCGGCTTCTCTCCAATATTTAGATTGAGATTTTGTAGCCTCGATTCAAAGGGCATTTCGGTAGCCTTGAGGCTTTTCCTTGTTACAGGAGCAATAGCTCCTGATTTGTAGTCCACGTCATTGTCATCAATCATCGGAGTTATGGTCTTTAGTGCCGATCCGGGCGATTTGTCCACTTTTGTTGCCTTTGCCATACGCTTCTTGGGGTCTGTTCGGACAATTACTTGCAACTTTTCAGTGAAGTTTGGTGCCTAAAAGTAGAATATACGATCAGAGCGGGAACTTATCAAGAAATATTAAACATTTCCTTACAATTTGCTCGAAAGTCATGAAACGCTTGTCACCATAACAGAAAAGAATGTCATTTTTCGCGGCATACTGTAGCGATGCAGCTACTGCCGGTATTGGTTCAATTATAGTCGCACTATCTGAGGCGATTTCAATGGTTACCGATGGCTTAATCGGCTTCTCTGCTTTAATGCTGAAAGTGGAAATAATCAAATCAAACTTATTTCAAATAGCTGTGCTGTGCAATTAAGGAGACTCCTAGAGACAGACAGTTTGGATACACTGAGGAATCCATGCAATGTAGGCGTGCTTTCAGATGACAAGTCACCGGTGATAGTTTCTGTTAGATTATTCAGAAGTGCATTAGAAGGGTGAGCTTTCTGTGACAGTAAGCGGAAACTTACTGCCTTGCCCTGGGCTGTCCTACTTTTGTTTTGTTAGGCTTGGAATGAGGAAGCTTCATTACACGATTCTTGAAGTAGTTTCTGCTGATCCTAGGGGTCAGCAAAGGTAGTCTTCGCTCAAATGAACTTCTTCCTATTTCGGCGAAGTTATGATTTGAAAACAAACGATCACAACCCTACCGCTTCACTGCATTTCTACTGATCCCCCTGTTAGGTTAGGTTAGGATCGGCCCTCGATGAGGATGTACTTAGACCAGAAAGTAGGTCCATTGTACTGCCGATGTGTAAGGCGGGTGGATCACCCCCTTACTCTTGGAACCATTTGCTTCGTTGAAAGAAGTCGAGAATTTTAGCCGCGCAGGCGTTGCCGAGATCATTAAGATCATTGTAGAAGTATGGTATTCACCCAGAGTGGCCTTCCTGAAGTTGGCGAGCGCAGGACAAGCGCACAGGAGATGACTGATGGTCTCCTCTTCCTCTTCATCTCTGCAGCTTCTGCAGAAGTCATTATGAGGGATACCTAATCTTTGGGCATGTCTTCCTATGACGCAGTGTCCAGTGAGGACATTTATTATTTTTGAGAGGGTTCCTCCTGTGGCTTTCGCTGAAACGAACATTGGTAGGAAGCCGAAGGTTTAACATATACATTCTTAGACTCAATCTGGGTTATAGAGAAGAACTTATGAGAACAAGAATGCCACGCAAGAAGTCATGAGCGCAACACTTGCCTCGGATATTAAAGGGGCCTCGAAATTGACAATTCGAGCGTGCATGGACTACAAGTTGAGTGTTAGGATTATACGCATGATTGTGAACACTAGCAATAGACGTAACAGATGGATAGGATCAGATGGGTGCGTGCAAAAGGTTTTTTTTTTGTCGGGATAGGAAACACTCGACTGGAGCACTCAGACACAACTGGTCCATTGTACTGCCAGAGAGAAAACCCTGATTTACCCATTTTATTAGAATTTCCTTGACTTTCGAAGAAAGCCAAGCAAGCACTTCAGTGATGAGGAGCTTACAGTACCAGCACTCACCACATCCGCACCGAAGATCTGCCACCTGATACGAGCAAAGACCTGACACTCACAGAGATAATGTTCCGCGGTGTCGTCGCTCTCTCCACAAGCGTCGCAGATTGTAGTGCCACTTAAGCCTAACACGTTAAGGTGCTTGGCAAAAGCGAAGTGGCCTGTCAAGACGCCAATAAGTTGTCTACAGTCTTTTCTGCTGAGACAGCAAGAATGCCGCTGATTTCTTACAGACGTCCGGGAGCATGCGTTTAGTTAACCTCCATCCTAGAGAGTCATGCCACACACAATTGTGCTCGTGAGAGACCCAATCGTCAATGGAAGCCCTAACCGAGGACGCTGAAAGACCCAACGCGGGTTCGGGACCTGAGAAAGCCTCCTCTGAGCCTTGTATAGGAATCTCATCAGAGATCTCGTTCCCCAAGATCACAGTGTGACCTGGGACCCAGATAAGAGACAGAGAATTCAGCCTTGCGACCGATTTCAAAGAGTTTTTGGTTTCACGAACTATTTTGGAAGTGGTTAAAGGGTTAAGCAAGGCCTTAAGCGCAGCCTGACTGTCACTACAGACACAAATGGTACGTCCCTTCCACCTGTACTTCACAACATTGTTCATGGCCATTAGGATTGCATAAGTTTCCGCTTGGAAAACAGACGCATATTTGCCTAACGAGAAGTGAAGTCTAATGTTATCGACTTCCACGAAGACCCCAGCGCCAGACCCTTGACTGGTTTTGGAACCATCCGTTAAAATACGACTACATTCCATTCCCGGCTCAGACTCTGACCGAAGCCAGTCCTGGACACAAGGAAAGTCGACTCTGAATTTGCGCATCAGCTGGAGTTCTGGTGTCATTGTATCAGACGGCATATCCATAAGACAGGAGTCGTAAGATAAGTGTCGCACAAGTTCACCAAAACTCCAGTGTGGAGTGAACCAAAAAACCGCCCCGCATAAGACGATTGATGGCTTTGATAGTGCAACCCATGATATAAGTATCGCGGGGAGGTAAGTTCAGCAAAGCATCTAGAGCAGAGCCAGGCGTACTCGAATATATCTAGTAAATGTCGCGTACAGGATCGTACACACACTTAGACGGGGTTCATTGTGATACCACAGCATCTACCACAAATCGAGGCTTTTCAAATAACTAACCAAGCCACCCGAAGCTTTTTGCAAAGGGAAGGATGCTTCTGAGATCAATGTTCACCAGGTCGCCGAAGTCATCGAAAAGAAGAGCTCTCAGCCGGACAGGGCCAGAGAAAATTATGAAAAGTTCCTTGGGAGTAAGTGTCAGCGAAGTCTTTGTACAGGACAATCGAAAGTAAACTCCTGGCTTTACCAGGAGAAGAGATCTAACGTGAAGTGGCTACTTCCATTTAGGAATTGATTAAAAAAAGAAGACTTACCCGTCCAATGGAATCAAATACACATGAATCACACCACTCCTAGTCACACTGGCCACTTTGAGATTGCCTTCTCCGTCCAGCTGGCACGTCAAACAGTGAGCAATGTCCTCCATGAGCAGGGTACACGTAGCAGACTTATTCCTACCCTTCCTACCAATCTTCCACAAGCAAATGATACGTTCCATCTTCGACGCTGTGACCGCATACTCCGTGTGGTCCACCTGAAACGTGTTCAATATTGTCACCTCCGAAGTGTGGCCTGTGAATGTCTGCACCAGTTCCTGCGTCTCCACAGAGTACACCTTGATCTGGCGCGCACCGACCACGACATTATTTGATGTCGCCAAGTAGGCGATGCTGTATGGCTTCTCGTTGCCAATCGACCACTCGCTTAGTTGCCTCTCGTGAGGCAGACTCCAAACAATTACTTGGCAGTCCTCGGCGCAGGTATACAGCTTCTCAGCGTTGTCGTAGAAGATTGATGTTACTCTTCCAGAGTGGCCGTCGCCCTTTAGTTGGCGTTCAACCTAAAATGAGTCTTCGTGTGGTATAAACAGGTAGACACCAAGACGCCGACTGACTTACCTTCCCTAGGGCATAGGAGTACAAGGAAACTCCTCCAGAGCTTGTGCCGAAAGCTATGTACAGTGACTCTCCAGAGCTGATGGATTTCCGCTTCTTCTTGGACTGTTGAACAAGAAATAGAATCAAAAGCTCACAACTGGCTTACGTTTGCTTACCTTTTCCTGTCCCGACACTGCAACCCATGTCAGGGCGCTGCACGGACCCGATAGATGCAAGTTGGGCGTGAATTCCTGCTTCAGTTCGTTGGTTTCTGTGTCCCAAATCTTGAGAATTCCTTGGTCATTTACCAAAGCGAAGAGTTTTCCATCCGGGGAAAATCCCGACACGTGCTGACCGCTAAGCGCCATAACTATTTTTGTGCATGTTTTTTCGGTGCCAAATGTCAAATTATTGCATTTCAAGATATGTACTAGATTTGGCAATAATTGCAAGCAACGTTCAGGGAACGAGGATACTTGGTAGGTATCGTGACTCATGGTTTTTATTGCAATAAAATATTCAATTACTGCCAAAAGATCATTTTAGTTTACTCCTTATGTACCTCTCAACATCGCAACTATTTAGAGGAGTGATGAACAAACAAACCCTAAAAACGATGATTTCCAACCTCCGGACCGGAGAGGAACCTTAAGAAGAAGAAGTATTCACCCCGATTACCATTGGCACTATAAGCTTTTCGGCGATTGTCGTTTTATTCCTCAGATGTACCATGAATCCGTTTTCAGTGTGAAAAAGTTGTAGTAGTATTCGACAGAACAGAAATATTGTTTAGTAACGTTTAAAGGTCACCAGGTCGTAAATATGAATAAAACGCCATTCGTCAAAAAGCGTAAAACGCCAACGGTAATCGGGATGATTATAAAATGTTAAAAGCTCAGCAAAATTTGCTATGATTCAAAAAGCGTTTGATTTGTTTAATATAAAATGTGCAATAATTGAGTTATGTAATTAATTCTGAATGCATCCACACAAAAGTCTAAAAATAATAAATTAAGACGTGAAGACGCTACCTTAGCGCTAGGTTTACATGTCAAAAAAACCAAGAGGAAGAATATCAAATTCCTAAAAAAAAAAAATGCAGGCAAATAGCACTCAGCAATAAATATGAATGTTCCCTCTTGATTGAAAAATCGTTGCGCATCAATTTGGAAAACGTTTGGATACCAAGTCCGTAGCTTGTCCCAAGTGAAAAGCATTCTTTCGATTGGTCGATTGGCACAAATGACCGCTAAAAAAGGCATTAAAACTAAGCGCTTAGTGACTGAATGAAAAATAAAGAAGCAGAATCCAACATAAACGATTTAATATTCGCCAAATATATTTAATATTCTGTCTAAAATCAGAATTTAAACAAAAACGTACTAGATCGTTTAACAACTCTGTCGTCACTGTCAAATAACTGACGTCAAAATTCGCCATTCGCAAACGTACATTTCTCTGTTGCTCTGCCACTTCTGCACGGCCACAGCACCGCCGGGGAAATAATTAATTATTTGTTTTCAAAATAAACTCCGCCCTCCGTGTGCACCGCCACTCAAACCCCAAAATAATGACTATGTCATCAAAGGAAAAATCCGAAGAAATGGAGTGGTCTGCTGAGGAGGAAATCCAACTGTTTTTCGCCCTCGAGGGCCTCAAGCCCGTCGGAGTCAACAAGCACTTCTACATGGCCTGCATCGCGGAGCGTCTTTCAAAGTCGCTAAATCGTGACATCCCGGCCGAGGCAATATGGGCCCACCTGCGCACGCTGTACAATCTCGACGTCCTAGACGAGATGGAACCGCTGCCATTCCCCAACGAGCAGAAGGACTTCTATCTGCCTGACACCGAGTTCAGTGTTTTAATGTCACGCAAACAGGCTGAGATCGCCGAGGAGAAGAAGGCAGAGCTGCCGCCAAAACAAATTGGTTTGTTGACTCTCATGCATGTGAATACCGCTAATTGTTTGTCCCGCCGCAGAGAAACAGCCAACTGGCGCGGCTAAAATCGGTGTTCCGCCCGCTAAGGGCGAACTGGAGAAGAAGATCGTGGCGAAGCTGGTCGAGGCGCCAAAACGCACGCCTAAACGTACTCGCGGCTCGATGTCTCTCGAGTCGAACAGTCCATCGACTACACCGCCGCCCATACAAGCGCACAAGAGAAGGCGGATCTAGATGAGGATTCGACCAACTGGTGGGAATTCTGCACAAGTTTTACTTCTTTCTTTCGTTTGACGTACATTTTTTTTTTTATTAGTTTGTAAGCTCGACACGTATTCCTTGAAATAGTCATAGTATAGCTCAGGAATTTTAGAAAATTTTAGAAAGACTTCACATTACCGGCATCGAATACACGACGTCGAATAAATAGTGTGACCGTTGATATGCATGGGTAATGTCGGATATCCGGTGTAAAAGCTCTCATTGATGTCTCTACACTTCTACCCGTACCGGCGACGTCGTATATCCGATGCCAGAAGT
The DNA here is from genome assembly GCA_945910035.1 of Brachypalpus laphriformis. Classification (NCBI taxonomy): domain Eukaryota; kingdom Metazoa; phylum Arthropoda; class Insecta; order Diptera; family Syrphidae; genus Brachypalpus; species Brachypalpus laphriformis. The sequence goes on from OX246755.1 coordinate 13,797,688, forward strand.
GTGCCGAGTCATACGATACACGTCGTATTTCCAGTGTCGGATTTATGCAAAGCGCGTAAGCCTATTATTATATGGGAGTAGGCTCTGTTAAGTGTCCTGACTACGAAAAGTCCCCTAATATCCCATGAGCGAGCTCATACAAAAAAAATTAATAGTCCTGAGCTCCTTCTACTACCATCTCAATTCTAACGGCAATGCATTCGGAATCCAATTATTCTGACATTCGATTCGTGGCGAAAGATATTCGAATTTAAAAGAATTACTTCCCTCGATTCACAGTTTTCAATTAGGCGACAAACAATTTACGTAACCACATACAATTCCTAACAAATTGTACACTACAACGTAATCTGTGATCTATGCTACGATGAATTCTGTGCTAACAAATACTTCCTAAGCAGAATAGTACGATGAACTCAAATACATCCAATTCTTTCCAAAAACAACGGCCTGTTGACAAACTAACGTAAACGTGACGTACAATTTTGCAGGAGAAATACTTTATAAGCCCTCTGGGTTAGAAAGCTTGTAAGCTACTATAATTCTCTTCGTCTTTGCTTCATAATGCGAAGTTAAAACACACTCCTTCCATTGGTTCCAAACGAAGCATAAAACAGGAGTTGAATCCTCTAAGGTGATAATTGATTGTTGAAGATCACAATCATCCCTTTTGCTCTCTCTAAGGTGACCATCAGCGTGATCATCACCTTTTTGCGATCGTTTTTGTTTGGTTTTGCGATCGTTTTTCGGAGAGCTAACAAAGTGTGATCATCAGTTTTGACTGTCAAAAGTGTGACTATCAACTATCACCTTAGAGGATTCCACCTCAGCATTACAGGATGACTGCTCACGTAATTTGTATTGTGTTGGTAGATCTAGCGAGAACATAAATACAAATTACGTGACGAGTCATCAGTTCACGTATACGGCGATTCTATCCCAGATATGAATAATCACCCCGATTACAGTTGTCATTTGTCTGAAACGAATTTTATAACTTGTGCGCGGCAATAGTGCTCTAAATTCGATTCACGCATCGCCTAGTGATAAAATCAAAAATCATTGAAAAATGTCGACGGTAATCGGGGTACTACAACGAGAAAAAGTACCGTTTTATACTTTATATTCAAAGAAATTTATCTTAAGTATGTTCCTTTTTATGGATGCAACTGAAAGACGCAAACACGTTCGAAAATGTTAACTAAAACTGATTAAATATGGTCACAGCAGCCGTCTGTGTTTCGTAAAACAAAGCTTTCATTATCTTAAGTTGTTTCCCAACTTCCTAAACCATCTGAGGGCTTCTATAATTGTGTAGAAAGAAGGACCACAATTTTACATTCCCTTATACTCCTAATATTTAATTCTGTTAAGTACATAATTCATCGTCCATACCTTTGCCGAGTTCAGCTTTTTTTTTTTAACATCCCTAGGGACATGTAGTTCAAAATGAGTCGAGCACGGAAAAACCACGACGCTCACATGGGAAATTAGAAGACTTTTAGTACATTGCTTAACATTTTTCGCAAACTTTCATCTATACATTATTTTTTTCGACGTTAAAACCTAAAATTCCTGGGCTAGTAGTCAAGAGAACCATTTTTCTTTTAAATATCTAGTTGGTGTAACTAACAATTTAGGCTTAAGGACACAATATCTAGAAAAGTAAGAGTAAAGAGTACACAACTAAATCAAAAAAAAAATAAAAGTATACTACTGTCTTATGTTTACGACGCACGTTAGAGTAGCGTTTAGGGATTTGCTTATACATATACTAATCGTAATCTAGAATGTATTCACTAGAAGTAGATCTCTCAATGTAATCGATACCATTTTAATGAAACTATACGTCAGGGTGTATACATAAAATGTATATACGTGTAAATATAAGTAAAAAAAAAAACTAAAATTGTAAGGCTTCCGAATAAGAAGGTGAAATCGGCTAGCAATCGATAACTTATGAAGTTTTTTACAAATTCTAAAAGTTACAATGATTTTGAATGAGTGTATACAAGACGGCATTTAATCAGGGTAAAGAATTAATGTACAGTTACATACATTTTATTAAAGAAAAAAAAAAAAAAAAAAAATCTAACAAAACACCAATTTATTGCCTCGGGTTTGTAACCGCATTCACCTTTGAATTGTACACAAAAAGAGGTTCTAATTTCTTATATCTGTATATTGATGTGTTTAAATGTAATCATAAGTTTATTGCTTTAGAAATAAACGTTCCAAAGATAGATACTGAAATGAGGGGTTTTTGTGTTGCAACGGACAATTTTTAGTTGATTCCATTTGTGTTTACAAAGAGTTATGTGAAATCATTCATCTAGTTAGCTGATTACAATCCAGGGGGCTAACTATGCACTTCGCCGCAAAGCCCATTGTCATGCGAAATCGCATTTTGGTACTACAACACTATCACACTTCGCTCTTCCACATTCGCGCAACTATGTAAATGCGAACACCATTCGATCGACTTCCTCGAGCTAGATATGCTCAGCACAGTTTCTTACTTTACGCCTAAATCATTCTACTTTGGTAGAAGGTTTGAAATTGATATCCCAAGCCGTGATACATTGAATAATGGCGGATAGTTGCTTGATCCAAAAGGAATCTTGTGGTATACCGATCGAAAATAGATTCAAGAATTAGCGCCGGAGTGTATGGACCAAACCATAAAGTTTCGCCACTAGGAAAGAGTCCCAGTGTTTTCCACGCCGAATTTTATGCTATCAAGAATATTATAAACTTGCACTCAGGCATCAAAGCTGCTGCTATCTTCTTCTTCTTCCTTTTATCAGCGAGGTTATGATCCGAAAATAAAGGATCATAACCCTTCCTATCGCATTTCTACTGATCCGCCTATGGGGTTCGCCTATTTGGCCTCAGAAAATATCGGCAGGCATGCCGATTTTGGATCACTCGGTTACTGAGGCCAATGAAATGCCGATGTCGTCGCATTTGTCTGATCCAGGCGTTTATAGGCCTGCCTTTCCTACATCGCGATGTCTCTGGAACGTGCATTGATATTGCCTTTTTAACGGGGTTCAAATGATCTCTTCTTTGAACGTGGCAATGCCAGCTGAGCGCTCTATTTTTCGTACGATGGTTTCCTTGATGTGAAAGCTTTCACGGATCTTGGAACTACTTATTCGATCAAGCCTTGTCACTCCTGCTGTCATGCGAAGCATCTTCATCTGAACTGCCGTTAATTTACTCTCATACGTTTTGTACATCGTCCAACATTGTGAACTGTATGTGAGCGCTGTACGCACAACTGTGTTGTAGAGCCTTGCCTTCAACTTAGGTGGCATTTTTATGTCACAGAAGATAGCGGAATTTTCCCCCCACTTCATCCACCCTACGCTTACGCAATGATTGATGTTGTCATCACAAGTTGATTTGCTATTGATCATAGATCCCAGATATTTGAACTTTTCGCACTTGGGAAGCACTGTTCCATTCAAATAAATGTCTGGAATAGGCCTGAGTGGATCAGAGAACAGGCAGCACAAGTACTCTGTCTTTTTTGAACTAATGCGATACCCATTTCCCTCCAGAGCGTCCACCCACACATCAAGTGCTCGTTGCAGGGATGTAGGATCCTCACTTATGATGGCTCCATCGTCAGCAAAGAATAATTGATGTACCTTGGGGTTCATCACTTTACCTTCAAACAGATAATCAAGGACTGTAATAAAGAGCAAAGGACTTAAGACGCTTCCCTGGTGCACCCCGAATTTGATTGGGAACTCTTGGGTTACTCCAGCTGGGCATCTTACTCTTGTCTTTGCTCCTTCGTACATGTCCATGATCATCTGTACATAGGTTTCTGGAACACCTCGATGACTACGCGCCATCCATATCAGATCTCGTGGTTGTTTGTCGAATGCCTTTTCAAAGTCAACCGATACAATATGCAAATCCCTTAAGGAATCACGATGTTTTTCCATTATGATCCTTATACTTTGGATTGCATCTGTGGTTGATTTACCCGAGACAAACACGCACTGATCATCAGATAGCCGTATTATTTTTCGCAGTCGGCCACCTAATACCCGCTCAACGATCTTCATGGTGTGTGACATCAGCTTGATCGAACGGTAGTTATCACAGTTTCACGTATCACCCTTCCCTTTGTATACAGGGAGAAGGTAACTTTCCCTCCATTGATTCGGCATTGGATCACCTCTCACGAATTTGGAGATGAGAATTCTGAGCCATCTGAACCCGATGTCTCCCATCTTTTTCCAGAACTCAGAGGGTATCTCGTCTGGCCCAACCGCTTTCCGTTTTTTTGAGTATTTGACCGCCTCACTAACGATCTCCCACTTGATCAGTTCTAAGCTGCTTCGACAGTTTACAAAACTTGGCCCGATACAATAAATTAAAATTGTGGTGAGTACCGGGTCACGACGGCAACGAAACTGCAGATCTGCTAGCTAGAAAAAGCTTCTTTGAGTTGTTCACTGGACCTGAACCCTTTTGCGGAATATCTGATTCTGTATTTAAATATACTCTAAATAGTTGGAAATGCAACATATGGATTTCTCATTGGAATAACTCCCAAGGTCTCAGACAAACTAAAAGAGCTGTCCTACCCTTCCACAAAAAGGTAATTGATATTCTTAAATACAGCAGAAACGACTTAAGAAGGCTTGTGAGCTTGCTTATCAGTCACTGGCAAGCAGTCTACCACCTCAACAAAATGAGAATCTCAGAGGATATCATCTGCCGCCTCTGCCTTGAAGAGGACGAAACCGCAGAGCACATACTATGTGAGCGTGCAGCTCTTTGTAGAATTAGGCTTTTTCCTTAACCCCTAGTCTCCACTGGCAATAGTTCATTGCAAGAAATATATCAAGCAATTGAAATTTCCAATGGAGACCGCAAATTTTTTGAAATAATTCATTCATTTGTGGTCTCCATTGGAAATTTCGATTGCTTGACATATTTCTTGCAATGAATTATTGCCAGTGGAGACTGGGGGTAAGGAGAGCATATCTCCACCAGACCTAAGGAACTCCTCCGCAGCTATAATTATCGCTTTCATTAGGAGAGTAGAAGTAAGTATAAATTTCTTGAAATAATTCATTCATTTGCGGTCTCCATTGGAAATTTCGATTGCTTGACATATTTCTTGCAATGAATTATTGCCAGTGGTGACTGGGGGTAAGAAGAGCATATCTCCAACAGACCTAAGGAACTCCTCCGCAGCCATAATTATCGCTTTCATTAGGAGAGTAGAAGTACTGCTGTACTAAAAGTTGGCTTCTGGCACAATAGATCTTTCTGGTCACAGTGCCTACACGCCATATGGGTGTGGCCAAAACCTATCTTTAATGCAGTGATCAGAAAAACTTCGATGGTACTCGTTATCTTTTTTATACACGCGGGTGGTTAATGGTTGCTGTTCCCCGCTGGTGCTTGAACTTGCACACTTCGTGGTAATACATAGCCTATCCTATTCCGGTAACAATGCCTAGCACGCCATTAAAAGATTCATCGCAATCGTGCTTATACTTAGCACACAAACTTTAAACTTACCCTTTTCATATTATCTTCCAATACTACCCTCATTCACTTCTCTCTTAAAAAGAAAAGTGGCCACCCTGCCTTCGATACAAAAATAATATTGTCTTGGCAATGCCAACCAAGTCTCACTTCACTTGTTGCGCAATTGAAACTCGCTTCGGTTCGTGTTCCTGCTCGTCTGAAGTGACGTGAAATAAATATTTTATTAGTTTTCCAGATTTCATGAATAAATTCATAATTTTCTGAGAATTAAATGTTTCAAATTGTTTGTGAAGTGTGTGGTGTATTGTAGTGCTTTCTGTAACCATGTTTTTCCTGTTCAATCCTCCAGTGAAGTGTGTTTCTTGTTTGTGCTCACGCGACTGAGCCGTTATGTACCGTTAAACGGATTTTAGATGTTCAAATATTCAAATTGAATCGGCGGTGAGTCTTTTTGTACTTTTTTCCTATTTACTTGGTAAAATCTTGAAATATTTGAGTAATTGAAAGCCTAAATAAAATAATTACATATATTTTCGTCACTTTCACGTCTTATAGGAGAATTTTCATATTTATACATGTATATAGACTTGGACACTGGGCAAAGGGACTACAGTGGGTCCAAGTCAAACAAAACAAAACGAAAAAATTAAATTTATTTTTTTTTTTTTTTGATTCCGTTCGCTCCGAAGGCAAGAAACAGCAGTTTTTCGTAAAACTTTACTTTACCAAAAATTATCGTTCAGATTGGCTTTTTTCTTAAGCATTGGAAGCGGGTTATGTATTCTTGAAAAGCGAGTGCCAACAATTTTTTTACACTTTTGAAGCCACTATCGGATTTCCAGTAAAGTGGAATCCAGCCGAGTTTTTTTTTAGCATACTTTGCGCGTTTTTTATGAAATTGTTGTGCATTAAGTATTGTTTTTCAGTTATTTAGGTTGGAAATGGGTGTTTTGCGTTTTTGTGTCCAAGGTTGTCCCACAAATTCTTAAGGTAGTTGAGATCTGGGATAGTGTATCCACTGGTCTGCAAAGTAGCAGCAGATTCAAATATCAAGGATTTAAAAAAAAAAATTATTATAATTTCAGTTGTTCATTTCTTCAGGTGGATGTCACGCTGCGCACAGTTTGGCTAGGTTTTTAACTTCATATATTAGGTTGTACCACATAAAATGTCATACTATCCGTTGAAGACCATAACAAGTCTCTCTCTTTCGTACCGCTGATCCATAGAGCGCTTTTTATACTTTTTGTGCATTTTCATTATAGTTGTGGGCGCCGTGGCGTAAGTGGTTAGTGTGTCAGATCACTACGCATGAGGTTCCAAGTTCGAATCCCAGAAAATACCAAAAAGTTTTTTCACGGTCCCACCTCTCGCGAGCGTCTGACAAACAACCGAGAGTATTGTTGTCACGAAAAAGCTTCTCAAATCGCCGTTCGGATTCGACATTAAACTGTAGGTCCCTTCCATTCGTGTGAAAAATATAACGCACACAACATGAGTGGTTGCGAGAAGCTAGGCCCTGGCACTTTAAAGAGCTGTTGCGCCAAATATTTGTTTTTTTTGCATTTTCATTAGGGCCTCCCTACTCAATTGACATCTAAGCCAGCAGACCCAGAGGTTTATTATTGTTTCTGTTCGTGCTAGTATTAGGATTGTTCCGGTACTGCCCAAAGCTGCGAATTTTACGAAAAATTGTCAAATCCTGGTTCCGTACCTCACAATTTCGTAGTTTAACGTAAAAGAGAGAGCTCACGAGAGAGTAAGAAATTTCCCCATGCTGCGATCTGTCAATAGGTCTGTTCGCGTACTTTTTGCACCAAAATTCGCAGTTTGTCAAATTTCCACGAGTGGGGGTAAAATTCTCTCAGAGAGAAGTAAAATTACGGAAAAGTAAACGAACGCGTTGAACCACAAAATTTGCCCACTTTTTAAACGTCAAACCTCAAACCCAATTGTACGCGAAAGAAAGAAAGAGAAGGAACAATCCAACAAAAAATCGCATATACAGCGATTTGACAGTTTTCACAAACTAGCCCATAGAAATTTCTTGCACTAAAATTCGCAGCATGGGGAAATTTCTTACTCTCTCGAGAGCGCTCTCTTCTGTCAAAAACTACGAAAATTCTCAGTACTCGAACAGGTTTTCGTAAAAATTCGCTGTTTTTGGGAGGGTACCTATGCGAAGAGACCTTATATAAACCCAAGAAATTTCTCATCCAAGCTTGATGAGATCTGTTAAATTAGAAATACATATGTGGTTATGTGGTTTTTTTTTTTTTTGGTTGCGCCTGGAGGTGGAATCTTCAAAAGATACCAATGGTCCGTACCATTGGTTATGCCCGATTCATATATCTGACAATGCCATCAGTGCTAGTCAGTATATGCCTATGGGTTAAACCTCACCCCTCAGAGAGGCACTATGAGAACCGGCTGCGCGTACTCATAGTAGTAGGAAATTCGTCCCTCTCATTTTTTCATTTTTGTTATGACTACGACTAAGTTGCCTTAACAAGTAGTTTACGCTTCTGTAGTGTTAATCGCGTTAGGTAGGTAGCTTTCCAGTGAAGGCACCTACTAATACCGTCATTACATGCGGTTTTTCCTTACGGCGCTAGGTCGAAAGGTCTTGTTCTTTGTAGTCGCCGCTCAAGGTTTGTCACGGATTATTTCATTATTGCAGTGAACATGAAGACGGGTACGAAGTTTGCGAGCAAAGTTTGTTACTTCATCCCTCACGGTAGCAATTCCTAGATCTCTGTGAATATCACTATTTCTTATATACCAAGGAGCATTCACGATTGCTCTTAGTATTTTGTTTTGAAATGCTTGCAGTAGAGCCATATTGCTTGGTTTGGTACAACCCCAAAGTTGCATACCATATGTCCAAGACGGTTTTAGGACTTGCTTATACAGAAGCAGTTTGTTGTATACGCTAAACTTCGAATATCTTCCGAGTAGCCAATACATTTCTCTAAATCTGATTTCGAGCTCTTCGCGCTTCTTTTTAACGTGTGGTTTCCACTTAAGTTTTGCGTCTAGGATCATTCCTAGATATTTTGCCTCGTTTGCGTAAGGTATTTGCACCGAGTTAATGGATGTAGGTAAGTTGTTATCTTTCTTAACGTAAAATTGACATGCGTTGATTTTGTCTCATTGAGGACTATTCGCCAGGTTTTTGTCCATTCGCATACTTTGTTCAAAGCTCGTTGGAGTTTTCCCGTTGATGATTCGACCGACTCATCCGTTACGAGGATAGCCGTGTCGTCTGCGAACGTTGCTACAACGTTCCCTTCATCTTGTGGTATATCTCTTGTGTAGAGCAGGAACAGGATTGGACCGAGAACACTTCCTTGCGGAACACCGGCGTAGATTTCTTTGAAATCCGAATATTCACTCCCGTGTCTAATACGGAAAAGTCTGTTTTCAAGATAAGATTCCAATATTCTGTACAACTTTTCCTTTAGCTTATACCTTAGGCATTCGTGCCATACCTTGTCGAAGGCTTGCGATACGTCGAGAAAAGCATGTTTTTGTTGGTTCTCAAAAAATTGTAATCAATGGAGATAAGCCGCAAAGAATTGTTCATAGATTGTTCCCCTAATACATTCCACCATATGCAAAACTTTTAAATCTTCATTATTTAATTTATTCATTCAGTTCCTCACATATTTTTCTGACGTTTATCTGGTCCTGGGTCCGTATACAAACATTTGTAAGAGAAAATCAAATTAAAAAAAAACCGTTTACTTCTTTAACCCTTTCGACCCCGAATTATTTTTCTGTGACTTACATATTTGTTTTTACTTCTTATCATATTATACTTATTCTAGAAGTGTCAAGGCAAAATTTCAAGTGGCCACGCCCATCCGTTTGGGCACTATAGAAAGTTGCCTGTGAGCAACGTTGGGTAATGGTGGTATAAAATTTATTTGAAACAATAATTTTTTTTTAATCAAATATTTAACTTAGCATTTGCTGATAACTATTTGATTTACAGATTTATATTTAAAAACGTCTTCCTGAAGTCAATTCAATTATCCAATTTCCAATCCAATTTTTTCGCCAACACTTCTGCAGTTTTTTGACAATAACTTTGTAAATGATCCACAAATGAGTTATTATTTAATCATACTTCGTGCAGATATATATGACTATCGTTATCATTACGGTTCATCAAACAAAAACAAAAATAACGCGGATGGTAAGCATATAAACATGCGAAATTGCTCTCAGGCAACGTTGGGGTCGAAAGGGTTAACTCTTTATTGGAACTTTTTTCACGGATTCCACATTTAGTTCTTTTCGGATGTCTTCATTTCTTTTTCTGTCGATTCTCCTTACTCCTATCACTCTTCGAATGTATTTCATTTCCATGGACTGTATTTGCTTTTCTTGTCTTTCAGTAAGGATCCATATTTCTCCTCCATGCAACAGTACTGGTAGGTACATAGACTTGAAGATTGATATTTTTGTGGCTCGAGTTATTTCTTTATGATCTAGAAATTTTTTCTGCAACACCGTGTACAGCCTATTTGAAGATTGGATCCTTGCCTTCAATTCCTCCTCTAAGTTACCCTTGCTGTTAATAACGCTTCCTAGATACTTATTATTTTCAACTTGCTCGAAAGTCACTCCATCCACACTCACTCTTATCGTCCCTGTTCTATTACTTATGTACGACCATCACTTGAGTTTTCTCGACATTACAAATACAAATATTTGGCGCAACAGCTCTTTAAAGTGCCAGGGCCTAGCTTCTCGCAACCACTCATGTTCTGTGCGATATATTTTTCACACGAAAGGAAGGGACCTACAGTTTAATGCCGAATCCGAACGGCGATTTAAGAAGCTTTTTCGAGACAACAATACTCTCGGATGTTTGTCAGACGCTCGCGAGAGGTGGGACCGTGAAAAAACTTTTTGGTATTTTCTGGGATTCGAACTTGGAACCTCATGCGTAGTGATCCGACACACTAACCACTTACGCCACGGCGCCCATTGAGGTGCAGATTTTGAGATTCCAGGACCTCCTTCTACTTTTAAGTTTTTCTCTAATTTTTTTCCAGAGTTAGCAAAGAGTATAATGTCATCGGCAAAAGCACATGCCCATAAAGAGATGGGTTCTAGGCGCTTATATCTCACTTTAAAAATGTCCATCCTTTCCTGACACTTTCTGATTGCATCGTCCATGGCGCAGATGAACAAAAGTGGACTTAGTGTACTCCCTTGTCTGACTCCTTCCGATGTTTTAAATGCGTCAGACATCCTGTTGCTGGTTCTTACTACATTATATGTCTCTTTATATATACTCTACAAGTTCTTCTTTCTCTCCTTTATTTCTTAGACACATCCAAATTGGTTATCTAATCAAACAAAAGCTCTTAAAATATTCATTTCTAAACTGAGGTCCTAATGAGTGCTATATTTGCGAATTAACACCTCCTCTCCTTCTCGACTGTACTTACTTTTGTGTCATTTTAAACATGGATGACTTGCAACTAACTGGCGCCCAACATGAGGCTTTTATTAATTATTTTCTGTCGAGTTGTTCCATTTTTCTGTATCTCCCAGTCAAAGAAATACCAACACAAATTGTAATACAATCGATCTACAATAAATATGTTTCTAACATCCAATTTAGCTTTATTATGTGTGATGTGATTGTTTGTATTTCTTGTTTCACAAAAGGAATAACATGATTTTTTTTTTGTTTTTTTGTTTTACGATATATGCCCATTTGTTCACCTCATGCACTACATAAATATATATAAAACAGGCAAATGCGCATAACAATAATAATATAATTTCTTGTTTCACTTTTAATCATAACTTAATGGGGTGTGCTATTTGTAGCGCATCTATATTCATTTCGCACAAGTGAGAGATACTACTCGTACACGTATATGTACTTACATTTAACATAAACATTTTGTAACAAAAGACAAAAATTGTTCTTTATTTCTTTTCCAATTTTTCTTTTCTAAATTCTCTTGTGCTGCATGGCTTTGTTGCTAATTTTAATCAAATTGAGAATAATTTTTCTTTTTTTTTTTCTTTTTTTCTGTTTTTTGTTTTTTTTTTTGTACATCCAAAATAGTTTTGTTTCTTATTGTTGTAGTTCTAAGCTAGGATTCACTGTAGTTTAGTTTACCAATTGGATTTGATGAAATTGATTAAGCCATTGGTTGAGCCATCATGGGAGGTAACCTGACTGTTATCAGCCAATTCGGGTTCAATTGCTTTTGCCAATTGTTTGCCCAGTTCAACGCCCCATTGATCGAATGAGTTGATGTCCCAAATGATGCCCTGTGTGAAAATCTTGTGCTCGTACATCGCTGTAAGAAGAGGACATAAGTCTATAGGCTGCACAGGGGAAACAAAGTCCATAAACATCTTACCAATCAAAGCGCCGAGAATGAAGGGTGTGACTTTCTTAACAACAATCGAATTGGTTGGACGGTTGCCAATGAACGTCTTGTGGGGCAGTAGTTTCTGAAGTTTCTCGCCAGACAAACCGGCTTTTTCTAGTTCAGCTTTGGCCTGGGCTTCGGATTTTCCCGTCATCAAGGCCTCAGTCTGAGCCAAGAAATTGGCGAGCAAAATTTTATGATGAATCCCACCGGCGATGGGATTTTGAGTGACTGCCGGAGCGATAAAGTCACACGGAATGAGACGAGTACCCTGATGGATAAGTTGATAGAAGGCATGTTGACCGTTGGTGCCTGGTTCACCCCAGACAATTGGTCCGGTATTGTAGTTGACCACCTGTGAACCCTTGGTCACGAATTTACCATTACTCTCCATGTCGCCCTGTTGGAAGTAGGCGGCAAATCTGTGCAGATACTGATCGTATGGCAGGAGAGCATGTGTCTCGGCGTTATAAAAGTTTGAATACCAAACTCCGAGGAGAGCTAGGATAACGGGTGCCTAAAAAAGAAGTTCCCCAATGATCTACCTACATACATATTCCCAACAAATTTGTAAGAATACTTACATTAGCCTCCAAAGGCGCTGTCTTAAAGTGTTCATCCATGTAGTAGGCTCCTTCTAAGAGATTTTCGAAATTTTCAAAACCAATCGACAGGCAAATGGAAAGACCAATTGCCGACCACAGAGAATAACGTCCTCCGACCCAATCCCAGAAGCCGAACATATTCTTGCTGTCAATGCCAAAAGCAGTGACCTTCTCCTTGTTGGTTGATAGCGCTACAAAGTGTTTAGCTACAGCAGCAGGCTAAGGAGAATAAAACAAACAAAATTAACATAAACTTAAAGTTCTCATTTATTGTGTAAGGCTTACGTCCTTGGCATGTTCCAGCAGCCATGTCTTAGCCGATGTAGCATTGGTAATTGTTTCCTGAGTTGTAAACGTCTTCGAGGCAATAATAAACAAAGTTGTCTCGTAGCTGACTTTCTTCAACACCTCAGCCATGTGTGTACCATCAATATTTGATACAAAATGTGACCGCAGACCCTTGCAATAGGGCTTAAGGGCTTCGGTCACCATTAATGGTCCCAAATCTGAGCCGCCAATACCAATGTTGACCACATCGATAATTTGTTTGCCTGTACAGCCGCGCCACACTCCCGAAATCAATTGATTGGTGAACTCCTTCATGTGTTGCAATTCAGCGCGCACATCTGGCATAACATCCTTACCATCGACTATGATCGCATCGTTAGAACGATTGCGCAGTGCGGTATGTAGGACAGCGCGATCTTCGGTGATGTTGATGTGTACACCAGAGAACATGGCCTGTCGGGCCTGGTCAAGCTTGCGTGCCTTGGCCAAATTCAATAAGAGTGACCAAACATCGGATGTGATGCGATTCTTCGAGTAGTCCAAGAGAATGTCACCATCATTGGGGGTTTTTAGACGTAAGCTGTAATGGAATCAACAATTTATTGGGATTAGTTCATCTACTGATTCGATAAGGGGTTAGGTGTTATGAAACTGAATGTAGATTGCGATGTAATCGTGACGTGCAAATACTTGGCGAATGCATTCTAATGGCATTGCGCTGCGGTTATCGCTTTTAGAAGTTTACAACTTTCACGCGGTTGCATAAGGTCAATTGATTCGTTGTAGCCTTCGGAAATTCTAAGTGGGCAATGTTTTTATTTTCCAATGTCTCGCTTTAAGATTAGTTTTATGAATATGTGGGATATTTGTGTTCAATTCAGAACAGCAATGTGAACAAAATTATTGCTGGCTGGCATATTTTTTTTATATTTTTTATGCTGCTATAGGGTTTAAAATCCTTTGCATAGAATGATGGTATTATGTGGCAAATTAAGCCGATGATATGAGGAATACGAGAGTAATATTTGGATGGTGAACACACGGACATCACGGACAAAGAATTAGCAAAATACCTAGACAGCCAGAGCAAAATTCATTGCCACACAAGTAGTGTAACTGAACAGTCCGGATGCAGCGTATGGCGTGTGCGCTCAACATAGTCGGGGCTTGGTGTTGTGAGTAGACGTTGTCCGTCAATCCGTCCAAAACAGAGATGATGCTGTTCACAAAAAAGAAAGTTATCTTCGGTGAGATGGCCTCTATTCCTATGCTCTCATCGAAAGATACTAGTAGCCCGAAACCCGTAAACTAGAATAATCGATGCCATGAATGCGCCTACGTACTAATCCATACCCTGCACACCTCTACTACTCACCCCGCGGGAAGATATTACTTCGCGGGGCTGTCTAGCATATCATGCTATTCGTCTTGCATGAGCTGTTACTGCTTCTTCTGCTTTGCGAATTTTCTCGATTCTTCGCAGCTGAATTTCTATGCTATGCGCCAATTTCTGTCTCTCTCTTCTGATAACAGCATGTGATCGATTATAGACTATGTTTGTTTCTTCTTCTTTTGGACATTCAGGGCAAAGCGGTGAGATATAGTGTACAAATCTGTACAAGCCCTGCGATATCGTCCATGACCGGATAAGAACTGTGCAAGCTGATAGTTACAGTCTTGTCCAAACATCGATTTTTGGTATAAGTTGGTACGAGTAGGTCCATCTGCCTTTTGCATCTGTTCTGCCCGCTGGCTAGTGATGTTGACTTTTCTTCTGTTTTTATTGTTCTCGGTGCAACCGCATCTTGCGGATGGGGGAGTCACCTTATATAGATTCACAGCATCTTGTCTGCGAGAATGTCGATGGGGACCATTCCGGCTATGAAAAATGCTGCTTCATCCGAGATTGTTCTAAATCCACTTATGGTTCTTAGAGCACAAAGTCTATACCGAAGTGAGTTTGTTTGGTGTCGCCTTTGTTGTCAATGCTTTCACCTACACCGGGGCCGCATAAAGAAGGTCCGACCTGACTACTCTTGAGAGTAGAAATCGACTGGCGTAACCGGATCTCCCGATATTTAGAAGGATCCTACAGAGTGCTGCCTGGATTCCCGAAGGTTTCTTACCCTCATCTAACCTTATCAAATAAAGTTACGTTTTGGGTCATCATTTTGGACCCTCAACTCACCTTTACTAGACTTACAGAGCCTCTAAAGCCATTAACATTAACATAACAGCATCTGTATTCCATTTCGAGGCGAGCTTTTTCGTCACTATTATTAGAGGGGCACTTTGACCAAGCTTTGAAAGCCGCTTTCTTCTCATTTATCACCTTCTTAGCTTCATCACTCCACCACCATGTTTCTTTGGCGTGTTGATGGTGGCCTTTTGAAGCTCCTAGCAGTGATTTGGCCTTCTTTAAGCAAGTTCGCTGTAGGGAATCCCACATATTTTGTGCTCTGCACTCTTCATCCTCAGCTCTGTTGATGGTGTGAGAGAGGTAATTTTTCATTACGAAAACATAAGCCTCGCCTTTTTCTTTGTCCAGATTTTACCACTTGATTTTCTCAGAGACCCTTGTTTGTTTGCTTTTCTTTGGTATTTTTATAAAAATTTCTGT
Organism: Brachypalpus laphriformis; assembly: GCA_945910035.1. Lineage (NCBI taxonomy): Eukaryota > Metazoa > Arthropoda > Insecta > Diptera > Syrphidae > Brachypalpus > Brachypalpus laphriformis. The sequence goes on from OX246755.1 coordinate 13,813,134, forward strand.
TGGCAGAAAACGGTGTTGCAGAGCGATTGCCTCTCCCAGGATCACTTTGCAATCTTTTACCCGAGGCTTCATGAAACTGCCTACCAAATGGTAGTCAATCTGAGTTTCATCTCCACCACTATTGTAAGTGATCAGGTGTCGGCTTTGTTTGATGAACATGGTATTCAACACGATAAGACCGTGTGATTTGCACATGCTTAGGATGTCTTCACCAGGAAGGTTCCTGGTGCCATATCCTAGTCCTCCGTGGCAGTCTTCATAGTCTTCGTTTGACTTCCCGACATGTCCATTCAAATCTCCTCGAACAAACAGAAATGATGGGAGATACATCGAGTACCCTTTAGTCAATTGTTCTGCTATGAACCATACACAGTAGACGACAAAGTTAACTTGTTCGTATGACACAACTGAACAAACGAAACTAGTTTCTAAGCAGGCAATACATTATGCAAACCTTTGCCTTATAATCGTCTCTATTGACTTAATTATTTGTTTTCTCCAGCGAAGTACCTCGAATAGAATTCAATTACGAACAGAAAAAAAAAAAAAACATTTTCTACAGTAATTTATCTAAAAATAGTATTAAGCCAATAATCCGAACAAGAATAATGAATTTCCCTTACATAATCTCGCCTCGTAAATATTTTATTTTCAAAACAATAACGCCTCTTAGAACGCATGACAAACAAATGAAAGTAAAGCGAAACTAAAACGGTCTCACGCGAGCAATTGATTAATGATGAAAGGTTAAAATCAATTACACCCCGCATGACGTCATAGGCATACATACCTACATACTCGTACATACATAGATGGGAGGCATTTAAATTAATAAAAAAAGAAGGAAAAAATCGAAGCAAGCTTTAACCCATTCTACCAGCTGTAGAAAAACTAATTTTTGTGGGAAAACGCAATTCTTTTAGGAATGGTATGCCGAGGGAAAAAGTGCGTAAATTCTTGGCGATGTACGTTACTCAACTATGGGGTCAAATGGCCAATTGATGGGCATCTAATTCGTTATTTCCTGTTTAGAACCTGGTTTGTGGTTAATAGGAAACATGTAGAAAGTGGGCGAAGGGCGAACCCCATAGGCGGATCAGTAGAAATGCGGTGAAGTGGGAGGGTTGTGATCCCTTATTTTCGGATCATAACCTCGCTAAAAAAAGGAACAAGAAGAAGGAAACATTTAGAAAGTGGTCGCATTCTAAGGTTAAATCTACGATAAGGGACCGAGGTTCAGACATTCCATTTGCACAAACGCCTTTATTTGATTCAATTTAGGCTGAAGGGTATCAGTAGTGGATAAAAGGCTTAAAATAACAAAGTCTGACTAGCAAAGAACATGTGCAAACCTATAGAACCACGAAGGGCTTAGGGATTAGTGAAACTGAAACAAAAAAAAAAAAATCAATGGACCAGATTCTCCATATCTGAAGCAACCAGAGTAATAATGAGGCACATATTGTTGAGAAAACACTCAGAGCGAGTAGGGACTACTATAGATTCCTGAAGCGATTGAAAGCACTTTTCACTTCTCGTTTCAAACACAACCAGTCGTTTTCACTTGGTTGATCTTATTCATTTTAACTGAAAGTCTGTTACTTACGTTGGTGGCGCTACAGTTCGGGGTGAACTTGGGCCTCAACCAACAATACTCTACATTTAGCTCGGTCTTTAGCTAATTGCCTCCAGTTGCGCACTCCAAATTGGTCGAGGTCCCCTTGAACTTGTGCGCGCCACCTACTGCGTCGTTCCTCTGGGTTAGATTCGAAGACTCTGCGGGCCGAAGCGTTGGTGTCCATCCACTCTATATTTCCTAGCCATCTCAGACGTCCAATACGCAGTTTTTTGACTAGGTCGATGTCGCTGTACAGCTCGTATAGTTCGTGATTGAATCTTCTCCTCCAAAATCCGTCAACGCAAACGGGACCGAAAATCTTACGAAGAATTTTTCTCTCGAAGCGACCAAGGATATCTTCATCCTCTTTTAATAAAGTTCATGTTTCAGAGCCGTAAACCAGGACTGGGATGATCAGGGTTTTATATAGAGTCTCCTTAGTTGTTCGTGATAGGGCTTTACTGTTGATTTGCGTTATTAGCCCTAAAAAACAGCGATTGGCAAGAGTTATTCTTCGTTTGATTTCTGTGCTAGCATCACTATCAGAATTGATAGCAGAGCCAAGATAGACAAAGTCCATTACTACCTCAAAGTTGTAGCTGCCCACTGTGATGTTCTGTCCAATTCGTCGGTGTTGATTGTCGACTGTATATACTTGGTTTTGCCATTTTGGCTGCTTCTGCTTCAATGCTTGCAAACGCACCGGTGACGACCCGCTGAGTTCTTCAAATTATTTCAATATTGCCGGCGTTTGCAAGTAGTTGTACGAACTTTTGATAGATTGTGCCTCTGGTGTTGGCTTGTGAGTTCCGCATAATCCGTTCAAGTACAATACGAGTATTAAAGAAGTTACATGACAGCGCGTCATGTTGTCTAAAATCTTTTTTGACATCAAAGGTCTCGGTGAGATCATTACCGACCTTGATGGAGCAGCGAGCGTTCTCCATCGTCAGCCTGCACAGACGGACAAGTTTGGCAGGGATGTCAAAACTAGACATGGCTCTATATAGCTTATCTCTATAGATGCTGTCATAGGCGGCCTTGAAATCGATAAACAGATGATAAGTATCGACTTGGACTTCTTGGGTTTTCTCGAGGATCTGTCGAATTGTGAAGATTTGATCGATGGTGAAAACCGCACTGATAGGTGCCGATCAGGCTGTTGATAAAAGGCTTTAGGCGTTCACACAATATCGCCGAAAAGATCTTATATACGATGTTGAGGAGTCTGATTCCTCTATAGTTGGCGCAGTTGAGGGGAATTCCTTTCTTGTGGGTCGGGCTAACGATGCTGAGATTCCATTCATCAGGCATACATTCGTCAGACCAAATCTTAGAGATGAGTTGGTGTATGTTCTCTACCAATTCATCACCGGCAGGTCCAGCAGCCTTGTTAGATTTCAGATTGAATATTGCTATTCTTACTTCGCTTTGGTCAGGTGAACGAAAATATTGGCTATCGTCGTCTATGTTGAATGGTTTCAATTGGTATTGAATTTCATAATTTTACGTAGTTTATCACGATTGTGATGCTGACTAGCCTCTGCAAATCGATATTTTTAATGCTTCACAGGGACACTTTGTTCAGAATTAGAAAAGTATTTCAAACAATTTCCATTTATATTGCAAGTTTTTTAAAAAAAACAGATGTCATTGTCATGAAAAAAGAAGAAGCTATAAATACGTCCTTAATGCCATATTGTCAACAAATTTCAAAGTGGTATTGCTATGTGTTAGGGGTAGTAGTATTCGATATACTATGGTATCGATACCCTGGTGTGAATAAGTGCTGTGCGTCATTGGCATTAGATACACATCTACATATGTATATTGCTGTTTGTATGCCCACGAAAGTGAATATGTTCAACGATTTTTTCCTAAAAACTGAATAGAAAAAGTTTCATATGAACCTCTCAGCTACAGTCGGCGATAAAATTGAGTGGACGATTGTAAGTTTTACACTTCTTTGTTGAATACCAGCAATACATTGCTTTTTTGAATACAAAAAGGTTATTTCGTTCCTAGAGCATGTTTTCCCCAATTACCTTTCTTAATAATCTTTTCTTCTCCCCGCTTACACCTATCTTCGACTATCGTGTATAGTTATAGGGGGACACAATTAAGTGGACGGCAGCAATCCGTTATTTAACACGGATATTTTTTTTTTGGTAATCAATTACAATTATCGTCATTAGTTTCAAGTTATCACTATGAGTGCGCGGATGCTTAAATGTTGATGCTTAAAACGGAACAAGTTTAAATTTTGAAAAAATGTCGCGTACAACGGAGATTACACAGAATTACTTATTATCAAAGACAGACAATGTGGTATCAGTTTTGGCAAAATCGGTGAAAAATTTTGTATTTCTAAATGTGGCGCAGAGAAAGTATTGGAAAAATGGAAATTTTTCAACACAACAGAGAAATTAGATAGACGCGGTCAACAACGCAGAGAGAAGATGCGTTGATAGTCAGGAAAGTACGAAAGGAACCGACGAGTACTCTCAGGGAAATCCAAGAAGAAATTCACCTAGAAGCGTCTGAGAAGACCATGGGACGGAGATTAAGTGAGGCTGATTTATACAATAGGGTACCTCGGACAAAACCGTCCATATCCGAGAATCCATATTTACAAGAAATACGTAAACAAACCAATTTCCTTTTGGGAAGAAAAATATTTAGAGCGACGAGAGTAGAACCGAATTGTTTGGAACAAAGAGAAGGTCAAGGGTATAGCGAAAATCAAAGGACGCGCTTAAGAAAAAAATTCATTTTCCCAATGTAAAACATGTAAATTTCGTGATTTTAAAAGCATTGATAAACTGGTACTTGAAAATAGTGTTAATAGTATTCCATGGGAAAATATTTTTTACATGCCATCTTCAGATGAACAGGTTGAGTTTCTGAACACTAATGTTGTTAATCTCTTCAACGAACATGTCCCTATTAAAACAGTGGTGTTAAGATCCACCTCACAACCTTGGTTCACAAATGACATTCGTCGGCTTTTGAATGAGAGAAACCAAGTTTACAATCGGTGGGAGCAATACAACTTGATGAGGATCGTCGTCGGTATCGAAACACGGAGGAGCTTCCATTATGGTCTGAGGCTGTTTCTCATGGAATGGACTTGGGAATTAGTAGTGACTGCAGATGTGTACATCGACATATTGAACACAATCTTGAAGGAGTCGTATGAAAAAATGGACTTAGGCGAGGATTCTATTTTCCAACAGGACAACAATCCTAAGCATAAGGCAAAAAAAAAAAAAAACTAGCGTTCTTTCAAGATCGTCTTCTTCCTTTTTATCACCTAGGTTATGATCCAAAGGGATCATAACCCTCCCACTTCACTGCATTTCTACTGATCCGCCTGTGGGGTTCGCCTATTTGACCTCAGAAAATATCGGCAGACCTGCAGATTTTGGATCACTCGGTTACTGAGGCCAATGAAATGTCAATGTCGTCGCATTTGTCTGATCCAGGCGTTTATATGCCTGCCTTTCCTACATCGCGATGTCTTTGGAACGTGCATTGATATTGCCTTTTTAACAGGGTTCAAATGATCTCTTCTTTGAACGTGGCAATACCAGCTGAGCCGGTCGCGGTCTATTTTTTATACAATGGTTTTCTTCATGTGAAAGCTTCCACGGATCTTCGAACTTCTTATTCGATCAATCTTTGTCACTCCTGCTGTCATGCGAAGCATCTTCATCTCAGCTGCCGTTAATTTACTCTCATACTTTTTGTACATCGTCCAGCATTGTGAACCGTATGTGAGCGCTGGATGCACAACTGCGGTGTATAGCCTTCCTTTCAACTTAGGGGCCATTTTTCTGTCACAGAAGATAGCGGAATTTTCTCGCCACTTCATCCACCCTACGCTTCTTTCAAGATAACGGCGTTAAACTATTGGAGTGGTCACCCCAGAGTCCTGATATCAATCCAATTGAAAATGTATGAAGCATGTTGAACAAGGGTGTTTCCAAAGACAAAAGGAGCAATAAAACACCGTTTTAAACGCTTCAAAGCTAGTAGAGAGTATCCCTAAACGACTGAGTGCTATCATCAAGGCAAAGGGTGGACCAACTGAATATTAAAGATTAGAAGATAGTAAAATCTTCTACGTCTTCTACTTAATTTTGTCCACTGGGCTTAATACAAATTTTATCTATTGACTCTTATGTTTCACTCCGATCATTATTTACTTTCATCATTTATGTTCAACTTTATGTGTTTCATCTAATAACAAACTACTTTTTGAATAAAATATTTTACAATCGAAACTGTGTTGATTTTTGTTGTGTTTTTTAACTGTCCACTCAATTTTGTTGTTGTAGCAGCTACAGTTCCGCTGGGGACAAATCAGTTCCTAGGCTCAGGAATCGAGCCACGTCTATGGGTCGTTTCCAAAGTGCATCGGGGCTCAAATCGGTTGGTTTTGCTGGGCAGTCGAAAAGATGTTTGGTGTTGTGCGGGCTATTTCCGCAGTCAGGGCATTCGTCTTCTATGAAGGCGTCGAGACGGTTCTTGTAGCTGTTTAGTAGGCGGCATCAACCTGAGCGTAGCAGAGCTAGGGTGGTTCTTGTTCTTCGAAGCAGGTTACGTTCTTCGTCTGCTATGGGTGGTGGGCGGCCTCCGAGGACCACGTTGGAGCAGAGATTCTCCATAGAGTGGCACACTGTCGTATGATGAATGCATTTCAATGCATCTTTGTAGGTCTGTCTGTCGATCCTGGTGCGCTGCGTGTAGGCATCGAGGTCGTATTTGTAGATTTGGAGCCCTTTGCGAATGTAACGGGGTGCTTGTGGCAGCATTGTCAGCGGGTGATTAGGGTGGTCTTGGGGGCGACAAGCTAGAAGCAACTGCTTGGAGAGCATGGTGTTATGGTCCCTTACTGGAAGCAACTTCGTCTAAGCATGGAGGTGATCAGTATGTCACATCAGGTGACATCCGGTGGCGGTGCTCATGGCCGTGTTTTGACTGGCTTGAAGATGCTGCCAGTTTGTGTCACTCAGCTGCGATGTCCAGATGAGGGCGGCAGCACGGAGCGACCGATTGCCTTGTATATGGCAGGTAGCGTCTGTTTATCCATTCACCAGGAAGATACGGCTAAGAACTTGAGTCCATTGTTTCGAAGTCTAAGTCGGCTTCTCTGGGGGTGGCAATGGTGCAGTGGATAGTGTTTTTGCTCGTTAACCGATGTGTGCAAGTTCAAGCCACAGCGGGGAACAACAATCGTCAGCCACCCGAGTATAAAATGGAAAACGAATAACAACAATGTTTTTTCAACCACTACACCAAAGAAAAGTTCCTGCCTGGTAGTACAATGGACCGGAGAGCCTGAGTGCTCTGGGAGTCGGCTTCTGATGTTTGATGCATGTGCGGTGAACGTCATCTTCTTCCTTTCAGCGAGGTTATGATCCGAAAACAAGGGATCACAACCCTCCCACTTCACTGCATTTCTACTGATCCGCCTGTGGGGTTCGCCTGCGTGACGCCAAGAATTCTTATTTGGGTGGAAGTTGGAATTCAACATCCTGCTATGTCTATGTCTAGGACTGACCTGATCTCTCTTGTCCAGGACGTGAAGAGTGTGGCTGAGGACTTCTCGGCTGACAGTTGTAAGTTACGGTCTCTGAGAAATCCGTCGAGGACAGAGAGATAGGAGTTCAGCGCTGTGCATAGTGTTGGCACGTTGCGCCCAGTTGTAAGAACCGTACAGTTGTTGGCATATGAAACAATATTGATTCCGCTAGAGCTAGTCCTGTCCTAAGACAGTTTTTCTATTTTTGTTCAAATTCCTTTTATGATCATTTTTTGAATGCTGTGAACTTAACGAATTATATATGTATGTATGGACATACATATGTACTTCTGTCTATATTGCATTTTTTATTGACGAATGAATCTTGACTGTTGTTCATTATTATATTGTTTTTGAAAACAAAATGAAACGTATTAACGATTTTACGTAATTCGAAAATATTGCAAAGAAACAGACCTCAGTTGCAAATACGTACGATACAGTTGTGCACTTTATTTTTAAACCAAAGGCAGTAGGGTGACAATGGTGAAGGGGACAGTGTAGTTACTTGTTTCCCGGTGTGTGTGCAGATAACATCGATGTAGCACGGACCACATCAAGTCTCGAGTGCTTGGACATATGGATTTCATTTTTAAAATAAAGAACCAAAGCACAACGGCAACATTGCTACCACTACACTAATGAGACTAATTTTAGTGGAAAAACAAACAAAAAAATTCGTACATACGAACGACTAATGACCTTCGATGGCATTGAAAAGCCGGCGAAAACATTCCGACAAAACAAAACCTTGATCTTGACCAGATGTTGATCGCAACTTTAAATCCTATTAAACAAGAAAACTCTATAAAAAAAAGAGAACAAAAGGAAACGAATTTTCGCGATATAAAGACTCAACCAACCCCCTACCTGAACATGTGCAGTAACGAAGGGATGTTTATCTAAGAAATTCTCGTTTATTTTTAGAACAAACGAGACTTTAAATTGAACCGCATGCAAACATGCTATTATTTAGCATGCTGTGCTGTACTGCATGCTTTTACTTGAGAATAAACAAATTAAGCATGCGAGGGGGGCAGCAGTCTACTAAAACTGTTGAAATTCAAGGCTGGGCCAGTGACCCAGTTCAGATCTCTGTGTGTGTCAACCGCCACCAAGGCTATCCTTTCACTTTCAGTTCAATAAAAACGGTTTAAAGCGAATCTACCTACTCAAGTAGAACTACAAATATTTTATTCTTATGCAATTTATGTAATTCCCCAATGCGATGGGGGTGGGGGAGGTTCTTATTGAGTTTTTTCTTTTTTTTTCCTCTCCTTTCTGGTGATGTATCTACTCTTCGTTCAATTTGTGTATATACCGGAAACTTTTGCTACATCTCTCCCACGTCGCCGTGTCGAGAGGCATCAGTAGGTAGGTGTACTAAGGACATTCGTGGCTATTTTTAAACTTTTTTTTTAAGTACACAGCGTAGGTAGTTAGTTACAAGAGGAATAGAAGGATAGGGGTGTCTTACCTGAATTTATCAAATCGCCCAGCATCGTTTTCAAACAAGTCCTTGATGTTGATCTTGGAACCGTTTTCATTGTAGAATTGTTGGAGTTTTTGATAAGTGGGTTCGGTGGTTAACAGTGGTAGTCCGGACATCGTTACACTTGTGAGAGGATGAGACTTGTAAAAGTTGAATGGAAATGCACTTGGTAGTACCCGTATGTGGAGGAGGATAACTTTAGTTTGTAAGTCTTATTGGAATTTGTCCAGCGGTTTGGACAGAAATAAACGAATTTTTACTTATGGAACTGAGACCAACCAACAGCACTGAGTTTCTCGTTCGTGGTCAATGTCAAATGAAGAACTTGTCGGTAATGTAGGAGGGGCTTAGTTTGGCCACAAACCGATGGGAAATTAAGGGAAATATTTGACATTCGTGTAGGTTTCAGTTGCGATTTTTGGGTGCAAATGTATGCTGTTCCGAGTAAATGTGAGACGAGATACTCATTTTCTATCTGAGCAGAGGACTGAGTGTGTTCCGAACAGTGTTGTCACTTGGATTTTGAAAAAAGTGGTAGATTGGACAAAAAATGTGGTAGACTTAAAAAAGGGTAGTGGATTTGATAACATTAATATTGGCCCCACCCCGTTCGAAAAAAAAATTGTTTATAACAAGGGAACTATTAAATTAAATTAAATATGTTCCGATGTTTGTATAACAACTTATTTATTTAAAGAAAAATATCACATACATGTATATGTAACTCTATACATACAAAAACGAATATATTGCATCCAATGATGTGGGCGCAGTGGCGTAAGTGGTTAGTATGTCGGATCACTACGCATGAGGTTCCAAGTTCGGATCCCAGAAAATACGAAAAAAGTTTTTTCACGGTCCCACCTCTCGCGAACGTCTGACAAACATCCGAGAGTATTGTTGTCACGAAAAAGCTTCTCAAATCGCCGTTCGGATTCGACATTAAACTGTAGGTCCCTTCCATTCGTGTGAAAAATATAATGCACACAACATGAGTGGTTGCGAGAAGCTAGGCCCTGGCACTTTAAAGAGCTGTTGTGCCAAATATTTGTTTGTTTTTTGATGTGCGGGTGGGCGACTATAACGAGAACGGGTTTTCACACAAATAAATGAAAAATTCATTGAAGTGATGAATAAATGTATATTCTTGTACGTACAATACATACATATTTTCCAAGGGGACCGAGTTGAATTGGTTGATTCGATATGGGGAGTACATAATTAAAAAAGGTGGTAGAATTCTTGTATTCCGTTGTAGATGTGGTAGATTTGAAAAACCTTCAAAATTGTGGTAGATCTACCACAATTGTGGCAAAGTGACAACACTGGTTCCGAACTGAGTATACTTAGAGCGCTGTGGTTTGTTTATGAAACACTTTCACCCTGATAGTCGTTGGCGTTTGTCGCTTTTCGACGATTGTCGTTTTAGTAATAGCTACGACCCGCGGACCATTAAACATTACTAATCAATTTGTTTCTTCTTCTTCCTTTTATCAGCGAGGTTATGATCCGAAAACAAGGGATCACAACCCTACCACTTCACCGCATTTCTACTGATCCGCCTGTGGGGTTCGCCTACTAAGCAACTTGTTTGTCGTGTAGAATACTATTACAACTCCTTCACAGTGAAAAAGTTATGAAAATGGATTCATGCTACATCTGAAGAATAAAACGACAATCGTCGAAAAGTGACAAATGCTAACGACAATCAGGATGCTTGAGTATGTAGCTCTTGAATGGGTAAAAGAATTGTAAATGTATCATTTTCCACCTCGAAAGAAAATCTGCATCCCGCTTTTCAAGTGTTTTGAGAAAACGTTCTTCTAAAATTATTATTATTATTATTTATTAACATAGGAATTAAAATTCTTACGCTAAACAGGGGTGAGCACTAGCAACGGAGGCTTTCAACTCAATTAGATTGATATAATTATTATATAACTAACATAGCGCTATGAATGAAGTAATTTATTTTTACAATATTGGCATGGTTATTTGTATTCAACATAACATATACTAATTTTTTATCTGACAAAAAGGTAGTGATTGCTTTGGAGACAGGGCATTGAACTTGACACAGGATGTTCAATATTTATGCTGTTGTTGCATGTTGGGCAAACTGGTGGATGAACTTTATTTTAGATGTGTTGGTGCGTGTATACTGTATGTCCCAAACGCAGTCGAAAAAAGTTGGTGTTCATAGTCTTTGTGGTTGTTGTCGGGTAGATAGTCTTACACTAGTATCGCGTTTGGTCGAAATTCGACCGAGGGGAAATAAACAAACAATGAGAGAAGCAACTCTGTGTATTTGTTTACATAACTTTTTTTTGTTGTGCGGGGAAGGCAAAGGGGATTTAATCTCATACAGCCATGGACGTGATTCAGATTCTGTCACTTAATGCAAAATTATTATGTTTTTCTTTTATGCTGGTTATATGGCCCAGTCGATTTCTTCTGAGTTTCTAGACCACACTCTGGTCGAATAAAGAAACAACAATTTGAAGTTCTGAAACCTTTGACATAAAAAAGACGCACACTCTTTTTGCCTACAGTTCTGTCTCTGCGCTGAAGCAAAAAAAAAAAAAACGGATATAATTTTGAACAATTTACTGCCGGAACACAGTGCGAAAAGTGGCTGTGACAGCGGATAAAACTGCCCACGACCGCGAAAGCCAATAAGAAAAGTAATAAATGCTATTTTGTCAAATCAAAGTTATATTCTTCGTACTACAGCTTTAGCTTCACCATTATGTTCGGATAGTCATTTGTTAAAACACGAGCTATTCACAGTCTCACGCACAAGGTTAGGTTAGGTTAGGTTAGGTAGGGTTATGAGGTTGTCATAAAACACTAGGCACCAAAGTGGGCCCATCGCGATCCCTAGGAAACCTTCACGGCAAAAGACCTAAACCCAATCCTCCAAGCAATTAATCTCCCTACAAAATCTGAAGAGATCCTTGTTATGGTTCAAGGACCTCACCACCTCCAAGTTATCGAAGAAGTATCTACCCAGGTACTTTAGCCTTATCCTGGCAATTCCTTGACATTCACAGAGTATATGAGTTATATCCTCTGAGACATGTAGGTCATCGCAGTACCTACAAACATCCGTATCGGATAACCCTAGTCTCATGGCATGCCTCCTTAGGAGACAGTCCAGAGAGTATTCCTATCGCTGTTCTTAGCCTCGATCTATCTAACTTAATTATCTCCCCAGATTTTCTGCGATCTAACACAGGCCATAAGGCCTTAGACACCCTGTGACCATCTAAGTTTGACCATCTTAGATTAGCCGCGTCAATGATTTTATCCCGGATAATTCCCTTAGCCACGCACCCTGGTGGTTTAATACTACCAATTATATCGCTACGTGCGAGCCCCGCTCCTCTTTTAGCCAGCGCGTAGGCTTGCTCGATATCGCAGTGTCCAGGTACCCAACATAATCTGACTCGGTTCTGCGTACATAATGCCCTAAGCATTGTGCGGCAATTCCTGATTAACTCAGATTTGGTGACGAAAGACTCTAGCGCCTTTAGCGCAGCCTGACAATGTAGATGGCGATATTCTTATCGGATATTGATCCCATCTCAAGTAATTCCGCAGCTTTAAGTACAGCTAGAACCTCTGCTTGGAACACACTGCATGTGTACGGAAGTCTCAGGGACACCTGTAGGTTCGTATCTCTCGAGTAAATACCTGACCCCGTGCCCTCACTGGTCTTAGAACCATCTGTGTATATTGCAATCTCGTTATGGACAGAGACTGTCTTCCCTTGCCAGTCCTCTCTAATAGGATAGTCTCACGCACAAAGAAAACAAGCAAATATGAATCGACACTCATAAATATTTGAATACGTACTAGGCTCGCTCCCAAAGTATCACTCAACCAGAGTATTCACAAATGTATAAGTGATTCACAAGCCTTCGAATAGCTTTAAGTAGCTCGTATTGAATAAATATAGCATTTTTAGTGTACATATTATAGAGGCAATAAAGTGTTAGGGTAGCTAATCATTTCTTGAAATAGATGTGAATGGGCCATCGCACACTGGATGAATGTTACCCCGTGGTAACACCGGGGTGACACCGGGGTATCCTTTACTTCAATCGCACACTGGATGAATAATGTCGGGGGAAAATTTTGTATACATGAACCGATTTTCATTGTAGTGGTACGACATACTTATTTTGTTGCATCTCGAAATTGAGAACTTATGTGTGTATTGGTTTCCCCCGATGTTAAACCACCTTATAGCTGGTTGAAGAGTTTGCTCTGTTTCATTCCATTTCATTTCATTTCTTATTGTACACTTCACCTTTCTCCCATAAACGCGGTTTAACCCCGGGGGAATTCCTCCAGTGTGCTATGGCCCAATGTGTGTGTTTCTTCAACCACAAGAAAGCCTCCTGTCTAGCAGTACAATGGACCGGAGAGTCTGACAGCTCTAGGATTTGGGTTTCCTTTAAAAAAAAAATCGTTTCTGTAGCTTGAAACCGCTAAAAACGCCACAATTGTATTTTCTGAAATAACTGAATCAATTGAATTGGTCAGTAAAAGAACAGTACAAGCGTCAGAAATTGAATTTTTCTACTAACAGTACATTAAAAAGTAGAATGTATACAAATATGGACTACGCTGTTCGCTGATTGTATGAAAGCACAGTACAAATGCGGTTAGTTATTTCTGTTTTTCTCAAAAGCGATATTTTGTACATGTACTGTTCTTGCACTCACCAATTCAATTATTTCGGGGCTCTGGTAATTATACGCTGAAAACGATGGTATACTCCTTGTCCGTAGTGTACCTTTGCACTTATTTCTTCTCCCTGCTGACAGTGACATCTATCCGTAAAAAACTCCATCATAATAAAAAACACTAACTTCAAAGAAATAACAAACATTTAAGTGCATATAATAAGAAATTTTCCTAAATCATTAATTAAACTCGAAAAATTATCCGATTTACCATTGAAATTAATTAAAATACCTAAATTTGAATAATCACATCTTCCATTGGTATTCGCTAGCGTCGCTACCATCGCTGTGTAGTAAACTTTACTATTACTGTATTCCAAGATGGCGTGTAATTCAGCTTGTGTGTAATTAAGAAGTCAGTCCTTGCATTTTCAATTCCACTAGCGCGTTTCAATTGCCCGCAAAAAGAATTTCCTTTGACAAATTTTCAAAAGGAAACCCACTACGCGTATATATTGTGCGCAAAAATTCATTAACAACAAGTCTGCATCCAGCGACAAGAAAATGAAAAACAAACACGAAGCCAACAACGAATGCATAATAAAAATGACATTTGAGAGATAAGTGACACTAGTGCCACTAGAAAGGTAAATATTTGTCAATTTTTTGTGTAATTTTCGCCACGAAAATTAATTGATTTTCTTTGAGAAATAATCATCCTCCAACTGTGGTCCACCACTCAAAGGGAACAACGTCGGGTGTAGATGGATATTGTGCGCGAGCTTCGCACACGCTCCTCGTATCGTCGCACCACGTAACCTTGTGAGTGCGTATTTCGGTAGCACCTTTGTCGTCAGTGGAAATTCTTGTCTTCTTGTCTTGTGCTGCGCGGCTGGCTGACTGGCTCCCATCTTCCATTTCAAATAAGAGTCTTTCTCTGTTGAGTTTTGTTAATTTTTATTCGAAAATTTATTGCAAATATCGGGGTGACTTGTGTTGAAATCTTTTTCCTCGAGGATTTGCTGGCCGAATAGCATCGCGTCGGACGAAACAGTGAACAGTAGCTGGGCTGAGAATAGCGCTCTCAACAGGTGGTCCAAACGCCTTGATGGCATACTAATTTCCATTGAATTTCCAATATCCACTGGTTTGGGTCGTAGAAATTGTTCAATTTGAAGTGAAAAATTTTGCAAATTGGAGGAAAAAAGCGGTTTGGGTTGCGCGTGAACATTTTTTTTTTTCGCTGTGAGTGGGCATGTCGCTAGGAGCTCCTGGTCTTAACCTGAGTCACATCCATACTTAATTTTCATATATACTGGGTATGGCTGATTCGTGTGAAACATTCGTTTTTATTAAGTGTGTGTGAACAATTTTTGTATTTTTTTTTTTTTTTGCAAAAAATACTTGCGAGGAGGAAATGAGGTTTTAGAAATGATGAGGAATGTTCCTGAAGAAGGTGTTCTTGGTGGGATTTTAAATTTTAAATTAACTGAATGGTTGTGGTGTTTGTATTGATTGAATCATTTCGTGTCCAATTGGATCATTCAATATACAGCCAGTCAGAGTAATATTTGTACGCCTACTTGTAGTTCGTCCCAATATTTAATATTTTGTGGTTCACGATAGTTACGATAGACGTAATGAACGTACAGCAATGTCTACCTCTTTTCCAATACAGGTTGCGTACAGCCATGGCCAAATAATTAGCACCATTTTTTTTCGAATTAATCTTAGCACGGGCCCGGACATGCCACAGATCACACATCCCAGGTGTCGATACCCAAAGATTATGCTCGGCTGGAGGGCAGGCCAAGTTCTACGCACTAGCCCTTCGGTGTTATTGCGATCTACATGTAGTTACTGGAACTAAGGAGCAATTTTTGTTTAACTTTTTGATTTGATGTAAAAAAAAGAAAAGAAAAAAACGCGAGAGTTCCACCCACTGACGTCTTTCATGAGCTCACAAAAAAAAAGAAGGTATACACACATCTAAGCGAGTGAAACATACTTACTCCCGACCCTTGAAGAGAGGGGTGGCAATGATGCAGTAGATAGAGTGTTTGCTTGTTAGCCGATGAGTGCAAGTTCAAGCCCCAGCGGGGGAACAGCAATCACCAGCCACCTGAGTATAAATTGAAAAAAAAATACCATCGAAGTTTTTCCAACCACTGCACCAACGAGCTCTCACGACGATCGGTTCTACGTACGTACGTACGTCCCGGAGCGACTCGAGAACAATACCTCCACGACTGCCTTCCATCCTCTGTGGTTCCGGGAACGCTTGTGAAGACGAAAACCAACTTGTGAAAGTTGTGAAGACCAAGTTTTTCTGGCATCCGCGACAGCTTGGTCTTTATATCGGAGGTTCGGTCTTTTCCGCCGTCTCGAACCTGGGGGCTGAGATTCGACAATTCTCTTGGTTTACTTACTTACCTATGTCCTGTATCCCCTTGTGGGTCCTAGGGCCTCTACTACGTAATGTATCTGAGTTCTCGCCAACATTTTCCTAACTGCCGTGCCTCCTTCTCGACTGTTCTGCGCCATGTTCTCCTCGGACCGCCAGGTCTTCTGCCATCCTGAGTTAGAGGGTTCCATTGCATAGCATGGTTCGCTATGGAACTGTCAGCCTTACAGAAGGTATGACCAATCCACTGCCACTTCTCCAGGTTTGAGTGTTGTTGTCCATTCGCTCGATGTGGCCCAGCCAACGTGTCTTGGCTTTTTGAACTACATCCACATCCTTGACTTCGCGGTTGTATCTTCTCCTCCATTCACCCTCCTCGCATATGGGACCTACATACATCCGACGAAGTATTTTTCGCGCAAAGGTATCCAATATTCGCTCTGCTTTCTTACTTATCATCCAGTACTCGGCGCCATAAAGCAAGAGTGGTAAGATGAGCGTTGGTAAGATGAGCGTTCTATAAAGCATTAATTTGGTCCGTCGAGTTAGGAGTTTTGAACCCAGTCGTTTTGCCAAACCGAAGTAGCAGCAGTTTGCTAGGGTTATTCCTCGTCGGATCTCCACGAAGGTGTCATTTGTGGAAATTATGTTTGCTCCATGGAAGGTAAACTACTTAACTTCCTCGTTGTTGTTGTTGTTGTAGCAACTATGTTGATTCGTATGGTTCAAACGTTAAGGTGGTATAGGTGGGTTGTCATCAGTGAGGTCGAGGCCCAAGAAAGCGGCAGCTTCGACTGGGTGAGTCCATAAGGATCTTGGTGTAAGTGTTGTGGGATGCGACGGACAACTGAACAAATAAACGGGTGTTATGTGGGGACGAGCAACAGTCTGGGCATTGATCAGTGATACTCTCGCGTAAGCGGTGCATATAATTGTTCAGCTGAACAACAAGTTGTAGTAATCAAGAGTGACGTTCTGTCCAAGGTTTAGTGGCAGACTATTTTATATTTGTTTATAACATGTACTTAGTCGTGTCCTCATCTGTTCAAGACATTCTCGTTTCGCCTGCACTTCAATTGCCGTAAATGCCTCTGAAACTGCTTGTCGGGATCTTCCGATGATGTCAATGTCGTCTGCGTATCCCCGCAGTTGAATGTTCTTCTTCCTTTTTCGAAACCATCTATTTCTAGGCCTACCGAGGTGTCGCCTACCTGATGGCGCACGGCAATCATGACACATATTGGAAGCCGGTACGGCTATATGTACTTTAATATGTCCAGATACTGAAGCCCATTAATTTTTTTAATTTATTTACGCAATAGGGCCAACACCATGCCAGAAAAAGTCTCACATTTCTACCATCTGGTTCAAGTACCTTCATTTCAGTCACTTTCACATGTTTTTTTTTCCAAAATTTATTGTCTTTATTCTTTTAGATTGTTGGGAACGTCGATCGTTTTGTAATGCTCTTTTTGTTTTAAACAATTTTCTATTCTTCCTACTCTTGCGTACAAATATCCTTGCTTCGTTTAATCGTCTGTCTGTAGTGACAGTCAGGCTGCGCTTAAAGCCTAGCTTAACCCTTTAACCATTTCTAAAATAGTTCGTGAAACTAAGACTCTTCCTCTGCAAGTGTCCGGCTTTAGGCAAGGCCAGACAGCGCACCTTAGGTAAATTCTTTTTCGACAACCTTATAGAGCTAGCGGAGATTAGCATTGGGAATATTATCAGCTTCCTCAATGCAACGGGGTGGATTTGAATAATCCTTCCCCCTTTTTCTTCTTTCTTGTGGTAATAAAACGGCGATTCTGCGCTAATTAGGTGTCGGCATGGTTTGCTGACACAACCACTCCTACCTACCTACCTAAGACTCTTTGACTCGGTCGCAAGGCTGAATTCTCTGTCTTTTATCTCGGTCCCAAATCCGCATCTCCATGTGTCCTCGGTTAGAGCTTTTATTGACGATTGGATCTCTCACGAAGACAATTGTATGTGTATCATGACTCTCCAGGATGTAGGTTGACTAAACGAATGCTCGCAGACGTCTGTAAGAAATCAGTAGCATTTTTGCTACCACTCAGTAGAATAGTCTGCATATAACTTATTGGCGTCTTGACAGGCCACTTCACTTTCGCCAAGCACCTTAATATGCTGGGCTTAAGTGACACTTCAATCTGCGACGCTTGCACAAAGAGCGACGACACTGCGGAACATTATCTTTGCGATTGCCCGGCCTTTGTTAGTATCAGGTGGCAGATCCTCGGTGCTGATGTTGAGTGCTGGTAATAATATAAGTTCCCCATCATTGAAGTACTTGTTGATTTTCTTAGAAAGACAAGAAAATTCCAATGGAATTGGTAAACCAGCTCTGGTAGTACAATGAAAAAGTTGCGTCTGGGTGCTCCAGTCGAGTCCCGACAAAAAAATTATCTTCTCACCAATCTACTCGAAACTCATAGATGCTATGGTCTCATGTGATAACAGCTTAAGTCGAGTTGTGACAGAATGGACTTAAAGATTCCAGAAGATGCTCCAATATTCGAAGTTTATGCCATAATGTTTTTTACTTTTCTATCTGCAGTGGTTGTAGGCAAAGAAACAAGACCGAAATTGCAAAATCCTTTGCGAAAAAAGGAATATTTCAAACTCGTTTTGTGAGAAACTGAGATAATCAAATTAAGCGGTTATCGCTTGAAGCCACAGTTTATCAATAAATTCGTGTGTTATCTGTCGAGATGACTCAAAAGGATCGTTTTTGCATTTTCGAATTATAGCTTCATCAGCAGAAGTACTAGTTTTTCTTCGGTACTTTCTTGCCTTGCAGGCAATCGGGTTTAGTTTTTAGCTGCTCATACATTGTTTTCCATCTTCTTCTTCTTCTTCTTCCTTTTATCAGCGAGGTTATGATCCGAAAATAAGGGATCATAACCCTCCCACTTCACCGCATTTCTACTGATCCGCCTGTGGGGTTCGCCTCACATTCGGTGTTTTCCACACTCGAACAGAAAATAACTCGCTTTTCACTCTTTCCGGTTTTCAATTTCCGAATAAAATCCTAATTGGCACAGAGTCAACCTATAGGTCGGGTTTGGCTCTTTATCGTCGTTTTGCAAGGTATCTTACCTATTGTTAGTCGTTTGTCACTCAAGAACAAAAAGCAAATGCGCACAGGCAGGTAATTCAAATCGCCTTATAGTGAATCGATGCGTCAAACGAACTTAGAATATCGAGAATGATCTTCAAATCATCATTGATTAGCCCCGAGAATAGAGTCAAGAAGAGTTACTTAGCTTAGGATTGGAGAAACGAACGTATTTTCCATAGTTTACCCGACTGTAGTGCTTACTTTCTATAATTTTACAACTCTACATTGAAAACTTTACTTTAAATGTGCTTACAGAGACAGAGAAAACATTTCATTTGGAAGAAGAGAAGAGAAAAACGCACAAAAACTTTAATGGTTTTACGCAAAGAGCGTCCACCCAGTGCGGGATCATCAAAATCGACGACAACAATGTCCAATGAGCAACCAGTGACAAAACGTCAACGAATAGAAAATCGCAGCAGCAGCACCATCACCACCAACAACAACAATGGAGAGACAACGTCCCCATCATCATCATCGTCATCATCGCCTTCGGCGACACCATCATTCTCAGCGCCTCCGTCTCCAATTACAACAAAACCAAACATTCCTCGTGATTTGGAACTGGGTACACCGCCAGATATACTTGCCACTTCATCTGAACTTCCCATTTCATCATCACCCTCGTCCAACAGTAGCAGCAGTAGTAGCAGCTCATCATCCACATCTCTAGCCAGTGAAGATTTACATCATCACCATCATCATTTGCATCCGCATCTGCATCATCATCATCACCATCATCACCATCACAGTGGTAGTACATCAAGTCTTGCCAGTTGCAGTACTAGTTCCCTAGCATCGACAGCGACAATTGGTATCGATGAAGTGGATAAAATCACACCTCATCCGAATCATGCGGTCGCCGTACAACAGATAATGCCAGACTTGGTGCCAAGGATGAATGCCATACCGTCAATAATCGCAAACATTGCGACGCAAATCACAAATGAAATGGGCGAATTCGAGGAGTACCTTACCAAACAATGCCTCTGCGGTATAAGCGAGCGAACTCTCCGCCGACCCTTCCAAAGTCACTATCACCAAGATTCGAATGGGGTGAAACGAGTCGCAACGCTGCACGAGTGGCCAACAAATAAATTGCTACAGTTCCTATCAAACCTCCAACTGCTGTTCGACGTTTACCTCAAGCAGAACAGCAAAGGCTTCATTTGCAGTCGAATAATGGACGTCTGTGACGCTCTGATACGCAACGATCACAATCTCATTGACGAGATAATCGTTTTAGCCAATTTCAACAATAAGTATGTGCAATTCCTGTCTGGCCGAGTGCTGGCCAGCTTTTTAGTTATCGCCAAGCACAACATGGACGATGATTGGCTGAAGAAGCTAGTAGACAATCTGTTCCAGTTTGAGCGTCTCGATTTTGCTGCTATTCAAAAGATTCACTTTAGTTTGGAGATCATCAAGAGGATTGTTGAGTGGAAGGATGTGGATCTGCATCCGTTGGAGGATGAGATTGATGCGAGAAATGCTAGTATTTCACTGGAACCAACGGCTGGGGGTACTAGTGGAAGCGGCCCATCGACATCGGCATCTGTGCATGCGTATCCATCGTTGGAGAGCAATTACTTTGCTGTCCATTTTAGGGATTCCGATGACATTCTGGAGGGTACCGACGTCAGCAGGCAGCACTCGTCGGAGGAGCGACACTTGAGCCATTTGCAAACGGAAGATGGGTGTCACATTGTGGCGCTGACAGACTCCGAGAGCTTTGATACGACACACCTCAAGTGTATTACGATAAAGATTCTGGAGAATAAGTGGCCAGCACTGGTGAAGAATATGAGCAACCTGATATCGAATCACATAGAGCTGGAGAACGCAGAGAATTGTGTGCTGACGTTTCTCCATCTCTGGGAGAATATCATCAGCGTGAAAGCCAACCTCTCGATAGTCGAGACTCTACCATTCTATGCACAGCTGGACAAATTCGAATTGCTTCTCAATCAAAACTTGTCTTGTACGATATACAAGCAGATGTTGAGTCTTTTCAACGAAGCACTGTGCTACGGTAGCACTCTGGCCTTGCAAGACCTCCTGCCAGAGGAAACGTGCATGTTGGCGCATCAGATCGTGCGGCATGTAAAGGATTTTCGAATTTTGGAGTCACTACCACGACGGCAGCCGGAGAATATAGTTAGTCTGCTTGGTTTCAAGGGTCGTTCGATCACATTTGAATCTGGAACCATGCAGAGGTTTGCCACCACGCCCAGTAATCACGATGAAGATGCCATCGAAATGGATAAGACAATCCTCCAAAAGATGGTGTTACTCGTCCTCAAATCCATTGCGGTAACTGTCAAAGAAATCCGCAGCGATTCCTCTGATAGTTCAATAGACAGTACGGACTATGATGCCTTTCAGGATATGGTGCTCATCGAGCGATCTATCAGAGATGTCCTACGCAAGCTGGAGTCGTTCATAAAGAACACATTGGAGTTCCACCCGGAGTGTCACTTCAGCAAGATACTCATTCACCTGTTCGACGATCAGGATGATCATCTAATCGAAGCGATGGTGTGCACCTTGGACGTCACAGCTGGTATCTCCTTTCGCAACAACGCCTTCCCCGAACTGGTAGCTATGCTGAATCCCGTCTACACTTTTCTAGAATTCCTCAAAATGATAACAAATAGTTCGGATCTGCTACTGGACTTGCTGGTCAGCAATGAAACGTGTTTCTTGCTCTATCTGCTGAGGTTTCTCAAGTACATTCGACTGAATTGGTCAATGTTTGTGACAAGCTGTCACGACTTCGGTATGGGCGTTAGCACGCTCGATGAAGCGATGGGTGTGCTGATACGACTTCGCTTACAAATAAGTCGACTGGTATCGAGATCCCTGTACCCGTATGATATTTCCCCAGTGTTGCGATTGTTGGACAGTTGCGAGAGTCTCTACGAAGGGAACGAACTAAGTTAGGCGAGTGAAACGCGAATCACAATGTAATAAAGCACAAAATACACAATAAGTAGCAAAAAAACAAAAAAAGAAGACTTGAAACTTGAAAGAGAGGAACTCCCCCCACAATACAAGACAAAATGATGATTCTAAAAGATTCCAATAAATCATTGCCTTTCCCCGCTCCCTCCCTAAAATAGACTAACTTTATTATTAACATATAAACAAATAGCATGTAAGAGCTTTAGTTTTAAGATTGTTTTAAATCTTGCCTTAATGTATTTTTATATAATATGTTTCCACCCCCCAGCCCACGAAGTACGTAATTAAGTTTTATTACTTTGTTAAGTTTTCTTTTCTTTTCTTCCATTTGCAACAACAAATGTATTAACAAAGAAAAAGAGAAAATTGTTTATATATATTATATATTTTTTTTTTATAATGCATAAGTGTGTCTTACAGTTAGAAATTCGATTGACTAAACTTGTACATATCGATTAATTTAAAATAAAACAAATTTTTTTAAACGGAAGATTAAGTTACTTGAGTTTTTTTTTTTTCTTTTTGTTACTAGTGCTGCGAAAGGATTGCAATTCTTTTCTATAATCAACGTAATCCAGTGTCGCGTCAAGTTTAACGTGTACTTTTTGGCTAACGTTGGGCGTCATTTAATAAGGACGAAAGCTTGTATGTTTGGACTGACGATTGGGCACAGAATCAGTATTTATCCTAGCGCTTGAAGGTAAATTGATGGATCCCAAGGTACAGGGGGGGCGAAGTGCATAGTTAGCCGCAAGCATTCTTTGCTAACGATAGAACGATCATAAGTGAGGATGAGCACTTGACGTTTGGGTGGACGTTTTGGAGGGAAATGAGTACTGCATTAGTCTAAACAAGACCGAGAACTTATGCTGTCCGTTTTCTGAATCACTCAGGCCTATTCCAGACATTTATTTGAATGGAACAGTGCTTCTCAAGTGCTAAAAGTTCAAATATCTGGAATCTATGATCAATGGCGAAGCAACGAGATCAATCATCGCGTAAGCGTAGGGTGGATGAAGTGGCGAGAAAACTCCGCTATCTTCTGTGACCGAAAAATGCCTTCTAAGTTGATAGGAGGGCTCTACACCGCAGTTGTGCGTCCAGCGCTCACATACGGTTCACAATGTTGGGCAATGTACAAAGGAGTAAATTAGAGATATAGCTTGATTGAATAAGAAGTTCGAAGATCCGCGGAAGCCTTCAATTCAATTCAATTCATTTTTATTTAACAAAAGCCTTGAGATGGTGATCTCATTTGTGGCCATTAAAATTAACAATATTACATTATTCATATACATGTCAAATTCAAAATTAATGTTAATATTCATACATACATATATATTTGAAAATTATAAGATAATAAGCAAGGGATACATTTTAATTAACAAAAATGGAGTGAAAATGCATAGCTACATCTGGGTTTTGAAGGTGATCTTTCAACGAGCGGACAAAATCGTTTGAATTGCGTATATTTTTAATTTTAGTAGGTAATGTATTTCACATTCTGGCACATAATGGGAAGAAAGATCTACGCGTTTCCAGCGTTGAGGTTCTGTAAGTGTTTATATTTAAGGTTCTCAATTCATTCATTCATTCATTTTCAATGGCCCGCTAATCCTTCATGAGGGTCGCGGGGGTAGGATGGTCAGGTGGACTCTCCATTCTTCTCGATCCTCCGCCATTGACTCCCAATTCATCAGGGGGAATCCCTAAGCGGCTCCAGGAGAGATGTCGAAATTGATCCAACCATCTATTTCTAGGCCTTCCTTGAGGTCGCCTACCTGATGGCACGGCAACCATGGCGCGTCTTGGAAGCCGGTCTGGGGGCATACGCACTACGTGACCAAACCATCGAAGCATAGATCGTTCCGTTCGGAGAAGTAGCTGCTCAACATTGAGCGCCTCGCGTACTCTGGTTTTGCGCACTCGATCCCTACGAGTTATTCCAGCAACACCGCGAAGGAACCTCATTTCGGCAGCTTGTATCCGCGATCTTATTCTTTCGGTCACTACCCAAATTTCATGACCATAGGTGAGAGTTGGAATATACACAGAGTTAAAAACCGATAGCTTAGCTTGAACACCAAGTTCAGCCTTCCTTATAACAGATTGGCCAAGCTCTCTCAAAATTGATCCAGCCTGACCAATTCTACAGGATAACTCGGCATTGATCCTCCCATCACTCGTGAATAAAACCCCGAGGTACTTAAACTTCTCCACCTGCTTCAGTGGGACTCCACTAACATGCAGAGTGCACTGAATGGGTTTTTTTGGAAACGACCATTACTTTCGATTTGTTCACGTTGATCTTCATTCCAGCATCATCACAAACGGCTACAAACCTTTCGAGTGCGCACTGAAGTTCGGTTTGAGAGGACCCAAGGATGACCAAATTATCCGCAAAGAGCAGATGACTAATCCTTAGGTCTCCCACTTTGAAACAGTCCCCGCCACGGCTGCGCTGTAACATCCAATCCATATATACAATAAAGAGGAGAGGTGACAAAACACACCCCTGGCGGAGTCCAACGCCCACAGTGAAAGGTATTGATTTAGCACCGTTTATCCGAATATAGCTTCTACAGTTTCTATATTAAGACTGAATCGCCCTTAACAGGGAACCATCAATCCCATACTCCTGCAGAACACTCCAGAGTTTGCCTCGACGAACCCTATCATATGCTTTTTCCAAATCGACAAAACAAGTGTAGACAGGTTTGGCATACTCCCAGGCCTTCTCAAGAACCATTCTGAGAGTGAACAACTGGTCGGTTGTGCTTCTACCGGGACGAAAACCGCACTGCTCATCCCCCAAACTGTTCTCAACCACAGCTCTGGAACGCTTTTCTAGCACCTAGCACCGAAGACTTTTCCAGGGAGACTTAAAAGAGATATACCCCTATAGTTGGCACAATCTCTTTTGTCCCCTTTTTTAAAAAGAGGAACTATCACCCCCATTTGCCAATCACCAGGTGTTTCACCGCATTCCCAGGCCACTTTAATGACACGCGAGAGCCATTTAACTCCCTCTTTACCTAAGGCCTTGAGCATTTCTGGCCGAATTTCACCCACACCAGCAGATTTGTCAACTTTTAGCGCTTTGATCGCCAAAGTTACTTCCTCTACCATAGGACTACTTTCCGCCCAACTCTCGACCATAGGTCTGTCATCTTCGGTGCCCTGTTCGGGATTGAGCGATTCTGAAAAGTGCTCGCTCCATCTGCGTAAGATGTCCTCCTCATTGAAAAGAAGTGTACCGTCTTTGGATTTGACTCCTTCAACGATATTCAACTTTTTTCCTCTGAGTCGGCGGACGGTCTGCCAGAACATCTTATTTGCAGATCTGTGGTCACGTTCCAATTTCTCGCCAAACTCCTTCCAAGACTGTTCTTTCGCTGTTTTCACAGCTAATTTGCAGGTTCTTCGCGCCTCAGTGTACCGCTTTCGAGAATCGGAGTTCCCCAAGTGAATCCACACCTTAAAGGCTCTCTTCTTCTCCGCCACAACAAGCCGCTTCACTCCACAAACATCTCCCGCAGAGGCAATAACCGCTGTTGAAAACAGTTGCCATTCTTCCTCTACATTTGATGGAACAGTTGGAATTCGTTCAAACCTCTCAGATATTTGCCGCGCAAATGTCTCCCGTATCTCATCGTCCTGTCACCTCTCCCATCGTATGCGTGTAACCATCCTTGGTTTACGCTTTGGTAGGGGAGGCACTCTCTCGCTAAGATACAATTTGCACAGCACTAAGTGATGATCAGTTGACAGTTCGGCCCCTCTCAATACGCGAACATCACAAACCATTCTCTTCAGACACGATGGTACCACAAAGAAATCGATCAGCGACTTCTGCTGAAGACTCTGACGGTACCACGTGTATTTGTGAATGTCTTTGTGCGGAAAGATAGTGTTCATGATGGATAAGCAATTTTCACAACAAAAATCCAACAACTTCTCTCCGTTCGCGTTTTGATCAGGATCACCCTTCCTCCCAATCACACTCCCTCATGTCAAAACATCTACACCCACATGAGCATTGAAGTCACCCATTAGAACAAAAAAATCCATATCTGCAACCTTTTCAAGGGCAACATCAACTTCATCTAAGAAAGCTGCGTACTCTGACTGAAGGTTCGGTGCATACACCTGCACCAATGCCAGAGTTGATCTTTCAAGCTTGAGCTTTAAGATCACAACTCTCCCTCCTAATGGTATCCACTCCAATACTCTGTCTGTCAACCTGGGACTTGTGAGTATCCCCACTCCCGCCCGAGCAGACATTGAGGGTGCGACTCCTGATAGGAAGAGCTTCCACCCACCCGAATGGTCCACAGTTTTAGAACCTCTCTGCTTTGTTGAAGAGACGCCAACTATATCTAATCGACTTTTAACAGCCTCCCCAACAAGCTCAAGATCCTTCCCTGTGAGCGATGAGACGTTCCATGTGCCTATCCTAAGTCGATGTCGTTGTCGAATCTCAGAGAGTCCATCTGTGCCCCTGTCGGTGCACAGCGCGCTCACCCCTTGACCCCCGTAATGGTTCGCGAGACCATTGACAGGAAGCTCGTAGCCATTTCGGGTTTGACCCGGCCGGCTGCCGAGCGGGACAAGCCGACTACCAGACGCTCGCATCCTGACACCCTTCAGGCCTGGCTTATCAGGCTTGGCAATATCCGAGACCGGTCGTCTTCTTCTTGTCATCATGAGGTGTGCGCTTTGTTAGCCGTGACTGGATTGTATGGATGGGAATAACTATTTAAGTTACCCCATCCGCACATCCCAATCACGTTGCCCGCCCCCCACCACGAGGAGGTCAGCTGCCAGGGGGGCAAGGTTCTCAATGAAGAAGACAAATTTATTTTCTCGAATAAATAACTCGGGGTTTGACAGTGTATTAACCCATACATAAATTTGCACATTTCGATGGCAAACTGAGACATTATTGAGACTCCAAAAATACAGTTATTCAAATGAGATACATGGTCGAATTTTCTTAAGGAATGAATGAATCGAATGCAAGAATTAAATGCTACTTTTAATTGCTTGCCTATTGAGTCCATTCCAGCGTACAAAGGGGCCCCATATGTAATGATTGGTGCTAATAAGGTTTTAACTAGAGTTAGTCGTGTGGGTTTCGGTATATATACTGATATTCTCCATAGACGCCTAAGGCAGTCATAGAGTCCGCCAATTACTTTATGTTGTTGTTGTTGCTTTCCAATGGAGAAAACTGGCCTTTTTGTGCTTTGCTTCCTAGCTTGATCCAACGCCGGGCATCTTGAGAGATGGTCTTCGTCTTGTATTTAATTTTTTGTGCAAACGCTGCATATGTCGGATTCAAATATTCTAACTCTTTTGAGGTGTGAAGCTAGGCAGCTGTGTCCAGTTTTTAATCTTATCAGTGCAACTGCTTCCTTCCTTGGTGCATGCGATATTTTATGGTAAAAGTCGTGTATGTTTTCGTAGCATTTCCCTGCGATTGCTGCTTGTTCGTTGTTGGTTTCTTTGTGCATGAGATGTGTTTTTATTCGATGCATTCTGCTTATCAGTGACGTCGTCTCTGGGGTTCTGCTTATGATGTTGGCTCCCTTCTTGGCTAGTTTGTCTGCTGTTTCGTTTCCCAGTATGTCGACATGGGCTGGTATCCACTGTAGTTTGACGCAGTGTCCTCTTTGTTGTAGGAAGTGATATGTTCGTTGGATGTTTCTTGAAGTTTGTGTTTCGTTTTGGCTGTTATACCTAATCAATGATTGGAGAGCCGATTTTGAGTCCGAAAGGATAACGATATTTTTTTGAAGATTCCTGTCTATAAAGAATTTGTTTTAGGGCATATTCTATGGCTGCGAGTTCTCTTTCAAATACAGTAGAGTTGGTTGGTAATGCGAAGTAGTGACTAAATTTGTCACAGTGTACTGCTGCGCCTGCACCGATGCTGTCTTTCAGTAGGTATCCGTCCGTGTATATTCGAAGCCAAGTTTTGTTCGGGTACTTTTCATTGATTGTTGTTAGTGCGATTTGTTTCACAGCTTCTGCTGTTGTGTGATGTTTGTTGACTGGTAATACGAGGTTTGTGTTTACGTCCATAGATATGAAGTCTAGAGGGTTCGTACGTGGTGGTATCGGGCCGATTTTTGGCGAGGGATCGATCTATTCGAGGATGTTTTTGGCTGTTTGCGAGAAGTCCGGCCAATTACTTTATTCACGTGGTCATTCCATGTCAGCGTTTTGTTAAAGATGAATCCTAAATTTATAACTTTAGATTTGTATGGAATAACATTTGTGTTCAAAGTAATTTCTGGAAAATATGATTCATTTAAGGACTCTTTGTATATAATTATACTTTGCGATTTTTTTTGGATTCAAAGTTAAGTTGCTGGCAGTTGTCCATTCGTGTATACTACATAGATCTTCATTAATTCTGAAGACTCCATCTTCCATTAGTCCTAAAGGGAATGAGAAGTAAGTCTGTAAATCATCAGCGTATAGATGATATGAGGAATATTTGATTACATCTACAATGTCATTAATGAACATAACAACAGAGAAACCACGTCAAAGAAACCATCTCACGAAAAACAAAGCGCTACCGACTCAGCTGGTATTGCCACGTTCAAAGAAGAGATCATATGAACCCGAAGACATCGCGAAAGAGAGGTCATTGGGGTGGCAAAAAAAGATCTCACAAATGTAACGACATCCAAATCGGGAGGCCATTTTCTGAGGACAAACAGGCGCACCCCATCAGCGGATCAGTAGAAATCCAATGAAGTGGGACGGTTATGATCCCATGTTTTCAGATCATTACCTTGCCGAAATAGAAAGAAGAAGAACACAAAGGAGGGAAAACATGAACAGAAACTGTCCCATATGTTTCGATTGGTGAAGACGAGATATACACCCCTATTATGGTTAGCGAATCGAACGTTCGACTCAAGTCGAACTGTCAGCGAATTGCTTCTGTCGTGGTATTGCTGTTAGCAAACATTTTCATTCGAATAAAAAATAAGTGCTGACAAAGAAAAAAACAATTAAATGTCATCTGTGAAGTGTATAAAGCGACAGAAGTAATTCGCCGGGAGGTTCGACTTGAGTCGAATGTTCGATTCGCTAACCATAATAGGGGTGATATACACAATCCGAAAAAAGTGCCAGTTGTACTACGAGTATTACTTGGTCTTTGATAATATTCAACAGTCACCACTGTATTGTGCTTTTTAAAATCAATCATAAGGGTTCCTTCACAGTTCCAAAAAATTGTCGCCATTACCGTTTTGGGGCGCTGCTCGTCATATATCGAATCCCTTTTTGTTGTCTGATCATAATACGAGTAAATCATCATTGTTTCGCCTCTAGTACCAATCCGTCTCGTTTTTCACCTACACAGAGGATTCCTTCTTCATACGAAGATAATCATGTAGGATCCTGTGAACCATTGTCTTTAATAATCCAGTTTGTGCTACAATTGCTTTGCCTTTCAGTTTTCGGTCACTCAGAATAAGTTGTTTTGGAAATTCAACATTTTCTTGGGTGACCGCAGTTGCTGGTCCACTTAGGCGAGGGTTATCTGAGAGTAAATCTCTTCTTTTTAAAGAATTTCATTACCACACGATATTCAATCTGATCCATATTTAAAGATTTCCAAGAACTGGACTTATTCAAATCTCTACTGGCGAGTAAGCAATTGACCTTGATTAATTTATTCTTCAGCATGTTCCATAAAAGACTTCGAAGAATAATTGAAAAGACATTTGTTTTCCAGATATTTTTCGAAGTGTGGTAGGTCGGGAATACTTGGACTTTACTACGTACATATATACTTTATATATAATGTAACAAAGCTGGTATTGCCACGTTCAAAGAAGAGATCATTTGAACCCTGTTAAAAAGGCAATATCAATGCACGTTCCAAAGACATCGCGATGTAGGAACGGTATGCCTATAAACGCCTGGATCACACAAACGCGACGACATCGGCATTTCATTGGCCTCAGTAACCGAGTGATCCAAAATCGGCGGGCCTACCGATATTTTCTGAGGTCAAATAGGCGGATCAGTAGAAATGCGGTGAAGTGGGAGGGTTGTGATCCCTTATTTTCGGATCACAACCTCGCTGAAAAAAGTTTGAAAAAATTAAATTTACTTACTTTTTAACTAGCAGATTCCCGAAACTTTGTCTGCGTGGTCCACAATAACTACGGATTTTATTTGTTCGCACTAAACGTGTGTTATAGGCGCTCATTCTGATGTATAAAAAGGCAACAAAAACCACTCACATGCTGGTGGACTTGGAAATATTGGGATAGTAGGTTAATACAAAGAATCTTATGTAGTTCTTTCTGTTTTCCCAAAAAAAGAGTTTTTAGATTCCCTTCTTCAAACTGCTGATTCAATTGTAGTACCACATGGAACTATGATCTCCAGAAAGAACTAAACCTTATAACCAATTGGAGCTTGTTATAAAGCGCTGGAGGCTGCTGAGGGCGTTATCTAATTCGCTTAAACTGTCGAAGAAGTAAGCTCCTAAGTGCAATCTTCTACGAGCGGAGACAGTTTGACACATACAAATGAGATGTACTGTGGTGTACTCATCTTTGTCGTCCATACAGCTTCTCTAAGAGTCCCATACAGCTTCTCTAGAAGTCGTTTGTGAGGAGGCCTAGCCTGATGGCTTGCCGTCCAATGAAGCCTCATAATGACACCTACTATAGTTGTAATGAGCGCTCCCTTCTGTATAATAAGACAATTCCAGCGTTTTTGATCCAGCTTAAGCCAGATCTGTCTAGTTATGGAACACGTAGTGCCGTCTGTCCATCTGGGGCTGGTTACACTGATAGTGTTGAGTTTAAGCAGTAGTTTCACTGTAGCAAGATACATGTTAATATATAACAACAGTATACAACTTTTACAACATTCACTATAGAATGCCTTAAAATGCGCGCGTTCCATAATGTAAACAATCTCCCTTGTATGAACAGGTCTGGATACTATTAGTTCACCCAATTACGAGTCTACTGTATACCTATTTATTTTAATATCTGAATCCTCTTGAGGACTATCGTAATAATTCTTATTGTAGACCAGCACCGAGCCTCTAAGGCATAGAATAGCAAAGTATTATAATTAAAATATGTTAATTAGTTTTTGTGTGATACGTGCCTGAATACTACTCTAGTTATCATAGGAACTTAGGGTTCCCTAGGTAATTTCATCCTTAAAAAAGGCTTCCGCTGTATGCCAAAGTTTGAGCACCACTTCTCCAGATACCCCAAAGCAAATGCTCTGTATTTTTTTTAATGGAAAGCCCTAGGTTAGCCAAAGTGTCTCATGTCGTCTTTTACTACTTAAAAAGGAAGGGGAAGTCAACATTTTTATACAAAAAGATTAAATTTATTTAAAATTCTTTTATATATAAAGTTTAGTGTTTATTACAGTACTACTTGGGCCACATACAAATTGTGGAATGAATATTGTTTTTCTTTTTTACTTTCAATGCTTGCAACACAAAATTATGTTTCTAACTCTCTCCACTACAAGAGGAGAGGGGAATAAAGTAAAAAAAAAAAAAGACAAAATCTCACATTCTAAAGAATTTACTTAAAACGAAAGGAAAATGAATGAAAATCAGCAAAAAAGAAGCAACCAACACTGTCGACGTCATCTAGGAGTCTCTCGTGCTGCCACTTAAGAGCGGTTGTATTTGCCCCAAATGTGGAGCATGAACACA
Organism: Brachypalpus laphriformis; assembly: GCA_945910035.1. Taxonomy (NCBI): domain Eukaryota; kingdom Metazoa; phylum Arthropoda; class Insecta; order Diptera; family Syrphidae; genus Brachypalpus; species Brachypalpus laphriformis. The sequence continues at coordinate 13,844,765 of OX246755.1, forward strand.
GAGGCGATGAACAGCAGCGACATCACAAGCACCGGGACTGGGCCACTGAAACGGGGAAGGAGACACATTATTATGTGACCATAGGATAGTGGTTTCTAATCTAAATTACACTTTAATGCCGGGGGAATCGTCGGTGTAGAACCGCCACATGCCACCGGAGCCAGCTCCGCCTGTTGTACGACTCCTGGCGGCGGTTGTGGTGGTCTTCCTCTGTTTTAGATTGCTTCCGCCAGCAGCACTGGTCCTGGGCGCTGACAATTTGCTAGGAGAGCGGCTCCCACTTCCCACGGAAGTCGAACTAGCTGGAGCAGGCTGCAAAGTGAAAGGCACACAGGAAAGTCGGTCAATCGAGTGGGATTCACCACAAAAGGGATTTATTTAGTGGAAATCATCAACTCTACTCAATTTACCATATTTTTTCAGTTAAAACACTCGACCGTGATGAATTACTTGAGGAAAATAAAGACAAAAAGTTTTTTTGGAAACTCTCACTCCACACACGACTAGTTTTTGGAATCAAATGACAGCCAGTCCACGTAGACGAGGCTGAAAGTGAAGTTTGTGGGGAACGTTGTCGCTGAAAAATACCCACGTCGATGAACGTCATCACCTTTTGGGATCAATTTTAGTACAAAAGTACAACGGTAGGGGCCGCTGTTTAGCGTCCGTAAGGGTGGATAATCATATTGGAAATTTTTTAATGTAATTTTTAATTTTTTTTTTTTAGATTATCTTCAGTATATTTCGGTAAAATTGTACTTAACGGGAATTTCGGGAATTTGTGGGCGCCGTGGCGTGGGTGGTTAGTGTGTCGGATCACTACGCATGAGGTTCCACGTTCGAATCCCAGAAAATACCAAAAAGTTTTTTCACGGTCCCACCTCTCGCGAGCGTCTGACAAACATCCGAGAGTATTGTTGTCACGAAAAAGCTTCTCAAATCGCCGTTCGGATTCGGCATTAAACTGTAGGTCCCTTCCATTCGTGTGAAAAATATAACGCACACAACATGAGCGGTTGCGAGAAGCTAGGCCCTGGCACTTTAAAGAGCTGTTCCGCCAAATATTTGTTTTTTTTTGGGAATTTCGAAAATTTAATTTTTTTTTTTGTTAGTCCGATAGATTAGTGCTAAGTTAAAATTGGGGGAAAAATGGCGCTCGCTTTCAATTAAGGCGTAACTCGTCCCCAAAGTTTGAACAAAGCCATAGAAAGTGATACCAAAATCTAGGATATGCTTCGTTCGAATTCCTTAATTGCGTTGTATTGGCAAGAAGTGGACTAATTAATAAAAAAGGTTTCATCAAAATCGTCCCATAAAACCCAAAGTTATAGTTACGAAGGTAGTCCCAGAAGTAGCCGACCTAACAAAGAAAACACAAAAAATTTGGGAAAAAATATCTTTAAAAATAAATAGGTACTCTAAAGTGTTCGAAGTGTATTCGCGTACTGAGCGAATATGACAGATAAAGAGAAAAATTGGTAAGTAACGAGTAGCGAGTACTCCCCTCTGAGCTTGAATGTGCTCGAAGAATTTCTGCCGGTACGAACGTACAAGCTTCTTCTTCTTCCTTTTATCAATGAGGTTATGATCCGAAAATAAGGGATCACAACCCTCCCACTTCACTGCATTTCTACTGATCCACCTGTGGGGTTCGCCTATTTGACCTCAGAAAATATCGGTAGGCTCGCCGATTTGGGATCACTCGGTTACTGAGGCCAATGAAATGTCGATGTCGTCGCATTTGTCTGATCCAGGCGTTTATAGGCCTGCCTTTCCTACATCGCGATGTCTTTGGAACGTGCATTGATATTGCCTTTTTAACAGGGTTCAAATGATCTCTTCTTTGAACGTGGCAATACCAGCTGAGCTGGTCGCGCTCTATTTTTTGTACGATGGTTTCCTTGATGTGAAAGGTTCCACGGATCTTCGAACTTCTTATTCGATTAAGCTGTGTCACTCCTGCTGTCATGCGAAGCATCTTCATCTCAGCTGCCGTTAATTTACTCTCATACTTTTTGTACATCGTCCAACATTGTGAACCGTATGTGAGCGCTGGACGCACAACTGCGGTGTATAGCCTTCCTTTCAACTTGGGGGCCATTTTTCTGTCACAGAAGATAGCGGAATTTTCTCGCCACTTCATCCACCCTACGCTTACGCGATGATTGATGTCGTCATCACAAGTTGCTTCGCTATTGATCATAGATCCCAGATATTTTAACTTTTCGCACTTGGGCAGCACTGTTCCATTCAAATAAACGTCTGGAATAGGCCTGCGTGGATCAAAGAACGGGCAGCACAAGTACTCTGTCTTTTTTGAACTAATGCGATACCCATTCCCCTCCAGAGCGTCCACGCACACATCAAGTGCTCGTTGCAGGGATGTAGGATCCTCACTTATGATGGCTCCATCGTCAGCAAAGAATAACTGATGTACCTTGGCGTCCATCACTTTATCTTCAATCAGATAATCAAGGACTGTAATAAAGAGTAAAGGACTTAAAACGCTTCCCTGGTGCACCCCGACTTTGATTGGGAACTCTTCGGTTACTCCAGCGGGACATCTTACTCTTGTCTTTGCTCCTTCGTACATGTCCATGATCATCTGTACATAGGTTTCTGGAACCCCTTGATGTCTTAGCGCCACCCATATCAGATCTCGTGATTGTCTGTCGAATGCCTTTTCAAAGTCAACCAATACAATATGCAAATCCCTCAAGGAATCACGATGTTTTTCCATTATGATCCTTATAATTTGGATTGCATCTGTGGTTGATTTACCCGAGACAAATCCGCACTGATCATCAGATAGCCGTATTATTTTTCGCAGTCGGCCACTTACCCACCCACCCACCCGCTCAACGATCTTCATGTGTGACATCAGCTTGATCGAACGGTAGTTATCACAGTTTCGTGTATCACCCTTCCCTTTGTATACAGGGAGAAGGTAACTTTCCCTCCATTGATTCGGCATTGGGTCACCTCTCACAAATTTGGAGATGAGAATTCTGAGCCATCTGAACCCGTTGTCTCCCATCTTTTTCCAGAACTCAGAAGGCATCTCGTCTGGCCCAACCGCTTTTGGCTTTTTTGAGGTATTTGACCGCCTTACTAACTTCTTCGACTGTAATGTCGGGTATTTCTTCACAGTTAGGGGTGGCTCTTGGAAAGTATAGCCGGGGAAACTGTTCATTCAAAAGCTCTTCACAATACTGCCGCCACCTCTGCAGAATTTTGTCGTTATCCACAAGAAGCTGGGTATGAGCATTGCTAATGAACTTTGGCGAACGAATCTCCTGAGCATTCTTCCTTCTTTGGGCGGCTATTTTGAAGATGGTTGCGCTCTTGTTCATATTGTGTCTTCGCAGCTCCTGGATAGCCTGGTTTGCATCAGCAACCGGGGAAAATATTTTCTCCAGCTCCCGATACAGGCCCTCCGTACTCTCTGCTTGAAGCTGAGCGCACTTCTTCTTCGCTTTTTTCTTGCAGCATCTGTATTCCATTTCGAGGCGAGCTTTTTCGTCACTATTATTAGAGGGGCACTTTGACCAAGCTTTGAAAGCCGCTTTCTTCTCATTTATCACATTCTTAGCTTCATCACTCCACCACCATGTTTCGTTGGCGTGTTGATGGTGGCCTTTTGAAGCTCCTAGCAGTGATTTGGCCTTCTTTAAGCAAGTTCGCTGTGGGGAATACCACATATTTTGTGCCCTGCACTCTTCATCCTCAGCTCCGTTGATGGTGTGAGAGAGGTAATTTTTCATTACGAAAACAAAAGCATCGCCTTTTTCTTTATCCAGAATGATTTTTTCTTTATCCACTTGATTTTCTCAGAGACCCTTGTTTGTTTGCTTTTCTTCTGTGTTTTCATAAAAATTTCTGTTAGCAGGAGACGGTGTTGCCGAGCGATTGCCTCTCCCAGGATCACTTTGCAATCTTCTACCCGAGGCTTCATGAAACTTTCTACCAAATGGTATAGTCAATATAAGTTTCATCTCCACCACTGCTGTAAGTGATCAGGTGTCGGCTTTGTTTGATGAACATGGTATTTAACACGATAAGACCGTGTGATTTGCACATGCTTAGGATGTCTTCACGAGGAAGGTTTCTGGTGCCATATCCTAGCCCTCCATGGCAGTCTTCATAGTCTTAGTTTGATTTCCCGACGTGTCCATTCAAATCTCCTCCAACAAACAGAAATTCTTCCGTTGGGATGTTCTTAAGGAGATTGTGGAAATCTAGCCAAAATGCATCTTTATCTCTCTGATTGCACCCATTTTATGGAGCATATACACTGACAATATTCCACACATCTCCTTGTATTACTAGTTTGAGAGACATCAAACGGTCGCTGGACTTCGAAATGCTCACGACGTTACCAAGTAGCTCTGCCGCAAGGATGATACCTATTTCGTTCTTAGCCTTTTCCGTTCCGTAGTAGAACATCTTGTAATCTTTTGTCCTAACGTCCAAGAAACGCGCCCGATTCCCGGTGTTTTTCCATTTCGTCTCTTGGACACACAAGATGTCCACCCGCCTTCTATTCATCATCTCTTCCAGCTCGTAACTTCGACCGGTCATGCTTCCAACGTTCCAACTCGCGACCCTCAAATTGCGTCCAAACTGTTTCATTATTTTGCTAGCCCCCGGATTCCGTATAGCTCTGACCCGAACATTTCTGCTCGGTCCAGGATCAGTACCATGCACAGCAGTGGTAGTGGCTGGCGGGGTAGTGCCTTTCCTTTTAGCAAGTATTACCATAATGATACAATTTTGCAATATTACCATATTGCGATGGTGTTTGTTATTTGACACGTGCATGCTCCTGTTTTAGTATTGTTTGATCTTTCTTCTATGACACCGGTGATCTCCAGTCGTGTCAACCCACGGACTCGCATGCACACTTGTGGGAGGGTTTTTAAGGTAGTATATGTGTCGCTAGGCTCACTTGGGTTTTATATTCACCCTGATTGTCGTTGGCATGTGTCGCTTTTCGACGATTGTCGTTTTATTCATAGCTACGACCTGCTGACCGTTAAACATTACTTAGCAATTTGTTTGTCGTGTAGAATACTGTTACAACTCTTTCACGGTGAAAAAGTTGTGAAAATGTATTCGTGCTACATCTGAAGAATAAACCGACAATCGTCGAAAAGCGACAAACGCCAACGACAATCAGGATGATTGCCTAGTCATTTTTGTCAGTAGGTACCAAATCCAAGATATTGCTACCATTCCGAGTGGCTTTTGTTTTTGTTGTAGAGGCGGGCTACGCCTTCCTGAAAAGCGAGCGCTGCTACTTGTAATATAATGAAGAAGTAACTCAGCCCTTTTATTGATGTCGCTACTACCCATTTCCACATGATGGGAGTTGGCATCGCATCCAATGATCAGGTTCCAATTGTGACGGTGACATAACATACTTACTTACTTAGATGGCGCTACAGTCCGGGGTGGACCTGGGCCTCAACCAACAAACCTCTCCAGCCATCACGGTTACGAGCCAGCTGCCTCCAGTTGCGCACGCCAAGTTGGTTGAGGTCCCCCTCCACTTGTTTGCGCCACCTACCGCGAGGTCGTCCTCTACTGCGCCGTCCATCCGGGGTGGATTCGAAGACTTTATTGGCGGTAACGTTGGGCTCCATCCGCTTTAAATGACCCAACCGTCTTAGCCGCTGTATATGAACCCTTCTGGCTAAGTCGATGTCCTTATATAGGCCGTATTGTTCGGCATTGTACCTTCTCCTTTACTCACCGTCTATGCAGACGAGACCAAAGATCGCCCGAAGAACTTTTCTTTCGAAGTAACCAAGGGCATCCAAATCCGGTTTTGTCAAAGCCCATGCCTCTGCGCCATACAGCAGGACTGGGATGATTAATGTCTTATAAAGAGTTACCTTAGTAGTTCGAGATAGGGCTTTGCTACTCAATTGCCGTTTTAGCCCATAGAAACAACGATTGGCAATAGCAATTCTCCGTGTGATCTCCCTACTGATGTCATTTGCGGAGCTGACCATAGAGCCTAGGTAGACAAAATCCTTTACTACCTCAAAATTGTATCTGTCTATTGTGGCGTTCTGCCCAAGACGCCGATGTTGGGTGTCCTTTTTTGTAGACAGCATATATTTTGTTTTGCTTTCATTGACCGCTAGACCCATCTTTGCTGCCTCGTTCTCAATACTCGTAAATGCCCCATTGACTGCCCGCTGAGTTCTTTCGATTATGTCAATGTCATCGGCATAAGCGAGTAGTTGTACAGACTTGAAGAAGATTGTACATCCGGGGTTGGCTTTTGAGTTTCGTACAATTCTTTCAAGTACTATGTTAAAGAGATCGCATGTTAGCGCGTCACCTTGTCTAAGACCTTTCCTGACATCGAATGGTTCAGTGATGTTCTTACCGACTTTGATGGAGCAGCAAGAGTTCTCCATCGTCATTCTGCACAAGCGGACGAGCTTGGCAGGGATGCCAAGACTAGACATGGCTCTGTATAACTCGTCTCTATACACGCTATCATAGGCAACTTTGAAATCGATGAAGAGGTAGTGCGTGTCGATTTTATATTTATGGATCTTTTCCAAGATCTGCCGTAGTGTGAATATTTGATCAATGGTGGACTTTCCTGGCCTGAAACCGCACTGATAAGGACCTATCATGTTGTTGACGATCGGCGTTCAGATAATATGGCAGACAGGATCTTATATGCGATGTTGAGGAGACTTATACCTCTGTAGTTGGCACAGTTCAGAGGGTCTCCTTTCTTCAGGATGCGACGGTGACATAGGTCTATTAATTTCTGCACAGTCACGGGCAGAACAACCTCTGAGTCTTCAAGGAAGTAGGCGGAGGCGCATACGATCTCCCGAACTCCACCTATGATCGAAACTTCAACAGTAGGATTGGTTGCATACTCTTAGTTGTCTTTTTTTGGTGAAGAGTATCACAGTGGTTTTGGTAGTGTTCACTCGTAATTCCTACCGTCTCACACCACTTCTGTGTGGTTTTAAGAACCCTTTGAATTATTTCACATAGAGTTTCTTCAAATTATTACCAGTACTTACTTACTTACTTAGGTGGCGCTACAGTTCGGGGTGAATCTGGGCCTCAACCAACAATCCTCTCCATTTAGCTCGGTCTTTAGCTAATTGCCTCCAGTTGCGCACTCCAAGTTGGTCGAGGTCCCGCCACTTGTGCGCGCCACCTACAGCGATGATTCCCTCTACTGCGTCGTCCCTCGGGATTAGATTCGAAGACTGTGGGCCCAAGCGTTGGTGTCCATTCGCTCTACATGTCCTAGCCAACTCAGACGTCCAATACGCAGTTTTTTGACTAGGTCGATGTCGCTGTACAGCTCATATAGTTCGTGATTGAATCTTCTCCTCCAAAACCCGTCAACCCAAACGGGACCGAAAATCTTACGAAGAATTTTTCTCTCGAAGCGACCAAGGATATCTTCATCTGCTTTCAATAAAGTCTATGTTTCAGCGCCATAAAGCAGGACTGGGATGATCAGGGTCTTATACAGAGTCTCCTTAGTAGTTCGAGATAGAGCTTTACTGTTGAATTGCCTTATAAGCCCAAAAAAATAGCGATTGGCAAGAGTTATTCTTCGCTTGATTTCTGCGCTGATGTTGTTCGCAGAGTTTATAGCAGAGCCAAGGTAGACAAAGTCCCTTACTTCCTCGAAGTTATAGCTGCCCACTGTGACGTTTTGTCCAATTCGTCGGTGTTGGCTTTCCCTTTTCTTTGACAGCATATACTTGGTTTTGCCCTCGTTTATCGCTAAACCCATTTTGGCCGCTTCCGCCTCAATGCTTGCAAACGCACCGGTGACAGCCCGCTGAGTTCTTCCGATAATGTCTATATCGTCGGCGTATGCAAGCAGTTGTACAGACTTGTAATAGATTGTGCCTCCGGTGTTGGCTTGTGAGTTCCGCACAATCCGTTCAAGTACAATGTTAGAGAAGTCACATGACAGCGCGTCACCTTGTCTAAAACCTTTTTTGACATCAAAGGTCTCGGTGAGGTCATTACCGACCTTGATGGAGCAGCGAGCGTTCTCCATCGTCAGCCTGCACAGACGGACAAGTTTGGCAGGGATGTCAAAACTAGACATGGCTCTATAAAGCTCTTCTCTATAGATGCTGTCATAGGCGGCCTTGAAATCGATAAAGAGGTGGTGAGTATCGATTTGAAATTCTTGGGTTTTCTCAAGGATCTGCCGAAGTGTGAAGATTTAATCGATGGTGGACTTTCCTGGCCTGAAACCGCACTGATAGGGTCCAATCAGGCTGTTCATAAAAGGTTTCCGGCATTCACACAATATCGTAGAAAAGATCTTGTATGCGATGTTGAGGAGACTGATGCCTCTATAATTGGCGCAGTTAAGGGGTCTCCTTTCTTGTGGACCGGGCAAATGATGCTGAGGTTCCATTCATCAGGCATACATTCGTCTGACCAAATCTTAGAGATAAGTTGGTGTATGCACTCTACCAATTCATCCCCAGCTGCTTTGAAAAGTTCGGCCGGTAAGCCGTCAGGTACAGCAGCCTTGTTGGATTTTAGCTTGGATATTGCTATCCTCACTTCGTTTTGGTCAGGTGGACGGAAATTTTGACTATCATCGTCCATGTTGAATGGTTCATTCTGCCTGACACCGGGATGTTGATCTTCGTCGCCGTTATACAGTCGGCAGAAGTAGTTTTTCTATATTCTCAGCACCGACTGTGATTCTACTACGAGGTTTCCCTTTTCATATCTACAGGATTCTGTACGGATATTTCTCCTCTGACACGTTCTTTTTACCTTTTGGTAAAACTTCCGTATATTGTTCCTGGAGTATAAACTCTCGATATTCTCAAACGCGCGCTTCTCATGCTCTTTCTTCTTCTTTTGGAGAAGCCGATGTTCTTCCCGTTTCTTTTGCTCGTAGAGCTCACGAGCAGCTCTGGTTTTTAGGCGAACCCCACAGGCGGATCAGTAGAAATGCGGTGAAGTGGGAGGGTTGTGATCCCTTGTTTTCGGATCATAGCCTCGCTGATAAAAGGAAGAAGAAGAAGAAGCTCACGAGCAGCTCTGGTTTTCCTTTGCAGCGCCGCTTTGTATGCTTCTTGTTTTGCTGCATGCACTCGCCGGCATTCTTCGTCAAACCAGGGGTCGAATCGCGTCCCCCATGAACGGATCGGTAATTGTACGAAGAAAAATTCCGTCAAACTTCATACGAATGAATGTATTGGGATTATGTCCTACGAAAGCAAACGGAACGTAATTTTCAATTTGACATGCCGGTTGTGCCAGATTAAGGGTTGAAATTGTAGTAGCTTAAACTTCAAACACATGCAATTTGGATGTGAAATTCGGTAAAATAAAATAATTTTCATCTAAAACGAAGTGATTCTTCTTCTTCTTCTTCCTTTTATCAGTGAGGCTATGATCCGAAAACAAGGGATCACAGCCCTCCCACTTCACTGCATTTCTACTGATCCGCCTGTGGGGTTCGCTTGATTCTTCCACCAAATCATCAGAAGCAGTATTTGTGTGCGGTATTGAACTGCTGTCTTCCGGCTCAGGCAACTTCTGGGAACTTCCAAACATCTTAACATTTGGAAGTCCCTCAACTGCTGTTTTCAATCCAGCTGCTTCTATTATTAGCAGCTCCTCTCCTGAAAGCGGCTTTTCCTGATACGCACCATCCACAGTTTTGTTTTTTTGCAGCTTTGTTGAATGACAATCTCTTCTTCGCCTGAAATTTTTGGTCTGCGATAACCTAAATTTGGCGTCCTTAATTGGTAGTTCAGTAATGTTTAGCTTTTTTAACAAACAGTCCCGCATCTTTATGGATGTTGCTTTTCCTTACCAGGTATTTGGAAGCAAATTTTTTGCCAAACTTGGGTGCTCATTCAAATATTGTATTTCGCCATAACTTTTTGGGTTGCGTTTTTTTTGTTTGTGTGTAGTTATGTTCATAATATTGTGTACTCATAGTTTTCACTTTATTTATAATGGTTAACTTACATTCTTTTGATTATTTATTGCACAAATTTACTTATTTATTCTCTGACACAAATTACGATTGGTGGCGATCAATCGAATGATACTTTGATTGAACGAGCTGAACATGCACTCGTTATCAGAAGTGATGATGCCAAATTACGTTTACCTGCATACGTTCAGGGAAGTCGCGATCCCAAATACACGCATTCCGTTCATAAGTTACTCGTGTACGGAGGACGCGATTCGACCTCAGGGGTTTCGCGGTGGTGGGCAAGCGAGACCCAGCACATTAGTCGCGGCGTTTCTGATGGCATGTTGGCAGCGTTGCCACTGGTCTTCGGCACTTGATATGAATAGGCCAAATTCGAGCTTACCGGGAACAAGGAAAATCGATCCGTTTCATAGCCAGCAAGATTGGAAGATGCACCACTGTTGTACACAGCTTTATTAAGGACCCGGAGAAGTATGGAAAAACCGCAAAGGAAGAGTCAGCAAAGCAACAACACGTCAGGAAAGGCGGGCGATACTGAGAGCTGCTTCAAATTCAAGGCTCTCCGTAAGTAAAATTAAGGCAGAAACTGGAATTACAGCTAGCAGATCGACTGTTCTTCGCGTGATACAGAAGGCCAGCCATATTCGCCATGAAAAAATGAAGAGGAAACCACCATTGAATGCGGCACGTAAAATCCAGCGGCTTGAATTTGCAACAAGTCACATCAGGTGGAATTGAGAGTGGCATACCGTCGTCTTTTCTGATGAAAAAAAAAATTTAATTTGGACGGGCCTGATGGATACAGCTGTTATTTCCATGATTTGAGAAAAGAAGAAATGCATCTTCAAATGCGGCACAGCAAAGGAGGTGGTGTAATGGCATGGGGAGCAATAAGCTATTACGGAACTGTGGAGCTGGATTTCCAAAGCTCCAAAATGACGGCAATCACTTACAAATCGATACTGTAAAGAGCTTTTCCGCAGATTTTGGAGATGTTTGGTGGGCAGTGATGGGCTTTCCAACAAGCCAATGCACCGATACATACCGCACGGACAACAAAAGCCTGGATTCAGAACCAAAATGTAAACCTACTTGTATGGCCGCCATATTCACCCGATCTGAACATCATGGAAAACGTGTGGGGTTGGCTTTCAAGAAAAGTCTACGAAGGAGGAAGGCAATATGATGAAACGGAAGAGATTATTGAAGCCATAAAACGAGCCTGGTCCGAAATTTCGCTAGATTATTTGCCAGTACTCTATGAATCTCTACACAGCAGGCTACTTGAAGTGATTCAGCGATCAGGAGGTAGTACCCCTTACTAAAAAACTATTGCTGCTCTTTGAATAAAACCAACATTTATTTATACAAACAAATTTTGTATTGTTTTTTTACCTTTTAAGCTTCTAGCAGGTAGATTTAGCTACTGTTCGTAATCAAGTGAGACAAAAAAAATAGGTAAATTTGATGACCTTTTTGGGAAAAGCGTTATAAAAGTTGCATTTATCAACTTAATCCCATTTTTTTTTTACAATATAAACATAATATATCCCTCATTCCTTGTGCAATTGGCTTTTCCCAGATTAGCGAAGGGTTTGAAAAATATCGTAACATTAAAAAAAAAACTGCCTGTTCGTAATCAAGTGAGACGGAGGGTCCGGACATCCAGAATACTGGAGGCATGCCTTGCGTCGACCGCAATATGATAAATTTGGTTGATCGTTACATGATCATTGGACCGCCATGTCTGCTTATGAATATCGAGATGAGGATGGTCCTTTTCTTCCGTGGGGGCATGAACACATATTAGGCTTATGTTAGCGAATTTAGCCTTGATCCGGATAGTCATAATACGCTTGCTCACGTGTCGGAAGCTTGAGACTTCTTGCCTAAGTCTGCCACGTATAACAAATCCGCAACCGAATAAGCGTTGCCTGTTGCCTCTGTAGCAATCACCGTAGTAGATGTCACAGTTTTTCATCCTCTGTTTGCCCGGGCAATCCCATCGCACTTCCTGGATGGCGGTAATATCTGCTTTATAGCAGTCTAGGGCCTCTGCTAGTTGTTCAGCTGCACGTGGTCTGTATTACCAGTACGTCGGAGGGAAAAGCGCATGATCAATTCAGACTCCCCTGTATTTGTGTCGAAGCTTTCAAGGAATGTCTATCTATGAGGTTTGCTCTCTTTTCTTTTTCATTCCTTTGCTTGTCAAACACATTTGCACAGAAATATGAAAAGAGAGAGTTGTGGAAGGCTCGATATACAAGCACACCATCCGAAATAAAACCAAATTTTGATATTTTCTCATTTCTATTTTAAATGCTTTATTTGAAATCTAAAATAATTTTGAATATTTTGCCTTTGTTTCTTTGCAATGCAATTAATATCTCTTCTTCTTTTTTTTTGTCTATAATAATAATAATAATCATAATACATAATTTACTTTTTGTCTTCATATTCATAATAATAATAATAGTAATAAATATTAAAGCAGAGTCTATATATTTGAAAATAAGAATCTCTTTAAAACTGTAAAGCATTTTGTGCAAATTTCTTTGAAGACTTCAAACATTCAGGCGGAACGTGAAATCTTCCAAGAACACAGAAAATACTTTTACAATTGACAATGTTCTAGACTAAATTTGAAAAAAGTTTCTTTTTTTTAAGATCATTTTTGTTTTCGTTTTTAAATATATATTCTGTCTATCCTTGTACCCATAGTTGTATATAAGTGTATATATAAGTATTTGTATTTTTTTTTTTTCATTATTATTCGCTTTAGGATCCTACAATTCAGTGTATATTACTTTTGTTTTTTTCTTTTAAATGTTTAGAGATGGGCGTGGCAAGGTGTAGTGGATAAAGTATAGTTTTTTTTTTTGTAAGCAATCTTCAGAGCTTTACTATGAGCGTTCCTAGGAAGAGGAGCTGTGTTGTGTGGTTCCCCTTGGGCCTCCTTATTGTGGTGAGATAGGTTAGCAAAATTTTGTGTATGGTCTACTTTCCAAAAATACAAAATTTGTTCACGAAATGTTGTGTTAAGTTGTTTCTAAAAGTTTTGTTTAGTACTTTATGGACTTTAGCGAATAATATTTTGTTTGATTGTTTTTCTTTTTTTTAAACCTCTACTGAGCATAGATATGAAAATCCTCTTAAACAAAATGGATAGTATATGTTCCAGAACGAAGGGTGAAAAGAAAACCAACAAAAAAATAAAAAATAATAAAAAAATAAAAATGTGTGTAGTGGGTTGAATCAATTGCAATATATATATTTTTTTTATATTTTTACATTTTGTTTCTTTTTTTCTTTTTAATGATCTTACTATTCTAGTATACTAAACGAAAAATAAATTTAACAAAAGCATTTAAAATCTTCTTCATGGTATTTGCAAATGAATATGTTGTAATAATAACGTCCTCTACTAAATGATGATTTGTGGTTTTCAGTGTTAATTAATTGTCCGCTGACATGGAACTGATGTCATCATTGATAGCTAGAACTTGCTTGATGAAATCCTGGTCGGTAACGACCTCGGCTAAGGATATGCAAAGATCAAGAAGATCAGATTTGATCATATTTAACTGCGGCGCTAGTTTTTCCAAATGCGCTAAAACCTGTTCGGGAATCTGAAAAGAAAAAAACAAACAAATTTGTACTGATAGAACTTAATCTTATATTTAATGTTAGGAGGTAGATGAAGCAAATACAAGAATTAGGAATCGAATACAAAAAGTTACAACAATTCGCTGCGATTAGCTAGGACACAGTAATGCAACCTAACAGCATCTGAGCTCCAAACCACTGCAGGCAACAATTTCTCATCCGGTCATTTTCAAATAACACATATTTTACTCTTTCGGTCATATACCTAATGCCGAATCTATAGCCATCTACATAGATGATTCAAAAATGAGCACTGGTGTAGGATCAGGTATCTTCTCCGACCCTCTAGGTGTATCAAAATCCATACGACTTCCAGACCACAGCAGTGTTTTCCAAGCAGAGGTCGTCTTAGCAGTGGTTAGTGTGTCGTATCACTACGCATGAGGTTCCAAGTTCGAATCCCAGAAAATACCAAAAAGTTTTTTCACGGTACCACCTCTCGCGAGCGTCTGACAAACATCCGAGAGTATTGTTGTCATGAAAAAGCTTCTCAAATCGCCGTTCGGATTCGGCATTAAACTGTAGGTCCCTTCCATTCGTGTGAAAAATATAACGCACACAACATGAGTGGTTGCGAGAAGCTAGGCCCTGCCACTTTAAAGAGCTGTTGCGCCAAATATTTGTTTTTTTTTTTTGTCTTAGCAGTGGCAACAGCCGCCCGTGAGTCTGCGGTAAGGGCAATACCGCCAGAAGGAATCACCATCTTTATCGACAGCCAGGCAGCTATAAAAGCGCTTACTGCCATAGAAATTAAATCGAAACTTGTGAAGTGTTGTCGAGAAGAGCTCAGGGTTCTTGGAACACAGCACAAGGTATCGCTCTGTTGGGTCCCTGGACACGAGGGTACCCCAGGCAATGAGAAAGCCGACGAGCTGGCGAGAATCGACTCAGCAGCCCTAACAGAACAAGTTGACCCCCCTATGTGTATCCCGCCTTGCACACTCAAGCTCGCTGCAGGGAATAAAGCCACTGAGGAGGCGAACACAAGATGGAACTCCATGGAAACTTGCGCCATCACTAGGAAGCTATGGCCATCTTTCGACAAAGCAAAGACCGTGAGAATCATCCGTAAAGATAGGAAATCCCTTTCCACCCTCGTGGGCATCATCACGGGGCACAACACTTTGCGGTACCACTTGAAGAAACTACGCCTGACGGAGGAGGAACTCTGCAGAGGCTCTGGTGACGAGGAAGTTTTTGAGGACACAACCCACTTCCTGTGCCACTGTCCGAGTCTTCAACACTCCAGGAAAAAGTTCCTTGGTAAATATTTCTTCCAGGATCTCGAGGAACTCTCCGGCGTTTCAACAGAAAAGATGTTGAACTTCATCAAGTGACTGAGTAAGTGATTGAGTTAGTAGTTTTTAGTTTCATTGGTTAAGGGATTACTTTTTCCCCCATGGGTACCACAATGGGTCAACGCTGACCTGAGTGTGGCAGTGAGCGTCCCTCCCTGCCAGCCCACATACCTAACCTAACCTACTCTTTCTCTGGTGTCTCTCTCTTATGATTGACGAGCCTTTCTTTCAAACCCGGACTCCAGAAGCCTGCAGTTGAATAACAAGATCAGTAAGATTGACAACCACGACAGCATTGGAGACCATGCTAAATCTCATTCCACTTAACCCCTACTATGACAATGGGGTAGCTTAAACTAAGCACATGCTTAGGGAAGCAAGATTTTGATCAAAACTGCACTTGGACGGCTTGAGGGTTTCACAAGCTAGAGTTTTATTCGAAATTATGACCATTCAGGTTGCAAAAATGACTGAAGAAGACAATATTAGGTGCGTTTTGGTGAGACAGTAATTCCCAGTAAAGTAAAATCTAGAGCAGAGTACAACAATAAAAAATGACTGGCAACTACTTTAGCTTTTATGTTCAGCCAAAAGTGAGTTGTGATGTATAGGCTGTAACACTCAATTTCAGAGGGCTCTGAAGAGATTTTTTCTTAGAGTTTCAGAGGCTGATAGCGAGCAGGTGCACCAATCTTCAAATATTAAGAAAAGCTTTTAAACTAAATTGACTTGGTTTCTTCTCCAACGACTTCTGCAGAAGCTGTAGGGACGAGGAGGAGGAGGAAACCATCCTTCACCTCCTATGCACATGTCCAGCCCTGTCGCATAAAAGAATGCTCCATCTAGGGTCCCCCTTCCTTGACGACCTCGGCGATCTGGCGTCCTTGGACGTCATGAGCATCCATCGCTTTGTCAAAAGCTCCGGTTGGTTTTGTTAGTCCGTAAGTGGCCTAATGGTTTGATCCATGGAATCACAAAGGACCTTCACTGGTCTAAGTGTGTCTGCACTCTCGTGTGGACAGCCAACCTAACCTAAACCAAATTGACTGTGAATCGTTTTGGTGAGAAGCTTTTACTTTGTTTTGCATAATTCTCACCAAAACATGCCTATTGTCGAAGAGCTTATTACTATACACATCAATTCCTAGACAGTAGTTCGGGCTTTTAAGGCAGTGGTAGTCAAATCGAGACTACGAGAATTCTGCAAGTTGCGTGACAACTATTACAATGATCATATGTTCGGTGTTGGACATGTTTTGTAGATAAACTTGCAGGGAAGGGGTGAGTTACATCCTCCCTAAGCTCTACGCTTTATAAAAATCCCCAATCTAACGCTTTGTAAGATTTGGAGAATTTTGCAATTGCAAGAGTACTGGTCTGGCTGGCTAGGTCTTCGATAAGACTGCTGGTTGAGCTTTTTTTTTTTTTTAAGAAATTCCAAATCCGAGAGCACTTAGACCCTCCGGTCCATTGTTCTACCAGGCAGGAACCTTTCTTTCATGCAGTGGTTGGAAAAATTTAGATGTTATTCGTTTTCCTTTTTAGAATCGGGTGGCTGATAATTGCTGTTCCCCGCTGGGGCATGAACTTGCACACATCGGTTAACGAGCAAACACACTATCCACTGCGCCATTGCCACCCTCTCTGGTTAAGCTTAGTCGGAAATACACAAATCACTGACTTTAATTGCCAGTGATATCCAAGCGGAGGGTTCTTTTGTAGTCCTCAATGGCTTCTGCATGGATTATAAGGACAAAGAAGGGATTGAATTTATCTCTGATCTGCTATGTAAATGTCCTGCTCTCGATGATCTGGAGGACTTTTGCAGCATTGAGCTGAGGGACCTCGATATGGTTATATCGTTATCTTCGTACGTGATTCTGACTCAGCGGTCTTTCTTTACAGATTGGCAGGGTAATCAGAGTGAGCACAATTGATCTAACTACTCGTGTTGGTCTTTTATTGTCAAAGATACTTGGCTAGACTTGTCTTTTTCTTTTTCTCTTACTGAATCCGAATAACATTATAGGACAAAATCATTGTTTATCATAAGTAAGTATATTATACATTGCAGCCGATCATAACAGTCGTACATCATTTACTCCTAATGCATTGCTTAATAGTCCCCTATTAGCTTAATGCCCCATGCCATAACCCATTACTTTTTGCAAGTTATAAATCGCACCGCATTTGCGAATTTCGTCTGTAGTCTCTTCTTTGTCCACTATGAAGTTGTTTTTGTTCAGCATATGCACACTGCTACTGGTGAGTTAATTTGTTGAAATATAAGCGATGCTTAGACATGAACAATATCACCTTATCCAAGTAGATTTCACAAGCATTCTCTGTAGGATTCCCACGCGTCATCATTAGAGCCTGCGTAAGGCAAACCAGACTTAGAGCCCTAGACCTGGCTATATTCTACGGAACGCAATACGAAGAAGTTTCAAAATCAACCAAATGCTATCTAACTTGTCTGTTTGAAGGAGTTGGCGTTATTGTCAGAGGTGAAATGAATAAGGATTTAGTTCGAATGGCAGATGAATTGATGGTATCATCTCCGGAAACAGCTGAAGCACTCCGTAGAGTTAAGGCGTGCAAAGATGTAAAAGTCTCTGGTGAATGTGAAGAAGGTTTGGCCATCTTCAATTGTTTTATAAACTACGGGAACAGCGAAATTGAAGATTTCTCGGAGGAATAAATTTAATAAAAGCTTCGATTTGGACAAGGTTCACAATTAAGTTTGGAGGGACCTTCATGGTTTTTTTGTTTTAAACGAAGTAAAGGCTGCTATGAGTTTTAAATAAAAGAATTAGGTGTTCGTAAAAAAGGTGAAAAAGAAGTAGTGGAAGACGGGACAAACATCAATACATCTTCTTACTTGCCTCAAGAGCTGAAGAAGCAGCAGGCAGGTGTGACAGTAGGACAGTAGAGCTTACTGGTGATCGCAATTCCAAACAACATCCAGTGAAGAGTTTATATGGTAATCTTCTGATTTCGGATGAGGATCAGTTCACTAGATGGAGAAATCATTTCGCTACAGTTCTTAACCACTTATACGATGGTGATATGATCTCGAACTCTAAAGTGTCTTCCGAAGCAATCAATTCCCGAATTCGCACCGGACCTCCCGAAATAAAAGCAGCAATCAAGTCCCCCAAGAGAATCAAAGTGGTGGGTATTGATGGCATCCCTGCCAAACTATTCCAAACGGCGCCAAACACATCAGCTGAACTGCTACACCCGCTCATTCGGAGAGTGTGGACAAATTTACAATTTCCCCAAGAGTAATCATCGTCAAGCTTCCAAAAAAGAGAAATGTGATGGAGTGTGGAAACTGGAGAGGTAGTATATGCGTTCTACCGGGCGTAGCCAAGGAACGTTTAGATTCAACTCTAGACGACAAATAGGCAGGCTTTCGTGCTGCACCATCATCGACCAAAACACCTTACGGATCATAATAGAGCGATGCGTTGAGTATAGGTCTCCGCTACATTTACTCTTTATTGACTTCGAGAAGGCTTTCGACAGCTTGAATCGAGATGCTATCTGCTTGGCCACCATGCGGTGGAATTAGCTCACCCAGGCAGGCAGAACAACGGACGCCCTAGGCAAACGTGGCGCAGGACAGTCGAGAAGAAATCAAGCTCTTTGGGAATAAGTTGGAGGCAGCTCGAACGCGTTGCAGAACTCTGAACAGCATGGTGCGCAGGCGTTGTTGACGCCCTATGCCACTCGAGAGGCGAAAGGATTCAAGTAAGTAAGTAGTGTTCGTACAGAACTGCAGTTTCCAAATGCCTTATGTCGGATTTTTAAAACTCAGAGAGAGTCGCTTAAGACTCGTTTAAGCTGAGAAAATGAAGCCACAGCAAGTACGATTATTTAGATGCGGCCTTGTTGTTAGAGACCAGAACAATGGACCTACTTTCTGGTCTAAGTACATCCTCATCGAGGGCCGATCCTAACCTAACCTTGTTGTTAGAGACACTGAACACTGCCTACACAGATACGGAACCTATAGCTGAATTGAAATTTACTAAGAGTCTCAATCTAGCTTTTGGTCAATCACTGGGCCAGCACAATAGATCTTATAAGTCGTGGTGCATATCATATAGTAGAGTATGCAGAGGAGAAAGAAGATGGCAACGCGATCGCAAGCATGTTGATTGAAGATCAACTCAACCATAGACACAATGGTATAAGTTTCGATAGGTACAATAACGATAGATTAGTGAAACAGCTTCAATCATCTGACTGGACTCTTAAACGAAATAAGAGAATGCGATCTCTCAAGAAATAGCTCCGCTGATAGGAAGCTTCTTGACGATAGGCATACTCTACACTTCACCGGCATAGTAACGGGTGGGCCATCTAGTGATTTCTTTTTAAATCATATGTTATTTTGACACTGATAGCTGTTTCCCGCTCGAAATCTTGACAGAAGGTTAGGTTAGGTAGATGGGTGCCTTGTGACAAGGAGTCACTGCTCACTCAGTCCATTGTGCCCAATCATTTAACCCTGGAAACGCTATAAAGAAAATCCGCCGTTAGAACCACCCAGAAAGTGATATGAATCTCAGGAGGTCCGCTAGCTCAACACTACCCAAGTCCTCCAGCTCCGAGAAGAAGTAACTACCAAGAGTCCTCATTCTTCTTACGGATAGGGCAGGACAGTCACACAACAGGTGACGAACAGATTCAATTTCTTCTTCGTCCCTGCAGCTTCTGCAATAGTCATTATGCAGCACACCGAGTCGTTCCGCGTGAACGCCAATGGCACAATGTCCGGTAATTATGCCAGAAATGACCCGTGCGTTATAACAACTAAGTTTTACCAGAGAGGTTGATCTCTTCTTGCTGTAGGCCGGCCATAGCGCCCTGGACGTAGCGCATGTTTCCAGATGAACCCAGCGTCTGTTTGCTCGACCGGTGGCTTCATCCTCTATTTTTTTCCGCAAGGAGCTGATCGGGATTGCTACAGAGGGGAGAGCCCGCGATAAGTGCAGCGCCGACCCTTTCCTAGCAAGCTCGTCAGCCCTTTCGTTAACTTCGATATCCATATGCCTTGGTACCCAGCAGAGGGTCACTGCATTGGCTCTGGATATCTCGTTTAAGAGTGATTTATAGCTTCTCACGAGCCTCGACCTAACTACGACAGAGTCCAGAGCCTTAACGGCTGCCTGGCTGTCTACATAGACAGTGATCGTTTTGCCAACGATATTACTCTCGCGTATAATTTCCGCAGCCTGTATAATGGCTGCGACATCAGCCTGGAAGACGCTGCAGTCGTCGTTTATTCTAAAGGAGCGGTTTATTCCTAAGGCCTCACAATAAACTCCGGCTCCCGTGCCAACGTCCATCTTAGAACCGTCGGCATAGAGAGCCAACTCCTTTTTCTTCATGGTTCTACGATTCTTCCTGTATATTCTATCGGAAATTCTTGTAGTGAATCTCCTTTCGAATGCTAGCGTCGGATTAATGTGATCAGTTCCCGTCAATCCGCTGGTGATCCCCCATCGGGACAGAATGGAGGCATGGCCGTAAAGGCTTGACAGAAAGTCAGTATCCTACCTCCGCGGAACGAAATGAATCGCTTTACGCTTGAATAACATTGGGAAATATTGAAAACTTATTTCCAAAGTGAGTGCTGTGCAGCCCAAACAGTGCGTTTTTTGAAAAGAAGTTTTGGCCGAAATGAAGCACCCACCGCGCCTGCTGTACGCAAGTTTGTGCAAAAAGTTCGTGAGACTGGTATGCTAGTGGACAACACTCATGGTCTCCGTCGTCGTACGGTGCGCACAGACGAGAATGTGGCTGCTGTAGCCGAGAGTGTGAGACTCAATTCACGAACATCAACTCGTCATCGATCTTAACAGCTCAACATTTCACGCACTAGCCTGAGGAGAATTCTGCACAAAGATCTGGGATTATTCGTTTACAAGGTCCAATTGATTTAGCAATTGAAAGCGCACGACCACCCGCTTCGTTATCGCTTCGCAGTTTGGGCCTTAGAGCAGCTTGAATTGGACAACGATTTTGTGCGAAAAATCATCTTTTCTGACGAGGCACATTTTCATCTCGGCGGCTACGTTAACAAACAAAATTGCCGCATCTGGGGCTCGGAAAACCCGCACGTTATTGTCGAGAAGTCAATGCATCCACAGAGAGTGACAGTTTGATGCGGATTGTGGAGTGGTGGCATCATTGGACCATTTTTCTTCGAAAATGAGGCTGGGAACAACGTTTCGGTCAACGGTGGGCGTTACAGAGCCATGTTAACGACTTTTTTTTTTTTTTACTGAAATTGAAGACATGGATTTGGACGACCTCTGGTTCATGCAGGATGGCGCGCCATGCCACACAGCCCATGCCACAATCGGCCTTTTGCGCATCAAATTTCCAAATCGTGTTATCAGCCGTCTTGGCGATGTAAATTGGCCGCCTCGGAGCTGGGATTTGACCCCTTTGGACTTTTTTTTTTGTGGGGAACCGTGAAGGACTGATGTTATGCCAACAATCCGGAAACGATTCAAGCACTTAAGGCCAATATCATCCAAGCAATCCGTGAGCTATAGCCCGAAACCATCAACAAGGTCTTGGAAAATTGGAGTGATAGAATGCGCTACTGCGAGGCCAGCCGAGGCAGCCACTTGAACGACGTTGTGTTCCATACGTTGTGTTGCTCTTACTAATAAAACCATAATACATGGAAACAATTTCATTTTGTTCATTTTATTGCATTTTTAAAAAGAAACTTGTAGTTGGCCCACCCTGTATATAAGGATATTTACGAGCACTTGGCAAGGTCTTGCATTCTGGGGTCGAATCGCGTCCTCCGTTAACGGATGACTGGTAACGTAATTTGTATTGTGTTGTTGGTAGATCTAGCAACAACATACATACAAAATACATGACGAGTTATCCGTTCACAGAGGACGCGATTCGACCCCAGATTTCCAAAGGCTATGCTAAAATTCTCACTAAGTATACCATATTCCAACTTAGCCGTTGGAGCACACAGATGACGCAGCATATTTTTTTTAGAAAATGCGTTGAAAATCCTAAACCTTGGTGTTGCTATTATGATTTTTCAGACCTTGTCCATACCTTGTAATGGTGAGTGATTTGGCTAACTAATTGTGCTTAAGGAAAGTTTTATTTTATACCATTGGTCCTGCTGATTCAATTAGGGTACTAGTACAAGAACCTGCGCTTCACAGGCTTACTCGTACACGTGTCTTCCTATAAATACTTTCCAAATCGGGACTAATGATAGGACTCTCTTTCTTTTCCCCCGAGGAAAGCCAGTTCTTTTTGTAGGGCAAAGCATCCTCAGCATAAAAACCCCCAACAAAATTACCCAAGACAAAAACCAATCAAGACAAAATAATTTCTATACACACCTTAGTTGGATTTTTGAAAACGTTAAACATAAATTTAACTTTGATGCGCTGATCATTTGGTCCATCGTAGAACATTGTAAACTGTGCCTCATTACAATTGGCCATCAGAGGCAAATAAATACCGGCCAGCACTCTACCCTTGGCGTCACGTGCCAGCAATGAACGGAAATTGTAGACTAAATTCCTGCGCACCGTCACATCGATTGCCGTCAAATAGGGATGCTCCACATAAACCAATGATGACTTGTAGGTCTGTTGGTCGCTACGTGTTTCACGTTCCATCCATTCGACATACTTATTGCTGTGCATACTGAAGTTGTAGCAATAGTCCCGCTGACAATGCTGTTCATTGGACTGTGTGAACCAACCTGAAATCAAATTCAAAAGGTTAATATAGAAGTCATCTTACAGATCATTTAGGACCTACCTGTGTGAGGGTACATTTGATCTTCCATCACTGTAACAGCTCGAGCGACATGGTAACCTGGATCTAGAATCATAATACCACGACGTCCCCCAATCGATATACGCATTGCAACCATCGAGTGTTCTTTCTCCACATTGGCGTCGGGTGAATTCAAGCCACATTCCTCGCTTGAATCGATGTAGTCACGCAGAGCTACAACATGCTCTTCACACGATACAATGTACATGTACCTGGCCAGAATGGGGAAGATCTCCATAATTCTAGTCATGATCTCCATGGCCAAACTGACGCACATATGATGGCGGCGATTGATCGGAACATCATAAAACTGGAAGAAGGACTTCAAATCCGAGCGTCGGGTCTTTTTGAACGCCCTGTGGAAGTCCACAAACAAATGTACGGTATCGTAGTGTGTCTGCTCCAGCATATAATGGAGTTTTGCCTCGATCAACGCGTTTAGATCTTCATATTGCCAAACGTTATCAAAATTAAGAGTTCCCTTGATATCCGATGCCCAATCGGGTAACGGTAATGGATGACCCAATGGCCAAATACCATTGGTTTGATTGAATGCAGTTAAATTATAGCTATCTTCAGCAGCCCACCATTTTTCTTTCTCCTGTTGATGTTGTTGTGGTGATTGTTTTTGCTGCTGCTCTTCCAGGAGTTTAAGGATGCTTCTGCATCTGTCTGCATCGGCGAATGATGACGCTGCTGCTGCTGTTGGAATCGATGTCACATTATCAATGATTTTATTGCTACTATATGACGTTTGCCCGGATGCTGCACCATCTGCCTCGTCGTTATTTGCATTTTTATCATTTTCATCATCATCATCGTCGTCGTCGTCCTCATCGTCATCATCATCATCATCATAATCGTTGTCCACGATTTGACCATTTTGGACAATAGCCCTGATATGATCACGTGTAAGATTACATGTTGTCTCCGGATCGGCGGTAATCGATTCAGTATTAGTTGTAGTCAATCCAACCGATCCGACGACCGATCCAATAAGTTGACATCCCAAGCTGGTTTCGGCGAGTCAACTTGGCCATTCGGCGCCCCAACGACCAACCGTTGGCACATAGCCACTTTCGCAATCATTTAGTGAAGCGTCTAGATTAATTTTGGTTGCTATTAATGAAAAATTAACTGGAGAACAGCTACTTGTTGTGGCAGCGGTCGCGGCAAAACTTTGATATGCACCACCGTTGCTTGAATTAAGACCAATCCGGTCCTGCACCTTTTTGAACAGGCCCGGCTCGTCTCCACTTATCGATGACTTTTTAGAACGCTCTGCAAAGGATAAGCAAAACCAATAAATTAGATCAGTAAAAAAGTATAAAAATATATAAAAACTGAATAGTGTCTTGTATAAGAAGTTGCCTTTGGATTTGCCTATAGAGACAGGGATGTAGCTTAAGATATACTAGCTCTCCTGCACCCTGCTTGGTTAAGACTAGCTTTATTTTCTGAACTACTGCATAAGCGATATCCCTAATTTTTGGTTTGATCTGGTGGCCTAAAAAAAATGGTGACGGAAGTAGGGAAAATTCCCCAGCTTCATAGAGGTAGGCATTAAAAGCTATTCCAATTTTCAAGGGGTTGCGATTCTGATCAAGATTCTTCTTAAGAACGTCCCGATAAAGGAATAGTACCCCTTGAAGCCTTCGTAGAACAAGGTCTCTGTAGGTTTACGCAAAATAAAATTGAATCTTATTGCTGTAGCAAAGATCGAGAAAGATTTACCTTTAGTGCTGCTGTAGGTCAACTTTATGTCATCCCTATGCAGACTACCCTTTGTGTCATAATCAAACACGAAGCACAGCATCTTTTCTGAGAGAACACCCTGAGTGTTAATTTATATTCTAAAAAGCTTTTATAACATTGCAGATGTTGTATAATAATAAGCTTAAGTTAGGTTAGGTTAGAGAAGGGTTATGAGGTTTTCATAAGCAGTAGGCACCAAGGTGGTCCCAGGACTTCAGACCTATAAGTTTGACATCCTTCTTACTGGAAAGTATGGAGAGACTGGTGGAATTTCATGTGCGCAAAGTTGCTTTGAGGCATCCACTATCGGAGATGCAGCATGCCTATCAGCGTGGGAAATCCTGCGAGACCGCACTTCAAAATTTAGTGGCCAGAATTGAATGCGCGCTTGATAGGAAAGAATACGCGATGGGTATCTTCACACCCTACGGCGCGAAGACAACTCCATTGCGAAAGACGCCATGCAGTGGAATTCGCTCACCCAGGCAGGCAGAATAGCGGGACGCCCTAGGCAAACGTGGCGCAGAACAGTTGAGGAGGAATCGAGCTCTTTAGGAATGAGTTGGAGGCAGCTCAAACGCGTTGCAGAACTTCGAACAAGATGGCGCGCAGGCGTGGTTGACGCCCTATGCCCCCCGAGGGGTTAAAGGATCTAAGTAAGTAAGTAAGTATCTTCATCGACATTGAGGGTGCTTTTGACAATGCAACTTTTGACTGCATGTGCGACTCGGCCAGACAACACGGCGTAGATGAAAAATTAGTGTTGTGGATTAAAGCAATGCTAATGAATAGAACTTTGGCAGTGGATGCGGATTGTGGCCAATATGTTATGACAGGGGTAAACAGGGGCTGTCCGCAAGGTGGCGTTCTGTCTCCATTATTATGGTGCATGATGGTCGACTCTCTGTTGAACACTCTTAATAGTTCTAACGTCTACGCTCAGGCATATGCGGATGATGTCGCCGTACTTTCTGTCGGGCCATACCTGGCGACGGTCTGTGCTAACGCGCAGGCGGCGCTGGACATGATCGATGAATGGTGTACTAGGAGTGGGCTTTCGGTGAATCCTCTTAAAACTGAGGTTGTTCTTTTCACGAGAAGGAGGATTTTGACCGGTCTGACTCAGCCAGTGCTAAAAGGCGTCACCATTCGCATTTCCAATGAAGCCAAATATCTGGGAGTGATTTTAGATAAGAAACTTTATTGGTCTAAACACGTCAAGTCCAAAACATCCAAGGCGCTCTCAGTCTTCTGGCAGTGTAAGGGTGCTTCTGGCAAGACTTGGGGCTTGTCACCTAATAAGGTTCTCTGGATCTACACGGCTATGATAAGACCATTTCTCGCATATGCGTCGTTTGTTTGGTGGAAGGGGCTCTCGCGTAAATATGTGGTTGCCTTTTGCGCGAAACTCCAAAGAATGGCTTGTCTCGGCTGCACGGGGGCTTTCCCGAGTACGCCTGGCTCTGCTCTAGACGCTTTGCTGAACTTACCTCCCCTCGACACTTATATCATGGGTTGCACTATCAAAGCCATCCATCGTCTTAGGCGAGGCGGTTTTTGGTACACTCCACACTGGAATTTTGGTGAACTTATGCGACACTTATCTTACGACTCCTGTCTTATGGATATGCCGTCTGATGCAATGACACCAGAACTCCAGCTGATGTGCAAATTCAAAGTCGACTTTCCTTGTGTCCAGGACTGGCTTCGGTCAGAGTCTGAGCCGGGAATGGAATGTAGTCGTATTTTTACGGATGGTTCCAAAACCAGTCATGGGTCTGGCGCTGGTGTCTTCGTGGAAGTCGACAACATTAGACTTCACTTTTCGTTAGGCAAATATGCGTCTGTTTTCCAAGCGGAAACTTATGCAATCCTAATGGCCATGAACTATGTTGTGAACAACAGGTGGAAGGGACGTAGCATTTGTGTCTGTAGTGACAGTCAGGCTGCGCTTAAGGCCCTTTAACCACTTCCAAAATAGTTCGTGAAACCAAAAACTCTTTGAACTCGGTCGCAAGGCTGACTTCTCTGTCTCTTATCTGCATCCCAGGTCACACTGGGATCTTGGGGAACGAGATCTCCGATGAGATTGCTAGACAAGGCTCAGAGGAGGGTTTCTCAGGTCCCAAACCCGCGTTGGGTCTCCCTGCGTTCTCGGTTAGGGCTTCCATTGACGATTGGGTCTCTCACGAGCACAATTGTGTGTGGCATGACTCTCCGGGATGCAGGTTGACTAAACGCATGCTCCCGGACGTCTGTAAGAAATCAACGGCATTCTTGCTGTCTCTCAGCAGAAAAGACTGTAGACAACTTATTGGCCATTTTGCTTTTGCCAAGCACCTTAACGTGTTGGGCTTAAGTGACACTACAATCTGCGACACTTGTGGAGAGAGCGACGACACCGCGGAACATTATCTCTGTGAGTGTCCGGCCTTTGCGCGTATCAGGTGGCAGATCCTCGGTGCGGATGTGGTGAGTGCTGGTACTGTAAGCTCCTCATCACTGAAATGCTTGCTTGGCTTTCTTAGAAAGTCAAGGAAATTCCAATAAAATGGGTAAATCAGGGTTTGCTCTCTGGTAGTACAATGGACCAGTTGCGTCTGACTGCTCCAGTTGACCGTTTCCTATCCCGACCAAAAAAAAAAAAACGTTTGGATATTACACAGACCTTAAGTTTCCTTTTTCATCAAACCTTTAACCTAACCTAACCTATGCAATGTAGTGAAATTGATTAACTCAGAATGACAAAAGACCTATTCGTTGTAGACAGAGAAACAGTTGACACAAAAGATGTTAGAGACTTGGAGGGATGCAAAAGCGGTTACAGAATCCATTTAGTTTTCATTCAAATATTAAGTTTTTGATTTCCAAAATAAATCCATCCCCTAGTCTCTGTATATGGTTTTAATTTAAAGCTACAATCACAGGGACGTTTATAAAATTGTTCACTCATATGTATTAGGCCTTGAAGGCAAACATTTTAAACATCCCATCCACATCAATGTGTCTTGGCCTGCGGCATTATTTAAATCACTCTCATGACTTCTGTTTTGCTTTTTGTTGTAGAACAGTCTATTATAAAACCATTAAAATCAACTAGTATCTATCGCCTTGGGGCTCAATTATAAGCACACACAGATACACACACATCTAGGTCTTGCTTTATCAATATTCTACCAAGTAGGGTGTGGAAATGTTCAGAATAAAAATACGCATTGAGATAGTCCTACATATGAGTATGTAGCTTTGTTATCAGTGTTAGACATTACATTCATTTCTTTGGTTTGTGCGTTTTCAAGTGAACAACCTCAATTTTTTGTACTTGAATGCCCTCATTGAAATACAATAGACCATCACTTATGCATGTGGCCTGTCTCTCTTTATTCATCATTTCCCCCATACCCGACAGCTATCCGTAGCTAAAACGCCATGCTTTGATTAGTCATTCATCTTCATTGTGTTACTACGTCGAGTTGTAGATATAAATAAACAGAAGCACTAATGCGCATCATCACATATTTCTGAATTGTGTGCGGTATCCGATCGACAATAGAAATTAAATGGATGTAGGTACGCGTCATCATATCTCGCAACATCTGTTTGTTTGCACACCATATTCAGCGGATACCGTGTTCGGTTCTGGGAATCCTCATATCCACACCTCCTCTAGACTAGTGACGGAATGTACTTGTAAAACGCCCGCACATTACTCATTGTCTTCATTCTTTTTTTCCCTTTTTTCTGGGACGGATGTTTATCATTAAAAGATTAATTCCATAGAAATTGTTCTTAACGATAAACATGTTTATTACTTGCACGCCAAGTGAGCAATATGAAAATGAACATTGCAAATTGAATTTGTTTTAATGTATTTCGCAGATACATTGATTAAAATCAATTGAATGCGTTGAGCATTAAATGTGACATGTAACACGTTTGGAATACATGTCATATTGCAGAAATTCATTTGATATGGAATCTGAAGGTTACCATCACGTTGGCATGCGTCTTTGAACATGTGAACGAGGGAATTATGTACATATAATAGCTTATAGATACAACGGAAATGATTTTTATTACAGGCGACTTGATAAGTGCCAGGGGGCGGAATGTAGGTTGGTTTACGATTTCCTCTGACGTAGGTAGTCCATACTTGGCGTTTCCCAAGAAAGAGTGGGTCAAGTGTATTATTTATTTAATGCGTTCTTGGCATTTATACGCCCAATGACGTTAAGAATAAATAATTAAAAATATTGAACGTGTATTCATTTGGCATTTGACTGTACCCACATATCAAAGTTCAACTTAGGCATAAAGATTTTGGGGAATACAATTTAAGCTGACAAGAAAGGGATCACAACAAGACTTATCAATGGTATTGGGGGATCTGCATTGCGATTGATCGGGAAACTACTGACTGCCCAAAACTTGGCTTGGGCCAGTAGCGCAACAATCAAGTTCGTGATGAAGTGCTTACTTTAGCTCCTAGTGGTGGTCCCCGGGCAGCTATACGTATAAACCCTTATACGTATAGGCCAAAATTGTAAGTGCGGGTTCTCTAGGGCCTTGATTCTAGGCTAGGTAACGTGGGCCAGCAACCTGCGTTACTGAAACCAGCTCGCTACAGAAACCGATACTATGCCTCGGATAAGGACTGATCACATGTTGACGACTTTTGGCTATTGTACCCGGACAAAGATAGGTTTCTGGAATGTAAAGACGCTCCTCGACTCGGGAAGAGAAGGTCCTTACAATGCCAGATTCCTCCAACTGGAAAAGGAATTTATGCGATATAAACTGGACATTTTGGGGGTAAGTGAAGTAAGATGGTTAGAAGCGGGCGAGTACCAGTCTCCAACGCGTAACACTGTACTACTCTATTCTGGAAGACCATCCGGAAGTCCGCGGGAATATGGAGTCGGACTACTGCTAACAACAACAGCACGCAAGGGCCTGATTTCCTGGCAGCCTCATGGTGATAGGATTTTGACGGCCAGATTCCGGACTAGAGTACGACGCGTCACCATCATACAGTGTTACGCCCCAACGAATAGTTCGTTTGAGGACGAAAAGGAGAGCTTCTACAATCTCTTAAGCGCCGTCTTTAACACAACACCAAATGAAGACATTGTCATAGTGATGGGGGATTTGAATGCCAAGGTAGGCAGCGACAACGAAGGGCTCAAACATAGGAAGCATGGACTAGGCAACCGCAATGACAACGGCGAAAGGTTTGTCGATTTCTGCAATGCCAACCGCCTTGTGATAGGTGGCACCATGTTTGAGCACAAGACCTGCCACAAAGTCAGCTGGGTTTCCAACGACAGGCAAGCAACCTCCAATCAAATTGACCATTTTGCCATCAGCCGCCGCTTTAGAAGTAGTCTCCTGGATGTCCGAAACAGGCGAGAGGCAGATGTTGGGATAGTACGTGATCACCATCTTATGATAGCTACTCTCCAACTACGCACTGCTGCAGTTCGAAGATCCCACGACAACACAAGAATGCCCAGGTTCAACATCGATAGACTTAGTGATCCCTCAATGCGCCAACAATTAAGGGAGTACTTTTCGCAAGGTGTGGAAGCAATCAGCAGCTCAATGCCCGCAACCATCCAAGACCATTGGTGTGCTGTGAAAAATGTTTTTACATCTGGTGCTGAAAGAATTGTCGGTCGATCGCAGGGAAGACATAGGGCGTGGCTTTCGGAGGATACCTGGAGACGGATTGACGAACGAAAACAGCTGAAAGCTCGCGTTGCAGCAGGGAGAAGCGAGCTAGAGTCTCTATATCGCATGAAGATGAGAGAAGTTCAGCGTAGCGTGCGACGTGACAAGCGCAACTACATCAACGCGCTGGCTACAGAAGCAGAAGAAGCTGCACGGAGGTGCGACAGCAGGACCGTCTACAGAATCACGAAAGAGCTGACAGGTGGTCGCAGCTCCAGCCAACACCCAGTGAAAAGCCTAGACGGCTCCTTGCTCATTTCGGATGAGGACCAGCTCAAGAGATGGAAAAAGCATTTTGCTACGATTTTGAACTGTGTGTTCGCCAGCGATATGCTCCCAAATCAGACTGAGATACCCGTGGTGAGAAGTTCCCGAATACGCACCACGACTCCCAGTAAAGATGAGATCATTACCGCGATCAAGGCACTCAAAACCAACAAGGCGGTAGGACTTGACGGTATTCCAGCAGAGCTCTTACGAGCAGCGCCAACAATATCGGCTGAGCTTCTGCTTCCACTTATAGATAGAGCTTGGGAAGCTGAGAGCTTTCCTAACGAGTGGAAAAGGGAATGATCGTCAAGCTTCCTAAGAAAGGAAATTTAATGGAGTGCGGAAACTGGAGGGGTATCTGCGTGCTGCCTGCTGTAGCTAAGATAATAGCTAAAATCGTCCTGGAGCGAATCAAACCACATCCGCTCCGAGGTTTCCGCTCTGGATCCTCCTGTGCCGACCACATCAACACCTTGCGGATTATCATCAAACAGTGTGTTGAATATCGATCGCCACTGCACCTGCTGTTCATCGATTTTGAGAAGGCGTTCGATAGTGTCAACAGGGAGTTTATTTGGCGTGCCTTACGCAGGAGAGGCATTCCCGATAAACTAATTGTTGTTATCAAAGCTACATATGAAGGCTCCAAATGTCACGTTCTGCACAGGGGAAGGTTGTCTGAGGAATTTGAGATCCAAAGTGGGGTAAGACAAGGCTGTATCCTTTCACCAATATTATTCCTATTGGTGATTAGCGATGTGCTTCATGCAGCTTTGTCGACGGGAAACGGAGGATTTCGATAGACTCTTACATCTCAACTGAAACATCTTGACTACGCAGACGATGTATGCTTACTCTCCCACAGAATTATGGACTTCCACCAAATGACAGCAGATGTGGAGAGGGAGGCAGGTGTCGTCGGGCTGAAAATTAATACGACAAAAACTAAAATTATCAGCCTTGGAACTAACTCATCGGCTCAAATATGCATTGCTGGACAACGGGTAGAGAGAGTAGAGGATTTCCAGTATCTTGGGAGTATTGTCTCGACCGATGGTGGAACCGAACTGGATATAGCCAACAGGATCGCCAAAGCAAAGTCCGCGTTCGGTATGTTGTCCAAAATATGGCGAAGCAATGCAATCAGTTTGAGCACCAAAATAAGACTGTTCCGCTCCAACGTTGAATCCGTGCCGCTATATGGTTGCAGCACGTGGAGAGTGACCACTACTATCACCAGAAAGCTGCAAACGTTTGTTAATAGGTGCCTGCGCAATATCTTAAGGATTTTCTGGCCCAATCGTATCTCTAACGAACACCTTTACGAGAGAACGGGTCAGGAACCAATAGGCACAACTATCCAACGACGGAAGTGGCAGTGGATTGGTCACACGTTCCGAAAGGGTGACAGCTCCATAGGGAACCATGCTATACAATGGAACCCTCTAACTCAGGATGGCAGAAGACCTGGCGGTCCGAGGAGAACATGGCGCAGAACAGTCGAGAAGGAGGCACGGCAGTTAGGGAAAAGTTGGGGAGAACTCAGACACATTGCCAGAAACCGTACACGATGGCGCGTAGGCGTAGTAGAGGCCCTAGGACCCACAAGGGGATACAGGACATAAGTAAGTCCTGTTGTATGGCACAGAGGCATGGACTTTGTCAAAATCGGATGAGGATGCCCTTGGTTACTTTGTGAAAAGTTCTTCGAGTGATCTTTGGTCCCGTCTGCATGGACGGCGAGTGGAGGAGAAGGTACAATGCCGAACTATACGGCCTATACAAGGACATCGACTTAGCCAGAAAAATTCACATACAGCGACTAAGATGGCTGAGTCATGTAGAGCGGATGGAGCCTAACGTTCCAGCCCGGAAAGTCTTCCACCCTAGATGGATGGCGCAGTAGAGGACGATCTTATGGTAGGTGGCGCAAACAAGTGGAAGGGGGACCTCAACCAGCTTGGCGTGCGCAACTGAAGGCAGCTGGCTTGTAACCGGGCTGGCTGAAGAGATTTGTTGGTTGAGGCCCAGGTCCACCCCGGACTGTAGCGCCACATAAGTAAGTAAGTGACGTACCTTTCTTGTCACTAGGTTTGTCTGGCAATTAGGTACTGAAGCAACAAATGTATTCCTTAAGCCCTTCTACTCACTTAGTAAAAACAACAGCTTACATATATCTTATTTGAAGTCTAACGTCACAATAAGCGACTTAATTCCTACTTTACGGATTTAAATCTAATTAATTAACCAGCTTAAATTCTGTTTTGAAAAACAACTGGCTTTCTATTCCAATTCATTACCTTCAAAGTTTATAGAGTTATCGGCTAACTATTAGATTTCAACCCAAAACATCACGTATGGAAGGCATGTTCAAAACATCTGTTTCAGCTTATTTCCGTTACATATAACATTTCATATAACAACCCCAAAACAGTCGCCATAAACAAAACTATTAGACGAAGGCATGTCAGCAAGTGATAACCTTTTCACTAGAATTCGTTCAATGGCCTAGGAAAATAGTCGTTTCAATAGTTCATGGATTCAAATTCGAGATGAAAAACTAAAAATTTCGTCACGTAAGCAACTATTGATGATTTAAGAAAAATAGTTTACAATTATGTATAATCAGCTAAGAAATTATCAATAAGCGGTTCGGGGTTTGTTTAGTATTTATAGTTGCGCGTGACCGAGCAAAACTGATAGATAATTGCCAATGAAACTGAACGTCTGTTTAAACATTGTTTTTATCGCTCACGTTGCAAAGCTGTACCCTACTCGTGCTTGAATCGTGTCAGCCTGAATAAACCGACCGGAAACAGTATCTCTATGAAAATGTTTGTTTATTTGAATCTAGAAACAGAGTTGTTTGGTTTTTTAGCTGACCGAAGGGAGATCTGATTAGTCAGATACTAACATTATGGTGTCATCATTCTCAATAAACATATTTTTCGGTTTTTAATGAGAAGATTAATTGCAAAGGAAATGATTCATATCGAGTTCTAAGAGTTAATGCCTTAAGTGTATTAATCTAGGCGGTGATAGCTCATTCATCAGGCCTAGCATTATGTTAATCCTATTTGTATACCTATAGACATGGAAGTTACTCATAGGTTCTGCAGGCTTACGTAGTTCAAAAATATTTGAACGACTGGTGCTAAGTGTAAGGGATTGACAGAAAAAATGGAAAGCATCTTGGTTGGTTGGTTGAGGTGGCGGTTCAACCATTTTGTCGAACCATTTTGATACCACAAAACTCATGACACCTGACTGTATGATGGAGTATTCGGTTGAAGAAGATGGATATGCTAGACGCAGATGTAAAAAGTTGTTTATATGCATTCTAAGCTTCAATACCCTTGTTCTTATTCTTCTTCTTTTTCTTTTTTTTCTTTGGCTGGCCGTTCTCTGCCACAACGACTACCTCTTCTGTTTCTTCAGCGACAGCGTTACCATTAGTAGCCGAATCATTATGCTTCCTCTTCTTCTTTTTCTTTTTCTTCTTACTCTCCTTACCATTCTCAACTTCCTTGGGCGTTTCATTTGCCGCCAGGTCGTCGAAGAAGAGTTTACCTAGGGTACGCTGTTTGGTTCTCGCTATGGGCGAGCATCTGCAAAGAAACTGAACAAGAGATTCGCTCTCATTAGCATCTCTGTAGCTACGGCAGAAGGTATTATGAGGGATGCCAAGCTTGGCTGCATGGTCTCCTATCGGCCAATGGCCTGTACTAATGGCTACTACTCTGGCAATATCTGGTCTTGATATGCTAAGTAGCTCATTTGATTTAGGTTTGCTATAGCTGGGCCATGTCTTTCCTGACATAGCGTAGCTATAAAGCGATTTCCACCCGTGGTTTGCTAGATTTAAAATGTGATTGTGAATGTTACCCTTGACGACTCCCAGCGGAATATTGACTCTTTCTACCAGAGAGTCGCTAAGGGCTGACCCTTGTCTGGCCAGATCGTCCGCTCGCTCGTTTCCCTCGAAGTTATTATGTCCAGGGACCCAGATGAGGGTGATTTTTGAATGAGCGCCTAGTTTGTTTAGCTCTTCCTGGCACTGCTCTCTACCAGTTTTTAAGATGTGATAGCTGAATCAATGGCTTTGATAGCAGCTTGCAGCAGGCCTCATGAATCGCGAGAAGCTCCGCTTGGAAGACACTGGCGAAATTCGGTAAGCAGAAAGACTTCGAGACATTCAGTTTTTCTAGAAAGCATCTTATACTACTTAAGAATATCCGTGGTCCCATGGTAGGGGGTATGAGCGGATTACGAGTCTGTGAATTGGACAATGATTGTCTTCGCAGCTTCTGTAGGAGTTATTGCAAGGAATCCCCACTCGCTCACTTTAGGAGACAGTGACCAGATCACTGAAAACAAGTTCACGTCATTCATTAACATGCTGAACTTCTTTCTTGTTCCAGCGATCCAGAGGTTTGACCACACATCAGGACCTACGGGTGCAATTCAAAGATAGGCGAAGAGAGCTAAAACTAGCCATCCGCAGAAGTAAGAGCGTATCTCAGCAGGTTTTGACTCGATGAATCTCCCAACTGTCCAAATTGCAGAGAGGCCCCAGAAGACGCTCAGCACGTATTTTTTCAGTGCCCACGTTTTCATATAGAGCACAGAGAACTGGAGGAAAAAATTGGAGAAATACCAACCGCCGAAAACATTGTGCATCATATGATAGCATCGAATGCAATATGTGACGCGGTGAAACAAGTTGCAGCGATAATCGTGCAGGAACTTAGGCGGCTGGAAAGAGTCAGAGACAGCAACCAAGTCCAACCGGCAACACTTTTGGAACAAGGAGCGGAAGACAGCGAAAGAAGAGCATAAATAGCTAACCAGTCCCGCCAAGTAATACCTAATGGTAGTCCCGCGGGGAGAGTGGTTGAAGTGTGCAGGGTGTGTGTGAACCACTCTCTTGTATCATTGAATTGAAATGTTTGCCACAGAGACAAGAGTACTACACGTACGAGTATCTATCGCCACTTATCGAGCTGTTTCCCATGATCGAATTCTAAATAAAACTTAAGAAGGACGATAGTAAGACTAAGTAGCCTTCGTGGCTTATGGGAATTTTCCGTCTACCACCAGCGATTCTACAAAAGGGCTTTGTATGAACTAAGCTTCTTGTGTCAAAGAGACAGTACTCCGCGTATCTATCGCCACTTATCAAGCTTTTAGCCATAATCGAGTTTTTAATAAAACTTAGGAAGGACGGTAGTAAGACTTGACTATGTAACCTTCGTGGCTTATGGGAATTTTTTGTCTACCACCAGCGATTCTACAAAAGGGGCTTTGAATGAACTAAGCTTCTTGTGTCAAAGGGACAGATAGGGACACTACGTGTATCTATCGCCACTTATCGAGCTGTTACCCATGATCGAATTCTAAATAAAACTTAGGAAGGACGGTAGTAAGACTTGACTATGTAGCCTTCGTGGCTTATAGGAATTTTCCGTCTACCACCAGCAATTCTACAAAAGGGCTTTGAATGAACTAAGCTTCTTGTGTCAAAGGGACAAATAGGGACATTACATGCATCTATCGCCACTTATCAAGTTGTTACCCATGATTGAATTCTAAATGAAACTTAAGAAGGACGATAGTAAGACTTGACTATGTAGCCTTCGTGGCTTTTGGGAATTTTCCATCTACCACCAGCGATTCTACAAAAGGGCTTTGAATGAACTAAGCTTCTTGTGTCAGAGGGACAGATAGGGACACTACGTGTATCTGTTGCCACTTATCGAGCTGTTACGCATGATCGAATTCTAAATAAAACTTAGGAAGGACGATAGTAAGACTAAGTAGCCTTCGTGGCTTATGGGAATTTTCCGTCTACCACCAGCGATTCTACAAAAGGGCTTTGTATGAACTAAGCTTCTTGTGTCAAAGAGACAGTACTCCGCGTATCTATCGCCACTTATCAAGCTTTTAGCCATAATCGAGTTTTTAATAAAACTTAGGAAGGACGGTAGTAAGACTTGACTATGTATCCTTCGTGGCTTATGGGAATTTTTTGTCTACCACCAGCGATTCTACAAAAGGGGCTTTGAATGAACTAAGCTTCTTGTGTCAAAGGGACAGATAGGGACACTACGTGTATCTATCGCCACTTATCGAGCTGTTACCCATGATCGAATTCTAAATAAAACTTTGGAAGGACGATAGTAAGGCTTGACTATGTAGCGTTCGTGGCTTATGGGAATTTTCCGTCTACCACCAGCAATTCTACAAAAGGGCTTTGAATGAACTAAGCTTCTTGTGTCAAAGGGACAGATAGGGACATTACATGCATCTATCGCCACTTATCGAGCTGTTACCCATGATCGAATTCTAAATGAAACTTAAGAAGGACGATAGTAAGACTTGACTATGTAGCCTTCGTGGCTTTTGGGAATTTTCCATCTACCAACAGCGATTCTACAAAAGGGCTTTGAATGAACTAAGCTTCTTGTGTCAGAGGGACAGATAGGGACACTACGTGTATCTGTCGCCTCTTATCGAGCTGTTACCCATGATCGAATTCTAAATGAAACTTAGGAAGGACGATAGTAAGACTTGACTATGTAGCCTTCGTGGCTTGTGGGAATTTTCCGTCTACCACCAGCAATTCTACAAAAGGGCTTTGAATGAACTAAGCTTCTTGTGTCAAAGGGACAGATAGGGACACTACGTGTATCTATCGCCACTTATCGAGCTGCTACCCATGATCGAATTCTAAATAAAACTTAGGAAGAACGGTAGTTAGACTTGACTATGTATATGTAGCCTTCGTGGCTTATGGGAATTTTTCGTCTACCACCAGCGATTCTACAAAAGGGCTTTGAATGAACTAAGCTTCTTGTGTCAATAGTAAGTTGTGCAAATATCACCTTGAGTTTTTTTTCCCAGGAAACTTGTACGAACTAGAAGTCATACCGCCTATATCGATCCTGAAGCTCTATACCAAGTTAGGATGGAAAAGTATAGTAGTGCCGTTGCTCTATTCATTCATTTTAAGGTGTGACGCCAAGAGCCTTCGTTGGGCTTTGTGACCTGAAGCTGTAACTACTTCAGCCGTCCTTTAATCTGTTCTTCTTCTTCTTCTTCTTCCTTTTATCAGCGAGGCTATGATCCGAAAACAAGGGATCGCAACCCTCCCACTTCACTGCATTTCTACTGATCTGCCTGTGGGCTTCGCCGTCCTTTAATCTGTTCTTAATTTGACTAAACTTTCATATAGTACCTACCGACCGTAAATGCAGTCGGAATGCAATGGCATGTGAAGTCTTATCCCAGCGTTCAGTAGAAGCCTGCATTGGAGTCAGGTACGCAACGATGTTCAGGATATTTATGTTTGATTTCCTTAGTTTTAAGGACCAGCTTCTCAAATTTGCAATGTCAGTCTCAAATCAATATTGATAAGTACATTGTAAAGAGGGAAAGCCTTTGAATTTGTTTGTTTGTACCTCTTCCACTTGAAATTTGCGCATCCGATTGCGATGAAACTTTTACTCATGCATTAGGCTTCGTATCAGGAGTAACATAGCCTATGTATCATCAATTGGTGGAAAAATGCCACTCGCATGACTTTTATTACCTACTCTAGCTATTGATTGGATTAACTGGGAAATTTAAAGATACATGAACCTCTTGCTTAAACTATTTTGTTTCTAAACAAACTGAGCAACATTGAAGCACTAGTGGGAGGGTTGTGATCCCTTAAT
This sequence comes from Brachypalpus laphriformis, assembly GCA_945910035.1. Lineage (NCBI taxonomy): Eukaryota > Metazoa > Arthropoda > Insecta > Diptera > Syrphidae > Brachypalpus > Brachypalpus laphriformis. The sequence continues at coordinate 13,883,035 of OX246755.1, forward strand.
TTTCAGATCACAACCTCGCTGAAAAAAAAAAGGAAGAAGAAGAGTGAGGCACTTGAATGATGCATCAGTTTACGTGTTATTGAACTATTTCCAGTTTTTCTTGTTTGCAAAACCCGCTGGGTACACCACTATGCTACTCAAATAACCACCAAAACAAATGACTAATCAAAGTAGTGAAATTATGTTGAATTCCCCCCCCCCCCCCCCCCCCCCCCCCCCCCACCACCACCACCACCACCACCACCACCACCACCAAACACACTCTATTCATAGTGCGTACAAGTACAACAAATAGAAGAAAAATGTCGAACTACGCCATTTGGCTTATCTTCACTATAAAATCGAAGGCAAACAACTAACACCCCACCGTTCGCATAGAAACAAGGCCACGTTACACTAAAACATTAAATTTCACTTACCCATACAACGGCCAAAGCCCCAATATCCAAAATTTTGTTCTCCTCTGCTGCACTCAAATGTATTTCGACTTTCTTCTGTGATATCTATTATTTCTTGTTCTATTTGTATCTTAAAATGTTTTTGACTCAATTTTGCAATTGAACACACACTCTGCTCTGTTCCAAAGAGCAGCAAGTCCTTGTTTCCTTTGAAACTCAAAACAACGAAAACTTTTGATCTCGATCACACAAATCACAAAATGCGACGAATTCCAAAATGTCCTCTTCTAAGGTGTTGTGGATATTTTTTTTATTACACTTGTCTCGATTTTATTTACTTCAAGAGAGAAATGATCCCAATGGATCAAAAGATCTAAAACGACTGAAGTGATCTCTATGTAGAAACGATGAAGCCACGTCCGGTATATATACACAAAAGTAGATTCGCAATGAACTCGACGTATTCACGTGAACACCACCAACACCAACGAGATCAATGATCGCACATAGATACTCTCGATTGTAATTGTATACGTTGGCGCTTTGTTGATTTAATTAATAAAAAATACAAAATTCTGTCCATATACAGTTATAGATACGAGGTATCTGTATAATGTTTTGTTTTTTTGTATTGAATACTGCACCGAAACAGCTGATAGCGTTTTCAAAGAGTTGCAAGTAGTTGTGAGTAGGTTTGCACTTTGCTTTAGATGTTGCCAAGTAGTATTATTTATTTGTTTTGTTGTTGTTGTTATTTTTTTATTATAATTTTTCGAGTTTTAGAAATGAATCCACGCCGCGAGAAACGAAAAACAAACCGAAAAGAATAATCGAACAACCAAATCAATCACACACTGTGCAGTTTTGCTTTTGGGGGAACCAAAAAAAAGTATGCCTCCAGCTATCGGTCCGTCGTTGTCCGGTTGTGATCTGAAAAACAAAATGCAAACATAAAGAATTTTTTTTTGAATTATTTTTAAATTGTTTTAACGAACAATAAGTATAATACACGTATACATGCATATGTAGGTTTAGGGTCGTTAGCGAACAATAATCTAATTTGGACAGAAAGCAGCTATCCCTTTGCTTTGTTTGGATTTACATACATATGTACAGTAGGCTATAGGCTTGTACGCAAGTACGCTAATATGTGGCCAGTTCTAGAACTACGTCTTTTGCAAGACTTATGCGAGAAAATGACGCAATTGCTTCATTAAAAAACCCGGGGTATGGTCGAGGGGTTTGAACATATTTCTTGGATATAGTCTGTATGTATGTATGTAGTATGTATCCAACAAGAACAACTGTGTTGTAACTTCGCTATATTGAAACTACTTTGTTGTTCAACCCCTTTACTTTGATAGGCCTAATATGCGCTCCCTCACGAGAAGATGGACGACACGACGAAGGATGACTTCTACCATCTCTCGGACAACACGTATGTACGACTACAGGGTGGGCCAACTACAAGTTTCTTTTTAAAAATGCAATTAAATGAACAAAATGAAATTTTTCCCATGTATTATGGCTTTATTAGTAAGAGCAAACATAACCATTAATTATGGAACACAACGTCGTTCAAGTGGCTGTCTCGGCTGGCTTCGCAGTAGCGCATTCTATCACTCCAATTTTCCAAGACCTTGTTGATGGTTTCGGGCTGTAGCTCACGGATTGCTTGGATGATATTGGTCTTAAGTGCTAAAATCGTTTCCGGATTGTTGGCATAATATCGGTCCTTCACGGTTCCCCACAAAAAAAAGTCCAAAGGGGTCAAATCGCAGCTCCGAGGCGGCCAATTGACATCGCCAAGACGGCTGATAACACGATTTGGGAATTTGGTGCGCAAAAGACCGATTGTGGCATGGGCTGTGTGGCATGGCGCGCCATCCTGCATGAACCAGAGGTCGTCCAAATCCATGTCTTCAATTTTAGTAAAAAAAAAGTCCTTAGCATGGCTCTGTAACACCCACCGTTGACCGCAACGTTGTTCCCAGCCTCATTTTCGAAGAAAAATGGTCCAATGATGCCACCACTCCACAATCCGCACCAAACTGTCACTCTCTGTGGATGCATTGGCTTCTCGACAATAACGTGCGGGTTTTCCGAGCCCCAGATGCGGCAATTTTGTTTGTTAACGTAGCCACCGAGATGAAAATGTGCCTCGTCAGAAAAGATGATTTTTCGCCCAAAATCGTTGTCCAATTCAAGCTGCTCTAAGGCCCAAACTGCGAAGCGATAACGAAGCGGATGGTCATGTGCTTTCAATTGCTGAATCAATTGGACCTTGTAAGCGAATAATCCCAGATCTTTGTGCAGAATTCTCCTCAGGCTAGTGCGTGAAATGTTGAGCTGTTGAGATCGATGACGAGTTGATGTTCGTGAATTGAGTCTCACACTCTCGGCTACAGCAGCCACATTCTCGTCTGTGCGCACCGTACGACGACGTTGACCATGAGTGTTGTCCACTAGCATACCAGTCTCATGAACTTTTTTGCACAAACTTGCGTACAGGGTGCTTCATTTCGGCCAAAACTTCTTTTCAAAAAACGTACTGTTTGGGCTACACAGCACTCACTTTGGAAATAAGTTTTCAATATTTCCCAATGTTGTTCAAACGTAAAGCGACTCATTTCGTTCCGCGGAGGTATGATACTGACTTTCTGTCGAGATTTCGAGCTGGAAACAGCTGTCAGTGTCAAAATAACCTATGATTTAGAAAGAAATCACTAGATGGCCCACCCGTTATAAGCAGTGCCCTAGTCATGACGCTAAAATTGTCCTGGGTGATTTTAACGCAAATATAGGAAAAGAGGACTTTTTAGTAGCGTGTTCGGAAAGCACAGCCTGCAGGACACCGCATCCGACAACGGATTTAGGCTGGTAGACTTTGCGGAGAAACGTTATAGATGGTACGAAGTTCCCACGTCTTGATATTCACAAGGGGATATGGCTATCATTTGATCGAAAAACCGTCAATCAAATCGGTCACTCCAAGTTGGTCGAGGTCCCCTTGAACTTGTGCGCGCCACCTACGGCGATGATTCCCTCTACTGCGTCGTTATTATATTATTTGCCCGAGCTAAATGGAGAGGCTTGTTGGTTGAGGCCCAGGTTCACCCCGAACTGTAGCGCCACCTAAGTAAGTAAGTAAGTAATCGGTCACATTGCGATCGACGCAAGGAACTCTTTCAGTATTCTGGGTGTCCGAATTTTCCGAGGAGTCAACGTGGACTCGGATCACTACCTACCAGAACGGAGGGAAATCAACGAAATACTATGGGGAAGTTTGACGTCAGACGGCTATAGTCGCAACAGACCACCAGAGCCTATGACGATCGAGACTTCTTTAATCTCAATCCAAGTCCTATGCCGCCAGCAGCAAATGCGGAAGACCAATGGCAGCGTTGCCAACAGCCGTCAGAGATGCCGCCTCTGATGTACTGGGTTTCTCTCGGCCACCACAAAGAAACTCCTGGTTTGATGTTGGAATGCCGGGCCGGCAAGTACATGCAGCAAAACAAGAGGCATACAAAGTGGCGCTGCATAGAAGGACTAGAGCTGCTTGCGAGCTCTACGAGCGAAGGAGAAAAGAGGAACATCGACTTTTCAGAAAGAAGAAAAAGGAGCATGAGAAGCGCTCGATCGAGGAGATTGAGAGACTTTATTGCAGGAATAATGTTCGAAAATTTTACCAAAAGGTAAAAAGAACATGCCAGGGTTTCAAAGCCAGAACAGAAGTCTGCAGGGACGAAATTGGTAGCATAGTAGTGGAAGGAACACTTCTGCAGATTGCTAAATGGCGGCGATGACCAATATTCCGCTGTCAGGCTGAATGACCCATTCAACAATGACGATGATAGTCAAGATTCCCGTCAACCCGATCAGAATGAAGTGAAGATAGCGATATCTAAACTTAAATCCAACAAATCTGCTGGAGTCGACCACCTTGCCGCCGATTTTTTCAAGCCAGGAGGAGATGAGTTGTTGAGGAGTATGCACCACCTCGTCTGTAAAATAATCTGGTCGGACGAAAGTATGCCCGATGAATGGAACCTCAGCATAGCTTTCCCGAACCTGAAGAAAGGAGACCCTCTGAGCTGCGCCAACTACATATCCATAAGTCTTCTCAACATCGCATATAAGATCATGTCTTCTGTATTATGTGAACTCCTAAAACCGATCGTCAACAACCGGATAGGTTCTTATCAGTGCGGTTTAAGGCAGGGAAAATCCACCATTGACCAAATATTCACACTACGACAGATCTTGGAAAAAACGTACGGATATAAAATTGAGACGCATCAAAAAAAAAGAAAAAAAGCTTCTCAAATCGCCGTTCGGATTCGGCATTAAACTGTAGGTCCCTTCCATTCGTGTGAAAAATATAACGCACACAACATGAGTGGTTGCGAGAAGCTAGGCCCTGGCACTTTAAAGAGCTGTTGCGCACCTTTTCATCAAAGTTGCCTCTGATAGCGTGTATAGAGACGAGTTATACAGAGCCATCCCTGCCAAGCTTGTCCGTTTATGCAGGATGACGATGGAGAACTCTCGCTGCTCCATCAAAGTCGGTAAGAACATCACCGAACCGTTCGTTGGCAGGAAAGGTCTTAGACAACGTGACGCACTGTCATGCGATCTCTTTAACATAACAATTGAGAGAATTGTACGAAACTCACAAGCCAACATCGGAGGTACAATCTTTTACAAGTATGTACAACTACACACTTACACCAATGACATTGACATAGTCGGAAGAACTCAGCGGACCGTCAGTGGGGAGATCGAGGCACAAAAGATGGGTTTAGCAGTCAATGAAAGCAGAACAAAATATACACTGTTTAAAAAAAAAAGACACCCAACATCCGTCTTGGACAGAACGACACAAGACAGATATAATTTTGAGGTAGTAAAGGATTCTGTCTACCTAGGCTCTATAGGGAGCTCCGCAAATGACACTAATGGGGAGATCATGGGCTAAGAAGCCAATTGAGTAACAACGCTCTTTCTCGAACTACTAACGTAGCTCTTTATAGAACACTAATCATCCCAGTCCTGCTGTATGGCACAAAGGCATGGACTTTGTCAAAATCGAGTGAGGATGCCCTTGGTTTCTTTGAGAGAAAAGTTCTTCGATTGATCTTTGGTCTCGTCTGCATAGACGGTGAGTGGATGAGAAGGTACAATGCTGAACTATGCAGCCTATACAAGGACTTCGACTTAGCCAGGAAAGATCACATACAACGACTAAGATAGCTGGGTCATGTAGAGCGGATGGAGCCCAACGTCCCAGGTCCTAGTCTTAGAATCCAACCCGGATGGGCGGCGCAGTAGAGGACAACCTGGCGGTAGGTCAATCCCAGAAAACACCAAAAAGGTTTTTCACGGTCCCACCTCTAGCGAGCATCTGACAAACATCCGAGAGTGTTGTTGTCACGAAAACGCTTCTCAAATCGCCGTTCGGAGTCGGCATTAAACTGTAGGTCCCTTCCATTCGTGTGGAAAATATAACGCACACAACATGAGTGATTGCGAAAAGCTAGGCCCCGGCACTTTCAAGAGCTGTTGCGCCAAATATTTGTTTTTTTCTTTTGTTTTTGGCGGTAGGTGGTGCAAACAAGTGGAGGGGGACCTCAAACAGCTTGGCATACGCAACAGGAGGTAGCTGGCTCGTAACCGGGCTAGCTGGAGAGGTTTGTTGGTTGAGGCCCAGATCCACCCCGAACTGTAGCGCCACCTAGTAGTACGGCCGATACTAGCTTTTTGATGTTGTAAGTGCATTGTGCAATGCTGGACTTATGCGTAGCATATTCTTTTTTGGGTTATGCTTTGTTTAGTATGTTTTCTGATTTTTTTTTTACGTGTGCAGTCTTTTTTGTGTAAGGTGTTAGACTTTATATATATACACAATACTGCCAACTAACACAACGCTAAATGTTGACTATGACAAGCTGGTAAACGGTTGTATTCGCAACAAAATGCTTGCCTTTAACACGTACTGATAGCGTTAAAATCAATTACACAATGCCTTATGTCGTATGGTGTCACGAAGTTTGCCACTTGTATTTCTATTTGAAGTTGCCTATACTCTTTCTGCATGAAATAGTGTTTCTGGACTAAAATCATTGTAACCCAACACCTCTCTTAGCTCAAATCCTCATAACCAAAGGTCCGTATCCCTTCTTCGACATAATCCTCACAGACTAATTACGGCTACAACGAAACAACAACGTCTAGAATGTGACATGGGGCCTAAGATCTTCACCTTCTCTACACGTTGAACTCTAACCCTGTACCGCCCTTATTCTGGTATCCCATTACTCCCCCATCAGTTGTTAAGTATTTGTTCATTTGTTGTTGCTTTTACATCTTTACATACGAGTACATGCATGTAAATAAATGTCTTGGCATCCACTCCAATTTTTACTTTTCCAGGAATAGTACTACATTAAGATAAGTAGTTAGTACATTATGTATGTACAGATTCTTACACACATACTCGTATGTATGTAAAACGATACTCTCGAGTGAACGACTAAAAACTGTGTAGGTCTATTTCTTGAGAACTTAATATCTTATTTTCTAAAATGTGGGTGGCCTACTTCAAAACAATAACTTAAGGTGATTTCTTTGGAAATGAAAATCATTCATCAAAGGATCATGTAGAGCTCTGAAGTTTCAATTTTCTGCGTTTTTCATTAGAATCTCTCACATCCCTCTAATTATAAGAAAATACAGGCTTGGCGAATTTTTCGTTTTTTCCAACCTACAAAGTATAAAACCCAAGAAGCATAAAACAAATTCACGTGGAGTGATGCGTTTTTATTTTGCTACTGGACCTCGATAGAACAACTGACTATGTCATGCCCTACAGTGAATTCTATAAGAATTATTGCACGTTTATTCCCAAAAAGGCAAGAGTAGGACTTGAACACATTAGCCAATGAACAGATAATTCAGCTCTACACGGACGGATATAAAATGAATACAAGAACTAGTTCTGTAGTTTCCTGTGAGTCACTCGATATCAACAACTTATGCAAACTCCCGGACGACTGCAGTATCTTTCAAGCCGGAGTCTTTGCTATTTTTTAATATTGCGAAAAGCTCCGGTGAGACGGCCGATTGGGACTCCTATAAACTGTCTCTCAGAAAATACAAAATCTCACTGAGGAAGGAGCAACGATGTTCCTGGAGACTCTTCTGCGATAGCATTGATGAGTCCTCGGAAGCTTCCAGGTTGCGGAAAATCCTCTCTAAAAGCCCTTCTATACCCAGCTTCCTTTTGCATCCGGATGGTCACTGGACCTCCTCTGCTGAGGAATCCATTGACATTCTACTGGATACTCACTTTCCTGGTAGCTCCCCTGTTGCTGTATCGCAAGTGGGAAATCCCACCTCAACCTTGCAGCAACTCTTTAGTCTTGATAACTACAGAAAAGATCCGATGGGCCATGCGCAGCTTCAAACCCTTCAAATCCCCAGGACCTGACGGTGTTATTCCAGCTGAAATTCAGCAATGCGAGAAAATTGTGCTTCCATGGCTCAAAGTCATTTTGTCGGGCTGTCTAAATCTGGTCTATATTCCCAAACCGAGGTTGAAGTCATATTCATACCTAATGCAGGAAAGAGCTCGCACGTGGAACCAAAGGATCTCCTACATATCAGTCTATCGTCTTTTCTGCTTAAAACCTTCGAAAGGTTAATTGATATCCATCTTCGGCATAGTATTAGCCCAGCTCTGCTCTCGCCGTCCCAACATGCGTACTGCAAAGGCAAATCGGTTGAGACAGCCTTACATTCGCTTGTGCGCACCATCGAAAAATCATTGAGCATCAAAGAATACACCATGGTGGCTTTACTTGACATTGAGGGAGCTTTTAACAATGTCAAATCAAAGGCGATTACCGACGCACTCGTAAATCTGAAAGTGGATACTTCGCTCGGAGTGTTGATAAATCAACTGCTTACATGCAGGATTATTAACACACAGCTGGGCGGAGCATCGGCCAGAAGAACTGCTCGCTGCGGTACACCTCAAGGTGGAGTCTTATCACCTCTTCTGTAGAACCTGGTAGTGAATGAACTACTGATGGACCTGGATACGTCAGGTTGTACAGTGATCGCCTATGCTAATGACATTGCTATTGCTGCCTCCGGTAAACACCCGGACACTCTCAGGGATATCCTCCAATATGCTCTCATTCGGCTCACCAAATGGGCCTCCAAATGTGGACTGGGGGTTAACCCCCATAAAACGGAACTCGTTCTCTTCGCGAGGAAATATAAAGTTCCCCTCATAGACCCTCCTATGATAAATGGCACCAGTCTCACCTTCTCTGAAAACGCAAAATGTCTGGGTCTTATTTTGGATAGGAAATTGAACTGGAAGGCCAATCTACAAGAGCGCATCAAGAAAGCTAGTGTAGCTCTCTATTCCTGTAAAAAGGCTATAGGTAGGACCTGGGGTATTAAAGCTCAAATCACTCATTGGCTATATGTGTCCGTTATCAGGCCTATACTACTATACGGCGTGATCGTATGGTGGTCTGCTCTTGACAGGGCTGTCCACCTCACTCAACTAGCTAAGGTGCAAAGATCTGCATCAGTGGTGCACTGAGAACTACTCCCTCCACGGCACTGGACATCTTGTTCAACCTGCTACCTTTAGATATTTTCGGCAAACAGATGGCTGACTGTGCGGCCATCCGCCTGAAAGCCTCCTCTCAGTGGTCTAGCTATCGCTTTGGCCACTCCTCGATCTTTGATCTTCTCAACTTCAAACACGAAAACACGGACTACACCCCGCCGAAACTGAGATTTGACCGTAACTTCCGTACGAGCATCCCTAACCTGGATGTATGGCACAATTCCCCCCCTGTCGATGGTAGTTCGGTTCACTTCTTTACAGATGGATCTAAGACGGAGGGTGGGGTGGGTTGTGGTGTTTTCTACGAACAGCTCAATCTGAGCATCTCTTTCCGCCTCCCTGATCATTGTAGCGTTTTCCAGGCGGAAATCATGGCGATTAAGGAAGCCCTGTCCTGGCTGAAATGAAATGTATTATCTGTCAGCGATATTAGCATTTTCACTGACAGTCAAGCGGCTATCAAGTCCCTGGAATCGTTCTCCTTCACTTCAAAGGCTGCCTTAAACTGTCGTCTATCTCTTATGGAGATGACAGATCAGTTCAACATTCACCTATGCTGGATGCCGGGCCACAGAGACATTCCAGGTAACTGCAGGGCTGACGACCTCGCCAGACAGGGTACCACTCTAAGGATTTTGCCTAAAAGGCAAGCCCTGGGTATGCCCCTCGCTACATGTAAGTATCTACTAAAGCTGAACGCTATTAGCACGACAAACCTCAGATGGGGATACGGCTCAACGTGTCACATTTCGAGACAGATCTGGCCTAAGCTGAATCAAAAACGTAGTGCCGATCTGATCGAGTTAAAGCGTACACAAATCAGCTGCGTTGTCGGTGTTCTCACTGGACACTGGCTTATAGGCCAACACGCAAAAAGACTTGGTCTCTTCTCCAACGATTTCTGCAGAAGCTGTAGGGACGAGGAGGAGGAGGAAACCATCCTTCACCTCCTATGCACATGTCCAGCCCTGTCGCATAAAAGAATGCTCCATCTAGGGTCCCCATTCCTTGACGACCTCTGCGATCTGGCGTCCTTGGATGTCATGAGCATCCATCGCTTTGTCAAAAGCTCCGGTTGGTTTTGTTAGTCCCTGAGTGGCCTAATTGGTTTGATCCATAGTATCACAAAGGACCTTCACTGGTCTAAGTGTGTCTGCACTCTCGTGTGAACATCCAGCCTAACCTAACCTAACCTAACCTAACCTTCGCTATTGAAAGATCAGCACATACTATGCACAGAACAGATACATTACTGTCTTCGTGAATAGTCAAGCAGTAATCTAAGCACTAGACAGCGAGGAAGTTAGATCAAAAGTAGTTTCCAGATGCCGAAATTCCCTGAACAATATATGCAACTCCCATGATGTAACTCTCTGCTGGGTTCCCGGACATAGCAATAGAGAAGGGAATGAGATAGCAGATGAGCTAGCCAGAAAGAGAGCAGCATTGGAAATAGAACATACCCAGAAATCAGTAGAAGTTCCTATTGGAGCACTAAACAGAAAAAATCGTCCTTAAAACAAGGGAGCTGATCAACTCCGCATGGATCAGTGGCGACTGTATCACATATCGCAGTTTATAGCCGGTATTGAATGAACGAAGAACCAAAAGTCTGCTGGCAGTGAATAAAAAAGAAGTTCGCATCTTACAGGACACTGCGCGATAAGGAAAATGGCCGTAAAATTAGGCATCAACTCATCCAACCACTGCAGGAGCTGTCAAGAGGCAGAAGAGATAGAAAGTATCAAACACTTGCTGTATGACTGCCTGAGTCTACAAAACCGCAGCCGGCTACACCACAGGGGTAACAGGTTTTTTGATGAACTAAATGATCTTGTGCAAGTTCCACAAGCCATCAAACGAAGAATAACTTTTGCCAATCGCTGTTTTTTTGGGCTATTAAGGCAATTCAACAGTAAAGCCCTATCTCGAACAACTAAAGAAACTCTGTATTAGACCCTGATCATCCCAGTCCAGCTTTACGGCGCTGAAACATGGACTTTATTAAAAGAGGATGAAGATATCCTTCATCGCTTCGAGAGAAAAATTCTTCGTAAAATATTCGGTCCCGTGTGCGTTGACGGGTTTTAGATGAGAAGATTCAAACACGAACTATACGAGCTGTACAGCGACATCGATCTAGTCAAAAAACTGCGTATTGGATGTCTGAGATGGCTAGGACATGTAGAGCGAATGGACACCAACGCTCCGGCCCGCAGAGTCTTCGAATCTAACCCCGAGGGACGACGCAGTAGAGGGCCTCCTCGCCATAGGTGGCGCGCACAAGTACAAGGCGACCTCGACCAACTTGGAATGCGCAACTGGAGGCAATTAGCTAAAGACCGAGCTAAATGGAGAGGCTTGTTGGTTGAGGCCCAGGTTCACCCCGAACTGTAGCGCTACCCATCCCTGTACTTAAAGAACTGTACCGCAACAGCCTCATTTGGGGGTATATACCTAGATCATGGAAAGAGGTCAAAGTGGTCTTCAGACCCAAGGCCGGTAAGGCAAGCCACACTACTGCGAAGGACTTTAGGCCAATTAGCCCTGCCTCCTTTGTCCTAAAGACCTTTGAAAGACTAGCTGACATATACATCCGTAGTAAACTACGCCCAGGTGACATATCCCCAGCGCAACACGCATGTACGAAAGGAGAAAGCGTAGAGACAGCGCTGCACTGTGTTGTCGGCTCAATAAAAAAATCACTGAAAAACAAAGAATATACACTAGCCGCTTTCCTAGACATTGAAGGAGCCTTTAACAATGTCAAAACGGACGCGGTCAATAGAACTCTAACGAGCCTTAATATTCACAATTCCGTGATAAAATGGATCGTCAATATGCTAAAGGGAAGACATATCAAAGTTGAACTCGGAGGCGAAGAGGCACCCCTCAAGCAGGGGTTATATCCCCACTACTGTGGGTAATTGTCCTGAACGAAGTCCTTCTTAAACTGAGAAACAGCGGCGTCAAGGCCATACCATATGCGGACGATGTTGTGCTGCTCCCGACCCTGAGCGAACAAATCGAAGGGGCGCTGGAAATCATTGACTCTTTAGCGGAGAGATGTGGGCTGGCGGTTAATCCCCAGAAAACAGAGTTAGTACTATTCACTAACAAAAGAATAATTCCACAATTCGTAACTCCTTCCGTAAGGGGTACTCCCCTGAGTGTCTCCAGTAGTGCGAGATACCTTGGCCTGGTGCTCGATAGGAAACTGAACTGGAGACCAAACTTCAATGAAAGAGTCAAAAAAGTCACGATAGCTTTTTACTCGTGCAACAGAATATTCGGGAAGACTTGGGGACCGAACCCCAAAATCATCCTATGGATGTATACAGCTATAGTAAGGCCAATACTAACGTATGGCAGCCTTGTATGGTGGCAAGCAGCCAGCAAAATAAACAATCTAGCTGCTATCACAAAAGTACAAAGACTAGCGTGCATCGCCATAACCAGTGCGATGAGAACGGCACCTACAGCAGGACTCGAGGCCATTTTCAATCTGCTTCCGCTAGACATCTTTATACAAGTATCGGTGACTCTTAGTGCCGTAAGATTAAGCCAAACAGATAGCTGGAGACCAAATGCAATGGGTCACACCACGATCCTGCAGAGATATCGAGGCAGTGTATCTAATACAGACTACTTAACGCCTTACCTTGACTTCACAAGACCATTTTCTAGCGCCTATCAGAGCAGGGAAGACTGGAAAAATGACAGAACGCCTAATGAGCGAGCCTTAGCTGTATACACCGATGGATCCACAATGGAAATAGGTGTAGGCGCAGGCATCTTCTCTGAAGCGCTTGGTCTCTTCATGTCAGCTCGGCTTCCGAACTACAGTAGCGTTTTCCAGGTGGAGATCCTAGCAGTTACAATAGCAGCTCGTGTGACTGCGATGAGGGCAATACCACGAGAGGATATCACATTTTTCATCGACAGCCAGGCGGTGATAAAAGCAACATCTGCTATAGAAATAAAATCGAAGCTTGTGAAGTGTTGTAGAGAAGAGCTCAAGGTTCTTGGAACACAGCACGAGGTAAAGCTCTGCTGGGTCCCTGATCATGAAGGCATACCAGGGAATGAGAAAGCCGATGAACTGGCTAGAGGAGGCTCAACACTAAACTCGGACCAATCCGACCCCTCGGTGTACATTCCGCCTTGCACCATCAAGCTCGAAGCAGGAAACAAAGCTCTAATGGAGGCTAACAACAGATGGATCTATTAAGATACTTGTGTCACCACGAGAAAGCTGTGGCCTGCATTTGACAGAGTAAGAACCAATAAACTCATAAAGAGGCATAGAAAATCCCTCTCTACTCTAATTGGAGTCATTACGGGGCATAATACCATGCGGTACCACATGAAAAAACTACGTGTGACTAGCGAAGACCTTTGTAGAGGCTGCGGCGACTAGGAGGCTCAGGAGGACACCGCCCACTTTCTCTGTCATTGCCCAGGCTTCTATCATTTGAGAAATAAGATCCTTGGACAACACTTCTTTGAAGATCTAGAAGAGTTATCCAACAGACCAATAAATGACGTCGCAAACTTCATCAAATCCTCTGGATGGTTTGTATCTCGAGCACAGTAAGTACGAAATGCTTTCTTTAGGATATGTACAAAGACGATATTTTTCCACGAGGAAGGGATTCTCGTGGCCCTTTTGGTTGGCCCAGTGTTCGGCGAGTCCTTTAGCTTCCCATTTTGTATTATAATTGTGGAGTGGATATAATTGGGTGGTACCCCGAAGTAGGGTCCAGGGCCGATGAGTGGGCGCCTAGCGCGTTTCCTTGACCGATAGTCTGCTCGTTCGTCCTCCTCAAAGTCTTCGTGTGCAGGAATCATGCTATGGTAACCTGATTTGTGGATGCGAGGCTATCAAGGAGGTCGATAGTCCCCCCCCCCATCGATAGTAGGTCGATGTAGATGGGGGGGTTCCGGTAGTGTTTCTCCGCTGGCATTCCCAAATACATAGTTCCATTGCATGGAATTCTGCTTGGAGGATGGTAGGTGATTTACCAAGAGCTACTGCACGCTGAAAGTTGGGACCACAGACCCCAGCTCCGGTACTGCCATTTTCCAATTTAAAGTTATCTGTGTACTAGATTTGTGCGTTGGGGGTGGTGTGTTGAGACCTCTGTTTCTCCATTCTTGAAGGACCACTTCGAATTTCCTGGAGAATCGAAATCTCTTGAGCATCGTATCTGGAATCTTGAAGTTTGGGTTGTTTTGAACGTTTTCAAAAATGCTCAGATGGCCTGTGAAATCGCCGGGTTTTAGTACCTGAGGTAGCCTTTATCCTTACCGTCGCACTGTGGGTTACTTCACCACTTACACTTATCTTGTGACAGTATTATGTGACGCACTATGGTCTGTGTGGTTAATTTTTTCTTAATTTCTATCCTCAATGTTTTCCATTGTAGCTACAATCGTAGGCCATGGGCGCCGTGGCGTAAGTGGTTAGTGTGTCGGATCACTACGCATGAGGTTCCAAGTTCGAATCCCAGAAAACACCAAAAAGTTTTTTCACGGTCCCACCTCTCGCGAGCGTCTGACAAACATCCGAGAGTATTGTTGTCACGAAAAAGCTTCTCAAATCGCCGTTCGGAGTTGGCATTAAACTGTAGGTCCCTTCCATTCGTGTGAAAAATATAACGCACACAACATGAGTGGTTGCGAGAGCTAGGCCCTGTCACTTTAAAGAGCTGTTGCACCAAATATTTGTTTGTTTGTTGTTGTAGGCAATGGAACACATCTTCAGGAGTATCATTACAAGATGAACAGCTCGGGAAGTCTTCATACTAGAAACGGTAAAACGTTAGCATCATTGTTATGTAAAAGCCACTTTCACTATGTGTGCGACTTATCCAGGCCTCAATGTTCGGAATGAGACGGTAGATTCATCAGCCCTTGGATGAAAGGCTACAGTGGCTCCCTTCTGTTGGATCTGTATCGGCATATGCTTCCTGTTACTGCTGCCTCCCATTATTGTCGACATACGATTTTGCGCGGAGCACTACTAGATTAGGTTAGGCTAGGTTGAAGTGGCTGCCAGCTGAGAATCGCCAACACACTTAGACCAATAATAGGTCCATTGTGATACCACGTGGATAATGGGAGAAAGTTTCTCCTACCTACTAACTCTTATTCGATTTATTGTTGTGATTTTGCGTGATACATGGTTTAACATTCATAGCTCATGGGCCTTACAGTGACATTTATCCCCAATCCCCAGTTAAAACAGTTCGAACACTAAGATGACTCGGAAACTTTGACCGGATAGACATAAACTGCAGATTGCAGTGGTAGTAAAAGTAACCAGAGCACAATTGACGTCATCTTTCATTTCTAGAACGATTGTGTTACTATCCGGAGGTCGCCCTTGCATTTATATGTAGCCTTCACGAAGGGTGTACACAAAACAGTTGACATCCAGGTGGGGGCCACCTGGTTTGCATACACTCCGAATGAATTAATAAATACCTGCAACTGTCCCATCGCATGTGCAATGGAGTTCCTCGGGGTATAATATTCATTAGCCTTATTGCTGGACAATGCAATTAAAAAAAATGAATGTCCTTCCCAGTATGTTTAATAGAACATAAAATTATGCACTTAGAAAATTGCATTTAATTATAGCCACTGTCCTTGGCATTTGGCACACGCTACAAGTGAATTCCCATGCACATATCCATCAATTATTAAAATATCAAAACCGACGTTACTCTATCAAGGATCATTACTATCACAAGGGCTTGAATAAAATGAAACCAAAAACCACATGTGGTTAGCAACCAATATCAATCAATGATGCCATTGTCCACCCATATTGTCTGAAAACAAACTTTCCTTCTCCATAAGACCCGTCCTCAATGTCTAGACACGTCATTTGAAGTGTCATTGCAATCAATTTCACCCACGAAAAGGTCCTTGCTTGGAACGGAGAAAAATAAAACAACAATCCCACTGCGTATGTATTATGATTGCTTTCGGTCGATTTTCTTTGTGTTGCCAACATTGTGAAAATCCTGCTGCAGGAGTAATCAATTATGTAAAGAAATGTCAGGGCACTTGGGCTTGTGCTTGGGCTTGGGGCCTTGGGTTTGTTGGGCATTTCTCCCCATCGGGTGGCAGTGTATCCTCGTGCCGGTTATTGACGTCAACAAATTTGGTCATGTAGCGTGTGGCAAAAATTTAATCGATTGCCATAGCACAGGGTACTCGTACCTAGCTAGCAGACTTAGGGCAAAACCATAAAAAGGATATGCCAACCGTAGGTTTATCGACTGTAACACGGACCAAGCCAAGTGGCAATATGTTGCTGTTGGCGATAAAATCGAAAACCACATCTGGCATGAATGTCAAGCGGCGGGGTGTAGATGGGATTTTATTGATGAAACCATACATATACATGTACAGTTTGGTCATTGGTGTAATGGTCTTACTTGGAAACCATTCGACATTCGAGTATGTTAATTGTATTTATCTTGAGTTAAATTGGAAAAGTTTTGTTTGTTTTGTTTTTTTTTTTTTTTTTTGACGAAGTTCAACTTTCCAGACATTTCTATGGGGTGATGTTGGAAATTGTAGACTTTTGTAGGTATGGCGCTTACGTAGAATGAACACTTCGTTAGACACTTAACAGCAGATTAAACCTACTCTGGCAAATGTTTAAATAAATCAGTGGACATAGTCGCTACTGTTGGGAATTGAATCCTTAAATTACTAAGTTCAACCTGACTTTTCGGGTTGAGCTCCATATAAACGCGAGTGGAGTTCAAAGTATATGCTGTCAACGATATGGGACAATCAACACTGACGAATTGGAGAGAACGTCACAGTGGGCAATTACAAGTAAGGGGCTTTGTCTACCTTGCCTCTGCTATTAATTCTGGCAATGATACCAGCGAACAAATCAAGTGAAGAATAACTCTTGCCAATCGCTGTTTAAGGCAATTCAACAGTAAAGCCCTATCTCGAATAACTAAGGAGACTCTGTATAAGACTCTGATCATCCCATTCCTGCTTTACGGCGTTGAAACATGGACTTTATTGAAGGCAGATGAAGATATGCTTCGCCGCTTCGCGAAAAATTCTTCGTGAGATATTCGGTCCCGTTTGCGTTGACGGGTCTTGGAGGAGAAGATTCAATCACGAACTATACGAGCTGTACAACGACATCGACCTACTCAAAAAAAAAACTGCGTATTGGACGTCTGAGATGGCTAGGACATGTAGAGCGGGTGGACACAAACGCCCCGGCCCGCAGAGTCTTCGAATTTAACCCGGAGGGAAGACGCAGTAGAGGGCCTCCTCGCCGTAGGAGGCGCGCACAGGATCTCAACAAATTTGGAGTGCGTAACTGGGGGCAATTAGCTAAAGATCGAGCTAAATGGAGAGGATTGGTGGTTGAGGCCCAGGTTCACCCCAAACTGTAGCGCCACCTAAGTAAGTAATATCAAGGATAGGCTGCAATTTTTTTCCAAACTCAATAAATGTCTGACCCTTCATGTCTTTTGACTATAGCGTCATGCAGACACTGCCGTCAAATCGTTGAGTAATTTTGCAAACTTTAAGATCTAAACGCTATGCCATACCGTAGTGCGTTTTATATTCATGTCCCGACGGTTAGGTTAGGTTAGACTAGGTGTGCCAGAAGAATTACTACTCTCTTAGACCAACAGTTTGGATATATTGTGCCCAATTATTTAACCCTGGAAACACTGTAGAATCTGGATTAGAATTTCAGGGGGTCCATTACAAGGGCAAGGTGAAAAGTTCTCGGCCTGACAATGAAAGACTGCGATTTTCAGTTAAAAAATGATTTTATTTTTCTACATAATCTCCCTTGACTTCAACATACTTAGTCCAGCGTTTCTCCAACATCAGTATTCCTTCTCGGAAGTGAGAGTCTGGAAGGCTGTGAAAATATTCATCTACGGCCCTCTCAACTTCTGCATTGGATGCGAAGCGTTTCCCAGAAACAAATTTCTTCAAGTTTGGGAACAGATGGAAGTCTGAGGGTGCCAAATCAGGTGAATAGGGGGGATGGCTGAGCAAATCGTACCCCAAATCCCACAGTTTTCCCATCACCAACGCACACTTGTGTACAGGTGCATTGTCCTGGTGAAAGATGATTTTTTTCTTCTTCAAGCCAGGCCTCTTCTCGCGAATTTTGACATCCAGCTGGTCAAGAAGGTTGGAGTAATATTCGCCTGTAATTGTTCTGCCTTTCTCAAGGTAATCAATTAACAGGATCCCTTTCGCATCCCAAAACACACTGGCCATGACCTTCCCGGCAGATGCGATCGACTTCGCTTTCTTTGGCGCTGAACCACCGGCTTCCACCCACTGCTTCGACTGCTGATTCGTTTCTGGCGTGTAGTGGTGGGCCTATGTCTCATCCATGGTGACAAATCGCCGCACAAAATCGGTCGGATCCCTATTGAATCGGTCCAAAGATCGCCGCGAAAATCGATTGCGCATTTGCTTTTGATCAGCATGCAGCAAATGCGGCAGCCATCTTGCGCAGAGCTTTCGCATCCCTAAGTTTTTGCGCAAGATGTTTCGCACCCTCTCTTCCGATATACACACAGCCTCAGCTATCTCACTCACCTTCACTCGCCTATCGTCCAACAGGATATCATGCACGTTTTCGATGGTTTCGGGTGTGGTTGCGGTTTTTGGCCGTCCTTCACGTGGGTCATCTTCGAGGGACGTGCGACCACGTTTAAATTCAGCTGACCACTTTTTAACGGTTGACATGGAAGGGCCAGAGTCCCCGTAAACTTTTGTCAACTTTGGATGAATTCCCTTAGGGGTTAAACCATCCAGAACGAAGAATTGCGTCCGACTTTTCACCTTGCCCTCGTAGCTCAACATTACTTAAGTCCTCCAGCTCCGAGAAGTAGTAACCACCAAGAGTCCTCATTTTTCTGACAGATAGGGCAGGACAATGACATATCAGGTGACGAACAGATTCAATTTCTTCTTCGTCCCTGCAACTTTTACAATAGTCGTTGTGCAGTCGTTACGGATGAATGCCAAATGCCATAATGCCGGACCCGTCCGTTATGACGACTAAGTTTCACCAAACAGGTTGAACTCTTCCTGCTAAAGGCCGGCCATAGCGCCCTGGTCGTTGCGCATGCGTCCAGATGAACCCAGAGTCTGTTCCCTCAACCGGTGGCTTCATCTTCTATTTTCTTCCGTAAGCAACTGTTTGGGGTCACTACAAAAGGGAGAGCCCGCGATACGTGTAGCGCCGACTCTTTCCTAGCAAGCTCGTTAGCCCTTTCGTTTCCTTCGATATCCATATGCCCTGGTACGCAGCAAAGGGTCGTCTTATTGACTCTAGATATCTCGTTTAAAAGTGATTTGCAGGTCTTCTCGTGAGGATCGATCTTATTACAGCAGAGTCTAGAGCCTTAACGGCTGCCTAGGTATCTATATAGACAGTGATCGTTTTACCAACGATATTACTCTTGTGTAGGCGAACCCCACAGGCGGATCAGTAGAAATGCAGTGAAGTGGGAGGGTTATGATCCCTTATTTTCGGATCATAACCTCGCTGATAAAAGGAAGAAGAAGATTACTCTTGCGTATAATTTCAGCAGCCCGTATAATGGCTGTGGCTTCTACCTGAAAGGCGCCGCAGTCGTCGCTTATGCTAAATGAGTGGTTTATTCCTAGGGCCTCACAATAAACTCCGGCTCCCGTGCCAACGTCCATCTTAGAACCGTCGGTATAGAAAGCCAACTCCTTTTTCTTCATGGTTCTACGATTCTTCCAGTATATTCTGTCAGGAATTCTTGTTGTAAATTTCCTTTTAAACGCTAGCATCGGGTTCATGTGATCAGTTTCCATCGATCCGTAGGTAGTCCTTCATCGGAACAAAATGGAGGTATGGCCGTAAGAGCTCGTTGACCACAATTGGCCTTCTCTCAGTCTTACAGTGGTTTTGACCGCCAGACTGTTACAGTATATATGGTATCAAGTTGAATGAAACTAAACATGATTTCCATTGCCGCTAGTGGTGTTGTTCTCATTGATTCCAAAACTTCGATGCAAGCTGTCCTCTGGATTTTGGTGAGGTTTGAAACCTGGTATTATTTCTCGAGTACCATCCAGCCGTGTATATCCAGTACAGCACAGCTGGTTTGAAGCCCCACGTATTACTGGTCTTCACGGTTAAATTCTACTTGGTTGGTTGGTTGGTTGGTTTAGGATCGGCACTCGATGAGGATATACTTAGACCAGAGAGTAGGTCCATTGTACTACCGATGTGTAAGGCGGGTTGGTCATCCTCTTACTCTTGGAACCATTTGCTTCGTTGAATGAAGGCGTGAATTTTAGCCGTGCAGGCTTTGCCGAGATCATTAAGATCATTGTAGGAGTATTCACCAAGAGTGGCCTTCCTGATGTTGGCGAGCGCAGGACAGGCGCACAGGAGATGACTGATGGTCTCTTCTTCCTCTTCATATCTGCAGCTTCTACAGAAGTCATTATGAGGGATACCTAATCTTTGGGCATGTCTTCCTATGACGCAGTGTCCAGTGAGGACATTTGTTATTTTTGAGAGGGTTCTTCTCTTAATATATATCAGGTGTTGATAGAGTGCTAGCCGCTAGCCAGTCAGCGGCTTTGCGAACTGCGGTGATTTCGGCTTGAAAAACGCTGCAGTGGTCTGGAAGGTTAAAGGAGAGGTGTATGTCCAGATCTTCTGAGAAAATTCCGGCACCGACTCCGTCCTTGGTTTTGGACCCGTCCGTAAAAATTGACAGCAATTCGTTGTAAAGGACATTGCGTTGCGTCCACTCACTTCCGTCCGGTATCGAGTGCGTGTAGCCCTTGTTAAAATCATATTCAGTGGGCAGATGGTCAGTGGAATTGGGAAGATGACGGTGGATGAAAGTATATTCCCGTGTCCCGTGTGTTGCTCCTTCCACTGCTTGGAGCCTCTCAGTCTTATTGCCGAGCTAACAGCCAATTGTTTACTGATGATGTCAACCGGAAGCAGGTGGAGCATGGTTTGGAGCGCCGCTGTGGGAGAAGTTCTCAGTGCACCGGTAATGCTGAGACATGCAACTCGCTGAGTTTTTTCCATTATGGATAGGTTGGATTTCTTCTCCAAGGCGGGCCACCATACCAATACTCCATACATGAGAATCGGTTTTATGACCGACGTGTATAGCCAGTGTATGATGCTTGGTTTAAGGCCCCAAGTGGAGCCTACTACTTTCTTGCAGATGTATAGGGCGGCCAGCGATTTCCTGGCCCGTTCGACGACATTCTCATTCCAAATTAGCTTGCGGTCAAGCTTTAGGCCTAAATAGCTAGCGCTATTTGAAAGCTTGAGGGTGGATCCCCTTATCTTGGGCGGAGTGAAGTCAGGGAGCTTGTGTTTTCTTGTGAGTAGAACTAGCTCGGTCTTCGTCGGGTTAACGGAGAGGCCGCATTTATCGGTCCATCTGAGCAGTTCATTAAGAGCAGACTGCATGACATCGGCCAGCGTCTGAGGGTGTTTGCCTGTTATTAGAATAGCGACATCGTCTGCATAGGCAATAACATTGCATCCAGTTTTTTCGATTTCTAGAAGGGCCTCGTTGAGCGCCAAATTCCACAATAGTGGAGACAGTACACCCCCTTGAGGGGTGTCTCGATGTGCGTGTCGCTTGACAGTGCTACTTCCGAAGGATGCTGTTATTACCCTGTTCTTTAGAATGTGTTCTATGAAACAACAGATGGATTCGCAGATGTTGAGCCTGCGTAAGGCACTGGTAATCGAATTTGTTTCAACGTTGTTGAAGGCTCCCTCTATGTCTAGAAATGACACTAGGGTGAACTCTTTGATTGAGAGTGATTTTTCGATAGGGTGATAGATCGAGTGCAAAGCCGTTTCGACAGATTTACCTTTTTGGTAGGCGTGCTGTGACGTGGATAGTAAGGTGCTATAAATAGTGGCCTTGATGTGTAGGTCCAGGATTCTTTCCAGAATCTTGAGAAGGAAGGACGTTAGACTAATAGGTCTTGCCTGCTTTGGGTATAAAGACCACTCTTACCTCGGTCCAGGCAGTTGGTGTTGTTCCGAGCTCAAGACAAGCCTTCAGAATGCAGGAAAGATACTGCCATACTATGTTGAAAGCCGTCTGAATCTGAGCCGGAAAAATACCGTCCGGTCCAGGGGATTTGAATGGTTCGAAACTGTTTACTGCCCATTTCAGCTTATCTTCGCTGATCAGATGAGGAGGTGCCTTTGAGCGTACAACATTTACCAAGGCGCGACCATCGTTGGGGGTAAAATTCTACTTACTGTTTCATTTTATTTTTTTTTTTAAGAAAACCAACCGCACAAGTGAATGTCTAATAACGATTTACCCTAAATTTGGTACTAAATTTGTTAAATATTTTCACCTGGGCAAAGACACAAACAAATGCCGACCAGCAGCGTATTGCGCTGTTGCAAAAATCGCCCACTCCGATGCCCGATCATTTTTATTTAACAAATATATACCTCAAGCCTATTTAATTAAATTAGTCAAAATTGTATGTATCTGCGGGGGGTACATATTGTGCTCGAGAAAGTTCTGCTGTGAAAGTATCTTTCTTTTTGCATATTGCAATTTTGAGATGAAAAAATCGAAATTATCTGCTGATTAAAAATAGCTCTGTGGCAGTTGCACAAGTACGGGGGCACACAGCAGCGTCGTTAGCTAGATTTTGCTGTTTGTTTGTTTGTTTTACCCCTTATTGCTGTTTATCTTAATTAGGTACTCAGACTGCAAAAGCATCAGATAAAGTAAATTGAAATTTTATTTGGGTATACTGAAACGCTAATGAGAGCTTTTATGATCGGGTGCTAGCTATTTTGTTATCGCGGTGATTTCCAGAAACTTGTGTTTCCAATTGAGACGGTCGACGGTGGCATGTCGACAAACGTGATCGTAACTAATTATGACTTTGTTCTGATTACGTAGAAATATTAAACGGAATTATCGTCTTGAAGCCACACTTTCTACGCTATGGTTTTTCACACTGCTTGTAAATCATTTCGAAGAAACTCTATCTAAACATAAGTTTTATGGTCTACTGCCCCAGAAAATTGCGAAGTAACTCAAATCAAGGTGATTTGCTGGTTATTGTATTTTGTTTTTTTTTTTAGCGCATTTAGTTTCTGTACTGGCGAGCCACATTTCTGCTTGATTGGCTACATTTGGTCAGAAAATAACACAGGAGATACGAGATCCTGTGTTTATGAAGGGCTGCGACTTACGAGCGATAAGGCAATCCTTTTTACAAGTTCTAGGCCCGTTCTGAGGTAGAGCCAGAATTAGCTGCTAGTGGACCTGGATAGGTCAGGCTATAGAGCAATTGCCTATGCTGATGACATTGCTATTGCTGCCACTGGCAAGCACCCAAACACTCTCAGGGAAACCCTCCAATACGCTCTCCTTCGGCTCAGCAGATGTGTCTCCAAATGTGGACTGGGGGTTAACCATCTCTTCACAACTTCCGGTCTTTTTTTTTTTTGGACAGAAAACTGAACTGGAAGCCAATTTAATAGAACGCGTAAGGAAAGCCAATGAAGCTCTCTATTCCTGTAAAATGGCTATAGTTAGGAGCTGGGGTATGAAACCTAAAATCACTCGCTGGCTGAACGTGTCCATTATCAGGTCTATACTACTCTATGGCGTGATCGTATGGTGGTCTGGTCTTGATAGTGCTATCCACATCAAATAACAAATATTTAGCGCAGCAGCTCTTTAAAGTGCCAGGGCCTAGCTTCTCGCAACCACTCATGTTGTGTGCGTTATATTTTTCACACGAATGGAAGGGACCTACAGTTTAATGCCGAATCCGAACGGCGATTTGAGAAAGTTTTTCGTGACAACAATACTCTCGG
Source organism: Brachypalpus laphriformis (assembly GCA_945910035.1). Taxonomy (NCBI): domain Eukaryota; kingdom Metazoa; phylum Arthropoda; class Insecta; order Diptera; family Syrphidae; genus Brachypalpus; species Brachypalpus laphriformis. The sequence continues at coordinate 13,906,991 of OX246755.1, forward strand.
ATGTTTGACAGATGCTCGCGAGAGATGGGACCGTGAAAAAACTTTTTGGTGTTTTCTGGGATTCGAACTTGGAACCTCATGCGTAGTGATCCGACACACTAACCACTTACGCCACGGCGCCCACTCGGCGCTATCCACATCACTCAACTAGCAAAGGTGCAAAGATCTGCATGCATGTGTATCAGTGGTACACTGAGAACTACTCCCTCTGCGGCACTGGACATTTTGTTCCATCTGCTGCCCTTAGATGTTTTCGGCAAACAGATTGCTGCCAGTGCAGCCATCCGTCTAAAAGTCTCTTGCAGTGGTTCAGCTATCACATTGGCCATTCCTCGATCCTTGATCTTCTCAACTTCACCCATGAAAATAGTGACTACACTCCGCCAAACTGAGATTTGACCGAAACTTCTGTACGAGTATCGCTGAACGAGATTAATGGGACTCTTCTCCCCCTGTTGATGGTAGTTCGGTTCACTTCTTTAAAGATGGTTCTAAGACCGAAGGTGGGGTGGGTTGCAGTGTTTTCTCCGACCTGAGCATCTCGTTCCGCCTCCCTGATCGTTGTAGCGTTTTTCAGGCGGAAATCATGGCGATTAAGGAAGCCCTGTCCTGGCTTATCTGTCAAGGATATTTTTCGCTGATAGTCAAGCGGCAATCAAGTTTCTGGATTCGTGCTCTTTCACTTCAAAGGGTGCCTTAAATTGCCGTTTACCCCTTACGAAGATGACAGAGCAGTTCAACATTCACCTAGGTGCCAGGCCACAGAGACATTCCAGGAAACTGCGTGTCGGATGAGCTTGCCAGACAGGGTACAACTTTAAGGATTCTGCCTGATAGGCAAACTCTGGGTATGCCTCTCGCTACATGTAAGCATCTACTCAAGCTGAACGCTGTTAGCAAGACCAACCACAGATGGGAGAACGGCTCAACGTCTCACATTTCGAGACAGTTCTGGTCTAGGTTGGACCAAAAACGTAGTGCCGAGTTGGTCAAGTTAAAGCGATCACAGATCAGCTGCGTTGTCGGTGTTCTCACTCCTCACGTCTTATAGGCCAACACGCCAAAAGACTTGATCTCTTCTCCAACGATTTGTGCAGAAGCTGTAGGGACGAGGAAGAGGAGGAAACCATCCTTCACCTATGCACTTGCCCAGGCCTGGCACATAAAAGAATGCTCCATCTAGGATCCTCTTTCCTTTAAGACCTCGGCGATCTGCCGTCCTTAGACGTCATGAGCATCCATCGCTTCATCAAAGCTCCGGTTGGTTTTGTTAGTATCACAAAGGACCTTCACTGGTCTATTTGTGTCTGCACTCTCGTGCGGATAGCCAACCTAACCTAACCTAGGCCAGATCTGTCTACTAAGGAGGCACTAGTGCTGCTAGCCCACCTGCGATTGGTCGCGCTGGTGGTGTTGAGCTTAAGTAGCAGTTTCACTGTAGCGAGAGGCATGCCGAGATTCTCCTTGCTCTACGAAATGGGTAGACAAGTGCCCTGCTTGGCGAGTTTGTCGCACGAGCAGTTCCCTAGAATGTTCCTGTGCCCCAGCATCCAAATTGGGTGAATGTTAAACTGATTGGGCATCTCGTTAAGAGACAAGCGACAATTTAGGGGTGTTTTTGAGGTGAAGGTAACAGATTCCAGGAACTTGATCGCAGCTTGAGAGATAGTAATATCCCGTCTGGATATCACATTGTACTTCAGCCACGAAAAGGCTTCTGCTAATTGCCATGATCTCCGCCTGGAAGACACTGTAGTGATTAGCGAGGCGAAAAGAGATGTCAATGTTTAGTTCTTAGGAAAAGACACCTCCCCCTACTTCCGGCTCTATTTTGGGCCCATCTGTGTAGGAGCAAATGGACCACTCTTGTATCCTTAGCTAGCCCTCCCATTCAAGTCTGGAGGGGATGCGGGTTTCAAAGTTTTTAGCAAACAGAAGTTGTGGAAGTACATAGTCGGTGTCTTGTGGATCAATTGAGAATAGAGGAGTGCCCTGTACCTAGAGTGGACTATTCAGATATGGCTTTCTCCTAAGCCTTTCACTAAACAATCACGGCATACGTTAGTATGGGTCTGATTACGGATACATAGAGCCAGTATGTAACACGTCCCCATTTGTTTCCTATTGCTTTCTTACAGCAGTACAAAGCTGTAGTGGCTTTCTGCACTCGTTCCAGGATATTAGCTTTTCAGCTAAGTTGTTTATCCAGAATGAGACCCAAACATTTGAGGCGAACCCCACAGGCGGATCAGTAGAAATGCGGTGAAGTGGGAGCGTTATGATCCCTTGTTTTCGGATCATAACCCTCGCTGATAAAAGGAAGAAGAAGAAGAAGAAGCGACCCAAATATTTGGCTTTGTCTACAAGTGTCAACCTAGTGCCGCATAGTTTTGGAGGGTTAAAATGCAGAATTTTATATTTCCTTGTGATGAGGACTAGTTTTGTTTTTAATGGGTTGACACTAAGGTCACATTCATTAGTCCATTTCGCGAGCTTAGAGTTATTGTTAGAGTATTGAGTTGTTTTTCCGAGACCGCTATAGCCTTCCCCTTTTTTTTTATAATTTGCACGCACTCAAAGGGTTATGAATACCTTTAACATGTTTACGCACAGTGCGGGCGTTGGAAAGGATGGATAGAGAGAGAGAGAAAGATTTTTGGTGTAGTGGTTCTTGAAGCTCAGTTGTTTATGCTTCAGCTATTCTAATCCTTCCAGGGTTAAAAGCACTTCGTTCACCGCTAGGTTCCGTAAAGGAGAAAGCATCTCGCCTTGCGGAGTACCCCTACTCACGACCCTTCGAACTAAGGAACTAAGACGTCGCCCGGCTTAGAGTTGATAACTCTGTTTGTCAACAACTGGTCAACTAAGGCGCCAATCGATGCCTAATACCAAGAGTAAAAGGTTCTCTCTATTTCGAGAAATGCTACCAGAGTGTATTCTTCGCAATCGAAGGATTTTTCTATGGTGCCCACCAATGAGGGACCGTTTCTGACGATTTCCCTTTACTGTACCCATGCTGGGAGGTTGACAGCTTTTTTTTTTGTCGGGATAGGAAACGCTCGGCTGGAGCATACAGACGCAATTGGTTCATTGTACTACCAGAAGCAAACCCTGATTTACCCATTTTATTGGAATTTCCTTGTCTTTCTAAGAAAGCCAAGCAAGCACTTCAGTGATGAGGAGCTTACAGTACTAGCACTCACCACATAAGCACCGAGGATTTGTCGCCTGATACGAGCAAAGGCTGGACACTCACAGAAATAATGTTACGCGATGTCGTCGATCTCTCCACAAGCATCGTCGATCTTAGTGTCACTCAAGCCCAGCACGTTAAGGTGCTTTGCAAAAGCAAAGTGGCCTGTTAAGGTGCCAATAAGTTGTCTTTTCTGCCGAGAGACAGCAAGAATGCCGCTGATTTCTTACAGACGTCCGGGAGCATACGTTTAGTCAATCTGCATCCTGGAGAGTCAGGCCACACACAATTGTGCTCGTGAGAGACCCAATCGTCAACGGAAGACCTAACTAAGGACGAAGGGAGAGCTAACGCGGGTTCGGGACCTGAAAAGCCGCCTCTGAACTTTGTCTAGCAATCTAATCGGAGATCTCGTTCCCCAAGATCCCAGTGTGACCTGGGACCCAGATAAGAGACAGAGAATTCAGCCTTGCGACCGAGTTCAAAGAGTTTTTGGTTTCACGAACTATTTTGGAAGTGGTTAAAGGGTTAAGCAAGGCCTTAAGCGCAGCCTGACTGTCACTACAGCGACTACAGTTTAACAGCTTACTTGGATTAATGCTGCAATGAATGTGGAAGTCAAAGAAGAAACGATGATAGACTTATGGGTCTGAGATCTTAGGGGTTAATATGCGAGCTTTTGCCTGCTTTCGGTATGAAGACCATATTAATTTCCGTCCAGGATTTGGGGATGTGACCCAAATCCAGGCAGCCTCTGAAGATTGCAACTAACCAGTTCGTAGTTTGTTGGATCTCAGCGCGAATTATCCCATGAGCTCTTGCCGACTTGAATGGTTTAAGGCTGCGTATAATCCTTACTTTGCTTAAATCCTGACTTAGACCAGTCGGATGCATTTATCTAAATGCGAGCAGTTTGGCCATAAAATCGAAGGTCTTGCGTCAGCACATACCTATGTGTGTGCTGGTAGGAGTCGAAGAATAATTGTCGCGTAAGTTTTTTCAAACCACAGGCTATCGAATTTCATATGATAATGAAATGGCAAGTGGAGGCGGTAGGACTTGACGGTATTCCAGCAGAGCTCTTACGAGTAGCACCAACAACATCGACTGAGCTTCTGCTTCCACTTATAGAGAGAGCTTGGGAAGCTGAGAGCTTTCCTAACGAGTGGAAAAAGGGAATGATCATCAAGCTTCCTAAGAAAGGAAATTTAATGGAGAAACTGGAGGGGTATCTGCGTGCTGCCTGCTGTAGCTAAGATAATAGCTAAAATCACCCTGGAGCGAATTAAACAACATCTCGAAGACACACTCGATGCCGAACAAGCAGGTTTCCGCTCTGGATCGTCCTGTGCCGACCACATCAACACCCTGCGGATTATCATCGAACGCCACTGCACCTGCTGTTCATCAATTTTGAGAAGGCGTTCGATAGTGTCAACAGGGAGTTTATTTGGCGTGCTTTACGCAGGATAGGTATTCCCGATAAACTAATTGCTATTATCAAAGCTACATATGAATGCTCCAAATGTCAAGTTCTGCACAGGAGAAGGTTGTCTGAGGAATTTGAGATCCAAAGTGGGGTAAGGCAAGGCTGTATCCTTTCACCAATATTATTCCTATTGGTGATTAGTGATGTGCTTCATGCAGCTTTGTCGACGGGAAACGGAGGAATTCGATGGACTCGTACATCTCAACTGAAACATCTTGACTACGCAGACGATGTATGCTTACTCTCCCACAGAATTATGGACCTCCACCAAATGACAGCAGATGTGGAGAGGGAGGCAGGTGTCGTCGGGCTGGAAATTAATACGACAAAAACTAAAATCATCAGCCTTGGAACTAACTCATCGGCTCAAATATGCATTGCTAGACAACCGGTAGAAAGAGTAGACGATTTCCAGTATCTTGGGAGTATTGTCTCGACCGATGGTGGAACCGAACTGGATATAGCCAACAGGATCGCCAAAGTAAAGTCCGCGTTCGGTATGTTGTCCAAAATATGGCAAAGCAATGCAATCAGTTTGAGTACCAAAATAAGACTGTTCCGCTCCAACGTTGAATCCGTGCTGTTATATGGTTGCAGCACGTGGAGAGTGACCACTACTATCACCAGAAAGCTGCAAACGTTTGTTAATAGGTGCCTGCGCAATATCTTAAGGATTTTTTGGCCCAATCGTATCTCTAACGAACACCTTTACGAGAGAACGGGTCAGGAACCAATAGGCACAACCATCCAACGGCGGAAGTGGCAGTGGATTGGTCACACGCTCCGAAAGGGTGACAGTTGCATAGCGAACCATGCTATGCAATGGAACCCTCAAACTCAGGATGACAGAAGACCTGGCGGTCCGAGGAGAAAATGGCGCAGAACAGTCGAGAAGGAAAGTTGGGGAGAACTCAGACACATTGCCAGAAACCGTACACGATGGCGCGTAGGCGTAGTAGAGGCCCTAGGACCCACAAGGTGATACAGGACACAAGTAAGTAAGTAAGTGGAGGAGGACCTTGGGAACACCTCATCCTTTATGTAGCTCTCCGAACCATATGCATATTGAAGTAGGTTTATGCTTCTTAGTCCGTGTTAGTTGTATATTTAGAAGGTATCGTTTGAGAAGTTTTGTCCTCCACCCTTACATATGCCTTCCAACTATTATCAGACATCAAGCAATCCTAATAAGTTAAATTGAACTATCAAGTGCAATGTTTCTCAATTCATTGTTTCGCAAATCCTTGTAAACAATAATTTACAAGATAAACTAATAAATCTCATTTGCGCTAGAGAATTTCATGACGTAAATTTCATTTGGCGCGACACTCGTAGGTATATCTCAATAAGACCTAATATATTTAATTCCCTCAAAAACAAATGCAATCTCTGCAATCTGATAATAGTAGGAAATGAACAAATTGTTTGGTAGTTTTCCACTACGCAGCAAGTACAAGTATATTGTTTATAATTAAGAGCATGACATTGGAAACTTGTCCACCCGAGACAATCAAAATTCATTAAATATTGTTGTATCTTCCATTAGACATGAAGATGATCTTCGAATCACCACTGAAGAGGGGAAGGGTATGATAGCAATATTTTAAATTGTGCTTCAGATAAGATACAGTGGAAAAAAACCACGATATCATTTATTGGCAAAACAATTTAATTCTTCTATTCATGGCCTTAAAAGATACTTAGACAGGGAGGGGTAACTTCCGCCCTCCCTGCTTAAGTGACATCCAATCGGATCGATTGGGAAGCAAAATAAATTAGTTTGAGAATTGATTTTTCGTTTCCGTTTGTTTAGTTATGCATTTATTTCCATTGAAATGAATATACTACGAACAAACAGGGGTGACCTGCTTTCGGTTTCCTCATTCAGATGGATTGAGTAATTTTTCGTTTTGGGCTTGTTTTTGCATACTCATGGTGGAGACAGAATTCCCAGTGGCAAATAATAATTTTTTGTTGAGCCAAAAATAGCTTAAAAGCATACGGACTACGTAATTCAAGCTAAATAAAAAAAAAACAGTATCTGGGTGCATTTTTCATTGTACTACAAAGTGGTACGAATGCCAGAGGTTAAGGTTACGAGCCATTCTTTATGCCTGGATATGTTGTCTAAAAAAAAAAAAAAAACCCAATTCAAATTGGAACCGATTTTATGAACTAGTACACACATATCCTCTTGTAAATGTACAAGATGTCGTCAAAGAAAAACGTCCTTAGGAGTATACAATGTATAGCATTTGAATTGCGAAGTAAATTAAAGTGCTCATTAGTTTCTTGATTTTGGACGACATAGGGAATAATGAACCCAAAAATACATCATCGCCACTTCTAACAGAGCAGTAGATACTCCGTTTTCATACTTAGCGTTACGTTCTTTGAAGGCTCTCTGAAACCCAAGCTTCTAGGACACTGAAAGTATTTATCATTTACTAGCTGTATCCGCTGCTCAATCCAATCCTATATCTCATTCGGTTCCCGTGTCTTCTACAAAAACACACCACACAAAACGCAAAGCATATACCATATGCGACATTCATATTTAACAACAAATTTTAGTCACTAGTGGTTCCCGTGCAGGGGCGGGTTAAGAATATCACTGCATCCCCCAACAACCAGCGAATGGAATGGTTTCTGGAATGTAAAGACGCTCCTCGACTCGGGAAGAGAAGGTCCTTACAATGTCAGATTCCTCCAATTGGAAAACGAATTCATGCGATATAAACTGGACATTTTGGGGGTAAGTGAAGTAAGATTGTTAGAAGCGGGCGAGTACCAGTCTCCAACGCGTAACACTGTACTACTCTATTCTGGAAGACCATCCGGAAGTCCGCGGGAATATGGAGTCGGACTACTGCTAAAAACAACAGCACGCAAGGGCCTAATTTCCTGGCAGCCTCATGGTGATAGGATTTTGACGGCCAGATTCCGGACTAGAGTACGACGCGTCACCATCATACAGTGTTACGCCCCAACGAATAGTTCGTCTGAGGACGAAAAGGAGAGCTTCTACAATCTCTTAAGCGCCGTCTTCAATACAACACCAAATGGAGACATTGTCATAGTGATGGGGGATTTGAATGCCAAGGTAGGCAGCGACAACGAAGGGCTCAAGCATGTAATCGGGAAGCATGGACTAGGCAACCGCAATGACAACGGCGAAAGGTTTGTGGATTTCTGCAATGCCAACCGCCTTGTGATAGGTGGCACCATGTTTGAGCACAAGACCTGCCACAAAGTCGGCTGGGTTTCCAATGACAGGCAAGCAACCTCCAACCAAATTGACCATTTTGCTATCAGCCGCCGCTTTAGAAGTAGTCTCCTGGACGTCCGAAACAGGCGAGGCGCACATGTGGGGATAGTACGTGATCACCATCTTATGATAGCTACTCTCCAACTACGCACTGCTGCAGTTCGAAGATCCCACGACAACACAAGAATGCCCAGGTTCAACATCGATAGACTTAGTGATCCCTCAATGCGCCAACAATTAAGGGAGTACTTTTCGCAAGGTGTGGAAGCAATCAGCAGCTCAATGCCCGCAACCATCCAAGACCATTGGTGTGCTGTGAAAAATGTTTTTACATCTGGTGCTGAAAGAATTGTCGGTCGATCGCAGGGAAGACATAGGGCGTGGCTTTCCGAGGATACCTGGAGACGGATTGACGAACGAAAACAGCTGAAAGCTCGCATTGCAGCTACCCCAGCAGCAGGAAGAAGGGAGCTAGCGTCTCTATATCGCATGAAGATGAGAGAAGTTCAGCGTAGCGTGCCACGTGACAAGCGCAACTACATCAACGCGCTGGCTACAGAAGCAAAAGAAGCTGCACGGAGGTGCGACAGCAGGACCGTCTACAGAATAACGAAAGAGCTGACAGGTGGTCGCAGCTCCAGCCAACACCCAGTGAAAAGCCTAGACGGCTCCTTGCTCATTTCGGATGAGGACCAGCTCAAGAGATGGAAAGAGCATTTTGCTACGGTTTTGAACCATGTATTCGCTAGCGATATGCTCACAAATCAGACTGAGATGCCCGAGGTGAGAAGTTCCCGAATACGCACCACGACTCCCAGTAAAGATGAGATCATTACCGCGATCAAGGCACTCAAAACCAACAAACTTGACGGTATTCCAGCAGAGCTCTTACGAGCAACGCCAACAACATCGGCTGAACTTCTGCTTCCACTTATAGATAGAGCTTGGGAAGCTGAGAGCTTTCCTAACGAGTGGAAAAAGGGAATGATCGTCAAGCTTCCTAAAAAAGGAAATTTAATGGAGTGCGGAAACTGGAGGGGTATCTGCGTGCTGCCTGCTGTAGCTAAGATAATAGCTAAAAATAAGACTGTTCCGCTCCAACGTTGAATCCGTGCTGCTATATGGTTGAAGCACGTGGAGAGTGACCACTACTATCACCAGAAAGCTGCGAACGTTTGTTAATAGGTGCCTGCGCAATATCTTAAGGATTTTCTGGCCCAATCGTGTCTCCTATGAACACCTTTACGAGAGAACAGGTCAGGAACCATTAGGCACAACCATCCAACGACGGAAGTGGCAGTGGATTGGTCACACATTCTGAAAGGGTGACAGTTCCATAGTGAACCATGCTATGCAATGGAACCCTCTAACTCAGGATGGCAGAAGACCTGGCGGTCCGCGGAAAACATGGCGCAGAACAGTCGAGAAGGAGGCACGGCAGTTAGGGAAAAGTTGGGGAGAACTCAGACACATTGCCAGAAACCGTACACGATGGCGCGTAGGCGTAGTAGAGGCCCTAGGACCCACAAGGGGGTACAGGACATAAGTAAGTAACTTAGATGGTCACAGGTCTAAGGCCTTGTGGCCTGTGTTAGATCGCAGAAAATCTGGGGAGATAATTAAGTTAGATAGATCGAGGCTAAGAACAGCGATAGGAATACTCTCTGGCCACTGTCTCCTAAGGAGGCATGCCATGAGACTAGGGTTATCCGACACGGATGTTTGTAGGTACTCCGATGACCTACATGTCTCAGAGGATATAATTCATATACTCGTGAATGCCAAGGAATTGTCAGGATAAGGCTAAAGTACCTTGGTAGATACTTCTTCGATAACTTGGAGGAGGTGAGGTTATTGAACCATAACAAGGATCTCTTCAAATTTTGTAGATTAATTGCTTGGGGGAATGGGTTTAGGTCTTCTGCCGTGAAGGTTTCCAAGGGATCGCGATGGGGCCACTTTAGTGCCTAGTGTTGTATGATAACCTCATAACCCTACCTAACCTAACCTAAGCTCAAAACATATATATTTAAATTTCAAGAGAACTTACAAAAGAGATTTGAAGGAATTTTGGTATTTTTGTTTTTCCCTCTCGAAAAAAAAACACTAAATTGAAAACCAGTCCACATTTATGCAAAATAGGACAATCCCCCAAGCTGGTGGTAACCTGTACATAGTGCGTTATGAATGTGCGACTGATTAGCACATTTTATTAACTTGTTTATCCAACCTATTACGTTCCATAGAAGAATCTTAATCACCAAATCGACATGACGTGATAGACTGGCAAAGAACTAAAAATAGCATGACATCAATTAGATCAAATTGAATATCCATTAGCTTCACTGCTAACCACGTCTTGAAAGCCTGATAATATCCAATTTGAAAAGCACCCCAACAGTGGGTATGATAATTTAAAGATACGTCACTCGTCTCGTCGTAGGTGTACACAGTTCTGATTCATTGCTTTCAAAGTTGAAGGTCGCAAACTGTTGGAAGCCATATAAATTGGTTCCTTGTCATAATAGGCATACAACTAGGTAGGTACTTACTGACGTCAGATACCTATTTTTAAAATAATATAACAGTTACCACTAGCTTATTGTTTCTCAAGTCTTAAGAAGGACAAACCTCGCACAAATTGGCACGTGTTGTTTCCAAAAAAAAAAAAAAAAATACTCCGAACAACCCCCTCTACAATTACTACTACAACTTTTCGGACAAACAACCGAAGGGGGGATAGGGAATGAGATCATGCTCAATTGTAACCATGCCTGGCTACGTCAATTCCTCACAATGACCGAAACAAACACAAACTGTCACGCAAGGCAGCGCAAAAAAAAAAGGTTTCTGTTGGCTAAAAATCGATATTCGAAACTTTCTTCCAGAAAAAGAGGCGATTTTTTTTTTTTTTCAAAAATTTTCAAACTTACCTTGGCTTAGAACCGCTTAGATCTTTTTACTCCAATTATACGAACCGTTATAATAAAATAAAATCAATATAAATTTTATAGCACACATATTTGGTATTAAGTTCATCGCAGACAGTTCTAGAAAGAAAGGACCAACAAATTTGACTTTTTTTTATTTTTTTTGTTTTAGAAAACTTTCAACACGATAGCAGCAACGCCCTTAGAAAACATTTAAAATTGTTTCGTTTTGCTGTTGTTTGAACTCAAAAAACTTAAAACAAATCCACACACGACGAATTAAAACAGAAATTCCCGATGAAATAAAACACAAAGAACAATTGGAAAACTGATGTCCTTAATTTTTTTTTTCAGTTTTTTTCTTTTTTTTTTTTTTTGTTGAGTTTGCAGAAAACACGTCCGCCAAAGAGTGGCGTACGGTGGTTAAAAGAAGACTGCAGTTTCCAGAATGAACAGCTCGGTGGGTTGGCTTAAATAGAACTTGGCTAGAGGTGTGGTAGATTCCTTTGACATAAGCAGCACAGAGTTCCATTTTGGTGGACTTGCGCACTGTAAGGGGGTTGATGATGGAATGGGCAGCTTGGGGGTGGGCACATAGCATAGACTTTCGGAGTAAACGTGAAGCAATTCGAGGAATCATAGTAAAGGATGAATGACTTCGAGGAATGGGTGGTGGATGGGCGGGTAGGTGTATGGTATGGAAGTTTTTTTTCAGTCACGTTTTCCACAAACGTGTGTATTGATTTGAGGGGCTTCGAGTCGTTTTCTAGGAGTTTACATGTTTAATGTGGGAAATTCGCAATTTAATATGGAAAATATGTTGATTCCCAGTGAATCAAGTGAAATAAAAGGTATTTCAAAAGTAAATTGATCTGCAATCTCTTTTACGGCGTCGTATCATGTTTAAGACTCCTTACACGTTTTGCTGTTCTTTGCAACTGGCAAGCTTGTAGGGTTACTGCCCACGTAGATGATGTTGCCATACATAGGTATTTGTTTCTGGTAAGCACCTTCTTTTTGTCGGGATAGGAAACGCTCAACTGGAGCACTCAGACGCAACTGATCCATTGTACTACCAGAGAGCAAACCCTGATTTAGCCATTTTATTGGAATTTCCTCGTCTTTCTAAGAAAGCCAAGCAAGCACTTCAGTGATGAGGAGCTTACAGTACCAGCACTCACCACATCCGCACCGAGGATCTGCCACCTGATACGAGCAAAGACCTGACACTCACAGAGATAATCAGGGTTATCGTGAATAAATTTTCCCTTGGAATTTTTCCTCCGAACAAAAATTAGGTATCTTCAAAAAAGAGGAAATAATTCCGCGGAAAAGAAATAGGTATCATAAATGACAATGCGGGAGACTTTTCAATGCGATCGCGGTATTTAATTTCTCCCTGATGAATTTTTTCCCTATTTTTGAAGATACCTAATTTTTGTTCGGGGGAAAAATTCCGAGGGAACATCTATTCCCGATAACCCTGAATGTTCCGCGGTGTCGTCGATCTCTCCACAAGCGTCGCAGATTGTAGTGTCACTTAAGCCCAACACGTTAAGGTCCTTGGCAAAAGCAAAGTGGCCTGTCAAGACGCCAGTAAGTTGTCTACAGTCTTTTCTGCTGAGAGACAGCAAGAATGCCGCTGATTTCTTACAGACGTCCGGGAGCATGCGTTTAGTCAACCTGCATCCCGGAGAGTCATGCCACACACAATTGTGCTCGTGAGAGACCCAATCGTCAATGGAAGCCCTAACCGAGGACGCAGGGAGACCCAACGCGGGTTCGGGACCTGAGAAAGCCGCCTCTGAGCCTTGTCTAGCAATCTCATCGGAGATCTCGTTCCCCAAGATCCCAGTGTGACCTGGGACCCAGATAAGAGACAGAGAATTCAGCCTTGCGACCGAGTTCAAAGAGTTTTTGGTTTCACGAACTATTTTGGAAGTGGTTAAAGGGTTAAGCAAGGCCTTAAGCGCAGCCTGACTGTCACTACAGACACAAATGCTACGTCCCTTCCACCTGTTGTTCACAACATAGTTCATGGCCATTAGGATTGCATAAGTTTCCGCTTGGAAAACAGACGCATATTTGCCTAACGAAAAGTGAAGTCTAATGTTGTCGACTTCCACGAAGACACCAGCGCCAGACCCTTGACTGGTTTTGGAACCATCCGTGAAAATACAACTACATTCCATTCCCGGCTCAGACTCTGACCAAAGCCAGTCCTGGACACCAGGAAAGTCGACTCTGAATTTGCGCATCAGCTGGAGTTCTGGTGTCATTGCATCAGACGGCATATCCATAAGACAGGAGTCGTAAGATAAGTGTCGCGCAAGTTCATCAAAGTTCCAGTGTGGAGTGTACCAAAAACCACCCCGCCTAAGACGATGGATGGCTTTGATAGTGCAACCCATGATATACTAGTATCAAGGGGAGGTAAGTTCAGCAAAGCGTCTAGAGCAGAGCCAGACGTACTCGGGAAAGCTTCCGTGCAGCCGAGAATGCGAATGCACCTTAGAATGCGTAGAAAACCTATTGCCTTTCTAGGCTCGATATGGGCTTATACATTAGTGTGAGTAACACCAGGAGGTATAGATTTTCTCATAGCACCAGCCTCGTTTTGCGATCAAAGCAAGTCTTGGATATTTCTGACTTTGCGCCTAAATCATTCCACTTCGACAGAAGGTTTGAGATTGAGATCCCAAGCCGTGATGAATGGAATAATGGCGGATTGCTGCTTGATCCTAAAGGAATCGTGTGGTACACCGACGGGTAAAATATGGATTCAGGAGTTGGCGCTTTTTTTTTTCCGAGGGTAGGTGAAAAATCTTCCATAGACACTATGAGAATAGCAAGCGCGTGCTCATAGTAGTGTCAGATTCTTACTGACTAAAAAAACACCACCCTTCGATATAAACTTGTTAGATATCGCAACTAAGTATTAACTTGTCAAGCAATTTTTCTATCATGAAATAAAAACGTTTGGCAGGTTACTTTCTAGACGCGGTTAATCATTATCTCGCCAAGTCGAAAGGGTTTCGTCCTTTGTAGTCGGCGCAATAAATTGCTCTCATCCAAAATTTGTAGGACTGTAATGTTGACATGTCCGATTAGTCGGTTTCTATGCTTTCTCGCGAAGGTTCTAGTTTCAGCTTCGATTGTCGGAATTCCGAGATCCCTGTGGATATCGTCGTTTCTACTATATCACGGTGCCTGGACAATATCTCTTAGCACTTTATTTTGAAAAGCTTGTAAAACATTGGCATTTGTTTTCTTGGTGCAACCCCGTAGTTGTATACCGTAGGTCCACACCGGCTTTAGCACTTGCTTGTATAAAAGCAGTTTGTTCTCAGTACTGAGCTGGGAATGTTTTCCGAGTAACCAGTACATTTCGCTATATTTGATTTCGAGTTCTTAACATTTCATTTTCACGTGCGAATTCCATTTCAGCCTTGCGTCGAGTGTCATTCCCAGGTATTTGGCCTCGTTTGCAAAAGGTATTCGGGCCGAGTTTAGGAAAATTGGCAAGTCATTAATTTTCTTGTAAGTGAAATTCACGTGAACAGATTTAGATTCGTTGAGGGCGATCCACCAGTCCCTCGTCCTTTCATTTACATTATTCAGTGCGTTTTCAAGTCGTTTCTTCGATTGTTTTACCTACCGCTAGGATAGCGGTGTCATCGGCAAACGGAGCAAGGATAGTGCCATCTTCGTTCGGTATAGCAAATAGAGAAGCGGCCCAAGAACGTTTCCTTGCGGTACGCCGGCCGAAATTTCTTTGAGCTCGGAGTATTCGACTCTATGTTAACACGAAAGAGTCTATTCCCGAGAAATGATTCTAAAATATCGTATAAGCATACAGGGAGAACTTGTCGTAGTTTGCATTTCAAGCCATCATGCCACACCTTATCAAAGGCTTGCGAGACGTCAAGAAATACGCTTGAGCAAATCTTTTTCTCTTCTAGTGCTTTCTCGATTACGTCATTAATTCTATGCACCTGGTCAATCATCGAATGCTTGCTTCTGAACCCAAACTGGTGGTCAGGGATAAGATTATTTTCTTCTATAACCGGTTGGACACGCCTTAATAATATCCTCTCGAAAGTTTTCGATATGATTGGAAGAAGCGAAATCGGTCTATACGATTTTACTTCATTTGGCGGTTTTCCGGGTTTTAAAACCATTATGAGTTCCGCAACTTTCCATTGACTCGGCACGTGTTTTAATCTAAGTGCAGCATTTACAATATACTTAACTTAACTTATGTCCTTTAACCCCTCGGGGGGCATAGGGCGTCAACCACGCCTGCGCGCCATCGTGTTCGGAGTTCTGCAACGCGTTTGAGCTGCCTCCAACTCATTCCTAAAGAGCTCGATTCCTCCTCAACTGTTCTGCGCCACGTTTGCCTAGGGCGTCCCGCTATTCTGCCTGCCTGGGTGAGCGGATTCCACTGCATAGCGGTGTCCACCTTCCAGGTACTGCACCCATAAAGCAGCACTGATTCTACGTTGGAGCGGAACAGTGGTAGCTTGGTTCTTAAGCTAATAACATTGCTTCTCCAGATTTTGGACAGCATTCCGAACGCAGCTTTAGCCTTCCCGATTCTGCTGCACACATCCAGTTCGGTGCCACCGCGATTAGCCGAGACGACACTTCCTAAATATAGAAAGTTATCAACTTTCTCGACTTGCTTTCCGGCAATGTTAAGTTGAGCGCGGGTATTGGAAGTACTCAGGGCTTTTGTTTTGGCTGTGTTTATTTTTAGCCCCACTTTGTTTGCCTCAGCTTCTAGATTTTGGGCCATCAAATAAAGATCCATTATCCGATGTGAAAGTAGACAAACATCGTCAGCGTAATCTAGGTGTTTAAGGTAAGATGTCATAGTCCAACGAATTCCAGAATTAGCTTCCGTCAATGCTGCACGGAGTACATCGCTGATAACCAACAAGAACAATAGTGGGGACAGTATGCACCCTTGACGTACTCCACTTTGGACTTCAAAGTCCTCCGACACCTTACCATTGTGCACGACGTGACACTTGCCGCCCTCATATGTAGCCTTGATAATAGCTATAAGCTTTTCTGGAATGCCTCTCCTGCGCAAGGCCAGCCAGATAGCATCTCGATTCAAGCTGTCGAAAGCCTTCTCGAAGTCGATAAACAGTAAATGTAGCGGAGACCTATACTCAACGCATTGTTCGATTATGATCCGTAAGGTGTTTATGTGGTCGATGCAGGAGGATCCAGCGCGAAAGCCTGCCTGTTCGACATCGAGAGTTGAATCTAAATGATCTTTAATTCGTTCTAGAATTATTCTAGCTATTATTTTGGCTACAGCTGGAAGAACACATATACCTCTCCAGTTACCGCACTCCATCAAGTTACCCTTCTTTGGAAGCTTAATGATCATCCCCCTTTTCCACTCCTGTGGAAATTGTTCACTATCCCAAGCTCTCCGTATTAGCGGATGCAGCAAATCTGCCGATGTATTTGGCGCCGCTTGAAATAGCTCGGCAGGGATGCCATCAATACCCACCGCTTTGTTTTTCTTGAGGGACTTGATTGCTGTTATTATTTCAGCTTTACTGGGAGGTACGGTGCGAATTCGGGAATTTGTTGCTTCGAACTGCTCATTCGAATTCAAGATCATACCGCCGTCGTCTAAGTGATTTAGCACTGCAGCAAAATGTTCTCTCCATCTAGTGAGCTGATCCTCATCCGAAATCAGAAGGTCACCGTCGAGACTCTTCACTGGATGTTGTTTGGAGTTTCGACCACCAATGAGCTCCTTAGTGATGTTGTAAACAGTCCTACTGTCGCACCTACTCGCTGCTTCTTCAGCCCTTGAGGCCAGTGAGTTGACATGTTGACGCTTGTCACGTCTCACACTACGCTGCACTTCTTTCTTCTTCTCACGGTATTGGGCTTCAAGCTCGGTTCTCTCTACTGCTGAGGCCGCTGCAATCCGAGCCTTGATTGCTGTACGCTCATCGATTCGTCTCCAGGTGTCTGTAGAAAGCCATGTGCGGTGGTGTTTCTGCTTTTTACCGACATAAGTGCATGCCCCAGTCGCAAAAGCATTTTTCACAGCACTCCAGTAGTCATCCATGTTCTCTATGCTGCTGATTGCTTCTGCTTCTAAGGCAAGATGGTCCCTGAACTGTTGGCGCACTTGGGGAACCTTGAGCCTGTCGATATTAAACCTGGTGATGTTAAGCAGGTTTGAGCGGTTGCTGTTGACGGATGCAGTACGAAGGCGTAAATGAGCTACCATAAGATGGTGATCTCGTTCTTGTCCGACGTCAGCTCCACGTCTGTTTCGGACGTCCAGGAGACAATTTCTAAAGCGGCGACTGATCGCAATGTGGTCGATCTGGTTGGATGTTCGTTGCCTATCAGTAGAGACCCAACTGATCTTATGGCAGGTGTTATGCTTAAACAGCGTACCTCCGATGACTAGGCGGTTGGTATTGCAGAAGTCCACAAACCGCTCACCATTGTC
The DNA here is from genome assembly GCA_945910035.1 of Brachypalpus laphriformis. Lineage (NCBI taxonomy): Eukaryota > Metazoa > Arthropoda > Insecta > Diptera > Syrphidae > Brachypalpus > Brachypalpus laphriformis. The sequence continues at coordinate 13,924,370 of OX246755.1, forward strand.
ATTACGGTCTCCCACGCCGTGAACTCCCATCACGTGCTTAAGCATGGTGTTGTCGCTACCCACCTTGGCATTGAGATCTCCCATTACCATTACGATGTCCCCATTAGGCGTTTGGTTGTAGGCGGCACCTAAGTGGCTATAAAAATTATCCTTTTCATCCTCAGTCGCGTCTAGAGTCGGAGCATAAAACTGTATGATGGTAATTTTTCTAACTCTACTCTGGAACCTAGCCGTCAATATCCGGTCACTATGGGGTTTCCAGGATATGAGGCTACTACGTGCTGCTGGAGTTAGCATGAGTCCTACGCCAGAACTCCGTGCACTTCCAGCTGGTTTACCAGAGTAGAGCATGACAGTGCTTTTTGTTGGGGAGATGTATTCCCCAGCATCGTACCATCTTATCTCGCTCAGCCCTAAGATGTCGATTTTATACCGTGCGAATTCGCGCTCCAATTGGAGGAATCTGGCGTTATAAGGCCCTTCCTTGAGTGAGTCCAGGAGGGTCTTAATGTTCCAGAATCCGATCGTTGTCCGTGTCCGATAGCCAAAGGTCGTCAACAAATGATCAGTCCGTATCCGAGGCGTATGTTTCCGTTTCGGAGCAATAGTTTGTTTTACGGTTGCGGCTCGCTGGGCCACAGACCAACCGACACTTATCCTGTTTTTTGGCGCAGGAAGCTCGCCATTCGTCCTCTCCCGTTAGCAATTTCCGAAGAAATTCCCAGATGGCACCACGAGGAGGTGGGAGTAGGGCTTACTAACAGAGCTGCTAGGTTTTCGGCTGCAGTGGCTCCTACTCGTTACTTAGCGGACCAGCACCTATCGGGAGATGCTGCCCCTACGAGGCCTTTGTTAGTCGTTTGCATTTACAATATGGAGAAGCTTAATCCATGCTTTTCTAGGTAAAACTTTGAGAATTTCTCCGGTAATCAAATCATAGCCAGGAGATTTCTTAGGTTTTAGATTCTCGATCTCATGTTTGATTTCCCTTAGCGTTGCACTTGTAACCGTCAAATCGTCAGATAGTAAATCCAGCCTATTGCTGTTGTCGCAAAGACGTCCGCTTTTTCTTTTTCTTCCCTCGCCCATTCATTTTGATTTAATTTGATTGGTGGCGCGTAGACTTTGGGCCGTTTGATGCCTTTTACAGCTTTCCAAAGTGAATAATTGGAATCTTTTTTAGCTGTTAAACTTTCAAGGTAAGAGCCTATTGCACGATTCTTAAAATCCTTAATAGTCTTCTTCAACAAATTGCACAGACGATTCAAGTGTGCTTTATGCTGCGGAGCGCGACTCTGTTGCCATTTTTTAGGCGCTTTTCTTTTTTCCTTGACCAATTCTTTTATATCCGGAGGATATCGCAAACCGTATCTGTCCGGCGTTTTCCTTGGATTGGGCGTATTATTCCAAGAGGCGAGCTGTACGATCTCAACGAAGCGATTAATAGTTAATCTCGCTGGCTCTAGGTTATAGATTAGTTTTTCGGCTGATTGTTAGAATAACCGGGGAATGATCAGACGACAGATCAAATCTGTGTTCGACTTTTATGTGGTTGGTAGATATTCCTTTCACAACGAAAAAATCGATCAGGTCAGGTATTTTCGAAGTATCAGTTGACCAGTAAGTCGGTTTACCCGTCGAATGGAAATCACAACTGTACTGCATGCCTGCCCCATAAGGCATTCTACCTTTTTTCGAGCTGTATCTTGAGCCCCAGAACGTATGTTTCGCGTTAAAGTCGCCGCCGATGATAAAATTAGGTTTCAGCGATTCAAACAAGTTAGTAAAATCAGATTTTTCAAGCGCGGAACGCGGTGGACAGTAGATAGATGAGATTTTAAGAGTACGCTGACTATTTTTAACTCGAATCGTGCAGAGTTGCAAAGTTTCAAGCTCTATCTTCGGATTGTTCGATGCAGTCTTTAATAAACAAGGATGATCCGCCTCTCGCTTTTCCCGAAGGGTGACAAGCGTGGTAATCATTATAGCCTTTTATTTTTAAATTCAATTCCATTTTTACGTGGGTTTCAGAAATCAAGCAAATATCAATATCTTTTTCACTCATGAATATTTACAATTCGTCAAGTTTTTGCAAAAGTCCGTTTGCATTCCAAGTACATATTTTTAACATTCGTTTGTCATTCATATTCTAGTTGAAGTACGCGTTTTCTGATAATTATTTTCAAGCTTAACCAGCCTATCGAGAATAATTTTATTTATTTTGCTTTGTTCTTCGAATTTCTCGAGAATAACCGACAAAACATGAGAGACAGGGTCCGTCGAAATTTCAACGTTTTTTGGTTTTTCGGATGCCGCGGCCTGAGCGTAGGTCTGCACTCCTGCTGTCCGAGGGTTATTACCTGGCGGCTTTTTCGACGTTAACTTTGCAGTACCGATTCTTTTAAGGACAGAGGTCGAGGACTTTTCTGTTGTCACTCTTTCCCTCACCTTTTTGCGCTCTGAACCCGGAAGTTTTAATTTGCCTACTTTCTCCTGTGCATTCTTACGCTTTGGCTTAGTTTGCTGTTTAGATTTTGCAAGGGGCTTAAGGAGCATATCTCTTCGTTTTTGCAACTCCTTAGCTACTTCACAGCCTCTATAATTTGCCGGCTGCTTTCCCTTACAGTTAGCACATGTTGCAGAGGTTTGTTTATTTACTCCACAGACTTGGGAGAGGTGATTTCCGGCGCATTTTACACATCGCGGTTCTTTTTTGCAGTACATTTGCGTATGGTTAAATCCTTGGCAACGTTTGCACTGCGGAATCATCCTTAAATTTCTACGCATGGGCTCGATTTTGACCACGATATTTAGTATGGCTCTAATTGGGTAGATATCGTCGATATTATCCGATTTATCGAAGGTAAGCATAAAAAGCGGAAGTCCACGCCTTACTAAGACGTCTTTATCTATTTCCGTTTGTTGCTTCTCCTTCTTGATGATATTAACAGCATCAAGAATTTTAAAGTCTTTGGCTTGAAGGTCAGTCATAACCTCTTCTTTGGTGCTTGATGGGTGGAGTCTCCTTGCAACGACACGATGTGGCCTTTCTGACTTGATTTCGAAAGTATACCACTGAATTTTTTCGGTATTTAGCTTTTGGGACACAGCTCGGTAGTCATTGTAGTCATCGATGTTGACTTTCCACGCATTATCCCTCAAGGACGTTACCTTGTACTTTGATGTTATTATTTCTTTAAGGAGGCTTTGCAACTTATTGTAAACGCAGAAATGTATAAAAAAAAAAATTAGAAATCAAAGTAAATCAGCTAATTGCAAATGGAAACAGTGAAAATATTTCTATAGAAACCCTCACTTATATAATTAAAGATTCAGTGGGAAATCAGCAACTAAATATTCAATTCAAACAAAAATGGTATGATATGAATTGCAACAACGCCAGGAAAATATGCTTCAAACTTCTGAATACCATATATGGAGAAAAACAGACAACTATGATGGTTAGGTTAGGTTATGTTGGCTGTCCACACGAGAGTGTATACACACTTAGACCAGCGAAGGTCCTTTGTGATACCAGGATCAAACCATTAGGCCACTCAGGGACTAACAAAACCAACCGGAGCTTTTGACAAAGCGATGGATGCTCATGACGTCCAAGGACGCCAGATCGCAGAGGTCGTCAAGGAAGGGGGACCCTAGATGGAGCATTCTTTTATGCGACAGGGCTGGACATGTGCATAGGAGGTGAAGGATGGTTTCCTCCTCCTCCTCGTCCCTACAGCTTCTGCAGAAGTCATTGGAGAAGAGGCCAAGTCTTTTGGCGTGCTGGCCTATAAGACAGTGTCCAGTGAGAACACCGACAACGCAGCTGATTTGTGTACGCTTTAACTTGATCAGATCGGCACTACGTTTTTGATCCAGCTTAGGCCAGATCTGTCTCGAAATGTGACACGTTGAGCCGTTTCCCCATATAAGGTTGGTCGCGCTAATAGCGTTCAGTTTTAGTAGATACTTACATGTAGCGAGGGGCATACCCAGTGCTTGCCTTTCAGGCAAAATCCTTAAAGTGGTACCCTGTCTGGCGAGGTCGTCAGCCCTGCAGTTACCTGGAATGTCTCTGTGGCCCGGCATCCAGCATAGGTGAATGTTGAACTGATCTGTCATCTCCATATGAGATAGACGACAGTTTAAGGCAGCCTTTGAAGTGAAGGAGAACGATTCCAGGGACTTGATTGCCGCTTGGCTGTCAGTGAAAATGCTAATATCGCTGACAGATAATACATTACATTTCAGCCAGGACAGGGCTTCTTTAATCGCCATGAAAACGCTACAATGATCGGGGAGGCGGAAAGAGATGCTCAGATTGAGCTGTTCGGAGAAAACAACACAACCCACCCCACCCTCCGTCTTAGATCCATCTGTAAAGAAGTGAACGGAACTACCATCGATAGGGGGGGAGGTGTCCCATACATCCCGGTTAGGGATGCTCGTACTGAAGTTACGGTCAAATCTCAGTTTCGGCGGGGTGTAGTCCGTGTTTTCGTGTTTGAAGTTGAGAAGATCAAGGATCGAGGAGTGGCCAAAGCGATAGCTAGACCACTGAGAGGAGGCTTTCAAGCGGATGGCCGCACAGGCTGCCATCTGTTTGCCGAAAATATCTAAAGGTAGCAGGTTGAACAAGATGTCCAGTGCCGCGGAGGGAGTAGTTCTAAGTGCACCACTGATGCAGATGCATGCAGATCTTTGCACCTTAGCTAGTTGAGTGAGGTGGACAGCCCTTTCAAGAGCAGGCCACCATACGATCACGCCATATAGTAGTATAGGCCTGATAACGGACACGTATAGCCAATGGGTGATTTGAGGTTTAATACCCCAGCTCCTACCTATAGCCTTTTTACAGGAATAGAGAGCTACATTAGCCTTCTTGACGCGCTCTAGTAGATTGGCCTTCCAGTTTAATTTCCTATTCAAAATAAGACCCAGATATTTTGCGTTTTCAGAGAAGGTGAGACTGGTGCCATTTATCAAAGGAGGGTCTATGAGGGGAACTTTATATTTCCCCGTGAAGAGAACGAGTTCCGTTTTATGGGGGTTAACCCCCAGTCCACAATTGGAGGCCCATTTGGTGAGCCGAAGGAGAGCATATTGGAGGATATCCCTGAGAGTGTCCGGATGTTTACCGGAGGAAGCAATAGCAATGTCATCAGCATAGGCGATCACTCTACAACCTGACGTATCCAGGTCCAACAGTAGTTCATTAACTACCAGGTTCCACAGAAGAGGTGACAAGACTCCACCTTGAGGTGTACCGCAGCGAGCAATTCTTCTGGCCGATGCTCCGCCCAGCTGCGTGTTAATAATCCTGCATGTAAGCAATTGATTGATCAACACTCCGAGCGAGGTATCCACTTTCAGATTTACAAGCGCGTCGGTAATTGCCTTTGGTTTGACATTGTTAAAAGCTCCCTCAATGTCAAGGAAAGCCACCATGGTGTATTCTTTGATGCTCAATGATTTTTCGATGATGCGCACAAGCGAATGTAAGGCAGTCTCAACCGATTTGCCTTTGCAGTACGCATGTTGGGACGGCGAGAGCAGAGCTGGGCTAATACTTTGCCGAAGATGGATATCAATTAACCTTTCTAACGTTTTGAGCAGAAAGGACGATAGACTGCTAGGTCGGAGATCCTTTGGTACCACGTGCGAGCTCTTTCCTGCCTTAGGTATGAATATGACTTCAACCTCGGTCCATAGTTTGGGAATATAGACCAGATTTAGACAGCCCGACAAGATGACTTTGAGCCATGGAAGCACAATGTCCTCGCATTGCTGAATTTCAGCTGGAATAACACCGTCAGGTCCTGGGGACTTGAAGGGTTTGAAGCTGCGCATGGCCCAACGGATCTGTAGTTATCAAGACTAGCGAGTTGCTGCAAGGTTGAGGGGGGGGATTTCCCTCTCGCGATATAGCAACAGGGGAGCTACCAGGAAAGTGAGTATCCAGTAAAATGTCAATGGATTCCTCAGCAGAGGAGGTCCAGTAACCATCCGGATGCAAAAGGAAGCTGGGTGTAGCAGGGCTTTTAGAGAGGATTTTCCGCAACCTGGAAGCTTCCGAGGACTCTTCAATGCTGTCGCAGAAAAGTCTCCAGGAGCGTCGTTGCTCCTTCCTCAGTGAGATTTTGTATTTTCTGAGAGACAGTTTATATGAGTCCCAGTCGGCCGTCTCACGGGAGCTTTTAGCAGTATTAAAAAGGAGCCTACTGTCTTTCCTAAGAGTACTGAGATTTGCATTCCACCAGGGAGGTTTCATTCTACCTCGAGGTTTGCGGAGTGGGCAGGCCACGGCCATGGCACCATTTAGTGCCGATGTTAGGGTGTTGACTAAATCGTCGAGGTCTTCAGTGCAAGAAGGTTCAGTAGGCAGATGAGAGGGAATAAGCGTTAATAAACGTTTCCTATAAAGGGACCAGTTGGTTTTTCTATAATTTCTAAAAGCCTTCTGGTCAGGCAGATAGTCATCAAGACTAAATTGGAGGTAACGGTGGTCTGAAAAAGAGTGCTCATCAGAGACTCTCCAGTCCTTAACCAAGTTATATAAATGATCGGAGACAAGAGTGATGTCCAGGACTTCTTGTCGGTTTCGAGTAAGGAAGGTCGGTTTGGACCCCCTGTTTACAGATTAGGAGTTTAGTACTAAGGATAAAGTCAAAAAGTTGCTCACCTCTTACATTTATGTCGGAACTGCCCCAGATTGAGTGATGGGCATTCGCATCACAGCCAATGATGAGACCAGTGTTTCGGCTCTCTGCTACAGCAATCAAGCTCCCCAAGATGTCCGGGGGGAGTGGGCCCGCAAGATCGTGACCTAAATAAGCCGATACCAACCAGTAATTTCTTGATCGCAATTCCAGGTTGGTAGCGACTATGTCTTGATTGCTGAAATTAGAGAGTAAATGAATGTTTAGATGGGTCTTCGCAAGGATACAGGATCTCGGTTTACCTTCCTTTCTTGCGTAGATTAATATGTAGTTTGGAGTCTTGAGTCCACAAACCCGGTTTCCAACAACCCATGGTTCCTGGATCAAGACTAAGTCTTCCCCGTATTTGTTGAGCCGGAGAATGAGGGAGGCCGAAGCCGTGATGGAGTGATGCAGGTTAATCTGTAGGATCCGCAGCATTGGGGCTACTTCTCGCTACAGATACCATTACCACGGTATTATTGGCTTCCTCTGAATCTGATGACAGAAGGTCATCCTCGAGAGAGAGGCCACATGGGTCACTGTCCAGGAGTGATGGAGAGGGAGAGGGAGGACCAGAGAAGTCCAGTTTCAAAAGAGCGTCAACCATATCGGTGTCTGTCGACGAGGAGTCAACCCCCGAAAAAGATGGATCGACGCAAGGGAGCGAGGGAAGGGTCTCGGAAGGAGAGGTATTCTTAGCTGGTGCAGAAGGGACTGCAACCTGCTTGGGAGGTACTTTCTCGAGCTCCTTCTCGTCACATTTGTAGACTTTCAGGGTGATGGAGCTGAAACCATAATTTACTACCCCTTTAGAAGATGCCAGGGGGGCCAGAGACTCTTCATTGATGACAATGATCACACTTCTGACGTCTCCTCTCGGCTCGTCCACTTTGGCAATCTTCCAATTATGGGTAGGAAGGGAGCTGTTGTTAGCCTTCAGAATATCCAGGATGATTTTAGGATCAGAGGGTTCAGACGGAATGGTAGCACGTGTTCTTGGTCGGTTAGGAATCTGGTCCTTTTCCACGACCTCCAACTGTGCACCTGGCCAAACCTGTCCTAATCTGGAGACAGCAAGTTTTTAGAGATCCTTCGATCTTTGGTCAGCGCAGGCAATGAGTTTGATATGCCCTTGATGCCAGCTACCATCCCTGCAGGAAACATCAGGGCCGGGATGGTCACGTAGGATTTGGAGACAGTTGGTGGCGAGTTTAATCTCCACCTTCCTCCACTTATCCGCCGTAATGCTGCCATCCGGATCGCTATGGTCAACGACCGCAATCTCCAAGTGTGCCTTAAGCACTTGGTTGAAGCGCTTGGTAGTAGCGATGGACTGTACTACCTTGGTCTTTTTGGCAAGGGTGGGAGACTCATCTTGAGACCTCTGGCGGTTGGACGGCAAGTCCTTGCTGGATGAGTCAGGGGGGAGCTGGACACGTTTGAGTGCCCAGCTTAGAGAAGTCTTATGCTTCTGGGTCCTGTCCTGTTCAGGAATTACCTGGATGCGGCGAATTAGCTTATAAGCTAGCCGGCGATCTTGGTAGGAGATCTTGGGGAGAGCGACATTCGGCAAGCTCGAAGCCGAGCCATCCGTCGCCCCCGAAAGAGATTTGAGAAGGGGATGTGGATCCTTCGAAGTGGAGGGCACAGCACGCTGTAAGCTCGAGGCCGAACAGTATGCTGTCCCTGAAGGGGCAGAGATGTTAAGGGGTTTGCCCCCTCGCGTTTCATGGTCTGGCTTTACGATGGGACCAGGTGTTGACACCACTGTCCTATCCGCCAGTGTACCAGACGCGCGTTCAGCAATCCTGGAGGCGTCAACCTGCTTGCAACTGCTTGCAACGCTAGTGCTAGGCCTCAAGGCCAATGCGCTAGATGGGATTGCCACAGCAGAGCTTGCGGGTATGCTTCCCAGGAGGCTGGAAGACGGTTTTTTAAGAGGACCGTCCTCTTTCTTTATCTTTTTTATATTTTGTATGTTTTTGTTTTTTTTGTTCATATTTGGACCCACGAGTGGCGGAGAATGGGAGGTCGACCTGCACAGAGATCCGCATTGTGCAGGCAAGGCAGGCTAATCCGGAGGTCGCCAGGTATCCGGATACTCCGTTAGCGACTGGACTATTATTTAAAGTGGGCCCCCAGCCAGGCTGATCCTCGGCACGGGTCGTATTACACCTTGATCCGGCCCACTGGAGAGGAGAGAGGGAGGGATATGATATGACGGGGAGGGATTAGGACGACTACAACTTGGCTTCGTGTCTCATCTGGGGAAATACCCGAGAATCCTTGACCATTACTAGGCCCCTACACCACGGCGAGGTGTGTAGTCATGTAGGAGACAACTATGATACAAGGGAAAAATATAAAATTGCTAACGAAAACTATAAGAGAATATGTGAGGCTAAACGTAAATTGTGATTTGGACACAAAATTGAACACTATTAGAGATGCTAAGGATTGGTGGACTTTTGCTAAATATCTAAGAAATAAAAAGTTTAAAATTGGCACAAACTTAGTAGCGGAGAATTTCAAGGATTATCTTAATGAACTATTGAATCCACCTTTGCTATCTCCACCCGTTCAATATGCAGAGCCATGGAAATGTGATGCATATCTGGACGCAGATTTTACAGCAGACGATATAAGAGAAGTTTTGAAAAAGGTAATTAAATAAAACCCCAGGCGCTGATAGAATCCCGTATGAAATGTTCCTAAATGCTCCAGAAAACTTTTTAAAACTACTAGCAAAAGCATACTCCAACATGTTAGCGAATGGAACAATCGAGAACAGCTTTCTCCAAACTATTATATTCCCTATTCACAAGAAAAATGATCCAAATGAGGTGCAGAATTATCGTGGTATATCCTTTATGGACTGTATCGTAAAAATATTAGCGGGAATGATGCAAAACCGACTCAGTAGGTGGGAAAGAACACTCAAAGTTCTCAATGAGTTTCGAGGCTGTGCATCGATGAAATTTGGATCAGTGTCTTAATGTATGCAGATGATATTATTATAGATTTAGATTTAGATTAGATTAGATTTTATTAGTGAATTCACTTAATTAACATGCATATATAAATGTAATACAAAATCATTTAAGCACGGCTTTGCCGTCTGTCTGGTTGACAAATTCAAAAGAATATAATAACAATAATAATAATAATAATAATAACAATTCTTTAAGTGATTTTTTAAATTTCTTCATATAATCAAAAATATTAAATTGAATTAATTATTTATTTAAATTAAATCAATTAAGGCATGTAACTGAATCTTTAAAAGTTTCCACTGTTAATCCTGTCACGATATGCTAACGATATTTTGCAAAAATTGTAGAGTTTCGGTACATTTAACTCATTGAGGAGGGCCATAACTTGGCCATCTGATAAGAAGTAGCTGACTAAAAAGTGTTTTCTTGTTTCCCGTAAAGTTGGACATCTCCCAACAAAATGAAAAACGTCTTCTCTCTCTGCTAAATTGCATAAACTGCATACTATTGGCAGGTCCTCTCTGTGGGGCATGTAATTTAAACGAATTAGTTCTCCTCGCAGCTTCAATATCATAGATATTTCATTCACGCTGTGCTCATCGCAAAAGTAGTTTATATGCAGGGAACTGTGATTTAGTCGGCTGTAGATTAATCTGTGAAGTGATCCAGCTGCATCCGCTTCAAAGCTCAACCTGTATCGTTCGTCAACTCTGGCGATGAGTTGGTATAGCGTGGCTTTCCAGTTTCTGTAATTCGCGATATTTAAATTCAGTTCCATACTGCATCCATTAGCTAATTCCATCCACTCATGGTACCAACTTGTCTTTTCCGTAATTGCTTTGAGAGCTACTTTGTTCGGGAGTCGGTCATTCGGCATATTTAAAACTCTTATGATAAAATCTACTTGTAGTTTTAACGTCTTTATAAACAGTGGTGACAAACCCGTCTCTAGCATTATCATGTAGTTGGGTGTGCTGGGTGGGAGGTGGAACGCTCTTTTGACAAAGTATCTTAAAAGTTTCTCAACCGTATCATTTTTTTTTTTTTTTTTTTTTTTTTTTCGGGATAGGAAACACTCGACTGGAGCACTCAGACACAACTGGTCCATTGTACTGCCAGAGAGCAAACCCTGATTTACCCATTTTACTGGAATTTCCTTGACTTTCGAAGAAAGCCAAGCAAGCACTTCAGTGATGAGGAGCTTACAGTACCAGCACTCACCACATCCGCACCGAAGATCTGCCACCTGATACGAGCAAAGGCCGGACACTCACCGGTGTCGTCGCTCTCTCCACAAGCGTCGCAGATTGTAGTGTCACTTAAGCCTAACACGTTAAGGTGCTTGGCAAAAGCGAAGTGGCCTGTCAAGACGCCGATAAGTTGTCTACAGTCTTTTCTGCTGAGAGACAGCAAGAATGCCGCTGATTTTTTACAGACGTCCGGGAGCATGCGTTTAGTCAACCTGCAACCTGGAGAGTCATGCCACACACAATTGTGCTCGTGAGAGACCCAATCGTCAATGGAAGCCCTAACCGAGGACGCTGGAAGACCCAACGCGGGTTCGGGACCTGAGAAAGCCTCCTCTGAGCCTTGTCTAGCAATCTCATCGGAGATCTCGTTCCCCAAGATCCCAGTGTGACCTGGGACCCAGATAAGAGACAGAGAATTCAGCCTTGCGACCGAGTTCAAAGAGTTTTTGGTTTCACGAACTATTTTGGAAGTGGTTAAAGGGTTAAGCAAGGCCTTAAGCGCAGCCTGACTGTCACTACAGACACAAATGCTACGTCCCTTCCACCTGTTCTTCACAACATAGTTCATGGCCATTAGGATTGCATAAGTTTCCGCTTGGAAAACAGACGCATATTTGCCTAACGAGAAGTGAAGTCTAATGTTGTCGACTTCCACGAAGGCACCAGCGCCAGACCCTTGACTGGTTTTGGAACCGTCCGTGAAAATACGACTGCATTCCATTCCCGGCTCAGACTCTGACCGAAGCCAGTCCTGGACACAAGGAAAGTCGACTCTGAATTTGCGCATCAGCTGGAGTTCTGGTGTCATTGTATCAGACGGCATATCCATAAGACAGGAGTCGTAAGATAAGTGTCGCGCAAGTTCATCAAAGTTCCAGTGTGGAGTATACCAAAAACCGCCTCGCCTAAGACGATGGATGGTTTTGATAGTGCAACCCATGAAGTATCAAGGGGAGGTAAGTTCAGCAAAGCGTCTAGAGCAGAGCCAGGCGTACTCGGGAAAGCTCCCGAGCAGCCGAGACAAGCCGTTCTTTGGAGTTTCGCACAAAAGGCAACCACATATTTACGCGAGAGCCCCTTCCACCAAACAACCGACGCATATGCGAGGAATGGTCTTATCATAGCCGTGTAGATCCAGAGAACCTTATTCGGTGATAAGCCCCAAGTCTTGCCAAAAGCACCCTTACACTGCCAGAAGACTGAGAGCGCCTTGGATGTTTTCGACTCGACGTGTTTGGACCAATGAAGTTTCTTATCTAAAATCACTCCCAGATATTTGGCTTCATTGGAAATGCGAATGGTGACGCCTTTTAGTACTGGCTGAGTCAGACCGGTCAAAATCCTCCTTCTCGTAAAAAGAACAACCTCAGTTTTAAGAGGATTCACCGAAAGCCCACTCCTAGTACACCATTCATCGATCATGTCCAGCGCCGCCTGCGCGTTAGCACAGACCGTCGCCAGGCATGGCCCGACAGAAAGTACGGCGACATCATCCGCATATGCCTGAGCGTAGACGTTAGAACTATTTAGAGTGTTCAACAGAGAGTCGACCACCATGCACCATAACAATGGAGACAGAACGCCACCTTGCGGACAGCCCCTGTTTACCTCTGTCATAACATATTGGCCACAATCCGCATCCACTACCAACGTTCTATTCATTAGCATTGCTTTAATCCACAACACTAATGTTTCATCTACCCCGTGTTGTCTGGCCGAGTCGCACATGCAGTCAAAAGTCGCATTGTCAAAAGCACCCTCAATGTCGATGAAGATACCCATCGCGTATTCTCTCCTATCAAGCGCGCATTCAATTCTGGCCACTAGATTTTGAAGTGCGGTTTCACAGGATTTCCCACGCTGATAGGCATGCTGCATCTCCGATAGTGGATGCAGTTTCAAAGCAACTTTGCGCACGTGAAATTCTACCAGTCTCTCCATACTTTTCAGTAAGAAGGATGTCAAACTTATAGGTCTGAAACTCTTGGGGAGCGAATAGTCTTCCTTACCAATTTTCGGTATGAAAGCTACTCTGACTGTCCGCCAAGGTGTAGGAATATATGCCAGCGCCAAGCCAGCGGTGAAAATTCTTTTCAGAGTTGGCAATAGCTGATCTATACCCTGTTGCAGCATAGCTGGATATATTCCATCGGTGCCAGGCGATTTGAAACCATCAAAAGATGCCACAGCATATTTGATGGCCTCATCTGTTACCACGGCTGATGCAATATACCAGCTGCGCCGAGTTTTCTGACTTAGATCAAGCTCAGCCTGGGTAAGCGGGCCAAGCTGCGACCTAGTGATTATCCGATTGCCAGGAAAGTGAGTCTCCAGCAGAAGACTAAAAGTTTCCGCTTTCGTCTCAGTAAACTTGCCATCAGATTTTCTCAGTGACTCCAATTTGGTCGGCTTGCCCCTTTTGAGAACATTAACCAACCTGCTGGTTTCACCGAGTGTCTCGATCTTTTCACAAAAATCTCTATCTCTATAGCACTTTTCGACAACCGAATTAACTTCTTGTAGTCTTTTTGCTTCGATCTAAAAAGATTCCAGTCACCTTCTAAATTTGTCTTGAGTGACCTATTTAGAAGTTTTCTGGATTCTTTTCTAAGTCGCTGCAGTTCCGGGCACCACCAGGGAACCGGAGTTCTGCAGGGGGTTTTTGTCAATGGGCACGTCAGTTCAAAACAGCTGGTAAGGACACTAGTCAGGTTTTGAACAGCATCCTCAACCTTTCGTTTCGTTCTGAGTTTAGTTGGAGTTTTGACAGATCTGTCTAGCTCTTCCCTAAACCGCACCCAGTTGGTTTTCCTCGGATTCCTCCTCTCCTGCAAAGTTATGGCCTCGCATTCGATTTGGAAAACGATGTATCTATGGTCTGACAAGGACACCTCCGGCAGTACCCTCCAGTTAGTAATTGACTTGAAATACCTGTTAGATAAAGTCAAATCAATTACCTCCTGCCTCCTTGCCGTAACAAAAGTTGGCTGGGAGCCAATATTGTTAATTACCATGCCAGACGATAGTATAAAGTCTAGGAGATGGTTTCCTCGTGTGTTACATTTGCTGCTGCCCCAGACTGTATTCTGAGCATTCGCGTCGCAACACATGACTAGTCCCATCTCCCGAGTGTCACAGTACTTTATGAGTTCGGCAACCGCCTTCGGTGGTGGAGGCATTACCGAATCATAAGGGAAGTAAGCCGACGCAACGACGAAGGTTTTCCAACTTCCGGTCGTTTCGTAGCTTACAGCTGCAGCAACCAGGTCCTGTCCACAAAATTGTCCAAGCTTGGTTACTGAGAGAAAATTCGGCACAATTAGACAAGCTCTCGGTCTTTCAGATCGCTCGTCACATAGCACCGTTACTCCACGAACACCCCCAAAACCACATATGCGCTTGTTCCGCACGTATGGCTCCTGGATAGATGTTATGTGGGGTTTTGTACGCACCACGGAAAGTCTGCTACTTAAGAGAGCGGTAGCAGCTTTTGAGTGGTGGAGGTTTATCTGCGAAAATATCAAAGATATAGTCGCAGTTTTATTAACAGAACGGCGCGCACCAGGTGCGCACATGCTTCCGGCGAGGCGAGCGCCCCTACCCGTGGCATTGCTTGCGTCAGCCATTTTCTGTCCACTAGTGCTGGGACCTTTAGGGGTCACAGCACCAGTATCCACCAGATTTTGTGCGTAGATAACGCCACCGGTAAGAGTGTGCCCGGCAGAAGAGCGCGCATCAGATGCGCACACGCTTCCACCAAGAAGAGCAGGCGAAACTTGCTCCATCAGATTGGACCTGTTCGAGCCGACCGAAAAGGAGCCAGCGTTAGGTCTGAGGGATTGGCTTGGAAGGATGACTGCTTTTGGCGCTTGCGCCTTCAGCTGACTCTGCAGCCTCTTTGCACCGCGCCATCGCCGCCTTCCTTCTTCTCCTTTTCAGTTGACTCTTAGTCAGGAGCCCATCGGAGTGCGCCGCTTCGGGAGCTCGTTCAGCCTTATTGGTTTGCGGAGTCAAACCGTCACCGACACAACTTCGACCAGCTACCCTTCTATTGAGACAGAGATTAGACGTTCCAGCCGAAGCCTTTCCGCCACTTTCTTTGCCATTCCAGCCCAGTCTACCAATCGAGTCAGAGACAGAGCTGCAGGAGTCTTCTGAAACAAGCGTCGCTACTACTTCTGATTCAACGCCAGAGGCGGGGGGTAAAAGTATGGTGGTTGGGACCTCCAGAATCCTCGTCCCGGCCGTAGTCAAAAAGACCACGGGTGGATTATCGTTTTCACGAGTACCACCTGGAGTAGATACCGTACAAGTTTCTTCCATCATACCTTCAACAGGTTTTGCGTCACAGTCAAGACGTCCTCAGCCTTTAGTTCGATGTCTCACCTGGGGTCCTTTCGGACCCTTAGGGTCATTGACTCTTAAGCCGTTCCGCCACGTCAAGGCAGCTGAAGAATGGGAACGGTAACCGTATCATAATGTTTGCAACCCCAAACTTGCGCGGCGTAGAACAAAATTGCTTCAGATACTGCTGTAAACACCTTGTACTTGCTACTGTGGGCCACATACTTGTTGACAAAGCACCTTTTCCAAGTCATATTAATAGCAGTTTTGGCTGTTTTGAGCTTTTCGGTTAAGTGCTTCTCCATACTCAAGCTTTTCGTAAGATGAACTCCGAGATACTTGTACTCCTTAACAATTTCTATGCCTCTGCCGTCATAGTACCATTTTTCGTTAGCGCAATACCTTCCTCCACCTCTTTTAAAAATCATCACCTTTGACTTTTCCAAGTTTACCACAAGATTCCATAATGTGCAATATTCATGTAGCCGATTTATCATGAGTTGGAGTGTTTGAGGTGAATAAGAAAGTAATACTATGTCATCAGCGAAGAGAAGAGTTTTGATGTTGACCCCTGCATACTCTATACCTCCGGGCAAACAATCGATAATGTCCTCAATGAAGAGGGCAAATAAGGTTGGACTAAGTGCGCATCCTTGTCTTACACCTGATTTCGACTGGAACCACTCTGACTTCTCATCTCCATTCCACACTGCTGCATGTGTGTTATCGTACAGGTTGTGTATAACTCGACCAAATTTGTGAGATAACCCCATTCCATACAGTTTGTATAACAGCGCACCGCGGTCAATTGTGTCAAAGGCTGCCTTGCAATCGACAAAAAAAGCATATAATTTTTTTCCACGTAAGAGGAAGGACTCCGCAATACTATATAATACGAATACATGGTCTATGGTGGAGTATCCGGATCTGAAACCTGCCTGGTACTCCTTCATTAGATTATTGACGCCAATCCACTCAGTTAGTCGTTTCTGCAAAACTGCTGTAAATATTTTGTAGGATCCGTTGAGAATTGAAATGCCCCTATAATTTGCCGGGTCAGTTTTGCAACCTTTTTTAAAAATGGGGAAAATTAGGGCCTCCTTAAACTGCTGTGGTATCAGCCCACTTATCAGAAAATTGTTAAAAACTTTCGCTAGTTTGGTGACCAGTTGTGATGTTCCATATTTGAAAAACTCGACTGGAATCCTATCAGTTCCTGATGCTTTCTTATCTTTTAGATGGCTTAGCGCTTCGACTACTTCCGTGATGGTGATATCTGAGTCCAGTATTTCATTTCTAAAACCAGGTACAGCATATTGAAATTGATGTCTCTCAAGCCTCGGGTTCAACAACTGACTGAAATGTGTAAGCAAAATACTTGAGCTGAGCTCTGCGCTTATTGTGTACTTTTTCCCATTGAGTTTTGCAGCCAATTTCCAGAATTCTCTTGAATTATTACATCGCCCCAGATTTAATGCTACAGCTTCATAGTACGACTGTTTTTTTCTTCTACACACTGACTTGTATCTGCTATTTGCTTCAATATACAGCTCCTTAAAACGTCCCTCTGACGAATTGCGAAACGATCTCAGCCACGCAAATGATAATTGTCGCGCTCTTCGGCACTCACTATCGAACCACGGCTCCATAAACTGCTTCTCATTATCTCTCCTTTTCCTAGGCGGTAAGTACGATGCTTTGATGGCTTCTTCAATTTCTGTAAGACTTGGATCCTGTTGTGCTTGTAATAACAAGTCCAGCTTTCCTCTGTATACAGCTGCAACGTATACAGAGATACAAGTCCAACAAGACATGATAAACAGGTTAGAAATGTATTGCGATCTTTGGAACCTGAAGATTAACTTGGAAAAGTCAAAAATAATGATATTTAAAAAATATGGGAAAAGGGCTAGCGCAGAAAAATGGCAACTTGGCGGTGAAGACATTGAAGTTGTAACCAATTACAAATACCTGGGGATTATAATAACACCTGCACTTTCGATTACAGCACACTTGAAAGACAGCACACTTGGGGACCTGCATTGCGATTGATCGGGAAACTACTGACTGCCCAAAACTTGGCTTGGGCCAGTAGCGCAACAATCAAGTTCGTGATGAAGTGCTTACTTTACCTCCTAGTGGTGGTCCCCGGGCAACTATACGTATAAACCCTTATACGTATAGGCCAAAATTGTAAGTGCGGGTTGTCTAGGGCCTTGATTCTAGGCTAGGTAACGTGGGCCAGCAACCTGCGTTACTGAAACCAGCTCGCTACTGAAACCGACACTATGCCTCGGATAAGGACTGATCACATGTTGACGACTTTTGGCTATTGTACCCGGACAAAGATAGGTTTCTGGAATGTAAAGACGCTCCTCGACTCGGGAAGAGAAGGTCCTTACAATGTCAGATTCCTCCAACTGGAAAAGGAATTCATGCGATATAAACTGGACATTTTGGGGGTAAGTGAAGTAAGATGGTTAGAAGCGGGCGAGTACCAGTCTCCAACGCGTAACACTGTACTACTCTATTCTGGAAGACCATCCGGAAGTCCGCGGGAATATGGAGTCGGACTACTGCTAACAACAACAGCACGCAAGGGCCTGATTTCCTGGCAGCCTCATGGTGATAGGATTTTGACGGCCAGATTCCGGACTAGAGTACGACGCGTCACCATCATACAGTGTTACGCCCCAACGAATAGTTCGTCTGAGGACGAAAAGTAGAGCTTCTACAATCTCTTAAGCGCCGTCTTCAACACAACACCAAATGGAGACATTGTCATAGTGATGGGGGATTTGAATGCCAAGGTAGGCAGCGACAACGAAGGGCTCAAGCATGTAATCGGGAAGCATGGACTAGGCAACCGCAATGACAACGGCGAAAGGTTTGTGGATTTCTGCAATGCCAACCGCCTTGTGATAGGTGGCACCATGTTTGAGCACAAGACCTGCCACAAAGTCAGCTGGGTTTCCAATGACAGGCAAGCAACCTCCAACCAAATTGACCATTTTGCTATCAGCCGCCGCTTTAGAAGCAGTCTCCTGGACGTCCGAAACAGACGAGGGGCAGATGTGGGGATAGTACGTGATCACCATCTTATGATAGCTACTCTCCAACTACGCACTGCTGCAGTTCGAAGATCCCACGACAACACAAGAATGCCCAGGTTCAACATCGATAGACTTAGTGATCCCTCAGTGCGCCAACAATTAAGGGAGCACTTTTCGCAAGGTGTGGAAGCAATCAGCAGCTCAATGCCCGCAACCATCCAAGACCATTGGTGTGCTGTGAAAAATGTTTTTACATCTGGTGCTGAAAGAATTGTCGGTCGATCGCAGGGAAGACATAGGGCGTGGCTTTCCGAGGATACCTGGAGACGGATTGACGAACGAAAAGAGCTGAAAGCTCGCATTGCAGCTACCCCAGCAGCAGGAAGAAGCGAGCTAGAGTCTCTATATCGCATGAAGATGAGAGAAGTTCAGCGTAGCGTACGACGTGACAAGCGCAACTACATCAACGCGCTGGCTACAGAAGCAGAAGAAGCTGCACGGAGGTGCGACAGCAGGACTGTCTACAGAATCACGAAAGAGCTGACAGGTGGTCGCAGCTCCAGCCAATACCTAGTGAAAAGCCTAGACGGCTCCTTGCTCATTTCGGATGAGGACCAGCTCAAGAGATGGAAAGAGCATTTTGCTACGATTTTGAACCGTGTATTCGCTAGCGATATGCTCCCAAATCAGACTGAGATGCCCGAGGTGAGAAGTTCCCGAATACGCACCACGACTCCCAGTAAAGATGAGATCATTACCGCGATCAAGGCACTCAAAACCAACAAGGCGGTAGGACTTGACGGTATTCCAGCAGAGCTCTTACGAGCAGCGCCAACAACATCGGCTGAGCTTCTGCTTCCACTTATAGATAGAGCTTGGGAAGCTGAGAGCTTTCCTAACGAGTGGAAAAAGGGAATGATCGTCAAGCTTCCTAAGAAAGGAAATTTAATGCAGTGCGGAAACTGGAGGGGTATCTGCGTGCTGCCTGCTGTAGCTAAGATAATAGCTAAAATCATCCTTGAGCGAATCAAACAACATCTCGAAGACACACTCAATGCCGAACAAGCAGGTTTCCGCTCTGGATCCTCCTGTGCCGACCACATCAACACCCTGCGGATTATCATCGAACAGTGTGTTGAATATCGATCGCCACTGCACCTGCTGTTCATCGATTTTGAGAAGGCGTTCGATAGTGTCAACAGGGAGTTTATTTGGCGTGCCTTACGCAGGAGAGGCATTCCCGATAAACTAATTGCTATTATCAAAGCTACATATGAAGGCTCCAAATGTCACGTTCTGCACAGGGGAAGGTTGTCTGAGGAATTTGAGATCCAAAGTGGGTCGACTTCGAGAAGGCTTTCGACAGCTTGAATCGAGATGCTATCTGGCTGGCTTTGCGCAGGAGAGGCATTCCAGAAAAGCTTATAGCTATTATCAAGGCTACATATGAGGGCGGCAAGTGTCACGTCGTGCACAATGGTAAGGTGTCGGAGGACTTTGAAGTCCAAAGTGGAGTACGTCAAGGGTGCATACTGTCCCCACTATTGTTCTTGGTGGTTATCAGCGATGTACTCCGTGCAGCATTGACGGAAGCTAATTCTGGAATTCGTTGGACTATGACATCTTACCTTAAACACCTAGATTACGCTGACGATGTTTGTCTACTTTCACATCGGATAATGGATCTTCATTTGATGGCCCAAAATCTAGAAGCTGAGGCAAACAAAGTGGGGCTAAAAATAAACACAGCCAAAACAAAAGCCCTGAGTACTTCCAATACCCGCGCTCAACTTAACATTGCCGGAAAGCAAGTCGAGAAAGTTGATAACTTTCTATATTTAGGAAGTGTCGTCTCGGCTAATCGCGGTGGCACCGAACTGGATGTGTGCAGCAGAATCGGGAAGGCTAAAGCTGCGTTCGGAATGCTGTCCAAAATCTGGAGAAGCAATGTTATTAGCTTAAGAACCAAGCTACGACTGTTCCGCTCCAACGTAGAATCAGTGCTGCTTTATGGGTGCAGTACCTGGAAGGTGGACACCATTAACACACGCAAGCTGCAAGTCTTCGTAAACAAATGCTTAAGAATCATCTTGAGGATTTTTTGGCCGAACCGCATCTCCAACGAACAGCTTTATCTGAGAACGGGCCAAGAACCTATAAGCATTACTATACGAAGAAGAAAGTGGCAATGGATTGGACACACCCTACGGCGCGAAGACAACTCCATTGCGAAATACGCTATGCAGTGGAATCCGCTCACCCAGGCAGACAGAATAGCGGGACGCCCTAGGCAAACGTGGCGCAGAACAGTTGAGGAGGAATCGAGCTCTTTAGGAATGAGTTGGAGGCAGCTCAAACGCGTTGCAGAACTCCGAACACGATGGCGCGCAGGCGTGGTTGACGCCCTATGCCCCCCGAGGGGTTAAAGGATATAAGTAAGTAAGTAAAGTGGGGTAAGACAAGGCTGTATCCTTTCACCAATATTATTCCTATTGGTGATTAGCGATGTGCTTCATGCAGCTTTGTCGACGGGAAACGGAGGAATTCGATGGACTCTTACATCTCAACTGAAGCATCTTGACTACGCAGACGATGTATGCTTACTCTCCCACAGAATTATGGACCTCCATCAAATGACAGCAGATGTGGAGAGGGAGGCAGGTGTCGTCGGGCTGCAAATTAATACGACAAAAACTAAAATCATCAGCCTTGGAACTAACTCATCAGCTCAAATATGCATTGCTGGACAACCGGTAGAGAGAGTAGAGGATTTCCAGTATCTTGGGAGTATTGTCTCGACCGATGGTGGAACCGAACTGGATATAGCCAACAGGATCGCCAAAGCAAAGTCCGCGTTCGGGATGTTGTCCAAAATATGGCGAAGCAATGCAATCAGTTTGAGCACCAAAATAAGACTGTTCCGCTCCAACGTTGAATCCGTGCTGCTATATGGTTGCAGCACGTGGAGAGTGACCACTACTATCACCAGAAAGCTGCAAACGTTCGTTAATAGGTGTCTGCGCAATATATTAAGGATTTTCTGGCCCAATCGTATCTCTAACGAACACCTTTACGAGAGAACGGGTCAGGAACCAATAGGCACAACTATCCAACGGCGGAAGTGGCAGTAGATTGGTCACACGTTCCGAAAGGGTGACAGCTCCATAGCGAACCATGCTATGCAATGGAACCCTCTAACTCAGGATGGCAGAAGACCTGGCGGTCCGAGGAAAACATGGCGCAGAACAGTCGAGAAGGAGGCACGGCAGCTAGGAAAAAGTTGGGGAGAACTCAGACACATTGCCAGAAACCGTACACGATGGCGCGTAGGCGTAGTAGAGGCCCTAGGACCCACAAGGGGATACAGGACATAAGTAAAAGTAAAAGTAAGTTGAAAGAAAGAGAAGAAATTGCCAAAACTAGTTTAAATAGTACGTGGAAATATTTTATCGATGAAAAGGGTATTAAACTCTCGACAAAATTTAAAATGTTCAAGGCTGTGACACAAGCTATCTATTGCTATGCAGCCCAGGTATAGGGATTCGGTAGCTTCGATGAAATAGATAAATTACAGAGATACTTTATCAAAAAGCTGTTTGCTTTGCCCGATTTCACTCCAAATTATGCACTGACGCTAGAAACAGGAGTACCAGATCTGCATTTATTTTCATTACAACTTCACATGGAGTATATTCAAAAAACTCTCTTCCAATATGAAGTACATCGGCTCCCATACCTGTTATCGAGGAAAATTGTAGAGAAAAAAATCTATTGGTTCGAAGAATGGCAGAAAATCAGTGCGAATGCAGGCATCGACTGGGGAAGATGCGACTTCAACTTTGAAGAATGGAGCAGAAACTCTATGGCTACATAAGAATTTCTGAGAGAGGATCAAAACAGAAAAAATATGGAAGAAGCTCAAAATAGTTCACATGGACTATATAACAAATTACACCAATATATAGGGCATACCTACTTGAATGATATATTTAAAAAGAGTCAAGTATCATGGACTTTTAAAGTCAGAACAGGATTACTCGGGCTAAATGCCAACAAATTTAGAAGAGGAGAATACAGAAAATGCTCGTTATGCAACCTGAACAAGGAGGAAGATGTGGCGCACTTTATGGGAAAATGTCCAGTGATTGCAGAACAACGAAGAAAATATTTCCGTAGAAGTGTCCTTCCAGAAAACGAGATGCTGCAGATACTAAATGGGGAATCCGAGGATCAATGGAACATGCTACACAAATTCGTAAATGAAGGCTTCTAGTACAGAAAAAGACTTATAGATGAATTTAACTATTAGCTGATAATCGTATTGAAATCTATATTAGACATTGTTAAATTAAAAATAACATTTACCAACAGACGACAGACATGTCAAAGTTGTAATTTTTTTTTTTTTTGCACATTCAATAAAAAATATAATTATTATTATTATTATTATTATTATTATTAGTAACGCCAAGGTACTTCGGCTCTGGTTTGGAAACTACAACGTGCGACAGTTTGTGTTGTGTGGGATACCTAGTTTGACTGTATGGTCTCCTACAGGCCAGTGACCCGTGGTGGTCGTTGTTATTCTGGCGATGTCTTTACGCGTTCTGTTTAGGAAGTTGGTTGTTTTTGTTTTGCTGTAATTTGGCCACATATTTCTAGATATAAAACAGTTTGTTAGCCTAGTCCATCTGAGGTTGACAATTGCAAGGAATTTTGGAGAGAATTCTGCTTTGACTGCTCCAAACTGATTCCACAAGCGAGCGGGTGGAGGACTGAGCCTTGCCTAGTCAGTTCATCAGCAAGTTTGTTTTCATATACGTTACTGTGCCCTGGAACCGGAATCAGGGTTACCTTGAATTGGCCATCTAGTGAGGCTAGCTCATTTCGGCATTCTAGCACCAGCTAACCGCGGCAATGGCTTTAATAGCAGTCTCTCTTTTTTTTTTTTTAGTAATATGTTTCGTGTGTAGTTCTCGTGCCGCCTCTGCTATCGCTAGGACTTCCGCTTGGAATACTCTACCGCGGTTCGGAAGTCTTGGTCACATTGTAATATCGTGTTCTGCTGAGTAGGGCAGTAAAGAGTTACGTTGATGTGTTTTTTACACCCCCAAACTTTTAGAGAAGGTCTTCAGTGTTCTAGAAAAATATTCACCCTTGCTTCAAGTAAACAATTTATTTCTCGAATACAAGATAAATAGACAAATAAATAAAATCTTTAGAAATATATGAAACTATGTTGCATAAACTTGTCTAAAATTTTCCATGCCCTCGCGTAGCAATCTTCTACGCCTTCGTTTTAGCTTCTCTTTATCCTTGTCTTCGTCGCTTTTCTTCTTTTTATCAGTTACCACAGGTTTCTTTTTCTCCTGTGCCTTTATCAAATTGGTCTTCATTTCATCCTTTTTGGATAGTCTAGCATTCTCCAAAATAGATTTGCACACCTTTATCTGTTCTTCCCATACCTTTAGCTTCGCCTTGCCTTCTTCTAGCACGTCCTTTGGTTTTTCTCTGGTAACGTTAGCACTCTTACTTGGAATCGTCATATCATTTAATACATACTTGCTTGTTGTTGACGATGGTGATTGTGTTGTTGCTGATTTGTTATTATTCCTCGAATCGTTTCGTTCCGCCAAGACATCCTCTAGATCGCCGATGTCCTGTAGAATGTCAACTGCACTCTCTCGCACAGAAGCAATAAGTATGTCTATTTTGCTAGCCGAGTTTTCTCTCTCCGCAACAAGACTTGGCGACATGTTAAATGATTCATCTTGCTCGGAACCCGCTGGACTATACTCATAGTCGACGCTCAGCAATTCGTTTGTTTCATCGCCATTCCCAAAGTCGTAGAGCAAGTCTTCGCTTGAAATTGAAGAAATAAGAACGAAAAAGCACAAAAGCACACGAAATATAAACATTTGGTCGGAAATGATAGAATTCAAATTGACAGACTAAAAAAAATCGGGTGATTGAGTTCGGAATTTGGATCCGGTTGGCGACTGGTAGAAAAAGTATCTTAAGCTTGTGCGTCGGGGTAAAATTATTACTGGAGCCTCACGAGAACAAAATCCAATCGGGTTTGATAACCGTTCTTGTTGCAATCGACAAGTTCACTGATAACTTGGATCAAAACTTGGCTAATTACTTGACTCCCATCTTCTTCTTCTTCTTCTTCCTTTTATCAGCGAGGCTATGATCCGAAAACAAGGGATCACAACCCTCCCACTTCACCGCATTTCTACTGATCCGCATGTGGGGTTCGCCTTTTTTACTTGACTCCCATCGCGGAGAGTTATTTGTTGGTTGGCACCCAATAGTGTCTTAACTCCAATCATGGCTGGCCTACAGTCTATTAGCACTGGCTGCAAGTCCCTCGTTCCAGGTTTCCATTAGTAGATGCAGCTTACTTACTTACTTACTAAGGTGGCGCTACAGTTCGGTGTGAACCTGGGCCTCAACCAACAAGCCTCTCCATTTAGCTAGGTCTTTAGCTAGTTGCCTCCAGTTGCGCACTCCAAGTTGGTCGAGGTCCCCTTGAACTTTTGCGCGCCACCTACGGCGATGATTCCCTCTACTGCGTCGTCCCTCGGGGTTAGATTCGAAGACTCTGCGGGCCGGAGCGTTGGTGTCCATTCAATGTAGCTTCCTTATGATTAATTACTAGTCTCTGTTGTTGTTCTAGCAGCCAGGGTTCCCCTGGGGACGGGTCAGTTTCTGGGCTCAGGAATCGAGCAACGTCTATAGGTCGTTCCCAAAGTGCATCAGAGCGCAAGTCGGTTGGTTTCGCTGGGATGGAATGATCGGTGTTGTGCGGCCATTTTCACAGTCAGAGCATTTGTCTTCTATGGAGGCGTCGAGACGGTTTAGGCAGCTGTTTAGTAAATACCACCAACCTGAGCGTAGCTGAGTGAGAGTGGTCCTTGTTCTCCGTGACAGACTACGTTTTCGTCGGCGATGGGTGGTGGGCGGCCTCCGAGGAACACGTTAGGGCTGAGATTCTCCATAGAGTGGGACTCAGTCGTGTGATAAATGCGTTTCAATGCATCCTTGTACGTCTGTCTGTCGATCCTAATATCCTGCGTGTAGGCATCAAGGTCATTTTTGTAGATTTGGAGCCCTTTGCAAATGGCGCGGGGTGGTTGTGGTTCCGTCCGGATGATTAGGGTGGTCTTGAAGGCTATATGCTAGAAGGAATTACTTAGAGAGCATGGTGTTGTGGTCCCTTACTGTAAGCAACTTCATCTCGGCATGGCGGTGATCTACATATGACATCAGGTGATGGTATTCATGGCCGTATTTTGGCAAGCTTGAGGATGCTGCCTGCTGTTTGCGTCTAGTATCTCGTCTTACTTACTTACTTAGGTGGCGCTACAGTTCGGGATGAACCTGGGCCTCAACCAACAAGTCTCTCCATTTAGCTTGGTCTTTAGCTAATTGCCTCCAGTTGCGCACTCCAAGTTGGTCGAGGTCCCCTTGGACTTGTGTGCGCCACCTACAGCGATGATTCCCTCTACTGCGTCATCCCTCGGCGGCGTAAGATTCGAAGACTCTGCGGGCCGGAGCGTTGGTGTCCATTCGCTCTACATGTCCTAGCCATCTCAGAAGTCCAATACGCAGTTTTTTGACTAGGTCGATGTACAGCTCGTATAGTTCGTGATTGAATCTTCTCTTCCAAACCTCGTCAACGCAAACGGGACCGAAAATCTTACGAAGAATTTTTCTCTCGAAGGACTGGGAAGATCAGAGTCTTATACAGGGTCTCCTTAGTTATTCGAGATAGGGCTTTACTGTTGAATTGCCTTATAAGCCCAAAAAAAAAAAACAGCGATTGGCAAGAATTATTCTTCGCTTGTCAGCTTGTCGGCTCTGGTTTGATTAGTAGGCACCTAGTCTCTGGTGCACTATGTTTCGTTACTAGAAGTTGGTATCACTGAGAGTCAGTTTTTATATGCCTCCTGTTTTATTGCCTGTGTTTGCCGGCATTTTTCGTCAGACAAAGTTTTTATGTGATCCTTTGTGATTATAAACGCCTGACGTCAAATATCCTCACTGAATTTTATCGGTTTCGCGGAACTAGGGGCGTACGCTGAAACTAAATAGTTACCAGAACAAAACCTGTCAATGGTCCAAAACTCAGTCCTTCCTCTCCTAAAATTTGTTAAATCAAACATAGCACTTTACTTCATATCACTGGGCGAACCCCACAGGCGGATCAGTAGAAATGCGTTGAAGTGGGAGGGTAGTGATCCCTTGTTTTCGGATCATAACCTCGCTGATAAAAGGAAGAAGAAGAAGCACTTTACTTCAAACAGACGAAAGATGGAATGCGCTTCCATCGTGCCGCGTCTCCAAAAATATCTGGATGAAACACTACAAGGTAAAAACCAAGCTCATCCTCACTCGAAGGAGACAAAACATGACGCTTTTCATAGGAATCATCACCGGCCACAATCTATTGGCAGTGCAACGTAAAAGAATGCTCCTAAGTACAGATGAAGCTTGCAGAGCCTGCGGCAACACAGACGCAGAAGAGGATACGGACGACTTCCTATGCAAATGCCGTAGTCTCTGCATTACCAGAAAGACGGCCCTCGGAGAGTATTTCTTCAATATCATCTGGGCGACCGGTCTGGAAAGCCATCAACCGCCATCCCGAAATTGATAGCTTCTTCAGGCTGGTTTCGAGGAGACCGCCCCAACACCACAGAACTCTAGTCACTTTGTTTTTTTTTTCAATCTTTTCAGTGTTTCAGTCAGAAAATTTCCTTTTGAGATTCATTTTCATTTCAGTGCAGGCTGCACCCATTCGATGCAGCTAACCCCTTTAACTTAACCTAACCCACTTTGTGGATGCGAATACATTAAGGGTCCATTAAGGGTTATTCACCATGCCATGTCTGATCGGGTCTTTAATATTTTTAGAGATCTTAGATTATGTGTGTCACAGTTTTTTGCTGCCGATCACCATCCCTCTCCTCACATCTCTCTTAATTTCCCTCACTTGACGCCGCCAAGGAATTTTGTAAAGGGCTGAGAGTAGCCCAGCTTCAGTAAAGTTGCTGGGCACCTTAGGTCACCCCGTGGTGGTTGAAATAAGAGTTTTTAGGCAGTCGATCAGCATTACTCTTGACTACCATTTGAACATCCGGATCATGTAATTCTGTGAATCACATACCCTTCTCACAGAGTTGTCTAGAGCTACATAGATGTGCTCAACATTGTCCAGCATTTCATAAGTTTGAGATTCAGCAAACATCTCTTGGCGTAAAAACTAGGCAAATGGGTGGTCGTCGCTTGTTTGTTAAGTAATTATGCAGTAGGTGCACTAATGATTCCATTATGACCACTGGGATAAAGGCGGATATTATAACTATACTACCTATATACTAGAGCCTTGTACGCACTGCGACCTCAAAGATCTATTGTGTCAGCCCGGTGTATAGCCAAAAACTGGGTTAAGGCTCTTGATAAACCTCCACAAAGCTGCAGGCTACTACATATATTACATTCCATCATAATATTTCAAAATGATTAGCCGTACCTAATGCCAAACACCGCGCAAGTACTGTCTGTTTGAATAAAGTCGAGCTCTGATGGGTAAAGAAGAAAAAAGTATTAAGGATAATGAAATTGCAATAAAGTGATGTATAGATAAGCTTTCGGGCTAAAAAACCTATCAGCGTAGTTAATAATATATGTACTCGTATGTCTACTTTACTTTTACTTGTGGATCCTTGGGCCTCTACGCGCCATCGTATACGATTTCTAGTGATATGTCTCAGCTATTTCCAACTATTCACTAATTGTCGTGACTCCTCTTGGACTGTTCTGCGCCATGCACTTCTCGGTCGACCTGCTATTCGCCCATCCAACAGATTCCATTGCATCGTGCAGTTAGCTATGGAAATATCGAAAATGTATAGTAGAGATGTTAGAGATATGGTCGGGTCAGAAAATCCTTAGTACTCGTATGGTTCGCAAGCAAATGTTTACGGCATTTTCGAGACAGTAGTGCTCACTTACCAAATTCTGCACCCATATACGACTAAGAGCACGGATTCAGCATTAGAGCCGAACAGTCGTAGCTTTGTGTTTAAGCCATTTCGGCAGCATTCCGAATGCAGACTTTGCTTGTATCCTGCTTGTTTCCACCATTAGTCGAGACAATACTCCCAAGTTACTGCGAACTCTTTACTCTATCTACCGGTTGTCCAGCAATGCATACTTGAGCTGATATAATTTTGTTTCGAAGCTGATCATTTTAATTCCTTTCGGCGATATATAACACACGTAGCGTGTACGTTTTGGGAGCCAGAAGGTGTTGACCAACAAATAGACAGACAGACAGGCGGACGGACGAGTGAGAGCTATAGAGTTTTCCTTGTATATTTAAGGAACCTCTGGACAAAATCTGGCTTATCAATTATAAGTTTAATATATATTTTTCACCCACAATCTGAGAAAAGGTTTTATCTAGGTTAGGTTAGGTTAGGTTGGCTGTCCACACGAGAGTGCAGACACACTTAGATCAATGAAGGTCTTTGTGATACTATGGATTAACCATTAGGTCACTCAGGGACTAACAAAACCGACCGGAGCTTTTGATAAAGCGATGGATGCTCATGCCGTCTAAAGACGCCAGATCGCCGAGGTCGTCAAGGGAGGGGGACCCAAGAGGTGTTATCTAAAAAGACTTGCAACTATTTGCTATTATCCCATAGATAGTCCATTTGTTTGCCTCAGACCCAAGCGAAATGGTTAGATAGATTTACTTTTGACTGCTGATTCAGGATTTGCGAGCTTATATTTCATTCTATATTTCTAGCCCCCCTGGCAGCTGACCTCCTCGTGGTGGGGGCGGGCAACGTGACTGGGATGTGCGGATGGGGTAACTTAAATAGTTATTCCCATCCATACAATCCAGTCACGGCTAACAAAGCGCACACCCCATGATGACAAGACGACGTAAAAGAGCCTCGGATATTGCCAAACCTGGTAAGCCAGGGCATCGTTTGGAGCCAGGCCTGAAGGATGTCAATATGCGAGCGTCTCGTGGTCGGCCTGTCCCGCTCGGCAGCCGGCCGGGTCAAACCCGAAATGGCTACGAGCTTCCCGTCAATAGTCTCGCGAACCATTACGGGGGTCAAGGAGTGAGCGCGCTGTGCACCGATAGGGGCACAGATGGACTCTCTGAGATTCGACAACGGCATCGACTTAGGTTAGGCACATGGAACGTCTCATCGCTCACAGGGAAGGATCTTGAGCTTGTTGGGGAGGCTGTTAAAAGTCGACTAGATATAGTTGGCGTCTCTTCAACAAAGCAGAGAGGTTCTAAAACTGTGGACCTTTCGGGTGGGTGGAAGCTCTTCCTGTCAGGAGTCGCACCCTCAATGTCTGCTCGGGCGGGAATGGAGATACTCACAAGTCCCAGGTTGACAGACAGAGTATTGGAGTGGATACCATTAGGAGGGAGAATTGCGATCTTAAAGCTCAAGCTTGAAAGATCAACTCTGGCATTGGTGCAGGTGTATGCACCGAACCTTCAGTCAGAGTACACAGCTTTTTAGATGAAGTTGATGTTGCCCTTGAAAAGGTTGCAGATATGGATTCTTTTGTCCTGATGGGTGACTTCAATGCTCATGTGGGTGTAGATGTTATGACATGGGGGAGTGTGATTGGGAGGAACGGTGATCCTGATCAAAACGCGAACGGAGAGAGGTTGTTGGATTTTTGTTGTGAAAATGGCTTATCCATCATGAACACTATCTTTCCGCACAAAGCCATTCACAAATACAAATGGTACCGTCAGAGTCTTCAGCAGAAGTCGCTGATCGATTTCTTTGTGGTACCATCGTGTCTGAAGAGAATGGTTTGTGATGTTCGCGTATTGAGAGGGGCCGAACTGTCAACTGATCATCACTTAGTGCTGGGCAAATTGTATCTTAGCGAGAGAGTGCCTCCCCTACCAAAGCGTAAACCAAGGATGGTTACACGCATACGATAGGAGAGGTTACAGGACGATGAGATACGGGAGATATTTGCGCGGCAAATATCTGAGAGGTTTGAACGAATTCCAACTATTCCATCAAATGTAGAGGAAGAATGGCAACTGTTTTCAACAGCGGTTATTGCCTCTGCGGGAAATGTTTGTGGAGTGAAGCGTCTTGGTGTGGCGGCTGGTGGTGAGAAAAGAACTGCTTGGTTTAAAACGCCTGGAGTTCAAGAAGCCATCAGAGAGAAGAAGAGAGCCTTTAAGGTGTGAATTCACTTGGGGAACTCCGATTCTCGAAATCGGTACACTGAGGCGCGAAGAACTTGCAAATTAGCTGTGAAAACAGCGAAAGAACAGTCTTGGAAGGAGTTTGGCGAAAAATTGGAACGTGACCACAGATCTGCAAATAAGATGTTCTGGTAGACCGTCCGCCGACTCAGAGGAAAGAAGTTGAATATCGTTGAAGGAGTCAAATCCAAAGACGGTAGACTTCTTTCCAATGAGGAGGACATCTTACGCAGATGGAGCAAGCACTTTTCAGAGTTGCTCAATCCCGAACAGGGCACCGAAGATGACAGACCTATGGTCGAGAGTTGGGCGGAAAGTAGTCCTACGGTAGAGGAAGTAACTTTGGCGATCAAAGCGCTAAAAGTTGGCAAATCTGCTGGTGTGGATGAAATTCGGCCAGAAATGCTCAAGGCTTTAGGTAAAGAGGGAGTGCAATGGCTCTCGCGTGTCATTAAAGTGGCCTGGGAATGCGGTGAAACACCTGGTGATTGGCAAATGGGGGTGATAGTTCCTCTTTTTAAAAAAGGGGACAAAAGAGATTGCGCTAACTATAGGGGTATATCCCTTTAAGTCTCCCTTGAAAAGTCTTCGCTAAGGTGCTAGAAACGCGTTCCAGAGCTGTGGTTGAGGACAGTTTGGGGGATAAGCAGTGCGGTTTTCGTCCCGGTAGAAGCACAACCGACCAGTTATTCACTCTAAGAATGGTTCTTGAGAAGGCCTGGGAGTATGCTAAACCTGTCTACACTTGTTTTATGGAATTGGAAAAAGCATATGATAGGGTTCCTCGAGGCAAACTCTGGTGTGTTCTGCAGGAGTATGGGATTGATGGTTCCCTGTTAAGGGCGATTCAGTCTTTATATATTGTACAAACTGTAGAAGCTGTGTTCCGATAAACGGTATTAAATCAATACCTTTCACTGTGGGCGTATATTGTATATATGGATTGGATGTTGCAGCGCAGCCGTGGCGGGGAATGTTTCAAGGTGGGAGACCTAAGGATTAGTCATCTGCACTTTGCGGATGATTTGGTCATCCTTGGGTCCTCTCAAACCGAACTTCAGCGCGCACTCGAAAGGTTTGTAGCCGTTTGTGATGATGCTGGGATGAAGACCAACATGAACAAATCGGCAGTAATGGTCGTTTCTAAAACACCCATTCAATGCACTCTGCATGTTAGTGGAGTTCTACTAAAGCAGGTGGATAAGTTTAAGTACCTCGGGGTCTTATTCACGAGTGATGGGAAGAGCAATGCCGAGTTATCCTGTAGAATTGGTCAGGCTGGATCAATTTTTAGAGAGCTTGGCCAATCTGTTGTAAGGAAGGCTGAACTTAGTGTTCAAGCTAAGCTATCGGTTTTTAACTCGGTGTATGTTCCAACTCTCACCAATGGTCATGAAATTTGGGTAGTGACCGAAAGAATAAGATCGCGGGTACAAGCTGCCGAAATGAGGTACCTTCGCGGTGTTGCTGGAATAACTCGTAGGGATCGAGTGCGCAACACCAGAGCGAGGCGCTCAATGTTGACCAGCTACTTCTCCGAACGGAACGATCTATGCTTCGATGGTTTGGTCACGTAGTGCGTATGCTCCCAGACCGGCTTCCAAGACGTGCCATGGCCGCGGTAGGCCTAGAAATAGATGGTTGGACCAAGTCCGGCATCTCTCCTGGAGCCGTCTAGGGATTCCTCCTGATAAGTTGGAGTCGATGGCGGAGAATCGAGAAGGATGGAGGGTCCACCTGAGCATCCTACCCCCGCGACCCTCATGAAGGATTAGCGTGCCATTGAAAATGTATGTATGTGTATGTATGGAGCCATCATAAGTGAGGATCCTACGTCCCTGCAACAAGCAATTGATGTATGGATGGACGTTTTGTAGGGAAATGGGTATCGCATTGGTTCAAAAAAGGGGGAGGACTTATGCGGCCCGTTCTCTGATATACTTAGGCCTATTCCAGACATTTATTTGAATAGAACAGTGCTGCCCAAGTGCGAAAAGTTCAAATATCTGGGATCTTTGATCAATAGCAAAGCAACCTGTGATGACGATATTAATCATCGCGTAAGCATAGGGTGGACGAAGTGGCGAGAAAACTTCGAAATCTTCTGTGACCGAAAAATGCCTCTACGTTGAAAGGAAGGCTCTACACCGCAGTTGTGCGTCCAGTGCTCACATATGGTTCACATTGTTGGACGATGTACAAAAAGTATAAAAGTAAATTAAAGACAGCTGAGATGAAGATGCTTCGCATGATAGCAGGAGTGACAAAGCTTGATCGAATAAGAAGTTCAAAGATCCGTGGAAACCTTCACGTCAAGGAAACCATCTTACGAAAAATAGAGCGCGACCGGCTCAGCTGGTATTGCCACGTTCAAAGAAGATATCATTTGAACCCTGTTAAAGAGGCAATATCAATGAACGTTCTAAAGACATCTTCTTCTTCTTCTTCTTCCTTTTATCAGCGAGGTTATGATCCGAAAATAAGGGATCATAACCCTCCCACTTCACCGCATTTCTACTGATCCGCCTGTGGGGTTCGCCTTAAAGACATCGCGAGGCAGGCCTATAAACTCCTATCACACATATATAACGACACCAGCATTTGGTTTGCCTCAGTAACGAAGTGATTTAAAAATCGGTAGGCCTGTCGATATTTTCTGAGGTCAAACAGGCGAACCCCACAGGTGGATCAGTCGAAATACAGTGAAGTGGAAGTGTTATGATTGCTTGGTTTCAGATCATAACCTCGCCGAAATAGGAAGAAGAAGTAAATAAAGACTCCCATGAACGCACTGTTTGAATAAAATTCCATACATAAGCAATATCCCTAAGAGGAGTGATAACCCCCTGCTTCTCTAAACGTTTCTGTGGCAACTTCCAAGCCATGGGAATGAAATGAATAAAAATGCACTCCTAAAACAAGGAACTCTAATGTTTCCTCAAAAATCACCGGAAAAGGATCCACCTCATTTTTAGGCACCCTATGAAAAGCTTTGAATAGCTTTCGGTTTACTGCACAGAGTACAGGACGAACTTACGCCAGTTCTCCTTCGTGCTTCAACATTTTCACATCGAAAATCCTACTCCATGGTTGTTATTGACTAATTTCGTGCATCCATTTTGTGTTAAACTTAAAAAAAATACTCAAAACTTCAATTCGTGTTTCGCGGTTGTTTTTCTCACAAAAATCAACAACTAAAGCCTACTCTTGAGCGTACGATTTAATCCATTAACAATGGCTCCTTTTGCATTGCATATACTGTGGGAGCCGCCATCATGAAAAAGCTTTGCAAAGAAAACTTGTTTTATTTATTCACTAAAATAAGCTCGCAAAAGCAGAGATAGACAGTGTGCTCAAGAAACGCTATCCATCACAGTTACTCCAATAAAAAATGCAATATGTGGCGCAACGTATACAAATCTCTGTACTATTCCCTCACACAGAGGGTAACTCATTCGGAGAGGGCAAGCAATAGAATGGAAAACATCTATCGCCGATGAAAGTTCATGTTGTTTCCTCGGCCTCGAGACCGAAACCAACAAACACACACTGCAATTTGCCGTGTCCAACTGGTTCGACTTGAATGCGGATTCTCCTTTTTTTTTTTTTTGTTATATTCCCTTGTGACGTTTTTCTCTATTATTTGCTGTGCAAAGCGAATTTCTCCCGCAATTTTTCAAAATAAAATCTCCAAGTGTTAAAAATAGAATTTGAATAAAAAAAAACCGAAGAACCGTCGGGGTTTCCTTTGAACTTTGCCAGAAAGTGCGATACAAACACATTGACAACAAACAGTTCTCCATTTGTGCATTCGAGGTGGACGTAGAAAAAGTGTTTTTTTTTTTTTGACCATTTGACATAAACAAAATCAAGGTGAGTGCTTTTTTTTTTTTTTTTGTTTGCCTGTGTTTATATATGTAATGCAGTTTGGGGAGATTTAATTTAATTTTATCACGACGGCAGTTGTGTGCGAAATTCCATTGGACACTGCAACAGAGCCGTGATTTGCGTTGGAATTTCATTCGCGCACTCCATACAATCAGGGGGTCTACCCATTTCCAATGTCAGTGACGACGATTTACAGTTATTTGGGTTGTCAGAACGATACGCATTTTGAAAAGGAGTAGAAGAAGAATGCGCACGATAGGTGGTATAAAATAATTAACAAATCATCTCAGGTAGTACATGAGTATGAGTGTCAATACTGCTTTTCTTTTGTTATTCGATGTGATTGTTGGTCGGAGAGGGGGGGGGAGCAATAGGTGCGAAAACAAGAATCTATTTCTTGGTTTGCCATTTTTTTTTTATTTTTTTTTGCAAAGAAGATAGAAAAAGAACAGTTTTTCGGTTTTTTGCGTGCTGATTTGCGAAAAAATTTCGTCGTTGACCGCAAAATTAAAAAGCACGAGTACAGTAAACTTTCCAAAAATAAAGAAAAAAATGTTACTAACTACGATATGTTGGGGGGTTAGCATATGTTACCCTACGAATTTTCTAAGGAAGCAGATGGTTGGTATTGTAATGAACAGTGTTGCCATGCGGTTCGAACTTCAACAAAAATTCTATCTAAGTTAAAATATGCAAATTTCATCATCATGTTTGGTTACAATGACATACTAGATCGCACCCTAAGATGAAAAGTGTCGTAATAGAAGACAACTCTCGGGTCTGTATGCAGTAAAAGGGTTGAAATTCAAATTGCTGAGGCATTGTTTGCAACAGATGTCATCTCGAAAATGTGCTAGTTCAAATAACAATGAAATATACTCATAGTGAATACTGTTCCTCATAGTACTTGACCTGCAGATAACGGAAAAAATAATGTTTTGCTCAGATTACAGTAGCTCAAAGTAAAAATGGAATACATTTAAAGAAAAGGAATGAAGTAGCAGTTGTAATGTCCAAATGTAATAGAATAAATTTCTGAAGTTAATTTTGAAAAACTTTATTAATTAACATATCGAATAAATAAACACAAGAATTCAAGTTGGGGTTTTAGTTTAAAAAAATAAACAATTTGATTATAAGAACAAAAACAAACTCAAAGTAATAGGTGGCGCGCACAAGTTCAAGGGGACCTCGACCAACTTGGAGTGCGCAACTGGAGGCAATTAGCTAAAGACCGAGCTAAATGGAGAGGCTTGTTGGTTGAGGCCCAGGTTCACCCCGAACTGTAGCGCCACCTAAGTAAGTAAGTAAGTAAAGTAATAATGGAACACAATGTTACATTCAATAAAAATAATAAATAAACAAATATATTCTCGCAAACTAATACTTGGTGGGTAATCCTTTCTGCTTTTTAACTGCTGCTAAACGACTTGGCATGGATTCAACAAGTTTTCGGCAATAGGAAGGTTCAATACTGCTCCATTCTTTGACTAATGCCATTTTAAGGTCATTTCGATTAGATATCGAATATTTTTTTAACTTTTCTTCTAGGTAGCTCTAGGTGTTTCCAAGACGTGAGGACAATGGTAGAGAAGCCAGTTTCTTACGTTATAAGCCTTATGCTTAGGATCATTGTCCTGGTAAAAGTAAAAATTTCTTTCAATTCCTAATTTTCGAGCACTATCTTTGGCGTTGGACTTCAAAATATTGAGGTAAACTGTTTGGTCCATAATACCTTCAATTATGTGAAGGTTACCGGTGCCTGCAGCCGACATAGCACCCCAAACCATCACAGACCCTCCACCGTGCTTCACTGTTGGTCGCAATTTTTTTTCTTTTAGTGCTTCGTTACTTCTCCTCCACACATACGATCTACCATCTGATCGGAAAACATTAAATTTGCTTTCGTCAGTAAATAAAACCTGCTCCCAGAATGAAAAGTCTTTGTCACCATATTGTTTTGCGAATTCTTGCCTTATTTTTCGATTGATCTTGCTCACAAGAGGCTTTCTTCTTGCTACTCTTCCATGAAGTTCATGCTTCCGCAGTACAAGTCTTACCGTTTCTGGGTTGACTATTTTTTCCAAGGAAGTTCTCGACTTCTGCAGCAAGCTTTGGAGCACTAATATGGGGGTTTTGTTTCACTTTACAAACAATCCAGCGTTCATCGGAATCGGTAAATATTTTTCGTGCGCTTGGTTTTGGCTTATTTTGATAGTCCGTAGTATTTTTATAACGTTTTATGATGTTAAATACTGTTGTTGGTGGTTTATCAACAATACTTGCTATATCCCGCACAGTTTTACCATTTTTGGAATGAGAAATTATAAGTTTTCGTAACTCTACTGAAGTTTGAGGACCTTTAGGTGCCATATTGATAAGTATCTCCCTTTAAGTACTTTAGAAACCAAAAATTAAACTCAAATTGTTATTGGGGGATTTCCCTGATTACGTACAACTCGAATGTGAAATAAGAGGCAGTTGAATCAAAAGCGAAATAACAATCCTGGGTGTGTTCTATTTTATCTTTGTCGTCGATTTTTGGAGAGTGAATTATAAATTTTTCCTGAGCGTTAAAATAATTATCTAAAATATGGCCAGTTTAAATTTGTTCATAGTCAAGATATAAACCAATGACACAGATATGTTTTTTTTATTAGAATAACATTCGTTTACTAAACCGTCGCCAATTAAAGTTTTAAATACAGGTTGTTCCATTTTAACTTTGAGCTACCGTATGTACAACTACGCAAAGATACAGGCTCTAAACTTTTTAATGCAGGCCTAAATGGATATTGGCCCCTTATTATTTGCTAAAAATCCCCCAAAAGAACGTAATGCAGATGGTTCCAAAAAACAACAACAAAAAAAAAATATTTTTCGATAATATCGGTTACTTTTTTTTTAAATTCAAATAAATCATTTTCTTACAAAAACCTGATGTAATTTGGCTATTTTATTTAGTTTTACTGATTCTATAAACTCTAAAGATCCATTCACTGGTCAGCAAGCTGCGAACAAGCCATTTTTAGCACATTTACG
Organism: Brachypalpus laphriformis; assembly: GCA_945910035.1. Lineage (NCBI taxonomy): Eukaryota > Metazoa > Arthropoda > Insecta > Diptera > Syrphidae > Brachypalpus > Brachypalpus laphriformis. The sequence goes on from OX246755.1 coordinate 13,961,924, forward strand.
TATAAGCACGCCATTATAAGCACGCACGCTCAGTTCTTTTAGAATAGTAAAACTACCGAAGGCGTGCTTATAACGGGTGGGCCATCTAGTGAATTCTTTTTAAATCATAGGTTATTTTGACACTGACAGCTGTTTCCCGCTCGAAATCTTGACAAAAAGTCAGTATCATACCTCCGCGGAACGAAATGAGTCGCTTTACGCTTGAACAACATTGGGAAATATTGAAAACTTATTTCCAAAGTGAGTGCTGTGTAGCCCAAACAATGCGTTTTTTGAAAAGAAGTTTTGGTCGAAATGAAGCACCCACCGCGCCTGCTGTACGCAAGTTTGTGCAAAAAGTTCGTGAGACTGGTATACTAGTGGACAACACTCATGGTCCCCGTCGTAGTACGGTGCGTTCAGACGAGAAAGTGGCTGCTGTAGCCGAGAGTGTGAGACTCAATTCACGAACATCAACTCGTCATCGATATCAACAGCTCAACATTTCACGCACTAGCCTGAGGAGAATTCTGCACAAAGATCTGGGATTATTCGCTTACAAGGTCCAATTGATTCAGCAATTGAAAGCGCACGACCATCCGCTTCGTTATCGCTTCGCAGTTTGGGCCTTAGAGCAGCTTGAATTACACAACGATTTTGGGTGAAAAATCATCTTTTCTGACGAGGCACATTCTCATCTCGGCGGCTACGTTAACAAACAAAATTGCCGCATCTGGGGCTCGGAAAACCCGCACGTTATTGTCGAGAAGCCAATGCATCCACAGAGAGTGACAGTTTGGTGCGGATTGTGGAGTGGTGGCATCATTGGACCATTTTTCTTCGAAAATGAGGCTGGGAACAACGTTTCGGTCAACGGTGGGCGTTACAGAGCCATGTTAACGCCTTTTTTTTTTTTTTACTGAAATTGAAGACATGGATTTGGACGACCTCTGGTTCATGCAGGATGGCGCGCCATGCCACACAGCCCATGCCACAATCGGTCTTTTGCGCACCAAATTCCCAAATCGTGTTATCAGCCGTCTTGGCGATGTCAATTGGCCGCCTCGGAGCTGCGATTTGACCCCTTTGGACTTTTTTTTGTGGGGAACCGTGAAGGACCGATGTTATGCCAACAATCTGGAAACGATTCAAGCACTTAAGGCCAATATCATCCAAGCAATCCGTGAGCTACAGCCCGAAACCATCAACAAGGTCTTGGAAAATTGGAGTGATAGATTGCGCTACTGCGAAGCCAGCCGAGGCAGCCACTTGAACGACGTTGTGTTCCATAATTAATGGGAATGTTTGCTCTTACTAATAAAGCCATAATACATGGAAAAAATTTCACTTTGTTCATTTTATTGCATTTTTAAAAAGAAACTTGTAGTTGGCCCGTAAATGTGCTAAAAACGGTTTGTTCGCAGTTCGGGCATTCACAGGTCGCTGAGCTGTGGACCCTTTCGGGTCCTTCAGTACAAGTTGTCTTGGACGTCTTTAAGTCTGTAATCAACCATATAAATGCTGGTGTTCCCCAGGAGTGGAATCCTCTAAGGTGATTGTTGATTGTTGACGATCACAACAATCACCTTTTGCTCTCTCTAAGGTGACCATCAGCGTGATCATCACCTTTTTGCGATCGTTTTTGTGTGACTTTGCGATCGTTTTACGGAGAGCTAACAAAGTGTGATCATCAATTTTGACTGTCAAAAGTGTGACTATCAACTATCACCTTAGAGGATTCCACTCTTTTATAAATGATCTCTTGTCAGGCCTAACGGCTTACCGGCCAAACTTTTCAAGGCAGCTGCGGATGAATTGGTAGAGTGCATACACCAACTCATCTCTAAGATTTGGTCAGACGAGCGTATGCCTGATGAATGGAATCTCAGCATCGTTTGCCCGATCCACAAGAAAGGAGACCCCCTCAACTGCGCCAATTATAGAGGCATCAGTCTCCTCAACATCGCATACAACACCTTTTCTGCGATATTGTGTGAACGCCTGACACCTTTCATCAACAGCCTGATTGGACCCTATCAGTGCGGTTTCAGACCAAGAAAGTCCACCATCGATCAAATCTTCACACTTTGGCAGATCCTGGAGAAAACCCAAGAATTCCAAATCGATACTCACCACCTCTTTATCGATTTCAAGGCCGCCTATGACAGCATCTATAGAGAAGAGCTTTATAGAGCCATGTCTAGTTTTGACATCCCTGCCAAACTTGTCCGCCTGTGCAGGCTGACGATGGAGAACGCTCGCTGCTCCATCAAGGTCGGTAATGACCTCACCGAGACTTTTCTTCTTCTTCTTCCTTTTATCAGCGAGGCTATGATCCGAAAACAAGGGATCACAACCCTCCCACTTCACCGCATTTCTACTGATCCGCCTGTGGGGTTCGCCTATGTGACCTCAGAAAATATCGGCAGGCCTGTCGATTTTGGATCAGTCGGTTACTGAGGCCAATGAAATGCCGATGTCGTCGCATTTGTCTGATCCAGGCGTTTATAGGCCGACCTAGGTCTCCCCCTTCTCAAATTTAACGGTCTCTGTACAAGCTCCAGTCCTCTCTTTCATATATACGTTGGAATTCATTACGTATCACCAAAATTTGAATCCCAAACTAATCCCCACGTGGCAAGACCCAATAAACGAAAATATGCATCGAATAAAAAAAACAACTGATAAGCCTATAATCGAACTTGAAGGTTGTATAACAATTTAAAAATTGTCTAAACAAAAAGAAAAAAGGTATCAAGGAATTTGTATACTTATGAAGCTTTTTTATTATCAGCTTGTCTGGTGGCAGCAGCATTCATAGATATTTTGGGTGACTGTGTTATCACAACTTGTGCAAGGTCGCCATACAAAAAAAAAACTACAGCCACTAAAAGTTCGTATTTCCAAAACTCAACAACTGCAACTTAGAAAGTTTATTTTTGTTAACTTATTGAAAGAAGATAAGTCTGAATAAATTTTTCAAATGCGAATTAGAGTAAAGCATCAACTAGAAACATTTATAGTACCACGAAGTAGAATTCTAAGTCTGTTTTGGTTTGGCCTGAGGCTGTCTACATTAGCCAATTTCTGACTGTATCAGAAAGATTTTGCTAATTTCCTTAATAAAACTCTCAACTTTGATGTGGCGATGGTGTAGTGATAACGTCATCAGTTGCCACGCTAATGGTTCATAGTTCAAATCCCGATGCCAGATTATGTGCGCAAGATTTTGTGACGCGAGATTTCGTGACCAACCCAATGTACCAGATACGGTATCACTGCTCTGATAAGCTGTTCGTACAGCAACAGGTTAGGTTAGATAGATGGGTGCATTGTGACAAAAGAGTCACTGCTCACTTAGACCAACAGTTCGGGTCCTTTATGCCCAATTATTTAACCCTGGAAGCACTGTAAGGATGGTCCGCTGTTAGAACCACCCAGATAGTGATATGAATCTCAGGAGCTCGCCCTAACCGTTGCGCATGTATCCAGATGAACCCAGCGTCTGTTTGCTCGACCGGTGTCTTCATCTTCTATTTTCTTCCATAAGCAACTGATTGGGGTCACTACAAAAAGGAGAGTCCGCGATACGTGCAGCGCCGACCCTTTCCTAGTAAGTTCTTGTTGTTATTGATCCCATGACTCCGATGCACACTGCCCTCTGGATTTTAGTGAGCTTAAAACGTTTGGCAGATTACTTTCCACTGAAGGATTGCATATTCCGCAATCTAGACGCGGTTAATCATTATCTCGCCAAGTCGAAAGGTTTAGTCCTTTGTAGTCGGTGCAATAAATTGCTCTCATCCAAAATTTGTAGGACTGTATTGTTGACATGTCCAATTAGTTGGTTTTTATGCTTTCTCGCGAAGCTTCTAGTTTCAGCTTCGATTGTCGGAATTCCGAGATCCCTATGGATATCGTCGTTTCTACTATACCACGGTCCTTGGACAATTTCTCTTAGCACTTTATTTTGAAAAGCTTGTAAAATACCGTAGGTCCACACCGGCTTTAGTACTTGCTTGTATAAAAGCAGTTCGTTCTCAGTACTGAGCTGGGAATGTTTTCCGAGTAACCAGTACATTTCTCTATATTTGATTTCGAGTTCTTTTCGTTTCATTTTCACGTGCGAATTTCATTTCAGTCTTGCGTCGAGTCTCATTCCCAGGTATTTGGCCTCGTTTGCAAAAGGTATTCGGGCCGAGTTTAGGAAAATTGGCAAGTCATTAGTTTTCTTGTAAGTGAAATTCACGTGAACAGATTTAGATTCGTTGAGGGCGATCCGCCAGTCCCTCGTCTATTCATTTACATTATTCAGTGCGTTTAGCAGTTTTGCAGTCGTTTCTTCGATTGTTTTACCTACTGCTAGCGGTGTCATCGGCAAACGTAGCAAGGATAGTGCCATCTTCGTTCGGTATATCACGAGTATATAGCAAATAGAGAAGCGGCCCAAGAACGCTTCCTTGCGGTACGCCGGCCGAAATTTCTTTGAGCTCGGAGTATTCGACTCTATGTTAACACGAAAGAGTCTATTCCCGAGAAATGATTCTAAAATATCGTATAAGCATACAGGGAGAACTTGTCGTAGTTTGCATTTCAAGCCATCATGCCACACCTTATCAAAGGCTTGCGAGACGTCAAGAAATACGCTTGAGCAAATCTTTTTCTCTTCAAGTGCTTTCTCGATTACGTCAGTAATTCTATGCACCTGGTCAATCATCGAATGCTTGCTTCTGAACCCAAACTGGTGGTCAGGGATAAGATTATTTTCTTCTATAACCGGTTGGACACGCCTTAATAACATCCTCTCGAAAGTTTTCGGTATGATTGGAAGAAGCGAAATTGGTCTATACGATTTTACTTCATTTGGCGGTTTTCCGGGTTTTAAAACCATTATGAGTTCCGCAACTTTCCATTGACTCGGCACGTGTTTTAATCTAAGTGCAGCATTTACAATATGGAGAAGCTTAATCCATGCTTTTCTAGGTAAAACTTTGAGAATTTCTCCGGTAATCAAATCATAACCTGGAGATTTCTGAGGGTTTGAAAGCTGGTATTGTTTCTCCATCCACCATCCTAGTGAACCTTATGTACGAATGGGTCTTACAACCGCGCGACGTGTATATCCAGTACACCACAGCTGGTTTGAAGCTCTACGTATTACTGAATATTACAGCAATAGCTTTGCCTTCTGTTTTTTATTTATAATTTGCGCGCACTCAAGGGGTTATGAATACCCTTAATATGGTTACACACTTCCAACGCCCGCAGGAAAGGATAGAGAGAGAGAGAAAGTCTATTTTTCTTTCGCATCAGTGGGTAGAAGAGTTGAAAAGCGCAGTTTGCCCCTTTTTAGCACTATTGTCAAGTAGGGCCTTAACTACAATGTCTCCGTTAAGTTCACTCCCAGATATCTTCGCTGGTGGATGTCAGTGCGTTACCCTCAGGAACAACCTTTAGCTGACCTTTGACTTTAAAAAAAACTAAAATTAGCAAACGTATTCGAAAACTTAACAATCACTTCAATTCAAACGAAGAATATTTCAAGTAGCTCCACCTGTTTTCTGACTAACTAATTCAAGCACGGTCTTCTCTTTCATGCACCAAACACATCACATCACACCCTATTGACCGTCGGAATTTCGCACACTTGCAGCATTAGACACCGTTGAATCAAATGAAAGTTTGCAAATTTCGGTTGCTATAAGAGCGTCTCCCCCCCCTTTCACATGATAACTCAGGTATCACACACCCTCTAACACCTGATCGCAGCAGCTACCAACCACTACCACCGCAAAAAATTAGAAATTCCAATCCAATCCACTCTAATCGGTCATTTTTATCGTTATGTTTACACTTTTTTTTTTCTCTTCTGGTGCTTTGTTGTTGGACTGGCTATTACACAATCGTGATGCGCATACGTATGTATGTTGTGGCGTCTAATTATAGACTACACGTGTCGTTTTATGCATGAGGAAATGCATGGGAAAAGGGGAGGAACTCTTCTATGAATGTGCAAGACAAAGTGAATGGAGCACATAAATTGGGTCATCAACGGCAAAGGAAGGGGACCCCAAAATGAATTAGAAAGTTTTCTTCTCTCTCTATCTCTATCTCTATTTGATTAGATCGTGGTTTTAGTTTTCTTCACAAAAAAAAAAAAAGAATAATAATTTTTTTGGTTTGCATGAAGCTAGACTATGATAGTGTAAGGGGTTAGTGTCCGATTGGCACTTTCTATTGCAATCTCTTTGAATTGACCTAGTTAGAGCTCGTTAGCGCGAGTACAATGCACCTTTTTAGCTGACGAAACCAACTACAGGTATATCCGTACGTACGTGCTATAAGTATGCATATTAAGCGCCATAAGAAGAATTTTGAAATTATGGCAGCTCATGGCAAATGATTTCGATTTCTTTTTATAGAGTTGGCGGTGCGGTGCCTCAGTGCAAAAGAAACAAAGAACCTCCACACACAGTCCAAGACAATGATGAGCTAAGCCCGTCCAAAAAATAAAAAATACATAAATTGTGCTCCGCAAAGCTATATAGTTAGAAAGAAGGAACAAATTGCGAAGCAAAAGAATCTTATGGCATGGAATTTGTTTAGATGGTCGGTCTATCTGTTGGAATTGGGGGGAAGGCGACGGACCATACGAGTACACAATGCATTAATTGTTTTATAATTTCAATGAGCGTGCTCTCTGTTTATGACCCAGAAATTCCACATTTCAATAGTCATCGGACTGTGCCTCGTTCGATGGACGGTCGGTTGGTTGGTCGTTGTTGTTGCTGGTGTCTGGGGTCTGGGGGTCTTCTATAAATTGATTATCAGAGAGACCGTTCTGATCGAGTTAAAGTGTAATGCAGTGATCTAGTATTTTATTGTTTCTTAACAGAAAGTAATTTAACCAGTAACCCAGCCGCGATGATTGTGTGCTGATAAAGAGCCATCTCTAGTACTTAGGGTGATTCACCTGCATTGAAACCATTTCTCTTTACTTTACTTATTAGCATTGTGCAAATTTATTTGCAAAGATGTGTCGCTATGGAATGATAATATGCATGCGCAAAAGTTTGCCTTGTATTTTTTTATTTTTTTCCTTTGCTCTCGTGTGAGTAATAATTGTGATACTGGGAGGTGGAGCTTTATTAAAGTAGCTATAGATCTAGATTTACTGAACTAAGATGAAGTATTACTTATAGATGGTGTAATTCTCTAAATGAATAGAGCTAAACGAAAGAGTAGGCGTATTTCTTGCATTATTCCTATTTGAAACAAATTAGGTAATGTGACGCAGAATTATTAGTATTATAAGCTTAATTGCGCTGTATAGGTTAGGGGCTGATGTAGGGGGTAGAAATCCTCTACACCACAAAACAAAACAAATATTTGGCGCAACAGCTCTTTAAAGTACCAGGGCCTAGCTTCTCGCAACCACTCATGTTGTGTGCGTTATATTTTTCACACGAATGGAAGGGACATACAGTTTAATGCCGACTCAGAACGGATTTTAAGAAGCTTTTTCGTGACAACAATACTCTCGGATGTTTGTCAGACGCTTGCGAGAGGTGGGATCGTGAAAAAACTTTTTGGTGTTTTCTGGGATTCGAACTTGGAACCTCATGCGTAGTAAAGATTGCTCTTCATTCACGCCTTTTTGCAAATTGCATTAGAACTCGCATCCTGCCAAATCTTTGTGTGTACATTGTTTTATTTCGAGCTTGGATTTACGATTTTTGTTGCAGCTGTGCCTTGCCGATGAGGAAAAACCGATTTCGCTCTTCTGCTCTTGTCTGGCTCTGGCAAAAAAAAAATACTATTAGCTGTACGTATACCACCTTGATCAAAAAGTTCCCGGAATTTATTCTGAAAATTAAAAATACAAGTTTATTCATCTAAATCTATATTCTTCTTCTTCCTTTTATCAGCGAGGCTATGATCCGAAAACAAGGGATCACAGCCCTCCCACTTCACTGCATTTCTACTGATCCGCCTGTGGGGTTCGCCTATTTGACCTCAGAAAATATCGGCAGGCCTGCCGATTTTGGATCACTCGGTTACTGAGGCCAATGAAATGCCGATGTCGTCGCATTTGTCTGATCCAGGCGTTTATAGGCCTGCCTTTCCTACATCGCGATGTCTTTGGAACGTGCATAGATATTGCCTTTTTTAACAGGGTTCAAATGCTCTCTTCTTTGAACGTGGCAATACCAGCTGAGCCGGTCGCGCTCTAATTTGTGTACGATGGTTTCCTTGATGTGAAAGCTTCCACGGATCTTCGAAATTCTTATTCGATCAAGCTTGGTCACTCCTGCTGTCATGCGAAGCATCTTCATCTCAGCTGCCGTTAATTTACTCTCATACTTTTTGTACATCGTCCAACATTGTGAACCGTATGTGAGCGCTGGACGTACAACTGCGGTGTAGAGCCTTCCTTTCAACTTAGGGGTCATTTTTCTGTCACAGAAGATAGCGGAATTTTCTCGCCACTTCATCCACCCTACGCTTACACGATGATTGATGTCGTCATCACAAGTTGCTTTGCTATTGATCATAGATCCCAGATATTTGAACTTTTCGCACTTGGGAAGCACTGTTCCATTCAAATAAATGTCTGGAATAGGCCTGAGTGGATCAGAGAACGGGCAGCACAAGTACTCTGTCTTTTTTGAACTAATGCGATACCCATTTCCCTCCAAAACGTCCACCCACACATCAAGTGCTCGTTGCAGGGATGTAGGATCCTCACTTATGATGGCTCCATCGTCAGCAAAGAATAACTGATGTACCTTGGGGTCCATCACTTTACCTTCAAGCAGATAATCAAGGACTGTAATAAAGAGTAAAGGACTTAAAACGCTTCCCTGGTGCACCCCGACTTTGATTGGGAACTCTTCGGTTACTCCAGCGGGACATCTTACTCTTGTCTTTGCTCTTTCGTACATGTCCATGATCATCTGTACATAGGTTTCTGGAACCCCTCGATGTCTTAGCGCCACCCATATCAGATCTCGTGGTTGTCTGTCGAATGCCTTTTCAAAGTCAACCAATACAATATGCAAATCCCTTAAGGAATCACAATGTTTTTCCATTATGATCCTTATACTTTGGATTGCATCTGTGGTTGATTTACCCGAGACAAACCCGCACTGATCATCAGATAGCCGTATTATTTTTCGCAGTCGGCCACCTAATACCCGCTCAACGATCTTCATGGTGTGTGACATCAGCTTGATCGAACGGTAGTTATCACAGTTTCGCGTATCACCCTTCCCTTTGTATACAGGGAGGAGGTAACTTTCCCTCCATTGATTCGGCATTGGATCACCTCTCACGAATTTGGAGATAAGAATTCTGAGCCATCTGAACCCGATGTCTCCCATCTTTTTCCAGAACTCAGAGGGTATTTCGTCTGGCCCAACCGCTTTTCGTTTTTTGGAGTATTTGACCGCCTCACTAACTTCTTCGACTGTAATGTCGGCTATTTCTTCACAGTTAGGGGTGGGTCTTGGAAAGTATAGCCGGGGAAAATTTATCATCTAAATCTATATTGTCCCCATCGACTGCAACACACTTATGCCACCGCTTGATCCAATCTTCGAAACATTTTTTATATTCGGTTTTCGGTATGTCCATCAGTGCTTCCTGCGATTTTTCCATTACTTCCTCTCGGCTGCTGAAACGCGTTCCCCGTAATGGTTTTTCAACTCCATTGAACAGAAAGAAGTCACACGGAGCCAAATCAGGTGAATTCGGTGGCTATTGGATGGTATTTGTTGCATTTCTCGTCAAAAAATTTCGAATAATGATGGCACTGATGGCACTGACGGTGCGTTATCATGGCGCAATATCCACGAGTTTTCTGCCCACAATTCTGGTCTCTTTCGGCGAATTGCTTCACGCAAACGTCTCATAACGCCCAAATAATACTCTTTGTTTACTATCTGGCCTTCTGGCAAAAATTCATGATGCACTACACCGTTGTAATCCATGAAAACCGTGAGCATTGCCTTCTTTTTTGACTGAAAACGACGTGGTTTTTTCTTGTCTCGGCCCATTTGGTGAACGCCATTCACTTGCCTGATGTCTGGATTGCATGTCGTACTCATAAACCCACGTCTCGTCTCCAGTAATGATCCTTTTGATGAATGTGGGATAGGATTCAGCCTCGCAAATCATGTCTTTTGCGACGTCAACACGGTCTCTTTTTTGCATGAAATTGAGGTCTTTTGGCACCAACTTTGCTGCTACACGACGGAAACCCAAATCATTAACCAAAATGTCTTGGACGGATCCATAGGCAATGTTCAAGTCCTCCTCTATCTCTCTGATGGTTAATTTGCGGTTATTGACCAACATTTCTTTTACTTTATCAATGTTTTCGTCGGTTTTCGATGTCGATGGTCTGCCACTGCGTTCATCATCTTCGATTGACTCACGACCACTTTTGAACCGCTCGTGCCACTGGTAAACGACCGTTTTCTTTCGAGAATCATTGCCGAAACACTTTTCCAACATTTCCAACGTTCGCGCACCATTAAATCCGTTTTTTTACGCAAAATTTAATACAAGTTCGTTGTTGCAAATTTAAATCCATTTCTAAAATTGTAAAAAATCGTCAACACACACAGAGATAGATGTACTCTTGGCTACGTAACTTTTGCAAATGTCAAGCTATGACGCTAAGATTTAGAGGGAATATCAACAACAGATGTACCAACTTAACAAAGAAAACAGAACTCAAATCGGAACGATGGGAGCGCCACACGGTTTTTATTCCGGGAGTTTTTTGATCAAGGTGGTATGGCTGTTCCTCTTCGTATCGCTGGAAAAGGATTGAAAGATCGATCCAATCAAAAGATCACAAACTTAACGTGGATATGCTATTGAAAATCGACCTTTAACAAAGTGGCTAGTTGCAAACCCCCTGTTGCCAATTACCAAATAAACAACTTGAATTAGTAATTAGTAAGAAATATAATATCATACATAGTTGGGAAGTGCTGTATTATAACCCACCACTATAGACAAGACACCACATCCGCCCTGAATCAGCATTCAACCTACAAACTGTCAGCATCAGTAGAAACAGCAAATGAGCCGATCATTCATAAATGATTCTACAGATCCCCACAAAGTGCACAGGCATGTAGAATTTCGTGGCATACATAGTATAAGCAGAGGCAGAACTATCGTATATATAAAAGAATGTTCAACAACGTCCCACTTACGACTATGTTTGTTTGTTTACACAAGTGTTTGAATATGTGTGGAGTTTTGGGCCATAATAAACTATTTTTTTGTTTAGGTTGGGCCTCATGAGAAGTGGATTAGGCGACCAAACGATAATGTGCAACGTATACAAAGTGCTTGATGTCACACTTCATAGTTTATGTGTTCATGGTTTGTGCTCGAAGATGGCCTTATATTTCTATAAAAAAAAGTCAATTCGGGCTCTTCAAACCTACACTAAAGAAAATCTATATTTGGTATGATCTATTATGTGCATGAACTAAACATTTGACTGTTGGTGGCCCGTGCCACTAGTGGCTGCATAAAGTGTAGCAAGTCTTTCATAATTGTGTACTGTATCTGAAGATGGTTTTAGGCTCAAACTAGCTGAATGCAATCTGACTACGCTCTAGTCACATACCAACTTGCGTATACCTACAATTAGGGACAAGTATTGTAATCATGAAAAATGTTTGCAAAGAAAAAACATCAGACAAGAGATACAAGTATCGAAATACAAGTATCTATTATAGAAATACTCCTCTGATCTTGCAAGTGTTTCTCCATAGCGTGGGCCTCCTCTGTTTACACAAATATTTCTTTGAAGGTTGTCTGAAGCCTGATCCTCTGGTTTTTTAACCTGTGGTAGCCCTCTACCCATCTCCTTATGCTACTTACGTTCAGAAATATTATAAGACCTTTCTTCTTCTCACTTACTTCGATTGCGCTGCAGTCCGGGGTGGGCCTGGGATTCAACTAACAAGCTCTTTCAGTCGGCTCGGTTATTATCGAGATGCCTCCAGTTGTGCGCATCAAGTTGGCTGAGGTCCTTTTCCACTTTTTCGCACCACCTAAGGTGAAGCCTTCCTCAACTGCGTCATCCCTCTGTAGTGGACTGCGGGTGTTTCTACATTTTTTCCAAGATTTTTCCTGATCTAAAACCACACTGATATGAACGAACCCCACAGGCGGATCAGTAGAAATGCGGTGAAGTGGGAGGGTTGTGATCCCTTATTTTCGGATCATAACCTCGCTGATAAAAGGAAGAAGAAGAAGAAGACTGCTATGAATGAATCAGGTTATTGACAAATGGTTTTAGATGTTTGCACAAAACAGCAAAATAGCAGATAAGATCTTACAGGCGACGTTAAGGAGACTGTTGCCCCTACAATTGAGGCGACTTAGGGGGTCACCCAATGAGTGGAATAAACAATTCTGATGTTCCATTCATGGTGCATACTTTCGTCCAAGTCATTTCCTTTTGCTTTCAAAGTTTGGCGGGATTTTAAATAGCTTTATACTGATTTTCAGGGCACGGGAGGGAGAGAAACAGAGGAGATGCTGGTTTGCGTTGGCTTTAAATGTTTGAAGGTTATAATGATGAGGAAATACAGAGACTGATAGATCAATTCGCAAATGTGTTGTTCAGCTTATGAACGAATCCCTATATTTGACAGTACGTCCGAAGTTGGGCTTGAAGGTGAGCTGATGTGCATTCGATGCATGACGCGTATTGCGGGCGAAATTTAGAAGGAAAGGAATGCAACTGGCTGTTTCGCTGGACCTTTTTTTTTAAAGCGACAAAATAGGTAAAGACAAGTAGAACTATGGAGTTTACAATGTCTATCACCTACATAAGTTTTAACGCGCGGCTTTGTACCCTATCTAGAAAGTGCAGAGTGGTCTTGGGTGCACCAGACCAGTTGTGGGCGTTATATTCAAGCTTTGGACAGATGAATGCTTTATAGATTGAGGTCAGATCAGATGGGGTAAATTGATGGGGACGAAGGTAGACTCAGAATGGATTCATTAGCGCGTTGTATGGCATTATTTGAGTGTTAGCTTTTTAGACTGAAATTGGTGATTACGGAGATATAATGTATGTAAACAAATATTTTGAGATGTAGGTTGGAACCTGGCCTGTCCTGAGAAAAGTGTTGCTACATATTATTAATAATTGAGGGAGGTATTTTCTAACCTTGACGAGCGGCATCGCTTCTCACAGTTAGCCGTAAGCAAAAGTATTATAATCACAAAGCTAGGTGGCGCCTAGGTTAGTTATTGTTAGTCAAAGCAAATGCAAGGTGGTATCTTATCTCTACTTCCTTAAAATCTAATTTATTATATATATCCTTCGATGGTTTGGTCACGTAGTGCGTATGCCCCCAGACCGGCTTCCAAGACGCGCCATGGTTGCCGTGCCATCAGGTAGGCGACTTCGCGGAAGGCCTAGAAATAGATGGTTGGATCAAGTCCGACATCTCTCCTGGAGCCGCTTAGGGATTCCTCCTGATGAATTGGAGTCAATGGCGGAGGATCGAGAAGGATGGAGAGTCCACCTGAGCATCCTACCCCCGTGACCCTCATGAAGGATTAGCGGGCCATTGAAAATGAATGAATGAATATTAATTAAACGTACTATGCACTATTAAATTTGGAAGCGGATGATTATACCTATATAGGAGGAGGGGTATGCTATTTTAGTTATATTAAGTTGAAAAAAATTATTGCGACTTTTTATATTGGTTTTTTGATTTCTAATTTTTTTTTTTACTTGAGGTGAAGTGCGGCCTCATTACAGAAATTTAGTAGTTATGGTTGGGACTTGAACCAGTAAAGTAAATTGACTTCAAAGACTTCAATGACTTCAAAGACTTAAATAATTTCAATGACTTCTATGAATGCAGAACAATCAAATTTTCTTTTCCGAGGATAGGTGAAAATCTTCAACAAGACACTATGGGGATCGACAGCGCGTGCTCATAGTAGTGTGGGATTCTTACCCACTAAAAAACCTCCCTTCAAAACAAACTTGTTTATATTTTTTTTTTTTTGTTTACTACAACTAAGTATTCGACTCCAGGCGAACCCCACAGGCGGATCTGTAGAAATGCGGTGAAGTGTGAGGGTTATGATCCCTTGTTTTCGGATCATAACCTCGCTGATAAAAGGAAGAAGAAGAACTAAGTATTCGACTTATCAAGTAGTTTTCTTTTCACGAAATAAGGACGTTTGGCAGGTACCTTCCCATTAGAAGTTCCCGCTAGCTCCGTAGTTTAGACGCGGTTACTTATCGCGCTAAGTCTAAAGGTTTTGTTCTTTGTAGACGGCGTAGTAAGTTTCTTTCATCCAAAACTTGGAGGACTGTAATATTAACGTGACTTTCTAGTCGACTTTTATGTTTTCTGGCGTAGTTTTTGATTTCGTCTTCGATTGTTTTAATGCCAAGATCTCTGTGGATATCGCTATTTCTGATATACCATGGCGCATTTACAATACCTCTTAGCACTTTGTTTTCAAAAGTTTATAAAATTTTAATATTACTTATTTTGGTACAACCCCAGAGTTGTATACCATATGTCCATACAGGCTTTAACACTTGCTTATATAAAAGCAGTTTGCTCTCTATATTAAGCTTGGAATATTTTCCAGGTAGCCAATACATTTCTCGATATTTATTATCTAGTTCTTTGCGTTTTTACTTTACATGCGTTTTCCATTTCAGCTTTGTATCAAGTGTCATTCCAAGATACTTAGCCTCGTTTGCAAACGGGATTTGAACCGAGTTTGAAAAGATTGTCAAATTATTTACTCTTTTACTTACTTACTTACTTATGTCCTTTAACCCCTCGGGGGGCATAGGGCGTCAACCACGCCTGCGCGCCATCGTGTTCGGAGTTCTGCAACGCGTTTGAGCTGCCTCCAACTCATTCCTAAAGAGCTCGATTCCTCCTCAACTGTTCTGCGCCACGTTTGCCTAGGGCGTCCCGCTATTCTGCCTGCCTGGGTGAGCGGATTCCACTGCATAGCGTATTTCGCAATGGAGTTGTCTTCGCGCCGTAGGGTGTTTCCAATCCATTGCCACTTTCTTCTTCGTATAGTAATGCTTATAGGTTCTTGGCCCGTTCTCAGATAAAGTTGTTCGTTGGAGATGCGGTTCGGCCAAAAAATCCTCAAGATGATTCTTAAGCATTTGTTTACGAAGACTTGCAGCTTGCGTGTGTTAATGGTGTCCACCTTCCAGGTACTGCACCCATAAAGCAGCACTGATTCTACGTTGGAGCGGAACAGTCGTAGCTTGGTTCTTAAGCTAATAACATTGCTTCTCCAGATTTTGGACAGCATTCCGAACGCAGCTTTAGCCTTCCCGATTCTGCTGCACACATCCAGTTCGGTGCCACCGCGATTAGCCGAGACGACACTTCCTAAATATAGAAAGTTATCAACTTTCTCGACTTGCTTTCCGGCAATGTTAAGTTGAGCGCGGGTATTGGAAGTACTCAGGGCTTTTGTTTTGGCTGTGTTTATTTTTAGCCCCACTTTGTTTGCCTCAGCTTCTAGATTTTGGGCCATCAAATGAAGATCCATTATCCGATGTGAAAGTAGACAAACATCGTCAGCGTAATCTAGGTGTTTAAGGTAAGATGTCATAGTCCAACGAATTCCAGAATTAGCTTCCGTCAATGCTGCACGGAGTACATCGCTGATAACCACCAAGAACAATAGTGGGGACAGTATGCACCCTTGACGTACTCCACTTTGGACTTCAAAGTCCTCCGACACCTTACCATTGTGCACGACGTGACACTTGCCGCCCTCATATGTAGCCTTGATAATAGCTATAAGCTTTTCTGGAATGCCTCTCCTGCGCAAAGCCAGCCAGATAGCATCTCGATTCAAGCTGTCGAAAGCCTTCTCGAAGTCGATAAACAGTAAATGTAGCGGAGACCTATACTCAACGCATTGTTCGATTATGATCCGTAAGGTGTTTATGTGGTCGATGCAGGAGGATCCAGCGCGAAAGCCTGCCTGTTCGACATCGAGAGTTGAATCTAAATGATCTTTAATTCGTTCTAGAATTATTCTAGCTATTATTTTGGCTACAGCTGGAAGAACACATATACCTCTCCAGCACTCCATCAAGTTACCCTTCTTTGGAAGCTTAATGATCATCCCCCTTTTCCACTCCTGTGGAAATTGTTCACTATCCCAAGCTCTCCGTATTAGCGGATGCAGCAAATCTGCCGATGTATTTGGCGCCGCTTGAAATAGCTCGGCAGGGATACCATCAATACCCACCGCTTTGTTTTTCTTGAGGGACTTGATTGCTGTTATTATTTCAGCTTTACTGGGAGGTACGGTGCGAATTCGGGAATTTGTTGCTTCGAACTGCTCATTCGGATTCAAGATCATACCGCCGTCGTCTAAGTGATTTAGCACTGCAGCAAAATGTTCTCTCCATCTAGTGAGCTGATCCTCATCCGAAATCAGAAGGTCACCGTCTAGACTCTTCACTGGATGTTGTTTGGAGTTTCGACCACCAATGAGCTCCTTAGTGATGTTGTAAACAGTCCTACTGTCGCACCTACTCGCTGCTTCTTCAGCCCTTGAGGCCAGTGAGTTGACATGTTGACGCTTGTCACGTCTCACACTACGCTGCACTTCTTTCTTCTTCGCACGGTATTGGGCTTCAAGCTCGGTTCTCTCTACTGCTGAGGCCGCTGCAATCCGAGCCTTGTTGCTGTACGCTGATCGATCCGTCTCCAGGTGTCTGTAAAAAGGCATGTGCGGTGGTGTTTCTGCTTTTTACCGACATAAGTGCGTGCCCCAGTCGCAAAAGCATTTTTCACAGCACTCCAGTGGTCATCCATGTTCTCTATGCTGCTGATTGCTTCTGCTTCTAAGGCAAGATGGTCCCTGAACTGTTGGCGCACTTGGGGAACCTTGAGCCTGTCGATATTAAACCTGGTGATGTTAAGCAGGTTTGAGCGGTTGCTGTTGACGGATGCAGTACGAAGGCGTAAATGAGCTACCATAAGATGGTGATCTCGTTCTTGTCCGACGTCAGCTCCACGTCTGTTTCGGACGTCCAGGAGACAATTTCTAAAGCGGCGACTGATCGCAATGTGATCGATCTGGTTGGATGTTCGTTGCCTATCAGTAGAGACCCAACTGATCTTATGGCAGGTGTTATGCTTAAACAGCGTACCTCCGATGACTAGGCGGTTGGTATTGCAGAAGTCCACAAACCGCTCACCATTGTCATTACGGTCTCCCACGCCGTGAACTCCCATCACGTGCTTAAGCATGGTGTTGTCGCTACCCACCTTGGCATTGAGATCCCCCATTACCATTACGATGTCCCCATTAGGCGTTTGGTTGTAGGCGGCACCTAAGTGACTATAAAAATTATGCTTTTCATCCTCAGTCGCGTCTCTCTCTTTTATAAGTAAAATTTACATGAACAGATTTGGTATCGTTGAGTGCGATTCGCCAAACCTTTGTCCATTCATTTACTCTATCCAAAGCTGCTTGCAGTTTTTCTGTAGTATCTTCGACCGTTTTACCTACTGCCAAGATAGCAGTGTCGTCGGCAAATGTAGCTAGCTCAGTGCCTTCTACTTACGGTATATCACGAGTGCATAATAGATATAAGACTGGACCAAGAACGCTTCCTTGCGGCACCCCAGCCATTATTTCCTTAAAATCCGAATATTCATTTCCACATTTGACGCGGATTAGTCAATTCGTAAGATAGTTCTTCAAAATATTATATAGGTGCTCTGGCAGAACTTGTCGTAATTTAAACTTTAGGGCTTCGTGCCAGACCTTGTCAAAGGCTTGAGAGACGTCAAGGAATACGCTTGAACAAATCTCTTTTTCTTCAAGTGACTTTTCGATTACATGTGTTATTCGATGTACTTGTTCAACTGTAGAATGCTTACTTCTGAATCCGAATTGATGATCCGGAATGAGATGCCCTTCTTCTATTACCGGCTGTATTCGCTTAATCAATATTCTCTCGAACACTTTGGATATATGGTAATTGGAAGAAGCGAAATCGGTCTATAAAACGTTTTTTCATTCGGCAGTTTTCCGGGCTTAAGGACCATTATGACTTCGGCGACTTTCCATTGACTGGGAACATATTCTAGTCTAAGCGCGGCGTTTATAATGAACAGAAGCTTAATTAGAGCTTTTCTTGGTAGTGCTTTAAGAACCTCTCCCGTAATTAGGTCGTATCCAGGAGCCTTCTTAAGTTTAAGTTTTTTTATTTCTTCCCTAAGTTCGATAAGTGTCGCATTTCTTATTACGCTATTGGCTATATATGACGTATTTATATTTTGAATAAGAGCTTGTCCAGCCAACGGTTTGAAAGTTTCTTGCAGGTGGGTGGCAAAAACTTGCGCTTTTTAGTGAGTTGCACAAACGGTTAAGATGTGCTTTATGTTGCGGAGCCCAAGTTTGTTGCAATTTTTTGTGCGCTTTTCTCTCCTTAATCATCTCTTTTATTTCCTGTGGATAAGTTTGAATGTAACTGGCCGGCGTTCTCTTTGGTTTGGGAGTAGTTATTCTTCCACGCGGCATTCTGTACGATTTCGAAGAAGCGGTCCACTTCAACTTCAAGTTCATAGGGCGTTGTTTTAAGTGATACGCTCAGCTCAATATTTGCTTCAATATATTTTTTGAAGCCATCCCAATTAGTTTTCGCGCTGGTTAATCTGGCCGGTCCTGCTTTTTTAATCACAGCTTCGCTTATCGTCATAATGATTGGTGAATGATCAGATGAGAGATCAAAGCTTTCTTCAACTTTTATACAGTTGCCAGATATTCCTTTAACAATAAAGAAATCGATCAGATCTGGTATATTATTTCTATCAGTTGGCCAATATGTTGGTTTACCCGTCGAGTGAAAATCACAACTGTATTGCATACCCGAATTATAAAGCTTTCTACCTTTCTGAGAGGCGTACCTTTAACCCCAGAACGGGTGTTTCGCGTTGAAGTCGCCACCAATAATAAAATTTGGTTTAGGGAAGTCGAAGATGTTTGTGAAATCACTTTCTTCAAGTTAACATCGCAGTGGACAATATATAGACGAAATGCAATCAAATTGCATTATTATTTGTGTAGAACCGTCACCTAATGGTCTATATTGTGTCCCCTGCTAGTACATTGGAGGGGTTTATTCCCTCATTAGAGTTCCCCTCGCATTATAATTCCTTCAGAGTTGTGTTTGAAGGTCATACACTCTTGCTTTGACTTGGCCAAAATGGTTCTCCTTAGAGCTCTCTCTCTCTAAACTATTGTAGTTTCTTTTAGGAATCTGGGAATGAAAAGGTCCATGGATGTCATATCCTCATCTGATATTTGGTACTTGCCCAAGTATTTCAGTCTTTTGTGGGTCAGTGCCCCACAGATTCCAGAAGGTGCTCCGAAGTCTTGCTTGACTCATTGCAGAATCTGCAAAGGCCTTCATTTGTTATACCTAGTTTCCATAAAGGCTCCCTGAGTTTGCAGTACCTACCCCGTTAGGAAGCCTGTTATAATTCGTCGGTTATTCTTGTAAAAGCAGATGCAGGCTTTGAATCTTTTCCGGGTGTAACATCCCAGTAGTTTCTTAGCTTCCCTCAGACCTGTAGTATTAGTCCAGGTTCTCGCCTTGTCTTCTTTCTCCATTTTCCTGAATTCTTCGCATATGGTATGTTTCCGTATTCCGCAGAATGATTCAGGTCCAATGCAGGGTTCTGCAGCTCCTTGGCAAGGAGTCTGTTGCTTCATTGCCTTTTGTCCCGACATGACCGGGTATACAGTAGAGCGTTACTTTGTTGTTTCTACCCAATTCATTAATTTTGTGTAGGCATTCCCACACAAGTTTCGACTCAATGGCATGGTTGGTTGGTTGGTTCAGGATCGGCCATCGATGAGGATGTACTTAGACCAGAAAGTAGGTCCATTGTACACAGATGTGTAAGGCGGGTGGGTCACCCTCTTACTCTTGGAACCATTTGCTTCGTTGAATGAAGGCGTGAATTTTAGCCGTGCAGGCGTTGCCGAGATCATTAAGATTATTGTAGAAGTATTCACCCAGAGTGGCCTTCCTGATGTTGGCGAGCGCAGGACAGGCGCACAGGAGATGACTGATGGTCTCTTCTTCGTCTTCATCTCTGCAGCTTCTGCAGAAGTCATTATGAGGGATACCTAATCTTTGGGCATGTCTTCCTATGACGCAGTGTCCGGTGAGGACATTTGTTATTTTTGAGAGGGTTCCTCTCTTGTGCTTCAAGAGTCCGATGGACCTGGATTTATTGAGTGTCGGCCAGAGCTGTCTGGCGGTATAACATTGGTCTAGATGTTGCCATCGATGATTGGCTACTTTCTCGGCGTCAATTTGAATAAGGTACTTAACATAAGACGCTGGCGCTTCGATGTCGGTGATGCTTATGCTATCTATACCAGAGGAGCCTTGTCGTGCTAGTTCGTCGGCTGCACAATTCCCCGGTATGTCACAGTGACCTGGTACCCAACAAAGGGTGAGGTTGTACTAACCAGCTATCTCGTTAAGAGATATGCGACAGTCGTTCACTGCCTTAGATCTCGTAGTGCTGGATGCGAGGGATTTGATGGCTGC
This sequence comes from Brachypalpus laphriformis, assembly GCA_945910035.1. Taxonomy (NCBI): domain Eukaryota; kingdom Metazoa; phylum Arthropoda; class Insecta; order Diptera; family Syrphidae; genus Brachypalpus; species Brachypalpus laphriformis. The sequence continues at coordinate 13,982,547 of OX246755.1, forward strand.
CTGACTGTCGACGTAAATAACAATATCAGGTGTTGATAGTGTGCTAGCCGCTAGCCAGTCAGCGGCTTTGCGAACTGCGGTGATTTCGGCTTGAAAAACGCGGCAGTGGTCTGGAAGGTTAAAGGAGAGGTGTATGTCTAGATCTTCTGAAAAAATTCCGGCACGGACTCCGTCCTTGGTTTTGGACCCGTCCGTGACAATTAACAGCGATTCGTTTTAAAGGACATTGCGTTGCGTCCACTCACTTCTGTCCGGCATCGAGTGCGTGTAGCCCTTGTTAAAATCATATTCAGTGGGCAGATGTTCAGTGGAATTGGGAAGATGACGGTGCATCGAAAGTATATTGGCATGTCCCGTGTGTTGCACCTTCCACTGCTTGGAGCCTTTCAGTCTTATTGCCGAGCTGACAGCCAATTGTTTACTGATGATGTCAATCGGAAGCAGGTGGAGCATGGTTTGGAGCGCCGCTGTGGGAGAAGTTCTCAGTGCACCGGTAATGCTGAGACATGCAACTCGGTGAGTTTTTTCCATTATGGATAGGTTGGATTTCTTCTCAATGACATAGGAGTCAAGTGCTTTGAACGCTGCTTGATTGTCTGACAGTATTGCTATGTCACAGTTGCTCTATCTCTTTTGAGATTGAGTTGAATTCATCTACGAGTATCTATAGCACATATTTCAAATTGAAAGATGCTAGTTCTGAGTGCTTCGTCCTTGGTCCAAACACGCCTGCCCTGTTCCTTCCTCAGTTCTTGAACCGTATGTATACCACTTTATCGTATGGTTGTCCAATCCGTATATTGTAGATTCATTGATCCACTCTTTCTTGTTATTTAACTTTGTACTAATTGCATTCTTTTTGACTTCGACATTTTAATTGTCGAAAATGATTGCTCCAGTTACGAGGTAATTTATACATTTTAAGTTGAAGTCAAGATTGAACAGATTGCATTGAAATTGAATCATAGCCATGACATCATTTAGTGCGGCTTTAACAAATGCATTCAGCAATGATTACATTTTTTGTGTAGCCCTGATCATTGAGTAGTTTAACATTTGAACTCGAGATCGAACCTTCACACTTTATAATTTTTTTTTTACGAACAAACAGACATCACCCTATGAAAAATGTGCAAGTAACTGACACCAAACTAGATAAAATTATTATTCATTGCCCCTTGTCTTGCATATTAAACTCTTTCTCGCTCTTTCTCTGTCTTTTATGTTCTTCACTTTGCCTCACACAACACACAACTTATCAAATTATACTGAAGTACATGTATAGCGCTTTATCAGCACTTTGCTGTCGTCACCATTCGTTAGAAAGCCTATCATGGCATAGATGAGTCACATGCCTGCGGTCTTCTTATTTTTTTTTGCAGAGTTGGTGAGCAGCTGTTCAACTGTTCTGGTGGTAAACTGATTGTGGCTTCCATTGATGTGTGTGATGTAAACCACACATATGATTGCGCAGCCTTGACCCACATGCGACAAGTGTTTGATTGCGCTATGTCAACATATAGTCGGCTGATTGATTATAATTTTATGCTATACTCGTATACGTATGCAGAAAGAACATCAGTATGGCATGTCTTTTGTGATGTCTTTCAAGATGTGTTCTTTTGGATTCATATTGGGTGCTATTGTGTGGGATATAGGGCACTGGTTTCGGACTGTGGATATAGTATAATAAATCCAATATGCTTACATATGTACGAGTATGTAGCATATTTCATCATTTTTGAAATTTTTAAATGTGCCTACAGGTTAGGTTAGGTTAGGTAAGTGGGCTGGTATAGGGGGATAGAAAACCTCCACACCACACTCAGGTCAGTATAGACCCATTGTGATACCCATGGGGGGAAAGGAGATAGAAAAGAGAATCCCTTCCTCGTGGAAAAATACCGTCTTTGTAAATATCCTAAAGAAAGAATTTAGTACTTACTGTACCCTAGATACAAACCATCCAGAGGATTTGATGAAGTTTACGATGTCATTTATTGGTCTGTTGGACAACTCTCCTAGATCCTCAAAGAAGTGTTGTCCAAGGATCTTATTTCTCAAATGATAGAGGCCTGGGCAATGACAAAGAAAGTGGGCGGTGTCCTCCTGACCCTCCTCGTCGCCGCAGTCTCTACAAAGATCTTCGTTAGTCACACGTAGTTTTTTCATGTGGTACCGCATGGTATTATGCCCCGTAATGACTCCAATTAGAGTAGAGAGGGATTTTCTATGCCTCTGTATGAGTCTATTGGTTCCTACTCTGTCAAATGCAGGTCACAGCTTCCTCGTGGTGACACAAGTATCTAAAGAGGTCCACCTATTATTAGTCTCCGTTAGGGCTTTGTTTCCTGCTTCGAGCTTAAGGGCGCAAGGCGGGATGTACACCGAGGTTCATCGGCTTTCTCATTCTCTGGTATGCCTTCATGACCAGAGACCCAGCAGAGCTTTACCTCGTGCTGTGTTCCAAGAACCTTAAGCTCTTCTCTATAACACTTCACAAGCTTCGATTTTATTTCTATAGCAGATATTGCTTTTATCCCCGCCTGGCTGTCCATGAAAAAGGTGATATCCTCTCGTGATATTGCCCTCATCGCAGTCTCACGAGCTGCTATTGTAACTGCTAGGACCTCCGCCTGGAAAACGCCGCTATAGTTCGGAAACCGAGCTGACATGGAGAGGCCAAGCGTTTCAGAGAGATGCCTGCGCCTACACTTATTTCCATTTTGGATCCATCGGTGTAAACAGCTAAGGATCGCTCGTTAGGCATTCTGTCATTTTTCCAGTCTTCCCTGCTCGGATAGGTGCTAGAAAATGGTCTTGTGAAGTCTAGGTATGGCGTTATGCCTAGATATCTCTGCAGGATCGTGGTGTGACCCATTGCATCTCCAGCTATCTGTTTGGCTTAATCTTACGGCACTATGAGCCACCGATACTTGTATAAAGATGTCTATCGGTAGCAGATTGAGAATGGCCTCGAGTCCTGCTGTAGGTGTCGTTCTCATCGCACTGGTTGTGGCGATGCACGCTAGTCTTTGTACTTTTGTGATAGCAGCTAGGTTATTTATTTTGCTGGCTGCCTGCCACCATACAAGGCTGCCATACGTTAGCATTGGCCTTACTATAGCTGTATACATCCATAGGATGATTTTGGGGTTCGGCCCCCCCAAGTCTTCTCGAATATTCTATTGCACGAGTAAAAAGCTATCGTGGCTTTTTTGACTCCTTCGTTGATGTTTAGTCTCCAGTTCAGTTTCCCATCGAGCACCAGGCCAAGGTATTTCGCACTACTCGAGATACTCAGGGGAGTACCCCTTACGGAAGGTGTTACGAATTGTGGAATTATTCTTTTGTTAGTGAATAGTATTAACTCTGTTTTCTGGGGATTAACCGCCAGCCCACATCTCCGTCCAGGAGTCAATGATTTCCAGCGCCCCTTCGATTTGTTCGCTCAGGGTCGGGAGAAATTTACCTGTTGCTAGCAGCACAACATCGTCCGCATATGCTATGGCCTTGACGCCGCTGTTTCTCAGTGCCTACAAATGTGCCTACATGTACATACAAATACTAAGCATACCAGGTGAACAGATATTCTTCTGTACAGTTCATGTTCGGATATAGCGACAGTTTGGCTTTTGATGGTGGAGTAATGATGAATATGTATAATGGGTACAAGCTTCTTCAAGGACAATGTGTCGTATGTGTATGTTTGTTTTTTGCATCGGAAGGTAGGAATCTTTTAAAGACAAAACTGCGCCCGTACTCAGTGACAGTGTGGGATTTCCACCCACTAAACCCACCTCCCCTTCTACCCCTGGTCCTCGCGGCACTGCCGTCGAGCATTTCATCGCGATGAGGGACTTTAGCCTTAAGCACTCGGCTCGTTCGTGCTGGCAGCCTCCTGCGCTGCGTTTCGTTGGTTTCGTTGTCTGGTTGCCTGTGGTTAGGTCCTCACCCAGTTTGTTCACCAGCAGGTTTCGTTATTCATAGTATCGTGGACAATGGAAAATGATGTGATCCTCCACTGCTTCCAAGCACGTTGGGCAATAGGGGTTGTTGTCGTCGAGTCGAAACCTGTAGAGGTAGGATCTGAAGCAACCATGGGCAGTAAGCATCTGGGTAAGGTATAAATTCAGCTCCCCACGCTTCCTATTGATCCAAGCATTTATATTCGGGATCTCTGCGTCCACCTGCCTTTATCAGAGTGATCCCATCTCTCCTGCCATTCATTCAAAGTTTTCCTTGGTGGTGACTCAGTGACACTTCGACTCGTCGCAGTTGGTGTCGCTGTCTTTCCTGGTACGGTATTTCCATTGAGATTCTTTAGCCAGAAGGTCTATTGGTACCATGCCAGCCACTACACATGTCGCGTCGTAGAAGGTTGTTCGGAAGGCGCTGCATACTCTCAACGCATTGATTCTGTAAGCTGTCTCCGTCTTCCTTCTGTGTGATTTCGTCTTCATGGCACAAGCCCATATTTGAGAACCGTAGAGCATTATCGTTGCTGCAACTCTTGCTAAGACCAGTCTCCTCTTGTGTTTTGGTCCGCCGATAGTTGGCATCGCATATTACAGATGTTGCTGCCTTATCAGCTGCATATTGCAGATGTTGCTAAAAAGTTACACTTGCATCTATAGTAAGTACCAAGGTACTTCAGCTCTGGTTTGGAAACTACAGCGTGATCGCATACGGTTACTCTTGTAGTCTCCATGCCTCGCCTGGTGCTTATCAGCACTACTTCTGTCTTTTTCTCTGCAAGTTATAGGCCCATGTGTACTAGCCATTCCTGAACCATACCAATAGCTTCATTGCAGTCATGCTCCAATTCCTCAAGGAGTTTGGTCACTACAACGATTGCTATGTCGTATATGTATGTGTAGGTATGTCCCATGAATATATGTAGGTATGTATGTACATATGTACATACATTTATATATGTGTAGGCTTTTTGCTGTACGATCTACCAGCTGTATTCACTTGGTTCTAGTATGTACTGCAACCCGATTGATGTCTATCGGAGTGGTGAATCCTCCATCGTAGTGTTTAATCTGTTGCCAGCTTTGGGAATGGACACCACATTATGCCATTCTAGAGAAACATGCTTTATTAAAGATTAGATGTTAAGAGTCTAACGTCTACTGGACGCCGTGGCGTAAGTGGTTAGTGTATCGGACCACTGCGCGTGAGGTTCCAAGTTCGAATCGCAGAAAACACCAAAAAGTTTTTTCACGGTCCAACCTCTCGCGAACGTCTGACAAACATTCGAGAGTATTGTTGTCTCGAGAAAGCTTCTCAAAACAAATTGGCCTTCGGATACGGCACGAAACTGTAGGTCCCTTCCATTCGTGTGAAAAATATAACGCGCACAACATGAATGGTTGTGAGAAGCTAGGCCCTGGCACTTAAAGATTTTTTTTTTTTTTATCTAACGAGGAATGTAGTTGGTGATTCCAGACCATGCCGTACCAAAGCAGGGTATACATACACATACCATCTCCATCTCCCCCAGGGAATTTGTAAGGTTTTCGAGTAGAGGCAGTCCCATTATTATTATCTAAAGTGAATATTCTCCCAGATAACCTTTTGGCTCTGTGGTTAGAATAAGAACAGATTATGTAACTATTATGAGATGCATATGTTGGTAATTGCCGAACTCGAGAAGCGGATAAGCAAAAGCAAACAAGGTTTCTTTGAAGTTGGTTGTAAAATTGGCATCAGCCTTCTTTTAGGATTCCAATGCGGTTTTTCGAGAAAGCCCTCTGTACCCTCATAGTGATGCGTAAGATTTCAATGGATCTCCACGACTTCAGTTGTGGACAGGTGCTGGAAGTTTTTGATGGAGGATTGTTTCGTGCAAGTTGGATTCAACGAGGGTTCCCCCCTTCTCAACAATCAGTTCGACGGCATTTCTGAAAAGTACACATTTGTGGCTTCATAGCTTATTCCCTGTATCTTCCCTATTTTTTTTTTTTTTTTTTAAGTGGCGAGTAGGGCGATGGAAGGGTGCTCTAAGACCCTAACGAAGTACTTCGACCTTCAAAGTGATCTTTTGTACTAACCCCTAAAGCAAAGCATGTTGCAATGGTGTCCTAGTTGAAATCAAGTCCTCGGAGGAAGCTTAGGATGGTTTAGGCTGGGGAAGAGATTACGTCAGATAGGGTGATAAACCCTTTATGAACACATGATGTGCTCAGCAGTTTCAGTGTCCTCAAGACATAGTATAGTAGTCTGTAGGTGCCAGATTGACTAATGTCAATTTTCTTAAGGTGGTATTTGAGAGAGCAATGACCAGTAAGGAAGTGTTTTAGAAACTTTGTATCATGTTTGTTCATTGCAATTTTTTACTGGAGAGATTAATAAATCTCATTGCCTGTCTTAGACCTGTTTGTGAGTCCCAGTATGAGCGGTTTTCGCGTTGTTCCCAAAGCAATTTTAATTTGGTTTGTAGCTAGGCCGCAAAAAGGTTCCGGGCGAATCAATTTGAGTTGATAGCCAGATCTGGCTAATTCATCAGCAGTCCCATTGCCGACGATGCCTTGTGGCCAGGGACCCAAGTGAGTGAGAGGGTGTTTTGTGCAGCAAAGCTGATTGAGCGTAATGAGACAGTTCGAAACTAATTTAGACTCTTAAGCTGAAGGATTTGAGAGTTTTTACAGCTGCTTGGCTATCTAATAGCATGTTTATGTGTGAACTTCGTAGGCCTCTTCTGATACATTCTCTGGCACATAGCTCTATAGCATAGACCTCTGCTTGGAAGATAGAGGTGTTTTTTTGACCTAATGGTACAGCAGATTTGAAATTGGGACCAACATTTCTGGCACCCACACCATTTGCCATTGTTGAGACATCGGTGTATCAATTGATTTGTCGATTCATCTGAGGGTGTTGGGGGTTTTCCCAATAGGTTCGATTTGGAATGTTGATTTTAAAGGGATGATTCAGGTTTATTTTTCTGAGCATGAAGTCAGATGCACTGGTGAGGTTAGCAGCAAAATTTTGTTTGGAATCTTCATATACCCCGTTAAATCAGAGTCATTCACATAACAAAGGAGAAGAAACGCTGGCGGCAGCAGTCTTCTTAATTTTTTTTTGTATAAAGGTAGGAGGTTCAATAGAGATTCCATTCCGGTGGCGCATCGCACCCGTGATACCTACGCAGGCGAGTCTGTACCTTTTGAATGGGAGTTCGAGCATGGACCTGTTTGAATTTTTCCCACCATATTATTGAGACATAGGCAATTATGGGAATGACAATGGTAAGGTAGGTCCAGTGAATCATTTTGGGCTTGGGACCCAATTTTTTCCAAAGAGTCTCGAACAGGCCCAAATGGCCTTAGTTGCCTTTGATGTAATTTTATCTAGATCTTTCCTAATTACTTATTTTTTATGAAAGAACCAGATTCTCCCAACTGCGTTCATTTATGTACACCTCGCACTATCTAATTTCTAAGCAAAGCAGTCCACGTTTACATAGTCTCGCGTTACAGTTTCTGAATAATCAACAATAACGTCATGTCCATCTATATATTCTACTTCTAGATCAAATATCCCACAATCGCGGATATCCACAAAGTTCTCATCACAAAGGAAATGCTTAGATTGTATATTCCCTAGAAGTATACGAATTTTATTACACAAAAGAAAAAAAAAAACGACAAAGAATAGTCTGCTATCGATCTCAGAAAAACGAAATTCTACTCTCCAAAGCTCAACTATTATCACTCCAAACGATACGAGTATAACATCAGCAAACGAACGTTTGGAACGCAATGTCAATGTCGAAATCGCCCGACACAGCACAACAAATAAAGTATATAACTTCAGTGTTTCGTGCATTGATCACATCCCGTAAGCAACCATGTACATTACGCGAAATTCTACGAGAGTATCCCGAAGTGGAGAGTAAACCAATCAACTATACAAAACTTGGATTCAGATCTGTTGAGGAACTACTCCGTGAGAGCGGTGATTTTGTACTCTCCAAACTTGGAGGGGAGGTAAGTTTTATTTTTATGTTTTCTTTATCCATAATCTAAAAATAAATTCTCTATTCCATTCCCCAGACATGCATCGCTGCCAAGTACAGCAAGAATTCGTCGCATATAGCGTTGATGGTGCGTGGACAAAAGAGCAGCGGGAATAGTAAATCGAATAAGACTAATAAAAAGGCACAAGTACGACAACCTCAACGGCCTGCTGATCGGAGTTGGAATAAGAGCTCATATTCGTCGAATGTTTATCAAAAGTTGCCGCAGTCATTCAATAGATTTATCGTATCGCAAAATCATATGAACTACGGTGTTGGTGATAATAACAATAATACGAGTCAAATAAACAATCGAAACGCACAGCAACAGAAGCTAGGGAATACACGCCCACAACAGCAGCAGCAGTCAGCTAGTGCTGGTCAAAAGGATTTACGTGATAAGTTGAACACAAAAAAGGACAACAAGATGATGACCAATGGTAAGCAGCATCAACAGCAACAGGGTCAGGGACAGGATCTACGAGATAGGCTGAATATGAAGCAGAATCAACATCCCCAACAACATCACTATCAACAGCAGCAGCAGAATAAAAATAAGTTTGGCCCACGTGCAATTCTCGGGCAGAATAACAATGCCGTTGGTGGTGCTCCACAACAGCAGCAACAACAACAACAACACCACCATCCAAGGCAAACACAGCAACAGCAAGCAAATCCATGTGGCCATCTGCAGAACAGTAATGCAATTTCAATAGCCTCCTCTTTGATCCTGGCGCAAAGGCAACAGCAAGCCATGCAGCAGCATTTGCAGCAGGCATCTCGCCATCTTTCGCAGCCACAGCAGCAGCAGCAACCATACCAACAGCAAAGTCAACGCATGCATCAGCAACAACATCATCAGCCGCAACAACAACAACAGCAAAATAGGCCACAACACCTACAGTCACAGCAGCAGCATCAGCAGCAAAAATCACATCAGCCTGCTCAGACTACTGGTAACATAAACAAACAGCAGCAGCAGCAACAACAACAACAACAACAACAACAACAACAACAACAACAACAACAACAACAGCAGCAGCAGCAGCAGCAGCAGCAGCCACCACAACAACAGCAACAACAACATGTGGTGTTACTAGGAGGAAAGAATTCCGTTCAAGATAGACTGAAAATAAAGATAAGCAACAATAATTATAACAATAACAATGTGGGAGGCGGCAGCAGCGGTAGTGCGGGAGTAACACCAGAGTCGTCGCCAGCATTATCATCTGCCGGGTTGGATTTGAATTCGCCGAGTCCGTTCGGCGATCGCAAACATGTGATACAGAAAGAAACTCAAGAGACTCAAGTAAGTGAAGTAGTTTAGCTTTAGATTCTTAGGGTAAGTTGTTGCACTTAAAGCGGCGGGAGTAGATCTCTTCCACACGCTTAGTTAAGAACAGTTTCATTGCAGTAGCCCTAGAGATGAGTTTTTTTTTTTTTTTTATATGTCTACTAGCTCCCACTAACTTTGTTACAATTTAATCTCTCCTGAATCTGTCTCTGTTAGAATCCTTCTGAGCCTGATGATATTGAGGACATTTATGAAAATTTTTTTTCCGTAAGTATTGTGGAGCCAGACGCTCACTGGCCATATATGCATATGCGTGAAGTTTTTGCGAGAGCCCGTAGCTATCTGGACGCCGTGGCGTAAGTGGTTAGTGTATCGGATCACTACGCATGAGGTTCCAAGTTCGAGTCCCAGAAAACACCAAAAAGTTTTTTCACGGTCCCACCTCTCGCGAGTGTCTGACAAACATCCGAGAGTATTGTTGTCACGAAAAAGCTGCTCAAATCGCCGGTCGGAGTCGGCATTAAACTGTAGTTCCCTTCCATTCGTGTGAAAAATATAACGCACACAACATGAGTGGTTGCGAGAAGCTAGGCCCTGGCACTTTAAAAAGCTGTTGCGCCAAATATTTGTATTTGTATTTGTAGCTATCTGATTGTTGCCTGTGATTGTCCTCTGCTATTCCATGATTGTAGTACTAACTCTTGTACTAAGTACCTCTTTAGCAATAGTTTTAACTTGTTGTATCGACTCTCGGTCTATTGAGTTCTCAAATGCTCCCCACACATTTAACACTAGAATTTTACTACTAGTCAATATACTACTTAGATCAATCACTTCCATTCGTCTGGAGAATTGGTTCATTCCACATAACTTACTCCTCTGTATTTATCACTGATGTTACCCCATTGTATTGTGAGTATTGTGAGCATTTGCATTGCAACTAATTATTAGGTCTTCCATTCTGTCCTTGCCTTCAGCAGCACCTCTGTTTAACTTGTGGAAAAAGGAGAAGCATCTTCAATAGAGCACTAGTTCGTCAGTTTCCTGTCAGTCTCTTCGCGTCTATATCTATCTCTCCGTGTGGCTGGTATGTCATCTTGAAATGTCCTTCATATACAAAACTCTGTTAGCACAGTCTGTGCAGGATAATGTCTTCCCTCTCGAGTTCCCATGATGTACATACTTAAAGGACCAGCTTATGGTAATTCCTATTCCCTAAGGCTTCACATACCCAGTCCTTTGACCTCTGGCTTGCACATATACAAAACTCTGTTAGCACAGTCTGTGCAGGATAATGTCTTCCCTCTCGAGTTCCCATGATGTACATACTTAAAGAACCAGCTTAAGGTAATTCCTATTCCCTAAGGCTTCACATATCCAGTCCTTTGACCTCTGGCTTGCACATATACAAAACTCTGTTAGCACAGTCTGTGCAGGATAATGTCTTCCCTCTCGAGTTCCCATGATGTACATACTTAAAGAACCAGCTTAAGGTAATTCCTATTCCCTAAGGCTTCACATACCCAGTCCTTGGACCTCTGGCTTGCACATTTTAAAGCAATGATCCGTTCTTTCATGGGCACCTTCCTTACATCAGTACATTCCTAAAAATGTTCAAATGAGTTACCCCTAGTCTCTCTTGTTGACACCTATTGAAGATCACTCACCCCAGCTTGGGCAAAGGTGTAAGTATCCCTTCTAGCTTTGGTTTGTTCACTCCGTTTTCTCAGTCTATCATTCTTAGTTCAGCACTCTTATTCTAATCATCGTTCTCTCTCTTCTTTCAGCAAATAATTCCGCCAAAAGTTTTCCAATTCAACTCCAAACTCGACCCAATTACATCACTTTCACAATACTGTGTGGTTCGACGATGTCTGCAGCCCGAATACAGCTTCTTCCGGTCGAAATTCACAAAGCTATTCCAATGTCGTGTACTAGTCAATGGAAGTATTTACTCAACGTACCCGAATGAGTATCCCAGCGAACAGACTGCAAAATTCTCTTGCGCTGCCATGGCCATTGAAGAGATCAAGATACAAGAGTGCCGTCGTCATTTGCCCATCTGCCCGGACTCTGACTACGAGCTAACAATGAAAATCTACCAGGAACTGAAATCTCATCCACATGGAATCTTTGCGAAAAATCTCCCCGAATGGTTTGAAAGCACCTTTGAGCAGCTTTTGCCCGATCATTGGTGGTCACTGATAGAGGGATCAGCGCAGTTCGTCACCGAAACAACAGCTGGCGATAGCTTAATCATTTTTTCGAACAATGACTTTGAGAATGCCGAGAACCTAGAGTCTGAACCGGAGAATTACACTCTAGAAGGCATCACCCTACCATGGGCTAATAAGTACTGGGATCTCTACATAACTCATTGTGTGTCCACGGTGGAGATTTGGGCCCGACTCTTTGGCAAGGAGTACAGTGATCAGTTTGATAACTTGATGAACGATATCGATGTGCATATGCTGACGGAGAAGACTCGTCCGGTGTCGGTGGCTTGCAAGCAGATCTACTTGGTATGCATCTCGGAGTGTTGGCATCGAGTGCGCTTAGACGAGGTGGATAAGCTGAACGGCATCGGGTTATGTTTCTTTATTGATTTTGGTGACGAAGATTGGGTGCCCGTTAGCCAATTGTACATATGTGACAAGAAGTTCTTGAAACTGGCACCGCAGGCAGTTTCGTTCAGTTTGTTCGGCCTGGAGGACTTTGCTGGCAATCCGAATGCCAAGAGGCATTTGGACACAATGCTAGCTAGTAAGAGTGTGGTGGGAGAGATTCTCACTAAGGAGGATGTCTACCAGGAGGGCAATGGCGAGGGAAATGTCTTTAGGATACAAGTGGTGCTGTATGATACCTCATCGCAGGATGATGTGAACTTGAATCCTCTGATTTTGCATCAAATCTGCGATGATACACCGCCGCCAGAGATTAGACGCACCGGGTTGACAAATGTGCTGATAACCCATATTACCGATGCCGGTGATGTGTTCCTGCAGGTACGGAACTCTGAGTTGCAGTACGTTCAGGTTAGTAGTTGATTTCGTTTCGAAAACCAAGTACATATGATGTAATGATTTTCTTTAGAAACTCATTCAACAACTGATCGAGTCCAAGTTCAAGGAGGACCAGCATAAAGTGACACAAGCTGATGTTCAACGTTCGAATTTGTTCTTGATTTGTGATAAAACCTCGAATCAGTGGTATCGGGGAGCCCTGGCGAACTCTCTCCATCAGCCAAACGAAGAGGAGTTTGATGTGTTCTACATCGACCACGGCATGACAAAGAAGACACACATTTCTAATATGTTCCGATTAGAGTCGCTGAGCACAGCACTGAGTAAATTCCCTCGGCAGGGAATCAAAGCGAAATTGGATAATATTCCACCGATAAGTCCAGGAATTGTTGCGAGAATGCGTGGACTTTTGCCTGCCGAATCGAGAGCGTTGGTGAGTTGACAAGTCTTTTTCCATTTTATACCATATGTAAGCTTGTTGTGGTTTTAGGTCAAAATTGGTACACCAAGTGTTATACCATTGATTGTTGTCTATAAACGTTTCGAAGGCAGTGAGGCTTTATGCAATGTTAACGAAGTGATCCGCATCGAACAAGAACTAGAGAGGTACCTCTACACTTTGAACATCTTATCCTTACCTTATTCGAGTTTCTCTTTTTCCAGCTCATCCTCTGATTTGTTGGACGAGAATGTACCAACTTCTGCAAATGATAGCAAAAGCAGTGGTGGTGGTAGTAGTGGTGGTCTACCATCCCCCGGTGCATCATCACGAAATAGTTCATCAATTGATTTGAATCAAACGTTTCGTAGTTTAACGATAAAAACGAATTCTGTGCCAAATTCGCCACAAAAAAGTGATTACATGCTCAAGCTGAAGAGCTACGATGAAGTGCCAAACGAGGGTGAATTCTTCGATGTGCGCGTTACTATGTCGGCGAATCCATGTAATTTTATGGTGAGTATATGGAGGATAGTGTATAGAGTAGAGAGAAAGTAAATATTACGCCGATTTATAGGTTCAACCGTATAAGGATTTTCCCGAGTTGCGTAAACTCATGAAGGATCTGCAAGAGTATTGTGAGCATAACGATGAGTTTATTCCAACTGACATGGTGGAGATCGGACAGGCGTATGCAGGCAAAAATAAAGATGGCTTCTATCATAGGTATGTGAAATAGTTTGAATCTTTTTCTTTAGTTGTTGTTGTAGCAGCTGTGTAGCTGAGGTTGACAATCCTTGGTCGAGGTATTTTCCTCGAGTCGCTCCGGGACGTACCGATCGTCATGAGAGCTCGTTGGTGCAATGGTTGGAAAAACTTCGATGGTATTTTTTTCCATTTTATACTCGGGTGGCTGGTGATTGCTGTTCCCCGCTGGGGCTTGAACTTGCACTCATCGGCTAACAAGCAAACACTCTATCCACTGCACAATATTTGCTGTAAGCGTCAGACCTTTTGCTTTCCAATCCCGCATTTACGTTACTTTCTCGTCCTGGAACCTACGATTGCTTGGGATTTTAAACTCGAGTCGGAGTTCTTAGATTCTAAGACTCCAGGATATGTTTTGGGGACTTGTTGCTGAATCTATAAAGTCTTTCTTACGCTGTACCTAGTTTCCTTAGGTGTTCCTTGAGTATACAGCGCCCCGTTAAAAAGCTTGTTAGGATGTGTAGGTTACTCTTATTTGAGTTAATACATGCTTCAAACCTTTTTTGATTACACGAGTAGTTCCCTAGTAATTTATTTGCTTTTCTCAGACATTGTGTGTTATTTCAGGTCCTGTTTGCTCTCTATGTTTTTCTGAATTCTTCCTTTAGGGTATGGTCGCCTATTCCGCAAAGAATGGTCTAAGGCCTATATAGGTTCTACTGCACCTTACCTTGCTAGTGAATCCATTGCTTCGTTATCTTCTATTCCGGCATGGCACGGTATCCAAAAGAGGGTTGCTTTATTTCTTCTGATCAGTTCATTAAGTTTGCGTGGGCATTCCCACAGAAGTTTGGACTTGACGACATGGGCGTCTAGTGCCTTGATGACTGCTTGACTATGGTACCAACTGGGGCAGAAGATTAACTTATTCGTGACTCCTGTTATTCCATTTTCCTATACTCAACATCAGTTGGTTGCCCATCTTCTGTTGCCAATATCCCGAAACAAGTGAGATATTATGATGGTTCTGTGATTAAAATTAGAGATACTCTATGCAAACTCAAAATCTTGTTTCGACTACCATTGCAATAAAAAGGTCTTCTTCCCATTTGTGTTAAGTCTAAGAATATCGGAAGTTGTTGTATATTAATATACTATGCGGAGTACTTTGCAACCCAAATGGAGTCAGTATGAGTGAACAAATTCAAAAGAGTGATCGTAGATGAGCAGTCGCATCTACTTATGCCCCACGATGCGAATGCACTGAGCATGAGGAAGAAATATTCTGGTACGACTTGGATGCGCTCATGCAGATGCTATCACTGGATGAATCCAAGCAAATTTGTGGTGATTTTAACAGTCACTCAGAGATGGCGACCAGAAACTATCAATAAGTATACGGAAACCAGGACAACGACGGAGTATTGAACATCCAGGGAGAAAGTATCTTGCAATTCTCTATCACGCACGATTAAGCATTGTGGAATAGATCAAGTACAAAAGCGGAAATGAAAACTCTCAATGAAATGCGCCTTTGGACCTATAAAACTGTTGCTACATACTTTCAAAATATGGGAATGGGTATTACACCACAGACTGCTGAAAATCACAGAAATCATTGATAATCAATTCGGATTGTCACTGGTAAATTAACGATTGATACCATTCATACAGAATTCTCATGGAATACGACAAGACAAACAAATCCTAGGGTACTTACTTACTTACTTACTTAGGTGACGCTACAGTTCGGGGTTAACATGGGCCTCAACCAACAAGCCTCTCCATTTAGCTCAGTCTTTAGCTGATTGCCTCCAGTTTCGCACTCCAAGTTGGTCGAGGTCCCCTTGAACTTGTGCGCGCCACCGTCGGCGAGGAGTTCCACTACTGCGGCGTCCCTCGGGATTAGATTCGAAGACTCTGCGGGCCGGAGCGTTGGTGTCCATTGGCTCTACATGTCCTAGTCATCTCAGATGTCCAATACGCAGTTTTCTGACTTAGTCGATGTCGCTGTACAGCTCGTATAGTTCGTGATTGAATCTTCTCCTCCAAAACCCGTCAACGCAAACGGGGCCGAAAATCTTACGAAGAATTTTTCTCTCGAAGCGACCAAGGATATCTTCATCCTCTTTTAATAAAGTCCAAGTTTCAGCGCCGTAAAGCAGGACTGGGATGATCAGGGTCTTATACAGAGTCTCCTTAGTTGTTCGAGATAGGGCTTTACTGTTGAATTGCCTTATAAGCCCAAAAAACAGCGATTGGCAGCGATTGATAGCGATAATTAATTTAATAAGCCATGATAGTTTGAGAGTTTAAGGAGTGCCGGAACAGCTAATAAATCTAGTAAAAGATAAAAGGAGGGCCAACAGGCATGACTAACGCATTTAACATTCAAACGGGAGCTCAGCCGCGATCGACATTAATCCCACTCTTATTCATCCCAGTAATGAACTACGCAACGACTGACCTCCAGCGCTCTAGTGCTTGGAATCTACTTTATATGGACGATCAACTTCTTATAACCGTAAGACCTCCATGTTAAGCAGCTGGTCCTAGAATCTAGTGGGCTGCGTATGTCGTCAAAAACTGGATACATGAACTGCGTTTTTGCAACAAAACAAAAATCACATGCCACATGGATGCCGGACAATATTTACAACGAGTGTATATATTCGAGGACCTGCAAGATGAGGCCCGTAAAGGAAAACTAGCAGAAAGTCGGCTTAAACTGTAATGAGAGGACAACCGGAGCAAATCGACACAGAACAGACCAGGAAGGCCACCCAGCCAGAACATGGATAGCACTTGTACAGAAAGATACGAAAGCAGCTCGCATAGACAAGACGAGGATCACAATACCTGGTGCATTCTCACAAGGAGACCTCAAATAACTGGAAAAAGCTAGAACGGATAAATACTGTCCCTCGAAGCATTAACATTAGATGCGAAGCAAGCACTTGAATACAAACTTGATTGTCATGTTACTGCTTCAATCAAAATCGCTATCGTTATGTGAGCCAGCTGACAACATGTTCCGTACGTCCGTACGTCGGTTCAGTAATAAATCTAAAAACATGCAAAGCCACAGTTCATAAAATCCCGTGATATGAAAAATATTTTATTTGAGCAAAAAGGCAAAGGTAGACATAAAGATGTATGTATTATAAGAAAGCACTACACAAAGTATAATTTAAGTATACCTAATGAGGTATAAGCAAGGAAAAGCTACTTAGAAGATAGAGGAACAGGAAGAAGAACCAACAGCATCGTCAGCAGCGGGAACAGAAGCATCCTCATCAGCAGGAATAGAAGCATCATCGCCAGCAGGGACAGAAGCATTATCATCAGCACGAACAGAAGCAACATCACCAGCAGGGATAGAAGCATCATCATTAGCAGGAATAGAAGCATCATCATCGGCACGAACAGAAGCATCATCATCAGCAGAAACAGAAGCATCATCATGAAACATAGCAGCAGCTTCACCAAGAAAACCAGCCGCATCTTCAGACCAAATATTCTCCACCTTACCGCGGCGGATTTCTCGAGCACGGTGCTCAGCGGAGCGTTCATCTTTTCTGTATTTTGGTACCTTTTTCTTACTCGTAAATACTCTTCCTTCAGGTGTAATTCCTGGAGGAATCAATTTTTTAATTTCATCAACTTGGAAGTATTCGTTAATGTCTCCATTGTGCATATGGCAATAGATTTTGCCAGATCTTATTTTGTACAAGGCAATCAAATTTAATTTTAAGGCACCATGGGCAATTTTCTTCAGCTTTGCCAAATGTGGCGTCAAGTTATCATTAAAATATATCCTGGAATTTTTTTCAGACTCCGGGTCGATATCACTTAATTCAAGATTGCGAGTCGCTAGATATTTTTTCATCACCAGGTCCCTCTTGCAAGTACAAACAAATCGTACTTTTACTGAACCACCCGTACGCATGACCTGGCAGACGTCGCCGTTACTTATGTCAAGACCATAAAATTGAATAATTTTCATGAAGAACTGCTTTAGATTCTTTATATTTTTTGGAACTCCACTTAGTACGATGTCGTATCGCCGTAACTTCAACTTAAGATTTTCATTATCACTTCGTGTTGACTGACTTTCTTCCTTTAGATGCGCTATCTCTTCGGATATGGGGTTTAACGTTGAGATAAGTTCCTTCCTAAAATCACGCAGTTCTGTTTCATATTTCGGGCATTGTTCAACCAAAGCGTCGAATTTAGCAAACAATGATTCGAAACGTGTTTCTTTCTTTTCTGAAGACATTATTTTAAGAATACAATCAACCTGAGGACACAAGATTAAGATTTAATTATTCAATTCAATTTTGAGACTTTGTTAATTTTTTTTCTATTCAAATGCGGAACTTAATTTTCTTCAACTGAAACACTGATGCAAATGATGCTAAATTTACTTTGATTATGCTACAAAAAAATGCAACTCACAAACACAAAGGAAATTGTCACCACCCCCAAAAGAAGTGTGTTTATCCTTTTTAGCAAAAGACAGCGGTCCTTCTACTGCTGGCAGCGCCACTATATCCTTTCGCATACAATGATAATCTCGCTTGTACAGGGTGGCCAGCCAACAAAGCCTAATTACGTGTTTTAGTGCAAATTAAAAGATTTGTCGTGTCAATTTAGAATTTCGTTTTTTGTTACAAAAAAGGCGAACCCCACAGGCGGATCAGTAGAAATGCGGTGAAGTGGGAGGGTTGTGATCCCTTGTTTTCGGATCATAACCTCGCTGATAAAAGGAAGAAGAAAGAAGAAGAAGTTATACAAATGCTACTACAGCAAACTATCCAAGTCCGAGGATAATGAAATTTTTCTTTTATTTTATTTTATTTACCACCAATGGATAACAAAATCTTCTGGTTACAAAAAATAATTCACTTAAAACTATGTAAAAAAATTAATATTAGTTATTCAATGCATTGAGAACCAATCTCTTAAACGGAGCCCTACTAATGCATATGTGAACTTCCTCACAAATTGAATTAAAGAGAATTAGAGAGCGAGTAATAGGTTCGTTAAGTCCATAATTGGTTCTATGAGTAGGAATATAAAAAATGCGATTTCTATTTCGCAAAATTCTTTCTGGCACATAAAAAGACATAAATGAAAGCAAATCAATGGAGTTGATATGAAAAGTTGCTATATCTTTAATGAATAAAATGCATAGAGCATCCCTGCGGCATTCTAAACTATTCATAGCAATCAAAGCACACCTTGATGAGTAATTTGGCAAATCGTTAGACCAATTTAATTTTCTCAGGGCATAACGCGTAAATTTCTTTTGTATTCTTTCAATACGCAAGCTATTGACCCTTCGTTGTATGCAAAGGTAATTCAATGTAAGGTTTTCTTAGACGGAATTCTGTTGCATTTAACGATGCTTATACTTTAAAGACTATGTTTTGTTCGTTAGTGCTTCCTATTCTGGAATATTGTTGTGTAGTCTGGTCACCGTTCTATAAAAATAATCACCCTGATTGTCGTTGGCGTTTGTCGCTTTTCGACGATTGTCGTTTCATTCTTCAGATGTAGCACAAATCCATTTTCATAACTTTTTCACTGTGAGAGAGTTGTAATAGTATTCTACACGACAAACAAATTGCTTAGTAATGTTTAACTGTCAGCAGGTCGTAGCTATGAATAAAACGACAATTGTCGAAAAGCGACAAACGCCAAGGACAATCAGGGTGAATATGATACAGAAACCAAGTACCAAAGTGCCGAGTGGAAGGCGCCAGACGAACCAAAACCAAAAATCTCGTTTGGAGAAATCAAAAGTGAAGACAATGTTGATTTGCTTTTACAATTCCAAGGACATTGCCGACAAAATGTTCGTTCCACCTGGTCAAACCCTTAATACACAATTCTATGTTGGTGTTTTAAAGCGTTTGGTGCATCGTATTTCTCGTATTCGACCAGAATATCGCGCAGAAGGAGTTGGCGTTTGTTGCACGATAATGCGCCATCTCATCGATCGACACTTGTGACCGATTTTTTTTTTTTTTTTTTTACTGAAAATCGCATTTTAACTGTCAACCACTCCCCGTGTTCGTCTGATTTGGCGCCGTGCGACTTTTACATTGCATTTGCCGATGAAAGGAAAGTGTTTTGTGGATGTAGAAGCCATCCAAAAGGCTAGTAGCGACATCCTGAAGGACATCCCGGCCGACGATCTATAACACTCATTCGACGTGCTTTTACACCGTGCAAATCGCTGCATTGAGTTCGAAGGGAACTATTTTGAATAAAATAAATCGGTTTTGCCCAAGGCGAACCCCACAGGCGGATCATTAGGAATGCGGGAGGGTTATGATCCCTTGTTTTCGGATCATAACCTCGCTGATAAAAAGAAGAAGAAGAAGAAGAAATCGGTTTTGCCCAAAAAAAAACTTTTTGTTCTTCTTATTTTTAAAAAGTCCTGTTTACTTTGGAACGCACCTTCTATGTATGTTTTCTTAACCATTTCGTTCCATTAAATTTTGCTCTGACGCCTAATAATTAGAAGTGTTCTCAGCGAAGAGTAAATAAGTTGTGTCCACCACTAGATGGCCAACTGGGAAGTAGAGGGATTTTTCTTTATAACGATATAAATAGAGTGATGTCTGTACTATATGGATTCGAAAAAAAGAATTCGTATTTCTTTAAAACGAAAGTGTGCTAAAAAAAAAATGAAAACGTGTCAATGGAATACAGTAAGATTGAGGTTAGCCTTTGATGATGATAAGAAAAGTGTGTTACATTCAACATCTACTCGGACGTGCCTACACGTACTTGTCCAGGTCCAATGAAGAAAGGTTATTATCAATCAATACGAATTTTTTTTTTTTTTTTTTTTTTAATATAAAATCAAATCCCAGCAGATTGGACTCCATATCATCATCGATCAGTAGAAATGCGGTGAAGCCCCATCCATCCATTCTCACTAGGTGTCCAAACCATCTAAGTTTCTTATTTCTATTCTTTCATGGCTTTCTTCGCTGATTCCACATTTAGCTCCTTTCGGATGCCTTTATTTGTTTTTCTATCAGTTCTCCTTGCTCCTATCACTCTTCGAAGATACTTCATTTCCATGGCCTGTATTTGTTTTTCTTGTCTATCAGAAAGGATCCAGTTTTCATCCCCATGCAGCTGTACTGGTAGGTACATAGACTTAAAAATTAATAATTTAGTGGCTCGAGTCATTTCTTTATGGTGCAGCAATTTTTTCTGCAATACCGCATACAGCCTATTTATAACTTGAATCCTTGCCTTCAAATCATCCTCTGAGTCACCCTTTTTGCTGATGACGCTTCCTAGATACTTATAGCTTTCTACTAGCTCAAAAGTCACTCCATCTAAACTCACTCTTACCAGCCCTTTCCCATTTTTTACTTAGTTTTCTCGACATTGAGCTGTAGATTTTGAGATGCAAGGACGTCTTTCCATACTTTCAAGTTTTTCTCTAACTTCTTCTCAGAGTTTGCAAAGAGCACAATGTCATTTTCATTGCGTTAATTATGTGTTTTTTTTTTAGAGTCATCGTTGTAAATACTTACGAAGAGATGATCCATGTGAGCTTCTGTGACTTTGGTGATGTCGATATTCTTCGAAGCGATCAATTGAAAACACTACCAGCTAAGTTCCGACAGCTTCCTAAGCAAGCCATCCAAGCGAAACTATATGGTAAGTCATTTTCTCCATCTCTGTCATAACTTTTACTATCAAATCCATTTGTATCTAGGCATTACGGCCCGTAATGTTGACTGGGCCCTGGAAGATTGTCTACGCTTCCGTGAGCTAACAGTTGGACAAAAATTCGTATCGGTTATCAAGAAGGTAACCAATGGTGACAAAATCAGTCCGGATACTCGTATCCTTGAGTTGGATTTAATCGATGTACAGACCGACGATGATATCTACATTCGAGATATTCTACTGAAAGAGGACCGTGCCATTGAGGCAAGCGGCGAATAAACCCAACCACAGAACCCAGAGTACTGCTAAGAACGAACTACTGCTATTGATGTTTGAAAATGATTACGGTGCTCGTTGCCAGATCGCCCGCAGAGTTGTATAAAAGCGTGTATCTATGGCGTTCGATGGATGGGGGGGAGCTATTTATTTTTCGATAAATCATCTCTACGCTGCTTGCGTACTGCGTTGATCGTTGTCGTGTCACACGCAGTAGATATCGCGCATTTCGTTTAAACTCGTCCTTAATCAATCAAGTTATTTCTTTTTATTTTTATTATTGGAATTCAGTTTAAAATAATTTATTAAACATTTATTAATTATCTTTATTACTTTTGTTGTGTATTCGAGAAAAAATATACATTTTCTATTCTAGATTTAGAAGACTTTGTATCCGCTTTTGGTATGATATTGAATAAGGTTTAATTTTTTTTATTATAACGAAATGAATTTTATTTTTTTTTTGTTTTTACCATTAAAAAACCACATTCCGCTTAACACAAGCCCACTCAGAGAGGGATATGTTCGGTTATTTATTATTTTATTTATTATTTTTTATACCTACTTTTGAAAAAAATAAGAAAAGAAAAAGAAATAAGAAAACGAAAATGATATTACATATTGACTAAATTAAAATCTCAAAAATAATGAAAAATTTAGTAGTGTTCGACTCAATCGAAGTTTTTATGTAGAAAAACTTCGCGCTAAAAGGCAATTATCTCTAATAGCTTAACTATATACATTATATTTTATTGTTAAAGCAAACAACAACAAAAAAAAGAAAAGAAAACGAAAGAAATTGTTGAATCTTTTAGCTACTCGTGTATTTATGAAATATATAATACAACAAATGTATTTATTTGTCATAGACCTGTTGATCTTTATTATTATTATAATTTTTTGGGTAACAGGTGGTGATTGAAAATGTATGCATTTAGTACCATGCATTCATTTTCCATCCATCCATTGGTGTTTCAATACATAGTGAGAAAAGCTTCACATTCGAGTTGAAAAGTCGACGTGCTCTACTTGAAGTTTAAAGGTACCCCCAAGCCAACACGATTTAATCGCTGCCGCGAGTATGTCCACACCAAGGCGACAGCTTTGTTGCAGTGTTTGCGAAAACGTACTCTTCATCAGACGAAGAAAAAGCGCTTTTATTTCTTGCCTTCCACATTATCCTTCTTCCTCACATATTTATAATCTTCGTATGATAGATGGGTATTTTTTCACAAATTCGATTAACCTCATACTATACGCCATACTCATTTCAACAGCGACGAACCCGCAACAGCGAAAAAAACACTGCATGCAGCGCACTCAAAAAAATCGCTGCAAAATCGCCGTCGCGATGTCGAATAATCGCATTGGTGTGGGCACTATCATACTTGTACATCGCCATGTAACTTAAGTATCAGCAAGTACCAAAATTCATCGCCGTCGTGGCGGCAGCGATTAAATCGCGTTGGTTTGGGGATACCTTAACACTCGAGTTTACAAGTGCAAAAATGTGGAACGAGCTCGGAAATACTCGCATTCGCAAATGGGCTACCAGATGGCGTTTCTAAATAAAACGAAAAATTTTTCACTTGTCTTCTTCTTCTTCTTCTTCCTTTTATCAGCGAGGTTATGATCCGAAAACTAGGGATCACAACCCTCCCACTTCACCGCATTTCTACTGATCCGCCTGTGGGGTTCGCCTACAAAAAAAATTTTTCACGTGTGATAGTTAAATAAGCCAGTTACAATTTTCAGTATAGGCAAAGTAAAGATCTGAAAATCCGAATATGATGATGTCTTTCTCTGTTCTGCGCGCCTACCTATAGCGAGCATCGGGTAAAACAACAAAAGTGTTAACTCAGGATAAGGTAATGAAAAATTGAAAAATGGCAACTCTATAAGTTCGCTGAAAATTGGTTCGGATATTGGATGGCAGCATATCGCAAGAGAAAGGAAACTAAGGCCGGTAATTATCAAGCGCTCTTAAAATCGATTTTAATTTTATGAAGCTCTTAGTTTTAAATTTTTCTGCGTATTCACCAAGCACTAATAGGTTTGTGTCCATGCTAATTCGAATATGCGAAAAATTAATTTTCGGATTTCCAAACGCGTTCTAAAATGAGTTTCCGAACTCTCTTTCGAACTGGGAGAAATGCCAATGAAAAAGAAAACATTGTATTTTCCTTATTTTAGTCAGAATTAATCACGGCACATTTTATTTTTTATTTGGTTGGCAGTTCTTTTAACGGAATTGCTGGAGGCACTAAATTCGTCGGCATTTCTTCTTTTGCATTTCGCCAATGTGACAGTTCACAGCTGATTTCGAAATTCCTAAGTTATAAGCACTCATACATAACTTAAGAGTGGGTGGAACCACTCATAAGTCTTATGAGCGCTAATAAATCTGCACTATTATTGGTTGGTGAATAGGTTTATGAAGCTCTTAATTTAAGATTGGTCGGTGAATACCGCCCTAAAACTTTTCTCGAACTGGAATCTTGTGGGGTATTGACTCACAAAAGATTGAAATACTTGGGCAAGTACCAGATATCAGATAAGGACATGCCCACCATGGACCCACTTCTCATTCTCCGATTCCTAAAAGAAATTGGTTTGGAGAGAGAACTCTAAAGTGAACTCTATTCTCGCCAAAAATCTAACTTTTGGTGAACATATTGATTATATTTGTAAAAAGATATCTATGAAAATTGGTGTTTTAAGTAAAATAAGACAAAATTTGTCAGTGAACTGTGCAATAAAAGTGTATAATGTTATTATCAAACCACATTTCGAGTACTGTGCGAGTGTCTTGTATACATGTCCCCAATATCAAATAAGCAGATTACAGGTCCTGCAAAATAAAGCAATGCGCATAATATTGAAAATTGACAGATACACCCCCATAACACTTATGCTGAACTCCCTAAATTGGTTAAGTATAAAACAGAGACTTAACATGTGTGAAATGCTATTTTTCCATAAAATAAAGAACGAAACGTGCCCAAACTACCTTCTCGAAAACGTGGAAATATCCGATGGCTCGTCGTATAGCTTGAGAAGTACAGGTGATTTAAGAATACGAAGAGCAAGAACAACCAGAGGCCAGCGATCAATTTCGCACATGGGATTTCAAGCTTTCAACAGGCTGCCTACGTATTTGAAAGCAGAATCGAATTATTATATTTTCAAAAGAAATATTATTGATTTCACTAGAGCTAATTTTTGATTTTTGTTTGCTAATTTTCAATTGTAAATTTGTTTTCCTTTCTTATTCTTATACTGTTTCCAAACTTATTGTAAAGAAAAAGTACTATTAGTCCATATATATATATATATTAAAAAACGAATGTATCAATGTAAATAGTGTCCTGAATGGCTGTATTAAGCCAAATAAAGATAACTAACTAACTAACTAACTACCAAGGCAAAGTATGAGTGTATGACCTTCAAACACAATTCCGAAGTAATTGTAATGCGTCGGGAACTAATAAGGAAATAAACCTCTCCAAGGTACTAGCAGGGGGCATAATAGACCACTAGGTCGCAGTGCAAGATATGTATCCCTACACAAATAATAATAATAATAATTTCTCAAAACTTCTGAATTGCGACCTCTGGCTGCTGGAATTTACTAGTAAAAATCGTTCGTAATCATTAACAGAATGATTCCGATCCGATCCGTTTTGGCATTTCCCGGAAGAATTCCCGGAATTTTGACAACCCATTGGATTGCCGGAAAGGTGTACACAAAAAATGTAAAGGATCGGATGCCGCACCGAGCAGCAGAGATAAAAGATGCTCTTCGATTCCAGATTCCAGATAAGTCGGAAAGTATAACGGTAAATATTTAGAAAATAACATCCACCCCCGATTTTGATAAAATTTGAATATCACCCTGATTGTTGTTGGCGTTTGCCGTTTTATTCTTCAGATGTAGCACGAATCCACTTTCACAACTTTTTCACTGTAAAACAGTTGTAATATTGTGTCTATAACTTAATTCGTGCGGTTTGCTAAGAGATGGCGTAACTTGTATTATTCCATTGTTATTATTCCATTGGAACATGCGTTGGTAAGCTACTGTCATTGTACGTCATTTCAGTATATGTCATTCATTTGAAGCGTAAACAACAATAATTTTTTTTCACTCAAATATGTCGAACTTTGTGCCTGAAAAAGTGTTTTTGCGGGGAGTTCTTCTTCATTACTTTAATATGAAGAAAACTGCTACCGAAAGTCATCGTAGTTTGGTGGAAGTTTATGGTGAACATGCGCTAGCTGAGCGAACGTGCCAAAAGTGGTTTGCACAATTTAAAAGTGGTGATTTTGGCTTGGGAGACGATGAACGTCCTGAGCAGCCAAAAAAGTTTGAAGATGAAGGACTGGAAGCATTACTCTATGAAGATTGTTGCTAAACACAAGAAGAGCTCGCAGAATCTTTGGGTGTCACTCAAGCAGCCATTTCAAAACGTTTAAAAGCAGCTGGATATATATAAAAGCAAGGAAATTGGGTTCCACATGAACTTTTGAAAAAAAAAAAACCGCACGAATTAAGTTATATACCACGGTGTCTCCACGAGCCACGAGTCATGCTTGCGTATATGTTCGACATCTGTCAGACGATGCTCAGGCAGCTGCCATATTTGAATGGATGGGCACTTCATGTCTGAACATTTCACTGAAGCTGGAGCTCATTTTTGCACTCAAAGCTTTAGAGCAACTGCAAAATTAACAAGAAAAAGAGCAAAAACAAAGAAAACGTCGATTCTGACAAATCCTTACGTTTTTCACTCGGTTGTGACTGAATTTCGTTCAAAGTGACTGTTCATGCCCAACTCCATGGCAGGCATGGATGGCAAGCGATAAATCTAAACATACATGTCAGGGCATGCAAACATGAAGACATAATGCGGTCTCCATGAGACATTTTAAAGACAAGACATATGCCCAAGCATGGCTCGTGGAGACACCATGTAATGAAGCTTTTTTTGTGTGTGGCCACGATGCACGTTCCCATGAACGTGTGGCCAGGCACTAAAGCATCTTTCTGCGATTTGTTTTTGTTGACATATACATACATTTAAGTTCGGATTTGTTTAGTATCGAAGGTATAAAGCTTCAAAGTTCCCATATAAAATACAACTTGTTGCAGTTATAATTTCGGTTGGATTTTTTTTTTTGTTTAAGGCTTATATGGTATATTCGGTTGGATTTTTTTTTTGTCTTTAACTCCTAACGTGAATATTAATAATTTCATCAAAATCGGGTGTGGACGTCCTGTTTCTTAATAATTACCAGCATAATTTATAATTTTATTTTATTTTTCTGAACACAACCTACGCCTTGTACGCAGTTTCGGTCGCAAACAGTTTGCTATTAACTGACACAAATGCAAGTTTCAGTATCGCTGGTTGGCACACATCAAAGCCCATCCAACTTCAGACTATTTTCTCACAAACTGCACAACTGTTTGAAAGCCGCTGGAAAAACGCAAATCAGTCGTCATTTTCTTATTCGCCTTCGATTGCAAATACTCTGAAATAATTCGCAATTTTTGTGCAAAAAAATTTGATAATTTCTCGCAAAGAACAGTGTTTCACATTGCTAAACCGCAAACCAGTATAACCGACTATTAAAACCCAAAAGAAAGCACAAATATCACCCGCGTTCAGCACGAACAGAAAATTTTCTTCTCTTAACCCCACTTAATATTTTTTTGTTAGTTGAATCCCAATCCCCAAGTGTTCCTTTTGCGATACCGAAATTGATTCGTTTAAAGAAAAAGTCGACGGGAAAAGTAGTTCGGTGGTAAGACAGTTGCACCACATAGACGATATGCATACGTTTAGTGAAACCGGTGCCGGGGTGCCAGCATTTTTGGCCAAACTCTGGAGACTAGTCGAGGATCCCGGGACAAATAATCTAATTTGTTGGAGCAAGGTGAGTACACAGACGGCCTGCGAGTGGGCCTACTCTATCTCCCACTACCATGGACTGTAGAAATAAATATGGCAACAGTGTGGGGATCGAATTGCTTTTTTTTTTTTTTTTTTTTTTTTTTTTCTGAAAATTAATTATTTCTTCTGCACCAGCACCGATTAGGTTGGGAAAACCATTCGCGGTACAGTCAGGGTTCGATCGGAGGGAAATAAACAAATTACGTCTGCCTGTCTGCTGCTGGTCATGCATGAGAACAGTGCGACGACAGACCCAATAAGAAGTGCACACAGTGTGACCAGATTCGTCGGGTAAAAAGACAGTCGATGTCACTGTACGTACCTTTGATTGGGGCTTGAAACACGCAATAGAGAAGGTCTCTTACCTCCCTTAACTGATGATGTTATGTTAACACATCCAGTGGTGGCTCTCATTTTCATGTCGGTGGTGACTGTCCTGAACATTTTCAAATTGTGCGTTCTCATTGCTGGTCTTCTTTTCTATGGATCATACAATCATCCACTCGCATCTTGCAGATGTGTCGCTTCCTCCGTTACACAATTCTGTTGTACGGTCGGAAAATTAGTCGTCAAGACAACCGTTTGCCTGACATTGAGACTGAATTTCGTGCATATTACCAGTGACGACATAGCCGAAAGGGAAGTCTATAGCTTTAGCAATTTGTATCACCTCCTTCTCCTCTTTTCAATCTTCTTCCTCTTCCTTTTATCAGCGAGGTTATGATCCGAAAACAAGGGATCACAACCCTCCCACTTCACCGCATTTCTACTGATCCGCCTGTGGGGTTCGCCTCTTTTCAATCATTTTCTTATAAACCATCGGCTATTTCAAAGGGTTCTGTAGGATACGGTGCACTGTACATCAGTCCGGAGACAGAAAAACGATTAGGAAAATTATTTTCGGAATTACTTAACGGTTTTGCCTTAATACGAGGGTGGATTGAAAAGTTGGCGACCTACCATAGAACAAATTTTAATTTTAAACTGGTACTTCCCTTCTTTTATTTCTCACATTTAAAGGTGTTGTCTGCCGATGTCGTCAAGCAAGGCGAATCTCTGCATTCTTCTCGAAACAGTGAAACTACTACTTAAGCTCAACATCACTAGCGCGACAAATTGCAGGCGGGCTAGCGGCCCTACGTGCCTCATTACTAGACAGATCTGGCCTAAGCTGTATCAGAAACGCTCCAACTACCTTATCGGGCTGACAAGGTTACTCATCGCAACTACAGTCGGTAGGCATCTTAGCAAATGATTTCTGCAGAGTTGCATGGACGAGGATGAGGAAGAAACCATGTTATACCTTCGTTGTTCATGCCAGGCCCTCTCCGCTTGCAGAAGACTACACTTAGGAGATACCATGCTTAAGAAGTATCGGTTCTCCAGAAAATTCAAGGTGGTCATAGGTGACCGTCATGCATGGAGGAATGATGGGCTTGTAGTCTTACCAAACTCTCAAACTTGGTACACAGATGTTTCCTTCTGGCGCAGGAGTTTATTGACTCAGGTTCCAAAGTGCAGCAGCGCTTGGGACATCAACAGTCTTTCAGGCGGAAGTCCATGCAATCGAATTCTGTGTACGAGAATGCCTGCGAAGAAGGGTCAAGGGCAGCCGTATTACATCTTCTCGGGCAGCCAGGTAGCATTTATGGTTCTGAAATCTTACACGGTATGATCCAAACTTGTATGGATCTGTCTCAACCCCACTTGTTGGTCCTGAACTCTATTTTGGAGTTACACGGAGTAGCACAAACTTCAAAATAAAATAATGGGAAGCAATGGGGGCCTAAGGCAAGCAAAGAAGTTCATTAACCCCAAACGTTGTAAGGCTAAGAAGCTACTTAAGCTCAGCAAAGCAGAATGACCTTAACAGGCTACTTGACTGATCATTGCCCACTCAGGTACCACATGCACAAAATAGGAGTAGCAGCTACAGAAGTATGCCGGCTATGTGTAGAGCAAATAGAAACGGCAGAACATATTCTTTGTGAATGCCCCTGGGCCGCAAGAAAAAACTTTTCCACCTCAGGCGGGCTTTACTGAATCCCTCAGACATTTGGAACAGTGAGCCTGGAGCTTTGCTGAGGTTTATCTATAGCCTTAACCCAGTTCTCGGTTAAACACCGGGATGGGACGATAGATCTTATAAGTCGCAGAGCGTACAAGGCCCAAGTATAGTATGGGAGAAAGGGTCCGCAAAGCTTATAATGCTCTTTTCATCTGTAAGCGGACCGCGGGGAAAAAATGGGGCCTGAAGCCCGCAATGATGCACTGGCTATACATCATGGTAGTCAGACCCATACTCACGTATGGGGCTCTTGTGTGGTGGAAGGCAACGAATACGAAAAACACACGGGATATGTTGGCCATGGTACAAAGAACAGCTTGCATTGCCATCACGGGTGCTCTACGCACAACACCTACGGCTGCACTCGACATCTTTCTGTATTTTTTACCATTAGACCTACAAATTAAATTTCAAGCGGGCAATAGTGCGCTTCGGCTCACTAACGTTGGTCTCTTCAGGACTAATAACATAGGACACAGCTCCATTCTCAAGGAATCTTTTCCCGGTATCCCTGACGAATCGGACGATATACTTGGCACCTTAGACTTCGACACACCATACGAAGTACTGTATCCAGTTAGAGAGGACTGTCGAAGGAAGACAGTCTCTGTCCATAACGAGATTGCAATATACACAGATGGTTCTAAGACCAACGAGGGCACGGGGTCAGGTATTTACTCGAGAGATACGAACCTACAGGTGGCCCTGAGACTTCCGGACACATGCAGTGTGTTCCAAGCAGAGGTTCTAGCTGTACTTAAAGCTGCGGAATTACTTGAGATGGGATCAATATCCGATAAGAATATCGCCATCTACATTGACAGTCAGGCTGCGCTAAAGGCGCTAGAGTCTTACGTCACCAAATCTGATATAATCAGGAATTGCCGCACAATGCTTAGGGCATTATGTACGCAGAACCGAGTCAGATTATGCTGGGTACCTGGACACTGCGATATTGAAGGCAACGAGCAGGCCGACGCGCTGGCTAAAAGAGGAGCGGGGCTCCCACGTAGCGATATAATTGGTAGCATTAAGCCACCAGGGTGCGTGGCCAAGGGAATTATTCGGGATAAAATCATTGGCACGGCTAATCTAAGATGGTCAAACATAGATGGTCACAGGGTGTCTAAGACCTTGTGGCCTGTGCTAGATCGCAGAAAATCTGGGGAGATAATCAAGTTAGATAGATCGCGGTTGAGAACAGTGATAGGAATACTCTCTGGCCACTGTCTCCTAAGGAGGCATGCCATGAGACTAGGGTTATCCGATACGGATGTTTGTAGGTACTGCGACGACCTACATGTCTCAGAGGATATAACTCATATACTCTGTGAATGTCAAGGAATTGCCAGGACAAGGCTAAAGCATCTTGGAAGATACTTCTTCGATAACCTTGAAGAGGTGAGGTCCCTAAACCATAACAAGGATCTTTTCAGATTCTGTAGGGAGATTAATTGCTTGGGAGAATGGGTTTAGGTCTTCTGCCGTGAAGGTTCCCTAGGGATCGCGATAGGCCCACTTTGGTGCCTAGTGTTTTATGATAACCTCATAACCCTACCTAACCTAACCTAACCTACCATAGTATGGGAGACCCATAATACCACGCGGTACCACATGAAAAAACTACGTGTGACGAACGAAGACCTTTGTAGAGGCTGCAGCGACGAGGATTCTCAGGAGGGCACCGCCCACTTTCTCTGTCATTGCCCAGGCCTCTATCATTTGAGAAATAAGATCCTTGGACAACACTTCTTTGAGGATCTAGAAGAGTTGTCCAACAGACAAATAAATGACATCGCAAGCTCTGGATGGTTTGCATCTCGGGCACAGTAAGTACTAAGCGCTTTCTTTAGGATATTTACAAAGACGGTATTTTTCCACGAGGAAGGGATTCTCTATTCTATCCCCTTTTCCCCCATGGGTATCACAATGGGTCTATATTGACCTGAGTGTGGTGTGGAGGTTTTCTATCCCCCTACACCAGCCCACTTACCTACCCATAGTATGGGAGACTGCAGATTGAAGGAGACGGAGATTGTGGGAACGGACCCAAAACATCATTCAAAACGAACTTTCTACACGATGGATTCCTAAACAGTTTTCGGTTGAACAAAAACGCAATCGTCTGACGATCTCGTGACTGTTTGGAGCTGTTTTAGCTATCGGTTTTTGCGGCTCAAATGGAATCATTATTATTGCTGCGTGAGCTACGAAAGTAAAGATATGTTATTCCAAGTGTTAATACACGAGATCAACCTAGTCCTTACTGCTGTCTATCTGTTACAGAAGACAAAGGTGTGGTACTCAGCGTCTTCCGAGGAGTCTCCGTTTTGGACCAAATCTTAGAGATGAGTTGGTGTATGCTCTGTACCAATTTATCACCAGTTGTCTTGATAAGTTCGACTAGTAAGCCGTTCGGTTCAGTAGCCTTGTTTGACTTCAGCCCTGGATATTGCTATTCTCACTTCGCTTTGATCAGAGCTACGGACATTTTGGCTATCATCGTCTATGATGAACGATTCATTCTGCCTGACAGCGAAATGTTGGTCTTCGTCGCCGCTATATAGTCTGCAAAAGTGTTTTTTCCATATTGTATGTATGTATGCACCGACCCTGATTTAACTGCGAGGTTTCCTTCTTCATATCTACAGGCTTCTGTACGGGTTTTGCATTAAAGTTCCTTATACATGTTGGTAAAACTTCCATCCATTCACCCTGGTTGTCGTTGGCGTTTGTCGCTTTTCGACGATTGTCGTCTTATTCTTCACAATTTTTTCACTGTGAAAGAGTTGTAATAGTATTCTACACGACAAACAAATTGATTAGTAATGTTTAACGGTCAGCAGGTCGTAGCTATGAATAAAACGACAATCGTGGAAAAGCGTAAAACGCCAACGGTAATCGGGGTGAATAACAATTATACTAATCTGTCTAAATTGACCCTGAACAGGTGACCTTTGATCATAAAACCTCTTCGAAGCACAAATATTATTGTCTGTATTATTTGCTTAAGATTAAGAGTAAGACGATATCAATTTGAGACGAATCTCTAAATTATATAACTTACCTACGGTGAAATAGATAGCAGGGAACATTAAACATTAAAATTAACAAAGTAATGGATGGGCATGGGATGGGCATGCCCTGTAGTATATAGTAAACAGTTTACCAATATCCTGTGTTACATCTTGCAGGTTGTCTACCCTTATGACCTCTTACATTGCGCACAGCTAACTACCTTTAAAATGAATCGAGTTCAGTGCCTGTCTCGAATCGTGATATAAGTTGAGTCGAGAATTTGTTTGTGTATTCAACCGCTTGTGGATATTCTTATATGCATGACACTCTGGTCACACTGCAGACTATCGTTTTATATGCAGTAATAGAAAGACAAGGCAGATGCATTTATACGAGTACCTATTCGACTATCTCATGCCATTTAATTGCATATGCTGCTGTTGTGCATCAAATTGATTTCATTTGTTGCAGAGAAAGTAACAAACCATACATTTGTTTATACCGCTACTGCTAGTCGTACATTTTTAACTTGCTTAGGGGCCCAATTTCTACTCGACTGTTTTATCGATATCGGGTGCAGCACAGATACATAGTTACCCCATCCCCGCCATGTGTTATAATATTTTTGTTTTTCTCTTCTTATTTGATTTGTTTCTTCCTCCTTCATTGGTTGATAGTGGAGGCCTACGGGTTGCGGGGATAGCTGACAAACCTACTCAAAAGAGGAGGTGTGGAGCTTTTTCCTCTGTATGGTGGTGGTGGTGTTGGCTTTTGATTTGTTAATTTACATAAAAGTGCAATGCCATTCAATGAACTGTGTTGCACTGTTCAATGAAATAGAACGACGACAGACACAGCTGAGACGAGATAAGGTACATTTATGGGAATTCTCCGTCTCAAACTGAAGGTGTTGGTTGAATAATTACGAAGAAACCTACCTCAATAGATCGGCGAAACACTTTCACATCTTTATACGTTTCATTACTTAGAAACTGGGTATTGAAACACTTTTCGAAGTACATACCATATTGTTGACAAGTAAAATTTCGTAATCTTCCATGTCATGTGAATTTTTATATCAAAAGTGTGCACAACATGACATGTATGTATATTTTCATCGTTTTAGTGGTGATAAAGATGTGGGGGCTCTTTGATTGTCCTCAAAAAATGGCGATGACTTTCGATTGGGCTATCGATTCCGATGGGTTTCTACTCCAAGAGTGTTGTTGCCTTTAGTCAAATGACACACATTTGCCGGAAATATTGCGTCTATTTTTCGAAATTAAATTCGCTTCATGTATACTAGTATATATCTGCTGAAAATAGCAATTTCCAATTGAAAACTAAATTGAAATTTGGTGTCTAAATTTAAAGATGATGTTAAAATTAAAGGTGCATATGTATGTACATATGTTTACGTAGAAATTTTATCTTAGCATTGAAAACAAGTCATTCGGCCAGTCATCGGCCGTTTGATTTGTTTACTTCCGAAAATTGCAAACCAGGTGACTGAAGGTCATATTAATAGTTTTCAGCCATTTTTAAACAACAACTGTTGAATAATTTACGAGTTTTTTTTTATACAGCACAATGATTGTGCAGTTTTCAGGGTATCTACACACATGCATGCATAGTACTTCTACATTTTAGTATCTTTTTTTATGTATTCGATGTTTGTCGTAGGAGAGGGTATATTAAAGAAACAAAATTCTTCCATTACACTTTCGAAAGTTGTTTATGCATTTAGGAATGATTTTAGGATAAAATTGGTGTAGTTTTAATCAATTATGTAGTTCAAGGAGATGTAGTATCCAACTACTTAGTTAGGTCTTGTGTCCCGCCATTGTGTTCGGTTCCTGTCGATGTGCCTTAGTTCTCGGTAGCTTTTCCTCTTTTTGTCGTCCTTCCCCTTCGAGCATTCTGCACTAAATTTTCCATGGCGCACGCTCTCTTCTGCTGCTTTGCAGTATTCGATCTTTCACAGTGTGTAACCAATCCATTGCCACTTTTGCTTCTGAATAACCGCATTGATACGATCTAGGTCTGTTTTCTAGTATAGTCGTTCGTTTGAGGTACGGTGAGGGACATTGTGGCCACTATAAAGCAATCTTCTTCTTTTTAAGGTGCCTCTCTTAGGGGGTCGGTTATCAACCATTTGGTATGTGATGTGACGTTTCTGAATAGAGACGAACCCCACAGGCAGATCAGTAGAAATGAGGTGAAGTGGGAGCGTTATGATCCCTTGTTTTCGGATCATAACCTCCCAGAAATAGGAAGAAGAAGTGACGTTTCTGAATAGCTCGATTTTCGGGATGTTATACCATTCGTATAAATCAAATGTTGTATCCAAGTTGTCCTTTATCCGCCAGCAGCTCTTCTTCCTTCATTTTGCAGTAACTGCTACTTTTCATGTTTGAATATTTCGCTTTTCCAGATTTTCGAATTCGTTAGACCGATCGATGTCGACACTACTTGCAAGGTAATGGAAATCGTATACTCTCTCGATCTTTTGTCCAGGAGTTCACATGTGTATTGTTTTAGAATGTTTTGCAACCCTCTTTGGTTAGACTTTTAGCATTACCCAAGTTGCAGCGCGTGGAGCTTGTCTATCTTTCGCATCCCTGTCCAATAATGCTTACTTGTGATGGTAATGGTATATTATGGCTAGTGAAACTTTGTCATTTCCAACGTGGTTGTACCATTGGCATTCATCCGGAACGACTCGGTGTATCACAACGACTGTTGTAGAAGTTGCAAGGACGAAGAAGAAATTGAATCTGTTCGTCACCTGCTGTGTGGTTGTCCTACCCTATCCGTCAGAAGAATGAGAACTCTTTGTAGATACTTCTTCTCGGAGCTGGAGAACTTAGGTAATGTTGAGCTGTTGGACCTCCTACGATTCATATCACTATCTGGGTGGTTCTAACAGCGAACCATCTATACAGTGTTTCCAGGGTTTAATTGGTCACAATGGATCCGAACTAAGTGAGCAGTAACTCTTTTGTCACAAGGCACCCATCTACCCAACCTATCCTATACAGACTTGTTGAACAGCACTTTAAGTCTCAAATTTATCTACTTATATGCAGTCATGTCCTTTCTATAAATGGGTGCAGAAGGATCGGCGGCAAACTACTCCCTCCATTGATTTAATGATATATTCTTTTAACGGAGTGTTAATGCAAGCTATGACCACCCGTCAGCTCTTTGAACAGTCCGTGCTCCAGATTGATTGCTGCTAGAATTGAACAGTATAGGAAACCAAAACCAACAAAAGCTGTGTTAACAGTTTAGTCGAGCAGTACCTCACCGAATAAATGATTATCTATATTTGATTAATCCGCAGAGGCATAGCCTTTGACAAAACCGGATGAGGATGCGATTGGTTATTTTGAGAGAAAAGTTCTTCGAGCGATCTTTGGTCCCGTCTGCATAGACGGTGAGTGGAGGAGAAGGTACAATGCCGAACTATACAACCTATATAAGGACATCGACTTAGCCAAAAGAATTCACATACAGCAACTAAGATTGCTGGGTCATTTAGAGCGAATGGAGTCCAACGTTCCCGATAAGAAAGTCTTCGAATCCACCCCGGATGGACGGCGCAGTAGAGGACGACCTCGCGGTAGGTGGCGCAAACAAGTGGAAGAGACCTCAACCAACTTGGTGTCCACAACTGCAGGCAGCTGGCTCGTAACCGTGCTGGCTGGATAGGTTTATTGGTTGAGGCCCAGGTCCACTGTGGCGGTTGACGTCCTCGACGTTTGTCATCGAGACGTTCGACTCGATAACACCCGTAGGTGTGGAACTTGCTCGAGTCATTTTTAATACGTTGTGCATTGCATTTTTGTTCCATCTACTGCTAGTGAGGCGGCGCTTATAGCCACACCGACCTCGCTAAGCCACCCCGGACTGTAGCGCCATCTAAGTGAGTAAGTAAGTAAGATTTGATTAATTTCTCAATAGCCTAATAAGATGTGGGGAAAATTATAATTTGTTTTAGTTTAAATCCTTGCAACCCTCGAGGGGCATAGGGCGTCAACAACGTCTGCGCGCCATCTTGTTCGGAATTCTGCAACGCGTTTGAGCTGCCTCCAACTCATTACCAAGGAGCTTGATTTCGGTAGCATTATGAACGCAGCTTTTGTCTTCCTGATTCTGCTGTACATCCAGTTCGATGCCACCGCAGTCAGCCTAACCCACTTTTCCTAAGTATAGAAAGTTGTCTACTTTCTCGACTACCTGTCCGGCAATGTTGAGTTGAGCGCGCGTGTTAAAGTGCTCAAGGCTTCTGTTTTGGCTGTGTTTATCTTAAGCCCCACTTTTTTTTGCCTCAGCTTCTAGATTTTGGGCCATCAGATGAAGGTGCATTATCCGATGTGAAAGTAGGCAAACATCGTCAGCGTAGTCGAGGTGTTTAAGATAAGTTGCCATAGTCCATCGAATTCCACTGTTACCTTCCGTCAATGCTGCACGGAGTACATCGCATGACCACCAAAAATAACAGCGGTGACAGTATGCACCCCTGACGTACTCCACTTTGGACTTCAAAATCCTTCGACACCTTACCATTGTGTAAGATGTGACACTTACTTCCCTCGTATATAGCCTTGATAATAGCTATTCGTTTTTTTCGGATGCCTCTCCTGCGCAAGACCAACCAGATAGCATCTCGATTCAAGGTGTCGAAAGCCTTCTCGAAGTTGATAAACAGTAGATGCAGCGGAGATCCATACTCAATGCACAACGCATTGTTCTATTATGATCCGTAAGCTGCTTATATGGTCGATGCAGGAGTAGTCAGCACGAACGTCTGCCTTTTCGACGTCCAGAATTGAATGTAAATGTTCCTTAAAGCGTTCTAATATGATTCTAGCTATTATTTTGGCTACGGCCGGTAGAACGCATATACCTCTCTAGTCTCCACAATCCATCAGATTTCCCTTTTTCGGAAGTTAGGGAAAATTATAGCGCTGGAAATACTAACGTATCTCTTTATGTTCTGGCAAACATTACATGTAGTTTTTTTTTTCTTACATGGAAGATCGTACCACCTCCCAAATATCCAAGAGTATTGTTGCCATGAGAAAGCTTCTCAAAAAATAAATTGCCCTTCAGATACAGCATAGAACTATGTGCCCCTTCTATTTGTGCGAAAATATAACGTGCTGAACCGAGGCCTTGAGCTCTTTGTGAGCTATTTGTGTTAAAAATGGAGAAGAATGGCTTTTATCTGAACAAGTCTTGTTTCTATTAGTTCGGATTAAGGGGGGCTACACTGTAATTAATTATCTGACCTCAGGAGTTAAATGAAGCCCACGAAAAATGAGAAATTGTTTTAATAGAAAAAAAAGCAAAGAAAAATAAGTTTCTTCGTTATCATAACAATGGGGCCATGCAGCATATGTAAAGCAAACTAACCACGCTAACCACACACTACCGATAAGCGAAACATTCAATTCGTAGTGTTTTTATTTTATTACCGCTATAAAACCATCTTATCTAGAATGTTTTATTTGAAGTAAAAAGGTTTTAAAATGTTATTTTCAAAATAGATGCATATCTTGTCGTTTACTTGATCAGCGATTTACTTTTTAACTGGTTAAGCGCCGGAATAACATAACAGTTTGATAATCTAATATATTTACATACATGATCTATTATCTTTGGAATGTGTATAGTATACGCTAGGCTTTAATTGGATTTACTTGACTACATCATTTTGGCAACAAATTTCACTTTGTTGCGCAGTCAGACTTCAACGGAAGAAAAGAAACATGTAATCCTATGAACCATTTGCTCTTCGAATTCACATAGTGATTGAACGCCAAATGATGCGGTATTAATACAGTTTCGATTAAAAGTTTTACAGTAAATCGAATGCTTGCATCGATAAAATTCGGCTTTTTTTAGACGTATCGATGCTTTGTGTTATGTCCTGTATCCCCTTGTGGGTCCTAGGGCCTCTACTACGCCTACGCGCCATCGTGTACGGTTTCTGGCAATGTGTCTGAGTTCTCCCCAACTTTTACTTAACTGCCGTGCCTCCTTCTCGACTGTTCTGCGCCATGTTCTCCTCGGACCACCAGGTCTTCTGCCATCCTGAGTTAGAGGGTTCCATTGCATAGCATGGTTCGCTATGCAACTGTCACCCTTACAGAACGTGTGACCAATCCACTGCCACTTCCGCCGTTGGATGGTTGTGCCTATTGGTTCCTGACCCGTTCTCTCGTAAAGGTGTTCGTTAGAGATACTATTGGGCCAGAAAATCCTTAAGATATTGCGCAGGCACCTATTAACAAACGTTTGCAGCTTTCTGGTGATAGTAGTGGTTACTCTCCACGTGCTGCAACCATATAACAGCACGGATTCAACGTTGTAGCGGAACAGTCTTATCTTGCTGCATCGATGCTTTGCATGCAATCAACATTTTGCCGACATTGAATACCGTGTATATACAGACGCCATGCAGGTATGCGTTGATCTTGTTACTATAAAGCTGATGTAGACAACGATCACCACTGGTTTAACTTTGCGCATCCTTGACTGAAGCGCATGAGACTAATCTAAAACGTTTTGAAATTGTATTTAGCACCATTTGCAACGTTATACCTAGATCACCCTGCTTTGCAAGAATGTTTGAAAAGCCAAACTGCAAAATTTCAGTTACTGGTTGGTTTATTGGTTGAGGTGGAGGTTCAGAAAGAACCCAATTACCGCTATTTTACCACAAAACTCTTGTACCCCTGGTTGTATGATGGAGTATTCAGTTGAAGAAGATGGATGTGCTAGACCCAGCCCATCGGGTTACCAACCAATACCAATATTTGGCGCAACAGCTCTTTAAAGTGCCAGGGCCTAGCTTCTCGCAACCACTCATGTTGTGTGCGTTATATTTTTCACACGAATGGAAGGGACCTACAGTTTAATGCCGACTCCGAACAGCGATTTGTGACAACAATACGCTCGGATGTTTGTCAGACGCTCGCGAGAGGTGGGACCGTGAAAAAACTTTTTGGTGTTTTCTGGGATTCGAACTTGGAACCTCACGACACACTAACCACTTACGCCAAGGCGCCCCCCGCCTATCGAGCTAAGTTAAAGGATTTTGTCAGAAATATCTCCCTGGTCGTCGAAGAAGGGTTTGCCTACAGTACGCTGTCTGCTTCTCGCTAAGACCGAGCATCTGCACAGAAAGTGGAAAACAGTTTCTCTTTCATTAGCATCTCTGCAGCTACGGCAGAAAGTATTATGGGAGATGCCAAGCTTGGCTGCATGGTCTGTACTGATGGCTACAATTCTGGCAATATCTGATCTTGATATGCTAAGTAGCTCATTTGATTTAGGTTTTTCATGTGGAACCCAATTTCCTTGCTTTTGAATATATCCAGCTGCTTTTAAACGTTTTAAAATGGCTGCTTGAGTGACACCCAAAGATTCTGCGAGCTCTTCTTGTGTTTGGCGACAATCTTCATAGAGTAACGCTTCCAGTTCTTCATCTTCAAACTTTTTTGGCTGCCCAGGACGTTCATCGTCTTCCAAGCCAAAATCACCACTTTTAAATCGTGCAAACCACTTTTGGCACGTTCGCTCAGCTAGCACATGTTCACCATAAAATTCCACCAAACTACGATGACTTTCGGCAGCAGTTTTCTTCATATTAAAGTAATGAAGAAGAACTCCCCGCAAAAACACTTTCAGGCACAAAGTTCGACATATTTGAGTGAAAAAAATTGTTGTTTACGCTTCAAATGAATGACATATACTGAAATGACGTACAATGACAGTAGCTTTCCAACGCATGTTCCAATGGAATAATACAAGTTACGCCATCTCTTAGCAAACCGCACGAATTAAGTTATAGACCCAATAGCTGGGCCATGTGTTTCTTCTTCTTCCTTTTTCAGCGAGGTTATGATCCGAAAATAAGAGATCATAACCCTCCCACTTCACTGCATTTCATTTTTGACGACTCCCAGCGGAATATTGAATCTTTCTGCGAGAGAGTCGCCAAGGGTTGACCCTTGTCTGGCCAGATCATCCGCTCGCTCGTTTCCCTCGAAGTTACTGTGTCCAGGGACCCAGATGAGGGTTATTTTGATTGAGCGCCTAGTTTGTTTAGCTCTTCCTGCCATTTCTCTACCAGTTTTGAAGATGTGATAGCTGAATCAATGGCTACCAACTCGTTGTTGAGATCTAGCCATTAATCAAATCCACTGAATGGGCACTGGGCTGCTAGAAGCCCGGGTTTTTTCGGCAAAAACAGTAATCCAAATGGTTTTTGAGGAGTTCAAGAGAAGAACAAACTTTCCGGTAAATCTAATGCTTATCCTCTTAAACTCAAAATAAAATTCTATATACTACAAGACTTATCTATTTCGAGTTTTTGTTTTTCCTAGATTAGGAGATCAAAGATACCCCTATGACACTGGAGATTACATCTCCAAACACTTGAACTTCTACGCAGGACAGTGTGTAGGTACTAGACAGGTATTCTCAGAGGCTGGGCGTTTTTAAGTAATGACTTCTACAGACACTACAAAGACTAAAGGATGGAAGGGCTTTTAATAAAATTTTATTTAATTTCGTTCTAAAAGGCTTGCAGAGTAAAATTCGATAGGTTCATCCAGAGAAGTAGATATGGATCTGAATCCCAACTCTAGCATGAATCAGCAACAGGAGCTACAACAATCATTAGGTTTGGGACCTGGTTGTTGTGCTACTAGCCCAGTAATTACCCGAAAGTCACCACTTATATACATCCTCACACGCATCTTAAGCCATTCCCTTATTCGATTTCCCATATCTACTTGATGTACAACCAACACTAATTTCTTAAACTTTTCATTGCAGGATGGTCGGAGTTTCATTATTCAAAATCAGGCACAATTCGCCCGTGAGTTGCTACCTCTAAACTACAAACACAACAACATGGCCAGCTTCATTCGGCAACTTAACATGTGTAAGCAATGGATCCTCCTTCAATCGTATTTCTCTTCATATCAATAAATGTTCTACCTTTAGATGGTTTTCATAAGATCACATCTATTGACAATGGTGGCCTCAAGTTTGATCGTGACGAAATGGAATTCTCTCATCCATGTTTCAAGCGTAATTGTCCATACCTACTGGAGCACATTAAAAGGAAAATTGCAAACACCAAGACCATTGATGAGAAGGCCACAGTAAAACCCGAAGCAGTGACAAAGGTTTTGAGTGATGTCAAAGCAATGCGTGGCCGTCAGGACTCGTTGGATTCAAGATTCTCTGTAATGAAACAAGAAAACGAGGCATTATGGCGTGAAATCGCCTCCCTTCGGCAGAAGCATGCTAAACAACAGCAAATTGTCAATAAGGTAAATATACTGACTGACCCACTATCTACGGGGAATGCGTAACATTTTGTTGTTTATTTGCAGCTTATACAATTTCTGATTACGATTGTGCAACCGTCTAGAAATATGACGAGTGTCAAGCGACACATGCAGCTCATGATCAACGATACCCCTGAACAGGCAAAACTGCGAAAAGCCAGCGAATCTGGATCTGAATGTGGCCCAGTAATTCATGAGCTGGGCGAAGATCTATTCGATGAAGTTACCGAAAATGATTCGGACTTAGGGTAGGTTATACTATCAGCTTGAAACTCATTTGCATAAATAAACATTTCTTTACTTATAGCGATCCATCAAGTCCGTATGCAAATATGCCATCAGTTGGTTCCAGTCGCCCGGATAACGATAGCCCTCCACCAAAAGTTGAACGTCCACGGTCGAATGTTAGCAGTCACACGTTCGACTACTCAAATCAAAGTGCGGATGATGCTCTAAATTCCATGGGAAGTACAACCCCATCGGCAGTTATAAACACTGTTAACCCTGATGGATCTCAAATTGTTTATCATGTAACTGAAGTTCCCGATAGTACACCAGCAACGCCTGAAACATATACCGAAGAGAATCATCTCACCACACCCATGGTGAGAGAAATGAAACGCAGTCATTCGCTAAAAGTGAAGAATAAAACAAATAAGCGTAAGAGTCCTTCGGCAACGGTCACTACTTCCTCGACGTCTACAAGTCCTACAAATAAAATGCTACGCACTGGAAAAGATATGAACCAATTGCGAATCAAAACGGAGCAAAATGATATGGATATGAATCAACTGATGTTCTTCGATTCTAACTATTCATCTGCAGATGGTGGTGCTGCTGATAGTGGTGGTGGTAGTAGCATGACTGGCAACAACAACATGAACTTGACTACAGCCATTGATTCACGATTGATGTCGCCACAAAGCGAGGAGAGTCAGCAAGCGATTGCCACCAACAACGATACGGATATGTTCAACACAGGCGATTTCATTGCTTCCGATATGCCAACTGATCTTTTTGATGTGAGTTATGTTATTCTGCTTTATTTGTTGCAGTAGTGTCGAACGATTGGTGGTCGAGCGTTACCACAACCTCCTAGCCAGTTAAAGGTCGTTGTCTAAGTATGAACAACATTTTTCTTTCGGCTCAGTTTGAGAGGTCTGCATTTTCCCATGGAGCTGGCTTGAACCCTATATAGGCGGCCAAAGACTGAACAAATTTTCAATAAAAATTTCTGCGTCTTTCACAGAATTAGGTACTTCACGTACACCTCGACTTCAATTATGAAAATCTTGGGCGCCATCACATTTTTGGCTCTTATGCTGAGATTCATAATTACTGAGCAAGCATTGTGCAGAAGCGGTACGCTTTCTGCAGGCAGTATTTATGTTCCCGTGCCATCGTATCTACTGGACACACATATTCATGCTTTAAGTTGCATTTAAAGAAAATGCGCACCATATTCTCAATGGACAAAGTCTGTGGTGGCCTTTACACGCAAACGCTTTACCCCATGATTGGAGTGTCGCAGTGGTAAAGAACGAGTGAAATACCGCGCGCCAGGAACGTGGTACCAAAATTTAGTTACAAAGTCTTTCACTCGCGAGATTACGCGTTCTTGGAGCGTACACCCCAGGAGTTTGTATCTAATGTGCAATCGCGCGTGAAATACCGCTTGAAATTGGAACATGCTGGAGTGTACAACAGTTCAATAGTTTTCGCTGGAACGTGCGGTAGAATTTACCAGAGCGATTCAACTTTTACTACCCCGCTCAATCACGTGTGAAAGAGTTGTACTACTAACGGGGAGCACGCGCCATCGGTACTGAACACACGCGCATTCCGTTGCACTCTTTCGCACGCGAAATCACGCATTCCATGTTTTCGCGCGGTAAAGAACGTACGTGTAGAGGAGGCTATTGACAAACTCTGTACACTGACGTTACCTATGATTTGTATGATTTAATCCTAAGAAACCTTTGTTCTTACTAGTGCAGCACTTGGCCACTCCTCGATCCTTGATCTTCTCAACTTCACACATGAAAAGACGGACTACACCCCACCGAAACTGAGATTTGACCGACACATCCGTACGAGTATCCCTGAACGGGATGAGTGGGATGGCTCTCCCCCTGATGATGGAAATTCGGTGCACTTCTACACAGATGGCTCTAAGACCGCAGGTGGGGTGGGCTGTGGTGTTTTCTCCGATAAGCTCAACCTGAGCATCTCGTTCCGCCTCCCTGATCATTGTTACGTTTTTCAGGCGGAAATCATGGCGATTAAGGAAGCCCTGTCTTGGCTGAAATGTAATGTATTATCTGTCAGCGATATTAGCATTTTCACAGTCAAGCGGCTATCAAGTCCCTGGAATCGTGCTCCTTTACTTCAAAGACCGTCTTAGACTGCCGTTTGTCTCTTACAGAGATGACAGAGCAGTTCAACATTCACCTATGCTGGGTGCCAGGTCACAGAGACATTCCAGGAAACTGTAGGGCGGATGAACTCGCTAGACAGGGTACTACTCTAAGTATTCTGCCAGATAGGCAAGCCATGGGTATGCCCTTCGCTACATGTAAGCATCTACTGAAGCTGAACGCTATTAGCAAGACAAACCTTAGGTGGGATAGTGGCTCTACGTGTCACATTTCGAGGCAGATCTGGCTTAGCTGGACCAGAAACGTAGTGCCGAGTTGGTTAAACTAAAGCGATTACAGATCAGCTGCGTTATCGGTGTCATCACCGGAGACTGTCTAATCGGCCAACATGCCAAAAGACTTGGCCTCTTTTCCAATGACTTCTGCAGGAGCTGTAGGGACGAGGAGGAGGAGGAAACCAATCTTCACTTCCTATGCACATGTTCTGCTCCATTCCTTGACGACCTCAGCGATTTGGCGTCCTTAGGCGTCACGAACATCCATCGCTTCATCAAAAGCTCCGGTTGGTTTATTAGTCCCTGAGTGGTCTAATGGTAGACCCTTGGCATTACAATGGACCTTTACTGGTCTAAGTGTGTCTGCATCGTGGTGCAGACAGCCAATCTAACCTAACCTAACCTACTAGTGCAGCGTAATGGATTAT
Organism: Brachypalpus laphriformis; assembly: GCA_945910035.1. Taxonomy (NCBI): domain Eukaryota; kingdom Metazoa; phylum Arthropoda; class Insecta; order Diptera; family Syrphidae; genus Brachypalpus; species Brachypalpus laphriformis. The sequence goes on from OX246755.1 coordinate 14,027,515, forward strand.
CGAATTGAATACTCTGGCCAACAGCAGTCTTCGACTATGTCTTGGGTATGATGCACGTTAATGCAACTTTATGGCTAACACATTGAGGGTGCTCCTTAGGTCTTTTATCTATCAGAACGCATCAGAATATGTATGATCGTCTGGTGTTTTCTATACCGGTGTCAGCCCACCTTACTCGGCTTCCTTCGGTAAGCCACTGCCTTCTTTGGTTGTAAACCATTTGAAGCTATTTATCGTAACCATGAAATGAAAACTTTGTTTTGGTCAGTGGCATTATTGAGACAATATTCCCATGAAGTAGTTCTGCTCCTGTGGGAAGAACAAAGGAAGTGAACCACACTGTTTACTTCTCTCTGTAGATTTCCAAGTTGAAAACCTCTTCTAACTTTCCTTTTCTTTTCAGGAATCACCATTAATCGGTGACACAAACCTACTAAGTGGTGGCACCTATAACGACAAATATGACTTTAGGCCAAGGCCATCCTCATCTGGTCGGCAACAAATGCAGCTGCAATCACTAGGAAAGGTCTCTGACTACGGCAACAGCGTCCCTTCATCATCATCGAAGAACTCCGACCTACAATTGGCCAAAGTCAAGAATACCACCAATAACATTTCTGGCGAAGATTTGCGGTTGAGTGATATGTTCGTAACTAAGAGAGATCTTAGTTGCTTTAAAATTTCTTTAATTAATGTTCTCTATTAATTTTCCTTACAGAGATGAAGTCACTACGCACTTGGATACCGTTCAAGATGATTTGGATACACTTAAGGATTTGCTTCGTAGCGATTCCTATTCGCTAGATGCGAACACATTGTTGGGTGTAAGTGATACTAGTTATTATGGAAATATCTTAAAATATTTGTCTGATGTTACCACTTCCAAAGCAGACGTCTCACAATAACTTGTACATATATACCAATCTTTTTTTGAATTTTCTAAAACAAATGAAATCAAGAAGTCCATATTTAATAGTCTTAAGTTTTTCTTCCTATTAATAAATTTGTGGGAAATATATATTTGAAAAATAATAACTTCAATGCTGAATCATTTCATGTTGATGATTCCGGTTTTCTAATAAAACTTACAACTCTATTCGATCCCACAGAACGGAACATCAGCTGCAAGTCGCATTTATTTACCCCCTCAACTGGAAGCTGATATATTCAATAAGGTCAGAGAGAAACAAACAAATAGATGATAATTATGTTCACTTAAAAAAAAAAAAAAGAAAAAAACGAAAGAAAATTGTTCTCACTTGTTATCAGAATTTGTTTATTTTTTTTTACCTCTTCTCAATATTTAAATCGGATACATACATATATAAAATTTTATTTTTTTTTATAATTAATGTGTGATTCAGCAAGCGACAATATTCTTGACCTTTAATCAAGTGTTGATGTTTGGACCTTTGCATTGGATTTTCTCCGACACAATTTTCCAAATTTTTTATTGCATGAGTAGAATGAAAATTTTCATTAGAAATATACAGTGTGTTCCACAAAAACGTGCGTCTGAAAAGCCAATGAAAAATGCCAGAATTTTATTAAATCATATTTTCTTTATTATAGTATATCTTCTTCTTCTTTGTTCTAGCCTTAGTCCTATTTAGGGTCGGCTCTTCTTGTACGATATCGCCAGGCTGATCTGTTCTGGGTTGTCTGAGCATCCACATTCCTTTCCCGCATGTCCTTTTTTATGGTGTTGCTCCAGGTTTTGGGTGGTCTACCCGGTCCTCTTCTTATCTCTGGCTAGTACATCGAATGTCTTACCGCGTGGTCTACCGCTCTCCGCATGACATGCCCATACCATCGGAGGCGGGTTTCTTGGAGTTTTACACAGATCGGTGGGATTTTACTGCTGCTTCTGATATGCTTGTTCCTGACTTGGTCAAGCAACGTTGGCCCACCTGAGCATGTGCATTTCTGCAACATGTAGTTTTTGTTCAAGACTCTTAGGTGCTGCCCAGCACTCAGAGGCATACATCATTGTAGGCCTAATAACTGTCTTATATATTCTGCCTTTTAACTGTTGTGGGAATCTTTTTATCGCATAGTACGCCAGATGCGGCCCGCCAGCTTTAGATCACTAGATTCTGTGAGTAACTTCCTTCTCAAATAACCCATCCCCACTGACATACGAGGGGTGATTGATAAGTACCTGTGTTAGGCAAGAAAAAACATTTTGTTTTAAACAATTTTATTTGATTTTTCGACATAGTCTCCTTTTACATCGACACACTTAGCCCAACGATATTCCCACTTTTTTAAGCGCTCCGAAAAATGTTGTTTTGTTTTGTCGAACCCTGCAAAATATGCCCTTAGTTTCGGCAATGACGTCCTCGTTTGCTGTGCATCTCTTTCCGCCAATCCATTTTTTCATATTTGGAAACAAAAAGAAATCACATGGGGCCAAATCTGGAGAATACGGTAGATGCGGCAGTAATTCGTAGCCTAATTCCATCAATTTTGCTGCCGCGACGTGACACGAGTGAACCGGTGCAATGCCGTGATGGAACAGAAGTGGGAAAGTGCCAAGTGGGGCCGTTTTCTCTTCAATGCGCTGTTAAATTTTCCCAATAATTCAGCATATTATTGTCCTGTATTCGTTCTTCCCTTTTGCAAATAATCGATGTAGATTATGCCCTGAGAATACCAAAAGGCCATGACCTTTCCGGCCGATGGGACAGTTTTCGCCTTTTTTAATGCACGTTCTCCGCGTGCAGTCCACTGTTTTGACTGCTCTTTCATTTCAGGCGCATAGTGATGGATCCAAGTCTCATCGACAGTCACATAGCGGCGCAGAAATTCCTTCGGATTGCGCTTAAAAAGGTCCAGATTCTGCTGTGAAATGGTCATTCGAATCCGCTTGTTGTCGACGGTGAGCAAACGCGGCACCCATCTTGCAGATAGCTTTGTCATGCCCAAATGTTGATGCAATATGTTCTGCACACGTTCAAATGAGATGCCTATGATCTCAACAATGTCTCTTATCTTCACTCGCCGGTCTGCCAATATAATGTCATGGATATTGTTGACCATTTCATCCGTAGTCACTTCAATTGGACGACCTGGACGCTCTTCGTCTACGACGGATGTACGACCACGCTTGAATTCATTGAACCAATATCGAATTGTTGTCATCGAAGGAGAAAGGTCCCCATAAACGGTGTCCAACTTTTCTTTAATTTCACTACACGTTTTCCCACCCAAAAACAAGAATCTAATCACCGATCGGTACTGCACTTTTTCCATAATTAGAAAAAAATTAAACTTGCTCACTTCCAACAGCTACTACAACAAAATTAATCAATGAATTTATCTGTAATTTTGACAGTCGTTGTTTGACAGATGACACTAAACAATGACATATAGATTTTACATCAGTACCGTTATGTGTCTTCAAACACGGGTACTTATCAATCAGCCTCCGTATGATCCAAGGTACTTAAATTGGTACCGAACTGCCAACGACTTTACTAAAACAGAATTCAACCATTTCCGTTTTAGTGCGGCTTATCCTCAGACCATAGGCCTCAAGAAGAGCATTCACCCATTCGGATAGCCTTTCTTGCAGGGTCGTTTTGTCATTTGCTTGGGTTTTGTGGGTCAGAAGGTCCATCACAAGGTTGAATAGCAATGGGCTCAGAACAGAGCATTGATGGACACCCACTTTGACTTCAAATTTGTCAGTGAGCCCACAGGCGCACTTAACTTGGGTTGTTACCCGGTGATAGGTGTTCAGAAACTAATTGACTTCTGAGTGATTGCCATACCAGTTCCTTTGGTACTCGATCAAAGGCCTTTTCAAGGTCGATGTAAACGCTATACAAATTTCTCTTATTCAGGCGATATTTCTCAATGACGGTTCGTAAAATATGTATATCATCAACTGTGGACTTACCGCTGACGAAACCAAATTGGTTTTTACTTGCTGAGGCGATCTGCCTGATGCGAGCATCTAGGACTCTCTCCCAGATTTTGAGACAATGCGACCTGAGTTTAATCCCGCGGTAGTTTGCACAGCATCTTACGTCACCTTTGTTTTTATAGAAGGGTATCATAAAGCTGTTACGCCATACCATGAGGATTCCTTCGGACAAAATTTTTTTTTAAAAACTGCGGTTAACTCGGTGGTGCCTTCGTTCCCTAACTTATAGAACACATCTGTTGGAATCTTATTTGGGCCAGCTGCTTTATTTTTTGTTCATTTTGCGAGCTGCCGCCCACACTTCGTCTTCTGTGATGTCGTAGATTGGGCCCTCGATCTTTATCATATCATTTATCATCAAAACGAATTGCGCAGTTATATTAGTCCAGTCAAAATTCTTCTTCTTCTTCCTTTTATCAGCGAGGTTATGATCCAAAAATAAGGGATCATAACCCTCCCACTTCACCGCATTTCTACTGATCCGCCTGTGGGGTTCGCCTGGGTTCGTGGGTTTAATCCAGTCAAAATTATTATTTATAATTGCTTGGCATTGTCTAGTGCGACTTTCACTTAATTTTTGCGCATATTCTTAACTTAGGCCTCTCTAAATTTGCTTCAAGACCCGCCAAAGTTGTTTTATCGTGGCTATTTTTTTGTTTCCCTTAAGCCTCTGCTTCATTAAAGACCACACATTTTCTATTGGATTCGCATCAGAACTGTGGGACAGCTATTCTAACGTATCTATACCATTTTCCTTTTTCCAACGCGTGCAGAGCCCTCTTTCAAAATATAGTCGTTATTGTTTGGTCCATGCAGAGATTCGACAGACTTTAGCAAACCCTTCTGGTATAACTTTACCATGAATTGTGTATCGAGGTTTCGTGTGAATACTATTAACTTTTCGAATCCTTTGGTCGAGAATCATCCATAAACATGAACTTTTGCTGAATATAATAAAACTTTTCATCTTTTCCTGTCCAGGCTTTCTTTCAATAATTATAAACAAAAAAAAGATGACTCATCTGTAAATATGATGTTGCTCCAATGCCGGTCTAAATTCTGCGTTACCTAACTTCTTCTTCCTCTTCTTCTTCTTATAGTGCCTCTCCTCATAGGAGGTTGGATATTATCCTTTTTGTATTTTCGCGGGAGCTGACGTTCCTGAACAGTTCCGTGGTGGACATTCAGTACCAGTCACTCAAGTTGTGCATCCATGTTTATCGTTGTCCGCCGGCCGCTCTCCTTCCTTCGATTCTTCCTTGTAGTATTATTTGAAGGAATTTGTATTTTTCGTTACTAATAACATGCCCCAAGTATTCCAGGTTGCGTATTTTAATTGTTTTTAAAAGCTCTCTTCGTGTGCCAATCCTTGTAAGAACTGCGTTGGAAATTCTGTCTGCCCATGAGATATTCAATATCCTCCGGAATAGCCACATTTCAAATGATTCTATCCTCTTCATCGAAGCTTTATGCAATGTCCAGGTTTCTGCTCCATATAGCAGAGTGGACCAGACGTAGCACTTTATCAGCCGTATTTTCAGTAATAACTGTATGTCCCTGTCGCATAGTACAATACCTTTTCTCATCTTACAGAACGCTGCTCGAGCCTGTTCGATTCGGCATTTTACTTCGGTGTGGGAGTTTGCTTTTCAGTCAAACTGTGTACCCAAGTACTTCATTTTGTATATTCGATCTATTTTGACTCTGCCTATTTTTAGCTCTGCATTTGCCATATGTTTTCTAGCTAGTACCATGAATTTCGTTTTGGAGGTATTGATTTTGAGGCCGTATTCTTTGCTAACTCGGTCTATTTTGTTTACTTTCGCTTTCTTTCATTCTTCGCAATTATTATACAGTCATCTGCGTATCTTAGATTATTAATCCTGGAGTGGAATCCTCTAAAGTGATAGTTGATAGTCACACTTTTGACAGTCAAAATTGATGATCACACTTTGTTAGCTCTCCGTAAAACGACCGCAAAGTCGCACAAAAACGATCGCAAAAATGTGATGGTCACCTTAGAGAGAGCAAAAGGGATGATTGTGATCGTCAACAATCAACTATTACCTTAAAGGATTCCACCCCTGGTTCCATTGACTGAAATACCACTTTCATCATTGCTTAGAGCTTCTTTGAAGATTTCTTCCGAGTACATGTTAAAGAGAGGGGGCGATAGAACACAACCTTGTCGCACTCCTCTTAGGATCTCAATCTCCTCTGACTCTTCAGCATCTATTTGAATGCAGGAGTGGAATCCTCTAAGGTGATAGTTGATAGTCACACTTTTGACAGTCAAAATTGATGATTACACTTTGGTAGCTCTCCGTAAAACGATAGCAAAGTCACATAAAAACGATCGCAAAACGGTGATGGTCACCTTAGAGAGAGCAAAACGGGATGATTGTGATCGTCAACAATCAACTATCACCTTAGAGGATTCCACTCCAGGCTTTCTGACTTCGGTACAAAGATTCGATTATATTGTAGTCTTTACTATCAATCCCAGCTCTTCGCAATATTTCTAGCATTTTCTGATGACGCACTTTATCAAATGCTTTCTCGTAGCCTATGAAGCATATATATAATTCTTGTTGCATTTCTAGACCACTTTGTGCTAGGATGTTTAACGAGAAAATGCCCAACTTAGCCACTTTTCAATATGTTTTTGGGTCAGTAGCGGTTTAGGTTTGGTACTCCTGTTTTTGATGTCAGATTCTGCCAAACGGCGTTCTATTGTGTTGATGAGCACTTTATTCCTTTTCTTGACAGCTTTTTTTTTTTTTTGTGTTCCTCAGACTAATTGTGGGAATTTTCCGATACAATTCACAAATTTCATTATTGTCCTTACTAGATATGCTTGCTTTGGTCCCTCTACCTGTCCCATCATCGACATTACCGCGTTCCTTATACCTCTTCATCCACATTCTATTTTTATTTTTTTTTTTCAATATTTTGCTGCCGACTTAATACTCATTTTCGGCCCTTTTGGGTGAGTTACTAAGTAAACGCTCATTTTGTAATTATGTTATACCGCAGATGTATGGAAATACATACACTGAGGAAATGAAAACAATGCGCGATCGGCAATTAAATGCCGAAAATAATTTGGCCACAAACATGTGTGTGTGGGTAAAGCAAAATAAGTAATTTAAGGTACATTTTTGTGGAACGCACTGTATATCCTAATTATTATGATTCATTTACAAAGGGTAATCAACTCATGCCATTTGCAATTCCAAAATCAAATTTCGTTGTAAAAAAAAAAATTAAAACTTTCTACACATCTCAAAATTCTTTGACGCGCATTGTGTGTCAACCTTAATTTGTGTACTAAAGTGATCATTCATTGCACGACCGTTACTTTTGAAATGTCAACTCAGCCATCACTCTCCCATAACCTTGTTTTCTTTAAATATATGTAGTCTTCTCGCTAATCAGTCAATCAAACAATCCAATGTAAAGGAATGTGATAACCAACATTTCTTTAGTGCAATTGTTGTTCATAGAAATTTATATTTTTCCGCATAAAATAATAGTTTAACCTTTTCTCTGTGCCGCTATTTAGCTTTTTAACGATTCGGACATTTTGGGACCATATGGATTATCGATGACGCCGGATACCCCTTCACAAGATAAGAAAGGTAAGCTTTGTCAATAAATTTATTAATACATGTAACAAGTGACAACTAGCAGCAGTATAGAACCAAAACAATTTACTCTTAAAGGCCGGTGGTTTGTATTAGGTTAGGTTTTAGTATATTTCTTCTTCTTTCCATTTTGGCGAGGTTATGATATGAAAACAAGTCATCATAACCCTCCCACTTCACTGCATTGCTCCATACATAAACTGATCGATCCACCTGTGGGGTTTGCCTGTTTGACCTCAGAAAATATGGCCAGGCCCTCCGATTTTGGATCACTTTTTCAATGAGACAAAGTTTTTTTTTTTTTTTGCGCCAACGGATGTGGTAATCTTCGAAAGATACTAGTAGCCCGGGCTACTCACATGCACGATTCGCAAGCCCGAATAATCGATGCCAGTAATGCGCCTACGTACTAATCCACACCCTGCACATATTATCTACCACTTTCCCGCGGGACTGCCGTAAGCTATTACTTCGCGGGGCAGGTTAGCAATTAATACTATGCTTCTTGTATTGCTAATTCTGCTCTCCTTGCTCTCTCAATTAGTCGGAGCTCTTTTTGCACATTCGTTATAAGTGTACAAATTTCCAGCCAATTCTCCTCTGACCGCAGAATTTGGTCTATAAACGATTACAATGGAATATTGCGTGCTCTGTATCTTCCTCCTGGTCTGGACAATGTGGACAGAGAGGTGAGTTATCATGTCCAAATCTGTGTAAATATTTGCGATAGCCGCCGTGACCCGATGGGAACTGCGTAAGGTGGTAGTTGCAGTCCCCAAACACTCGTTTCGTCCAGACCTCAATGTTGGGGATCAGCTTGTAGGTCCATCTACCTTTTGTACTGTTATCTCACCTGACTTGCCACATAGCTAGTGTGTTGCCTTCTCCTCCTCCTTTATTCTCTTGGCAATACCTGCTTCTTGATGACTCGAGGTTCTCCTTTCGTAGATCGTTACCATATCATTTGCGAGGATGTCGATGGGGATCATTCCGGCTATGACACAGGCTGCTTCGTCCGATATTGTTCGGAAACCGCTGATTGTTCTTATCGCGCATAGCCTGTATGTTGATAGTTTTCTCCGTGTTTCTATCGTGGCCAACGCCGCCGCCCAAACCGGTGCAGCATATAGGAGAACCGAGCTAACCACTCTGGATAGTAGAATCCATCTGGCATATCCAGGTCCACCGATGTTTGGCAGTATTCGAGAAAGGGCTGCCTGCAGTAGTGAAGCCTTCTTGCTCGAGTATTCCACGTGTGTTTTAAACCTTAACCTGTTGTCGAGCATTACTCCTAAGTATTTGACTGCTTCCTTGGTTCTTATATCCTGAGTTCCGACTTGAATATTCACATATTCAACAGCTTTTCGACTTGTTATAAGAACAACTTCAGTTTTGTGGTCTGTTAATTCTAAGCCGGTGGATCCTAGCCAATCTTTAATTTTTTTTCGATTGCTTCGTTTGTTGCTGATTCTTAATGAGACAAGGGGTCGTTGCATTTGTGTGATCTACGAGTTTTTATGCCTGCCTTACTTTCGCGATATCTTTGGATTGTTCATTGATATTGCCTTTTTGACTGGATTCAAATGATCTCTTGTTTCTTCTTCTTCTTCTTTTTATCAGCGAGGTTATGATCCGAAAATAAGGGATCACAACCCTCCCACTTCACCGCATTTCTACTGATCCGCCTGTGGGGTTTGCCTTTCAAATGATCTCTTGTTTGAACGTGGCAATACCAGCTGAGCCGGACGCGCTATATTTTTCGTGAGATGGTTTCTTTGATGTGAAGGCTTTCACGATCCTCAAACTTCCTATTCGATCAAGCTTTGTCACTCCTGCTGTCATGTGAAGCACCTTCCTCTCAGCTGCCGTTAATTTACTCTCATGCTTTTTGTACATTATCAAACATTGTGATCCGTATGTGACCGCTGGACGCGCAACTGTAGATGTCATTTTTCTGTCACAGAAGATAAAGGAGTTTTCCCGCCACTTCGCCCACCCTACACTTACGCGACGATTGATATCATCATCACAGCTTGCTTCGCTATTGATCATAGATTCCAGATATTTGAACTTTTTGTACATGTTAAGCACTGTACCATTCAAATAAATGTCTGAAATAGGCGGCCAGGAGGAAGCATTTCCAAATGGACAGCACCAGACAGAGAGCATTACCATCAGGGTGTAGACCTGCCTTAGGCACTTGCTGCGGTTTATCTGAAAGACTCATGAGATTTCTCACGACCACATCCCACCTGGAGATAAACAAATGTTTCCAAATCTACCCGGTTAAATATATGTGGTATCGCAATGAACCTGATCTTGGTCTGAGTGTGTCCTGACTGGGCGCCGTGGCGTAAGTAGTTAGTGTGTCGGATTACTACGCATGAGGTTCCAAGTTCGAATCCCAGAAAATACCAAAAAGTTTTTCCACGGTCCCACCTCTCGCGAGCGTCTGACAAACATCCGAGAGTATTGTTGTCACGAAAAAGCTTCTGAAATCGCCGTTCGGATTCGACATTAAACTGTAGGTCCCTTCCATTCGTGTGAAAAATATAACGCACACAACATGAATGGTTGCGAGAAGCTAGGCCCTGGCACTTTAAAGAGCTGTTGTGCCAAATATTTGTTTTTTGTTTTGTGTCCTGACTTTTCCAGGATGGCCACCTCGCCTAACCTAGCCTAATTGTTGAGTATATGAACAGCACATGAACAGCAATAACGTAGTGTTTGCTTATTAGTAATAAATGCCAGAAAGGACTAGATAGATAGATTCAATTGTAGTGAGGTGCAAGTGCACTCCGACCTTTAACAGATCTATTGTGCCCCCCATACTAAGGCTCTAGCCGATGATATACTCGGTCTAGAGCACTTTTTCCAGTCCCGCTGCTACTATGAGTATCTTTAGTGGATCCAACGAAGGTAGATCCATTTCTGATTGGAGATTGACGCCTAGGCGATTTATTCTTTTGTTGGTCAGAACTTTTAAGCAGGTTCTGCTTCTTTTCTGGTTGTATTTCCCCAGAAGTTATTTTGCCTGTCTTAGTTGGGGGATATCTTCCCAATGCTTGAGACAATTGTGCTATTCCTTTTTCCTTAAGTTTTCCCGTATTTTGTGTGTTCCTATGTCACAAAGGGTTCTGGTCCAAAGAACAGCGTGTCTGATCCGTTTCTTCTCTACTTCATCAGCTGCTTTGTTCCCCTCCACCCCTAAAAGTCCTGGTACCCAGCAGAGAGTTACTTTGCTTGTTTCTCCTAGTTTGTTGATCCTGGCGAGGCATTCTCATACCACTTTCGATCGGATCTCGTGCGAGGTCAGTACTTTAATAGCTGCTTGGTTGTCTGACAGTATTGCGATCTCCTGCCGCGATATTTCCTGTCTAAGTTGAATTGCGCGCATCTTTCGATCGCGTGAAGTTCTGCTTGAAATATACTGGGGACTATTCTGAGAATCTAATCCTGGGCCCGTACACTCCTGCCCCAGTGCCAGTAGATGTTTTCGATCCGCCTGTGTGCCATTTAATTGTGTGTTGTTTGAATTGGTACTTAACGGATTCGCTACTCCAACCTCTTTTGTTGCTCAGCTTTGAATCAAATTTCTTTTCAAAGCAGTAGTTAGTTTAGTTAGTTAGATAGACTTTTTATTAACTTCATATAATTTTCACAAACAGTATATACATAGTCGTTTATGGTTTGGCTTAAGGCCGTCTACCAGATTGACAATATGGTTGCTATTTATGTATAAAAATCGCCTTCCAAAATACGGGCTCTGTAGCGGATTGCAGCTGTAGCATAGTTGTATAAAACATCCCAACCATGACTTCCGTTCAGTACGTTGATCTCACCTCATCCAAGTCTAGCGAAATTACTCCGAAGTATCTCACGCGAAATTCTCCTAAAATGGGACATCTTCCGATGAAATGGTATACATCCTCCCTCTCTTTAAGGTTGCACAGGTCACATAAAATTGGTCGATGTGGAATAAAATAAAGACTTATTAGTTCACCTGTAAGCAGTTTCAAAGCAGTTTCAAAGCAGTATTTCTTGACCATATCGTCTCTGGCCCAGTCCAGAAGCGGTACTGATTTGGATAGGGTTACTCGCTCTTTGTTTGCGATGCATGTTCCTTTCCCGATGCCCTATTTGCTAATTCTCAATATGGTCTCCTTGGCAATTCGCTCTAGCACTATGTGTAGTGGAGGCATACCTACGATTACCTCTAGTGCTGTTGTGGGACAGGTTTGCATGACTCCTGTTATACATATGCAGGCTAATCTTTGCACTTTGTTCAGGGATGTCCTCGTCGTGGTTAGCCTTGTTTTGTTTACCGATGCCACTGCAACGTATGTAATGATGGGTCTTACTATCATCTTGTACATCCACCTCAGTGTGGCTGGGCTGCATTCCCAGGTTTTTCCTGAAATGTTCCTGCACACCATAGGTGCTCTGATGGCTTTGGTTACTACCGCTTCTACATGTTCTTTCCAAAGGAGTTTGCTGTCTAGTATTAAACCTAGATACTTGACCTGTTTTTGTGGATCGACCCTGATCCCTTCCAGTAGGATAGGTTGCATACTTGCTGTCTTTTTTTGGTGAAGGGTATCACTGTGGTTTTGATAGGGTTTACACTAAGTCCTACCGTTTCACACCTGGACTAAGTTTAATTAAAGAAAGCCATGATTTCTTGTGGTACGTATAGACTGGTCAGGTCGTTCATGTTCAGGTTGTATTCATCGCGCTCTACTTGTGGTTTCTTCCTCAATTCACTTACAGTGCAAACTGAAATCTCTACAGAAGGAATTATATGTGAAGTACTCCTTCCTTGCCTCAGATCATAGCTTCTCTTGAATAATCTTGATCTGATTACTGTTGGCCCCTGTCTGGTTATATTTTAAAATGTTCTATGTTGAGTTTTAGTCGTTATTTACAGAGAGCCCCGTCCATTTATGTATCTAGAACTCATTTGGGTCATTTTATTTTTCTCATTGCTGTTATTTTATTTTAGGATCTGAACTAATGACCTATCAGCCAATGTACGACCTCAGTGATATAATGGATATAAATGACAAAGACAATGGTAAGTTTATTAAATTTCATAAAAAAAAATATATATCTGACCTATCTATTCCGATGTTACAGATACCAACACGAACGGCAATAACCCCAAGCAATTAAATCAATCCAGCTCGGTGTTGAATACCCCATATCACGAATGAGCACAGATGATACTAATGTTACTGACAATATCGATTGGTGATCGCATTGCTAGAAGCACGGTGCGTACTGTTTTTTTTTTTTTTTTTTTTATTTAATCAAGGGATGATCTTGTAACCCTCACCCAAAACGCGTATAGATGAGTAATTTTGTTTGTTTTTTTTTTTATAATTCTTTCTTAAATTTTATAATAAAAAAAAAATAATTTAATATTCTTTTAAACGAAAGAATTATAAAAATAATGAATGATGGACTGAGTCGTATAATGAACCGCGCACTTTGATATAGAAAATGAGAATCATAATAGCTATAATTAATGATAGTACGTACGGTTAACACAAGCATACATATAAACATATATCTAATTGTTACGTTTTTGTCATCTGTTTCTTTTATTTTTAAACACAAGAAGTTATATTTAACATAACACTTTAATAGAAAATACATTTATATCTTATCGAAAATATTTAGGAATAGTGAACATGCAAGAATGTGAATTATATTGTACACAGGTTGTCCAAATAGCTCAGAGCGTGATGATTAGATATTAAGGTATCTTGTAGAAGATAATCCAATCCCAGTGATCACTAGTCTTTAAAAAAAAACGTCTATTCTGTCGTCAAGAACTAGTAAAATTCATTTTATTTATTTATTGTTGGAGTTGCGCAAAGCAAAGCTCAATTATTAGAGAGATTATATCTGTGGCAATACGACATAGTAGCTTAAGTCGACTTAAGTCAAAATTGAGTTAATTATAGCAAAATTTTCCCAATTGCATAAAGTATTTTCCCTCAATTTTTTAGTTCCATACCTGTTAAGATGGCTGAGTTATGGCTGTTAGACTAGAGGTGCAATTCAAAAATTTCATATGATTTTTGCGTAAGCCACAACTTTAAACCCTTCTCCTGAAAAATCGTACAAATCGACATAAGCTATTATGTCGTATTGCCACAGATATAATGATATGAGCATATTTTTAAGATTTGCTTAAGTGTGTAGACGCGGGAAAAAAAAGTAATCTCCGCATCAACACTGGCTTGACTTACTCTTGTTCGGACTCTGTTTTGTCTATACAAACACCATGCGATAGTTCTTAATACACAAGAGCTCCTGAAATTTATTGCTCCTCACGTCTCCTCAAATAATCTTAAAGAAAACCTTGAATAATCTACGCAGTGTGAAATGGATGAAGACCGAACTGATATTGGAGGTAATTCTAAGGTATTCGATCAGTAAAACTGTGTTCATCTTGATATTGTCTAAGTCTTCGTCATGCAAACCTCGTGATCCATAGAGACGGGCGCGTATGATCTAAATTACGAAGCTGGAGTGCATCACGTTCAACGAATTCTGACGACAGAGAAGGCTGGAAGGATCCACACCAGTATCGCATCTGTAGCAGTTATTCCACACCCTTACAATGTCGACTGCACAATAAATGTGAAATGAAATGTGACCTTTGAATAGAAACCAAACGAACAGGCGTCGCCGGTGGGCAACACGTGAATACCACAGACTCTGCCGTTCGAATAGTCCACATCACCACGGGACTCGCAGTTGAATCCCAATACGAGCTCTCGCAGTTAAAGAACCGAGAATGCCCTCGCACGTCTCCAAGCAAAGCTCCTGCAAAAGCAACTCGAAAACAACGAGAGCACCAGCAGTGCCACACGCAAATCCCAAGTTAAATCCCTTAATCGCGAAGAGAAAATCCGAACGTACAACTTCGCACAAGACCGCATCACACATCATCGAATTCGAATGATCAACTCGAGATTACATAATTGTTTTTGAATAAAATTAACGAGCTATTTGGACACTGTACATATATACATAATATGTATCTACATAATATCAATACAGTATAGTAATTCAGAACATAGTACAGCTTTGGGGTTGGTTCTTATTTATCCTTTTCTGTCTCGAAAAATTCGTTCATTAGTTTATTATTGTATTCTCCTATATATATATATTGTGAAAGTCAAATACAATGGTGGTCCAGTGTAACGAACGATATAATGTTATTGGTCATAATGAAAAATTTGTTTCATAGAATACATTCTTTTCTACCAAACTGTGAGTAAAGGGTGAAAACTTACTTACTTAGGTGGCGCTACAGTTCGGGTTGAATCTAGGCCTCAACCATTTAGCTCGGTCCTTAGCTTATTGCTTCCAGTTGCGCACTCCAAGTTGGTTGAAGTCCCCATGAACTTATGCGCGCCACCTACGGTCTGGAAGTCCGCTACTGTGTCGTCTTTCTGGGTTCGATTCGAAGACTGGGGCCTT
Source organism: Brachypalpus laphriformis (assembly GCA_945910035.1). Lineage (NCBI taxonomy): Eukaryota > Metazoa > Arthropoda > Insecta > Diptera > Syrphidae > Brachypalpus > Brachypalpus laphriformis. The sequence goes on from OX246755.1 coordinate 14,042,590, forward strand.
ATTTTGTATTGCGTTTCTATAGCAAATGTATACAAACACAACTTCCAAGTAACTTAAGTGACGTTTGATAGATGTTTTGACAATCTAACTTTCGGAAATATTTGATTTTGAGTTGGAAGCACGTACACCCAATCCAAGAACCATACAAAATACCTATTCATTTTAGAATCGGATTACATTTCCGAATGGCAATCCGAATCCGAAAGCAGTACAAAATAAGGCCCCTGTAAGTGAGAACTGGGCTTACAACATTCAATATATATGAGCGCATTCATAAATTCAACATTGATCAAGATCTGCTAAGCAGAGAGTTCACAAATGCACGAATTGACATCGCTGCTAAGCAGAGAATTCATAAATGTAGTAAAGCTTTGTTCATTGCGCGATTTTTAGCGTAATCGTGCAACTGTCAGAATCGTATCGCGTATTGCTTTGTAAGCAGATACTTTGCAGTAGACTTAAACTTGCATTTGCACAGCTTTTCCTGCTTTACATTGCGTTTGTTGTACAAAGCTTGCATTTATGAGTGGGCCCTATGTAGTCATACATACATATAAGAAGAAACATTCGTTATTTCGAACACTTGTTCTTGTTTTCGTACGCTTTACTAGTGTTGAATTGAGCAAACACTGTTGATTTTCCTTTCGCATTGTTCACATTGTGAAATAAAAATAAGTTAAGCCAGACCAAGTCTAAATCGATTAAATTAATTAATTAATTTTGAAAATATTGTAACCAATGCAAATGTATGTAATCAAACAAGAAGTCTTAATAAAATTGAATTGAATAGTTTTCGTTCGTAATGTGTTTGAAAAAGATGTTCGTTATATCGACATTTGTTATACTGGACCACCATTGCGTAATGAAATGAATTAATTACTTTTTTAAATGCAACATATCCGTAATACATATACCAGTGGGATTTATTTTTATATTAACTACAAAATTAGAATGATCAATTTATGATCTATTAGTATGTTAAATCTATGACCGTAAGCGGTAACCGCCTGAGTTGAGGTAATACAGGAGTGGAAGCCTCTGAGGTGATAGTTGATAGTCACACTTTTGACAGTCAAAATTGATGATCACACTTTGTTAGCTCTCCGTTAAACGATCGCAAAGCCACACAAAAAAGATCGCAAAAAGGTGATGATCACGCTGAGAGAGCAAAATGGATGATTGTGATCGTCAACAATCAACTATCACCTTAGAGGATTCCACTCCAGAATTGAATTTAGAACAAAAAAAAAACGATCAAAATCGATTTACATAAATAGATGGTTACAAGCCGACCATAGAAATGCCTTCGAGAGACAGATTAGGTAGACGTAATCGGCGCTCGAAAAAGAAAGTAGTTCTAGATGTTCGATAGTTAAATTCATCACCAACTTACGGATGAGTGATGTCTGGAAAATATCTGAATCCAAAAGCCACTATTTTCTTCCAAATCTCTAAGCCTAGATAGGGAAGCATTCTAAGTACAAGCAGAGGAATACACTCAGGGCATTCGGAAATGCATAAACGATAAAGCAAACAATTCTAAAATGCAATATCGCACATTTGTTTGCGCAAATGTAGACAAAACCACGCAAATTTCAAAATCCTGTTGCATAGCAAGCATCCAAAATACTTTCTTCTTTTGTTAGCGGACGGTGCTCCGAGGAAAAAATGTGCGAAGAAAACGAAAGGTAAATGCAAACAAATAAAATAAGAAGGAAATGTTCCATTCACCCTGATTGTCGTTGGCGTTTGTCGCTTTTCGACGATTGTCGTTTTAATCTTCTTAAGCAGCACGAATCCATTTTCATAGCCTTTTCACTGTGAAAGAATTGTAATAGTATTCTACATGACAATCAAATTGATTAGTAATGTTTAACGGTCAGCAGGTCGTAGCTATGAATAAAACGACAATCATCGAAAAGCGACAAACGCCAACGACAATCAGGGTGAGTCTTTTTTAGAGCAAAAAAGCAACCCCAATGCAAATTATTGTTGAAAAACGGAGAAAGTTATGCATTGCAGTCGTATGCTATTGACGTTTCAAGTGCTTTGTTGCTCTTGCTTTGCACAAGATTTGCTTTGCATTTCCGAATGGGCCCTCACTCACTCAATGAATTTTACTATCGCACCTGCATGCTTTGGCCTTAAAAAATAGCAAATTATTTGCTTAAGATGGAAAACTGTTTTTTTTTAATACAAAATTTCTATAAGCGATTGTTGTATTTAGTTTATTTATTGTTTCTTAAGTGTTTGTTGAGTAAAAATATGAAATCTAAACATGAGAATGATCTTCTTTTTTTTTTATTAGTTTTACTACATATATAAAATACTAAATCCAAAGGAATAAGAGTATATGGTATATTATTATTACAGCAGAAATAAATGTTTATTTGTAAAACTGTATGATTGCAAGGTGTTTTTGTGTTTCTTTCTTATTTAATTTGTATTTCAGATTAAGTACACAGTTACTGCTCTTTTGCCAGTTACAATAGATTTGATGATTGTTAAAGATTCGTAAACATTTTTTTTTAAATGTAATATGTAATTTAAACCAGAGTACATTATGTAATAAATATTTTTTAAAAGCATATACACAAAATATTATATTCTAATAAAGATGCTAAATAAAGCAATCTGGACTCTGAAATTGTGGTTTTATTATATTTTGTAAAATTATAGACGTCTGCAGGGGCAGCGAAGGAAGTAAGTAACTCCCACCTCATGTGCTTCTTTTCATCATAGAGTATACTCGTAGGCTTTCAAACAGGTAATAACTAACCATGAGTCTTATCGAGAGCTATTACGCGTTGGCGATGTCTGTCGATTTTATCTAAACTTTTGATCCACTAAAAACGAATTCAATAAAGTTTTACCTTGTGATAATTGAATCTTGCCGTACGCCACCTACCGAAACAACGTGAACCTTAACGAAAGCCGATAAAATTGCCAGTGAGTCTTAGTTCTGTTTATGCTCACGGATAACGAACCCCACAGCCGGATTAGTAGAAATGCAATGAAGTGGGAGAGTTATGATCGCTTGTTTTCAGATCATGGCTTCGCCGAAATAGGAAGAAGAATGCTCATGGATAGCAGAGAACATTTAATGACGAAGATGTCTGCTGTAAATGTCGAACATAGATTTCTTCTTGAACTATACTGCTAGTCCAATCTGGTGTTATTGCGAAATCTTGCGACAGAAGTCAAGATTACCACCCCTATTATGGTTAGCGAATCTAACGTTCGACTCAAGTCGAACCTCCCGGCGAATTACTTCTGTCTATATGTACACTTCACAGATGACATTTAATTGTTTTTTTCTTTTGTCAGCACTTATTCTTTATTCGAATGAAAATGTTTGCTAACAGCAATACCACGCCACAAGCAATTCGCTGACAGTTCGACTTGAGTCGAACGTTCGATTCGCTAACCATAATAGGGGTGTACATCTCAAATCTATCTTTTGCTGAAAATATTTCCTGTAACAGAAGAGTATAAGTGAAGCGGTTATCTTGTTTTTTTTTTTTCAATGTACACAGACGCAGCCACTTCTTGCTAATAATTCTCGTTGAGACTCTTGTAACATACCCCTACTTATCATAACTACAACATCAGTTTTAATTACCCGTTCGATCGATTAAAGAAAGCAAATAACCCGTCCTTCAGTATTCCACGACGTAATCAACAAAGTCAGCTTCATTATCGGTCAAGAAGCCTTCCAAACATCCATACAGAACTTTTCCTTTCCTTTGTTATACATAAATTTACATACATACATTTTTAATGACCCGCTAATCCTTCATCCACAAGAAAGGAGACCCCCTCAACTGCGCCAATTATAGAGGCATCAGTCTCCTCAACATCGCACACAAGATCTTTTCTGCGATATTGTGTGAACGCCTGAAACCTTACATCAATAGCCTGATTGGACCCTATCAGTGCGGTTTCAGGCCAGGATAGTCCACCATCGATCAAATCTTCACACTTCGGCAGATCCTGGAGAAAACCTAAGAATTCCAAATCGATACTCACCACCTCTTTATCGATTTCAAGGCCGCCTATGACAGAATCCATAGAGAAGAGCTTTATAGAGCCATGTCTAGTTTTGACATCCCTGCCAAACTTGTCCGTCTGTGCAGGCTAACGATGGAGAACGCTCGCTACTCCATCAAGGTCGGTTATGACCTCACCGAGACCTTTGATGTCAAAAAAGGCTTTAGACAAGGTGACGCGCTGTCATGTGACTTCTTCAATATTGTACTTGAACGGATTGTGCGGAACTCACAAGCCAACACCGGAGGCACAATCTATTACAAGTCTGTACAACTGCTTGCATACGCCGACGATATAGACATTATCGGAAGAACTCAGCGGGCTGTCACCGGTGCGTTTGCAAGCATTGAGGCGGAAGCGGCCAAAATGGGTTTAGCGATAAACGAGGGAAAAACCAAGTATATGCTGTCAACAAGAAGGGAAAGCCAACACCGACGAATTGGACAAAACGTCACAGTGGGCAGCTATAACTTCGAGATAGTAAGGGACTTTGTCTACCTTGGCTCTGCTATAAATTCTACAAACAACATCAGCGCAGAAATCAAGCGAAGAATAACTCTTGCCAATCGCTGTTTTTTTTTTGGGCTTATAAGGCAATTCAACAGTAAAGCCCTATCTCGAACTACTAAGGAGACTCTGTATAAGACTCTGATCATCCCAGTCCTGCTTTATGGCGCTGAAACATGGACTTTATTAAAAGAGGATGAAGATATCCTTGGTCGCTTCGAGACAAAAATTCTTCGTAAGATTTTCGGTCCCGTTTGCGTTGACGGGTTTTGGAGGAGAAGATTCAATCACGAACTATATGAGCTGTACAGCGACATCGACCTAGTCAAAAAACTGCGTATTGGACGTCTGAGATAGCTAGGACATGTAGAGCGAATGGACACCAACGCTCCGGCCCGCAGAGTCTTCGAATCTAACCCCGACGGACGACGCAGTAGAGGGAATCATCGACGTAGGTGGCGCGCACAAGTTCAAGGGGACCTCGACCAACTTGGAGTGCGCAACTGGAGGCAATTAGCTAAAGACCGAGCTAAATGGAGAGGCTTGTTGGTTGAGGCCCAGGTTCACCCCGAACTGTAGCGCCACCTAAGTAAGTAAGCTAATCCTTCATGAGAGTCGCGGGGGTAGGATGCTCAGGGGCCTTATTATGTACTGCTTTCGGATTCGGATTGCCATTCGAAAATGTAATCCGATTCTAAAATGAATTGGTATTTTGTATGGTTATCGGATTGGGTGTAAGTGCTTCCTACTCGAAATCAAAAATTTCCTAAAGTTAGATTGTCAAAACATCTATCAAGCGTCACTTAAATTACTTGGAAATCGAGTTTGTACAGATTTGCTATAGAAACGCAATACAAAATAAGGCCCCAGGTGGACCCTCCATCCTTCTCGGTCCTCCGCCATTGACTCCAACTGATCAGAAGGAATCCCCAGACGGCTCCAGGAGAGATGTCATACTTGGTCCAACCATCTATTTCTAGGCCTACCAGGGGAGTCGCCTCCCTGATGGCACGTCTTGGAAGCCGGTCTGGGGTATACGCACTACGTGACCAAACCATCGTAGTTTGGTTCCTTTTTTATTCTTATCAAAACTACGTACCACCCTGTACTTAATAATAGACAAAAATAGACGAGACCTTCTTTCAATGCCAATTTTAAGATCTTTATTTCACTCTACTGCCCAGCCCATTATTTCACAAGGTTCACAAGAAGCCACCCGTTCACATTGCCACACACTAAAAATAACGAACCACCCTGTGCCCAAAGAAATTTGCTAAAAAAAATCTACACCCTCTGATGTAAATTTTGGTGTTTGTTTCATGTCGCTAGCTTCCCTCGAACCGAAGATATCGGCTGCGCAAATCTGCTCACTCGGCCCATAGAAATTTTCCTCAAACACCAGGCCACCAGAAATTCTCAGAAAGCAGTAGGGATATACCGACCCTCTACAGGCACCCAATATGTATTGCTGGACCTCAGCCGTTGTGTACTGATTTTAGTGTGGATTTGTTTTTGATGTAACTTTTTTATTTATTGACCGATTTTAACGATTCAGGTGTCAAATTAAAGGACATTTTCTTTGAAATTAATTGGTTTGGCGTTTTTGAAATTCCAAGATGGCGGATAGAATATGACTGCCATGTAAACTTTAATGATGATTTGTTTTGGTTGTAACTTCTTTATTCATTGACGGATTTTGATGATTCCAGTGTCAAATTAAAGGCAATGTTGCCAAGATAACGAAAATGCTTAATTTGGCACTCATTTGGTTAAAGATGAAAAATTCATAATTTGAAAAAAATTGAGGTTTATTTTAACTTTACGTTGATTTATTTCTGTCGTAACTTATTTATTTGGCCATGGATTCTGACGTTTCAGGTGTCAAATTAAAGTACATTTTCTAATTAATTGAAATAAGGTCTATGAAATCCTAATATGACGGATACAACATACACTCAGTAACCGAGTGATCCAAAATCGATATTTTCTGAGGTCAAATAGGCGAACCCCACAGGCGGATCAGTAGAAATGCGGTGAAGTGGGAGGGTTATGATCCCTTGCTTTCGGATCATAACCTCGCTGATAAAAGGAAGAAGAAGAAGAAGTAGACGGATACAACACAGCAATCTCAGCATAGTATCTAGCAGAGACCCTGTGTGTGAGCACTCATTTTACAAATGTATCAGAAGATACCACTGCATAGAAGTATTCTAAGTGAACTATGAAGAGGTTGAAAAACTGAAGCTTTTCGTCTTGCGGTTTGCTATCACCCTGATTGTCGTTGGCGTTTGTCGCTTTTCGACGATTGTCGTTTTATTCATAGCTACGACCTGCTCATCGTTAAACATTAATAAGCAATTTATTTGTCGTGTAGAATACTATAACAACTCTTTGACCGTGAAAAAGTTATGAAAATGAATTGGTGCTACATCTGAAGAATAAAACGACAATCGTCGAAAAGCGACAAACGCCAACGACAATCATGGTGTATATTTAGCATGTTATTTCAAGCGAACCCCACAGGCGGATCAGTAGAAAAGTGGTGAAGTGGGATGGTTGTGATCCCTTGTTTTCGGATCATAGCCTCGCTGATAAAAGGAAGATTCAGTATGTTATTTCGGTCATTAAATGGGAATAACAGCTGCTTATATGCTATCATGTCGTTTATATGAGTCACACAACAAATTAACTGCAATATTAGGATTTCCTTCCAATTTTAAGGTTACCCCTACTCGAGCACGTATTGATTTAAAGTTTTCTTCTTCCTTCAAACAACAAACACGCAACATTTCAGCAATTTCACGGCACACATTCGTTTTATTTGTGTTCGTTCGTCCTTCAATATAAATAAATTTTAAAATAAATACAAAAACAAGAAAAGAAATCACTTAGTAACAACATTTTGAGTTGAAAGCCATTGTCGAGCGTTTGAAATCCCAACTAGGGGCAACATTTTGATTGGCAACTACTATACTTGGTCACAATAGTTTCGTCATATTGAGATGGTGTAGTGGTGTCGTCTGCTCTGCGTCTAGTCCTCATCGTCATCGTCTTCGTCGCTAACAACAAACAGTTCGTTCTCTTCGAGGAAATTGGCTACACTCCTGCTGATGGCTGCTCCAACGAGTAGGCCAGGCACCACAACACAGAAGACGATCGCCACTCCAAAGGGCAATGTCGTTGGCAATGGCTTGAGAGCTCCACTCTTATAGTGTGTGGCCGTTCGGGTGATCATTTGTAGGCTTTTGCTCTGGCGGAGGTAGACGAAGCTGCGAACGGCGTTCAACTGGCCGAGTTTTGAGAGAATCATTTTCTTGCCGAAATAACAGAATTGGACTAGAAATTTGTGCTAATTGCTGAGGTGCAAGTGCAGCTGAAAGTTCGATTGAAGGCTTTTGTGTGGCGAGGCGACGGAGAACTGGATTTTTTTCTCGCCTTTTTGACAAGTTTGTTCTTTTGACATTTGGATTGAATATTGACATTTGAAAGTGGGAGGAGTTTTATATATTTATAGGTGTGGTTCGGCTAACTCTCGGAAGATGGCACTTTTCAGCTGCAAAATGCTTATGCTAATCACCTGGAGAGGGACGCGACGCAATACACCATTAGGCTGCTGACTGCGTCGGATGTACCTGCATTTCTTTTGTAATCGTTTTGAACTTGACACCTAAAGGTCCATTCACTGCTCAGCGATCGGCGAACACGCGCATTGCGAGCAAACTATTTTTAATTTATTTTTAAATGCACAATTGCAAATTGCAAATTCGAATAAGAAGTTCGAAGATCCGTGGAAGCTTTCATATCAAGGAAACCATCGCACAAAAAATAGAGTGCGACCGGCTCAGCTGGTATTGCCACGTTCAAAGAAGAAATCATTTGAACCATGTTAAAAAGGCAATATCAATGCACGTTCCAATGACATCGCGATGTAGGAAAGGCAGGCCTAAAAACGCCTGGATCAGACAAATGCGACGACGATATTTTCTGGGGTCAAATAGGCGAACCCCACAGGCGGATCAGTAGAAATGCGGTGAAGTGGGAGGGTTATGATCCCTCGTTTTCGGATCATGGCCTCGCTGATAAAAGGAAGAAGAAGAAAAAGAAGCACAATTGCAAATTCTATCAATCCAAAAGAACAGTTATATTTATCCTCTTCTTCTACGTTTCGTATCGTATCCGAACGACGATTTGAGAAGGTTTTTCGTGACAACAATACTCTGGGATGTTTGTCAGACGCTCGCGAGAAGTGGGACCGTGAAAAAACTTTTTGGTGTTTTCTGGGATTCGAACTTGGAACCTCATGCACAGCGATCCGACACACTAACCACTTACGCCACGGCGCCCACATTTCGCCGAGCTTATGATTTGAAAACAAGGGATCACAACCTCCCACTTCACTGCATTTCCACTGATCCGCATGTGGGGTTCTTATGGTGCCAAGTTATATGTTGTCTACCAACTGCTCTTCCTCCTTCAATTCGTCCCTGTAACATGGCATGCAGCATGTTCAATTTCTACTCAGAATGGATTTTAAATGAACCGTTAAATGATAATGAATATGGCATTGCGGTTAACGAAACTAAAATCACAAATCTGAGGTATACAGACGATTCTATTATCATTGCAAAAAGCGCTAGAAAGCTAAAGTTTTATCACGATCCCACCTCTCGCGAGCGTCTGACAAACATCTGAGAGTATTGTTGTCACGAAAAAGTTTCTCAAATCGCCGTTCGGATTCGGCATTAAACTGTAGGTCCCTTCCATTCGTAAGAAAAATATAACACACACAACATGAGTGGTTGCGAGAAGCTAGGCCCTGGCACTTTAAAGAGCCGTGCGCCAAATATTTGTATTTTTTTAATGATGAATAAAGCAGATATATTTTGGAGGTGGATCGTTCTAGTGCAAGCATGACCAAGCAAATTGATAAAAAAATTATTTCTGCGGTGTGAATGATAGATGGCTAAAAATAACTTTTTTAATAGAATCCACAGAATATAGGGAATTTTTGTATTTTGAACTTGTGATACGAGCTTATCATGGAGGAATGTCTGCAAGCATTAAGTTTTTTTACTATGAGAGGTTTCATCTGATACTTACTTACTTAGGTGGCGCTACAGTTCGGGGTGAACCTGGGCCTCAACCAACAAGCCTCTCCATTTAGCTCGGTCTTTAGCTAATTGCCTCCAGTTGCGCACTCCAAGTTGGTCGAGGTCCCCTTGACCTTGTGCGCGCCACCTACGGCGATGATTTTCTCTACTGCGTCGTCCCTCGGGATTAGATTCGAAGACTCTGCGGGCCGGTGCGTTGGTGTCTATTCGCTCTACATGTCCTAGCCATCTCACACGTCCAATACGCAGTTTTTTGACTAGGTCGATGTCGCTGTACAGCTCGTATAGGTTTCATCTGATCCTACAAGTTATTTATTGATCTGGAGTATGCGATCTCAACTACTTTTTATAGGTTACCTTACAAACACTGTTCGGCTTCTTTTATAAGAACAGTTTTTCCTACACACATACATATGGCCGTAGCAGGCAACATACATTTTTATATGTACACCCATATCTTCCTCTTCAGCCAATCACTCAGATTCCAGTTTGTTTTTAATTAATTTTCACAAGCTCTTTGAAATCACAGTTCTACAACTACTTTTACTTATGTCCTGTATCCCGTTGTCCTAGGGCCTCTACTACGCCTACGCGCCATCATGTACGGTTTCTGGCAATGTGTCTCAGCTCTCCTTAACTACCGTGCCTCCTTCACGACTGTTCTGCGCCATGTTCTCCTCGGACTGGCAGTTATTCTGCCATCCTAGGTTAAATGGTTCCATTGCATAGCATGGTTAGCTATGGAACTGTCACCTTTCGAAACGTGTGCCCAATCCATTGCCACTTTTGTCGTTGGATGGTTGCGCCTATCGCTTGCTGACCCGTTCTCTGGTAGAAATGCTCGTTTGAGATATGATTGAGCTAGAAAATTCTTAAGATATTGCCCAGGCACATATTGACGAACGTTTGCAGCTTTGTGGTGATAGTAGTGGTCCCACTCCACATGATGCATCCATATAACATCACGGATTTAACATTGCAGCGGAAGTCTTAGCTTCGTGTTCAGACTGATTGCATTGCTTCGCTATATTGTGGACAACCTCCCGAACTCGGACTTTGCTTTGGCGATCCTGTTGGCTATATCTAGTGCGGTTCCACCATCGGTCGAAACAATAATTCCAAGATACTGTATATCCTCTACTCTCTCTACCGGTTGTCCAGCAATGTATATTTGAGCATATTATTATATTTGATGCATTTGTTTTTGCCATATTCAGGGTTATCGTGAATACATTTTCCCTCGGAATTTTTCCCCCGAACAAAAATTAGATATTTTTAAAAAAAAAAGGGGAAAAAATCATCGAGGAATAAATAGATATCGCGATTGCGTTGAAATTTCTCTTGAATTGTCATCCTGAATAGCAGGTGAAATGGCGATCGATACACAACGCACTGTTCGATGATAATCCGCATTTCCGGAAAACGATGACGACAATGCGATTGAGTGAAAACCGCATGAAAACCCGACCAGTGATCTTCGAGATTAGCGCACTAGACCAGTTTAAGAGTGGAATAGTTTTGTATACGTTAAGAAAGATATATTAATGCACAGAAGCAACAGCAAGTGGAATATTTCTTAAGATGCTATACTATACTAGGGCCTTGTACGCACTGCGACCTATAAAATCGATTGTGCCAGCCCGGTATTTAGCCGAGAACTGGGTTAAGGCTCTTGATAAACCTCAACAAAGTCCCAGGCTCAATGTTTCAAAAGTCTGAGGGGCTCAATAAATCCCTCCCGATGTGAAGACTTCTTTTCCTTGCGGCCATGGGGCATTCACAAAGAATATGTTCTGCCGTCTCTTTTTGCTCTGCACATAGCCGGCATACGTCTGAGACTGCTACTCCTGTTTTGTGCAGATGCTACCTGAGTGGGCAATGACCATCAAGTAGCCTGTTAAGGTCCTTAAATCTGCCTTGCTAAGCTCAAGTAGCTGCTTAGCCTTACGACGGTTGAGGTTGATGAACTTTTTTTCTTGTCTTCGGCCCTTGAATTTAGCTCAGTACTCTGCATGACGCTTAGCTTCCCTCTTGGTCCCAAGTACTCGTAACTCTGCCACATACTCTGAAGAACTTACTTTCTTTTGATTGCTGTATGTTATCCGTCTGGCGGTGCGGTAGCGACTGACTCGAGAGACAATTGTTGATCTCTTCTCTACAGATCACTTAAGTATTTCATTTACTTGCTGTTGCCAACAAAATTGCACTTCAACCCAGCTATGGTAAAAAACTACAAAAACTTTAAATTACTACCATTTATTACATCATTTGTTTCTCACATATGTTTTCTCTTTTTAAGCAAAATACAAAGTGTATAGAATAGCATTTTGTACTATGTATATAATATGTAAATTTCAAATGAATATTTTTCTACATTTTCTTTGTTTTTAACTAAACCAAAGTACATATACATCTTTTCTCTTAAAAGTTCTTCTTTTTTTTTGTTACCTTAAAATCTGTTTTTGTTTTTTTTTTTAACTAAAATGGAACGTGTGTAGTTTTTTGTTTAACAAATAAATACAAATACGCTTTTTTTTCTCTTAAATACATTTATGGTTTGTTTTTTATATTTGAACATTTATTTTTTTACTGTTCTCCATGTGGATATATGTACCTAGAATATATTTTTTATTATTGAACATATTTTCTTTTTAAAGTTCATTGTCTCTTTTGTTTCTTTTGCAAAAATTACTAGATGAAGTGACTTGCTTAAAAAAAAAAGTTAATATTCAGCAATAGGCCAGGCGGCAGAGAAGTGGGGGAATTTTAAAAGAGAACTGGAATTCGTTTTAATCGCTTACTTACAAGTCTGTAAAGAACATATAAAGTTTTCTATCATTTAAGGGATGTGAATTGGGCGTCATTTTCCTTCTTCTTTTTGTTTGAAGGAAGCGACCGAAGTGAGGCTTTCCACAAGTAGTTTGTCCAATGTCAACTTTACAGAAGAACCGCAAGGGTTTTATTGTTCATAATTAGATTGATATCTTATATATTAAAACGTGAACATGAAACTTATCGTATGTTTTTTTTAGTATTTATTATAAAAGGAGGGGGATGAAACTTATATCATCCGAAAGGTAGTGTGCCATAGATCTGTAGAAGGTCAAAAATCATGTGCGTAACCGTTAGGTTAGGTAAATTCCCTCGGTCGAATTTTGACCACACGCGATACTAGTTCTCATAAATACGTTTAGTTCGAATAGATGCTCTACATTCGTAGCAATGCAGAATCAATCATGGTACAGATGCTCAATAGTTGAGAAGAGAAGTTTGAAGAAAAAAAAAGAGTTATCCAAGGGATTGAACATTTATCTCTCAATCTTTCCTACCTGTTTGACGATAAACTCATTTACAAATTCGATAATCAAAATGCCCATTTTCTGTGCGGCTTACTGTACTCCAATTGAAGCTCATCTTGCTCAATCATTTTGAGGAAAACATTGATGGTGATGGGCGAACCCCACAGGCGGATCAGTAGAAATGCAGTGATGTGGGAGGCTTATGATCCCTTGTTTTCGGATCATAACCTCGCCGATAAAAGGAAAAAGAAGATTGATGGTGTACACCATGCTTAATAGAAGAGTTTTTATTATTTCTCGTGAGTCGAATGTGATCCGCTTAGAATTGAGATTCGCTAACTATAACTAACAGATGGTGATGAAATTTGGGTAGTGACCGAAAGAATAAGATCGCGGATACAAGCTGCCGAAATGAGGTTCCTTCGCGGTATTGCTGAAATAGCTCGTAGGGATCGAGTGCGCAACACCAGAGTACCCGAGGCGCTCAATGTTGAGCAGTTACTTCTGTGAACGGAACGATGTATGCTTCGATGGTTTATGCCCCCAAACCGGCTTCCAAGACGTGCTATGATTGGCGTGCAATCAGGTAGGCGACTCCGCGGTAGGCCTAGAAGTAGATGGTTGGACCAAGTCCGACATCTGCCCTGGAGGCGTCTAGGGGTTCCTCCTGATGAGTTGGAGACAATGGCGGAGGATCGAGAAGGATGAAGGGTCCACCTGAGCGGGGGTAGGATACCCGCGACCCTCATGAAGGATTAGCGGGTCATTGAAAATGTATGTGTATGTATAACTAACATCAGCCACCCGAATATAAAAGGAAAAACGAATTACATCGAAGTTTCTCCAACCACACCAAGGTTCCTGCCTGGTAGTACAATGGACTAGAGAAGTCTAAGTGCTTTGGGATTTGGGTTTTCCTTTAAAAAAAAAAATGTATAACTAACAGATAATAATAACAAGTTTTTGCTATTTGCTTTTCGGTCGACAACTCAGTCACTGCCAATTTTTATTCATCTGATTTGTTCGATTCGCAGCCTATAATAGCAAAATTTGCTGAAATTTTCGTTCGATTTGCGAATGGACGCCCAATTTCTAATTTAGTAACTCAAAAACTGGAAATCAGCTAATAGCCCTAACATTTTTTAAAAAGCATTAACGTAGTTATAACATTGGACTCGCGAAATATAAAGTGAGTAAGCTTCTTTTGTTAATGTGATGTACTTAGAAAGAGAATTAAATAAAGAAAGGTTTCATTTCCATGCGTACTATAAGACTTCAATATTTGTAAAGAAATAATCAGAATCAGTCTTCAAATCTAACCCGGAGGGACGCGTAGTAGAGGGCTTTCTCGCCGTAGGTTGCGCGCACAAGTTCAAGGGGTCCTTGACCAACTTAGAGTGCGCAACTGGAGGCAATTAGCTAAAGACCGAGTTAAATGGAGAGGCTTGTTGGTTGTGGCCCAGGTTCGCCCCGAATTGTAGCAAGAAAAATGTTCGTTAAACAAAAAATGATATGAAACATTACGAGTATCTGTATTTGTTGAGAGCACAGGGTTTACTCTTATTTTCAGCAATTAACTGCAATAATTTGTCAAAAATTACTCTGAATTTACTCCAACTTATGCAGGACAATTGAATCTAGGTCGAAACTTTGATACATATTCGAAATTAATCTAAAAGTGGACCTAATTCAGAAAGTTTTATTATAAAATTGTTGGAAAATACAGTGGTGGAATCCTCTAAGGTGATAGTTGATTGTTGACGATCACAATCATCCCTTTTGCTCTATCTAAGGTGACCATCAGCGTGATCATCACCTTTTTGCGATCGTTTTTGTGTGACTTTGCGTTCGTTTTACGGAGAGCTAACAAAGTGTGATCATCAATTTTGACTGTCAAAAGTGTGACTATCAACTATCACCTTAGAGGATTCTACTCCAGTTTCCGAGGCCTTCGATAGCTCAGACTGTTGATTTGATATTTTACTTTTTGGACTGACGACAACCAAACCAAAAACAAACTATATCGAAGCATAAAGACAATGAATTGTCCCAACATTATACCGTACGAATTGTTGCGTACAAATGCAAATCACACATACCATATATTTTTCTGATTGTTGAGCAGTTTGAATTTATTCTGTTTTCTCAACAAACAAGATATCTTACTCTGAGCTTGATACGATCTTACTTTCGTCTCACACCAAACAAACCTATTACTTGCTGTTTTCTTTTTTTTTTTAAGGGAAACTCAAATCCCAGAGCACTCAGATTCTCCGGTCCATTGTACTGCCAAGTAGGAACCTTTCTTTGGTGCAATTGTTAGAAAAACTTAGATATTATCCATTTTCCTTTTTATACTCGGGTGGCTGATGATTGCTGTTTTCCGCTCGGGCTTGAACTTGAACACATCGGTTAACGAGCAAATACACTATCCACTGCACCATTGGCACGCTACGCTATTAATCGCTTTGGAGTTTCGTGTATTCTATTTTGTATTCGTAAGTTATTCTTTTACATTTCGTCAATAGTTCGGTGAAAGAGAAAGTTTTTCCAAATCAAATAACTTTGATGAAGGGTTGGAGAAAGGCTACAGCCTAAATAAAAAATAAATAAATATCTGGCGCATCGGCTCTTTAAGTGCCAGGGCCTAGCTAGTCGCAACCACTCATGTTGTGTGCGTTATATTTTTCACACGAATGGAAGGTACCTACAGTTTAGTGCCGTATCCGAACGGCGATTTGAGAAGGTTTTTCGTGACAACAATATTCTGGGATGTTTGTCAGACGCTCGCGAGAGGTGGGACCGTGAAAAAAATGTTTGGTGGTTTATATCAAAGTTTCGACTTTGTGGAACTCGAACTTGGAACCTCATGCACAGTGATCCGACACACTAATCACTTACGCCACAGCTTTGTAAATTGGAATCATTGGAAAAAACAACGAATTTCGTAAAAATCTACAGAAACTAAAGTCCGCTTTACGGACTATTCACTTTAATGAATATTTTCTTTAGCTTAATTACCTCGATTATCGTTTTATAATTTTTGTTTTAGTTATTAGGCAATTTAGACTTGATTTACAGTACTCTATGGGACAAACAAATACTATACTTGTTTGTAAAAAGTCGCTAAACGATAAACAACAACGAAAAACGATAAACGCGAAAGGCAATCCGAATGAATGTTGATGCCCATTAGCTGCTGTTCGTTGGTAAGCGCATCACTTGAGAACGGCTAGTCCAATTTGGATCACTTTTTTTTTTTAAATGTTCGAATAAGGTTTTTACGGAAAAAATAACTGGAAAAGTTGCCCGGAAATTTGAAAAGCTCAAGAAAAACTGAGTGCTTTTTTCCATAGGACTTTTATATGAAGTCGCGATCATAACTCACGATTCGAACTATGGATTTGCGTAATTTGACAGGACAACGATTGTCGGTTCAGCAAGTAGAAAATAAAACCTTTTTTTTACCGAGAATTTTATCCTGAACTGTAAAGTCCTTGGAGATTCGTCTGTTAAGTTGACATTTCGTTAGCTATTTGTTAAAAAACAAAAAAAATTTCACGATTCCCTCTTACCTAAATGGCGCCCAGCGCCAAGCCCCGTGGGGAGGTATAACACTTGATATGTCCTTCAGACTTGTAAGGAGACGATTAAGACCATTTCGAGTTGCTTCCTTCCGCCATCTTTTTTGCTTTGACGATTGGCCTACAATAGATAAGAAAAAGACAAAAATTAATAAAAACTTCTGACGGAAACGGATGCTTTCATAGTGTATAATGTGTGTTGATACATATTTCATTTCTATATGATTGGGAGAAATTAGAAAATTAAAACTTCTGTGAATGAGTGGAGAGACAAATATAAGTTACAATATTATAGACTGCCTTTAGATATTTTTTTTAGTTTAACTGTATACTTAATTGACCTTGGGTATCTTATGTTTCTTTCACAATATGCAAGCCCCTCTGCGTCTGGGGGCACACTTTTATTTTCATTTCTTTTACGAAAGAAGGCAATTGATGGCCTTAAACAAAAAAAAATCTCATTTAAATACAAATAGAATAAAATATTATTTATATTATATTAAACTTAGGATATTACATATAAGATTTTCTTTAATCATTTTATAAACGTATTGCAGTCTTGCCTGGCAAAACTATCTTACTGGTCAGTGGTAGGTGTGTGTCTGTGTGTGGAATCAAGTACGTGCTGCTAATGGGTTTTGGTCGTCGTCGTCGAGGAGGAAGACTGTACATAGAGGAGAGTTCAATTATTTTCTTCTTCATCCATACCCTGTGGATCGCCGTAGACGTCGTCATCCTCCTCCTCGTCTTCGTCTTCTTCTTCGGTCACGCTTAATTCGTTTTTATTGAGATCAACATCCTGCTGGGGTCATAAGTCCGGGAAGCGTCGATTGTCCTCCACATAGTGTTTGGGAATTTCGAACAGTTCGTCCGCAATGTAGTCGCAAAACTCGAATTTCTGAAAAGTTATCTTAGCCGAGACGGTGGTGAGGACGGGAATTTCAATTTTTACAGGAAAACCACTGGGCAGCTTTAGCGTGACGAATTCTCGCAGCTTGCTGAAGTGCTTGAATGGCGCTATGACTTCAAGAACGTTCAGTAGCATCTCCACGCTGAGCGGGAAGTCCTTGCTCATCGCCACTGTCGCACGCAGGCACTTGCTGGACTGTTTGAAGACAATGTCACGGCCGAGCTTGGGGTACTTGCCAGCGTCAGCCGAAATGTATTCATTCCAGGTGACGGTGGTCTCGGGCGGTGGCAGTAGCGAGTTTCTTCGGCTGAAGTCGCCATTCGTGTCGATGCTGGCCCGTCGGCCCTTGGTGATGGATTCCACCAGCGCCTTGTTCTTCTGCAGATCATCTGTGGAGAGGTGTTCTCGTCGCTTTCTTGACTTAAGTACCAACCCGTTGATGCAGTACAAGTCGCAGTTGTACTGACCGCCAACGATTTCCTTGCGGTCCTCGCGGAATATCCAGCCTGATTGTGCTCGCGAAAACTGTATGGCTTTGGTGGACATCTGGGCAGCAAGAATATCGCTGGACATCAGCACGTCTACCTCCTCCTCGATGTCGTTCTCCTCGTAACGCACCCGCTGATAACACTCGAATTCGTTATCTAACACGGTAAGTGACTCATGGGGCGACTTATCGCCGCGGAATAGAAACGATATGTCGCCACGCTCCCATCGCATGTCGGTGAAGTCCACCAGCGTCGTGTCCAGCCGTATCGAAGAGCCAGACTTGTGGATCTTGCAGATGTCCGAGGGGAGGATGCGCGACACCAGTGGCACCCACGAATGGAAGTCCCACTTGAGCTCCATGTAAAAGTCCTTCATCTGGCGCAGGGCCTTGATTAGGTTCGCTCGACGCGATTCCATTTGCTGGCGTGACTGCTGCTTCAGCTTGCGCAGGAGGGAGGAGATTGTTTGGCGGTCGCCGTAGCTGATGGCCTCGGCGAGCGGTGACCACCCCTCAAGGTTCTTGATCTTGACGGGCGCTCCATGGGCCAGCAGGAGGTGGGTGCATTCCTTGCGGCCGAGCATCACGGCCAGGTGCAGCGCGGTGTTCCCATGCTTGTCCTTCAGCGAGACATCGTTCGCCTGCTGCTGCAAGTGCTGGGAGAGGCGCTTCAAATCGTTTTGGAATACGCTGCTATGCAGGGGAAATTCCTCCGCAAGGCTACCGTCAATTTTTTCTTCTTCAGCCATTTGTTTTTGAAATGATAACACACACACGCACACACACTCTCGCACACTGTTGTGTTGTGAGGGAGAGGTGGGGTGCAGAAATTTCGTGCTGCCCTGTCCGCGATGATGATGGTTTTGAAAATCGAATAAATTTTCGAAGTCGACTTTGATGTAGAAGTAGTATCAAAACAAAATGGCTTTTAGTGGTGCCAGACTGCGGCGAATGGACATTTTTTATGTGCGAGTTAGATTAGACCGAGAAGAAAATTAAAAAAAAAAATTACATGTCGAAACTTTTTATGATAGTAAAAATCCAGCACTGCTTTACGTTTGTCAAACAAAAAGTGTATGCTATTTGAAGGTCTACTAATAACAATTATGGGAATCTTATTTGAGTGTTTAACTACTGGGTTAGGTTAGGTTAGGATCGGCCCTCGATGAGGATGTACTTAGACCAGAAAGTAGGTCCATTGTACTGCCGATGTGTAAGGCGGGTGGATCACCCTCTTACTCTTGGAACCACTTGCTTCGTTGAATGAAGTCGAGAATTTTAGCCGTGCAGGCGTTGCCGAGATCATTAAGATCATTGTAGAAGTATTCACCCAGAGTGGCCTTCCTGATATTGACGAGCGCAGGACTGGCGCACAGGAGATGACTGATGGTATCTTCTTCCTCTTCATCTCTTTAGCTTCTTCAGAAGTCTTTATGAGGGATACCTAATCTTTGGGCATGTCTTCCTATGACGCAGTGTCCAGTGGGGACATTTGTTATTTTTGAGAGGGTTCCTCTCTAACTACTGGGTTACTACTCATGATTTTGTGTATACGGGGCAAATTGCGATGTTGTTACGTGCAAATTTCGCACGAGATCCTTGGTCCCCTCCATCCTACCAATTCTCACCCGTCCACCATTTTACCGGCACATTTTTAGAATTTGGCTTATTTTTCATAGCTACAGCACAAATAAATTCTGTGATAGCGAAGCTACCGTCAAAGCCATCGCATCTAGAGTATGACTCGTTTACCTTAAAGCACTTACTACGAGCTGAAATGTATCACTCTGGTGAACGACGAAAAGAAAAATTAAAACAAAGGACATCCCAAGATGAAGGAGCACTTAATACTTCTTATAGGTATCATCATAGGCCGCAAACTAATGATGGCGCACTGAAGAAGAATGCGTTTCAATACAACTGACCTATGCAGACGCTGCTGCGATATGTAGGCGGGTACAATGGTACATAGCACATACTATGCTATGTACCATTATACCCGCATGTACATACTATGCGAATACCCAAGCTGAAATAGAGATAAGAAAAACGTCGTTCGAAGAATACTACTTCAAAAATTTGGGTGAATTGTAAACTAAGCCACGAAACTATTTTAAAATACATACTGGAATCGGAACAATTAAGTGAGGCGGTTTAATTAACAAAGGACTTAGTACTGACAACTCTTTTCTTACTTTGTATTATAGAATTGACATCGCACATCTGACGAGCACCATGGATCCAAACCAACCCAAATTAACCCTACTCGTTGAGTTGTCAAAGAGACTAAAGATCTAAATGTGGAACGATATTCCCGTCAAGTATGACAAGCTGACTCTTGACTAAACATGTTGTTGTTTTCTAGGATTCTTAGATGGAAATTCATGCGCAGTGGCCCAACACACTAACCACTGCGCTACGGCGTCCACTTTAATCTTCCATGGCATGCGTAAATTGAAAGTGGGGAAAATGATAAAAAAGCTTGTAAAAAACTACATTATGTTTTAAAAAGTATAGTTGATAGATATTTGTTTACAGATACCGATTCTATAAGCAATTCGTAAAATGAATCCAAAGACAAAAATAATTTATTAAAGACTTACCAACACGAATTCAGACAAACATCCGAGAGTATTGTTGTCACGAAAAAGCATCTCAAATCGCCGTTCGGATTCGGCACTTAACTGTAGGTCCCTTCCATTCGTGTGAAAAATATGACGCACACAACATGAGTGGTTGCGAGAAGCTAGGCCCTGGCACTCAAAGAGCTGTTGCGCCAAATATTTATTTTTTTACACGAATTCAGAAGCATATAAATTGACTTGGCATCATTGCTTTGTGTAGGCTCACTTACATTTTTTTGGTGGTAATTTTTCTCTTAAAAATCTGCAACTTGCGCCGAACAGCTGTTTCCTGTCAAAAAGTTTTATGAAGAAAAGGGTGGTGATCAGGAAGGTAAATATCGAAATATTTTGACATATATTTCATAAATTTTCTTGGCAACCGGTCAACTTTTCGCATAACATATCCACTCCGTTCTAAAAGTGCATATTTGTCGTGTTTTTGCGTTTTTCACAAATGATTTTAATTAGATAACATTCTAATCCACACAAGTGTTGCATTCCAATAAGAATGGTAAGAAAATACTCATAAATTCACGCAAATGCCGTCTTGTTCAAAGTTCGAACTCGAAGTTGACTTGCCTTACCTTGCCACACAAAAGAGCTCCTTTCTCTTCGTTCGGTAACAGTGACCTACAAAACTTGTAACCTAGTTGGCAACAGTGATTTCGTGGTGCAAAATTGTAAAGTAGTACAACTCGCTGGCTGTGTAAGAATGGTTCTATCAAGGAAAATGAGTATTGAATGTCAAAATGTTACAGCTTACGACTAATGCAATTAAGTATGATAATTTAATTTTTGTAGATCCATTGTCAAATTTTGGCGGCAAGGAAATGTGGTCGACTTGAAGTCGAATTAAATATTCAAAAAATAATAATATAAGAAAGTTGCTTAGAACTTTTTTTTGTTATCAAAAATAACTGTCATCTTAGCGAAGAACCTTATTGCACTTGTAAAAATATCAAAATTCAATATTCAAATTTCTCATATTGCCGTGGAAAAGGTCTCCAAATGAGTTTTTGGCTTGGGTCGTAAAGTTAAAGAAAAGGGGAAGTTTCTTACACCGCACCCTCCATAAAGGTCATCTTCATTCAACCGTAGAGTATTGGGCCGTAAAATATATCCTACAAATATATTCAGGCATTTATTGACTTCCTGCATTAATCAGTACTTATACAGCGACCATAATTACCTTCGCACTTCTATAGCATAAATTGCTTCTCCAAAATATGTTTCGCCTTGATTTGTTGGCCGGGCTCGTCAGTAGGCAACCGCCACATCTCTGCTCGATAAATACCGATGCTATAAATCATGGTGGTGGCAACTGTTGATGGAAGTAAAGCAAAACTTACTGTGGTTCACTGACCCACAAAAGATTGAAATACTTGGGCAAATACCAAGTATCAGAAGAGGTTATGCCAACCATGGACCGACTTCTCATTCTCAGATTCTTAAAAAAAAACAGGTCTGGAGAAACAGCTCTAAGGTAAACTATTCTCGCCAAGGCAAAGTAAGAGCATATGACCTTCAAACAGAATTCCGCAGGAATTGCAATTGCGAAGGGGACTCTAACGAGGGAACAAACCTCCCCAAGGTATTAGCAGGGGGTACAATAGACCATTAGGTCGCAGTGCAAAATAACCCTACACAAATAATAAGCAAAACTTAAACTTGTGTTATTTTCCAAGAATCTTAAATTCCTTGTGACCACACTTTATAACCTTTAATCACTTCTATCGCGGAACTTATTTTTTTTGCTGCCTGCCTGTGATGAAAAGGGATATCATTGCGAAAATTCTCATAAGAACCGTTACTCAGTGTACTGCCCGATGTGGGATGCCAGGCTTGCAAATAAAAAACAGAAATTATTTAGTGCGTGGGACTTGTTACTAGTAGCCTTCTTAAATAAAAAACAGGTCTTTTCCTGACTTTATTTTCAGATGCCCAGATGGTTAAAGAAATGTTCGCCAATCCTATGCATCTACGTCGCTGCAGCCTGTGCATAGCTATGTTACATAAACACATTTTTATGTGGGCCACTAACAATCTATGTTAATGGCGGGGTGCTAGGGGTGGCAATGGTGTACTGGTAACGTCGTCAATCGGTACGCGAATGGTTCATGATTCAAACCCTGATGGCAGCAAGCATTAATTTATTTCTCATGAAATATATAAAGTCAGTCCGATCAATTCCGAAAGCTTGTGTGAACACTGCTTTGAAGGCCACGGGCAGTAGCTTGGTCATATGGCTGGAGAAATTGTTCGCTCTGTTGATGATGATTTGCCTATGTCGTCGGTGATCGGGAAAAAATACTGTGAATCAGAAGCAAAGACAAAAAATATCAAAAATCTCCCCAGTTATCCGGACGCCACCCCCTGAGTTTCTCTGAAGCGTAAACAACTGAGCTTCAAACCACTTCACCAAATCTTTCTCTCTCTATCTACCCTTTCCAACGCCTGCAAATGCTAAGTGTATTCATAAACCCTTGAGTGCACGCAAATTATAAAAAAAAAGATTTACAAAAAACAAATATTTGGCGCAACACCTCTTTAAAGTGCCAGGGCCTAGCTTCTCGCAACCACTCATGTTGTGTGCCTTATATTTTTCACACGAATGGAAGGAACCTACAAGTTGAATACCGAATCCGAACGGCGATTCGAGAAGCTTTTTCGTGACAACAATACTCTCGGATGTTTGTCAGACGCTCGCGAGAGGTGGGACCGTGAAAAAACGTTTTGGTTTTCATGAGGTTTTCGAACTTGGAACCTCATGCGTAGTGATCCGACACACTAACCACTTACGCCACGGCGCCCACTAAAAAAAGATTTAATGTAAGCCCAATTTCACCACTTTGTGCCAAGAAACTCAAAATGACTCGTGCGAGCATAATCTTGTTCAAACTTTGATCACAAAAATTTAGAAGTTTTAAAATAGTATTACAACATTTTAAAAATAGTACCAGTAGTACAAAAATACTATAGTTGTACAAAACGACTACACTGATTAGCAGGTGTGTTAAGAAAGAAGTGCAGATGCACTTGCTAGATTGTTGTTCTAAAATTAGAGTTGGTAATCCTACAAGTTGCTCACGATGACTATCCACTTGATGTGCCTTACCGCTGATGGAGGATTGCCGGTATTCACACGAAAGAAGGGAAATTGTGAGAATTTGCCATTCTCTACGGTTGCCTCGTTGAACGGGGTACACATGTTCTTCAAGTCCATGGGCGTGTGTATGAATTCGACGATCACTGAGGACTGGACACTTTTCTGGAAAGACTATGAAGATGCCATCACACTGATTCTCTGCGGTAAACACATGTCTGAAATGAAACTGGAGCTGCTGGCCGACTTGGTTTTCAATTCATTCAAACTATTTGTGAACTCTGAGGATTTGAGAAACTCCAGCAAGATCGTTGATCGGTTAAAGAGGGAAGCCAAACAGTATATGCCAATCGTAGACCGTCTACTAGACTCTCTACATACTGATATCCTTGGCTTCAACGACTGTATACTTGCCTCAGAGAATGCCCATCTCCTGGGTAAGTTGAACGAGTTCAGTTCCCAGTGTGATTCCCTCTTCTGCTGCATAGTGATCAATCAGAAGCTGGCTGTTGGAACAGAGGGCTGGTGGGACTTAGACTTGATGGATCGCAAATTACTGATTACGATGCTAAACTCATCGGATCGTTCACAAACAGATATGCCAGTCTACTTGCCCAAGAAGAGCTCGAATACAGCTTACCGCTTCGTTTCAGTACCCATAGCTGGGAGTGGAATCCTCTGCGTGATTTGTGGTACAGATCCGTCCTATCAAGAGATCAACAGCATTGCACAGAGCATTTTCAAGAATGAAACTGAATCGATGAAGAACGTCGAGAAGTGTATTTCGAGGAACTTCCCCGAAATGGTGGAGATCAATGAGAATATCCTGAAAACGGTTCTGCTGAATACAGTATCCAAGAAGTATGTCTTCTCGCGAAATCTCCAGCATTCGCCGGGTGAAAAGTGCTCGATTGGCCAGAATCGACTGGATATCATTCGAACGTATGTGGATCAAGTGCTGGAAACAATTGCAGAACGAGTCACAGCGGACGGTGGAGAACAAGCAAACGGCGATGTGAGATGTGTTGACCAACACTGGTGTTCGGAGTATCATAAGTGTTATGCTCATTGTGATGAGAATGGGAATATTTTCGTTGCGCTATTTACAGCTTCGGTGCCGACTTATGCGATGAAGTTAATAATGCAGAAGACTTTTGCAGCACTAATGCAGGAGAAGAACATTTGCTGGTAGGGCAGAACAATGTAAAATAATAAAGCTTTCTTTCAAAGACTTGCATTTATATTTGATTTTATTTTTTGAATTCCTTGCGAATCAGACTGGTCTTCACTTTTACTACTTGTTTAAATCCTTTCACATCTCGAGAGGCATAGGGCGTCAACAACGCCTGCGCGTCATCTTGTTCGGAGTTCTGCAACGCATTTGAGCTGCCTCCAACTCATTCCCAAAGAGCCTGATCCCTTCTCGACTGTCCTGCGCCACGTTTGCCTAGGGCGTTCCGCTGTTCTGTCTGTCTGGGTAAGCGGATTCCACTGCATGGCGTATTTCGCAATGAAGTTTTCGTCGCGTCGTAGGGTGTGTCCAATCCACTGCCACTTTCTCCGTCGCACAGTAATGCCTATAGGTTCTTGGCCCGTTCTCAGATAAAGTTCCTCGTTAGAGATACGATTGGGCCAAAAGATCCTCATGATGATTCTAAGACATTTGTTTACGAAAGTTTGCAGCTTGCGTGTGATAGTAGTATCCAGCTTCCAAGTACTGCACCCATACAGCAGTACTGATTCTACGTTGGAGCGAAACAGTCACAGCTTGGCTGAGAACATTGCTTCTCCAGACTTTCGAAAGCATAACGAACGTGGCCTTTGCTTGTGACTAAATTCTTGGAGAGAGTGCTAGTGTACTTCTACATCGTTGAAGTTTCTGGAGATAACTTAGGTTCCTTCCAACTTTTCCAGTTCGACACCTCGTCACCTCCACCAGTCTAATGATTTCCTATCTGGTATAGTCTTAGAATAATGTCTTCCTTCTTCGAGCTAGTTTTGAAAGGTTTTTACCGCAAACCTCTGCAAAATCACTCGATTTGTTCATTTGAAATCAGTTTTTCAATAAAAAAGTATTTAAATGTATTTTTCTTGTTTTTTAGAAGCAGAAAGCCTCAGCGAGGTCAGAGGATAATGTATCATCTAGCAAAGCACAAAGCGAGGAGCCACCACCTCCTGGAACATACCGATACACCGGCCGCATAAAAGAACTCCTACAAGCGTACAATGCCGCAGTCACCATTCTCTATCCGAAATTCCCATGGTATACCTTCCCTGGCTACCTTACACACGCCCTGGTACGCCGCTATCAGAAAAACTACCAAGGGAAGTTCAAGCTTGTGCCAATCCCAAATATCCTCTACGAATTGCTGATCAAAAATGAATTTATCAAATCCGAGCATGTGATCTTTGCCTCGGAGGACATTTTCCATCAATACGCCGAGAATCGTGAGGTGAACTTTGTGAATTTAGTCATAACCGGACGAATAAAAACGATGATTACTGGCGATGAACTAGTTCAAAAGATGCTGCAAAAAGCGCCGCAAACTATCGTCACACAACTTGTCCCCGTCAAGAACTGTCAGGACAATTGTCTTTTTGTTCAGGAGAACTTCTACTCAAACCTCATGGATCGGTTTCGCTTCAATCGAGGTTTTTGGGTGGAACTCGAACCCTTCGCTGATACACAGCAAATTCCCAATATTGCTACAAAAGTTCACATATATCTGCTGAACAATCCCTATGAACTGCCACCGGAGATTGTAGATTTGATTCTGGGAAACTACTTCAATACGCCAAGGATTTTGCATCGCGGCCACACTTATCGTGTCGAAGTGAACGCCAAATTGTTGGGAACTGCAGCGTATGCGCAGTTTTATCAAATATTCGCCTACCTCAAGCAGGTACACTTTAGGTGTGTTCATCTGGAGCTGAAGGGAAGTGAATTCGAAATGCAGGCAATTGTGGCGAAGAATTTCACGAATCTTATGCAGATTCCACATACCCATCACTTTTTGCCGCGACAAATATTGGACAATGTCGCGATAGTGGAGAACTATCCCAGCGGCTTGAGCAACGCATATTCCTTGCTCCGTTCCTCCATAGATGCGTTTTTGCCGAAGAAATCTACGTGCCTTTCGTCGAAGCATATCTATCCTCTGTTCCTTCTACAGGGCGAACGTGGAAGTGGTAAAACGAAGTTGGTTAACGCAGTCGCCATGGATCTGGGGATGCATTTGTTTGGAGTTGATTGTGCAGAAGTTGTGTCATTAGTTCCATCGCACACAGAGCTGAAACTGAAGGGTCTCTTCGCCAAGAGTATACAATGTGAGCCGCTGCTGATTTGCTTCCATAACTTTGAGGTAAGCTAAGCAAATATATCTTGTCCTCCATTGAACTCAATTCCATTCCAGATATTCGGCATTGACAATGAAGGCAACGAGGACCTGCGACTGCTTTCGTCTTTTCAGGCGCAAATTCAAGAGCTCTTCGCCAGAGATCGTGACCATCCCGTAATTATTGTTGCCCTTACCAATGAAAAGCACCTAAAAC
The DNA here is from genome assembly GCA_945910035.1 of Brachypalpus laphriformis. Classification (NCBI taxonomy): domain Eukaryota; kingdom Metazoa; phylum Arthropoda; class Insecta; order Diptera; family Syrphidae; genus Brachypalpus; species Brachypalpus laphriformis. Next base: position 14,069,817 of record OX246755.1, read on the forward strand.
CAATGATTCAGCGGCTATTCCTCGAAATCATACATATTGAGATTCCGGACAAGGATGAACGTTTCGAGATTCTCAAATGGCTGCACATTCGTGAGACGTTCAACGATGAGATATTCAATCGTGGTAGCCTCGATCGAATTCCGCTCTTTTCAATGGAGTCTCGAGAACGATTTCTAAAGGAATTCTTTAACTGGAGTGAAACTAAAACGATTCTAATGGAAGTTGCTGAGAAATCGCAAGGATTTGTCTTGGGTGATCTCCACCTGCTCCATGACAATGCAATACGTGATTTGCGAAGAGAACGCAGACGGTCTACGCTTGACATGCGACACTTTGCTAAGAACCTCACTGAAATGCAGTCATCCTTTGCCAACAGCTTGGGAGCGCCTAAAGTACCCAAAGTCCTCTGGTCCGACATTGGTGGTTTGGCTAAGATTAAAGATGAAATTCAGAGCAGCATTGGTCTCCCACTTAAGCATGTCCATTTGATGGGGAAAAATCTTCGAAGATCTGGTATTTTACTCTACGGACCGCCAGGTACTGGAAAGACGCTTGTAGCCAAGGCAGTTGCGACAGAGTGCAATTTGAGTTTCTTAAGTGTTCAAGGACCTGAACTGCTGAACATGTACGTTGGTCAGAGTGAACATAACGTGCGTGAGGTATTCTCTCGAGCACGCTCGGCAGCACCTTGTGTACTATTCTTGGACGAATTGGATTCTTTGGCACCGAATCGAGGGGTAGCTGGTGATTCTGGTGGTGTTATGGATCGGGTCGTTAGTCAATTGCTTGCCGAAATGGACGGCATGGGTGATCCTACTAAACCGATATTCATTTTGGCAGCAACCAATCGTCCGGATCTTATTGATCCGGCATTGCTAAGGCCTGGGCGATTCGATAAGCTGTTCTACGTTGGGCCATGTACCACAGCTGAAGACAAAGCGTCTGTGTTGAAGGCGCAAACCAAGAAATTCAAACTCTCCAAGGGATTGTGTTTGGAACGTATAGCGGATATTTTGAAAGACGATATGTCTGGAGCGGATTTGTATTCAATATGCTCCAATGCTTGGCTATCGGCTGTGAGGCGAGCCATTGATAATCATGTTAAAGGTTGGTTTGACTAACCATATGACGATTTAATGATTCACTAATGATTTCTTTTACAGATGATGACAATGAAGAACTATTGCCCGATAAGGTCGTTGTGGATATGGAAGATTTTGAAAAGTCTTACGAAAAGTTCATACCATCAATTGCCAGGCAGGATTTGGAGTACTTTAATAGGTTGAAAACAGCGTACAGTGTTTGAATTTTTTTTTTGGAAATAAAGTTGGTCATTTTTATTTTGTGCAACAGCTCTTTACTTACATGGCTATCACAATGCTCGTCAATACCACGCGGAATACCTTGAGTAAAGTACAACTTAGGGGGAATCTAGCTTCAGATCATGTCTAGGATGTATAGACTAGCAAACTGATTCAATGTGCCCAAAATCGATGGAAATTAAAGACTAGAATGCCCCATACACTAGCACTAGCAAAGTTCTTCTCAAACCCATTACTGGTGGCTGCATTTTAAGCAGTTCAATGCGTGTACATTCGCGTGTACTTCCACCATATATATATATATGTACATATAAGGGAGCCACTGTACCAAAAAGAAAGGTTCATGCCTGGTAGTACAATGGACCGGAGAGTCTGAGTGCTCTGGGATTTTGGGTTTCCAACTACTGCAACTACTGTTTTCGTGAATGTCTTCGAACTCGAGATTTTGATCAATCTTGATATAAGCTTTACAGAGAAACTCAAAAAAATGAATTTGCCAATTCTGTCCGTTGGTATGTAGAGCTGACTGCAGCCTAAATTTAATATCTGAGCTGGTCTGAGGTTTTTTTGCCTAAGGGGTGGTGGAAAACGCTACTGCTCACGAGAAACAGGCCCGCTCTGTTTCAAGTAGTGTGGGACTTTCTAATTAATAAAAAAACACCTTTAACCATTTTTCAACTTGACACCATCCACTCCGGTCTGAGGGGATACCACAACTGGAGGTAAAATTCAAATTTTCACAATACCTAAATTAACGGTACTTTCCTTAAAGCCGATTTGGGAAAAAAAAAATCGATTTCTCGAAAACAAAAGTAACGATTTCATTTAAATGCCATATTTGGGTTAGTTTAAGTATGTGCCGTAAGATGGCATCTCTACCAGAGAACGGGTCAGGAACCAATAGACACAACCATCCAACGACGGAAGTGGCAGTGGGTTGGGCACACGTTCTGGAAATGTTAGTTACATAGCTGACCAAGCTATGCAATAGAACCCTTTAACCAAGGATGGCAGAACCCTCTGCGGGCCGAGGAGAACTTGGCGCACAACAGTCGAGAAGGAGGCACGACAATTGGGGAAAACTTGGGAAAGCTGAGATACAATGCTCAAAACCGGACACGTACACGCTTATACGTAGTAAAGGCCCTAGGACGCACAAGGGGATACAGGACATAAGTAAAGTGAGTGTACCAAGTTGCGGCTGTTTCGAAGTTTTTGTGAGTTCATTTGGCTCAAAATTAATCTGGAATCACTTGAAAGCATAATATTAGAATTCCAAGTCAGCCAGAGTGATAGCATGTACACAGATACATATGTAAACGTCGAAATCTTATCGGCTCAATCGTTTATTTATGTACATGGTTATGCATGGTCTGCTTGTTTAGCGTGATAAAACATGGACAAAAATGTAACACTCTCAGTTCCAAAGACGTACTTTTTTAGAAAGGAAATTATTTTGCGGGAGGGAGAATCCTTCTTTCAATAAAGTAGAGATCTAAAAAATGTATGAAGCATCTAAACGCTTTCCATTGACATTCCATTTACTTATTTAAAATCGAAGGGGGGCTGGAAATCATTGACTCCTGGACGGAGAGATGTGGGCTGGCGGTTAATCCCCAGAAGACAGAGCTAGTACTATTCACTAACAAAAGAATAATTCCACAATTCGTAACTCCTTCCGTAAGGGGTACTCCCCTGAGTATCTCCAGTAGTGCGAAATACCTTGGCCTGGTGCTCGATAGGTAACTGAACTGGAGACTAAACATCAACGAAAGAGTCAAAAAAGCCACGATAGCTTTTTACTCGTGCAACAGAATATTCGGGAAGACTCGGGGACCGAGCCTATGGATGTATACAGCTATAGTAAGGCCAATACTAACGTATGGCAGCCTTGTATGGTGGCAGGCAGCCAGCAAAATAAATAACCTAGCTGCTATCACAAAAGTACAAAGACTAGCGTGCATCGCCACAACCAGTGCGATGAGAACGACACCTACAGCAGGACTCGAGGCCATTCTCAATCTGCTTCCGCTAGATATCTTTATAAAAGTATCGGCGGCTCATAGTGCCGTAAGATTAAGCCGAACAGATAGCTGGAGACCAAATGCAATGGGGCACACCACGATCCTGCAGAGATATCTAGGCAGTGTATCTAATACAGACTACTTAACGCCTTACCTAGACTTCATAAGACCATTTTCTAGCACCTATCCGAGCAGGGAAGACTGGAAAAATGACAGGACGCCTAACGAGCGATCCTTAGCTGTTTACACCGATGGATCCAAAATGGAAATAGGTGTAGGCGTAGGCATCTTCTCTGAAACGCTTGGCCTCTCCATGTCAGCTCGGCTTCCGAACTACAGCAGCGTTTTCCAGGCGGAGGTCCTAGCAGTTACAATAGCAGCTCGTGAGACTGCGATGAGGGCAATACCACGAGAGGATATCACCTTTTTCATCGACAGCCAGGCGGCGATAAAAGCAATATCTGCTATAGAAATAAAATCGAAGCTTGTGAAGTGTGGTGTAGAAGAGCTCAAGGTTCTTGGAACACAGCACGAGGTAAAGCTCTGCTGGGTCCCTGGTCATGAAGGCATACCAGGGAATGAGAAAGCCGATGAACTGGCTAGAGGAAGCTCAGCACTAAGCTAGGACCAATCCGACCCCTCGGTGTACATACCGCCTTGCGCCCTTAAGCTCGAAGCAGGAAACAAAGCCATAACGGAGGCTAACAATAGGTGGACCTCTTTAGATACTTGTGTCACCACGAGGAAGCTGTGGCCCGCTTTTGACAGATTAAGAACCAATAGACTCATACAGAGGCATAGAAAATCCCTCTCTACTCTAATAGGAGTCAATACGGGGCATAATACCATGCGGTACCACATGAAAAAACTACGTGTGACTAACGAAGACCTTTGTAGAGGCTGCGGCGACGAGGAGGCTCAGGAGGACACCGCCCACTTTCTCTGTCATTGCCCAGGCTTCTATCATTTGAGAAATAAGATCCTTGGACAACACTTCTTTGAGGATCTAGAAGAGTTGTCCAACAGACCAATAAATGACCGCAAACTTCATCAAATCCTCTGGATGGTTTGTATCTAGGGCACAGTGAGTACTAAGTTCTTTCTTTAGGATATTTACAAAGACGGTATTTTTTCACGAGGAAGGGATTCCGTTTTCTATCTCCTTTCCCCCCATGGGTATCACAATGGGTCTATACTGACCTGAGTGTGGTGTGGAGGTTTTCTATCCCCCTACACCTGCCCACTTACCTAACCTAACCTACTTATTTAAAATGAGACACCCTGGAGTTTAAGTTTTTTTTTTGCCTTTTGGTTTCCTAAAATGATATACCCTACGCTAATGTAACATACCTTGCAGTTTGGAATCCTTGTTACGAGCGAGGAAGCTCATCCACCCTGTAAGTGGTGGGTTACATGATTGGTTTTAAACTATTGGTACTTCAATTTACGTTTAGTGTTTCACAAGCAAAAAAACTCGCTAAAAAGCGTTGCAGATTAACGCGTTTTAATGTTTTATCTATTTGAACTAATTTTACCGGAACGACGAGAGCTGTTACCACTATCAATTTACTAGCTAGTCAGCTTCTCAGCAGTGCTGTCGCTTATGCAATTAAAGCCATGCACAATTTACGAAAATAGTACTATATTTGAAAAAAAGAGAAGTCCATGCCTTAATTTAATAAGCTAAGTGCTAGTACACTAGTAAGCCTATATTAATTCATATTGGATATAAACGTGGTTAAAATAGTCAATTCTTGCTGCACATTCGCTGAAACAATGGCAGCCATCTGTGGTTGAAATAGTCTAAAACCTGAAACAGACGTTCATCAAAATCCGTGCAGCCAAAATTAGAGAATATGGCTTTACATGTAAGAGGACACATGTGATTACTGCTCGGCTATGCATTGATGCAAACGCAAGGTAGTACAGCAGCAAATTAGTACAATTTGGTACAATTTTTATGTATTTTCTCGTTTCCTTTTCCGCATAAGATATTTCATATAACATTTCAGAATGAAATAGTTATTTTCTTTAATTTATTACGCCTTTCCACATCGATTGTAAACAAAATTTGTTTTCCGAAATTAATTGTCACATTTCACATTTCACAGCAAACTAATGCGATCTCTGCCCGTTCACTGATCCACTCAGGCCTATTTCAGATATTTATTGGAATGGAACAGTGCTTCCCAAGTGCGAAAAGTTCAAATATCTGGGATCTATAATCAATAGCAAAGTAACTGGTGATGACGACATCAATCATCGCGTAAGCGTATGGTGGATAAAGTGGCGATAAAATTCCGCTATCTTCTGTGACAGAAAAATGCCCCCTAAGTTGAAAGGAAGTCTCTACACCGCAGCTGTGCGTCCAGCGCTCACATACGGTTCACAATGTTGGACGATGTACAAAACGTATGAGGGTAAATTAACGGCAGCTGAGATGAAGATGCTTCGCATGACAGCAGGAGTGACAAAGCTTGATCTAATAAGAAGTTCGAAGATCCGTGGAAGCTTTCACATCAAGGAAACCATCGTACAAAAAATGGAGTGCGACCGGCTCAGCTGGTATTGCCACGTTCAAAGAAGAGATCATTTGAACCCTGTTAAAAAGGCAATATCAATGCACGTTCCAAAGACATCGCGATGTTGGAAATGCTGGCCTATAAACGCCTGGATCAGACAAATGCGACGACATCGGCATTACATTGGCCTCAGTAACCGAGTGATCGAAAATCGGCAGGCCTGCCGATATTTTCTGAGGCGAACCCCACAGGCGGATCAGTAGAAATGCGGTGAAGTGGGAGGGCTGTGATCATTTATTTTCGGATCATTACCTCACTGATAAAAGGAAGAAGAAGAAGAAGAAGCAAACTAATGCGATAAAATGTCAAAAATAATCTGCACGTTTGTTTCACATGCGTTACTACATCAATGCATGTATTTTCGCTGCACATCTGTTCTATGCTTTAAGCCATGAAATTGCCACTTAGAAAGCACTAAAGGCTATGCGTGTTGCAACTTGAAAATAATGCTTTCAAATTCGTGATCAGGGCTGACAAAAACGACTAAAAAAAAGTCAAACAGAATTTGTTTTAATTCTGGTACTTTGCCCACTCTTCTAGTACAAGCATGATAATATTCTCCACCAAACAAATTTGGCTTCACTAACGCCAGAATGTCATGTTTTGAAATTCGATTTGAAAAAAAGCAACAACAAATTTCTCAAATTTTCGCGGCTATTATTTGGTAATTTCCTTTAATTATTTTATTCAATCGTACAGTTATTTCACACAAAACACGACACCCTCACTTAGAATCATAGAAGCACTTGCTAATTAAAACAAAAAGAGTCTTCAGGGATAAAGACAACAATGTCGACAGCGCAAAACGAGAAAAAGTTCGTGGACGGTGAGAACTATGGACAGCCGCGCAACTTAGCGCACAAGCAGTTCAATTCCGAGCGGAAGTACAGCATCCGCAAGCAGGCGTTGGGCGAAATAAAAAATGTTATCCACAATCAAGCGTCAATTACGCCCTTCAAGGGACTGCAAGCAGCGGGATCATCAACAAAGTCCCTTTGCACCGATTTGCTTAAACGACAAACGGATCACCTTAAATCCAAAGTGGGCAACCATCAGAAATTGGAGCAGTCGCAAAAAATCCAACCGATTGTAACAAATAAGCCTGAGGAGCTGGAGAAGAGGGACGTGCCAGCACCAAGGACATGCAACGAGAAGTGCTACAAGAGTGAGTAGGCAAACTAATTGATATTCAAGCTCTGAGGATTCTTTAGTATTGTTAAAAGCTAATATGACTGAATTCTTACTTAGGTAGCGCTACACTCTTGTCCTCAACCAAAGAACCTCTTGAATCAGCTAAGTTACTAGCCAACTGCCTTCAGTTCGGCAAAAGGTCGTCTTTCACTTTCGAGTGCTGCACGTCACATAATGTAAGACCGTCCTCAAATGGGTTGTCACTCTGTACAGTCGTCATTGTATTTTCTTCTCCCACGATACGAACCTAAGGTCCTAAACATGCATCGCGACCGCGATGTGTTTTCGTCAGGCTGGTATTCCCGTTTACACAGTACTTCAATTGCATGTAACTGCTTGAATGATTATTGGTGACGGTTCAAGTGCTGTCGCACGCTGCAATCTGAGACCGCGTCTTCAGTACTGCAATTTTCAAATTAAGCGTAGAGCTTTAGTTTGATCTGAAGATAAGAAGTCGCTGCCAAAAATGTGCCTTCTTGTTCGCAGAGTTTCACAAGGTACACCTCAGTGTCACATCCTCACTGTGCGGTATGTAGTTTAACCTAAACAGTTCTTTCTTAACTTCATCGTCATTCAAATCTCTAGAGGAAGTGATTAATTCCGCTACAAATAATCCGACGCAAGTAATCCCGATGCATTTTCTCTGAACTGGCTCTAAATTTCTCATCCAGGTTTGCAATTAGCCGATAATGCTCAATTCCAGAACCACGCGCGGATTCTAGTGACTCAAGACCATCTAATCCTGCTCCCAATTATTTTAAAACATGCTTTCTTCATAAATTAGTCATTCGTCTAATATGTTCTTTTTTACGCACAAGCGGCAATCAAGTCCCTGGTACCGTGCTCTTTCACTTCAAAGGCCGCCTTAAATTGCCGTTTATCTCTTACGGAGATGACTAAGCAGTTCAATATTCACCTATGCCTGGGTGCCAGGCCACAGGACATTCCAGGAAACTGCAGGGTGGACGAGCTCGTCAGACAGGGTATAACTCTAAGGATCCTGCCTGACAGGCAAGCCCTAGGTATGCCCCTCGCTACATGTAAGTATCTACTAAAGCTGAACGCTACTAGCAAGACCAACTACAAATGGGAGAACGGTTCAACGTGTCACATTTCGAGACAGATCTGGCCTAAGCTGGACCAGAAACACAGCGCCGAGTGGGTTAAGCTAAAGCGATCACAGATCAGCTGCGTTGTCGGTGTCCTCACTCGAAAACTGTCTTGTCTTATAGGCAAACATGCCAAAAGACTTAGCCTCTTCTCCAACGACTTCTGCAGGAGCTGTAGAGACGAGGAGGATGAGGAGGAGACTATCCTTCACCTCCTATGTGTCCAGCTCTATCGCGCAAAAGAATCCTCCATCTAGGGATTCCCTTCCTTGATGATTTGGCGTCCTTAGACGTAATGAGCAACCATCGCTTTATCAAAAGCGGTTGGTTTATTAGTCCCTGTGTGGTCTAATGGTGATCCATGGCATCACAAAGGACCTTTTCTGGCCTAAGGGTGTCTGCACTCTCTTGCAGACAGCCAACCTAACCTAACCTAAGCACATAGTTGATTTGTAGCTTCCAGATTTGCACAAACGAGCCAGTTTTTACCTTCTTCTTCTTCTTCTTCTTCCTTTTATCAGCGAGGCTATGATCCGAAAACAAGGGATCACAACCCTCCCACTTCACCGCATTTCAAGTAATCATGTAATTCGGCGTAGTCATTGGCAGGAGCTTCTCCACTAGACCATATTTCCATGCTACAAGCAGCAACTCATCTCAAGTAATTCAGCGAATCAGTGTGGAAACAAACATATTTATGTATATGAGCCGCTATTACCGTTGTCGTTTGCACTTTTACTTATTAAATTTTACCATATTTTTGAAGCGATTATAGCATTTGCATTAGCAACTATTTATTTCGAATTTATAGCTTGAAACAGTAAAAGAAATATGAAACCAATCTTTGTCCAGGTAATTAGCCAAAAGTCATGATTTTTTATCCGAGGTATGGTAGCAGGAGTGGGATCCTCTAAGGTGATAGTTGATTGTTGACGATCACAATCATCCCTTTCGCTCTCTCTAAGGTGACCATCAGCGTGATCATCACCTTTTTGCGATGGTTTTTGTGTGACTTTGCGATCGTTTTACGGAGAGCTAACAAAGTGTGATCATCAATTTTGACTATCAAGAGTGTGACTGTCAACTATCACCTTAGAGGATTCCACTTCAGGATTCCAAGGTGCATTTGATTTGAGGTTACCATCCTTTGTTTATAGACTATTACACTACTAGATCTCCGATTCATTGAATCCTGTACACCTCTTTTGATTCATGACTGAATTCCAATCATTTGTATCATATTTTCCCAGGTTTGGAGGAAATCTGGTCAGAAATGAATGTTCTCGAACCAGAGATCTTGGAACGTCTCGTTAATGGTGACGGTGAGGATGATAATAACTACGATATACCTGATCGTAACTTGACGCCAATAGATTTTGAAGAGGATTTTGATTTAACATTCGAAATGCCCGATACATGCGAGTTGGACGATAAGAAATTGTTGGAGAACTTGTTGGCTAAGGACTATGAGTGTCCTGAGATCCCGCTAGCTTTGGATTGGGTTGATGATTTGTGAATTTTTACTCAGCCTTTCTTTCTACTGTTTAACAGCAGGGAGTACCTATATTTGTTGGGCCTCGAACTGGGTTTGTTTTCTTTTTTTTTAACTTTAAATATATTTATTTTATTTAATATTTGTTTATCTGCGACTATATTGAAATGTAAACGCCGTCGCAATTAAGATTTATTCAATAAAAATTTATTTTAACACACAATTTTGGTGTATTATTTATTTAGGAACTCGTATGTAAGTTTCGAAGGAGTTTCTAGTGCAATAGGAACTCTAATGTTTTCTCTATCTAAGACTATGCAAGGGAGACCATGACTCCACTAGAATGAGAGAATTTAGTGTAGACTGATCTAACGCATCGAATGCTTTGTGTACAATTGCGGTTTTGCGTTTCGAAGAAAATCGATCAGCGCTACGTGTACACATGAATACCATATAGATCCAGATAGCCTTCGGGGACTGTTCAAGTTTTTTTCGCAAAAATGGGGATTAAATCCACTGGACCTATACCACAATTGTCATCCCAACAATAACCTATCACCCCTATTATGGTTAGCGAATCGAACGTTCGACTCAAGTCGAACTGTCAGCGAATTGCTTCTGTCGTGGTATTGCTGTTAGCAAGCATTTTCATTTGAATAAGAATAAGTACTGACAAAGGAAAAAGCAATTAAATGTCTGTGAAGTGTATAAAGCAGAAGTAATTTGCCGGAAGGTTCGACTTGAGCCGAACGTTCGATTCGCTAACCATAATAGGGGTGTATGCTTCGCTAGTATGGTGGGGAAAAGTTAATCAAGCTGTTACCCGCCCTACACTCCAGAAGGTGCAAAGACTGGCCTATGAAGAAACCTCCGAAGATCACATATTAATATGTGACTTTGACTCTAAGCTGGTTTGGAACTGGCTCCAGACTCTCTTGCAGCTCGCTGCACACAGTAACATCACATTAATGTGGGTCCGCGGACACAAAGGTATGCCTGGTAACGAAGCAGCTGATGAGCTTGCCAGACTAGGTGTCTTCTCAATGGACCTGAATCCTTGTGTGGTTTACCTACCAGCCACATAAAGATAGAGCTATATCACTGGGAGTGTGAACAAATGCTCTCACATTGAAATGCTCAACCTAGCCTAAGACACTCCAAGAAATTTATCAATTTCTCAAAAAATAGAACCAGAGACATTCTATCAATGAGCAAACACAATGCTAAGATCTTAACTGAGTTCCTAACTGTGCATTCCTTCCTCAATTACCACCTCAAGAAAATAAGCCGTGTTCAATCGACACGTGCTGTCTGTCTTGAAGACGCCGAAACAGCCCATCGCATACTTTGTGTTTGCCCGGCTTAAAGATCATCTTCTGATGTCACCTTTTCCTCAGCTCGAACTATCCTTAGTTTCATCAATGAACTAGATTTCAGCTAACAGACAACTATTTCTCCTGAAGAAAGGAGATCCTCTGAACGCCAACTACATAGGTATGTCTCCTAAATATCGCATATAAGATCCTGTCTGCCGTACTATGTGAACGCCTAAAACCGATCGTCAACAACCTGATAGGTCCTTATCAGTGCGGTTTCAGGCCTGGAAAGTTCACCATTGACCAAATATTCACACTACGGCAGATCTTGGAAAAAACCCATGAATATAAAATCGGTACGCACCACATTTTCATCGATTTCAAAGTTGCCTATGATAGCGTGTATAGAGACGAGCTATACAGAGCCATGTCTAGTCTTGGCATCCCTGCCAAGCTCGTCCGTTTGTGCAGAATGACGATGGAGAACTCTCGCTGCTCCATCAAAGTCGGTAAGAACATCACCGAACTATTCGATGTCAGGAAATGTCTTAGACAAGGCGACGGCCTATCGTGCGATCTCTTTAACATAGTGCTTGAGAGAATTGTACGAAACTCCCAAGCCAACCCCGGAGGTACAATCTTCTTCAAGTCTGTACAACTACTCGCTTATGCCGATGACATTGACATAATCGGAAGAACTCAGCGGGCAGTCAATGGGGCATTTACGAGTATTGAGAACGAGGCAGCAAAGATGGGTCTAGCGGTCAATGAAAGCAAAACAAAATATATGCTGTCTACAAAAAAGAACACCCAACATCGGCGTCTTGTTCAGAACGCCACAATAGACAGATATAAATTTGAGGTAGTAAAGGATTTTGTCTACCTAGGCTCTATGGTCAGCTCCGCAAATGACATCAGTAGGGAGATCAATCGGAGAATTACTCTTGCCAAACGTCGTTTCTATGGGCTAAAACGGCAATTGAGTAGCAAAGCCCTATCTCGAACTACTAAGGTAACTCTTTATAAAACATTAATCATCCCAGTCCTGCTGTATGGCGCAGAGGCATGGGCTTTGACAAAACCGGATGAGGATGCCCCTGGTTATTTCGAGAGAAAAGTTCTTCGAGCGATCTTTGGTCCCGTCTGATAGACGGTGGGTGGAGGAGAAGGTACAATGCCGAACTATACGGCCTGTACAAGGATATTGACTTAGCCAGAAGAGTTCACATACAGCGACTAAGATGGCTGGTTCATTTAGAGCGGATGGAGCCCAATGTTCCCGCTAAGATAGTCTTCGAATCCACCCCGGATGGACGACGCAGTAGAGGACGACCTCGCGGTAGGTGGCACAAACAAGTGGAGGGGGACCTCAACCAACTTGCCGTGCGCAACTGGAGGCAGCTGGCTCGTAACCGTGCTGGCTGGAGAGGTTTGTTGGTTGAGGCCCAGGTCCACCCCGGACTGTAGCGCCATCTAAGTAAGTAAGTAAATCGAAACAACGTAAATCAAAAATAAAATTATCCAATACTCGTACAGTCCATATGGATTGAAAAAGACTTACTCCGAATGATATTGTGCACGAAATCGGTGAGATGTGCATCTCGGTTAAATAAGAATGACGAAATAGGGAATTTCGTGAGAAAATTGTGTGTCAAGGAACGACGTTAATCGAAACTGGGAAGTAAAAAACCGGACAACGTAAATCGACGTATCCTTGTACATCGTTTTTCAATTATCCTCACGAAAATACAGGTTGAACACAAGTACTCAGAGTCTAATGCAACTTGTAAGAGTTGTGGATTGTAAATAATAATATCAAATGTTTGCGAGAATGGTCAGTCTTGGGCCCGCTTCTCTTCAATGTATTCCCACTAATTATCGTTATCGTTTGTCGTTTTTTGAGCCAATTTGAATTCTAATTCAATTCAATTTTATAAGTTTTTGGGTACGATAGAGTAGCAATAGTACTCTAGCGGATAAATAAGTGCTAATCGTTTCTAAAAGGCGGCTGGGCAACGCAATAAATAAAAAGAAAAACGACAACAGTGATTAGGTTGATTGAGGTACATCCTCTTCATACCGACAAACAGCTATTTTCAAATTCACCTAGCAGACAATCTAGCTTTTGATGCCCTAAACCAGCAGCATGCATACAAATGCAGATTACTCTAACAAAAGATTTCTCAAGTCCTCAGAGAAAGCTTTAAAAACTGTACACTAACACCAATTTGAATTTCAATCATCAAAAGCCATACTTTTCACTCAAAGAATACATTAAGCAATACACTGAGCATTGCCAATGCCAAAACATCTCTGCTAATCTAATTGTTCGCAAGCACTACAAACAAACGTCTTCATTGCAAATCGATTTATCCGTCTGACTGAATGTACGCAATCACTAAATTAAGTCCAAATAATTGCTTCTGGCACAAGAGATACGTCCGATAAGATTTGGCAATGGCTCATTAAATAGAAGCTGATGAAATATAAATATTAGTTTGATGAGAAGGAAATTAATTAGCGCCGCCTTATGAAGAGATATTAAATACTGCGCAACAAAACTGGTTAAATAGATAAGAAAACCAACCAAGAGTCAAGTGATACAGTAAGACTGCTGTACTATCATAGTTCATTGCACTATCATTCCCTAGGTGCACAGCTTTTTCAATTGAGAAAAAACAAACAAAATATTGGTGATTCAGAGATGCCATAATATAATTTATAAATTAATCGGTTACAAAAACCAACGAAAAAAAAAAAAATAAAAATTAGAACATAAACTTTTGTATTTAAATAGGAAAAGTAATAATAATGCGTTTTGTTTAATTTATTTTGTGACGAATGCAAGCGAACGTGTGAATTTAAAAAGAAAAAAGTCTAAAACCTAAAGAAAATAATAGTATCCTAGCCCCGGGTTAAGCTCCATTCACATTCTTTAGATATTCCTTAAACCGTGTCTCCTGCTGCTGCTGGAGTTTTTGCAGTTTCTTCGTTTGGCCTTTGCTTATCTCTTTGCCATCCTTGTCATGCGTTGGAAGTCCCTGTAAATATTAGAAATTCCGTCAAACTGCTCGAAAGTCGTATGGGAATTAGAAAACCTACATTAGCATCAAATGCTGAATACTTGTCGGTTTCAGTCAAGAACATCTTCTTGGGATCAATCCGCTTCTGCGCTTCTTTAGCAGCATTCGCCGCAGCTTGCGCCTGTTTTTTTCTCTCCTTTTCTGCGGCTTTTTCCGCTTCAAGTGTCTTTTTCGCTTCGCGTTCCCTTTGAAGGGATTCCTTATCGACTAATTTCACAGCGTATGCTCCGCATTCTCGGTCTTCCAAGCGAACACCCAAGTTCGGAAGAATATCATCACGTAGCTCATCACACAATCTTAGAATATCGTCAGCCTTTAATGTTTTGGCTTGCTCTCGCACCTGCTGTCGGAAATCGGCCAAAGCTGTCAAATAGGGCATCAGAGTTGTTTCCAAATCAGCGCAGTTCCCTTCTCCCGTTGATGAAATGGAGACTGGGAAGCCAATTCCACCGCGAGGACCAGATATAACGCCGAATATGTGCAGCATATCGGTGATGTAGGTGGCGATCTTGCGCAGAAGTAGAGAGTTCTGTTTGCAGCATTTATTATCACGAATGTAAATGTTAGATGCTGAGACTAGGTCACGAAGTGCATCCAATGCTGTTCGGGTGTCGACGTTATCTGTGGATTTGGAGTCAATGAGCAGATGCGCTATAGAACAAATCAGTTGTTACTTACCACACAATGCCTCATGGACCTGCGCTTGCGTAACATTGAACTTCAACTGCAAGTTAGTCTCGATTGGACCCCACGGGTCGAAATGCTTCCGAGGGGTCTCCGTAAGTAAATGTCGAGTTAAATCTTTTACATTTAAAAAGAATTCCTGTCCGAAGAAGAAGAAGAAGAAAGAGAAGCGAATAAAGAAAATGCCCTACAACAGCCCTATTTCACTTACATTCAAGAACCTCTCATACTGCACAGCCATTTCCATTGTGTTCTCCGAATAGTCTAGTGTATCCTTCCAGGCGTGCATTAGGAATGCTAATCGCAGCTGGCTGGCGGTGTGTTTTTTCAGCGCTTGTTGAATGGTTACGAAATTTTTCAATGATTTGGACATCTTGCAACCGGCTATGGTCAGGTGCCCTGTATGAAGGAAATACTTTACCCACTCGGGGTGATCGAATGCGGCTTCTGATTGGGCCAATTCATTGTCATGATGGGGAAACTTTAAGTCTACTCCGCCCGTGTGAATATCAAGAGTTTCGCCAAAGATATCCGATGCCATGGCGGAGCATTCTATATGCCAACCGGGGCGCCCATGACCCCAGGGGCTCTCCCAGAATGGTTCGCCAGCTTTACTTGCTTTCCAGAGAGCAAAATCATTGGGTGAATGCTTTTCGGATAGACGATCCTCAGCCAGTGAGAGGTCGCCTTCACCTTCGTGGAGGGATTTCGTGTCACCATAAGCTTCAGGAACTAGCTTACCGTAGTGATGATTATTTCTTTTATCGAATCCATTTACATCGAAGTAAACGGAACCATTTGCTGCATACGCCAGTCCATTGTCGATTATTTTCTGAATGAATGCAATGATTTGGGGGACATATTCGCTGACTCTGGTTAGAACATCTGGTGGAAGGATCTGGAAATATGAAAAGTTATTCATCAGGTTTGTATGGTAGCACCAGTTCAATTGAATTGCACCAAGGCGTAATATTATGGCCATATAGTTGATGATTTGTCTGTCAATATACAATGAAAATATCTAATTGAGATGATTGCAACAGTCTAGCGACGCTGGGACAAATGACTTTGAAAATTCTACTACCCAAGCTCTCCGGCCGAGACTGCCAGGACGATGCCAACAAAACCTGCAACCTCTGCTACATTGACACAACCAAACAGCATCTCAAGCCGAAGATTTCAAATTGACATCCAGAAACACATTCAAAATAGCAGGATAGACACAGTATGGAATGCGACCAAAGTTCTGCAAACCAAGAGGCCCTCTTCGAAGCGTTACACTGTGTGAAACGCTTCATATATTAAGCAAGTAGGACACGCAGAGCATCTCAACGGTATATAGCTGTCTATTCATCAATAAGAAACTACATTACTAAACAAAACTTCACCAGAACTTGCTCGCAGTAAATGTAACATCTATTTTCCTACTAACCAAAAAAGCCGACGTTTTAAACTCCAAAATTGCAAATAAATGTTGTACAGCCTTCGGACCTCCGGATCTTAATCCTAGGCAGCACCAGCGGGCATAACTTAAGCAAAGTATTAAGAATCCCAAGGATGAATACAGAGTTCTCTACTGGTAGTTAAATTCTCAGACATGATCGGTGCAAACATGATTTTTTTGCGTGGTACTTTTGTTTCGATTATGGGAAACTTGATTGAGCACCAAGAGCATTCAGATTCGTCCGGTCCATTGTACTACTACCACACAGGAACCTTTCTTTGGTTGGAAAAACTTCAATGTTATTCGTTTTACCTTTGTGGTGAAGTGGCTCGGTTGTAATTCGCTGCTGGGGCTTGAACGTGCGCATATCGGTAAACAAGCAAACATTGAGCAGCTTTACTAGAAGGAGAAGGGAGATAAGGTCAGTCCTAGATATAAACAAAGCAGGACGTCGAATCCCAACTACCACCCAACCAAGAACACTTGGCGTCACTTTCGATAGCATGATGACGTTCGCCGCGCATCCGTCAAACATCAGAAGTCGACTTAGACCTCGAAACAATGTATTCAAGTCTTTAGCGGGATGCTCCTGGGGGATGGACAAAGAGAGGCGACTCCCCACACACAGGGCAATCGATTGCTCCGTGCTGAACTATGCGGCCCCCATTTGGACACCGCAGCTGAGTGACACAAACCGGCAGCATCTTCAAGCCTGCCAAAGTGCAACCATGAGGACCATCACCGGATGTCATCTGATGTCACATGTAGATCACCTCCATGACAAGACCAAGTTACTTTTCGTAAGTGACCACAAAACCATGCTCTCCAAGCAGTTCCTTGTATTGTAGCTTGCCATCTTCAATACGACCCTAATCAGACGGTACCACAACCACCCCGTTCTATTCGTAAAGGGCTTCAAATCTACAAAAATTACTTCGATGCCTACACATAAGGTACTAGGATCGACAGACAGTCCTACAAGGATGCATTAGGTATGTTGCCAGGCAGGGCTCTCTGCCACACTCAGGTCAGCGTTGACCCATTGTGGTAACAAGGATGCATTTAAAAGCATTCATCACGCGACTGTGTCCTACTCTATGGAGAATCTCTGCCCCAACGTGGTCCTTGGAGGCCACCACCACCTTCCATCGCAGACAAAGAACGTAGTCTGGCACGAAGAACAAGGACCACCCTAGCTCAGCTACGCTCAGGTTTGTGTCGCTAACTAAACAGCTACACGAACCGTCTCGACGCCTCCATAAAAGACAAATGCCCTGACTGCATAAATGGCTCACACAACACCAAACATCTCTTCAACTTCCAAGCAAAACCTACCGACTTGCGCCCTTATGCTCCTTGGGGAACGATCTATAGACGTCGCGAGATTCCTGAGCCTAGAAACTTACCTGTCCCCAGTGGAACCGTAACTGCTACAACAACAACAACTAGAAGAATATATTGAAGGAGAGCAGTATAGAACTGTAGCTTCAGCAAACTTCATCCTGTCAGAGTGACTCTTCAATTACTAAAGATATCTAGAAATCTTTAGCTTCTATCCATCCACCGATGGACTCGTACATCCCAACTTAAACATCTTGAATACGCTGACGATGTATGTATGTCTACTCTCTCACAGAATTATGGACAATTATGGAACAAATAACAGCAGATGTGGAGAAAGGGGCAGGCGTCGTCGGAAAGTTATAACGACAAAAACTAAAATGATCAGCCTTGGAACAAACTCATCGGTTCAACTATGCATTGCTGGACAACCGGTGGAGAGGATTTTCAGTATCTTGGGAGTATTGTCTCGACCGATGGTGGAACTCAACTGCATATAGCCAACAGGATCGCTAAAGCAAAGTCCGCGTTTGGAATGTTGTCCACAATATGGAGAGGCAATGCATTCAGTTTCAACACCAAGCTAAGACTTCCGCTGCAATGTTAAATCCGTGATGTTATATGGATGCATCACGTGTAGAGGGACCACTATTATCACCACAAAGCTGCAAACGTTCGTTAGTAGATGCCTTTGCAATATCTTAAGGATTTTCTGGCCTAATCGTATCTCTAACTAACATCTCTAACCAGAGAACGGATCAGGAATCAATTGGCACAACCATCCAACGACGGAAGTGGCAATCGATTGGGCACACATTTTGAAAAGGTGATAGTTAGATAGCTGACCATGCTATGCAATGGAACCCTTTAACCCATGATGGCAGAACACCTGGCGGCCCAAGAACAACATGGCACTCAACAGTCGACAAGGAGGCACGCCAGTTGAGGAAAACTTGGGTAGAGTTGAGACACATTACCAGAAACCGTCACGTAAACGAAGTAGAGGCCCTAGGACACATAAGGGGATACAGGACATAAGTAAGTGAGTAGCTTCTATGCATAATACTCAAAGAAGAGATTAGTGACAGTTTGTCTACAACAAAAGAAACCTACTGACGCAGATCAATCGTTTTTAATAATAATTTGCATAAGCTGCTCATATTTTATGCAAATATTAGAAAAGAGGTAAAAGTAAAAGAAACGGAAGCCGCGCCGCTGCGTACAAAGTTCACACTACAGTCAGTAGGTGAGTAGTAAGTAAATATCCACGCATCTGTTTGGCATAAAAAAAACTCCTCTCAAACGATGACAATAAATAAGAGTAGGGTAGGCAAACAACCAAATTTTACATGAGTCACCGGCAATGCATACACATATGTACGTATGTTCCTGTGTGTAATCATTTATCAGTGATGATGAAATATCCACACGTCTAGGTATTGCTTGATGACGTCCCGCACATTTATTGTGGGAAGTCCACGAAAAATTGTATTTTGGAATTATTACAAAATTTCTAATCTCGTTCTGATTGTTGGTGGCTCATAAGCCAATGCGTTAAATGGCCAACAGACATACATACATACATACACACTTTTACCAGCTTAACTCCAATTATGCAATAAAAAGTAATAAACTTTCAATTCGATTAAATTCAATCGAGTTGGTCAGGGAACAGGCACTCAGACAAAAATACTAACATAACCAGCTGTGTTGACCTATTTAGCACGTCATATGCGAACTGATACGACGACGCGTGAACGACCTTGACACTAATGTACTTTTGCGTACAAATTATCTAGTTTTGTTTGTAAAAGTACTGCGAATATTAGAAAAATCTAGCGCGCCTACACATTGGGAGAAGTTTCTTTTTGAATGGCAAACTCCCCCCGATATGATAACGAAAGACAAGCGGAAACGAGTTTCTTCACGTGACTCGTATGCAGACAGTCTATTGCATATGATAATACTTACATTTAACGATCGCATATCGTTGTGAAACTCATCCTCCCAGTAGCGGGGTAATGCTTCGAAAATGGAGTTCTCCGTCACCTGGTCACCGTCGCGCTTGTCTATCCAATCGGCAATGGGATCCTTTGCTTCGGTCAAGTAGTTCAACTTCGCCTCCTCCACCTTGACTGTGTCCCCTTCGGATACAGCTTGTTCCAGCTGTTCCACAGCGGCATTCATCTTCGCCAGCGTCTTCTCTAGCATTGCCCGCTTATCCGGGTCGGTGTTCTTTTCGCATGTCCGCTTAAAGTCCTCGAGCACCTCACGCTGATCGTTCAGCAGAGCTGGTAACGCACCAGCGCTCTGCTTGTACTTCTCGTACAGGTAGTTCTGCCTCGCACGCTTGATGATCTTATCGTCAATATCGGTGATATTCATCACATATTGAACGTTATAGCCGAAGTAATCGGTGAAAACACGTCGCAAAATATCGAAAGATATATATGACCTGCGAGGAGGAGGGGGAGGAAACAAATAGGATGATGATATCAACTCAACAAAGTAAGTCAGCCACGAGAGTGGTGCTGCACTGCTTACCTGGCATGTCCCATGTGTGATGCATCGTATACAGTGGGGCCGCAACTGTACCAACGGACATTATTACCATCGAGGGGGACAAATTCTTCTTTTTGTCGTGTCAGGCTGTTGTAAAGCTTGAGTTTGGGTCGGCCCTGGTTGGATGGCTGCTGCCAGAGGGGCTGAGAACGCTTCGACATGACGTTTTCTCTGATTTTTTCCAACTTTATCACTTCCTTTGAGTATTTTGTATTCTCGACTGGAGAATCAATGCTATTTCAGTACGGCGGTATGTTAGTAATACTTTTCTCCGCAACTTATGTGATTCACTTGGAGAATGGATAGGTGAATCCACGTTTATAACACACTGACAAGGTTCTTATGGAGAAACGTCAAAACAATGGAATTATGCATATGGGTTTAAATTGGCGAGACTCGCTTGTAAAGTTCATCGTGAACTCATTGCGCTACCAGTGACTGTGAAACTTTTGCGAACCTAGTGCCAGCATGATGAAATTAGTGCAATTGGAATTCGATTATTATTCTTATTCGAGTTTTAATCTGATAAGCTCACCCATGAGTTAGCTGATAGATGATTATCGAATGTATGATCGTTTTCTATTTTGTTTTAGAGTAATGCCTTGATTAAATACTTAAGATTCTCATATGAATGATCGTCTTGACAATTGGAGGCATATGTATATTTTTGACAGCTCGGTGTTATTTCAAGGCTCTCATGCTGGATCCAATTGATTGCTTCAAGGTTTTGAAATGAGTTGGACTGATACCTTTCAGTATTTACGATATATGGGTAGGTTATACCATGTTCCCACCAAACGAAATCACAAGATTTCTCCAAATCTAGGAGATTTCGCCATACATTTTCAAGATTTCGAAATCAGGAGATTTCGGCGAAATCTACTTGAAATCTCCTTGAGTTCATCCAGCCGTGATAGGTTGTCAAACCAAGCCTACAAAATTGCCAATTATTGGCATTTGAAATCACTTTAACTCGGTGGGAACGGCTTTCGAGATTTCGGTAAAAGTTCATCGAAATCTCGGGATTTCGGTTTGGTGGGAACATGGTATTATAGTCAAACTTGATTAATACGGTAGATTCTACTATTTATACTCATTTCCTCAAAAAAGAAGAATAATTGAAATACATTTTAGGCAACTCTTTTTTTTTTTTTGCATGCTCGTATGTGTAATAACTCATTTCTTAATTGAATTAATTTCTGACCTGGCGCAAATGCAACATTTCAACGGCTAACAAAAAAATTCGGAAAAAATAATTCCTTTATATAATTTATGCGCACTCAAGGGGTTCTGAATAGCCTTTAAATATTTACACACAGTGTGGGCATTGGAAAGGATAAAGAAAGAGAGAGAGAAACATTGGTGTAATAGTTTTGAAACTCAGATGTTACGAGTATGTATCAGAAAATCTCCGGGGTTGACGTTCAGATGACTGGAGAGATTTTTCATAGGCATATCCATTACCCACCAGAGCTAACAATTCTACCAGCCACATGACACCAACCCACTGGCCGTGTTATGCCTTTGCAATAGTGTACACATAAGCTTTCGCAATTGAGCGGACTGACTACTTATTTCATGAGAAATAAATAAATGCTTGCTGACATCGGGATTTGAACCATGAACCATTCCCGTGGCAATTGGCAACGTTACCACTACTCCATGACCATCCCCATCTATGCATTTTCAGTACAATATGGAATCGCCTGCTTAAAGCCCAGTTGTGCTTTGATTTTCCTATCAATAACAATATGAATAGACAGGACAATAAGCAGAATGTATAACTGACTTAAATAAAGTTCAAATGGTTGGTATTGCTTGAATTTTTGCCCATTTACTGAAAGAAACTGAGTCTGAATTCGAGTTATTGAATTAAAATTTGTTGGTCATTAATTGGGAAGGTGGCTTCCTCATCTCTATCTGACAACTGAACTATTATGATTTCTTATTCCTTTTCGTCGCAGAAACACAATATACGGTACCAGGCTGTGGAATTTCGAGTAAAGTGGCAGTTCTAGTAAAAACTATCAAATGGTGTGTCGAGATTCACTCATAATTGTAGAGTGCCATATATCATATATCAGTGCGCCAATAATTAAGGGAGCACTTTTCGCAAGGTGAGGAAGCAATCAGCAGCTCAATGCCCATAACCATCCAAGAACATTGGTGTGCTGTGAAAATTGTTTTTACATCTGGTGCTGAAAGAATTGTCGGTCGATCGCAGGGAAGATATAGGGCGTGGCTTTCAGAGGATACCTGGAGATGGATTGACGAACGAAAACGGCTGAAAGCTGGCGTTGCAGCTACCCCAGCAGCAGTGAGAAGCGAGCTAGAGTCCCTATATCGCCTGAAGATGAGAGAAGTTCAGCGTAGCGTGCGACATTACAAGCGCAACTACATCAACGCGCTCGCTACAGAAGCAGAAGAAGCTGCACGGAGGTGCGACAGCAGGACCGTCTACAGAATCACGAAAGAGCTGGCAGGTGGTCGCAGCTCCAGCCAACACCCAGTGGAAAGCCTAGACGGCTCCTTGCTCATTTCGGATGAGGACTAGCTCAAGAGATGAAAAGAACATTTTGCTACGGTTTTGAACCGTGTATTCGCTAGCGATATGCTCCCAAATCAGACTGAGATGCCCGAGGTGAGAAGTTTCCGAATACGCACCACGACTCCCAGTAAAGATGAGATCATTACCGCAATCAAGGCACTCAAAACCAACAAGGTGGTAGGACTTGACGGTATTCCTGCAGAGCTCTTACGAGCAGCGCCAACAACATCGGCTGAGCTTCTGCTTCCACTTATAGAGAGAGCTTGAGAAGCTGAGAGCTTTCCTAACGAGTAGAAAAAGGGAATGATCGTCAAGCTTCCTAAGAAAGGAAATTTAATGGAGTGCGGAAACGGGTGGGGTATCTGCGTGCTGCCTGCTGTAGCTAAGATAATAGCTAAAATCACCCTGGAGCGAATTAAACAACATCTCGAAGACACACTCGATGCCGAACAAGCAGGTTTCCGCTCTGGATCCTCCTGTGCCAACCACATCAACACCCTGCGGATTATCATCGAGCAGTGTGCTGAATATCGATCGCCACTGCACCTGCTGTTCATCGATTTTGAGAAGGCGTTCGATAGTGTCAACAGGGAGTTTATTTGGCGTGCCTTATGCAGGAGAGGTATTCTCGATAAACTAATTGCTATTATCAAAGCTACATATGAAGGCTCCAAATGTCACGTTCTGCACAAGAAGAGGTTGTCTGAGGAATTTGAGATCCAAAGTGGGGTAAGACAAGGCTGTATCCTTTCACCAATATTATTTCTATTGGTGATTAGTGATGTGCTTCATGCAGCTTTGTCGACGGGAAACGGAGGAATTCGATGGACTCTTACATCTCAACTGAAACATCTTGACTACGCTGACGATGAATGCTTACTCTCCCACGGAATTATGGACCTCCACCAAATGACAGCAGATGTGGAGAGGGAGGCAGGCGTCGTCGGGCTGAAAATTAGTATGGCAAAAACTGAAATTATCAGCCTTGGAACTAACTCATCGGCTCAAATATGCATTGCTGGACAACAGGTAGAGAGAGTAGAGATTTCCAGTATCTTGGGAGTATTGTCTCGACCGATGGTGGAACCGAACTGGATATAGCCAACAGGATCGCCAAATCAAAGTCCGCGTTCGGGATGTTGTCCAAAATATGGCGAAGCAATGCAATCAGTTTGAGCACCAAGATAAGACTGTTCCGCTCCATTGTTGAATCCGTGCTTTTATATGGTTGCAGCACGTGGAGAGTGACCGCTACTATCACAAGAAAGCTGCAAACGTTTGTTAATAGGTGCCTGTGCAATATCTTAAGGATTTTCCTGCCCAATCGTACCTCTAACGAACACCTTTATGAGAGAACGGGTCAGGAACCAATAGGCACAACCATCCAACGGCGGAAGTGGCAGTGGATTGGTCACACGTTCCGAAAGGGTGACAGTTCCATAGCAAACCATGCTATGCAATGGAACCCTTTAACTCAGGATGGCAGAAGACATGGCGGTCCGAGGAGAACATGGCGCAGAACAGTCGAGTAGGAGGCACGGCAGTTAGGGAAAAGTTGGGGAGAACTCAGACACATTTCCAGAAATCGTACACGATGGCGCGTAGGCATAGTAGAGGCCCTAGGACCCACAAGGGGATACAGGGCATAGTAAGTAATATATCATTTTAACTGTCATTTTGTCATATTATAGAAACGGTTTTGTTTATTTAGTACTAAGCATAAAATTATGTCAAATAAAAAAAGAAATGGTAGTCAATGCGTGCTTAACATTTCCTTTTCATGTGAACCTCTCCTAACGTCCCACAAATTCGACTCTCGTTCCTCGTTTAAATTTGTTAAAAGTCAACTTTTCACCATAACCTCTAACAAAAATTCTCCCGGCAAACTCATAAACAAATCAAATTTGCATTCGCGAAACGATATTTACTAAAAAATGCGTACGAAAACCGATCCCTCGCACATTGTCAGTTTCACTGATCAGATATACGACTTCGAAATATGCTGCAATGACTTTGCCTACAATTTAGTTTGTGTTGCCGTCTCGAAGAAAATCATTCTCGGCTTGGTTCGGTTTCCAGTGAGTTTTGAGATGAATTTCCAAAAATGTCCTAAACTTATGAATAAATCGAACCTCTTATAGGAAGAATCTGAAACAGAGACCTTCGGATGGGAGCGTCTGAAAGACATTTACCACGAAACACGCTGCCATGCTATCGCATTTGCGCCAAAAACTTCACTGGCTGTTATGCCCAAAGTGATAACACTTTGCGCTGCAGGAGCTGACTTCAATCTACGCATATTCCGCACGGACTTAGATCACAATGACACTGTACAGGTGCTTAAAGGTAAGGTGAAGGGATGAAGTCTTCGAGTGAATAATTTGAATTGCCCACAGGTCACACGAATTACGTAAACGATGTTGCCTGGGAACAGGAAGAGGAGTTCCTTGCGTCGGTCAGTGATGACCACTCGTGCAAAATTTGGAGCGCACAGCACAATTTCGAGACGGTTACCACGTTTTGCCTATCTTCGGCGGGCATGTCGGTGCGGTGGCACCCCGATGAGCCCGGGAAGGTGCTGGTCGCCGAGAAGAAAGGTGTAATCCACTTGTACAACGTACGGTCACAGCAGGCTATTATGTCACTGGAATCGGCAAAGTTTCCACTAATGAGTGCCGACTGGTCGCTGCATAATAGATTGTTTGTAACGGCACTGGCTGGAGGCGATGTCATTACCTGGGACCTTCGGAGGACATGGTAAGGATTGAGAGAGATACACCCTGATTGGTATGGTACACTTGGTATATTTCAGTGGGCCGACTGATGTGAAACAAATTCATGAGGATGGCGGTCGTATTGTTAGATTTTCGCCAAACAGCGAGGTTGTTTACGCTAGTATTGGGCGTCCTGATATAACATTGAAGGTTTACACTGCCAAGTCGACGGTTCCATTGATCGAGGCTTCGCTGAAGTTATATGGCGGGATGTCCTGGCACCATCGATTGCCATATGTTGCGGCTGCCTATGACCGCAAGCTGTGCTTTTGGAAAGTTCAGATTAAGTAGAGAAAGTGGTGGTTCGGGTTTATGTTTCGAATAAAGTGGCATTTTGTTATTTACAGGTAATGTTGTGGATCTTATTTGTTTGTGGACTGGGTAGGCAGATTTAGATGGCTTAAATCTGCGTGGTGCGCAGATATTTTTACGAAAGAACAATCGATGGGCTTTTAATGTTTTTCAGCTAAATGATGTCGTTCAGTTTGGTTTCCAAAGAATCTGTATTAATGCAAGAGGCAGGGGGTCTCTTCGCAACTAGAAAACTTGCTCTGTCGTGATTCAGTGCTTCAAAGTTGCTTAAAATTCTATCTGTGGTTTCTTCGGGTATGTTGAGGGTTTTCTTTTTTACTTGGATCGTGGAAATCTTCGATATAAGCTGAAGGATCACTCCAAACAGATGCACATGTTAGATGTTTGTCGACTAGCTTTACTAGGCAACTTTCTCTAGTCATTCTAGAAATGTCAGTGAACGAGTCATGTCCAGGAATAAGGTCTTAAAATCTCTGGCCGGTAGCACATGGGGGAAAGACAAAGAAACTCTCCTCACCACATATCAAGCAATCGGTTCTCAACTATGCGGCACCAATCTGGACCCCACGCCTCAGTGATACTCAATGGCATAAGCTCCAAACAAGCCAGAATGCTGCTCTACGCATTATCACAGGCTGTCACCGCATGTCCCATGAAGATCACCTACATCAGGAAACAATGTTGCTCAAAGTCAAAGAGCATAACGAACTTCTATCGAAACAGTTCTTACTGGCTTGCAATCGTTCCGATCACCCGAACCGAGATATACTCAGCCTCCCTACACCTCCGAGGCATATTCGATCTGACATCCGTTCATACCGTGAAGAGGTTAATAGGTTTATAACTCATACACCACTTGTCCCAGCGTCTCACAAGCTGGCTTTGAACTCTATTCACCAACACGCTGTCCAAACAGCGCTTGATAACCGCCAGACTAACATTGTGCTAGGCGGCCGTCCTCCACCGATACATCATAGTGAAGATCATCTTCCTAGACGCACCAGATCCACACTTGCCCAACTGCGATCCGGCTGGAGCTGCATGCTGAACAATTATATGCACCGCTTACGCGACAGTATCACTGATCAATGCCCAGACTGTGGCTCGTCACCACATAACACCGCCCATTTGTTCAGCTGTCCGTCGCATCCCACAACACTTACACCAAGATCCTTATGGACTCACCCAGTCGAAGCTGCCGCTTTGTTGGGCCTCGACCTTACTGATGACAACCCACCTACACCACCTTAACGTTTGAACCATACGAACCAATATAGTTGCTACAACAACAACAGAGATGTCTGGGTTTTCAATCTATGGATGTCCTCATATATACACAGTAGTGGACTTACTATGGAGCTTTGGGGTACGCTATCTGTGACGTTGTACTACCTCGTTTCACCGTCGTCGTTGTACATTATTTCTGAACTAACCCTCCACAGCATATTGCACGTGGTGTGGTACTTTTTGGGCGGTAGGTGCTCGCAGAATATTTCTCTATTTCGCAGTGTTGAAGGCATTCTTGTCGTCCAGTGTGGCATTGGAGAATCTTTTGATTAGTTTAGGTGGCTATCCTCTGAATAGACCATATGAAGTCTTTCCTACTGCGGAAATTTCCACATGTCTTTCAGCCCGAAAACTTCCTAATCCTCAGTCAGTCTGGTGAGCACGGAGTCAAAGAATTCCGTTTTCTAACTAAAAATCAATAAATAAAGAGTAACGGAATAGTGCAGCAGTTATGGCGGTATCCGTAGGCATCAAGAGTGGTTCTAACAACGGTCTATGTACTGTAATCGAATAGCAATGCATCAGCTTTTCAGCACAATGCAGGATTATTGTTAAATTCTCTTTAATTTCAGTTTTCATTTTAAAATGGACACATTCAAACCTAAACTATACGATAAATCTCCGTATAAATGAACACATGCACGTATTGATGACGTACTAAAGCGGTCCAAGCATTGGTTTTCGCCCTGGCCATGCTTCCTTGGCATATTTCTTCTTCTGTGGCTCATTGCTATTCTCCAGTACTGAATGATCTTCGTAGCGTTGAACTGAAAGCAATAAAAGTTGAAATACTCAAAAGAATCAATAAATAATGCGCCCGCCCACTAACCTCTGGGGAATAGCAATTTTCCTTTTCCAATTGTCGTATCGGCCATTGCGGGTGTTACATCTGGAGCGGGATTCGGTAGCAGTAATCCCAATTTCGTCCCCATTGCAATCGGTGTGATATCAAAGTCATTAGTAACATTCGATCGAGTTGTGCTCTGATCGTGGGCCTCGGGAAGATCTTGATATAGCTGCGGTGCAACCGTTGTCGGATGCAAATGTTTCACATCATTTGTGTTTAAGTGATTCACAGGGCTTGCTGGTATTCCAATTTGATTTGGTTCGTAACGCATACGTTTACTTGGCACAACTGTTGTCTGAACAAGATTACGGAAACGTCCGACATTTGGATCGACATCTTCGGGATTGATGACGATTTCCTCTTCGTTGAACGTGACACTGCGACGTTTTCTTTGCGTTTTATTTGTGCTCTAAAGAGTCAACGCAGGGGGAGGATTGATCTCAAGCACATAGAAAATAAAAGAAGTGGGCTTACCTTCCGAAGACTGTCATCTGTGATACCAAGCATTGAAATTCGACGATTGTGTGCAGTATTGTATTCGGTGAGATTCTAAAAATATATATTTATGCATATAAAGCTCTTCAAGCGTTACAACTTGATAGTGTCTTACGTCTAATTCTGTTTGACTCTCAGGTAGACCAAGCAAAGCTCCATCGCTAGACTCACTCATTGGCAGATCTTCTATAATACTCGATCGGTGTCCAGCTGATGGCCGCTCCCTAAGAATATATTGACGGGTTGATGCACCAAAATGAAACGTGCTGTTTATTTGTAATTGGGTTGGCTTGTTTGGTTCCAGGCGGAGATTGCCGATGTAAGTGCCATGAGCTGAAAAATAAAGAATTAGTTAGTTGTAGACGACACTTGATTGGATTGGATAAATTTGTCCAAAGAGAAGTGCATAAGTGTAGAAGAAATGGCCGTATTTGAATGGACAAGGTAATTTCATTTTTGTCACAGCTTACGCTTGGAGCATGATTGCAATGCAGCTATCGAGATGTTTCAGGACTGGCTAGTACACATGGGCCTACAACTTGCAGAGGACCGATACAATACATCTTTCAGGTCGCAGTGTCGTTGCCACGCGGGCATGGGTTGTACAAGAGGAAAAAAAAAACTTGCAGAGGAGAAGAGAGTCATGGAGACTATAAGAGTAACCGTGGGCGATCACATGGTAGTTTCCAAACCAAGGCTGAAATTTGAACCTTGGCATTACTATAGATGCAATACTATAGATTCAAGGGTAACGTTTAAGCAACTTGCAGCTGAGAAGGTAGCAAAAGCAACCGCTGCTCTAGTAAGGATCATGCCAAATATCGGCGGACCAAAGCACAAGAGGAGATTGCTCTTAGCAATAGTTGCGACATGGATAATGCTCTACGGCTCCCATATATGGGCTTGTGCCATGAAGACGAAGTCATACAGAAGACAGCTTATAGAATGAACGCGTTGATAGTACGCAGCGCCTTCCGAACAACCTCCTACGATGCGGCATGTGTAGTGGCTGGCATGGTACCAATAGAGCTTCTGCCTAAAAAAGCCCTATGGAAATATCGTGCCAGCCGGACAGCGGCATCGACAGCGACGATTCGTAGTGTTACTGAGGTACCACCAAGGACAAACCTGGAAGAATTGCAGGAGAGATGGGATCACTCTGATTAAGGCAGGTGGACGCAGAGATTGATTCCCAATATAAGCGCTTGGATCAATAGGAAGCATGGAGAGCTGAATTTCTACCTGACCCAGATACTTACTGGCCATGGTTGCTTCAGAGCCTACCTCCAGAAGTTTAGACTCGATGACAACCCCTATTGCCCAACATGCACGAAAGCAGTAGAGGATGCGGAACGCATAATGTTTCATTGTCCACGATACTATGAAAAACGAAACCTGCTGGTGAACAAATTGTGTGAGGACCTAACCCTAGACAACATCACCTGACATGATGAGCATGGAAGATGACTAGGAAGCAATTAGCGACACTGTAGCAACCATTATGAAAGAGCGACAACGAAACGCAGCGCAAGAAGCTGCCAATACGAACGAGCCGAGCCGAGCCTTTACCTAACGCTAAAGTCCCCCTCGCGATGAAATGCTTGACGGTAATGCCGCGTGGACCAGGGGTAGAAGGGTAGGTGGATATATTGGGCGGAAATCCCACACTATCACTGAGTATGGCCTCAGTTTCGTCTTTAAAAGATTCCCACCTTCCGATACAAAAAAAAAGGGATGCATGTACTTTATCCAAACCAGATGGGGTCTTTGGTCCCGCCTGCATAGACTGCTAGTGGAGAAGGTTTAGTGCCAAACTCTACGACATCGACTAAGCCAGAAAAGTTTGCATACAGCAACTAAGATGGCTGGGACATGTACTGCGGATGGAACCCAAGTTTCAGCCAATCAAAGCTAATCCACCGCGGATGAACCCTATAACTCGCTTTCCATCTCTGCGGGACTCTGCTTGTGCTTGGCTAGGTCTTGTAAAACTTTCGAACATCGATTTTTCGTTAATACCCATAAAACCCCCAAACATTGAAAAACTTACTCGATCCCAAGTCCACTAAGTAGGCGATATTCAAGTGCTTGTGGTACACGAACGCTGCGTGTACCCTCGAGCAAGATGCATGGTCAATACAGAAGTCATTCATTTGGGCATTACGCCCAAACAAATAGCATTTCTTCTCGTCGACCATCAGCTTCTGGACCAACTTGTCCTCCTTCAGGACATCCAAATGCAGCCCGGTTGGTGGCTTTCCTGCCCTGCAAATGCCATAAACAAACCAATTTCACTGAATACCCTGCGGAAACCTCTACAACTAACCAACTGGGAACTTCGTAGCTGCTTGCCATAGTTCGCTCACGAGTATCTTGATTTAATTAATTGTTCTTCGCCGAGTATTTCCGCAAAAACAAACAAATTTTAATAATATCGCCATCGGTGGGTGCGTGAAAATTGACAGCTAGATCCAAAACTTTGACACCGCTCTCGGGGGTGTTTAAAAGTTTCACAGTCACTGGTACACTGGATTGCATATACAAATTTGATTGTAGAGTGTACATTTCAATAGGGCATTTCAAACTTTGATCATAGTGCTATGTCGCTTTCTATTTGCCCAAAAAGAACTCTTCTTCCGATGCAAACAGTTATTCCGAAATCGATTCATTGGTACTTTAGATTCATCTTTCCAAATTTTTTCTATTTTAGATTTGAATTCAAAATTCAATCTAGAAGCTGACGTCGGTACAAGCCTGTTGAATGGCTTCCACGTCCACAAAACGTTTTCCTTTCAGCGGCAAATGCAATTTTCCGAAAAGGTAAGAGTCGCACGGTACCAAATCAGGCGAATACGGGGAGTGGCTGATAGTTAAAATGCGATTTTTAGTAAAAAAAAAAAAATTGGTCACAAGTGTCGATCGATGAGATGGCACATTATCGCATAACAAATGTCAATTTCCTTCTGCGCGATAATCTGGCCAAATACGACGAATACGATGCACCAAACGTTGATGTTCATGCTTTTTGAGATGCTGAATTCCAACTCCATGAATTTCAATGAAGATTTTGGCTGATCTTTGATGAATTCACCTATAGTTCCCGTTCGGCGAACACGAATTTCGGTTGACCAATATGTTGCTCATCATTTATATCGTCACGAACGTTTCTAAACAGCGTATATTACTCATGAACTCTGCCACGGGATAAACAATCATAACCATAAACTTTGCCAGTTGGAAGTTCAAAACATAACTTAATATTAGTTCTTTGTTCGATACTCATTTTTGTACTGATGCCACAATCATACTGTCACTTCTACTCAATATATCAGTGAAGGATCTGCCTTTCACATGTAATTGCCAATATATGGCCTCACTAGAAATACCTATTTTTAAAAAGCCCTCTTTACTTGTGCCCAAGTGTAAAGTATTCCTTTTTTAGCTCGGATTCCTCCAATGGGCGCCGTGGCGTAAGTGGTTAGTGTGTCGGATCACTACGCATGAGGTTCCAAGTTCGAATCCCAGAAAATACCAACAAGTTTGTTCACGGTCCCACCTCTCGCGAGCGTCTGACAAACATCCGAGAATATTGTTGTCTCGAAAAAGCTTCTCAAATCTCCGTTCGGATTCGGCATTAAACTGTAGGTCCCTTCCATTCGTATGAAAAATATAACGCACACAACATGAGTGGTTGCGAGAAGCTAGGCCCTGGCACTTTAAAGCGCTGTTGCGCCAGATATTTGTATTTTTTTTTTCTCCAATTCAATAGTTGAAATTTCTGATCAAGACGCATCTTTCTTCCCTGGAAGAGCACGATGTCCTTACAGCATTTCTTTCGGTAAAGTCAAACGCCACAGGACCAGATGGTATATCACCCAGATTTCTAAAATTATTATAATATTAGATTATAAAAATCTATATTTATTTTGAAAATCTGCATTCCTTAGCGTCATCGGACCAAATCTAGGCTTATGCTACTTGATCGTAGGTGCCGATTGAGGGCGTATATAATATTTAAATCATTCATGTAAGGCAAATGGTTAAGAGTCATAAGTACTCGTATTTTAATATACTAATCACTACTTCTTCTTCTTCTTTTTCATTTTTCAGCGAGGCTATGATCCGTAAATAAGGGATCACAACCCTCCCACTTCACCGCATTTCTACTAATCCGCCTGTGGGGTTCGCCTATATACTAATCACTACTATTCGAAAAATATAGTGTTTCTTTTATTTGAAACTAAAACACTCTATATAAGTTTAAACAAACTTAAAATGCGTTTAGTTTATTCAACATTGCATAAGTTTATAGTATACATAATGCTGATAGCGTATACCTTCACTGTCAGTTAGTAATTTTTTTTTTTCTTCTATTTGCCGGATTCAACTAAAAATTCTTGTGATCACCCTGTAAGTATACCAAAATACGAACACCTCCTAAGGTAGAAACATTTTTCTCTTCATCCCTCCATTCAACCATCTCTTTTCCACGTTGACAACCCTTTCAAGTTGTCAAAGAAAGCGACGTGTGCTGCTAAATCATTTCGCAGAGAATTTTTCCATATTTTACGAGAAAAAATCATGAGCGCTGTCCCGGTATTTATAGATTTATCACTGGACGAACAGGTAAATTCAAATATATAAAATATTGGCTGCAAAACACCGCCCAACACACACAAAGCCTTAGAACCCCGCTTTTAGGTTATGTTTGGTTGTCGCAAGTATTTGTGTATCCCACCTTAAACGCTAAATTCGTTGATTTCTAGGTCCAGGAACTGCGAAAATACTTCAAGAAGCTGGGAGCTGAAATCTCCTCGGAGAAATCATCGAAGGGGATCGAAGACGATTTGCACAAGATCATCGGCGTCTGTGATGTTTGCTTCAAGGATGGCGAGCCATCACAAATCGACGGGATCCTCAACAGTATTGTGTCCATTATGATCACTGTAAGTTACTCGGGGGGGGGGGAAATATGAGATTCTTATTCAACGAGCATTGTTTTGTGAACAGATTTCCCTGGACAGAGGAGAGAACATCGTGCTGGCTTACTGTGAAAAGATGACTAAAGCACCCGATGCACCATTGGCCAAAGTGTGTCTCCAGTCGTATGTATAGCTTAGCATATAATATGGCCCAGGAATTCTCTATGAAAATGTTACAAACTTCTGAAAAGTAATAGACAGGTGAATCTGAGAGCAGTTTAAGCTAACTGCCTTCTCCGAGGGGTTAGGATGAGTTCTTTTTTGCGATGAGAGGCAGAAAACAGCTCGTACTCGGTGATAGCGTGGCATTTTAACCCACAAAAACCACCTCACACTTCGAATACATTTACAGAATCTTCGCAGGCTGACCCTTAGGTGTTTCATCGCGATTTGTGGTTCAGCATTTCGTTGTTGTCTTCTTTTTGTCTTCGTTGTTACCATTGACGTTCTGTCTATTCTATTTTCTGCGTAGTCCTATTCCCTTCTGAAAAACACGAACACTGGGAAAAGATATGTTCCGCATCTTTGTGCAATTCATGCTGCAGTTGGGGCATGGCGAAGAGTCGTCGTTCACAAAGCGGTGTAGATAGACCTTGTAGCATTCATGTTCAGTTAAAATTAAACTCAGGTCGAGTTGAGAAATTCATCGTTCTTTCTCTGACACGTCCCACCTCCATTAAACTTTGCCCCCTTGGTTTGAGCGCTCTCCAGCAGGAGCTTGCTGCTCTCTACTAATAATTTTCATTGCAAGAATATCCACAAGTTTTATACCACCAAGGACGAATATAGCATTATCGGATACCATGCAGTATGCGCTACACACCCGTAGTGCAATGTGTCGATACACA
This sequence comes from Brachypalpus laphriformis, assembly GCA_945910035.1. Classification (NCBI taxonomy): domain Eukaryota; kingdom Metazoa; phylum Arthropoda; class Insecta; order Diptera; family Syrphidae; genus Brachypalpus; species Brachypalpus laphriformis. The sequence goes on from OX246755.1 coordinate 14,104,060, forward strand.
GTTAATTTCCCCCTGCGCATCATAAAACTGAATTAACTGGGTAACTCTTGCCAATAGCGGTCTTCTACTCCGCCTAGGTTTTCTTATGTTTGGCATCATTCTTGCTGCACTTTATCTAAAAAAAATTTGCAATTACTACCCACAATGGCTATATTGTCCGAAAAGCCTATGGTTTTCGCTTCTCTGAGGAGGTCCCGACGCTACCTCATCATTATAGTCGTACGGCAAAGAAGCCCTCTACTGCGTCATCCCTCCGGGTTAGATTCGAAGACTGTGGGCCAGAGCGTTGGTGTCCATTCGCTCTACATGTTCGCAGCCATCTCAAACATCCAATTCGCAGCTTTTTGACCAAGTCGATGTCGCTATACAGCTCGTACAGTTCGTCATTAAATCTCTTCCAAAACTTGTCAACGCAAAAGGGGCTAGTATCTTACGAAGAATTTTTCTCTCGAAGCAGCCACCTACTTTGGCTGCTTCTGCTTCAATGCTTGTAAACGCAAAGTCAATATCGTCGGCGAATGCAAGCAGTTCTACGGACTTTTGATAGATTGTGTCTCTGGTTGACACGACCTATAGTTCAGTCCAACTTCCGCGACTGACATAATGATGGTGTTGGACAAGACATTAGGTGAAACCAACTAGGGGCTGCATGCCTCGGATTTCTGAAATGTGTAAACGGTTTTCAGGCTGTCACAGCCTTCTAGCTCTCAAACTATACATGATACGTGCATGATTTTTACATAGGATACGTAGAATATTGGGCTCTAGACATACCGGTGTCAATCATTATTCTACCATTTGATTTTGTGAATTTATTGTGATAACACGTGCGTGGAAAATGTTATGCTTGTTAGAGATTTGTGTTTGATAGCTAGAGATTGAAAATAAAAGAAACATGCTCTTATATCTAGCAAAAAAGTGTTCCAGTCGCGGCCATGGTGATAATAGTGAGACTCCTTCTGTTAACCTGAACACTGAAGCTATAAAAATTGCCAATATCAGATAAAGAAACATCGATATCTCCTGTTGTTGAATAAATCTGACCTCAAGGAACGAATATACATACTTGTACCAACCTGAATAGGTAGGAAAAAGCTTTACCATTGGAGCCATCACCGGGCATTACCCGATTGGAGCACATGCTAGGAAATTGGGAGTACCCTCCAACGATTTCTGTATAAACTGTAGTAACAAGGAGAAAGAAGGGAATTGGGATAGTACTTCATCAGCAATCTAAATGACCTCTTAAGACAAGAAGAAGAGTAAACGGATTCCATTAGTTGGGCACCAATGCAGTGTAAAAAGGTTAACCGCTACGGTAACTAAGTCCGTCTCTATCTACAGATAATTCAGGGGTACATGTTACCAAGTTCATTCTCTTAACGAGCACACATATGTTATGGCTACGAGTTCTATGAGTTCTAAGAGATCCGTTGCACTTTGATTTCATATATTGCAGTACATACATTGCAATCATGTCATCATAGGGCATACAAATGTTCATCATTCGTTCATTCTATGATGTTCTGGATATCCACATTTGATGAATGTTCAGACAGACAACGAGCTTTGCTCTGACCGCAATCTATCAGTCAACTGTATTTTGATCAGGACACTCGCCAATGACACCACCGTGCCGATTGTCATGAAGCGCTTGTTCATGTGCTGTAATATCAAGACTTCCTGCCTAAGTGCTTCTATCCGCAACTCCAAATCCAAATATACACTTCATTGGTCGCCCGGAGCTATCGTCGTAATAGATATCACTCTTTCATCTAGAATCCTTGCTGTGTGAAGAGCTTAATGCTGAGAAAAAGCAGCGTTGGCCAACTCTACCTTCGCTCTCAAATTTCTCTACCAGCTCAGCTCTACAATTAGCTTTTCCGTAAGAAAATCACAATTCAATTTTCTATGGAAGGTTAGGCATTACGAAGAATTAGAAGAAGAAGCGTCAAAAGTAGAGTAGACAGCCAGTCTAGGCTCTGTGATGGTTCGAGAGATGTGTAGAAATACTCACGTACGTTGGGAAATTACAACAAGTCCATGAACTGCAAGAGAGTTAGTAAAGACAAACCTATCAAAAATCGTTCAGCTATACCTGCCTAAACCTAAAATTCCTGGGCTGCCATACGTGTTGTTTTGCTTTCCTTACATAAAATTTTATATTTTAGACTCTGGCGGCTGTTTAACAACCTAGACACCAGCTCACCGCTTCGCTACCATGTCTACTATCATCTGGTTCAAGTGGCTAAGCAATGCGATCAAGTTCTCGAGGTATTCACTGGAGTCGATCAGCTCAAAAGTCAGTTTGTCAACTGTCCACCATCCAGCGAACAAATGCAAAAACTCTACCGTCTGCTCCATGATGTCACAAAGGACACCAATATCGAACTCTCTGCAAAGGTAATGATTGAGCTATTGGGTACCTATACCGCTGACAATGCTTGCGTTGCCCGTGAGGATGCAATGAAGTGTATTGTAACCGCTCTGGCTGATCCAAATACTTTCCTCTTGGATCCATTGTTGTCTCTGAAACCGGTTCGTTTCCTTGAAGGCGATCTCATCCATGATCTGCTATCGATTTTCGTCTCCGACAAATTGCCATCGTACATTCAATTCTACGAAAATCACAAGGAATTTGTCACATCACAGGGTCTCAATCATGAGCAGAATATGAAGAAAATGCGTTTGCTCACCTTTATGCAGCTGGCTGAGAGTAATCCCGAAATGACATTCGAACAGTTGACCAAGGAGCTGCAGATCCCCGAAGACGAAGTGGAGCCGTTCATTATTGAAGTTCTAAAGACGAAACTGGTGCGGGCACGGCTTGATCAAGCAAATAGAAAGGTTCATATATCCAGCACTATGCATCGTACGTTTGGTTTCTCGCAATGGGAGCAGCTGCGTGATTTGTTGCAAGCGTGGAAAGAGAATCTGAACGTTGTCAAGGATGGTTTACAAAATGTTTCAGCAGCACAGCTCGAACTGGCCAAGACACAGAAACTTATCCATTAGAGTCTAGACAACAGTAGCAGATAAAGAAACGCGAAGAAGATTTTTACAAACGCAGAATACTAACCGTTTACTTTTTATTCCGAAATTTTTAAGAAAAATAAACATTTATTTTCTCTTGGATGATTATAGTTATTACTTGTATATTGTAGACCGGAAGTGGCTTTGATTGCAGATTAGGTTAATGTTTTACTTACTTTTATGGCGCTACAGTCCGGGGGGATCTGGACATCAATCAACCGATCTCGCTCGATCTTCATCCATCTGCTATTGGTTAAAGTTCCTTTCCAACTGCTCCAACTTCCAACTATTGTTGGGTTCAAACCTTCGGACTGCAACCGATTGAAATTGTGTGCTTTCTGCTAATCCATTAATCAACTTTGGGGATCAATTTGTATGTCCATCGCCCTTTGGTTGTGATGTTCCACCTATGCTGCCATTCTGCTTTTATAGCTTCTATAGCTGTTATTCTGTCATCGTGCTCGTTTTCACGTAGTGCTGCAGGCTTCTTCACGTCTAGATCGATAGGCATTCGGTCTGATATTACACTTATCACATCCGCTGACATAGTTCTAAAGGCGCAGCATACCTCTAAGATGCGATTCTATTCGCCGAGTTTATGGGTCTAATGTACCTATATGACATACGTTGCGTCGCTGATGCCCACAGTGTGGCCGCATATAAGAATATTGAATTTTTCTTTTTATGGTGTCTCTCCTCTTAGAAGGTTGTTTATCATCCTTCTGATCGCGTGAGCTAACGTTCCTGGTTATTTGGATTGATGTAAGTCCGAACCAGTCTTGTAAGTTCTGCATCCATGATGTCCTTTGTCCTCCTACTGTTCTTCTTCCTTCGACTTTTCCTTAAAGAACTACCTGGGGACCCTCCCCCAAAATCATACTATGGATGTATACGGCTATAGTTAGACGCATACTGACTTACGGCAATCTAGTATGGTGGCCAGCTGTCAACAAATTCACCAACTTAAAGGCAATCGCCAAAGTTCAAAGACTAGCGTGCATTGGCATCACCAGTGCAATGAGGACAACCCCAACCGCAGGACTCGAGGCTATTCTCAACCTGCTACCGCTAGACATCTTTATACGAACATCAGCAGCCATTAATGCTATGAGAATAAGTCAGTCAGCGAACTGGAAACCAAGCAGAACAGGTGACTCGATGATCCTACTCGATTACTTTGGCCTCATGCCCGTAACGGATTACATGACGCCATATTTAGACTTTACAAGGCCTTTCTCTACCGCCTACCCTAGCAGGGAAGATTGGAAAAGCGGTCATATACCTAATGCCGAAACTATAGCCATCTACACGGATGGTTCAAAAATGAGCACTGGTGTAGGATCAGGTATCTTCTCCGACCCTCTAGGTGTATCAAAATCCATACGACTTCCAGACCACAGCAGTGTTTTCCAAGCAGAGGTCTTAGCAGTGGCAACAGCCGCCCGTGAGTCTGCGATAAGGGCAATACCGCCAGAAGGTATCACCATCTTTATCGACAGCCAGGCAGCTATAAAAGCGATTACTGCCATAGAAATTAAATCGAAGCTTGTGAAGTGTTGTCGAGAAGAGCTCAGGGCTCTTGGAACACAGCACAAGGTATCGCTCTGTTGGGTCCCTGGACACGAGGGTATCCCAGGCAATGAGAAAGCCGACGAGCTGGCGAGAATCGGCTCAGCAGCACCAACAGAACAAGTTGACCCCCCTGTGTGTATCCCGCCTTGTACACTCAAGCTCGCTGCAGGGAACAACGCCACTGAGGAGGCGAACACAAGATGGAACTCCATGGAAACTTGCGCCATCACTAGGAAGCTATGGCCATCTTTCGACAAAGCAAAGACCGAGAGAATCAGCCGTAAAGATAGGAAATCCCTTTCCACCATCGTGGGCATCATCACGGGGCACAACACCCTGCGGTACCATTTGAAGAAACAACGCCTGACGGAGGAGGAATTCTGCAGAGGCTGTGGTGACGAGGAAGTTTTTGAGGACACAACCCACTTCCTGTGCCACTGCCTGAGTCTTCAACACTCCAGGAAAAAGTTCCTTGGTAAATTTTTCTTCCAGGATCTCGAGGAACTCTCCGGCGTTTCAACGGAAAAGATGTTGAACTTCATCAAATCATCAGAGTGGTTTGTATGCAGAAATGAAGTAAGTAACTGAGTTAGTAGTTTTTAGTTTCATTGGGTAAGGGATTACTTTTTCCCCCATGGGTACCACAATGGGTCAACGCTGACCTGAGTGTGGCAGAGAGCGTCGCTCCCTGCCAGCCCACATACCTAACCTAGCCTAAAGAACTACCTGCAGCAGCTTTCGTCTTTTTATAGTGTTCAGGAATTCCCTTTTTGCATTCATACTGCTTAGAATTTCTATATGGAAGATTCTTTCGGTCCATGATTAGAACAATTTAGAACTCTCAGGAACAGCCAAATTTCAAATGCTTCCAGTCTTTTTATTATTGCCTTGCTTAATGTCCAAGTCTCTGCTCCATACAAAAGCGTAAACCAAACGTAGCACTTGTTTTAGCCTTTTTTATTTTCAAAGACAACTGAAGATCGCTGCCACATAGTACCTTTTTCATCTGGCAGAACGCTGCTCGCCCTTGCTCAATTCTGCATTTTATCTCCTCGATTGATGTTGCTTTACAGTTGAATTGTGTTCCCAAATATTTAATACTACTTACACGATTTACTGTAGTGTCTCCGATTTTTAGCTCTGCATTGTTATGATTTCTCTTCGATACCACCATGAACTTTGTTCTTGCAATATTTATTCGGAGTCCATTGCCGTGTTTTTTTTAAACCTACCCAGTCAGCCAAGCAATGCAATCAGTTTGAGCACAAAAATAACTGTTCCGCTCCAACGTTGAATCCGTGCTGTTATATGGTTGCAGCACGTGGAGAGTGACCACTACTATTACCAGAAAGCTACAAACGTTTGTTAATAGGTGCCAGCGCAATATCTTAAGGATTTTCTGGCCCAGTCGTATCTCTAACGAACACCTTTACGAGAGAACGGGTTAGGAACCAATAGGCAGAACCATTCAACGGCGGAAGTGGCAGTGGATTGGTCACACGTTCCGTAAGGGTGACAGTTCCATAGCGAACCATGCTATGTAATGAAACCCTTTAACTCAGGATGGCAGAAGACCTGGCGGTCCGAAGAGAACATGGCGCAGAACAGTCGAGAAGGAGGCACGGCAGTTAGGGAAAAGTTGAGGAGAACTCAGACACATTGCCAGAAACCGTACACGATGGCGCGTAGGCGTAATAAAGGCCCTAGGACCCACAAGGGGGTACAGGACATAAGTAGTAAGTAGTAGGCAGCCAGTCGTTCATTTAAACGATTTACCAGCCAGCCAAGCCAGCCGATTTTATACGAACATATCTCTAGGAACCAAGCAACCTCGCAGTGATAGCAACAACAAATAACTAAAAAACATTCGTTTTTGCGCCGCCTGAAATTAGGCATCACGAAATTCCCAGCCAGTAACTTTTTGTTGGGGATAAAATCAAGAGTAGTAGCCAGCCGGTTGTTGTATTTGTTTTATGTGTAAAATTTTACTTTACTAGCAACTACTGGCTGGCTAGGTTCCAAAAAAACCAGGCTCATATTTATTGCTCACTCTATTTAATTTATTAACCGTGACGTTTAATTGCGCTTCGTTTTTTGCAATGATTATTGAGTCGTCAACATATCTCATGTTGTGTATATCCACCCCGTTAAACGCAACTCCTCCTCCTTCGTCCTCGAAAGCTTCTTTAAAAATTTGCTCGGAGTACATTAAATAAGGGGGGCGATAAAATGCACCATTGCCTTACTCCTCTAAGAATTTCAATTTCTTGTGATTCTATTCCAAAAAAAAAAAACAAATATTTGGCGCAACAACTCTTGAAAGTGCCAGGGCCTAGCTTCTCGCAACCACTCATGTTGTGTGCGTTATATTTTTCACACGAATGGAAGGGACCTACAGTTTAGTGCCGTATCCGAACGGCGATTTGAGAAGCTTTTTCGTGACAACAATACTCTCGGATGTTTGTCAGACGCTCGCGAGAGGTGGGACCGTGAAAAAACTTTTTGGTGTTTTCTGGGATTCGAACTTGGAACCTCATGCGTAGTGATCCGACACACTAACCACTTACGCCACGGCTCGTGATTCTACTCCATCCACTTTAGTATATGCTTTCTGATTATAATAAAGAGATTCAATGATGTTCAAGTCTCTGCCGTCGACTCCTTTGTTTCTTAGCATTTCTAATAGCTTCCGTGCCGGACTTTATCGAAGGCTTTCTCATAATATATGAAACAAATATATAGATCTTGGTTTACCTACATGCTTCTTCGCTAAGATATTTAATGCGAAGAGAGCCTCGCGCGTTCAGAGACCTTCTCTAAAGCCAAATTGGGTATTGCTTATCTTCTTCTAGTTTTCTCTAGATTCTGTCATGTATTCATTCATTCATTCATTTTCAATGGCCCGCTAATCCTTCATGAGGGTCGCGGGGGTAGGATGCTCAGGTGGGCTCTCCATCCTTCTCGATCCTCCGCCATTGACTCCAATTCATCAGGGGGAATCCCTAAGCGGCTCCAGGAGAGATGTCGGACTTGATCCAACCATCTATTTCTAGGCCTTCCGCGAAGTCGCCTACCTGATGGCACGGCAACCATGGCGCGTCTTGGAAGCCGGTCTGGGGGCATACGCACTACGTGACCAAACCATCGAAGCATAGATCGTTCCGTTCGGAGAAGTAGCTGCTCAACGTTGAGCGCCTCGCGTACTCTGGTGTTGCGCACTCGATCCCTACGAGTTATTCCAACAACACAGCGAAGGAACCTCATTTCGGCAGCTTGTATCCGCGATCTTATTCTTTCGGTCACTACCCAAATTTCATGACCATAGGTGAGAGTTGGAATATACACCGAGTTAAAAACCGATAGCTTAGCTTAAACACTGAGTTCGGCCTTCCTTATAACTGTTATGTATTCTTTTTAAAAATAGCTTTAGCATATGACTCATTAAACTGATTGCCCTGTGGTCTTCGCATTTGGTGGCATTGCTCCTTTCAGGAGGTGTTATGAAGGAGGGTTTCAACCAATCTTTTGGAATTTCTCCACTTTGGTTAACTTTATTGAACAGATCTCCTAGCACTGTTATATTCTCCTCATCTATCAGCTTTATTAGTTCGTTTGGCAGTATTGACTTACACACGGTCGTTAGGAGATTTCTGTTTGGCTGCCTTGGTCCACCAATATTTGGCATTAGTCTGCATAGTGCCGCTACTGCCCGACAGGCCTTCTCACCTGCATACGTTAGGTGATCCCTGAAGCTGAGTCTGTGGTCTAGTAACACACCCAGGTACTTTATGTACGGCTTCGATTCAATGATTTGCTCACCGACCTATATGGTAAAGTGCTCCGCTTTTTTACGGCTGCTTATGAGCACGGCTTCGGTTTTGTCGTCCGCTAGTTCTAAAAAAATTAAACCTGCAAATGTCATAACAATCGAACGTAGTTGCACCGAAAATGTTCCTCGTTTAACCCTGGTTTATCACCCTCCTATCACTGCGGTTTCCCCTCACCGTCACTTTATTTGACAGTTACCGGCGGCAGATACCTACTCTCGTGAAAACACAGTCAAAGAAACTTCTTGGACTAAAATTCACAGGTAGGGTAAATTTCTTAATCTCTACTGAGCTCTTTATTCTACGAAAAAGTAAAAAAATGTGATATACGAGAACAGGACTACACCATTTTTCTGCAAATTTGATTGCAATTCACAATTTTAGTCAGTACGGGAACATACCTATTGAAAAATTCGATAGACGATATACACACTCTTTTGCATCCATAATGGCTTGGCATCACTCTTCATAAACTGACAGTTTAAATTTCGCGCCGCACTTTACTTGGCAAACGGCAGTGTTTATGTATACAAAAATAAATTGTAATTAACGTACTTTACACTTGTTCACTCGCCGAACATAATGGCGCAATTAATTGAGCAACTAGTCCAGAAAATGGGACTAAGCGATGAACCCAAAGTAATCGGGTAAAGTAACGTTTTCGGAGATTTTCGAAAGTACCTCTAAAACTGGGAATTTCTTGCAGGAAAACCAAGGAACTGCTTCGCCTCCTGGAACTACGCTCATCAAACGTAAACGGCACCCTGAATGTGTATGCGAAAACCGTGCTCTGCATTGATTTAGCTGCCGTATTCCTTGGCATTGAGTTTGACCAGGTTTGTTCCACAATACTTTGTTTGGTCCTTGTCGCAGTAAGAAATTTGAAAGTAAATTAGTAGTAGGTTACATTTTCTAGGAAGAGCAGGCATTGGAAAGTCTTGGTTCCATGTGCACTGTCAAGTAACTCTTGAACTCCTACTTCGAAGTGGAGTGAGTGAACTGTTTTTCACTCTTGAAACCATCTCCCCTACAGGTTCAGCCCAGTATACAGTCAGTCCAGAATACAATCACGTTGGGTTGGGTTCGAGTGGCAGGCTGCAAAATGCAGCCTAACTTATGCCAGACTATGCCCATTGTGATACCACATGGATATATCATTCCCAGTGAGAGCTACCCCTGGAACCAGTTGGAGCTTGTTATGAAGCGCTGGAGGCTGCCGATGCTGAAGATAGCTAGCTCGCCTAAATTGTCGAAGGGGTAGGCTTCTAGGTGTCGTCTTCTACGAGCGGGGAGAGCATGGCATGTACAAGAAAGGTCTAGTATGGTTTCCTTCTCGTCTATGCAATTTATGCAGAAATCATTTGCTAAGATGCCCAGCCTGATTGAGTGCCTACCGATGATGCAGTCTCGCCGTAATGACACATACTGTAGTTGTGATGAGCGCCCTTTTTAGTCCGATCAGGCAGTTGGAGCATTTCTGATCCAGCTCAGGCCAGATCTGTCTAGTAATGAGGCACGTAGTGCCGCTAGCACATCTGCGATTGGTGTGAGCTTAAGTAGCAGTTTCACTGTAGCGCGAGGCATGCCAAGATTCGCCTTGCTCGGCGAGATCGGTAGACAAGTGCCTTGCTTGGCGAGTTTGTCGGCCGAGCAGTTCCCTGGAATGTCCCTGTTCCCCGGCACCCAAATTAGGTGAATGTTGAACAGATTGGCCATCTCGTTAAGAGACAACCGACAGTTTAGGGCTGTTTTTGAATTGAAGGTAACAGGCTGCAGGGACTAGATCGCAGATTGACTGTTAGTAAAGATAGTAAATATCCCGCCTGGATATCACATTATACTTCAGCCACGACAAATACAAATACAAATATTTAGCACAACAGCTCTTTAAAGTGCCAGGGCCTAGCTTCTCGCAACCACTCATGTTGTGTGCGTTATATTTTTCACACGAATGGAAGGGACCTACAGTTTTAATGCCGACTCCGAACGGCGATTTGAGAAGCTTATTCGTGACAACAATACTCTCGGATGTTTGTCAGACGCTCGCGAGAGGTGGGACCGTGAAAGAACTTTTTGGTGTTTTCTGGGATTCGAACTTGGAACCTCATGCGTAGTGATCCGACACTCTAACCACTTACGCCACGGCGCCCACAGCCACGACAAGGCTTCTTAAATTGCCATGATCTTCGCCTGGAATACGCTGCAGTGATTAGGGAGGCGGAAAGAGATATTGATGTTAAATTATTGGAAGAAGACACCTCCACCCTACTCCCGACTCTGTTTTGGATCCATCTTGAGTCCCTAACTCACCGTCCCATTCAAGTCTGGATGGGAAGCGGGTTTCAAAGTTTTTATCAAACAGAAGTGTGTCTTGTGGAAGGAATTCTAGATTATTAAGAATAGAAAAATGTCCTGTACCTAGACTGGATACATACTAAGAATTTCACCGGACCCTATCTGTAGACTATGCCTGGACAGTGACATCTTTACAGAATGTATTCGAATATATTCGCACAATTATGAAAGCGGATTTGAGTCAGTGAACTTGTCTCATTGGCTTCCATCGCTGATATTCGCCCGTCGTCGGGGCAATCATCGAAACTGCAGTCTATCCTTATATAAACGTAACATACATAGTACACATAAAAAATACTAGAGTTATTTGAAGACGTCCTGTCACACTCGTCTTCTTCGTTTGTGTCCGTTTGTCCGCGTGGCATCGTGTTGAAGTTCCACAATTCATTTCACACCTTTCATACTTCTGCTCCAAGGTCGTGGTTCAGTTGCAGAACTGCTCTCTGCCTGAGTTGCCGTTGTCAGCAAGTGGCTAGATATTTAGTGGACTCCCTTCTCGTGAAGGGTTTCAAAGTGAGACATTGCAGCCTTCCATCCTCTTCGATAACGGGCGATTTGCTTACAGTTGGTAAGACTCCAAGTTTCCTGGCATCCGCAATTGTTTGGTCTTTGGAACGAAAGTTCGGTGCGTTTCGTTGTCGCTATGTGTCTTCGCTCTTCATTCATAATTGTTGCTAGAGTGTCGCTAACTGCTCCCCAGGAATCTTCCCTGCTCATCATCTGTCTGGTGATGTTCTCTCGCCTGTCTCATTTCGGACTACATCTACATCTCGGTATGGGTCTTAGAATTTCAAAGTTATAGTTTAGTGGACAGATGCCGTTTTGTATACTTGGTTTTGTCCTTATTCACTTTAAGATCAACTGCTATTCCTGGCCACCATACTACAAATGCTAAGGTGAAAATTTGTTTCATTACAGGAAAATGCCCTTAAACTCTCTAGTCTGCGTAAGACCCAGTATACAAACAACAAGAGATTGTTGGAGAAACTACTCGATCTAAACAAACTAGTCGGTGTAAATGATATTTGTACTAAACTAGGCATAAATGAGGTTTCGAAAAAGGCCATTGAACTGCTGGAATTGTACAAAACGATTATAGAGAACGAGGCAACAGATATTGATATTACACATCCACAATATCCATCAATGGCAGTGTATCAGGCATGTAAAATCACCCAAAAGCGAATATCAAAATCAAAGATATTGGGCTTCAGCCACTTGCGTCCATCACAGTGGACACAGTTGGAGCAGCGATGGGATAAATTAATAGCTAATCACTATCACTATTCTGAAGTAAAGGGTAAAAAGATGAAGAGTCCCGAATCAGGGAATGACGCAGAAAAGGAAGGTGTGTCGCAGAAAACTACAAAGGCTATCAAGCGGTCGAAGATACCCGAAGTTGAAGACTACGATGTGTGGAAGCGACGTATGCTGGCGATGTCACAACTGCAACTAGCTATGGAGAAAGAGAATACCAAAAGTGACAAAGAAAACATAATTAAATTAAAGACTTGATATTTGCGGTTTGATGTATTTTTCTTCTGAGATTAAAAATGTTTTGTTATTTATTTTAAATCAATTAAACAATTTTTTTTTAATATTAATTTACGCCTAAACGTATAACCTTTTAATCCAACTAAATAGCTCCACGACGTGTGTTAAAAATGAAGATGTAGTGGTTTTTAAACTCAGGAGTGGAATCCTCTAAGGTAATAGTTGATAGTCACACTTTTGACAGTCAAAATTGATGATCACACTTTGTTAGCTCTCCGTAAAACGATCGCAATTGTTGATATTTGATTGTTGACGATCACAATCATCCCTTTTGCTCTCTCTAAGGTGATCATCAGCGTGATCATCACCTTTTTGCGATCGTTTTTGTGTGGCTTTGCGATCGTTTTACGGAGAGCTAAAAAAAGTGTGATCATCAATTTTGACTGTCAAAAGTGTGACTATCAACTATCACCTTAGAGGATTCCACTCCAGAATTTCCAAGTAATTTAAGTGACGTTTGATAGATGTTTTGACAATCTAACGTTCGGAAATGTTTGATTTTGAATTGGAAGCACTTACACCCAATCCGAGAACCATACAAAATACCAATTCATTTTAGAATCGGATTACATTTCCGAATGGCAATTCGAATCGGAAAGCAGTACAAAATAAGACTCCAGTTAATATATGGAATAGATTTTATATCGGCATTCGTCGCAGGCAGCCCTCGGTAGTTTATGCAAGACAGGAGTGGAATCCTCTAAGGTGATAGTTGATAGTCACACTTTTGATAATCAAAATAGATGATCACACTTTGTTAGCTCTCCGCAAAACGATCGCAAAGCCACACAAAAACAATCACAAAAATGTGATGATCACGCTGATGGTCACCTTAGAGAGAGCAAAAGGGATGATTGTGATCGTCAACAATCAACTATCACCTTAGAGGATTCCACTTTTGAATCGTCTGTGTTTGACGAGCTCCTTCGGTAAACCATCAGAGCTGACGGCATTGCTGCTTTTAGGTTTTTCAATAGCTGTGCAACTACTTATACACTGAGGCGAGACAACATCCTAGTTTTCAGCCCTTGTGTTTTCTTTATATCCTACCACTCTTCGTTGGCCATTTATGTAAGTCCTGTCTACACACTTCGTAAAGCACTGTATGTTGGTGAGCCCTTCGCAACTTCGCAGTCTATTTTCTGGGTTTGAAGGTATTTAGTTGGCTTTATTGGAGAACTTCCGGTAGTTGTCGAACTTGTGGGACTTTTTTACTTGCTTGACCCAGAATCTTCTTCCCTTACTCTGGTTCAGTTGTTGTTGTTGTAGCAACTGTGTTGATTCGTATGGGTTCAAAAGTTAGGGTGTTGTGAAGTGGGTTGTCATCGATGTGGTCAAGACCCAGAAAAGCGGCAGCTTCGACTGGGCTTAGGAGATCTTGGATCTTAGTTGTAGTGTTGTGGGGTGCGACCGACAGCTGAGCAAATGAACGGTGTTATGTGGTGACGAGCCGCAGTCCGGGCATTATCAATGATGCTGATCAGTGTGGGCGCCGTGGCGTAAGTGGTTAGTGTGTCGGATCACTACGCATGAGGTTCCAAGTTCGAATTCCAGAAAATACCAAAAAGTTTTTTCACGGTCCCACCTTTCGCGAGCGTCTGACAAACATCCGAGAGTATTGTTGTCACGAAAAAGCTTCTCAAATCGCCGTTCGGATTCGGCATTAAACTGTAGGTCCCTTTCATTCGTGTGAAAAATATAACGCACACAACATGAGTGGTTGCGAGAAGCTAGGCCCTGGCACTTTAAAGAACTGTTGCGCCAAATATTTGTATTTGTAATGATGCGGTCGCATATGCAGTGCATATAATCATTCAGCATAGAACTCCAGCCAAATCGAAGTTGGGCAAGTGAGGATCTGGTACTTCTGGGGAGATGTTGTTCGCTTTGATGTATCGGTGATGGAAGGCCGCCAAGCATGATGTTAATCTGGCGGTTATCAAGTGCGTTTCTAAGTGAATTCTGATGGATTGAATTAAGTGCCAATTTATAGCTCGCTGGATCCAGTGGTGTATGGGGTATAAACATATTTACCTCTGCATGGTATGTGCGAATGTTGAATCGAATATGCCTCGGTGGTGCGATGGAGCTAAGTAGATCTCTGTTAGGGTGATCGGGACGGTTGCAAGCTAATAAGAACTGTTTGGAGAGTAGTTCATTATGCACTTTGACTTTTAGCAACATTGTTCCCTGATGTAGGTGATCTTCATGAGACATACGGTGACAGCCTATGATAATGCGTAGAGAAACATTCTGGCTTGTTTGGAGCTTCTCTCATTGCGTATCACTGAGGGGTGGTGTCCAGATTGGTGCCACATACTTGAGAACCGATCTTCCTATTGCTTGATATGTGGTGAGGAGAGTTTCTTTATCTTTCCCCATGTGCTACCGGCCAGCGATTTTAAGACTTTGTTTCTGGATATGACTCGTTCACTGATATTTCTTGAATGATTAGAAAATGTCAGTAGATTGTCGAATGTGACTACGCCGTGGCGTAAGTGGTTAGTGTGTCGGATCACTACGCATGAGGTTCCAAGTTCGAATTCCAGAAAATACCAAAAAGTTTTTTCACGGTCCCACCTTTCGCGAGCGTCTGACAAACATCCGAGAGTATTGTTGTCACGAAAAAGCTTCTCAAATCGCCGTTCGGATTCGGCATTAAACTGTAGGTCCCTTTCATTCGTGTGAAAAATATAACGCACACAACATGAGTGGTTGCGAGAAGCTAGGCCCTGGCACTTTAAAGAACTGTTGCGCCAAATATTTGTATTTGTAATGATGCGGTCGCATATGCAGTGCATATAATCATTCAGCATAGAACTCCAGCCAAATCGAAGTTGGGCAAGTGAGGATCTGGTACTTCTGGGGAGATGTTGTTCGCTTTGATGTATCGGTGATGGAAGGCCGCCAAGCATGATGTTAATCTGGCGGTTATCAAGTGCGTTTCTAAGTGAATTCTGATGGATTGAATTAAGTGCCAATTTATAGCTCGCTGGATCCAGTGGTGTATGGGGTATAAACATATTTACCTCTGCATGGTATGTGCGAATGTTGAATCGAATATGCCTCGGTGGTGCGATGGAGCTAAGTAGATCTCTGTTAGGGTGATCGGGACGGTTGCAAGCTAATAAGAACTGTTTGGAGAGTAGTTCATTATGCACTTTGACTTTTAGCAACATTGTTCCCTGATGTAGGTGATCTTCATGAGACATACGGTGACAGCCTATGATAATGCGTAGAGAAACATTCTGGCTTGTTTGGAGCTTCTCTCATTGCGTATCACTGAGGGGTGGTGTCCAGATTGGTGCCACATACTTGAGAACCGATCTTCCTATTGCTTGATATGTGGTGAGGAGAGTTTCTTTATCTTTCCCCATGTGCTACCGGCCAGCGATTTTAAGACTTTGTTTCTGGATATGACTCGTTCACTGATATTTCTTGAATGATTAGAAAATGTCAGTAGATTGTCGAATGTGACTACTAGGATCTTTGGGTGATTGATTGTCGGGATCGCCTTGCAATGTATCTCTATGCTGTAGGTTCACTTTGTTTTTTTTTTTTTAACAAGTTTGTGGCCACTCCCATATGGCGTGTCGGCACTGTGACTAGAAATATCTTCTTCTTTCTTCAGCGAGATTATGATCCGAAAACAAGGGATCATAACCCTCCCACTTCCATTCTGTGACCAGAAATATCTATTGTGCCATAAGCTCATTTTTAGGACACCAGTACTTCTACTCTCCTAATGAAAGCGCTAATTACGGCTGCGGAGGAGTTCCTCAGGTCTGTTGGAGATATGATCTCCTTATGGAAAAGGCTTCTCCTAATTCTGCACAGAGCTGCACACTCACATAGTAAGCGTTCTGCGGTTTCGTCCTCATATAGGCAGAGGCGGCAGATGATATCCTTCGAGATTCGCATTTTGTTGAGGTGGCAGAGTACTTGACAGTGACCGGTAAGGATGCTTACAAGCCCTGTTAAGTCTCTGCTGTATTTAAGGATATCACCTCTTTGATCCAGGTGGTAAATACAAATATCAATATCAACACTGGCATACTCTGGTGCAGTAGTGGCCTTCTGTTGATGATATTGTGGGACTTAATGAAATTTTATGCTGATCATAGCCAAACGACCACTTAGCGGCTTAAACTTGTTGCCCTACGTAGACTGTCCTACTCTTCAGTCTTTCTCCTAATTTCTCTTGAAATCGCCCTGTTTCAAGGATGCAAAAGGCCCTAACGATTCTTAGATTATTCGTTTTCTTAATAGCGAAGCAGGACAAAGATTCATCTGCAAAGAGATCCAGTAGATTCCAAGAGTCGCTAATTTTACTTGGACATAATTTAGCGCGTAATAGCCTTAAAAAACAAAAAACAAAAACAATAAGCACGCTCCGATCCAAAATTCATTAAACATTTTTTAGTAAGTTTATATAAAAAAAGAACAACTTTATTACAGTAATCACAACAATGAGTATATGCACATGAATTTTTATACTACTGACCGTCCTTATTATTAATTAGTTAACACTTTACATTTTAGGTTTTCACTTTAAGCTTATAGTAGGTATATAGTATAGCTCATAGTATTTAAACTTGCTTACAAAAAGAAGGACGAAGGTAAAGTCAGTTTGTAATGATGACGCTGTTTTTTGGTTGGGGGGGGATTTTGTTCTAATCCCTAAGAGAGAATATTATTTGTCTCGAAAGCTTGTTCATTGGGGTCTTTGTTCTGCAGGCATCCTTTCCCACATTTGCTGTATGTGCACAGAAAGCACTTCTCCTACGTCCTGTAGTTGGCCATCAGCTGTGTAGTCTACAAATGTATAAAAGTAGAAACTATATTATTTACATATCAAATAACTAATAAAGTATTTATTAGTAACTAGCTGACCAGTGCTCGTCTTGCTTCGCCCGCATTTTAGTTGACGGTTATTTAGTTGTTGAAATATAATTGCCAACTGAATACAATACCGAAAATGTGTAAACTCAATTATAACTTCCCCCGTGGGAATCCCATCAGAACATACGCAAACCCGCTTCCAACACACAATTTATTTAAAATTCATTAAAACATTCTAAAATGTGGACAAATCCAACGATCAACAACATCTTATCTAACAAAATGGAAAAATATTGCAATAGTTCTATGTCTACACATGCATATGCATGTACATATGTGCCTACGCATATATTCCCAAGTCTCTTAATTGCATGAAGTTTTGCCAGCACATGGATACCTTAATTAATAAAATTTATTGTACAATATCTTAGATTTGGCACTGATAATGTTTTTTTTTTCAATTTTAACTCTAGAAGAGATCGCACACTGAAGATCAAAACATAATCATTGGATAGCGCGCCCATATACTCACACACACATACTATTGCAACGATAGCCACTGCTGCATGATTGCTGGCCGTGGTCTCCACTGAAGGGAAATTGTGGGCGATGATTTGATTAATTGTTTTTAGCATTGCTCAGCTTCAGGACAACGCAGAAGGATGTTTTATACCTTAAATGCTTACTTACTTACTTATGTCCTGTATCCCCTTGTGGGTCCTTGAATATCGATCGCCACTGCACCTGCTGTTCATCGATTTTGAGAAGGCGTTCGATAGTGTCAACAGGGAGTTTATTTGGCGTGCCTTATGCAGGAGAGGTATTCCCGATAAACTAATTGTTATTATCAAAGCTACATATGAAGGCTCCAAATGTCACGTTCTGCACAAGGGGAGGTTGTCTGAGGAATTTGAGATCCAAAGTGGGGTAAGACAAGGCTGTATCCTTTCGCCAATATTATTCCTATTGGTGATTAGTGATGTGCTTCATGCAGCTTTGTCGGCGGGAAACGGAGGAACTCGAAGGACTCTTAGTCAAAAAACTGCGTATTGGACGTCTGAGATGGCTAGGACATGTAGAGTGAATGGACACCAACGCTCCGGCCCGCAGAGTCTTCGAATCTAATCCCGAGGGACGATGCAGTAGAAGGAATCATCGCCGTAAGTGGCGCGCACAAGTTCAAGGGGACCTCGACCAACTTGGAGTGCGCAACTGGAGGCAATTAGCTAAAGACCGAGCTAAATGGAGAGGCTTGTTGGTTGAGGCCCAGGTTCACCCCGAACTGTAGCGCCACCTAAGTAAGTAAGTATACCCGGAAATCATTTTTGTTGTAATTAGGCAATATTTCGGCGAATGGGTGCTAATTGGAAGCGAATGCCTGAAAATAAATAAATATTTGGCGCAACAGCTCTTTAAGTGCCAGGGCCTAGCTTCTCGCAACCACTCATGTTGTGTGCGTTATATTTTTCGCACGAATGGAATGCCGACTCCGAACGGCGATTTGAGAAGCTTTTTCGTGACAATACTCTCGGATGTTTGTCTGACGCTCGCGAGAGGTGGGAGCATGAAAATTTTTTTTGGTATTTTCTGAGATTTGAACTTGGATCCTCATGCGTAGTGATCCGACACACTAACCACTTATGCCACGATGCCCACGGCGAATGCCTGAGCGAGCCTTTATTTCAAACGACGAAAAATCTACATCAGGATATAAGGTGTCAAAAGAGGGTTTGACTCTTCTTCTTGGTGCTAACGCTGCGGGAGATTTCAAGCTTAAGTCGTTAGTGGGATTGAACAAGAAAGATTTGCCAGACACTTGGAAATTGCACAAAAAGGCTTGGATGACAAAAGCACTCTTTGAAGATTGGTTTAAGAACTACTTCTGCCCTGAAGTCAAAACCTACATGGAAAAGAAAAATTTAAGCAATAAAATCTTGCTTATTTTGGATAATGCTCCGGGGCATCCGGTTAATTTAGGTAGCTGTATGAAAATGTAAGAGTTGAGTATCTTCCCAAAAACACAACGGCCCTTCTTCAGCCTATGGATCAGGATGCAATCACTCCTATCGTGGAATCCGTCGGATCTGAGTTTCCCTTCAACTATTCACATGAACATAAAAACGCTATCGTGGGATCCATCAGATAATCTTCCTTACCGACCAGTATTGTTGATTAGGGAGTTGTATTGTGACAGCTCGTTTGAAACACATGTGTGCTTTGTGAAAATTCAATTCAAAAGAAAAACAATTAATTTTGTTTGCGTTGCATTGATTTTTAATGAAATATCATCTTCAGACAGAAGAAGGCGCTCTCAGTTAAGAGCAAAAACGGAAAATATTTTGGAACTACCAGAAGCAACGTAAGATTTCATACACCAAAACCAAATCCGCAATGAAACAGCTGCGGATGTCAAATGCATGGGGAGATTCGATACGTTCGTTTTCCACGATACATTGAAACTCATGAATTAAAATCAACAACGATGAATCATGTTTGAAAGAAACTATGGCCAATCTGATGCTGATCCTGTTTTCCCTGAAATTAAACGTAACATTTTAATAAAAATCGGATTTGAGGATTTAGAAGAGCACGATGTCACCAGTCTTCTTAACGCTGACAGAGCTCCGCTTTCAAATGAAGAGTTGATGCAGTTGGGATCAGATCAAGAGTCAAACGAAGAGCCTGAGTCATCCACGAGTCGCCAGTTGACAAAAAAAATTATATGAACAAATTTGTATGAAGCGCTGCATCATTTCAAAGAGGTATTGGAAATTTTAAACCAACACGATCTCAACCAAAAATTCAGTGCCAAAGTTTCAAGAGCTGTTCACGAAGCCATTAATTGCTATAAAGAAATTAATAAACAATTCAAAAATACAACAAAACAACGCTGAAACAATTTTTTAAACCCGCAGCCGCTCGTGTAGATGACAGCGATTCTTCCTCCAGTTAACCACTTTAAAATCTTAATTTTTCTCTATTTTTCTTACTTAATTATGTTGTTTGTATTGGGTTGTTCAATAAGTTCTGCGGGTTTTTTTTGGAAGTTGCGTTTATCGCTTCAGAAAATCTCTGTGTATAAAACCGTTATGAAAACTTTTTTTTTTTCCAGTAGAGAGGATTATTCTTTACATTGTTACGAGAATTTGTTTTGATCGGACGTGTTTTAAGTGCTCAATTTTTTTTTTTAAATGGAGTGCAGTGCATTTTAGGCATATTTTGCTTTTTTTCTTTAAAAAAGGTATCAAAGCGACAGAGGCGCAACGGGAGATTTGTAGCGGGTATGGAGATTCGGCATTTAGCGCTGGTTTACACGCTTTCGTTCCGGCAATACAGACCTTGCTGATGCTGCTCGCTCTGGACGTCCACCCACCACAGACGACGATCAAATCTTAGCTGCATTTAGCGTTGACAGACATTTGACGACACGAGAGATCGGTCAGAGGTTTAACATTGCCCATACAACCGTTTCACAGAGACTAAAAAGGCTTGGAATGTCGAAAAAGGTGGATGTTTGGGTTCCTCACGAACTCATTTAGTGCATTGGAGCATTTGGTGGGATTGGCGAGGTGTCCTATACTTCGAGTTGCTTTCACACAATGAGACAATAAATGCCATCAAATATGGCTCTCAGCTCGACAATTTGAAGCAGGCAGTGGAAGACAAACGGCCAGAGTTAGTGAACAGGAAGGGCGTTGTTTTCCACCATGACAACGCCAGACCACACACAGCTTTTGTGACAAAAGAAAAGCTGAATTCCTTTGGCTGGGAGGTAATGCAGCACCCGCCGTGCTCTCCAGATCTTGCACCGTCTGACTACCATCTATGCCGCTCTCTCCAAAACGATTTGGACGGAAGGCAATTTAATTCCGAGGAGGACATAAAAACGCACCCAAAAGTCTACTGATTTTTATAAAAGAGGAATAATGTCTCTTCCAGAACGTTGGAAGAATGTAATCGATTGGAATGGACAATATTTGATGGATTAAATATATAATTTTAAACCAAAAATGTGTATTTAACTTTAACCAAAAAAAAAAAAACCGCAGAACTTATTGAACAACCCAATAGTTATGTAGGTACGTATGAAGATTTTAATTTGGCTCTTAAATTGAAATGCAACTGTGCTCTGAATTTAACACAATATACATTAATGTTTTTATAACGTTTTATCAATTGTTTGAAAATTTGGAACCAATCTAATGGATTTTGTATGGGTTTATATATAATATTATACGGCATTTCGCTTTACGGCCTAATTTTGTGAAACGTATCTAGGCCGTTAACCGAAGTATGAGTGCACCTAGTATTTGTTTTTTTATATTTCAAGAAAGCAAGAAACAAATTGTGTCAGTAATTAATTTGAAACGAACTGAACACAGGTATGGGTGAACGCACACCAGACAGAGACAGGGGTTTCCCCGAAATTAAGTTTTCCATTAAAAGATGGAAAATTACCCAGACAGTTTTCATTATTATTATTCTGTCAACGTCGCTGGGTTCTTTTTGCAAATTGGATATAAAATATTATGTTACGTAGGTACAAAGAACAAATTCATAAGAACTAATCATCAGATTACTCTTCTTTCGTAATATCTTTAGTGCCGTTTGGTTTGGTATCTTGAATGGAATAGATTAAAGTTCAAAACATGTGTTAATCGAAATCTCTTGAGAGCTGATTTGGTGCAGTGCCTGTGGTGAAGGTGCAATATGGTATGTGATGAGTAAGATGATACCATTCTAAGATAAGATTGTTGAGAAGGATAGGAACCTGTATCACTGCGATGACATACGAGTTTATTCCTCATAATTACAGCTCACCTATGAAGTCTGAATTCATGATGTAATGTTGGGGAAATATTGGCATGTTGTCTGCTTCGAAGTAGTAGTTACCTTAACAACTCGGATGTGTTCGGATAAGAGAGTTACATTGGCTCTGTTGTTTGCTCAGACTCGTTGTTGTCTTGTGCTGTTGCCACGGCCATTAGATGTTCTTTTTTTTTTTTAAATCGACTGTGACCGATTAAGAATCCTGTGTCATTCTGGGACTAAAGATTGTTACATTTATACTAATTAATAACTAGTGCTATGTTTTATTGTATTGTAAAATGTGTGTGTTTGAGGAATCTAAATATTTGTTGATAGTTTTGCTGACCGTCTGTTTCGGTTACAACATTCAAATTCTCTATTAAAACTTCAAAAGCATTCGATTTAGTAAAACGTTCCAGTTCTGTGCTGCCCGACAGCGGTCTAATTACATGTAAATAACTGATATGCAATCAGTGTTCCCTATTACATTTGTTTGCCGATGATTTCATAGCGTTTGAGTTGTTCTCTCGGAGATTAGATTACGTATGTATGTATGTACGTCTGTGGGATAAGCGTTGCAAAACCAGAGGCTGTTAAAAATTCGGAAATTCTGTAACGAAAATTCCATTTTCAACTGCACGCCGGCCATTCTGTTAGAATATGTGGAGACATTTCACCATTCTTGATGCATTGACTGCACACGTTGAACCCACTGAGAAGCATACGGTGTACGAGTTGTATCGGCAGTCGGTTATGGCACTTGTCAAGATTCAAAATGAAGCTGCATTTAATGAGTAAGCAAGTAGAAAGGAGTAGCTTGATGCTAGTCTGTCCTTGTGTGCTTCCCGGTAAACCTTGATTAACTAGCCAACGGTTGGAGATTATACCTAAGTATGTATATGTTGGCGCAGGATCCTCAAATTGCTTATCTCACTCAGTTATTTACTCTTCGAACTTTCGGAGACTTCTATACACTATTCCTATACCAAAGCGATTCTTCTGGGTATTGCATATAAATATTCAAATCTGAGTTCTATATTTCGTACCGAAGCTCTTCAAGAATAACCGCCGTTATTAATTAATTTTAAACTTACCATTATATAACACTAGCTCACATAGGTCCTGAGTTTCTGGACATTCCTGCAAGATTGTTTTTAGGTAACGATAAAATTTTATCATTATTTCTCTACGCATGGCTTTCATTTTCTCCGTGGTGGTAATGCCATGATTTAGCGCATCGTAGTAGCTCAAAAGTGGGGTTGCACCTTCGATAGTTATATAATATGGTTGGTTTTCAATTAGAATTCTATATACGGAGTTGATGTAAGGACGTGATACTCCTGCGCGATCCCTTATCACACCTTCAAGAGGTTGCTGAAATTATTTAAATCTATTAGTGTGTTAATTTTTAGTTATTTTGTAGCAAACTACTTACACCGTCTTGTCTCTCCATTAAACGACTTTCTATGACAGGCTTTGTATGCAATGAGTTCGGAATTAAAATGAATAAACGCTTAGCAGCGAATTGAACACGATGCTGAGACTCGTATCTTTCTATCCTCTGGACAATACCTGTAAATAAGTTAAGACAAATAGTAAGTTCATTCGAATTTCTTATTCTGTACCAGAGTAGGTTAGGTTGTTGGCTTAAATGTTTTGGCGGCTGGTTTTGTTAAATAGCAGAAGAGTTTTGTTTTGCTGCTCCGTTGATGGTATAAATATGACTTTTTGGTTTACGGGTGGTTTAGCGATCGAGTTGATGAGCATTACCGTTGGCGGTTTTACTAGCCAATGTATCGATCACCGGCTTAACGTAGTTAACATTGCTTAGTATGGGATAACAAAATCGGGAAAGCAAACCCTGGAGTGGAATCCTCTAAGGTGATAGTTGATTGTTGACGGTCACAATCATCCCTTTTGCTCTCTCTAAGGTGACCATCAGCGTGATCATCACATTTTTGTGATCGTTTTTGTGTGGCTTTGCGATCGTTTTGCGGAGAGCTAACAAAGTGTGATCATCTATTTTGATTATCAAAAGTGTGACTATCAACTATCACCTTAGAGGATTCCACTCCTGCATCCAGTATGCTATTCTACGTAGAATCAAAAAAAAGCAACAATTTCAATACAAGAAATAATCTGCGAATATTTCGCTCTAACGTGGAGTCTGTGGGCTTAGTACTTCGAAGATGAGACAACTACAACAAATACTTGAATTAAAAAGAACCTACGAATGGAGCGTGGGACTTCAAATTTCTAGTTCTAAAAAATCTGTTTATATGAAAGCATGTTGCACCATGCACCATGAGCGACGAGACTGGAGATTTCGGCTTTCCTGGTACTGAATTGAATGTTCTGCTTCCAGTTAAGTTTACTGTCGAGGTAGAACCCCATTCTACTATCGAGGTAGAACCCTATTCTATTTTATTCGTGAAGCTAACCATTCATTTAGGTTACCATGAAAAATCCAATTCCACCTTGAACTGTACCCAAATATTAAGTTTGGAGCAAATCCATTCAGTCGTTTAGGCTGCAGACAAGACACTCAGTTAGACAGACAGACAGAATTGTTTTCAGTTACTGTGTAGTAGATGCACAAGCGAAAGCTCTGTCGTTTTCGGCTTCGTTGATCACATAAGTTCTGTGGCAACAAGGTAAAACCGCCGTCGAGTTAGGACAAAATTGAGTTAAGGATGCCAGAAGATGCCCTACTGTTCGAAGATTATGCTAACAAATTTCTACCTTATTACCTGTTATCGTTACCGAGTTATAGGCAAAGGAACAAGACTAAAATTCTAAATTCCCATACGTTTTCGGGAAAAAAACCGAAAATTTAAACTTGTTTTCTGAGAATCAGTGAAAATCGACTTAGGCGGGCGACTAGGTTTTACGTAGTAGCCACAGAGTTGTTGAATGAAAAACAATTATTTTATTTGAGTCCCAACGTTTCGGCAAGGGTTATTGCCTTCCACAGGGGTATTATGTTTGAAAATAAAAACTACGAAAATAGTAGGCAAAATGCATTAAACATTATTAACAGAAAAGTACACTTCTTCTGATGAAGATTAGTCATTTGTTAATGGACAGAATTTGAAACTTAGAGACGAGACAACGTTGTTTAGAATATTAACGTTTCGAGAGTGTAGCGCTTCCTGATGTTTTCAAAATCCGGCTAATGGCTCCACCCCATGCTATGGTTCGCAAGGGCATCTGATGTGATGTCTAATTTGTGATTGGCCATCCGCTGTTTGATTGTACCAATGTAACACAGATCTCAGTCTTCGTTCTCATACCTAAGACAATTGGCTTAAAAGATTATATCTGTGCATCTATACATCTCGGTTTTGGCCGTAAACTTGCCGTAAAGCGATGCAAACGTTCTGTTGGATTTATGCTCTAGATTGACATCATTGGTGTGATTGATGATCGCATGTTTGAAGCCATCTGTTAGCTTGTGAACGTTGACCATACTCTTGTAGGTCCCATTCCTTCTTTCGCCTACAGTTTGTTGGCGATCTTCTAGACTCCTTATGACCTCCCCAGAATGACCATTATTCGTGAGAATCTGAGTGACTCTCTGGATGTTCGTGAACTAGAATTATTCGACACTCAATTCAGACCTTTCGCACTAGATTCGAAGCTGTATTCATCTGCCTGACCTAATTGGATTTTAATATTTATGTCAAACCAATGAAAATCTTATGATTTTTTTCTTTTTTTTTTTTTTTATAATTTGCGCGTGCCAAAGGGATTATTAATACCCTTATACTGGTTCTCAGGGCACGGGCGGTGGGGAAAAGGGGGGAAAGAGACAGAGGAGATGCCGGTTTGCGTTGGCTTTAAATGTTTGTAAGCTGTAATGATGAGGAAATACAGAGGCTGGTAGATCGTTCCACAAACGTGTTGTTCGGCTTATAAACGAATCCCTATATTTGACAGTACGTCCGAAGTTGGGCTTGAGGGTGAACTGATGTGCATTCGAAGCATGACGCGTATTGCGGGTGAAGTTTTGAAGGGGAGGAATGTAGCTGGCTATTTCGCTGGAGCATTTTTTGTAAAAGAAGCGATAAAAAAGGGAAAGACATGAGACATTTCTACGATGTTCAAGTGAGACTATTGAGTTCACAATGTCTCTATCACCTATTAGTTTTAACGCGCGGTTCTGTACCCTATCTAGATTGTGCAGAACGGTCTTGGGTGCACCCGACCAGATGTGGGCGTTATATTTCAGCTTTGGGCGGATGAATGCCTTATAGATGGAGGCCAGATCAGACGGGGTAAAATATTTCTTGCACCGCTTAAGGAATCCTAGACATTTTGCAGCATTTTTGGCGACTTCGAATATGTGATCGTTCCATCGAAGGCGGTTATTGATGCACATACCGAGAATGGCAAGTCTTTCGGATTCAGCGATACAAGTACCATTCATGGATAATGGTTGAGGGTCTTGGTTTCGCTTGAGAGACAGGAGACAGCATTGAGTTTTGGATACATTAAATTCCACTCTATTGATTGAGCCCCATTTGGTTATGCTGTCTAGGTCGGAATTTAATGTGTTTAACATACGATGTCGTTCCTCTTCTACGGCCGAAGAGCAGGGACGTGAGCTAGGGAACGAATATGAAAAACTGAGGGTACTGTCAATAGCGAAGGAATGGATTGGATTAGAAGTAGCAGACAAGAGGTCATTTATAAAAATGAGAAAGAGAGTCGGAGACAAAACGGAGCCCTGGGGAACACCAGCATTTATATGGTGAATAGCAGACTTGAAGCCGTCCAAGACAACTTGTATTGAACGGTCCGAAAGGTAATTTCTAATCCATTAAAGAAGAGACTCATCGATGCCATATGCACGCATTTTCGACAAAAGAGCCTGATGCCAAACTCTGTCAAATGCCTTAGAAATATCGAGCGCAACCATCTTTGTTTCGCCGAAGTGATGGAGAGATTGGTTCCACTTCTCGGTGAGATATGCCATCAAATCACCAGTGGACCTGTTGCTACGAAAACCATACTGCCGGTCATTGAGGAGTTTTCGTGAATCAAGATATTTCATAAGCTGACGATTTATCAGCGTTTCCATGACCTTGGAAAGAAGGGACGTTAGTGCAATGGGTCGGTAATTGGAAGGGGAAGAAGATTCGCCTTTTTTAGGGACGGGCTGGACAAATGCTGTTTTCCATCTTCTCGGAAAGAGCCCAGAAGAGTAGGACAGACAGAAAAGCTTACGCAGAGGTTTTGCCAGCGTGGAAGAACACCTCTTCAGAACTATGAGGGAGATTCCATCTGGACCAGCGGATTTGTGTATGTTGAGACCTTTGAGTACTCCTGCAACTGTACGAGTGCGAAAGTGGACTTTTCCCATGGAAAATTCGACGCTCTCAAGTACAGGTGGAGACAAAGTACTATCTGGTAGGGTGGAGTTCGCTGCGAAGTGAGCAGCAAGCAGATTGGCTTTGTCTAAGGAGCTGACAGCTGGAATGTCATAAATGAGCGTTGGGATGGCGGGCGAGGCAGAATTTTTAATATTTTTGACGAATGACCAAACATGTTTACTACCTTTGGGACATTGTAGAATTTTTTGCCTCAATTTTTGGTCATATAGGAATTTTACACGTCGAATATGAGCATTGCAGTCATTTCTGGCTTGTTTAAACTTCTTTCGGTTTTCCTCAGATTTGTTGGCTTTATAAGACCAAAAACTTACCTCCTTCACCCTGATAGCCTCTTTGCAGCTCTGGTCAAACCACGATTTTGCCTTAGGTTTGATGCTTTTTGTTCTGTTAGGAATAAAGGCATCCATACCTAAGAGGATGGTGTCAGTAATCATATCAGCGGCGGCATCCACGTCGCTATCGAGGAAGCACAGCGACCAGTTAAAACTCGTAAAGAAACTATTAAGGCCGTCCCAATTGGCTTTCTAGTAACGCCATACTTTTCTTTTGGGAGTTTTTTCTTTAACTGTGTGGTCAGAATACGAGAATTTAGCTGATACGATGTTGTGGTCGGACCGGCCTAGAGGCGCTAAAACATCAATGATGTATTTATCAGGGTGTGAAGTAAGAAACAAGTCCAGAGTGTTGGCAGAATGACTTACAATGTCCGGTATACGTGTAGGCTCATTTACAAGCTGAGTCAGATTGTTTATCTCAGCGAAAAGTTCAACATACCTTTCTTCGGGTGTTGTCTGGCCAGAATGTCGAAGCCACTCCGAATTGTGTATATTGAAATCGCCCGCAATGACGATTTCAGTATGAGGATACAGGGAGATAATTCGTGTGATGGAATCAGACAA
The DNA here is from genome assembly GCA_945910035.1 of Brachypalpus laphriformis. Taxonomy (NCBI): domain Eukaryota; kingdom Metazoa; phylum Arthropoda; class Insecta; order Diptera; family Syrphidae; genus Brachypalpus; species Brachypalpus laphriformis. The sequence continues at coordinate 14,132,347 of OX246755.1, forward strand.
CGCATCAAATTCGTTAAAAGTCGAGTTGCTATCCGCACTAGGGCTTCTGTAGATAAAACAGTAGTGGATTATTTGCTTACGGACGGTGAATTTGAGCCATTTGAAATTAAATTCCGGATTGGAACAGTGGCCATACTGTGGTGGAACTTGGTAAGCTATATCACTACGGACGTAAATAGCGAGGCCGCGATGGGGAAAGAATAATGACACTAAGTTATATCCAGACAGCTTTAGATCGGAAGATTCTTCGACTACCTGTGTTTCGCTCAGTGCCAAAACAGCTGGTTTATGGGAATAAGCATGGGCGTATAGATCAAAGAAATTCGTTCGAAGCCCACGAATGTTCGTATAATCAACCCTAAATTCCCTCATCATTACAACATAAAAACACAAAAAGACACAACACTGACGCTACTAAGCGAAACCGTGAGGTGTAGATCCTAAATATAGTTTTCCACAACAAACTATCGCCGGTGTTATGCCCAAACAACAGTCAGCTGTGGTCCGCTATTTAGAAAGACACTCACGGTCCGCTATACATCAGTTGTTACACTCTCTCAATCATCGCAACTGAAGGCATGTAAAGAACATGCGACAATTGCGATGACTAAGTATTATGATTGTAAGTAAAAAAAAAAAAACCTATTTAAACTGAAGTCCAAAAAAATAAATCAGATGGAAATATACCTTCGCTAATGCAATTTCTAGGCACTATTAGCTTTATGTATCCATGATAGTAGCTAGCCGCCATTCCACTTCCGTAATCTATTCCACTATCAGATCGTATTAAATCGGAATAATCATACAAGGATTCGGTGAACTTTGTGTAGCGAAACACCCACCAGACCGGCAATAAATAACACTGTTCCTGAATATCATCGTATATCTCTGCTCGGTTGAACAATTGTAAAGCTATTAACGCTACCACTCCCAGTAAATAACGTGATCGAATCGAGAATGTGAATCCATAACTTAGAGCTGTGCTTAGTTTTTTTTTGTAGGGATACTGCTTTGAATAGATGAAGATTTCACTTAGGAATTTTGCGAACCTCCATATGAATTCTGCTACTACAATAATAATTACAGCAACAGCTTCCTTTTTCCCTGCGCAAATAAATCCGTTAGCTCTTGTTCTATTTAATTTCAATTAACATACAACCAGACATTAGGTACTCATATACAAGAAGGAACATTTTTTTATTTATTTTTTGCAGAAAATCAACCCGCGTCGAGCAATGAAAAAAAAACAGTCATTCGGTTCTAAGAATTATTAAATACACATCTTATCTGTAAGTTTGTCTATCAAAACTATGGGGTGTGTTCGTTTGTTGAAGTAATAGAGCTCAAAACGATTACTTTTACTGAACATGTTGCTCTCTCTAGGTCACTTGAATGTCTACAGGATGTTTCAAGTTAATTGAAGCAAATCCGAAATATGTATTCTAATAGAACAGGCGAACCCCACAGGCGGATCAGTAGAAATGCAGTGAAGTGGGAGGGCTGTGATCCCTTGTTTTCGGATCATAGCCTCGCTGATAAAAGGAAGAAGAAGTATTCTAATAGATCTCGTCGTTGTGCGGAGGTTGAACTTTAAGCAGTGTCCACTAGCAAAATATTGCAAAAGCTCATGCGGCACTGTAAGCGACTACTGCAAGTAACTAAATGATTAATTTCTGTAAGTTCTTACGAAACTGCTTACACATGTATTCCTGCAATAATTCAGTTGTTCAAGTAGCTCAACGGGATCAAAATACGGGCAGCAGGACTTTTTTGTGAATGTTTATACATTAGTCCCAAAAAAAATGTATTCACAACGAAATTGTAAAGAAAGATGTAGCTGATTTCGTGTTGTTAAAAATAGAAACAAAAAACCGCAATTAGGCACACGCCATTAGAAAAAAAAAAAAAAAAACAGAACTCTCCCTCAAACTAAAAAAAACAAAACGCCCGCGTTATCAATGTTTCGTTATGAATTCTTTCTTCGAATTATGTACCCGGAGAATATATGTTTGGCTACAAGGCATAACAGCATAAATATACTTACACATGTTCACAAAATTATTCGCACAAGACCATATATAAAGATTAAAATAAAATTAAGGCATTTTCTTTGATTAAAATTCAAAATATTATATTAAAAAAATGTTTCTGACTTCATTCTTAATACATAGTTAAAAACAAACAAAACAAAATATTTAATTCATAAAAATAGGGAAGCTAACAAAAAAATAACTTTAATAAAACGTAACACAAAATTATTCGCACAAAACAAAACTGAAACAGAAAATAACAAAATTCAAAGCGTGGGGAGCATATCAATAGGGTGTTGTGCCACCGCTAGCCTCAATTACGGCTCGCAAAGGTCTTGGCATACATCCATAAGTTTCTTAGTGAAGTCTGGGCTTATAAGCTCCCATTCGTGCTTGAGGGCTTCTTTGAGAGAAGCTTTGCTGGTGATAGGCCGATTTCTAATATTTTTCTCAAGCTGAGCCCAAAGATGTTCGATGGGATTAGTGTCGGGTGACTGTGGGGGTGTTTTTAGTTGCGAGGGTGTATTAAAAAGTAACCACATTTTAACGTTATGGGCAGTATGTTTTGGGTCATTGTCCTGTTGGAAAATGTAATCTGACCCTAGACCCAATTTAGTGGCCATTTGCTAGAGATTTCTTTTCAGGATGTTCATGTATCCATATTGATCCATCTTATAAGCAATAAACTCCATTTGTCCTACCCCATTTGCAGACATACACCTCCACATCATGACGTTACCACCACCGTGCTTCACGGTTGCTTGGAGATTAGCTTGTTTTAGCTCAGTATTTGCTTGTCGCCAAAGCATTTGCTTGCCATCACTGCCAAATAAATTAAACTTACTCTCGTCGCTAAAAATGACGGACTTCCAAAACTCTGAGCCTTTGTTAACATACTGTTTGGCGAAATTAAGTCTTTTTTTCGTATTGGTTTCAGAAATGAAAGGTTTGCGACGTGCAATTCTGCCATGAAAACAGTGCGATCTTAAAGTCCGTCTTACTGTTTCAGTAGAGATTGGTTTATTAATTATTTGAGAAATCTCCGCGGTCAGTAATTTTACAGGTGTCTTCGGATTTTTCTTTATTCTCTTGATGATGTGCCGCTCATTTGCTGTTGACAATATTTTCTTTCGCCCCCTACCTGGCTTATTCTCCAAATTTCCTTCATTTCTAAACTTGTGGACAATATCCTCAACCACGGTGTAAGATCTCCCAACAAGATCACCAGTCTCGCGGTGTGTCTTTCCTTGACAAACTAGCTTAAGGATGAGCTTTCGTTCTTCCATAGATTTTTTCGGATTGGTCCCCTTCTATATCGCTTTTCTCGAGTTTTTTCTCACTGTATATATTCGCAAATATTCTACACTCAATGCTTGTTGCCTCGATCAAGTCATTTAACAGAATTAGTGCAGCTTACAAAACATCCCTTGTGCTTGTGCGAATAATTTTGTGTCTGCTTTTTCCATATAAAATTAAAAAAACTGTGGGCACACTACCGTTAGTGTTATAAGTATCTTGGCGTTTATTTCACTAGAAACCTTGGTATGGAGAGACACCTAGAGGGAAAATTAAGCAAGTCTAAAACGTTTGGAAGAATTGTCTCAACAACAAACACATTGCCCACAGTAGCAAATATAAGGTATTTATGGCAGTCTCTGAATCCATACTGCGCAAGTTTGGGGAGTAAGGAAGTACGAGAATGTGGAAAAGCTGTTACGATATTATATAAAAAGAACATTCCATCTGCCACCTAACACCCCAAATTATATGATAATGTTGGAAACAGGTTTATCTCCGCTCTTCATAAAAACGCTAAAATTGCATGTAGACTACATTTTAAAGGTCTTGAAGATGTCAGATACCCGATTGCCGAAAAAAGCGGCAATGCAAGCCATGCGGTCCAAGACGGGGTGGTACAGTGAGTGGCTGGAACTTGCTAGTAGCTGTGGAATTGGGTTAAACCTCGATGACAGCAGGTGTTGGAAACGTCAACTTTACCAAATTATTGCAAGTGTGGACGAGCAGCTTCGAGCAGGATACGTAGAGCAGGCGACAGCGTCGCTACATAGAATAACCTATAGCCGTTTAGGTCATAACTTGCAGGAGAATAATTACTTCCGTGATGAAAACAGCATTGAGGAAATATCGACTGTGTTTAAGCTGCGGGGAGAGCTTCTAAAGCTTAATTATATTCCGCACAGAGATGATCTACCAATACTGTGCAGCTTGTGTAACTTGGCGGAGAGGGAAAACGTTATACATTTCGTTGGAAAGTGTCCAGTATTAAAAGAAACGAGGAGATATATTTTCGGAAGTGATATTCTGGCGACGGAACAAGTGTTAACAATTCTTAACGAAATAAACGTAGCAAAACTATTTCAGTACTGCAAAGTCGCACTAAAGTATCGTCTTGGAATAATCAACGAAAATTTATAATTTAATTAATTGCTATTTTATGTATTTATATAATTGTTGCTAATCTGGCAGACGGCAAAGCCAAGCTAATTGATTTTTGTTAAAATTATGTTTAAATATGAAGTACATTAATAAAAATCGAATCTAATCTAAATCTAAATCTAATCACTACCGTTAGTTTAGATTTCGTTATCTTTCAGCATAAATACAACTAGTTGGACATACAGAACAAATGTACAAAATAAAAAAAAATATTTTTTTTGTGTTGAAAACCAAGAAAAACGACGCATATTTGGCTAAAAAGTATTTGTGCGAATAATTTTGTGAATGAGTGTATGCGCAAATTGAAATATTTTTTTTTATATAATCTTCTCTCAGGAAAGGTGAACCTATTACGCTGAAACAGTGCCCCGATATGTGTAGAATTCATTATCTGCAGCGGTTACTGAGTTAAGGGCAGGGAAGAGAGACCATAAAGATATCTTTAAATGCGGTTTTGAAATGTGAAAAGGCACTTATGCTGTTATGCCTTGTGGCTACAGATATGTACATTGTGTTTCAGGAAAACGGGTGAGTAGCTAAGACACGTAAAGTAGAGCTCATTCTAAGCAAACAAGTATAACATAGCAACGCTAGCTATTTTTTAACTCCAAGAAGTTATTATGGTTTTCAGGTTTCTCACTATCATCTTCTTAAAATAGCCAAGCGTTTACCAAATGTGCATCAATTTTAATGACTCCTTTCTAGTTTGTCCAAAGTTGATCCAATGTTTAATTTCATAGAACATTATGCAATTATTTGGATCAACAGTTAATTTTTAAATTTGAAACAAACGCATTTGTATTTATTTTGAAGATTTTTTGCAATTTCAAGTGAATTTCTTACGAGAAATGCATAGTAAACCGACTTAATTCATGGCCTGAAAGCTTATAGCATTTTTTTTTTTTTTTTTTGTCAGGATAGGAAACACTCGACTGGAGCACTCAGACACAACTGGTCCATTGTACTGCCAGAGAGCAAACCCTGATTTACCCATTTTGTTGGAATTTCCTTGACTTTCGAAGAAAGCCAAGCAAGCACTTCAGTGATGAGGAGCTTACAGTACCAGCACTCACCACATCCGCACCGAAGATCTGCCACCTGATACGAGCAAAGGCCGGACACTCACAAGCGTCGCAGATTGTAGTGTCACTTAAGTCTAACACATTAAGGTGCTTGGCAAAAGCGAAGTGGCCTGTCAAGACGCCGATAAGTTGTCTACAGTCTTTTCTGCTGAGAGACAGCAAGAATGCCGCTGATTTCTTACAGACGTCCGGGAGCATGCGTTTAGTCAACCTGCAACCTGGAGAGTCATGCCACACACAATTGTGCTCGTGAGAGACCAAATCGTCAATGGAAGCCCTAACCGAGGACGCTGGAAGACTCAACGCGGGTTCGGGACCTGAGAAAGCCTCCTCTGAGCCTTGTCTAGCAATCTCATCGGAGATCTCGTTCCCCAAGATCCCAGTGTGACCTGGGACCCAGATAAGAGACAGAGAATTCAGCCTTGCGACCGAGTTCAAAGAGTTTTTGGTTTCACGAACTATTTTGGAAGTGGTTAAAGGGTTAAGCAAGGCCTTAAGCGCAGCCTGGCTGTCACTACAGACACAAATGCTACGTCCCTTTCACCTGTTCTTCACAACATAGTTCATGGCCATTAGGATTGCATAAGTTTCCGCTTGGAAAACAGACGCATATTTGCCTAACGAGAAGTGAAGTCTAATGTTGTCGACTTCCACGAAGACCCCAGCGCCAGACTCTTGACTGGTTTTGGAACCATCTGTGAAAATACGACTACATTCCATTCCCGGCTCAGACTCTGACCGAAGCCAGTCCTGGACACAAGGAAAGTCGACTCTGAATTTGCGCATCAGCTGGAGTTCTGGTGTCATTCCATCAGACGGCATATCCATAAGACAGGAGTCGTAAGATAAGTGTCGCGCAAGTTCATCAAAGTTCCAGTATGGAGTATACCAAAAACCGCCCCGCCTTAGACGATGGATGGCTTTGATAGTGCAACCCATGATATAAGTATCAAGGGGAGGAAAGTTCAGCAAAGCGTCTAGAGCAGAGCCATGCGTACTCGGGAAAGCTCGCGAGCAGCCGAGTCAAGCCGTTCTTTAGAGTTTCGTGCAAAAAGCAACCACATATTTACGCGAGAGCCCCTTCCACCAAACAACCGACGCATATGCGAGGAATTGTCTTATCATAGCCGTGTAGATCCAGAGAACCTTATTCGGTGATAAGCCCCAAGTCTTGCCAAAAGCACCTTTACACTGCCAGAAGATGAGAGCGCCTTGGATGTTTTCGACTCGACGTGTCTAGACCAATGAAGTTTCTTATCTAAAATCACTCCTCGGTATTTGGCTTCATTGGAAATGCGAATGGTGACGCCTTTTAGCACTGGCTGAGTCAGACCGGTCAAAATCCTCCTTCTCGTAAAGAAAGCTTATAGTAAGTCCTACAAATTTAGTGCAAAGTGTTTCTACAAAAAGCTCATAGCTTGTAACTTAGAGCAATTGAGCCAAAAGCAATTATGGAAAAATGCGGTCCATTTTTATTATTTTTTTTTAATTTGCTAAACCGCTTCCTAACGTTATCATGTTGGTATACCATAAGCTGGCCCTAATATCGGCGTCAGCAATGCACCGTATGTCGTACATTACAACGATTAACTCGCCGCATAGAATCGCATCTTTAAGGGTATGCTGCGTCTTTAGAACTGTGTCAGCGAATGCGATAAGTGTAATATCAGGTCGATTGCCTATCGATCTAGACACGAAGAAGACCGCGGCATTACATGAAAATGAGTACGATGACAGAACAACCACTATAGAAGCTATAAAACCAGAATGTCAGCGTAGGTGGAACATCACAACCAAAGGGCAATCTGCATACAAATTGATCCCGGAAGTTGATTAATGGGTTAGCAGAAAGCACGGGAAGGTTAACTACTACCTAACACAATTTGTGGGGGCCATGGCGTTGTTAATGTTGTTGTAACGGCTGTGTAGCTGAGGTTGACGATCCTTGGTCGAGGTATTGTCTTCGAGTCGCTCCGTGACGTACGTACGTACGTAGAACCGATCGTCGTGAGAGCTCGTTGGTGCAGTGGTTGGAAAAACTTCGGTGGTATTTTTTTCCATTTTATACTCGGGTGGCTGGTGATTGCTGTTCTCCCGCTGGGGCTTGAACTTACAAACACTCTATCTACTGCACAATGGCGTAAGTGGTTAGTGTGTCGGATCACTGCACGTGAGGTTCCAAGTTCGAATCCCAGAAAACACCAAAAAGTTTTTTTTTACGGTCCCATCTCTCGCGAACGTCTGGCAAACATCCGAAAGTATTGTTGTCTCGAAAAAGCTTCTCAAAACAAATTGCCCTTATACGGCACTAAACTGTAGGTCCCTTCTATTCGTGTGAAAAACATAACGCAAACAACATGAGTGGTTGCGAGAAGCTAACCCCTGGCACTTAAAAGGTTGTTGCGCCAAATATTTATTTTTTTATTTTAACACAATTTCTAACTGTAGATCCATTCCATTCGTGGGAAGAAAATAACGCGCACAACACGAAGCTAGGCCCGGGGCCTTTACTAGATGTTTCCTCCAAATATTATCTGTTTATCTATCTACACATCAGAGAACTGCATGAATCTACTCATTTGCCATTGTGAATCATTCGCTAAAACAGGAACCGTCCACAGTCTAACGCACAAAGAAAACAAGCAAGGACGAATCGACAATGAATATTTGAATGTGTATTCAAAGTATTCACTCAATCAGAGAATTCACAAATGAATAAGTTATTCACGAGCTTTCGAATGGTTTCAAGCAGCTCGCATTGAATAAGTACAGGGTACATATTATGATGCTACGATCTCATTTTATGATTTTGAACCTCTGCAAACATATTCCATACCATGCTCCTTCCTCGTCTTTTTGTAGTTATTTTGAAAACACCACTCGCAATTGACTGCTCGCTAAAAAAACCTTATCGCAAATGATTTGCCCGCGATAAAAAGAAATTATTTTATACACAGAGCACTACAAGTATGTACATACTCGAAACATTCATTGCCTTCTAAGCATTCACACCATTGACATTCATTCCAAGAAATGATTAGCTACCCTCACACTATTGCCTTTCATATAATTATATAAGATTTAATTTACCTGTGCACCTTGAAGCAAAAATACATTTCCACCATAAAATTCAGAGCCCTCGGCCACTTTGGCGATACACAGATGTTTCAAATTTAGCAGGAGAATCAGGGGCTGGCGTCTTCTACGCTAATCTACTAATAGAACTTGCTTCTTCTTCTTCCTTTTATCAGCGAGGTTATGATCCGAAAATAAGGGATCACAACCCTCCCACTTCACCGCATTTCTACTGATCCGCCTGTGGCGTTCGCCTATTTGACCTCAGAAAATATCGGCAGGCCCGCCGATTTTGGATCACTCGGTTACTGAGGCCAATGAAATGCTGATGTCGTCGCATTTGCCTGATCCAGGCGTTTATAGGCCTGCATTTCTTACATCGCATAGATATTGTCTTTTTAACAGGGTTCAAATGATCTCTTCTTTGAACGTGGCAATACCAGCTGAACCGGTCGCGCTCTATTTTTTGTACGATGGTTTCCTTGATGTGAAAGCTTCCACGGATCTTCGAACTTCTTATTCGATCAAGCTTTGTTACTCCTGCTGTAATGCGAAGCATCTTCATCTCAGCTGCCGTTAATTTACTCTCATACTTTTTGTACATCGTCCAACAATGTGAACCGTATGTGAGCGCTGGACGTACAACTGCCGTGTAGAGCCTTCCTTTCAACTTAAGGGGCATTTTTCTGTCACAGAAGATAGCGGAATTTTCTCGCCACTTCATCCACCCTACGCTTACGCGATGATTGATGTCGTCATTACAAGTTGCCTTGCTATTGATCATAGATCCCAGATATTTGAACTTTTCGCACTTCCATTCAAATAAATGTCTGGAATAGGCCTGAGTGGATCAGAGAACGGGCAGCACTCTGTCTTTTTTGAACTAATGCGACAGCCATTTCCCTCCAAAACGTCCACCCACACATCAAGTGCTCGTTGCAGGGATGTAGGATCCTCACTTATGATGGCTCCATTCTCAGCAAAGAATAACTGATGTACCTTGGGGTCCATCACTTTACCTTCAACCAGATAGTCAAGGACTGTAATAAAGAGCAAAGGACTTAAGACGCTTCCCTGGTGCACCTCGACTTTGATTGGGAACTCTTCGGTTACTCCAGCGGGGCATCTTACTCTTGTCTTTGCTCCTTCGTACATGTCTATGATCATCTGTACATAGGTTTCTGGAATCCCTCGATGTCTTAGCGCCACCCATATCAGATCTCGTGGTTGTCTGTCGAATGCCTTTTCAAAGTCCACCAATACAATATGCAAATCCCTTAAGGAATCACGATGTTTTTCCATTATGATCCTTATACTTTGGATTGCATCTGTGGTTGATTTACCCGAGACAAACCCGCACTGATCATCAGATAGACGTAATATTTTTCGCAGTGGGCACTTAATACCCGCTCAACGATCTTCATGGTGTGTGACTTCAGCTTGATCGAACGGTAGCTATCACAGTTTCGCGTATCACCCTTCCCTTTGTATACAGGGAGAAGGTAACTTTCCCTCCATTGATTCGGCATTGGATCACCTCTCACAAATTTGGAGATGAGAATTCTGAGCCATCTGAACCCGATGTCTCCCATCTTTTTCCAGAACTCAGAGGGCATCTCGTCTGGCCCAACCGCTTTTCGTTTTTTGGAGTATTTGACTGCCTCACTAGCTTCTTCGACTGTAATGTCGGGTATTTCTTCACAGTTAGGAGTGGCTCTTGGAAAGTATAGCCGGGGAAACTGTTCATTTAAAAGCTCTTCACAATACTGCCGCCACCTCTGCAGATTTTTGTCGCCATCCACAAGAAGCTGGCCATGAGCAGTGTTAATGAATTTTGGCGAACGAATCTCCTGAGCATTCCTCCTTCTTTGGGTGGCTATTTTGAAGATAGTGGCGCTCTTGTTCATATTGTGTCTTCGCAGCTCCTGGATAGCCTGGTTTGCATCAGCAACCGGGGAAAATATTTTCTCCAGCTCCCGATACAGGCCCTGTACTCTCTACGTGAAGCTGGGCGCACTTCTTTTTCGCTTTTTTCTTGCAGCATTTATATTCCATTTCGAGGCGAACTTTTTCGTCACTATTATTAGAGGGGCACTTTGACCAAGCTTTGAAAGCCGATTTCTTCTCATTAATCACTTTCTTAGCTTCATCACTCCACCACCATGTTTCTTTGGCGTGTTGATGGTGGCCTTTTGAAGCGCCTAGTAGTGATTTGGCCTTCTTTAAGCAAGTTCGCTGTAGGGAATCCCACATATTTTGTGCTCTGCACTCTTCATACTCAGTTCCGTTGATGGTATGAGAGAGGTAATTTTTCATTACGAAAATAAAAGCCTCGCCTTTTTCTTTGTCCAGATTGTACCACTTGATTTTCTCAGAGACCCTTGTTTGTTTGCTTTTCTTCGGTGTTTTCATAAAAAAATTTCTGTTAGCAGAAGACTGTGTTACCGAGCGATTGCCTCTCCCATGATCACTTTGCAATCTTTTACCCGAGGCTTCAGGCCTACCAAATGGTAGTCAATCTGAGTTTCATCTCCACCACTGCTGTAAGTGATCAGGTGTCGGCTTTGTTTGATGAACATGGTATTTAACACGATAAGACCGTGTGATTTGCAAATGCTTAGGATGTCTTCACCAGGAAGGTTCCTGGTGGCATATCCTAGTCCTTCATGGCAGTCTTCATAGTCTTCGTTTGATTTCCCGACATGTCCATTCAAATCTCCTCCAACGAACAGAAACTCTTCCTTTGGGATGTTCTTATAGAACTTGCTATCCAACTATTCATTTGCAATAACGTTTCAAGCCGAGCTCCTTGCAATACTGAAAGCAGTGGAATGGTGCAGTGAACCAACAGCTACTCGCGGAATTTAATAAGTTTCTTGGTGTGGCGAAGATCTTGAGAAGGGTTCCATTCTTCTATACGCAGCTCTTACAGAGGTTAAACTCCAAGCTCAAGTTGCTGCTGGATACCCCACAGAAGAGTTCATGATCAAAGAAAATAGTTTAGAGACACTTGCCATTCAAAGAGATCAGCGATTTCGTTGCTGAAGATTTTGGTGAAAACTAGTCTAGAACTGATTTAGTAGATATTCTCTGCCTGGATGAACCCGAAGTTGGGTCTAATATACCCGCACCAAATTGATATTTCAATTTGGAACTATTTGTGCACCACATTGCAACCTCTCAGTCAGTCGTAACAAAGTTAACATCACCTGGGTACCAGGAAACAAAAATACAACGTAGCCAGATCTATAATAAAGGAACTAAGTCAACTACAGTTTCAGCAGACACATCAATCCTACACACTTAGGCTGCCGGAAACAATGATCTGCGCCAACTATGAAGCGTAGGAAGACGTAGAACACTTCCTGTGCGACTGTCTAGTAACACCGATGCTTCGACACAAACTACTGAAGTCATCAACGATGGCGGATCTACATCATACGAATAGGAATCGGTGATAGACAAACTAATGCGCACGGGAAACAGTCCCGCTCTGTTTCTAGTAGTGTGAGACTCCTTTAACCCCTTCTTTCTTCTTGACACCATCCACTCCGGAACCGCTTATCGCATTATTTCAGAGTGGTGTCGTTTTCTTTCCCCTCTGGTGACCGGCTTTTTCATATTCAGCTCCTGGTGCGGGTTTATACATTCTTGCCGGTAAGGCTTTTATCTACTTTATGTAATTTGTGAGGGAATGTTGGCGTCTTCCTCTCTCTTTTTGGATCTTAGTACCGTCTCGATAAAGGAAGATATTCTATTCCACGTGTCGGTACTCGAGATCATCTTGCTTATAGCATTTTCCGGGGAAAAATCGCCTATTTCCGACTTCAGTCTACCCCTCTGCTCTGTCCATCTGCTACAGGGGAAAAAGGTGTGGAAAGCGTCGTCTTCCGCTGAGTCTCCATATTGGCAGGCTGCGCTCTCTACTTTACCCATTTTGTGGAGGCATCGGTTGAAATACCCATGTCCGGTTAGGAATTGAGTGACAAAGTAGTTCACTTCGCCGTGTTCCCGCTCTGCCCAAGCCGTGACGTCTGTAATCAACCTCGCTGTCCACCTCCCCCTCGTTTCAGCGCTCCACCTTCTCTGCCAAGCCTGCTTAAGCTCCTTCGCTTCAGCGACTGCCAGTTGAGCCCCTACTTCCGCCTTCTTGTCGTGGGCGTACTTCCTCTCTGTCGCTAGGAGGTCGATGGGGTTCACACCCGCAACTACGAGGACGGCTGGTTAAGGTGATATTCACTATAGAAGCTCTTCTTACTTGCTTACTTAGGTGTCGCTATAGTTCGGATCTGGTCCTCAACCAACAATCCCCAGTTGCGCACTCCAAGTTGGTCGAGGTCACCTTGAATTTGTGCACGCCACTTTCGGCGAGGAGGCCCTCTACTGCGTCGTCTATCCGAGTTAGATTCGAAGACTCTAGTCTAGTCCTTCCTCTACCTATAGGTATACATATATTTGGCGCAACAGCTCATTAGACCTAGCTTCTTGCAACCACTCGTGTTGTGTGCGTTATATTTTCCGCACGAAGGGTTTTTTTTGTTTTTAAGAAACTTTATCGTAATAGCAGTACTCTCGGAGATTTTCCAACCATTCGTGAGGTGGGACCGTGAAAATAAATACTTTTTTTTTGTGTTTTCTGGGATTCGAACATGGAACCTCACGCGCAGTAGTACAACGCAATAACCACTACACCCACCCCCCACCCTTTTCTACCTATATCCCACTCCTATCAGTTCAACAAGAGTGGCCTAAGTGACGAGTGAAAGCAAGCACCTACTGTGGTGATGGGTTTCGATGGTGGGAACGCGTCTTCGGAAGACTGAGACACATGCCAATGCCAGAAAGAGGGGACCCTAATCTCCAGCTATTCAAACGACAGGTCAACAGAGCCCTAAGGATCTAGACGAAAAGCTAAACAACCAGATTAATGCTATGAAATAAACAAATCATGCAAATCTCTGAGACATACCCTCTGTGGTGGAACTCCGCGGCAATATCAGTTTTAGGTACGCGTGGAAGTACCCGTGAACCATTGCACTCGCCCCATCTAGTCCGCTGTCAGATCTTATAAAATCCGAATAATCGTACATGTATTCGGTGAACCCTGTGTAGCGAAACACCCACCAGATGACCAGCAGATGCGACTGTTCCAGAACACCATTGTACATCGTCGACGTGGCAGCCACCGCCGCCACGGTTAACATCAAAATAGAGGACGCCCTCGAGAAAGTGAATGCATGCCTCAAAGCCGTTCTGTATTTTTCGTTGTACTTGTAGTGCTTTGAATAAAAATAGATTTCGCTCAGAAACCTGCCGAACCTCCAGCAGAACTCGGCCAGTATAAAGGTAACTGCAAGTACTACTCCCCCACTACCTGTGCTAATAAATACGTTAACACTTCTTCTATTTAATTTCACTTTACATACAAAATGTCATGAGGCGCTCATAGATGTTTAAATACATTTTTGAGGTGAGAAGTCCAGCAGCAGCACGGAATACGTAGTCAGCGCATTTTTTTGCGAATTTTTGATCTGCGTATTCATTTCTGTTTACTGAGAGATTTGTTTATTTATTAATTTGAACAGCATCCGGAAGAGCAGCCACTTGTTCGTTATTACACCGAGTCTCCACGAGACATATTTATTTCAAACATTATGTCAGATGATGTCTGACAAAAAATGAAATTTCTTGACATAATTTGCCCACCGTATAAAAAAATAAAAATTTCTAACATGATGTCTGACATAATGTTTGAAATAAATATGTCTGGTGGAGACTCGGTGTTAGAATTTGTTATTATAAATAACTTTCAACGTTATTTGTTATAAAAGCTAAAATAATTCGAAAAGTAATGTCAAAGGAAGAGCATTTATCCCGCGAAAGAATGAAAGACTTGCGCCAGTCAAACACGCAATCTGTTGACAAGAAACCAATGTCAAATAAGGTTTTCTTTTTAGGCCGGTATTCACCGACCAATCTTAAACTAAGAGCTTCATAAACCTATTCACCAACCAATAATAGTGCAGATTTATTAGCGCTCATAAGACTTATGAGTGGTCCCACCCACTCTTAAGTTATGAGTGCTCATAACTTAGGAATTTCGAAAATTTTCGAAATCAGCTGTGAATTGTCACTCAGACCAAACAAGGGACAAGCTGCATTGGCGAAATGCAAAAGAAGAAATGCCGAGGATTTTAATGCCTCCAGCATTTCCGTCAAAAGAACTGCCAACCAAATAAAAAATAAATTGTGCCGTGATTAATTCTGACTAAAATCAGGAAAATACAATGTTTTCTTTTTCATGGGCATTTCTCCCAGTTCTAAAGAGAGTTCGGAAACTCATTTTAGAACCCGTTTGGAAATCCGAAAATTAATTTTTCGCATATTCGAATTAGCATGGACACAATCCTATTAGTGCTTGGTGAATACGTAGCAAAAATTTAAAACTAAGAGCTTCATAAAATTAAAATCGATTTAAGAGCGCTTGATAATTACCGGCCTTAGAGAGTTCGGGGCAGGTTTCGCTCTAATGTGTTTTTTTTGAGAAACCTGTGGTCGCTCTGAAGTTTACCCAGGTTTTTTTTTTGGGTAAGAAAAGTGAAGCTGTCAAAACCCAGTTTTTATTTTATTTTTTTTTTGACAACTCAGATGTGCCAAAAAACCTAGGTTTTCCATTCTCAACAACGTATTGGAGCATTATTATTATTACTAATATTATAAGTTAATTAATGAGTTTTTAATGTGGGATATAGGCGCCTAGAACCCATCTCTTTATGGGCATGTGGTTTTGCCGATGACATTATACTCTTTGCAAACTCTGAAAGAAAATTAGAGAAAGACTTACAAGTATGGAAGGAGGTCCTGGAATCTCAAAATCTGCACCTCAATGTCGAGAAAACTCAAGTGATGGTCGTAAGTAATAGAACAGGGACGATAAGAGTGAGCGTGGACGGGGTGACCTTTGAGCAAGTTGGAAATTATAAGTATCTTGGAAGCGTTATTAGCAGCAAAGGTAACTTAGAGGAGGAATTGAAGGCAAGAATCCAATCTTCAAATAGGCTGTACGCAGTGTTGCAGAAAAAATTTCTAGATCATAAAGAAATAACTCGAGCCACAAAAATATCAATCTTCAAGTCTATGTACCTACCAGTACTGTTGCATGGAGGAGAAAACTGGATCCTTACTGAAAGACAAGAAAAGCAAATACAGGCCATGGAAATGAAATACCTTCGAAGAGTGATAGGAGTAAAGAGAATCGACAGAAAAAGAAATGAAGACATCCGAAAAGAGCTAAATGTGGAATCCGTGAAAAAAGTTATAGAAGATAAAAAACTGAAATGGTTTAGACATCTAGTGAGGATGGAAGACAACAGACAAGTAAAAAAATTCTGGGAGGCTAGAACTGAAGGGAAGAACAGAAGCGGAAGGCCCAGGACAACATGGAACAACGCGCTAGAGAAAGTACTAAAAGATGCAGGAGAAAGCTGGAACTCGGCAAAGGAAGCAGCTAGAGACAGGAAGAAATGGAGAAAATTTATTAAAGAAAGGATGACGGAAACCAGAGACAGAACCTCGACACCGTAGGGTACAAGAGGACCGGATTATGTATGTATGTATTAAGTAAGTAAGTAAATTACACATATAAGTAAATTACACAATCAATACTATAAAATATTTTAGCACTAGCTGCCAGGGCTTTCGGCTATTTGTAAAAAATAAGAATTAAGTAAATTTCTAATATAAGGCTGTGTTGTGCCCCAGTTTTGGCACCAGCGCGTGGCTCCGTTTGTTCAACCTGCAAAGTCGTTGCACTATGTCGAAACAATATTATACATCATTGATATTTTGTTCGGTAATTGTACAAAGAAGATTTAAAAGACTTTGATTAGAAATGCGTTTACATATATTATTTACAGGTTGACATACAAGGAGGTGATTTATGGTAAGCATTGGTCTATCGGAACAAAAATGGCAGGTTGGTGCAAGTTCTTTGGTGATCAGATGTTTATGAGTAGAGTTGGTGTGACCCATCCTTAGCCTTATGTAGGCTTTTATCTTCTGAGATGGAACATATTTTGGATACAGAGCCTTCTCTCCATTAGGGTTTAAGTTTTTATATACCACCTTGATCACAAAGTTCCCGGAATAAAAACCGTGTGGCGTTGTTGATATTCCCTCTAAATCTTAGCGTCATAGCTTGACATTTGCAAAAGTTACGTAGCCAAGAGTACATCTATCTCTGTGTGTGTTGGCGATTTTCTACAATTTTAGAAATGGATTTAAATTTGCAACAACGAACTCGTATTAAATTTTGCGTACAAAACGGATTTAATGGTGCGCTAATGTTGGAAATGTTGAAAAAGTGTTTCGGCAACGATTCTCTAAAGAAAACGGTCGTTTACCAGTGGCACGAGCGGTTCAAAAGTGGTTGTGAGTCAATCGAAGATGATGAACGCAGTGGCAGACCATCGACATCGAAAACCGACGAAAACATTGATAAAGTAAAAGAAATGTTGGTCAAT
Organism: Brachypalpus laphriformis; assembly: GCA_945910035.1. Taxonomy (NCBI): domain Eukaryota; kingdom Metazoa; phylum Arthropoda; class Insecta; order Diptera; family Syrphidae; genus Brachypalpus; species Brachypalpus laphriformis. The sequence continues at coordinate 14,149,513 of OX246755.1, forward strand.
AACCGCAAATTAACCATCAGAGAGATAGCGGAGGACTTGAACATTGCCTATGGATCCGTTCAAGACATTTTGGTTAATGATTTGGGTTTCCGTCGTGTAGCAGCAAAGTTGGTGCCAAAAGACCTCAATTTCATGCAAAAAAGAGACGTCGCAAAAGACATGATTTGCGAGGCTGAATCCGATCCCACATTCATCAAAAGGATCATTACTGGAGACAAGACGTGGGTTTATGAGTACGACACGCAATCCAGACATCAGGCAAGTGAATGGCGTTCACCAAATGAGCCGAGACCAAAAAAACACGTCGTTTTCAGTCAAAAAAGAAGGCAATTCTCACGGTTTTCATGGATTACAACGGTGTAGTGCATCATGAATTTTTACCAGAAGGCCAGACAGTAAACAAAGAGTATTATCTGGGCGTTATGAGACGTTTGCGTGAAGCAATTCGCCGAAAGAGACCAGAATTGTGGGCAGAAAACTCGTGGATTTTGCACCATGATAACGCACCGTCGCACAGAGCCATCATTATTCGTAATTTTTTGACGAGAAATGCAACAAATACCATCCAACAGCCGCCGAATTCACCTGATTTGGCTCCCTGTGACTTCTTTCTGTTCAATCGAGTTAAAAAACCATTACGAGGAACGCGTTTCAGCAGCCGAGAGGAAGTAATGGAAAAATCGCAGGAAGCACTGATGGACATACCGAAAACCGAATATAAAAAATGTTTCGAAGATTGGATCAAGCGCTGACATAAGTGTGTTGCAGTCAATGGGGATTACTTTGAAGGGGACAATATAGATTTAGATGAATAAACTTGTATTTTTAATTTTCTGAATAAATTCCGGGAACTTTTTGATCAAGGTGGTATGTGGTGGTATTCTGACCAGGATGTTTTTCTTTTGCTTTTCCAGTCCATGAGCAGATATTTTTGTAGGTCCTTTTTGTTGAAGGCGAAAAACGAGTGTAAGGGATCCTTTGTAGCTTCTTTTGCTGCATTGTCCACATGTTTGTTGCCTTTGATACCGCTATGTCCTGGAACCCACAGTAATTTGATGGAATTCTTATTAAGGATCATTTTATCACGTGTAGCTACAATGATATCTATATTATTGTTAATGTTTTGTACAGCGGTGATTGAAGATAAACTGTCCGTAATAATGACTGTTTTTCTATTGTTTGCAAATTTGATTGCCTTAAGTATGGCATAGGCCTCAGCGGTAAAAACAGTCATTCAGACATTTTGCCAATGCGAATTTATTTTTCGCTCTGAGTTTAATCTGCATCGTTAGTTAATTTGATACCAAATAGATTGATATTAATTTAGATATAATTCAAGACAGTTAACTAGTTTATTATTTTCGCGATATGAAAAATAAACGCCACATAGTTTTGACAGCTCCTACAAAAAAACATGGGTTGACTTCAAGAGTTTTGAACGCTCCTCAAGCGAAACTAATATTTTAAAATATTTTAATAGCTGCAATTATAACAATAGATGCCAATTATACAATACTATTGGTAATGATGGAGAATGCTGTAATTTTGTTAACTCAGAAAGTAAATGTGTTCTCAAACCAACGGTATAAATTACTGTCGCCGCCATGGTTATGAATGTCGGTGCTTGCTGTCACTTAAGTTAAATGGCGATATGTGAAAGTGCCCCACACCAATGCGACGACGCGACGGCGATTTTGCAGTGTTTTTGACACTCGTGGGTTTGTCGCAGTTGAAATGAATATGGCGTTTACTGAGAGGTTAATTGAATTTGTGAAAAAATACCAAATTTTATAGGATCTATCACACGAAGATTATAAAAATGTGAGGAAGAGGGATAAAGTGTGGAAGCCAAAAAAATAAAATCGCTTCTTCCTTGTCTGATGAGGAGTACATTTTCGCAAACACTGCGACAAAACTGTCTTCTTGCTGTGGGCACACTCGCGATTTTCTCTGTCGCTGTCACTGCGGAATTACACCCATTAAATGGCGTCGGGGCACCTTAAGAGCTCGATTTATAATAAATTTACATTTCCGTGAAAAAATATTATTCACTCGTCGCTAGCTAGTTGCCAGATGTGCTTGGAAGTACTTGCCCAAGGCCAATAAAATGCACCTAGTGTTGTGCTTTTGTTCGATCCATAAATCCTTCCACACTTCATGTTTTTTATAATTTGCGCGCACTCAGGGGGTTATGAATACCCTTAAGATGTTTACGCACAGTGTGGGCGTTGGAATATATGGATAAATAGGTAGGTAGGTAGGTAAAGTGGCGGTCCAAAAGAACCCAATTAGCGCTTAAGGTGCGCCGTTTTGTTACCACAGACTCGTGTATACCTATTGTAGTGGTTAGTTAAAAAGGGATGTTAAGTTTAAACCCAGCCCGTGGAGTTCAGGAAGAGGATTAGTTCCCCAATCCTCTTGTCCGCTATCTCTCTCAGATCCTCGAAGAAGGGTTTGCCAAGAGTTTGTTGTCTGATCCTCGCCAGGGCCGGACATCTGCGAAGGAAATAGAGAGGGAAAGATTTGGTGTAGTGGTTTGAAGTTCAGTTGCTTATGCTTCAGAGAAACTCCGGGGTGACGTCCAGATAACTGGAGAGATTTTTCTTATTTTTTGACTGCTTCTGATTCACAGTATTTTTCCCGATAACCAATGTCATAGGCAAATCATTATCAACAGAGCCAATAATTCTCCCAGCCATGCGACCAAGCTACTGCTAGTGTTATGCCTTCACAGTAGTGTTCACACAAGCTTTTGCTTTTTCATGAGAAATAAATATATTCTTGAACCATGAACCATTAGCGCAGCAATTGACGTCGTTACCACTACACCATTGCCACCCCAATTTAAGTTTAACATGTACCCTGGACTTTAACACATACTTTTATTAACTACGTGCATTGGGGCAACTAGTTATGGTTTGTCAAATACCTTTCAATGAATTCAGTATGCCATTTTCAAACACTTATTTTTTTACGTATTTATTTCATAACAGCCCTCAAGTATTTATTAGCTAATCGTACCACAATTGCAAATTTTCTTTTGTCTGTCAAATTAATTTTTTAAATTTATTCCTCAGGCGGTGATATATGCCCTTCGTTTCGGTGGAAGTGTTATGGTCAACCTTAACTCACCAATCGAACAGATCTACGCTGTCCAATTGACTACTGAACACCACTACTCAATGGAAGGGACGACCGCCTTCCATTGTTATCAGTAAACATTTTCAATCTTCCAGTGTCAACTGTCAAGATCAGCTGGCTGAGTGCCCTCATCAGAACCCAGAATCGAATCCAATTGGATACCCACTTTTTTCACTTTTACATCTCGAAATACTCGCTAAATCCTCGACCCAATCCGCAGAACAACCAGCCATGTACACTGTCCCCGTGATACCACCCGACTTGCGTCACGAGGAAACAATACTACAAGCAGCCAACGCCTTAGACTGCCTACAGGCGACACTGACAAACATTTTCGATCGAATCGACGCACGTATTTTGAAAAATAATGCAAAAATCGGCGAACTCGCTTCGCGTATAAATTCTGCGTCTGGGAAAATTCAAAATCTGTGCGGCACCAACAAGGCCATCCGAATATTCTCGCCGGCGAAGTTTCCCGCGTCGCATGTGTTCAGGGACATCGAACTGACCTTCAGCGGTGGCGACAACAACGACACAGAGGCTGGCATTCAGCGGACGGACTACGAGGTAGACAGTCGGGTCGACCCGGTGCCAAATAATCTGCAAGAGAAGCTGGTGTTCTTCCACTTCCGCTGCGCCAAGGACAAGTCAACGGCGGCGAGGGTTTCCAATCACAGAGGGCTGGGCGAGATTCCTGGGAACCTGAGGTCTGTTAACTCTGTGCTGCTGTTCGGCGGAGCGGAGAACGTTTACGGTGATCGGCGGACGGTGGCCGATGAAATGAGTCGTCAGCGGGTACGCGGCAAGGGTGTTCTCAAGGCGACCGACGGAAATCGTGTGCTGCATATAGAACCGGCGCCCAAGTCGCTGAGCAACCGCCATTTGAGCACGGATAAGCGATTGCAGCAGGGTCTCTTCTACACGCCGCGGCTGAATGAAGCGCCGGTGATCGATCTGCCAGTGGACTTGCCCGATCTGCCCGGCATAGCCGATGATATACAGTTCGATCATGCCGACACACATCATATCGCTCCTTCGCTGTTCATCGAGAATCTCACGGATCTGCCTGAAATAGCAGAAGCGTCTGCAGTCGAGGTGGTACTTCCGAAGAAAGAGCCAGCAAGTGCTGCACCACCACCCCCTCCTGTGGCGCCGGCAGTAGTACAACCCAGCACTGCAGTTGCTCCTCCACCACCACCACCACCACCACCTCCACCGCCGCCGTCGTCGTCGTCGTCGTCGTCAGCACCTCCAATGTTAGCAGCACCCACTCGAGCACCAGCACCTCCTGTATCAGCACCACCTCCAGCTGATGTCCGTTCAAATCTTATGGACGCCATTCGCAAAGCAGGTGGAGCACAAGGCGGCCGCCTCCGCGCCGCTGCCGATGTCGCTCGCCAACCATCCACTGACAAACTAAACTCATTGCCCAGTCAATCGAAGAGCACCACCGCTACCGGTGGAGACTTGATGGCCGACCTCCACAACAAACTCTTGATGCGAAGGAAAGGCATCTCTGGTGCAAAGGACGGAGAAGGGCAGTCGTCAGCGCCTGACAGTGGACACATGATTGGCCGGCTGTCGGCCCTTATACCGCCACCGCCACTCAAAGGAGCGCAGAACAATTCCTCCGACGACGATGATGATGCCGCCAACGATGGAGATTGGGCCGATTAGTCCGTATCACTAGTATCCATATTTATTTCCTTTTTCTTTCGCCTTATTTCTTATAATGATTGCTAACCGCGCTCAAAAATTAAAAAAAAAACATACATTGTGCCTTCCTTTTTGGAAAATAACTGAGAATAATGATTGTAATGAGTTCGAAAAAAAACTAAAAGCAACTGTTATACACCACTTCTTTGAGTAAGGTTCTAGATAATTGTAACACTAATTTTGTTACGCAAAACTAACATTAAATATACTATACACGAAGCAGAATTATTTTTACAAAAAAAAAAAAAACTTGTTTGTACTTTTTTTCTAATTTACATAGCATTGCTGTTGTGGGCACAACATGAGACTTGGGGAGTGCAATGCATTCGCTTATTGTCTCCAGCAGTAGCTTATGCTACGCGTACCTCAACAGGAACGCGCTCAATGGTAAATGTGATGATTTTGAAGTGTTAAAAGTAATCACCACATTCGTTTGTCTATTCTTCAGCTTCAGAATAACGTACGAAAAGCATCTATATCATGAATTCTATAGCAATCTTTTAACAAAGAAATTCCCTTTAAATTGACACCTAGATCGTCAAAATCCGTCAATGAATAAAAAAGTTACAACCAAAACAACAACACCATTTTTAACGTTAACAACGTTAAAGTTTACATGGCCGCCATATTGTACCCGCCATCTTGAAATTTAAAAAGCCCTACACCAATTAATTATCAGCAAGAAAATGCCCTTTAATTTGACACCTGAATCGTCAAAATCCGTTAATAAACAAAAATGTTACAGCAAAAACAAATCTACACTAAAATCAGTAAACAGCGGCTGAGACACAGCAATACAGATTGGGTGCCTGTAGAGGGTCGGTATCCCTGCTGCTTTCTGAACAATTTCTGGTGGCCTGGTGTTTCACGAAAATTTCTATGAGCCGAGTGAGCAGATTTGCGCAGCCGATATCTTCGGTTCTAGGCAAGCCAGCGACATGAAACAAACACCAAAATTTACATCAGAGGGTGTAGATTTTTTTTTTAGCAAATTTCTTTGGGCACAGGGTGGTTCATTATTTTTAGTGTGGATGTTCAAAAAAAAGTCAACACGTAAGTCAAGAGGGTGTGGTTTATTTTTAACATTTTATGACAAAGTACAGGGTGGTATGCATTTTTGATTCAAATAAAAAAAGGAAAAGAATATTTGGCTTTGAGTTTTTTTGACCGATAATGGAGCTGGATATGTTGGTGTCATTGACGTCGTCGTGGAATTTGTTGCAGAGGAAGGAGTCTATGGTTTTAGATCTTTGGCGATAAATGTTCTAAGCAACAAAATTTCTGTTATTGATAAGTATGCAGAGTCGTTCTAAAGTGAAAGGCGTGTAATTTATTACGAGCGTTATTTTGGTTAGTAGATAGCTTCCTGATACTGTATCGAGATAATCAGATTACTAACCTGTACAACAGTGGACCCCTAATGGAAAATCCGTTCAGCTTTTGGTGACGCGAGAACAAAAAAAATCTCGAAAATGTTGACTAATAAGTACTTTAGGTTAGAGTGCCAGACTGCAGAATGCAGCTTCACTTAGGCTAGACTAGTCCCATTGTGGTACCACATGGATCTATCATCCCCAGGGAGAACTACCCCTGGAACCATTGGGCGCTTATTATGAAGCGCTGGAGGCTGCCGACGCTGAAGTTAGCTAGCTCGCCTAAGTTGTCGAAGATATAGGCTCCTAGGTTAGGTTAGGTTAGGTTAGGATCGGCCCTCGATGAGGATGTACTTAGACCAGAAAGTAGGTCCATTGTACTGCCGATGTGTAAGGCGGGTGGATCACCCTCTTACTCTTGGAACCATTTGCTTCGTTGAATGAAGTTGAGAATTTTAGCCGTGCAGGCGTGGATCATTAAGATCATTGTATAAGTTTTCACCCAGAGTGGCCTTCCTGATGTTGGCGAGCGCAGGACAGGCGCACAGGAGATGACTGATGGTCTCTTCTTCCTCTTCATCTCTGCAGCTTCTGCAGAAGTCATTATGAGGGATACCTAATCTCTGGGCATGTCTTCCTATGACGCAGTGTCCAGTGAGGACATTTGTTATTTTTGAGAGGGTTCCTCTCTTGTATTGTACTTCAAGAGTCCGATGGACCTGGATTTATTGAGTATCGGCCAGAGCTGTCTGGCGGTATGACATTGGTCTAGATGTTGCCATCGATCATTGGCTACTTTCTCGGCATCAATTTGAATGAGGTACTTAACATAAGACGCTGGCGCTTCGATGTCGGTGATGCTTATGCTATCTGTACCAGAGGAGCCTTGTCGTGCTAGTGCGTCGGCTGCACAATTCCCCGGTATGTCACAGTGACCTGGTACCCAGCAAAGGTTGAGGTTGTACTGACCAGCTATCTCGTTAAGAGATATGCGGCAGTCTTTCACTGCCTTAGATCTCGTAGTGCTGGATGCGAGGGATTTGATGGCTGCCTGACTGTCGACATAAATAACAATATCAGGTGTTGATAGTGTGCTAGCCGCCAGCCAGTCAGCAGCTTTGCGAACTGCGGTGATTTCGGCTTGAAAAACGCTGCAGTAGTCTGGAAGGTTAAAGGAGAGGTGTATGTCCAGATCTTCCGAGAAAATTCCGGCACCGACTCCGTCCTTGGTTTTGGACCCGTCCGTGAAGATTGACAGCGATTCGTTGTAAAGGACATTGCGTTGCGTCCACTCACTTCTGTCCGGTATCGAGTGCGTGTAGCCCTTGTCAAAATCATATTCAGTGGGCAGATGGTCAGTGGAATTGGGAAGATGACGGTGCTTCGAAAGTATATTGGCATGTCCCGTGTGTTGCTCCTTCCACTGCCTGTAGCCTCTCAGTCTTATTGCCGAGCTGACAGCCAATTGCTTGCTGACGATGTCAATCGGAAGCAGGTGGAGCATGGTTTGGAGCGCCGCTGTGGGAGAAGTTCTCAGTGCACCGGTAATACTGAGACATGCAACTCGCTGAGTTTTTTCCATTATGGATAGGTTGGATTTCTTCTCCAAGGCGGGCCACCATACCAATACTCCATACATGAGAATCGGTTTAATGACCGACGTGTATAGCCAGTGCATGATGCTTGGTTTAAGGCCCCAGGTGGAGCCCACTGCTTTCTTGCAGAGCTGGCAGCGATTTCCTGGCCCGTTCGACGACATTCTCCTTCCAAATTAGCTTGCGGTCAAGCTTTAGGCCTAAATAGCTAGCACTATTTGAAAGCTTGAGGGTGGATCCCCTTATCTTGGGCGGAGTGAAGTCAGGTAGCTTGTGTTTTCTTGTGAATAGAACTAGCTCGGTCTTCGTCGAGCAGATCATTAAGAGCAGACTGCATGACATCGGCCAGCGTCTGCGGGTATTTGCCTGTTGTTAGAATGGTGACATCATCTGCATAGGCAATAACATTGCATATAGGCTCCTAAGTGTAGCCTTCTGGAAGCGGAGAGGCCCTGGCACGTACAAAGAAGGTGTAGTATGGTTTCCTCCTCCTCCTCGTCCATGCAACTCTGCAGAAATCATTTGTTAAGATGTCTAGCCTGACGGCGGCATGCCTACCGATGATGCAGTGGCCTGTAATGACACCTACTGTAGTTGCGATGAGCGATCTTTTTAGCCCGATAGGACAGTTGGGGCGTTTCTGATACAACTTAGACCAGATCTGTTTAGTAATGAAGAACGTAGTGCCACTAGACCACCTGCGATTGATCGTGCTAATGGTGTTTAAGAAATAGTTTCACTGTAGCGAGAGGCACACCGAGATTCGCCTTGCTCGACGAGATCGGTAGACAAGTGGCCTGCGAGTTCGTCGGCCGAGCAGTTCCCCGAAATGTCCTTGTGCCCCGGCACCCAAATTAGGTGAATGTTGAACAGTTTGGCCATCTCGTTAAGAGATAAGCGACAGTTTAGGGCTGTTTTTGAGTTGAAGGTAACAGAATGTAGGGAATTGATCACAGCTTGACTGTCAGTAAAGATATTAATATCCCGCCTGGATATCACATTGTACTTCAGCCACGGCATGGCTTCTTTTATTGCTATGATCTCCGCCTGGAAGACGCTACAGTGAGGGAGGTGAAAAGAGATGCTAACGTTTAGTACAGCGACATCGACCTAGTTAAAAAACTGCGTATTGGACGTCTGAGATGTCTAGGACATGTAGAGCGAATGGACACCAACGCTCCGGCCCGCAGAGTCTTCGAATCTAACCCCGAGGGACGACGCAGTAGAGGGAATCATCGCCGTAGATGGTGCGCACAAGTTCAAGGGGACCTCGACCAACTTGGAGTGCGCAACTGGAGGCAATTAGCTAAAGACCGAGCTAAATGGAGAGGTTTGTTGGTTGAGGCCCAGGTTCACCCCGAACTGTAGCGCCACCTAAGTAAGTAAGTAACGTTTAGTTCTTGGGAGAAGACACCTCTCCCCACTCCCGACCCTGTTTTGGATCCATCTGTATAAAAGCAAATGGATCCCTCTTGTGTCCCTAGCTCCTCCTCCCATTCAAATCTGGGCAGGATGCGGGTTTCAAAGTTTTTATCAAACAGAAGTTGTGGAAGTACATAGTCGGTGTCTTGTGGTAGGAATTCAAGATTGTTGAGAATAGAGGAGTGTCCTGGACCTAAAGCGGACCACTGGGACATGCAGGTGGCTGTACACTTGTTTACTATAGATATCTAGAGGAAGCAGGTGCAAAAGAATGTCTAGAGCCGCTGTTGGAGTTGTTCTAAGTGCTCCGCTGATACACAGACCGGCCGTTCTTTGCACACGGCCAAGTGAGGTTAGGTGTATAGATTTCTCCAAAGCCGTCCACCAGACGATCACACCATACGTTAGTATGGATCTGATTACGGATACATAGACCCAGTATGTAATTCGTGGCTGTAGTCCCCATTTATTTCCTATTGCTTTCTTACAGTAGTACAGAGTGGTAGTGGCTTTCTTCACTCGTTCGAGGATATTGGGTTCCCAGCTAAGTTTTTTGTCCAGAATGAGAACCAAATATTTTGGTCTTTGTCTACAAGTGTCAAGCTAGTGCTGCATAATATTGGAGAGTCAAAGTGTGAAATATTATATTTCCATGTGAAGAGGGCCAGTTCTGTTTTTAATAGGTTGACACTAAGACCACATTCATTAGTCCATTTTGAGAGCTTTGAGAGAGCGTTTTGTAGAAGATCCCTAAGCGTACATATTGAGGTGTTTTTCAAATACCGCAATAGCAACTACTTTACAGTTTTCCCCTTCCAGGATTAAAAGCAGTTCGCTCACTGTTAGGTTCCATAGAAGAGAAGAGAGCACCCTGCCTTGCGGAGTACCCCTACTCACGAGCCTTAGAAGTACGGCTTCGCCGAACTTAAATCTGATTACCCTGTTTGCCAGCAACTGGTTAACTAACGCCCCACTCGACCCCGTAATACCAAGACTCGTGAGTGCCCGGATAATTGATTTAGGTTCAAGATTGGTAAAGACCCCCTCTATGCCGAGAAATGCTGCCAGAGTGCAGTCTTTGCAATCGAAGGATTTTTCTATGGTGCGCACCAATGAGTGCAGGCCCGTTTCTGCCGATTTCCCTTTACTGTACGCATGCTGAGAGGTTAACAACATACTTGGATTAATGCTGCAACGAATTTGGAAGTCTAATAGTTTTTCCAGAGTTTTCAGAAAAAAAAAAAAAACGATGATAGGCCTATGGGCCTGAGGTCTTTGGGGTTAACATGCATTAAGACCATATTAACTTCCGTCCAAGATTTAGGGATGTGAGCCAAATCCAGGCAACCTCTAAATACTGCGACTACTTTACTTTACTTTACTAGGGCCTTGTACGCACTGCGACCTATAAGATCTATTGTGCCAGCCCGGTGTTTAGCTGAGAACTTGGTTAAGGCTCTTGATAAACCTCAACAAAGCTCCAGGCTCAATATTCCAGAAGTCAGAGGGACTCAATAAAGCCCTTCCGATATGGAGAAGTCTTTTCTTGCGGCCATGGGGCATTCACAAAGAATATGTTCTGCCGTCTCTTTTTGCTGTCCACACAGCCGGCATTCGTCTGTATCTGCTACTCCTATCTTGTGCAGATGGTACCTGAGTAAGCAATGACCAGTCAAGTAGCCTATTAAGGTTCTTAGGTCTGCTTTCCTAAGCTCGAGTAGCTCTTTAGCCTTGCAGCGGTTGAGATTAATGAACTTCTTTGCCTCTCTTAGGCCATTGAGTTTAGCCCAGTACTCTGCATGATGATCATCTTCCCATTTCTTTATTTTTGTGATAACGCTACTCCGTGCGACTCCAAAATAGTGTTCAGGACCGACTAGTGGGCGACTAGCGCTTCTTCTCGCTAAGCAGTCCGCCCGTTCGTTGCCCTCGAAGCCTTTGTGTCCTGGTATCCAGGCCACAGTGACTGTGTTTTTCGATTTGAGATCTTCGAATAGGTTTAGACAGTCCCATACAAGTTTTGATCCTACCGTGTACGATTTCAGAGCCATAAGTACTGCCTGGCTGTCTGAGAGGATATAGATACGAGTACCCTGGACTCTTTTACGCAGACATTCTCGTACACAGAGCTCAATCGCATAGACTTCCGCCTGAAATATTGTTGGTGATTTCCCAAGCGCAGTCGCACGTTGGAACCTGGGTCCATAAACCATAAACATAAGTGCTACCAATATCTAATTTGGAACCATCTGTGTACCAAGTTTGAGAGTTTGGTAAGACTACAAGTCCTTCATTCCTCCATGTGTGGCGGTCACCTATGACCACATTGAATTTCCTGGAGAACCGATATTTCTTGATCATAGTATCTGGGATTTTGAGAATAGGGTCATTTTGAATATAACCTAGAATCTTCCGAGATCTTCGGTAGCCTAAGAGCACTCAGCATAGATTCTTTTTGTGCTGCAAGGTGCAACGGTGTGAGGCTAAGCATTGCTCCCATTGCTGCCGTAGGACACGTTCTCATTGCTCCTGTGATACTCAGACAGGCTAGACGATGTATTTTATTCAACTGTTCCTGAGTCTTGGCCTGTAAGGTTTTTGGCCACCAGGCCAACGATGCATAGGTGACCATGGGTTTGATAATGGCGCTGTACGTCCAATATATTATCTTGGGTTTTAGTCCAGAAGTTTTACCATATAGGCGTTGGCACATAAACATTGCTCTTGTCGCTTTCTCGGTAATCTTCTTCAGGTGTGAATTCCAGGTGAGCCTCTTGTCAAGTATAACACCTAGGTATTTCGCTTCCTTGGATATGTCGATTGGGACGTTTTCCAGTGTAATTTCTTTGAGAGTGTGGTTTCTTTTCCTGGAAAAGGGTACAAGTATAATTTTTCCGGGGTTGGTGGTAAGTCCCTTTGTCCTGCACAAATCGGAAGTTAAATTGAGGGCACCTTGCATTAGTTGAGAAATTATGTCCTCAAATTTGCCTCTGACGCTGATGACAATTTCGTCTGCGTATCCTTGAACTTTGTAACCCGATTTTTCAAGTAGCTCTAGGAGTTCGTCAATAACTAAGGTCCAGAGCAGGGGAGAGAGGACTCCTCTCTGCGGGCAACCTCTGGTAGCTGTTATAGTTTTATGCGAGCCTCCGCACTCGATTCTTATCTTCCTGCTGCATAGCATGGTTTTTTTTCCTCTTGCACAACCCATGCCCGCGTGGCAACGACACTGCGACCTGAAAGATCTATTGTATCGGAGGGTTAGAGTTAATCTAACAGACGTACTACCTCCCTTATGAAAGTGAGTATGTCCTTAGTAGCGGAGCATTTGAGTTCCACTGAAATAAGTATCTCCTTGTGGAGAATACGTTTCCTTAACCAGTGTAGTGCCGGGCATTCACAAAGAATGTGTTCGGAGGTTTCATCCTCCTCTAAACAGAACCGACAGTCCTTCTTTTGGCACAGGTTCATCTTGTTAAGGTGGTATCTCAAGCCGCAATGGCCAGTAAGAAAGCCCACAAGCTTCTTGATGCTTTCCCTATCTAAGTTAAGGATTTCCTTATAGGAGTAAGACTTGATTAATCGTTTGGATTGTCTTAGAGCTGGCCCACTAGTCCAGTGGTCTAGACGAAGTTTGTTTTCCCATTCGTTAATCAGCGTTGTAGCTGTCGCCCAATTGACGCCACAATAAGGTTCAGGACCTATGAACACAGATTCTGAGCCAGCCCTAGCAAGCTCATCTGCAGATTCGTTGCCCACAATCTCTTGGCGTCCGGGTACCCAACCGAGTTTTACCCTGTTGTATTTGGCAAGGCCTTGTAATGCATCGTAGCAGCATTTCACGGTTCTGGAGTCCATTTGGTTGGACGACAGTGCCATAAGTGCCGCTTGGCTATCTGAGAAGATATGTATTCTAGCGCCTTTGATCCCCTTGCGGAGATTGTGTCTGGCGCAAATCTCAATGGCATGGATTTCAGCCTGAAACACAGTAGGAGTCGTACCCATAGGTACCGAAATCTTTGTGTTGAGTCCAAAAACCCCAGCTCCAACTCCAGAATCCATCTTCGAACCGTCGGTGAACCAGACCAGACTTCTAGGGTCCTGTGTTGGAGCACCATTAGACCAGTTTTCGCGGTCCAATATTTCAACTTCGAATAGCCTACCAAAGCATTGTTGCCTGACCATAATATCTGGAAAAGTGCAAAACATGTCTCTTTTAGGGATTGAGTTGAGTATCTTTAAATGTCCCACAAGGTCACCTGGTTTATACTCGTGATCTAGCTGCAGCCTGATGGCATATCTAGCAGCCATCTTCCTAATGAAGATTGGTAAGGGTGTAAGCCCAGCAATAGCTTCCAGAGCTGTCGTAGGGCAGGTGCGCATCGCACTTGTAATGCCAAGACAGGCAATTCTTTGCAACTTCTGCAACTTGTTTGCCGTTGTCTGCTGGAGAGTTTTTGGCCACCAGACGATGGCCGCGTATGTGATAATGGGTCTAACCATCATTATGTACAACAAATGTATCATCTTAGGAGAGAGACCCCAAGTTCTGCCGTATAGGCGTTTACTGGCCCACAGTGCTCTAGTAGCGCGCTCAGTGGCGGACTTGATATGTGAATTCCAATTAAGACGTTTGTCAAGAATTACACCAAGATATTTGAACTCGCTGGAATGAACTAGTGTGGTGCCTTTGATTGTAATAGGTTCAAGGTTGACCTGTGTCTTCCTTGTAAATGGCACTAGAACTGTTTTACTAGGATTGATGGAAAATCCTTCTTTGTTACACCATTCTACAACTTGAGATATTGCACTTTGCATGACGTTGGAAATTGTCGTGCTGTGTTTACCTCTGATAAAAACCGCCAAGTCATCAGCATAACCGACGGTGGTGTAGCCTGATCTGTGAAGATCTACTAACAAGTTGTCGATGATTATAGACCATAACAGGGGGGAAAGAACTCCTCCTTGAGGAGCCTTTGGCGGTAGTTATGGACACCGACACTCCCCCAGAGGAGGAAGTAATGAATCGCCTTACCAGCATGGCCCTGATCCATTGGTTGGTCGATTCTTCGATACCTGTGCTACTGATCGCCCTTGCAATCGCGTCGTAACCAGTGTTATCGAATGCGCCCTCGATATCAAGAAATGCACACAAGGCTATCTTCCTTGAACTGAGTGTTCCCTCTGCGTGGCATGGTTAGGATCCAGTTTATGATCAGATGAGCGATATTTTTCCTGATCATAGCCTTTTTGATAGCCTCATAGGAAGTGCTGTCGAATGCTCCCAGTATATGATAGATAGATAGATAGATAGATAGATTTATTTCAAAAACAATTAGTTACAATTTATGTTTACTTTAAATCTAGTTAGGCATGGCCAGAAGGGCCGTCAGCCAGATGACAGCTTTATATAATTCACTTTATTACTTTAGCTTTATCGGTTTAATAATTATTTAAAAATACTCTAATAAAATTTTCTTTCTATAATTTAGAGCAATTCTTATAAAACGAAATAATTTTTGCCAGTTCTCTCCGTTTAAGATCCGCTCGATCAATATAGTTCTTCCCCCAAATGTGTCTTCTTATTTCCACCACAATGGGACATTTAGCGATGAAATGTATTATATTTTCTCTTTGACCGGTATTGCATAAGGTGCAGATGTTATTTAAATCGGCTCTGTGTGGCACATAGTTCAAAGGCAGTATTTCACCTCTTGCTCGGAATATCATTGATATTGTTTCTGTGCTGAAGCCGTCACGGAAATAATTGATTTAGGTTGTACTGAAGAATTGAGTATATTTCTCTGTGCTGTGAATTCCTTGCTCTTTCAATATATTCTTCCCTAAATTTAATATGCAGTTTTTCCAACAAGTTGTATAGGTACGGTTTCCACTCTACTAGGTTTTCCAGCGTTAGATTAAAAGGTATGCAGCAAGCTTCGGCGAGATGTTTCCACTCTTCAAACCATGCACTTTGGGAATTTATGACGGCTATTGCAATTTTGTTAGCAACCTTCTCGTTGTGGCTATACAGTAACTTCACTATGTAATCAAAATGAAGCTTTAGTGAGATGAGGAAAAGTGGCGACAATCCGGTTTCTATTTGCAACATGTAGTTTGGTGTGGTATTTGGAAGCCTGAATTGCCGTTTTATGTAGAAACGCAGCAATTTCTCCGTAGTCTCATACAGCCGCCACCCCACGACTGCGCAGCATAAAGCATAACTGCTTCAGATGTTGCTTGAAATACTTTATATTTCGAGCTAAACGCTAAGTCCTTATTTCCATATATTTTTCGCCAGACTGTTCCGATAGCATTTTTCGAGGCAGCTAGTTTTTTCGAGAGGTGTTTTTCCATGGTGAGGGTGCTCGTTATAGTTACTCCGAGGTATTGGTACTCTTTAACTATTTCTACTTGCTCTGATCCATACAACCACCTTTCATTTGCAGCCATGCGTCCTGTTCCTTTGCGAAAAACCATTGCCTTTGATTTAGTCAAATTCACAGTTAGGTTCCAGTTTAGGCAGTAGTCTATTTATCATTAGCTGAAGAGATTCGGGCGATTCTGCTAAGAGTACGAGATCGTCGGCGTACATTAAAACCTTGATGTTGAATCCCTCTATTGATATTCCACAGGGCAATGTTTTAACTAAATCATCAATATACAAGCAGAAGGCTGGTGGGCTGAAATTGCATCCTTGTTTTAAACCCACTAAGGACAAGAACCAGTCGGAAAGGTGTTTACCATCCCATACTGCGTTAGTTGTTTGACTATATATGTCTTCTAATATCGTTCCAAATTTCAGAGACAACCCATCTCTGTAGAGTTTGTAGAAAAGAGCTTTTCTGTCTACAGAGTCAAAAGCGGCCCGAAAATCAACAAAAAACGTATACAGCTTCTTTCGTTTGCGTGCGTATAGCTCTGCAATATTCGTTAAACTAAAGATGTGATCTACCGTCGAGTATCCCTTTCTGAAGCCGGCTTGGAATTCGCTTAGCAGATGCGAGCTCTCGATCCACTTAGTAAAACGACATCGTAGGATTTCCATGAAAATTTTTAGTGATGCATTGAGAAATGCTATGCCACGATAATTTGACGCGTCTGTTTTGTCTCCTTTTTTATGTATCAGGAAGATTATAGATTTCTTGAATTCTTCTGGTGCTTTTCCGATATTCAAAATATTATTATAGGCACGTGCGATTTGCTTTAGAAACTCTGCTGTAGCGTGTTTGAAGTATTCGTTGGGGATACCATCAACTCCTGGGGCTTTGTTATCCTTTAATTTAGCAACAGCTATCTCTACTTCCGCTATACTAATTTCATTATCCAGTATTGTATTTTCATAGTTGGGCTTGGCATATTGCATCGGTTCTGCAAATATTTCTGCATTAGCTTGGTTTTTAAAATGATCTCGGAGTGCTGAAGCCGAAGGTAGAGTGTTAATAGCAAATCGTTTTCCTTTAAGTTTTTGTATTGCTTTCCAAAATTCTGAAGAATCTTTGCAACCCACTAACTTTTCTGCTTGAATCTTGCTAAAGTTTTCTTTTTTTGATTTACACAGTAATCTGTAATAACGATTTGCTTTAAGGTATTCTTTCTTTAAACAGTTGGCGTTAAAGTTCTGATAATTTCGCAAAAGAGCAAAAGAATTTTTTCTCGCAGTTTCGCACTCCCTGTCATACCAGGCTTCATAGTATTTGGAAGATTTACACTCAGCATTCTGTGGAAATGCGGCCAATTCTAACACATCCTGAAGAATTTTTATCGTTGGTTCAACTTCGTTCAGTCTCTTGGCTATGATGATTTCAGTTAGCTTGCGTTGATATATTTCAACTTTATTTTTTTGCCATTATAACTTTGGAATTAGAGGATTTGTAATAATCGGCTCTAGAGCTCTTGTCGTTTCTAATGCACAGAAGGTCGATATCAGTGGCATATGATCCGAATATATTTGGCTATCTACTTCAAAACCACATAAATCTGAGATTATTTCAGTTGACATCATTAGGTAGTCTATAACTGATTGACCTGGATTTCTTATGAAGGTAAGTTTTCCACTTTCATCACCGCTTTGAGTACCGTTAATAATGGTTAAATCGAAGGCACACCCCATTTCGAGAATAAGTTTACCCCTTACATTCAGTTCAAAGTCGCAAGATTCTCTGTATATGTATGAAGGCACATAGGGCTGCTTCTTTGGCAGCTAATGATTTTTCAATCAATAATGTTAAGCTATGAATGGCTGTTTCCGTAGATTTCTCAGGTTGATAAGCAAATTGGTTTGCATGCAGAGGATCATGTATAAGGAACTTTTCCCTTATATGATGATCGACAATTTTCTCCATCGTTTTTAGGAGAAAGGAACTGAGACTAATGGGTCGAAAGAATTTAGGCGATTGCTCCGCCTGCCTTGCCGACTTTGGAATGAAGACCACCTTAACCTCCTTCCAACTTTTTGGTATGTAGCCTAGTGTAAGGCTGGATATGAAAATTCTTATAAGGTTAGGAATTAACAGGTTTGCTCCTTGTTGTAGTACGCAGGGAAATATGCCATCTATACCTTGTGATTTAAATGGGCTAAAAATATTGCGACTAACCAGTGAAGGAAGAGGTTCGCAGTGCGACTTTTAAAGCACAAATGAAATTAGATGACAAATGGTCTATCTAGATGAAACATCCCATTCGCGCAATCCTTACAGCATTTCCCGGTAAAGGTCAATAACACGTTTTCAAGTTCTGACGTCAATAAAACGAGAAGCTCCATTTTAGCGCCAGGAAAACAAGCAATTTCCACGTTTCATCGTCTAGATTGTAAATATTAAAAGAAAAATAAAAACATCCACGAGTGCAAAAAAATTGGATAATTTTATTTTTGAATTCACCTCTCATAGTTTTACATTCTTGAATCAGTTGCCTTGTATATGCTTTGTTTGTATACAGATATAATCATATAAAAAAGTTTTTTTATTTTATTCTTTCTATTGTGTATGTATTTTAGATTTAAAAAAAGAAAATAGCGGCTACAAATATTACTTTGTTATTTATTTTTATTTTTTGCATCAAATACAAATATTTATTTTTACTTTCTACATTTCTTCGGTTTTTTATTACCGTTAAAGTGGGTTAATTGTTAGAATACATCTTTTCGGATGTTTTATTGGTTTGGTTTTTTTTTTTGTTCGTACATAATAGGTATATGTATGTATATGTTTTTTTTTTTTAAATTTGGTGGACATTTTTATTTAAAAATTTGTTAGTGTATATAATTTGCTTTATTTCTTTTCTCACAGTGGCTTTGATTTATTTAAGATCTATGTATACGTATATACTCGTATATATATTTTGTTTATTGTTTTTATTATTATTCTTTCTTATTTAATTTGTAACAAATCCTTAAGAACATATTAGCAAAACGAGGGATATTTCAAAAAATTGAGGAACTAGTAAACGGAAAAATGTTGGGGCTACTACTACTTTCTCAAAGCTGGGGTCGAATCGACGTATCAGTACGGAAGAACGGATGACTCGTCATGAAATTTGTATGTATGTTGTTGCTAGGTTTACCAAGAACACAATACAAATTACGTGACCAGTTATCCGTTCGAAGATATGGCGATTCGACCCCTAGTTATGGATGGGCAAATTAACTTTTAAATTATAAGGAATCTGCGCAGCCTTTGGTCATACGTTAACAAACAGATAAAGTTGTTTTTATGCATTAAGCACGGATACATACAGCCACACACCACAGGCGGATCGCTTGTTTTCAGATCATAACCTCGCCGAAATAGGAAGAAGAATACATACGGTGTTCATTCGTACCCTACTCTACTTTATTTTAACCCGGCACTGTTTTACATTATACCATTAATCGTCCTTCTTTTCATCGTTACAGGTTCTCTTTACACACGTCGAATACGTCACAATCCACTGCGCTTTGGGCGTCATTTAGCTAGTGACTGATTGGTCTGACATGTGAGCACCCATGCACTTCGGTTATCAAATAAACGGGCTTTATTTTCGCAACAAAATATACCTAGTAGGGACATAAATATTGTTACAGGACAAAACGCACCCATTACCATAACAAGAACTGAACGCACCCAAATATTCACATTTGGAATTTGAAATATGTACCGCTATGTTACTCATGTGTTACAAAAATTTGAGTTTGTGGTTTGTTTCGCCATGGAGTGGACCGAGAAAGAAAATCGTATCGCGGTAGTAGCTTTACATAAATGTAAAGTGGAAAAAAGTGATATTTTTAAAATGCTCAAGACGCTCGGGATCAGCCGAATGTTCGTTTATCGGTGCATTAAATTATTTGAAGAGACTGGAGATATAAAAGACCGCGATCGGTACGAACAGTAGCGGCCATCAATGCTGTCAAGGCAAGAATAAGAAGAAATCCGGTAAGAAAGCAAAAAATCATGGCTCGCGAAACGGGGATTAACCAAAAATCAATAAGTCGTATTATCAGAAAAAGACTTAGGCCTTGGTGTCTACAAATGACGTACAGGACAGCTGCTCACAGCAGATCTTAAATGGAATAGAGTCGAAAAATCAAAGCGACTGTTTGTGAAATACGCAAACAATCTTCACAGAAAAATTCTGTTTTTAGATGAAAAAAATTTTACCGTACAGGAAAAGTTCATTAAGCAGAATGACAGGATTTATGCCCGGTCATCTGGTGAGGCTTCACAACTGATTCCACGAGTTGAAAAAGTCATCATCCAGCGGCAGTCATAGTTTGGTGGGGTGTATCATAGGAGGGGGTAACAGACCTCCATTTTTGTGAAAAGGGGGTAAAAGCATCGGCTAAAGTTTACAAAGAAACCGTTTTGGAACAGGTCGTTGCTCCACTTAATGGCACTCTTTTTCAGAACCAGCCGTGGACCTTTCAGGTATGATTGAATCTCCAACCACAACGCCAAGGAAAAATATCGCCATTTTTACTGATAACCAAGCTTTACGTTTAAGCCCCAGTGGGGAACAGCAATCATCAACCACCCGAATATAAAGGAAACGAATAACGTCGAAGTTTTGCAATCACTGCACCAAAGGAAGGTTTTTGCCATCAAAGTAAAAATCTCCTAAATCTTTCTTATTAAAGTCAACCTCAGATGGACTAGGCTGACAAATTGTATCATATCTAGAAAGATGTGGCCAAACTACAAGGCAGAAACAGACGACTTTTTAAAAGGATCCGGTAAACACATCGTCAGGATAATCCCACATAACACGCAATCTCACAACCGAAAAAGAGGAGGTCACAGGGAAAAACATTAAAGATCTAATGACTTCCTTCAGCTCTCTCCCATAGAAGGAAGCTTCACCTAGGAGCTTTCTACTTTAACGATTTAGGCGATCTGATAGATTTAGATATCAGGAGCCTCCTTCTCTTCATCAGAAGCTCTAATTGGTTTTAACGATTAGGCTGGGATTACATGATCCTCGTGGTACCACAGCAGACCTTTCTTGGTCTATGTGTGTTGGCGTAAGCTGGTAGCCACTTCAACCTAACCTAACTTAATGACTTCCTTAAATTCCACAGGTTGTATTTGGAGACTTCTCATCAACACAACTTAACAGCCAGGTACCTAGTGCTAATTGGGCCTATTTTCTCTTTAAAAGAACCGCCACGTCTACTTACCTACCTACCTCCAACCACAAGTTAAGTTGGTACCAAAATTATGTGGATAAAATGGCAAGCAGATATATATTTGGAAACGTATCACTACAGTTGTGATGCAATGTTACTAGTCGGGGAGAATCCGCTGTAGTTTTTGCAGTTAATTAGTTAGTACTTGAATTAACGAACTAGAGCACATTATCACTACAATATGCTGCGATGTAATGATAGATCGCCTCCTCGTGGTACACCCTGGATAACCCTAAATGATCTATCACCTAAATGAGCCAGACAACTAAGATAAACTCTTTTGGCTATACTACAAACTAATAAATGAAAAACAACGACCCAAACATCAACTCAAATGTATCACCATTTTCACCATGCCCAATACAACTAGTGCTCTTCAGCGCCAACTGACAAGGCGTACCGGTCCTTTCGTTCGAAAATATGCCAGCCAAATGCCAACTTAACATTGAAGGTAAAAGGAAATCCAAAAGTGACTACTACATGATGCCACATGAGGAGTGACACAACTAAAGCAACAATAACCTAAAAAAGGATGTGGGAAAAATTAAAAATTGAATTCTTTTGACTAAAATGACACTTAAATTGACCTGGCCACCACCTTCTACATTGAAATCTATGTACCTTGAATTATTTTCCTGATATATATTTTAGTTTCACATCAATCAATTCAATCGTTAAAATCCATTAACAAATAAAGAAGTTACGATCAAAATAAATGAACGCTTAAGTAGACATGTAGGCCATATTGGAATTTCCTCAACCCTGCTCCAAATTATTTATAAAATAAATTCCCTTTAATTTGACACCTAGATCGTCAAAATCCGTCAATGAATAAAAAAGTTAAAACCAAAACAACTCGACGCTAATGCATGCATAGCCGCCATATTGTATCAGCCATATTGCAATTTCATGAATCCTACACCAATTTTTTAGCAAATAAATTCCCTTTAAACTGACATCTGATTCAACAAAATCCATCAATGGATACAAAAGTTACAACCAAAACAACAACGCCATTTTTAACGTTAACAACGTTAAAGTTTACATGGCCGCCATATTGTATCCTCCATCTTGAAATTTAAAAAGCCCTACACCAATTAATTAGCAACAAGAAAATGCTCTTTAATTTGACACCTGAATCGTCAAAATCCGTTAATAAATAAAAATGTTACAGCAAAAACAAATCTACACTAAAATCAGTAAACAGCGGCTGAGACACAGTAATACAGATTGGGTGCCTGTAGAGGGTCGGTATCCCTGCTGCTTTCTGAACAATTTCTGGTGGCCTGGTGTTTCACGAAAATTTGTATGAGCCGAGTGAGTTTGCGTAGCCGATCTTCGGTTCCAGGCAAGCTAGCGGCATGAAGCAAACACCAAAATTTACATCAGAGGGTGTAGATTTTTTTAGAAAATTTCTTTGGGCACAGGGTGGTTCATTATTTTTGGTGTGTGGCAATGTGAATGGATGGCTCGCAGTCCTTGCTTTTTGGTTTTGAAATGAAATGAAATTCAACATGTAAGTCAAGAGGAGGACGGCATTTTTAACATTTTATGATAAAGTATTGGGAAAGGAAAAGAATGGTTTGGAGTTTTTTTTTGTCGATAATGGAGCTGCATACGTTGGTGTTATTAACGTCATGGCGGAATTTGTTGCAGAGCTGGGTATGGTTGTGTTGTAGTGAAAGATCGCTTGAGTCTTCTTCTTCTTCCTTTTTATCAGCGAGGTTATGATCCGAAAACGAGGGATCACAACCCTCCCACTTCACCGCATTTCTACTGATCCGCCTGAGGGGTTCGCCTTGGAAGATCGCTTGAGTAGGATAGTAGAGTTAGGGATGTGCTCTCTTTGCATGCCAGGAGAGTCTCACCGCTGAAATGTTGAAGACTGCTGCATATCTCGCCACAAGTCTGATTTTCTAAACAGCAAGAGCGATGTTTTCTTGTTCAAAACTGATCGTTGTCTTTAAGGAACTGCTGCAGCAATCCCAAGAAGTAAATATTCAAATGTGCAACGTCGGGGCAGTTTATCAAAATGAAAAGACCCTGAGTGTATTATAGCTTTGGCGTGGTTAAAGACAACGCCTGTTCTATTATGCAGCGTTGGTCGATACTGTATGGGCTGAGTTGCTTACTGTATAACTTGCCATTACAATTGCACCCTATTCCCAGAGCTCCTCTATAAACTTAGACTTTAAAAATAATATGAAAGATCCCGTTTGTTTAGCTTATGTGTATCCACCTTGACATACGTCGACGGATTATCTAACATCTACCACCAATAATCACTCTGAGGGTAAGTCTCAGCAAAGCAGACTTAAGGACGTTAACAGGCTACTTGATTGGTCATTGCCAACTCAGGTACCATCTGCACAAAATAGGAGTAGCAGATACAGCACAATTCAAAGTGCTCTTGAAACAAAAGAGATAGTAATCTGCGCCTTCCTAGACATTGAAGGGACATTTGATAACACTTCACATGAAGCTATTAAACGAGCCCTTGACAGAAAGGGAGTTAGCAGAACAGTATCTAAGTGAATGTACAAGGAGGAGTGTTATCTCCCCTAATGTGGAGTCTTGTTGTGGATGAGCTTCTTGAAAAGTTCACAAACCTTGGAATTAATTGTCAAGCCTACGCTGATGACATTGTACTGATTGCCAGGGGAAATTCGAGGAAACCCTATGTGATATTATACAAAGGGGCCTAACAGTAACTCAAGAATGGTGCAGCACGGCTGGGCTTAATATAAACCCGGCCAAAACCACAATAGTACCGTTCACGAGGAAGAGAAAACTTGAACTGAAGGCAATCCGACTGTCGGGCACAATGTTTCAACTTGTTCTCTCAAGCAATTTGTTTACACGAATTTTTGCAGTAGACGTCTTGCGTGTCTTTCGTTGAAATGGATAAACTTGAATATCGTGCGGTCATAAAATTCTCCGTTTTGAATGGGTTAACCCCTAACGAAATTTATCCAAAGTTGACAAAAGTCTACTGGGACTCTGCTCCTTCCATGTCAACCGTTAAAAAGTGGGCAGCTGAATTTAAACGTGAATTTAAACACGTTCCTCGAAGATGACCCACGTGAAGGACGGCCAAAAACCGCAACCCCACCCGAAACCATCGAAAAAGTGCATGATATCGTGTTGGACGATAGGCGAGTGAAGGTGAGTGAGATAGCTGAGGCTGCGTGTATATCGGAAGAGAGGGTGCGAAACATCTTGCACAAAAACTTAAGGATGTGAAAGCTCTGCGCAAGATGGGTGCCGCATTTGCTTAATGCCGATCAAAAGCAAATGCGCAAACGATTTTCGCGGCAACCTTTGAACCGATTCAATAGGGATCCGACCGATTTTGTGCGGCGATTTGTCACCATGGATGATACATGGGTCCACCACTACACGCCAGAAACGAAACAGCAGTTGAAGCAGTGGGTGGAAGCCGGTGGTTCAGCGCCAAAGATAGCGAAGTCGATCGCATCTGCCGGAAAGGTCATGGCCAGTGTGTTTTGGGATGCGAAAGGGATCCTGTTAATTGATTATCTTGAGAAATGCAGAACAATTACAGGCGAACATTACTCCAACCTTCTTGACCAGCTGGATGCCAAAATTCGCGAGAAGAGGCTGGCTTGAAGAAGAAAAAAATCGTCTTTCACCAGGACAATGCACCTGTACTCAAGTGTGCGTTGGCGATGGGAAAACTGCGGGATTTGGGGTACTAATTGCTCCGCCATCCCCCCTATTCACCTGATTTGGCACGCTCAGACTTCCATCCGTTCCCATACTTGAAAAAAATTGTTTCTGGGAAGCGCTTCGCATCCAACGCAGAAGTTGAGAGGGCCATAGATGAATATTTTTACAGCCTTCCAGGCTCTCACTTCCGAGAAGGAATACTGATGTTAGAGAAACGCTGGACTAAGTGTGTTGAAGTCAAGGGAGATTATGTAGAAAAATAAAATCATTTTTTAACTGAAAATCGTAATCTTTCATTGTCAGGCCGATAACTTTTCACCTTGCCCTCGTATTAAAAATACACACTACAACAAAGCCGAGAGTCTACTATGGAAAGAATTTAATTCAATTTCCTGCAATTTAATGAACCCACCTCGTTTTTATTCTTACAAATCCAAATTACAAAAAAACATATAAAACTACTCACTCACATTTGCATCGATGTTCAAACAAAATTCCATCCAATTTTTTCTCACAAACAAGTAACTTACGTTTGAGAATATTAAAAATTTATTTATTTTTGTTTTTTTTTATTTTTAAAAAAATATTATTTTTTCCAAGCGAATTGCAACATAAAATTAAAAAAAAAAAAAAACAAAAAATCTGTTTGCAAATATAAAAAAATACTTATTTTGTTTTTTTTTGCTTTGTTCGTTTATCTCATTTTTTAAGTAAACAAATTCAATATAAGGAAAAAATAGAAACAACTATTTAATATAAAGTTCCTTTTCTTTTTCTTTAAATATACATATATATGCGTATGTATTTACTTGTATATATATAGCTTATTTTTAACATGATCTTTATTTATTATTATCTTCAAATTGTTATATTTTGTGCATTTTGCATTTTTTTTTTTAACAGAAAGATAAACATAAATGTTAAGCAATACAATTCTTATTCACTTTCAATAAAGTTTTATTATTTTTTTTTAACAAAAGCGCTGACTTTCGAGCTATATTTCTGTTTAGAGATCTTCTTATATTTTCTTATAACTTTTCACATTAAACATTTTTTTTTTCTTTTTTGTTGACTGTTAATGCATGTTTAGAGTAAGTAAGAAAGGACAGAATTGTTTTCTTTTGAAAGAGGACGAGAAATGCTCAATGAAATCGAAAGAAAAATAAAATATTCATGACTATGAATGAAGTGCTCCCTCGATAAGGTGAATAATATTGATGCAATGAATAAAGTACTAAATGAGCAAAATGATTTATATTCACGCAACGAATAAAGTAGTCACTCGGAACACAATGACACATTTAATGAATGCACACTCGGCATTCAATGTATAAAGTACTCACTGAGCAAAATGATTTCTATTCACGCAACGAATAAAGTAGTTGCTTGGCAAAATGACTACCTTTCATTTAATGAACAAAGTACTCACTGAGCAAAATGACTTATATTCACGCAAAGAATGAAGTACTCACTCGGCACACAATGAATACCATTCATTCAATGGATAAAGTACTCACTGAGTAAAATGACTTATATTCACGCAACGAATAAAGTAGTCACTCGGCACACAATCACACATTCAATGAATGCACACTCGGCATTCAATGAATAAAGTACTCACTGAGTAAAATGACTTATAGTCATGCAACGAATAAAGTACTCACTCGGCAAAATGACTACCATTCATTTAATGTATAAAGTAATCACTTTTCGAGAAGACTAATTTTGTAAACATAATGTACGCACATGCATTAGCAGCCAACGTATCATGCCAAACAGGATAAATAAAAAATAAAATAATAATTCACTTAAGTATCCTTAATCAACTGTTATAGCACATCTAATCACACTTTATTTTATCAATTAAACAAATTAACCAGCGCACTATGATTAACTTCATTTATGTAAGTTTGTATATAATTAAAAACTTTTCCTGATTACAAAATAAAATATTTAAAAAAAAAAAAGTTATAACAAACGTTCAACA
Organism: Brachypalpus laphriformis; assembly: GCA_945910035.1. Lineage (NCBI taxonomy): Eukaryota > Metazoa > Arthropoda > Insecta > Diptera > Syrphidae > Brachypalpus > Brachypalpus laphriformis. The sequence continues at coordinate 14,176,099 of OX246755.1, forward strand.
TTTTGCTTTACTCTCTACTTCGCAGATAGTTTTTTTTTTTTTTAAAGAAACACTAAAAATATAATATGTTATCTGATTTGTAAGAAAGTGGTATTTTTCAGTAAAAAAAAAAATAAAATAAAATGTTTGTTGTCAAAAATAAAATTGTTATTTTATATTTGCGTCCTCAATCGTGGTCGGGGTAAGTCACCAAAAACTGCATCGCCATGCACGCTCTTAGCAAGCGCTTTGATGCTAGCTGCTATGTCAACATTGTCATCGAGAATCTGTAGAAGAGAATAAAGAAGGCATTTACGTTAAGGAAGAATCAGGAATAAGTATTAATATACTTTAGATACTCGTAGATAGAACAGCTATCTAGTAGACCTAACGTAGTAGACGGGTGAGAGTGGTTTTCATTCCGAAGGTGGGGAGGCGCGGACATGAGAACGCGAAAGATTTCAGACCAATCAGTCTGACCTCCTTCGTTTTGAAGACCCTCGAGCGCCTTCTAGACAACCATCTGCGAGATACAATCGAGTCATCTCTTTCCAAATCCCAACACGCATACCTCAAAGGAAGATCTACAGAAACAGCTCTTCATGAAGTAGTGCGAACAATAGAAAAATCCCTACAGTATAAGGAATATACTTTAGCTACCTTTCTAGACATAGAAGGAGCTTTTAACAATGTACACATTGAAGTAATTCTAGAGTCCCTCACGGAGCTGGGCATAGAAACCTACCTAAGTCAATGGATAGTCTCTATGCTCAGCACTAGAACTATTCAGGCATCTCTAGGAAACAGCACCATAACCAAATTTGCCAGTAGAGGAACGCCCCAAGGTGGAGTCATCTCACCTCTACTATGACTAATAGTCATGAATAAAATCCTTTTATGCTTAGACAGAGAAAGAATTAAAGTAGTTGGGTATGCGGACGACATGGTGATTTTAGTGTCGGGACTTTTCCCTCCCGTGGTAAGTGAGATCATGGAGAGTGCTCTAAGTAAAGTCACCGCATGGGCCAGAAAGTGTGGACTTGGAGTCAACCCAAATAAAACTGAACTGATGCTTTTCACCACCAAAACCAAAATACCCGAATTCAATCTTCCTCGATTAAACGGTCAGATACTCTCCTTATCTTCCAGCGCTAAGTACCTAGGAGTTATTCTAGACCCTAAACTTAATTGGAAACCAAACATAAACGAACGAGTAAAGAAAGCATGTATAGCCTTCTATGCCTGCAACAGAACCTTCGGCAAAAGATGGGGCCTGCAACCAAAATCGACCCTGTGGATGTACACAGCCGTAGTACGCCCAATCCTTACCTACGGGTCGATAGTATGGTGGCCGGCCCTTAAAAAAGCCTATAACATAATCAAACTAAATAAGGTGCAAAGAACAGCATGCATAGGCACCACAGGCGCCCTACGGTCAACTCCGTCAGACGCTCTAACAGTCCTGCTACACCTTCTACCCCTAGATCTACATATCACAAACATCTAAGCGCACAGCGCAATCAGACTCAGAGAGTCCAAGTGTTGGACTGCGAAACCCTATGGACACAGCAATATCCTAGATTCTCTACCAGGAGAACTCGTATCGACTCCAACTGACTACATCATCCCCACATTGAACTTCACAAAGCGTTTCGATGTACAATTCCCTACAAGAAAAGATTGGCAAGAGGGTTTCGATCTAACAGTCTACACCGATGGGTCAAAAATGGACTGTGGGGTTGGTGCGGGTGTTTTCTCGGAGTCCCTGAACATCGCAAGATCGTATCGACTCCCGGACGCTGCCAGCGTCTTTCAAGCGGAAGTACTCGCCATTCGCGAAGCCTGTCGCCAAATCAAGTCACACACAAATACACTACCAAGGCAAAGAATCGGTATTTTAATCGATAGCCAAGCTGCTATCAAAGCCATTGCCTCGGAAACCATTTCCTCGAAATTAGTACAAGAATGCCGACAGGAGCTGGCCTCGCTAGATGGCCAATGCATGGTGACCCTAGTCTGGGTTCCAGGCCACAACAACGTTGATGGCAACGAACATGCTGACGAACTGGCCAGGCGAGGCTCAGCCCTTCAATGCTCACTTGCTGAACTTGTTCACACACCGCTCGGAGCAATTAAGGCAAACATCTCCTCAATCTTTCTTAGAAAAGCTAACCTTAAATGGTCCAGGTTAACGAACTGTGTCATATCCAGAAATATGTGGCCTAACTACAACAAGACCAAAACAACCGCCCTATTGAACAGAACGCGCAAAGACATTGCCCGTACAATCGCGATAATCACGGGACACTGGCCGGTAGGAGAGCACGCAGCCAAACTAGGTATCCCATTGAATACACACTGCCGTAGTTGCAACATAGCCACCCAAAAAGGAAACAATTATCCATTACATGTGCAATTGTCCAGCACTAGCTAGGGCTAGACATCAAGCTTTAGGCAAACTCTTCTACAATTCACTTGAGGAGATCTCGGGTAAGAACATAAATGAGCTAACCCTCTTCTTAAACTCCACAGGCTGGCTCTAGATTGTCCTCACAAACACACATCAACATCTAAGGTCGCATGAGTCGTGGTATCAAAACGGCACAACTGTGCTAATTGGGTCTCTGTTTTTACAGAACCGCCACTTCTACCTACCTACCTACACATCGGCAGTACAATGGACCTATTTCTGGTCTAAGTCCAATGTGCAACCTCACGATCCTAACTAACCAGCCAATCAACGGACTTTTAAAAATCCCTGAAAAGAAATCCTAGTAAACCACTAACAACGCTCGAACGAACAGCGAGATATCTGGGAATAAGTGTCTTGGAAACCATACATTGACGCGCATGAAACAATTTGTATTTAACCTTGTACCTTTCCGACTATTGCCTTGTAAAATAATAGCAAACTCTGCAATGACATGCCTAATATTCACTCTTCCCAAGGCCGCTGTGTACAATCTGTGAACAACCAAATGGCCTTCCTACCACTCAAAGCTAAAGGTACGCTTCCAAGTCATGCACTACAAACACTTGTTGATTCCCAGATTGCCTAATCTTGATCTAAACACACAAATGGAAGTACGAGTATGTAGTAAAGTACTAGTTACGAACGACTTTAACAAGATGTACCAACCATAATTTGAATTCCATACTTTCTACTATCTCAGGGATTTTCAATTACTGGAAAGGATCGAGTTCTTTGCAGGAATCTTATTACTTAACCGACTTTGCAGAAATAAAAAAAAAAAACTTTTAAAAGTAATATCCACGACAATATCACCAGCACCAACGTCAATCCTGTAAAACGAGCCTAAGGCTTAAAGGTTTCAATAAGACCCCATATGATAAAACTGCAAACCCATTCACTTCTGACACTTGCAGGAACAAACAAAATGTAACCCCAACCTCTACAGAATTATATAAGCATCGATCTGTGTCCTAAACGTTCAAGATTTCAGTCTTAGTAGGTAAAAGGATAAAAAAAAGAGCACTCGAATCCGTATCTATCCACTTCTGACACTTGCAGGAGAAAAACATGTAACCCCAACCACTAAAGAATTATATAACACAGGATCTGTGTCCCAAACTTTCAAGATTTCAGTCTTAAGATGTAGTATCTATCCACTTCTGACACTTATCGTAAATCAAACTAACATCAAACCCAAAAATCAATAAAGACGACATATAGGCAGACCTTGAAGATGGACTTTGAAGGTTTTGATCTGCCCTAAGACTGTAAATAATGAAATAACCGACACACTTCTGACACTTACAGAAAAATTGACACACGATCTATTTATAATATAGAGCCTAAGGTTTTTTTTTTTTTCCTCTTGTACAACCCATGCCCGCGTGGCAACGACCTAAAAGATCTATTGTATCGGATGGTTGGAGTTAGTCTAACAGACGTACTGCCTCCCTTATGAAAGTGAGTATGTCCTTAGTAGCGGAGCATTTCAGTTCCACTGAAGTAAGTATCTCCTTGTGGAGAATACGTTTCCTTAACCAGTGTAGTGCCGGGCATTCACAAAGAATGTGTTCGGAGGTTTCATCCTCCTCTAAACAGAACCGACAGTCCTTCTCTTGGCACAGGTTCATCTTGTTAAGGTGGTATCTCAAGCCGCAATGGCCAGTAAGAAAGCTCACAAGCTTCTTGATGCTTTCCCTATCTAAGTTAAGGATTTCCTTATAGGAGTAAGGCTTGATTAATCGTTTGGATTGTCTTAGACCTGGCCCACTAGTCCAGTGGTCTAGACGAAGTTTGTTTTCCCATTCGTTAATCAGCGTTGTAGCTGTCGCCCAATTGACGCCACAATAAGGTTCAGGACATATGAACACAGATTCTGAGCCAGCCCTAGCAAGCTCATCTGCAGATTCGTTGCCCACAATCCCTTGGTGTCCGGGTACCCAACCGAGTTTTACCCTGTTGTATTGAACAAGGTCTTATAATGCATCGTAGCAGCATTTCACGGTTCTGGAGTCCATTTGGTTGGACGACAGTGCCATAAGTGCTGCTTGGCTATCTGAGAAGATATGTATTCTAGCGCGTTTGATCCCCTTGCGGAAATTGTGTCTGGCGCAAATCTCAATGGCATGGATTTCAGCCTGAAACACAGTAGGAGTCGTACCCATAGGTACCGAAATCTTTGTGTTGGGTCCAAAAACCCCAGCTCCAACTTCAGAATCCATCTTCGAACCGTCGGTGAACCAGACCAGACTTCTAGAGCCCAGTGTTGGAGCACCATTGGACCAGTTTTCGCGGTCCAATATTTCAACCTCGAAAAGCCTACCAAAGCAGTGCTGCCTGACCTAAGGTTACATCTTGCATCTTAGCATAAACTTTTAGGGTTCTGGTGTAACTTAAGATTAATTAAACTGCACACCTGTTCACTTCTAACGCTAAACAGCAAAATAAAATAATTGTATGCAATGAAGTACTTACATCGTCATCTGAATCGGCAATAATGGTGCTCTCGTTGACAGAATTCGCTATAGCTATTGGCAAGCTCTTCGCAAAACTCTTCATATTCCGTATCTTAGCTTGACTACCGGGGATGGGTATGGCAGCTTCCAATTCAGCCAGAGCATCTAGGAAATAAAATAAATTCCTAACTTGCCCAATAAACTGATCGAAAAACCAAACCCACCTTCAGCATCCTCTGCACTCTCCTCCACATCGGACATATTCAGTGGAAGTGATGTCCTTGGCGCCATTAAATAACTCTCCACTCCCTCCAATTCGAAGAGGCAATCACCATCCCCATCCATGCCACTGCTACCAATTGAGTTGGAAGAATTTAGATAAAAAATAGCATTTCCAATAGAAGAACGCTGTCCACCCATAGCACCGATGTTAATCTGCTGCTGCTGCTGCTGCCTATTGAATGTCGGACTATTGCCCACACTCATCGGTGTACTCTCTGGCGTTGCTGGTGGGGTATCGAAACTTGTAACCTTCTTATTGTTGAACGAGAACACACTCTGTGCAGACACTTGAGTATTACTGTCCATGGCACTTGCAGAAGAATTAGGCGTTGTAATACCGCCAGCAACATCACCTCCAATTACGATCTTTGTTAGCTTAGTGGGCGTGGTGGGCGTAGTCGGAGCACTTGCAGCCCCCATGGCATCGATCATTTGTTCAGGTACTTGGTTAACTAGACTAACTAATATTTGATATTCTTGTTCAGACTTTTCACGAAAGCTCTTCAGTAGAGCGAATTGCTGTTCCGTATAACGGTGTATACGTTCGTCCGTATCGGCGATGTCCTTCTGCAGCCTCGACTGCAGACTCTGTGTCAGCGATCGCAAACGATTGTTTGACTTATTGCTTTTGTTGTTGTTGTGGAAGGGGCTACTATCGTCGATCTGCCGTTGGAACTGGTGGTTCATTATTCGAATACCGAAGGTCTCCGAAAAGGATTTGTCTGCCTTGCGATGTACCAGCTCGTCGTTGCTTGTCAGCAAATTGGAATTGATCAAATAGATCGCGTCTGAGGTGTGTTTGACACACAGTGCTGTATTGCAGTTGATACAAATTTTAATGGCCCACGAGCCACATGGTAGTGTGCAAATTAAATCGCGTTGCTGGATGGTTACTGAGAGTTCCGCCAGCGGTCCAATAGCCTGAAAAAGACAAAATATAAGTAAACATCGGCACTTAGTAACTCTCTTGTTGTTGGGGATTTATTATTTCTGTGATAAGATACGGCGGCGGCGGCAGGGATTAATACATTCACACAATTGATTTTCGTCGTGTTAGTCATATGGCAGATGGTTTCTAGTGGCCTTAGATACGGCACACCTTTAATGAATGCAGATAACAGAGGGGTGGTTGTTGTTTTGCTGAAGTGGTTATAGCTTAATACACACACATCACACTGTAAATCAGTAAGTCAATAAATTATCCTTTAATTTAGATGTAATTACAACGAGGTCTGATTGTTCATTATTATTGGAGAGTTGGGCAAAGTGGAGCATAGCCTTCGTATATGTATTTCGGTTGTCTTATTGCTGTCTACAAATTTTAACTTTGAATGAAGCAACTAACAAACTAATGGCTACATAGTCCATCAATAAGCAATCAATGCAAAATTGGTATACTTTGTGAGACGTCTTGTATCAATCCCTCAAGATGTAGCAGTCACGACTGAGGATCCACTGGGTATAGCTCACATAAATGGCAGACTACCATCAGTCACGGTGAATGAGATTAAAACTCACAAATCAGTATGGGAGTCGAACGACTACGAACTAGTCTTGACTGAGTACTAACGATGAACTACTCTCAAAAATACGGAACTGCCAATAAATCCAAAAGGAGTACTATTCACAAATTACTCTCAGGAGAAACAGACTATCAATCATTCATGAATACTACATTCCTGAGTACTAACTACAAGAAATGAATAGAACCTAAAAATCGACGGTAGCCAGTCAGTTGAAGGTTCACTTGCCTTCATCATCATACCGATTTGATAATCCTGCCACGCTTAGTAGACACAGTTAATACGGCGCTACGTTACTGACTAGAAGCAGTAGCGCCATGTGTGAGCTGATACCTAAATTTCAAAATTACAAGATGGTATAAAGAGCATTGTTCTACACTACAGACGGCATCAGGGTACTCGTAGACCTTGTCCGATATTGCGACCTGAGAGGTCTATTGTGTCAAGGATACTCACCATCTCCTTTGCGAAGGTGAGTAAGTCCTTGGTGGATGATTTCCTAAGCTCCACGAGTGTAACTCTCGTATAATCACAAAAAATGAGATGGCACACGGGATGCCCCGGGAGACAGATTCAGCTTGTTTAGGTGGTATCTTATTAGCTCTCAGCTAAACACCGGGCTGGCACAATAGATCTTATAGGCCGCAGTGCGTACAAGGCTCTAGTATAGTAAAGTAAAAGTAGCTCACAGTGGCCAGTGAGGAAGTCCACCAGCCTCCAAATAAGATTTGGTTAGTCTTGAACTTTCTGTGTCCTGGGACATTATCCCAAATTATTAAACGAAGTTTGTGTTCCCATTCAATCCCTGGTTGGGCCTCTGCGCAGTTGACAGTGCAAAAGGATTCTGGACTTACGAATTCAGTTGTTGTTGTTTCTATAGAGAAGAGCTTTATAGAGCCATGTCTAGTTTTGACTTCCCTGCCAAACTTGTCCGTCTGTGCAGGCTGACGATGGAGAACGTTCGCTGCTCCATCAAGGTCGGTAATGACCTCACCGAGACCTTTGATGTCAAAAAAAGGTTTAGACAAGGTGACGCGCTGTCATGTGACTTCTTTAACATTGTACTTGAACGGATTGTGCGGAACTCACAAGCCAACACCGGAGGCACAATCTATTACAAGTCTGTACAACTGCTTGCATACGCCGACGATATAGACATTATCGGAAGAACTCAGCGGGCTGTCACCGGTGCGTTTGCAAGCATTGAGGCGGAAGCGGCCAAAATGGGTTTAGCGATAAACGAGGGCAAAACCAAGTATATACTGTCAACAAGAAGGGAAAGCCAACACCGACGAATTGGACAAAACGTCACAGTGGGCAGCTATAACTTCGAGGTAGTAAGGGACTTTGTCTACCTTGGCTCTGCTATAAACTCTGAAAACAACATCAGCGCAGAAATCAAGCGAAGAATAACTCTTGTTAATCGCTGTTTCTTTGGGCTTATAAGGCAATTCAACAGTAAAGCCCTATCTCGAACTACTAAGGAGACTCTGTATAAGACCCTGATCATCCCAGTCCTGCTTTATGGCGCTGAAACATGGACTTTATTAAAAGAGGATGAAGATATCCTTGGTCGCTTCGAGAGAAAAATTCTTCGTAAGATTTTCGGTCCCGTTTGCGTTGACGGGTTTTGGAGGAGAAGATTCAATCACGAACTATACTAGCTGTACAGCGACATCGACATAGTCAAAAAACTGCGTATACGACTGAGATGGCTAGGACATGTAGAGGGAATGGACACCAACGCTCCGGCCCGCAGAGTCTTCGAATTTAATCCCGAGGGACGACGCAGTAGAGGGATTCATCGCCGTAGGTGGCGCGCACAAGTTCAAGAGGACCTCGACCAACTTGGAGTGCGCAACTGGAGGCAATTAGCTACAGACCGAGCTAAATGGAGAGGCTTGTTGGTTGAGGCCCAGGTTCACCCCGAACTGTAGCGCCACCTAAGTAAGTAAGTAAGTGAGTAGAATTCAGTTGTTGAGCCCATTCTTGCTAATTCATCAACCAACTCATTGCCTGCAATGGCTTGGTGACGGAGCATCTAACCCAGTATAACATTGTTCTATTTGGTAAAGCACTGAGACAGCCGTTAACCAGTTTAAAGTCAACTGAGTGGAAGGATAGCACTTTGATGTGCGGCTTTACTATTGGAGAATATATGTATTCTACCGCCTTTTATACTTTTGTTAAGTTTTATTCCGGATAAGATCTCTATGGCATGAATCTCAGCTTGGAACACACTAGAACATTAATCCAGGGGTGCCGAGATCTTGGTGTTGTGCCCAACAACTCCAGCACCAACACCTCTTTCCATTTTTGGCCTGTCGGTGAACCATGCTAGGCTCTTTGGATCCAGACCGAACGCTGTAAGATTTCCGCCTCAACTAGCCCACCAAAACGATATTTCCTAATCGTATCAGGTACGGCGCAGAATATGCCTATGTCCTATAAGGTCGCCTGGGTTTAACTTATATTTCAGATGTAATTGGATACCACATCTGGCAGACGTTTCCCTGACGAAGTTTTGTAATGGTGAAACTTATGTCCTGTATCCCCTTGTGGGTCCTAAGGCCTCTATTACGCCTACGCGCCATCGTGTACGATTTCTGGCAATGTGTCTGAGTTCTCCTCAACTTTTCCCCAACTGTCGTGCCTCCTTATCGACTGTTCTGTGCCATGTTCTCTTCGGACCGCCAGGTCTTCTGCCATTCTGAGTTAAAGGGTTCCATTGCATAGCATGGTTCGCTATGGAACTGACACCCTTTCGGAACGTGCGACCAATCCACTGCCACTTCCGCCGTTGGATGGTTGTGCCTATTGGTTCCTGACCCGTTCTCTCGTGAAGGTGTTTGTTAGAGATACGATTGGGCAGAAAATTCTTAAGATGTAATGGTGAAAGCCATATGACTACTTCCACTGCAGGCGTAGGGCAGCTGCGCATATCACCACTGATTCCAAGACAGGGCATTCTTTGTAGCTTTTCCAGCTTTAAAACTTTAAGCCAGCTTTCTTGAAATAATTCATTTCATTTGCGGTCTCCATTAGAAATTTCGATTGCTTGACATATTTCTTACAATGAACTATTGCCAGTGGTTAGTGCTGCAGGCGAACCCCACAGGCGGATCAGTAGAAATGCGGTGAAGTGGGAGGGTTATGATCCCTTGTTTTTGGATCATAACCTCGCTGATAAAAGGAGGAAGAAGAAGAAGAGGAATTATTGCCAGTGGAGACCAGGGGTTAAATAAAGAAGGATATCCGCCTTTCAGATAGCTAAGCAGCAATCAAATCCTTAGAATCGATCTCTATAAATTCATTAGTAGCTTTAGCAGTTCAATATTCACCTGTGTTAGGTGCTAGGGCATAGGGACACAATCTGGGGAATTATAAGGCTGATGAACTCGCAAGAACAAGAATAACTATTACCATCCTTCCAAAGAAGGATACTCTAGGCATACCAATCGCTACTTGCAAACGCAAATTTAAGCTGAATGCTATTGAAAGAACAAATCTTAGGTGGACAAGTGGAACAATGGCTAGCGACTAAACAGATTTCGCCCAAGTTGGATTTAAAAGGCTCTAAAGGATTTGATTTCTTTCAACAGATTACATATTGGCGCTACAATATTTTCAAATGATTTTTGCAGAAGCTGTATGGACGAAGAAGAGGAAAAAACCATTCATCACCATCTTTGTACATGTCCAGCTCTCTCCCACAGAAGGAAATTTCACTTAGGAGCTCTCTACTACAACAATTTAGGCGGTCTGATCAACATAGATATTAGAAGCCACATTGAGGTGAATGTACACGATGATAGTAAGACGTATCATCACATACAGTGCAGTTGCATGGGTTACCAACACGGCTAACACGGCTAACCACGACGAGGAAATCCTCAAGCAAAGTGCAAAGATAAGCTTGCATATGTACAACAGGAGCCATGCGAACCTGCCCAACAGCAGCACCAGAAGTAATCGTAGGTATACCTCTGCTACACATACTGCCAGAACGAATCGCCAAGGAGACCACATGGATAATAAGCACAAGGGCATAAAGAAAGGAACATGCATCGCAAACAAAGCGAGTAACTCTATCCAAATTGGTGCCGCTTCTGAGCTGGACCAGAGACGATTCAAGAAATACTGCTTTGGAAGAAAATTTTACTCAAAGCTGAGCAACAAAAGAGATTGGAGTAGTAAGCCTGATAAGTACAAATTCAAGCAACACAATTAAATGGTACACAGACACGGAATGAAAAGATCTACTGGCACTGGGGCAGGAGTGTATGGCCGCGGGACTAAATACCCAGAATCACTGGGAATACTCCCCAGTATATTTCAAGCAGAAGTTCACGCGATCTCAACAAACTGGGAGAAGCGAATAAAGTAACTCTCTACTGGGTACCATGATATGTAGGACTGGAGGGGAACGAAGCAGCTAATGAACTAGCAAGAAATGGATCAGACACACCGTTCCTTGGACCAAAAACCTTTTGTCGTATCTTCTTCTTAGGTGGCGCTACAGTTCGAGGTGGACCTGGGCCTCAACCAACAAACCTCTCCATCCAGTACGGTTACTGGCCCGGTGTACCCGGCCCCTCGTCCTAGGGGAATAATTAAGGAACTGGCCCTCCAGGTTGGGGGTTGTGCCGTCGGGGTAACTTCCCTACTACGTAAAAAATGTATGGTTCCGAAACAACTAAAAGCCTCGGATAAGGATGACTCAACTAATGACGACCCCAGCAAACGAAATAAGGATAACGACCTTCGGATCTGTACGTGGAATGTTCTGTCCCTTTACAGACCACGTGCAGCCGAACAACTAGCAGAGGCCCTAGACTGCTATAAAGCAGATATTACCGCCATCCAGGAAGTGCGATGGGATGGGCCGGGCAAATAGAGGATGAAAAACTGTGATATCTACTACGGTGATTGCTACAGAGGCAACAGACAACACTTATTCGGATGCGGATTTGTCATACGCGGCAGACTTAGGCAAGAAGTCTTGAGCTTCCGACACGTGAGCGACCGTATTATGACTATCCGAATCAAGGCTAAATTCGCTAACATAAGCCTAATATGTGTTCATGCCCCCACAGAAGAAAAGGACCCTGCCACCAAAGAGTGTTTCTACGAGCTCCTCGACAAAACATACGAGCAATGTCCTAAATACGACGTTAAAATCGTATTGGGCGACTTCAACGCCAAAATAGGAAAGGAGGACGTCTTTGGTAGGTCAGTCGGTAAGCATAGCCTACACGACACCATGTCTGATAACGGACTAAGGCTAATTGATTTCGCTGTGGAGCGAAATGTCACCATAGCAAGCACATGGTTTCCTCATCTCGATATTCATAAGCAGACATGGCGGTCCAATGATCATGTAACGATCAACCAAATTGATCATATTGCGATCGACGCAAGGCATGCCTCCAGTATTCTGGAAGTCCGGACCTTCCGAGCGGCCAACATAGTTTCGGATCATTACCTTGTTGTAGCCAAGGTACGAATGCGGATATCCCAATCTGAGCAACAAAGAAGAATCGCTGTGAGAAAATTTAACGTCGAAAAACTACAATCGCAAGAGAGCGCCAGACTCTTCGCTGAACGCGTACCCCGAAGTCTCTCAATCACACCTATGCCGCCAGCATCAAGTGTCGAAGACCAGTGGCACGCTGCCAACATGCCATCAGAAACGCCGCGACTGATGTGCTGGGTCTCGCTCACCCACCACCGCGAAACCACTGGTTTGACGAAGAATGCCGGCGAGTGCATGCAGCAAAACAAGAGGCATACAAAGCGGCGCTGCAAAGGAAAATGAGAGCTGCTCGTGAGGTCTACGAGCAAAAGAGACGGGAAGAACATCGGCTTCTCCAAAAGAAGAAGAAAGAGCATGAGAAGCGCGCGTTTGAGAATATCGAAAGTTTATACTCCAGGAACAATGTACGGAAGTTTTACCAAAAGGTAAAAATAACGTGTCAGAGGAGCAATACCCGTACAGAAACCTGTAGAGATGAAAATGGAAACCTCGTAGCAGAATCACAGTCGGTGCTGAGAATATGGAAAAACAACTTCTGCAGACTGTATAACGGCGACGAGGACCAACATCCCGCTGTCAGGCAGAATGAACCATTCAACATAGACGATGATAGTCAACATTTCCGTCCACCTGACCAAAACGAAGTGAGGATAGCAATATCCAAGCTAAAATCCAACAAGGCTGCTGGACCTGACGGCTTACCGGCCGAACTTTTCAAGGCAGCTGGGGATGAATTGGTAAAGTGCATACATCAACTCATCTCTAAGATTTGGTCAGACGAGTGTGTGCCTAATGAATGGAATCTTAGCATCGTTTGCCCAATCCACAAGAAACGAGACCCCCTCAACTGCGCCAACTATAGAGACATCAGTCTCCTCAACATACCTTACAAGATCTTTTCTGCGATATTGTGTGAAGGTCTGAAACCTTTTATCAACAGCCTGAATGGTTCCTATCAGTGCGGTTTCAGGCCAGGAAAGTCCACCATCGATCAAATCGTCACACTTCGGCAGATCCTTGAGAAAACCCAAGAATTTCAAATCGATACTCAACATCTCTTTATCGATTTCAAGGCCGCCTATGACAGAATCTATAGAGAAGAGCTTTATAGAGCCATGTCTAGTTTTGACATCCCTGCCAAACTTGTCAAGGTCGGTAATGACCTCACCGAGACCTTTGATGTCAAAAAAGGTTCTAGACAAGGTGACGCGCTGTCATGTGACTTCTTTATCATTGTACTTGAACGGATTGTGCGGAACTCACAAGTCAACACCGGAGGCGCAATCTATTACAAGTCTGTACAACTGCTTGCATACGTCGACGATATAGACATTATCAGAAGAACTCAGCGGGCTGTCAGCGGTGCGTTTGCAAGCATTGAGGCGGAAGCGGCCAAAGTGGGTTTAGCGATAAACGAGGGCAAAACCAAGTATATGCTGTCAGCAAGAAGGGAAAGCCAACACCGACGAATTGGACAAAACGTCACAGTGGTCAGCTATAACTTCGAGGTAGTAAGGGACTTTGTCTACCTTGGCTCTGCTATAAATTCTACAAACAACATCAGCCCAGAAATCAAGCGAAGAATAACTCTTGCCAATTGCTGTTTGTTTGGGCTTATAAGGCAATTCAACAGAAAAGCCATATCTCGAACAATTAAGGAGACTCTATATAAGACCCTGATCATCCCAGTCCTGCTTTATGGCGCTGAAACATGGACTTTATTAAAAGAGGATGAAGATATCCTTGGTCGTTTCGAGAGAAAAATTCTTCGTAAGATTTTCGGTCCCGTTTACGTTGACGGGTTTTGGAGGAGAAGATTCAATCATGACCTATACGAGCTGTACAGCGACATCGATCTAGTCAAAGAACTGCGTATTGGACGTCTAAGATGGCTAGGACATGTAGAGCGAATGGACATCAACGCTCCGGCCCGCAGAGTCTTCGAATCTAACCCCGCGGGACGACGCAGTAGAGGGAATCATCCGTAGGTGGCGCGCACAAGTTCAAGGGGACCTCGACAAACTTGGAGTGCGCAACTGGAGGCAATTAGTTAAAGACCGAGCTAAATGGAGAGGCTTGTTGGTTGAGGCCCAGGTTCACCCCGAACTGTAGCACCACCTAAGTAAGTAAGTAAGTTCGGTTACGAGTCAGCTGCCTCCAGCTGCGCCTTTTGTGGGACAGGACCCCAAAAAATACGGGAATACTCGTAAGAAAAGAGCAAATGGGTCAAGCATTAGCCCTCACCCAATTAAGACAGGCGAAATAACTTCTGACGAAATACAACCAGAAAGACGCAGAACCTGTCTAAGAGTTACCAAGAATCGACTTCGCATGTCGACGGGTATGTTAACGGGTCATTGCAGACTCAAGTGCTCTGCAGGAGTTCTCTGATGAACTTAGATATAAGAAGCCTCTTACGCTTCATCCAAAGTTCAATGATCCATGTGGTATCACAAAGAACCTATCTCTGATCTAAGTGTGTTGGTGTAAGCTGGCAGCCACTTCAACCTAACCAAATCTTAAAGAGAATATAGAAACATCTCACTATAGTCATCAGAATCAATCAAAGGTGACAATAAGTGTCCGGATCGTACGATTCAATTTAACATAATTTACAGCTTTCAAATAAAATTTAATGTGAACAAATTTTATATTATTTTTCAGCTCATTTCGAATGAAAAGTAGGTAACTATCAAATAATCGTGAAGCTAATAGCTAGTCTGTATATGTTTTCTGTATGATGAGGCGCGTTTATAACTTGTTCTCAGCATAATCACATCGGTCTCAGTTCTTTAATTAATATAAACAGCTGCCGCACAAATCTTGTACCTAAAAACCAGAAGTATTGTACGTTTATGGAGTGCCGCTTGGCGAGACAACTGTCGCCCTCTCAACGACCACGACCACGACCACGATGATGACGACGACTACGACGACGTGCTACAACTACAAAGTTTGTAGAAAGTTTCTTTTTTTTTTTTTTATGTGATTCTCCTCCATCCAAAAAAGATTCCCCAAAAACGGACTAAAGTCAAAATAATTTACAAAATGATATTAATTTACATTTTTATTTTATGATGGCGCGGAGTAGGCGACTCTGAATCGATCTCCCACACATGGATGGCACTGGTACGAGTATGAGCCCAAAAGCGTTTTACTGCAGTTTTTTCTGTGAGAAGTTTATAGCGCCGAATTCATAGATATGTGGTGTTAGATACATCATTAATGTTTACAGCTGACGGACAAGCAGTTGAGATGCCGTATTTTGCATTAATTAAACGAATTTGATATTTATTGAGGGAAAAACTATACAATAGTTGAGTTTATGATACCCGGCCAGCGAACGTTTGGTATTTATTTTTGTCGGACGCGGGCTGGCTTGGATGGGAAGGTGTAAAGTAAAAGTGTAATAAAAATAAATTGACCATCAGTAGGGCATAGGTTGGCCCATTTTTTTCGTTAAAAACAAATAAACGTCGAGATCGAGAGGAAATATCGTTGGATAGATGAAAACAAATACTGCACATGGCCTCGACCTGATTTGAATTTCAAATTTAATAATATTTGCTTAAATCGTTGAATGCGCAGGAGAAGGGGGTAAAATAAATCGCAGGCATACAAGGGCAGTGGAGTGCCGTAAATAAGTTTTGTCTATGATAGGAAAGAGCTTTTTTTTCGGCATTCGGCATAGGGAGTCTGGAGCACTCAGATTCAACTGATCCATTGTACTACTAAAGAACAAACTCTGGATTACACATTTTATTGAAATTTCCTTGTCTTTCCAAGTAAGCAAAGCAAGCACTTCAGTAATGAGGAGTACCAGCACCGAGGATCTGCCACCTTCTTCTTCTTCCTTTTATCAGCGAGGCTATGATCCGAAAACAAGGGATCACAACCCTCCCACTTCACCGCATTTCTACTGATCCGCCTGTGGTGTTCGCCGAAGATCTGCCACCTGATATGAGCAAAGACTGGACACTCGCAAAGATAATGTTCTTTCTTCTGCTCTCTCGTCCACAAGCGTCGCAGCTTGTACTGTCACTTAAGCCTAGCACGTTGAGGTACTTGGTGAAAGCGAAGCGGCCTGTCAAGACGCCAATAAGTTGTCTGCAGTCTTTTCTACTGAGAGGCAGCAAGAATGTCGCTGATTTCTTACAGACGTCCGAGAGCATTCGTTTAGTCAGCCTACATCCTGGAGAGTCATGTCACACACAATAATTGTGTTTGTGAGAGACCCAATTGTTAATGGAAGACCTAAACGAGGACGCAGAGAGACCCAACGTGGGTTCGAGAAAGCCTCCTCTGAGCCTGGTCTAGAAATCTTATCGGAGATCTCGTTCCCCAGGATCCCAGTGAGAGACGAGACAGAGAATTCAACCTTGAGACCGAGTTCAAAGAGTTTTCGATTTCATGAACTATTTTGGAAGTGGTTAAGGGGTTTAGCAAGGCTACAGACCAATAAAAGAAAAAATACAAATACAAATATTTAGCGCAACAGCTCTTTAAAGTGCCATGGCCTAGCTTCTCGCAACCACTCATGTTGTGTGCGTTATATTTTTCACACGAATGGAAGGGACCTACAGTTTAATGCCGAATCCGAACGGCGATTTTAGAAGCTTTTCGTGACAACAATACTCTCGGATGTTTGTCAGACGCTCGCGAGAGGTGGGACCGTGGAAAAACTTTTTGGTATTTTCTGTGATTCGAACTTGGAACCTCATGCGTAGTGATCCGACACGCTAACCACTAACGCCACGTCGCCCACACCGCAAGAACATAATTCTATGAAAATTAATTTAGATATAGAGCAGGAAGTCTTTGGTTTGGTGATGGCAATGTATGTTGTGGATGGCAAACGACTAACAAAGGCCTCGTAGGGGCAGCATCTTCTGATAGGTGCTGGTCCGCTAAGTAACGAGTAGGAGCCACTGCAGCCGAAAACCTAGCAGCTCTGTTAGTAAGCCCTACTCCCACCTCCTCGTGGTGTCATCTGGGAACTTCTCCGGAAATTGCTAACGGGAGAGGACGAATGGCGAGCTTCCTGCGCCAAAAAACAGGATAAGTGTCGGTTGGTCTGTGGCCCAGCGAGCCGCAACCGTAAAACAAACTATTGCTCCGAAACGGAAACAATCGCCTCGGATAAGGACGGATAATTTGTTGACGACCTTTGGCTATCGGACACGGACAACGATCGGATTCTGGAACGTTAAGACCCTCCTGGAATCACTCAAGGAATGGCCTTATAACGCCAGATTCCTCCAATTGGAGCGCGAATTCGCACGGTATAAAATCGACATCTTAGGGCTGAGCGAGATAAGATGGTACGATGCTGGGGAATACATCTCCCCAACAAAAAGCAATGTGATGCTCTACTCTGGTAAACCAGCTGGTAGTGCACGGAGTTCTGGTGTAGGACTCATGCTAACTCCAGCAGCACGTAGTAGCCTCATATCCTGGAAACCCCATAGTGACCGGATATTGACGGCTAGGTTCCAGAGTAGAGTTAGAAAAATCACCATCATACAGTGTTATGCTCCGACTCTAGACGCGAGGATGAAAAGTATAATTTTTATAGCCACTTAGGCGCGGCCTACAACCAAACGCCTAATGGGGACATCGTAATGGTAATGGGAGATCTCAATGCCAAGGTAGGTAGCGACAACACCATGCTTAAGCACATGATGGGAGTTCACGGCGTGGGAGACCGTAATGACAATGGTGAGCGGTTTGTGGACTTCTGCAATACCAACCGCCTAGTCATCGGAGGTACGCTGTTTAAGCATAACACCTGCCATAAGATCAGTTGGGTCTCTACTGAAAGGCAACGAACATCCAACCAGATCGACCACATTGCGATCAGTCGCCGCTTTAGAAATTGTTTCCTGGACGTCCGAAACAGACGTGGAGCTGACGTCGGACAAGAACGAGATCACCATCTTATGGTAGCTCATTTACGCCTTCGTACTGCATCCGTCAACAGCAACCGCTCAAACCTGCTTAACATCACCAGGTTTAATATCGACAGGCTCAAGGTTCCCCAAGTGCGCCAACAGTTCAGGGACCATCTTGCATTAGAAGCAGAAGCAATCAGCAGCATAGAGAACATGGATGACCACTGGAGTGCTGTGAAAAATGCTTTTGCGACTGGGGCACGCACGTATGTCGGTAAAAAGCAGAAACACCACCGCACATGGCTTTCTACAGACACCTGGAGACGGATCGATGAGCGTACAGCAATCAAGGCTCGAATTGCAGCGGCCTCAGCAGTAGAGAGAACCGAGCTTGAAGCCCAATACCATGCGAAGAAGAAAGAAGTGCAGCGTAGTGTGAGACGTGACAAACGTCAATATGTCAACTCACTGGCCTCAAGGGCTGAAGAAGCAGCGAGTAGGTGCGACAGTAGGACTGTTTACAACATCACTAAGGAGCTCATTGGTGGTCGAAACTCCAAACAACATCCAGTGAAGAGTCTAGACGGTAACCTTCTGATTTCGGATGAGGATCAGCTCACTAGATGGAGAGAACATTTTGCTGCAGTGCTAAATCACTTAGACGACGGCGGTATGATCTTGAATTCGAATGAGCAGTTCGAAGCAACAAATTCCCGAATTCGCACCGTACCTCCCAGTAAAGCTGAAATAATAACAGCAATCAAGTCCCTCAAGAAAAACAAAGCGGTGGGTATTGATGGCATCCCTGCCGAGCTATTTCAAGCGGCGCCAAATACATCGGCACATTTGCTGCATCCGCTAATACGGAGAGCTTGGCATAGTGAACAATTTCCATAGGAGTGGAAAAGGGGGATGATCATTAAGCTTCCAAAGAAGGGTAACTTGATGGAGTGCGGTAACTGGAGAGGTATATGCGTTCTTCCAGCTGTAGCCAAAATAATAGCTAGAATAATTCTAGAACGAATGAAAGAACATTTAGATTCAACTCTCTATATCGAACAAGCAGGCTTTCGCGCTGGATCCTCCTGAATCGACCACATAAATACCTTACGGATCATAATCGAACAATGCGTTGAGTATAGGTCTCCGCTACATTTAGTGTTTATCGACTTCGAGAAGGCTTTCGACAGCTTGAATCGAGATGCTATCTGGTTGGCCTTGCGCAGGAGAGGCATTCCAGAAAAGCTTATAGCTATTATCAAGGCTACATATGAGGGCGGCAAGTGTCACGTCGTGCACAATGGTAAGGTGTCGGAGGACTTTGAAGTCCAAAGTGGAGTACGTCAAGGGTGCATACTGTCCCCACTATTGTTCTTGGTGGTTATCAGCGATGTACTCCGTGCAGCATTGACGGAAGCTAATTCTGGAATTCGTTGGGCTATGACATCTTACCTTAAACACCTAGATTACGCTGACGATGTTTGTCTACTTTCACATCGGATAATGGATCTTCATTTGATGGCCGAAAATTTAGAAGCTGAGGCAAACAAAGTGGGGCTAAAAATAAACACAGCCAAAACAAAAGCCCTGAGTACTTCCAATACCCGCGCTCAATTTAACATTGCCGGAAAGCAAGTCGAGAAAGTTGATAACCTTCTATATTTAGGAAGTGTCGTCTCGGCTAATCGCGGTGGCACCGAACTGGATGTGTGCAGCAGAATCGGGAAGGCTAAAGCTGCGTTCGGAATGCTGTCCAAAATCTTGAGAAGCAATGTTGTTAGCTTAAGAACCAAGCTACGACTGTTCCGCTCCAACGTAGAATCAGTGCTGCTTTATGGGTGCAGTACCTGGAAGGTGGACACCATTAACACACGCAAGCTGCAAGTCTTCGTAAACAAATGCTTAAGAATCATCTTGAGGATTTTTTGGCCGAACCGCATCTCTAACGAACAACTTTATCTGAGAACGGGCCAAGAACCTATAAGCATTACTATACGAAGAAGAAAGTGGCAATGGATTGGACACACCCTACGGCGCGAAGACAACTCCATTGCGAAATACGCTATGCAGTGGAATCCGCTCACCCAGGCAGGCAGAATAGCGGGACGCCCTAGGCAAACGTGGCGCAGAACAGTTGAGGAGGAATCGAGCTCTTTAGGAATGAGTTGGAGGCAGCTCAAACGCGTTGCAGAACTCCGAACACGATGGCGCGCAGGCGTGGTTGACGCCCTATGCCCCCCGAGGGGTTAAAGGATATAAGTAAGTAAGTAATGTATGTTGTTCTTTGTACCATGGCCAAGGTATCCCGTATGTTTTTCGTATTCGTTGCCTTCCACCACCACACAAGAGCTCCATACATAGGAATGGGTCTGACTACCCTCTTACAGATGAAAAGAGCATTGTAAGCCTTACGGACTCTTTGCTGTATGTTAAGTTTCCAGTTTAGTTTTCTGTCTAACATAACACCTATACGAGTATATCTAGTGCGATCCGAAAGGTTTGAAAGGTTGTATCTTATGTTTTCTTTTGAAGTGTACCAACTCTGTTTTATCCGAGTTGACGTGAAGTGCACAATCTCCAGCCCATTTGCCGAGACTATTAAGAGCTGATTTCACATCATTTCACTATACATAGTTGGAATCAGTCTTGTAGATGCTAATGGAATCTGCTCTCGTTGACATTGTTAGAACCCACCCCTACGTTACGAATTTGTTAATATTGGTTCCCGTAGTAGATGGGCAAGTGGGTCTATGTGACTCTAAATGTTCTGTACCCGGAGATCTGAATGGAAGATGAGTGTACCTGCGAAATTCTTTATTCCAGGAAGATGACCATACAGGGTGCAAAGGTCCATCTGCCAAGCTTTGATAAGTAATCACGACTTCTTCACGAAGCCTTTAGCAGGATGTGGTGATATCGCAGCAGGCAACAAAAACTGATGCCCTTGTCCACCACCACATATAGAAACTTGTACAGTAAATGAGGGTACAAATGTCTTTCAGATGCCATCATACCTAATCAAATTTTGAAGTAACCTCACTCATGACTCATTATTCAAAATATTCGTTTGAATAAGATCAACTGCCTTATCCATAAAATATTTGTGAGACTTACACACGTCCACCAACCTCATCCGTCGGCATATTAACTTACTCATCCGTCTTTAAACTACGACCTACTTTTCAGTTCGAAGAAATAAATTATCTCCAGTTGTGGTACTGAGAATGCCCTCAAGTCAGTGGGGATACATTTTGCTTTAATTCTCAGTAAACTGCTCTGAATTCTTCTAAGACAAAGCAACTAATGATACTTTTAATCTGAAAGCGTAAAGGCTTTTTTTATTTTAAAATATTAATAACAATCAGAGCTATTGTTTAATTGCTGGCCGATTGTTAACTTGTTAATATAAAGTCTAACCCGCTCAAGGCATATAAATGATTTCCTCCATTATTTGTGATAAATGGTCGTGTAGTTGTGGGCCTGGGCACATTAGCATGGTTCTAATAACTTTTAATTTATTCTTTGAATAGAATATGAATAACAGAGCAATAATTCAAATTCTCTACGCTATTGTTGGAGACCAACTTCATGGTTTTTTTCTTTACGATATGTTTATCTTGTCAAATTGGCCTTTCATTTCATTAGCATACTTCATAGGGTATGATCTATGTGTAGTAGTTGAATGTTAGGTGTCATTTTTTGTGAGAAAACATTTATCGCCTCTAAAAACTTGCTAAGGCTACGATTCCACTGTCCGATACAGTGGCAAAAGTTTGACAAGTAAAATGTTGACCTTTTGTGTCCAAATGGTATATTATATGGTTTGACACATATTCTGGGAGTATTAAACTGACGTATGGTGTCAAGCGATGTCAGACTCTTTACTGTCAAACGATTTAAAATAAATTACACTATTTTAAATTATCTGAAAAGTGTTTGACAGCTACTCTCACCAAGTGATATAATAGGTCCGTTCGCGTACTCTCTGAGCCAAAAACAAATCAGTTGTCAAATATGACGTGATGGGAGTAAAAACTCTCAGAGAGCGGAAAATCTAAACAGAAGTCCGCGAATGAAAGGCAATCCATGTCGAGCCAACTGCCATTAAAAAGATTATAATGAACAAATTAAACTCGTGTGAAATCAACAGATTCCCATTAAGTTAAAAAGGAATGTTTTGAATGTCGGGAAATCAAACGAAGACTATGAAGACTGCCATGGAGGACTAGGATATGGCACCAGGAACCTTCCTGGTGAAGACATCCTAAGCATGTGCAAATCACACGGTCTTATCGTGTTCAATACCATGTTCATCAAACAAAGCCGACACCTGATCACTTACAGCAGTGGTGGAGATGAAACTCAGATTGACTACCATTTGGTAGGCAGTTTCATGAAGCCCCGGGTAAAAGATTGCAAAGTGATCCTGGGAGAGGCAATCGCTCGGCAACACCGTCTCCTGCTAACAGAAATTTTTTTGAAAACACCGAAGAAAAGACAACAAACAAGGGTCTCTGAGAAAATCAAGTGGTACAATCTGGACAAAGAAAAAGGCGAAGCTTTTGTTTTCGTAATGAAAAATTACCTCTCTCACACCATCAACGGAGCTGAGGATGAAGAGTGCAGAGCACAAAATATGTGGGATTCCCTACAGCGAACTTGCTTAAATAAGGCCAAATCACTGCTAGGAGCTTCAAAAGGCCACCATCAACACGCCAAAGAAACATGGTGGTGGAGTGATGAAGCTAAGATGCTGATAAATGAGAAGAAAGCGGCTTTCAAAGCTTGGTCAAAGTGCCCCTCTAATAATAATGACGAAAAAGCTCGCCTCGAAATGGAATACAGATGCTGCAAGAAAAAAGCGAAGAAGAAGTGCGCCCAGCTTCAAGCAGAGAGTACGGAGGGCCTGTATCGGGAGCTGGAGAAAATATTTTCCCCGGTTGCTGATGCAAAACAGGCTATCCAGGAGCTGCGAAGACACAATATGAACAAGAGCGCCACTATCTTCAAAATAGCCGCCCAAAGAAGGAACAATGCTCAGGAGATTCGTTCGCCAAAGTTCATTAGCAATGCTCATGGCCAGCTTCTTGTGGATGACGACAAAATTCTGCAGAGGTGGCGACAGTATTGTGAAGAGCTTTTAAATGAACAGTTTCCCCGGCTATACTTTCCAAGAGCCACCCCTAACTGTGAAGAAATAGCCGACATTACAGTCGAAGAAGTTAGTGAGGCGGTCAAATACTCCAAAAAACGAAAAGCGGTTGGGCCAGACGAAATACCCTCTGAGTTCTGGAAAAAGATGGGAGACATCGGGTTCAGATGGCTCAGAATTCTTATCTCCAAATTCGTGAGAGGTGATCCAATGCCGAATCAATGGAGGGAAAGTTACCTCCTCCCTGTATACAAAGGGAAGGGTGATACGCGAAACTGTGATAACTACCGTTCGATCAAGCTGATGTCACACACCATGAAGATCGTTGAGCGCGTATTAGGTGGCCGACTGCGAAAAATAATACGGCTATCTGATGATCAGTGCGGGTTTGTCTCGGGTAAATCAACCACAGATGCAATCCAAAGTATAAGGATCATAATGGAAAAACATCGTGATTCCTTAAGGGATTTGCATATTGTATTGGTTGACTTTGAAAAGGCATTCGACAGACAACCACGAGATCTGATATGGGTGGCGCTAAGACATCGAGGGGTTCCAGAAACCTATGTACAGATGATCATGGACATGTACGAAGGAGCAAAGACAAGAGTAAGATGTCCCGCTGGAGTAACCCAAGAGTTCCCAATCAAAGTCGGGGTGCACCAGGGAAGCGTTTTAAGTCCTTTGCTCTTTATTACAGTCCTTGATTATCTGCTTGAAGGTAAAGTGATGGACCCCAAGGTACATCAGTTATTCTTTGCTGACGATGGAGCCATCATAAGTGAGGATCCTACATCCCTGCAACGAGCACTTGATGTGTGGGTGGACGTTTTGGAGGCAAATGGGTATCGCATTAGTTCAAAAAAGACAGAGTACTTGTGCTGCCCGTTCTCTGATCCACTCAGGCCTATTCCAGACATTTATTTGAATGGAACAGTGCTTCCCAAGTGCGAAAAGTTCAAATATCTGGGATCTATGATCAATAGCAAAGCAACTTGTGATGACGACATCAATCATCGTGTAAGCGTAGGGTGGATGAAGTGGCGAGAAAATTCCGCTATCTTCTGTGACAGAAAAATGCCCCCTAAGTTGAAAGGAAGGCTCTACACCGCAGTTGTACGTCCAGCGCTCACATACGGTTCACAATGTTGGACGATGTACAAAAAGTATGAGAGTAAATTAACGGCAGCTGAGATGAAGATGCTTCGCATGACAGCAGGAGTGACCAAGCTTGATCGAATAAGAAGTTCGAAGATCCGTGGAAGCTTTCACATCAAGGAAACCATCGTACACAAATTAGAGCGCGACCGGCTCAGCTGGTATTGCCACGTTCAAAGAAGAGATCATTTGAACCCTGTTAAAAAGGCAATATCTATGCACGTTCCAAAGACATCGCGATGTAGGAAAGGCAGGCCTATAAACGCCTGGATCAGACAAATGCGACGACATCGGCATTTCATTGGCCTCAGTAACCGAGTGATCCAAAATCGGCAGGCCTGCCGATATTTTCTGAGGTCAAATAGGCGAACCCCACAGGCGGATCAGTAGAAATGCAGTGAAGTGGGAGGGCTGTGATCCCTTGTTTTCGGATCATAGCCTCGCTGATAAAAGGAAGAAGAAGAAGAAAGAAAGTTTTGGGGAAATATACACGCATCACAGCATTTTCTTCAAGACACTGCATCCATTTTTTAAGTCTTTTGACTATTTGATAAGGAATCAAAACTCTTCTACTCATTTAGCAATCAGCTGATCACATTTGGCAGTTTATACTGTTACGAGACTACAAACTAACCTTAAAAAAATACATTGGCATTACAGCTACTCCATGGCGATGGCGGCTGTGTTCGGGGTTATTTATTGCTGCAGCCCGATTGCACTTATTAAGGCCTTTGTAGACATGTCGCATACCAAATGAAAGGAAAATTTGCGACAAACTCGAGAAATGCAACGGTTTTGGCGACAAATGTGCGTGGGCGGTAAGATAGGCGTGGCAAATGTAACCAAGATGGCGGACATGCGGAATTTTCCAGAGTAATGACAATGGAGATTGGAAGGCCCTGGATTGTAGCGATGGGCCTATAAAAAGCCGCTGCTAGGAGGTTAAGAGAAAAAGAGTTGGTTGTAGAGCTTAAAGCAACGAGCAATTAATTGTCGAACACTAGTTTCTTTTAATAAAAAAATATCAAACCCTCTCGGGAACCAAAAATTAGTGCTTTTCAATTTGTTTCCTCTTTTCTCAGGTATACTCAGCGTCGGCCCGTGCACATTTGCAACAATACGTTAGGTTAGGTTAGATTGGCTGTCTGCACCACGATGCAGACACACTTAGACCAGTGAAGGTCCATTGTGATGCCAAGGATCTACCATTAGACCACGCAGGGACTAATAAAACCAACCGGAGCTTTTGATGAAGCGGTGGATGTTCATGACGTCTAAGGACGCCAAATCGCTGAGGTCGTCAAGGAAGGGAGCTCCTAGATGGAGCATTCTTTTCCGTGATAGAGCAGTACATAGGAAGTGAAGAATGGTTTCCTCCTCCTCCTCGTCCCTACAGCTCCTGCAAAAGTCATTGGAAAAGAGGCCAAGTCTTTTGGCATATTGGCCGATTAGACAGTGTCCGGTGATGACACCGATAACGCAGCTGATCTGTAATCACTTTAGTTTAACCAACTCGGCACTACGTTTCTGGTCCAGCTTAGGCCAGATCTGCCTCGAAATGTGACACGTAGAGCCACTATCCCACCTAAGGTTGGTCTTACTAATAGCGTTCAGCTTCAGTAGATGCTTACATGTAGGGAGGGGCATACCAAGGGCTTGCCTATCTGGCAGAATCCTTAGAGTAGTACCCTGTCTAGCGAGTTCATCCGCCCTACAGTTTCCTGGAATGTCTCTGTGACCTGGCACCCAGCATAGGTGAATGTTGAACTGCTCTGTCATCTCTGTAAAAGACAAACGGCAGTCTAAGACGGTCCTTGAAGTAAAGGAGCACGATTCCAGGGACTTGATAGCCGCTTGACTATCAATGAAAATGCTAATATCGCTGACAGATAATACATTACATTTCCGCCTGAAAAACGCTACAATGTTCAGGCTGGCGGAACGAGATGCTCAGGTTGAGCTTATCGGAGAAAACACCACAGCCCACCCCACCTTCGGTCTTAGAGCCATCTGTGTAGAAGTGCACCGAATTTCCATCATCAGGGGAACTCGTACGGAAGTGTCGGTCAAATCTCAGTTTCGGTGGGGTGTAGTCCGTATTTTCATGTGTGAAGTTGAGAAGATCAAGGATCGAGGAGTGGCCAATGTGATAACTAGACCACTGAGAGGAGGCTTTCAGACGAATAGCCGCACTGGCAGCAGTCTGTCTGCCAAAGATATCCAGGGGTAACAGGTTGAACATAATGATCAGTGCCGCAGAGGGGGTAGTTCTTAGTGCACCACTGATGCACATTCAAGCGGATCGTTGCACTTTAGCTACCTGAGAGAGGTGAACAGCCCTATCAAGGGCAGGCCACCAAACAATCACGCCATAAAGTAGTATGGGCCTGATAACAGACACGTAAAGCCAGCGAGTGATTTCAGGTTTCATACCCCAGCTCCTACCTATAACCTTTCTACAGGAATAGAGAGCTGCATTGGCTTTCCTTACGCGTTCTAGTAGATTGGCTTTCCAGTTCAGTTTTCTGTCCAGAATAAGACCCAGGTATTTTGCATTAACAGTGAAGGTGAGACTGGTGCCATGGTTTATACGTTCGTGTCGGCAGAAATTCTTCGAGTACATTCAAACACAGAGGGGAAATACTCGTTACTCGTTACTTTTCAATTTTTCTCTTTATTTGTCATGTTCGCTCAGTACGCGTACTTCCGAGCCAAAAACTATTGAGTTGTCATATATGACATGCTGAGAGTAAGAAATCCAAGCAAAGGTACGCGAACGAAAAGCGAGTCAAGTCGAGCCAACGGTCATTAAAAAAATGTTTAATGAACCAGAATACTCGTGTGGAAACCGACAGATTCATTTAGAAAAACATTCACACATCGCAGCATCTTCTTCAGGACACTTTTCATCCATTTTCTTTATGTCTATTGATATGAATAGTGGAATGGAATAAATACTAATCGACAGTTGTACATTCGTGCCGGCCGAAATTCTTCGAGCAGATTCAAGCACAGAGAGGAAATACTCGTTACTTCTCAATTTTTCTCTTTATCTGTCATGTTCTCTCAGTGCGCGAATACATTTCGAGCTCTTTAGAGAACCTTAAAGCGCCTTAAAGCGCCTTAGACTGTATACGCGAATAGACCTTGTAATTCGAAATGATCTCGTGTCATGTCAAATGATTTGCTTAGTGGTTCCTAGTTGTATTAAGCCTATTACTGGCTAAAAATTTGACATCCTCGTCATTCCTGTCAGTGGAAAGCATGACACAAATTTTACCATTTTGATTGCCTATTTTCACCGCCACCTTTTACATAATTGTGGTTTTGAAAATTGTGCATTTACGCTGCTTACTGACTTCGTTTTCTCATCTTTTTCAGCCTACCATCACTGTGCATCGTTTGGCACATTTGACACTTTGGTTTATCAAATCGTATCGTTTGAATTGGTTGCTTTACATTTACCCGATTACTCGTACACTATCATCAGACAAAGTCTAATGATTCCAATGCGCTGAAAGTTTGTCGATTGTTTGATACAACTTATGAACGAAAAATGTTAAATCTCTGGCATTTTGTCAAACAATGGAATCTTAGGTTAAGTGTCAGTCTATCTATCGAAGCATGTACCCAATGCAGAATGAAAGCATGGTTTGGACATATGATCTTATCTGTAGTCATTAGCCATAAACCTGATTAATTTTTATCTGTGTTGCTTGAGATTAGGTGGAACGAATTGTAGACTAACTGTATTATCTTAAGTCCTTGAGTTTCCTATAGATACCTTCAAAGTATATCCTTGGCAGCTTTAAACATTGTTTGAAGATATTAGGGTGATTTCATGTCGTTGGGCAATTCAAACAATTTTTCCTTCAAAATGTTACTTTCGTGAATGGGTAAGCATTAAAGCGCCCTGCACAACTACCTAAAATGCCTATTGTGCCCCCTCCTGGAGATTTTCTTCAGCTAATGCACTTGCTTTTCTTTAGTGTGACCACAACTCTTTCCAGAGTGGATGCGAGTGGACGGTGGTATTGCGGGCTCTGTCTTTTGTAGTGATCCCAATCAGTTCCTTACGGAAGCAAATACAAGATTAACAGGGTCGTGGGCGCCGTGGCGTAAGTGGTTAGTGTGTCGGATCACTACGCATGAGGTTCCAAGTTCGAATCACAGAAAATACCAAAAAAGTTTTTTCACGGTCCCACCTCTCGCGAACGTCTGACAAACATCCGAGAGTATTGTTGTCACGAAAAAGCTTCTCAAATCGCCGTTCGGATACGGCACTAAACTGTAGGTCCCTTCCATTCTTTTGAAAAATATAACGCACACAACATGAGTGGTTGCGAGAAGAGCTGTTGCGCCAAATATTTTTTTTTAATGTTCTTGCGGTTGCTAGGTTGACACAAAAGTTGTGTGCTATACTGGTCTGTCTGGTAGGAAGTTGAGTTGTAATGTCGAATTTCTAGGGTTCATTCTGTTGAGATCTTCCGTGGTAGTATCTGTAGAATAAATCTACTACCTGCCTTCGATGAGCCAACGATTGAAGGTTCGATATAAGTGTTGGATCTTCTATCAAGCGAACTGCTCGCCTCTGGATGCTGTCAACTAGATTTTGATAGTGTTCTGGGGCGGAGCTGCAAACATGAAAGCAGTACTCAAGCCTCGGTCTTACTTGTGATTTGTAGTATAAAAGAAGAGGTTGCGGCGGTGTAAAGTACTTCTTTGCTCTGAAAAATAACTCATCTTCATGGAAGCTCAATTTGCAATGTTGGATATGTGGTTTTCTTCTTCTTCTTCTTCTTCCTTTTATCAGCGAGGTTATGATCCGAAAACAAGGGATCACAACCTTCGTACTTCAGCGCATTTCTACTGATCCGCCTGTGGGGTTCGCCTGGATGTTGGATATGTGGTCATGCCATGCTATTTCAGAGTTTACTATGACACCCTTGTACAATGATGGATCCAAAATGGAAATAGGTGTAGGCGCAGACATCTTATCTGAACCGCTTGGTATCTCCTTGTCAGTTCGTCGTCTGAATTACAGCAGCGTTTTCCAGGCAGAGGTCCTAGCAGTGACAATAGCAGACCTTAAGACTGCGATGAGGGCAATACCACGGGAGGATAGCACATTTTTCTTCGACAGCCAGGCAGCGATAAAAGCAATATTTGCTGCAGAAATAAAATCGAAACTTGTGAAGTGTTGTAGAGAAGAGCTCAAGGTTTTTGGTGCACAGCACAAGATAAAGCTATGTTGGGGCCCTGGACATGAGGGCATACCAGGGAATAAGACAGCCGACGAACTGGCTAGATGAGGCTCAATACTAAACTCGGAACAATCCGACCCCTCAGTGTACATTCCACCTTGCACACTCAAACTCGAAGCAGGGTACAAGGCTCTAACGGAGGCAAACAACAGGTAGATCTCTCTATATACTTGTATCACCACGAGGAAGCTATGGCCTACATTCGACATAGCAAGAACTAATAGAATTATGCAGAGATAGGAAATCCCTCTCTAGTCATTACGGGGCATAACACTATGCGATACCACATGAAAAAGTTACGTGTGACGAACGAAGACCTTTGTAGGGGCTGTGGTGACGAGGGTTCGGGGGACACTATCCACTTTCTTTGCCACTGCTCAGGCCTCTACCATCTAAGAAATAAGTTCCTTGGACAATACATCTTTAAGGATTTAGAAGAATTGTCCAAAAGACCACTAAACGATGTTGCAAACTTCATTAAGTCCTCTTGATGGTTTGTATCTGGTATTTGGGGACCTGCATTGCGATTGATCGGGAAACTACTGACTGCCCAAAACTTGGCTTGGGCCAGTAGCGCAACAATCAAGTTCGTGATGAAGTGCTTACTTTACCTCCTAGTGGTGGTCCCCGGGCAACTATATGTATAAACCCTTATACGTGTAGACTAAAATTGTAAGTGCGGGTTGTCTAGGGCCTTGATTCTAGGCTAGGTAACGTGGGCCAGCAATTGCGTTAACGAAAATTGCTCGCTATAGAAACCGACACTATGCCTCGGATAAGGAATGATCACATGTTGACGACTTTTGGCTATTGTACCCGGACAAAGATAGGTTTCTGGAATGTAAAGACGCTCCTCGACTCGGGAAGCGAAGGTCCTTACAATGCCAGATTCCTCCAACTGGAAAAGGAATTCATGCGATATAAACTGGACATTTTGGGGGTAAGTGAAGTAAGATGGTTAGAAGCGGGCGAGTACCAGTCCCCAACGCGTAACACTGTACTACTCTATTCTGGAAGACCATCCGGAAGTCCGCGGTAATATGGAGTCGGACTACTGCTAACAACAACAGCACGCAAGGGCCTAATTTCCTGGCAGCCCCATGGTGTTAGGATTTTGACGGCCAGATTCCGGACTAGAGTACGACGCGTCACCATCATACAGTGTTACGCCCCAACGAATAGTTCGTCTGAGGACGAAAAGGAGAGCTTCCACAACCTCTTAAGTTCCGTCTACAATACAACACCAAATGGAGACATTGTCATAGTGATGGGGGATTTGAATGCCAAGGTAGGCAACGACAACAAAGGGCTCAAACATGTAATCGGGAAGCATGGACTAGGCAACCGCAATGACAACGGCGAAAGGTTTGTGGATTTCTGAAATGCCAACCGCCTTGTGATAGGTGGCACCATGTTTGAGCACAAGACCTGCCACAAAGTCAGACCAAGACCAAGACCATTTTGCCATCAGGCGCCGCTTTAGAAGTAGTCTCCTGGACGTCCGAAACAGGCGAGGGGCAGATGTGGGGATAGTACGTGATCACCATCTTATGATGGCTACCCTCCAACTACGCACTGCTGCAGTTCGAAGATCCCAGGACAACAAAAGAATGCCCAGGTTCAACGTCGATAGACGCGCCAACAATTAAGGGTGCACTTTTCGCAAGGTGTGGAAGCAATCAAAAGCTCAATGACCGCAACCATCCATGACCATTGGTGTGCTGTGAAAAATGTTTTTACATCTGGTGCTGGAAGAATTGTCGGTCGATCGCAGGGAAGACATAGGGCGTGGCTTTCCGAGGATACCTGGAGACGGATTGACGAACGAAAACAGCTGAAAGCTCACGTTGCAGCTACCCCAGCAGCAGGGAGAAGCGAGCTAGAGTCCCTATATCGCATGAAGATGAGAGAAGTTCAGCGTAGCATGCGACGTGTCAAGCGCAACTACATCAACGCGCTGGTTACAGAAGCAGAAGAAGCAGCACGGAGGTGCGATAGCAGGACCGTCTACAGAATCACGAAAGAGCTGACAAGTGGTCGCAGCTCCAGCCAACACCCAGTGAAAAACCTAGACGGTTCCTTGCTCATTTCGAATGAAGACCAGCTCAAAAGATTGAAGAGCATTTTGCTACGGTTTTAAACCGTGTATTCGCTAGCGATATGCTCCCAAATCAAAGTGAGATGCCCGAGGTAAGAAGTTCCCGAATACGCACCACGACTCCCAGTAAAGATGAAATCATTACCGCGATCAAGGCACTCAAAACCAACAAGGCGGTAGGACTTGATGGTATTCCAGCAGAGCTCTTACGAGCAGCACCAACAACATCGGCTGAGCTTCTGCTTCCACTTATAGAGAGTGCTTGGTAAGCTGAGAGCTTTCCTAACGAGTGGAAAAAGGTAATGATCGTCAAGCTTCCTAAGAAAGGAAATTTAATGGAGTGCGGAAACTGGTATCTGCGTGCTGCCTGCTGTAGCTAAGATAATAGCTAAAATCATCCTTGAGCGAATCAAACAACATCTCGAAGACACACTCGATACCGAAAAAGCAGGTTTCCGCTCTGGATCCTCCTGTGCCGACCACATCAACACCCTGCGGATTATCATCGAACAGTGTGTTGAATATCGATCGCCACTGCACCTGCTGTTCATCGATTTTGAGAAGACGTTCGATAGTGTCAACAGGGAGTTTATTTGGCGTGCCTTACGCAGGAGAGGTATTCCCGATAAACTAATTGCTATTATCAAAGCTACATATGAAGGCTCCAAATGTCACGTTCTGCACAGGGGGAGGTTGTCTGAGGAATTTGAGATCCAAAGTGGGGTAAGACAAGGCTGTATCCTTTCACCAATATTATTCCTATTGGTGATTAGTGATGTGCTTCATGCAGCTTTGTCGACGGGAAACGGAGGAATTCGATCGACTCTTACATCTCAACTGAAACATCTTGACTACGCTGACGATGTATGCTTACTCTCCCACAGAATTATGGACCTCCACCAAATGACAGCAGATGTGGAGAGGGAGACAGGCGTCGTCGGGCTGAAAATTAATACGGCAAATACTAAAATTATCAGCATTGGAACTAATTCATCGGCTCAAATATGCATTGCTGGACAACCGGTAGGGAGAGTAGAGGATTTCCAGTATCTTGCGAGTATTGTCTCGACCTTTGGTGCAGTGGTTGGAAAGACTTACATCGAAGTCTTTCCAACCACTGCACCAAAGAAAGGTTCCTACCTGGTAGTACAATGGACCGGAGAGTCTGAGTGCTCTGGGATTTGGGTTTCCTTTTTTAAAAAAAAAAAAAAAAATTGTCTCGACCGATGGTGGAACGGAACTGGATATAGGAACTGGATATGGAACCGCGTTCGAGATATTGTCCAAAATATGGCGAAGCAATGCAATCAGTTTGAGCACCAAGATAAGACTGTTCCGCTCCAACGTTGAATTCGTGCTGTTATATGGTGACCCCTACTATCACCAGAAAGCTGCAAACGTTTGTTAATAGGTGCCTGCGCAATATCTTAAGGATTTTCTGGCCCAATCGTATCTCTAACGAACACCTTTACGAGAGAACGGGTCAGGAACCAATAGGCACAACCATCCAACGGCGGAAGTGGCAGTGGATGGGTCACACGTGCCGTAAGGGTGACAGCTCCATAGCGAACTATGCTATGCAATAGAACCCTTTCACTCAGGATGGCAGAAGACCTGGCGGTCCGAGGAGAACATGGCGCAGAATAGTCGAGAAGGAGGCACGGCAGTTAGGGAAAAGTTGGGGAGAACTCAGACACATTGCCAGAAACCGTACACGATGGCGCGTAGGCGTAGTAGAGGCCCTATGACCCACAAGGGGATACAGGACATAAGGAAGGATGGTTTGTATCTCGGGCACAGTAAATATTAAATGCTTTCTACTAGGCTATGCACATAGACGTTCATATTTTCACGAGGAAGAGATTCATTCTATCTTCTTTCTCCACATGGGTATCTACTCGTATATTGACCTGAGTATGGTATAAAGGATTTCTACCCCCTACACCAACCCACTTACCTAAACTAACCTTACTATGACACCCAGTAAATGCATGGTCTCATTGAGATCGATTATTTGGTTATCCATTTGAAGCTGAGGTACAGTAGATGTATTGCTTCTAGCAAAGGTGGCGAATTGTGTTTTCTTCGCGTTGAACTTCACAACGTTAAACTTGCTTTTCCCATTGCAAGATTTTCTGCAGATCTTCGTTAATTGTGAGGATTTGCTCGCATCTCTGACTATGTGAGGTATTAGCACTCACGGACATGTTGTTTGTGCAAGATGCTACTAGAGTGCTGTCATTGGCGAAATTAAAAATCTTATTATTTGTCGATCGTAGCAGATCATTAATATGGAGTCAAAATAATGTTGGAGATAGAATGGACCCTTGAGGTATCCCAGCATTAATAACAAATGTGTCGGAAGACACACCGTCGACAACAACCTGAATTGATCTTTCCACTCATCCGCAGAGTTGTTGTGGTAGTTCATGGGAAGCTAGTTTTGCTAGTAAAGCACTATACATTTCCCTTCGTATCTCGTCGCCGAGACGACAGGATAGATACGTAGAGAACGCCATTCACTGTTCAGATACATTCAGCTGCTTACAATGTGTTACGAAAAATTTCAAAACAAAATTCCTTTGAATGTCAACCATAAGCACAAAACCATAAACAATACTCATTCATTCAAGTAAACAAATTAAAAATGAAATGTAATTGCAAGTCTTCTTCTAAACTGAATTGTAAACACATCGATTCAACCTACATTCTGTGCGGATAAAGACTCTTCAGGGACTTTGAGAGTCACCACAAACCAGTACCCCCTCAGAGAGTCTCACAATCCGACATTAAAATTCCGCCACGTTCCTCGCATGTTATTACAACTAAGCGAAGCGAACTAAGCGTACAATCTCAGTCTGTTAATGAATTTATATTTACATAACAAAGAATGAATACATATAAATAAGTGTAAATATGTAAATAATAATTCTGTTGTTTGTTGCTCTGGTTGTATGACTACGCGCTATGTTGCTACGCTCTGTGTCTGCTAGGCTACTCCTCCCTCGGAAGGCAGCCATGCGAAAATATCTAAAACTCGCATTAGGTGCGAAATGGGTTGCTATTGTGTCAATTGTAAGCAAATACCGTGCCACAGATATTCGCGAAGCAAAGGGAGAAGAGAGGATTTTTTTTATTTTTATGGCAAAATCCCATGCAAATATTTTAAGTAGCTTCGCTAGTTCGCCAAGTCTGTTTAATAACAAAACAAATATTTGCCGCAGCGACCAGACAGTTGCACGCATACTTTCCGCTGAGTTATTTCTTTTTTTTTCGAAGCAAACTTTAATAGGGTGTGTTGTGGTAAGCTTTAGATATCTATCGACACATAGATAGTTGAGATATCACAGAGCCGTAGAGCACAGATGGTTTGTAGAAAATAAAGGAGAGTTCTGCGGAGTAGATGTGGATGGTGAACGTTTGAATCCATTCAGTTACAGAACTTCAGAAATTAAATGAAAGACTCATGTATATTATACAGTCCAGGTTGAAACGCTATCTATGAGTGCGAAATCTGTTTCACATTCAAGGCCACCTCCGAAAAAATTAATCGTTCCTCTTACCCAATGGCCTTCATGAGTATTGCCATTGCCGAGAAGTGCGCGTGTCAGCTAAAAATTTATTTTATGAGTAGCGATATCCGTGAGGAATAAGTGATAGACAAGCGATGAATTAATGACAAATGGCAAGCGATTAGTAAAAGCTTTATTTCTTGATAGTTGTTGGTTCAATAAATGACTTGAAGGACAGTCGATCAGCATGCTCTCTTAGCAGGATATGCTCCGAACTGGGTGAGATCTGGGAAGTTATTTGGAAATAGCGAGGACGAATGACAAACATTTTTCACCTTAAAACAGAGTAAGATTCGGTTAGTTTGTGGGCCAATTACCCACAACCTGTAAAAACCCCTTCAAGCTCTGAAATGGCATTAATGCATCGGAAATGACGGCATATTTCCTTGACTGTTACCAATTAAATATGGACCCCGATTCTTCTTCTTTTTCTTCCTTCTATCAGTGAGGTTATGATCCGAAAACAATGGATCATAACCCTCCCACTTCACCGCATTTCTACTGATCCACCTGTGGGGTTCGCCTGGGCCCCGATTGAATTCTGGAATGTTAAAATGCTCGGCTATCCTTTAGAGGACCTGCAGAACGCTCAATTACTCCAAATAAAACATGGACCATGGCATGTACCTTGAGATTAAGGAAAGTAAGGTGGTTCGAGGCCAGTATCTTGTTCTATTCTTGAAGTGCTCGTGAATCTGTCGTTGGATCACTGCTAACTCAAACTGTGCACAAAAACCTCATGCTGAGGCTCAGATTTCAAAGAAGAGTAAGAAAAGCTACGATCCCTTAGTGTCACGCTCTCAAAGGAAGCCGCAGTTAAGGACGAAAAGGATAGCTTCCTAAAGACAACCTAGCTCTCCTCACGTGACATTTGCACAAGGTAAGATGGGTCTCAGCCGACAGGCAGACAACATCCAACCGGATTGATCCGGCATTTTAGAAGATGCCTTTTAGACGTCCGAACCAAGCATGGACCCTATTTAGGAGTAGCACGTGCTACTTGAGAAACATGTTGTTTTGAGGAATTGGGTCAACCTAGGCAAGCTTCTCTGATGGATGTGGCGAAGCATTTTTTTTTTGTCGGAATAGGAAACGCTCGGATGCCCTTGGTTATTTCGAGAAAAAAGTTCTTCGAGCGATCTTTGGTCCCGTCTGCATAGACGGTGAGTGGAGGAGAAGGTACAATGCCGAACTATACGGCCTGTACAAGGACATCGACTTTTTTTTTTGTCGGGATAGGAAACACTCGACTGGAGCACTCAGACACAACTGGTCCATTGTACTGGCAGAGAGCAAACCCTGATTTACCCATTTTATTGGAATTTCCTTGACTTTCGAAGAAAGCCAAGCAAGCACTTCAGTGATGAGGAGCTTACAGTACCAGCACTCACCACGTCCGCACCGAAGATCTGCCACCTGATACGAGCAAAGGCCGGACACTCACAGAGATAATGTTCCGCGGTGTCGTCGCTCTCTCCACAAGCGTCGCAGATTGTAGTGTCACTTAAGCCTAACACGTTAAGGTGCTTGGCAAAAGCGAAGTGGCCTGTCAAGACGCCGATAAGTTGTCTACAGTCTTTTCTGCTGAGATACAGCAAGAATGCCGCTGATTTCTTACAGACGTCCGGGAACATGCGTTTAGTCAACCTGCAACCTGGAGAGTCATGGCACATACAATTGTGCTCGTGAGAGACCCAATCGTCAATGGAAGCCCTAACCGAAGATGCTGGAAGACCCAACGCGGGTTCGGGACCGGAGAAAGCCTCCTCTGTGCCTTGTCTAGCAATCTCATCGGTGATCTCGTTCCCCAAGATCCCAATGTGATCTGGGACCCAGATAAGAGACAGAGAATTCAGCTTGCGACCGAGTTCAAAGAGTTTTTGGTTTCACGAACTATTTTGGAAGTAGTTAAGGGGTTAAGCAAGGCCTTAAGCGCAGCCTGGCTGTCACTACAGACACAAATGCTACGTCCCTTTCACCTGTTCTTCACAACATAGTTCATGGCCATTAGGATTGCATAAGTTTCCGCTTGGAAAACAGAGGCATATTTGCCTAACGAGAAAAGAAGTCTAATGTTGTCGACTTCCACGAAGACCCCAGCGCCAGACTCTTGACTGGTTTTGGAACCATCCGCGAAAATACGACTACATTCCATTCCCGGCTCAGACTCTGACCGAAGCCAGTCCCGGACACAAGGAAAGTCGACTCTGAATTTGCGCATCAGCTGCGTCAGACGGCATATCGATAAGACAGGAGTCGTAAGATAAGTGTCGCGCAAGTTCATCAAAGTTCCAGTGTGGAGTATACCAAAAACCGCCCTGCCTAAGACGATGGATGGCTTTGATAGTGCAACCCATGATATAAGTATCAAGGGGAGGTAAGTTCAGCAAAGCGTCTAGAGCAGAGCCAGGCGTACTCGGGAAAGCTCCCGAGCAGCCGAGACAAGCCGTTCTTTCGAGTTTCGTGCAAAAAGCAACCACATATTTACGCGAGAGCCCCTTCCACCAAACAACCGACGCATATGCGAGGAATGGTCTTATCATAGCCGTGTAGATCCAGAGAACCTTATTCGGTGATAAGCCCCAAGTCTTGCCAAAAGCACCCTTACACTGCCAGAAGACTGAGAGCACCTTGGATGTTTTCGACTCGAAGTGTTTGGACCAATGAAGTTTCTTATCTAAAATCACTCCCAGATATTTGGTTTCATTGGAAATGCGAACGGTGACGCCTTTTAGTACTGGCTGAGTTAGACCGGTCAAAATCCTCCTTCTCGTAAAAAGAACAACCTCAGTCTTAAGAGGATTCACCGAAAGCCCACTCCTAGTACACCATTCATCGATCATGTCCAGCGCCGCCTGCGCGTTAGCACAGACCGTCGCCAGGCATGGCCCGACAGAAAGTACGGCGACATCATCCGCATATGCCTGAGCGTAGACGTTAGAACTATTTAGAGTGTTCAACAGAGAGTCGACCACCATGCACCATAACAATGGAGACAGAACGCCACCTTGCGGACAGCCTCTGTTTACCCCTGTCATAACATATTGGCCACAATCCGCATCCACTACCAAAGTTCTATTCATTAGCACTGCTTTAATCCACAACACTAATGTTTCATCTACCCCGTGTTGTCTGGCAGAGTCGCACATGCAGTCAAAAGTCGCATTGTCAAAAGCACCCTCAATGTCGATGAAGATACCCATCGCGTATTCTCTCCTATCAAGCGCGCATTCAATTCTGGCCACTAGGTTCACAGGATTTCCCACGCTGATAGGCATGCTGCATCTCCGATAGTGGATGCAGTTTCAAAGCAACTTTGCGCACGTGAAATTCTACCAGTCTCTCCATACTTTTCAGTAAGAAGGATGTCAAACTTATAGGTCTGAAACTCTTGGGGAGCGAATAGTCTTCCTTACCAATTTTCGGTATGAAAGCTACTCTGACTGTCCGCCAAGGTGTAGGAATATATGCCAGCGCCAAGCCAGCGGTGAGAGTTGGCAATAGCTGATCTATACCCTGTTGCAGCATAGCTGGATATATTCCATCGGTGCCAGGCGATTTGAAACCTTCAAAAGATGCCACAGCATGTTTGATGGCTTCATCTGTTACCACGGCTGATGCAATATACCAGCTGCGCCGAGTTTTCTGACTTAGATCAAGCTCAGCCTGAGTAAGCGGGCCAAGCTGCGACCTAGTAATTATCCGATTGCCAGGAAAGTGAGTCTCCAGCAGAAGACTAAAAGTTTCCGCTTTCATCTCAGTAAACTTGCCATCAGACTTTCTCAGTGACTCCGGTTTGGTCGGCTTGCCCCTTTTGAGAACCTTAACCAACCTGCTGGTTTCACCGAGTGTCTCGATCTTTTCACAAAAATCTCTATAAGAAGCACTTTTCGACAACCGAATTAACTTCTTGTAGTCTTTTTGCTTCGATCTAAAAAGATTCCAGTCACCTTCTAAATTTGTCTTGAGTGACCTATTTAGAAGTTTTCTGGATTCTTTCCTAAGTCGCTGCAGTTCTGGGCTCCACCAGGGAACCGAAGTTCTGCAGGACATCGACTTAGCCAGAAGAGTTAGAGAAGAGCTTAGAGTACCAGCACCGATGATCTGCCACCTGATACGAGCAAAGTCTGGGCACTCGTAGAGATAATGTTTCGCAGTGTCGTCGCTAACGTTGAAAATCAATTCGCCTACCAGTAGGGCAAGATCATCTTCACAACCCTGCATCGTCTCACACACAAGATTTAAGGGTCGTTGAAGGCACTTTTGCTCCTGCTCCTTTGTAGGCATAGTTGGGGCTAGTAACTAACCCCACAGGCGGATCAGTAGAAATGCGGTGAAGTGGGAGGCTAATGATCTCTTATTTTCGGATCATAACCTCGCTGATAAAAGGAAGAAGAAGGGGCTAGTAACAAAACGTTATAGCTTCTAACAATAAGAAGCAGATGTTGGCCAAAATAGAGCACCCATTTGCCACCATCAAGGCTATTAAATGTTGTCAGCAAGTGGGTATTCATTCTCCCCTGACGCGTTCTATTCTAGGCAACTTCGAAGGGCAAATCACTCCCTTCACCGAAAAAGAAAGTCCTCACTACTCTATCGCACCTTTTTCAAATGAGCTTGAGTTTGTTTAACATAGGGGCTAATCGTGGTTCACTAGGAACCTCCAAATGGAACAAACGCTCAACGAAGCTACGTGGCCGACTGAAAAAAATAATACGTCTATCTGATGATCAGTTCGGATTTTTCGGGGTTAAGTCGACCACAGATGCAATCCAAACTATAAGGATTGCAATGGTGATTCCTTAAAGGATTTTCACATTGTATTGGTTGATTTTGAAAAAGCATTCAACAGACAACCATGAGATCTGATATGGTGGCCCTAAGACACCGGGGGGTTCCAGAGACCTATAGACAGATGATCATGGACAAGCACGAAGACAAGAGTAAGATGCCCCGCTGCAGAAGCCGGAGTTCCCAATCAAAAACGGGGTACACCAGGGAAGTGCCTTAGGACCTTTGCTCATTATTACAGTCTTTGACTATTTCCTTGAAGGTAAAGTATATCAGTTATTCATTGCTAACAATGGAGCCATCACCAGTGAGGATCCTGCAACGAGCACTTGAAGTATGGGTATACGTTTTGGAGAGAAATGGGTATCGCATTGGTCTAAAAAAGACTGAGTACTTGTGCTGCCCGTTCCCTGATCCACTCAGGAAAACGAACAAAACGTATGAGGGTACATTAATGGCAGCTGAGATAAAGATGCTTTCCATAACAGCAGGAGTGACAAGGCTTGATCGACTATGAAGTTCGAAGACCCATAGAAGCCTTCACATCAAAGAAAGCATCTTTCGAAAAATAGAGGACGACTGGCTCAGCTGGTATTGCCATGTTCAAAGAAGAGATCATTTGAACCCCGTCAAACGGCCAATATCAATGAACATTCCAAAGATAACGCGAAAGAAAGACACACCTAAAAACTCCTGCATCACACAGACGCAACCTCACGAGCATTTGGTTTGCCTCAGTAATGAAGTGATCAAACATCGAGAGGCCTGCCGATATTTTCTGAGGTCAAACAGGCGAACCCCACAGGCGGATCAGCACAAATGCAGTGAAGTGGAAGGGTTATGATTCCTTCATTTCAAATCATAACCTCGCCGAAATAGGAAAAAGAAGATGTGTTGATGATTCTGGTTGCTTCTGTTGCATTGTATCCAAGTTTAAACACGTAAAGAAAAATATCCGTATTTGGCTCTTATCCATTATTTCAAGTTGGCTGGTCACAAAAAACGTTGACAGCAATGAATAAAAAAATGATATATGGGTTTTGAAGACCAGGCTTGGCGCTATAATTGTCAGATTTAATAGCAGAGCCAAGGTAGTCCCTTAATACCTCGAAGTTGTAGCTGCCCACTGTACGTTCTATCCCATTCGTGCTTTAATGCTTGCAAACGCACCTGTGACAGGCCGCTGAGTTCTTCCAATAATGTCAATATCGTCGGCATGTGCAAGCATTTGTACAGACTTTTGATATATTGTGCCTCTGGTGTTGGCTTGTGAGTTCCGCACAATTTTAGGGAAGACACATGATAGCGCGTCACCTTGTCTAAAACCTTTTTTGACATCAAGGGTCTCGGTGATAGGGCGAATAGGCGAATAAGCGAACCCCACAGGCGGATCAGTAGAAATGCGGTGAAGTGGGAGGGTTATGATCCCTTATTTTCGGATCATAACCTCGCTGATAAAAGGAAGAAGAAGAAGAAAGGTCTCGGTGAAGTCATTACCGACCTTCTCCATCGTCAACCTGCATAGACGGACCATTTTGGCAGGGTTGTCAAAACTAGACATGGCTCTATAAAGCTCTTGTCTATAGATGCTGTCATAGGCGGCCTTGAAATCCATAAAGAGGTGGTGAGTATCGATTTGGAATTCTTGGGTTTTCTCCAGGATCTGCCGAAGTGTGAAGATTTGATCGATGGTGGACTTTCCTGGCCTGAAACCGCACTGATAGGGTCCAATCAGGCTGGTCATAAAAGGTTTCAGGCGTTCACACAATATCGCAGAAAAGATCTTGTTGCGATGTTGAGGAGACTGATGCCTCTATAATTGGCGCAGTTGAGGGGGTCTCCTTTCTTGTGGATCGGGCAAACGATGCTGAGGTTCCATTCATCAGGCATACACTCGTCTGACCAAATATTAGAAATGAGTTGGTGTATGCACTCTACCAAGTCATCCCCTGCTGCCTTGAAGAGTTCGGCCGGTAAGCCGTCAGGTCCAGCAGCCTTGTTGGATTTTAGCTTGGATATTGCTATCCTCACTTCGTGTTGGTCAGGTGGACGGAAATTTTGACTATCATCGTCTATGTTGAATGGTTCATTCTGCCTGACAGCGGGATGTTGGTCCTCGTCGCCGTTATACAGTCTGCAGAAGTAGTTTTTCCATATTCTCAGCACCGACTGTGATTCTACTACGAGGTTTCCATTTTCATCTCTACAGGTTTCTGTACGGGTATTGCTCCTCTGACACGTTCTTTT
Organism: Brachypalpus laphriformis; assembly: GCA_945910035.1. Lineage (NCBI taxonomy): Eukaryota > Metazoa > Arthropoda > Insecta > Diptera > Syrphidae > Brachypalpus > Brachypalpus laphriformis. Next base: position 14,218,521 of record OX246755.1, read on the forward strand.
TACCTTTTGTTAAAACTTCCGTACATTGTTCCTGGAGTATAAACTCTCGATATTCTCAAACGCGCGCTTCTCATGCTCCTTTTTCTTCTTTTGGAGAAGCCGATGTTCTTCCCACTCTTTTGCCCGTAGAGCTCACGAGCAGCTCTCGTCTTCCGCTGCAGCGCCGCTTTGTATGCTTCTTGTTTTGCTGCATGCAATCGCCGGCATTCTTCATCAAACCAGGGGTTTCGCGGTGGTGGGTGAGCGAGACCCAGCGCATCAGTCGCGGCGTTTCTGATCGCATGTTGGCAGCGTCGCCACTGGTCTTCGGCACTTGATGCTGCATAGGGGGGGTTGAGAGATTTCGGGATACGCATTCAGCGAAGAATCTGGCGCTCTCTTGCGATTGTAGCTTTTCGACATTAAATTTTCTCACATTGATTCTTCTTTGTTGCTCAGATCGGGATATCCGCATTCGTACCTTGGCTACAACAAGGTAATGATCCGAGTCTATGTTGGCCGCTCGGAAGGTCCGGACATCCAGAATACTGGAGGCATGCCTTGCGTCGATCGCAATATGATCAATTTGGTTGATCGTCACATGATCATTGGACCGGCATGTCTGCTTATGAATATCGAGATGAGGAAACCATGTGCTTGCTATGGTGACATTCCGCTCCACAGCGAAATCAATTAGCCTTAGTCCGTTATCAGACGTGGTGTCGTGTAGGCTATGCTTACCGACTGCCCTACCAAAGACGTCCTCCTTTCCTATTTTGGCGTTAAAATTGCCCAATACGATTTTAACGTCGTATTTAGGACATTGCTCATATGTTTTGTCGAGGAGCTCGTAGAAACACTCTTTGGTGGCAGGGTCCTTTTCTTCTGTGGGGGCATGAACACATATAAGGCTTATGTTAGCGAATTTAGCCTTGATTCGGATAGTCATAATACGTTCGCTCACGTGTCGGAAGCTCAAGACTTCTTGCCTAAGTCTGCCGCGTATGACAAATCCGCATCCGAATAAGCGTTGCCTGTTGCCTCTGTAGCAATCATCGTAGTAGATGTCACAGTTTTTCATCCTCTTTTTGCCCGGCCCATCCCATCGCACTTCCTGGATGGCGGTAATATCTGCTTTATAGCAGTCTAGGGCCTCTGCTAGTTGTTCGGCTGCACGTGGTCTATAAAGGGACAGAACATTCCACGTACAGATCCGAAGGTCGTTATCCTTATTTCGTTTGCTGTGGTCGTCATTAGTTGAGTCATCCTTATCCGAGGCTTTTGGTTGTTTCGGAACCATAGATTGTTTACGTGGTAGGGAAGTTACCCCGACGGCACAACCCCCAACCTGGAAGGCCAGTTCCTTAATTATTCCCCTAGGACGAGGGGCCGGGTACACCGGTGCCAGTAGTCCACTACGGGAGTATGAGCGCTGCCGTTGGCCCATTAAGGGCTCCTCCGCCACCATCTCTATTCCAATGTCCTGACCAACATTGGAAATTCCTTACCGACCTGTGATCCGAATACGTCGAAGCAGCTCGCGCAAGGTATTCACTAAGCTCAACCTAACTGGAATTATAGACGCCACCATTGACTCCGTCTAGGGAATTGGTCCGCTGCCGCCTGGAACAGGAAGAAGTGCTCTAGTGAGAAAACACTCTTCCCCCCTCTCTCATCTGCTGCCGCCAAGAATCCGCCAAACGGGGTTGGTTACCCATTTCTTGGATTAAGGTACTAGGCACCCGGCTGTCACCGCGTGGAGGTTGAGAGTAGGAGTTGGTAGGCCTCAGCTGAGTGAAAACGCTTGTGTTTTCATATGATCGCATGCACTACCGTTTGGCCAGCCTAACACGCAAGCTGCAAACCTTCGTAAACAGATGTCTAAGAATCATCTTGAGGATCTTTTAGCCCAATCGTATCTCCAACGAACAACTTTATCTGAGCACGCGCCAAGAATCTATAGACAATACTGTGCGAAGGAGAAAGTTGCAGTGGATTGGACACTCCCTACGGCACGACGCCATCTCCATTGCGAAATACGCCATGTAGTGGACTCCGCTTACCAGCGGAATGCCCTATGTAAACATAGCGCATGACAGTCGAGGAGGAATCAAGCTCTTTGGGAATGAGTTGGAGAAAGCTCAAACGGGTTGCAGAACTGCGAACAAGATGGCGCATAGGCGTTGTTGACGCCTTATGCCCCTCCTTTCCATCGCCTGAACTGTGTAAAAACATTTGAAGGGTATTCCCACTTGAGTGGGCGCAAATTATAAAAAAAAAACAACAACCTGATAGTATTTAAAGTACATGTACCACATAACCTAGCTTTTAACCATGACCAGCTCTACCGCTAAGGCGAACCCCATAGGCGGCTCAGTAGAAATGTGGTGAAGTGGGAGGATTGTGATCCCTTGTTTTTAGATCATAACCTCGCTGATAAAGGGAAGAAGAAGAAGACAGCTCTACCGCTAAGGAGGACCACTTATTCCCTTCTCAGTGAAGACCTAGGAATGGTGTCGGTCATCCCTTTTGTAGCTTTCTTGTATGGTTTATCGTCTCACATCTTTTTTTTTGCATAAATTTTGAATAAACGACATACGACGACGGGTAGGTTACATTTTATCTCATATTATTGCTCGGCGTGAATATGAAATTCATTAATACTCGTAAACAGCAACAACAACGTTCAATTGGAATAGTTTCAAATTTTCGTTGTCATCGTTCGTCGTCGTCGTCTTCGACGTTCTCTATCGTTTACCCCACGCTTCGTATTTTTGTTCCCCTTTTTTGCTTGTTGATAATTTTAATCATCGTGATGTTAATTTTTTTTTTTTTTTTTTTTTTCGGGCAGCAGTTGATGGGAGTATGGCAGTTTTTTTTTTTTTTTTTAGTTTTTAATTTAGACTACTTGGTGATGGGAAAGAACAACAACAAAAGCTCAGATAGAGGAGTGCCTGTTGCTCGCGCTTTATTCGCTTTTTTTTCATTTAAAATTCGATAAACAACATTTTAGCGTCTTGGTTGTTTTTTTTTTTTTTTTTTTTTTTTTTTACATCTGTTGAATGTGATGAACGTATGAATGTCTGTCAGTTGTTAGAATATTTTTAATTTTTTTTTGCATTTATTGTGTATTCATCAAAATTTACTTTTTTCTTTTCTGTGCAGGGGGGGTACACGAGGGGGAAAAGGGGGAAAAAGCTCCTGGAGGTATTGGTGGGGTACATGCCTGCTATGTTTACGTAAAGAGAATTGTTTTATTCTTTTGCTTTTTATAGAGGATAGATAGATTTTTATCTTCTGCTCGGTATTTGTTTATGTAGATTTTTTTTTAAAGTATGCACTTATTTTAATTTTTTTTTTTTTTGTAGTGAGGTGATCAACGGTTTATTGTCGTATCTGTTCGGGTAGAGAGCATCGAACGATAGTACAGAAGTCACCCCATGGCGAGTAAACATGATAAAATTCTTCGAAACAGAAGACCTTGGTCGCATTAAGCGTGTCAAGTATTTTGATGATGCGCACTATTTCGTGAGGAAATAGGAGTATTTGCTCATAAATAGGGAAATGATTTGGTTGACCTAAAAACTCAAAAAAGGCAAAATAAACCCTTTGCAATTTGATTGCATACAGAGAGGTTCGGTTAGAAACAATTATTAGAAAAGGAGAAGAAAAATGAGGCACACCGTTCTGACTGCCGATTGCTACAATAACTTCTGAATATCATATCTCATAAACAGTTGAAAAAAAAAGGTTTGCCGTCTGCACAAGAGTGCAAACACATTTAGACCATTTGCGTGTCATGGATCTACCATTAGACCACTCAGGGACTAATTAAAACCAACCGGAGCTTTCAATAAAGCGATGGATGCTCATGACGCCTAAGGACGCCAAATCGCCGGGGTCATCAAGAAAGGGGGACCCTTACCGTTCGCGCTATGTCTTCACATATTAAGGGTAGCCATAATCCCTTGTGCGCGTGCAAATTGTGAAAAAAAAGAAAAGCTGGAGCCTGGAACTGAAGCTGGACATGTACATACGGAGGGACTAACAAAAGATCGCTTAGTTGGTGTCAATTTAGTAGTTTAAAAAAAAAATGCATTTCTGTAGCTTACAATCTAAAAATATTTATTTCGAAATTTCAGAACAATATGTAAAAATGAAGACGAGAAAGAGATAAATTAGTGACGTAAGCTCGGTTGAAGTTCCACCGCCAACACAGGAAGAAATTCGCCATTCTCTTCGGATTTCGACGTCATCGCAAGCCTTCGACAAGGTATGGCACGAAGGCCTAAGGTATAAGCTAAGGGTAATCTTACCGGAAAAATTGTACGGAATACTGGAATCCTATCTTAAAAACAGACTTTTCCGTGTTAGACACGGGAGCGAATATTCGGATTTCAAAGAAATCTACGCCGGTGTTCCACAAGGAAGTGTTCTCGGTCCAATCCTGTTCCTGCTCTACACAAGATATATACCACAAGATAAAGGGACCGTTGTAGCAACGTTCGCAGAAGACACGGCTATCCTCGTAACGGATGAGTCAGTCGAATCATCAACGGGAAAACTCCAACGAGCTTTGAACAAAGTATGCGAATGGACAAAAACCTAGCGAATAGTCCTCAATGAGACAAAATCAACGCATGTGAATTTTACGTTAAGAAATATAAACAACTTACCTATATCCATTAACTCGGTCCAAATACCGTACGCAAACGAGGCAAAATATCTAGGAATGACCCTAGACGCAAAACTTAAGTGGAAACCACACGTTAAAAAGAAGCGCGAAGAGCTCGAAATCAGATTTAGAGAAATGTATTGGCTACTCGGAAGATACTCGAAGTTAAGCGTATACAACAAACTGCTTCTGTATAAGCAAGTGCTAAAACCGTCTTGGACATATGGTATACAATTTTGGGGTTGTACCAAACCAAGCAATATGGCTCTATTGCAAGCATTTCAAAGTATCACTACGCATGAGGTTCCAAGTTCGAATCCCAGAAAACACCAAAAAGTTTTTTCACGGTCCCACCTCTCGCGAGCGTCTGACAAACATCCGAGAGTATTGTTGTCACGAAAAAGCTTCTCAAATCGCCGTTCGGAGTCGGCATTAAACTGTAGGTCCCTTCCATTCGTGTGAAAAATATAACGCACACAACATGAGTGGTTGCGAAAAGCTAGGCCCTGGCACTTTAAAGAGCTGTTGCGCCAAATATTTGTATTTGTTTTGCAAGCATTTCAAAACAAAATACTAAGAGCAATTGTGAATGCTCCCTGGTATATAAGGAATAGTGATGTTCACAGAGATCTAGGAATTGCTACCATGAGGGACGAAGTAACAAACTTTGCTCGCAAACTTCGTACCCGTCTTCATGTTCACTGCAATAATGAAATAATCCGTACTACGTGACAAACCTTGAGCGTCGACTACAAAGAACAAGATCTTTCGACCTAGCGCCGTAAGGAAAAACCGCATGTAATGACGGTATTAGTAGGTGCCTTCACTGGAAAGCAACCTACCTAACGCGATTAACACTACAGAAGCGTAAACTACTTACCCGTGCAGGGACGGGTTAAGAATATCACTGCAGCGCCCCCCCCCAACAACCAGCGCTTGTCGTAAAAGGCGCCTAAGGGGACAAATCAGATCTAGGCAATATAACACCCAAGTGAGCCTAGCGACACATATACTACCTTAAAAACCCTCCCACAAGTCTGCATGCGAGTCCGTGGGTTGACACGACTGGAGATCACCGGTGTCATAAAAGAAAGATCAAACAATACTAAAACAGGAGCATGCACGTGTCAAACAACAAACACCATCGCAATATGGTGCAAAAAATTGTATTGCAAAACTGTATCATTATGGTAATACTTGCAAAAAGGAAAGGCACTACCCCGCCAGGCACTACCACTGCTGTGCATGGTACTGATCCTGGACCGAGCAGAAATGTTCGGGTCAGAGCTATACGGATTCCGGGGGCTAGCAAAATAATGAAACAGTTTGGACGCAATTTGAGGGTCGCGAGTTGGAACGTTGGAAGCATGACCGGTCGAAGTTACGAGATGGAAGAGATGATGAATAGAAGGCGGGTGGACATCTTGTGTGTCCAAGAGACGAAATGGAAAAACACCGGGAATCGGGCGCGTTTCTTGGACGTTAGGACAAAAGATTACAAGATGTTCTACTACGGAACGGAAAAGTCTAAGAACGGAATCGGTATCATCCTTGCGGCAGAGCTACTTGGTAACGTCTTGAGCATTTCGAAGTCCAGCGACCGTTTGATGTCTCTCAAATTAGTAATACAAGGAGAGGTGTGGAATATTGTCAGTGCATATGCTCCCCACGATGGGTACAATCAGAGAGATAAAGATGCATTTTGGCTAGATTTCCACAATCTCCTTAAGAACATCCCAAAGGAAGAATTTCTATTTGTTGGAGGAGATTTGAATGGACATGTCGGGAAATCAAACGAAGACTATGAAGACTGCCATGGAGGACTAGGATATGGCACCAGGAACCTTCCTGGTGAAGACATCCTAAGCATGTGCAAATCACAAGGTCTTATCGTGTTAAATACCATGTTCATCAAACAAAGCCGACACCTGATCACTTACAGCAGTGGTGGAGATGAAACTCAGATTGACTACCATTTGGTAGGCAGTTTCATGAAGCCCCGGGTAAAAGATTGCAAAGTGATCCTGGGAGAGGCAATCGCTCGGCAACACCGTCTACTGCTAACAGAAATTTTTATGAAAACACCGAAGAAAAGCAAACAAACAAGGGTCTCTGAGAAAATCAAGTGGTACAATCTGGACAAAGAAAAAGGCGAAGCTTTTGTTTTCGTAATGAAAAATTACCTCTCTCACACCATCAACGGAGCTGAGGATGAAGAGTGCAGAGCACAAAATATGTGGGATTCCCTACAGCGAACTTGCTTAAATAAGGCCAAATCACTGCTAGGAGCTTCAAACGGCCACCATCAACACGCCAAAGAAACATGGTGGTGGAGTGATGAAGCTAAGATGCTGATAAATGAGAAGAAAGCGGCTTTCAAAGCTTGGTCAAAGTGCCCCTCTAATAATAATGACGAAAAAGCTCGCCTCGAAATGGAATACAGATGCTGCAAGAAAAAAGCGAAGAAGAAGTGCGCCCAGCTTCAAGCAGAGAGTACGGAGGGCCTGTATCGGGAGCTGGAGAAAATATTTTCCCCGGTTGCTGATGCAAAACAGGCTATCCAGGAGCTGCGAAGACACAATATGAACAAGAGCGCCACTATCTTCAAAATAGCCACCCAAAGAAGGAACAATGCTCAGGAGATTCGTTCGCCAAAGTTCATTAGCAATGCTCATGGCCAGCTTCTTGTGGATGACGACAAAATTCTGCAGAGGTGGCGACAGTATTGTGAAGAGCTTTTAAATGAACAGTTTCCCCGGCTATACTTTCCAAGAGCCACCCCTAACTGTGAAGAAATAGCCGACATTACAGTCGAAGAAGTTAGTGAGGCGGTCAAATACTCCAAAAAACGAAAAGCGGTTGGGCCAGACGAAATACCCTCTGAGTTCTGGAAAAAGATGGGAGACATCGGGTTCAGATGGCTCAGAATTCTTATCTCCAAATTCGTGAGAGGTGATCCAATGCCGAATCAATGGAGGGAAAGTTACCTCCTCCCTGTATACAAAGGGAAGGGTGATACGCGAAACTGTGATAACTACCGTTCGATCAAGCTGATGTCACACACCATGAAGATCGTTGAGCGGGTATTAGGTGGCCGACTGCGAAAAATAATACGGCTATCTGATGATCAGTGCGGGTTTGTCTCGGGTAAATCAACCACAGATGCAATCCAAAGTATAAGGATCATAATGGAAAAACATCGTGATTCCTTAAGGGATTTGCATATTGTATTGGTTGACTTTGAAAAGGCATTCGACAGACAACCACGAGATCTGATATGGGTGGCGCTAAGACATCGAGGGGTTCCAGAAACCTATGTACAGATGATCATGGACATGTACGAAGGAGCAAAGACAAGAGTAAGATGTCCCGCTGGAGTAACCCAAGAGTTCCCAATCAAAGTCGGTGTGCACCAGGGAAGCGTTTTAAGTCCTTTGCTCTTTATTACAGTCCTTGATTATCTGCTTGAAGGTAAAGTGATGGACCCCAAGGTACATCAGTTATTCTTTGCTGACGATGGAGCCATCATAAGTGAGGATCCTACATCCCTGCAACGAGCACTTGATGTGTGGGTGGACGTTTTGGAGGCAAATGGGTATCGCATTAGTTCAAAAAAGACAGAGTACTTGTGCTGCCCGTTCTCTGATCCACTCAGGCCTATTCCAGACATTTATTTGAATGGAACAGTGCTTCCCAAGTGCGAAAAGTTCAAATATCTGGGATCTATGATCAATAGCAAAGCAACTTGTGATGACGACATCAATCATCGTGTAAGCGTAGGGTGGATGAAGTGGCGAGAAAATTCCGCTATCTTCTGTGACAGAAAAATGCCCCCTAAGTTGAAAGGAAGGCTCTACACCGCAGTTGTACGTCCAGCGCTCACATACGGTTCACAATGTTGGACGATGTACAAAAAGTATGAGAGTAAATTAACGGCAGCTGAGATGAAGATGCTTCGCATGACAGCAGGAGTGACCAAGCTTGATCGAATAAGAAGTTCGAAGATCCGTGGAAGCTTTCACATCAAGGAAACCATCGTACACAAATTAGAGCGCGACCGGCTCAGCTGGTATTGCCACGTTCAAAGAAGAGATCATTTGAACCCTGTTAAAAAGGCAATATCTATGCACGTTCCAAAGACATCACGATGTAGGAAAGGCAGGCCTATAAACGCCTGGATCAGACAAATGCGACGACATCGGCATTTCATTGGCCTCAGTAACCGAGTGATCCAAAATCGGCAGGCCTGCCGATATTTTCTGAGGTCAAATAGGCGAACCCCACAGGCGGATCAGTAGAAATGCAGTGAAGTGGGAGGGCTGTGATCCCTTGTTTTCGGATCATAGCCTCGCTGATAAAAGGAAGAAGAAGAAGCGTAAACTACTTGTTAAAGCAACTTAGTCGTAGTCATCACAAAAATGAAAAAATGAGAGGGACGAATTTCCTACTACTATGAGTACGCGCAGCTGGTTCTCATAGTGCCTCTCTGAGGGGTGAGGTTTAGCCCGTAGGCGTATACTGACTAGCACTGATGGCATTGTCAGATATATGAATCGGGCATAACCAATGGTACGGACCATTGGTATCTTTTGAAGATTCCTGCACCTCCAGGCGCAACCAAAAAAAAAAGTGGTTTCAAAGATTCCAGACTGGCCATTTTTCTGTGGAGGACGAATCTCGTGAAGTTAGGCCCAAATCCTCGACCGACGATACAAATGTGGCCCTGGTGAAGGCTAAAATTGACGAAGATGCCAGGATGACACAGGAGATGATAGCGGATGAACTGAGCTTGAATGCCATGGCTGTGGCATGAATTTTAAATTATCACCTGAAATATTCGAAGAAGTCAGCTCGATGGGTTCCAAAAATTTTGAATGGAGACCAAAAAGAGGCTCGTGTTCGTTTTGCTCAATATTTCCTGGATAAGTTTGAAAATGGAGAGGCAAGCTGCTTCAATTTAAGGATTTTCGGGCCCAATCGTATCTCTAACGAACACCTTTATGAGTGAACGGATCAGGAACCAATAGGCACAACCATCCAACGGCGGAAGTGGCAGTGGATTGGTCACACGTTCCGTAAGGGTGACAGTTGCATAGCGAACCATGCTATGCAATGGAATCCTCTAACTCAGGATGGCAGAAGACCTGGCGGTCCGAGGAGAACATGGCGCAGAACAGTCAAGAAGGAGGCACGGTAGTTAGGGAAAAGTTGGGGAGAACTCAGACACATTGCCAGAAACCGTACACGATCGACCCACAAGGGGATACAGCACATAAGGTAAGGAAAGCTGCTTCAATAAGATCGTTACAGGTGATGAATCTTGGTTTTACAAGTACGACCCGGAAACCAAACAGCAGTTCATGGTATGGAGCCTAGAAGGTGCGAATCCTCCAGTAAAGGCCAAACAACAAAAATCAGCGACAAAAGTTATGATGTAGATGTACTTCACCAGGGCGGAAATGGTCCCCGTCATCCGGCTTAAAACTGGTCAGACAGCCACTGCTAATTGGTATACTGAGACTTGCTTACCATAAGTTTTCCAAAATTTACTAGGACACCGACAAAAAGAGGAGCTGCGCCACTACTTTTTGCACAACGACAATGCGCCTGCACACACTGCTGAAAAAACCAACAACTTTCTTGCGTTCTCGGGCATCAATAAAATTCGCCCAGCACCTTACTCTCCGGATCTAGTGGCGTGTGACTTTTGGCTGTTTCCGAAAATAAAAAAAGATGTGAGGGGAAAAATCTTCACATCTAATGAGGAGATTATTAATGCACTCAATGTCGAAATCAAAAAGCTTCAAAAAGAGGATTTTGAAAGCTGTTTTGAAATATTGAATTAAATGGGAATTATGTAGAGAAATTACATAAAGATGAAGATTAAATACCTAAAGTTAAATTTATTTTTGTGTTTTATTATTCAATCAACTAAGCGAAGATTTGTTAGTCCCTACGTAGGAGTTGAAGGATGGTTTTCACCTTCTCCTCGTGTCTACAGCCCCTGCAGAAGTCCTTGGAGAAGATGCCAAGTCTTTTAGCATGTTGGCCCATAATACATTGTCCAGTGAGGACAGTGTTAACGCAGCTGATCTGTGATCGCTTTATCTTAATCAACTCGACGCTACTTTTCTGGTCCAGCTTAGGCCAGATCTGTCTCGAAATCTGACACATTGAGCGGTTCTCCCATCTGTGGTTAGTCTTATTAATAGCATACCCAGGGCTTGCCTATCAGACAGAATCCTTAGAGTTGCACCCTGGTTGGCGAGCTCGCCCGCCCTGCAGTTTCCCGGAATGTTCCTGTGGCCTGGTACCCAGCATAGGTGAATGTAGAACTACTCCGTCATCTCCGTAAGAGACAAACGGTAATTTAAGGCGGCCTTTGCACATTCTGCATATTCGCTCCAAATTAAGCCCTAAAGACATGTCCCCAGCACAACAAGCCGATCAGTCGAACTAGCCCTGCACGAAATGCTAACAATGATCGAGCAATCACCCTACCACAAGGAATTCACACTAGCGGTCTTTTTAGACATAGAAGGAGCCATTAACAATGTGAAAACTGAATTGATAAGAGCATCACTAGACCGACTCAGAGTAGATGCCACACTCTCTGACTGGATAGAATGTATGCTCAAGACGAGACACATCAAGTCGGAGCTGGGTGTCAGCTAAGTATGTAAATGCACTGGCCTCTAGGGGAACTCTGCAAGCACGGGTCCTATCTCCTCTACTATGGACTCTAGTCGCAAACGAGGTCTTTTGAAATTGAGACACAGCGGAGTAAAATTGTTGTATATGGTATGTAAATGACATAGTCCTACCTCCTACTACTCAGCTGGTATTGCTACGTTCAAAGAAGAGAGCATTTGAACCCCGTTAAAAAGGCAATATTAATGCACGTTCCAAAGACATCGCGATGTAGGAAAGGCAGGCCTATAAACGTCTGGATCAGACAAATGCGACGACATCGGCATTTCATTGGCCTCAGTAACCGAGTGATCCCTGCAGGCCAGCAGATATTTTCTGAGGTCAAATAGGCGAACCCCACAGGCGGATCAGTAGAAATGCAGTGAAGTGGGAGGACCATGATCCCTTATTTTCGGATCATAACCTCGCTGATAAAAGGAAGAAGAAGACATAGTCCTACTAATGTCCGGCAAATTCCTCGACACAATCACCGAACTTCTAAAATCGGCCCTAGATATCCTCTATGTATAACTGGGTGAAAAGATGTGGACGAAACGTCAACCCAGCGAAAACAGAGGTGATCCTCTTCACCGATAAAAGAGAAATCCCAGCTTTCGGACTCCTACGACTCGATGGCACTCCACTCCAAGTCTCGGATAAAGCACGGTATTAAGGTATTGATCGCAAACTGAGCTGGCGTTCTATGCTTGCAGTAGAATTTTTGGAAAAAAATGGGGACCCATACCTGCCATCATCCACTGGATGTACACAGCCATAGTCAGACCCATTCTAACATATGGGTGCACATATGTCTAACATATGTCTGGTGGCCAGTAGCAGAAAAAGTCACATATCTTCAGGCACCGACAAAAATCCAGATACTTGCTTACACAGCATCCACTGGCGCTATCAGAACCACCCCGACCACAGCCCTTGAAACAATTCTCGCACTGATTCCACTAGACTTATACGTTAAGAAAACATCCGCGATGAGTGCCCTGCGCTTAAAAGAATCCAACTTGTGGAGAAAGGGCCGCTGTACTATTGCAAGGTGGGCTCACCTAGATGCCACCACAGGCTGCCTTCCGCCATCCCCCGACTTCAGCCTAAACGTCAGAAGGGTCATCCCATCAAGGGAACACTGGGCAGACGGTGGGGCCATCAACCTGCATAGTACTTCAGTCTTCACTGACGGGTCCAGATGTTAAATAATTTGAATTCACATTGTGGGTCAATTCTGAACCACTTGTCAAGCTAGTTCAACCAGTTTTAGTACAAAACCCGGATTTTGAGCAAGGTTAAATGGTAACTACGTTCTCCTTCCTGACAAGATCGCCCTTGCATTAGTGACACACAGTGGTATCCTTATCCTTAGAGACCGACCAGGTGTTTCTCGAATACGCTGCTAGCAAGCACAATAGTATGTCTGAGTTTCAAGTCCTAAGACCTTCCAAGAAAACTGTACCGGGCTTCTCTAATCGAAGAAAAAAAGGTGATCCCTAGGATGATGGTTTAAAGAGGAGCCATGCTAGTGATTTCTACCTGTACTAATTTCAAGGGGTCCCCAAATATATTAACATTTCTGAACCAACCACAAAGCGTGACTGTAAGCATGAACTCTAACAAAATGTGTAATAATAAATTCAAATTGTTTATTTGAAACGCAAAACAGAGGCGCTATTCGTTTATATGCGGGTAAGAACATTTACAGACATCGAACAGTCGTAAGCATAACTACTCCTAGGCTAAAGTTCTGCTTATAAAATTCGAATCCTACCTACGTAGATCGATCATTCGTATTTAGGAATGCAATTCAAATTCAAAACACGTTTCAAAGTCAGGTCTCTATTTCAGATTTTACCGCATGAGCACCTCCCAACCGCAAAATTATTCGATCAAGAGTAAGATAGCCAGTACTCTAGGGTCGGTTCGGAAACGTTAACTTAATAATGCATAGCATTGACGAAGTAATTGAAATGTTCTCGCTTTAATTCAAATGATATGGAAGTGTCGCTCAGATAGAATAATTAAAATTGTTTCAAGTTGAGACAAACAATTGAAAATGCTTAGTAAAGGATGGGGGCCTTTGAATGGGATAGTAGCAGCACAAACCAAAGACCGGGGTCACTATACATTGGAATGCATCAAAGAAAACAAAATTTCAATGGAATTAGAGAGTCAGAACCATCTACAAGAAACAGTCATGCCATGAAACTCCGGTTCAATTTTATTCGTAAATGATATGCTTTAACAGAAGACGCGGTTGAGTTAGTAGGGTTTATCTTATCAGCTACTTTGTGAACTGTATCTAGGACAGCCTTTCCGAAATTGGGAAAAAGAGACACCACTTCACCAAAATCCTTTAGACCCATCAGCTTGACCTCATTCATGTTAAAGACACTAGATAATCACCTAAGAATGACTGTGCTGGAAAGAATACCTCTCCACCACATTCAACATGCCTACAGAGCGGGAAGATCCACCGAAACTGCGCTCTACCAGCTGAAAAGTTGGGTTCAGGATACACTGGAGAGCAAGGAAACAGCAGTATGCGCATTTCTAGACATCGAAGGAGCCTTCGATAACACCCCCCATGAAGCAATTAGGAGGGGTCTCGAAATAAAAGGAGTAAATCACACCACAAGTAACTGGATGTGTGAGATGCTAAGAACTAGGACTGCTGAGATAGAGGTGGGTCAAAAAACCATTACAATAAGCACCACTAGAGGCTGTCCACAAGGAGGGGTATTATCACCATTGATGTGGAGCCTAGTAGCAGATGAACTACTGCACCAATTGACAGGTGCCGGCATTAAGTGCCAGGGGTACGCCGACGATATAGTCATTGTCGCAAGAGGAAAATTTGAAGAAACGCTATGCGAAATCATTCAGAGGGGTCTACGAATCACACAGAAGTGGTGTAAAACGGTAGGACTCAGAGTGAACCCTACCAAAACCACTGTGATACTCTTCACCAAGAAAAGACAGTTAAAGCGTATGCAACCCATCCTATTGGAAGGGATCAGAGTTGACCCACAGAAACAGGTCAAGTATCTAGGTCTAACACTAGACAGCAAACTCCTCTGGAGAAAACATGTAGAAACTGTGGTAACCAAAGCCACCAGAGCACTTATGGTGTGCAAAAACATTTCAGGAAAGACCTGGGGTTGTAGCCCAGCCACACTGAGGTGAATGTATCTGATCATAGTAAGACCCATCATCACTTACGGGGCAGTGGCATGGGTTAACAGATCTAGACTAACCACGACGAGGACATCCCTCAACAAAGTGCAAAGATTAGCCTGTATATGTATAACAAGAGCCATGCGAACCTGTCCCACAGCAGCTCTAGAAGTGATCGTAGGGATACCTCCACTACAAATAGTGCTAGAGCGAATCGCCAAGGAGACCATTTTAAGAATCAGCAAAGAGGGCATCGGGAAAGGAACATGCATCGCAAATAAAGAGCGAGTAACCCTATCCAAATCGGTGCCGCTTCTGGACTGGCCCAGAGATGATATGGTCAAGAAATACTGCTTTGAAAAGAGATTGGAGCAGCGAATCCGATAAATACCAACTCAAACAACACACAATTAAATGGTACACAGACGGATCGAAAACATCTACTGGCACTGGGGCAGGAGTGTACGGGCCCAGGACTAGATCACTGGGAATATTCCCCAGTATATTTCAAGCAGAAGTTCACGCGATCGAAAGATGCGCGCAATTCAACTTAGACAGAAAATATCGCGGGCAGGACATAGCGATACTATCAGACAGCCAAGCCGCTATTAAAGCACTGACCTCGCATGAGATCAGATCCAAACTGATGTGGGAATGTCTCACCAGGATCAACAAACTGGGAGAAACAAACAAAGTAACTCTCTACTGGGTACCAGGACATGTAGGAGTAGAGGGGAACGAAGCAGCTGATGAACTAGCTAGAAACGGATCAGACAAGCCGTTCCTTGGACCAGAACTCTTCTGTGGGATAGGACCCCACAAAATAAGGGAAGACTTAAGGAAAGAAGAAGAGAACAAATGGGCCAAACATTGGGACAATATCCCCCGAATAAGACAGGCACAGGAACTTCTGGGGAAATACAACCAGAAAATAAGCAGAGCCTGCCTAAGAGTTAATAAGAATCGGCTTCGCATCTTGGCGGGCATGTTAACAGGTCACTGCACACTTAAGGAGCACCTTAGGAAACTGGGAATAGAGGGAGACGGACACTACAGATTCTGCAGGGACTTCGCAGAAACACCAGCGCACCTTCTTATGGAATGCGAAGCACTGATCCACAAAAGAAGGAATCACCTTGGTGCCTACCTCCTATCAGAAACGGATTTACCTTCGCTGGATCCACTGAAGATACTCCGGTTTGCTGTAGCAGCTGGACTGGAGGAAGTGCTCTAGACCGAGTATATCATCGGCTAGAACCTTAGTAAGGGGGGCACAATAGATCTTTTATAGGTCGCAGTGCACTTGCACCTCTCAACAATATACATCTACATCTACATCTAGGACAGCCTTGAATGGACTCACAGTAGGTCTAGCAATATTCGCACGGATGTCATTGGAAGTATTATAAGGAAGCAGTCAGAATGGTAGTGTTGCCAGGAACACGAAGACAACTCCATTATAAAATAAACCATGCAGTGGAATCCACTCAGCCAGTCAGATAGAAGAGTGGGTTGTTTTACGGCGGCGCACCCCGTTTTGTTAGATTAGATTCTCGGAGCTGGAGGACTTGGGTAGTGTTGAGCTAGCGGACCTCCTGAGATTCATATCACTTTCTGGGTGGTTCTAACGGCGGATTTTCTTTACAGCGTTTCCAGGATTAAATGATTGGGCACAATGGACCCGTACTGTTGGTCTGACTCCTTGTCACAAGGCACCCATCTACCTAACGTAACCTAAGAACTAGTCATCTGCTCTTTGCCAATGATTTGGTTATCCTTGGATCCTCTCAAACCGAACTCCAGCGCGCACTCGAAAGGTTTGTAGCCGTTGTGATGATGCTGGCATGAAGGTAAACCTGAACAAATCGGAAGTAATGGTCGTTTCCAGAACACCCATTCAGTGCACTCTGCATGTTAGTGGAGTCCCACTGAAGCAGGTGAATAGGTTTAAGTACCCCGGGGTCTTATGCAGGAGTGTTGGAAAGAGCAATGTCGAGTTATCCTGTAGAATTGGTCAGGTTGGATCAATTTTGAGAGATCTTGATCAATCTGTTATAAGGAAAGCCGAACTTAGTGTTTATGCTAAATTATCGGTTTTTAACTTTAACTCTCATGAAATTTGGGTATTGACCGAAAGAATAAGATCGCGGATACAAGCTACTGATATGAGGTTCCTTCGCGGTATTGCTGGAATAACTCGTAGGGATCGAGTGGGCAAGCCCAGAGTACGCGAGGCGCTCAATGTTGAGCAGCTTCTTCCCCGAAAGGAACGATCTATACTTCGATGGTTTGGTCAAGTAGTACGTATGCCCGTAGAGCGGCTTCCAAGACGTGCCATGACTGCCGTGCCATCAGGAAGGCGATCCCCCGGTACGCCTAGAAATTGATGATTGGATCAAGTCCGACATTTCTCTTGGAGCCGCCTAGGGATTCCTCCTGATGAATTGGAGTCAATGGCGGAGGATCGAGAAAGGTTGGAGAGTTCACCTGAGCATCCTACCCCCGCGACCCTCATAAAGGATTAGTAGGCCATTGAAAATGTATGTGGTATATGATTTAGTGTAAAAATGTTGACTATTGTCGACCTGCCGGGCCGGAAGCCGAACTGGTACGTGCCGAATAGTATGTTGCAGAAAGGTTTTAGACGATCACACAATACGTTGGATAGGATCAATTCTTGAGGGTTTGAGTGAATAAGAATCTATAATTTGAATACGAGCTTAGAATACCGATGAAGTGTTCCCCTTGTTTTGCCAATATGTGATAAATACAGGAAATATTTTCTTTCACATCAAGGAAACCATCGTCCAAAAAATAGAGCGCAACCGGCTCAGCTGGTATTGCCACGTTCCAAAGACATCGCGATGTAGGAAAGGCAGGCCTATAAACGCCTGGATCAGACAAATGCGACGACATCGGCATTTCATTGGCCTCAGTAACCGAGTGATCCAAAATCGGCAGGCCTGCCG
Source organism: Brachypalpus laphriformis (assembly GCA_945910035.1). Taxonomy (NCBI): domain Eukaryota; kingdom Metazoa; phylum Arthropoda; class Insecta; order Diptera; family Syrphidae; genus Brachypalpus; species Brachypalpus laphriformis. Next base: position 14,236,017 of record OX246755.1, read on the forward strand.
ACATTTCCTGAGGTCAAATAGGCGAACCCCACAGCCAGATCAGTAGAAATGCAGTGAAGTGGGAGGGTTATGATCCCTTATTTTCGGATCATAACCTCGCTGATAAAAGGAAGAAGAAGAAGAAAGAATACAGGAAATAATGCCCAACCTTGAGGCATCCCTTTATATGCTGACTGCCACGGTGTGAGCTCTTTAGTGATGATGATGATGATATTGGGCTCAACAGCTCCTTAAGTTTCAGGGCCTAGCTTCTCGCAACGACTCATGTTGTGTGCGTTATATTTTTCACACGAATGGAAGGGCCCTACAGTTTAGTGCCGTATCCGAAGGGCAATTTGTTTAGAGAAGCTTTCTCAAGACAACAATAGTCTCGGATGTTTGTCAGACGTTCACGAGAGGTGGGCCCGTGAAAAAACGTTTTGGGGTTTTCTGGGATTCGAACTTGGAACTTCACGTACAGTGGTCCGACACACTAACCACTTACCCCACGGCGCCCACTTTCTCTAGTAGTTCCTTACTACTTCCAGCTATTATTGCTTTGTTGTTTATTTGTGAATTTTTTGGTCAACAAGCTATGGAAAATTTTATATTTTCGTACTTAAAGACTGTAACTTACGGAAATCAATCAGAGAGGCCTGCCTCATTCTAATCTAATTACAAACGATTTTTTGCAAATAAATAGAAGTGGCCCTAGTCATAATATTTTGTTTACAACAATTTAATTGCAAAACAAAAAGCTGATTCACAAAATGTTTACGACAAGAACCTATTGATCGTATCAACCCTAATAGGGTAGGAATATCTGATCACATTACGTAAGGTCTCCAACATATCAGACAGTAAGCGTGTCATATATGTATGAAGAAAAATTCAACAACAGTCTAAAGGTTCACTAGTGAACTATGGTATGATAAAAAAAATAAAAATGGAAAGAGAGAGCTACTCTAAATTTTTTTGACCATATCCAGAGTGAGTTTGAATTTACGCTGACCAAAGATAATATGAATAAACAATGAACGAAATAAAGAAAACAATAAATTAAGTCCACGAGTTTTGTTTTTCGCATTTATTTATTTATTTATTTATTTAGCTTTTGTTATTGTTGTTTTCTTTAAAAAAAAAAAAAAAACAAAAACCAAAAAGATCAACTTCAGCGATAAGAAAACAGAGGTAATTGGAGCAATAGCCTGAATTGACGGCACACTGCTCTGGCCATGGTTCATAATAGTTTTCTTGTTATCTTAAAACTAAAAAACATGCTCGTGTGCTGCTCTTATCTAGATTGTTTATAACATATTTAGTTATAATCGGTTTTATTATAACCAAAAAAGTTTAACTGACTGAGTTAAATGTATGCGGGTGCGCGCGTACAACAAATAATAAATATTCTCTTTCGCCTCGTCAGGTTCTAGAACCCTACACCAAGTTAAAGATACTGGTCCTGCCTGCTAGTAGCCGGGGAGATATCTACGAATGTAGGCTTAAATATGGGCAAACGAGTTTTTTTTTTTGCTGCTGTCTGTCTGTCAACAAAAAAAAAAAGTTGTTCGTTTCCACTTTGAAAAGCAAAACAAATAAAATAAAGTTGAAGATAGTTTTTTTTTTATTTCTAATTTCTTGAGGCAATTTTATTCCCCCATCCGTATCCGCACAACGAATTGTTTGTTACCTAAGTACATAGCTACATTTGAGGTTTGCCACTCGCGCAGATATTATGTCATACTCGTGTCATTATTTGCCGGCTTGAAATTGTTTCTTCTTCTTCTCTCTAATGAGTGCAATATTGTTTTTTTCTTTTCACTTTTTTTTTTTTTTTTGTTTACACTTTTCGTTTCGTTTGGATGGAAAATTTTGTTATGGTTTTTTTTTTTTTTTTGCTTTTTTCTTTTTGAATTTGTGCCAGTAGTTAATTTATTGTCTTTTTGCAGCGGAAATTTTGGATGTTTTAGACGGAAAAGATATTCCTGTATCTTTGAATGAAGGCACGTGTTAGGAGGGCTTTCATTTAAGATTTTACAGGCCGTGGATTCGATTTGATTTAAGAACATTATTGAGCAGATTCAAAAACAATGACGTTGAAGGTTATTTGATGGCAATTCGGTTGGCGGTCAGAACTATGTCTCTTAGTATTTAGTGTGCTAAATCCTGTTGTCAACTTAAGTCCAATACAGTATGCGTTACCACTTCTTGAAAATTATGCTCTAGACCATATAATCATAGTCCAAGAAGTCACCTCGGTGATACATCGTTGCAGTCTAAGTAAGGCACCAGGAGAGGACCGTGTTACTTGTGATTTTTTTTAAATATGCAATGGAAGAGTTTCTGGAGAAACTTGTGGACATACATATGTATGTACAATATATAATTTTATATTGAACACGGGTGACGTGCCGGCAAGCTGTCGTAAGAGCATAATTCTAGCTCTGTTTAAAAAAGGAGACGCCAACAGCCCAAATAACTACCGTGGTATATCGCTTTTAATTTAATATTCCGCTGTCAGGCAGAATGAGCCATTCAACAGTGACGATGACAGTCAAGATTCCCGTCAACCCGATCAGAATGAAATGAGGATAGCGATATCTAAACTCAAATCCAACAAAGCTGCTGGAGCCGACGGCCTTGCCGCTGTACTTTTCAAGGCAGGAGGAGATGAGTTGGCAAGGAGCATGCACCAGCTCATCTGTAAAATCTGGTCGGACGAAAGTATGCCCGATGAATGGAACCTCAGCATCGTTTGCCCGATCTTGAAGAAAGGAGACGATCTGAACTGCGCCAATTACAGAGTATAAGTCTCCTCAACGCACGTAATGCACGACCTTCAAGGCAAAGGCTTTAAAATTCTTGATGCCGTCAATATTATCAAGAAGGAGAAGCAACAGTCGGAGGGAGATCATGAAAAATTGGTAAAGCGCGGACTTCCACTATTCATGCTTAGTTATGATAAACACGAAAATAAAGATATTATATATGGTATCAAGACTATTCTAAACATCGTGGTCAAAATCGAACCTATGCGTAAGACCTCCAGATCGATCCCGCAGTGTAAGCGCTGTCAAGGCTTCAATCATACGCAGACTTACTGCCAGAAAGAGCCGCGATGCGTCAAATGCGCGGGTAAACATCTCTCGGAAGAGTGTCACCTAAACAAGCAAACCCCAGCCACTTGTATAAATTGCAAAGGAAAACATCCTGCGAACTATCGAAGTTGCGAAGTGGCGAAAGAGCTTCAAAAACGCCGCGATACGCTTAAAAATTCGATGCGTCCGAATATGAAACCAATCAAGAACAGACCCAAAATAGCTACGAAAAAAGCAGCGAAAGATAGAAAGTCCGCCAATATTAACTTAAGATCGGTTAATGATAAAAAATCCGAAAGTAATAGAGATAAGGTGACAGAAGCAAAATCTCCGAATATTGGCGTACAGTTTTATGCTCAAGCGGCGAAGACAGTTAAGGGTACGTACACGACCGACAACTCACGGGAGATCAAAGCAAGAAACCGTCCAAACTTTAATGTAAAGACTCCTTCTCAAGTTGCGACATTGAAAAATGGTGATAGAGGTAGTTCAGAAGATCATGTATCCAATGTTTTTTCCCTAATTCTTGCGAAACTTGAAGAGCAATGCAAAACAAATAAACTAATTTTCGAGAGACTAGTTGCACTAGAAAACAACATTCATAACACGCGCACATCAACCAGAATATGAAAGAAACGCTTAAATTTTTTACTTGGAACGCTAACGGGCTCATACGAAGACTCGACGAGTTAGAAATATTTATACGAGAAAAAGATATTGATATATGCTTAGTCTGTGAAACTCATCTGACACAGCAATCGAATATTAAGATAAGGGGATATAGCGGGTATCACGCCTTTCACCCATCGGAAAGAGCCAGAGGCGGATCATCTTTGTTTATTAAAGAATCCATCGATCGAACACTCAGCGGAAGTAAAGATTGAATTAGAAGCAATGCAAGTAAGCACGGTACGCGTTAGAAATAGACATTTTGCTTTCAACATTTCGTCTATATATTGTCCACTGCGATGTAAACTTGAAGAAAGTGATTTCACAAACATCTTCAACTTCCTTAAACCAAATTTTATTATTGGTGGTGACTTCAACGCGAAACACCCATTCTGGGGTTCAAGGTACGCCTCTCAGAAAGGTAGAAAGCTTTATAATGCGGGTATGCAATTCAGTTATGATTTTTACTCGAAGGGTAAATCAACATATTGGCCAACTGATAGAACTGATAGAAAGATACCAGATCTGATTGATTTCTTTGTTGTTAAAGGAATATCTGGCAACTGTATACAAGTTGAAGAAACCTTTGATCTCTCCTCTAATCATTCTCCAATCATTATGACGATAAGCGATGCTCTGATTAAAAAAGGAGGACCGGTCAGATTAACCAGCGCGAAAACTAATTGGGATGGCTTTAAAAAAGATATAGAAGCAAATACTGAGCTGAGCGTATCACTTAAAAGGCATATGAACTTGAAGTTGAAGTTGATCGCTTCGTCGAAATCCTACAGAACGCCGCGTGGAAAAATACTCCCAAACCAAAGAAAACGCCGGTAAGCTACATTCAAACTTATCCGCAGGAAATAAAAGAGATGATTAAGGAGAAGAGAAAAGCGCGTAAAAGATGGCAACAAACTCGGACTCCGCAACATAAAGCACATCTTAACCGTTTGTGCAAATCACTAAAAAGATATATTAAAATCCTTAAGAATAATGAAATGCAAACTTACCTAGAAAGCTTAACGGCAGAAAAAGATTATAATTACTCGCTTTGGAAGGCTATAAAAGGTATTAAAAAACCTCAAATTCAAGCCGCCCCAATTAGGAAAAATCAAGGCGAAAGGGCCAGGCATGATAAAGAGAAAGCGCAAGTTTTTGCCACCCACCTGGAAGACTCTTTCAAATGGTTTGATGGACAAGCTCTTATTGAAAATATAAATACGTCGTATATAGCCAATAGCGTAATAAGAAATGCAACACTTACCGAACTTCAGGAAGAAATAAAGAAACTTAGACCTAAGAAGGCTCCTGGATACGACCTAATTACGGGAGAGGTTCTTAAAGCCCTACCAAGAAAAGCTCTAATTAAGCTTCTGTTCATTATAAACGCCGCACTTAGACTAGAATATGTTCCCAGTCAATGGAAAGTCGCCGAAATCATAATGGTCCTTAAGCCCGGAAAACCGCCGAATGAAAAATCGCCTTATAGACCGATTTCGCTTCTTCCAATTATATCCAAGGTGTTCGAGAGAATATTGGTTAGGCGAATACAGCCGGTAATAGAAGTAGGGCATCTCATCCCGGATCATCAATTCGGATTCAGAAGTAAGGATTCTACAGTTGAACAAGTACATCGAATAACACATGTAATCGAAAAGTCACTTGAAGAAAAAAAGATTTGTTCAAGCGTATTCCTTGACGTCTCTCAAGCCTTTGACAAGGTCTGGCACGAAGGCTTAAAGTTTAAATTACGACAAGTTCTGCCAGAGCACCTATATAATATTTTGAAGAACTACCTTACGAATAGACTATTCCGCGTCAAATGTGGAAACGAATATCAGATTTCAAGGAAATAATAGCTGGGGTGCCGCAAGGAAGCGTTCTTGGTCCAGTCTTGTATCTATTATACACCCGTGATATACCACAACTAGAAGGCACTGAGCTAGCTACATTTGCCGACGACACTGCTATCTTGGCAGTAGGTAAAACGGTCGAAGATACTACAGAAAAGCTGCAAGAAGCTTTGGATAGAGTAAATGAATGGACAAAGGTTTGGCGAATCGCACTTAACGAGACCAAATCTGTTCATGTAAATTTTACTTATAAGAGAGTAAATAATTTGTCGATCTTTTCAAACTGGGTTCAAATTCCGTTTCCAAAGATGAAATGGAAAACGCACGTTAAGAAAAAACGCAAAGAACTAGATAATAAATATAGAGAAATGTATTGGTTACTTGCAAAATATTCCAAGCTTAATATAGTGAACAAACTGCTTTTATATAAGCAAGTGCTAAAGCCCGTATGGACATATGGTATACAACTCTGGGGTTGTACCAAAATAACTAATCTTCTTCTTCTTCCTTTTATCAGCGAGGCTATGATCCGAAAACTAGGGATCACAACCCTCCCACTTCACCGCATTTCTACTGATCCGCCTGTGGGGTTCGCCACCAAAATAACTAATATTAAAATTTTACAAACTTTTGAAAACAAAGTGCTAAGAGGTATTGTTAAAGCGCCATGGTATATCAGAAATAGCGATATCCATAGAGATCTTGGCATTAAAACTAAAGAAGACGAAATTCAAACCATAGAAGCCGACTAGAAAGTCACGTAAATATTACAGTCCTCCAAGTTTTGGAAGAAAGAAATTTACTGCGCTAACCAAACATTTAGACTTAAAAAAAAAATACTACAGGTTATAACCCTTTTTTTTTTTTGTTGGCTAAGGGGTGGTGGAAAACGCTTCTGCTCACAAGAAACAGGCTTTCTCTGTTTCAAGTAGTGTGGTTCTTGGTACTCACTAAAGAACCACGTTTAAACCTTTTATTCTACTTGACACCATTCGCTCCAGAACCGCTTTTGCATTACTTCAGGGTGCTGGTGTCGTTTTCTTTTCCCTTTCGGGGCCGGCTTTTTCATTTTTGTCTTCTCTTGCGGGCTGGTGCACCCCGACTTTGATTGGGAACTCTACGGTTACTCCAGCGGGACATCTTACTCTTGTGTTTGCTCTTTCGTACATGTCCATGATCATCTGTACATAGGTTTCTGGAACCCTTCGATGTCTTAGCGCAAACGATATCAGATCTCGTGATTGTCTGTCGAATTTCTTTTCAAAGTCAACCAATACAATATGCAAATCCTTTAAGGAGTCACTGTGTTTTTCCATTATGATCCTTATACTTTCAATTGCATCTGTGTTTGATTTGCCCACGACAAGCCCGCGCTGATCATCAGATAGCCGTATTATTTTTCGCATTTGGCCATTTAATACCCGCTCAACGATCTTGGTGGTGTGTGACATCAGCTTGATCGAACGGTAGTTATCACAGTTTCACCCTTCCCTTTGTACACAGGGAGAAGGTAATTTCAATCCATTGATTCGGTACGGGATCACCTACCATAAGTTTATAGATTAGAATTCTAAGCCATCTGAAATCGATGTCTCCCATCTTTTGTCAGAACTCAGAGGGCATCTCGACTGGCCCAACCGCTTTTCGGTTTTTCAAGTATTTGACCGCCTCACTAACTTCTTCGACAATAGATCTAATAGGTCGCAGTGCCTACAAGACCGTAGTAAAGTAAAGTAACTTCTTCGACTGTAATATCGGGTATTTCTTCACGGTTAAGGGTGGTTCTTGGAAAGTATATCCGGGGAAACTGTTCATTAAAAAGTGCTTCACAATACTGCCGCCACCTCTTCAGAATTTTGTCGTCATCCACAAGAAGCTGGCCATGAGCATCGTTAATGAATTTTGGCGAACGAGCCTCCCGAGTATTCCTCCTTCTTTGAGCGGCTATTTTGTGTCGTCGGAGCTCCTGGATAGTCTGACTTGCATCAGCAACCGGGGAAGATATTTTCTTCAGCTCCCGATATAGGCCCTCTGTACTCTCTGCTTGAAGCTGGGCGCGCTTCTTCTTCGCTTTTTTCTTGCAACATCTGTTTTCCGCTTAAAGGGGCACTTTGATCAAGCTTTGAAAGTCGCCTTCTTCTTATTTATCACTTCTTCAGCTTCATCACTCCACCACCATGTTTCTTTGGTGCGTTGGTGATGGCCTTTTATAGCTTCTAGCAGTGATTTGGCCTTGTTTAAGCAAGTTCGCTGTAGGGAATCCCACATATTTTGTGCTGTGCACTCTTCATCCTCAGCCCCGTTGATGGTAATTTTTCATCACAAAATCAAAGGATTCTTTTCCTGAATATGGAAGCAACTCCTCTACTAAGTGTGCATGAATGAGTGACAAGTCAACAATGTCCCACCCAGCTCATTTGCGGCCAACTGCCATCCATCATTTCACGGATGAAACCTAAGAATTTTTGCCACTTATAGCCGCACCCAAAGGTCAAAGGCCCAATTGACCATGCACACCTGTGGAAATCTGGACACCCAACTAAATATAATACAAATTCCAATTAACAAACCAATCATTCCCTATGATTGCAGACATCATAGACCACTTCACACCGTTAATATGTGCCCCGATAGGTATGCTAATCCCAGAACACAACGCCAAGAGAAACTGCAATTGACACTTTGTAGCGACGACGATGGTCGCCTAGCTAATTTGTCTGTCATTGAAGTGCCAATGACTTTTGCCCTCCAATGGGACGCCTGTCTTCGGCGTGAGGAGTGCGTGCACACGTAACTCAACTTATGTAACCATCGTGGTGGTCAATACAGAGAGGCTCTCTACGCGACACGTTTGGCGGTAAACAACAATTTGAATAATTTTTCTTTTTCTTTTTTTTACGTGGGCTTCAGAGTTCGAACTGCAGCACACAAAACCAAGGGAGACCATCATCCCCTCCCTCGATTTGGCTTACATAGGAAAAATAATAAATTGATGATGACGGCTGTGTTTTTGGCGGGTGTCGTCGTTTAAGCAAAATTAAACTAAATTGTTTAGATGAGCGCGCAGCATTGAACAGTGAACAGTGGTGATGGACTCGATGACCCATGCGGGGTATCTCTAAGCTGTTCTCTGTATTTCGTGCTTAGGCTTTCTTAATTAAATAATTAATTGTAATTGAGTTGATTTGGAGCGGCCAGCAGGAGGGCGGAGCACAGAGCCTCACCGAGCAGAGCAGCACACTCTAGGTTGCGCTCATATTGAGTTGATTAAATGTTGTTTATGTTGTTTACAAAGAAAATTGTATTTTGACTGGGATTAGTCATTTTGTTGCTCCGGGGGCATATTAAATTAGAAATGGAATTTTGTTTGGGTTATGTATGTTGTCCAAAGGGGGGGAGCCAAATAAATTCACGTCCAATTAAGTTTTCGTAAATTTATGATAAGCGACCGGAGCGTGGTGCTAATTGTCATGTAATCAAAATGTGAGCTATGGTGCGGAAAATTATTACCTAGAGGCCCATTCTGAATGAATGGGGCGCGTTAGACTGATTTTGGACGAACTTGTGTCTATAATTACGCAATCTTATGGCGACGAAGAGTTCTGAGAACTAAAATAGGAGATGTGAGCATACCATCATCAAGATACTTTGAATGGAAAGAGTGGGTTGACTTGAATCAGTAGGAATCACTACGAGCTCATTGTTTCTCTGCTGTTAGCCGAGACTGTTCTGTGGTTAAGACTTATTTTCTGTACTTTCTGTCGGGTCATCCCTAGCGACTGTTTGTGCTAACGTGCAAGCGGCGCTAGACATGATCGATGAATGGTGGCACTAGGAATGGGATTTCGATGAATCGTCTCAATTTTATTTCTCTTTACGAGAATAAGGATTCTGATCGGTCTGACTTAGCCAGTGCTAACGGGTGTCACTATCCGTATTTCCAATGAAGCCAAATATCTAGGAGTGATTCTGGATAAGAAACTTGTCGAGTCGAAACATCCAAGGTGCTCCCAGTTTTCTGGCAATGTAAGGGTGCTTTTAGCAAGACATGGGGCTTATCACCGAATAAGGTTTTGTTTGGATCTGTACGGCTATGATGAGACCATTTCTCGCATATGGAAGGGGCTTTCGTGCAAACATGTGCCCGCCTTTTGCGCCAAACTCCAAAGAACGACTTGTCTCGGCTGCACAGGAGCTTTTCCGAGTACGCCTTTTACATTGGAGTTTTGATGATCTTGTGCGACACTTATCGTACGACTCTGGTCTCATGGATATGCCGTCTGACACAATGATACCAGAACTCCGGCTGTTGCACAAATTTAAAGTCGACTTTCCTCGCGTTGACATAGGCGACCTGAAAGATCGACATTTAGATCCTCCTACGCTTCATAAGAAGCTCAAAATGGTTTAACGAGTAGGTCGGAGAAACTTTCTCCCATGATCCACGTGGTATCACAATGGACCTATTGTTGGTCTAAGTGTGTTGGCGATTCTCAGCTGGCAGCCACTTCAACCTAACCTAACCTAACGTTCCTATTCTGGCGAGTTCATCTGCATTACAATTCCCAGGAATGTCTCTATGCCCCGGCACCCAACACAGGTGAATATTGAACTGCTCAGCCATCTCCACAAGAGAAGATCGGCAGCCTAGAACTACTAAGGAATTCATAGAGGTCGATTCGAGGGATTTGATTGCTGTTTTGCTGTCTGAAAAGATGCGGATATCTCTAGAAGATATCACGTTTTTTTTAAGGCAAAATAAGACTTCTTTAATCTCCATTATTTCCGCCTGGAACACGCTTCAATGATTTGGAAGACGGAAGGAGAGCTTAAGATTAAGGCTGTCAGTGAAAACACCTCCACCAACTCCGCCTTTGGTTTCTGAGCCGTCAGTGTAGAAGTCAATCGACTCATCTTCTAAAAAAGCATCGTCCTCCCAGAGGACGCCACCTTAAATATTGTGGATATTTTGTCTACACAATGGCGATCGTGGAAATAGTTCTTATCCTTAAGGTCATGCTGAAGTAATCGATACGAATTCCTTGTAGCACTCTGCTTTGCCTTATTAGCTTTAACTTTGACCAGAAGTGCTTGGAAAGCATCTATACATAATGACGTACTGCTCTTCAATAGAGGAACTTTGTGTAAACTTCCCAGCCTTTCCCATTCCCTAAAAAAATTTAGTTTTCGCTGTAGTAAGTGACGTACAACAATGTTAGGAAGCCGTTGACAATGTAGGGCTATTGCCTTCATTATATAATTAAAATGTAAGCGAAGAGTAAATAAATGTAAAGGTGGTAGTCCAGTTTCAAGATGTATCATGTAGGTAGGAATGCATTCTGGCAATCTGAAGTTTTTTGTTTTTATAAAATATCTTAGTAACTTCTCCACTTCTTCATATTGACGAAGTCCTCACACCTGCGCCGCATAGCACATGATGGATCTCATCACTGCATCGAAAACTTTATACTTTGCACTTGGTCTTGCCCAGGACCCCTCTCCAGTTACAATTGATGGCTGTGTTTTTTGCTTCCCGTAGTTTCATTTGAAGGTGCTTTTTAAATGACAGATTCAGTGTGATTAGGACCCCAAGGTACTTTTATTCTTTGACCTTCTCCAGTTCAACACTTCCCCAGATCAAATTCTCCTCTCTAGCATAGCTTTCTGAGCCGTTCCGGAAAACCATTATTTTAGATTTTTCTGGATTCACCTCGAGATTCCACAAACGGCAGTACTGAAACAACTTGTTTATCATAATTTACATCATGTTGGGGGTGTCTCCCAGAATGATTATATCGTCAGCATACAATAGAAGTTTGAAAGAGATTCCATTAAATAAGATCCCTCCGGTCAGAAAAGTCGTAAGGTAGTCCAAAAGGTTGAGAAAAGGAGTGGACTGAGTAGACATCCCTGCTTAACACCCGTTTTTTGATTGAAACCACTTTGACAGTTCAATCCCATTCCATACTGCAGTTGAGTTCTCGTTAAAAAGACTGTTTATTATCCTTAGCAATTTTGTGGATAATCCCCGATTGCTCAGCTTGTAGAAGAGGGCGTTTCTATCGACGGAGTCGAAGGCGGCTCTAAAATGAAGAAGAATGTGTACAACTTCTTACCCCTGTCCAAATACGTCTTTGCAATGCTGGTTAATGTAAAAATGTTGTCCACTGTTGAGTATTCCTTTCGAAATCCAGCCTGGAACTCGTCTATCAAATGGTTTTGCAGTGTCCAGTGTGTCAGACGTTCCAAGATGACACCCGTACAAATTTTCGTTACAGAATTCAAAAGCGATATACCACGGTAGTTATTTGGGCTGTTGGCGTCTCCTCTTTTAAACAGAAGTAGAATTATGCTCTTACGACAGCTTGCCGGCACTTCGCCCGTGTTCAATATAAAATTATATACATATGTATTTTTTTCGATTGTAGGTGAAAATCTTCAACAAGACACTATGAGGATCGCCAGCGCGTGCTCATAGTAGTGTGGGATTCTTACCCACTAAAACACCTCCCTTCAAAGCAGACTTGTTTTTTATTTTTACTACAACTAAGTATTCGACTTATCAAGTAGTTTTCATTTAACGAAATAAGGACGTTTTGCAGGGACCTTCCCATTAGAAGTTCCTGTCAGCTCCGCAGTTTAGACGCGGTTACTTAACGCGCTAAGTCTAAAGGTTTGGTTCTTTGTAGACGACGCAGTAAATTTCTTTCTTCCAAAACTTGGAGGACTGTAATATTTACGCGACTTTCTAGTCGACTTCTATGGTTTGAATTTCGTCTTCTTTAGTTTTAATGCCAAGATCTCTATGGATATCGCTATTTCTGATATACCATGGCGCATTAACAATACCTCTTAGCACTTTGTTTTCAAAAGTTTGTAAAATTCTAATATTACATATTTTGGTACAACCCCAGAGTTGTATACCATATGCCCATACAGGCTTTAGCACTTGCTTATATAAAAGCAATTTGTTCTCTATATTAAGCTTGGAATATTTTCCAAGTAACCAATACATTGGTGGGCAAAATCGCATCATCACCTCCACGCGGTGCCCGCTGGATAGCTATCTGATAGTGAATTAACGATGAGCGTATGCTGAGTCTGACGATATATGTGCAGCTGAACACTCAGACCTGCATAAGCACATCTGGGTGAACTTCAGCGCGCATATGTCTAAACGGACGAGGCATCTCTTGTTGACCTGATCGGCTGAAATATGCGTCTCAGAAGTCTAGCAAGAGGTCCTCAGAAGGAGGACGTGCGGCGGACGAATTCTCTCGATGGAATCAACGGTGACGTCTACAGACCAGCGGATACCTTACTGGAGCTATTTCAACATATTTGGAGCTGAGGTCTGTAAGGATTTTCAATACTACGTCAGGATATTGAAAAAGAGATGGTGGCGGATGAACCCTTATTGGGCCAACGGCAGCGCTCATATCCCCGAAGTGGGTTACTGACATCGGTGTATCTGGCCTCTTGTCCTAGGGGTACAAAAAAAAGGATCTGGCCCTCCAGGTTGCGGGTTGTGCCGTCGGGTTAACTTCCCTACCACGTAAAAAACCTTTGGTTACGAAGCAACCAACAGCCTCGGATACGGATGATCTTACTGTTGACGACCCATGCAAACGTAAAAAGGACAACGATCTTCGTGTCTGCACATGGAATGTTAGGTCCCTCTACAAACCACGTGCAGCCGAACAACTTGCGGAGGCCCTAAAGTGTCTCAAAGCAGACATTACCGCCATCCAAGAAGTGCGATGGGATGGGCCGGGCAAAAGGAGTATGAAAAACTGCGACATCTACTACGGCGATTGCTACAGACAAAAAGGACAGCGTCTATTCGGGTGCGGATTTGTCATTGGAGACAGACTTAGGCAAGAAGTCTTGAGTTTCCGGCATGTGAACGAGCGCCTCATGACTATCCGTATCAAGGCTAAATTTGCCAACATTAGCCTAATATGCGTTCACGCCCCTCACGAGGAGAAGGACGACGCGACAAAGGATGACTTCTACCAGCTCTTGGACAAGACGTATGAGCAATGCCCTAGCCACGACGTTCAAATTATCCTAGGCGACTTTAACGCAAAGCTAGGAAGAGAGGAAGTCTTTAGTAGCGTGGTCGGAAAGCACAGCCTGCACGACAACACTTCCGGCAACGGACTCAGGCTAATCGACTTTGCGGCGGGGCGAAACTTTGTTGTAGCTAGTACGCGGTTCCCACGTCTCGATATTCACAAAGGAACATGGCTCTCCTTTGATCGAAAAATCGTCAACCAAATCGATCACATTGCGATCGACGCAAGGCACTCTTCCAGTATTCTGGGTGTCCGGACTTTCCGAGGAGCCAACGTGGACTCGGATCACTACCTAGTTGTAGCCAAGGTACGGATGCGGATATCCAGAACGGAGCGAAATCAACGAAATGCTGTGAGGAAATTTGACGTCGAAAAGCTACAATCGCAAGAGACCGCCAGAACCTTTGCCGATCGTGTTTCTTCTAATCTCAATCTTAGTCCTATGCCGCCAGCAGCAAATGCGGAAGACCAGTGGCAGCGTTGCCAAAAAGCCATCAGAGATGCCGCCTCTGATGTACTGGGTTTCTCTCGCCCACCACAACGAAACCCCTGGTTTGATGAGGAATGCCGGCAAGCACATGCAGCAAAACAAGAGGCGTACAAAGCGGCGCTGCATAGAAGGACTAGAGCTGCTTACGAGCTCGACGTGAGAGAGAAAAGAGGAAAATCGACTTCTCAGAAAGAAGAAAAAAGAGCATGAGAAGCGCTCGATCGAGGAGATTGAGAGACTTTATTGCAGGAATAATGTTCGAAAATTTTACCAAAGGGTAAAAAGAACATGCCAGGGTTTCAAAGCCAGAACAGAAGCCTGCAGGGACGAAAATGGCAACATAGTAGTAGAATCGCAGTCGGTGCTGAGGATATGGAAGGAACACTTCTGCAGACTGTTAAACGGCGATGATGATCAATATTCCGCTGTCAGGCAGAATGAGCCATTCAACAGTGACGATGGCAGTCAAAATTCCCGTCAACCCGATCATAATGAAGTGAGGATAGCGATATCTAAACTCAAATCCAACAAAGCTGCTGGAGCCGACGGCCTTGCCGCTGAACTTTTCAAGGCAGGAGGAGATGAGTTGGTAAGGAGCATGCACCAGCTCATCTGTAAAATCTGGTCGGACGAAAGTATGCCCGATGAATGGAACCTCAGCATCGTTTGCCCGATCCTGAAGAAAGGAGACCCTCTGAACTGCGCCAACTACAGAGGTATAAGTCTCCTAAATATTGCATATAAGATCCTGTCTGCCGTACTATGTGAACGCCTAAAACCGATCGTCAACAACCTGATAGGTCCTTATCAGTGCGGTTTCAGGCCTGGAAAGTCCACCATTGACCAAATATTCACACTACGGCAGATCTAGGAAAAAACCCATGAATACAAAATCAATACGCACCACATCTTTATCGATTTCAAAGTTGCCTATGATAGCGTGTATAGAGACGAGTTATACAGAGCCATGTCTAGTCTTGGCATCCCTGCCAAGCTCGTCCGTTTGTGCAGAATGACGATGGAGAACTCTCGCTGCTCCATTAAAGTCGGTAAGAACATCACCGAACCGTTCGATGTCAGGAAAAGTCTTAGACAAGGCGACGCGCTATCATGCGATCTCTTTAACATAGTACTTGAGAGAATTGTACGAAACTCAAAAGCCAACCCCGGAGGTACAATCTTCTTCAAGTCTGTACAACTACTCGCTTATGCCGATGACATTGACATAATCGGAAGAACTCAGCGGGCCGTCAATGGGGCATTTACGAGTATTGAGATCGAGGCAGCAAAGATGGGTCTAGCGGTCAATGAAAGCAAAACAAAATATATGCTGTCTACAAAAAAGGACACCCAACATCGGTGTCTTGGACAGAACGCCACAATAGACAGATACAATTTTGAGGTAGTAAAGGATTTTGTCTACCTAGGCTCTATGGTCAGCTCCGCAAATGACATGAATGGAGAGATCACACGGAGAATTACTCTTGCCAATCGTTGTTTCTATGGGCTAAAACGGCAATTGAGTAGCAAAGCCCTATCTCGAACTACTAAGGTAACTCTTTATAAAACATTAATCATCCCAGTCCTGCTGTATGGCGCAGAGGCATGGGCTTTGAAAAAACCGGATGAGGATGCTCTTGGTTATTTCGAGAGAAAAGTTCTTCGAGCGATCTTTGGTCCCGTCTGCATAGACGGTGAGTGGAGGAGAAGGTACAATGCCGAACTATACGGCCTGTACAAGGACATCGACTTAGCCAGAAGAGTTCACATACAGCGACTAAGATGGCTGGGTCATTTAGAGCGGATGGAGCCCAACCTTCCCGCTAAGAAAGTCTTCGAATCCAACCCGGACGGACGGCGCAGTAGAGGACGACCTCGCGGTAGGTGGCGCAAACAAGTGGAGGGGGACCTCAACCAACTTGGCGTGCGCAACTGGAGGCAGCTGGCTCGTAACCGTGCTGGCTGAAGAGGTTTGTTGGTTGAGGTCCAGGTCCCGGACTGTAGCGCCATCTAAGTAAGTAAGTAACCAATACATTTCTCTATATTTATTATCTAGTTCTTAGCGTTTTTTCTTAACGTGCGTTTTCCATTTCAGCTTTGTATCAAGTGTCATTCCAAGATACTTAGCCTCGGTTTTAAACGGAATTTGTACCGAGTTTGAAAAGATCGGCAAATTATTTATTTTCTTATAAGTAAAATTTACATGAACAGATTTGGTCTCGTTAAGTGCGATTCGCCAAACCTTTGTCCATTCATTTACTCTATCCAAAGCTTCTTGCAGCTTTTCTGTAGTATCTTCGACCGTTTTACCTACTGCCAAGATAGCAGTGTCGTCGGCAAATGTAGCTAGCTCAGTGCCATCTAGTTGCGGTATATCACGGGTGTATAATAGATACAAGACTGGACCAAGAACGCTTCCTTGCGGCACCCCAGCTATTATTTCCTTGAAATCTGAATATTCGTTTCCACATTTGACGCGGAATAGTCTATTCGTAAGGTAGTTCTTCAAAATATTATATAGGTGCTCTGGCAGAACTTGTCGTAATTTAAACTTTAAGCCTTTGTGCCAGACCTTGTCAAAGGCTTGAGAGACGTCAAGGAATTCGCTTGAACAAATCTTTTTTTCTTCAAGTGACTTTTCGATTACATGTGTTATTCGATGTACTTGTTCAACTGTAGAATGCTTACTTCTGAATCCGAATTGATGATCCGGAATGAGATGCCCTTCTTCTATTACCGCCTGTATTCGCCTAATCAATATTCTCTCGAACACCTTGGATATAATTGGAAGAAGCGAAATCAGTCTATAAGGCGATTTTTCATTCGGCGGTTTTCCGGGCTTAACCATTATGATTTCGGCGACTTTCCATTGACTGGGAACATATTCTAGTCTAAGTGTGGCGTTTATAATGAACAGAAGCTTAATTAGAGCTTTTCTTGGTAGGGCTTTAAGAACCTCTCCCGTAATTAGGTCGTATCCAGGAGCCTTCTTAGGTCTAAGTTTCTTTATTTCTTCCTGAAGTTCGGTAAGTGTTGCATTTCTTATTACGCTATTGGCTACATACGACGTATTTATATTTTCAATAAGAGCTTGTCCATCAAACCATTTGAAAGAGTCTTCCAGGTGGGTGGCAAAAACTTGCGCTTTCTCTTTATCATGCCTGGCCCATTCGCCTTGATTTTTCCTAATTGGGGCGGCTTGAATTTGAGATTTTTTAATACCTTTTATAGCCTTCCAAAGCGAGTAATTAGAATCTTTTTCTGCCGTTAAGCATTCTAGGAGATGTGCTTTATGTTGCGGAGCCCGAGTTTGTTGCCATCTTTTACGCGCTTTTCTCTTCTCCTTAATCATCTCTTTTATTTCCTGCGGATAAGTTTGAATGTAGCTTGCCGGCGTTTTCTTTGGTTTGGGAGTATTCTTCCACGTGGCATTCTGTAGGATTTCGACGAAGCGATCGATGTAGTATGTACGGAAGTACTGTAGAAGCTAAACGAATTTCGTGTGGACCTCGTCAAGTCCTATAGCATTTGATGTGATAGATAAAATAACTTTTGCAACGTCCTCCTCGCGTA
This sequence comes from Brachypalpus laphriformis, assembly GCA_945910035.1. Classification (NCBI taxonomy): domain Eukaryota; kingdom Metazoa; phylum Arthropoda; class Insecta; order Diptera; family Syrphidae; genus Brachypalpus; species Brachypalpus laphriformis. Next base: position 14,253,757 of record OX246755.1, read on the forward strand.
ACCTTGGGAAAATCAAAGCATGACTCTCTGGAATCTACTTCTCTGACCTTGGATTTCCCAGTGAATCCTTTCTGCCCCTCGTTTACGATACCTGTGGCTGTTAATTTCACTTTCGACAATCAAGTGTTTACAACACCTGCCAAAGAAATAAAACTCAATAAAATCCAAAAATTCGATAACGATAAGGCAACGCCCGATAAATTGCGTTATTTACTCATATTGCATTCTTTTCTTGTTGTTCTTTCTTCATTTTCACCAACACCTAGCTTTTAGCTTATTTCTTTCAAATCGAATAGCCAAAGATGATTTGAAACATTCTCGAATCGAATTGACGTCAAAAATAGCGAAAAAAGCGAAGAAATTCTTGCCCCGTTGCCGAGTTCTCATAATATAAGTTTTACGAACTCAAAAACGTGAATCAGGTGATTATTTTTCCCAAAACAAACAGAGCACAAGAAGAAATAAAATAAATAAAAATGCGAAAAATAAATTTAACTAAAAATAGAATTTGTGTAATATTTGTTCTCTCAGAGTTTTCAAAAAAAAAAAAAACAAAAAAAAAACACGAATTACGAGTACATTCCTCGTTTGTTCTTTGATGCGAGCATTGTTTTGCAATCAACGAACGTACTCGACTCGTAAAGTGTTTACACTTGAAGTACAAATGTTGCGAAAGTGTGAAGAACCAAGTGAATGTGGTAAAATTAACATTTTACATGCAACATTGCTATGCAGGGGTGATTTGGTGAATTCATTACGCTGTCGAGTGATTTGATTTGCGTTTTAGTAGTGTAAGGATTAATTAGAGTGGTTAGAACTGCTTCTGTTTTCAATGTTTACACATAGATAGCTATTTTGAATGCAGTTGTACCCGAAAACATTTTTTTTTTTTTTTTTGAATATTAACCAACGCCTAAGAGTTAACTCTTTTATTGCAATTACATGAGATACATAAGTTAGAACTGAAGCCCCGTGCAGAGACGGGTTAAGAATATCACTGCAGCGCCCCCCAACAACTAGCGCTTGTCGTAAAAGGCGACTAAGGGGACAAATCAGATCTAGGCAATATAACACCCAAGTGAGCCTAGCGACATATACTACCTTAAAAACCCTCCCACAAGTGTGCATGCGAGTCCGTGGGTTGACACGACTGGAGATCACCGATGTCATAGAAGAAAGATCAAACAATACTAAAACAGGAGCATGCACGTGTCAAACAACAAACAACATCGCAATATGGTGATATTGCAAAACTGTATCATTATGGTAATACTTGCTAAAAGGAAAGGAACTATCCCGCCAGGCACTACCACTGCTGTGCATGGTACTGATCCTGGACCAAGCAGAAATGTTCGGGTCAGAGCTATACGGATTCCGGGGGCTAGCAAAATAATGAAACAGTTTGGAAGAAATTTGAGGGTCGCGAGTTGGAACGTTGGAAGCATGACCGGTCGAAGTTACGAGCAGGAAGAGATGATGAATAGAAGGCGGGTGGATATCTTGTGTGTCCAAGAGACGAAATGGAAAAACACCGGAAATTGGCCGCGTTTCTTGGACGTCCGGACAAAAGATTACAAGATGTTCTACTACGGAACGGAAAAGGCTAGGAACGGAATCGGTATCATCCTTGCCACAGAGCTACTTGGTAACGTCTTGAGCATTTCGAAGTCCAGCGACCGTTTGATGTCTCTCAAACTAGTAATACAAGGAGAGGTGTGGAATATTGTCAGTGCATATGCTCCCCAAAATGGGTGCAATCAGAGAGATAAAGCATTTTGAGTAGATTTCTACAATCTCCTTAAGAACATCCCAAAGGAAGAGTTTCTGTTTGTTGGAGGAGATTTGAATGGACATGTCGGGAAGTCAAACGAAAGACTACCATGGAGGACTAGGACACGGCACCAGGAACCTTCCTGGTGAAGACATCCTAAGCAGGTGCAAATCACACGGTCTTATCGTGTTAAATACCATGTTCATCAAACAAAGCCGACACCTGATCACTTACAGCAGTGGTGGAGATGAAACACAAATTAACTACCATTTGGTAGCCAGTTTCATGAAGCCTCGGGTAAAAGATTGCAAAGTGATCTTGGGAGAGGCTATCGCTCGGCAACACCGTCTCCTGCTAACAGAAACTTTTAGGAAAACACCGAAGAAAAGCAAACAAAAATGAGTCTTTGAGAAAATCAAGTGGTACAATCTGGACAAAGAAAAAGGGGAGGCTTTTGTTTTCGTAATGAAAAATGACCTCTCTCACACCATCAACGAAGCTGAGGATGAAGAGTGCAAAGCACAAAATATGTGGGATTCCCTACAGCGAACTTGCTTAAAGAAGGCCAAATCACAAAATCAAAAGGCCACCATCAACACGCCAAAGAAACATGGTGGTGGAGTGATGAAGCTAAGAAGGTGATAAATGAGAAGAAAGCGGCTTTCAAAGCTTGGTCAAAGTGCCCCTCTAATAATAGTGACGAAAAAGTTCGCCTCCAAATGGAATACAGATGTTGCAAGAAAAAAGCGAAGAAGAAGTGCGCCCAGCTTCAAGCAGAGAGTACGGAGGGCCTGTATCGGGAGCTGAAGAAAATATCTTCCCCGGTTGCTGATGCAAACCAGGCTATCCAGGAGCTGCGAAGACACAATATGAACAAGAGCGCAACCATCTTCAAAATAGCCGCCCAAAGAAGGAGGAATGCTCAGGAGATTCGTTCGCCAAAGTTAATTAACAATACTCATGGCCAGCTTCTTGTGGGTAACGACAAAATTCTGCAGAGGTGGCGGCAGTATTGTGAAGAACTTTTAAATGAACAGTTTCCCCGGCTATACTTTCCAAGAGCCACCCCTAACTGTGAAGAAATACCCGACATTACAGTCGAAGAAGTTAGTGAGGCGGTCAAATACTCCAAAAAACGAAAAGCGGTTGGACCAGACGAGATGCCCTCTGAGTTCTGGAAAAAGATGGGAGACATCGGGTTCCGATGGCTCAGAATTCTCATCTCCAAATTTGTGAGAGGTGACCCAATGCCGAATCAATGGAGGGAAAGTTACCTTCTCCCTGTATACAAAGGGAAGGATGATACGCGAAACTGTGATAACTACCGTTCGATCAAGCTGATGTCACACACCATAAAGATCGTTGAGCGGGTATTAGGTGGCCGACTGCGAAAAAGAATACGGCTATCTGATGATCAGTGTGGGTTTGTCTCGGGTAAATCAACCACAGATGCAATCCAAAGTATAAGGATCATAATGGAAAAACATTGTGATTCCTTAAGGGATTTGCATATTGTATTGGTTGACTTTGAAAAGGCATTCGACAGACAACCACGAGATCTGATATGGGTGGTGCTAAGACATTCAGGGGTTCCAGAAACCTATGATCATGGACATGTACGAAGGAGCAAAGACAAGAGTAAGATGCCCCGCTGGAGTAACCGAAGAGTTCCCAATCAAAGTCGGGGTGCACCAGGGAAGCGTTTTAAGTCCTTTGCTCTTTATTACAGTCTTTGATTATCTGCTTGAAGGTAAAGTGATGGACCCCAAGATACATCAGTTATTCTTTGCTGAGAATGGAGCCTTCATAAGTGAGGATCCTACATCCCTGCAACGAGCACTTGATGTGTGGGTGGACGCTCTGGAGGGAAATGGGTATCGCATTAGTTCAAAAAAGACAGAATACTTGTGCTGCCCGTTCTTTGATCCACTCAGGCCTATTCCAGACATTTATTTGAATGGAACAGTGCTTCCCAAGTGTGAAAAGTTCAAATATCTGGGATCTATGATCAATAGCAAGGCAACTTGTGATGACGACATCAATCATCGCGTAAGCGTAGGGTGGATGAAGTGGCGAAAAAATTCCGATCTTCTGTGACAGAAAAATGCCACCTAAGTTGAAGGGAAGGCTCTACACCGCAGTTGTGCGTCCAGCGCTCACATACGGTTCAGAATGTTGGACGATGTACAAAACGTATGAGAGTAAATTAACGGCAGCTGAGATGAAGATGCTTCGCATGACAGCAGGAGTGACAAAGCTTGATCGAATAAGAAGTTCGAAGATCCGTGGAAGCTTTCACATCAAGGAAACCATCGTACAAAAAATAGAGCGCGACCGGCTCAGCTGGTATTGCCACGTTCAAAGAAGAGGTCATTTGAACCCTGTTAAAAAGGCAATATCTATGCGCGTTCCAAAGACATCGCAATGTAGGAAAGGCAGGCCTATAAACGCCTGGATCAGACAAATGCGACAACATCGGCATTTCATTGGCCTCAGTAACCGAGTGATCCAAAATCGGCAGGCATGCCGATATTTTCTGAGGTCCAATAGGCGAACCCCACAGGCGGATCAGTAGAAATGCGGTGAAGTGGGAGGGTTGTGATCCCTTGTTTTCGGATCATAGCCTCGCTGATAAAAGGAAGAAGAAGGAGTACAGTTTTGAGGTACAGATACGAACCCTTGAATATAGATAACTCTAGGCCGATCCAAGCGTCTCTTGTGTTATGCAGTGCAATTAAGAAGCTCTGCTTTCAGGATTGTATACCAAATTTAGCTGTGGATTGTGGAGTTTTATTAAATTTGGCTGAAGCCAATGCTGCCCTATCGAAGAATTCATTGTACGCCATACTAACTAGGAATCATTGATGAGAACGAAAGATACGTTTTATAGTGCGAGGGCTTCGACATAGAGATCGTTCTTCGATTTTCACAATTGGAACTATTTCAGGAGATGTTTGTCTGGCAGAATCTTATGCTTTGCCTCGTTTGGTTTCCTAATTTGCATTTTCCTGCCCGATTCTCTCGATAACTTCTACACACAGCATTGGATGGAATATTTTTTGTTTTTTTTTAGAGGAAAAGCTCCAAAGCTCATGTTTTACTCTTGACCTGATTATTTAGGTCCCGAAAGACAGGAGCTGTTATACCATGCACTCTGGCAAAGTGGGCCCCTAGTCTCTTTGGAACTTAAGATCACTCGAACTCACTCATAATTCAAGTGGATTCTAATAACAACAAATCAATTTGCAACAACGACATGAGAAAATGAAAGTGATAATGAATCAGTCACTCTCGCTCACAATAAGTGTAGACGTGATTATTGCATAGCGGGGGACAGACCAGACATATTTGAGGAGAACGTCATTCAATATTTATTAGGAAATAATCGATTGAATTCCAGAAAATGGAGAGCTACACAAGCCATTCATGCTTCCGATACGATGAGGAACTGCATGATCATCGTGGGCGATGATCTCCGCTGGGCGATCACTTTTTACAGGCGACTCAAAACTAAAAGTGGAATGTGTAGCTTAAGCACATTCTTCCCCCTTTGCAAACTACTTTAGCTTATTTCAGGCAGACTTTATGGCTAGGTTAGATTAGGCAGTGGATTGGCGCAGGGAGTAGAAATCCTCTACACCACAAAAAAAAAAAAAAAAAAAAATATTTGGCGCAACAGGTTTTTAAAGTGCCAGGGCCTAGGTTCTCGCAACCACTCATGTTGTGTGCGTTATATTTTTCACACGAATGGAAGGGTCCTACAGTTTAATGCTGAATCCGAACGGCGATTTGAGAAGCTTTTTCGTGACAACAATACGTTCGGATGTTTGTCAGACGCTCGCGAGAGGTGGGACCGTGAAAAAACTGTTTGGTGTTTTCTGGGATTCGAACTTGGAACCTCATGCGTAGTGATCCGACATACTAACCACTTACGCCACGGCACCTCTACACCACACTCAGGTCAATATAGACCCATTGTGATACCCATGGGGGGAAAGAAAGATAGAACGAATCCCTTCCTCGTGAAAAATAAACGTACATGTACATAGCCTAGTAGAAAGCATTTAATACTTACTGTGCCCGAGATACAATACAAACAAGTTGATTTAATGAACTTGGCGATGTCGTTTACCGGTCTGTTCTGCTTCTGCTTCCTCTTAGTGATACAAGTATCTAAAGAGGTTCACCTATTGTTTGCCCCCGTTAGAGCGTTGTCCCCTGCTTCGAGTTTGATTGTGCAAAGCGGGATGTACACTGAGAGGTCAAATTGGTCCCAGTTTAGTGGTGAGCTTCCCTTTGCCAGTTCGTCGGCTTTCTCATTCCCTTCTATCCCTTCATGTCCAGAGACCCAAAAGAATTTTACCTTGTGCTCTGTTCCAAGAACCTTGAGCTCTTCTCTATAACACTTCACAAGCTTCGAGTTTATTTCTGTAGCAGATATTGCTTTTATCGCGGCCTGACTGTCGATGAAAAACGTAATGTCCACCCGTGGAATTGCCATCATCGCAGTCTACAAATACAAATATTTGGCGCAACAGCTCTTTTAAGTGCCAGGGCCTAGCTTCTCGCAACCACTCATGTTGCGTGCGTTATATTTTTAACACGAATGGAAGGGACCTACAATTTAATGCCGACTCCGAACAGCGATTTGAGAAGCTTTTTCGTGACAACAATACTCTCGGATGTTTGTCAGACGTTCCCGAGAGGTGGGACCGTGAACAAATTTTTTCATCGCAGTCTCACGGTCTGCTATTGTCACTGCTAGGACCTCTGCCTGGAAAATGCTGCTGAAATTCGGAAGCTAAAGTGATAAGGAGATTTCAAGCGGTTCAGAGAAGATACCTGCGGCTAACACATATTCCCATTTTGGATCCATCGGTGTACACAGCTGTTGATAGCTGGGGTGTTCTGTCGCTTTTGCATTCTTCCCCTGCTTGGATAGGTGCTTAGAAATGGTCTTTACTGTAATCTGTACTAGATACATTGCCTAGATATCTTTGTAGGATGGTAGTATGACCAATTAGATTTGGCTCCAGCTCTCTGTTTAGTTTAATATTACGGCACTAAAAGCCGCTGTGCGCAACTGGAAGCAGCTGGCTTGTAATCGTGCTAGCTGGAGAGGTTTGTTGGTTGAGGCCCAGGTCCACCCCGGACCGTAGCGCCATCTAAGTAAGTAATAGCCACCGATGCTTGTATAAAGATGTCCAGAGGAAACAGGTTGAGAATGGCCTCGAATCCTGCTGTAGGTGTCGTTCTCATCGCACTGGTGGTGCCAATGAACGCTAGTCTTTGTACTTTTGTGATGGCAGTTAGGTTGTTAGTTCTGCTGGCGGCCTGCCACCATATAAAGCTGCCATAAGTTAGTATGGGCCTTACTATAGCCAGGCCTTATAGCTAAAATGTAGGGTAAGCGTCAAGGACACTTGGATTTCCATGGTATGTTATCCAAGATATTGGAGCAATGTTCTTTGTTATCCAAAATATGTAACCTGTCGTTATGTTTGGCAGATGATACGTAGTGTACTTCGGCGAGAGTGTCAAATGGGAGCATGCAAATGGGCTTTTTCAGGATTTCACTAATACCTGCGGTACTGATGGCTCTAGTTCTTCCGATGGAACTGAAACTGGCTAGTTTTTGAACAATGATACCAAATTTAGGACAAAATCGGGACTGTCTTGCAGGCAGAAGGCTTTGCTATACTCAGACTGGCAAACTTGATAATTGATGAGCTATGACGTGGTAGAAGTATTAGCGCTTCCAGCCACAGTGAGGCTGCACTCCAGGCCTTGGAGACGACCACTAATCACTCAAATATTGTTCTAGAATAGCCTTTCAAATGGAATATGGTCATAGCGGAATTGTAGGCAAAGAAATCCGTGATGTGCTTACGAAGCCCGAAAGCGATAATTGGTGTTAGTTTGGCACAAAAAGCCCTACACTCGACCCTCATATGGTGTCTATACATAATGGGAGATGGTCTAGTTTGAAATCTCGCGAAACTAATAAGTGTTTTGTGAGATGGCCCGAATCTACCTCCGCTGGATTCACTCAAGATACTTCGGTTCATATTAGCAGGTGGACTGGAAGAAGTGCTCTAGACCGAGTATATCATCGACTACAGTCTTGGTTAGGGGGCATAATAGATATATTAAAGGTCGCAGTGCACTTTCACTTCATTTCAACTGTATATCTATCTATCTTCTTCTTCTTCCTTTTATCAGCGAGGTTATGATCCGGAAACAAGGGATCATAACCCTCCCACTTCACCGCATTTATACTGATCCGCCTGTGGGGTTCGTCTATTTGACCTCAGAAAATATCTATCTATCTATCTAAGGGCCCGAATGCAAATTCTGTCTCTATCTGAGTAGAAAGGGCTAGGCAGTTATGGTTGGTCTAGTCACGGGATACAATACATATGACCATCACATGACCAACAGGGGAGTCACTATAGACCCTACGTATAAGTACTGTCTCGAACGTAAGGTTACAACGAAGCATTTCCACTGCCAGTGACCAGCTTTTGCAAGAACAAGACTGCACATCTCGAGTCCTTATGTTAAGGAAATGCGAGCAATCCAATCGAAAATTTGCGTGCCACGAAGAGTACGCCGAAATTTGACGAGGTGCTGACTGTGAGTTTAAGCACAATGGATCGCTTTGTGTCTGAGTGCTTGTGATAAACTAACCCTTATCCAACTCGTTCATTCACTATTAGATACACATAGAGGCACACAAAGAATTTGGTGCACCAATCAGTGTATCTGTGTCCGTCTGTGTGTACCGCCGACTACAGCCTACACAGCTGGACGGATTTACTTCAAACTTCAATCGAGGGAAAAACATATGAAAAAAACTTGTATAGCGCAGCAACTGAAATTCCACTTCCACTTTATACCTAGATTGAGATGGTTAGATTACTCGTAAGTCCTATATCTCTCCTGGGCCCATTTGGAGATTCTTCCTGCTGGTCTAGAGTAGTGGCGGAGGATCTTAAAAGATGACGTTTTCCTCTTAGCAATCTACCATCGTGGATGATGGCAAATGATGATGAGTACAGTCGGAGGCAAGGCCGAATCTGGAAATGATGAGTACAGTCGGAGGCAAGGCCCAATCTGGAAACGAAGATAAGAACTCAGCTATTCACATTTTTCAATTCTTTAAGTTTCTCTCAAACCTCTCAAAGACATGGCGAAGGATGGCAGGACTATAAACGCCTAGATCGCACAACTGCAACGACACCAGCATTTGGTTTGCCTCAGTAACGAAGTGATCCAAAATCGGGAGGCCTGCCGATATTTTCTGAGGTCAAACAAGCGAACCCCACAGGCGGATCAGAAGAAATGCAATGAAATGGGAGGTTTATGATCCCTTGTTTTCAGATTTTTTTTTAAATGTTCTGCATCACTTAGGACTGTGTCCTTTAAAGTTGTCAGACGCAGTGATGGAGTGAAAGGAAAGGGTATAGAGGAGAGTGAAAGATTAGGAAAGGAAACGAAAGAGAGGGAGAGGTGACGGTGCACGCTAATTTTGAATCCTTGTACGTTGCATCTTCTTCTTATGATCCGAAAATAAGGGATCACAACGGTCCCACTTCACCGCATTTCTACTGATCCGCGTGTGGGGTTCGCCTTCCTCGTACGTTGCATGTTTTTGGAAATACTGAGGAGGGCAAATCATTCCACATTTGTGTTGAGCGGTTAAAAAATGAACTTCTATATTTCACTGTGCGCCCGAGAACAGGCTTTAAGTATTTTGATTGAACTGACCGACAGGCGGGACACAACTATAGATTTCGTCCGAAAAATTATGGTGGAAGTACCGGTGCAGAAGCGCTAAGCATCCAACATTCCGGCGGTGTTCCAGCGAAGGGATTTGGCTACAAATTGACTGACTACGGATGAATCTACACACTTGACACTGAACACGATCTAGTAAACTCAAATATGTGTCAGGAGCACCCGCCCAAATATGCGAGTTATATTCAAGTTTCGAACAAATATACGCTTTTATATAGGTAGATAGTAGCCAAATCTGTTGGGAGTTAGGCGAACTCCACAGGCGGATCAGTAGAAATTCGGTGAAGTGGGAGAGTTCTAATCCCTTGTTTTCGGATCATAACCTCGCCGAAATAAGAAGAAGAAGAAGAAGCCAAATTTGTTGGGAGTGAAAAATCGTTTGCATCTTTTGAGGAAACCGTGGCATCTGGCACCAGCTTTAACAGCATCTGAAATCTGTTGATTCCAGTAGAGTTCTGAGCTTACATGCATATCAACCATTGACAAGCCATCCGATTCCTCAATGTTAACTCCATTCATTTTTAATTTGGTCACATTAGTCTCCTGCTTCAGAGATAGGAGACAGCACTGCGCTTTTGACGAGTTGAACTGAACTCGGTTTTTCACACCCCAGTTGATGATAGCAGCAACATCAGAGTTAAGTTCGGTTATATTCGCTGTCGCTGGGATTCTACAGCTTGCGACCCTTGCCGTGGAGTTGTTAGAGAATAAGCAAGGCCAAGGGTACTATCGCCCGCGAAGGAATGGATTCGATTGCGAGTGGGAGAAAGAAGGTCATCCGAGGCATTGTAACTCCAAGAAATGCTATCAAGCAGTTAAACCATCTAAACGTTCCAGTTGACATTCATGAAGTACAATACAATTATTTTCGTTTTTTTTTCTGTTAGCTCTCTGGTAGAATACAAGGAATTGGCAACTCCGATCCATGGGTACGTGACTATACCCTTGTACCACACGTCCTGGTAGCTACACTGGTTGCCGTACGTGACTAAACTCGACAGAAATAAGCGAGAAAGAGTGATAGTGTGGAGGCGGAGTTTTTAACTAAAAGTTTTAACTGCAGTCTATTTACAGAAAGAGTTTTAAATTGGAATAAAAAAATATGAAAATACATATGCATGCACTATCAATATGCATCAACGTTATGTACATATGAACCAACAAATGACGCTAGGTCATGTGAAATATTGAGTCGACGGAGGTGTCGCTTTGGAAGACAGTAGCTGCTGATACCACCGATTGTTCCCGTCCAGGTTCATAAGAAACTGGAGTCTCTGTTTATATTGCATTGGAATTGAATAGGGTCTGATCCCTGGTATGATTTTTTTTAAATACTCCTGCTTACTCCACATGGCTCGGGAACAGTGAAAGGTTTTCTTTAAGCACATATCTTGGGCAGAGTCAAGCAAAGCTTCGTGGGCAGGGGTCCAGTGTAGTGTAGTTAAGTAGTTCTTTGCTAATTCTAAAATCATTTTGATAGTGCAAGGATTAGCTTCTAATGTTAAAACCAAATGCATTGCAAGGGCTTCGATGTCAGAAAAGATAAAGATAGATGCTTGGCACATGTTTAAGATTTCGGGTTTATACCAGTAGAATATATGTATGATAGGATGGTGGAGAGATTGGAGGTTTTTGCTGCACTTAAAATCAGAAAGGTTATGGCAGTCATTAGCAATGCGTAGCATTCGAGATATAGGCTAATTACACCCGTAATTCGTACGGTGAAACTTGAGGCGAAAGAGAGGTACTGATCTCAGAATACGCGGATTGGTACTGAGTGAGTTGGTTTCAACCAATGTTGCCTGCTAATAGCTGATGTACAAATAGTAAATCGGCAGCATTTCTACGCTTTTCAGGCGAATGCATGTTCAGCAAGTTCAAACGATGCTCGTAGGTTGAATCTGTCAGGCCACGCTAGTCCGCGTAGAGCAAAACAAATTAACCTCCGTTGAACACACTCAATTCGATACGAATGTGTATTGTGATAGGGAGACCAAACTTGACTGCCATATTCTAGAATTGGTCTTACAAATGTGAAGTACAGGGATTCCGTGACGTAAGGATTTGAGAATTCCTTGGACTAACGTTTCACATAACCTGGCGGAAAATTTGCTCTACTAATGATGTTGCCAATATGGCTATGAAAATTAAGCTCACTGTCGCATATGACAGTGCTTATACGTCTTGTCCAGCTCTTGGACAAGACGTATGAGCAATGCCCTAGCCACGATGTTAAAATTATCCTAGGTTATGCGCGCCGTGGCGCAAGGCACTCTCCCAGTATTCTGGGTGTCCGGACTTTCCAAAGAACCAACGTGGACTCGGATCACTACCTAGTTGTAGCCAAGGTACGGATGCGGATATCCACAACGGAGCGAAATCAATGACTTACTGTGAGGAAATTTGACGTCGGGCGGCTACAATCGCGAGAGACCGCCAGAGACTTTGCCGATCGAGTTTCTCTCAATCTTATCCTAAGTCCTATGCTGCCAGCAGCAAATGCGGAAGACCAGTGGCAGCATTGCCAACTAGCCATCAGAGATGCCGCCTCTGATGTACTGGGTTTCTCTCAGCCACCACAACGAAGCCCCTGGTTTGATGAGGAATGCCGGCAAGCACATGTACATAGCTAAACAAGAGGCGTACAAAGCGGCGCTGCATAGAAGGACTAGAGCTGCTTACGAGTTCGACGTGAGCAGGAGAAAAGAGGAACATCGACTTCTCAGAAAGAGGAAAAAGGAGCATGAGAAGCGCTCGATCGTGGAGATTGACAGACTTTATTGCAGGAATGATGTTCGAAAATGTTACCAAAAGGTAAAAAGAACATGCCAGGATTTCAAAGCCAGAACAGAAGCCTGCAGGGACGAAAATGGTAACATAGTAGTAGAATCGCAGTCGGTGCTGAGAATATGGAAGGAACACTTCTGCAGACTGTTAAACGGCGATGATGACCAATATTCCGCTGTCAGGCAGAATGAGCCATTCAACAGTGATGAGACAGTCAAGATTCCCGTCAACCCGATCAGAATGAAGTGGGGATAGCGATATCTAAACTCAAATTCAACAAAGCTGCTGGAGCCGACGGCCTTGCCGCTGAACTTTTCAAGGCAGGAGGAGATGAGTTGGTAAGGAGCATGCACCAGCTCATCTGTAAAATCTGGTCGGACGAAAGTATGCCCGATGAAAGGAACCTCAGCATCGTTTGCCCAATCCTGAAGAAAGGCGACCCTCTGAACTGCGTCAACTACGGAGGTATAAGTCTCCTCAACATCGCATACAAGATCCTGTCTGCCGTATTACGAGTGTGTGAACGCCTAAAACCGATCGTCAACATCCTGATAGGTCCTTATCATTGCGGTTTTAGGCCGGGAAAGTCCACCATTGACCAAATATTCACACTACGGCAGATCTTGGAAAAAACCAATGCATATAAAATCGTGGGCGCCGTGGCGTAAGTGGTTAGTGTGTCGGATCACTACGCATGAGGTTCCAAGTTCGAATCCCAGAAAACACCAAAAAGTTTTTTCACGGTCCCACCCCTCGCGAGCGTCTGACAAACATCCGAGAGTATTGTTGTCACGAAAAAGCTTCTCAAATCGCCCTTCGAATACGGCATTAAACTGTAGGTCCCTTCCATTCGTGTAAAAAATATAACGCACACAACATGAGTGGTTGCGAGAAGCTAGGCCCTGGCACTTTAAAGAGCTGTTGCGCCAAATATTTATTTATTATTTTTTTTATATAAAATCGATACGCACCACCTCTCATCGATTTCAAAGTTGCCTATGATAGCGTGTATAGAGACGAGTTATACAGAGCCATGTCTAGTCTTGGCATCCCTGCCAAGCTCGTCCGTTTGTGCAGAATGACAATGGAGAACTCTCGCTGCTCCATTAAAGTCGGTAAGAACATCACCGAACCGTTCGATGTCAGGAAAGGTCTTAGACAAGGCGACGCGCTATCATGCGATCTCCTTAACATAGTACTTGACAGAATTGTACGAAACTCACCAGCCAACCCCGGAGGTACAATCTTCTTCAAGTCTGTACAACTACTCGCTTATGCCGATGACATTGACATAATCGGAAGAACTCAGCGGGCCGTCAATGGGGCATTTACGAGTATTGAGATCGGGGCAGCAAAGATGGGTCTAGCGGTCAATGAAAGCAAAACAAAATATATGCTGTCTACAAAAAAGGACACCCAACATCGGTGTCTTGGACAGAACGCCACAATAGACAGATATAATTTTGAGGTAGTAAAGGTTTTGGTTTACCTGGACTTTATGGTGAACTCCGCAAATGACATCAGTAGGGAGATCACACGAAGAATTACTCTTGCCAATCGTTGTTTCTATGGGCTAAAACGGCTATTGAGTAGCAAAGCCCTATCTCGAACTACTAAGGTAACTCTTTATAAGACACTAATCACCCCAGTCCTGTTGTATGGCGCAGAGGCATGAGTTTTGACAAAACCGGATGAGGATGCCCTTGGTTGAAAAGAGAAAAAAGTTCTTTGAGCGATCTTAGGTCCCGTCTGCATAGACGGTGAGTGGAGGAGAAGGTACAATGCCGAACTATACAGCCTGTACAAGGACATCGATTTAGCCAGAAGAGTTCACATACAGCGACTAAAATGGCTGGGTCATGTAGAGCGGATGGAGCCCAACTTTCCCGCCAAGAAACTCTTCGAATCCACCCCGGATGGACGGCGCAGTAGAGGACGACCTCGTGGTAGGTGGCGCAAACGAGTGGAAGGGGACCTCAACCAACTTGGCGTGCGCAACTTGAGGCAACTGGCTCGTAACCGTGCTGGCTAGCGAGGTTTGTTGGTTGAGGCCCAGGTCCACCCCGGACTGTAGCGCCACCTAAGTAAGTAAGTAAGTCGCATATGACACCCAAATCACGCAGAAAAGTGACAGTGGAAACAGGCTCGTCACATACATTCTAGGAGCTGTCAGAAGACGCTTGCGGGAATAAGTTATCGCTTGGCATTTGTTGACATTCAACTCAAGAAAGTTTTTATTACACCAAGTAGAAAAGCTGTTCAAGTCAGTTTACAGTGCACGGGAGTCAGTGGGTGTAGAGATGTGTGCAAACATGTTCATGTCATCCGCATGAACTGATAAGACGGGAATATTTAATAATGCCGTCAACATCATTAGTTGACAAAATGAAAATCAAGGGCCCAACATGTCTGCCTTGAGGGACTCCAGAGGGGGCCATATAGGTATCTAAAAATGACTTCATATTGACGTTCATGAAGGTAGGATTTGATCCACGCGATAAGCCCAGAAAACCAAGAGCTTTGACTTTCAAAAATACAATTGCGTGCGAAATTTTATCGAAGGCTTTGCTGAAATCGGTAGCAACAACATCAATTTCCTTACCATCCTATAATGTGCACAGGCTGCTGGATACGAATTCAGTAAGGTTTGTGGTTGTTGACCTTCCCTTTAAGAAACCGTGTTGGTGAGGGGAAAAAAAAATAGATTTACAATGAAAAATAGTGAATCGCAAACAATATCTACTGTCGAATAGCTTGGGTATGCAAGAGAGTTCAGCTATAGGACGATAATTAGAAATTTCATTTTTCGGGCCTTTTTATGAAGGGGAGTACTCAAAGCATAGGGAAGACGCTCTGTGAAAGAGACATTTGGAACAAAGCCGTAAGGGATAGAGCTAAGTTGGGTTAAGTAAGGTGGCTGTCCTGACAGGTTCAGGACACACTTAGATCACTTGGGTCCATTGTGATACCAAGTAAAGTTAGGACCGGAGAAATCACCGGTTACCGGGGAACCTAAACCTTTCTCAGGAGGGTATTGGCTGAGAATAGCTGTGCCTGAAGTGACTGACTCAATCAACGCTAAAGTTAATGTGTACCGGGAAGGTATAGTGTACAAACAAGTATTGGGGGTGATTGATTCAATCGAACCCCCTGTGCTGTTGTGCAAGTTGTATTGGCAGGTCTAAGTGAACCGTGCAGGTGTAGAGATGCATAAGCGTAGTAGAGTGACTGATTCAATCTAACTCTAAATACTGCTATGCATGGGTGTTGACTAGGTAGGGTGACTGCTTTAATCAAACCCTTCGTACCTAGGTGGACCGTGCAGGTGTAGAAGTGCATTTCAGTGTATTTCGTGTATTTCAACTAAACCAGTTAGATTTCAATATGAATCTATGTAAGTTTATAATATCTATGTTCGACAAGTCATATACATAGGTCTTCAAAGAAGTATTCACCTAATAGTTTCTTCCTCAGGGTAGCTAGTGCTGGGCATGTACTGAGCAGGTGGAGACTGTTCCCCTCCTCCTCTTCATCTCTGCAGCTTCTACAGAAATCATTTGCTGGGACTCCCATTCTAGTGACGTGTCTACCTAACAAACAGTGTCCTGTGATTATTTCTACTGTGAGGCTTATGTTCCTTCTATTTAATGAAAGGAGTTTTTTGGTTTTCTTTGCGACTAGTAGAGGCCAGATCTTCCTAGTCGACGTAGCTAGATTACTCCATCTATTGTTTACAATAGCTTGCGCTTCGTTAAACACACGAAATTTCATCGTTTGTATTGGGTGTGCCGGTACCTCACTATTGGCAGCTAGAGGTAGTACGGTTTAGCTAGTTCATCTGCTTTACAATTGCCTGGAATATCTCTGTGTCCTGGGACCCAGCACAGTGTGATATTGCATCTTTCCGAAATCTCGTTAAGAGATTCGCGGCAATGTTTGACAAACTTAGATCTTATTGTTGGCGTTTCCAGAGCTTTGATCGCTGACTAACTGTCTATGTAAAGGGCGATAGACTTACCATCTATCGGGTGCATAGAGTCTGCGCGCTGCTCCACGAACGGCCGATATTTCCGCTTGGAACATACTGCAGTGGTCCGGAAGTCGGAGAGCTACGTTCATACTAGGTACTTCGGAAAATATACCCAATCCTGTGCCCTCCGATGTTTCGGAACCGTCTGTATAGATTTCGATTGCGGCGTCATTTTGTCATCCCATGCGGATCTGTCAGGGATGGTGGTGATATATTTGATATTGAAATCGATAAACGGGGATATGTAATCTATTTCTCTGAGATTGGAGTTTTGTAGAATTTTCATTTGGCCTATTTCTGAGTTTGACCACTGGAGAGATTCTCTAAGTCTTATGGCTGCTTTAGATGCTGGATTTACGTTAAGCCCAACGCTGTCCGTCCATTTCGCTACGAAATTTAGCACCGTTAAGGTACCAACGTCTGAAAAGGTCGGTGGCGTAGCCGTAGAATTTTGAAGACAATACGTTAGCACGTCTGACGCAAGTCTTGCCTTGAGGAGCCTCTAATTATCTCCACTGATACGGCCCTCCTCAATTCCGGTGTCACAGATGCCGAACACTAGGTGATCCTTCGCCACCTCGTTGTAGGACCTGAGCACCGACTCGGTATTCTTGGCCTTATTCGGGGTTTTGGAGGCATCGTACTGGGATCTTGGACGTTTGGACGTTGAGACCGCCTTAGGTACCCGAACGCCCGAACGTCCTCCCGACTTAGGTTGACGGTTTGGGGTGTTGCCGAAGGGCCTATTGCCGTTCGCAGGTCTCACCGACTCAGGTTGAGACTTGCTTTGTGCCGCCGAGCGTGCCCCTTTTGGGGTGGCCTCTTGCTATCAAGTGGCACACACTTACTCGTTGAAGGGGCCTGTCCTCCCGACTCGGGTTGACTGGTCCCTTCAGCGATAACGCTACCCGCCTAGCGTAACGTCTCTTTGTCCTTCTGCTCCCACGATTCCTCTGGTTTTTCGAGAATGCGTGCGAGCAGGTGCTTTGCCAAGCAAAGGTTTCTATGGTTCTTGGCACCGGGGAATTCCTGTTTTGGATTACGCGCCCGCAACGTGCCGATACAATGGACAATGGATCTGGAGTCAGAATCCGAAAGGTTCGTATATTTGTCGTTGTCAGTCGTCTCTCTGTATGTAAGTTTGTCGGTCGGTTCGTTGTCCTGTTCGTTGCGTTGGGAGGCAAAGCCTCGGAATTTGTGTTTGTTTTTGTTTTTTGTTTGATTTTGTTTAAAAGATGTAAGCATGTTCCCACGAGTAAGCCAGTGAGAAGTGTCCACCGCCAGCATAGCCGGTTTTATTGGCGGTAAGGCTTATTACAACAGGCCCTGCCAGGGCACCTAAAGGGGTAGAGCTAAAGAGTCTTCACATTTTTTTTAAAACTACGGCAGGTATACCGTCCGGGCCAGTGGAGTATTCGCACTTAAGTCTTTCGGTCTTTTCTGTTACGAGAGCCGCCATTATATCAATTGAAGTTAATGAGGTGGCACAATCTCTCATGTAGGAGAAGTAAGATTAATCGGGCTCTGATGTATGGTTGGAGAACGAGTTGCAGTTTGATATTATTCGAGGATCGCTCGACGATGTTTCGGAGAATGTCAGAGTTGATGGGTGGGTAGCTGTCTGACTTTTTCTTTTTTATTGGTAAAGTGAAAAAATCGTTTGGGGTCAGTGATGATGTCAGATAGGCGAACCCCACAGGCGGATCAGTAGAAATGCGGTGAAGTGGGAGCGTTATGATCCCTTGTTTTCGGATCATAGACTCGCCGAAATAGGAAAAAGGAGAAGAAGAAGAAGAAGAAGAAGAAGAAGATGATGATGATGATGTCAGATTGCATACGGTCAATGTTTGATATAAAGAAATTTACAAACTTCGGAAACATGCGTATGTGCAAGGAAGTAATTGGAGAAGATAAAATCAGAGTGAAATTCGAGGTAGATACGAGTACGCCAGAGCTTATTTCTTCTGTTGCGACTGTTGCGAAGTGAGCGTAGTTCTTTATTATACCAAGGAGGAGATGACGAGTAACTCTTTTGGAGCATGTATTGGCGGGATTGCATAAAACACCTGAACATTTCAGAGTAGAACAATCCAAATGCATCATCGATAGAAATGTGTGTACTGTTTAAAATGCTGCTGAAATTAATAGCACTTAAAAGGTTTGTAAGTTTTGTGTAGACTGTCTTACGAAAATAAAAGCAATACGAGTACTCAGATTGGACAGTACTATTAACGTTATTGAAAGACAATGTAACGGATAGAGGAGGGTGGTAATGGTCCAATTTGGATAAAAAATGATTGCCCGCTGAAACGACCCAGTTATCGCCATCAGACGAGAAAATAAGATCAAGTTGTCTGCCTAGGTTATTAGTAACTCCACCTAACTAATATAGGCTGGAGTCGGAGAGACAGACAATGAAAGGGACTACCTTTTCCGAAGAGGGGTTAATTGCTATGGAATGGGACTGATCGTCCGATGGAGACCATTGGAGGCCGGGGAAATTAAAATCCGGCAGAATTAAAACGGTGTCGCGAGAATTAACAATATAAAGCAAAGAATCGAAGATAGATAGTGCATCTGGCTATTTTCTTTGGAACAGTCTATGTAGAATAAGCGGGTTGGGACATGTATTTTTCTCAAGTATTCTTTTGGGTATTTTACCTTCAACCAATAGCGTTGAAGCCATCTTAAAATGGCCAAGAGTCAGTGGGGAATAGTATGTCATTAGCGTACACAGATAAATGATATTATTATGATACAAGTATAATCAACGACATTGAATGACAAGATGAAAAGCAGAGGACCAAGATGCCTACCTAGTGGGCGCCGTGGCGTAAGTGGTTAGTGTGTCGGATCACTACGCGTGAGGTTCCAAGTTCGAATCCTACAAAACACCAAAAAGTTTTTTCACGGTCCCACCTCTCGCGAGCGTCTGACAAACATCCGAGAGTATTGTTGTCTCGAAAAAGCTTCTCAAAATCGCCGTTCGGATACGGCACTAAACTGTAGGTCCCTTCCATTCGTGTGAAAAATATAACGCACACAACATGAGGGGTTGCGAGACGCTAGGCCCTGGCACTTAAAGAGCTGTTGCGCCAAATATTTATTTATTTATTTATAAGATGCCTACCTTGACACACCGGACACCGGAGGTGGCTTTAATGAAGTGAGTTTTAAAGATGTATTGTCGTTCTTTAAGGTACGATTTGATCCACGCAATGAACCCTTATGAAAATTCAAGAGCTCTCAGTTTGAAAAGAATGATTCCGTGGCCGTCAAAGGCCTTACTAAAATCATAATTACATCGACCATCCTCCAACGCGCACAGAGCACTAGATACAAGACCCGTCAAAATTCTGGTTGTTGTCCTTCTCTTAAAAAATCCGTGCTGGTTAAGGGAAAAGATAGACTTTCAGTGGAAAAAGATTATATCACAAGACTTTCGACGAACTTAGGTATGCAGGATGAGTGGGAGAAAATTGAAGCGCATTGCTGAACACCGAACACAACGGTGCACAGGCGTTGATGACGCCCTATGCCCAACGAAGGTGATAGAACCTGAAGAAGAGAAAAAGGAGAAAGAAAATCTACGCCGCCTTTTAGATCGAAACAGATAGTTCAGCCTCATTGGTACTGATTTTGCATTGGATACCTGGTTGTAGCATGTTTAACTAGAGTTGAATGTGATTCCAATAAGACACATTACCTTCTTAAGTCGGACTATTCGGTCGTCCATTTGGAAGACGTGGCGATTTCCGTTTACTACTCATTGAAGCTGATTAAGTTAGTCTTTCCCCTCTGCACGATTTTCTACAAATTCTCATTTAATGACTGAATTTACAGGCACCACTGAAGGTGGTGAAGGTTTTTGTCTACACGGGGATAGGATGCTATCGTGAGCAAAACAAAAAAGTTTGTTATTTATCGAATCTAGCAGGTCGTTGTCGTTGATATGTAGTGGAAAGAGAGTCGGTGAGCGAATAGAATCCTCCGCTCCAGTGTCAATTGAAAAGGTGTTAAAAGATACACTATGAATGAGCTCTAGCAGATGTAGCAGCTGACAGGAACATAGACCTTTTTATTTCAATGAATGTATACGTGGTCGGAAAGCGATAGTCTCATCCACGATTCTAGAGGTAATAAGTGCAGCAGAGCAACCTTTTTATCGCGTAGAGTGAAAGGTTTAGTATTTCGCTAAGGTGGGCGCTTACAACTGCCACCCCTGATGGTAGGGAAGGCCTCTGTAAGCCCCCTGTTTGGGGCAGGATTTAAGGCCAATGCCTAGATTATCTGATGTTGGCTGCAGTTGAATGCCTTAGCAGAGTGCATCTCATTCCAATTGTACCAATTAGACTAATAAGAATCACCATAATGTTGTTCAGAGTTTGCGGAAGCCGTCAAAATAAAAACCAGTTGAAGCGTATGCAACCTATCATACTGGAAGGGATCAGAGTCGACCCACAGAAGCAGGTCAAGTATTTAACTTTAACACTAGACAGCAACCTCCATTGGAAAGAAAGTGTAGAAGCCGTGGTAACCAAAGCCACCAGAGCACTTATGGTGTGCAGGAACATTTCAGGAAAAACCTGGAAATACAACCCAGCTACTCTGAGGTAGATGTACATGATGATAGTAAGACCCATCATCACATAAGCTGCAGTGGCATGGTTTAACAGAACAAGGCTAACCACGACGAGGACATCGCTAAGCAAAGTGCAAAGATTAGCTTACATATGTATAACAGGAGCCATGGGAACCTGTCCCACAGCAGCACTAGAGGCAACCGTAGGTATACCTCCGCTACACAGAGTGCTAGAGCAAATCGCCAAGGAGACCATGTTGAGAATTAGCAAAGAGACATGCATCGGCAACAAAGCGAGTAACTCTATCCAAATCGGTGCCGCTCCTGTTCTGGACCAGAAACGATAGGGTCAAGAAATACTGCTTTAGCAGAAAATTTGACTCAAAGCTGAGCAACAAAAGAGATTGGAGCAGTGAGTCCGATAAGTACCAAATCAAGCAAGACACAATTAAATGGTACACAGACGGAATGAAAAGATCTACTGGCACTGGGTCAGGAGTGTACGGCCCCAGGACTAAATACTTTGAATCACTGGGAATACTCCCCAGTATATTTCAAGCAGAAGTTCACGCGATCGAAAAATGCGCGCAATTCAACCTAAAGAGGAAATATCGCGGGCAGGACATCGCAATAGTGTCAGACATCCAAGGCGCTATCAAAGCACTGACCTCGCACGAGATCAGATCAAAACTGGTATGGGAATGCCTCACCAGGATCAACAAACTGGGAGAGGCGAATAAAGTAACTCTCTACTGGCTACCAGGACATGTAGGAGTCGAGGGGAACGAAGCAGCTGATGAACTAACAAGAAATGGATCAAACACAGCATTCCTAGGTCCAGAACCCTTCTGTCGGTTAGGACTCCATCAAATACGGGAAGACTTAAGGAAGGAGGAAGAGCACAAATGGGTCAAGCATTGGGATGATATACACCAACTGAAACAGGCGAAAGAACTTCTGGGAAGCCACATCCAGAAAGGAAGCAGAACCTGCCTAAGAGTTAGCAAGAATCGACTTCGCATCTTGACGCGTCACTGCAGATTCAATGTGCACTTTAGGATACTGGGTATAGAGGGTGACGGACACTGTAGATTCTACAGGTACTTCGCAGAAACACCAGCGCACCTTCTTATAGAATGCGAAGCACTGAAGGAATAACCTAGGTGCCTATCTCCTATAAGAATCGGATCTACCTTCGCTGGATCCACTTAAGATTCAAAGTAGCAGCTGGATAGGAGGAAGTGCTCTAGACCGAGTATATCATCGACTAGAGCCTTAGGTTAGGTTAGGGGGGCACAATAGATTAGGTTACGGAGGAACCCGTAAAAATATAGCAAATAGTTAGATAAAGCCAGTTAGAGAGACACATGCAGATGGATAGCGACCTAGAAACCCGATGCCTGTGTGTGCTCATAAGCCGCAGCAGGAGTATTCCCCGCTGCACCAATTGGAAAAGTACTACGAAACTCTATTTAATACCATCCGGCGTGTATGACTTCAGAAATTCCCCTTTGAATGCGAATGTAAGCCTGTAGTCACTTACCTGCTTCAACAGTTCTATGCACTGCGAATAGAAGGCACAGCTCCTCGGGTACTTCTGCAAGAATGCACTCACTAGCTCTGCTATCAGCGCGTCATTACATCGATTGTCATCACCAGTACCACTATCACCCGCAGCAGCCGTTCTCGATTGATTGTTCTTATCAAACGCACTAATGCTGCCGCTGCTGGTGCTCCTGCTGGCCACACTGCTCGCGACAAAGTTCAAACATTTACATGAGATCAACATGACGGCAAACTACTACCGCACTCTGGGGCCAAGGAATAAACAAATTCACCCGAAGGGACAGCCTAAATGAAAGAAATTTCTAAGTCGGTGCCGTCGACGCGAGCCCACTTTTTCACTTCCTTCCCGATTCTCTATCTCTTTCCCGCGCACTCACACTCTGTTTCCTTTTCAAATTGGATTTTGCCCTTTATTCGCGTTCGACGATAGCGATGGCGATGGAAACGGCCGAAACGAAGGAAATTTTCCCAAACTATTTCGTATTCCGATGGACCACACACTTGCGATTCCCTAACTACTCACACTGGGGTCGCATTCGACTGAACTTTGGGATGCGATACCGGCTTGGACCGTCTCGTCTGCCTGCAGCACGAATCCAATTAGTTTCAACAAAAATAAAAAATACAAGAGAGAGGATAGGAGTGACAATTAAAATGCGAAATGCTTCCCGTTGTCATACACTCTGTCTGTCCGTCGGTCAAGCGAGAAAAAAAAATCTGAAACTGGGAACTGAACCAACATTACCGAACAACCGAACCGAATGAGAAGATAATGAGGAAAACTTTTTCAATTCTACTTTGCTTCTATCTTTTTCTATCGGTTTCCACTTCTTTTT
This sequence comes from Brachypalpus laphriformis, assembly GCA_945910035.1. NCBI lineage: Eukaryota > Metazoa > Arthropoda > Insecta > Diptera > Syrphidae > Brachypalpus > Brachypalpus laphriformis. The sequence continues at coordinate 14,277,129 of OX246755.1, forward strand.
TTGTCTTTTTGTCTTTCTGTGTCTCTCCTTCTTCTTCTATTTCAGTCAAAGTCAAGCAATTTTTTTTTTTTCTTTTGGTGTGTTTGTGTTGAAGTCTTTCCTTTGTTCGAGCGAAATACGTGATTTTAAGTGGTTTCACCATAGTTTTCTAGGAGGGGAAGTTGAATTGGTGCGGTGAATTACAGAAGTGACAGCTGAATGAGCGCGTGCAGCGGTATGATGTATAATAAACTTTTTTTTTATATATAATTCACGATTTGAGGCTATTACCTCTGGAAAACCCACAATTACACAGTAATTGTAATGAAAATTTCAATTGTAATTACATGTGATTATAATTAGATCAATGTAATTAAAAATTAAGTTAAAATTTCTGATAGTTTCGCCGCATTTGGAAACTTCCACGCAGTATTACTTTTGACAAGAATCGACTGGAAGAAATTCGGTCAAGTTATTAACTTTAAAGCCGGAATTCACCGACCAATCTTAAACTAAGAGCTTCATAAACCTATTCACCAACCAATAACAGTGCAGATTTATTAGCGCTCATAAGACTTATGAGTGGTCCCACCCACTCTTAAGTTATGAGTGCTCATAAGTTAGGAATTCCGGAAATTTTCGAAATCAGCTGTGAACGGTCACTCAGACCAAACAAAGGACAAGCTGCATTGGCGAAATGCAGAAGAAGAAATGCCGACGAATTTAATGCCTCCAGCATTTCCGTCAAAAGAACTGCCAACAAAATAAAAAATAAAATGTGCCGTGATTAATTCTGCCTAAAATAAGGAAAATACAATGTTTTATTTTTCATCGGCATTTCTCCCAGTTCGAAGCGAGTTCGGAAACTCATTTTAGAACGCGTTTGGAAATCCGAAAATTAATTTTTCGGATATTCGAATTAGCATGGACACAAACCTTGTGCTTGGTGAATACGCAGAAAAAATGTAAAACTAAGAGCTTCATAAAATTAAAATTAAATTTAACTTACTTACTTAGATCCTTTAACCCCTCGGGGGCCATAGGGCGTCAACCACGCCTGCGCGCCATCGTGTTCGAAGTTCTGCAAAGCGTTTGAGCTGTCTCCAACTCATTCCTAAAGAGCTCGATTCCTCCTCAACTGTTCTGCGCCACGTTTGCCTAGGCCGTCCCGCTATTCTGCCTGCTGGGTGAGCGGATTCCACTGCATGGCGTATTTCGCAATGGAGTTGTAGGGTGTGTCCAATCCATTGCCACTTTCTTCTTCGTATAGTAATGCTTATAGGTTCTTGGCCCGTTCTCAGAAAAAGTTGTTCGTTAGAGATGCGGTTCGGCCAAAAAATCCTCAAGATGATTCTTAAGCATTTGTTTACAAAGACTTGCAGCTTTCGTGTGTTAATGGTGTCCACCTTCCAGGTACTGCACCCATAAAGCAGCAGTGATTCTACGTTGGAGCGGAACAGTCGCAGCTTGGTTCTTAAGCTGATAACATTGCTTCTCCAGATTTTAGATAGCATTGCGAACGCAGCTTTAGCCTTCCCGATTCTGCTGCACACATCCAGTTCGGTGCCACCGCGATTAGCCGAGACCACACTTCCTAAATGAAGAAAGTTATCAACTTTCTCGACTTCCTGTCCGGCAATGTAAAGTTGAGCGCGGTTGTTAGAAGAAGTGCTCAGGGCTTTTGTTTTGGCTGTGTTTATTTTTAGCCCCACTTTGTTTGCCTCAGCTTCTAGACTTTGGGCCATCAGATGAAGATCCATTATCCGATGTGAAAGTAGACAAACATCGTCAGCGTAATCTAGGTGTTTAAGGTAAGATGTCATAGTCCAACGAATTATATAGTTGCCTTCCGTCAATGCTGCATGGAGTACATCGCTGATAGCCACCAAAAACAATAGTGGTGACAGTATGCACCCTTGACGTACTCCACTTTGGACTTCAAAATCCTCCGACACCTTACCATTGTGCACGACGTGACACTTACCGCCCTCGTACGTAGTCTTGATAATAGTTATAAGTTTCTCGAAGTCGATAAACATTAAATGTAGCGGAGACCTATACTCAACGCATTGCTCGATAATGATCCGTAAGGTGTTTATGTGGTCGATGTAGGAGGATCCAGCGCGAAAGCTTGCCCGAGAGTTGAATCTAAATATTCTTTAATTCGTTCTAGAATTATTTTAGCTATTATTTTATCCACGGCTGGAAGAACGCATATACCTCTCCAGTTACCGCAATCCATCAAGTTTCCCTTCTTTGGAAGTTTAATGATCATCCCCCTTTTCCACTCCTGTGGAAATTGTTCGCTATCCCAAGCTCTCCGTATTAGGGGATGCAGCAAATCTGCCGATGTATTTGGGGCCTCTTGAAATAGCTCGGCAGAGATGCTATCAATACCCACCGCCTTGTTCTTCTTGAGGTACTTGATTGCTGTTATTATCTCGGTTTTGCTGGGAGGTGCGGTGCGAATTCGGGAATTTGTTGCTTCGAACTGCTCATTCGAATTCGAGATCATACCCCCATCGTCTATGTGATTTAGCACTGTAGCAAAATGTTCTCTCCATCTAGTGAGCTGATCCTCATCCGAAATCAGAAGGTTACCGTCTAGACTCTTCACTGGATGTTGTTTGGAGTTTCGACCACCAATGAGCTCCTTAGTGATGTTGTAAACAGTCCTACTGTCGCACCTACTCGCTGCTTCTTCAGCCCTTGAGGCCAGTGAGTTGACATATTGACGTTTGTCACGTCTCACACTACGCTGCACTTCTTTCTTCTTCGCACGGTATTGGGTTTCAAGCTCGGTTCCCTCTACTGTTGAGGCCGCTGCAATCTGAGCCTTGATTGCTGTACGCTCATCGATCCGTCTCCAGGTGTCTGTAGAAAGCCATGTGCGGTGGGGTTTCTGCTTTTTACCGACATACGTGCGTGCCCCAGTCGCAAAAGCATTTTTCACAGCACTCCAGTGGTCATCCATGTTCTCTATGCTGCTGATTGCTTCTGCTTCTAAGGCAAGATGGTCCCTGAACTACTGGTATTGGCGCACTTGGGGAACCTTGAGCCTGTCGATATTAAACCTGGTGATGTTAAGTAGGTTTGAGCGGTTGCTGTTGACGGATGCAGTACGAAGGCGTAAATGAGCTACCATAAGATGGTGATCTCGTTCTAGTCCGACGTCAGCTCCACGTCTGTTTCGGACGTCCAGGAAACAATTTCTAAAGCGGCGACTGACCGCAATGTGGTCGATCTGGTTGGATGTTCGTTGCCTATCAGTAGAGACCCAACTGATTTTGTGGCAGGTGTTATGCTTAAACAGCGTACCTCCGATGACTAGGCGGTTGGTATTGCAGAAGTCCACAAACCGCTCACCATTGTCATTACGGTCTCCCACGCCGTGAACTCCCATCACGTGCTTAAGCATGGTGTTGTCGCTACCCACCTTGGCATTGAAATCTCCCATCACCATTACGATGTCCCCATTAGGCGTTTGGTTGTAGGCGGCGCGTCTTCAGTCGCGTCTAGAGTCGGAGCATAACACTGTATGATGGTAATTTTCCTAACTCTACTCTGGAACCTAGCTGTCAATATCCGGTCACTATGGGGTTTCCAGGATATGAGGCTACTACGTGCTGCTGGAGTTAGCATGAGTCCTACTCCGGAACTCCGTGCACTTCCAGCTGGTTTACCAGAGTAGAGCATGACAGTGTTTTTTGTTGGGGAGATGAATTCCCCAGCATCGAACCATCTTATCTCGCTCAGCCCTAAGATGTCGATTTTATACCGTTCGAATTCGCGTTCTAATTGGATGAATCTGGCGTTATAAGGCCCTTCCTTGAGTGAGTCCAGGAGGGTCTTAACGTTCCAGAATCCGATCGTTGTCCGTGTCCGATAGCCAAAGGTCGTCATCAAATTATCCGTCCGTATCCGAGGCGTTGGTTTGCGTTTCGGAGCAAGATTTGTTTTTACGGTTGCGGCTCGCTGGGCCACAGACCAACCGACACTTATCCTGTTTTTTGGCGCAGGAAGCTCGCCATTTGTCCTCTCCCGTTAGCAATTTCCGAAGAAATCCCCAGATGGCACCACGAGGAGGTGGGAGTAGGGCTTATTAACAGAGCTGCTAGGTTTTCGGCTGCAGTGGCTCTTTCTCGTTACTTAGCGGACCAACACCTATCGGAAGATGCTGCCCCTACGAGGCATTTGTTATTCGTTTGCCATCACGTCCCTCGTACCCGACACTCTTTTCCTTTTCCATCCCATCCCATCCTTAAGTCCCATCCACATCCTAGTTTCCTGTCCTTTTCAAATCCTAACTCTCAAAACCTTTCCAAAGTCTATTACACATTGTAAATCCATTTCTTCTGTATGAATTACATTGAGGAATGCTACAATGCGGGGGTGCGGTGTGTTTTCTATACAATTGTACGTGATCTGTCAAATTCTATGGCACAAGCTCACTTCTAAACATCGCCACCAGAGGTTAGTGTTGACTTGGTCAATAAGTTCCCCCCTTAATTTTTTTAGGTGCAACAAGAGACTGATAATTTATTGTCAGAAAAAAAAAAAACGTTAATCAGTGCGTCAATATTTTTTACCACTTTCGATATATTCAGCATGCGATGCGTTTGAGCAATGAAAAAAACGAAAAGAGTTCTGTGAGTTACTGTTGAAATTACTTCATTAATTCTTCATCAATTCAACCAACATAATCAGTCAATATCAAAGAAGAAGTACAACAAGGCAGTTGCCTAAATCAATATCGTGCTAGATATTTTGTTGAAGGGACACATCGATGCAACGGAAGGAACTCTTCTTTGTGTCAACGGTAGTGCTATCGAAAGTAAAAAAGTGACAGCCCTTTAGATTACATTTAAGAATGAGAGTAAGGCATTGGAAAATAATGGTTAAGAACCAGCCGTAAGAACACAGATAATTTGTATTGTCGTTTATCTCAACCTATAAACCCGATCCCGAATATCCTGTTAGACGGAGTTATCGTTCTGAAATTGCGTCAGTCGTATGTCCAATCGGTGCCCAGGGAAATTGTGAATGTTTGGTGTCTTTTGTGATTGAAAATGCTTTGCTACGTACCACAGTCGCATATTTGACTTTAACATACACAGTGCAATGTAGACGAAAAACGACAGTGGTGGAGATGAAAATGTTACTAATGTCAGTTAGATTATCAAAACTAAACTCTGTGTAAAGAAAATCATTGTGGGAAAACTCCCGGCTGAACGCAATAGCTAGTATTGGTATGCACAAAGCAAATCGCCGGAAAATACCATTGAGAAAGAAGAAAAAATAATTGAGTAATGCAAATGCGCTTTAGTAATGGATTGGCAGCATGGGTTAAAAGAAATAATTAGGAACTTCTTGGGAAACCATAAGAGCCTAAATTATGATGAAATAATAAATAAATGTGCTTCAGAATTTCCAAAGATTAGGTTATCATTTAAGAAACTTTCCTGATAACTTGGGAGCGGTAAGTGAAGAGCAAGGTGAAATATTTCATCAGGATAAAAAAGAAATGGAACGTAGGTAAAGATAGTAAATATTCGTAAATAGGAGGAGTACATGTGCATGAACAGGGATCAGAGTGGATGTGTTAAAATTGATGGGGAAGACATAGAGCTTGTGAATGAATTTAAATATCTTGGTGTAATAATTGATGATCAGATGAGTTTGAGAGCCAATATTGATTATATATGTGAGAAAGTATCCAAGAAAATATATTTCCTTGGCAGAATTCGGCAAAAAATATCTACTGTTACAGCGATAAGAATATATAATGCAATGAAAAGACCGCGTTTCCAATATTGTTCAACAATACTTTATCTATCAACGGAAGGAGATTTAAGAAGGCTACAAAGGCTCCAAAATAAAGCCATGAGGATAATTCTCAAGCGCACAAGACCAACCCACATAAAGGATATGCTGGAAAGGCTTAAATGGCTAAGTATAAGGCAGCAGATCAACCTAAACGTGTTAGTGTTCGTCTTTAAAATGAAAAACGAAATGCTCCCCAACTATATTTTTAACAATCTAAGGTACATAAGTGAAAGTCAGCCTTATAACCTTAGAGGTGCTCAAAATTTTTGATTAGAACATCCGCGGGTGCTCAGAATAATTTAATGTTCAAAGGTTTGAAACTGTTTAATCGTCTCCCGAATGAAATAAAGAACATAAACAATTTGAAGAAATTTAAAGAAGAAATTGTGAAATTTTTAAAATCGAACAACTGAATTATGACATAAAATGATAACCGAGAAGCTAAATGGTATATATTGGCAAATTTATGAACCGAAATCTTTCTAACGCGCGCGTAAGTGTGTCCCCTCGCGCGATTGGGAAGGGAAGATGGCGGGGTTCGAAATACAAATAGGAGGTCCCAAACCTCCATAATCGGCTATAAAAACCGAGAAGAAAATGAAAGTCTTTAATTTGCAGGCATCTTTAACAAGAGAAGAAAAACCCTAATCTAACTGAATGCATTCACTCTTCATCCACATTTCGAGGCTCGTTTGCCTGACCCTCACCGAAAAGTGTCATGTCTGTTCTGTCATGGCAGAATTTGTGCAAAAGTACTGATATCCACTTTTCCTTCTAGTGATACTTCGCAAAAATCTCCATTTAAGCGAACTGATCATTAAAAATTATTCACTTACGAACAAGAATAATAAATTCTACAACCAAATCAATTGAATTTTGACTCCCCTGCTCGATAATATGGCGATTTGACCGCTCGCAAGTTTCACGTAACACAATCCAGCAGCTACTCTCCGCCAAATGGGGGTATTTGCTCCTCGCAAGTCAACAGTTTCTTCCAATAAAACAGAACCAAGCATGAGCACCAAGGATGGCACCGCCGATGAACGTGAAGAGGGTGAAATCATTGACGAATTCGAGGATATAATCTCGTCCGACGAGGAGTTCTCGATGCGACAACGCATCGAGGAGTTGGAAGCCAAAAACGCTGAGCTCGAGAAAATCGCTAACATATCGGCCGTCTATGGCAGTGGAAACTATGGTGAGTTAACAAAGGCACAGCGGAGGGTAAATTATAAATTTCTTATCTCCAGGCGATCGCTTAAGAAGTGTATTCTGCTTGCTAAGGGGTTACTTTCGTTTTTTTCGGGGGTTTTCGTTCCGTTCAGCTGTTCTGTTCGATTGTTGCGAATTTTTATTTCGCATTGTCTTGACACATCTGTGGCGGTTAAGCGACAAGACAGACAGAGGCGTGGGCTTTGAAATTTGTTCTTTTCCTCGGCGGCTGCAAGTCGCCTAGTGATGTCGTTTTGCACTTCGAACTTGATTACAGTTAGGCACTTCTTCTGACTGCTATTGGGTTGCTCTTTGTACCTTGTACCATGTTCTGAGCCTTAAAAATGTTAGGGTTCTCGGTAAACTAGAGAATTAAGCGCGAATAATAGAATTTTCTGCGAAAACCGTTCCATTTTAATCGGAAGTAAGGTGAAACCGCATTCCCCTTATCTATTGCAAGACGTGGGCGTGCATAACTGCAGGGCAGCCGCGTAATCGGCATTTCAATGCACGAGGGATTTTGATTTACCGGTTTGATTCTTTCCGCTCTCGTTCTAAGGCGTTCATTGACGTTGCGTTCTCAACTACTGCATCACATGCCGAATGGAAGTATCTATGTCCCGCCAAGAAGTGCGTTAAATATGTTGTTGTAGCAGCTACGGTTCCGGTGGGGACAGGTCAGTTTCTAGGCTGAGGAATCGAGCCACTATTTGGTGTTGTGCGAGCCATTTCCGTAGTCAGGGCATTTGTCTTCTATGGAGGAGGTGTCGAGACGGTTTGTGTAGCTGTTTAGTAAGCGCACCAACCTGAGCGTAGCTGAGCTAGGTTGCTCCTTGTTCTCCGTGGTACACTACGTTCTTCGTCTGCGATGGGTGGTGGGCGGCCTCCGAGGACCACGTTGGGACAGAGATTCTCCATAGAGTGGGACACAGTCGTGTGCTGAATGCTTTTCATTGCATTCTTGTAGAATGGAGCCTTTTGCGTCCGTCGTCAGCGGATGATGAAAGGCTAGAAGAAACTGCATGGAGAGCATGGTGTTGTGGTCCGTTACTGAAAGCATCTTCGTCTCGGCGTGGAGGTGATCTACATATGCCATCAGGCGACACCCGGTGATGGTCCTCATGGTCGTATTTTGCAGCTGCGGTGTCCAAGTTCGGCCCGCATAGTTCGCCACGGAGCGGCCGATTGCCTTGTATGTTGCTCTTTATCCATTTACCATGAGGATCTCGCTAAGGAGTTGAGTACACTGTTTCGGGGTCTAAGTCGGCTTCTGATGTTTGACGCATGCGCGGCAGGCAGATCAGCAGAAATGCAGTGAAGTGGGAGGGTTATGATCCCTTATTTTCGGATCATAATCTCGCTGATAAAAGGAAGAAGAATTGGTGCTGCTGATGCGCTAGCGTAAGGTGTTCGACGAAATCTGGAAGAAGCAGAGGTGAGAGAAGCGACATGGGGCGGTGCGAATTGCCTGGGTCAGTTGGTTTTCCAGGTTTGGGAATTTGGATCACCCGAGCGACATTCCATTTGCCTGGTACTTGCAGCGATTGGAAGGATAGGTTCAGGAGGAGAGTTTCTTTGTCTTTCCCCAATGTGCTACCGGCCAGAGATTTTAAGACCTTATTCCTGGGCCACCCGGCCCCAGTGATACTCAATGGCATAAACTCCAAACAAGCCAGAATGCTGCTCTACGCATTATCACAGGCTGTCACCGCATGTCCCATGAAGATCACCTACATCAGGAAACAAAGTTGCTCAAAGTCAAAGAGCATAACGAACTTCTATCGAAACAGTTCTTACTGGCTTGCAATCGTCCCGATCACCCGAACCGAGATATACTCAGCCTCCCTACACCTCAGAGGCATATTCGATCTGACATCCGTTCATACCGTGAAGAGGTTAATAGGTTTATAACTCTTACACCACTTGTCCCAGCGTTTCACAAACTGGCTTTGAACTCTATCCACCAACACGCTGTCCAAACTGCGCTTGATAACCGCCAGACTAACATTGCGCTAGGCGACCGTCCCCCACCGATACATTATAGTGAAGATCATCTGCCTAGACGCACCAGATCCACACTTTCCCAACTGCAATCCGGCTGGAGCTCCATGCTGAACAATTACATGCACCGCTTACGCGACAGTATCACTGATCAATGCCTAGATTGTGGGTCGTCACCACATAAGACCGCCCATTTGTTCAGTTGTCCGTCGCATCCCACAAAACTAACACCAAGATCCTTATGGCCTCACCCAGACGAAGCTGCCGTTTTCTTGGGCCTCGACCTCACTGACCACCTACACCACCTTAACATTTGAACCATACGAATCAACATAGTTGGTACAATAACAACAACAACATAGGTTCAGGAGGGATGTTAGGTAGTCAATTTCTGGTTTGGCGATTTTTTTCCAACATCGGCATGGAAATCTCATCAGGACCAAGCGCTTTGGAAGCTTTTACCTTTAGTATGCCAGCCTTGACTTGCTCCGATGTGAAGACTTGCGATGCTTCGTATCGTGAAGGTGGTGTAGTTTCGTGATAGTGGTTCTCTTGTGTCAGCTGTCGTACTGTTGTTGTTCGATGAAATGCTTGTTGAAGAGCTTGACGCATTTCCTGGGATCATTTGTAGAAAAGGCAATAGTTATGTTGTCATTGCGTTTGGTGTGGTTCGCAAGATTAGTGATTGTGGACCACAGTTTCTTCACACCTAAGCCCAGGTTGCATTTATCTAGGTATGTATGTATGTACTCGTAGTGTAGTCCAAGCGGCCCAAGCGTTATCTTTCGATCCATGACAAGATACATGAATTAAGTCCGGTACTTGCCATTGCACTATACTTTGGTGCATGTTTTCGACATCAGGGGTCGAATCTCATCCTCCGTCAGCGAATGTCTGGTGACGTAATTTGTAATGCGTTGTTGGTAGATCTAGCAACAACATACGTGACGAGCTATCTGTTCACGGAGGACGCGATTCCAACCCAGATCAGTAATCTACGTTGTGGTTTCAAGAATACTGTCACTGCTATTTCATTTGATAGAATAGACGGCTTCCAAGACGCGCTATGGTTGCCGTTCCATCAGGTAGGCGACTTCGCGGAAGGCCTAGAAATAGATGGTTGGATCAAGTCCGACATCTCTCCTGGAGCCGCTTAGGGATTCCTCCTGATGAATTGGAGTCTATGGCGGAGGATCGAGAAGGATGGAGAGTCCACCTGAGCATCCTACCCCCGCTACCCTCATGAAGGATTAGCGGGCCATTGAAAATGAATGAATGAATGAATGAATGAATGAGAATAGATGCGGAAGGCATTTGTTGCCAGTACTCATGTCGCATTGTTTGATAATGTACGATAAGCACAGATTGCTCTCAATGCGCAGATTCAATATACTTGCAGCATATATGATTATGGATGTAGCTACTCTGGTCGTCGGCTGTACATTGTTCCTCCTGCATTAGGCATGAGGCGTGCAAGTGCTTGTCTTTGCGGCCTTGTGGCTTACGTACGTAAGATGTTCGGTAAAAGACAATCTCGCATCTACCATGACTTGCTCTACTTCTTCCAGCAATTTGACAGTAACCACGATGGCAATATCATTTGCAAATCCTACGATTTGACTCCTCAGGTGTTGGGAGCCATATTATACCATCCTGTATCACATTCCTTGCGGTACGCCTGCGGTTACCCTGTATTCTTGGAGGTCACTGTATCTAAAGTATTCAGTTACGATTTTGGTAATGTACATACGTTGGCATAAACATGATCCAGAAGTAGATTCCGGGAGGGCACTATTGAAACCATGTTTACTATTTTTTATAGCCGCATTCCCACCTCCTTCCCTGTAGATTCTGTCGTGCCGTTTCGGCTACTATTTTGAATGAAGAGAATGGCATGCACAGGACTTACTAAATCATTGAGAACTACATCTGCAACAGATCTTAAGGTTACTCCAGATTTGTGCAATAATTCGCAGCAAGAATTTATTTAAGACTGAGTCAATCTGGAGGCTGGAGACATAGTCAGACAGCGCATGCTCAGATTCTACATAGATGCATGGGTATCGCTATTAGCACGAACTACACGATACCCAACTTAGACCGTTTTCCAGCTCTTTTTGGGATACAATACGCTCTGTCTGGCTTTCAGAATTTAATTTTTAAACAGGCCGATTGTTTTGCAGGGTGTTACAGAGGCACTGTGTAGTCTAAAAGATGGAAAAGCAATCTGATCTGATCAGTAATAAATATCCCACTAACGAGCTCTGCATCAGGCTTAACAACATTTTGGACAGTGAAATAATCCCGCAGCGGTTTAAAGAAGCCCTTGTAGCTCAGATCCTTGCACTCAATAAGTACTTCATGAATTAAGGCATTTACCTCTGTCCCCGACCCAAATATTTGTCCCTCATTAGTTTGATGTGCAGAAGGACTTACGTCTTACAACATCTTAAGCTTTAAAATTCAATCAAATATCGTTTGTCATTATTTTAGATTACATAAAGAAGGATTCAAGCAGCCATCTATCCGATCGATACCCACTGATATCCATAGACATATCCGATGATGAAGACTATCCACCAGCGCCGCCAATGTCTCGGATTGCGAAACGTCGAAAATCGTTGCAACACTCGTCGTATTCACGTCGTAAGATGATCCACGCCAGCAGCAGTAGTCATCGTCATAGAAAAAAATCCTCATCTCCGCCACCAGCGCCACTGTATCGTCCGTCCGATAAGCTTTTGCTATCCATGTTTCACGACAGAGTTGTCTCTCATTCGTCGCATTCATCGAAAAGAAAGCGAAAGAGCAAAAAATCACATTCCACAAAGTCCTCCCGTCAAAAGCCGCGAGAGTATTACATCAGTGACAGTGATGATGACTACAATTTCGACAATGTCGTGAATGTCGATGATTCGTATGAGAATTTTAGTAGTTCCGATGCCGATAGAGGTTTCTCGATAAATCGCGAAGAGCTACGAGTAGCATTGGCAAGAAATACCCACCGAAACGAGCAGCATGTATCGTTGAAGGATCGTTTGATACGAAGGAAGGAGAATACTGATACTCTGAATGAGAATATTACCCCCGATCCACAGGAAGAAGTGGAAGAAGAGGAAAGTAAACGCCTTTCATGTGAAGAAAAACTCGTCGATGTCGATGACAATCTGGAGGAGCAAGAGTTACGAATCATTGCTCTTAAGTCGGCTGTCTTACGCAAGCATTTGGTTCGAAAAAAGCGCGACGAAAATGTCGCCTATTCGCCATCTGATTTCGATGAAATCTATGCCAATACAGCAGTGTCTCCATCCATCAATAATATTGACGACACAGAGGTATGCAACAGTATGGAGATCAGTCCGGTGCCATCGCCAAAGATGATTCTTAGCGATGACGAGGGTATAGATACGAAACCTGTTGACATGGATATCGCAAACAGCGATAGCGATTGTGAGCTGCCGTCCTATGATAAGTGGATTCCAATTGAACAGATTCCATTGCCGAACAATATAGGAATGGGTGGTGGAGAATTGTATACACCAACTCCGCTGCGTTATAACGAGAGAGTTGTTATGCCGCCAGAGGTGCAATTTGAGAGTGCACCAGTGTCACCGGGGAATTTGGATTCCGAAGTGGAAGAGGAGGAGTTAGCGTTGCGTGCGTTGCTATTGGCAAAGATGAATTCTCCAAAAGTCAACAAAATTGTGAAAGTGGAACCTCCCAAGATCGAGCAGATACGGACACCCGATCCAGACATATCATTGGAGGCAGAAGCGCTGCGAGATTTCCTTATCAATAACATGAAGAAGAAAACGCAACCGACGCATTCATCGGCGAGTGTTCTGAAGGAGGCAGTTCGTCGACTTACGGCGAGGAATAGTAGTCCTGTCGAGGGCTTCACAGAAATTCCGGTGGCTAAAATGGATATTAAAACTGCGGAGGAGACGGAGATGGAACTCAGTGAGGCCATAACTGAGATGGCTAAAGTTAAAATAGGAGTGGAACGTGTTGTGGAACCTAAACGAGTCACAAAGAAAGTGGCAGTTTTGAAAGATAGAGGAGATGTGAAGAAAAGGAGGGAGGGTATTGATTTGGCCCCCAAGGAAGTTGCGAAGAGAAAGGGTTTGGCAGATAAAGTTTTTGTGGAACCCAATAGAAACGTAAAGAGGAACGTTTTACCAGATACAGGTGATCTGGAACATAGAGAACGTGCGAAGGTAACTGTTTCAGGAGATGAAGGGTTTGTGGAACCAAGCAAAATTATAAAGACGGAACCTTTGGAATGTAGAGTTGATGTGGAACACAAAGAAGCTGCTAAGAAAAAAGTTGCGCCAGGTATAAGTGTTGTGGAACCCAATAACATTGCAAAGAGCGAAGCTTTGCAACGTAATGGAGATGCGGGTGATGTGGGTCCTAAGGGAATTGTAAGAAAAGAAGTCGTGGCTGATAAAGGTCGCATGAAACCTAAAAAAAGTGTTGCCTTGGGAAATGGGAATGGTCTGGAACCTGATAGCATTGAAGAGGCTGAGGTATTGGAAAATAGTAGCGAGGAACCTATGAAAATTATAAAGAGTGAGGTTTCGGAAGGTAGAGCAGAGGTGGAACCTGGAGAAATTGTAAGACAGGAGGTCGCGGGAGATAAAAGTGAAGTAGAAGGTAATGAGATTATGAAGGAGGATGTCGTTGGAGGTGTAGAAATGCGTAAAGAAAATTTTGAATCTAAAGAACTTGGTGGGACAAACGACTTGAGAGAAGTGGAAATGGGTGTGGAGCATACTCAGGTAGTTGCCGATGAAATGGAGAATACTTCGAAGAAGGAAGGCACAGAACCAATTTTAGGAGAAGATGTAGATCCTGTTGAAATTAGCGGAGAAAAAGTTGTGTTTAACGAGCCATTACCGTCTGACAGCCTTAATGAGAATAATGAGACCGCTGTACAGGAGCCAAGTCAGAGGCAAGACTTGGATTTGGAGAAAGAAATTAAGATCTGCGAAGCTGCATTGAGTGATGAGCGAACAGAGAATGTTGTCCCTACGCCTATGGAGACATCAATTGTTGTCCCTGTAGAAGAGCTAGTCAAACAGGAAGTTGCCACAAGTTCTGAAAGAGAGTTTAGCACGCTCATACGAGAGGATACGAGGGATAAAACTTCTGAAACAGCGACGCAACAGACCAAAACTGAAATTGCTTTAGAAACTATATCAAAACCAGTTGTGGAACCTATCAAATCGTTGACCGAGGAGGAAAAGGGAGACGCTGCGGGTTTCAGTGTGCCAGATTTTGTGGAATCTATGCCAGAGAACAATGGCGAGAGCATTTCTCAACTTCAATCTAAAGTGGTATCGGTTTTAGTTGAAAAAAAGAAAACTTCTGTGAAACGTACCACAACCACGACCATGGAAAGTGGTGCTTTAACTGTGAAAATCGAAACAAAAACGGTTGCTCAAACAGTCTCGAAAGCAGCGGCGAAACCAAAAGAGATTCCTTCAAAAGCGTTGCCCAATGTGGTAAAGTCAAATAAACCAGAACTACTTCCAAAGAAAAGCCTTCCAATAGTACAGCCTGTCCAAAAGCCCGTCGTTCCTAAAATCGTCTGTGCACCGCCATCCACATCTCGCACCAAAATCGTTAAACCAAACAAAGTAATCAATCAACCAACGACTGACTTGAAGCGTAAATCTGTAGACAACGCCGCCGTTAAAACCTCCATACCACCCTCGAAGAAAACGAAAACGGAAGACCATTCGAATCGTCTCATCACTGCCGCCGAAATCCCACAAGTTAAACAATTAATCATCCAACTGCGAGCCTCCGATACTGAAAGTGAATACTCGGCAATGTCAGCGGACGACTTTGACTACGATGAGGGTGGTGAAGACTCTCGTGTCAGTAGTTTCCTAAACAGTAGCATTACCATAGGTAACGAATACTACGATATTGCTAGTCCAATTAGCCTGCCAATGGAGTCGCCGTGTGATACACCAACACGTGCGGCATCGCCAGCAATTAATGTTACGCTCACAACACAGCAGCCAGTTGTAGAGAAATCTATAGTGAATGACTTCTTCCAGGCAAAATTGGATCAATTCTTGAAGAATGTTCGTTCAAAAGTCACCGATAGTGCCGCCAAGAAGTCAATAAAGGATGATCAGCCGGTGGTTACACCAGTTATCAGTACACCTGTGGTGAGTTATAACAGCTGAGGGGGATGGTAATAAAATCATTTTTTCTTTTCTTTTTCATTCAAGGCCGTTCGTCATTTACCAGAAGCCTCCCAGCAGGAGTATCGTCGTCTCATAAATCGCATGAAAATGCTCGAGCGACAAAAACAGGCGAAGAACATAAATGTAACTGTAAGTATCACCAACGGAGCTTCTGCAACAGCAGCTGTACCAACAGATGGTGATAACAAGACTCTCATGAGAAAGGTATTGTTTAAGAACGCCATTGCGCAACCAGCAGCATGTGATATTAAGAAGATTGCTAGTCCTTCAACAAAACACGTTCCACAAAAACCAAAGACACCAGAAAAGGTGACGGCAAACGTTGTACAAAGTTCTTCCACTACCACGAAGTCCATAGTTAGTTCACAAAAAGTGAATGTGTCACCACAAAAATCAGTCGTTACTCCACAAAAAGGCGCACAGTCATCACCAAAGGTTCCGCTTGCACCCACAAACTCACCTTCCGCGGCGAAACCTTCTAAAGAGAATCTGTTGGGCTTGTATGAGAATTCCTATCGCAAAACAGGGTAAGTCATACTGTCGCCAGTATCAGGCGAAAACTCGTTGAAAATGTTTTACTCTTGCAGCACAAGCATAATTTTGAATTTGGATAAAAGTATCGAATTGGTACGGGTGGCGAGAGAAGCCAAAATGGCCAAACTCAAGCACGAACATCGCTTGAGAGAACTTCAGAAAGAAATGGACGAAGTGGCGCGCAGTATACAACAGCAACAGGAGAGGATAACAGAGATTTATCCACAAATTTGTAGTTCGCATCGAATGATCGAGTCACTCAAAACAAGGAGAGGGAAAATCAATAAAGCGGTGACCACCTTGGGAAGGAGTGTTATCGGACCGAATTATAGGTGCGTATGAAATGTTAAATTGAAGGTTAGGATAAGCAATGAGTTAAAGTGCGACGAGCTCGCCAGACAGGGTACAACTCTAAGGATTCTGTCTGATAGGCAAGCCCTGGGCATGCCCTTCGCTACATGTTAGCATCTATTAAAGCTTTTTCTTCTTCTTCTTCTTTTTATCAGCGAGTTTATGATCCGAAAATAAGGGATCATAACCCTCCCACTTCACTGCATTTCTACTGATCCGCCTGTGGGGTTCGGCTGAAGCTGAACGCTATAGTAAGACTAACGACAGATGGGAGAACCGCTCAGCGTATCTTATTTCGAGACAGATCTGGCTTAAGCTGGACCAGAAATATAGCGCCGAGTTGGTTAAGCTTAAGCGATCACAGATTCTGTTATCGATGTCCTCACTGGACACTGTCTTATAGGTCAACATGCCAAAAGACTTTACCTCTTCTTAAACGACTTATGAAGGAACTGTAGGGACGAAGAGGACGAGGAAACGATCATTCACCTCCTATGCTTCACCTCCTATGTCCATCCCTATCGCGTAAAAGAATGCTCCATCTAGGGGGGGCCCTCTACCTTGATAGCCTCGGAGAATTGGCGTCGTTAGGCGTCATGGGCATGCATCGCTTTATCAAAAGCTCCGGTTGACTTTAATTAGTCCCTGATTGGTCTAATGTGGATCTTTACTTGTCTAAGGGTGTCAGACCGCCAACTAAACCTAACCTAACATTGGAACTGTGGAGAACTGTTGAATTTGTGACTCCGATTATATTCTTTGGCACGCTCCAGTGTTAAATTTATACATATTTAGCGCCATACAGTCTATAGGTGTTCATCCCGTTTGGCAAAGGTTTTTGCCCCAAAATAGTTTTAGAGCACTAAGTATCAAACGATAATTTGAAAGTGTGTACGCAATCGTTTGAAAGCAGATGAAGGAATTTGAATAAGCATCTCTGATGCAGATACTGTTGCATATACTACTTGGCAGCAACCGTCCGACGACTGGTATTGGATAGCACTTCCAGACCAAGCCGTTCTCTCCTAAATTCCAAATGAATCACTTGTAGATCATGACTACGGATGGTGAACTACACTCTTAGACATTCTTGTTGTTGTAGCAGCTGTGCAGCTGATGTCGACGATCCTTAGACTAAGTGTTGTCCTCGAGTTGCTCCGGTGCGTAGAACCGATCGTCGTGGGAGAACGTTGGTGCAGTGGTTTTTTTTCTTCGTTTCAATCCACGCTCTACACTCCTGAATACCATTTCTACCTCATTGATTCTACTGCCTATTGAATTCATATCTTCCATTAGAAGGTTAGGTTAGGTTAGGTTAGGTTAGGTTGGAGGGAAGTGCATCTAAGTGCTTATCACGGGGGCCATTCGGTCCATTGGTCCATTGGTCCATTGTGTTTCCCTTTGTAGTGTGGAACCTATACTTAAATAATTATCTTGCGGTCGGTTCTGTTGTGAACCAGCCTGTGCTCTTTATGAAGCCTATCATGTTCCTTAGTGGGACTTGTATGAGATCCCCTAGTTCGTCAAAAAACCTGTTTCCCATATGCTGGAGGCGGCGGTTTTGAAGATTTGGGCAATCGCATAGCAGGTGTTTGATGGTTTCTGTCTCGGGTGTGTTGGCGCCTAATCTAGCATAGCATTAGAATGAAGCTTCTGCTACTAATGCGGCTCCTCGCTCGAGTTCCTTTGATTCAGACCGATTGGTCGATTGTCTCACCGGTGCACTGCGCCCACAGCGGCGCTCCAAACCATGCTCCACTTACTTCCAATTGACATCGCCAGTAAACAATTGGCTATCAGCTCCGCAATAAGACTGAGAGGCTTCAAGCAATGGAAGGAGCAACACACGGTGCACACCAAAATACTTTCGATGCGCCGTCATCTTCCCAATTTCACTGATCATCTGCCCACTGAATATGACTTCAATAGGGGCTACATGCACTCAATATGCGGACAAAACTGAGTAGATGCAACGCGACATCCTATACAAGGAATCGTTGTCAATTTTCACGGATCAAAACCAAGGACGCAGTCGGTGCCGGAATCTTTTCAGAAGTCCTGGGTATACACCTCTCTTTTAACCTTCCAAACCATTGCAGCGTTTTTTAAGCCGAAGTTACTGCGGTTCGCCGAGCTGCTGACTGGCTAGCGGCTAATGCATTATCAACATCGGATATTGTTATTTACGTCGACAGTCAGACAGCCATCAAATCCCTCGCATCCAGCACTACGAGATCTAAGGCAGTGAAAGACTGCCGCGTATCTTTTAACGAAATAGCTGGTCAGTACAAGCTCACTCTTTGCTTGGTATCAGGTTACCGGGGAATTGTGCTGACGAGCTGTGGTACAAATAACATAAGGATCACCGACATCGAAGCGCCGTGGCATAAGTGGTTAGTGTGTCGGATCACTACGCATGAGGTTCCAAGTTCGAATCCCAGAAAGCACCAAAAAGTTTTTTCACGGTCCCACCTCGCGAGCGTCCGACAAACGTCCGAGTGTATTTTTGTCACGAAAAAGCTTCTCAAATCGCCGTTCGGACTCGGCATTAAACTGTAGGTCCCTTCCATTCGTGTGAAAAATATAACGCACACAACATAAGTGGTTGCGAGAAGGCCCTGGCACTTTAAAGAGCTGTTGCGCCAAATATTTGTTTTTTTTATTTGACATCGAAGCGCCAAGGTCTTATGTTAAATACCGTATCCAAACCGACTCGGAAAAGGTGACCAGTCACTGATGGCAACTTCTAGGCCAATGCAACACCGCCAGACAACTTTGGCCAACACTTAACAAATCTAGGTCCATCGGACTCCTGCAACACAAGAGAGGAACCCTCCAAAATAACAAACCTTCTCACCGGACACTGCGTCACAGGAAGCCATATGCCAAGGCTAGGCATTCCCTATAATGACTTCTGCAGCTGTAGGGATTAAGGAGAGGCCATCAGTCACCTCTTTTGCGCTTGTCCTGCACTCGCTAACATTAGAAAGACTACTCTGGGTGAATCCTCCCTCTTTCAATGATCTAAATGATCTCGGCAACACTTGCACAGCTAAAATCAACTCCTTCATACAACGAATCAAATGGTTTCTAGAATAAGAGGGTGACCCACCCGCCTTACACATCGGCAGTACAATGGACCTATTTCTGGTCTAAGTGCATCCTTATCCGATCTTAACCAACCAACCAACCAAGACCGATTGGCCTATCAGCAATCTATCTGTCCCATTCGTAGACACCTTAGACTACTGTTGATTTAGATTTAAGTTTTGTGCACACCAGTTGCCTATGTAGTCTGTACTCATCCCAAATACTTTTGTACTGTAAGTGTGTATTTCTTTTTGTTTGCTTTTCTTTCTTTCCTCAGCATGAACAACGATCAGAAGCCTATCATATCAGAAAAGTCGAAAAAGCTTGCCGCTGAAATAAAATTTGTAAATAACATGAAACTTAGTGATGTAGAGAAATGGGAGAGTGAGAACCGTAGAAGCTCTTCCGATGATGCAACTCCTGTTGCTGTTCCAAATGACTTAAATACTTGTTTAACTGTTAAACAATTACCCGTCTTAGTATCTGATAAGCACATGCCTGGTGCAGAGGAGAGTGATAGTCCTAATACAACTCCAGTGCCTGAAGATACTGAAAAACCTGAGACCGATATGAATGATACCATTGTACCTGAAGCACTATCAAACAAAGAAGAACATCTAAATGACTCCACAAATGGACACGAAGTGGGTGTAGTTCTACAAAAGATTCAACTTCTTCCAAATTTTCCGTCTATAGACTAGATCAATTCGATTTATTTATTTAACGAACTTTTTGTAATGAGTTTTTGCAGGAGGCGTTAGAAACTGAACCAGTTGACGATAAGAAAACGCACAACCCAGAAATTGTGGAAACCACTCAGGAAGAAGAAAATGAAAACGCACAAATAGGCGGTGCGAAACTTCAAGATTATATCTCTCCATTGAGTCATTTGCGAGACGACGAGAGGTGTGTAAAATTGGTGAATGGGTATTTATTCATTTATTGCTTTGTTTTATGATTTTTTTTTCTGCTTGCTTCTATTATTTTATTGCTGTGTGTGTGCATAGGGAATGCAAAATGTAAGATTGTTCACAGGGTGGTTGACAATTTTAGAGAGTTTTGCTTAATGAACGTGCCTGTGGCAGTATATGGTATTGAACTCCATTGAAATGATCTGAGGTTCTAAGTCTATATCAGAAGACAGTGGTCACAGTATAAGCTCACTCTTATGCCTAGAAGATTGGTCAGACGACATTTCTCTAAAGAAAGAAGAAGGAAGAAGGAATATAAAAGTAAAGAAGACTGCTGCCACCAGCGCTCTGAAGCTTCATCTCCTCTGTAATGTGGAGAACTCTGACTTAACAGGGCACATGAAGATTTTAAATAAAGTTCCGCTTCTAACATCATCGGTAGTATGTGCATCTGATTTTATGTCCAGAAAATTAAACCTGGATCATCCCTTCAAAATTAACATTCTAAATCGAACCTATTGGGAAAACCCCCAGCTCCCTCAGATGGACAGACAAATCAATTGGTACATCGATGGCTCAAAATGACAAATGATGCGAGTGCCAGAATTGTTGGTCCCTATTTCAAATCAGCTGTACCATTAGGTCAAAACACATCTATCTTCCAAGCAGATGTCTATGCTATAGAGCTATGCGCCAGAGAATGCATCAGAAGAGTCCTCCGAAGATCACACATAAACATTCTGTCAGACTATCAGATAGTCAAGCAGCTCTAAAAGCTCTCAACTCCTTTAGCTTTGAGTCTAAATTAGCTTGGTACTGTCTCACTGCGCTCTAACAGCTTGCTGCACACAACACCCTCGCACTTACTGGGTCCCTGGGCATCGCCGGCAATGAGACTGCTGATGAACTAGCCAGATCTGGCTCCCAAGTTAAATTCAATAGTTCGGGACCTTTTTGCTGCCTAGCTACAAGCCAAATTAAAATTGAGCTAGATGGTTGTGAATGACGCGAAAAGCGCTCTTACTGGGACTCACAAACAAGTCTAAGACACACAAAGAGATTTATTGATTTCTCCAGTAAAAGATTGAAAGGAGTTATAGCAATGAACAAACAGACGTTAACAGACTTCCCTACTGGTCATTGCTCTCTCAAATACTTACTTACTTAGGTGGCGCTACAGTTCGGGGTGAACCTGGGCCTCAACCAACAATTCTCTCTATTTAGCTCGGTCTTTAGCTAATTGCCTCCAGTTGCGCACTCCAAGTTGGTCGAGGTCCCCTTGGACTTGTGCGCGACACCTACGGCGATAATTCCCTCTACTGCGTCGTCCCTCGGTGTTAGATTCGAAAACTTTGCGGGTCAGAGCGTTGGTGTCCATTCGCTCTACATGTCCTAGCCATCTCAGACGTCCAATACGCAGTTTTTTGACTAGGTCGATGTCGCTGTACAGCTCGTATAGTTCGTGATTGAATCTTCTCCTCCAAAACCCGTCAACGCAAACGGGACCGAACATCTTACGAAGAATTTTTCTCTCGAAGCGCCCAAGGATATCTTCATCCTTTTTTAATAAAGTCCATGTTTCAGCGCCAAAAGATCACTTTGTAGGTCGAAGTACTACGTTTGGGTCTTAGAGACCCCCAACTCCCCAATTAAAACAAAAAAACGAAAGAAGTCATTGTTCGTAGAAATCTCTTAAACTACAGCTTCCCAGATCCAGATCTTTAGCTCCCACCACGATAACCTACCTACAGCGCGCAATACAAACTGTGACGAATACAATTTCAATGAAGCCCTTTACCTGAAGGTTCTTTGAAGGACTGCAGTTTACGTGGCACCTTCCCAGTTGGTCCCAACATTAACGACGAAGATTGCACCTTAGTTTCTTGCTGAAAGCGTTGCTTTTTCAAATCTTCAATAGCACACTGAACGTACCTTTTGCTTTATCGATTCTGTTGTCCGCATTGAGACTCTTTCATTTTCTGTCGAGGCAATATTTTCTAAATAAAGAGACTGTCGATTTTCTTGACCTGCTGTGACGGATTGTTAAAGTTTTCGGCTTTAAAAATCCATCTTCTTCTTCCTTTTATCAGCGAGGTTATGATCCGAAAACAAGGGATCATAACCCTCCCACTTCACCGCATTTCTACTGATCCTCCTGTGGGGTTCGCCTTTAAAATCCATCAATGACCACTATTTGTGGCGACGCCCATATGCCATATAGGCGCTGCGACCAGAGTAGATCTATTGTGGCAGGTGCCGACAGCAGTACTTTTACTCTCCTTATGAAAGCGATAATTGCAGCTGCAAAGTTCCTTAATTCTGTTGGAGATATGATCTCTTTAAGGAAAAGCTTCTAATTCTACACAGAGCTGCACACTCACATAGAACGTGTTCTGCGGTTTCTTCCTCTTCCTCTTCTAGCCAGAGGCGGCAGATGATATCCTCCGATATTCTCATTTTATTGAGGCGGTATAGTAATTGGCAGTGACCACTAAGGAAGCTCACAAGCCTTCTTATATCGTTTCTGTTGTATTTAAGGATATCAACTGGCTTTTTTGAAAGGGTTGGGCAGCTCTTTTAGTTTGTCTGAGACCTTGGGTGTTATCCCAATGAAAAATGCAGATGTTGCGTTCCCACCTGTTTAGGGTATATTCGAAAGCAGAATCAGATATTGCCCAGAAGGGTTCAGGTCCAATGAACAACTAAGAGGAATCTTTTCTCGCTAGCAGATCTGCAGTTTCATTGCCGTTAAGGCCTACACGGCCCGGTATCCACCACAATTTTACTTTATTGTATAGGGCCAAGATTTGTAAACTATCGAAGCAGCTTACAACTGATTTTGAACTGATCAAGTAGGAGATCAGTGCTTTGAGCGCCGCTTGGCTGTCGGTGAGTATGTAGATGGTGGCACCTTTAATGCCTGAGTCCAAGAATATACTAGTTCAAGTCTCAATAGCGTAAAGCATTCATTGCCTTATTCAAAACAATGTGAGCTCCTTTCAGATTCATTATATGAGAGGAAATAGTGTGAGGGTACCTAATCTTTTCTTCTTCTTCTCTTCCTTTTATCAGCGAGGTTATGATCCGAAAATAAGGGATCATAACCCTCCCACTTCACTGCATTTCTGCTGATCCGCCTGTGGGGTTCGCCTAGGGTACCTAATCTTTTATTGGAATGAATGGTAATGTGTGTGGAGACTAAGTAGGCAGTGAATGTTTTGAGTGGGTCATAAAACGAGTTAGTTGCTACCGTTCTCTGGTCTACAGTTAACATAGAACAAAGTCAGAAGATAGAAAAATTTCTGTCATTCACTCAAAGATTATTCTCGACTTCCTAATAGCCTGTGTAGTAAGGAGCTTGCTCTAGATTATCACAGCACAAAAGGTTTCTTACGAAAACGCAGAACCTGGGCTTATCAAAAGTTCTCTCATATACGAGGGCAAGGTGAAAAGTTCTCGGCCTGACAATGAAAGACTGAGATTTTCAGTTAAAAAATAATTTTATTTTTTTTTACATAATCTCCTTTGACTTTAGCACACTTAGTCCAGCGTTTCTCCAACATCAGTATTCCTTCTCGGAAGTGAGAGTCTGTAAGGCTGTGAAAATATTCGTCTACAGCCCTCAACTTCTGCATTGGATGCTAAGCGCTTCCCAGAAACAAATTTCTTCAAGTTTGGGAACAGAAGGCCGAGCGAATCATACCCCAAATCCCACAGTTTTCCCATCGCCAACGCACACTTGTGTACAGGTGCATTGTCCTGGTGAAAGATGATTTTTTTTTTTCTTCAAGCCAGGCATCTTGCGAATTTTGGCATCCAGCTGGTCAAGAAGGTTGGAGTAATATTCGCCTGTAATTGTTCTGCCTTTCTCAAGGTAATCAATTAACAGGATCCCTTTCGCATCCCAAAACACACTGGCCATGACCTTTCCGGCAGATGCGATGGACTTCGCTTTCTTTGGCGCTGAACCACCGGCTTCCACCCACTGCTTCGACTGCTGTTTCGTTCCTGGCGTGTAGTGGTGGACTCATGTCTCATTCATGGTGACAAATCGCCGCACAAAATCGGTCGAATCCCTATTGAATCGATCCAAAGATTGCTGCGAAAATCGTTTGCGCATTTGCTTTTGATCGGCATTCAGCAAATGCGGCACCCATCTTGCGCAGAGCTTTCGCATCCCTAAGTTTTTGTGCAAGATGTTTCGCACCCTCTCTTCCGATATACACACAGCCTCAGCTATCTCACTCACCTTCACTCGGCTATCGTCCAACACGATATCATGCACTTTTTCGATGGTTTCGGGTATGGTTGCGGTTTTTGGCCGTCCTTCACGTGGGTCATCTTCGAGGGACGTGCGACCACGTTTAAATTCAGCTGCCCACTTTTTAACGGTTGACATGGAAGGAGCAGAGTCCCCGTAAACTTTTGTTAACTTTGGATGAATTTCCAAAACGAAGAATTTTACGACCTCACGATATTCAAGTTTATCCATTTTAATGAAAAACACGCAAGACGTCTACTGCAAAAATTCGTGTAAACAAACTACTTGAGAGAACAGGTTGAAACTTGTCATGCGAACTAATGAGAAATGCACCCAGGCAGGAAATATAATTTTTTGCTGATTGGAACGCCATCTCTGCGTCATGCCGAGAACTTTTCACCTTGCCCTCGTACTAGTTCCTTTTGAAAGTTTATTGACTATGCCTTATGCTTTTACGCATACCGTACCATAAAACTTAAACAAACCACTCCCATAGATCTTAAATGTAGTATCAGGGGTCGAATCGCGTCCTCCGTGAACGTATAACTGGTAACGTAATTTGTATTGTATTGTTGGTAGATTTAGAAACAACATACATACAAATTACTTGATGAGTTATCCGTTCACGGAGGACGCGATTCGACCCCAGGCCTTCCTCCTACTCGTCACTTGTTTTTCATTTTACACATTACACATTTAAATTCTATCCATTTACTTATCGTCTACAAGATGATAGAAACTAGTCGCCAATGTTTATGCAATGAAATTCGAACTGATCACATTGTGCGGCATACTTTTGGGTCTTAGGTGTTTTAGATGTGGGCCATAAAATCTTGCACGAGGAAGTAAAAACCTGAACTAGATAAGAACCTTTAAGTTTGAATTAATTTCTTTTAAATAGATTTACAAATAAAAAAATAAAATTTCTCATTCAACCGCCCTGCAGTTGCATGCCTTATCAACACACAGCACCGAGGGTTGCCCGTTTAATATTAAAAAGAAAAATAAAAACCGTCGTCAGTTCTATTTATAAATCATTTCTTTAATTAAACAGACAACCCCATCTATATAAAAACAAAAAAAAAAAAACGTTTACTCTATTCTTGGCTATTTTCTTTTACATTGATATTATTATAAAATTGGAACATGTTCCTTCCCTTGTGTTTCGTTCTTTTCTTGTCTCTTTTTCTTTCTTGGTTAACTGCTTGTGTGTACCCGTCCCACAAACTGCACATCTTTGCTCGCGCGCAGGCAAATAAATCCAAATGGTATTGTGTGTCCGTATCAATTGATGGGTCAATGCGATGATAAGGACTGTAAATATATGCACTTGGACGAGTGATGAGAGCGAATGCGCGCTACTCTACCCAGACCAATGGAGGAGAGGTCGAACCAAAAGAAAAAAAAAAGGAGACGGCTTAACTTAATTTGTTTCGTTTCTTCTTTTTTTTTTGTTTCGTTTGCTTGTCTTTATTTTATTTGAGGTGATATCGGAGACTATTTTTTTACTGAACGGTTTGTGGTTGCCATATACGATATTCAACAGCAAAATAAAAGACTTCAGCTCATCGAAAGACAAAAACCTAAAAAAAAAAAAAAAACAAAATAAACGATACTCAGGGTAAGTTAACTAACTAACTAAACTAACAATTTGCAAAAAAAAGGAGATGCCTATTACAGTGATAAAGAATTTTCCTCATCTTTTCATTTAAAAGATTTTTCTTTTAATCTATTATACTAGTTTTTTTTTTTATTTTTAATTTTGGGTTTCTAACCAGAAGATATTCTCATAAGTAGATGGAAGAATATTTTTTCAAACCCAAACCAATAAAAGAAAAAATATTTGTTATATTTTTTTTTATTCAAAATTTTCCAAATTTTAAATCTTTACAATAAAATTGTTAAAAAAAACGAAAAAAAAAACGTTATGTACACAAAATACGCTTATACACTACAAAAAAAAAAAATTCTATTAACATCCAAAACATCAACAAAAAGATTTTCGTTTTTAAATGTTTTGATATATTTTTTTCCCCCCCTCAGAAGAAGAGAATTTCAAAACAAAAAAAAAAAAATTTACGAAAAAACAGCGAAAATCTAAAGATTTTCTATGTTTTTCTCGATTTTTTTTTCGTTCGTCTTGTGTTTCTGTCTGTCCACAATGCGATAGATAACTCTGCACACTTGTTACGCTTAGAAATGCACGACTGTTTTGGTGAGAACAAAAGTTCAAGTGATCGACGTTAATTTTTTTTTAGATTATTGTCTTTGTTTTTTTTTTTTTAAATATAAGATTTATTTGCCAAATATATAGTATACTTTTTTTTTATTTTAATATTCTATGATGTATGTAAATATATAATTATTTTAATTTTGCAAACAAAAAGAAGGAAACATATTTCAAAGATTTGAGTAATTCTGTAGTGATTTTTTTATAATTAAATTTAACATTAAAATAAAAGTGAACCTTTGTAATTGTATATGCGTTGAGGGAAATAAAAGTTAAATAAAAGATATTATTTATAAAAAAATAAATATATTGTTTGTGGTTCTTATTTATGTACTCATTGCGAAAACATGGCGATGTTGTTTATATCACATTTTGGAGCGAAGGTTTCAGTGATTGCTTCTTTTTGGAAAGAGAGATGGTTGGACCGGTTTTGGTAGATTCGAGATTGAGAAAATCAATCGGCAATGGATGTAGTGAGCATGACCAACGATGGAGAAAATTGTTGATTCTCATATAAGGGAAAAGTTCCTCATACATGATCCTCTGCATGCAAATCAATTTGCTTATCAACCTCGTAAGTCTACTGAGACAGCCATTCACAGCTTAGGTTAGGTTAGGTTAGGTGGCTATCCTCCGTATTCGTTAGTATTCACTTAGACCAATCTTTCTGAAAGTATGTGATAACGCCCCCTTGTGGGTGCTGGAGGCCTACAAGGGGTGCGGTAGGGGGCCGAGAGCAAATTGAGGGGTGTTGAAGTGGTTTAGGGGGGCGATGGCTGATTTGGAATTTTCTTCTATTGGGTCTATAACTTAATTCGTGCGGTTTGCTAAGAGATGGCGTAACTTGTATTATTCCATTGTTATTATTCCATTGGAACATGCGTTGGAAAGCTACTGTCATTGTACGTCATTTTAGTATATGTCATTCATTTGAAGCGTAAACAAAAATAATTTTTTTTCACTCAAATATGTCGAACTTTGTGCCTGAAAAAGTGTTTTTGCGGGGAGTTCTTCTTCATTACGCTCGGCCCCACGTTGCTATTCCGGTTAAGAACTATTTGAAAAACAGTGGATGGGAGTCTTACCCCACCCGCCTTATAGCCCAGACCTTGCCCCTTCTGACTACCATTTGTTCCGGTCGATGCAGAACGCCCTCACTGAAATACGGTTCACATCAGAGCAGAATATCAAAAATTGGCTTGATTCATTCTTGGCTGCCAAGCCGGCGCAGTTCTTTTGGGATGGGATCCACAAATTGCCAGAAAGATGGGAAAAAGTCATAGCTTCAGATGGGCAATACTTTAAAATTTAAACTGAAATTAAAACCTACCTACTACACAGATGGATTCTCTACAATGTGTGCCTCGAGGTTGAGGCTCCCAAGTCATTTAGAAACCCTAAGAGAATTGACTGGAAGAAGTTTGGTCAGGTCATTAAATCAAAACTTCATAGAATACCCGACTTGAAAATTGAATCAGACGAGGAACTAGACGCCAAAATCAGGACCTTCGCAAAGCCATAGGTGCGGCTTTTAAGGTTTCGTGTCCTTTTAAATATAGCAAGAAAAAATTCTACCCTTGGTGGAACGAAGATCAATCTAATCTGAGGAGGATAACTAGAGAGATCTTCAATATCTGCTTTAAACACAAGTTTTGGCAACCATATAAGGATTGTCTGAAGGCATACAAGAAATCCATTAAAAGTGCCAAGTCTCTTGCTTGGAAAGAGTACTCTCAGTCCATTGAGACCATAAAAGATTCTGCCAGGCTCAGTAAAATTCTATCCAAGGAACATTCTAGCCCGTCCTTTATTAAACGGCCGGATGGGACTTGGACAGACTCCTCTAGCGAGCCACTGGAACTTTTAATGCAAACACACTTTCCATGATGTAATAATGACATTGCCCTCCCACCAGTTTCTCAGGTCGCGCAATCTTCTTCCTGGAATGACGTTAAGACAACAATTACAGCAGTTAACACCTTCTGGGCTATTAACAGTTTCTCTCCCTATAAATCGGCCGGCCTTGACGGCATTCTCCCTATTATGCTGCAAAAAACATTGGACCAGGTGGTCCCGTGGCTAGTTCCGATCTACAGAAGCTGTATTCTCCTAAACCACGTTCCCCTGAGCTGAAGACGTGTTCGTGTTGTGTTTATCCCGAAAGCTGGGAAGCGGGGTCATGGATCCGCAAAGGATTTCAGACTCATTAGCTTATCCTCTCTTCTTTTAAAGACGTTGGAACGCATCTTAGATACACATATTCGAAATACTCTAGATAAATCCCTTCTATCCAAATCTCAACATGCGTACACTAAGCGGTGATCGACAGAGACGGCGCTCCATGAAGTTGTGCAAACGATAGAAAAGACAATCCACTTCAAACAATATACCCTTGCTACCTTCTTAGATGTTAAAGGCGCGCCTTCAATAACGTCAGTACGGAATCGATTCAGGAAGCTCTGATCCAACTGGGTGTGGAAGAGTTTATTAGCAAATGGATATTGACAACGCTAAAAACTAGAATCATTCAATCGACTCTCGGCAACATTAGCTCCACCATATCTGTTGTTAGAGGAACTCCTCAAGGTGGGGTCTTGTCCCCTCTTCTATGGCTTACGGTCATCAACACAATTTTGTGTAGACTTGATTGGGATGGAGTTAAGGTTGTCGCGTATGCGGATGACGTGGTAATACTGATATCGGGGATGTTGCCATCCGTAATCAGTGAGATTATGGAAGGTGCCTTGGACAAGATTAGCTCATGGGCCACCGGATGTGGACCCAGCGTCAACCCAAGCAAAAGTGAACTGATGCTCTTTACCACTAAAACCAAAATACCGACGTTTACGCTTCCACGGCTAAACAATCATCTACTCTCCCTATCCTCCAATGCCAAGTACCTAGGTGTGGTACTTGATCCAAAACTAGGCTGGAAGCTTAATATTGAGCAACGGGTAAAGAAGGCCTGTGTGGCTTTCTATGCCTGCAGTAAGACCTTTGGCAAGAAGTGGGTACTTCGCCCGAAGATGGTCTTATGGGTGTACACTGCCGTGGTGCGTCCCATTCTTTCCTATGGATCGCTAGTCTGGTAGCCTGCGCTAAGGAAAGCTTATAACATCAAACTTATCAACAGGGTACAAAGAACTGCGGCTATAGGCGCAACGGGTGCTATGAGGACATGTCCAACCGAAGGATCCGTTGTTTTCGGATCATAACCTCGCCGAAATAGGAAGAAGAAAGAGAAGAAGATAGTGCGGGGCAGCAAAAGCAGAGCAAATAAAAGGGAAAGACCAGACAGCTTAACGCTATTGCCAACAAAGAAACAGCCCTATGTGCCTTCATAGATATACAGTGAACCTTCGACATCACTTCCTATACTTACTTACTTAGATCCTTTAACTCCTCGAGGGGCATAGAGCGTCAACCACGCCTGTGTGCCATCGTGTTCGAAGTTCTACAACGCGTTTGAGCTGTCTCCAACTCATTCCTAAAGAGCTCGATTCCTCCTCAACTGTTCTGCGCCACGTTTGCATAGGGTGCCCCGCTATTATGCCTACCTGGGTGAGCTAATTCCACTACATGGCGTATTTCGCAATAGAGTTGTCTTCGCGCCGTAGGATGTGTCCAATCCATTGCCACTTTCTTCTTCGTATAATAATGCTTATAGGTTCTTGGCCCGTTCTCAGATAAAGTTGTTCGTTGGAGATGCAGTTCGGCTAAAAAAAACAGAAACATCACTTCCTATGAGGCTTTTAAAAAGGTTATGATCAGAAAAAATATAGTTCCTCTGGTCATACACTGGATCAGGAAGATAAGAATCGAGTGCAGAGGTTCGCATAAAACATAACAGCTACCTGAGAATGCCCGCAAGAAGGAGTCCGCCCCCTCCCACTCTGAACTTTAGTTATTGACGAACTCCTAGAACTATTCGAAAAATCAGTTTACAGAGTTCAAGGATATGCAGACGACTCCGTTATCAGCTTCAGGGGCAAATTCGAGGACATCATTTTGGACCGAATACAAGGTGACGTCTATTTAACTCCTGTTTGGTGCAGGATCAAGGGACTTACCATCAATCCCGGAAAAACTATACATGTATCCTTTTTCAGGAAAAGGAATCTCACCCTTAAACAAATTACACTGGAAAACGTTCCAATCGATATATCCAGGGAACCAAAATACTTAGGGGTTATTCTTGACAAAACCTTTACCTGGAACTCACACCTGAATAAGGTTGCTGAAAAAGCGACAAGATGTGCCAGCGTCTACACGTTAAAACTCGGGGATTAAAACCTAAGACAATATGCTGGACGTACAGCGCCATTATCAAACCCATGATCACTTATAGATCGTTGACTTGGTGGCCAAAAACCTTACATGTCAAGACACAGCAATAGTTGAATACAATCTATCGTCTGCGCTGTCTGGGTATCACAGAGGCAAAGAAAACGTGACCCACGGCAGCAGTGTGAGCTATGCTTAGCCTCACCACTATACCTTGCAGTACAAAAGAAGCTATGCTGAGTGCTTTTCGCATGCCCAAGATTTCGGACCATAAGATCAGCAACATTACAGGCCATCTGAAGATTCTAGAGTTAATTCAAAACGACATCCTCAAGTTCCGATTCCCCAGAAAATTTAAGGTGGTCATAGGTGACCACCACACATGGAGGAATGAAGGGATTGTAGTCTTACCCAACTCTCAAACTTGGTATACAGATCCAGGTTCTAACGTGCAGCAGCACTTGAGAAATCACCAACAGCGGAAGTCCATGCAATCGAACTGTATATGAGAATGCCTGCGAAGAAGGGTCGAGGGCATCCGTATTTACGTCCTCTTGGACAGCCAGGTAGCACCTATGGCTCTGAAATTCTACACGATAAGATCCAAACTTGTAGGCGACTATCTCAATCTACTCGAAGATCTCGCATCAAAATACACCGTCACTGTGGCCTAGATACCAGGCCACGGAGGCTTCGAGGGCGATGAACGGACAGAACCGCCATGTCTGCTTATGAATATCGAGATGAGGAAACCATGTGCTTGCTATGGTGACATTTCGCTCCACAGCGAAATCAATTAGCCTTAGTCCGTTATCAGACGTGGTGTAGTAGTCGGCTATGCTTACCGACTGCCCTACCAAAGACGTCCTTCTTTCCTATTTTGGCGTTAAAATCGCCCAATACGATTTTAACGTCGTATTTAGGACATTGCTCGTATGTTTTGTCGAGGAGCTCGTAGAAACACTCTTTGGTGGCAGGGTCCTTTTCTTTCGTGGGGGCATTAACACATATTAGGTTTATGTTAGCGAATTCAGCCTTGATTCAGATAGTCATAATACGCTCGCTCACGTGTCGGAAGCTTAAGATTTCTTGCCTAAGTCTGCCGCGTATGACAAATCCGCATCCGAATAAGCGTTGTCTGTTGCCTCTGTAGCAATCACCGTAGTAGATGTCACAGTTTTTCATCCTCTTTTTGCCCGGCCCATCCCATCGCACTTCCTGGATGGCGGTAATATCTGCTTTATAGTAGTCTACAAAGGACGAAACCTTTCGACTTGGCGAGATAAAGATTAACCGTGTCTAGATTGCGGAACATGCAGGATCTTACCATCATGGAAAGTAATCTGCCAAACGTTTTTGTTTCGTGATAGAAAAATTGCTTGATTAGTTATTACTTAGTTGCGATATCTAACAAATTTATATCGAAGGGTGTTGTTTTTTTAGTCAGTAAGAATCTAACACTACTATGAGTACGCGCTTGCTATTCTCAAAGTGTCTATGCAAGATTTTCACCTACATTCGAAAAAAAAAAATAGCCCAACCTCGAGCCCGGCTCTGGGTTCAAGTTTAGGTTTATAAGACCACAACGACCTTAACGAGGGCAATAGCAGATAGTGCCCTTGTAAGTAAATGATGTGCCGATTAACGACATACGTGTATGAGTACTTGACGTAAACTAGCCAATTCAAAGCCGAACTCAAGGTTTCGTCGTATAACGTTAAAAACTGCAAATAAACTTTATACGTATGTTATAGCTGTATTAGCCTCCACCTAATTCCAATCCTGACGATGACGACGTAGATTTGAGATAAATGTACCCAGCTCAAATCAAGCTAAGCTTAAAGTGCCCTTGCCTTGGTTACTAAGAACTACGCATTCCTTTGCCATATCCTCATGATATGTGTCTAAAAATGGCTCACAAAAAGGCGTTTGTCACTTAATAGTGTTGACCTTTTGCCCGGTGTTGTCTGGTAGAATTCATTCTTATTTATAACTTTTATCATCGTATGTACATCCCCTCTAAAGGTTTCCATAAACAAAAGAATAAAATTTTGTTTACAAAATTTCTTAATAATTCATACACACTATACGACGAGAAAAAAAAAAAACAAAATCATTGTCCCAATCTCTATCTCTGTGTCCAGCGCTCTATCCGTGTGTCCGATTCGCCGAAAATCGTTTCTATAAATGTAAACACTTGATTAACTAACCCCGACTTCACCACAAATCAGTTTGGTTCTTTTTTTTTGTCGTTTTGCGAATTTTTAATTTTATGATAGCCCACTTCGATCAAGGCCTAAGCCGCAAGGTTGATAATGCTAAAACATCACACATAGCCGCTGGGGCAAGCACATGGACGCGTGCTGCGATTCTGATCGACGAAAGTATTAAGAGTCAGCCCCTCCCCTTAGCATAGAGTATCTGTAAAACAATTTTGACTAGATAAGGCTCGAAAAGTTCAAATTGGCCAGTCATATTTGATTTCCTGTTAACAGATATAGAATCTTTTAATTTCGTCGTTACAAAATTCGAACTTTGTCTGTCTGTGTCGCACGCTCTCTCGCTGGAAGGAGGGAGTGTTGACTTTTATTTTCGGCAGCCATGCGGGCAGGCAATGTCATTCTCCCTGAAGGCTAGATGAGATAGGTCTTGGTCGTCGAACATGACAATAACAATCGAAATGTGATTGTACATCCACCCGGGGCGAGATCAAGAACAAGAGGATGTTCTCGCACAAAAACATCGAGGTGAATCACCTGCAAAATGTTTTCCTTCTTATCTGTGGGATGACCACAAAGCTACAAAGTATAGTCGCCTATAACAATATATAAACTAATTTTTGTTATTATTATTATTTACTGTTGTGTTGGTTTTTTGTCTAATTGCTCAGCGTTTTAAAAATAAATTCTGGCTTTCGTGGACTTTGGCTGACGTTTAGAACGTTTTTTTTTTTTGGAAATATATGGCTATGGCTCCAATGTATTTGGATTGATAAGACTCAATAACATCACAATTAAAGGGCTAAAATGGGCAATGTGACAGGTGACGCTGGCGCTGTAGGGAGCTGAATTCTTATCATCGGTTACTGGCGCTGGAAATGACGTAGTTTTGTAAATTGTGAGCTAAGTGCAGGGTTAGATGGGTCAATGCAAGGCACGTTTTCTGCGTCGAAAACAAAGTTGTGCATTGACTGCAATAACAAGTAGATATCTGTTTTGAAATCTTTTATAAAAATTACATCGGATCACGTGTGGATACTTCAAACATCCCAGATACCTCACTGTAGAGCACATAATCGCTTTGCGACAGGGCCTGTCGAAACCCTGAAGTCTTCTTCTTCCTTTTATCAGCGAGGCTATGATCCGAAAACAAGGGATCACAACCCTCGCACTTCACCGCATTTCTACTGATCCGCCTGTGGGGTTCACCTATTTGACCTCAGGAAATATCGGCAGGCCTGCCGATTTTCGATCACTCGGTTACTGGGGCCAATGAAATGCCGATGTCGTCGCATTTGTCTGATCCAGGCGTTTATAGGCCTGCCTTTCCTACACCGCGATGTCTTTGGAACGTGCATTGATATTGCCTTTTTAACGGGGTTCAAATGATCTCTTCTTTGAACGTGGCAATACCAGCTGAGCCGGTCGCGCTCTATTTTTTGTACGATGGTTTCCTTGATGTGAAAGCTTCCACGGATCTTCGAACTTCTTATTCGATCAAGCTTTATCACAACTGCTGTCATGCGAAGCATCTTCATCTCAGCTGCCGTTAATTTATTCTCATACGTTTTGTACATCGTCCAACATTGTGAACCGTATGTGAGCGTTGGACGCACAACTGCGGTGTAGAGCCTTCCCTTCAACTTAGGTAGCATTTTTCTGTCACAAAAGATAGCCGAATTTTCTCGCCACTTCATCCACCCTACGCTTACGCGATGATTGATGTCGTCATCACAAGTTGCTTTGCTATTGATCATAGATCCCAGATATTTGAACTTTTCGCACTTGGGAAGCACTGTTCCATTCAAATAAATGTCTGGAATAGGCCTGAGTGGATCAGAGAACGGGCAGCACAAGTACTCTGTCTTTTTTGAACTAATGCGATACCCATTTGCCTCCAAAACGTCCACCCACACATCAAGTGCTCGTTGCAGGGATGTAGGATCCTTACTTATGATGGCTCCATCGTCAGCAAAGAATAACTGATGTACCTTGGGGTCCATCACTTTACCTTCAAGCAGATAATCAAGGACTGTAATAAAGAGCAAAGGACTTAAAACGCTTCCCTGGTGCACCCCAACTTTGATAGGGAACTCTTCGGCTACTCCAGCTGGGCATCTTACTCTTGTCTTTGCTCCTTCGTACATGTCCATGATCATCTGCACATAAGTTTCTGGAACCCGTCAATGTCTTAGCGCCACCCATATCAGATCTCGTGGTTGTCTGTCGAATGCCTTTTCAAAGTCAACCAATACAATATGCAAATCCCTTAAGGAATCACGATGTTTTTCCATTATGATCCTTATACTTTGGATTGCATCTGTGGTTGATTTACCCGAGACAAACCCGCACTGATCATCAGATAGCCGTATTATTTTTCGCAGTCGGCCACCTAATACCCGCTCAACGATCTTCGTGGTGTGTGACATCAGCCTGATCGAACGGTAGTTATCACAGTTCCGCGTATCACCCTTCCCTTTATATACAGGGAGAAGGTAACTTTCCCTCCATTGATTCGGCATTGGATCACCTCTCACGAATTTGGAGATGAGAATTCTGAGCCATATGAACCCGACGTCTACCATCTTTTTCCAGAACTCAGAAGGCATCTCGTCTGGCCCAACCGCTTTTCGCTTTTTGGAGTATTTGACCGCCTTACTAACTTCTTCGACTGTAATGTCGGGTGTTTCTTCACAGTTAGGGGTGGCTCTTGGAAAGTATAGCCGGGGAAGCTGTTCATTTAAAAGCTCTTCACAATACTGCCGCCACCTCTGCAGAATTTTGTCGTCATCCACAAGAAGCTGTCCATGAGCATTGCTAATGAACTTTGGCGAACGAATCTCCTGAGCATTCTTCCTTCTTTGGGCAGCTATTTTGAAGATAGTGGCGCTCTTGTTCATATTGTGTCTTCGCAGCTCCTGGATAGCCTGGTTTGCATCAGCAATCGGGGAAAATAGTTTCTCCAGCTCCCGATACAGTCCCTCCGTAGTCTCTGCTTGAAGCTGGGCGCACTTCTTTTTCGCTTTTTTCTTGTAGCATCTGTATTCCATTTCGAGGCGAACTTTTTCGTCACTATTATTAGAGGGGCACTTTGACCAAGCTTTGAAAGCCGCTTTCTTCTCATTTATCATCTTCTTAGCTTCATCACTCCACCACCATGTTTCTTTGGCGTGTTGATGGTGGCCTTCTAAAGCTCCTAGCAGTGATTTGGCCCTAAGTTATACCGAAACCCTGAAGTAATGCACACAATCTTCGCTTTAAAAGTTACATATGGCACCATCTATAGAGATGAGCTATAGCTCCTTCCAAAATCTTTCATCTGTGCAAAGTGATGGTAATGAGTGCATGATACTTCACAAAACTCGGAAAAGCATTACACAAGATAAAAAAAATCTCGGTCCTTATATAATCTAACATAAGAGGCTATAGTGCATTTCCCATATAGTCAAAAACTGAGGAAATTCTTAACCCAGGTAGGTCACAATTAAGAATAGCTTCTAGAATCCAGTCTAGTTTATTTTAGCGTCTAAGAAGACACAACATTGCTATGCAGAAAGAAAGACATGAGTTCGTTAAACCCTCAAAATAAATGCTTTTCAAGTTGATCCGCTGAGAGATGTATATTCATGATACGCGCAGTCTTTCTGTTCTGCTACCAGCAAGCTTACGTGATATATCAAACGTTCATTGGTAGGTGTCTCAAACGTGCGGCCTTTGCTCAATCATGATGCTCTTATCGCGGACCTAATGTCAAACTTTTGACTTTCTTTTCCGAAATCGTATAAATTTGACTTTTATCACGTATGCCACCCGGTATTCATTAATGCAAATATTTCTAGCCGTTCTTTGATTTTCTTTCAAAATCATGATCCACTCCTTTGTTGGCGCTTTCTCCACTTCATATTGGCTTCATTCATTCCGTAAATCTTTGTCATCTTAACATAATTAGGAATAATGTCGCTATTGTTTCTCATAAGGATTATGTTTCTTACTTACTTACTTAGGTGGCGTTACAGTTCGGGGTAGACCTGGGCTTCAACCAACAATCCTCTCCATTTAGCTCGGTCTTTAGCTAATTGCCTCCAGTTGCGCACTCTAAGTTGGTCGACGTCCACGTGAACTTGTGCGCGTAACCTACGGCGGAAGGCCCTCTACTGCGTCGTCCCGGGTTAGAATCGAAGACTCTACGGGCTGGAGCGTTGGTGTCCATTCGCTCTACTTGTCCTAGCCATCTCAAACGTCCAATACGCATACGATGCCGCTGTACAGCTCGTGTAGTTCGTCATTGAATCTTCTCCTTCAAAACTCATCAACGCAAACGGGACCGAATATCTTACGAAGCATTTTCTCTCGAAGCGACTAAGAATATCTTTCCATGTTTCAGCGCCGCCGCAAATCAGGACTGTGAGGATCAGGGCCTTACATAGAATCTCCTTAGTTGTTCGAGATAGGGCTTTGCTGTTGAATTGTCTTATTAGCCCAAAAAAAAAAAAAAAAGTAGCGATTGGCAATAGTTATTCTTCGCTTGATTTCTGCGCTGGTGTCGTTTTCAGAATTTATAGCTTATAGTCAAAGCAGGCAAAGTCCCTTACTAACTCGAAGTTGTAGCTACCCACTGTGATGTTCTCACTAATTTGTCGGTGTTGATTGTTGACAGCATATACTTGGTTTTGCCCTCGTTTATCGCTAAACCCATTTTGGGTGCTTCTGCTTCAATGCTTGCAAAAGCACCGGTGACTACCCGCTGAGATTTTCCAATAATGCCAATATCGTCAGCGGAGGAAGAAATAGGGGCAAGCGCGTTTGGTCGAAGGACGAGGCACCCAGAGCCCATGGGAAGAGTCCCAGCATCTTTCAAGCTGAAATATGTACTATAGATAGATGTATCTAACTCAATCTCGAAAGAAGATAGAATAACTGCGACATAGCAATACTGTTAAACAGTCAATCGGCTATCAAAGCACTTGACCCCTATGTCATTAAGTCGAAACTTGTGTGGGAATGCCCACACAAACTTAATAAATTAGGTAGAAACAACAAAGCAACGCTTTACTGGATACCCGGTCATGTTGGGATAAAAGGTAATGAAGCAGTAGACTCTTTGGCACGGCAAGGATCTGTAGAATCTTTCGTTGGACCTGAACCATTCTGCGGAATAGGGAAACATACCATACGCGAAGAATTCAGAAAAATGGAGAAAGAAGGGCCAGAACTTGGAACAACACTTTAGGTCTGAGGCAAGCTAAGCAACTACTGGTATGTTACAACCGGAAAAGATTCGAAGCGTGTACGTGTTCAACAAATGAAGACCTTTGCAGATTCTGCAATGAGTCAAGCGAGACTCCGAAGCACCTCCTGGAATCTTGTGGGGCACTGGCCCACAGAAGACTGAAATACTTGGGAAAGTACCAAATGTCAGATGAGGATATGCCAACCATGGACCCACTTCTCATTCTCAGATTCCTAAAAGAAAGTGGTTTAGAGAGAGAGCTCTAAGGTGAACTATTCTCGCCAAGGCAAAGCAAGAGTATATGACTTTCAAACATGTTTTCGAAGGAATAATAATGCGAGGGGAACCCTAACGAAGGAATAAACCTCTCCAAGGTACTAGCAGGGGGCACAATATACCATTAGGCCGCAGTGAAAGATAACCCTTCACACAAAATAATAGTCGTCGGTCTATGCAAGCAGCTGTACCGACTGTTGATAGATTGTGTCTCTGGTGTTGGCTTGTGAGTTCCGCACAATCCGTTCAAGTACAATATTAAAAAAATCGCATGACAGCGCGTCACCTTGTCTAAAACTTTATTTGACATCAAAGGTCTTGGTGAGGTCATTACCGACCTTGATGAAGCAGCGAGCCTTCTCCATCGTCATCGTGTACAGACTGACAAATTTGGCAGGGATGTGAAAACTAGACATGGCTCTATAAAGCTCTTCTCTGTAGATGCTATCATAGGCGGCCTTAAAATCGATAAAGAGGTGGTGAGTATCGATTTGGAATTCTTGGGTTTTCTCCAGGATCTGCCGAAGTGTGAAGATTTGGTCGATGGTGGACTTTCCTGGCCTGAAACCGCACTGATAGGTTCCAATCAGGCTGTTGATAAAAGGTTTCAGGCGATCACACAATATCGCACAAAAGATCTTGAATGCGATTTTGAGGAGACTGATGCCTCAATAATTGCCGAAGTTAGGAGGGTTTCCTTTCTTGTGGATCGAGCAAATGATGCTGAGTTTCCATTCATCAGGTATACATTTGTCTGACCAAATCTTAGAGATAAGTTGGTGTATGCTCTCTATCAATTCATTACCAGCTGCCTTGAAAAGTTCACCCGGCAAGCCGTCAGGTCCAGCAGCCTTGTTGGATCTCAGTTTGGATATTGCTATTCTCACTTCGCTATTTGGATTTTGGCTATTATCCTTTATGTTGAATGGTTCATTCTGCCTGACAGCGGCATGTTGGTGTTCGTCGCCGCTATACTTACTTACTTACTTAGATGGCGCTACGGTCCGGGTTGGACCTGGGCCTCAACCAACAAGCCTCTCCAGCTAGCACGATTACGAGCCTCCAGTTGCGCACGCCAAGTTGGTTGAGGTCCCCCTCCACTTGTTTGTGCCACCTACCGCGAGGTCGTCCTCTACTGCGTCGTCCATCCGGGGTGGATTCGAAAACTTTCTTGGCGGGAACGTTGGGCTCCATCCGCTCTAAATGACCCAGCCATCTTAGTCGCTGTATGTGAACTCTTCTGGCTAAGTCGATGTCCTTGTACAGGCCGTATAGCTCGTCATTGTACCTTCTCCTCCACTCACCGTCTATGCAGACGGGACCAAAGATCGCTCGAAGAACTTTTCTCTCGAAATAATCAAGGGGCATCCTCATCCGGTTTTGTCAAAGCCCATGCCTCTGCGCCATACAGCAGGAGTGGGATGATTAGTGTCTTATAGAGAGTTACCTTAGTAGTTCGGGATATGACTTTGCTACTCAATTGCCGTTTTAGCCCATAGAAACAACGATTGGCAAGAGTAATTCTTCGTGTGACCTCCCTACTGATGTCATTTGCGGAGTTCACCATAAAGCCCAGGTAAACCAAAACCTTTACTATCTCAAAATTATATCTGTCTATTGTGGCGTTCTGCCCAAGACGCCGATGTTGGGTGTCCTTTTTTGTAGACAGCATATATTTTGTTTTGCTTTCATTGACCGCTAGACCCATCTTTGCTGCCTCGATCTCAATACTCGTAAATGCCCCATTGACGGCCCGCTGAGTTCTTCCGATTATGTCAATGTCATCGGCATAAGCGAGTAGTTGTACAGACTTGAAGAAGATTGTACCTCCGGGGTTGGCTTCTGAGTTTCGTATAATTCTCTCAAGTACTATGTTGAAGAGATCGCATGATAGCGCGTCGCCTTGTCTAAGACCTTTTCTGACATCGAACGGTTCGGTGATGTTCTTACCGACTTTGATGGAGCAGCGAGAGTTCTCCATCGTCATTCTGCACAAACGGACGAGCTTGGCAGGAATGCCAAGACTAGACATGGCTCTGTAAACTCGTCTCTATACACGATATCATAAGCAACTTTGAAATCGATAAAGAGGTGGTGCGTATTGATTTTGTATTCATGGGTTTTTTCCAAGATCTGCCGTAGTGTGAATATTTGGTCAATGGTGGACTTTCCCGGCCTGAAACCGCACTGATAAGGACCTATCAGGTTGTTGACGATCGGTTTTAGGCGTTCACATAATATCGCAGAAAAGATCTTGTATGCGATGTTGAGGAGACTTATACCTCTGTAATTGGCGCAGTTCAGAGGGTCTCCTTTCTTCAGGATCGGGCAAACGATGCTGAGGTTCAATTCATCGGGCGTGCTTTCGTCCGACCAGATTTTACAGATGAGTTGGTGCATGCTCCTTACCAACTCATCTCCTCCTGCCTTGAAAAGTTCAGCGGCAAGGCCGTCGGCTCCAGCAGCTTTGTTGGATTTGAGTTTAGATATCGCTATCCTCACTTCATTCTGATCGGGTTGACGGAAATCTTGACTGCCATCGTTACTGTTGAATGGCTCATTCTGCCTGACAGCGGAATATTGATCATCATCGCCGTTTAACAGTCTGCAGAAGTGTTCCTTCCATATCCTCAGCACCGACTGCGATTCCACTACTATGTTGCCATTTTCGTCCCTGCAGGCTTCTGTTCTGGCTTTGAAACCCTGGCATGTTCTTTTTACCCTTTGGTAAAATTTTCGAACATTATTCCTGCAATAGAGTCTCTCAATCTCCTCGATCGAGCGCTTCTCATGCTCCTTTTTCTTCTTTCTGAGAAGTCGATGTTCCTCTTTTCTCCTGCGCACGTAGAGCTCGTAAGCAGCTCTAGTCCTTCTATGCAGCGCCGCTTTGTACGCCTCTTGTTTAGCTGCATGTGCTTGCCGGCATTCCTCATCAAACCAGCGGTTTCGTTGTGGTGTCCGGGAGAAACCCAGTACATCAGAGGCGGCATCTCTGATGGCTTGTTGGCAACGCTGCCACTGGTCTTCCGCATTTGCTGCTGGCCGCATAGGACTTTGATTAAGATTAAGAGAAACTCGATCGGCAAAGGCTTTGGCGGTCTCTTGCGATTGTAGCTTTTCGACGTCAAATTTCCTCACATTATTTCATTGATTTCGCTCCGTTGTGGATATCCGCATCCGTACCTTGGCTACAACTAGGTAGTGATCCGAGT
This sequence comes from Brachypalpus laphriformis, assembly GCA_945910035.1. Lineage (NCBI taxonomy): Eukaryota > Metazoa > Arthropoda > Insecta > Diptera > Syrphidae > Brachypalpus > Brachypalpus laphriformis. The sequence continues at coordinate 14,318,969 of OX246755.1, forward strand.
CCACGTTGGCTCCTCGGAAAGTCTGGACACCCAATACTGGAAGGGTGCCTTGCGTCAATCGCAATGTGATCGATTTGGTTGACGATTTTTCGATCAAAGGAGAGCCATGTTCCTTTGTGAATATCGAGACGTGGGAACCGCGTCTAGCTACGACAAAGTTTCGCCCCGCTGCAAAGTCGATTAGCCTGAGTCCGTTGTCGGATGTGTTGTCGTGCAGGCTGTGCTTTCCGACCACGCTACTAAAGACGTCCTCTCTTCCTAGCTTTGCGTTAAAATCGCCTAGAATAATTTTAACGTCGTGGCAAGGGCATTGCTCATACGTCTTGTCCAAGAGCTGGTAGAAGTCGTCCTTTGTCGCGTCGTCCTTCTCCTCGTGAGGGGCGTGAACGCATATTAGGCTAATGTTGGCAAATTTAGCCTTGATACGGATAGTCATGAGGCGCTCGTTCACATGCCGGAAACTCAAGACTTCTTGCCTAAGTCTGCCTCCAATGACAAATCCGCACCCGAATAGACGTGCAATCCTTTTGCCCGGCCCATCCCATCGCACTTCTTGGATGGCGGTAATGTCTGCTTTGAGACACTCTAGGGCCTCCGCAAGTTGTTCGGCTGCACGTGGTTTGTAGAGGGACCTAACATTCCATGTGCAGACACGAAGATTGTTGTCCTTTTTACGTTTGCTTGGGTCGTCAACAGTAAGATCATCCGTATCCGAGGCTGTTGGTTGCTTCGTAACCGAAGGTTTTTTACGTGGTAGGGAAGTTAACCCGACGGCACAACCCCCAACCTGGAGGACCAGATCCTTTTTTAGCAACCCCTAGGACGAGGGGCCGGATACACCGATGTCAGTAACCCACTTCGGGGATATGAGCGCTGCCGTTGGCCCATTAAGGGTTCATCCGCCACCATCTCTTTTTCAATACCCTGACGTAGTATTGAAAATCCTTACAGACCTCAGCTTCAAATATGTTGAAGTAGCTCCGGTAAGGTTTCCGCTGGCCTGTAGACGTCACCGTTGATTCCATCGGGAGAATTCATCCGCCGCACGTCCTCCTTCTGAGGAGCTCTTGTTAGACTTCTGAGACGCATATTTCAGCCGATCAGGTCAACAAGAGATGCCTCGTCCGGTTAAATATATGCGCGCTGAAGTTCACCCAGATGTGCTTACGCAGGTCCGAGTGTTCAGCTACCCATATATCGTCAGACTCAGCATACGCTCATCGTTAGTTCACTATCAGATAGCTATCCAGCGGGCACCACGGGGAGGTGATGATGCGATTTTGCCCACCTCGTCGCCGCTATACAGCCTCCATATTCTCAGCACCGACTGTGATTTTACTGCGAGGTTTCCATTTTCATCTCTAGAGATTTCTGTACGGATTGTGTTTCTCTGACACACTATTTTTTTTACCTTTTGGTAGCCGTATATTGTTCCTGGAGTATAAGTTCTCAATAATTCCGATCGTTCGCGTCTCATGCTCTTTCTTTTTCTATTGGAGAAGCCGATGTTCTTCCCATCTCTCATGCTCGTAGAGCTTAAGAGCAGCTCTCGATTATGTTCCGCTTGATGTTCTAAAGTATTCAGATTTTTTTCCCCAATATTCGTACACTGTGAGCGAATGCATATTTCACATCATAATTCTGATTAAATAGTTTTCTTCTTAATTGTATATGCCTCCAAAATAGGAATTGTTAAAAAAATTGCAGGAGATATTTGCCAATACTCTACATATAAATAATTTGTCAAATAAACTAAAAAGACAAAGCTTTCGTTGAATGCTATTATTTGCCCTTTCTTATCGCATAATATTGTAGCATCCACAGATATTATTTTCCGCACTGCATTGCCAACGAGCACGGTGTGGCAACACTACTGCCATCTGTCAAAACTGCCATCATGCACAGCAGTTTGTTCCACAATTTACCCCTAGTGACATCTAGCATATTCGACAAGGTTCTAGAGGTTCTTGTATTTGGTATAAATACACCAATCACTAGCAGAGAAGACACAGTTGATAGAGGTGAAACTAGCGATGAACAAGTGCGATTACTGTGAGAGTTAACTATTTGAAAATTAGTGTTGAGAAGATGACTAAAGAATAAAGTGATTTGATCATTTTGAAGTATAGCGAAAGTAAATTTGATAGTTGTTTATAAATAAACATTTTAAATGCACAGGAGATGGTTTTATTATTACGAACCCTAGTAAGAATATTACAATATATTGTATGATACTGTACAAATTTCAAATCCACATATGCACCGAAAAGTATATTTCCACCTTGAGAGCTGTATGAATCCTAGGTATACTAAACAAATCTGCAACAAGGAAAAGATACATATGTGGTCACCAGAATGAAAGGTCAAGATTTGTTGATACATCAATCTAAGAGGTTCGTTACACGTCAAACAATACTATAAGACTGTATTACTCACTTTATTTCTGCCATATGTTCAAAATATCATTACGCAACCAATCCTACTTTCCAAAATCTTACACCGACCATATCATATCTTTAATACATTACGCCGTAGTCGTGTCTAGGTGGCTGGGCTTCTTAAAGTGAATTTTGTACTTTTGGGTGAAATTCCATTATGACCAATATCTATTGGGAATTGAACATTTTTAAATTGGTTTATGATCGCTGATCAGATTTTCTTGAAAAGTTTGATTGGAGTGGTTATATAATCTAAAAATTTTAGGCGCATGCAGTTCCTAGATCTAGATAACATATCAGGAGACACGCTAATAAAGGCGTGAAATTCGTAACATATAGTAGAATCTAGATGAGTACGAGTTGGTCACTCGATCGCTGCATGGCTAGTTCGAAAATTCAGAGTGACCAATTTTATCTGTAGCTACGAATAGTATACAACCGTATATGTCGATTAAACACCGCTGCTGCTATAATAAGTTGTGTGTTTTAAATTAAATTTATGAACTTTTCTATTTATTAGTTTATGGATTTATTTGATGTCGTGGAAGCGATTTTATGAAGATTATGATTCGGAAATAAGGCTTTTAAGAAACGAGGTGAACAAGATATAAATACATGTATATTGTTGATAATATTACAGCTAACAGAACTCTTTGCCAAATTAGTGATTGTAAATATTTCGAATTTATTATTCGCAAATTCTTGTCGCCTTCACCTTTTTGGTTATTTAATAATTTTAATACTTTCGTGGACACTTGTGGGCGCCGTGGCGTAAGTGGTTAGTGTGTCGGATCACTACGCATGAGGTCCCAAGTTCGAATCCCAGAAAACACCAAAAAGTTTTTTCATGGTCCCACCTCTCGCGAGCGCCTGACAAACATCCGAGAGTATTGTTGTCACGAAAAAGCTTCTCAAATCGCCGTTCAGAGTCGGTGTTAAAAACTGTAGGTCCCTTCCATTCGTGTGAAAAATATAACGCACAAAACATGAGTGGTTGCGAGAAGCTAGGTCCTGGCACTTTAAAGAGCTGTTGCGCCAAGTTTTTTTTTTTTTTTTTTGTGGACACTCATTATCAATTTATTTTATGCACGCTAGGTGCGTGTTGTGTTTATCCCCAAAGTAGAGAAAGTAAGCCACACAAACGCAGAGGACCTCAGACCGATCAGCCTGTCGACTTTTGTGGAACATTTGAACGTTTAATAAATGTATACTTGATCGATAATAATTTGTCTATCTAAATCAAAACATACATACTTCTGCGGTAGATCTGTAGATACAGTCCTCCACAGGACGGAGACAGCAAAGTACCTGGACCGGATGGCATCCCGAATAGGGTAATCAAGACGGCTGTTAAGACGAGACCGGACATCTTTCTAACATCGATACAAAGGTGCATAGAGGAGGGGGTATTCCTTACACCATGGAAATTGCAACATTTAGTGCTGCTTCCAAAGGGCAATAAGCTGCTCGAACAACCATCATCGTATCGCCCAATATGCCTGCTCGATACGCTGGGAAAGATCCTAGAGCGTATCATCTATGACAGACTGCTTGCGGTGGCGGAGGAAAACGGAACCCTGTCAGACTGTCAGTACGGCTTCAGAAAATCACGCTCTACCGTCGATGCCATACAGGCGGTAATAGATAAAGCAAATGAAGCAATTCAAGGGAAAAGGTGGAAATGGGGGACGAAGAAATTCTGCGCAGTAGTAACGCTCGACGTCAAAAATGCGTTCAACTGGGCAAGCTGGTCATTCATTAGGAAATCCTTGGCCAGGATGGATACACCATACTACCTGCTGAGGATAGTCACGGACTACTTCAGCAATAGGAAGCTAAGATACCATACTGACGATGGCATCAAGCACTACAATGCTTCCGCGGGAGTCCCGCAAGGGTCGGTTCTGGGACCTCTCCTATGGAACATTATGTACGACGGAGTTCTGCGACTAACGCTGCCCGAGGGAGTCAAAGTAATTGGCATCGCTGACGATATCGCAGTGGTAACAGTAGCTAAGCACGTACACGAGGTGGAGTCTGCCACGGATGAGGCAGTTACAAGAATAAAGGAATGGCTGGAGTCTATCGGTCTGGAACTAGCTGCCCACAAGACCGAAGCTGTTCTAATAACCAGCCGCAAAAAGGTGGAATATGCCAGCTTCCGGGTCGGAAACCAGACAATCAGGTCCAAAGAATCCTTGATGTACCTTGGAGTCATGCTCGACAACAGGCTGCGCTTCAAAGCCCACATTAAGTATTCTAGTAAGAAAGCATCGCGGATGCAGGCAGCACTCTCCCGAATGCTCCCGAACATCAGCGGGCCTGGATACGCCCGCAGGATCCTGCTGTCCAGAGTGGTCAGCTCGGTACTTCAATACGCTGCCCCAAAATGGGCAGGTGCACTGGCGACAAATGAGTGCAGGAAGAAGCTATCATCAGCTCACAGGCTCTGCGCAATCAGAGTGATCAACGGCTTCCGAACTATCTCCGACGATGCAGCCTGCGTTTTAGCTGGGATGGTCCCAATCGACATCCTCGCTGACGAGATGCAGAGGGTATATGTACCTTAGACGTCCCTCGAACCGGCAAGAGGCAAAAAGGATTAAAGAGGAGGAAAGGGCAGCATCAGCAACGCTGTGGCAAACCAGGTGGGACAGCTCTACAAAAGGCAGGTGGACCCACAAGATCATTCCCACTATAAAATCATGGACAGAGAGACCTCCATAGATTTGGACACGATAGTTGGCCCCTGTGTCCAATATGTCCAAACGAAGAGGAGGACGCGGAGCATGCAGTGTTCTACTGCAGACGCTTTGCAGAAGATAGAACAAACCTGCCAAGTTCAGAAAATTTTGTAAGTCACATGACGCGATCAGAGGGCGAGTGGATGGAGATCTGCTCATTCATAGTATGTGTGCAGAATGCGCTGCGAAGAGCAGAAGCCCTAAGAAAAGCCCAAGAGGCGGCCTCCTAGACTAGAGCATAATTGCTAACCAGCCCCGCGAAGAAACACCTAACGGCAGTACCGCGGGGAGAGTGGTTGAAGTGTGTAGGGTGTGTGTTTAGTACGTGGGCGTATTCCTGGAATCGATTACTCAGGTTTGCGAATCGGGCATACTAGTAGCACTCGGGCTATTAGTATCTATGAAGATTAAACATTCTTGGCGCAACCTAAAAAAGAAAAGAAAAAAAGTCCTCCACAGGATCTTGTCAACCAAAGAAAGATCTCTCCACCTAAAACAGTTCACTTTTGGTGCGTTTCTAGACATTGTATGGGCGTTCAACAACGTACGTACTGATGCGATCTTGAAGAACCTACACAGAGCTCAATTAAACGCCACCATCTGCCACTGGATTACACAGATGCTTCAATCGAGTATTATATATATTTAACGCTGGAAGATGCAAACATCCGGAGAAGGGTCTGTAGGGGAACCTCCAACGTCGGAGTTCTGTCTCCTCTTATATGGCTTCTTGTAGTGAATGAGATCTTGTTAATGCTGAAGGAAAACGGCTTCAACCCGACGACCTATGTTGACGATGTGGTTATCCTAGTTTTGGGAAAATGTCCCTCCGGTCCTAAGTGGAAGGCTTAGTCTCGGGCTACAACTAGTGGATAACTGCGTTAGTAGCAAAGGCCTGGGAGTGAACCCTCCAAAGACGGAAGTAGTTCCTTTCACTAAGAAGAGATCGATCCCTACCTTTAGACCCCCAAATATCAGTTGTGTTGAACTAAGTATTTCAAGTTCAGCACGATACCTGTGCGTAATTCTAGATCCCAAACTAAACTGAAAGGACAACATTGTCGAAAGCATTAAAAAAGCAAGCGTAGCTATCAATTGTTGCAAAAACGCATTCAGTAATACGCGGGGCTGCAAACCAGCTGTAGTGTACTGGATATAGACGGCAGTTGTAAGACCCATTTTTACATATGGTTCGCTAGCACGTTGGATTGTACTTAAGAATCAATACCAGCTTTCAAACCTCACAAAAATCCAGAGGGAAGCGTGCATCGGAGTCATGGGATCAATGAGAACTACACTAACAGCTGGAATGGAAACTATGCTTAGTTTCATCCCGCTCGATATATACTGTAGCAGTCTTGCGACCAAATCCGCTGTAAGACTGAGAGAAGTCCGATGGAGATCATCAAGCCCTTATGCCCATGCCTCCATTTTGTCCCAATGGGGGACTACCAGCTTATCGATAGAAGACCACAGACCACATGAACCCGATGCTAGCATTTGAAAGGAGATTTGCTACAAGAATTCCTGACAGAATGTACTGCAAAAACTGACGAACCATGAAGTAAAAGGAATAGGCCTTCTATACTTACGGTTCTAAGATGGACGTTGGCACGGGTGTTGGAGTTTATTGTGAAGTTCTAGGCATAAACCACTCCTTTAGAATAAGACGACTGCGTCTTTCAGGCTGAAGTCACAGTCATTATACAGGCTGATGAAATTATACACGAGAGTAGTATCGTTGGTAAAACGATCGCTGTCTGTGGCTTGTCAGGATCTGAAAATCACTTTTAAACGCGATATCTAGAGCCAATGCGTACCAGGGAATAAGGATATCGAGCCCCACAGGCGGATCAGTAGAAATGCGGTGAAGCGGGAGGTTTGTGATCCCTTGTTTTTGGATCATAACCTCGCTGATAAAAGGAAGAGAAGATGGATATCGAAGGAAACGAAAGGGCGGGTGAGCTTGCTAGGAAGGGGTTGGCGCGACATGTATCGCGGGTTCTGTAGTGATCCCAATTAGTTCCTTGCGGAAGAAAATAGAATATGAATTCACCGGTCGAGCAAACAGACAGTGGGTTCATCTGGACATATGCGCAATGGCTGGCCTTCAACAAGAAGAGATCAACCTCTCTGGTGAAACGTAGTCATCATAATGGACGGGCTATTTTCGGCATAATTACTGGCCACTGTGCCATTGGCACTCATGCGGAATGACTCGGTGTACTGCACAACGACTATTGTAGAAGCTGCAGGGACAAAGAAGAAATTGAGTATGTTCGTTACCTTGGTAGTTACTTCTTCTCGGAGCTGGAGGACTTAGGTAATGTAGAGCTGACAGACCTTCTGAGATTCATATCATTATCTGGGTGGTTCTAATAGCGGACTGTCCCTACAGTGTTTCCAGGGTTAAATAATTAGGCACCTTGGACCCGAACTGCTGGCCTAAGTGAGCAGTGACTCTTTTGTCACAAGGCACCCATCTACCTAACCTTCCACGATGTGATAACTTATAGATGTCCACCAAATGAATTAAAGGTATTTTCACTTTTTCCTAAAATAAGGTTTAAGGAAGATTTTAATGTATATGCTGAACGTCTTATCTGTACATCACACTCCATTTGCTGTGTTTGCAAATACAAGGAAAAATAATCACAGCACACACAGGTCTGACACATTTCTAACCTTGGTTATCAATTGACATAACCCAAATGTCCGAAAAGTCCTTGTGTACTATAAAGCAAAAAAGATTCATAGTTCATAGCTCAAACTCGCCACCAGACAAAACGAAGTAATTCTCCCACACTTCGAGTGATAACAAGTGATTGCGAAACAGCGTGCCACAGAACATGTCATCTTTTCCATTGTCTTCAGATTATTCATTTAAAACAAATTTAAATAGATCAGTTTATTTCGAAATACTAACAGAAATTCAGTCAATCGTGATCCGAAGGTAAGGCTTTAGTTGGAGATTAGATTTAGTTGCTCTGGTTTACTTTAGGTGAAGTGAAATTCTAAATTTGTTAAGTAAGCTGCGAGTGTAAGTTTTACCATTCCAATTTAGTAAATAAATAATTTGTGCGATTGTATACCGGTAAACAATGTAAGGATGCTCATTTAACACGTTTGAATCATTTCTAGCAGACTTACTGAATGAGCAGAATAAAGAAAGGCGATAAATCTACTTTGGTCAGTACATGACTACTTACATCGATGCGACAAAAAGAAAATACAAATATTTGGCACAACAGCTCTTTAAAGTGCCAGGGCCTAGCTTCTCGCAACCACTCATGTTGTGTGCGTTATATTTTTCACACGAATGGAAGGGACCTACAGTTTTTAATGCCGACTCCGAACGGCGATTTGAGAAGCTTTTTCGTGACAACAATACTCTCGGATGTTTGTCAGACGCTCGCGAGAGGTGGGACCGTGAAAAAACTTTTTGTATTCTCTGGGATTCGAATTTGGAACCTCATGCGTAGTGAACCGACACACTAACCACTTACGCCACGGCGCCCACGATGCGACCTTAGAGCTTATTAAATGGAATTTCCCCAGAAACATCTCAGAAGTGGTCATTTAGTTTCATTGTAACTCTGATAATAGAGCTACAATTCCGAGCCTTAACCCTAGCCAGTTGTTGGTCTGCATTGAGTTGATCGAGGTCTCTTTGCATTTCGCATTGTCTTCTTCTACTGTGCTATTCTTCTGGAATGGAATGGAAGGCTCTTCGGATTTGAATAGTGGTGTACCATGTCCTTAATGTATTTATGCCATCCAGGTATTAGACTTGAAATTTTGTTTATAACATTTTTTTTTATTTTTTTTTGTCGGGATAGGAAACGCTCGACTGGAGAACCTAGACGCAACTAGTCCATTGTACTAGCAGAGAGCAAACCCTGGTTTACCAATTTTATAGGAATTTCCTTGCCTTTCTAAGAAAGCCATGCAAGCACTTCAGTGATGAGGAGCTTACAGTACCAGAACTCACCACATCAGCACCGAGGATCTGCCAGACACTCGCAGAGATAATATTTCGCAGTGTCGTCGCATATTGTAGTGTTCCTTAAGCCTAGCTCGTTAAGGTGCTTGGCGAAAGCGAAATGGCTTGTCCAGACGCCGCGCCAATAAGTCGTCTGCAGTCTTTTCTGCTGAAAGAGTTATCCCACACACATTTGTGTTCGTGAGAGACCCAATCTTTAATGGAAGGCCTAAATGAGGAAGAAGAAGATTGAAGATTTCGTTCCTCAGGATCCCAGTGTGATCTGGGACCCAGATAAGGGACAGAGAATTCAGCCTTGCGACAAAGTTCAAAGAATTTTTGGTTTCACGAACTATTTTGGAAGTGGTTAAATGGTTAAGCAATGCCTTAAGTGCAACCTGACTGTTACTACGGACAGAAATACCACGGCCCTTCCACCTGTTCTTCAAAACATAGTTCATGGCCATAAGGATTGCATCAATTTCCGCTTGGAAAACAGAGGCATATTTGCCTAAGGAGAATAGAAGTCCAATGTTGTCGTTTTCCATGAAGACACCAGCGCCAGATCCTTGACTGGTTTTGAAGATACGACGGCATGCCATTCCTGGCTCAGACTCTGGCCACAGCCCCTAAAGTCGAAGGCCTAAATACAAAGAAAATCGACTCTGAATTCGAGTATCAGCTGAAGTTCTAGTGTCATTGCATCAGACGGCATATCGATGAGACCGGGGCCTTAAGATAAGTGTCGCTCAAGTTTATCAATATTCCAGGGTGAAGTATATTAAAAACGTTGTGCTTTGATAGTGCAGCCCATCTATAAGTATCAAGATGAGGTAAGTCCAGCAATGCGTCTAGAGCAGAGCCAGGTGTACTAGGAAAATCTCCCGTGCAGCCGAGACAAGCAAACTTTGCAAATATTTCCCACGAAATGTATTTCAAACCTTAAAATTTCTAGCATCACCTGCACAGTCTGCAGTCATCCGAGGTGCTGTCTAAGGGTTATAGATTTGCCCTTCCTGACAGAAGACTATTCAAAAATAAAATATATATTGTGTGGGTGCTGCGGTGCAGTGGTTACTGTGTCAAACCACTGCGTGTGAACACATAAGAGAGTTCAATTGAACACGGAATAGTCGACCGGCATTTGAATGAAAATGTAATTATTCTTGTGATACTGTACTTCGACTACTAAATATGGTCAATGCAGCTTGCAACCTACTTACTTAAGTGACGCTACGGTTCAAGGTGAATTTGGGCGTCAACCAACAAACATCTCTCTTTAAGTGGGTTTTCAGATCACCTCAAGTTGGTTGAGATACCCTTGAAAATGTATCATCGCCACTAACGGCAAAGAGGTCATGTACTGCATCATCTCTCTGCCCTAGGTTCGAAGACCTCATCTTTTACATTTCAAAGAAGAAGATCATACGTTGTTCTTCAATGCATCGGTCGTATAAAGTCACTAGAAGCTTATCATCAAAATTTAAGTAAACACTTTCTTCCGGATTCAACACTTCCATTCTTTTAGTTTCCTTGTGAGGGGTTAGAATGCTGTGATGAATCCATAAACATAGATGAATGAGAAAGCAAACAACATGATCTCTACAAACTTTTACCGATATGAAGGCAATCTATAAATATTTAATAATCTTAGAGAACAGACACTAATCATCCCAGTCCTGCTGTATAGCGCAGAGCCATGGACTTTGTCAAAATTGGACATTCTCGCTCTTGGTTACTTTGAGAAAAAAGTTCTTCGAGTGATTTTTGGTCCCGTCTGCATAGACGAGGAGAAAGTAAAATGTCGAACTATACGGTCTATACAAGGACATTGACTTAGCAAGAAGAGTTCACATTCAGTGACTAAGTTGGCTGGATCATGTAGAGTGGATGGAGCCCAACTTTCTTGGCCGGAAAGTCTTCGAATCCAACCCGGATGGACGACCTCGCGGTAGGTGGCACAAATAAGTGGAGGGGGACTTCAACCAACTTGGCGTGCATGACTGGCTCGTAACCGGGCTGGCTGGAGGGCTTTGTTGGTTGAGGCCTAGATCCACACCAGACTGTAGCGCCACCTAAGTCAAGTCAAATCAATCTGAAAGAACCTTTAGATATGATTTTGCCGACTTGACAGTCTGCCTGATCAAATTAGTTCCTACCTATATAGGAGGCGATATAAAGCGATGGAAATCAAACCAATTTTCATAATATTGGGGAGGAGTCAGACTCCAGTTCAACCTATCTGCTCACGTGGACTGAATTCTGCTGAATGGAAGTCAGAAAAATACTCATACATACAAATAAAATGGTTTTTCTGCATCATGTCTGTGCTTTTCTCAACAATTGTCAATGCAGGCGAATATATGATTGAAGTGTGTATGTATAGTGAGAAGTAAAATTCAGATAGGCTGATCACATTGAACAGAAACCACTTCTAATTCTATTATAAGTGTGGAAGAGCAATTACACGTTCATCCAGTGATGAAGAGTAAATGAAGAAGGATATAATCGATGCTTTGCCTAGAATAACGTTTTTAGCACACAAAAAAAGTCAGAGGCCTTTACTGAATTATTTAGAGACAGAGACGGAAACAATGGGGCGTAACTGTTTTCGAACGCCTCCAAAGCTGATACACTAGTGGGTGTGATTCTGTCAGATTCGCGTCACATCTTACTTTCTTACTTAGGCGGCATTACAGTCCGGGGTGGACCCTGGGCTCAACCAACAGGCGGGGCATCATTTTTAGTCCCCTAGATCACTGAAGCTCATTCCGATTGGATGAAGTGACAGTATGGAGTCTTGGAATTTTAAAATATCATTCGACTCTTGACAAGATGGCCGAGCAATACAAATTTCGGTGCCGGCCGATAATAACATTACACTGACCTGCAGGGCTGATGAACCCAGCAAATAAGACACAGCAGACCTCTGGATAGATTAAACTTCATATTTAATCTGAATGCAATCATCGAAAGCAGCTTCAGAAGGCAAATGAAAGTTGGTATCGTCACAGCGTCTTTTCGAAAGCTAGGTGCTGCAGCTCTAGGAAGGATGTGGAGGATACAAAATGACACAAATAGCTTTTCGTCCTCACCAATAATAAGACAACATGTCTAGCTGTGTGGGCTAATGCGTTGCATTAACTGCTAATTTTGATTTATTTTTCAATTAATAATCAATATAGAGAACTCGACCGTAAAGGCTATTTTTATTTCAAGATAATACACGTATGTGTGAAGAAATATTGTTGAAAAATTGCTCGAAAAATTGCTCGAAAAAGAAAACAGTTTGTCTAGAGACAAGAAAGGCACTATTACTCTACTACTGAGCTATCACCGAATGGAGGCAGCTCATCATAGTCTTCATACATGTTCAAACCTTCCTTTGGGATCTTTCACTTACATAATCCAGATGACTTTACCATCTTAAGACTGTGATACCATAATAACTTCTTCATAAATAATTAAATAATAAAAGAAACTGGTTTTTTTTTATATTTTATATCAAATCATATTTTTATTTAGTACTTATAAAAAATAAAATTTATCTAAAACATTTACAAGATCACAGATCAATATAGCATTTCGCATTTCGTTTTCATAGCTAAAAACATTTTCTTTTCTTCTTCTTTTTCTCTAAACATAAACACATAACAAAAAGGAATTTAAACATGAACTACAATACAAAGTATAAAATAAAAAAAAATGATATAAAGGAATAAATACGCAATGGCAATATAATAATTTATAATAACATATATAAATTGCAATAAAAATATGCAATTTTGTTTAACATTGTACAGTTGTATGTATATTTATGCAGTTATTCCATAGTAAATGTATTTTTGGCACCATCCCTGTACATTATCCTCATTGTCACAGCATAAGGGATATACAATTTGAGACTTTGTTACTTTTGCACAACGCATGCATAACTCCATTACATCCATGTCCATGTCACATTTTTGCAATTTACGTATCGTATCTGAGCTCAAATCACCATAGTACTCGCTGGCATCAATATTCGTATCTTGCTGATGGTGTGTGCTACGTTCCGAGGGACGGCATATAGCCATAGTGCATATGCAAGCTGTCAGCAATGCTAATAGGCATAAAGTTGCTGAATGCATCATCTAAAAGTACACAGAAGAGAATATATTGTTATTAATATTTTTTTTTTATTACTAATCTATTGTGTAATAGTTGTGCGTGATATTAGTTAGAGGAGATTTCTGCTTCTAAAATGGAATGATTAAATCACAAGTGACATATATACTTTGTTTAAAAAAAAAAGAAAAAAAAAACATCTTTCGCTTTGCTTATTTTTAGTACACGAGGTTATCAGAGCGGGTTGTGCACTGATGTCTGTGTGAGAGAGAGTGTTTAATTAATTTCACTTAATATTGTTCGTCATAAAAACAAAACAAAAACTGTGATTGTCTTATGAGGAGAAAGGAAGGAAATGGGTTCCAGGCTGAAATCACCAAAAGTCATCTGGTAGCAAAAGGCTTGATAACAATTGCCATGTAGACACGAAAAGTAGTTGAAAAAGGCTCGAAAGCGGATCAGGGAATTCTTTTTAACAAATTAATCTAAAAAAAGAAAAACCAAATCCCAGAGCACTCAGACTCTCCGATCCATTGTACTACCAGGCTTGAACCTATTTTGGTGCAGATGTTAGAAAAACGTAGGTGTTAATCATTTTTGTTTTTTTTTTTTCACTGGGGCTTGATCTTGCACACATCGGCTAACAAGCAAACACACTATCCACTGCACAATTGCCACCCTAAATAAATTAATAGTGAATGGAGGCAGCAATGAAGGGTTAAGAAGAAGAAGTGATTTCAACGGTCTTCTTTCGTTCCCCACATTACATCGAAGTGACTGTTGGCTTAAGGTTTCAAGGGACAAGAATTAAATCGTAATTCCTTATAGTCTTAAGTCAAAAAATATATCAGATACATAACGGTTTAAGGAAGTCCTTAAGGAGCTTAGGACATGATAGTCATGTTTCGCGGTAAGGAGCGTTCCACACGATGAACCATTGAAAGCAGTCTCTTGTCCTCCTTCAATTCTACCAACTTCATTTTTCTTTTTAACAAAAGCCCAATAAGTTTACTATTTTTTTATTTTTTTCTAATAAATTTTGAACAAAATAAGTCCAAAAATGCATCAGATATGTACATAATGCTCTAAAGAAGTCTTAAAGGACTTTGATGCCTGATAGCATTTGACACGTCCTCCTTCAATTCCACCAACTTAATTTTTCTTTTTGTACAAAAATCTAATAAGTTTACTATATTTCTAACAAATTGTAAACAAAAGAAGTCAAAAAATGGATCAGAAATGTACATAACACTCTAAAGAAGTTTCAAATGATTTTGGGACATTTTAGTCATATTTCGCGGTAAGGAGGATTCGACACGTCCTCCCTCAATTCCACCAATTTAATTTTGCTTTTTTACAAAAATCTAATAAGTTTACTATATTTCTAACAAATTGTGAACAAAATAAGTCAAAAAATGCATCAGAAATGTACATAATGGTCTAAAGAAGTCTTAAAGGACGTTGGGGCATGATAGCCATGTTTCGCGGTAAGGAGCATTTTACACGTCCTCCTTCAATTCCACCAACTTCATTTCACTTTTTTACAAAAATCCAATAAGTTTATTATATTGCTAACATATTGTGAACAAAATAATTGTTAAGATATTAATTATTTGCCCGCAAAAGAATTTTCCTTTCCCCAGTATTAAATTAATCAAAAGTCCCTTCTTTTTGATTCTCACACATTTGTGCAACCTATTAAAAATATTATTTTTTTCTCTTTTTTTTTTGTTTAGCAATCCATTTTAGCTTTCTTTTACTTAAAATCTTTCAACCTTTTTTTAATTTTATGCATAAAGGTATTTTTATTAATCATTTGCCGGAAGTCCTTTCAGTAAAACGCAACACGGGGTGAATCCAAGTAATGTCTAGAAAAGTCTGAAGGTTTTTCCAATGTCTGTGGCATTAATAAAATAAAATAAATAAATCCGTGATAAGAAGCACGGCTTTAATTTTTGACTTGTCACCATGTCATTGAGACACATGTCGGACTTTGGTTCTAAGTTTAAAGAAAAAAAAAAAACAATTTGGGGTCTGGGCCAATTATTTGATATTTTTTCTTAATTGTCTGATAATGATGAAATAAAATGTGTCTGTGCTGACGATTTGGTTGATCTGTGAGGGTGTACTATTTAAGAAAGAAAGATTAAAAAAAGTAGAATGAGACGAAGAAGCTGAGAAGGAAGTTTACTCTTTAGTTTTTGTATTTATTTTGATACATACAACTTTTAGGAAAGGCTGAAGGAGGAAGAAACAAACTCCTTCAATTAGAACACAACTTTGTTAGTTATATGAACGAATAGAACAAGTCCATATAATAAAGTGTGCAAGAGGACTATGCAGATACTGCATTTGATTGAGGTTTTCTAAGCTTCCCAGGGATCTGCACACGAATTTCTGCTTGAACTTTGTAAGATACTTTGTAGGGAATCTCTTCCAAAATTGTCTAGGGACGTCCTTATAACAACCTTTGGTGTGGCCGCGAATTTCTACTTGAACTTTGTGAGATGCTTTGTAGGAAAATCTCTTCCAAAATTGTCTAGTGACAGTCTCCTTATAACAACCTTTGGTGTGGCCGCAAGTTTCTACTTGAACTTTGTGAGATGCTTTGTAGGAAAATCTCTTCCAAAATTGTCTAGTGACATTCAGTCTCTTTATAATAACCTTTGGTGTGCCCGCGAATTTCTGCGTGAACTTTGTGAAATGCTTTGCAGGGTCCATTACGAAGTTGATGAAATCTCTTCCAAAATTGCTTAAGGGTGTTCCGTTTCCTTATAGCAACTTTTGGTGTGGCCTTATGTACGTTTGATGGTGATTCAATATTTAATCTGAGTTCTGTGAGGAATTATCCTTCGGACAAATTGCTTCTGAACTAAGCTTCCTGCATGATTTGTGTGCAAGATCAAAACTTAACCTATAGTATGATGCAGGTGCGATCGTTTCAGTGAATGGATTGCGTTACCGAACGATGTTGACTGACTTTTTTTTTTGCCTAAAATTAATGAGGTGAACGACGTTTATTTTCAGCAGGACGGCGCCACATGCCGCACAGCTGGTGAAGCAATGGCTACATTGCGTGACAAATTTCCTGGACGTGTGATTTCTCGAAATGGAGACTTCAGATCCAGATCGTCGAATTTAACACCATTCGACTTTTTCCCTTGATGCTATACTAAATATAAAGTCTACGCCAATGCTCCACCAACGTTTCATGCACTAAAAGAAAATAGAAAATATGAGAGCTATTATTCGTGAAATACAGCCGCAATTAGGCGAAGACATGATGAAAAATTTTATCAAAAGAATGACTATTTGTAGGCAGAGCCGAGGTTGACATTTGGCAGATATTGTATTCCATTACTAACGTTAGAGTTTGTGCTTTAGATTAAATTAAAAATATGATCACGTTTCATAAAAATGTTGCGTTTTTCTATTGATTTAAAATGACACCTCTTGTTGGATGACCTTTTATTTGGCCTGCAAAGTACGCTGTTAGTGCATTATAAAATGTTTGGGTAATTATTTTTTCGCCTATCAAAGACAGTAAATTTTCTGTCAAACATTGTACTTCAATTTATTCATTAGATACAGCTTCCGAAGACTCAGATTCAAGAGAGAGTGACCAGCGTATGATTACTATTATATTTTTGTATCCTTCTATTCCTGATCAGTGCTGTCGGCGTTTTGTCATAAAAAATCTCTTTTTCCCTCGCCTGTTTTGAAAAAGTATGCCAAAAATTAATGAAACAAGAAAAAGTCTTATTTAAAATAATAAAAAACGCAAAAAAAAAAACAAATGTCTTATAAATAAAAATAAGCGTTAAAACTATGTAGCTACAGCAGCACCAAAAATCAATTTTATTGTTTGGGAACATTTTGATCTCTCTAGTGTGAGGGTTCAATCCGGAAACATTAGCGGAATAAGATTTTCTATTAAATCAATGGCAACATTATGCTTCGCAAAAAAGAAGCCAAGTTTACTTCCGCCAGGTACAATGGGCCCGAACTGTTGGTCTGTGAGCAGTGACTCTCTTTTCACAAGGCAGCCTTCTACCTAACCTAACCTTATTTTCGACACTTTAGTTTTATCTGCACTACAGCTCGTACTCGCGAAATCTTTGTCTATTCCTGGTGTTTGTTTAGTTTGTTTTTAAATTATTTGCATGTTATTCGACCATGAGTGTTCTGATGAGTTCTGTTCTGACAGTAATCATGGTGGTACCACATGCTTTGCAAAACGCTTCGAAATCATCGTCTGCTACTGGTCTTAACCAAGCGGCGAATTCTTTGTCCACCTCCCGCCTCGACTGAAATAGCTTACCAGGCGCGGATATATCTTCCTAAGATAGAAAACATGTGCAAAATATTAGCATTACAAGAAAAATAGTGAAATACTAATGCAAGACTTTACTGACTTCAACAATTTCCGCAATAATGTAAGGTTTAGCAAGAAAATTAAAGCTGTTCTCAAAGAATGAAAATTCGCTTTTCTTTTTTCGCGAAGATAAAAAGTTGCTCTTTTTCTTTCTCTTTTTCAGGCGAACCCCACAGGCGGATCAGTAGAAATGCGCTGAAGTGGGAGGGTTATGATCCCTTATTTTCGGATCGTAACCTCGCTGATAAAAGGAAGAAGAAGAAGATAAAAAGTTGCCCTTTATTCCTCTTAGCTGACACGGAGGTTGAAATTTCCCTCAAGAGGTTGAAATTTCCCACAATCTAGCAGCGCTACTCCTGATCAGTTTTGCATGAAAAATCGTTGATATGAGGTACCAGATTTAGTCGAGTAAATTTAAGGAATAAATATATCTTTGGTACAACCAACTGAGTTGGAATAAGCGAGTATGCTCATCCCCATTGACATACTATATATTGACTGCTAGTAGTGAACTTCGCGTTGGTTCCACTATTAGCGCTAGCTCTCTTGGTTCGGAGCGGAAAAAAATGGAAACTCACACTTGTTTGAAATTTCGATGTATGCAGTTGGGTGTACTAAGACAAAGTTTTTATTGACATATTACATAAAAAACTGATTCGTAATAAATTTACGAATATTGCGCCACTTATGGGGCAGTCAAATGTTTATATAGCAATTTTTTATTTAAATTTTGTTGGTTCCACCTATCAGTAATTATTTGAACCATCACATTTTGCAGGTAACATCTATTGAAAACAATGCCTCAAGAATTTGAATTTTAACCGTTTTACATAACAAATCCACACAAACCCAAGAGGTGTCTCCACCATTCTATGGAGAAATTCAAGACGGTTGACAAATTGTTTTCACATTTTTGCGCTCCGAACCAAGAGGGCTAGTTATGTTGGCGTCATTTTTTGGGCAGAGATTGTATGGAACTGAAATTTCACTAGCAGTCCACATATAATATGTCAATGCTTATCCCAGCCTTCGTATACATATTTCTCAAAAAATATAAAGGGTGTCCCAAAATTCATGCAAGATTTGAATTTTGCGTCATTAAGGTTTGGCAACTACAGTTCGCAATTTTCATACAAAATATGGTCGGAAGAGTGATTAAACTTCATCAACTGTGAAAAGAATAATTAAAAAATTCATAGAGACTGGATCAATTACTGATCTTAGACACTCTGGTCGTCCATTAACAAGTCGTTCAGCACAAAACAACGAAGCAGTTCGTGAAAGTGTTGTTGAGAGTCCAGGAACATCAATTCGACACCATGGTCAAGGATTGGACATTTCGAGAAGCTCTCTATAGCATATTCTCACGAAAGATTTGCATATTCCTGCATACAAAGTTCAACTGACTCAAGAATTGAAGCCTACTGATCACGAACAGTGAAGAGAGTTCGTTGATTGGATTATGGATCAACAACAAGTGGATGCTGATTTTTCAAACAAAATCATCTTCAGCAATGAGGCTCATTATTATCTTGATGGCTTTGTTAATCCTTAAAAAAAAAAATACAAATATTTGGCGCAACAGCTCTTTAAAGTGCCAGGGCCTAGCTTCTCGCAATCACTCATGTTGTGTGCGTTATATTTTTCACACGAATGGAAGGGACCTACAGTTTAATGCTGAATCCGAACGGCGATTTGAGAAGCTTTTTCGTGACAATAATACTCTCGGATGTTTGTCAGACGCTCGCGAGAGGTGGGACCGTGAAAAAACTTTTTGGTATTTTTCTGGGATTCGAACTTGGAACCTCATGCGTAGTGATCCGACACACTTACCACTTACGCCACGGCGCCCACATTTGTTAATCCTTAACATTGTCAAATTTAGGGTTCAGAAAATCCATAAGTGATTGTTGAAAAATAAATGCATCCACACTGTGTCACTGTTTGGGGCCGACTTTGCAGCAGGTCAGGCAAGGACAGTTTATATTGCTATTACAACATGATAATCCAGTTTTTGTGCCTAACTTCCAAGATATGGATGTGGTATCAACAAGACGATGCCTCATGCGATACAGCCCGAGAAACAATTCAATTACCGCATAAGTCATTTTCTAGTCGTGTAATTTCCCGTTTTGGTGATCAGAATTGCCCGCCCAGATCATGCGATTTAACGCCGTTGGACTTTTTTATTTGGGGTTTGTTGTAGTCTAGCGCTTATGCTAACAAGCCCATTACCACTCACGCCTTGAAGGAGCAAATTGAGCGCTGTATCAACGAAATTTAGCCACATTTATGCAAAACGGCCATGGGGAATTTCGAAAAAAAAACGCGTATGTGCCAGCAAAGCCATGGACGCCATTTACCCTATATGCTAATCAATACATAACCTTATATTGTATACTTTATGAATCAATAAAACATTTACAATTTTTA
The DNA here is from genome assembly GCA_945910035.1 of Brachypalpus laphriformis. Classification (NCBI taxonomy): domain Eukaryota; kingdom Metazoa; phylum Arthropoda; class Insecta; order Diptera; family Syrphidae; genus Brachypalpus; species Brachypalpus laphriformis. The sequence continues at coordinate 14,339,048 of OX246755.1, forward strand.
ATTAAGAACCAGAAAAGTTTTCTATCAAAATTACTTCTTCCGTGAATTTTGGGACACCTTTTAGTTGCTGTATAGCTTTTGAAAAATTCCAAAGACACCCATTTTCGTCGCCATTTTCAAAGATGGCGGCCGAAGCATGATTTCATTTTTTGGGGAGTGTATAGAATATTTATTGAGGTATACTCGTACACTCCCACTCCCCTGCTTGTGCGCAAATTGTTTTTGGAATACCGAACACTTATTTATTTTATTTTATTTTATTTACTTGTAATATTTAGATATATATATTTATGTGTAATATGTAATACCTAAAACGACTAGACTAATGGTTTTACTATACTATTGCGTATTGAGAAATCATTATGTTCAGTTTTATTGCACGTGAATGGAAATTTGTATTGGTAGGATGACTTATTGTAAATTGAAGTTGTTAAATGGAACATTCACCAACAACTAGTACTAAAATAGTACTAAAATCTAAAAAGTTTACTTGCAATTTTACAAAATGGAGTTAACAGCTCACCATTTTGGATTTCTCGAACTTTGGTTTCTTAGATTCATTCCAAAAAACAAGGAATTTTCAAACTTCTAGAAGATACTATATGAGATGAGAAAAGATCTTTTAACGACAAAAAGGTGAAGGCTCGCAATGATAGGCAAGAGAAGACGTAGGTCATTCTATTATTATTATTATATTGTATCAAATAGTAAAATAAATATACAGCTTAATTGATTTTATTCTTTATTCTTGGTTTACAATTATAAAAATTAATTATAATAATTATTCAGACTGCAGCTAAAAGTCGTGAGAATAATTAATAATTAATATTTGGCGCAACAGCTCTTTAAGTGCCAGGGCCTAGCTTCTCGTAACCACTCATGTTGTGTGCGTTATATTTTTCACAGGAATGGAAGGAACCTACAGTTTTTAATGCCGACTCCGAACGGCGATTTGAGAAGCTTTTTCGTGACAACAATACTCTCGGATGTTTGTCAGACGCTCGCGAGGAAGTCGTCGTGAGAATAGTCATCAATATTTCATATTTAATAAAAGAAAAATTGAGACAAATGTCACTTTATAATAATAATATACATTGTGGGGTGAAGAAATTAAAGCAATATAAGAAAAATAAGAAAAAATAAGAACAAATTTGAATGCAAGAAACGAAATTTCATTACAACAAGATATGTGATACATACTAAGCAATGTAACGCATCAAAATTTCGATTTGGTTGTGGTCAAACCTAAGAAATCATTGATTCGCATACCTACAGGAAGCATATTAAACAATTTACAGGAAAGAATGGAGTATGAATTTCTATAGCATGTACTAGTAAGAAAAGCAGGAATGGAAACTAGAGATTGTTGTTTTCTCGTCAAACTATAACCATCAGAAATTGGACTCTGCACGTAGCCATCTCTAATAAAGAATATCTTCAAAACCATAAAATAAAACAGATGTCTACCTGGCAGGATTTTTATTAGGCTAAAAAGTTCTATAGAGTGAGCTAAACGGGAGGAATTATAAATCTTCCTAATTGCGAACTTCTGCAAGATAGTCAACGGTTGAATTTTACTCAGGCAAGCACTCCTCCAATAGCTTATTTCGTACTGCAATTCTAAAGGATACAGCACTAGTTGCCAAAGACTTCGACTGTGGTCGGGGTTTAACTTGAGTAATGCATTGGCGAATTATTTGGAAGATAAGTTATTGTGGGAAGTGTGTTGCATATGACTAATGATACAAACTGAACAATAGAATAGTGCTTGAGATCGTACTTTAAACTGAAAAAAACTTTAAGAACAATTAAACCATATATAGAGCTCTGAATCGTAGCTTGGTGGGGAGAAACTATTTCAAAGAGATAGGGGACTTGTTACCACTGAATTTTAGACCTCATCGGAACGATTTGCTACTCTTTTGCTCACTGTGCAATAGAAAGAACCGGGAAGATGTATACCACTTTCTGGGAATATACTCTATTCTGTAGGAACTGAGGAGACTCTTTTGGAATCAGTCTGTGCTATCGTGGGATAAAGTAGTTCAAATCTTGAATGGTAATACCTGGAAAGTACTATTTGATAACTTATTGGCTGCATTCGAGTACAGGAAGCAGTACATAGAAATACACATAGTTCAGCACAGTCAATGCTTAATGTTTAATATTCGAATTAAAACTGTCATTCTGGCTGACGCACGGTGGTCCAAAATGGCAATCCGGCTGGACAAAATTCAAATTAAAAAAAAAAAAAAAAAGATTAATATGTTCGAAAATGGTGAATTCATAGTGTGACAAAGTATTTCGGGCCACTCTGTAAAAATAATGGTACTAGGAGAGCCCAAAGTGCGCACTTTGAATGGCATGGCTTCAAGGAATAATGTAATCAAAATCAAGCAGTCAGAAGTAAGTACATGTGCTAAGTTTTCCAGAGTGATTTGAGTAGAATTTAATTATGGAATTCGTTACTGAATGTAAGTGCTATCTAAAAACGTAAATGAATGGAATAAATTAGTTGTCAAAAATTTATTGTGAAACATTTTATATAACACTCTAACATTTGATAAACGCGAATCAAAACCAAAATTTATTTAAGCCTACAGTGTTATCGTCCAACATCGTCCAGTCAAATTGTATATTTTTAGAAAGTCTGACTAATAAACTAGTCACATACCAAAAATATCTTGCATTTTCTTGCGTATTACAAAGTTATGGCATTTTGTTTCAGAGGGTAGCCGAGTTTCCAGAGGAGAATTATTTGATGAATGGAAAAAATGTACTCAGGGTAACAAACAAAGTGCGTTGTATAATTTTATCCTAGAAAAACTCGTTACTGAGGAAGTCTCAGCTGACAGTAAGGATAAAATTCATTCAATTTTGAAGACATTTAATGGATATGTAGGCCATATATCGAAGGAATGTAGCAGGAACTCCGCTGTTTTTGAAAAAAAGTAATAAATCGTGGCCGAGTGAAAATATAGTGTTCTCAAAGTTTGTGTGCATGCCGGTGAAACAGAGCCTGGCTCATCAAATATCTCATCTACAGGCAGACCTCGAAAGGAATTTAGTGCTGCAAGTGAAAGAACTGAGAGGCGCACAGTGCAATATTTGTTAAATTCAACTGATTCCTCTGAATTAGTTTATGCACCAGAAACAAATTTACGTACGGTTGGAATGAAGGACGGAGCAAGCACTTTCAGGTTCTCCTGGGAAAGCTACGAAAATCAATCACGGTCTATAGAATAGAAGGCTTATTCAACCGAAGAAGCGCTAGCATTTATTTTGGATGCTAAATTATCCAAACATGCGTATCAGTTGATTCGAAAAGAGAATTGTCTATGAACAAAAAGAATGCATTCAGGACAAATTTTGAAGCTTCCAAACAGGGCTGAATGTTGAGCTTACAATACTGCACAAAATGTCTAGCGGTTTTGAGATCAACATTGAAAAGTTTACTAGCCACTGCAAGAAAACCGCAGAATTTTTTGTTAGTATTTACCCATGGTACTATATGCCTGTGACTGTGCACAAGATACTAATTCATGGGCCAGACAAGGTGCCGAATTCGATTGTCCCTATTGGACAATTAACAGAAGAAGCACAGAAAGCAAGAAACAAGGACTGCAAATATTTTCGTGAATACCAAACAAGAAAAATAAACAGAAGAAGCACAATGCAAAGTTTGTTTCACATGCTACTCGTTTCATCAGATCCTCTAGGGAGCTTTAACCGCCAAACACCAAGCAAGAAGATGTCTACTTTAACACCGGATGTGGTCGATTAACTTAAAATTCCTCAAAATCTTCAGGAAGTCGATTTTCACAGTTTTTCAGAAAATGAGTTTGAAATTTCCCTTTTTCTCAAAATCGTATGCGATTTTGCTACGAGTATATCGGTTTTCTTTCTTTACTAACAACTCGATAACCACTGTAGAGAGAAAATTAAAAAAATTATATGGCATAAACTTCGAATATTGGAGCGTCTTCTGGAATCCTTAAGTCAATTTCGTCATAACTCGACTTAAGCTGTTATAGCTTGAGGCCACAGTTATATTACTATAGAACAATATTAGTAGTTTTTTATTTCCAAATAGAAGGTACATATATCGTTGATTTTCAGTAGTCGCTAGACAATATCTGGTACTTCAAAGTACACAAGAGTAGGACAGTGGATTCTTTTTTTTAATTTTATAGACACTGGCATCATAAATTTACCAAGCTTACTATACGAAGATACTGTTCATCCTAAAAATGCCTCCATAATGCAGATCCTTAAAATATGTAAATGCTACTTATGAATCAAAAAAGAAAATTAATTGATCTGATTGGTTTTGTCTGTAGTTTTACAGAGTCAAAAGAAGCCGGATTGACAGTCCTTAAAAGTGTGACCATGAAGAACAGAATACGCAAGGAATAAGGAATTCCTTCGTACCAGTTACTGATTTACAAAAATTATGGCCACTTCTATAATAAGTCCTAATATTGTTTGTCTTCAAAAACCATGTATCGACTAAAATGAAAATGATCCTGGGACGTTAATGTCCATGGCTGGGAGCCTGAAATAGTAATTGAATAATGGAACTGTCAGCACAGATATATGGTCCAACAAATTCTAGGACTGCTAAATAAACTCTGTGTTTTTGCTAAAGGCACCATTTCCTTACACTTAAATAAAACACCAAAATGGTCTTAAGAAAAAAAAAAAACCAAAACAATAATAAATTCCTATTTTTAAATCTCCTCTAAAATTCACAAAAAAAAAAAAAAACATAAATTAAAACCAGAACGCAAACTCACTTTAAATTGCATTTTGAAAATAATTTGCTTAGCGGCTTGTATTGTGTTTAAAAATAATTCCAAAAAATTAACACTTTACAGGGCGTAGATAGAGCGTAGATACACAAAATGCACTTTTTTTGTTGACCGTTAAAGGAGTGGAATAATGCTCAAGAGAAAATATCTGTATTCAAACACGGCTTCGTAACCGAAACTGAAATACTTCCTACATTTTGAACAGATTTTATATATGCTGGAAACTTTGTTTTGAAAGTGCCCCCACCTATGTGAGGTGGTCGGGTGTTCTCTTTTCCACTAGAACAAACGAGATAACCACACATGTACACGCCGTTTTCGAGTGAATAACAAATGAACTCTCAGTAAAAGCCTGATAGCCTAAAAATAAGGCTAGTATCACGCTGAGTGGTAAATACCAATAAAACCTCAACAAGGGAAGAAGATTAACATTGATGTATGGGTGTGTGTGTTCTCTTAATCACCACCCACAAGGAACCCCTCTAATCATTATCACATCCGAACCACGGATCCGAAATCAGAAAATAAACGGATTTTGATTTTTTTCTTTTTGAAAATTCAAGATAGACTCACCATTCTCACTCACTGACCGATAAGACGTGTCTGTATACTTTCTCGCTTACTTTATCTCCTGCTGGCGTTTGGGTATAAGGCTGCCGCTACTGCTTCGGTTAGTATAATCAAAACCACCGGTAGGCAGGCACACTACGCATACCTAGAGAGAGAGAAAGAGAGTGAGGCGCACAGATGTGAGGCGCTGCGTTTTTGAAACAATGCGTCGCAGTATTTAGGGTCAGAAATAGAAATCAATTTATTGATAGTGTACTCGTAATCTCGGTCTCTAAAAATATGATCGTCGTGTGCTGGAAATGCAATCAGTCAACGGGCGAACGCTGTGAACGACCCACAGACCCATCTTCATCATCATCGGCAAGGTGCATATATGTCTGAAGAAGAAGACGAGGAAGATGTTGTTTCAATGGTGCTGGCGCACGGCTTATCTATGTCTCGTGCGCTAAAGAATGTTGCACTGAGTTATGAACGCAATGAAAACGCAATTAACATGGCACATTAAAGCATGTAAATCGAAGTTCAATTTTAATTGCCTGACCGAGAGCGATAGGAGCGCATATGTTAGCTAGGAATGCATGCTGCAGTTGCAATTTGTTTTCATTTAATTCTCACAGATAAGGAGTGTACATCAATGTGTGTGTACTTTATTTAATATATTTTTTTTTTAATCGGGAAGACAGTGTCATCATGCGCGATGATTATTACTTCCTAATGATGTTTCCTTGAGCTTGAGGCATAAGGCACGTAATGTCAATGTTTAACTATTATGTTTGTTGATTGATAATACAGTTGAGTGCATATCACGGGTGAGGGTTTTTTGTGGAACAATCTGTGGGCGTATGAGTGATTGGCCAAAAGAATGTGTGTTTGGAGGAAGGGGAGTTGAGTTTATTTGTAGTTTAAGAAATATTTGGTATACGACTACCAACGACCTAACACGTTCAAGTTAGGGCTAAAACTGCCACTTGGAGATTTGTGCGTAATGCCTGAAAGGAAAGTCATTCTATCTGTATCTTCAAAAGCAATGAATGTGCATAGACATATATATTTTTTTAAGGTAAAGGGCGAAGAACAGATACCTCAAGCCACAAGGGCCATTCAAAACAAGAAGGCCTCCGGACCTGATGGTATTCCAGCCGTAGTATTAAAAGTGGTTCTCCTGAAGAGGTGGAAGAGGTGGTTAGGGCTGCCCAAGTAACCCATCAGGCTACCCACTACTCGAGGAAAGTTGTTGTGTTGATAATTCTCGATGTAAGAAATGCCTTCAACTCGGCCAGATGGTGCGACATGCTGAACGCCTTGGAAATAAACTTTCGGATAACGCAGTATCTTCGACGCCTGATAAGATATTAGGCTAGCGACAGAGAGCTAATTTATGACACCACAGAACGACCCCACAGGAAATAAATAACGGCCGGAACAGCGCAGAGCTCAATTCTGGGACCGGATTTATGGAACATCTCCTACGACGAAATTCTTCGCATGGAGATGCAGACGATTTCGCTGCAGTGATCACCGCACGGGACACCAAAGACGCTAAGAGAAGACTAAATGAAGTCATGAGACGGGTGCATCCATGGATGGTGGACCACGGCCTAAGTTTAGCAGTGGAGAAAACCGATATAGTGCTATTGACGAGGAAGCGGATACCCACAATAATCGAGCTCCAGCTGGGCCCGGAACTCATGTACACTAAGGAAGCTGTAAAATATCTAGGAGTTAGGATATATACGAAACTCACGTTCTGGGAAGTCCGCTTCCGAAAGAGCCACGAAAATATGCCTATTGCTAAGCAGACTGATGACGAACATAGGAGGTCCCACGGTAAGTAAAAGAAGACTCCTAATGTCGGTTACGCACTCAATACTCTTGTATTGGTCCGAGATCCGGGCTGACGCTCTCAAAAAAGAGATATACCGAACAGTGTCGGAGCCAGCAGCCCTAGTAGTCGCAGGACGCCCATTGATCTCCTAGCAGCAGCAAGGAAGTACGTCCACGACAAGAATGCGGAAGTAGGCGCGGCAACAGCAGCTACAGAAGTGAAGCAACTCTCGAAGCAGAAGTGGAAAAACAGATGGAACGATAATGAAACGAGGGGAAGGTGGACCTACCGGTTGATCAAAGACGTTGCTGCATGGACGGAGTGGGAGCACAAAAAAAAAATAAAAATATTTGGCGCAACAGCTCCTTAAAGTGCCAGGGTCTAGCTTCTCGCAACCACTCATGTTGTATGCGTTACGTTTTTCACACGAATGGAAGGGACCTACAGTTTAATACCGTCTCCGAACGGCGGTTTGAGAAGCTTTTTCGTGACAACAATACTCTCGAATGTTTGTCAGACGCTCGCGAGAGGTGGGACCGTGAAAAAACTTTTTGGTGTTTTCTGGGATTCGAACTTGGAACCTCATGCGTAGTGATCCGACGCACTAGCCACTTACGCCACGGCGCCCACAGCCCACAGGAGCGGGAGCACAGTGAAGTGAATTATTACGTCACCAAATTCGTAACCGCACATGGTTACTTCAACCGGAACTACTTACTTCAAGATGAGAAAAGAAGAGATCGCAGCCTGCCAATACGGAGATTCGGACCTTTTTTACCTGTAACAGGTGGGCAGCAGAAAGAAATAGCCTGGAGTCAGAGATTTTCTCCAGAAAATGCGCGTTTTTCCACTACCCCCTAGGAAAAAAAAAAGGTAAAGGGGGAGGAAGAGCAGAGAATGACCTCCAGAGTACTGCGATCTAAAAATATCTTTTGTGCTATCCCCTAGTTAGTTGTTTGAGTAGTGGTTGTCAACTAGCTAGAATGTAGTTCATTAATGAAGCTAAGGATAGTTCGAGCTGAGGAAGAGGTGACATCAGAAGGTGATGTGACGCCTTTGTTAAAGTGTTTTAGCTTCAGTCTGACTATGGCCGGGCAATCACTGATAGAGACGGCACGTTTTCGATTGAACACGGCCTATTTTCTTGAGATGGTAGTTGAGAAAGCAGTGTCCTGTTAGGAAGTCAGTAAGGATGTTAGCATTCTGATTGCTCATTGATAGAATGCCTCTAGTTCTATTTTTTGGGATATTAATAAATTTCTTGGAATGCCTTTGCATTTGTTCGCGTTCCCAGCGAAATAGCTCTGTTTTGATCTGGCTAGTGGGTAGATCGCAGAAGGGTTCAGGTCCAATGTAAGGAAATTGGGCACCTAGTCTGGCAAACTCATCAGCTGCTTCATTACCAGGGATGTCTTTGTGCCCGGAGACTAACATTAATGTGATTTTATTGTGTGCAACAAGCTGCAAAAGAGTCTGCAGATAATTCCAAAACAGCTTAGATGAGAGGCCTGAGTGCTGCTTGGCTATTTGACATTATATTAATATGTGATCTTCGTAGGTTTCTTCTAATGCATTCTCTGGCGCAGAGCTCGATAGCATAGACCTCTGCTTGGAGGATAGTAGTGGATTGACCTAATGGTGTAAAGAGTTTGTAGTTGTGGCCAAACATACCAGCTCCAGTCCCATTTAACATTTTTGAAGTGTACCAATTGATTTGAGGATAATTCCAGTAGCTTTGGTCAGGGATGTTAACTGTGAAGGGGTGACTGAAGAGGATTCTTTTAGGCATGAAGTCTGAGATGTATACTGCTGCTACTAGCGAAATTTAATCGAAGATCTTCATATGACAAATCCGGAATTTGCGTTGTTGGATAAAAGGTGAAGCTTTAAAGTGTACATAGTACATAGATATAGACTTATCTAGCATCGTGACTTTTATTTAGTTCCAGAACTCTTTGGGCACCGTGGTCGCAGTGGTAAGTATGTAGTGCCATTGCGCTTGAGTTCAGCCTGTCAGTCAGTTCAGCCAGTCAAAAACTCTGCCAAATATGCAAGAGTATAGGTTAGGTTAAGTAGATGGATGCCTTGTGACAGAAGAGTCACTGCTCACTTAGACCAACAGTTCGGGTCCATTATACCCAATTATTTAACCATGGAAACACTGTTGAGATTATCCGCTATTAGAACCACATATGTGCACTATGTGAACCATATTATGTGAATGCCTAAAACCGAACGTCACCAAGCTGATAGGGCCTTATCGGTGCGGTTTCAGGCCGAGAAAGTTCACCATTGAACAAATATTCACACAACGACAGATATAGGAAGAAACCCATGAATATAAAATCGATACGCACCACCTCTTCATCGATTTCAAAGTTGCCTATGATAGCCCTATGATAGCGTGTATAGAGTCGAGTTATACAGAGCCATGTCTAGTCTTGACATCCCTGCCAAGCTCGACCGTTTGTGCAGAATGACGATGGAGAGCTCTCGCTGCTCCATCAAAGTTGGTAAGAACATCAGCGAACTGTTCGATGACAGGAAAGGTCTTAGACAAGGTGACGCGCTGTCATGCTACTTGAGAGAGTTGTACGAAACTCACAAGCCAACACCGGAGGTACAATCTTTTACAAGTCTGTACAACTACTCGCCTATGACGATGACATTGATATAACCAGAAGAACTCAGCGGGCTGGTTTAGGATACTGCGAGGTTCTAAAACCGCTCGAAATACATTTTCCCAGTTTTTGAGTAGCACAAACCAATGGACAATTTGACAGATACTTACTTAGAGGACTATTGACCGTTGAAGTGTCTCTACCTGAGACACGGCTGCCTTCCATCCTCTGCGGTCCCGGGTACGTTATTTCCAGTTGTGAGGATCAATTTTTCTGGCATCCGCGATAGCTGGTCTTTGTAATGGAGGTTCGGTCTTTTGGGCTGAAATTTAAAGATTCTCTTGGCTGGAGCTTTGTTGTCCATTGGCTCGATGTGGCCGAGCCAATGAAGTCGACGTGTCTTGGCTTTTTGGACTACATCCACATTCTAGTACAACTCATAGAGTTTGAGTTTGTATCTTCTCCTCCATTCGCCCTCCTCACATATGGGATCTATTATCCGACGAAGTACTTTCGTTCAAACGTACACAATATTTGCTCTGCTCTCTTACTAACCGTCCACCACGCGGCGGTATAAAGCAAGCCTGGTAAGATGAGCGGTTTTCTTTCTATTTCGGCGAGGTTATGGTCCAAAAACAAGGGATTGTAACCCTCCCAATTCACCGCATTTCGATTGATCCGCCTGTGGGGTTCGCCTATTGACCTCAGAAAATATCGGTAGGCCTCCCGATTTTGAATCACTCGATTACTGAGGCCAATGAAATGCCGATGTCGTCGCATTTGTGTGATCCAGGCGTTTATAGGCCTGCCTCTCCTGCCTCGCGATGTCTTGATATAAGATGAGCGTTACTTACTTACTTAGGTGGTGCTACAGTTCGGGGTGAACCTGGGCCTCAACCAACAAGCCTCTCCATTTAGCTCGGTCTTTAGCTAATTGCCTCCAGTTGCACACTCCAAGTTGGTCGCGGTTCCCTTGAACTTGTGCGTGCCACCTATGGCGAAGAGGTTATCTACTGCGTCGTCCCACCGGGTTAAATTCGAAGACTCTGCGGACCGGAGGGTTGAAGTCCATTCGCTCTACATGAAGCCAAATATCTGGCAGTAATTCTGGATAAGGAACTTTTTTGGTCTGAGCGTGTTGAGTTAAAAACATCTAAGGTGCTGTCAGTTTTCTGCCTTTGGCTTTTGACAAGATAGGGGGTTTATCAGTGTATAAGGTCTCTGAATCTCCATCGTCTTTGGCGTGGTGGTTTTTGGTATAATCCAGATTGGGGTTTTGTTGACTTTGCGCGACAGTTATCCTATGAATTTGATCTCATGGATATACCGTCTGATGCAATGACACCAGAACTTCAGCTGATACGCAAATACAGAGTCGACTTTCGTTGTGTTCAGGACTGGCTTCGGCTAGAACCTGAGCCAGGAATGGAATGTAGTTGTATTTTCATGGATTGCTCACAAACGCAGTCAAGGGTCTGGTGCTGGTGTCTTCGTGAAAAACGAAAACGTTAGGCTTCACTTTCCATTAGGCAAATATGCGTCTCCTTTCCAAGCGGAAACTTATGCAATCCTAATGGCCATGAACTACTCGTATAACAGGTTGAAGGGCGGTAGTATTTGTGTCTCTTGTGACAGTCATGCTATGCTTATGGCCTTGCTTAACCCTTTAACCACTTCCAAAATAGTTAGTGAAACCAAAAACTCTTTGAACTCGGTCACAAGGCTGAATTCTCTGTCACTTATCTGAGTCTCAGGTCACACTAGGATCCTGGGGAACGAGATCTCCGATGAGATTGCTAGACAAGGCTCAGAGGAGGCTTTCTTAGGTTCCGAACCCGCGTTGGGTCTCCCTGCGTCCTCGGTTAAGGCTCCTATTGACGATTGGGTCTCTCACGAACACAAATGTGTATGGCAAGACCCTCTAGGATGTAAGTAGGTTGACTAAGCGAATGAAAGAAATCAGCAGAAAAGACTGCAGGCAACTTATTGGCATCTTGGCGGGCCATTTCGCTTTCACCAAGCATCTTAACGTGCAGGGCTAAAGTGACACTGCAGTCTGCGATGCTTGTGCAGAAGGTGGAGGCGCTGCCGAACATAGAGCATTAGTTTGGTCCGTCGAGTTAGGAGTTTTGAACCCAGTTGTTTCGCCAAACCGAAGTAGGATTATTCTTCGTCAGGTCTCCACGAAAGTTTCATTTGCGGGGTTTATGTTAGCTACGAGGTAGGTAAACTCCTTAACTACCGTGAAGTTGTAGTAATCAACAGTGATGTTCTGTTCAAGATTTTAAGCTTAGTTTCTTAGTCTTGTCTTCATTTACTTCAAGACCTACTCGTTTCGCCTGCTCTTCAATTGGCGTAAATGCCTCGACAATGGCTTGCAGGGATCTTCTGATGATGTCAATATCGTCCACGTATTCCAGCAGTTAGATGGATTGGTGAAAGATGGTACCTTCCCTGGTTACACGTGCCCTACACACAATCTGCTCCAGTACTATATTAAAGAATTTACATGACAAGGTATCCCCTTGCCGGATCCGGTGCATTTTTGGAATAGTTCAGAAGAGCTGCTTCCAAGCTGCCCAGAGCATTGTGTGTTTTCCAGTGTTACGCGACATATCTGGTTAAGTTTCGACGGTATCATGAATTAGGCCATCGCTTCATAAAGTTTAAGATGATGAACGCAGTCATAAGCAGCTTTAAAGTCGATGAAAAGGTGGTGAGTTTCGACTTGATATTCGTTGGTCTTTTCCAGGATTTGCTTTAGTGTGAACATTTGGTTTATTGTCGATCTGCCGGCCCGGAAGCCACACTGGTACGTGCCAATTAGTGTACTGCAGAAAGGTTTTAGACGTTCACACAATACGTCGGATAAGATCTTTTATGCGACATTTAGCAGGGATGTGTCTCGATAGTTCTTACTTAATCGCCTTTTTTGAAAGATGGGGCATATAGAGCTGATACTCCAGTCATCAGGCATGCTTTCCTCCATCCATACTTGGTTGATGACTTGGTAAATGCGTACTTTAAAGACATCTCCTCCGTACTTAAAAAGTTCAGCTGGGTGGCTATCAAAGCCAGCGGCTTTGTTATTTTCAGTTTTCTGGGTGGTGGTATTGGTATGCCATTGACTGGAAGCGGGTTCCCTTTGACAGATATGCGAAGGCAATAGCACAAAATGTTCGAGCCCAGATAGTAAGAAAATAGATCTAATGAAGTGTTGTTTGATTCCCTAATATTTTAATCCTGTCTTTCAATAAGGAATTGCTTTTCGAACGTTTAGCCTTTTAAATCGATTGAGTAAGTGATCCATTTTTAAGTTTGAGCGATTAATATCAAAGGTTTTCAAGCTTCTTAAGATATCAAAGGACATTCATTACCAATCTCTTAAGATAAGCATTTCTGACACCTTAGGCTCTCTGATTCAGCCATAAAAAAACTGAAAGAGGCTAGATATTGGCACATTTTGAACCACTCACTTGGTCTATGCTGCTTCATGTTGTATGTCACGGCTTCGCTATCCCCTCCAACGGATTTGTACTAAACTGGATTATTGCAGATAAGTATATTTCCCCTGTTTAACAACTTAATGAATTTATGATTTGTGGAACCAAATTATAAGTGTGCTGTTATAGATAACCTTTTATGGACAAAATGGTCACCAATCAAGTGGGTGATTAGATAGTTAGAAGAAAGTGTATTTACTATTTACCATCTGTCTACGCTATTGCAGACTAAGACACTAAATTCGCCTCATATCAGTTCTGTTGAATTTATTATTTATTAATTGTTGATAACCTGTTCAATTAAAAAAAAATCTCCTAAAGTGCAAATTCGAATATTAACAATCGCGAATGTATTAACTAATTTAGTCTTAGGCAAGGATTTATATAAGGTTTTTCTGTCGCACAAAATGTGATTATCGGCAGAACTGCTGTTGAGAGGATTTCTTCTTCTTGAAAACAGATTAGGTGTGCTCGAATTACTCTGCAGGATAATGATGTGAGAAGTCAAAATGTTGCTTGCCACGCCGTGGTAGAATTACCAGAAGAATCTTTCGGAAGCTGTTGACTAAATAGTCTTATGGTAATTTTGGCGCCTTCAAATGCTACAACGTTTACTAAATACGTCTGCAGTTAACATACTGTTTTCGTGCATCTAGTGGTACAAATTCTGAAAGTCAACTCAGCAAAAACAATGATACATTCGCATGATAGCCGGACCCATATGTGGGCGGCGCCGTGGCACACTGGTTAATCTGTCTGATCACTTGGCGCGAGGTTCAATGTTCGAATCACAGAAAACACCAAACGTTTTTGCACGGTCCGACCTCTCGTGAACGAAATAAAAAGGAGCATGAGAAGCGCTCGATCGATGAGATTGAGAGGCTTTATTTATTGCAGGAATGATGTTCGAAAGATTTTACTAAAAGGTAAACAGAACATGCCAGGTTTTTAAAGCAAGAGCAGAGGCCTGCAGGGACGAAAATGGCAATATAGTAGTAGAATCGCAGTTAATGCTGAGAATATGTAAATCTTCTACAGACTGCAACACGGCGATGATGATCAATATTCCGCTATCAGATTGAACGAGCCATTCAATAGTGATGAATGATGATGATAGTCAAGATACCCGTCAACCTGGTCAGAATGAAGTGAGGATAGCGATATCTAAACTTAAATCTAACAAAGCTGCTGGAGCCGCCGGTTTTGACTTCGACATTATCTATCCTGGGACACTGCTCCTTACATGTCAACCGTTAAAAAGTGGGCAGCTGAATTTAAACGTGGTCGCACGTCCCTCGAAGATGACCCACGTGAAGGACGGCCAAAAACCGCAACCACACCCGAAACCATCGAAAAAGTGCATGATATCGTGTTGGACAATAGGCGAGTGAAGGTGAGTGAGATAGCTGAGGCTGTGTGTATATCGGAAGAGAGGGTGCGAAACATCTTACACAAAAACTTGAAAAACCTGCAAGATGGGTGCCGCTTTTGCTGAATGCCGATCAAAAGCAAATGCGCAAACGATTTTCGCGGCAATCTTTGGATCGATTCAATAGGGATCCGACCGATTTTGTGCGGCGATTTGTCACCATGGATGAGACATGGGTCCACCACTATACGCCAGAAACGAAACAGCAGTCGAAGCAGTGGGTGGAAGCCGGTGGTTCAGTGCCAAAGAAAGCGAAGTCGATCGCATCTGCCGGAAAGGTCATGGCCAGTGTGTTTTGGGATGCGAAAGGGATCCTGTTAATTGATTACCTTGCAAAAGGCAGAACAATTACAGGCGAATATTACTCCAACCTACTTGACCAGCTGGATGCCAAAATTCGCGAGAAGAGGCCTGGCTTGAAGAAGAAAAAAATCATGCACCAGGACAATGCACCTGTATACAAGTGTGCGTTGGCGATGGGAAAACTGCGGGATTTGGGGTACGATTTGCTCGGACATCCCCCCTATTCACCTGATTTGGCACCCTCAGACTTCCATCTGTTCCCAAACTTAAAGAAATTTGTTTCTGGGAAGCGCTTCGCATCCAATGCAGAAGTTGAGAGGGCCGTAGATGAATATTTTCACAGCCTTCCAGACTCTCACTTCCGAGAAGGAATACTGATGTTGGAGAAACGCTGGACTAAGTGTGTTGAAGTCAAGGGAGATTATGTAGAAAAATAAAATCATTTTTTAACTGAAAATCGCAGTCTTTCATTGTCAGGCCGAGAACTTTTCATCTTGCCCTCGTATAAGTCTTCTCAACATCGCATATAAGATTCCTGTCTGCCGTATTATGTGAACGGCTAAAATCGATCATCAACAACCTGATAGGCCCTTATTAGTGCAGTTTTAGGTCGGCGAAAGTCTACCATTGACCTATATTCACACTTGATTTTGGAAAAATCCCATGAATACAGATGTTGACTATCTGTTTGAAGGTAAAGTGACGGACCCCAAGGTGCATCACTTATTCCTTGCTGACGATGGAGCCATCATAAGTAGGTTAGGTTAGGTAGATGGGTGCCTTGTGACAAGGAGTCACTGCTCACTCAGACCAACAGTACGGGTCCATTGTGCCCATAACCCTGGAAACGCTGTAAAGAAAAACTGACGTTAGAACCACTCAGAAAGTGATATGAATCTTAGGAGGTCCGCTAATCAACACTACCCAAGTCCTCCAGCTCCGAGAAGAAGTAACTACCAAGAGGCCTCATTCTTCTGACGGATAGGGCAGGCCAGTCACACAACAGGTGACGAACAGAATCAATTTCTTCTTCGTCCCTGCAGCTTCTGCAATAGTCATTATGCAGCACACCAAGTCATTCCGCGTGAACGCCAATTGCACAATGTCCGGTAATTATGCCAGAAATGACCCGTGCGTTATAACGACTAAGTCTTATCAGAGAGGTTGATCTCTTCTTGCTGTAGGCCGGCCATAGCGCCCTGACCGTAGCGCATGTTTCCAGATGAGCCCAGCGTCTGTTTGCCCGACCGGTGGCTTCATCCTCTATTTTTTTCCGCAAGGAACTGATTGGGGTTGCTACAGAGGGGAGGGCCCGTGATAAGTGCAGCGCCGACCCTTTTCTAGCAAGCTCGTCAGCCCTTTCGTTACTTTCGATATCCATATGCCCTGGTACCCAGCAGAGGGTCACCGCATTGGCTCTGGATATCTCGTTTAAGAGTAATTTACAGCTTCTCACGAGCCTCGACCTAACTACGACAGAGTCCAGAGCCTTAACGGCTGCCTGGCTGTCTATATAGACAGTGATCGTTTTGCCAACGATATTACTCTCGCGTATAATTTCCGCAGCCTGTATAATGGCTGCGACCTCGGCCTGGAAGACGCTGCAGTCGTTGTTTATTCTAACGGAGCTGTTTATTCCTAGGGCCTCACAATAAACTCCGGCTCCCGTGCCAACGTCCATCTTAGAACCGTCGGTATAGAGAGCCAACTCCTTTTTCTTCATGGTTCTACGATTCTTCCAGTATATTCTATCAGGAATTCTTGTAGTGAATCTCCTTTCGAATGCTAGCGTCGGATTCATGTGATCAGTTCCCGTCAATCCGCTGGTGATCCCCCATCGGGACAGAATGGAGGCATGGCCGTAAAGGCTTGATGACCACAACCGGCCTTCTCTCAGTCTTACAGCGGTTTTAGCCGCCAAACTGCTGCAGTATATGTCAAGCGGAATGAAACTAAGCATGGTTTCCATTGCCGCCGTTGGTGTTGTCATTATTGATCCCATGACACCAATGCACGCCGCCCTCTGGATTTTGGTGAGGTTTGAAAACAGGTATTGCCTCTCAAGTGCCGTCCACCATACTAGTGAACCATATGTGAGAATGGGTCTTATAACCGCCGTGTATATCCAGTACACCACAGCCGGTTTGAAGCCCCACGTATTGCTGAAAGCCTTTTTGCAGGAGTAGAAAGCTACGCTTGCTTTTTTAACGCGTTCGGCAATATTTTCCTTCCAGTTAAGTTTGGAATCTAGAACTACGCCCAGATACCGAGCTGAACTTGAGATACTTAGTTCCGTGCCACCAATATTTGGGGCTCTGAAGGTAGGGATTGATCTCCTCTTAGTGAAGAGAACTACCTCTGTCTTTGAAGGATTCACTCCCAGCCCTTTGCTGTTGACCCAGTTGTCCACTAGTTGTAGCGCGAAATTGAGCCTTTCACTTAGGACTGGAGGAAATTTTCCCGAAACCAGGATAATGACATCGTCCGCATAGGCTGTCACGTTGAAGCCGTTTTCCTTCAGTATTACCAAGATCTCATCCACCACAAGGAGCCATATTAGCGGGGACAAGACTCCACCTTGGGGTGTTCCTCTGCAGATCCTTCTCCGGATGGTTACATCTCCTTGCGTTGAAGATATTATCCTTGATTGAAGCATCTGCGCAATCCAGTTGCAGAGGCCGGTGCTGACATGTGCATGTGCTCTGTGCAGACTGCTCAGGATTGCGTTAGAGCTTACGTTGTTGAACGCTCCTTCAATGTCCAGGAACGCCCCAAGAGTGAACTTCTTGAAGTGGGGGGATCTTTCTATGCTCGATACGACCCGGTGGAGGGCCGTGTCTACCGATCTGCCGCAGATGTATGCGTGTTGTGATTTAGATAGGTAGTCATCGCCGATCACACATCTTATATATACATCTATCAAACGTTCCAAAGTTTTCAGCAAAAAGGACGATAGACTGATAGGTCTCAGGTCTTTTGCGTTTGTATGGCTCGCTTTTCCTGCTTCGGGAATGAAAACAACGCGCACCTCCCGCCATGCTTTAGGAACATAACCTAGCTTAAGGCATCCTGTGAAGATACATTTGAGCCATGGAATAGCAATATCCACTGACTCTTGCAGCATCACAGGTCGAATGTTATCCATTCCTGGTGCCTTATATGGAGCAAATGATTTAATTGCATACGCTATCTTGTCATCATCTATTATATAACCCACCTCTTCCGAACTTATTCCCGATGTCGTCTCTGGAGTGGTTGGATCACCTCCAGAGATTGATGTACATCCAGGAAAGTGAGTACTCAGTAGCATATCCAGCGTTTCTTCGTGTGATTCTGCCCAGGTGCTATCGCTTTTCCTGATGTTGGATTCCGGGGTTGGTGTCTTGGCCAGGACCTTCCTTAGGCGGGACGCTTCGTTTGTTGATTCTATAGATACGCAAAAGGACCTCCAAGAGTTCTTCCTTGCGAACCTAATCTTTTTCTTGAGGAGCTTCACGCTTTCTTTATAGGTGGACCACTCGACGACTCCCTCCTTAGCGAGGTTCCACCCTACTCTTGAAATACGAATGAGTTCCGCTATGTTATCGTTCCACCATGATGGACGCCTTTTACCGCTAAGCCTACTAACCGGACAGGACTTCTCGAAGGATCGCGTAAGGGAACCAGTCAGTGCAGCGACTGCATTGTCAACTGCTTCAGTCGAGTCTAGGTCCTCAGTGAGGTGATACACTGATTTCGTCAGTTCTCTCTTGAATTTTGACCAGTTGGCCCTACGCGGATTCCTGAAAGTCCCACTCCCATGAGTAGTAAGTTGTAGCTTGAAGAGTATCCAACAGTGGTCAGATAGTGACGCCTTGTTGGAGACTCTCCAGTTAACAACAGAGCTCTGGCCAGAAATAAAAGTTATATCATAAGTAAGGATCCTACATCCCTGCAACGTGTACTTGATGTGTGGGTGGACGTTTTGAAGGGAAATGGGTATCGCATTAGTTCAAAAAAGACAGAGTACTTGTGCTGCCCGTTCTCTGATCCACTCAGGCCTATACTAGACATTTATTTGAATGGAACAGTGCTTCCCAAGTGCGAAAAGTTCAAATAGCTAGGATCTATGATCAATAGCAAAGCAACCTGTGATGACGACATCCATCATCGCGTAAGCGTAGGGTGGATGAAGTGGCGAGAAAATTCCGCTATCTCTGTGACAGAAAAATGCCCCCTAAGTTGAAAGGAAGGCTCTACACCGCAGTTGTGCGTCCAGCGCTCACATACGGTTCACAATGTTGGGCGATGTACAAAAAGTATGAGAGTAAATTAACGGCAGCTGAGATGAAGATGCTTCGCATGACAGCAGGAGTAACAAATAGGGGTGGCAATGGTGTAGTGGTAACGTCGTTAATTGCCACGCTAATGGTCCATGGTTCAAATCCTGATGTCAGCAAGCATTTATTTATTTCTCATGAAATATATAAAGTCAATCCGATCATTTGCGAAAGCTTGTGTGAGCACTACTGCGAAGGCATAACACTGGCAGTAGCTTGCTCATGTGGGTGGAAAAATTGTTCGCTCTGTTGATAGTGATTTGCCCTTGACATCGGCTATTGGGAAAAAAGTACTGTGAATGAGAAGCAAAGACAAGAAATAATAAAAAAGTTTCCCCAGTTATCTGGACGCCACCCCCGGAGAATCTCAAACAACTGAGCTTCAAGAACCACTACACCAAAATCTTTCTCTCTCTCTCTATCTATCCTTTCCAACGCTCGCACTGTGTGTAAACATGTTAAAGGTATTCATAGCCCTTTGAGTGCGCGCAAATTATAAAAAAAAAGAAGCTTGATCGAATAAGAAGTTCGAAGATCTGTGGAAGCCTTCACGTCAGGGAAACCGTGGTACAAAATATAGAGTGCAACCGGCTCAGCTGGTATTGCCATGTTCAAAGAAGAGATCATTTGAACCCTGTTAAAACGGCAATATCAATGAACATTCCAAAGACATCACAAAAGAAAACAGGCCTTTAAACGCCTGGATCACACAAATGCGACCAGTAACCGATTGATCCAAAATCGGGATGCCTGCCGATATTTTCTGAGGTCAAATAGGCGAACTCCACAGGCGGATCAGTAGAAATGCAGTGAAGTGGGAGGGTTGTGATCCCTTATTTTCGGATCATAACCTCGCTGAAAAAGGAAGAAGAAGTCAAACCAACGTCAAGTGCGGCTAAGGCGTGTTCGACAATATAACCAAATTGGCTGACAAAAGATGATCCAAGGTAGGAGAACATGTGGTACTTAAAGTCTTATGCTAGACGTCAAATCTGAAGAAAACCAAGGGAATTATTAAACTATGATGGATAGGTCTTAGGTAAGAATAGATGTAGGAATCCTCTCTTCCTTCTGCGGAAGCATGTTTGAGGACTAGGATTCACAGGCGTTTAAAAATTAGAAATCAAGTGTAGGATTGCGATGGAATCCAATAAGATTTCCATTTTGTTCTGGTATCCTGCATTTTCTGCGACCAGTTTTCTGTAGTGCGGATGGAACTTTTGTGGTCTTAATTTTTTCCCATAAATCCTCATTGGTAATAAATGTAGGATTAAACTGAGTGCTGCTACTGAAATTGTTCGCAAAGCAATTGTTTGTAGGTCTTCCTGACTCTTCTGCTAAGTTCACTTTCCAACTTAGCCTGCAGTCTAGAATTAATCGTAGATTGTCAACTGATCTAGTAATTTCCAATATTTGCTCCAGAACCTGCCTTCTGTGATTCTGAGAGACTGAGAAGGGAGAAGTTTTCCTAAGGAAATTATACCGGATGTTTGCCAGAAAACTTTCTTTGGGACTGAAACCTTGTACCTCCTCTTACTATGTCAAAAAAAAAAGACAAGGTCGTAATGTCCAAAGTGCCTCATCTATGAACTTAAGTAAATCTAATACTCGGCACTATTTTACGTCTCAAGAAATATCGAAAATGAAGTTTCAAAATTTGCCAGTAAAACACGTGCAGTATTCCTGCAGTCTGAAATTATTGTTATCAAGAAACAAACAAAGCAAACCAAAGTACACCACATATCTAGTGCACAAAAATTCACCAATCTAGCGTCGGGAGAAAGTAAAATTTCCAATGATCTCTGATTCTTGATCTTTCAACTTTCGCCAGCACTTTGACTTCAGTGCCATCGATCATTTGGTGGCTTGTGTTGATCTGTTTCGTCGCGGTTTGAATTTCCTAAAGCCGTTGAAATTGTTCCCCAGTTAGCAACACATTTGGGCACCAGCAATCTAATTATGCTATCGTCAGTAATTATGCTAGCACATGTTGAACTTGAAACTGAATTCAAAGTCGCTTAGATTGTAGCACGCTCGTTTCAAAAAGGGATGATTGCATGATTTTCAAAGTATCATCCACTGATACTGAAGTCAGTTTGACGACAGTCCAAACTATCTTTGAGACAATCTTAAGTGATTATAGACTATATTTAGAATTCCACTTGCAATAATTATGCGCTAGTGCATCAGCAATTAGCGTAACATAGAATATTTGCGCAGCAGCGTTAGGGTCACGACTAGTTATCAGACATAGACGATAGTAATCCTCTGATAAGTTCAAATATTTCCGTGGATGAAATCTGACATGGAAACTTCAAAAAAAAAAAAAAAAAATTAAGTAAAATATGAAATAAAGTATGTACGTCAGGGCACCAACCCAAAGAGTCCTTGCGTCGAAGAGTCCTTGCGTCCAAACTAGAGTGAAAGTGCAGTAGAGGAAGACTTGATATTAAGTGGGGTCCTTTATCCAAAGAAGACCTCATCAAACTTGATGTGTAAAACTGGAAATAGATGGCCAAAGATCGTGGTCCTGGTTGACCCCGTACGTTATACAAGCGATACAAAGTAGCGAAGAGAATGCTCAAAAGCAATTCAGAGCAGCCAACTCAGAAGTCTCAATGAAATGTGCAATAAAGCCGATCATTATCCTTAGAGATGGCAGTTTCCATATGCTCCAAAATGTCGTTAACAGCCTGTTACAGCGGAGTTGTGGTAGCTGGAAACATCAACCGATTTGGAGATAAAAAGGCACCTGGGCTGTATGGCATACCCAACTCAGCCCTTAAACTGCAATTGAAGCTAGACTGCGTATTTGTAGTTAATACCTGACTGAGGGAGTTTTCCTAGGAATACTCCAATGGAAGAATGAAAAACTAGTAGTATTTCCCAAAGGATATAGTTCCCTGTGTGATCCATCATCGTTTCGCCCGCTGTGTATTGTAGACATGACTTATAAGGTCCTATGGTATATCATTTGCAACAGGATGGAAGTAGTCATCCATACGTCTTCCGAAAATCAAGTTCAACTATATTCGATTCTGTGAACTGGAGCACATTCCGCAAGGAAGATATGAGGATATCAACGTACGTGATGGAGATAGTAAGGCATTATTCCAGGAAAAGAATCCTGATATCTGATACAGATGATGGTGCAAAGGAGTATGTGGTCACAGCGGAGTATCTTTGGGTTTAGCTGGCTATACCAATACATAGAACCTAGATAGATAGATGTAAATTGTTGAGAGGTGCAAGTGCACTGCGACGTATGAAAGATCTATTGTGCCCCCCTTACTAAGGTTCTAGCCGATGATATACTCGGTCTAGAGCACTTCCTCCAGTCCAGCTGCTACAGCAAACCGGAGTACCTTCGGTGGATCCAGCGAAGTAAATCCGTTTCTGATAGGAGGTAGGCACCAAGGTGATTCCTTCTTTTGTGGATCAGTGCTTCGCATTCCATAAGAAGGTGCGCTGGTGTTTCTGCGAAGTCCCTGCAGAATCTGCAGTGTCCGTCTCCCTCTATTCCCAGTTTCCTAAGGTGCTCCTTAAGTCTGCAGTGACCTGTTAACATGCCCGCCAAGATGCGAAGCCTTACATAGAACCTAAGATAATTGGTTTTGCGAACTATAAGTTGTTGTTGCCAATATTTAAACTAGTAGAACGTAAGACGGAAGTGGTGCTTATGAGTAGCAGAGAGAAGGGAGAACTCAACCTCATGGTTGAGTCAATAATACATTCATGAGCATTATGCCAAATCATGGAAGGCCGAGGTATGGTTAGGTTAGGTTAAAGGGGTTAGCCGCATCGAATGGGTGCTGCCTGCACTCGGATCACAAAAGGATCCATTGTGCTGCCCTGACGTGGAATCTCCTGGCTGAAACACTGAAAAGATAGACAAAGAAGAAATAAAGTATCGAGAGTTCTGCGGTATTGGAGTGACCTCCTCGAAACCGTCCTGAAGAAGGTATGAATTTCAGGATGGTGGTTTGTGGTTAATCAGACAGATCGCCCAGATGATTGAAGAAGTACTCTTGGAGGACCATTTTTCTGGTATTGCAGAGACTAAGGCATTTGCATAGGAATTGTTCCGTATCCTCTTCTGCGTCTGTGAAAGCCGAAGTATAGTCGAAGGCGGCACCTGGACAACGTGGTTGCATGTGTAGTGGTCAATGGATCACCAACATGGAAATATGCTTACGGAATGCTTACTCACAGAAGATGCAGTTTGCGGCATTGCTTCCAATGGACGAGTGAGCAGAAGAGGGACAAAAGTAAATTATTGAGACATGGGTAAGTATCAGATCAGAAAAGTGCATCTCATGATCCCTTTGTAGAAAAACTGGAAAGCAGTAAGTGCACAAAGGATATGAATACAGATTTAAGGAGCATAGGGCAGGAAAGAGACAGAGTGAGCAAAACTGTGGAATGATGCAGTGTTAAGCCTATCCTGATCGCATCCACACAATGAGATGCCAAGATGGCGGAACCGTAGGGTAGTGGAGATTAGGGTTTTTTTGGGTGGAAGTACAAATTTGACGGCTGTGACTTCGATTTGAAAGACGCCGCAGTCATGGTTAATTTGAAAGAAACGCTTGATTCCTAGGGTTTTACAGTAAATCCCAGCTCGTGTACCAATATTCATCTTGGAACCATCAGTGTAGGCCAGTTCCTTCGTACCGCTGATTTGCCGATATACATGTCCATAGGCATGACTGTATATGGTAGTACTGATGATCGTAACTTCCACTTCCCTTAGCCTGAGTGCTGTTTCGTCGTCGAACTATTGTCGTATAGTTCGACTGGATGAGACGTAGCACGGTCTCCATTGCCGCCATAAGTGTTGTCTCATGGATCCTATGAACCCGATTCAGACAGTCTTTTAAGCATTGATGCTTGAAAACTGGTATTGCTTTGCAAGTAGCTTTCACTAGACTATAGAGTCACACGTTAAAATAGGTCTCATAGCCGCTGTCTATAGCCAGTACACAACACCTGGTCTGAAACCTGGTGCATAATTTAACGCCTTTTTGCATGAACAGACGGATGACCACATTGTCTGTATAGGCCTTTCCTTCAATATTACTAAAATCTCATTGACCATAAGAAGCCACATACGAGTAAGTGGTGAGAGAACGCCGCCCTGATATGTTCTTCTGCAGATTTTCCTTCTGACATGCATCTCCCACCAAGTTTTCAGAACATGTGACAGTTCGCATGTACTTCATTCCTGGTGCCTTCTTCTTCTTCCTTTTATCAGCGAGGCTATGATCCGAAAACAAGGGATCACAACCCTCCCACTTCACCGCATTTCTACTGATCCGCCTGTGGGGTTCGCCTATTTGACCTCAGGACATATCGGCAGGCCCGTCGATTTTGGATCACTCGGTTACTGAGGCCAATGAAATGCCGATGTCGTCGCATTTGTCTGATCCAGGCGTTTATAGGACTGCCTTTCCTACATCGCGATGTCTTTGGAACGTGCATAGATATTGCCTTTTTAACAGGATTCAAATGATCTCTTCTTTGAACGTGGCAATACTAACTGAGCCGGTAGTTCATTCCTGGTGCCTCTTATACTACAAGAGATTTGACTGCCCAAGCTGTTCTGCGGTTTATTCTGACGGCCTCAACCGCATGCGTAGTTTCTGGAATAAATGAACCATTTCCGGAGACGCCTGGCAATTCCGCATGCGAGTGAGCCCAAGTGCCATTCTTTTTCTTGATAATAGATGCCGATGTTGGTACTTTGGCTAGAATTTTAAGGTAGGAAGGTGTCAGTAACCCCCGAAGTGAGTTA
The DNA here is from genome assembly GCA_945910035.1 of Brachypalpus laphriformis. Classification (NCBI taxonomy): domain Eukaryota; kingdom Metazoa; phylum Arthropoda; class Insecta; order Diptera; family Syrphidae; genus Brachypalpus; species Brachypalpus laphriformis. Next base: position 14,364,223 of record OX246755.1, read on the forward strand.
CTGACATCGGTGTATCCGGCCCCTCGTCCTACGGGTTGCTAAAAAAGGATCTGGTCCTCCAGGTTGGGGGTTGTGCCGTCGGGTTAACTTCCCTACCACGTAAAAAACCTTCGGTTACGAAGCAACCAACAGCCTCGGATACGGATGATTCTACTGTTGACGACCCAAGCAAACGTAAAAACCACAATGATCTTCGTATCTGCACGTGGAATGTTAGGTCCCTCTACAAACCACGTTCAGCCGAACAAATTACGGAGGCCCTAGAGTGTCTCAAAGTAGACATTACCGCCATCCAAGAACTGCGATGGGATGGGCCGGGCAAAAGGAATATGAAAAACTGCGACATCAACTACGGCGATTGCTACAGACAACAAGGACAGCGTCTATTCGGATGCGGATTTTTCATTGGAGGCAGACTTAGGCAAGAAGTCCTGAGTTTCCGGCATGTGAACGAGCGCCTTATGATTGTCCGTATCAAGGTTAAATTTGCCAACATTAGCCTAATATGCGTTCACGCCCCTCACGAGGAGAAGGACGACATGACAAAGGATGACTTCTACCAGCTCTTGGACAAGACGTATGAGCAATGCCCTAGCCATGACGTTAAAATTATCCTAGGTGATTTTAACGCAAAGCTAGGAAGAGAGGAAGTCTTTAGTAGCGTGGTCGGAAAGCACAGCCTGCACGACATCACATCCGGCAACGGACTCAGATTAATCGACTTTGCGGCGGGACGAAACTTTGTCGTAGCTAGTACTTACGCGGTTCCTACGTCTCGATATTCACAAGGGAACATGGCTCTCCTTTGATCGAAAAACTGTCAATCAAATCGATCACATTGCGATTGACGCAAGGCACTCTCCCAGTATTCTGGGTGTCCGGAATTTCCAAGAAGCCAACTTGGACTCCGATCACTACCTAGTTGTAGTCAAGGTACGGATGCGGATATCCAGAATGGAGCGAAATCAAAGAAATACTGTGAGGAAATTTGAAGTCGGGCGGCTACAATCGCAAGAGACCGCCAGAACCTTTGCCGATCGAGTTTCTCTTAATCTTAATCTAAGTCCTATGCCGCCAGCAGCAAATGCGAAGACCAGTCGCAGCGTTGCCAACAAACCATCAGAGATGCCGCCTCTGATGTACTGGGTTTCTATGTATATCTATACAACGAAGATACCCCTAGTTTGATGAAGAATGGCGGCTAGCGTATGCAGCAAAACAGGAGGCGCACAAAGCAGCGCTGCATAGAAAGACTAGAGCTGCTCACAAGCTCTACGAGAGGAGGAGAAAAGAGGAACATCGTCTTCTCAGAAAGAAGAAAAAAGAGCATGAGAAGCGCTCGATCGAGGAGATTGAGAGACTTTACTGTAGGAATGATGTTCGAAAATTTTACCAAAAGTTAAAAAGAACATGCCAGGGTTTCAAAGCCAGAACAGAAGCCTGCAGGGACGAAAATGGTAATATAGTAGTAGAATCACAGTCGGTACTGAGGATATAGAAGGAACACTTCTGCAGACTGTTAAACGGCGATGATGACCAATATTCCGCTGTCAGGCAGAATGAGCCATTCAACAGTGACGATGACAGTCAAGATTCCAGTCAACCCGATCAGAATGAAGTGAGGATAGCGATATCTTAACTTAAATCCAACAAAGCTGCTGAAGCCGACGGACTTGCCGCTGAACTTTTCAAGGCAGGAGGAGATGAGTTGGTAAGGAGCATGCACAGCTTATCCATAAAATCTGATCGGACAAAAGTATGCTCGATGAATGGAACCTTAGCATCGTTTGCCCGATCCTGAAGAAAGGAGACCCTCTGAACTACGCAAACTACAGAGGTATAAGCCTCCTGAACATCGCATATAAGATCCTGTCTGCAGTATTATGTGAACGCTTAAAACCGATCGGCAACATCCTGATAGGTCCTTATCAGTGCAGTTTCAGACCTGGAAAGTCCACCATTGACCAAATATTCATACTACGGCAGATTTTGGAAAAAACCCATGAATATAAAATCGATACGCACCACCTTTGCATTAATTTCAAAGTTGCCTATGATAGCGTGTATAGAGACGAGTTATACAGAGCCATGTTTGGTCCCGTCATCTCTGCTAAGCTCGTCCGTTTGTGCAGAATGACGATGGAGAACTCTCGCTGCTCCATCAAAGTCGGTAAGAACATCAGCGAACCGTTCGATGTCAGGAAAGGTCTTAGACAAGGTGACGCGCTATCATGCGATCTCTTTAACATAGTACTTGAGAGAGTTGTACGAAACTCACAAGCCAACACCGGAGGTACAATCTTTAACAAGTCTGTACAACTACTCGCTTATGCCGATGACATTGACATAATCGGAAGAACTCAGCGGGCAGTCAATGGGGCATTTACGAGTATTGAGACCGAGGCAGCAAAGAGGGTCTAGCGGTCAATGAAAGCAAAACAAAATATATGCTGTCTACAAAAAAGGACACCCAACATCGGCGTCTTGGACAGAACGCCACAATAGACAGATACAGTTTTGAGGTAGTAAAGGATTTTGTCTACCTAGGCTCTATGGTGAACTATGCAAATGACATCAGTACGGAGATCACACGAAGAATTACTCTTACAAATACAAATATTTGGCGCAACAGCTCTTTAAAGTGTCAGGGCCTAGCTTCTCGCAACCACTCATGTTGTGTGCGTTATATTTTTCACACGAATGGAAGGGACCTTCAGTTTAATGCCGGATCCGAACGGCGTTTTGAGAAGCTTTTTCGTGACAACAATACTCTCGGATGTTTGTCAGACGCTCGCGAGAGGTGGGACCGTGAAAAAACTTTTTGGTGTTTTCTGGGATTCGAACTTGGAACCTCATGCGTAGTGATCCAACACACTAACCACTTAGGCCACGGTGCGCACAAAATTACTCTTGCCAATCGTTGTTTCTATGGGCTAAAATGGCAGTTGAGTAGCAATGCCCTATCTCGAACTACTAAGGTAACTCTTTATAAGACATTAATCATCCCAGTCCTGCTGTATGGCACAGAGGCATGGGCTTTGACAAAACCGGATGAGGATGCCCTTGGTTATTTCGAGAGAAAAGTTCTTCGAGTGATCTTTGGTCCCGTCTGCATAGACGGTGATTGGAGGAGAAGGTACAATGCCGAGCTATACGGCCTGTACAAGGACATTGACTTAGCCAGAAGATTTCGCATACAGCGACTAAGATGGCTGGGTAATTTGGAGCGGATGGAGCCCAACCTTCCCGCTAAAAAAGTCTTCTAATCCACCCCGGATGGACGACGTAGTAGAGGACGACCTCGCGGTAGGTGGTGCAAATAAATGAAGGGAGACCTCAACCAACTTGGCGTCCGCAACTGGAGGCAGATGGCTCGTAACCGTGCTGGCTGGAGATGTTTGTTGTTTAACCACCAGAGTAAGTAAGTAAGTACGCCTGTTCCTAACTTTGGCTAACGCTTTTTGCAGCATAGCTCCTAAAATTCCATCAGGGACTGGTGCTTTGAACGATGCGAATGGTATAATAGCCCACCGCAGATTCTTCCATGTAATGAAATTTTCTACCTCGGACCCTATTGACATTCCAATGTAAGAGTAACCATTTGGGACATTGGTGATCTACTTCCTGGAAAATTGGTTTCAACTAAAGTTTCAAAAACCTGCCCATGAGCCGTCAGATTTGCTGATGAAGCTTTGAACAACGGTGTCTTTAGCCATCGTCTTGCGAAGTTCTTAAACTTTGCTGGTATCCGCGATGGACTCACAGAATTTCTGTCATGACTTTCTTTTGACCTGATTAAGTTCTTAAACTCCGCCTTTCGCTCAATACTTATATATTCGCCGCAGGTAGTACCGTCCCCTACTTCCTTAGCCCTGTTGTACAAATGCCTAACCTGTCTTTTCTTTGAGTTTAGTTAATTGTTTCACCATGGAGTTTGGGACCTCTTGGACTCCTTCCCCATTGGACAAGCCCTTTCGAATGCCAGACTCATTACGTTTCCTAGATTATCTACTGCCTTGTCTATATCTTGAGGATCGGCGTTGCATATTACGTTTAAGAAGTTGCCTTACTATCTCTGTATACCTACCCCAGTCTGTTCTCTTCGAGTGTCTGTAGCTACTACTAGCTCTTTTGCATAATCGAATGGAAATGTAGATAACGTTAAATTCCCCGAACACGATTACGTACTGATTTCATCAGAAACTCATTTAAAATAGGAAGTCATACGGAAACTTAACAATTCACTTGGCGTCGTCAAAAACATGCCCCCATTGCCATTGATACATTTGTCCAATGTAGCTGATCAACTAATTGGCATGGTGACAAAGTGGTATGATCGGGTATTGTTATCGCACGTCCAGTATGCCGCGGCTAGCGAGCGAACTGTGTTCCCTTGGCGCTCTGCATCGTGATTTGTTTCGAATAAATTTTCCACACCACAAAACAGTCACGCGACCAAATGATGGGTCGTCTGACCATGAATTAATCACACTTTTTGATATTTTTGTTTCTTTTAAATTTTTTTCTATTTTTATGATTTACCACAGGAACGCAAAGCAAATCAGTGTGACAAGCCCCTTTTTTGGGTGACGACAACGTTTCGTATTGGTATTATCAAACTCCTCACTCTGATGTGACGTTTTGTTCTGCACAACATTTTTAATTTTTTTTTTTTTTTTTGATTTTCCATTAAAAACTCTTATCTGCTGTAAAGTCAGAGACTAATTAATTTTAATGAACATTTTCTATGTTTCTCTCTCTTCGGGTTAAAAGTTGTGAAGCATTGGAGCCAACATCGAAATCATGATTTGATTTTCTTTGATAATTTTGTACTTCGGACGTCTGAATGGAAAAGGCGCATTGACAGTGAATGAGCGGCGCGACACATGATAGTGGAGATCAAGTGTCAATAGGAAATGTCAGCTTTCTTGGACTATAGTAGAATTTCGTGGAAAAATCGAGTCATATTTGTTTTTAGTCGTCTTTTCCCTGTCGAGTGAATTTTCATGTCTGGGGAATGGGTTTCATCAGAATTGAGAGCATGATTCGAACTTTTTGATAATACGATTCAAAGTTTTGGCATTATGCGGGGTCAAGATTGATAGTGGCATGTGTGGATGCTTAAAGTGTTTACATGAAGTTTTCTGAATTAACTTTGTAGTACACTGTGTTGGGAGTAACATATTATCATATAACAGTCTTTTATACATTCGAAGCATTTGGCTGCGTTCTTACCGGAGCTTTCGACAGATCCTGCACGTTCATACATAGTACATACTCAATGTTCCGCTGGTCAAACGGTAGTGCATGCGATCATATGAAAACACAAGCGTTTTCACTCAGCTGAGGCCTACCAACTCCTACTCTCAACCTCCACGCGGTGACAGCCGGGTGCCTAGTACCTTAATCCAAGAAATGGGTAACCAACCCCGTTTGGCGGATTCTTGGTGGCAGCAGATGAGAGAGGGGGGAAGAGTGCTTTTCTCACTAGAGCACTTCTTCCTGTTCCAGGCGGCAGCGGACGAATTCCCTAGACGGAGTCAACGGTGGCGTCTATAGTTCCAGTTAGGTTGAATTAAGTGAATACCTTGCGCGAGCTGCTTCGACGTATTCGGATCACAGGTCGGTAAGGAATTTCCAATGTTGGTCAGGACATTGGAATAGAGATGGTGGCGGAGGAGCCCTTAATGGGCCAACGGCAGCGCTCATACTCCCGTAGTGGACTGCTGGCACCGGTGTACCCGGCCCCTCGTCCTAGGGGAATAATTAAGGAACTGGCCCTCCAGGTTGGGGGTTGTGCCGTCGGGGTAACTTCCCTACCACGTAAAAAACTACTGGTTCCGAAACAATCAAAAGCCTCGGATAAGAATGCAAACGAAATAAGGACAACGAACTTCGGATCTGTACGTGGAATGTTCTGTCCCTTTACAGACCACGAGCAGTCGAACAACTAGCAGAGGCCCTAGGCTGCTATAAAGCGGATATTACCGCCATCCAGGAAGTGCGATGGGATGGGCCGGGCAAAAGAGGCAACAGGCAACGCTTATTCGGATGCGGATTTGTCATACGCGGCAGACTTAGGCAAGAAGTCTTAAGCTTCCGACACGTGAGCGAGCGTATTATGACTATCCGGATCAAGGCTAAATTCACTAACATAAGCCTAATATGTGTTCATGCCCCCACGGAAGAAAAGGACCCTGCCACCAAAGAGTGTTTCTACGAGCTCCTCGACAAAACATACGAGCAATGTCCTAAATACGACGTTAAAATCGCATTGGGCGATTTTAACGCCAAAATAGGAAAGGAGGACGTCTTTGGTAGGGCAGTCGGTAAGCATAGCCTACACGACACCACGTCTGATAACGGACTAAGGCTAATTGATTTCGCTGTGGAGCGAAATGTCACCATAGCAAGCACATGGTCTCCTCATCTCGATATTCATAAGCAGACATGGCGGTCCAGTGATCATGTCACGATCAACCAAATTGATCATATTGCGATCGACGCAAGGCATGCCTCCAGTATTCTGGATGTCCGGACCTTCCGAGAGGCCAACATAGACTCGGATCATTACCTTGTTGTAGCCAAGGTACGAATGCGGATATCCCGATCTGAGCAACAAAGAAGAATCACTGTGAGAAAATTTAATGTCGAAAAGCTACAATCGCAAGAGATCGCCAGATTCTTCGCTGAATGCGTATCCCGAAATCTCTCAACCACCCCTATGCAGCATCAAGTGCCGAAGACCAGTGGCAGCGCTGCCAACATGCGATCAGAAACGCCGCGACTAATGTGCTGGGTCTCGCTCGCCCACCACCGCGAAATCCCTGGTTTGACGAAGAATACCGGCGAGTGCATGCAGCAAAACAAGAGGCATACAAAGCGGCGCTGCAAAGGAAGACGAGAGCTGCTCGTGAGTTCTACGAGCAAAAGAGACGGGAAGAACATCGGCTTCTCCAAAAGAAGAAGAAAGAGGATGAGAAGCGCGCGTTTGAGAATATCGAGAGTCTATACTCCAGGAACAATGTACAGAAGTTTTACCAAAAGGTAAAAAGTACGTGTCAGAGAAGCAATACCAGTACAGAAACCTGTAGAGATGAAAATGGAAACCTCGTAGTAGAATCACAGTCGGTGCTGAGAATATGGAAAAACTACTTCTGCAGACTGTATAACGGCGACGAAGACCAACATCCCGCTGTCAGGCAGAATGAACCATTCAACATAGACGATGATAGTCAAAATTTCCGTCCACCTGACCAAAACGAAGTGAGGATAGCAATATCCAAGCTAAAATCGAACAAGGCTGCTGGACCTGACGGCTTACCGGCCGAACTTTTCAAGGCAGCTGGGGATGACTTGGTAGAGTGCATACACCAACTCATTTCTAATATTTGGTCAGACGAGTGTATGCCTGATGAATGGAATCTCAGCATCGTTTGCCCGATCCACAAGAAAGGAGACCCCCCCAACTGCGCCAATTATAGAGGCATCAGTCTCCTCAACATCGCATACAAGATCTTTTCTGCGATATTGTGTGAACGCCTGAAACCTTTTATCAACAGCCTGATTGGACCCTATCAGTTTGGTTTCAGGCCAGGAAAGTCCACCATCGATCAAATCTTCACACTTCGGCAGATCCTGGAGAAAACCCAAGAATTCCATCTCTTTATCGATTTCAAGGCCGCCTATGACAGCATCTATAGAGAAGAGCTTTATAGAGCCATGTCTAGTTTTGACATCCCTGCCAAACTTGTCCGTCTGTGCAGGCTGACGATGGAGAACGATCGATGCTCCATCGAGGTCGGTAATGACCTCACCGAGACCTTTGATGTGAAAAAAAGGCTTTAGACAAGGTGACGCGGTATCATGTGACTTCTTCAATATTGTACTTGAACTGATTGTGCGGAACTCACAAGCCAACACCGGAGGCACAATCTATTACAAGTCTGTACAACTGCTTGCATACGCCGACGATATAGACATTATCGGAAGATCTCAGCGGGCTGTCACCGGTGCGTTTGCAAGCATTGAGGCGGAAGCGGCCAAAATGGGTTTGGCGATAAACGAGGGCAAAACCAAGTATATGCTGTCAACTAGAAGGGAAAACCAACACCGACGAATTGGACAAAAAGTCACAGTGGGCAGCTATAACTTCGAGGGACTTTGTCTACCTTGGCTCTGCTATAAATTCTACTAACAAAATTAGCGCAGAAATCAATCGAAGAATAACTCTTGCCAATCGCTGTTTTTTTGGGCTTATAAGGCAATTCAACAGTAAAGCCCTATCTCGAACAACTAAGGAGACTCTATATAAGACCCTGATCATCCCAGTCCTGCTTTACGGCGCTGAAACATGGACTTTATTAAAAGAGGATGAAGATATCCTTGGTCGCTTCGAGAGAAAAATTCTTCGTAAGATTTTCGGTCCCGTTTGCGTTGACGGGTTTTGGAGGAGAAGATTCAATCACGAACTATACGAGCTGTACAGCGACATCGACCTAGTCAAAAAACTGCGTATTGGAGGTCTGAGATGGCTAAGACATGTAGAGCGAATGGACACCAACGCTCCGGCCCGCAGAGTGTTCGAATCTAATCCCGAGGGACGACGCAGTAGAGGGAATCATCCGTAGGTGGCGCGCACAAGTTCAAGGGGACCTCGACCAACTTGGAGTGCGCAACTGGAGGCAATTAGCTAAAGACCGAGCTAAGTGGAGAGGCTTGTTGGTTGAGGCCCAGGTTTACCCCGAACTGTAGCGCCACCTAAGTAAGTAAGTAATGTTCCGCTAATCCTTCATGAGAGTCACTGCTGTAGGATGCTGCGGTGGACTCTCCATCCTTCTCGATTCTCCGACATTGACTCAAACTCATCGGGAGGAATCCTAAGACGGTTCCGAGTTAAAAACCGATAGTTAAGCATGAACACTAAGTTCGGCCTTCCATACAACAGATTGACCAAACTCTCTCAAAATTGAGCCAGGCTGTCCAATTCTACAAGATAACTCACCATTGCTCTTTCCACCACTCATGAATAAGACTCCACTAACTAACATGCATAATGCACTGAATGGGCGACCTGGAAACGACCATTACTTTCGATTTGTTCATGTTTTCATTCATTCCAGCATCATCTCAAACGGCTACAAAGAAATCATTCATCCTAGTAAAAAGGGAATATTTCAGAAGTTAGTCGCAAAACACAAGTAACTTGAAACATCGCTAAAGAAGGGGTCATCGAGGCGAGTACTTATAGAGAGAGTGCAAAGCTTCTCAAAAAAAAATAAGATTCGCGAAAAAGAAACTTGTAACAGATCAATCCAATCAACCTCTGCAGCATCTCCTCTAAGTAAAGTCATAGCCTAGAGTCTGGGTGCTGGATTACAAAACCCTATGGGCATGGTAACATATTAGACTCTCTGCCAGGAAAACTCGTTTTGCCCGCAATAAATTACATAATCATACACAAATTGAATTTTACAAAGCGTTTCGACATTCGATTCCCCACAAGATTAGAATGGCAAGATGGACATGTGATTAAGGATTTCTACGTAAGAGGCTACGAGTACATAGACGAGTTCAAAGATGGACTGTGAAGTTGGTGCGCGTGTGCTTTTCGAATCCTTAAACATCTTAAAATCATACAGACTTCCGGACTTGCCAGTGTGTTTCAGGCAGAATTACTCGCTGCTCGGGAAGCCTGCCGCCAGATCAAATTACACACAAATATAATGTAACTACATCCTCCAAGCTGGTGCTAGAATAGCGAAATGAGCTAGCCTCGCTAGATGACCAATTCAGGGTTACTCTGATTTGAGCTCGAGGGCACAGTCACGTTTATGGAAACGAACTTGCTGATAAGTTGGCTTGGCAAGGCTCAGTCCTTCACCGCTCACTTGCGGAATCAGTTCAAATTCCGCTTGGAGCAGCCAAAGCAGAAATCTCCTCAAAATTACTTTCCGCGCTTTAGAAAAACTCTTTTTCAATTACCTTGAAGTAGTCTCAGAGAAAAACAAGAAAGATTTAATAATCTTCTTAAACTCTTCATGCTGGATCTAGAGACTCCGCACCAACACACCTTCACATCCAGGTTACATGAGTTTGTGGTATCAAAATGGCACCTAGTACTAATTGTGTTCTTCTTTTCTAAGCAGATCCACCACACCTACCTTACTTGCTTACTTAGATGGCGCTACGGTCCGGGGTGGACCTGTGCCTCAACCAACAAACCTCTCCAGCCAGCACGATTACGAGCCAGCTGCCTCCAGTTGGGCACGCCAAGTTGGTTGAGGTCCCCCTCCACTTGTTTGCGCCACCTACTGCGAGGTCGTCCTCTACTGCGCCATCCGTCCGGGTTGGATTCGAAGACTTTCTTAGCGGGAAGGTTGGGCTCCATCCGCTCCAAATGACCCAGCCATCTTAGTCGCTGTATGTGAACTCTTCTGGCTAAGTCGATGTCCTTGTACAGGCCGTATAGTTCGGCATTGTACCTTCTCCTCCACTCACCGTCTATGCAGACGGGACCAAAGATCGCTCGAAGAACTTTTCTCTCGAAATAACCAAGGGCATCCTGATCCGGTTTTGTCAAAGCCCATGCCTCTGTGCCATACAGCAGGACTGGGATGATTAATGTCTTATAAAGAGTTACCTTAGTAGTTCGAGATAGGGCATTGCTACTCAACTGCCATTTTAGCCCATAGGAACAACGATTGGCAAGAGTAATTCTCCGTGTGATCTCTCCACTGATGTAGTTTGCGGAGCTGACCATAGAGCCAAGGTAGACAAAATCCTTTACTACCTCAAAATTGTATCTGTCTATTGTGGCGCTCTGTCCAACCCGCCGATGTTGGGTGTCTTTTTTTGTAGACAGCATATATTTTGTTTTGCTTTCATTGACCGCTAGACCCATCTTTGCTGCCTCGGTCTCAATACTCGTAAATGCCCCATTGACTGCCCGCTGAGTTCTTCCGATTATGTCAGTGTCATCGGCATAAGCGAGTAGTTGTACAGACTTGTACCTCCGGGGTTGGCTTGTGAGTTTCGTACAATTCTCTCAAGTACTATGTTAAAGAGATCGCATGATAGCGCGTCACCTTGTCTAAGACCTTTCCTGACATCGAACGGTTCGCTGATGTTCTTACCGACTTTGATGGAGCAGCGAGAGTTCTCGATTGTCATTCTGCACAAACGGACGAGCTTAGCAGAGATGACGGGACCAAACATGGCTCTGTATAACTCGTCTCTATACACGCTATCGTAGGCAACTTTGAAATCGATGAAAAGTTGGTGCGTGTCGATTTTATATTTATGGGTTTTTTCCAAGATCTGCCGTAGTGTGAATATTTGATCTATGGTGGACTTTCCAGGTCTGAAACTGCACTGATAAGAACGTATCAGGTGGTTGACGATCGGTTTTAAGCGTTCACATAATACGGCAGACAGGATCTTATATGCGATGTTCAGGAGGCTTATACCTCTGTAGTTTGCACAGTTCAGAGGGTCTCCTTTCTTCAGGATTGGGCAAACGATGCTGAGGTTCCATTCATCGGGCATACTTTCGTCCGACCAGATTTTACAGATGAGCTGGTGCATTCTCCTTACCAACTCATCTCCTCCTGCCTTGAAGAAAAGTTCGGCGGCAAGTCCGTCGGCTTCAATAGCTTTGTTGGATTTAGGTTTAGATATCGCTATCCTCACTTCATTCTAATCGGGTCGACGAGAATCTTGACTGTCATCGTCCCTGTTGAATGGCACATTCTGCCTGACAGCGGAATATTGGTCATCATCGCCGTTTAACAGTCTGCAGAAGTTTTCTTTCCATATCCTCAGCACCGACAGCGATTCTACTATTATCGTATATTGCCAACTTCGTCCGTGCAGGCTTCTGTTCTGGCTTTGAAACCCTGGCATGTTCTTTTTACCTTTTGGTAAAATTTTCGAACATCATTCCTACAAAAAAGTCTCTCAATCTCCACGATCGAGCTGTTGTCATGCTCCTTTTTCTTCTTTGTGAGAAGTCGATGATCCTCTTTTCTCCTCCTCTCGTAGAGCTTGTGAGCAGCTCTAATCTTTTTATGCAGCGCTGCTTTGTGCGCCTCCTGTTTTGCTACATGTGCTGCCATTCTACCATTCTTCATCAAACTAGGGGTATCGTCGTTGTATAGATATACATGAAACCCAGTACATCAGAGGCGGCATCTCTGGTGGTTTGTTGGCAACGCTGCCACAGGTCTTCCGCATTTCCTGCTGGCGTCATAGGACTTAGATTAAGATTAAGAGAAACTCGTTCGGCAACGGTTCTGGCGGTCTCTTGCGATTGTAGCCGCCTGACTTCAAATTTCCTCACAATATTTCGTTGATTTCGCTCCGTCCTGGATATCCGCATCCGTACCTTGGCTACAACTAGGTAGTGATCGGAGTCCAAGTTGGCTTCTTGGAAATTCCGGACACCCAGAATACTGGAAGAGTGCCTTACGTCTATCACAATGTGATCGATTTGATTGACAGTTTTTGATCAAAGGAGAGCCATGTTCCCTTGTGAATATCGAGACGTAGGAACCGCGTAATAGCTATGACAAAGTTTCGTCCCACTGCCAAGTCGACCAGCCTGAGTCCGTTGTCGGATGTGATGTTGTGCAGGCTGTGCTTTCCGACCAGGCTACTAAAGACGTCTTTTTTTCTAGCTTTGCGTTAAAATCATCTCGAACAATTCATCGGACATCGTTTACCACTAGAAACGTTAGTGAGCGCTTTCGCGTGCTTCGGATCACTAACGGACATAGCTCCATTCTTAAAGAATCGTTTCCCGATATCCCTGATAAATTGGATGATATTCTTGGTACCTAAGACGTCGTCACACCATACGAATTAATGTTAAAGAGGACTGGCAAAGGAGAACAGTCGCTGCCCAGAACGAGAATGCAATATACACAGATGGTTCTAAGACCAGAAACGGCACGGGGTCAGGTATATATTCGAGAGATATTAACCTACAGATGGCTCTGAGACTTCCGTACACATGCAGTTTGTTTCAAGCAGACGTTCTAGCTGCACTTAAAGCTGCGGAATTGCTGGTGATGGGATCAATATCTGACAAGGATATCGCCATTTACATTGTCGGTTAGGCTGCGCTACAGCCTTACGTCACTAAATCTGAAATCGTTAGAAATTGCCACAAAATCTTAAAGGTATTATGTGCGCAGAACCGTATAAGATTATGTTGGGTACCTGGATACTGCGATATAGAGGGCAACGAAAAAATCGACGCCCTGGCCAAAAGAGGAGCACAGCTCCTCCACCCCTGTTAGCTTAGGCAGTTTGAAGAGTGGTATCTTGTATTTTCTGCTGAAGAGTACCAAGTCTGTTTTATCCGGGTTGACGTGAAGTCCATAATCTCTGGCTCATTTTCAAAGATTCTTAAGAGCTGATTCCATCAATTCACTTAATATGTATGGGAATTCACCCTGACGTGCGGTACGCATCTGGTATAAAAACATACCAGACAGGGGTGTGTTAGGACTTCCCTCCGGAAGACTGAGCTTCGTGTTCGTGCCTAAATCATCATTTTTGCGTACATATGCTTTGCTGTTAGTTTTATTCATTCATTCTTAATATGCACGGCAGAGCTTCTTTGGTACTGACTAATCCGGGATGGCCAGCCATGATCTAAAAATAAAAATGCCTTTCAGATTATTTTGACCCCTAATCTGTGGGGTCACAGATACCTTATGATAATTTATAAGTCAGTTGGTTTTTTCGAAAAACGTGTTCCCATTTCAAATCTTCAAACTTATGAAATATTCTGTACTATTGCGTGAGAAAAAGTGTAACTCAATACAAATAAGATGAACTTCCTCCTTCTCCTCCAGCATATCAATTTATTATCTTCATCACTTGACCTTCTAATGTAGTGAATCTCTAATGCGCGGATCATTGATCTGACGGCAATTAATCGAGTGAAACAGCTTCTAATATTCAATATATGAATGTAAACAATTTTGTTTAATGCAAAACTATAGTGTAAAGCGAAAACAACGTCAGTTGTCAGATATTTACAACTTAATTGGCGGATTTTTCCCGGTCAATGAATATTCCATGTAATGCTGTTTGTCTGGGCATGCATGGCGTATGTGCAACGTATTTTGTTTTTATTCATTCTTATCTGGCGAATCATGCAAATTCAGATAGTTTTGATATTCGCAGTACGTGCAGTTGTAAGTTGTGAGTAAATTCCAGAGGCGTTTGTTTGTAGTTCTGGTATGCATAATGGAATGGCGCCTTACTTGTGAGCTCAGGCCACGCAATTTCTACTGCGGATGGTGTAAATGAGATAAATTGCGTTCATTTTCATGAACGAGGTATGCGTTTAGTGAGTTGCCAGTATGGCGCTTGTAGTAAGGTGTGTTGCGTTTCATCATGTTGAATCGGATTGACATTAATTGCGCATATTTATGTAGACATATTGTGCGCAGAAGAATGTTAAAAATTTACTAACAATCGATTGCTAATCGGCAGGTTTATGCATTTTTTAAAAGTTATGCTTGGTATCGGAAACTATCTATAAATATTGATGAAATATCTCTCATATATGTATACTAATGACTTCAAATTGAATTTTAGGGTATTTAATCTGTGGCTTTAAATTGGACGTCGTCTGGAAAAATGGATTGAATACAATATGCCAAAGCCGAAATAAGAACGAAAGGGGAAAACGAAGTCTGTATCAGGAAAAGATACCAAATTGCTTCTTTTTTTTTAGAACAAGAGAAAACTTACATATCTGTGCTTCACTTATACCTGAAAATGTTAGTTTATTCATCTGATTATTATTTGCAATCCAACAAAGCTGCTGGAGCCGACGGCCTTGCCGCCGAACTTTTCAAGGCAAGTGGATATGAGTTGGTAAGGAGCATGCACAAGATCATCTGTAAAATGTGATTGGACGAAAGTATGCCCGATGAATGGAACCTCAGCATCGTTTGCCCAATCCTGAAGAAAGGAGATCCTCTGAACTGCGCCAACTACAGAGCTATAAGTCTCTCAACATCGTATATAAGATCCTGTCTGCAGTATTATGTGAACGTCTTAAACCGATCGTCAACAACCTTATAGGTCCTTATCAGTGCGGTTTCAGGCCGGGAAAGTCCACCATTGACCCAAATATGCACACTACCGTAGATCTTGGAAAAAACCCATGAGTATAGAATCGATACGCATCACCTCATCATTAGTTTCAAAGTTGCCTTGGCATCCCTGTCAAGCTTGCCCATTTGTGCAGGATGACAATGGCTGCTCCATCAAAGACGGAAAGAGCACCACCGGGCCGTTCGATGTCAGGAAAGGTCTTGGATAAGGTGACGCGCTATCATGCGATCTCTTTAACATAATACTTGAAAGAATTGTACGAAACTCACAAGCCAACACCGGAGGTACAATCCTTTACAAATCTATACAACTACTCAATTATTTTGATGACGTTGACATAGTCGGAAGAACTCAGAGGGACGCCAGTGGGGAATATGCGAGTATTGAGATTGAGGCAGCAGAGATGGGTTCAGCGGTCAATGAAAGCAGAACAAAATATATGCTTTTGACAGAAAAGGGCACTCAACATCGGCATCTTGGACAGAACGCCACAAGACAGACAGATATCATTTTGAAGTAGTAAAGGACTTTGTCTACCTGGGCTCTATGGTGAGCTCCGTAAATGACACCAGTTGGGAGATCAAATGAAGAATTCCTCTTGCCAATCGCTGTTTTTATGGGCTAGAAAAGCAATTGAGTAACAAAATCCTAGCTAGAACTACTAAGGTAACTCTTATAATCCCAGTCTGCTGTATGGCCCAGAGGCATGGACTTTGTCAAAATCAGATGAGGATTTTTTAGATTACTTAGAGCGGAAAGTTCTTTCAGTGATCTCTTTTCCCGCCTGTATAGACGGCGAGTGGAGAAGAAGGTAAAATGCCGAAATATACGGCCTAAATAACGACATCGACTTACCCAGAAGAGATCACATACAGCGACTAAGATGTCTGGGTTATGTAGAGCGGATGAAGTCCAACATTCCAGGCAAGAAAGTCTTCGAATCCACCCCGGATGGTCGGCGCAGTAGAGGACGACCTCGCGGTAGGTAGCACAAACAAGTGGAGGAGGACCCCAACCAACTTGGCGTGTGCAGCTGGAAGCAGCTGGCCCGTCACTGTGCTGGCTGGAGAGATTTGTTTGCTGAGGCCCAGGTCCATTCCGGACTTTAGCACCACCTTAGTAAGTAAGATTTTAATGAAGTCCTAGGTTAAGTTAGGTATATAGGTGCCTTGTGACATAAGTCACTGTTCACTAAGGCCAGCAAGGGTTAATTGTGTCCATTTAGTTTTTACGATCGGAATCTGAGAAGAAAATTATATTCATCTAGATAAGGGTATGAATGTCAGAGAGTTAATTAGCTCGGGAAGGGATAACGCTGAATAAGAACCACCTAGATAGGGATATGAATCTTAGAAGGCCATTCAGCTCAATGTGATGTAGATTCTCCAACTTTATGAAGAAGTAACTACCAGGACTCCTTATTTTTCTGTCGGCAAGGGCAGCGCGTTTACATAGCAGGTGAAGTACAGATTCAATATCCTCCTAGTCCCTGCAGCATTACCGCATGTATCCAGATGGGTTATAGTAATCCGACAAATGCCGTACTGGTTCAGTTTACTAAACGAAGGAAATTAGATGAATTTGACATTCTTAAACTGAATGACATTCCTCTGAAAATCTCTTCATGGCAAAATATCTTGGAAGTTTCCTAGATTCGGAAGAAAGAATGAAGGAAGCAGTATGCGCGTTCTACGCTTGTAAGAGAACTTCGATAAACAGTGGGGCCTGTGTCCGTCCATAATCACATGGATATATATAGCAATTGCCAGACCTACAACTTACCTTACTTACTTACTTACTTACTTAGGTGGCTCTACAGTTCGGGGTGAACCTGGGCCTCAACCTCAACCTTACAACGGTATCATTGAATAGTGGAATGCAACTGACAAGACCAGCTATCTAGTAAACCTAACTGGGGTACAACGTCTGGCATGTATAAACGTAACAGAAGCACAGAGATCAACACCGCAAGTAGGCTTGGAGATGATGCTACACCTCCTCCCCCTGGATGAGTACATTCGAAGCACAACTGCCAAGAGCTCGATTCGCCTCAAACAATCGGGCGCATGGAAGCAAAGCTCCTATGGACATGATTCTATACTACACAGGTACAGAATGTAATACCCCACATAGACTTCTATAAGAATTACTCCACGTTTATTCCCGAAAGACAAGAGTGGGATTCTACACGGACGGGTCTAAAATGGATATAGGGACTGGGTCTGGAGTTTTCTGTCAGTCACTCAAAATAAACGACTCATACAAACTACCGGACGACTGCAGTATCTTTCAAGCCGGAGTTTTCGCTAGAGAAAGAGCAGCACAGACTATTCACAGAAAGAAACTCAATCCTTTCAAGATTACTATCTTCGTGGCACTAGACAACGAGGACGTAAGATCAAAAGCAGTTTCCAGATGCCAAAATTCCCTGAACAGTATATGCAATACCCATGATGCAAATTTCCGCTGGGTTCTCGGACACAGCAATATAGAAGGAAATGAGATAGCAGATGAACTAGCCAGAAAGTGGTCAGCATCAGATGTAGAACATGCCCAGACATCAGTAGACGTTCCTATTGGAGTACTAAGAATAAAAATCGGCCTTAAAACAAGAGAGCTCCACAGAGGCGACTGTATCATATCTCACAGTTTATGCCCGGTATTGAATGAGGGAAGAAACAAAAGCCAGCTGGCAATGGATTAAAAAAGAAGTCCGTATCTCAATAGGTGCACTTACAGGCCACTGTGCGATAGGGGAAATGGCTGTAAGACTAGGTCACCAGACCACTGCAGGAACTGTCAAGACGCAGAAGAGGTAGAAAGTATCAAACACTTGCCGTGTGACTGTCCAAATCAACAACACCACCATCAACACCATATGGGTAACAGGTTTTTCGACGAACTAAGTGATATTGTGCAAGTTCCACTAAGGAACATGATACGTTTCATAAAGAGCTGAGGTTGTCTCGCTACAGGACCGACCGAAATATAAAGAGTTTATAGGTTCCACAAACAAAAAGGGGAACACAATGAACCGTTTGGCCGCTTGAAAAGCACCTAGGTGCACACTTTCCTCTAACCTTACCTTATCCAGGTGGGTCCATCGTCTGTTGGCTTCGCTAGTAAGTTCGTCTCCGACGGGTTTATTTAAAGAGCCAATAGGAACCTTTACGTGGAGGAGGTCCTGCGAGATAGGCAATGCCGGTCGACCCAATTCTAGCGAGTTCATCTGCTCTTTCATTACTCGGTATGCCTATGCGCCCTGGTTATTTTTTTATTTATCGTATGGGTATAACAAGTTATAAATACAAATAGCAGATTAACAATTGCACAAAGAAATGGCTTTAAGCCATGAGTAAGAAACACATATGTACATAGAATGATAAAGTAAGAGACATACATAAGTACAATATAAATCGTAGAAGAAACACATTATATTTATATTTAGCGTCAGAGAATAGTATTTAAGCTGCTTAGCCAGAGAAGGGCATCAGGTGTGATATTGTGGATGTCATTGGGGTTGCCGTTAAACATAGAAAGGGGACAACTGGAAACAATGTGCCTTATCGTTTGGGTAGGTTCCTCGCAGTCACATGCACTAGATGCTGTTGCTCCCCATTTGAACAGAAAGTCTCTGCAGCGGTCGTGCTCGGTCCATATCCTATTTAGTTGTGCCAACGTTTTTTGGAGTAGGTTGAATCCTGGTACGCGAACAGTAGGGTTAACTATGTTACTGCAGGTATTTGGGGTAAAATTCCTCCAGTCTTTTTCCCACTCTTCGTTGATGTTGAAGTTAGACAAATGCAGTCTAGTCGCTGTCCTCAGAGGTGGATTTCGCGATTTCACCCGATATGAGTCCTTTTCGTTGGAGTATATGTGAATTGACTGACGAGTGCGTTCTTTCGTCTAATTGATGGTGGGGCAATGTTGCTCAAGACTGGGAGCCATTGAATTGGGGTGGACCTTATTGTTCCAGAGATTAGGCGCATTGCGATTTGGAATTGGCTATCAATTTTCGTAGTGTGTGCGCTATTTAACCATACGGGGGCTCCGTATTCGGCAGTTGAGTAAACCAGTTCTAAAGCGGCAGTTCGAAGTGTACTGGGTGATGATCCCCAGGAGCTGCACGCAAGTTTTTGAAGCAGGTTGTTCCTTGTTTTCAGCTTGGCTGCGGTGTTGAGACAGTGCTGCTTAAAGGTAAGGGATCTATCGATGGTTACTCCGAGATACTTGGGACTCTTATTATGTCGCAGGACCGTACCGTTGAAACAAATTTCGAGCGGCATGTGTGCAAGTTGGCTATTAAGGTGAAAGCACGCTGACTCAGTTTTAGCCTTACTGGGTGTCAGCCTCCATTTCTTAAAGTATTCTCCCAGCAGCCAAGATCTGCTGAGAGTGTGGCCTCAATTGAGTCCATGCCCTGGTGTTGTGTGGCTATAGCCAGATCGTCCGCATACGAAAATTGTTTGGATGTAGTGTTTGGTAAATCGTGAGTATATTGGTTGAAGAGAAATGGGGCCAAGGCCGATCCTTGTGGGAGGCCGTCGTTGAGTTTTTTGGATTTGCTAACGCTATTGTTGAGGAATACTTGGAAGTAGCGATTACTCAGCATGTTGTTGATCAGGTTTGCGGTTGTTTTGTAACGTACCGTCTTCATAAGTTTGTAGACCATTCCAGTACGCCAGACCGTATCATATGCAGCAGTAAGGTCTACGAACACAGCGCCAGTCTTAAGCCTGTTTTCGAAGCCATCCTCAATATAAGTTGTTAGGGCGAGTACTTGGTCAGTGCAACTACGACCTTTTCGGAATCCAGCTTGTTCTATAGGGATAACTTCGTTAATGGGTACCTCAATTCTGTTGTATATTAAACGTTCAAGGATCTTATAGCATACACTTAAGAGAGCAATTGGTCGGTAGCTGGTCGGTTGGTTTCCCCGGTTTAAGTATCGCAATGATTTTTGACTTCTTGAACTCAATGGGCAGGTTAACGGATGATAGAATGCTGTTAAAAAATTTGCATAGCCAGATCTTAGTGTTTTTCTCGCAATTTTTAATAAATTCAGGATAGATTCCATCAGCTCCAGCGGCGATGGCTACTTCTAGTTCGGAAATTGTAAAAGGTAGAGAGTATGTAGAAGTTAAAGGGGTTACCTTTTCAAGCTCTTTTAATAGGCTCTTAATGTGTTGGGTGTAGGCTTTGTTCGACTTTGCTTTGGAAACCTCGACAATTTGATTTTCAATCAGGTCTGGATCGATCTTAGGTTGATGTGATGGTAAGGAATTTAATCCTCCAAGCTTCCAGATGAGGCTCCAAGTCTTTCTACTTAATCAGGTAAAGTCCAGGTTTTGTGTAGCTTTTACCCACTTTTCTTTTCGTGCATTATTCAGAGATTGTAAGAGTTCCTCTGCAATTTCGGTGTCACCACTCTCTTGAAATTCTTTATATAGCCGGTCACTATCAGAGCTCCAACCGGGAACATATTCTTTTCGATATCCGCGTGGGATGTCCTTCTTTGCTGTGTCTATTACGATGCCAACAAAGCGCCCATAGTTCTTGGGAGTCGGAGGAATCCAGCGGACGTTGGAGTCGATGTCTTTGGTGAAATCTTGCCACGATGACTCTTGAAAGTTCCACCTTGGTCGCTGAGTGAGTTTACCAACGGGATCTCTATTCCGGTTTCTAAGACAATTGGGCGGTGTTGGCTTCGAGGAAAATCAGGTAAGACCCGTCTGGATACTTGTTGTACACGTCCGGAGCAATTGGATGAAGCGAAGCACAGATCTGGGTTGTAGTTGCGGTTCCAGCGTCTAGAGTGGAAGGTTCCTCTGTCTTTGGCATTAAAAATAAGTGTCAGGTTGTTTATGTCAGCCAGTCTGCCAGTTTTGCGCCGTTATCGTCATCCGCGTGGTACCTCCAGAGAGTGTGGTAGCTGTTAAAATCGCCGGCATATAGGGCGGGGTGTTCGTATACTGGAATCATCTCTACAGGCCAGGAGCTATTGGGAGGTTTGTAGATGTTAGCGATTTTAAGGTCACCTATCAGTATCGCTACGATGAACACGTTGTCGCTTTCCATAGTTTGAATCAGGCTTACGTTTTTGATTGAGGACCTGACATATGTTGCTATGTCGTACGCCTGATGATAGAGGGCGCCTATTAAGGAGAAACCGCTTATTTCATCCCGAGATGAGAGAGTTGATTCATCTGCGCAGTGAGTTTCTTGCAGGAGTACCACATCAATGTTATTTTCCTCCAAAGTCTTGGATGGCAAACGACTAACAAAGGCCTCGTAGGGGCAGCATCTCCCGATAGGTGTTGGTCCGCTAAGTAACGAGAAAGAGCCACTGCAGCCGAAAACCTAGCAGCTCTGTTAGTAAGCCCTACTCCCACCTTCTCGTGGTGCCATCTGGGGATTTCTTCGGAAATCGCTAACGGGAGAGGACGAATGGCGAGCTTCCTGCGCCAAAAAACAGGATAAGTGTCGGTTGGTCTGTGGTCCAGCGAGCCGCAACCGTCAAAACTTTTACTGCTCCGAAACGAAAACCAACGCCTGGGATACGGACGGATAATTTGATGACGACCTTTGGCTATCGGACACGGACAACGATCGGATTCTGGAACGTTAGGACCCTCCTGGACTCACTCAAGGAAGGGCCTTATAACGCCAGATTCCTCCAATTAGAACGCGAATTCGCAAGGTATAAAATAGACATCTTAGGGCTGAGCGAGATAAGATGGTTCGATGCTGGGGAATTCATCTCCCCAACCAAAAACACTGTCATGCTCTACTCTGAGAAACCAGCTGGAAGTGCACGGAGTTCCGGAGTAGGACTCATGCTAACTCCAGCAGCACGTAGTAGCCTCATATCCTGGAAACCCCATAATGACCGGATATTGACGGCTAGGTTCCAGAATAGAGCTAGAAAAATTACCATCATACAGTGTTATGCTCCGACTCTAGACGCGACTGAGGACGAAAAGGATGATTTTTATAGCCACTTAGGCGCCGCCTACAACCAAACGCCTAATGGAGACATCGTAATGGTGATGGGAGATTTCAATGCCAAGGTGGGTAGCGACAACACCATGCTTAAGCACGTGATGGGAGTTCACGGCGTGGGAGACCGTAATGATAACGGTGAGCGGTTTGTGGACTTCTGCAATACCAACCGCCTAGTCATCGGAGGTACGCTGTTTAAGCATAACACCTGCCACAAAATCAGTTGGGTCTCTACTGATAGGCAACGAACATCCAACCAGATCGACCACATTGCGATCAGTCGCCGCTTTAGAAATTGTTTCCTGGACGTCCGAAACAGACGTGGAGCTGACGTCGGACTAGAACGAGATCACCATCTTATGGTAGCTCATTTACGCCTTCGTACTGCATCCGTCAACAGCAATCGCTCAAACCTACTTAACATCACCAGGTTTAATATCGACAGGCTCAAGGTTCCCCAAGTGCGCCAACAGTTCAGGGACCATCTTGCCTTAGAAGCAGAAGCAATCAGCAGCATAGAGAACATGGATGACCACTGGAGTGCTGTGAAAAATGCTTTTGCGACTGGGGCACGCACGTATGTCGGTAAAAAGCAGAAACACCACCGCACATGGCTTTCTACAGACACCTGGAGACGGATCGATGAGCGTACAGCAATCAAGGCTCGGATTGCAGCGGCCTCAGCAGTAGAGAGAACCGAACTTGAAGCCAAATACCGTGCGAAGAAGAAAGAAGTGCAGCGTAGTGTGAGACGTGACAAACGTCAATATATCAACTCACTGGCCTCAAGGGCTGAAGAAGCAGCGAGTAGGTGAGACAGTAGGACTGTGTATAGCATCACTAAGGAGCTCATCGGTGGTCGAAACTCCAAACAAAATCCAGTGAAGAGTCTAGACGGTAACCTTCTGATTTCGGATGAGGATCAGCTCACTAGATGGAGAGAACATTTTGCTACAGTGCTAAATCTCATAGACGATGGCGGTATGATCTCGAATTCGAATGAGCAGTTCGAAGCAACAAATTCCCGAATTCGCACCGCACCTCCCAGTAAAACCGAGATAATAACAGCAATCAAGTCCCTCAAGAAGAACAAGGCGGTGGGTATTGATGGCATCCCTGCCGAGCTATTTCAAGCGGCGCCAAATACATCGGCAGATTTGCTGCATCCCCTAATACGGAGAGCTTGGGATAGTGAACAATTTCCACAGGAGTGGAAAAGGGGGATGATCACTAAACTTCCAAAGAAGGGAAACTTGATGGATTGCGGTAACTGGAGAGGTATATGCGTTCTTCCAGCCGTGGCTAAAATAATAGCTAAAATAATTCTAGAACGAATTAAAGAACATTTAGATTCAACTCTCGATGTCGAACAGGCAGGCTTTCGCGCTGGATCCTCCTGCATTGACCACATAAACACCTTACGGATCATTATCGAGCAATGCGTTGAGTATAGGTCTCCGCTACATTTAATGTTTATCGACTTCGAGAAAGCCTTCGACAGATTGAATCGAGATGCTATCTGGTTGGCCTTGCGCAGGAGAGGCATCCCAGAAAAACTTATAGCTATTATCAAGGCTACATACGAGGGCGGTAAGTGTCACGTCGTGCACAATGGTAAGGTGTCGGAGGATTTTGAAGTCCAAAGTGGAGTACGTCAAGGGTGCATACTGTCACCACTATTGTTTTTGGTGGTTATCAGCGATGTACTCCGTGCAGCATTGACGGAAGGCAACTATGGAATTCGTTGGACTATGACATCTTACCTTAAACACCTAGATTACGCTGACGATGTTTGTCTACTTTCACATCGGATAATGGATCTTCATCTGATGGCCCAAAATCTAGAAGCTGAGGCAAACAAAGTGGGGCTAAAAGTAAACACAGCCAAAACAAAAGCCCTGAGCACTTCTTCTAACAACCGCGCTCAACTTAACATTGCCGGACAGGAAGTCGAGTAAGTTGATAACTTTCTTTATTTAGGAAGTGTGGTCTCGGCTAATCGCGGTGGCACCGAACTGGATGTGTGCAGTAGAATCGGGAAGGCTAAAGCTGCGTTCGGAATGCTATCTAAAATCTGGAGAAGCAATGTTATCAGCTTAAGAACCAAGCTGCGACTGTTCCGCTCCAACGTAGAATCAGTGCTGCTTTATGGGTGCAGTACTTGGAAGGTGGACACCATTAACACACGGAAGCTGCAAGTCTTTGTAAACAAATGCTTAAGAATCATCTTGAGGATTTTTTGGCCGAACCGCATCTCTAACGAACAGCTTTATCTGAGAACGGGCCAAGAATCTATAAGCATTACTATACGAAGAAGAAAGTGGCAATGGATTGGACACACCCTACGGCGCGAAGACAACTCCATTGCGAAATACGCCATGCAGTGGAATCCGCTCACCCAGGCAGGCAGAATAGCGGGACGCCTTAGGCAAACGTGGCGCAGAACAGTTGAGGAGGAATCGAGCTCTTTAGGAATGAGTTGGAGGCAGCTCAAACTTGTTGCTGAACTTCGAACACGATGGCGCGCAGGCGTGGTTGACGCCCTATGCCCCCCGAGGGGTTAAAGGATCTAAGTAAGTAAGTAAAGTCTTGTGTAAATAGTCACACTTTGCTATGCTGATGCCTTCAATATTTAGTTGGCAGATACGGACAGAAGGTCCTATATCTCTAGTCAAGAAGAGCTGAAAAGTGCCGTTTGTGTGAGTGTGCAAGGACGCAGATGCATATGCGTGGTTGTGGACATTAATGCGTTGGATGCTAATGAGTTTCTACTTGTTACAGTTGCCGGGAGTTCGGTTCTCATTGAAAAAAGTTCGGCATCCAAATGTGAATAGACTTTTAGCGTTACCCAGGGTGCAGCGTGAGGAGCTTGTTTATTCTTCGCACTCCTGCACCCTGGTACCCAGCTCAGTGTCACCTTATTGGCTTGTGATATCTTATTTAGTTGTCGTTTGAAGACACTGACAAGTTTAGTTCTGATCACGGTATATTCCAGAGCCCTAATGGCTGCGTGTTTGCCGATGTAAGCAGTAATGAAGTCCTAACAAAACCTCCAGTCAGTTTCATACAACTAAGAGCGTCATAGGTAAATCGTCAAGTATGCTGGCTGAATGCACTGAAAGCATTACGAGTATTTCCTTGAATGAATACTCCATCACCCTCATATGGAATTGTTTGTTTGTTTATTAATAAATCCAACACCGCTTAGAGTCATTGTCCGATCTAAACTCGCAACACGTGTCTGACTTCTTAGCACGAGTCGTCGCGTCGTTTTTCAAATGGAAATCTGTCTGAAAAATCTTATCACCTTTCGCAGCGAATTGAACCGGCAAAAGTCACTGACCATTGTCTATGGTCGTGCTCGTGTTCGTATAGTAAAAGATGTTTGTCCTCTTATCGCGTCTACTAGATTTTAGTTCATTCACAACTGTTGCATGATCCAAAATAGTGTAAAACACAACCCTACACCTCTGTATTTCAATTGATTTCGTAATTAAATTGCAAAGTTTCATAATACAATTTCGCTGCCTGATTATCGAGAAAGCACAGCGACGGGTGCTGCTCTCTTGTAGCACTTTTGATAAGAATTGTGTATTATGTTTCATACAACATGTAGATGTAGATACTTTTCTTTAAAAAGAAAAAAAAAGATTAAACACCACCGAAAGTTCTTTTATCAACAAAATGTTGCCCGTTTATCAGTGAATTTATGACCAAAGTCTAGACCAGGGAGCCACCTGGTTTTGAACTTGGATGAAGGCATCTATTCATATGACTAATGAAATACTGCGATGGATTGTGTTTTTTAGAGCTGATTGGTTGGCATGGGTCTTTTGTAAACACTTGCGAATAGATAACCCCTAATTTCGTCTTAAATTTGACATAGATTTGGGGGGCAATTCTTACTAGCCTTTGGAGCACATGCGGGCGTGGTAAGTTGGACTTTAGTCTCAATTGTGATTTAGGTTGATATCTTAGCGGCACCTAAGGGAGATATCATCTGTAGCTTTGGACTTGTTGACATACTTGTTGGTGGAGTTTGATTTGTACCTTTCATTGAGACTATTACGGTTGAGGGCTTGAGAGGTTTTCGCATATAGCTGAGCGCATTGCACTGTCATTTCTATAAAAAGCATGACCTCCAGAATTTGTTTGTCATTATTTTGGACACTAGGTCGTTCACATGATAATTTTACAAAAAATTAATTAATTATTTCCTATTATCGCTTCAAAGTCTGGAACTGTTGATGTCCCCGAAGTAATTTTCCGCGGAAGTGACTTAGCATCATGGAATGACTTTGTGCAAAAATTGTTGTTCTCGATACTAAGGCTGGAAGTATATATTTTGTTTATGTCAACTATTTTTCGTATATCGTAACTCAAAACATATATTCTATTGCAGTTTTCTTCGAGTTAAGAATACTGATAAGGAAATCAAAAATGCGCATTTTAGTTGTATGATCTCCATAAAAATAGTAAGAACTACGTAGTTGTTAGGTAATTAAGTAAAAGCGTAGTAGACTATGGATGAATGAATGTCTGGGCTGTATTGATTACTCGACAAATTCCTGGACTATCTGTCTGAAGGGTGGTGTCTATCTTTTTTACTATTTGACTAAGGACTACTGACAGAAAAGCTATCAAAATAACTACCTCAGCTAAAGCGTTTAAGCTTGAGCAAGTATCATATCGGTGTTTCAAACTTATGTCTTCACTTCAATTTTGTATTGATTTAGAAGTGGTCAGTTGGTTGGGAGAGTCGATCGTTACAATGACATGACCAGATTGGTATACTGTTGCATTCAAAGATCAAAGTTTAAAAAAAACCATGGTTTTATACCTATAGCTTACCCAAAGGGCTCTGGCTTGGAATAGTAAGTAGTATTGTTAACTTTTCAGTATAAAATTCGGAGAATCTTTTTACTCCGTTTATGGTGTATATGGAGCTCAACAGGTTTTAACACAGTTCAAGCCGAATGAATTCAGTTTAGCACGCTTTGAGGGCAGAGTAAATCCCAAATCGAGCTAAAAACGACAACGAGTCCAGTTGATGGTTCGGCTTTTATTCATGTTACTTGAGATTTTTCCCTTTGTATTTTGATTTGAATGGTCACCCTCTTACTCTAGAAATCATTTTCTTCGTTGTACGAATAAGTTGATTTTAGTCGTGCCGGCTTTACCGAGATCACTTAGATCGTTTAAAGAGTATTCACCGTTCCTAGGAACGTTACCCTAGGCTGGCCTATTACACATTTCGAAATGTTGATCACTAATCCATACAGCCGAAGCTTTTCAAACAAGAGTCGAAAATGTTGTTCGTGCTGCGTTATGTCATCGGATCCCACGAGGATATCGTCAAGGTAGGTGATGGCAAAGTCGAACTCCCTAAGAAGGTCGTTCATGAAGCGCTGGAAAGTTTGTCCAGCATTCCTCAGCCGAAAGGACATTCGCACGAACTCGAACATGCCAAAGAGGGTGGTGATAGCTGTCTTGGGAACATCACCGGGTTCAACTGGGATCGGGATTGAATATCGCTCGGGCTCGGTGATAGCGTTAAGACGCCTGAAATCCCCACACGGTTTCCACTCTCCATTCGGTTTTTTTACGAGATGAAGCGGCGTAGCCCAGGGGCTGCGAGATGGGCGGCAAATTCCGTGCTGGGCCATGAACTGAAACTCGATAAACGTGGTGGGTGGCTGAAGAGCGGTGCCGCCTTCGTCACTATATGGTGAGTCACTTGATGTTGTGATGTAGTTGGTGTTAAAGTGCTACGCGTTATGTCTTTGAACTCGTGCAGAATCGCCTGGAAGGCTAGAGAGTTATTAATAGTCGACAAGTTCATAATTAACCCCTTTGCTACGCTGCAGCAGGTTGAATTGTTCGCCCGTGAGTCCACTAGTTTCCGCTATCTGAGGTTGACTTGAAGATGGTAATACTCGAGAAAGTCAGCTCCGAACGTTCTCCGAATATTTTTAAGAAAATTTTAATTTTAAGAAAATTTCGGTGTTCCGGTTGACAGCGTTGGCCATGAGTGGGGGGTATCACAGAAATGTCGGCGCCGGTGTCGACGAGGAATTTTAAGTTTGACGTTTTATCTGTGATAATTAAGCGGAGGGTTTTTGCTACTGGTGACAGAGGTTTTAGTTTTCCGAGTTTCGCTTGCATGGAGGTCGGCATTACCGTGCCTAGTCCCCGTATTTCTCGTGGTATCAACAAAACTTTGACAGACGCTTGCCAGGATCAATGCGCCGACTGAATATTGAACGTCTTCGAGCTTTTGAACTACTGCGCTCCTGCGTGTTGTTACGTAGCGATGACTTTATTTCTGTAAGATGACGTGACAACTCGGCAATTTGTGTTTCCAAAGAAGTGTGCTGGCGTGGAATTGCAGGTGTAGAGCACTCGGATATTTGGGAGAAATCGCTAACCTCATGTCGCCGAGTTACGCGTCTTGGAGCAGTTTTTTGATTCGCTTTTGTTCGGAGTTCGCGAATTGCTCAATGAGCCTTTTCTTGAGAGTTGTAAACATATCTGATGTGGGTAGGTTTAAAGTGATGTCAGAGACATTTGTTAGTACGTTTCTTACTTTCGCAGCGATAACGATGTGGTACTTAGTCTCGTCTTTCGCAATTCCACCAGTGAAGAATTGAGATTCCACTTGTGCGAACCACAGCTGGGGTTTTGCGCTTCAAAACGGTAGAATTTTGATCGAAACTCTAGCGATTTCACTCGGCGCCGGGCTAGGTTCATTTATTGAGAGCTTGACGAGCCCATTGCTACGCTTTCACAGGAGTATTCATCGTTTTTGCGGTTAGAATGAGGAAAGCACGTTGTCGTCTGGGAAAGTTTATATCCGCTGTCGGGGTCACCAATTATGTGGAGGCGGCAAATAAGGACAACGATCCACATATAAATAACTACTTTAACTTTTTTAATTAAATTAAAATTCTACTTGACAAACTTCTCTTCCTCAATCCGCGTGTGTCGATAGCTCGATGTAAAAAGGCGCGTGTCTCTATCGACGAACTTTCTTTCTCTACTTTCTGTTTTCTTTTCCTAAATGTCAGATGTAATGTGATGTAAGGTTATGTGATGGTTGAGCTAGTAAGTTCCTCGGATCAATCGTTTACGCCACAGCCTTTCTAATGCTGGCGAGTGCAGGACAAGCGCGTAGGAGGTGACTGATGGTCTCCTCTTCATTCCCACAGCTACTGCAGAAGTCATTATAGGGGATGCATAGTCTTTGGGTATGTCTTCGTATGGCGCAGTATCAGGTAAGAACGTTTATTATTTTGAAGAGGGCTCCTCCCTTGAGTTTTAAGAGTCCGATGGACCTACATTTGTTAAGTGTTGGCCAAAGTTGTCTGGCGATGTTGCATTGGCCTGGATGTTGCAAACCATTGCTGGTGGCTTTCTCCGCGTCCGTCTGGATAAGGTACTTAACACAAGACGTTGTCGTCTCGATGTCGGTAATGCCCATGCTATTTGTACCAGAGGTGCATTTCGAGCCAGTTCGCCAGCTGCACAATTCGAAATTGCTTGTGTGTCTTTCCTCATATCACTAGGATTTTTTTGGGCACCGCGGCGCACTGATTAGTGTATCAAACCACTGCAGAATGTTACAAAAGCTCCATGCTTATGTCCTGTATACCCTTGTGGGTCCTAGGGCCTCTACTACGTCTACGCGCCATCGTGTACGGTTTCTGGCAATGTGTCTTCACTCTCCCCAACTGCTGTGCGTCCTTCTCGACTCCTCTGCGCCATGTTCTCCTCGGACCGCCAGGTCTTCTGCCATCCTGAGTTAAAGGGTCCCATTGCATAGCATAGTTCGCTATGGAACTGTCACCCTTTCGGAACGTGTGACCAATCCACTGCCACTTCCGTCATTGGGTGGTTGTGCCTATTGGTTCCTGACCCGTTCTCTCGTAAAGGTGTTCATTAGAGATACGATTGGGCCAAAAAATCCATAAGATATTGCGTAGGCACCTATAAACGGACGTTTGCAGCGTCCTGGTCATGGTAGTGGTCATTCTCCACGTGCTGCATCTATATAACAGCACGGATTCAACATTGAAGCGGAACAGTCTCAGCTTGGTGTGCAATTCGATTGCATTGCTTCGCCATATTTTGGACGAAATCCCGAACGCGGACTTTGCTTTGGTGATCCTGTTGGCTATATCTAGTTCGATTCCACCATCGGTCGAGATAATACTCCCAAGATACTGGAAGTTCTCTACTTCTACCGGTTGTCCAGCAATGCATATTTGAGCCGATGAGATTGTTCCAAGGCTGATAATTTTATTTTTTGCCGTATTCATATTCAGCTTGATGACGACGCTTGTCTCCTTCTCCTCATCTCCACATTTGGTGGATGTCCATAATTCTGTGAGAGAGTAAGCATCGTCATCGTAATCAAGATGTTTGAGTTGGGAAGAGTCCATCGAATTCCATCGCATGAAGCACATCGTTAATCACCAATAGGAACAGTATTGGTGAAAGGATACAGTCTTGTCTTACCCCAATTTGGATCTCAACTTCCTCAGACAAGCTTCCTCTGTACAGAACGCGACACTTGTACCCTTCACATGTAAGGCACGCCAAATAAACTTCCTGTTGACACTATCGAACGCCTTCTTAATATCGATGAACAGCAGGTGGAGTGGCGATCGATATTCCACTCACTGTTCGATAATAATCCGCAGGGTGTTGATGTGGTCGGAGTTGACAGGAGGATCCAGAGTGGAAACCTGCTTGTTCGGCATCGATAAAAGCCCCATGCCACCCATTAACTTTCTCTCTTTTCCTCCATTTTAACCATTAAACCCTTTGTTTCCCCTATATCACTGAATTCTTTAATATAAAATTCATGAGCCATAGTCATAGCATGGATGCAGCTGTTTTAAGAAACGCTGACTCTAGCCAACGCAGTCAGATTTCCAGATCACAATAGTGTCTTACAGATGGAAGTCAAAACAGTAATAATAGAAGCCCGTGAGATTGCGTTGTCTTTATTGACAACAAGGCAAGTTCTTCTCGGAAGACAGCTTAAATCAAGACTTTGCTGGGGATCCTATTTCTAAGACTTATTTATAAATACAGGAAATTCTTACCAGTAGGCGAACCCCGCAAAAATCGCAAAATCGGCAAAATCGCATCATCACCTCCACGCGGTGCCCGCTGGATAGCTATCTGATAGTGAACTAACGATGAGCGTATGCTGAGTCTGACGATATATGTGCAGCTGAACACTCAGACCTGCATAAGCACATCTGGGTGAACTTCAGCGCGCATATGTCTAACCGGACGAGGCATCTCTTGTTGACCTGATCGGCTGAAATATGCGTCTCAGAAGTCTAGCAAGAGGTCCTCAGAAGGAGGACGTGCGGCGGATGAATTCTCTCAATGGAATCAACGGTGACGTCTACAGACCAGCGGATACCTTACTGGAGCTACTTCAACATATTTGGAGCTGAGGTCTTTAAGGATTTTCAATACTACGTCAGGGTATTGAAAAAGGGATGGTGGCGGATGAACCCTTAATGGGCCAACGGCAGCGCTCATATCCCCGAAGTGGGTTACTGACATCGGTGTATCCGGCCTCTTGTCCTAGGGGTACAAAAAAAAAGGATCTGGCCCTCCAGGTTGGGGGTTGTGCCGTCGGGTTAACTTCCCTACCACGTAAAAAACCTTTGGTTACGAAGCAACCAACAGCCTCGGATACGGATGATCTTACTGTTGACGACCCATGCAAACGTAAAAAGGACAACGATCTTCGTGTCTACACATGGAATGTTAGGTCCCTCTACAAACCACATGCAGCCGAACAACTTGCGGAGGCCCTAGAGTGTCTCAAAGCAGACATTACCGCCATCCAAGAAGTGCGATGGGATGGGCCGGGCAAAAGGAGTATGAAAAACTGCGACATCTACTACGGCGATTGCTACAGACAAAAAGGACAGCGTCTATTCGGGTGCGGATTTGTCATTGGAGACAGACTTAGGCAAGAAGTCTTGAGTTTCCGGCATGTGAACGAGCGCCTCATGACTATCTGTATCAAGGCTAAATTTGCCAACATTAGCCTAATATGCGTTCACGCCCCTCACGAGGAGAAGGACGACGCGACAAAGGATGACTTCTACCAGCTCTTGGACAAGACGTATGAGCAATGCCCTAGCCACGACGTTAAAATTATCCTAGACGACTTTAACGCAAAGCTAGGAAGAGAGGAAGTCTTTAGTAGCGTGGTCGGAAAGCACAGCCTGCACGACATCACATCTGGCAACGGACTCAGGCTAATCGACTTTGCGGCGGGGCGAAACTTTGTCGTAGCTAGTACGCGGTTCCCACGTCTCGATATTCACAAAGGAACATGGCTCTCCTTTGATCGAAAAATCGTCAACCAAATCGATCACATTGCGATCGACGCAAGGCACTCCTCCAGTATTCTGGGTGTCCGGACTTTCCGAGGAGCCAACGTGGACTCGGATCACTACCTAGTTGTAGCCAAGGTACGGATGCGGATATCCACAACGGAGCGAAATCAACGAAATGCTGTGAGGAAATTTGACGTCGAAAAGCTACAATCGCAAGAGACCGCCAGAACCTTTGCCGATCGTGTTTCTTCTAATCTCAATCTCAGTCCTATGCCGCCAGCAGCAAATGCGGAAGACCAGTGGCAGCGTTGCCAAAAAGCCATCAGAGATGCCGCCTCTGATGTACTGGGTTTCTCTCGGCCACCACAACGAAACCCCTGGTTTGATGAGGAATGCCGGCAAGCACACGCAGCAAAACAGGAGGCGTTCAAAGCGGCGCTGCATAGAAGGACTAGAGCTGCTTACGAGCTCTACGTGAGCAGGAGAAAAGAGGAACATCGACTTCTCAGAAAGAAGAAAAAGGAGCATGAGAAGCGCTCGATCGAGGAGATTGAGAGACTTTATTGCAGGAATAATGTTCGAAAATTTTACCAAAAGGTAAAGAGAACATGCCAGGGTTTCAAAGCCAGAACAGAAGCCTGCAGGGACGAAAATGGCAACATAGTAGTAGAATCGCAGTCGGTGCTGAGGATATGGAAGGAACACTTCTGCAGACTGTTAAACGGCGATGATGATCAATATTCCGCTGTCAGGCAGAATGAGCCATTCAACAGTGACGATTGCAGTCAAAATTCCCGTCAACCTGATCATAATGAAGTGAGGATAGCGATTTCTAAACTCAAATCCAACAAAGCTGCTGGAGCCGACGGCCTTGCCGCTGAACTTTTCAAGGCAGGAGGAGATGAGTTGGTAAGGAGCATGCACCAGCTCATCTGTAAAATCTGGTCGGACGAAAGTATGCCCGATGAATGGAACCTCAGCATCGTTTGCCCGATCCTGAAGAAAGGAGACCCTCTGAACTGCGCCAACTACAGAGGTATAAGTCTCCTAAATATCGCATATAAGATCCTGTCTGCCGTACCATGTGAACGCCTAAAACCGATCGTCAACAACCTGATAGGTCCTTATCAGTGCGGTTTCAGGCCTGGAAAGTCCACCATTGACCAAATATTCACACTACGGCAGATCTTGGAAAAAACCCATGAATATAAAATCGATACGCACCACCTTTTCATCGATTTCAAAGTTGCCTATGATAGCGTGTATAGAGACGAGTTATACAGAGCCATGTCTAGTTTTGGCATCCCTACCAAGGTCGTCCGTTTGTGCAGAATGACGATGGAGAACTCTCGCTGCTCCATCAAAGTCGGTAAGAACATCACCGAACCGTTCGATGTCAGGAAAGGTCTTAGACAAGGCGACGCGCTATCATGCGATCTCTTTAACATAGTACTTGAGAGAATTGTACGAAACTCACAAGCCAACCCCGGAGGTACAATCTTCTTCAAGTCTGTACAACTACTCGCTTATGCCGATGACAATGACATAATCGGAAGAACTCAGCGGGCCGTCAATGGGGCATTTACGAGTATTGAGATCGAGGCAGCAAAGATGGGTCTAGCGGTCAATGAAAGCAAAACAAAATATATGCTGTCTACAAAAAAAGACACCCAACATTGGCGTCTTGGACAGAACGCCACAATAGACAGATACAATTTTGAGGTAGTAAAGGATTTTGTCTACCTAGGCTCTATGGTCAGCTCCGCAAATGACATGAGTGGAGAGATCACACGGAGAATTACTCTTGCCAATCGTTGTTTCTATGGGCTAAAACGGCAATTGAGTAGCAAAGCCCTATCTCGAACTACTAAGGTAACTTTTTATAAGACTCTTATCATCCCAGTCCTGCTGTATGGCGCAGAGGCATGGGCTTTGACAAAACCGGATGAGAATGCCCTTGGTTATTTCGAGAGAAAAGTTCTTCGAGCGATCTTTGGTCCCGTCTGCATAGACGGTGAGTGGAGGAGAAGGTACAATGCCGAACTATACGGCCTGTACAAGGACATCGACTTAGCCAGAAGAGTTCACATACAGCGACTAAGATGGCTGGGTCATTTGGAGCGGATGGAGCCCAACCTTCCCGCTAAGAAAGTCTTCGAATCCAACCCGGACGGATGGCGCAGTAGAGGACGACCTCGCAGTAGGTAGCGCAAACAAGTGGAGGGGGACCTCAACCAACTTGGCGTGCGCAACTGGAGGCAGCTGGCTCGTAACCGTGCTGGCTGGAGAGGTTTGTTGGTTGAGGCCCAGGTCCACCTCGAACTGTAGAGCCATCTAAGTAAGTAAGTAAGGCGAACCCCACAGGCGGATCAGTAGAAATGCGGTGAAGTGGGAGGGTTGTGATCCCTTATTTTCGAATCATAACCTCGCTGATAAAAGGAAGAAGGAGAAGAAGGAAATTCTTCCCAACTTTAGAGGAGTTATTACAGAGCCCAACATTCTAGGATTCCATATGCAAAAAATTGCATCTGTGGTGATTAGGCAGCAGTCCACTATCTTTGTTGCTCGACTTCTTGTCCAGGCCTCTTCTTATATTGCATTTTATAATTTTCCTGATTTCGAAGCGAAAAGCACGCGCGTATAATAAACATGCAAATTTCTATCCATTTTTCCTCAGATTGTACCATATGTTCTATGAGGAATAGAGGACTGGGAAGGTAATTTCTCCGATTTTCAAATCGCCTACAGTAGAAGACTGCATGCTCCGTATCTTCCTCCTGGTCTGGACATTCTTAACAGAAAGGAGAGCTATCGTGTCCAAACCGGTGAAGATATTTGCGATAGCTTCCATGGCCAGACAGAAACTGCCTGAGGTGGTAGGTGTAGTTCCCATGTGCTCGGTTTATCCAAATGTCGATGGTGGGGATTAATTTATAGATGCACCTACCTTTAACCGTATTATCCCATCGAGTTTGCCACACAGCTGTTTAAGCGGCTTTTCCTTCTTCTTTAACCCATCTTCTTTCGCTAGGCTCTTGATGGCTGGAGCCTCTTCTATTGTAGATGCTCTGCATCTCGTTCGCGAGGATGTCAATCGGAACCCTTCTTGCTATAACAAAGGCTGTCTCGTCAGAGATAGTTCTAAAACCACTGATGGTCCTTATGGCGCAAAGTCTGTAGACTGATGTCAGTTTTCTCCTTGTTTCTTTGGTCGCGAGAGCTCCTGCTCAAACCGGAGGCGCATAAAGAAGGACTGAGCCGATAACTCTGGATAGTAGGATCCTTCTTCCATATCCAGGTCTTCCAATGTTGGGCATTATCCTTGAGAGTGCTGCCTGAAGTCCTGACGCTTTTTTGCTCGAATACTCAACATGTTGTTTAAACTGCAGTCTATGGTCGCGCATTACTCCTAGGTATTTGATGGCTTCTTTGGATCTGATGTTTTGGGTTTCAACTTGGACATTCATATATTCCACAGATTTTCGACTGGTTATTAGAACAATTTCAGTTGTGTGGTCAGCTAATTCTAACCAGCGGATTCTAGCCAGCTTTTGATTTGACTAATTGCGTCATTTGTAGCTGATTCTACTTCACTTATTTGTTTTGCTACGGTAACAACAGCGATGTCGTCAGCAAATCCAATATAAGTCGTATGTGCGTACCTATGTACGCGTGTATACCCCTAAAATTTTCGAACATGTGCATAGCACTGAATAGGGGATAGTTGTGATTGCTCACTAGCACAGCTGCTCGGTTGTTCAGTGCTTAGGGTAGGTACCCACCAAATCTTTATTGTTCAACACTGTAGCCAGGGCATAGAGACATTCCAGGGCCACTGAAACGCCGATTGGACAAAGGCATCTTAGGTATTCCAATCGTTACATGCAAATTGAAACTTAAGCTCGAGAGTGCAAATCGTAGGTGGGCACGTGGACCAACATGTCCAGCGACAAAATAAATTTGGCCAAAGCTGGATCTAAAACGCTCTAAGAATTTGATTTCTCTCAATCAATTGCATATCAACACTAGTATAGGTGTCATCACTGGGCACTGTCTAATAGGCAAGCATGCTACAGGCTGGTGCTTTTTGCGAACGACTTTTGTAGTAGCTGCATGGATGAAGAAGAGAAAGAAACTATTTCCAACCTTCTTTGTTTCTGCCCAGCTCTCTCCTCCAGAAGGAAGCTTCACTTAGGAGCCTTCTGCTACAAAGATACAGGCGATCTGATATTAGGATCAGATACTAAGAGCATCTTTCGCTCCATCAGAAGCTCAAAACGGTTCGACGAGTAGGTAGAGAGAAACTTTCTCCTATTATCCACGTGGATCTATTAATGGCCTAAGTGTGTTGGCGATTCTTAGCTGCCATCCACCTCAACTTACCCTAACCTAAGGCAGGAGCAACGCAATTGTCTAGCTCTCATCTTTATATGGACTTTTGTGGTCTTGCATGATTCTAGAGAGGAGAATTTTCCAAAATTTCATTCATCAACGTGCGTTTGTTTCCATTTGTCTTATGTCTTGTCTTGTTCACCGAATGATTTCCACTTGCGATTTGCCTGCTTCATTATAAATTGTGACTTGGGCTGTGCACTAAAAAAAAAGAAATAAAATAAATGCAAACTATGATAATGAGCGCTACTGCTCACGAGAAACAGGCCCGCTCTGTTTCAAGTATTGTGGGACTTTCTACTCACAAAAAAACCACCTTAAACCTTTTTTCAACTTGACACCATCCACTCCGGAACCGCTTCTGCATTACTTCAGAGTGGTGTCGTTCTCTTTCCCCTTTTGGGGCCGGCTTTTTCATATTTGTCTCTTACTTGCGGGTTAATTCTTTCTTGGCGGTCAGGCTTACATCAGGCTTACATAAATCTCATGAGGGTGATTATTATGTCTTCCCCTCTCTTTTTTGTTTTAAGTACTTTTTCTATAAAGGAACGTACTTAATTCTAGCTCTGGTCACTCATTGATATTTTTGACACTATATTTTCCGGGGTGATGGCGCCGATTAGAGATTCAGCGCCCCCCTTTCAACTTCCCATCTGTTGCAGTCGAAGAACATGCGGTTTGTGTCGTCCAGTTCTGAGTTGCCATATTGGCAAGCCGGGCTCCCTGTTTTGCCCATTCTGTGGAGGTAGGCGTTAAAATCACCGTGTCCGGTAAGAAATTGGGTGACATGAAAATTTACTTCCCCGTGTTTCCGTCTCTTCCATTCAGCGATGTTGCCGATCAGCCTCGCGGTCTATCGTTCTCTGCTCTCTGAGCTCCATCTCTCCTGCCATTTCTGTTTGGTGAGCTCCTTCGCCTCCTCGGTTGCCGCTTCCACTCCAATTTCTGCCTTTTTGTTGAGACGTACTTCCTCTCTGCCGCAAGGAGATCAAAAGGGGTCACCCCCGCGACTATGAGAACGGTTGGTTCCGACGCCATTCGGTACGAACTTGCAATCCGTAGTGCCGCGCGCCTTTGTACTGCGGCCATTTGCTTCCTGTATTTCTGTGCGTCGGCCCATATCTCGCACCCATACAGGAGAATGGCGTGGGTGACTGTCATCAGGAGCTTTCTCTTGCTGGCTGTTGGGCCTCCAACGTTTGCCATTAATCTGCTTAGTGACATTGTGACCTTCGTAGCTCGTTCCGAAGCAGATCTTATTTGGTGCCAGAAAGTGAGCTTCGTGTTTAGGGCCATCCCTAGGTACTTCATCGCATCCTTGCTGGTTATTACCTCAGACCCGACTTGGAAGTCGACAATAGTTGGAATCCTCTTCTTTGTCTAAAGGACTATCTCTGTCTATTCTGTAGCCAAACCTAATCCATGTTCTTCTATCCAGAGGTGCACCCGCCTCATCCCCTGGTTGACTTTTCTTTTCGTACTCTCGGTGTCTCTTGCCGTAATCACCGCGGCGATATCATCTGCATACCCTACCAGGAAGGTGTCGTCGGGCATTTCCATACGAAGAATGTCATCGTAGGAGATGTTCCAGAGACCGGGTCCCAGGATTGATCCCTGAGCTGCTCCAGCTCATAATCTCCTTTATTCGTGGCCCTTCTGTGGTGTTGTATAACAGCTCCCGCTCCTTGAGATAGTCCTTCACCATCCGTAAGAGATATTCGGGAATATCAAAAATGCTTCTGAGGGCGTTCGCATTTTGCCCCATCTGGCTGAATTGAAGACATTTCGCACGTCCAGAGTTGAATAGTGGTTGCCCTGTTGAGTCAATTGGACGGTCCTTACCACTTCTTCAATTGCTCCAACCGTAGAGTGGTCCTTTCTGAATCCGTGCTGTCTTTCGGACAAATCTCCTGCTCTCTGCACGGCTGCTGTAAGCTTTGGTTTTAGCAACTTTTCTATGAGTTTTCGTGCGGTGTCCAGCATACACAAAGGCCTGTACGCTGTTGGGGAATCCGCATCTCCTTTTCCCTCTTGAGCTCGGATCTCATGGTTCTAAATTCTGCTATAATGTCTTCCGTGGGTTCAGCTTGTCTTCTCCTACCCCTGGTGACTTTGCGTCTTAGATGTATGCATCTTCTTCGAAGGGCAGCTATCTCGTCGTTCCATACTTATGTCCTGTATCCCCTTGTGGGTCCTAGGGCCTCTACTACGCCTACGCGCCATCGTGTACGGTTTCTGGCAATGTGTCTGAGTTCTCCCCAACTTTTCCCTAACTGCCGTGCCTCCTTCTCGACTGTTCTGCGCCATGTTCTCCTCGGACCGCCAGGTCTTCTGCCATCCTGAGTTAGAGGGTTCTATTGCATAGCATAGTTCGCTATAGAACTGTCACCCTTTCGGAACGTGTGACCAATTCACTGTCACTTCCGCCGTTGGATAGTTGTGCCTATTGGTTCCTGACTCATTCTCTCGTCGTTCCATCAGTACACCGGTTTCCTGTCTCATCGAGGCATCGCATGCCAGCCGTATGAGTTGCATCGTGGCCTTGTTTCAGCAGCTCCCGCTGTTTCTAGGACCGCGCTTTTTCCTTCCTCAATTGCGGATGTGAGAAGCTCTTCGTTGGGTCTGCTAACGTTCCATCTCGGCGTTCGGCTTTGGTTTTGTTTCGGAACGCGTTGCCTTACCCGTAGGTCAAAAACAATATTCTGGTGATCGCTGTCCGTGTAATCTTCGATAACTCTCCAGTTTTCAACCCTTGCAGATGTCAGTTCGGATGCGAAGGTTACGTCCGGGATAGTCTCTGCGTAACCAGGCCTCCTAAATTCGGATGTGTTGCCTATATTCGCAGTATTAAGCCCTCGTCTTGCAGCCATCTCGAGAATTTGCTTTCTTCGTGAGTCTGTGGTCGGCATTCCTGTACTCTTGCGTTAAAGTCTCCAGCGACCAGGATCTCCCCCCCGGTCTCTTGAATTAAGCCCTCTAGTCGGTCAAACTTTTCTCGGAACTCGTTTATTCTTTCGTTTGGCGTGAAGTAGCAGCTGAAACCGTGATCATAAGAGTGACTAAGTTACTACGAGTCGAAGCTGCTCTTTTATTGAATTTGTTTCTGTGATTTCTACTCACCCGAAATCGCTCTTTAGCACATCTTTAGTTCACATAATTGGGAACCATACTTTATTTCGATTATGTCGTCTCTGTAGTTATAAGAAAAATAGTCCTTACTCATTGGAGAAAAAAAAAATTAAATAAATTTCCTTTAGTTGTTTAGTGGGTAACATTCTGAATCATCCCATGTATGAGTAGTATCTCACATCATGTCTAGAAGAGCAGTTATGTGGTTTTTCATAAAATAAAACAATTCTCCATCAAATCAATCTTTAGGTCACCAAAACTTTTCGAAAGGATCCCAACACCAGGTCAACTCAGATGTCATTAAATATTCCTTTCATTTGCTATATTAAAACTGAAATTGTTTTTCGTCCTTTTATTACCTATCAACTGATAGCCGATGCAGCATTGTCCATTTGTTGCACAGATGTTGTCCAATTTGTATGTTACCCTGTTTCTATACGTTTGTGTCACATTTGACTCGATACTTAACTTGGATTTGAATGAAGGATTATAGCCATTCTGCTTGGGAATGGGATATCCTGGGAGTTATGACGATGTTTAGAAATTTGCAAATTAAAAGCTCCTTCTTACTAAAGGATATACTTTCAAAAATAGTCCTTCGTAGTCATTTTCTTTATATATTCACGTCCTTCTTTCTTCTTGATGACACCTGCGTATGATATCCTCTTAAAATAGACGACAAATGTCGTAGTAAATGGGGTGAAAGTAAGAAAAGCAGTGAAAGTCCCGAAGGATATAAGAACTTCTAAAAGTGTGAATCATTTGTAGGTTATGTCACAGTGAATTTCCTTAACCATACACACAGGTTTTGACTCCTTTGCTCTGAAATGAGAATTTACATTAATATCCAAGGAAAACAACTTCGTTTGCTATGCCAAAGCAAACGGAGTATAAGGAATAAGGACTGGAGTTAATGGATTATAAGACGCGATTGTAAATAATGTTAAACGTGTTAAAATCTGCACTATGGTCATAAAGGAGCAGAGTCTCTGGATAACAGTCTGTGAATATATACCTTCAGGTGCATTATCCTTACGTGAGTTAATGAGTTGTCCTTATGCAAAGCGCTGGTATATAATTTTCTCCACTGCAAGGATGCAAATTTACACCTGTCTGTTAGGAGGTATAAATATAAAGGGGATAGGTTGCAGCTACAGCAGGGAGATATCAACGACGGCACCAAAAGAAGACTTGGATGCAGACAAAAATATAAATATTCTCCGCATGTCCGCGTCGCAAAAAAGTCCTGCATGACGTTCAAATAGACTGTACAAACGTGACTGGTAATTTATTTTGTTAAACGAACTGAAGGTGGGTTCTTCATATTGCACAAACCTCTTTGCAAGAACTGCAACTTACTTCTTCTTCTTCTTCTTCTTTCTATTTCGGGGAGGTTATGATCCGAAAACAAGGGATCATAACCCCCCACTTCACCGCATTTCTACTAATCCGCCTGTGGGGCTTGCCTTGCATCTTACGATTTAAATAAAGTTCTGCAATCTGGAGTACCGAATATCAGAGTCGTTGCAAGTGCTGAGTGTTCTCAATTTCTATAGGATGTCGGCTAAATCTGATTTGGCTAGGCGACTAGCACAATGTATACTCCAGCTCAGAGTCTCCATAATGCATGAAAGTTCGAAATCGGCTTGTTATCAATCGGCCCTATCAGTCCAGAATGAGACAGGAAATGGTATTAGTAGACGTAGCCTTTCACATTCTAGTGATGCATGTTGGTTAGATAAAATTCTTGGCTGCAGAAGCCGTTTCTAAAGTGTAACCTGTCTTTTTAGAAAATTCAACTTGTGCTTATGAAGGTGCATATTGATATGATAAGTGAAAATATTAAAAAGTAGGAACAGCACAAACATCAATTGAATCAAGTGGAAGTAAATATGGTATACCTTATTTTTGTAAGAGAATTGTTGAACAAGTGGAAGCACAATTCTACGCTTTTTGTTGCATCGGAAAGAATCTTTTAAAGACGAAACTGAGCCTGTACAAAGTGACAGTGTAGAATTTCGAGCCAATAAAGGCACCAACCGTTCTATCCCTAGTCCTCGCGGCACTCCTGGCAAACATTTCATCGCGAGGGGGGACTTCAAGTACTCGGCTCCTTCGTCTTGGCAGCCTCCTCCTCTGCGTTTCGTTATCGCTCCTGTCTTTGGTGCTCCTACAGCATATTTCACTGCTTCCCAGGCGCCTTCTCTAATCATCATCTGTCCGGTGATGTTGTGTGGGGTTAGGTTCTCACTCAGTTTGTTCACCAGCAGGTGTTACTCTTCATAGTATTGTGGGCAATGGAACATGATGTGTTCCGCATTCTCAACTGCTTCTATGCACGTTGGGCAATAAGCGTTGTTGTCGTGTCCTATAGAGGTAGGCTCTGAAGCTTCCATGACCAGTAAGCATCTGGTTCAGGTAGAAATTCAGCTCCGACTGATTCAAGCGTCTGTATTGGGGATCAATCTCTGTGTCCACCTGCCATTATCAGAGTGATCCCATCTCTCCTGCCATTCATCCAGACTTGCCCTTGGTGGTACCTCAGAAAAACTTCAACTCGTCACAGTTGGTGCCGCTGTCCTACTGGCACGGTATTTCTGTTGGGATTCTTTAGGTAGAAGGTCTATTGGTATCATGTCGCATCGTAGCAGGTTGTACGGAAGGCGCTGCATAAGGCAACCACTTATTTACGCGAGAGCCCCTTCCACCAAACAACCGACGCCGCATATGCGAGGAATGGTCTTATCATAGCCGTGTAGATCCAGAGAACCTTATTCGGTGATAAGCCCCAAGTCTTGCCAAAAGCACCCTTACACTGCCGGAAGACTGAGAGCGCCTTGGATATTTTGGACTCGACGTGTTTAGACCAATGAAGTTTCTTATCTCAAATCACTCCCAGATATTTGGTTTTATTGGAAATGCGATTGGTAACGCCTTTTAGCACTGGCTAAGTCACACCGGTCAAAGTCCTCCTTCTCGTAAAAAGAACTACCTCAGTTTTAAGAGGATTCACCGAAAGCCCACTCCTAGTACACCATTCATCGATCATGTCCAGCGCCGCCTGCGCGTTAGCACAGACCGTCGCCAGGCATGGCCCGACAGATCATCATCATCATCATCTGCATATGCCTGAGCGTAGACGTTAGAACTATTTAGAGTGTTCAACAGAGAGTTGACCACCATGCACCATAACAATGGAGACAGAACGCCATCTTGCGGACAGCCCCTGTTTACCCCTGTCATAACATATTGGCCACAATCCGCATCCACTACCAAAGTTCTATTCATTAGCATTGCTTTAATCCACAACACTAATGTTTCATCTACCCCGTGTTGTCTGGCAGAGTCGCACATGCAGTCAAAAGTCGCATTGTCAAAAGCACCCTCAATGTCGATGAAGATACCCATCGCGTATTCTCTCCTATCAAGCGCGCATTCAATTCTGGCCACTAGATTTTGAAGTGCGGTCTCACAGGATTTCCCACGCTGATAGGCATGCTGCATCTCCGATAGTGGATGCAGTTTCAAAGCAACTTTGCGCACGTGAAATTCTACCAGTCTCTCCATACTTTTCAGTAAGAAGGATGTCAAACTTATAGGTCTGAAACTCTTGGGGAGCGAATAGTCTTCCTTACCAATTTTCGGTATGAAAGCTACTCTGACTATCCGCCAAGGTGTAGGAATATATGCCAGCTCCAAGCCAGCGGTGAAAATTCTTTTCAGAGTTGGCAATAGCTGATCTATACCCTGTTGCAGCATAGCTGGATATATTCCATCGGTGCCAGGCGATTTGAAACCATCAAAAGATGCCACAGCATATTTGATGGCCTCATCTGTTACCACGGCTGATGCAATATATCAGCTGCGCCGAGTTTTCTGACTTAGATCAAGTTCAGCCTGGGTAAGCGGACCAAGCTGCGACCTAGTGGTTATCTGATTGCCAGGAAAGTGAGTCTCCAGCAGAAGACTAGACGTTTCCGCTTTCGTCTTCCGACAACCGAATTAACTTCTTACAGTCTTTTTGCTTCGATCTAAAAAGATCCCAGTCACCTTCTACATTTGTCTTGAGTGACCTATTTAGAAGTTTTCTGGACTCTTTCCTAAGTCGCTCCAGTTCTGGGCTCCACCAGGGAACCGGAGTTCTGCAGGGGGTTTTTGTCAATGGGCACGTCAGTTCAAAACAGCTGGTAAGGACGCCAGTCAGGTTTTGAACAGCATCCTCAACCTTTCGTTTCGTTCTGAGTTTAGTTGGAGTTTTGACAGATCTGTCTAGCTCTTCTCTAAACTGCACCCAGTTGGTTTTCCTCGGATTCGTCCTCTCCTGCAAAGTTATGGCTTCGCATTCGATTTGGAAAGCGATGTATCTATGGTCTGACAAGGACACCTCCGGCAGTACCCTCCAGTTAGTAATTGACTTGAAATACCTATTAGATAAAGTCAAATCAATTACCTCCTGCCTCCTTGCCGTAACAAAAGTTGGCTGGGAGCCAACATTGTTAATTACTATACCAGACGATAATATAAAGTCTAGGAGATGGTTTCCTCGTATGTTACATTTGCTGCTGCCCCAGACTATATTCTGAGCATTCGCGTCGCAACACATGACTAGTCCCATCTCCCAAGTGTCACAGTACTTTATGAGTTCGGCAACCGCCTTCGGTGGTGGAGGTATTACCGAATCATAACGGAAGTAAGCCGACGCAACGACGAAGGTTTTCCAATTTCCGGTCGTTTCGTAGCTTACAGCTGCAGCAACCAGGTCCTGTCCACAAAATTGTCCAAGCTTAGTTACTGAGAGGAAATTCGGCACAATTAGACAAACTCTCGGTCTTTCAGATCGCTCCTCACATAGCACCGTTACTCCACGAACACCCCCAAAACCACATATGCGCTTGTTCCGCACGTATGGCTCCTGGATAGATGTTATGTGGGGTTTTGT
Organism: Brachypalpus laphriformis; assembly: GCA_945910035.1. Lineage (NCBI taxonomy): Eukaryota > Metazoa > Arthropoda > Insecta > Diptera > Syrphidae > Brachypalpus > Brachypalpus laphriformis. The sequence goes on from OX246755.1 coordinate 14,409,196, forward strand.
ACGCACCCCGGAAAGTCTGCTACTTAAGAGAGTGGTAGCAGTCTTTGAGTGGTGGAGGTTTATCTGCGAAAATATCAAAGATATAGTCGGAGTTTTATTAGCAGAAGGGCGCGCACCAGGTGCGCACATGCTTCCGGCGAGGCGAGCGCTCCTACCGTGGCTTTGCCTACCCGTGGCTTTGCCTGCGTCAGCCATTTTCTGTCCGCTGGTGCTGGGACCTTTAGGGGTAACAGCACCAGTATCCACCAGATTTTGTGCGCAGATAACGCCAGCGGTAAGAGTGTGCCCGGCAGAAGAGCGCCCATCAGATGCGCACACGCTTCCACCAAGAAGAGCAGACGAAACTTGCTCCGTCAGATTGGACCTGTTCGAGCCGACCGAAAAGGAGCCAGCGTTAGGTCTGAGGGATTGATCGGCTCCAGTTGGAGTACTTTCTGCCGACTTAGCCTTCTTTCCTGTCGCTACTGACGGATGACTGCTTTCGGCGCTTGCGCCTTCAGCTGACTCTGCAGCCTCTTTGCACCGCGCCATCGCCGCCTTCCTTCTTCACCTTTTCAGTTGACTCTTAGTCAGGAGCTCATCGGAGTGCGCCGCTTCAGGAGCTCGTTCAGCCTTATTGGTTTCCGTCACCGACACAACTTCGACCAGCTACCCTTCTATTGAGACAGAGATTAGACGTTCCAGCCGAAGCCTTTGCGCCACTTTCTTTGCCATTCCAGCCCAGTCTACCAAACGAGTCAGAGACAGAGCCGCAGGAGTCTTCTGAAACAAGCGTCGCTACTACTTCCGATTCAACACCAGAGGCGGGGGGTAAAAGTATGGTTGTTGTGACCTCCAGAATCCTCGTCCCGGCCGTAGTCAAAAAGACCACGGGTTCATTATCGTTTTCACGAGTACCACCTGGAGTAGATACCGTAAAAGTTTCTTCCATCATACTGTCAACAGGTTTTGCGCCACAGTCAAGACGTCTTCAGCCTTTAGTTCGATGTCTCACCTGGGGTCCTTTCGGACCCTTAGGGTCATTGAAGAATGGGAACGGAATACTGTGACGTTATACTGCCTCGTTCCATTCTCGGTGTCGTAGTGCAGCATCTCATTTCTAAAATAGTCTGTCATTATCTTCTGCAGGTAGTCCGGTACTCTCTTTGCGGTAAATGTTCGCAGAGTATTTCTCCAGTTTGCGGTGTTCAGAGCGTTCTTCACATCTAGAATGATGATTGCACAGTACTCTTTACTCTCGCATTTCCATCGTCTTACTTCGATGGCTTTTTCGCCATATTCACGACTTCGTCGATGGCGTCGACCGTAGAATGTGCCTTACGGAACCCATACTGGCGATCTGCGAGGCCACCTGTCTCATCGATTGCACTCTCCACTTTTCCCACTGTGCCTTTTATGTACGAGTATAGATGCATATACGAGGGATCCAGCGGTGGTTTATTACCTTTTGGTAGGAGGACCACAGCATACTAGCAGTAATACGCTGTGAATAAAATTATGATGGTGATCGCGTTCTTGTCAGATGTCGGCTCCACGTCTGTTTTGGACGTCTAGAAGACAATTTCTAAAGCGGCGGCTGATCGCAATGTGAGCGATCTGGTTGAATGTTTGCTCTCTGTCAGTTGAGACCCAACTGATTTTGCGACAGGTGATATGCTTAAACAGCGTACCTCCAATGACTAAGAGGTTGAAATTGCACAATTCCACATAACACTCTCTGTTGTCATTCCGGTCACCAAGACCGTGAAGTCGCATCAAGTGCTTAAGCATAGTATTGTCACCTCTCACCTTGACGCTGAAATCCCCCCTCACCATTACGAGGTCACCATTAGACGTTTTGCTGTGGACGAAGCCTAAATGGCTATAAAAATCGTCCTTGACATCCTTAGTCTAGTAGCATCTTCGATCGGAGCATAATACTGTATGATGGTAATTTTTCTTACTCTACTCTGTAATCAAGCCGTCAATATCCGGTCATTGTGAGGTTTATGAGCCTGCTTTGCGCTGCTGGAGTTAGCATCATTCCAACTCCGGACCTTCGGGTGCTTCCAGTTGGTCTACCGGACTAGAGCATGACAGTGTTTTTTGTTAGGGAGTGGTATTCCCTGGGAACTTATTTCAGTCAGCCCAAAGGTGGCGTGAACTCAAGCTATAATTGGGAGGATCTGGTGTTTTGAGGCCCTTCCTGGAGTGAGTCTAGGAGTTTCTTAACGTTCCAGAAACCGAGCGTTGTCCGTGTATGAAAGCTAAGGGTTGTCACTAAAGTATCCGTGCGTATCCGAGGCGTTGTAGTCCGTTTCGCAGCAATTGGGTTTTTTACGGTTGCGGTTTCGGAGCAATTGGGTTTTTTACGCTGTCCCACATACCAACCGACACTTATCCTACTTTGTGGCGCAGGAGGCTCTCGATTCGTCCTCTTCCTTTCACAATTTCCAGAGAAATTCCCAGATGGCACCACGAGGAGGTGGAAATAGGGCTTACTAACAGAGCTGCAAGTTGTTCAGAGGGCCAACACCTATCGGGAGATGCTGCTCCTATGAGGTCTATGTTAGTCGTTTACCATCCAAAATATTTCTATTTTCCATATTTTCCTTAAAATAATCTCATATTGGTGACGAAACTAAATCTCTCTGCATTCAAAAACCAAGCCACATTCAATTAGTGTTTACTTTCCCACAGTCTTCAGGAGTCTCGAACACTCTCCTATGATCACAGGCAAAAGCAATCCAAATTAAGGTCAAATGTTAATCTTTATTTTCGTTTTATAGACACAACATGTTGATCAATTACAGAGTATAAATAAAACGAAAACCCCTCAAGTCCAAAGTCTGTAGAATGTCTCTCCCACAGCAAACTTCTAGAAAGGCCCTACTTGACCTGCGTCGGCGGTATGCCAGACAGAAAAGCAATTATATTTCCGTAAGGTCAGTCTTAAGTTGTGTGGTGGAAAGATTTTTTCAATTTCCCTGACACTCATGCGATAGCCTCCTATTTCGAACCATTTCGAAGCAAATGATAATAAATGTCCCGAACTGAGTTGTTTAGCCAACTTATCGGGCGGGGGGTTAAAAACACCGGTGTTCGGTTATCAAATTCAAGCAGTTGGACACACGAATGTGTATAGACACAATGGCATTGACTAACCACGCTTTTACTTGCTGACCAAAATGTTTTGGATTCTTTCAATCATTAGATGGCCTTTGACATATATACATATGTACCTGTTGTCTGTTATACACAAACGAAATACGAAGTAAATTTAAAACAATCAGAAATAGAGATATCCCCATGGCAGCGCTGAACTGTCTGTCTGGTTATCTTTTAGGTTTTCAGAATAATAAAAGTGACGAATCACAAAGGCGAGCGAACTGAGTCACTGTGTATAACAGATTCGAAGAAAAGCTTTTAAAAAGCATCTACACGCCTAGCAATTACACAAACCAAGCGATGTTGACTTCCTTGAGCTTTTTCAAAAGTGTTATACATTGTCCTAGCCTATGCAAGAACCACAAATGAGTGTGATCTCAAATCAGAGAATGTTAATCAACCTAAGGGGGATTCGCAGCGTTTTGGTGAATTTATTATTCAAAAAGAAATATCGGTAAATAACTGCTCCTTAGAACTTTAAAGTTTCTATTAAGTTTCATAAAAGAAGACGATGGTAACCAATGCCATAAATCACAGCATTTTCAGTCATCATCATACTTTCCGTCATGGCATCGCAACGTACTGATAATTAATCTATGCCAGACTTACTAAATTCCTCTGGTTTGGAAGTGAAAAACTCGTGCTTAGATAGTTTTTCGAACTCCTGAAAAGATAGTATTCGCAAGAGACAATGTCAAGACAGTACGCTGGGAGATCCATGAATTCACAACCAGACCTGTGGATTTCTTGGAAGAGTATCACTCGGCGATTGACCAATGCTGGCTGTTTCTTTTCATCAGCTTAATTGTTGACTGTAATATACTGTAGTATCAGGTACATGGACAGACATCATGGGCGATATATAAGAGGCAGTTTGAAGCTGCGGCAATGACGAACAACTGGGACGATGAAGAGAGGTCCATCGCCCTCACACTTGCGCTTAGAGGATCAGCTGCAGAGTTACTACAAACCATTCCCGAGGACAAACAACACAACTACGACAGTCTGGTGAAAGCCATTGAGATGAGATTTGGGGACGACCACATGCAGCAAGTATATAGGGTCCAGTTGCGCAGAAGGTCCCAGATGAAAGGTGAGCAGTTACAAGCAGACATCGAGCGGCTGGCACATTTGTCCTATCCAAACGCCGGCGAGGAGATCATTAACGATATGGCGATCGAATCATTTACATATGCCAAAGCCGATACGAAACTACAAATGGCAGTAAGAATGGCTGGAAAGAAAACGCTCGCCGAAGCTTTGGCGTTTGCTCTGATGATGGAGGCGGCAGACCAAGCATGTCAGGGAATCCACCGTGTGAGGGAAGTAGCCGCCGTCGAATGCTCTTGCCAGAGGATGGACGTCGAAGTTCAAAACAGCGCTCGCCAAGGACAAATTTGTTGCTGGAACTTCAACAAAAGAGGGTACCTACAACGGTAATGCAGAATTCTACCCAGCTGCGGAAACTATCCACACTATAATAATTGGCGACGTAGTGAAATACCATCCAACAGGTATAACATACATCCTGCTGGTCAGGCTTCCCGAAACCAGGAGTGGGGAGACCGCTCAAGAACCAGTTTCGCGGGGCGGAAGTCGGATGCCGGAATCGACGCTCCCAATACCACCGTCCAGGTTCTCCAAACCAAACTCCATTCTAATGTAGATGCCTTATCCCGGCAACCATGTAAGATCGACTGCAAGCATTGTGTGCGACAGGAAGAGAAGAACCTTCTTTTCATCCAAAGGGTAAGAGCTAAGTCTATCGCCGGTTGGAGTGCAGAGGAAATCTGCAACGCTCAAAAAGAAGGCCCAGACATCGAGCCGATATTAGCGTGAAAGGAGTTTATGGAAAAGCCAAATGGACAAGATATCTCGGACAGAAGCCCCATTCTCAAGGCTTAGTGGGACTCCCTTCATGTGCAAGATGGTGTACTGAAAGGGAAATGGGAAAGGCCGGACGCGAAAGATTTCATAATGCAGCTTGTCTTGCCGCGATCAAAAGTACACGAGGTGCTACGGGAGATGCATGATGGAGCATCCGGAGGTCATTTGGGTGCAAACAAGACGCTGGAGAAGGTGCGAGAACGTTTCTATTGGTTCAGCGCAAGGGAAGATGTAGAGAGTTGGTGCCGAAAATGCGTCGTGTGTGCAGCCAGCAAGGGCCCCAGAACGAAAACGCGAGCAAGATGCACCAGTACAACGTGGGTGCACCCTTTGAACGGATTGCCGCTGACATCGCTGGTCCATTTCCAGAAACCGACAATGGTAACCGTTACATCCTAGTCGTCATGGATTACTTCAGCTAAAGGCCGAAAGCGTTCGCCATCCCTAACCAGGAAGCGAAGATCATCGTGGAACAGATCGTCAACAACTGGGTGAGCAGATTTGGCGTGCCCATGGAACTGCATTCTAACCAGGGATAAAACTTTGAATCGAAGATATTCCAAGAGGTATGTCAACAACTTGGAATCAAAAAGACGAGGACGACCCTGCTTCATCCACAATCCGACGGGATGGTAGAGCGCTTCAAAAGAACCTTAAATGAACATCTCTCCAAGGTCGTAGAAGACCACCAGCGCGATTGGGATCGACAAATTCCTCTTTTCTTGATGGCCTACCGAAATGCAGTGCACAGTACTACTGGACATACTCCATCTGAAGTCTTGTTTGGTCGAGCAGTCCGGCTACCTAGTGAGGTGAAGTTTGGATCCCCTAACGATGAGCCCAAATGTGAGGAGGACTACGTGGCAGACCTCAGGGAAAGGATCCGAGACATACATCAGAGGACCAGGACGAGGATAAGGATAGCGAGTGAGCGCATAAAAACCAGGTACGACACAAAGGCAACAACGTTCAGCTTCCACGAGGGAGACCTAGTATGGCTGTACAACCCACACCGGCAAAAGGAGAGGTCACCTAAGCTGCGGCAAGACTGGGAGGGCCCTTATAAAGTGGTCACACGCTTCAATGACGTCGTCTTCTGGATCCAGCGTGGAGTAAGAGGCAAGATGAAAATTGTCCACCTGGATCGTTTTCATCGTTATCATGGTAGTAATCCAGATGATCTTGTTCGGGACGAACAAGTTTAAGAGTGGGGCAGTGTAGTATCAGGTACATCGTCAGGTACTGCGTACAACGACATCTATTGCCTGCTAGCAGTAAATATTCCCACCTGATATGCTTACGTTCCACAATTGTTCCACACAATATCCCAATTATTCCAGGATCATCAACTCATCCCGAGCGACATCTATCATTTTCTAGAAGGACTTGTATTTCATATAAATGCCCATACCACAACCATCGTGTACACAGTTGTTTATAAGTGCATACAGCGATTACAAGAGGGAGATTAGACCAGTGGTGAAAATAAGCGACATTGTAGCGACAGTTTAATTTGAAATAAATAAAGAATAAAGTGACTGAATATTGTGTTGAAGTAAAGTTGGTGTTTGATAATAAATAAACGATTAAAATACGCAAAAGACGGTTCTATTTAAGCGAACCCCAGCAAGAATATTACAATACTTTTCTGATGGTTTGGCCAGGAGGAAGCTTTTTAAAATTGACAACACCACGCATGCCCCATCAGAGAGAGGGCACTACCTTTTTTGGATGGAGATCTGCATTAGCCACTTGCTGCGGTTTACCAGAAGGACTCAGTCACTACCTGGGATTGTTATTAAGTATTGCCAAGACCATATCCACAGATAATCCTACTCTGTCTGGGATGCTTAAATGTTCTCATAAGAAATTAGTGCTGCAGCAAATCGTATGTATTCGTTACTTAGTAACGCGAACTCCATGAAACCCGAAGTAACGTTTCATTACTGTCCAATAAGTATCGTAACTTGCATGCCATCGTTACTTTCGTATGACTTTGTTCGTGTGTGGCTTGGATTGTGAATGTAAATGAAACTTCCCGCCATTCTTCATATCTGACAATTGACAAGATACGATTGGGGTAGAAAATACTTAAGATAATGCGAACGAACGTTTGCAGCTTCCTGGTGATACTAGTGCTCACTCTCCAAGTGCTGCAACCATATAGCAGCACGGATTCAACGTTGGAGCGGAACAGTCTTATCTTGATGCTCAAACTGATTGCATTGCTTCGCCATATTTTGGACAAAGGACTTTGCTTTGGCGATCCTGTGGGCTATATCCAGTTCAGTTCCATCATCAGTCGAGACAATACTCCCAAGATACTGGAAATCCTTTACTCTCTCTACCGGTTGTCCAGCAATGCATATTCGAGCCGATGAGTTTATTCCAAGGCTGATAGTTTTAGCTTTTGCCGTATTAATTTTCAGCCCGACGACGCCTGCCTCTCTCTCCACATCTGCTGTCGTTTGGTGGAGGTCCATAATTTTGTGGGAGAGCAAGCATACATCGTCAGCGTAGTCAAGATAATTCAGTTGGGATGTAAGAGTCCATCGAATTCCTTCGTTTCCCGTCGACAAAGCTGCACGAAGCACATCGCTAGTCACCAATAGGAATAGTATTGGTAAAAGGATACAGCATTGCCTTACCCCACTTTGGAATTCAAACTCCTGAGACAACCTTCCTGTGCAGAACGTGACACTTGGGTCCTTCATATGTAGCTTTGATAATAGCAATTAGTTTATCAGGAATACGTCTCTTGCGTAAGGCACGCCAAATAAACTCCGTGTTGACACTATCGAACGTCTTATCAAAATCGATGAACAGCAGGTGAAGTGGCGATCGATATTCAACACACTGTTCGATGATAATCCGCAGGATGTTGATGTGGTCGGTACAGGAGGATCCAGAGTGGAAACATGCTTGTTCGGCATCGAGTGTGTCTTCGAGATGTTGTTTGATTCGCTCCAGGAAGTTTTAGGTATTATCTTAGCTATAGCAGGCAGCACGCAGATACCCGTCCAGTTGCCGCTCTCCATTAAATTTCCTTTCTAAGGAAGCTTGGCGATTATTCCCTTTTTCCACTCGTTATGAAAGCTTTCAGCTTCTCAGCTCTCTCCATAAGTGGAAGCAGAAGCTCAGCCGATGTTGTTTGGGCTGCTCGTAAGAGCTCTGCGGGAATACCGTAAGTTCTACCGCCTTTTTGGTTTTGAGTGCCTTGATCGCGGTAGTGATCTCATCATTACTGGGACTCGTGGTGCGTATTCGGGAACTTCTCGCCTCGGCCACCTCAGTCTGATTTGGGACCATATCGCTAGCGAATACGCGGTTCAAACCGTAGCAAAATGCTCTTTCCATCTCTTGAGCTGGTCTTCATCCGAAATGAGCAAGGAGCCCTCTAGGCTTTTCACTGGGTGTTGGCTGGAGCTGTGATCACCTGTCAGCTCTTTGGTGATTCTGTAGACGGTCCTGCTGTCGCACTTCTGTGCAGCTTCTTCTGCTTCTGTAGCCAGCGCATTGATGTAGTTGCGCCTGTCGTCGAACGCTATGCTAAGCTTCTCTCATCTACATGCGATATAGTGACCCGAGTTCGCTTCTCTCTGCTGCTGGAGTAGCTGCAACACGAGCTTTCAGCTATTTTCGTTCGTCAATCCGTCTCCAGGTATCTTCGGAAAGCCATGTCCTATGTCTTCCTTGCGATCGACCGACAATTCTTTCATAACCAGATGTAAAAACATCTTTCACAGCACACCAATGGTCTTGGATGGTTGCGGGCAGTGAGCTGCTGATTGCTTCCACACCTTGCGAAATGTGCTCCCTTAATTGTTGGCGCACTGAGGGATCACTAAGTCTATCGATGGTGAACCAGGACATTCTTGTGTTGTCGTGGGATCTTCGAACTGCAGCATTGCGTAGTTGGAAAGTAGTTATCATAAGATGGTGATCTCGTACTATCCCCTCGCCTGTTTCGGACGTCCAGGAGACTACTTCTAAAGCGGCCGGCGGCGAATGGCAAAGTGGTTAATTTGGTTGGAGGTTGCTTTTGTTTTTTTTAATAGTTTGCGCATGCTAAAAGGATTATTAATACCCTTATACTGGTTCTCAGGGCACGGGCTTGCCTGTCATTGAAAACCGAGCTGACTTTGTAGCAGGTCTCGTGCTCAAACATGGTGCCACCTATCAGAAGGCGGTTGGCATTGCAGAAATCCACAAACCTTTCGCCGTTGTCATTGCGGTTGCCTAGTTTATGCTTCCGGATTACATGTTTTAGCCCTTCGTTATCGTTGCCTACCTTAGCAATCACATCTCCCATCACTATGACAATGTCTCCATTTGGTGTTGTGTAGAAGACGGCGCTTAAGAGATTGTAGAAGTTCTCCTTTTCGTCCTCAGACGAGCCATTCGTTGGGGCATAACACTGTATGATGGTGACGCGTCGTACTCTAGTCCAGAATCTGACGGTCATAATTCTATCACCATGAGGCTGCCAGGAAATTAGGCCAATGTATTTTGTGTTGTTAGCAGCAGTCCGACTCCATATTCCCGCGGACTTCCGGGTGGTCTTCCGGAATAGAGTAGTACAGTGTTACGCGTTGGGGACTGGTACTCGCCCGCTCCTAACCATCTGATTCCACTTACCCCCAAGATGTCCAGTCTATATCGCGTGAATTCTTTTTCCAGTTGAAGAATCTGGCATTGTAAGGTCCTTCGCTAACCGAGTTGAGGAGCGTCTTTATATTCCAGAAACCTTTTTTTGTCCGGGTACAATAGCCAAAAGTCGTCAACATGTGAACATTTCTTATCCGAGGCATAGTGTCGTTTTTTAGTAGCGCAGGTTGCTGGCCTACGTTGCCTAGTCTAGAAACAAGGCCCTAGACGACCGGCACTTGCAATTTTTGCCTACACGTATAAGGGTTTATACGTATAGTTCCCCGGGGACCCCCACTAGGAGATAAAGTAAGCACTTCATCACGAACTTGATTATTGCGCTACTGGCCCAAGCCAAATTTTGAGCTGTCAGTAATTTCCCGATCATCCGCAATGCAGAGCCCCAAAGAGTATGGAAGGGTATGACCAAAGTCTTACAGATTAAATACAAAAAAGTTTCTGAGGCAAAGACATTGATAGAGAAGAAATTCTTAAGGAAAATTAGTAAACGGGCTTGCGACATCTTCAAAATACCAAGTCACATAAATTCTTCTAATAACCTTACCCTGCCCAAGTTACATCAACCCTACACAACAAAATTGGGATAAGAGTCCAACAGGTCATTCCTTCAAAATTGCTATCTCTTCTTCTTTTACAGAAAAGCAAAAACGCCGGCTTTGTCTCACGTCTGCAAAGTATACGTCAACTGGTAGCAATTGTATTTCAAAGAGCTCCAGTCCATTACTCTTCGGTTTCACTGCGCAGATACACTAAAGAGAACTCGTATCTATGGCAACCAAAATGAATTAGAATTCATTTTCGAATTCATTTTCCAATACCATGTTCCATGAAGACCCACTCTACATACCCCTTAGAGGCAAGAATCAAATGTACTATCCCTATCACCTCTTAAAGACTTGTCACCGCCTTAGAGAACATCTCAGGGTTATTTGACAGTAATTGGTAGAATAGAACTCGTTTCTTTCGAAGAACCCTCGAGACACACACAATTCGTACGTCGTATTCAAAGACAAGCTGAAAATCCTTAAATCAATTGAATTGATATATCTTTCAGCATAAATCAATTTGCACCTTTGCCAAGGCATGTCACACACATGTCATGGTATACCAACCCATATTGAGTACCCAAATCCTAATCCACCCACACGGCAATGTCATCGATGAATGGTGAGACAACATACAGCGGTCGAGGTAGATATTTGTACAGAGGCAGCCTTAAAGGGTATTTTTTTCTTTAGAGAGGGAGAAACCCTACAACAATAATCCCAGACATTCATTGCGAATTCTGGTGACACTCATGCCAAGGCAATGTATTGTTTGTTTGTTGATTTACATCGGTATAGCTTCCTATTCGTTGTTTCCATACCAGCGTATGGAGCAGTGGTTGTGCCAATGAAGGGAATTCAGGAAATCTACAATACCTCAACCCTAATCCATACCGGATCAAGTTCAAGCCCTATCTCAATGCAGTGGTTTGCATTGTCAAGGGCATTCAAGCAAAGTTTCTGTTTGTTGTTTTTTTTCTGGACACCTGCGGGGACTATGCAAAGTTAAGGGTTGCAGTCTAGTCAAGGCATTCAACTCATTGCTGAACAATTTCATGGGCCTCATACTTTTCTGTCATTATGGTCAATACTTATCGTTTAAAGTTTTGAAGGGCATTTTCTTGGTTGGTAGGTGGGTATGTGTACAGACTTTACTCAGCTCTTAGTGGATCCATTGTGTTCCCCAGTGACAGGATGTCAAGAATCTGGACTGGAGAGAAAATAGATAAAAAAGTTTATTTTTCTTCGATCTCTTGAGTAGTTCGATTACCTTAGGCATCCCGAGTTCTGTATGAATTTTAGAGTTGGCTTTGTTGGTTTTGTTGGCAGTTCCCCCAAATCGTAGAATCTATCTATTTGCCTCTACTAAGGCTGGGGTATATGGGGCATAATCGCATCATCACCTCCTCGCGGTGCCCGCTGGATAGCTATCTGATCTGATAGTGAACTAACGATGAGCGTATGCTGAGTCTGACGATATATGTGCAGCTGAACACTCAGACCTGCGTAAGCACATCTGGGTGAACTTCAGAGCGCATATGTCTAACCGGACGAGGCATCTCTTGTTGACCTGATTGGCTGAAATATGCGTCTCAGAAGTCTAGAAAGAGCTCCTCAGAAGGAGGATGTGCGGCGGATGAATTCTCTCGATGGAATCAACGGTGACGTCTACAGACCAGCGGATACCTTACCGGAGCTACTTCGACATATTTGGAGCTGAGGTCTGTAAGGATTTTCAATACTACGTCAGGGTATTGAAAAAGAGATGGTGGCGGATGAACCCTTAATGGGCCAACGGCAGCGCTCATATCCCCGAAGTGGGTTACTGACATCGGTGTATCCGGCCTCTTGTCCTAGGGATACAAAAATAAAGGATCTGGCCCTCCAGGTTGGGGGTTTTGCCGTCGGGTTAACTTCCCTACCACGTAAAAAACCTTTGGTTACGAAGCAACCAACAGCCGTATCCGAGGATGATTTTACTATTGACGACCCATGCAAACGTAAAAAGGACAACGATCTTCGTGTCTGCACGTGGAATGTTATGTCCCTCTACAAACCACGTGCAGCCGAACAACTTTCGGATGCCCTAGAGTATTTTAAAGCAGACATTGCTGCCATCCAAGAAGTGCGATGGGATGGGCCGGGCAAAACGAAGATGAAATACTGCGACATCTACTACGGCGACTGCTACAGACAACAAGGACAGCGTCTATTCGGGTGCGGATTTGTCATTGGAGGCAGACTAAGGCAAGAAGTCTTGAGTTTCCGGCATGTGAACGAGCGCCTCATGACTATCTGTATCAAGGCTAAATTTGCCAACATTAGCCTAATATGCGTTCACGCCCCTCACGAGGAGAAGGACGACGCGACAAAGGATGACTTCTACCAGCTCTTGGACAAGACGTATGAGCAATGCCCTAGCCACGGCGTTAAAATTATCCTAGGTGACTTTAACGCAAAGCTAGGAAGAGAGGACGTCTTTAGTAGCGTGGTCGGAAAGCACAGACTGCACGACATCACATCCGACAACGGACTCAGGCTAATCGACTTTGCAGCGTGGCGAAACTTTGTCGTAGCTAGTACGCGGTTCCCACGTCTCGACATTCACAAAGGAACATGGCTCTCCTTTGATTGAAAAACTGTCAACCAAATCGATCACATTGCGATCGACGCAAGGCACTCTTCCAGTATTCTGGGTGTCCGGACTTTCCGAGGAGCCAATGTGGACTCGGATCACTACCTAGTTGTAGCCAAGGTACGGATGCGGATATCCAGAACGGAGCGAAATCAACGAAATACTGTGAGGAAATTTGACGTCGAAAAGCTACAATCGCAAGAGACCGCCAGAACCTTTGCCGATCGAGTTTCTTCTAATCTTAATCTAAGTCCTATGCCGCCAGCAGCAAATGCGGAAGACCAGTGGCAGCGTTGCCAACAAGCCATCAAAGATGCCGCCTCTGATGTACTGGGTTTCTCCCGGACACCACAACGAAACCCCTGGTTTGATGAGGAATGCCGGCAAGCACATGCAGCTAAACAAGAGGCGTACAAAGCGGCGCTGCATAGAAGGACTAGAGCTGCTTACGAGCTCTACCTGCGCAGGAGAAAAGAGGAACGTCGACTTCTCAGAAAGAAGAAAAAAGAGCATGGGAAGCGCTCGATCGAGCAGATTGAGAGACTTTATTGCAGGAATAATGTTCGAAAATTTTACCAAAAGGTAAAAAGGCCATGCCAGGGTTTCAAAGCCAGAACAGAAGCCTGCAGGGACGAAAATGGCAACATAGTAGTAGAATCGCGGTCGGTGCTGAGGATATGGAAGGAACACTTCTGCAGACTGTTAAACGGCGATGATGATCAATATTCCACTGTCAGGCAGAATGAGCCATTCAACAGTGATGATGGCAGTCAAGATTCCCGTCAACCCGATCAGAATGAAGTGAGGATAGCGATATCTAAACTCAAATCCAACAAAGCTGCTGGAGCCGACGGCCTTGCCGCTGAACTTGTCAAGGCAGGAGGAGATGAGTTGATAAGGAGCATGCACCAGCTCATCTGTAAAATCTGATCGGACGAAAGTATGCCCGATAAATGGAACCTCAGCATCGTTTGCCTGATCCTGAAGAAAGGAGACCCTCTGAACTGTGCCAATTACAAAGGTATAAGTCTCCTCAACATCGCATATAAGGTCCTGTCTGCCGTATTATGTGAACGCCTAAAACCGATCGTCAACAACCTGGCAGGTCCTTATCAGTGCGGTTTCAGGCCGGGAAATTCCACCATTGACCAAATATTCACACTGCGGCAAATCTTGGAAAAAACCCATCGATACGCACCACCTCTTCATCGATTTGAAAGTTGCCTATGATAGCGTGTATAGAGACGAGTTATTCAGTGCCATGTCGGCATCGCTGCCAAGCTCGTTCGTTTGTGCAGAATGACGATGGAGAACTCTCGCTGCTCCATCAAAGTCGGTAAGAACATCACCGAACCATTCGATGTCAGGAAAGGTCTTAGACAAGGTGACGCGCTATCATGCGATCTCTTTAACAGGGTACTTGAGATTATTGTGCGAAACTCACAAGCCAACACCGGAGGTACAATCTTTTACAAGTCTGAACAACTCGCTTATGCCGATGACATTGACATAATCGGAAGAACTCAGCGGGCAGTCAATGGGGCATTTACGAGTATTGAGAACGAGGCAGCAAAGATGGGTCTAGCGGTCAATGAAAGCAAAACAAAATATATGCTGTCTACAAAAAAGGACACCCAACATCGGCGTCTTGGACAGAACGCCACAATAGACAGATATAATTTTGAGGTAGTAAAGGATTTTGTCTACCTAGGCTCTATGGTGAACTCCGCAAATGACATTAGTAGGGAGATAACACGAAGAATTACTCTTACCAATCGTTGTTCCTATGGACTAAAACGGCAATTGAGTAGCAAAGCCCTATCTCGAACTACTAAGGTAACTCTTTATAAGACTCTTATCATCCCAGTCCTGCTGTATGGCGCAGAGCCATGGGCTTTGACAAAACCGGATGAGAATGCCCTTGGTTATTTCGAGAGAAAAGTTCTTCGAGCGATCTTTGGTCGCGTCTGCATAGACGGTGAGTGGAGGAGAAGGTACAATGCCAAACTGTACGGCCTGTACAAGGACATCGACTTAGCCAGAAAAGTTCACATACAACGACTAAGATGGCTGTTTAATTTGGAGCGGATGGAGCCCAACCTTCCCGCTAAAAAAGTCTTCTAATCCACCCCAGATGGACGACGCAGTAGAGGACGACCTCGCGGTAGGTGGCGTAAAAAAGTTGAGGGGGACCTCAACCAACTTCGCGTGCGCAACTGGAGGCAGCTGGCTCGTAACCGTGCTGGCTGGAGAGGTTTGTTTGTAGCGCCATCTAAGTTAGTAAGTAAGTATGAGAGAGAAGGATCTTTATTCGATATCATAGCTTTCACATTCTTCATCATCTGGAAAAGTCGCTATCATCGTTATTACCATCTGAACCAGGGTTGTCTCAATCGAACGACCCTTAGTGTAGGTATGTTGGAGCTTGCGAGATGTCCATTGTCCCTGGTTTGTAGTGAAAGGCTATGATCGAAACCGAATTAGTGTTTTGAAGACTATTATAAAATGGTGTTGGATGAGTTCTAAATGGTTAAATGGCGTCGAAAGTTGAGTGATCCTCCTGGAAATCATATTGCTGCTACTTCTACTATGCCTTTAATGGCTGCCTCTAGCCTGTTATAGATGATTAGCCGTACCAGCGTCAACAGATCTCCTAGAGATTTATTTTTGTTTCCTTTGGAGAGTAGCACTAGTCTTTACTTTTTGCATTGATATGGAAATACTTCCACACACAGGTATGCGTTATTGCTTGAGTTAATAGATTCGTTGGAAGGACGATCCAGTCCACTAGCTTTTCTGTCTTGGAACCTTTTGAGGATCTGTGCTATTTTTTCTCTTTTATTGGAGCGTCATCATCTAGTGCGGCTTGATGTTGCTTTGGGAATATTCCCCTAAAGATATTATGTAATTTTTCAGGATCATTGGGAGTTGATTCTCGGAAGGCCTTCAGCTTCGCCATTACAACCTCTGTAAAGATCTAACGTCTGCGGTGCTGAACTGGTTCATTGGTGAAAGAAGTGAAATTTTTTTTTTTTTGTATTCTACTTTCTTCGACTTTTATCCTGCACCTTGAGCTTTATTCTGCGGGATTTTTCCTCGGCGGTTTTGCCTGATTTTCATTTCGCATATTATAGCTATGCGCTCGCCGTTTCTATTGAATTTCAATTCTTCGCCCTGATTTACCTTTAGGGCTGCTAGAGCTTTTAGTAGGCAGTTGCCTCTTCTGTTGGCTCTTGCATAGTTCCAATCCACAGTCGGTACATTGAAATCACCGGCTATAATGATACGAGCTAAAACCCTTACTTACTTACTTAGATCCTTTAACTCCTCGGGGGCATAGGGCGTCAACCACGCCTGCGCGCAATCTTGTTCGGAGTTCTGCAACGCGTTTGAGCTGCCTGCAACTCATTCCTAAAGAGCTCGATTCCTCCTTAACTGTTCTGCGCCACGTTTGCTTAGGGGGTCCCGTTATTCTGCCTGCCTGGGTAAGCGGATTCCACTGCATGGCGTATACCGCAATGGAGTTGCCTTCGCGCCGTAGGGTGTGTTCAATCCACTGCCACTTTCTCCTTCTTCCTGTCCAACTCCAACTTTCTCGACTTCCTGTCCGGCAATGTTACGTTGAGCGCGGTTGTTAGAAGAAGTGCTCAGGGCTTTTGTTTTGGCTGTGTTTACTTTTAGCCCCACTCTGTTTGCCTCAGCTTCTAGATTTCGGGCCATCAAATGGAGATCCATTATCCGATGTGAAAGTAGACAAACATCGTCAGCGCAATCTAGGTGTTTAGAGTAAGATGTCATAGTCCAACGAATTCCATAATTAGCTTCTGTCAATGCTGCACGGAGTACATCGCTGATAACCACCAAGAACAATAGTGGCGACAGTATGCACCCTTGACGTACTCAACTTTGGACTTCAAAATCGTCCGACACCTTACCATTGTGTAAGACGTGGCACTTACCGCCCTCGTATGATAGCAGCTATAAGTTTTTCTGGAATGTCTCTCCTGCGCAAGGCCAACAAGATAGCATCTCGATTCAAGCTGTCGAAGGCCTTCTCGAAGTCGATGAAAGCAAATGTAGCGGAGACCTGTACTCAAGGCATTGTTCGATTATGATCCGTAAGGTGTTTATGTGGTCGATGCAGGAGGATCCAGCACGAAAGCCTGCCTGTTCGACGTCGAGAGTTGAAGCTAAATGCTCTTTGATTCGTTCCACAATTATTGCAGCTATTATTTTGACTACGGTTGGAATGGAAGAATGCAAATATCTCTCCAGTTTCCGCATTCCGTGAAGTTTCCCTTTTTCGGAAGTTTAATGATCATCCCCCTTTTCCACTCCTGCGGATATTGTTCACTATCCCAAGCTCTTCGTATTAGAGATCTGCCGATGTATTTGGCCCCGCTTGAAATAGTTCGGCAGGGATGCCATCAATACCCACCGCCTTGTTCTTCTTGAGGGACTTGATTGCTGTTATTATTTCGGTTTTACTGGGAGGTACGGTGCGAATTCGGGAATTTGTTGCTTCGAACTGCTCATTCGAATTCAAGATCATACCGCCATCGTCTAAGGGATTTAGCACTGTAGCTAAATGTTCTCTCCATCTAGTGAGCTGATCCTCATCCGAGATCAGAAGGTTACCGTCTAGGCTCTTCATTCGGTGTTGTTTGGAGCTCCGACTACCAGTCAGCTCCTTAGTGATGCTATAAACAGTCATACTGTCGCACCTGCTCACTGCTTCTTCAGCCCTTGAAGGCAGTGAGTTAATGTGCTGAGGTTTTTTCACGTCTCATACTACGCTGCACTTTTTTCTTCTTCGCCCGGTATTCGGCTTCAAGCTCGGTTCTCTCAACTGCTGAGGCTGCTGCAATTCGAGCCTTGATTGCTGTACGCTCATTGATCCGTCTCCAGGTGTCTGTAGATAGCCGTGTGCGATAGTTTTTCTGCCCTTTACCGACATAGGTGCGTGCCCCAGCTGCGAAAGCATTTTTACAGCATTCCATTGGTCACCCATTCTCTCCTGCATTGTGCTGCTGATTGCTTTTGCTTCTAAAGCAAGGTGATCCCTGAACTGTTGGCGTACTTGGGGAACCTTGAGCCTGTCGATATTAAACCAAGAACCCTAGCATCTGCGATCTAACTGTCTAGGAAGATTCTGAATTCTTTAATTGCAAGATTTGGTAGAGCATAGCACCTGTACATGTGTACCAGTGTTTGATCTACTCTCGATCTAGATGGCTGCGTGCATACCACAGAATGAACTGCAACAAAAGATCTTGGCTAGTTCGCTAGATTCAGTTGAAGTATATTTGTATGTCTTTTCGGTTGGATGAATATCTCCTGTTTCCAGTGAAGTGGTTTTTATGGATACTCATTCTCCAAACTCGGGTCGAGGTTCGTTTTTTACTTTCCGCACCATGTCAGCATATGGTAGTTCGCTTGTTCGTTTCATTACCTGTGCGTAGGGGAGTATAGGTTTTTTTTTCGCCAGTCCGGTTCAGTCGTACTTCATTCACTTTGGCTGGTATCAGGGTCCTCTGAATTTTAGATTTTTTTGAGGTTGGGATATTGTTCTTCAGATCGGACCTTGTGCGGCAATCTTGGCGCGAGTTTCGAGGTAATTTTTTTGCAGTGTTTGCGTTAACGTCTCTGCAACCTATCCTCTCAATCTCTTTCTGTCTTAGTCAGCTGCTAATAAGGCACGAATGTCCCACAACAGTTATGCTTTCCATCTGCATCGTTTAGCTGGTGAGTAAAGCTTCCTAACATTTTTTATGTCAATATTGACGAAGAATACCGCACATCTTCAAGTTATTGGCTAACACTCCTCTCGTCAATGTTCACAGCTAATTAATGATATGCAAGCCTCAAAAAGTTATCATTTACATTTCAATAGGTCCTAAGGAACAACTTCTAATACAACTCTGGGTACATTATCGTCCTAAGTAAAGGCTGTCCTAATTAAGATCGCATTTCCGATACTAGTCCTTCATCTCCTTTGAATAATTAAAATCCATAGATCGTCCCTAATGCTAAATTTTTAATTAAATTTACATCAGAGAGCTATAGAAAAACTTTTCTACGTCGCGCAAGTTACACCGAAAACTTTCCATTTCCCCCATCTCCATCGCTTCAGCCTTTCATGCACGACGGCGTCTGTGCATGGATACGCATCCCCATTTAAAGGCGCATCATCGTCATCATGGGCAAAGCGAAAACTCTTTCATTCCCCAGACGAGACATTCAACTCGCTGCAAAGAAAAAGGATATACCCCTCAAGATATACACTCAAGATGGCATATTCTCTATTTGTATTTCCTCCAGGGGAGATGACGTTCGGTCTTGTTCCGATAGAGTCAATGTGTTCCAAAAATTATTTTTATATTCGCATCCTTGCACAACTGTTTATTTTAGTCATTCCAGGATATTATTCCGCCGCCACGACAATCGAAAAGAAGCGTTTCAGTGGCTGACTGGTTGCCCAAGATAAATCCACTTAAAGAGTCTTAAAACGCAAATCCCACTCCTGGAGGGTAACACACATTCGAATCCTCTTGAGACTTACATTGCTCCTCCTTGCGTGTGTGGGTCTGCCTTCGGTGGATTGATTGCTTGTTTCTACAAAAGTTTAGCACTGCACTGCTCCCTTGTATGTTCGGTGAGAGGTATTTGCATGAGGAAAGGATGCGGCGAAAAAGGATATATTGAGAGTGCTCCGACGTTACTTGCTTTTGATGTCATGAGGAAACTTTATCGTCGATAGTTTTACCACACGAGGTACAAGTACAAGTTACTTTGACGATAAAGGATCCCAATTGAGTTTGATGACTTTCAACGGATATAGGCAGAGTTTCGTGTGACCAATTCGTGTGAGCCCCAGTCCAGGTTTTACTACATGTCTGTGTAATTTTATCTTTCGGGTTCTTCTTCGTTTATTTTTTTCTGGCAGGGAAAAACTTTTGACATTGATTTACGAAGCGTTTTTCTGTGGCGAAAAAACCCAAAGTAAATCACTTCCATTCGGGTTTAATGTCGTATCCATTTGATATGAAATTGATTTTCATTCATCAACCGAAGTGCGGTGCCGGAAGCGGTGTCCAGTGTAGACCGTGAGTGATGGACTATCATTACGCTTCCGGTTTACAGATTGTTGTCGATATTTTTTCGAAGGTTTCATATAGACCTATAGATACGCGATACTTTGCAGATAGGTTTCATTCGATGTCATCATTTAAAAAAGGACGAGAAGTCGGTTAAGCTTTATATAAAGACATTCAGTAGATTGAAGGCTTATCTTCACGGTCATAGTTTACACTTCTGTTTCATCTTTTTGTAACTCAATTATCCTTTTTAGGAGAAACTAGAAAAAGGACATGTGACAGTGGTGATTAACATTTCCAACACACAAGGTTCATACTCCTGACTGAGGAAATGAGAAAGGAATGCAATTACAAGTTCTTACGGTAAGCGGCTATCTGAAATAGAAGAAAGTGAAGGTAATCATTGCAGTAGATAGTTTCTCCTAATTAGGTGAGTTGGGAATGAGAGGAATTTAATGTACATACGTGCTGTATCAACTCGAGAAAGAATGTTGAAGAAACCAATTTAAAGTTTTCGAATGGAGTAAAGTGTTTGAAGTTATTGGAATCCGAGTGATGGGTAGGTGTAAACTTTTTCTTTAGACTGGGTGGGCAGCCACGCTGAACCAAGGTGCAGCAATCATTCAGCTTCTGTTTAGAATCGATTTTGTCCTGCCAGGAAGTAGTCATCCACACATAAAATAAAAGTTACCTGAAAGCAGTGAAAGCTTTATCACCACGTATTGATCATCAAAACCAATTGGGTTCCAGCTTGTTCGAAATTCTGCAATGCGTTTGAGCTCTCTCCAGGTCATTTTTAAAGACCTCGATTCTTCCTCAACTGTTCTGCGACCTAACACGACTCGTTTTGCTGCCTGACTGCGCAAGTGGATTCCACTGCATGGTGTATTTTGCAATGGAATTGCCTTTGCGTCGTAAGGTGTCAAAAAGGTCCATTGCCAATTTGTTGCCCTTATGCTGATGCCTACATGTTTCTGGCCAGATCACTGACAAAGCTGTTCATTAGAGATGCGATTGAGCGAACAAATTTTTCAAATGATGCGTAGGCATCTATTTACGAAAGTGTGCAGCTTGCTAGTGAATCTCTTCGTTCAACATTGGAGTGAAACTGTCACAGCTTGGTTCTTGCGCTGAAAATGTTGCTTCTCCAGATTTTTGATAGCTTACTGAATACAGCCTTTGCTTTCCCAGTTCTGTTGCACACATCTAGATTGGTGGCACCACGATCGGCCGTGAACACGCTTACTTGTATAGAAAATCGTTAACCTTCTCGACAATTTCGTATAAGCGGGACAGCCTTGCTATTGCATTACTTACTATATTGCTATTGCATTGATTTGTTCTTTTTTCAGTTTTTAATACAAGTATATGCGTGCGCTTCTCATGTCTCGCACTACGCTGCACTTCTCTATTCTTCGATATTGGACTTCAAATTTGGCCCTCTTGAAGTTCAATGTCGGACTTTATATTCTTATCTCCACAGGTCGCTCATCCTCTGAAAACGCGGGGAGATATGAATCCGGACGACCTTGATTTTTCGGACTTGGATCTTTCCGGTGGTCTTATTAGCCCAGCTTCATTCATTTCGTGGCTGGAATCAGATTCGGATGAAGCCAACAACACTATGGTGGAGGCATCTGAACATGACTGCGATGGCTCTGCGATTTGTCCAGATTAACCTTGACATTGTCACATTGTCTCGGTCCAGGAACCTTGGGTCATCAAAGATCTGGTTAGACTCAAGACTAACTATAAACTTATCAACGTGAAGAATGAAGATAAGGGGGTTTACATTCTCGCGAAGAGCTCACTAGATACAATTGTACTCTCTAATTACAGCGATCGTGATACGGTGACTGCTAGCCTAGAAGTTGGACCTCGTAAATATTTGCTAACTTTGGCGCACTTGGCCCATGATTATCAAGGCCGTCTGCTTGCTGCTTCTTTGAGGAGAACGATTACGGACGTGGAGAGGCACAAAGCTGCGCTTATTCTAAGCTGTGATGCAAATGCGCATCATACACTTTGGGGCAGTACTGACATCAACGAAATAGGTGAGGAAGTTTTTGATTTTCTTAAGTACTAACATCGCTCTCTGTAATACTGAGTGTGAATCCATTTTCGCTACTAGTTTTCTTTTTTTTGTTTGCCTAGGGGGCAGTGGAAAAACGCTAATGCGAACGGGAAACAGTCCCGCTCTGTTTCTAGTAGTGTGAGACTCACTACTCACCAAAAAGCCACCTTTAACCCCTTCTTTCTACTTGACACCATCTACTCCGGAACCGCTTATCGCATTACTTCAGAGTGGTGTCGCTTCCTTTCCCCTCTGGGGACCGGTTTTTTCATATTCGGCTCCTGGTGCGGGTTTATACATTCTTGTCGGTAAGGCTTTTATCTACTTTATGTAATTTGTGAGGGAATGTTGGCGTCTTCCTCTCTCTTTTTCGATCTTAGTACCGTCTCGATGAAGGAAAATATTCTATTCCACGTGTCGGTACTCGAGGTCATCTTGCTTATAGCATTTTCCGGGGAAAAATCGCCTATTTCCGACTCCAGTCTACTCCTCTGCTCTGTCCATCTGCTACAGATGAAAAAGGTGTGGAAAGCGTCGTCGTCTTCCGCTGAATCTCCATATTGGCAGGCTGCGCTCTCTACTTTACCCATTTTGTGGAGGTATCGGTTGAAATATCCATGACTGGTTAGAAATTCAGTGACAAATTAGTTCACTTCGCCGTGTTTCTGCTCTTTCCAAGCCGTGACGTCTGTAATTAGCCTCGCTGTCCCCTTCCCCCTCGTTTCAGGGCTTCACCTTCTCTGCTAAGCCTGCTTGGTAAGCTCTTTCGCGACTGCCAGTTCTGCTCCTTCTTCCGGCTTCTTGTCGTGGGCGTACTTCCTCTCTGTCGCTAGGAGGTCGATGGAGTCACACCCGCAACTACGAAGACGGCTGGTTCCGACACTGTGCGATAGGAGCTTGCAACTCGGAGAGCTCCTCGCCTTTGTACTGCGGCAATTTGCTTTCTGTACTTCTCCTGTCTAAGGGCGTCTGCCCAGATCTCACACCCATACAGAAGAATGGCGTGGGTGATGGACAGGAGGAGTCGTCGCCTACTCATTGTTGGGCCTCCGATATTTGCCATAAGCTTACTCAGCGATGACGTGACCTTCGCAGCTCGCTCAGATGCGGACTTAATCTGTTGCCAGAAAGAGAGTTTAGAGTCCAGGGCGATTCCTAGATACGTTACTGCTGGTTTGCTGATTATCACTTCTGGGCCTACACGGAACTCAGCAATGGTCGGGATCCGTTTCCTAGTCAGAAGGACTATCTCTGTTTTTTCCGCGGCGAGACTAAGGCCATGGGCTTTCATCCAGGTGAGTACTCGTCTCATTACTCGGTTCAGTTTTAGCCGAGCTTCTTCGATGTCCCTTGCGGTAATCACCGCTCCGATGTCATCTGTGTACCCGACTAAGAAGGTATCTTCAGGCATCTCCATGCGAAGGATTTCATCATATGAGATATTCCACAGATCTGGTCCAAGGATTGAGCCCTGCGCTGCTCTAACAGTGATTTCCTTTTCCTCCATGGTGTCGTACAGAAGTTCCCTGTCTTTGAGATAGTCCTTCACAATTGGCAAAAGATATTGCGGTATACTGAAGGTGTTCTCGAGCGCATCTAACATATCTCCCCATCTGGCCGAATTGAAGGCATTTTTCACACCTAGAACTGTCAGCACGACGATTCGCCTTGAGTAGTGATTTTTCCTTTGGGCGAGGTGGGTTGTGTAGGCGCCGTAGCGTAAGTGGTTAGTGTTTTGGATCACTACGCATGAGGTTCCAAGTTCGAATCCCAGAAAATACCAAAAACTTTTTCCACGGTCCCACCTCTCGCGAGCGTCTGACAAACATCCGAGAGTATTGTTGTCACGAAAAAGCTTCTCAGATCGCCGTTCGGATTCGGCATTAAACTGTAGGTCCCTTCCATTCGTGTGAAAAATATAACGCACACAACATGAGTGGTTGCGAGAAGCTAGGCCCTGGCGCTTTAAAGAGCTGTTGCGCCAAATATTTGTATTTGAGGTGGGTGGTTTTGATTACTTCCTCAAGTGCTCCTATCATGGAGTGGCCTTTTCTGAATCCGTGTTGTCGATCGGATAGGCCACCTGCTCTTTGGATTGCTGCTGTGATTCGAGGCTTTAGCATCTTCTCGAGGAGTTTTCCTGCCGTGTCCAGCATGCACAGAGGTCTGTATGCTGATGGGAAATCCGGTTCTCCTTTTCCCTTGCTTATGAGCGCCAAGCGTTGTACCTTCCACTACTTGAAGAAGATCCCTTCCTTTAGACAGTCGTTATACATACATAGCAGTATCTGCGGGAAAGTTTGGGCAGCCGTTTTCAATACTTCCGCTAGTATGGCGTCGGGGCCAGGGGCCTTATTGTTCTGAAGAGATTTAGCTGCTAGAATCAGCTCTTCTTCGCTGAACAAAGTGATGTCTTGTTGTTGGGCAGGAGAGATCTCCATTGGCCTAACAGGGTGAGTCGGGAAGACTGTGTCCACTATGTTCTTCATTAGCTCCGCGGTCATCGTGGGGCAGGACGCCTGCGCTCCTAATTTTTTCATGATAACCCTATAGCCGAGTCCCCAGGGGTCACTGTTGATTTCCCGGCGAAGGTCCTCCCACTTTTGTTTCTTGCTCGAATTGATGGCCCTCTTGAGCTCGGATCTTGCGGTTTTGTATTCCACGAGTGCGCCTTCCGTGATTTCAGCGTTTCTTCGCCTTTCCCTGGTGACCTTGCATCTGTGGTGTAGGCATCTCCTCCTAAGTTCTGCGATCTCCTCCGTCCACCAGTACACTGGCTTTCGCCCTCCAGTTTATTTTTGCTACTAGTAATAGACAAGAAGTCCTAGACATTTCTCTAGTCTCTGACAATATATAATATTATGCAAGATCAGAGATTGAAAGGTTTCCCGTGAGCACTCCTTCTCTGACCACAGATACAATATATTCAATTTGGTCTAACGCTCGGCTAGAGCATTCAGACACAACCGATCCATCGTACTACCAGAGAGTAGACCCTGGTTTACCCATTTTATTGGAATTTCCTTGTCTTTTTAAGAAAGCGAAGCAAGCACTTCAGTGAAGAGGAGCTTACAGTATCACCACATCAGCACCGAGGATCTGCCATCTAATACGAGCAAAGGCCGGACAGTCGCAGAGATAATGTTCCGCAGTGTCGTCACTCTCTTCATAAGCATGGCAGATTGTATTGTCACTTAAGACCAGCATGCTTGGCGAAGGCGAAGTGGCCCGTCAAGGCGCCAATAAGTTGTCTGCAGCCTTTTCTGCTGAGAGACAGCAAGAATGTCATTGATTTCTTACAGATGTCCGAGAGTATTGGTTTAGTCAACCTACATCCTGGAGAGTCATGTCGCACACAAATGTGTTCGAGAAGGCCTGCTCTGAGTCTTGTCTAGCAATCTCTTCGAGATCTCGTTCTTCAAGATCCCAGTGTGACCTGGGACCCAGATAAGATACTTGCCTAGCGAGAAAGAAGCCTAATGTTGTCTACTCCACGAAGACACCAGCAACATCCTCGACAGGTTTTGGAGCCATCCGTGAAAATACGACTGCATTTCAGTCCTGAACACATGATCTTGTTAGGTTTCTATATGAAATTAATCCAGTAGTTCAGGCAATTAAAATGTGTAGCACGTCTTAAAGACGTTTTCGTAGACGGAGTGACTTTAAGAACGTGACACTCTTGATGAGGAGGTCGGTCGATAACAAACATAACCATAGGTAGCATGACTCTGAGAGATATAGAATTGAGGATGTTGGTTAGGTTAGGCTAGGTTGGACATACTTAGATCAGCAAATGTCCATTGTGATGCCATCCTCTTCTTCCTATTTCGGCGAGGTTATGATCCGGAAACAAAGGATCATAACCCTCCCACTTCACCGCATTTCTACTGATCCGCCTGTGCGGTGATGCCATAAATCTACCGATAGACCACTCAGAGACTAATTAAAGCCAACCAGAGCTTTTTATAAAGCGATGGATGCTTATGATGCCTAAGGATGCCAAATCGCCGAGGTCATCAAGAAAAGGGGCCTCTAGATGGAGCATTCTTTTAAGCAATAGGGTTGGACATGCGCGCAGGAGGTGAAGGATGGTTTCGCCCTCTTCCGCGTCATTGTAAAAGAGGCCAAGTCCTTTGGCATGTTAGTCTATAAGACAGCGTCCAGTGAGAACAACGCGGCTGATCTGCCATCGCTTTAGCTTAACCAATTCAACGTTGCGTTACTGGTCCAGTTGATGCCAGATCTGTGTCGAAACATGACACGTTGAATAGTTCTTCCATCTGGGGTTAGTCTTGCTAATAGATAGATAGATGTTTGGTGCAACAGGTCTTTAAGTGCCAGGGCCTAGCTTCCCGCAACCACTCATGTTGTGTGCGTTATATTTTTGACATGGATGGAAGGGACACACAGTTTAGTGGAGTATTCGAAGGGCAAATTGTTTTTTGAGAAGCTTTCTCGAGACAACATTACTCTCGGATGTTTGTCAGACGGTCGCGAGAGGTGGGACCGTGAAAAAACTTTTTGGTGTTTTCTGGGATTCGAACTTGGAACCTCGCGCGCAGTGGCCCGACAGACTAACCACTTACGCCATGGAGCCCATTGTAAATAGCGTTCACCATTAGTTGATGCTTACATGCAGCGAGGGGCATACCTAAGGCTTGCCTATCAGGCAGAACCCTTAGAGTTGCACCCTGACTGGTGAGCTCGTCCGCCCTGCAGTTTCCCGGAATGTCTTTGTGATATGGCACCCAGCATACTCGTAAGTGAATGTTGAACTGCTCTGCCATCTCCGTGAAAGGCAAACGTCAATTTAAAGCCACCTTTGAAGTGAACTAGCACGTTTCCAGGAACTTGATTGCCGCTAAACTGTCAGTGAGGATGCTAATATCCCTGACAGATAGTACATTACATTTTAGTCAGGACAGGGCTTCCTTAATTGAACATTGATCTGGTTGGCGGAAAGAGATGGTCATGTTGGGTTTTCCGGAGAAAACATCACAACCCCACCTTCGGTCTTCAATCCATCTGTAAAGAAGTGAACCGATCTGCCACCAACAGGGAGAGAATTATACTATTCATCACATTCAGGGATACTCGTACGGAAGATTCGGTCAAATCTGAATTTCGGTTTCCGCATTTTTATGAGTGAAGTTGAGAAGATCAAGGATCGAGGAGTGACCAATGTGATATCTGGACTATTGCGAGGAGTATCCTGGACGAATGGCAGCACTGACAGCAATCTGTTTGTCAAAAATATCTAAGGGCAGCAGATGGAACAAAATGTCCTGTGCCGCAGTGCACCACTGATGCAAATGCATGCGTATCTTTGCACCTTAGCTACTTGAGTGAGGTTGACTGCCATATAAAGGGCAGGCCACGATTCAATCACGCCATAGGGGAGTATAGATCTGATGGTGGACACGTACCGCCAGAGAGTGATTTGATGTTTCATACCGCAGCTTCCACCTTTTGACGAGAATAGAGAGCTACATTAGCTTTCCTTACACGTTCTAGTAGATTGGCTTTCCAGTTCAGTTTTCTGTCCAAAATAAGATCCAAGTACTTTGCACTTTCAGTGAAGGTGAGATTGATGCCATTTATCATAGGTCTATGAGGGTATCTTTATATTCCCTTGTGAAAAGGGCGAGGTCTATTTTATGAATTTTAACCCCCAGTCCACATTTTGACGCAAAAAGAGAGCATATCGGAGGATTTCCCTCAGAGTGTCTGGGTGCTTGCGAGAAGCAGCACAGGCAATGTCATCAGCATAGGCACAACCTGACCTATCCAGGTCCACTAGTAGCTCGCTCATTTACTATCAGATTCCACAGGAGAGGTGACAATAATCCACCTTGGGATGTTCCGCGGCAGGAAAATCTTCTGACCGATGCTTCGTCCAGTTGTGCATTAAAAATCCTGCATGTAAGTAATTGATTGATCAACACTCCGAGCGAAGTATCCCATTAAGGATGATAATGGAAACCGGCTTGCAATACCAGTTCAAAGTCATGACATTTCTGTGCAGAAAGGCCTTTTTTGGGTCGGATGTGTTAACTTTTCATTACATAAGCTTTTCATTATTTAATCGGGTACTGCCTCCCCTTATAGAAGAGGATATCCCATTAATGAGAGCCTTCTCCTTGATAGAACACTGGAACAAAGTCTTAGTTCATCTCACACCCACCTCAATCCCTAGCAGGGAAAAAAACCTTTCCACTTTGTCATTATTGGTGTAATTAAAGAGGTTTCGAATCATAGAAAATCCTTATGAGGGCTAAGAGTCTCCACTCATCATAAAACGCTTACACTCACGTGTAGTTACATTAATATTAATAACTAGTCTAGTCTGACTACCTCTGCAAAAGAGATAAAGTTTTCCATTAGGAAAGGTGCCTTAATGAACCCATTTATCCTGTCATTTCTCATGGCACCCGACCACACAAGGATAACATCATTAATGAACTGAGCAGTAAGTATCCCTATGAAGGACATCCATAGAGGAGGCTCATACCCCCGCTCGATGGTGATGGCATTTTCATTTTTATTTTTTACACGACAAAATCGCACCATATGAAAAGGACTCGCTCATGTATGAATGTCATGAGGTTAATATGGTGAAAGGACTCTTCTCGTTGAACATCTAACAAATAAGACCGCGTGTTGCGCTTATGTATAGTTTATTATCGTCGTCATAGAATCCGTTGCATAATTGGAAAAAGCACTTCATGGAGTCTCTTCTAAATTAAGTTTCAGTGATATCAAAGTCACATGGCCTTCTTCCAGGTTGCAATGTCCTGCAAGCATAAAAAAATATGTAAAAATGCAAATATAAATAAAAGCACCTGGATGGATTGAAAAATTGTATTTTTAATGCATTTTCTCCTTCGTGTGCCCTTTTAACGCCACTTTTTGTACTTTTAACATTGTTTTACGCTGAAAAAAGTGAAAAAATAAAGACTGGCAACGAAGTGTTAAGCTAAAGTCGAGTAGAATGTAGGAAATACTTAATTTTTTATGAAATACTACAATGTGTGTCCTCTGGAGTAGCACCAAGGACGTGAGAACAGAAAACTGAAACTGAACCATAAGAGAAAGAAATAAAAGACAAGTTTTATAGCATTAACTCAACTTTGCTACAGTAAAAGTGAAAAATACGTTTTTTTTCCTTCGGCTGTTTCAACAGAATTGGCATAAAAATTTTGTGACCCATCGATCTGTGAAGAGGGTAAGAGCATGCAAATGTACAGAATAGCTTGAAGTTTTTAATGGCAGAATTAAACTGTAAGTGCATTTTGATATACATTTTAATGGATTTAATTGGAGCTATAAAGGATACGAAGGTGACGGAGTGCGGGTGTGCCGGTTAGAGGTTTGTTTTTGCATACAATCTTCGGAAATTGGTTAGCTCAGACGACGGTGGTTTGTCTTCTTCTTTTAGAGACCCACTGGGGTTAGACTAGGTGATATAGGGCGAAGGCATTAATAGGCAATGAGTGGTGGTAGGAAAACTTTCTATACCGAGAATAGAATAAGGTCCGTTTCACAAATATCCGGTTTTAAGTGTGCAGAACTAAATGAGAATGTTCACATTTATTCGGCACTGGATGGACGACGTTTTTTTTTGTTCCGGGCAAATTTCGGCTCTATTCGGCACCGGATGCCGGATACATCGAACTACGTGTCATATGTGACCCACGAAGCAAAACAGGTAACGAACATCCTACCGGTAGTTTTACATGCGCTTCGTACAAAAGTGCGGTACAAGCAATCACAGCGAAACATGAAGTGTATCCAAATAAATTTAATGCAATGTGAAGCCCCCTTAAACTTAATTACACAGAGGGCGGGAGAAGAAAAAACTGATATAATCCTCATCAGCGAGCAGTATAAAACACCACACACCAGTGCAAGCGATATGGACCTGCGGTACATACCCGTTCGAACGCAAGGACTCAAGTAGGCGGCACAACTACTTGTATGCAAATATAAAAGGAATATATTTCTACAGCTGCTTTTCCCCACCGAGCGCGAGCATGACAGATTACGAGGAGATGCTGGACAACATCGTGACTGAAGTACGAGGAAAGTCACCAACCATCGTGGCCAGGACTTTAATTCCTGCTCAGTTGAATGGAATAGTGTGAGGACAAACCGACGCGGGTCGAGGTTGAGCAGAGGAAATAAGCACATCTTCTACAACGCCAGACGCGGCTCCATAGTTGACTTGACATTCCCCAGCAGATCATTAGCAAGATGAATAAAATGGCACATCTCAGACCTGTACACGATCAGCGACCACCAGGCCATCATATTCGATATAGAAGAGCAGACACGGTTCCAATACTGCAAGCTGCCTCGTAAAGTACAAAAGCAGAGCTGGAAAATGAGCGACTTAGACACAGACATTTTTTTTTTTTAAATAAAAGGAAACCCAAATCCCAGAGCACTCAGACTCTCTGGTCCATTGTACTACCAGGCAGGAACATTTCTTTGGTGCAGTGGTTGGAAAAACCTTGAATTCGTTTCCCTTTATTTCCACGGTCGACTGATGATTGCTGTTCCCCGCTGGGGCTTGAACCTGCATACATCGGTTAACGAGCAAACACACTACCCACTGCACTACTGCCACCCCGTATACTCCGACATACTCGGGTATACTCGTATGTTAAAC
This sequence comes from Brachypalpus laphriformis, assembly GCA_945910035.1. NCBI lineage: Eukaryota > Metazoa > Arthropoda > Insecta > Diptera > Syrphidae > Brachypalpus > Brachypalpus laphriformis. Next base: position 14,439,923 of record OX246755.1, read on the forward strand.
ACCATCGAAATAACGAGTGGCTCAGAAGAGGAGAAAGCAAAAGAAGTAACATCATCTCTGACAAGCGGGTGTGATGCAGCCATGCCATGCAGGAGAAAAGGAAATGGAAGAACCCCGGCGTACTGGTGAAACGACGACATCGCGAAGCTCCGAGCTGATAGCCATAGAATGCGGAGGCGCCAGCAAAGAGCACGAGGCAGTGGCTCAGAGAATTATGAAAACCCCGAGGAGAATACCAGAGGAAGCGAACGGAACTCCGTAAGATGATGAAGAAGAAGCAAGAGTGAACCATTCCAGGTACTCAGGGAAGAACTACAATACAACGCATGGGAGGCGCATACAAAATAGTGATGAAAAAACTGAAAAGCACCACGGCAGCTGGACCGATATGCCCTCACATCATGAATTCAATTGCCAGCAGCCTATTCCCGAGAAAAGATGGATTCACACTGCCACGAGACACAGCAGATGAAACGGAGACGATAGAAGTCGCAGCAGCTATCAAAAGCAACAAAAACGGCAGGGATGGATGTGATCCCGAACTTTGTTCTGAAGCAGGCGATCAAAACCAGACCAGATGCCTTCACATACCTCTACACAGCCTGCCTTACAGAAGGAAATTTCCCGTCTCAGTGAAAACGGCAAGCACTAGTTCTCGTATCAAAGGGCGACAAATCACATGAGCAATCATCGTCGTACAGGACGTTGTGAATGCTAGCTACACTGGGGAAAGTGCTCGAATACGGACAAGAGAAGGGGACTCAGAGATTTGTAACCGACAGTTTGGAATCCGAAAGAAACGAAGCACCAACCATGCAATATAAGCTGTGTGCGATATATAGCACGTGAGGCAATTGCCGAGAATCGGACTAATGCTCTTGATAAACATGAACAAAGCCCCAGGCTCATTGTTGCAAATGCATGAAAGGCTCTGTAAAGTCCGCCTAAGGTGGAAAAGTCTTTTTCTTGCGGCCACGGAGTATTCACAAAAAATATGTTCTGCCGTCTCTTTTTGCTCTCCACATAGCCGGCATACATATGTATCTGCTACTCCTATTTTGTGCAGATGGTACTTGAGTGGAGAATGATTAGTCAAGTAGCGTGTTAAGATCCTTAAGTCTGCTTTTCTGAGCTCAAGTAGCTTCTTAGCCTTACAACAATCAGATTCGAATTGTTTTATTTTGAAGTTTGTGCTACTTCATGTAGCTCCAAAATAGGGTTCAGGACCGACTGGTGGGCGGTTGGCGCCTCTTCTCGCTAAGCCGTCCGCCCGTTTATCGCACTCGAAGCCTTCGTATCCTGGTATTCAGGCCACAGTGATGGTGCTTTTTGATGCAATATTTTCGAATAGATTAAGACAATTTTATACAAGTTTGGATTCTACCGTGTAGGATTTCAAAGCCATAAGTGCTGCCTGGCTGTCCGAGAAAATGTAAATACGGGTGCTCTTGACACTTCTCCGCCCGCATTTCGATTGCATGGACATCCGTCCGAAATACTGTTGGTAATTTCAAAAGCGCTGCTGCACGTTTGAACCTGATTCCATAAACCCCTGCGTTAGTGCTACCATTTCTAATTTGGAACCATCTGTGTATCAAGTTTGAGAATTTGGTAAGACTGCAAGCGGGCATCTATGACCACGTTGAATTTTCTGGAGAATCGGTATTGTGACAATGCAAATGTGGCAATGCTGGTGCCAGAGAGAAAAATTTAAGAAAATCAAAGCTTTTGAATGACTTGAGTTTCGCTTACCGTTTTGGAATTCTAAAAAAAATGTTTTCTAAATGTATATCTTATATAAATAAAAATGAAATACTGTTGGTCATCGCATCACATGAGAACGGCTGGACCGATTTGCCTCATTTTTCTTTCAGAATCTTCGTAATAGTCTAAATAAGGATTTTATGGAAAGAAAAATTGGAAAAGTTCCCCGGAAAATTGTAAAATTCGGGAAAAATTGAAAGTGATTTTTTCCATGGGAAAAAATGTATTTCTTCTTTTTCTTTATGTACTGTGTTCCCTTGTGGGTCCTAGGGCCTCTACTACGCCTACGAGCCATCGTGTATGGTTTCTGGCAATGTGTCTGAGTTATCCCCAAGTTTTCCCTAACTGCCGTCCCTCCTTCTCGACTGCTCTGCGCCATGTTCTCCTCGGACCGCCAGGTCTTCTGCCATCCTTCGCTATGGAGCTGTCACCCTTACGGAACGTGTGACCAATCCACTGCCACTTTCGCCGTTGGATGGTTGTGCCTATTGGTTCCTGACCCGTTCTCTCGTAAAGGTGTTCGTTAGAGATACGATTGGGCCAGAAAATCCTTAAGATATAGCGCAGGCACCTATTAATGAACGTTTGCAGCTTTCTGGTGATACTAGTGCTCACTCTCCAAGTGCTGCAACCATATAGCAGCACGGATTCAACGTTGGAGCGGAACAGTCTTATCTTGATGCTCAAACTGATTACATTGCTTCGCCATATTTTGGACAACATACCGAACGCGGACTTTGCTTTGGCGATCCTGTTGGCTATATCCAGTTCGGTTCCACCATCGGTCGAGACAATACTCCCAAGATACTGGAAATCCTCTACTCTGTCTATCGGTTGTCCAGCAATGCATACTCGAGCCGACGAGTTTATTCCAAGGCTGATAATTTTAGATTTTGCCGTATTAATTTTCAGCCCGACGACACCTGCCTCCCTCTCCTCATCTGCTGTCATTTGGTGGAGGTCCATAATTCTGTGGGAGAGTAAGCATACATCGTCAGCGTTGTCAAGATGTTCGAGTTGGGATATAAGAGTCCATCGAATTTTATCGCATGAAGCACATCGCTAATCACCAATAGGAATAATATTGGTGAAAGGATACAGCCTTGTCTTACCCCACTTTGGATCTCAAATTCCTCAGACAACCTTCCCCTGTGCAGAACGTGACATTTGGAGCCTTCATATGTAGCTTTGATAATAGCAATTAGTTTATCGGGAATGCCTCTCCTGCGTAAGGCACGCCAAATAAACTCCCTGTTGACACTATCGAACGCTTTCTCAAAATCGATGAACAGCAGATGCAATGGCGATCGATATTCAACACACTGTTCGATGATAATCCGCTGGGTGTTGATGTGGTCGACACAGGAGGATCCAGAGCGGAAACCTGCTTGTTCGGCATCGAGTGTGTCTTCGAGATGTTGTTTGATTCGCTCCAGGATGATTTTAGCTATTATCTTAGCTACAGCAGGCAGCACGCAGATACCCCTCCAGTTTCCGCATTCCATTAAGTTTCCCTTCTTAGGAAGCTTGAAGATCAATCCCTTTTTCCACTCGTTAGGAAAGCTCTCAGCTTCCCAATCTCTCTCTATAAGTGGAAACAGAAGCTCAGTCGATATTGTTGGGGCTGCAGGTAGAGCTCTGCGGGAATACCGTCAAGTTCTACCGCCTTGTTGGTTTTGAGTACCTTGATCGCTGTAGTGATCTCATCATTACTGGGAGTTGTTGTGCGTATTCGGGAACTTCTCACCTCGGGCATCTCAGTCCGATTTGGGAGCATATCGCTAGCGAATACACGGTTCAAAACCGTAGCAAAATGCTCTTTCCATCTCTTGAGTTGGTCCTCATCCAAAATGAGCAAGGAACCGTCTAGGCTTTTCACTGGGTGTTGTTTGGAGCTGCGACCACCTGTCAGCTCCTTCGCGATTCTGTAGACGGTCCTGCTGTCGCACCTCCGTGCAGCTTCTTCTGCTTCTGTAGCCAGTGCGTTGATGTAGTTGCGCTTGTCACGTCGCACGCTACGCTGAACTTCTCTCATCTTCATGCGATATAGGGACTCTAGTTCGCTTCTCCCTGCTGCTGGGGTAACTGCAACGCGAGCTTTCAGCTGTTTTCGTTCGTCAATCCGTCTCCAGGTATCCTCGGAAAGCCACGCCCTATGTCTTCCCTGCGATCGATCGACAATTCTTTCAGCACTAGATGTAAAAACATTTTTCACAGCACACCAATAGGTTGGGGGCATTGAGCTGCTGATTGCTTCCACACCTTGCGAAAAGTGCTGCCTTAATTGTTGGCGCACTGAGGGATCACTAAGTCTATCGATATTGAACCTGGGCATTCTTATGTTGTCCTGGGATCTTCGAACTGCAGCAGTCCGTAGTTGGAGAGTAGCTATCATAAGATGGTGATCACGTACTATCCCCACATCTGCCCCTCGCCTGTTTCGGACATCCAGGAGACTACTTCCAAAGCGGCGGCGGATGGCAAAATGGTCAATTTGGTTGGAGGTTGCTTGCCTGTCGTTGTATACCCAGCTGACTTTATGGCAGGCCTTGTGCTCAAACATGGTGCCACCTATCACAAGGCGGTTGGCATTGCAGAAATCCACAAACCTTTCGCCGTTGTCATTGCGGTTGCCTAGTCTATGCTTTCCGATTACATGTTTGAGCCCTTCGTTGTCGTTGTCTACCTTGGCATTCAAATCCCCCATCACTATGACAATGTCTCCATTTGGTGTTGTGTTCCTTTTCGCCCTCAGACGAACTATTCGTTGGGGCGTAACAGTGTATGATGGTGACGCGTCGTACTCTAGTCCGGAATCTGGCCATCAAAATCCTATCACCATGAGGCTGCCAGGAAATTAGGCCCATGCGTGCTGTTGTTGCTAGCAGTAGTCCGACTCCATATTCCCGCGGACTTCCGGATAGTCTTCTAGAATAGAGTAGTACAGTGTTATGCGTTGGGGATTGGTACTCGCCCCCTTCTAACCATCTTACTTCACTTACCCCCAAAATGTCCAGGTTATATCGCATGAATTTATTTTCCAGTTGGAGGAATCTGGCATTGTAAGGACCTTCGCTTCCCGAGTCGAGGAGCGTCTTTACATTCCAGAAACCTATCTTTGTCCGGGTACAATAGCCAAAAGTCGTCAACATGTGATCATTCCTTATCCGAGGCATAGTGTCGGTTTCTGTAGCGAGCTGGTTTCAGTAACGCAGGTTGCTGGCCCACGTTACCTAGCCTAGAATCAAGGCCCTAGACAACCCGTACTTACAATTTTTGCCTACACGTATAAGGGTTTATACGTATAGTTGCTCGGTGACCACCACTAGGAGGTAAAGTAAGCACTTCATCACGAACTTGATTGTTGCACTACTGGCCCAAGCCAAGTTTTGAGCAGTCAGTAGTTTCCCGATCAATCGCAATGCAGGTCCCCAAAAAATGTGTTTACTTATGTTTGTATGCTATGGACTCCGAAACCACTTAACCGACTGAGCTCAAATTTTCAGACAATCTTCGGCTCGGAAGTATTCTTGTAAAGTTTGGTTGAAATCGGTTTACTACGTTAGTACCTATTATAGTACTTTGGTACTAAAAAAATTCCCTTTTGCTAGTCGCAGCAAAGCACGACGGATACCATCAGTCCAGCAGTTTGCTAACTACTTTAGTGTTGTAGTACTTTAGTACCCAACAAATTCATATATATATATATATATTTAAGGATGGCGCCCCAGGCTCCTGCCTGATAGTTGTTGCTCCAGGCGCCTGCCTGACAGTTGTTGCTCCAGGCACCTGCCGGACAGTTTTTTGTTTTGCTATGCGCAGCAACGCTCGCCGGGTACCCGCTAGTAATTGATAAATTTAAGGTGGCTTTCGCCCAGCCAGATCGCCGAAAAAAATAAATAAATAGGTATCGTGAATGACAAGACAAGAAAATCTGGGTTATCATGAATACATTTTGAAAAATTAGATTTGGTCAAATTTCCTTTGGAAATGTCAGTCATTTAGGATTCCCACTTTTTCCTGGTGAACTTTTCCTCCTTTTGGAGACACCAATTTTATGTCAGGTGAAACATTCACCAGGAAAATAGTGGGAATCGTAAAAGTCAGACAATTCCAAAGGATTTATTCACGCGCTTCCGAAATTTGACCAAATCCAATTTTTCTTTACACAAACATCTAAGAATGACGTCAACTTTATTTTTCTACCATTTGTTCAACTTACATCCATGCAATTCGCTTAAAATTTCTTTTTTTTTTATAATTTATTCGCGTAGGGGGGTCTTTGGCATCCATTGCGCGTCAAATAATACGTTATATAAGCGTTTGGTCCTGGACCATCTTTTCTATTGGGTGTCTTTGTCAAGGTTCCAAATGAATATTGCGGACTTCGGCTTTTACGTAACGTATGTCCATCGTAACCAAACGCTGATGGTATATTGTAGGATGCAGGACCAGGTCCTAGATTTGATATATATTTTTTTAAAATTTCGTTCATAAAAGATTTCTATTTCATGGCCTCACCGAATGGTTTTCTACTCATTTTCTCTTTCTCTTTTTTTTTAATTTTTTTTCTTAGCTAAAGATTTGGAAGAAATTTTGATCCTTTTGCTCGAAATGTTCAAAACGTTATGAGGAATAGAAAATTTATATTTTTTTTTGTTTCTGAACGGGCGGTTGCTCGATTCAAAGTTTTTCATTTTTTTTTATTAAAGTGCTCGTAGTTCTACGGCGCAGGTGTTGTGCTCAACGAAACCATGTTCGGTTTAGTTAGGTTAGGTTAAAGGGGTTAGCTACATCGAATGGGTGCAGCCTGCACTCGGATCTAAAAAGGATCCATTGTGCTCCCCTGACTAGGAATTTTCTGGATGAAACATTGAAAAGATAGAAAAAGAAACAAAGTGACTAGTGCTCTATGGTATTGGAGCGCTCTCCTCTAAACCATCCTGAAGAAGTTTTTATTTTATTTTTTAAACAGATGTGCGCCCACGCCCAAATGGCATGTAGGCACTGCATATTGTGCCAGAGGTCACTTTTTAGGGCAGCAGTACTTCCGCTCTCCTTATGAAAGCTATAGTTACGACTGTGGAGGAGTTCCTTAAGTCTATTGCAGATATGATCTCTTTAAGGAAGTGGCGTAAGTGGTTAGTGTGTCGGACTACCAACAAGTTTTTTTCACGGTCCCACCTCTCACGAACGTCTGACAAACATCCGAGAGTATGGTTGTCACGAAAAAGCTTCTGAAAACAAATAGCCCTTCGGCTACGGCACTAAACTGTAGGCCCCTTCCATTCGTGTGAAAAATATGTATAACGCACACAACATGAGTGGTTGCGAGAAGCTAGGCCCTGGCACTTAAAAAGTTGTTGCGCCAAATATTTATTTTCATTTTTTAAGGAAAAGCTTCTCCTAATTCTACACAGAGCTGCGCACTCATAGAGTATGTGTTCTGCGGTTTCGCCCTTTTCTAGGCAGAGGCTGCAGGTGATATCCTCCGTAATTCTCATTTTGTAACGGTTGTAAAGTAATTGACGGTGACCGGTAAGGAAGCTCACAAGCTCTCTTATGTCATTTTTGCCATATTTTAAGATACCGCCTGCCTGTTTTTGGAAGGGTTAGACAGCTTTCCTAGCTTGTCTGATACTTCGGGTATTATTATAGTGGAAGATGCACATGTTGCGTTTCCAAATGTTTAGAGTCAGTTTAAAGGCGGAATCAGATATTCCGCAGAAAGGTTCAGGTCCCGTGAACAACTCAGAGGAGCCTTTCCTAACTAGCAACAATAGCCTTTTACTCATGTAGTAGAATTTTTGGTAGAAACTGGAGACCCTCCCCCAAAATCATACTATGGATGTATACGGCTATAGTTAGACCCATACTGACTTACGGCAATCTAGTATGGTGGCCAGCTGTCAACAAATCCACCAACTTAAAGGCAATCATCAAAGTTCAAGACTAGCGTGCATTGGCATCACCAGTGCAATGAGGACAACCCCAACCATAGGACTCGAGGCTATCCTCAACCTGCTACCGCTAGACATCTTTATATGAATATCAGCAGCCATTAATGCTATGAGAATAAGTCAGTCAGCGAACTGGAAACCAAGTAGAACACGTCACTCGATGATCCTACTCGATTACTTTGGCCTCATACCCGTAACGGATTACATGACGCCATATTTAGACTTTGCGGGGCCTTTCTCTATCGCCTACCCTAGCATGGAAGATTGGAAAAGCGGTCATATACTTAATGCCGAATCTTTAGCCATCTACACAGATGGTTCAAAAATGAGCACTGGTGTAGGATCAGGTATCTTCTCCGACCCTCTAGGTGTATCAAAATCCATACGACTTCCAGACCACAGCAGTGTTTTCCAAGCAGAGGTCTTAGCAGTGGCAACAGCCGCCCGTGAGTCTGCGGTAAGGGCAATACCGCCAGAAGGTATCACCATCTTTATCAACAGCCAGCCAGCTATAAAAGGGATTACTCCCATAGAAATTAAATCGAAGCTTGTGAAGTGTTGTCGAGAAGAGCTCAGGGTTTTTGGAACACAGCACAAGGTATCGCTCTGTTGGGTCCCTGACACGAGGGTATCCCAGGCAATGAGAAAGCCGACGAGCTGGCGAGAATCGGCTCAGCAGCCCCACCAGAACAAGTTGACCCCCTGTGTGTATCCCGCCTTGCACACTCAAGCTCGCTGCAGGGAATAAAGCCACTGAGGAGGCGAACACAAGATGGAACTCCATGGAAACTTGCGCCATCACTAGGAAGCTATGGCCATCTTTCGACAAAGCAAGGACCGAGAGAATTATCCGTAAAGATAGAAAATCCCTTTCCACCCTCGTGGGCATCATCACGGGGCACAATACTCTGCGGTACCACTTGAAGAAACTACGCCTGACGGAGGAGGAACTCTGTTGAGGCTTTGATGACGAGGAAGTTTTTGAGGACACAACCCACTTCCTGTGCCACTGTCCGAGTCTTCAACACTCCAGGAAAAGTTCCTTGGTAAATATTTCTTCCAGGATCTCGAGGAACTCTCCGGCGTTTCAACAGAAAAGATGTTGAACTCCATCAAATCATCAGCGTGGTTTGTATGCAGAAATGAAGTAAGTGACTGAGTTAGTAGTTTTTAGTTTCATTGGGTATGGGATTACTTTTTCCCCCATGGGTACCACAATGGGTCAACGCTGACCTGAGTGTGGCAGAGAGCGTCCCTCCTTGCCAGCTCACATACCTAACCTAACCTAACTAGCAAGTCTGCAGTTTCGTTGCCGTCAACTCCTACATGACCCGGTACCCACCATAGTTTTACTTTATTGTATCGGGCTAAGTTTGTAAGCTGTCGAAACAGCAAACATTTTGAACTGATCAAGTATGAGATCAGTACTTTAAGGGGGGCTTGGCTGTCAGTGAGTATGTGGATAGAGGCACCTTTGATGCCTGAGTGTAAGTTTATGTTAGCGCAAGTCTCAAAAGCGCAATGTTCGGCCTGAAAACATTGGGACTCTTTTCAAGTGATTTCGAAATTTTATAATTGGGTCCATAGACACCGGCACCAACTCCTCAACCCTTTTTTGATCCGCCGGAATACCTCACGATTCCTTTTGAATCAAGCAACTTACTTACTTAAGTGGCTCTACAGTTCGAGGTGAACCTGGGCCTCAACCAACAAGCCTCTCCATTTAGCTCGGTCTTTAGCTAATTGCCTCCAGTTGCGCACTCCAAGTTGGTCGAGGTCCCCTTGAACATGTGCGCGCCACCTACGGCGAGGAGGTCCACTACTGCGTCGTCCCTCGGAGTTAGATTCGAAGACTCTGCGGGCCGGAGCGTTGGTGTCCATTCGCTCTACATGTTCTAGCCATCTCAGTCATCCAATACGCAGTTTTTTGACTAGGTCGATGTCGCTGTACAGCTCGTATAGTTCGTGATTGAATCTTCTTCTCCAAAACCCGTCAACGCAAACGGGACCTTTATTAAAGACCATGTTTCAGCGCCGTAAAGCAGGACTGGGATGATCAGAGTCTTATACATAGTATCCTTAGTCGTTCGAGATAGGACTTTACTGTTGTATCACCTTTTTTTTTTAGGTATATGTAGGTATATGGGGAGGAAGGCAGAGACTGACCCCTTGAGCACTGCGACCTAAAAAGATCTTTTCTGCTAGCCCCTGGTTAATTGATTTTGAGTTTGTGAACTAGCTGAACTCAAATTCATTAATGAAGCTAAGAATAGTTTGAGCTGAAGAAGAGGTGACGTCAGAAGGTGATGTAACGCCTTTATAAAAGTGCTTTAGCCTAAGTCTGGCTATGGCCGGCAATCACAGAGTATGTGATGGGCTGTTTCGGTGTCTTCAAGACAGAGACGGCACGTATCGGATTGAACACGGCCCATTTTCTTGAGATGGTGAGCGGTGACCCACATTAGTGTGATATTATTGTGTGCAGCAAGCTGCAAAGGCGTCTGGAGACAGTTCCAAACCAGCTTAGACTTATAGTCAAAGGACGTGAGAGCCTTGAGTGCTGCTTGGCTATCTGACATTATATTAATATGTGATCTTCGGAGGTTTCGTCTAATGCATTCTCTGGCGCAGAGCTCGATGGCATAGACCTCTGCTTGGAAGATAGTAGTGGATTGACCTAGTGGCCCCATTTGACATTTTTGAACCATCAGTGTGCCAATTGATTTGATATCTTGATTGGGGGATTTGAGGATAGTCCCAGTAGCTGCGGTCAAGGTATGTTTACTGTGAAGGGGTGATTGAGGTGGATTCTTTTGGGCATGAAGTCTGAGATGCATACTGCTGGACAAGCGGAATTTTCTCAAGGATCTTCATGTGGCCAACTAATTCGGAATTTGTATTGTTGCATAAAAGGTGAAGCTTTAGAGCACTGGCAGCCGCAGTCTTCATAATATTTATGTGTGGGGGTTAAAGGTTTAAGAGAACTTCCAGCGCAGCTGTTGGGCAGGTGCGCATTGCGCCCGTAATACCTACACATGCTAGTCTATGCACCTTCTGGAGGGCGGAGCGGGTAACGGTTTGGTTAACTTTATCCCACCATACTAGCAAAGCATAAGTTATTATCGGAATGATGATTGTGGTATAGGTCCAGTGGATCATTTTTGGATTTAATCCCCATTTTTGTTGAAAAACCTAGAGCAGGCCCAGAAGGCTTTAGTCAGTCGCCTTCTCAGTGGTTCTGTTTATATGAGGTTTCCAATTTAATTTGTGGTCTAGAGTAATCCCAAGATATTTTGTTTCTTTTGAGAACTCAATTTGAGTATTGTTTAGTGATAGTGCTTGAAGGCTTAAGTTTCTCCTCCTGGTGAAAGGAATGATTACGGTTTTTGAAGGGTTAACCGTTAGACCTTCTAAATGGCACCAGTTATTTACTTTGTTTAGGGCATATTGCATTTGTTCAGAAATGCTTGCCCTTAGCAATAATGACTACGTCGTCAGCGTAGCCCTGGGCGAGAAATCCAGAACAGAACTGTCCACTACAATGGACCATAAAAGAGGAGATAGGACACCCCCTTGGGGACAACCCTTAGTAGTTCTAACGGAGATTGAGATTTGTCCAAGCTTGGGGCAGTGATAAGTCTGCTTCTGAGCATGGAGCATATCCATTTGGTAGTTTGCGGGTCAATGCCTTTGACATCAGCAGCAGACTTAACTGATTGAAATGATGTGTTATCGAAGGCGCCAGAGATGTCCAGGAAGGAGCATAAGGCTATTTTATTCTTTAACAAAGCTTCTTCAATAGTGTTAACTAGATGGTGAAGGGCTGTGACCGTAGATTTACCAGATTGATATGCAAATTGAAGATTATTTAGGGGGTGTTCTATAAGGGCGGAATTTCTTATGTGAAGATCAAAGATTTTTTCCATTACCTTAAGAAACACAGAGGTGAGACTGATTGGCCTAAAGGCCTTTGGGTCTGATTGTGATCTGGCGCCGGCTTTAGGAATGAACACTACACTAACTTTTCTCCATATTGATGGGATGTATCTGAGTTCATAGCTGGATCTGTAGATGGGCACTAAGGATTCAATGAGAGTGTCGATTCCATGATGTAAGAGGGCGAGGAAAATTCCATCTCCACCGGGAGCTTTGTAAGGTTTTTGCGTGGAGATGGCCCGTCTTATGGAATCGAGGGTGAAAATTTTCTTGGCTAGAGTCCTAGTGCGTCGATTAGGAGGGAGTGGCATGTCTTCATGTAGAAGTGATGTGTGAGGGTCAGTAATTAGTGAGTCAGGGAAGTGGGTCTGCAGAAGAAGACCTAATGTTTCGTAGTATCCCTGTGTAAAACTGCCGTCAGGTTTTTGTAGGAGACCAATACCGTTGCTGTGGTTCTTGGATAGGGTTTTCTGGGCCCTAACAGCTGAAGGGAGATCATTTATACTTTCGTAGAAAGATCTCCATGTATGTCTTTTTGATCTCCAAATAGCAGAATTGTAAGTTGTGAGGGCTATCTTGTATTCGCTCCATGAGTTGGTGGCTTTGGCTTTATTAAATAGCCTTCTAATCTTTTTTTTGAGGGTGTCGAGCTCATTGTTCCACCATGGTACATCGCGGAAGTTAGTTCTGCTTTTGGGATAGCAGCTGGCTTCATATGCGGAGGTGATCTGAGAGCTAAGTTTTGAGGCTTCTTCTTCAAGAGAATGAGAAGAGTCTATATTTGAGCAGGAAGGAATAAATTCGCCCCTAAAGATTTCTGCATAGAGATTCCAATTGGTGCGTTTGGGAGACCTGCTAGGGGTGATTGGGTCACGAGTAGTTTCGATGTCAAACCTTATGTGCATATGGTCAGACAACGAGGGCTGCTTAGAGACATGCCAATTGGTAACGAGATCGGACATAGAGGAACTGGATAGAGTAAGATCCAGAACTTCTTCTTTGATGGAGTTGACAAAAGTAGGTTCATTTCCTCTATTTAAAATATCAATATTTAATCCAATAAGGAAGTTAAGAAGGCACTCACCTCTTTTGTGGATATTGGAACTGCCCCAGATTGTGTGATGGGCGTTCGCGTCGCAGCCTAACACGATCTGCTGTCCAGTCTTCTTACCGTATCTAAACAGTTTGGCGACTTCGTCAGTTGGAGCTGAATTGCCTTATAGCCCCAAAAAACAGCGATTGGTAAGAGTTATTCTTCGCTTGATTTCTGTGCTGTTCTTATTTTTTGAGTTTATAGCAGAGCCAAGGTAGACAAAGTTCCTTACTACCTCGAAGTTATAGCTGCCCACTGTGACGTTCTGTCAAATTCTTCTTGACAGCATATACTTGGTTTTGCCCTCGTTTATCGCTAAAACCATTTTGCCCGCTTCCGCCTCAATAGTTGCGAACCCACCGGTGACAGCCCGCTGAGTTCTTTCAATAATGTCAATTTTATCGGCGTATGCAAGCAGTTGTACAGACTTGTAATAGATTGTGCCTCCGGTGTTGGCTTGTGAGTTCCTCACAATCCGTTCAACTGCAATATTAAAGAAGTCACATGACAGCGCCTCACCTTGTCCAAAACCTTTTTTGAAATCAAAGGTCTCGGTGAGGTCATTACCGACCTTGATGGAGCAGCGAGCGTTCTCCATCGTTATCCTGCACAGACGGACAAGTTTGGCAGGTATGTCAAAACTAGACATGGCACTACATACCTCTTCTCTACAGATGCTGTCATAGGCGGCCTTGAAATCAATAAAGAGATGGTGAATATCGATTTGGACTTTTTCTATTTTCTCCAGGATCAGCTGAAGTGTGATGATTCGGTTGATGGTGGACTTTCCTGGCCTGAAATCGCACTGATAGGACCCAATCAGGGTGTTGATAAATGGTTTTAGGCGTTCACACAATATCTGTTGCAGAAAAAATCTTAGCTTCATCTCAGCTGCCGTTAATTTACTCTCATACTTTTTGTATATCATCCAACATTGTAAACCGTATGTGAGCACTGGACGCACAACTGCGGTGTAGAGCCTTCCTTTCAATTTAGGTGGGATTTTTCGGTCGCAGAAGATAGTGGAGTCCTCTCGCCACTTCATCACCCTACGCTTACGCTATGATTGATGTCGTCATCACTGGTGGCTCGCTTTTAATCATAGATCCCAGATATTTGGACTTTTCGCATTTGTGAAGCACTGTTCCATTCCAATAAATGTCTCGAATAGGCCTGAGTGGTCAGAGAACGGGCAGCGTTGGCGTTTGTACCCCAGTTTCTAGCGAATCAGAATAAGTGCTTTGCTACTCGCACTTTAAAACTTATTTATTTCATCTCAATCACTTTCACTTTTATACAATTGTCATCGAAAGTATACGCGTCTATATTTTTTTTGTTTAGAAAACAAACAATATACTTCAATTTTTTTTACCAAACGACACGCGCCGCGAAGAATTTTCAAAATTATGACTCCATGCCCGAAGACTTGTAAAAAACCGGTTATACAAAATATTTATTACATGCATATACCGCTATTTGTGTTAGATGTAATAAGAATGTTTCAAGACCACCCGAGGTACAAGAACGGGATAAAACAAGCCGATATTGTTGAAATATTACAACAAGAGTAAGTTGGTGGCTTAAGAGAAAAAAATACCAAAATCTAACAACAATTTTGATTACAGGAAGTTTTGCTGCGGTGATCTTGCAGCTCAAGTTGAGTCTGCTGTGAAAAGTCTAGAAATATCGGGATATGTAAGGTACGTTCTTAAAGGATATAGAACGTTGGGTCCTCTAGCGAAGATAGCTACAGCAAGAACTCCAAGGCAAAGAAATGCAACTTGGGATAAAATTCAAGAGAAGTTTTAAGGGTTTTTTTTTTATACATACATAACATATATACACATATACATACGTAAATATATTTTGTTAAAATATACATCTATACCAAAGAGTTTTGAAGAAGACATTCGAATATATTGTAGAATGATGTGCATTACGTGCCAACTGAACGGCTGAGTACGAACGGCAGGACAGAATTCTGACTATCAAGGCTAAGACCCGTTTCACAGGTACATACATATGTATGTGCATTTTTTTCTTATGACATATATACATACATCCATACATTATATTAAAAAAAAGCCAAGAAAGGAGGTATCTATGTTTGCATGGATAAAAAGTTGTTTGGAAATAATAATACCTATACAATCAAGCTTAGAATTCTAAAGGAATAAATTACATTTAAATTCATCAATTTGCTGCTGCCAAGTAGGTTATAAGTATGTATATGCATTTGCACTCGAGATTATCGTACTTCTTTTCCACTCCAACTCCAGTTGTTATTTTATAACGAGTACTACCGAATTCCTTACTGCGTTCCATATTTTTAACAAAGAAGTTAGGAACATTTTCGGTGGTGTGTATTGACCTACAACTTCCGGGGTTAATCTCTCTCATCAAGGAAACTTGAACATTTAAAGGTCGCGTGCTCCTCATTTTCTGATTGTTGGTTGTGGATAGAGTTGAAAACTCTCATATTGCTTGGTGATGTACCATGAGGCTATCGGTTGGAGCAGCCCGTACATATGTCCACCTCCGAGCGTCCGATGTCGTTTCATTTGCGCACTTCTTCGTATACGACTCCGGTGTCCTGTCAGTTTCTCCTGACTAAGGAAAGTCTTATGTGTGCCATATTGCACCATATCGTCGTTGCCGTTTGCTATCACTTCGTCGGCTTCTGTATCTTATTCTTTGTTTCACATGTATAAGCGTTCCTATACTGTTCCAAAAGAACTGCACACTCTGAGTGCACTCGGAGACGATAGATACTCTTGTTGCATTTGCCTAAAATTGTTCTACTCGTATGTAAATTATAATCGAGGAACCAAGTACCGAACCTTGCGGTTAGGTTGGGTTAGGTTAGGTAGGGTTATGAAGTTACCATAAAGCACTAGGGACCAAAGTGGGCCCATCGCGATACCTAGGGAACCTTGTAGTACTCTTTCCAAAATTTTATATTCTTTTGCGCCGTCAACGGTATCATGAGGACTCTATTTTTCGACGTGACTCTAGGAAAGGCCTGTTTCCAAGACAATCGGAAATTCCACTGGAGGATGAGTCGGCTGCAGCAGGTCAACAAACTCCTAGGATAACTGCACAATAAATTCTAGAGGCGTGCAAAAGGTTTGGAAATAAAAAATCCGCTGGACTGGATAAGATCCCAAATGTAGCTCTGAAAGCGGCGGTTAAAACCAGAATAGATTTGCTTGTGAACGTTTATAACGCCTGCCCGACTGAGGGAGTCTTTCTTGATCAATGGAGGAAGCAGAGGCTCGTACTACTTCTCAAGGGAGGTAAACCAGTAGGAGATACATCAGCCTACCGCCTGCTCTGTATGTTGGCCATGGCGGAAAAAGTACTGGAGCGAATCATTGGTAACAGGTTGGAAGCAGCGATTGAAGAAGCAGGTGCAGGACTATCAGCACATCAGTACGTATTTCGAAAGGCATGCTCGACTGTTGATGCCATCAAGAAAGTGGTTGATACAGCGAAAGGGCTATCGAAGAATGACGATGTAGAAGAAGCGGATAGCAGCACTGTTGCGTCATAACACTGGACGTTAAGAACGCGTTCAACACCGAGAGCTGGCAACAAATCGTTCAAGCGCTTTAAAATATGCGCATACCAACTAGCATCAGGAATATGAAACAGAGGATGGTGTAAAAGAATACGCAGTCACTGGAGGATTCCCTCAGGGCTCGGTCCTGAGACCAACACTATGGAACCTCATGTACGATGGAGTCCTTTGTCTTGAAATACCAGCTGAGGCTAAAATCGTGGGATTTGCGGACGACATCGCTATAGTTGTAACTGCAAAACAATTAAAAGAAGTTGTTCAAATTAGCAACGAAACCATCTCAGTTGTTTAACGGTGGCTAACATCAGTCGACCTCATTCTAGCAGGACACAAAACGGAACCTACTTACTAGTACTTATTACTAGTAGAAAACAACTGGAAGCCATGTGATAGGACATGAGATAATATCCAAAGCAGCTATCAAATATCTTGGCGTTATGATTGACTCAAGGCTTACATTTAAAAAATAATCCGCACAACCTCGGACCACGCAGCCTGCATTATCGCAGGAATGCTACCCATTGATATAATGGCGGAAGAACTGTAGAAAACGTTTTTATAGAGCAGACACGAGGGGAGGCTAACTTACAGTGAAGCAGAAACTACACAGAAGCACAAGTTTGATAGAGTGGCAGCAACGCTAAGGTCTTTCTTCCAAGGGCCGTTGGACTTACCGTATTATCCCGACTTTAGAGGTTTGGATAAACCAGGCAGACTACTATTAATTTGAATACAGATGTATATGTATCTACAAACACAAATACAAACAAATATTTGGCGCAACAGCTCTTTAAAAAGCCAGGGCCTAGCTTCTCGCAACCACTCATGTTGTGTGCGTTATATTTTTCACATGAATGGAAGGGACCTACAGTTTAATGCCGAATCCGAACGGCGATTTGAGAAGCTTTTTCGTGACAACAATACTCTCGGATGTTTGTCAGACGCTCACGAGAGGTGGGACCGTGAAAATACTTTTTGGTGTTTTCAGAGATTCGAACTTGGAACCTCATGCGTAGTGATCCGACACACTAACCACTTACGCCACGGCGCCCACGTATATGTATCTGGCGCTAGATAAAAGAAGGGGCAAGCAACACCGACGAATTGGCCAGAACGTCACAGTGCGCAGTTACCACTTCGAGGCAGTAAGGGACTTTGTCTGCCTTGGCTCTACTATAAACTCCAAAAACAACATCAGCGCAGAAATCAAGCGAACTCTTGCCAATCGCTGTTTTTTGGGCTTATAAGGCGATTCAACAGTTAAGCCCTATCTCGAATAAGCTCTGTATGTATAAGACTCTGATCATCCCAGTCCTGCTTTACGGCTCTGAAACATGGAATCTATTAAAAGAGGATGAAGATATCCTTGGTCGCTTCTAGATAAAAATTCTTCGGAAGATATTCGGTCGTTGACGGGTTTTGAAGGAGAAGATTCGTAGGTGGCGCGCACAAGTTCAAAGGGACCTCGACCAACTTGGAGTGCGCAACTGAAGGCAATCAGCTAAGGACCGTGTTAAATGGAGAGGCTTGTTGGCTGAGGCCTAGGTTCACCCCGAACTATAGCGCCACCTAAGTAAGTAATTCAGCTGTTCGACGGCCTTGCTTCGGCAGAGCATATACTAAAATTGGAACGATAGAGAGAAGATTAGGATGCCACTGCACAAGGATGATATGCAAAATCGTGAAGCGTTCCATACTTTTTTTTCGTAAGGAAATGTTGCAGGATAGCGTGTTTGCTCATTAATCGATGAGTGCAAGTTCCCAGCGGGGGACAGCTATCATCAGTCATCAGAGTAGAAAAAGGAAAAAATATTTTTTTTTAAACTGTTGCACCAAAAAAGGTTCTGTAGTACAAAGGACCAAAGAGTCTGAGTATTCTAGGATTTGGGTTTCCTTAACAAAAAAGGGGTTCCACATTAATGGAACTATAGCCAACTGGAGTTCACGTTACTGGAAATACTTACCTCTCCTCTCTTATACTTACAGTCATTCTCGGCTTCCTAGGGCATTACAACATTGTGTCCAGTCGAGACGCACTTTGAGTTGAGAGTACCAAGTAGTTGATAGACAGTGGATGATGTGTCGATGCTGGGTTCAATTACTTTTGTCTACCCTTTGACTATGGTAACCGTTTCCAGTGAACCGCAAGAATACTACAGGTTGGCTCGAAAGGAACTAAAAATAGCCATACCCAAGAGCACACGGAAGTGTTTCACCGAACTGTGTGATGAAGCTAACGAAAATCCTTGGGGCAGAGCCTACCAAATCGTCATGAAAAATTGGCAGCCGCAGAATTCCACCTGCCCAGAGTTCTTACACAAAATCGTGGTCGGACTATTCCCTTATGAAACGACAAAACCTAATGTTTCTTCCCAAAGGTAACAAACCACCAACATGATACCAACCGCTCTGTATGTTAGATACCGCTGGCGAAATGTTGGAGCGAATTATCTGTAGAGGCAGCAATTCAAGAATCTGGAGGGCTTTCAGAACACCAATACGGTTTTCGAAAAGTACGCTCAACTACAGATGCAATCAATGTGATAGTCAAAGCGGCACAAGAGGCTATACAAGGAAGAAGATGGAGAAGTGGTTCCAAAAAGTACTGCTTGGTTATAACCCTCGACATAAAAAAAACGCCTTCAATATGGCAGATTAGAGTCACATCTTACAAACGCTCGGAGGGTTAAAAGGCGAACCCCACAGGCGTATCAGTAGAAATGCGGTGAAGTGGGAGAGCTGTGATCCCTTGTTTTTGGATCGTAGCCTCGCTGATAAAAGGAAGAAGAAGGAGGGTTGGAGTTAATCTAACAGACGTACTACCTTCCTTAAGAAAGTGAGTATGTCTTTAGTAGCAGAGCATTTCAGTTTCACTGAAGTAAGTATGTATCTCTTTGTGGAGAATACGTTTCCTTAACCAATGTAGTGCCGGGCATTTACAAGGAATGTGTGAATCCACCCCGGACGGACGGCGCAGTAGAGGACGACCTCGCGGTAGGTGGCGCAAACAAGCGGAGAGGGAACTCAACCAACTTGACGTGCGCAACTGGAGGCAGGTGGCTCGTAACCGTGCTGGCTGGGGAGGTTTGTTGGTTGAGGCCCAGGTCCACCCCGGACTGTAGCGCCATCTAAGTAAGTAAGCAATCTCAGGCCGCAATGGCCAGTAAGAAAGCTCACAAGCTTCTTAATGCTTTCCCTATCTAAGTTAAGGATTTCCTTATAAGAGTAAGGCTTGATTAATCGTTTGGATTGTCTTAGTCCTGGCCCACTAGTCCAGTGGTCTAGACGAAGTTTGTTTTCCCATTCGTTAGTCAGCGTTGTATCTGTCGCCCAATTGACGCCACAATAAGGTTCAGGACTTTTGAACACAGATTCTGAGCAAGCTCATCTGCAGATTCGTTGCCAACAATCCCTTGGTGTCCAGGGCCCCAGCCGAGTTTTACCCTGTTGTATTTGGCAAGGTCTTGTAATCCATCGTAGCAGCATTTCACGGTTCTGGAGTCCATTTGGTTGGACGATAGTGCCATAAGTGCTGCTTGGCTATCTGAGAAGATATGTATTCTAGCGTCTTTGATCCCTTTGCGCAGATTATGTCTGGCGCAAATCTCAATGCCATGAATTTCAGCCTGAAGCACAGCGGGAGTCGTACGCATAGGTACCGAAATCTTTGCGTTGGGTCCAAAAACCCCAGCTCCAATTCCAGAATCCATTTCCGAACCGTCGGTGAACCAGACCAGACTTCTAGCGTCCAGTATTGGAGTACCATTGGACCAATTTTCGCGGTTCAATACTTCAACCTCGAATAACCTACCAAAGCAATGTTGCCTGACCATAATATCTGGTATAGTGAAGAACATGTCTTTTTTAGGGATTGAGTTGAGTATCTTTAAATGTCCCACAAGGTCACCTGATTTATACTCATAATCTAGCTGCAGCCATCTTCCTAATGAAGATTGGTAGTGGTGTAAGCCCAAAATAGCTTCCAGAGCTGTCGTAGGGCAGGTGCGCATCGCACCTGTAATGCCAAGACAGGTAATTCTTTGCAACTTCTGCAACTTGTTTGCCGTTGTCTGCTAGAGAGTTTTTGGCCACCAGACAATGGCCGCATATGTGATAATGGGTCTAACCATCATTATGTACAACAAATGTATCATCTTAGGAGAGAGACCCCAAGTTCTGCCGTATAGGCGCTTACTGGCCCACAGTGCTCTAGTAGCGCGCTCAGTGGCGGACTTGATAGGTGAATTCCAATTAAGTCGTTTGTCTAGAATTACACCAAGATATTTGACCTCGCTGGAATAAACTAGTGTGGCGCCTTTGATTGTAATAGGTTCAAGGTTGACCTGTGTCTTCCTTGTAAACGCCACCAGAATGGTTTTACTAGGATTGATTGATAGTCCTTCTTTGTTACGCCATTCTACAACTTGAGATATTGCACTTTGCATGACGTTGGAAATTGTCGTGCCGTGTTTACCACTGATAAAAACCGCCAAGTCATCAGCATAACCGACGGTGGTGTAGCCTGAATCTTAGTATATAATACACACCGTGCCTCCAAGGAATACAAGATCAATGGCGGAGTACCACAGGGCTCAGTCTTTGACCCACTACTCTGGAACGTTATGTATGACGGCATACTGCGACTCCCTATATTTGACGAAGCAAACATAGTGGGATTCGTTGACGAGATTGCCATTATTTTCACTGCTAAACTGTTGGAGAAGGTGAAACAGATAAGCAGTGCGACAATAAGGATAATACACGTACGAAAATGGCTTACCTCAGTTGGTTTAACACTGGAGGAGCATAAAGCTGAAGCAATCTTGATAAGCAGCAGGAAAAAGGTAGAAACTGTCACCATTACAGTTGGCGGCCATGAAATCACATCCAAACCGCATATCAAATATCTAGGTAATATGATAGATACGAGACTCTCATTTAAAGATCACCTTAAGTATACGTATGTAGGCCGAAAAGGTGCAAGAGCAAGCGCTGCACTAGCGCGTATCATGCCCAACATAGGAGGGACAAGACATAGCCGTAGGTTACTGCTGACTAGAGTGGTTACCTCCATAATTCTATATGCCGCCCTGATTTGGGCCGGGGCCGAATCACATCTGTGTACTTTATCTGGAAGCCCGACCATATTAGTGGCGGTCGTGGTAGGGGGTTTTAATGGGTAAGAGTCCCACACTATTACTCAGGACGTGCTGAGTTTCGTCTTTTGAAGATTACCCCTCCCGATTAAAAAAAAAAAATAAAATCCCTTTGACCACACAGCGGGCACAGTTCAGGTATTAGGGTATGTTCTGAAATCTGGAAGCCCTTACCCTTTTAATTTTTCCAGCGAGAGAACCGTTTACCTCTGAAATATTTTGTTTTATAGGAGATGAAATCATTACTTTTGGTGTTGCTTTCATTTTGTCTTTTGTCATCTGCTCGGCTACGAATCATAATTACTAAATGCGCGTCCTGTGAATGTAATTGACACCTCGAATGTGATGACCCTGTACCTCTCTCTGATATTCGTCGTTAAGAATTTTTTATTAACACTTCACGCTGTCGAAGTTGCCATAACAAATAATTATTATTTTTTTCTGTAATTATCCTAAGAGTCTAGAATGTATCTAACGCCACTCCGACCTAACAAACAGGATATAGGAATTAAAGGAAAGAGCTAAACTTTTTCCATTGTCAGTAGAAAGAGGGAAAAATTAAAAACAAAGAACAACAGTAAAGAGTGCAATTATTTTAAATTGCTTTTCATTTGTTCCTTTCATTACTTCTCATTATTTAAGGAAAGAAAAAGCGAAGGAGAAGGTGTCTGAGATGTTTCAAAGGAACTTGTATTTCCAACTCAGTTGGAGGTATGCACATAGGTCTTTGAATAAAGTTCTTACGCACTGCAGTTCTGTTCATTTATATCATTTAAGGACTATTTGCATTGCAGCTAATTACAGCGATATAAATTTGTTGCACGATAGTTTTATATGAAACAATTAAGTAGAAGAATTTGATGAACTTAAAATCGTTGGCTATAACTTATCCCGTCGTTCGTTCGACTGTATGTCCCAGTGTGCTGGCATTTTTCAGCTGGCAGCCACTTCAACCTAACCTATGTCCCAGTTTTTGGGTCTTACATTTTAAGGTGCACCAATGAAATTTGATATATAAGCTTTCCAATATTTGCAGCATCATGGGCTCATATATTTTTTAAATACCTTTACTTACTTACTTAGATGGCCCTACGGTCCGGAGTGGACCTGGGCCTCAATTAATAAGCCTCTCCAGCCAGCACGGTTATGAGCCAGCTGCCTCCAGTTGCGCACGCCAAGTTGGTTGAGGTCCCCCTCCACTTGTTTGCGCCACCTACCGCGAGGTCGTCCAACCGGGGTGAATTCGAAGACTTTCTTAGCGGGAACGTTGGGCTCCATGCGCTCCAAATAACCTAGCCATCTTAGTCGCTGTATGTGAACTCTTCTGGCTAAGTCGATGTCCTTGTACAGGCCGTATAGCTCGGCATTGTACCTCCTCCTCCACTCACCGTCTATGCAGACGGGACCAAAGATCACTCGAAGAACTTTTCTCTCGAAATAACCAAGGGCATTCTCATCCGGTTTTGTCAAAGCCCATGCCTCTGCGCCATACAGTAGGATTAGTGTCTTGGAAAGAGTTACCTTAGTAGTTTGAGATAGGGCTTTGCTACTCAATTGCCGTTTTAGTCCATAGAAACAACGATTGGCAAGAGTAATTCTTCGTGTGATCTCCCTACTGATGTCATTTGCGGAGTTCACCATAGAGCCTAGGTAGACAAAATCCTTTACCACCTCAAAATTATATCTGTCTATTGTGGCGTTCTGTCCAAGACGCCGATGTTGGGTGTCCTTTTTTGTAGACAGCATATATTTAGTTTTGCTTTCATTGACCGCTAGACCCATCTTTGCTGCCTCGATCTCAATACTCGTAAATGCCCCATTGACTGCCCGCTGAGTTCTTCCGATTATGTCAATGTCATCGGCATAAGCGAGTAGTTGTACAGACTTGTAAAAGATTGTACGTCCGGTGTTGGCTTGTGAGTTTCGTACAATTCTCTCAAGTACTATATTAAAGAGATCGCATGATAGCGCGTCACCTTGTCTAAGACCTTTCCTAACATCGAACGGTTCGGTGATGTTCTTACCGACTTTGATGGAGCAGTGAGAGTTCTCCATCGTCATTCTGCACAAACGGATATCAGGACTAGACATGGCTCTGTATAACTCGTCTCTACACACGCTATCATAGGCAACTTTGAAATCGATGAAGAGGTGGTGAGTTTCGATTTTATATTCATGGGTTTTTTCCAAGATCTGCCGTAGTGTGAATATTTGGTCAATGGTGGACTTTCCCGGCCTGAAACCGCACTGATAAGGACCTATCACGTTGTTGGCGATCGGTTTTAAGCGTTCACATAATACGGCAGACAGGATCTTATATGCGATGTTGAGGAGACATATACCTCTGTAATTGGGGCAGTTCAGAGGGTCTCCTTTCTTTAGGATCGGGCAAACAATGCTGCGGTTCCATTCATCGGGCATACTTTCGTCCGACCAGATTTTACAGATGAGCTGGTGCATGCCCTTTTCCAACCCATTTCCTCCTGCCTTGAAAGTTCAGCACCAAGGTCGTCGACTCCAGCAGCTTTGTTGGATTTAATTTAAGATATCCTTCTCCTAACTTCATTCTGATCGGACTGATGGGAATCTTGACTGCCATCGTCACTGTTGAATGGCTCATTCTGCCTGACAGCGGAATATTGATCATCATCGCCGTTTAACAGTCTGCAGAAGTGTTTCTTCCATATCCTCAGCACCGACAGCGATTCTACTACTATATTACCATTTTCGTCCCTGCAGGCTTCTGTTCTGGCTTTAAGACCCTGGCATGTTCTTTTCACCTTTTGGTAAAATTTTCGAACATCATTCCTGCAATAAAATCTCTCAATTTCCTCGATCGAGCGCTTCTCATGCTCCTTTTTCTTCTTTCTGAGAAGTCGATGTTCCTCTTTTCTCCTGCGCACGTAGAGCTCGTAAGCAGCTCTAGTCCTTCTAAGCAGCGCCGCTTTGTACGCCTCTTGTTTTGCTGCATGTGCTTGCCGGCATTCCTCATCAAACTAGGGGTTTCGTTGTGGTGGGCGAGAGAAACCCAGTACATCAGAGACGGCATCTCTAATGGCTTGTTGGCAACGTTGCCACTGGTCTTCCGCATTTGCTGCTGGCGGCATAGGACTTAGATTAAGATTAAGAGAAACTCGATCGGCAACGGTTCTGGCGGTCTCTTGCGATTGTAGCCGCCCGACGTCAAATTTCCTCACAGTATTTCATTGATTTCACTCCGTTCACTACCGCGATCAAGGCACTCAAAACCAACAAGGCGGTAGGACTTGACGGTGTTCCCGCAGAGCTCTACCGGCAGCCCCAACAACATCGACTGCTTCCACTTATAGAGAGAGCGTGGGAAGCTGAAAGCTTTCCTTCCGAGTGGAAAAGGGGAATGATCTCTAAGAAAGGAAATTTAATGGAATGCGGAAACTGGAGGGGCATCTGCGTGCTGCCTGCTGTAGCTAAGATAATAGCTAAAAATCATTCCGGAGCGAATCAAACAACATCTCGAATACACCATCGATGCCGAACAATCAGGTTTCCGCTCTAGATCCTCCTGTGCCAACTGCATCAACACCCTGCGGATTATCATCGAGCAGAGTGTTGAATATCGATCGGCACTCCACCTGCTGTTCATCAATTTTGAGAAGACGTTCGATAGTGTCAACAGGGAGTTCATTTGGCGTGCCTTACTCAGGAGAGATATTCCCGATAAACTAATTGCTATTATCAAAGCTACATATGAAGGCTCCAAAGGTCACGTTCTGCACAGAGGGAGGTTGTTTGAGGAATTTGAGGTCAAAAGTGGGGTAAGACAAGGCTGTATCCTTTCACCAATACTGTTCCTATTGGTGATTAGCAATGTGCTTCGTGCAGCTTTGTCGATGGGAAACGGAGGAATTCGATGGACTTTTACATCCCAACTGAAATATCTTGACTACGCTGACAATGTATGATTACTCTCTCACAGAATGATGGACCTCCATGACAGCAGATGTGGAGAGGGAGGCAGGTGTCGTCGGGCTGAAAATTAATACGAAAAAAACTAAAACTATCAGCCTTGAAATAAACTCATCGGCTCGAATATGCATTGCTGGACAACCAGTAGAGAGAGTAGAGGATTTTCAGTATCTTGAGAGTACTGTCTCGACCGATGGTGAAACCGTGAAGCCAACAGGATCGGGATGTTGTCCAAAATATGGCGAAGCAATGCAATCAGTTTGAACACTAAGCTAAGATTGTTCCGCTCCAATGTTGAATCCGTGCTGTTATATGGATGCAGCACGTGGAGAGTGAGCACTACCATGACCAGGAAGCTGCAAACGTTCGTTGATAGGTGCCTGTGCTATATCTTAACGATTTTATGGCCCGGGTCAGGACCCAATAGGCACAACCATCCAACGACGGAAGTAGCAGTGGATTGGTCACACATTCCGAAAGGGTGACAGTTCCATAGCGAACCATGCTATGCAATGGAACCCTTTCACTCAGGATGGTAGAAGACCTGGCGGTCCGAGGAGAACATGGCGCAGAACAGTCGCGAATGAGGCACGGTAGTTGGGGAAAAGTTGGGGAGAGCTGGAACACATTGCCAGAAACCGTACAAAATGCGCGTAGGCGTAGTAGAGTCCCTAGGACCAACTAGGGGATACACGACATAGGTAAGTAAGTATCGCGGAGTGCCCATTGTGATAACTTGACCACTGCAAGGAGGCTTTCAGTGGGATGGCCGAGCTGGTAGCGTTTCGTTTACCGAAAATATCCAAGGGCAGCGAATGAAACATAATGTCCAGTGCGGCAGAGGGAGTAGTTTTTAGTACATTGCCGATATCCATACATGCAGATTTCTGCACCGTATCTTATTGAGTAAGGTGGACAGCCCTATTAAGAGCCATACAGTAGTACAGACCTGAAAATGGACAAGTGCAGTTAGCCTGCGATTCGAGCTTACGTATCCCAACTCCCAGCTACAGCCTTTTTTATAGTTTTACAGGAATAGGGAGCTACATTTGCTTTCCATACGCTTTTTAGGAGATCACCTTTCCAGTTTAGTTCCCTGTCCAAGATAAGTTCCAAGTATTTTGCGTTTTCTGTGAAGGAGAGACTGGTGCCATTTCTCATAGGAGGGTCTATGAGTTGAACTTTATATTTCCTCGTGAAGAGAAGGAGTTCCGTTTTATGAGGGTTGACTCCCAGCCTACATTTTGAGGCTCATCTGGTGAGTCGGAGGAGAGTATATTGGATTTCCCTGAGAGTGTTGTGTGTCTCTGGCAGCAATATCAATGTCATCTGCATCCGCCTTGTTGGACAATCGGGTTCTGAATTTGGTTGCAACAGGAAAATGTTGCGTCTATCGATTTTGCAGCGTTTGCACCTTTTGCCGCGTTTGCTATGTTCGTTGCGCCTGTCTTGTTTTGCACGTTTGCCATCTTTGCCGCGTGAGTCTCGTTAATCGCATTTGTAGCATTTGTTACGTTTGTCCCGTCTGTCGCCTTTATTGCATCTGTTGCGGGATTACTATGATTTCTTCAGCATAAGTGGCATCCATTCGCACATTATTTAGATAATGTCGAGGTGCTTCAACTTTCACTTCTGTTTCGGTCGAACTCTCCCCAGCATTCACCACCATTCTGACCAGAGTGACCAACCGCTTTAAAATAAGTGCCACCCATTCTTACCCCAAGTATACATTTTTCAATATCTCGTCCATTCTTTAGTTTAAAAGATAATAAAGCTCTGATTGCTTAGAATTACCAAATTGCTGTGAGTGCCTTAGGGTCCCCCGCCTGCTGTCTCTCCCTTCTTTTTTTAATTTGATGCTCCCTCGAGAGATCATTGATACACAAAGAAATCCCATCTATCGATACAGGGGTTGCTCCTTCCCTTCGCCGTACAAAGAAAAAGTATAACAACAGCTGGCGGAAATGTATATTGCTATTCCCCGGTTGACCCTATTCCCCACCCAAACCCCCCATGTAAAAGCGTGTAAGAAAAATTCTTATTGAAAGTAAATGATGTTACATGTGCCAGAGTGCCAAAGGTTTTATTGGTAGAACGTTCCTCGTTCATTCTCTCAGGTTATTGACTCAATTTATGAGCAACGGCTCTGGGGGATTGGGATTCTGTGCTGTTTTTGTAGAACCCCCCCTTGGAAGCTATAGGAAATCTGGACAACCCAGATTCAAATATTGATACTGAATATAGAAATATTCTCCGAAGGAAGTTATTGATATTTGAAGCCTGCTGAATTGTTTGCTTAGGGTTAATGCGTTTTTCTCCGGGGTAAATGGAACTGAAAGTGAAATATCATTTCCTGGAAGTTTTATGATTGAGAGGAGAGGCACCGAAAACTGCCGCGCCAAGCCTGGAGCATTAGAGAAAAAGACTGATTGGCAGGAATTTATCATAAGCAAGAGTTGCTTCCTTGATTTGTGGATAGTAATTTAAATTTTTCGTACATGAGTGGAATGGATCGTATCCTCCTTCTGAACACCATTAATCGGCGAACAATCTATAACAATTGTCTATAGCAGTGCCTTTGTATTGTTTATACTTTTGAAGAGAATTGCTGGTTTCCCTGTTGGAGCACGTTGTAGGTTGAATACACTTTGCTAGGTATTTGCATTCAGAGCACGTTCCAACTGAATTTGTACGGTCGGTGGGGAAAATTTGCGAACAAGGATCGCATATACCAAACAGATTCGGGATAAAGGAAAAATAATGAAATAAATTTTGCGGGACAAATTGAGATATTCGATTTGAATTACCGATATCTAGATTGTTTCTATCCTCGTGTGTGCTTCGTTCTAATGAAATGCAAATTTTTAAAAAAAATCTGATTTGTCTAGACAGACCCAAATTTCTGTATTATACATAATTGAATGAGCTTTCAAAGTAAGGCCAGGAGAGGGTGGAGACGATGGAGTGATTGGGCCACAATTCAATGGATGGGTTCGTAAGTTGGGATGGCGTCTATATGTATTTGCTTCCTAAGGTAGCTCCACTTCACAAGCAAATTCTATAAACTCGAAGGTAAATGTTGTTTGGACATGGTACATGGATGTCATTGGCTCATGGTAAGCTCTCTTGGGTTCGTGATCTTTCCTGCAGCTGGCTATTAAACTAGACTCGCGTAGTATATCGCCTAATTCCTTTTGAAACCAAGATTCATAGAATAATTGATACTAATAAGAGGCCAGAGCATTTGCTTGGCACCCACCGTGCTCTGAGATAAGGCACCTTGCTTTGAGCATGCATTCAATCTAGATCGAGAGGGAATGATCTAAATTAAGGTGGCCTAGAGCTTGACTTATATCTTTCGCTTCCAATTAGTGACCGCTGCTGGAGTGAACTTATGGTGCTGAAACTTTCTTTCAATTTGTGTTACTGCCACTACACATTCGCTCTAAATTAAGCCCGAGGGACATGCCCCCAGCACAACATGCATATACAAAAAGGCGATCAGTCGAAACAGCCCTGCACGAAGTGGTAGCAATAATCGAGCAATCACTCTACCACAAAGAATTTACTTTAGCGTCCTTTTTAGACATGGAGGGAGCCTTTAACAATGTGAAACCGAATCAATAAGATTATCACTGGACCGACTCAGAGTAGATTCCACACTCTCCGACTGGATTGAATGTATGCTCAAGAAATGACACATTAACTCAGAGCTGGGTGACAGCCAAGTAAATGCACTGGCCTCTAGAGAAACCCTGCAAGGAGGGGTCCTATCTCCTCTACTATGGACTCCAGTCGCAAATGAAATCCTTTTAAAATTAGGATGCAGCAAAGTAAAAGTTGTTGCTTATGCAGACGACACCGTCCTACTTATGTCCGGTAAATTTCTCGACACTATTACCGAACTTCTGCAATCGGCCCTGAATACCCTCCATAACTGGGCGAGAAGTTGTGGACTGAACGTTAATCCAGCGAAAACAGAAGTGGTCCTCTTCTCCAACAAACGAGCAATCCCAGCTTTCGGACCTCTACGACTCGGTGCCACTCCACTCCAAGTCTCGGATAAAGCACGGTATCTTGGGTGCATACTTGACCGCAAACTAAGCTGGAGAGATAACACAAATGAAAGAATAAAGAAAGCGTACATTGCGTTCTATGCTTGCAGCAGAATTTTGGTAAAAAATGGGGAGCCAAACCTGCCATCATCCACTGGATGTACACAGCCATAGTCAGACCCATTCGTACATATGGGTACATTGTCTGGTAGCCAATTGCAGAGAAAAACACGCACCTCAAAGAGTTAACAAAAATCCAGAGACTTGCTTGCATAGCAACCACAGGCGCCGTTAGAACAACTCTGACCGCAACACTTGAAACAATTCTCGCACTGATTCCACTAGACTTATTTGTCAAGAAATCATCCGCGATGAGTGCCCTACGCCTAAAAGAATCCAACCTATGGAGGAAGGGCCACACGGGCCACCGTAGCATCTCAAGATGGGCTCACCTAGACACGCACCACAGACTATCTGCCGCCATCCTGCGACTTCAGCCTAAACGTCAAGAGAATAGTGGGAAGATGGTGGGGCCATTAACCCGCATAGTATTTCAGTCTTCACTGACGGGTCCAAAACAAACGAAGGAGTGGGTTCGGGTATCTACTCAGCGGAACCTGATATTGCAATATCACTAATACTTCCAAACCACAGTAGTGTGTTCCAGACAGAAGTCCTAGCGAAAGCAGAAGCGGCACGAGAATTATCCACGAAACTTGTTACTAGAAATGAGATTGATATCTACATAGACAGTCAAGCTGCTATAAAGGCCACCTCATCCGCGGTTATAAAATCAAAGTTAATAAAACGATGCTGCGAGGAGCTTAACATGCTTACCCAAAGCCACCATGTAACACTCTGGTGGGTCCCAGGACACAAAGGAATCAAAGGGAACGAGATGGCGGATGAATTGGCAAGAAAGGGATCAGAACAAGACCCGTCAATGGTTCAAAGCTTAGTCTTACCTCCCCTAATACGTGTTAAATCTAATATAGCACTTGACTTCAAACGATAAGCAGAAGAAAGATGGAGAGCGCTCCCTTCATGCCGTGCCTCCAGAAGCATCTGGACAAAACATGACAAGATGAAAACCAAGCTTATCCTTACCCAAAATAGACAAAACTTGGCGCTTCTCGTAAGTATCATTACCGGCCACAACTTATTGGCGGCCCACCGGAAGAGAATGCGGCTAAGTACAGATGAACTCTGCAGAGGATGCGGCAACACAGACGTAGAGGAAGACACGGAACACTTCCTCGGCAAATGTCCTAGTCTCTTCAGTACCAGGAAGACGGCCCTTGGAGAGTACTTCTTCAACCATCTAAGCGACCTGTCTGAAAAGCCACCAACCACCATTATGAAATTTATAACTTCTTCAGGGTGGTTCAGAGGAGGCCGTTCCAGTAGCACAGAACTCTATCTATTTTGTGTTTTCCTCTTTGCAGTTCTTTAGCCAGGAAACTCCACGTCAGGGGAGCACAATGGATCTGTGTGAGATCCGAGTGCAGGCTGCGCTCATTCGTTGCAGCTAACCCCTTAAACCTAACCTAACCTAACCTATTGCCACGTAGAGCTGTCTCTACTGACTTGCCATCTATACTGCGGCTTGAGAGGAATCTCTTGGACGTAGGTTTTTTTTTTTGTGTGTGTCCCGTATCGCCTTGTGGATCCTAGGGTCTCTACTACGCCTACGCGCCATCGTGTACGGTTTCTGGCAATGTGTCTGAGTTCTCCCAAACTTTTCCCCAAGTGCCGTGCCTCCTTCTCGACTGTTCTGCGCCATGTTCTCCTCGAATCGTCAGGTCTTCTGCCTTTCTGAGTTAAAGGGTTCCAAGGCATTGCATGGTTCGCTATGGAACTGTCACCCTTCCGGAACGTGTGACCAATC
The DNA here is from genome assembly GCA_945910035.1 of Brachypalpus laphriformis. Taxonomy (NCBI): domain Eukaryota; kingdom Metazoa; phylum Arthropoda; class Insecta; order Diptera; family Syrphidae; genus Brachypalpus; species Brachypalpus laphriformis. The sequence continues at coordinate 14,471,300 of OX246755.1, forward strand.
CACTGTCACTTCCGCCGTTGGATGGTTGTGCCTATTGGTTCCTGACCCGTTCTCTCGTAAATGTGTACGTTAGAGATACGATTCGGCCAGAAATTCCTTAAGATATTGCGCAGGCACTTATAAACGAATGTTGGACGTTCGTTAGGTAAGGTTATGTTGGCTGTCCGCACGAGAGTGCAGACACACTTAGCGTAGTAAAGGTCCTTTGTGATATTCTTGGACGTAAATTGAAACAAAATTGAGTATCTAATAGTCTCGCTTGTGTTTTCAGGAGAAGCAACCAGAGGCTTTTTGGCCAGAAATCCTTCCCAGTCATATGGCTGGGCATTTGCATTTTGGGTATAAGATGTCATGTAACGTTTATGGCTTGCGTTACATAGATGCACTTAAGGCACCTCGCAATGATTTGTATGAGCCACGGAATTGTTCTTTCCTTAGGTTACTTGCAGCATGATAGCTATTATGTCGTCAGACATACATAAAGTTCCAGGGATAGGCCCAGGTGGGCCCTCTATTCTTCTCGATCCTCCGCCATTGACTCCAACTCATCAGGAGGAACCCGTAGACAGCTCCAAGAGAGATGTCAGGCTTGATCCATTTATTTATAGGCCTACTGAGGGGTCGCTTATCTGATGGCATGGCAATCATGATACTTCTCGGAAGCCGATTTGGGGACATGCATAATCATTGAAGAATAGATTGTTCCGTTCAAAGAAGTAGCTGCTTAATATTGAGCTCCTAGCCTACTCTGGTGTTGCGCATGCGATCCTTACGAGTTATTCCAGCAACACCGTCAAGGAATCTTATTTCAGTAGCTTGTATCCGCGATCTTATTCTTTCGGTCAGTTCCCAAATTTCATTACCATAGGTGTTGAACACCAAGTTCGGTCTTCTTTATAACAGATTGACAAAACTCTCTCAAAATTCATCCAGCCTTACCAATTCTACAGGATAACTCGGCATTGCTCTCTCCATCACTTGTGAGGCACTTAAACTTATCCAACTGCTTCAGTGGAACTCCACTAATATGCAGATTGCACTGAATAGGCGAGCAAGACCATTACTTCCGATTTGTTTACGTTTACCTTCATTCCAGTAACATGACAAATGGCTACAAACCTTTCGAGTGCGCGCTGAAGTTCGGTTTGAGACGACCCAAGGATGACTAAATCATCTAGAAAGAGAAGATGACTAATCGTAAGGTCTCCCACTTTGAACATTCTCCACCATGGCTACGCTGTTACATCCAGTCCATATATGCAATGAAGATGAGAGGTGACAAAACGCACCCTTGGAGGAGTCCAATGCCAAATCAAGCGAAGAATAACTCTTGCCAATTGCTGTTTTTTTGGGCTCATAAGGCAATTGAACAGTAAAGCCTTATATCGAACAACTAAGGCGACTTTGTATAAGACTCTGATCATCCCAGTCCTGTTTGACGGTGCTGAATCATGGACTTTATTAAAAGAGGATGAAGATATCCTTGGTCGCTTCGAGAGAAAAATTCTTCGTAAGATTTTCGGTCCAATTTGCGTTGATGGGTTTTGGAGGAGAAGATTCAATCACGAGCTATACGAGTAATTCAAACGAACATCGACCTAGTCAAAAAACTGTGTATTGGACGTCTGAGATGAATGGATGAATGGACACCAATGCACCGCAGAGTCTTCGAATCTAATCTGGAGGGACGACGCAACAGAGGACTTCATCGCCGTGGCGTGGAGGCGCGTACAAGTTCAAAGGGACCTCGACCAACTTGGAGTGCGCAACTGGAGGCAAATAGCTAAAGACCGAGCTAAATGGAGAGGCTTGTTGGTTGAGGCCCAGGTTCACCCTGAACTGTAGCGCCACCTAAGTAAGTAGGAGTCCAACGCCCACAGTAAAAGCTATTGATTTAACGCCGTCTACAGCGTATATGTTTGTATATGAAGACTGAATCGCCTTTAGCAGAGTTCCGTCAACCCCATACTTCTGCAGAAGACCACAAATGCCGCCAAGCATTTTATCGAAAGGGGAACTTTCGCCTTAGGCACTCGGCTCGTTCGCGTTGGCAGCCTCCCGCTCTTAGTTTCGTTGTCGCCCCTGGCTCCTTCCTAATCGTTGCTACAGTATCGCTTACTGCTTCCCAGGCATCTTTTCTGCACATCATCTGCCTAGTGATACTGTCTGGGGTTAGGTCCTCACCCAGTTCGTTCATCAGCAGGTGGCGTTCTTCATAGTATCATGGACAATGGAACGTAATGTGTTCCGTATCTTCAGCTACTTCCGTTCACGTTGGGCTTTGACGTTTAGTACAAACGTGTGGAGGTAGGCTCTGAAGCAACCATGGCCAGTAAGCATCTGAGTCAGGTAGATATTCAGCTCTTGCTTTCTATTGATCCATTGGGGGTCAATCTCTGCATCCACCTGCCTTTGTCAGAGTGATTCTATTTCTTCTGCCATTCATCCAGACTTATCCTTAGTAGTGCCTCAGTGACACTTCGACTCGTCGCTGTTGATGTTGCTGTCCGGCTGGGATGGTATTTCCATTGCGCTTCTTTAGCCAGAAGATCTACTGGTACCATGCCAGGCGTTCACATGCCGTATCGTAGGAAGTTGTTCGGAAGGCGCTGCATACTCTCAGCGTGTTGATTCTGGTAAGCTGTCTCCGTCTTCCTTTTTTATGATTGCGTCTTCATAGCATAAACTCATACTTGGGAGTCGTAGAGCATTATCGATGCCTAAGGGCAGTCTCCTCTTGTGTTTTGGCCCGCCAATATTTGGCATGATTCTTGCCAGGTCAGGTATTGCCTTTGCTGCCTTCTCAGCTGCATGTTGCGGATGTCGCTTAAAAGTTACCCTTGCATCTATAATAATGCCGAGGTACTTCAAGTTCTGGTTTGGAAACTACAAGGTGATCGCCTACGGTTATTTTTACTGTCTCTATGACTGGACTCCTGCTTATGAGAACTACTTTTGTCTTTTCCTTTGCAAGTTGTAGGCCAATGTGTATTAGCCATTCCTGAACCATCCCGATAGCGATAGCTTCATTGCAGTTATGCTCCTGAAGGAGTTTTGTCTCCACAACGATTGCTATGTTGTCGGCGAAGCTTATTATTTTCTAGAATCTCGGTATTCTAAACCTGAGTACGTCATGGTATCATATATGTATTCTACAATTCATACAGGGTAGGCATCTCTCCTATTTTCGTTCAAAGTCTTTTGCATTTTGCTTAAAAACACGGCTCGACGAGGAATTCGAAAGTCTTGATTCTGTCCAAGAGTTTTGGTTGCATGCTCTTTTGATAGAATTTGCTAATCTTGTTCTTTATTTATATTTATCCTGTAGTCCTCTTGTAGTGGATTATTCTGTTCTTTAACATCTTTGTGTGAGATGTATGTTGGCTTTAATTTGCTTGCTTTTGGCAACGTTAGTGATCCTTTTCGCATTTTGAACTTCAATCGGAAAGAGAAGAAAATCATCTGATGTTGGTTACAAATTTTCCTTGATTTATGATCAGAGAAGGTCCTGCTCAAACAATTCTTATTTCTTATCGAATGGCCCTTGAATACACAGCAACCAAACCTCATACCATACCATCCCACGACCACTATTGATGAAATAAAAATCTACATCTATACCATCTATCCACACCATTTGTGTAATCGATTCCCATTACCAACACACCTCGGTATGCATATCTTTTATCCATTTTCAATGAATGTACGTAGATATCCTCACAACCCTGTGCAGTGTTTTAGTAGAAAATGCACTTCCTGTGCAGCACTCTACAAACCTGCCTGTGTACAGATGAGGGAAAACATTTCTCTGCCATTGACAGTGCCAGGAAAATTCTACCTTATGCTGCTCCATCGCAATCGATTTTTATTATTGTTTTTAGCTTTGTTTACCTATTTGCAGAGTTTATCGTGGAAAACATGTTCTATTCACTAGGTTTCGCAATAAATTATTCAAAAAAAGAAAAAGTGAATAATGGACGATGATGGTAGACGCGCACACAGTGTCGATGAGAATGAAAATCCCATTGAATGGCTATTCCCCTATGAACGTGATTTAAATTTTCATTTGTTTATAAAAAAACATTGATTCATTCTTAAATAAAAATACAAGAAATATAAAATATAACAATCCACTCATCATTACCATGAATAATATTCCAAACAAAGTCTCATTAAGGCATTCATTGTGACTGCACATTCGTAGCCCCAATGACACTTGACTCCATCAATCAATACATCCACAAATGAATGGTATTATTATAAAATAATTCAAAAATAAAATACAAAACTAAATGAAACCCGTAAATGCATTTGCATGTTCATTTAATTGATTCTTTTTCGATATTTGAACATTCATTCATTGAGCCGCATTCATAAAGAAAAACATATGCTTATACTTGCAAAATATGAAGGAAATCCTTCTGCTTGTATTCATAATAATTTCGAGCAGAACCTTATACGTTTCGAGTAGAAGCATATCCTTTTATTCACATAAAAGTAAATGGGTATGCATAAACTTGACCTTTTACTTTAAATTAAAAGCAAATCCTTCAAAAAGTCTGAGTTATATCAGTAGCAGACTCATCTCGGTAGTAAACGGTTGTGTTATCCGATTTTCAGCGCCATGGCAGATGTTGTGCATGTGAGGGATGCCAAATATTACAAGCCCCACTTATCTACACTTGTTCGTGATTTTAAAGATCTATACCGTTTTGAAGAGAGAAATTTATAGTGGTTCGCGGACAGATTTTTAGGTACGAATGAAGAAACTCGTGGAGGTGCCTTGTCAACTGCCCATAAAATGAAGGTATGTTTCCGATATCTCAGTGATCCTGGATATCAGAAAGGTATCGGTGAAGAATTTGGTGTTAGTCAAGCTACGGTATCTCGGACTGTGAATGTAGTAGTTGACAGCATAGTTGCACATGCAACTGATTGGATCAAATTTCCAACTACCAATAGTGAAATAATGGAAGCAAAAGAGTTATGGCAAAGGAAGTTTAAGTTTCCGACAGCTATTGGTGTAATCGATTGTACCCACGTAGGGATACTGAAACCAAAACTCTATGGAGATGGGTTCATTATTCATCGAAAATGTAAACCTACTCTGAATGTTCAAGCCACTTGTGATGCCAAAGAAATTTTTACTAGTGTTGGCCTGGATCCATACATGACTCGAGAATATGGAAAAATTCACAAGTGTGTCTAAAATTAAGAAATCAGAACAATGATGTGCTCATTGGTGACAGCGGATATGGGATAGAACCATGCCTAATGACTCCATATGAAAATCCTACTTCTGGTGCGGAAGAAAAATATAATAAGTTTTTGAAAAAAGAAAGAGTAATTATTGAACTATGTTTTGGAAAACTGAAACGCCGGTTTCCTATCTTACAGTACGTTTGCCGGGTGAAATTGGAAAATATACCAAAAATAATAATTGCCTGTGTCCCTCTCCATAATATCGCTAAAACTTTAGGCGATCCTGATTTGGAACCTGTTGAAGAGGCACCAGAAGAAAATCATACAGATGCAAACCATCAATCCAATTATGTTTGAAAAAGTTAACATTTTGAACTTTTTTCCACACGTTTTGATAAAATTTTTACGATTTGAAGTACGTATGTTCCCCATTGCTAACAGTTGTTGGTGTAGCTTGCTTTATCATTTCCAACTTCTTTTCATAGTATTAATTTTGCACAATACTCGTGCGGTACTGCTGTAACAGAACTAAGCATTGAAGTTCTTTTGTAGTCAGTGCTCTAGTTTCATCTGTTTCATACTTGTCTCTCGCTAATTTCTTTTTGGTGGTAACAAATTTTGTGGTGGTTCAGAGACACCACCACATGCTTCCTCACGAGATACTTTACTGCTTCTTCGTTCATCAGCTGGTTCACTCCCTCTTTGCTGTATATGTAGATTCGTCTTCATGAATATCGACCTGGATGGCACCACCGATTCTCCCAATAGTTGGATTGCTGTCACCTTCCATAGCCTTTAGTAAACGATTCTCCCAATCCAACTATTTGATCGCTTTATTCCCAGTTTTTTTCAAGTCCGTTTTCTTCTTCAACCTTGTCTTCATATTGTTGATTTTTTTTAATAAACCTTTAGCTTTAACAGGCCTACAAAACGTTGCTGCGTATTAATTGGTGAGTGCTCTGATTGCTTCATCCTTCTTTCTTTTTATTTTTCGCATCCGTAAGATCCGTAAGATAACAGAAGTAGTACTGAGCGAAGAGAAGGAAAGGGAGCTGGCACAACAAAAAAATTAAAAGATATTCTAGCATCTATGTAGCATGTCATTCAGCGTTCTGACGAGTCTACCTTTTACTTGTGCTTGAAGGATATCCTCGCAAGGTATAAGGTAACCATTATGAATACGAAAAGAAGGAAATACTTATACTTTAACCTATTACTTTAAAGTATTACCTTATACTTCTACCTTGTACTTGGGAGGATATCCTTCGTTTTTATGAATACGGGTCATTGTCTATAGATTTCAAGAACGGGTGTGCAATTTACATTTTTTTAATGACGTATGTACACAGGAAATCATTGTCTTGTCCAAAACATTATGCAGTCCTGATTAAGCAGAAGATGCATACACATTCACACACGTTGAGATGCAATCTCTAGCACCTTTCGACGAGCTGACTATGGGTTAGGTTAGGTTAAAGTGGCAGGTTGCAGTATGCAGCTTCACATAAGCCAGACTAGGCCCATTGTGGTACCACATGGATCTACCATCTCCAGGAAGAACTACCCCTGGAACCAGTTGAAGCTTGTTATAAAGCGCTGGAGGTTGCCGATGCAGACGTTTGCTAGCTCGCGTAAATTGTCGAAGAGGTAGGCTCATAAGTGCAGTCTTCTGCGAGCGGAGAGGGCCTGGCAATTACAAAGAAGGTATACTATGGTTTCCACCTCCTCCTCGTCTACCTCCTGAATCGTTTCTGATCCAGCTTATGCCAGATCTGTCTATTAATGAGGCACATAATGCCACTAGCCCACTTGTGATTGGTCGCGCTAGTGTTGTTGAGCTTAAGTAGTAGCTTCACTGTAGCGAGAGGGATGCCGAGATTCGCCTTGTTCGACGAGATCGGTGCACAAAGGCCCTGCTTGGCAAGTTCGCCGGCCGAGCAGTTCCCTGGATAGCACTTTTCTTTAATTTGCTATGGATGGTCTCTCAAGGCTCCTTTATTTTTTTAGTTTTTATATAGACTAATCCAAGGCGAACCCCACAGGCGGATCAGTAGAAATGCAGTGAAGTGGGAGGGCTGTGATCCCTTGTTTTCGGATCATAGCCTCGCTGATAAAAGGAAGAAGAAGATAGACTAATCCAATGTATTCCCTCGCTTGACTAGATCGATGTCGATGTCGCTGTACAGGTCGTATAGTTCGTCATTGAATCTTCTCGTACAAAACACGTCAACGCAAATGGGAACCGAATGTCTTAAGAAGATTTTTTCTCTCAAAGCGACCAAGCGGTTTCAGCGCCGTAAAGCAGGGCTGGGATGATCGGGGTCTTAAATAGAGTGTGATTAGTCCTTCGAGATAGAAAGAAATATTTGGCGCAATAGCTCTTTAAAGTGCCAGGGCTTCACGCAACCACTCATGTTGTGTGCGTTATATTTTTCACACGAATGGAAGGAACCTACAGTTTAATGCCGAATCCGAACGGCGATTTGAGAAGCTTTTTCGTGACAACAATACTCTCGGATGTTTGTCAGACGCTCGCGAGAGGTGGGACCGTGAAAAAACTTTTTGGTATTTTCTGGGATTCGAACTTGGAACCTCATGCGTAGTGATCCAACACACTAACCACTTACGCCACGGCGCCCTTCGAGATAGGGCTCCACTATTGAATTGCCTTATTAGCTCAAAAAATAGCGAATGGCAAGAATTATTCTGCTCCCAATTTCTGAGCTGTTGATGTCGTTTTCAGAATTAATAGGAGAGCCAAGGTAGGCAAGATTCCTCACTACCTCAAAATTGCAGCTGCTCACTGTGAACTTCTGTCTAATTTGTCGGTGTTGAGTGTCCTTCCTTCTTGACGCTTAACTCATTTTGGCGGCTTTTGCTTCAATGCTTGAAAACGCACCACTGAGTTCTTCTAATAATGTCAATATCGTCGGCGTATGCAAGCAGTTGTACGGGCTTTTAATAGATTGTGCCTTGTGAGTTCCGCAAAATCCGCAGTATTAAAGGAGTCACATAACAGCGCATCACCTTGTTTAAATCCTTTTTTGACATCAAGGATCTCGGTGAGGTCACTACCGACCTTGATGGAGCAGCGAGCGTTCCTAGCGAGCTGAATTCTAAGAGCCGTGCACTCTCAAATAGTTGTATTCCGAGATTGTAAGAACCGTTCTTGAGCTGTGCTTTTGCGTTGCCATCGTATACTATCAGATGCCAACTAATTGGCTTGCAGTCGCTTGAAGTGCGACAAGTCTTTCATAGCACAAGACTTATGGTTTTTATTTGGTGTAGGACCCTGTTTTATATTTGGTTGCATAAATGTACGCAGCAAAGGCATCGCTTTTACTCTACGATTGTTGCCAAAATTAACTCTCAATCCTTTCGTTACTAACAATATCCCCTCTTGAGTTAATAAGTTACCTCTAGCACAAAGGACAACATACTCTTCAAAGGACAACATACTCTACTTACAAAAGCTGACTTTAAAGAACTTTTTAATCAAATTAAAAACTTAAATTTAACATGTCAACCTAGCTTTTATTTTCAACCCTCGCTTTCCCCCCAACATTCTCCGTCCGCTTATAAAAGTCAACAAAAACGTATCCGTCGAAATTAATTATAAAACTTTATTCTCCATGCAAATATCCCTTTAGCTTTGCACGGTTTAGAGAAGTATTCCTAAATCCAGACTCCAGTTCGAAGTGAAATTTTGACGCTACTTCCACCGTCACCATCACCACCGCCAAGGCAGCTGGTTAATGTACCCACCCAGGCAGCACTCTAGACAGCCTGACACAAAAGTTTAATTACACTTGCACTGAGTGGGAAAGGCCTGGCCTGTTCTGTCGCAGTTTCTCCATTTTCCTGTGAAATTAATTTTCGCGTATCCGTCCTGTGATTGCATCCGTTTTGTCAGAAATTTTGCACAAATTCAAAAGAACGAATTGTCTATGGTAGCGACGTCAGGGCATCTTTTCACTATTCAAAGTCGAGTGGCATTCAACAAGGTAACATTTGGATTGGTTGGAAATTTGTAGGCAAGTGGGGTAGAGTCCTTTTCTGGTAAAATAACAGATGGAAAGGGCAGCGACAATGAGAGGGAACATTTGATTGATAAGTTCCTTGTGTAGTGCATTAGTCTAATGCACTGGTTAGAGTACGTTAATTGCACAATAGTATTTCAAAAGCCCTTTGGAGAGTTAGAACCGTCTGTTGCCAGAAGCATATTTCAAACAGACAAACGATTTTTTGTTTCGCTATCGCTACTAATTATGTAGGACTTGAGATTAGACTGTGCTGGTTGCGAGCAAACTATATCGTACATCGAAGTCTATACAGACTATACAGTTGGTTTGTTCGACCGCTACAATCAAGGGCCAATGCATGGATTTAAATGTGATTTTCACCGCCAGCTTCCTCCTTCTTTCTGAAAACATTAGAAAGGCTAGTCGATAACTATATCCGTTCAAAACTTAAGGCACAAACCTTATTTAGTTCTCAGCATGCTACTCGGAAAGGTTTTTCAGTGGAAACAGCTCTACATTCGTTAGTAGGCACCATTGAAAAATCTCTTGCCGTTAAAGAATATACTATGGTGTCTTCCCTTGACATAGAAGGCGCCTTTAATCAATACAGAATCCATTACAAGAGCGCTCGCTGACCTGAAGGTGGTCTGCTGCCTTTGCATCTGGATAGAGCGAATGCTGAACAGCAGGCAGATTCTATCCGAGTTTGGGTGCTGCTCAACCAAAAGGTTAGCGCTCTCCCCGCTACTTTGGATATTGGTAGTGAATGAGCTACTCACTTCACTAGGAAATAAAGGCTACAAGGTCGTAGCATATGCTGACGATATTGCCATAGTCATTTGAGGCAAATTCCCGCAAACCCTAAGAGATCTAATGAATTCGGCGCCAAATTTAGTAGCGAAATGGACGGACAGCGTTGGGCTCAACGTAAACCCGTCCTGAACTGAACTACAAAATCCCGTTCATAGCCCCACCTAAGCTTAGAAACACGGAACTCAGCTTTACAAACAAAACAAAATACTTAGGGTTGACCCTCGATAGTAAACTTAACTGGAAACAGAACATTCTAGACCGAACCAAGAAAGCGGAAATCGCCATCTACACCTGTAAAAAGGCTATAGGTCCAAAATGGGGTCTTCAACTTAATATAGTCCACTGGTTGTACCTGGCGGTGGTCAGACCAATCCTGCTTTATGGCGTTCTCGTCTTGTGCTCTGCACTCGAAACAAGGTGCAACACAAACTTTATAGAAAGAGTACAGCGATTAGCATGCAGATGCATCACAGGGGCTCTCAGGTCCACTCCCACAGCCGCCTTAGAAACCCTTCTTATTATATATCCCATTGACATCTTTGGGAAAATGGTAGCATGTAAAGCAGCCCTAAGACTTAGAGAATCTCTCCAGTGGTCAAGCTCACAAATCGGCCACATGAAAATCTTACAAAACTCCAATCCCAGAGTAACAGATTACATATCCTCATTTATTGATTTCAATATCAAATATAACACCATCATCCCTGACAGATCCCCATGGGATGAAGGTATCATTCTAAATGACGCCGCAATCGAAATCTATACAGATGGTTCTAAAACATCGGAGGGCACAGGATGAGGTATATTTTCCGAATCACCTTTGATAAACGTAGTTCTCCGACTTCTGGACCACTGTAGCATCTTTCAAGCGGAAATATCGGCTGTTCGTGAAGCAGCGCGCAGACTCTCTATGCACCCGATAGATGGTAAGTCTATCGTCCTTTACATAGACAGTCAGTCAGCGATTAAAGCTCTGGAAATGCCAACAATAAGATCTAAGTTGGTCAAACATTGCCGCGAATCTCTTAACGAGATTGCGGACAGATGCAATATTACTCTGTGCTGGGTCCCGGGACACAGAGATATTCCAGGCAACTGTAAAGTGGATTAACTAGCTAAACAAGGCACCGTACTACCTCTAAATGTCAATAGAGAGGTCCCGTCCCCACCAATACAATTGCTGAAACTCCGTATGTTTAATGAAGCGCAACCTATTACAAACAATAGATGGAGTAATCTAGCTACGTGCGTATCGACCAGGAAGGCCTTTACTAGACGCAAAGAAACCCAAAAATCTCCTTTCATTAAATAGAAGGAACATAAGCCTCACAGTAGGAATAATCACAGGACACTGCTTGTTAGGTAGACACGCCATTGGAATGGGTGTCCCAGCAAATGATTTCAGTAGAAGCTGCAGAGATGAAGAGTAGGAGGAGTATAGTCTCCACCTCCTCGGCACATGCCCAGCGCTAGCCACACTAAGAAAGAAGCTACTAGGTGAATACTTCTTTGGGGACCAAAGTGACCTGTCTAACATAGACATTAGAAACTTACATAGATACATAGGTAAATTCAACTGGTTTAACTGAAACTCTGTCAAATGCCTTAGAAATATCGAGCGCAACCATCTTTGTTTCGCCGAAGTGATGAAGAGATTGGTTCCACTTCTCGGTGAGATATGCCATCAAATCACCAGTGGACCTGTTGCTACGAAAATCATACTGCCGGTCATTGAGGAGTTTTCGTAAATCAAGATATTTCATAAGCTGACGATTTATCAGCGTTTCCATGACCTTGGAAAGAAGGGACGTAAGTGCAATGGGTCGGTAATTGGACGGGGAGGAAGATTCGCCTTTTTTAGGTACGGGCTGGACAAACGCTGTTTTCCATCTACTCGGAAAGAGGCCCGAAGAGAGGGATAGACAGAAAAGCTTACGCAGAGGTTTTGTCAGCGTGGAAGAACACCTCTTCAGAACTATGGAAGAGATGCCATCTGAACCAGCGGATTTGTGCATGTTAAGACTTTTGAGTACTCCTGCAACTGTACGAGTGCGAAAGTGGACTTGTTCCATGGAAAATTCGACGCTCTCAAGTACAGGCGGAGACAAAGCACTATCTGCCATGGTGGAGTTCGCTGCAAAGTGAGCAGCAAGCAGATTGGCTTTGTCTAAGGAGCTGACAGCTGGAATGTCATTTTAAATGAGCGTTGGGCTGGCAGACGAGACAGAATTTTTAGTATTTTTGACGAATGACCAAACATTTTTACTACCTTTGTGATATTGTAGAACTTTTTGCCTCAATTTTTGGTCATGTAAGAATTTTACACGTCGAATGAGAGCATTGCAGTCATTTCTGGATTGTTTAAACTTATTTCGGTTTTCCTCAGATTTTTTGGCTTTATAAGGCCGAAACTTACCTCTTTCAACCTGATAGCCTCTTTGCAGTTCTGGTCAAACCACGAGTTTACCTTAGGTTTGATGCTTTTTATTCAGTTAGGAATAAAGGCGTCCATACCTAAGAGGATGGTGTCAGTAATCATATCAGCGGCGGCATCCTCGTCGCTATCGAGGAAGCATAGCGACCAGTTAAAACTCCTAAAGAAACTGTTAAGGCCGTCCCAGTTGGCTTTCTCGTAACGCCATACTTTTCTTTTGGGAGTTTTTTCTTTAACTGTGTGGTCAGAGTACGAGAATTTAGCCGATACGATGTTGTGGTCAGACCGGCCTACAGGCACCAAAACATCAATGCTGTATTTATCGGGGTGTGAGGTAAGGTAATTTATTTATATAATAATAGATGAGGGGTGTGGGAAAGGGTTGCAATTTTTTTTTTTTTTTTTTGTGATAAATTGGGTGCAGAATTTAATTTAGATCAGTTGGCTGGTTGGTAGATGCCCGGTAATTTCTTAAACGCGTCCGCACGCAACGTCAGGCAACACATTGGACTCAATTCATTGTTAGACCTTTTTCTTATCATCATCATCATAATTTTCAACAACCTGCTTGTCCTTCATGGGTATCGCGGATGCAGGATGCTTATGTGAACTCACGATTCTTGTCTATGATGTAGATTCTTATGACGACACTTACTATAGTATAGATGAGCGTCCTTTTCTGTATAATTAAACAGTTGGACCTAGCGAGGCGGAAATTTCCACTCTAGCAAATATTATTCCAGGGAAACAAAAAAGAGGGAGAAGAGATGGATGCATACCCCTGTAACTATCCGAATCTCAGAACAATCTCCATTTACCCCCTCCCTCCATTTGAAGGACATCACTTCGTCACTCTAATGACATGCTTTTTGATTGACAAAGCGACTTACTCCTACCGTAGGACCATTATCCGCTGTAGTCCTGTCATCCTCGGTGTCCTGTTCGGGAGTTCTCGCTCCACCAGTGCAAGAAGTGTTCTTCATCGTTGGATTTGGTTGGTTGGTTTGTTAGGTTCGGCCCACGATGAAGATGCACTAAGACCAGAAATAGGTCCATTGTACTGCCGATGCATATAAAAGGTGGGCGAATCACCCTCTTACTCTAGAAACCATATTTGGGTTTCCCTCCTCTGTATTGGCGGATGGTCTGCCAGAACGCCTTGCTTACAGATCTGTGGTCGTATTATAATTTCCCGCCGAACTGCTTCCAAGATCGTCCATCGCTGTTTTCACAGCTAATTTGCAAGTTTTTCGCACTTCAGTGCATTGGTTTCTAGAATTGGAGTCCCACAAGTCCCACAAGCGAATCTTCTTCTATCTTATGGCTTTTTGAACTCCCTTCATTCTAATGCTAATTAAGGCGATTGACTCTTCGAAATGCCAAGTTATTTTCTGAGAATTTCATTTAGGATTTGCAAAGGCGATACAACGATAGAAACTCAGCGCTACACCATCCTCCACACATAACCTGAGCATAACTCCCGTGGCCATGCCAATTAGAATGCGATATACATAAAAAGGGCAAGAAAAATTGTAATTTAGATTTACTAACAAACATCATTGCAGCTACACTCTGTGTGAGATTTTCTCTTTAATTATCCGCGATATGTAGTCTCATCCTTGCAGTGCCTGTGGCGTCAAAGGACCATGTAATTTATCACACAACGCAATATTCTACTGTAATTGGTATGTATTCCACGAAGAGTCCTTTGGCGTAATCACATTCATGTAGTGTAGTGTAGTATCTATGACATAATTCGTAGAACAGAACACAACCACAGCAAAGACAAAGCTGAACAAGGACAAGCCAGATTCCTGGATATCATTTTCATTTTCATACTTTAGCTACATTGTGCTCTTCTTCTATTTTTCTTCAAATTCCAATGAAGTACTCGTATCTCACATGTTCCACGAAAGAATAAAAATAATAATCTTTCAATTGGCAAATATCGGAATCCAAATGTACAAAAAAAAACGGATATCTTTATTTACCTCAGATATTAGTTTCAATATCGTCCTCGTTCTCATTCTTATCCTTCGTCCTCTCCGGCTGTCAATATTTTTGCCTCTGGCATAAGAGTTCAATTGAAACGTGCTTTAAATTCCAAGTGGCCATGCGCTCCGAAGTGAAATACAGAAATTCCTATTCCAACGAAATAGCATATCCACCTCCTTGTCCTATGCAGTCGTAGAAAATAAAATACGTATCTATGGAAAGAACAAACAAACGATTGTGTATCTACATATGTACATGTCTGTACTTCCGTTGACTGTTTTTGAAATATGTGGTCGAAATAAAATCAAAATATTTTTCCCTCCTTCTTTCGAAGGACCTAGATGGGGCTTAACTTTATAGGATGAACACTAAACAGATGATTTCTGTAAATTTTACAGTCCGCAGTAAATTTTGTAAAATACTCGTCGTAAATGGAATACGGCGGAGGTTGTTCGAAAACAATTCGATATTTCGAGGAATTAATCGAGTAAATCAATTCCATGAGAGGACTTGTTGCCCCAAATTGCTTTTAAAATATTTTTCTGTTTCTAATGATTACCAATATGCTGGCTAAGTGGAATTTCGAATCGTATCCTCTATACTTCAGATATTGAGTCTAAATTTGGATTGAGATGGAACAGCTATTTCTAGAAGAAAGAGAAAATCAAGTGGTACCTCTCTCAAACCATCAACGGAGCTGAGGTTGAAGAGTCTAGACCACAAAATGTGACGGATTCCCCACAGCGAACTTGCATAGAGAAGGCTAGGAGCTTCAAAAGGCCATTACCAACACGCCAAAGAAACATGGTAGTGGAGTGATGAAGCTAAAGAAGTCTATATACTTCCACAACTTCTGTTTGATAAAAACTTTGAAACTCGCATCCCCTCTAGACTTGAATGGGAGGTGAAGCTAGGGACACAAGAGGGATCCATTTGCTTCTACGCAGATACATCCAAAACAGAATCGGGAGTGGGGGTAAGGTAGGGTCAGTACTAATTACCGCACCACTTGCATTGTACATCAAACCGCTACCACTACTATTACTATTGTTAAGACCGTCTATGCTGCTTATAGCTGGTGTACCACCTTCGGCCATATGTGATTGCTTATCATAGCACGAGGAACATATTTGCACCATTCCTGTAAAAAAGATAAAAATGAATGTTGGGGATTAAATGGTAAAATAATCATGCAGGCTAAATCAGTTTGGGAAAGGATATACTTTTGAAGGACTATTTGTTGTGTAGTGACTGATAACCGACCGATATACGATGCGATATGACGCTAGGGGCCTAAAAATGCACCTGTGCTGGTCCAAAGCGAAACTGAGGCCCCTGGACACATGGACGGAGGCATTACCAATACCCCTCGTCACCGCACATGTCCTGCAAGTATGCACAAAAATCAAGGACCAAAAAGCGCCTGGTGTCGATGGAATCCCCAATATTGCCTTAAAAGCGGCAATCAATTGGCGCCCACACATCCTTGCAGAAGTATGCAATACCTGCCACAAGGAAGGAGCATTCCTCGAACAGTAGAAGAAATAAAAACTGGTCCTCCTACCAAAAGATAATAAACCACCACAGGATCCCTCTATGCCTCTATGCATGTTAGACATCGTGGGGAAGATACTGGAGCGCATCATAAGCGATAGACTGGAGAGTGTAATCTATGAGTCAGGTGTCCTAGCAGATCGCCAGTATGGATTTCGTAAGGCAGGTCCATCGGAAGACGATGGAAAGGCTGGAGTAAACAGCACAGCGCAATCATCACGCTGGATGTGAAGAACGCCTTCAACACCACAAACTTAAGAAATATCCTGCGAGCACTTATCGCAAAGATGGTACCAAACTACCTGCAGAAGATAATGACGGACTATTTCAGAAATAGGATACTGCACTACGACACTGACGATGGAACGAGGCAGTATAACGTCACAGGCGGCGTGCCCCAAGGCTCCGTACTAGGCCCGCTACTGTGGAACCTAATGTATGATGGAGTCCTTAGACTTAGCATCCCGGGGTCTTCGAAAATAATAGACTTCGCTGACGACATAGCATTCGTTGTAGTGACCAAACTCCTTGAGGAATTGGAGCATGTCCGCAATAAAGCTATCGGGATGGTTCAGGACTGGCTAGTACACATGGGCCTACAAATTGCTGGGGTAAAGACAAAAGTAGTGCTCAAAAGGAGCAGGCGAGTCATGGAGATTACAAGAGTGACCGAGGGGGATCACATGGTAGTTTCCAAACCAGAGCTGAAGTACTTTGGCATTACTATAGCTGCAAGGGTAGCTTTTAAGCAACATCTGCAATATTCAGCTGAGAAGGCAGTAAATGCAACAGCTGGCTTGGAAAGGATCATGCCAAATATCGGCGGACCGAAACACAAGAGAAGGCTGCTCTGAATAAGAGTTGCAGCATCGATAATGCTCTACGGCTCCCAAATATGGGCTTGTGCCATGAAGACGAAGTCGTACAGAAGGAATATGGAGACAACTTACAGAATCAACACGTCGAGTGGATGCAGCACCTTCCGAAGAACTCCCTACGACGCGGCATGCGTAGTGGCTGCCAACGTACCAATAGACCTTCTGACTGAAGAAGCCCGGACAGCGGCACCAAATACGACGAGTCGAAGGGTCACTGAGGCACCACCAAGGACAAGTCTGGATGAATGGGAGTAGTGATCGGATCAATCTGATAAAGGCAGGTGAACGCAGAGATTAATCTCCAATATAAGCGCTAGATCAATAGGAAGCATGGGGAGCTGAATTTCTTCCTGACCCAGATACCTACTGGCCATGGCTGCTTCAGAGCCGACCTCCACAGGTTTATACAAGACGACAACCCCTATTGCCCAAGGTGCACGAAAGCAGTCACTAAGCTATGCTAAGTGCTCTTAGGCTACCTCAGATATAACTGAAACCCGCCAATTTCACAGGCCATCGTTGCATTCTTGAAAACATCCAAAATAACCAGATCTTCAAGATTCCAGATACGATGCTCAAGAGATTTCGGTACTCCAGGAAATTCGAAGTGGTCAGAAATGCAGAAACAAAGGTCTCAAGATGCACCATCCAACGCACAAATCTGGTACACAGATGGCTCCAAATTGGAAAATGGTAGTACCACAGCTGGGGTATATGGTCCTAAATTTCAGCGTGCGCTTCCATTTTTCACATCTGGTGGTGAAAGAATTGTCGGTCGATCGCAGGGAAGACATAGGACGTTCTTACCTTCTCGTAAGAACCTAATCACTGTAGCGTCTTCCAGGCGGAGATCGTGTGGTATCCAGGCGGGATATTACTAACTACCTTCACTGACAGCTGCCATCAAGTCCCTGGAATTTGTCACTTTGAACTCAAAAACAGACCTGACTCTTTTAACGAGATGACCAAACAGTTCAACATTCATTTAATTTGTGTGCCGGGGCACGGGGACATTCCAGGGAACTGCTCGGCCGACGAACTCACCAAGCAGGGCACTTGTCCACCGATTTCGTCAAGCAAGGAGAATCTCGGCATACCTCTCGCTACAGTCAAACTGCTACTTAAGTTCAACACCACTAGCGCTACCAATCGCAATTGGGCTAGCGGCATTACGTGCCAGACTAGACAGACAGATCTAGCCTTAGGTGGATCAGAAACGCTCTAACTGCCTTATCGGCCTGACAAGGTTGCTCAACGCCATTACAGTAGGTAGAGGCAGTAGAGGATTTCCAGTATCGTGGGAGTATTGTCTCAACCGATGGTGGAACCGAACTGGATATAGCCAACAGGATCGCCAAAGCAAAGTCCTCGTTCGGTATGTTGTCCAAAATATGGCGAAGCAATGCAATCAGTTTGAGCACCAAAATAAGACTGTTCCGCTCCAACGTTGAATCCGTGCTGCTATATGGTTGCAGCATGTGGAGAGTGACCACTACTATCACCAGAAAGCTGCAAACGTTCGTTAATAGGTGTCTGCGCAATATCTTAAGGATTTTCTGGCCCAATCATATCTCTAATGAACACCTTTACGAGAGAACGGGTCAGGAACCATAGGCAAAACTATCCAACGGCGGAAGTGGCAGTGGATTGGTCACACGTTCCGAAAGGATGACAGCTCCATAGCGAACCATGCTATGCAATGGAACCCTCTTACTCAGGATGGCAGAAGACCTGGCGGTCCGAGGAGAACATGGCGCAGAACAGTCGAGAAGGAGGCACGGCAGTTAGGGAAAAGCTGGGGAGAACTCAGACGCATTGCCAGAAACCGTACACGATGGCGCGTAGGCGTAGTAGAGGCCCTAGGACCCACAAGGGGATACAGGACATAAGAAGAAAGAAGAAGAACGCCATTACAGTGGGTGTCATTACGGGGCACTGTATCATCGGTAGGCATAACATCGGGCTAGGCATCTTAGCAAATGATTTCTGTGGAAGTTGCATGGACGAGGAGGAGGTGGAAACCGTACTATTCGTGCCAGGCCTTTCCTGCTCGCAGAAGACTGCACATAGGAGCCTTCCACTTCCACAATTTAGGCGAGCTAGCTAAGGTCTGCATTGGAAGCCTCCAGTGCTTCATAACAAGCTCACACTGGTTTCAGAGGTAGTTCTCCCTGGGGATGATAGATCCATGTGGTACCAAAATGGGCCTAGTCTGGCTTAAGTGAATCTATATTCTGCAACCTGCCACTTTAACCTAACCTAACCTCCATCTATTCTATAAGCAAACTCTGTCGAATGACCTAGAAATATCTAGTGTTACTGTCTTACTTCACCAGAGTAAGGAGAGATTTCTTTCGATTTTTGCCGGGATTTGCCATCTCAGATGGCTTTCAAGAATTAGATTGCTTAATTGACGCAAGAGGATAACACCCTTGGAATGAGAAGTTCTGTAAAGTTGAGGGATCGTAGACAGGTGCTTTTTGTCGCAGACGTAAGGTGGAGAACATAGTCGTCACTATATCTGATGACCAAACGAGATTGAAAGTACAGGGTGGGCCAACTACAAGTTTCTTTTCAAAAATGCAATTGAATGAACAAAATGAAATTTGTTCCATGTATTATGACTTTATTAGTAAGAGCAAACATTCCCATTAATTTGGAATACAACGTTGTTCAAGTGGCTGCCTCGGCTGGCCTCGCAGTAGCGCATTTATCACTCCAATTTTCCAAGACCTTGTTGATGGTTTCGGGCTGTAGCTCACAGATTGCTTGGATGATATTGGCCTTAAGTGCTTGAATCGTTTCCGGATTGTTGGCATAACTTCGGTCCTTCACGGTTCCCCACAAAAAAAAGTCCCAAAGGGGTCAAATCGTAGCTCCTAGGCGACCAATTGACATCGCCAAGACGGCTGATAACACGATTTGGGAATTTGGTGCGCAAAAGACCGATTGTGGCACGGGCTGTGTGGCATGGCGCGCCATCCTGCATGAACCAGAGATCGTCCAAATCCATGTCTTCAATTTCAGTAAAAAAAAAAAAAAGTCGTTAACATGGCTCTGTAACGCCCACCGTTGACCGAAACGTTGTTCCCAGCCTCATTTTCGAAGAAAAATCCACTCCACAATCCGCACCAAACTGTCACTCTCGGTGGATGCATTGGCTTCTCGACAATAACGTGCGGGTTTTCCGAGCCCCAGATGCGGCAATTTTGTTTGTTAACGTAGCCGCCGAGATGAAAATGTGCCTCGTCAGAAAAGATGATTTTTCGCCCAAAATCGTTGTCCAATTCAGGCTGCTTTATGGCCCAAACTGCGAAGCGATAACGAAGAGGATGGTCGTGCCCTTCAATTGCTGAATCAATTGGACCTTGTAAGCGAATAATCACAGATCTTTGTGCAGAATTCTCCTCAGGCTAGCGCGTGAAATGTTGAGCTGTTGAGATCGATGACGAGTTGATGTTCGTGAATTGAGTCTCACACTCTCGGCTACAGCAGCCACATTCTCGTCTGTGCGCACCGTACGACGACGGGGACCATGAGTGTTGTCCACTAGCATACCAGACTCACGAACTTTTTGCACAAACTTGCGTACAGCAGGCGCGGTGGGTGCTTCATTTCGGACAAAACTTCTTTTCAAAAAACGCACTGTTTGGGCTACACAGCACTCACTTTGGAAATAAGTTTTCAATATTTCCCAATGTTGTTCAAGCATAAAGCGACTCATTTCGTTCGGCGGAGGTATGATACTGACTTTTTGTCAAGATTTCGAGCGGGAAACAGCTGTCAGTGTCAAAATAAGCTGAGATTTAAAAAGAAATCACTAGATGGCCCACCCGTTATATGCGGTTGTCTGCTGAAAACCGATGAACGTGGAAAACATCAAGACAAAATTCTACAGAGCCTACTATTTTAAGTTTCAAGACTCGATCTTCAAACTTGTGAGGTGAGAAATTTTAACAAAAGGGGGACCTCAATCAGTAGTGTGGTTCGTGCACATCACATCAAGATCCTTACTACTTACATCGCAAATATTCAAATATAAAGGCATTTCCTCATTACTTCGTTGGGAATGAAAAACTTGAAACAAATGATTGAATAGAATGACCGGCCCCCAAGAAACCTCACCGCTTTGGAATGTTCTTATATTTCAACAGCAAAGACTAATGGCAATCATTTCGCTTTCAATGAATCGTGATTTGCAACAAAACAAAAGCACACGCAGTTGATATACTTGGTGATGATGATGATATAAAATCCGAAGGTCGTTTCTGAAACATATACGGAGGGACTTTCTAAAATGAGGGGAATACACAAAATTTCAATAAAATACTGAGGAAGAGAATGTGCTAGAACGTTTGATTAAATGATTTTATCTAGAAAACAAGTTGTAGTAACACAACAAGTAGCTGCAATACTATAGTATTATGATGTAAAGATTTAAGTCACGTGAGTGTCATCATCTAAACGACAAGCAATTTTCTAGTTAAGTACGTAAGGGGGTGTGTACGGGTACAAAGTCGATAGAGAAAAACACATTTGAGTGTGATGTGTTCATGGAAATCGAGGAGTAAGCAAGTTCTAGTCATCTAATCTTACTTTCTACTCTAGGTCTTAGGTTAGGTTAGGTTAGGTTGGCTGTCCACACGAGAGTGCAGACACACTTAGATCAGTGAAGGTCCTTTGTGATACCATGGATCAACCCATTAGGCCACTCAGGGACTAACAAAACCAACCGGCGCTTTTGACAAAGCGATGGATGCTCATGACGTCCAGGGACGCTAGATCGCAGAGGTCGTCAAGGAAGGGGGACCCTAGATGGAGCATTCTTTTATGCGACAGGGCCGGACATGTTCATAGGAGGTGAAGGATGGTTTCCTCCTCCTCCTCGTCCCTACAGCTCCTGCAGAAGTCGTTGGAGAAGAGACCAAGTCTTCTGGCGTGTTGGCCTATAAGACAGTGTCCAGTGAGAACACCGACAACGCAGCTGATTTGTGTACGATTTAGCTTGATCAGGTCGGCACTACGGTTTTGATCCAGCTTAGGCCAGATCTGCTCGAAATGTGACACGTTGAGCCGTTTCCCCATATGAGGTTGGTCTTGCTAATAGCGTTCAGCTTTAGTAGATACTTACATGTAGCGAGGGGCATACCCAGCGCCTGCCTTTCATGCAAAATTCTTAGAGTGGTACCATGTTTGGCCAGGTCGTCAGCCCTGCAGTTACCTGGAATGTCTCTATGGCCTGGCACCCAGCAAAGGTGAATGTTGAACTGCTCTGTCATCTCCATAAGAGATAGACGACAGTTTAAGGCAGCAGATTGAGCTGTTGGGAGAAAACACCACAACCCACCCCACCCTCCGTCTTAGATCCATCTGTAAAGAAGTGAACCGAACTACCATCGACAGGGGAGGAAGTGTCCCATACATCCCGGTTAGGGATGCTCGTACGGAAGTTACGGTCAAATCTCAGTTTCGGCGGGGTATAGTCCGTGTTTTCGTGTTTGAAGTTGAGAAGATCAAGGATCGAGGAGTGGCCCAAGCGATAGCTAGACCACTGAGAGGAGGCTTTTAGGCGGATGGTCGCACAGGCAGCCATATGTTTGCCGAAAATATCTAAAGGTAGCAGGTTGAACAAAATGTCCAGTGCCGCGAAGGGAGTAGTTCTCAGTGCACCACTGATGCAGATGCATGCAGATCTTTGCACCTTAGCTAGTTGAGTGAGGTGGACCGCCCTGTCGAGAGCAGGCCACCATATGATCACGCCGTATAGTAGTATAGGCCTGATAACGGACACGTATAGCCAAAGAGTGATTTGAGGTTTGATACCCCAGCTCCTACCTATAGCATTTTTACAGGAATAGAGAGCTATATTAGGTTTCTTGACGCGCTCTAGTAGACTGGCCTTCCAGTTTAATTTCCTATCCAAAATAAGAGCCAGATATTTTGCGTTTTCAGAGAAGGTGAGACTGGTGCCATTTATCATAGGAGGGTCTATGAGGGGAACTTTATATTTCCTCGTGAAGAGAACGAGTTCCGTTTTATGGGGGTTAACCCCCAGTCCACATTTGGAGGCCCATTTGGTGAGCCGAAGGAGAGCATATTGGAGGATATCCCTGAGAGTGTCCGGGTGTTTACCGGAGGCAGCAATAGCAATGTCATCAGCATAGGCGATCACTCTACAACCTAACGTATCTAGGTCCAACAGTAGTTCATTAACTACCAGGTTCCACAAAAGAGCTGACAAGACTCCACCTTGAGGTGTACCGCAGTGAGCAATTCTTCTGGCCGATGCTCCGCCCAGGTGTGTGTTAATAATCCTGCATGTAAGCAATTGATTGATCAACACTCCGAGCGAAGTATCCACTTTCAGATTTATAAGTGCGTCGGTAATCGCCTTTGGTTTGACATTGTTAAAAGCTCCGTCAATGTTAAGGAAAGCCACCATGGTGTATTCTTTGATGCTCAATGATTTTTCGATGGTGCGCACAAACGAATGTAAGGCAGTCTCAACCGATTTGCCTTTGCAGTACGCATGTTGGGACGGCGAGAGCAGAGCTGGGCTAATACTTTGCCGAAGATGGATATCAATTAACCTTTCTAGAGTTTTGAGCAGAAAGGACGATAGACTGATAGGTCGGAGATCCTTTGGTTCCACGTGCGAGCTCTTTCCTGCCTTAGGTCGGAATATGACTTCAACCTCGGTCCATAGTTTGGGAATATAGACCAGATTTAGATGGCCCGACAAGATGACTTTGAGCCATGGAAGCACAATGTCCTCGCATTGCTGAATTTCAGCTGGAATAACACCGTCAGGTCCTGGGGACTTGAAAGGTTTGAAACTGCGCATGGCCCAACGGATCTTTTCTGTAGTTATCAAGACTAACGAGTTGCTGCAAGGTTGAGGGGGGGGGGGGGGGGGGATTTCCCTCTTGCGATATGGCAACAGGGGAGCTACCATACCAGGAAAGTGAGTATCCAGTAATATGTCAATGGATTCCTCAGCAGAGGAGGTCCAGTAACCATCCGGATGCAAAAGGAAGCTGGGTGTAGCAGGGCAACGTTCCGCAACCTGGAAGCTTCCGAGGACTCTTCAATGCTGTCGCAGAAAAGTCTCCAGGAACGTCGTTGCTCCTTCCTCAGTGAGATTTTGTATTTTCTGAGAGACAGTTTATAGGAGTTGCAGTCGGCCGTCTCACGGGAGCTTTTAGCAGTATTAAAAACGAGCCTACTGTCTTTCCTAAGAGTACTGAGATTTGCATCCCACCAGGGAGGTTTCATTTTATCTCGAGGTTTGCGGAGTGGGCAGGCCTCGGCCATGGCACCATTTAGTGACGATGTTAGGGTGTTGATTAAATCGTCGACGTCTTCAGTGCAAGAAGGTTCAGTAGGCAGGTGGGAGGGAATAAGCGTTAATAAACGTTTCCTATAAAGGGACCAGTTGGTTTTCCTACTCTAGGTTTTAAAAGTTCAAGATGTTCTGCAAGAAGCTAGCTACGATGAATGGCCTGCTGGAGATTAATCAATACCTTTCAGATAAAAAACAAAATGACGAAATGTGAAACCTGCCCCTGCGACCTGCCTTGACTGGCGGTGTCGCAGGGAACAACAAGGCAGATTCGGGCATATCTCGTGGCACGAGCAACACGTATCCATAACGAAGTTTAACCCCTACCTGCGCATCAAAAAACGCCCAGAACTGACCTTTATTTTGGCCAACTCCCACTGAGTTCCAAGACAGGATGGGTGTTGTTTTTATAACCACAAATAGCCCTAAGTTAATGTTGCATTGTAGATGCTTGGGTGTTAAGGCCGGTCTCATTGCACATACTTACCCGACGTGGCACCAAGAAACTACTACCTCTTCTATTCTCACAGAATCCTCGTAATGTCCAGTCGTTGGTAGTCTGCTTAAGCCCGGTTGAGATAAGAACAGCAACTTCGGTGCAGAAATGTGATGCACATAGTTGGCCTTGGTAAAAATGAAATTAAAAACCTACAACCAAGCTCCCTATCTATCTTAACGGTTCTCTATTTTCCTAGTCAAGGGTTAGTGCCTGTTTTATGAAGTTTAACCTTGTGCGCTGATTAAGTCATTAATATGTGAGTATATGGACAGGACATAGGATTAAGTATAAAAAAAGTTTTCTAACATTTCTAATGATTTTACGAAAACTTAAACATTTTTCCCACCTAAAAAATTCAAAAATTGACGTACTCGTACCAAAGCCGACCTGCCCTACCTTGGACTATATTCCTCCAGGATTAAGCATACCATTTAACTTTCAGATGAGCTGAAGTTTTCTTTTTCACCATAATCATTATTTTCGCCTTGGACTGCAGTTTAAGGAGAGAAGTCACATTGTCCGTTTTTTTTCCTTCTTGCTATTCCAGGAAAAATTTAAAAAGGACCTAATCATTCCAAGAAGCGCATCAAAGTGAGATAAGTACTCACAATGAGGCAAAAGTTGCAAGGGGTAAAAATTCTCACAATTGCTTTCGATTAAAAAGAAAGTGTGCTTTGTGAACGGGGATTTACATAAAGCACAGGGTGGTGAAAATATATCGGAACTTCTTCCTTGACATTTTGACACATTGGAGATGAGATGAAGATGCTTCGCATGACAGCAGGAGTGACAAAGCTTGATCGAATAAGAAGTTTGAAGAACCGTGGAAGCTTTCACATCAAGGAAACCATCGTACACAAATTAGAGTGCGACCGGCTCAGCTGGTATTGCCACGTTCAAAGAATAGATCATTTGAACCCTGTTAAAAGGGCAATATCAATGCACGTTCCAAAGACATCGCGATGTAGGAAAGGCAGGCCTATAAACTCCTGGATCAGACAAAAGCGACAACATCGGCATTTCATTGGCCTCAGTAACCGAGTGATCCAAAATCGGCAGGCCTGCCGATATTTTCTGAGGTCAAATAGGCGAACCCCACAGGCGGATCAGTAGAAATGCGGTGAAGTGGGAGGGTTGTGATCCCTTGTTTTCGGATCATAGCCTCGCTGATAAAAGGAAGAAGAAGAAGAAGATTAACAATTCGTGATACAATTTACGGTGTCCTCAAACGTCTTACTTACTTACTTAGGTGGCGCTACAGTTCGGGGTGAACCTGGGCCTCAACCAACAAGCCTCTCCATTTAGCTCGGTCTTTAGCTAATTGCCTAGGGCTTTACTGTTGAATTGCCTTATAAGCCCAAAAAAACAGTGATTGGCAAGAGTTATTCTTCGATTGATTTCTGCGCTGATCTTGTTTGTAGAATTTATAGCAGAGCCAAGGTAGACAAAGTCCCTTACTAAAACTTCCGTACATTGTTCCTGGAGTATAGACTCTCGATATTCTCAAACGCTCGCTTCTCATGCTCTTTCTTCTTCTTTTGGAGAAGCCGATGTTCTTCCCGTCTCTTTTGCTCGTAGAGCTCACGAGCAGCTCTCGTCTTCCTTTGCAGCGCCGCTTTGTATGCCTCTTGTTTTGCTGCATGCACTCGCCGGCATTCTTCGTCAAACCAGGGGTTTCGCGGAGCGAGACGGAGCACATCAGTCGCGGCGTTTCTGATGGCATGTTGGCAGCGTTGTCACTGGTCTTCGGCACTTGATGCTAGCGGCATAGGGGTGATTGAGAGATTTCGGGATACGCGTTCAGCGAAGAGTCTGGCGGTCTCTTGCGATTGTAGCTTTTCGACGTTAAGTTTTCTCACAGTGATTCTTCTTTGTTGCTCAGATTGGGATGTCCGCATTCGTACCTTGGCTACAACAAGGTAATGATCCGAGTCTATGTTGGCCGCTCGGAAGGTCCGGACATCCATAATACTGGAGGTATGCCTTGCGTCGATCGCAATATGATCAATTTGGTTGATCGTTACATGATCATTGGACTGCCATGTCTGCTTATGAATATCGAGATGAGGAAACTATGTGCTTGCTATGGTAACATTTCGCTCCACAGCGAAATCAATTAGCCTTAGTCCGTTATCAGACGTGGTGTCGTGTAGGCTATGCTTACCAACTGCCCTACCAAAGACGTCCTCCTTTCCTATTTTGGCGTTAAAATCGCCCAATGCGATTTTAACGTCGTATTTAGGACATTGCTCGTATGTTTTGTCGAGGAGCTCGTAGAAACACTCTTTGGTGGCAGGGTCCTTTTCTTCCGTGGGGGCATGAACACATATTAGGCTTATGTTAGTGAATTTAGCCTTGATCCTGATAGTCATAATACGCTCGCTCACGTGCCGGAAGCTTAAGACTTCTTGCCTAAGTCTGCCGCGTATGACAAATCCGCATCCGAATAAGCGTTATCTGTTGCCTCTGCAGCAATCACCGTAGTAGATGTCACAGTTTTTCATCCTCTTTTTGCCTGGCCCATCCCATCGCACTTCCTGGATGGCGGTAATATCTGCTTTATAGCAGTCTAGGGCCTCTGCTAGTTGTTCGGCTGCACGTGGTCTGTAAAGGGACAGAACATTCCACGTACAGATCCGAAGGTCGTTGTCCTTATTTCGTTTGCTGGGGTCGTCATTAGTTGAGTCATCCTTATCCGAGGCTTTTGGTTATTTCGGAACCATAGATTTTTTACGTGGTAGGGAAGTTACCCCGACGGCACAAGGCCCAACCTGGAGGGCCAGTTCCTTAATTATTCCCCTAGGACGAGGGGCCGGGTACACCGGTGCCAGTAGTCCACTACGGGAGTATGAGCGCTGCCATTGGCGCATTAAGGGCTCTTCCGCCACCATCTCTATTCCAATGTCCTGACTAACATTGAAAATTCCTTACCGACCTGTGATCGGAATACGTCGAAGCAGCTCGCGCAAGGCATTCACTAAGTTCAACCTAACTGGAACTATAGACCCCACCGTTGACTCCGTCTAGGGAATTCGTCCGCTGCCGCCTGGAACAGGAAGAAGTGCTCTAGTGAGAAAAGCACTCTTCCCCCCCCCCCCCCCCTCTCTCATCTGCTGCCACCAAGAATCCGCCAAACGGGGTTGGTTACCCATTTCTTGGATTAAGGTACTAGGCACCCGGCTTTCACCGCGTGGAGGTTGAGAGTAGGAGTTGGTAGGCCTCAGCTGAGTGAAAACGCTTGCGTTTTCATATGATCGCATGTACTACCGTTTGACCAGCCTCAAACGTCTGCTTCGGGCAAAAAGAATCTGATCTTGGATAATCTTATGTAGCTACTCGTAGATTCAACAAAAATTTGCTCTATGAGTTCCACAAATCGTATCCAGTCCAAAGACTACCAAGTTTGCACTAGTCATTGTGTCGCCCTGTAGGTTTTTCTTGCACTTTTCTCCTTCAATGGTTTGTTAGTTTTAGTGGAAGTGAAAGAGTGAAAAAAACCTCATTACCTTCTGTACGCTACTGAGGGATTTAAGTTGCATAATTTGGTATGGTTGACGGTTTTGGCTATAATTGCCGGAAATTTGCTTTCGTTGCAGGTTCTCCTTTTTTTTCCTTAAACCCTAACCCGTCTAATGCAGCCTGCTCTCGAGAGTGAATTGTTTGTGATTTTACTCAATATTTTCCACCCCCCTTAGGGGTTTGTCAGAGAAATGCCATTTAAGTAACTGAATGGAAAGTAGTTTGCGTTGAGGTTTCTACAAAACAAATTTGCTGCTACAGTGAAATTTATGATTTTCATTAGACGGTATGGTTTTGGGAGTAGCAATGGGTAAAGTTCTCGCGGAATTTTGTCAAGGTAGCTCCTGGAAAATTGTGTAAGGGAGGGATTCCATTCCACAAAGTAGGATGTTGATTCCGCGGGAACCGTTTGCTTCTTTCATAAATCAATAAATTTTCCTGGGTCCAATTTACTATCAGGAAGCACACTATTCACTTCTGCTGCTATACGGAAAAGAATTGATATATCAATACCTCGACTGCATTTCTGAATTAATAACTAGTATACGTTCCCCCCATCCCGAAACTGAAATAGATGCAAACCTTTTAATGAATCACGATGTTTTTCCATTATGATCCTTATACTTTGGATTGCATCTGTGGTTGATTTACCAGCGACAAACCCTTATACCCACTTAATGACCTTCATGGTGTGTAAAATCAGCTTGATCGAGCGATAGTTATCACAGTTTTATGTATTACTCTTCCCTTTGTATACAAGGAGAAGGCAGGCCCTCCATTGATTCGGCTTTGGATCATCTCTCATAAATTTGGAGATGAGAATTCTGAGCCATCTGAACCCAATGTCTCCCATCTTTTTCTAGAACTCAGAGGGCATCTCTTCTGGCCCAACCGCTTTTCATTTTTTGGAGTATTTGACCGCCTCACTAACTTCTTTGACTGTAATGCACAAAGCTTAAACCCTAAATTAGATGAGTTTCGAGATATTTTTGTAGATTCAAAGGTTGATGCAATCTGCGTAACTGAAACTTGGTTTTTTGAAGGTGTGAAAGATGATGTGTATGCTATGAGCTGATACAAACTTTTTCGAGCTGACAGATCTGATCGTATTGGTGGCGGAGTGGCGATTTATGTTAGAAATGGTTTGTTTTGTAAACAGAAATGTCGTTCGCCAAATGGGTCACTTGTCCAATATTTGTTTTCACAAATCATACGCGACGAAAGGAGTATTTGTTTAGGTGTTGTGTATAGGCCAAATCGAAATATTGATTTGACACCCATTCATGAAGTAGTTGAAGAGGTGTCGACGTGCTCAACAAATGTAATTATTTGTGGTGATTTTAATAGTAACTTGATGTGTGAAAGTGTCTTAACCGAAAACATGCAATTATTTGACTTACAATCGGTAAATAATGAAGTTCCTACCCATTTCATTTCAGTTTCTCCAGCACACTATTAGATGTGTTTTTTGTAAATAATACCGACAAGGTATTACTTTATGACCAAGTTGCTGCACCACCCTTTTCGAAACACGATTTATTATTTCTAACATATGATTTTGATATTGGTAATTCCGTAGACACATATAGTTATACGTACAGGGATTTCAGATATATTGATAGGCCTTCTCTTGAACAACATGTTAATTGTATTCCATGGAACCTCATTTATTTAATGCCCTCACCAGATGAGCAAATCGATTTCATAAACAGAAACATAAAGCTCCTTTTTGATACATACATTCCAATCAGAACAGGAATTGTAAGAGACAGAACAAAAGCATGGTTACCGAACGAAGTTCGAGAGCTGATGTTGCAACGCGATCAGGCGTATCGACAGTGGAAGCGTTTTCGGGTGGAACATCTTCACCAAATCTATAAAAACTTGGGAAATAGCGTTGTTCGTGAAAAAAGAACTGCTAAGATGCAATTTTATTCCAATCGCTTCAGTTTTACATCCGATGGTCGTAAAATATGAAACAATATTCGTGAACTGGGAGTCGGTAAGCAAAAGTTTACTTGTTCTGCCAATATCGATCGCAACGACCTAAATCGCAAGTTTTTATCAAATCCAAGTTCAAGTGCCTTAGTTGCTAATTGTGTGTTTGATGATACTGTTTTACCACATGCAACGCCTTTTGTTTTTAAAAGGGTAGATGATACGGACATAGTAGAAAGTTTCCTGTCTGTTAGGACCAATGCTACAGGAATTCATCCAATTTTTGTCAAAGCAATTTTACCATCATTGCTTCCATTTATAACGCACGTTATTAATACCATTTTTATGATTGGCATTTTTCCTTACTTACTTACTTAGATGGCGCTACAGTCCGGGGTGGACCTGGGCCTCAACCAACAAACCTCTCCAGCCAGCACCGTTACGAGCCAGTTGCCTCCAGTTGCGCACGCCAAGTTGGTTGAGGTCCCCCTCCACTTGTTTGCGTCACCTACCACGAGGTCGTCCTCTACTGCGCCGTCCGTCCGGGGTGGATTCGAAGACTTTCTTAGCGGGAAGGTTGGCCTCCATCCGCTCTAAATGACATAGCCATCTTAGTCGCTGTATGTGAACTCTTCTGGCTAAGTCGATGTCCTTGTACAGGCCGTATAGTTCGGCATTGTACCTTCTCCTCCACTCACCGTCTATGCAGACGGGACCAAAGGTCCCTCGAAGAACTTTTCTCTCGAAATAACCAAGGGCATTCTCATCCGGTTTTATCAAAGCCCATGCCTCTGCGCCATACAGCAGGACTGGGATGATTAGAGTTTTATAAAGAGTTACCTTAGTAGTTCGAGATAGGGCTTTGCTACTCAATTGCCGTTTTAGTCTATAGGAACAACGATTGGTAAGAGTAATTCTTCGTGTGATCTCCCTACTGATGTCATTTGCGGAGTTCACCATAGAGCCTAGGTAGACAAAATCCTTTACTACCTCAAAATTATATCTGTCTATTGTGGCGTTCTGTCCAAGACGCCGATGTTGGGTGTCCTTTTTTGTAGACAGCATATATTTTGTTTTGCTTTCATTGACCGCTAGACCCATCTTTGCTGCCTCGATCTCAATACTCGTAAATGCCCCATTGACGGCCCGCTGAGTTCTTCCGATTATGTCAATGTCACCGGCATAAGCGAGTAGTTGTACAGACTTGTTAAAGATTGTACCTCCGGTGTTGGCTTGTGAGTTTCGTACAATTCTTTCAAGTACTATGTTAAAGAGATCGCATGATAGCGCGTCACCTTGTCTAAGACCTTTCTTGACATCGAATGGTTCGGTGATGTTCTTACCGACTTTGATGGAGCAGCGAGAGTTCTCCATCGTCATTCTGCACAAACGGACGAGCTTGGCAGGGATGCCAAGACTAGACATGGCTCTGTATAACTCGTCTCTATACACGCTATCATAGACAACTTTGAAATCGATGAAAAGGTGGTGCGTATCGATTTTATATTCATGGGTTTTTTCCAAGATCTGCCGTAGTGTGAATATTTGATCAATGGTGGACTTTCCAGGCCTGAAACCGCACTGATAAGGACCTATCAGGTTGTTGACGATCGGTTTTAGGCGTTCACATAATACGGCAGACAGGATCTTATATGCGATGTTGAGGAGACTTATATCTCTGTAGTTGGCGCAGTTCAGAGGGTCTCCTTTCTTCAGGATCGGGCAAACGGTGCTGAGGTTCAATTCATCGGGCATACTTTCGTCTGAGCAGATTTTACAGATGAGCTGGTGCATGCTCCTTACCAACTCATCTCCTCCTGCCTTGAAAAGTTCAGCGGCAAGTCCGTCGGCTCCAGCAGCTTTGTTGGAATTGAGTTTAGATATCGCTATCCTCACTTCATTCTGATCAGGTTGATGGGAATCTTGACTGCCATCGTCACTGTTGAATGGCTCATTCTGCCTGACAGCGGAATATTGATCATCATCGCCGTTTAACAGTCTACAGAAGTGTTCCTTCCATATTCTCAGCACCGACTGCGATTCTACTACTATGTTGCCATTTTCGTCTCTGCAGGCTTCTGTTCTGGCTTTGAAACCCTGGCATGTTCTTTTTACCCTTTGGTAAAATTTTCGAACATCATTTCTGCAATAAAGTCTCTCAATCTCCTCGATCGAGCGCTTCTCATGCTCTTTTTTCTTCTTTCTGAGAAGTCGATGTTCCTCCTTTCTCCTGCGCACGTAGAGCTCGTAAGCAGCTATAGTCCTTCTATGCAGCGCCGCTTTGTACGCCTCTTGTCTTACTGTGTTAGCATGTATAAAATAAAATAAAATAAAATAATGTTGGATATTTCCTTGCAGTTAGTGAGTCTTGTAAAGTATAGCCGGGAAAACTATTCATTGAAAAGTTCTTCACAATACTGCCGCCACCTCTGCAGAATTTTGTCGTCATCCACAAGAAGCTGGCCATTAGCATTGTAAATGAATTTTGGCGAACGAATCTCCTGATCATTCCTTCTTCTTAGGGCGGCTATTTTGAAGATGGTTACACTCCTGTTCATATTGTGTAGTCGCAGCTCCTGGATAGCCTGGCATTCTTTAGCAACCGGGGAAAATATTTTCTCCAGCTCCCGATACAGGCGCTTGAAGCTGGGTGCACTTCTTCTCCGCTTTTTTCTTGCGACATCTGTATTCCACTTTGACTTCGAGGCGAGCTTTTTCGTTTGTGATGCTGGTTTGTATCCCAGGCAGATATCGTCAGATATATCGATAGACAGGCAACCGGTAAATTTCTCGCATTCAACACCAAATAATGTATCCCAGTGAAGGATGGTCAGGTTAGGTAAATGGGTGCCTTGTGACAAAAGAATCACTGCTCACTTAGCACTTGGGGTCCACTTTCGGCTCCGCTGCTCCATATTCTTTCACGTAACCACTTTAGATATGGTTCGCTGTTAGAACCACCCAGATAGTGATATGAATCTCAGGAGGTCCATCAGCCCAACATTACCTAGATCCTCTACCTCCGTAAAGAAGTACAATAACTACCAAGAGTCCCCGTTGTTCTGACGGATATGGCAGGACAATCTCACAGAAGGTGACGAACAGATTCAATTTGTTCTTCGTCCCTGCAGCTTTTACAATAGTCGTTGTGCAGTACACCGAGTCGTTCCGCATGACTGCCAATCGCATACTGAGGGATTGTTGGACAATATAGCCCCATCCTTTGCCGGGTATGATAAATTAGCCCGACAACGTAATCTTAGTATAGTATAAACAGCCTTGAGTCACTAATGTCGCTTGCTACGTAACGCAGTGGTGCATCGTATCCCTGATGGGTAGGAGAAGAATGGATTGAATTGCGAGTACTGGAGATTGTTGATATTAATCAAAAATATGGTCGGAGTCAAGATAGAACCATGAGAAACTCTAGCATTAGCTGCGATTGGGATAGTTATACATCCGTCTTAATGTATTTGTTGAAATTTTTTGAAGGAATGCGAGTAGGCGGACGAGCTTACTATATCAGCACTCATCACATCAGCTCCAAAAATCGATCACTACAAGCAGAAATGTAGCTCGCTGAAAGAACGCAAGTAAGTTGTCTGCAGATTTTTCTGCTCATCATCATTGGAAGCCCTAATGAAGGACATAGTCAGACCGAACGCAGATGAGTGGCATTGTCTAGAGGTACTGTGCTCAGTTATTGAGAGGCAGTTGGTTCAAATGCTTGGTATATGATGTGGTCGCACCAATAATGATAGACCTACGCTGCCATTTTTTTTTTTTTTTTTAATATCAATAGCTCAGGATCATGAGAGAAATGTTGAGTAGGCATCACCTAGAACAATAGTGTCAGACGTACAGTCTGTGTATAGAGTTAGGGGTAAATACTTCTCTAATGCCTATGTCCATGAAATTCGAAAGTTGTTCGATGGTTTGAAGATCAGCGTCTTATAAATGGACACACTTGGTGGGAGCATGACTTTTGGAACGAATAACACTTGCGACGAGCCAGTTGAAGTCGCTGGGATAAACGAAACGAAAACTTATGGATGGCAATTTAGAATTGTGACCGGGTTTTATGGGTGGACAGGTGCCGAGAAAAAAATTTAGCCTTGCCTGGCCAGTTGCGCTTCGGAGAAACAATTTCATACAACGTCTCCTGTTATCTACTGCAACAGCACCTCAATTTGGATGTTTCAGAACCGCTCAAAAAGTTTTCCAAACAGGACTATGAATACGTATAGTACCGGAAAACAAGGACCACATCAGTCAAAGGGAGTCGTTGAATACTCAATCTTATCTTTGTGGATGCAAGAACACGAACATGCCTGTCAAATATTGGCCGAAGCAGCTAAGAGACGGTTTGCTGCAGTTGCGCAAATTTTGCTCCGCAGAAGGCATTTCCATAGCAAAGTTGTCTTCTTCTTCCTTTTATCAGCGAGGTTATGATCCGAAAACAAGGGATCATAACCCTTTCACTTCACCGCATTTCTACTGATCCCCCTGTGGGGTTCGTCTAGTTGATCTTTCTCAAAGTTAACAGGGAATGGAATTTCCCCAATATCAGCAGTCACTCATCTATTGTACCAAGATCATCTCAGCTGACCTGAGCCATGTGGCTAAATCTGGGGACTTCCTGACCGTGGAAGACCAGGTGCAATCCTGCATTTCACTGAAGAGGCTTTCTTGGGACGCATTTCAACGATAATCCGCACCAATGACAAAACCACCCCCTATAGTATGCATCCAGGTATTGAACCGAAACTTATATTAAAATGGTGAATCGTACCTCATCGTTTTTTGAATGAATTCAAAAGGATAACAACGAACTTGCAAGATGAAGGATAATTGATTGTTTTCTATTTGTTGGTGGATCCAGCGCACATAAGCCATCGAGAATATTGTGATGTGATGATTCATTAGGGCTGCGTACAGATCCACTGGTCACTCGTACATAGACACATTAATCAACATCCGTCTGATATATTTCTGCCATCGATAACACGTTCAATCCCATCAAATATGTGAGCCGAGAAGTTTTGACAGGATGCCCTCAGTAAGGGAAGCCATTATCCCTTCGATGAGCAATAAATAGTCTTCTAAGTCGGAAAAGAAAACAAAACCCCACAAGTGTCTTGCCCCCAAGGAAGCGCATTTCCTCGTCACGTCCAATAAGGGAAACCTAACACGTCCTTTGCGATATTTCCTCCACCAACCCGCCTAATTACGACAAACTACTGCCACTGATGATAACTCGAGTCGCCTTTAATTATTTCGTTACCCTCACTCCAGACCGTGGTCGTATTTCCTTTCCTTTTGCAGCTTCCTCCTCATTAATTCTCATTTCATACGAGTAATAGAATAAAAGTTCATGTGTCGGAAACCGGAAAATTACAATTATATCTTCTCGTCCTTTTCCTTTTCTTTGCTTTCCTATATTTCTTGCCCTCAACTGTGTGTAATGGAATAACTTATAGCTGAACGACGGCGAGAGGCTTCATCATCAAATCAATCTTCAATTGACCAGAAGTCCTTGAATTCCCCCCCCCCCCCCCCGGATTTGGCTGGAAGCATTCCCTGAAGTCATTAAATGTATCTTCTGTATGCAGGATTAAAAGTGAAATTGCTTTTGCGTCCTTTTTTTATATCATAGCCATTCAGTGCGCGTTGCTATTGACGTACTTTAAGGTCATGGGCAGTCGTAGGTAGTGTGACGTCAGTTGTGTTACAGATGTTATTCGGTTCGGAATATTCTTTATGATTTCCTCGATTTGATGTCCTTTTTTGGCTGCAATTCAGAAAAAAATGAATAAAAACTGAAAATAAGGCAGAAAAATGGATTAGGTACGGGAAATGAAAACATCGTCTGTTTTATTATGAATTTTATGGTTGTCGGGGCTTGTAATCAAACGAAAATGAACCATTGCCTTACGCAGTCTCACTCCTTGTTCCTGCTAGAATCCCGGAAGCAGTAAAAGCGTTGATTTGTATTGAAACACACCACCAAGAAGGAATAGTATGTTGCGAGGCCGTATGTTGTAAATGACGTAAGAGACTGAAGGTAACAAGGGACATACGTACAGGGACCACTGAACTACATTTATCAGGGCTTTGGTTAGGTTAGGTTATGCTGATACTTAGATCAGTAAAAGTCCATTGCGATGCCATGGGTCTACCATTAGACTACTCATGGACTAACAAAACCAACTGGAGCTTTTGATAAAGCGATAGATGCTCATGGCATCTAAAGATGCCAAATTGCCGAGGTCACCAAAGAAAGGGGCCTCATATGGAGCATTCTTTTACGTGATAGAGCTGGACATGTGCATAGGAGGTGAAGGATGGTTTTCTTCTCCTTCTCGTCCCTACAGCTCATGCGGAAGTCGTTAGAGAGGAGGCTAATTCTCTTGGCTTGTTGGCCTATAAGACAGTGTTCAGCAAGGATACCGATACAAATCGGCGCTACGTTTCTGGTCCAGCTTAGGCCAGATCTGTCTCAAAATATGGCGCGTTGAGCTATTCTCTCATCTGTGGTTAGTCTTGCTAATAGCGTTCACTTTTAGTACGGAGGGGTATAACCAGGGCTTGCCTATCAGGCAGAATCCTTATATCGGAGTGTTCCTGTGGCATGGCACCCAGCATAGGTGAATGTTTAACTACTCTGTCATCTCCGTCAGAGACAAACTGCAATTTAAGGCAGCATTTGAAGTGAGGGAGCACGATTCCAGGGATTTGATTGCCACTTGACTGTCAGTTAAAGTGCTCTCTGACAGAAACTACATTACCTTTTAGCCAGGACAGGGCTTCCCTAGTCGCCATGATTTCCGCCTGAAAAACGCTACAGTGATCTGGGAGGCGGAAAGAGACGCTCAGACTGAGTTTTTCGGAGAAAACATCACAACCTACCCCACCTTCGGTCTTCGAGCCATCTGTGAAGAAGTGAACCGAACTAAAACCAATACTTACTTTCTTACTTATGTCCTGTATCCCCTTGGGGGTCCTAGGGCCTCTACTACGCCTACGCAATGTGTCTGAGTTCTCCCCAACTTTTCCCTAACTGCCGTGCCTCCTTCTCGACTGTTCTGCGCCATGTCCTCCCCGGAGCGCCAGGTCTTCTGCCATCCTGAGTTAGAGGGTTCCATTGCATAGCATGGTTCCCTATGGAACTGTCACCCTTTCGGAACGTGTGACCAATCCACTGCCACTTCCGCCGTTGGATGGTTGTGCCTATTGGTTCCTGACCCGTTCTCTCATAAAGGTGTTCGTTAGGGATACGATTGGGCCAGAAAATCCTTAAGATATTGCGCAGGCACCTATTAACAAACGTTTGCAGCTTTCTGGTGATAGTAGTGGTCACTCTCCACGTGCTGCAACCATATAGCAGCACGGATTCAACGTTGGAGTGGAACAGTCTTATCTTGGTGCCTTGTTGGATTTGAGTGCCTTGATCGCGGTAGTGATCTCGTCATTACTGGGAGTCGTGGTGCGTATTCGGGAACTTCTCACCTCGGGCATCTCAGTCTGATTTGGGAGCATATCGCTAGCGAATACGCAGTTCAAAACCGTAGCAAAATGCTATTTCCATCTCTTGAGCTGGTTTTCATCCGAAATGAGCAAAGAGCCGTCTAGGCTTTTCACTGGGTGTTGGCTGGAGCTGCGACCAGCTGTCAGCTCTTTCGTGATTCTGTAAACGGTCCTGCTGTCGCACCTCCGTGTAGCTTCTTCTGTTTCTGTAGCCAGCGCGTTGATGTAGTTGCGCCTGTCACGTCGCACGCTACGCTGCGATGCTCTCATCTTCATGCGAAATAGGGACACCAGCTCGCTTCTCCCTGCTGTTGGGGTAGCTGCAACGCGAGCTTTCAGCTGTTTTCGTTCGTCAATCCGTCTCCAGGTATCCCTGGAAAGCCACGCCCTATGTCTTCCCTGCGATCGACCGACAATTCGTTCAGAACCAGATGTAAATCATTTTTCACAGCACACCAATGGTCTTGGATGGTTGCGGGCAGTGAGCTGCTGATTGCTTCCACACCTTGCGAAAAGTGCTGCCTTAATTGTTGGCGCACTGAGGGATCACTAAGTCTATCGATGTTGAACCTGGGCATTCTTGTGTTGTCGTGGGTTTTTCGAACTCCAGCAGTGCGTAGTTGGAGAGTAGCTATCATACGATGGTGATCTCGTACTATCTCCACATTTGCGCCTCGCCTGTTTCAGACGGCCAGGAGACTACTTCTAAAGCGGCGGCTGATGGCAAAATGGTCAATTTGATTGGATGTTGCTTGCCTTTCATTGGAAACCCAGCTGACTTTGTGGGAGTTGTCGTGCTCAAACATGGTGCCACCTATCACAAGGCGGTTGGCATTGCAGAAATCCACAAACCTTTCGCCGTTGTCATTGCGGTTGCCTAGTCCATGCTTCCCGATTACATGCTTGAGCCCTTCGTTGTCGCTGCCTACCTTGACATTCAAATCTCCCATCACTATGACAATGTCTCCATTTGGTGTTGTGTTGAAGACTGCGCTTAAGAGATTGCAGAAGCTCTCCTTTTCGTCCTCAGACGAACTATTCGTTGGGGCATAACACTGTATGATGGTGACGCGACGTACTCTAGTCCGGAATCTGGCCGTCAAAATCCTATCACCATGAGGCTGGCAGGAAATTAAGCACTTGCGTGCTGTTGTTGGTAGCAGTAGTCCGACTCCATATTCCCGCGGATTTCCGGATGGTCTTCCAGAATAGAGTAGTACAGTGTTACGCTTTGGAGACTGGTACTCGCCCGCTTCTAACCATCTTACTTCACTTACCCCCAAAATGTCCAGTTTATATCGCATGAATTCGTTTTCCAATTGGAGGAATCTGGCATTGTAAGGACCTTCGCTTCCCGAGTCGAGGAGCGTCTTTACATTCCAGAAACCTATCTTTGTCCGGGTATAATAGCCAAAAGTCGTCAACATGTGTTCATTCCTTATCCGAGGCATATTGTCGGTTTCCATAGCGGCCAATATTCGGTAACGCAGGTTGCTGGCCCACGTTATCTAGCCTAGAATCAAGGCCCTAGGCAACCCGCACTTACAATTTTAGCCTACACGTATAAGGGTTCATAGGTATAGTTGCTCGGGGACTATCACTAGGAGGTAAAGTAAGCACTTCACCACTAACTAGGGGAGAGTTGTCCCATTCATCACAGGGATACCCGTCCGGAGTTTCGGTAAAATTTGAGTTTCGCGTGGTGTAGTCCGTATGTTCATGGGTGAAGTTGAGAGGATCAAGGATCGAGTAGTGGCCGATGTGATATCTGAACCACTGCGAGGTGGCTTCTAGACGGAAGACCGCACTAGCAGCAATCTGTTTGTCGAAAATATTTAAGAGCAGCAGATGGAACAAAATGTCTATGCCACAGAGGGAGTAGTTCTCAGTGTATCGCTGATGCATATGCATGCAGATCTTTGCACCGAGGTGGACAGCCCTATCAAGAGCAGGCCACCATACGATCACGCCATAGAGTAGTATATGTTTGATAGCGGAGGCTGTAGCTTGGTCATACGGCTAGAACAATTGCTCGCTCTGTTGATGATGATTTGCCTATGACATCGGTTATCGGGAAAGAAATACTGTGAATCAAAAGCAAAAAAAAAAGGACAAAATATATAAAAAATAACAACAAAAATCTCCCCAGTTATCTGGACGCCACCCTCGGAGTTTATCTGAAGCATAAACAACTGAGCTTCAAACCACTACACTAAATCTTTCTCTCTCTCTCTATCTATCCTTTTCAACGCCCTCAATGTGTGTTAACATGTTAAGGGTATTCATAAGCCCTTGAGTGCGCTCAAATAAAAAAAAAAAAAAAACTAAGGTCAACGACAAGGTCCGTACAAATACCGACTACTTTGTTGCGTATGAAATGAGCTATAGAACTTTGCCAGGAAGCAGAAAGACGATGTCTGGAAAGACTGCTTCCATCAGGTCATCAACGAGTCGCAATATTTGAGACTGGACATCTTAAACTGTCTCAGAAATTTCAAAACCAGAACTGGAAAGGCGTACATCCTTGATATAATCGTACCTACTTGAATGAACTTACATTAATCCATCACGATGAATGCAGAGATAAATTGCTCTTGCCATCTTTAAAGCTTTCTATACATAATGCCCTCTTGTGCTAACTTCAAGCACATGACGTCGGCAACACTTTCTCAGCATATACTGGTGTTCCCCAGGGTTCTTTCTTAACTCCAACAATGTTTTTAATTTGTATCAACCATCTCCAATCCATTTCTTCGCAAAAGACAGCACTCATGACATCGCCTAATCCTCAATGATACTGCAGCAAAGGTCACAGGGTGTGGAGTCACAGCGACGTCGAATGTTCACTGAACTGACATTGATGGCGTGCCAACAACGGAGTTGAGTTTAATTCGTCGAAAACCGAGTGCTGCCCCCTGTTTCTAAAGCAGGATACTAACGTGGTCAAACTAAATATGAATGGAGTCACCATAGAAGAATCTGATGGACCATGGAGATCTGTGGAGTTGATGCCTTTCCTCGATATAGCGGCGCTGTTGGGGTGTACCAAATTTTTCCGGCCCTTTCGTGGGAATCACAATTGATATAGATAGTGTCAAAGGCGATCTTAAAATCTATTCAAGGTGGGGGTATCGATCTGAAATTCCTTGATTTTCACATTGATATGCCGCAGCTTGGATATTTGGGGTCTTCTGTCCTCAATTAAATCGCTTTAGGCGGCCAAGTAATACAGCCAACAAGAGCTTATATGCGATGTTCAGAATGTCGTTCCAGTTGATGTAAAAAATTCGGTGACTAAGTCGTCAGTTTCAACAGCTTTATTGGACTTAAGTTGAAATATAGCTATGGTCACCTTGTCGTGGTCAGATTGAATTGAATATTGTCCCCCACCATCCAGGCTAAATAGTCCTTACTGCCTGAAAGCGAATGCCATTCAAAGCTGCGGAATTTCTCTGATTTTGCCAAACAAACAACCTTCCGACATTTATGACATCATTGCTTTGGTTGAAATAAAGTTCGTGTATCCTTTTCGTACAACCAATTGAATGAAATCAGAGTCATTAATAAATCACGCGAACACGTCATAAATTTCTAAATTTCCTACCAACAATGACGGTAAGCATTTGCACGGATCCTTACAAACGTCGGAAGCGCTGCCTTCAAGGCAAACTGTGCCCGAGACTCTATCAAATTAATTCAACAAACGATTTGTTCCCCGGTGTATCTATTATGACGCACGCTAATGAATTCATTATAAACTGAAGGAGGGCGGATACACGAATAAGTAATCCAGCCAACAACCTAGTTTGTCATTCAAATGGCTTGGTACGCTTGTTTTACTTCCTTTCATGAGTTCAGTTCCCGGATGTCTGAGTGGGAATTAGCTGAATCGTTTGCAGGATATTGTCACTTGACAATTAATTTGTTGTTTTCCCTTTTATCGAAGACTTACATCAGTTGACGTAATATTGAAAGGAGAAATGACGTATATAGATGAATTGAAAGGACCTTAGTACAGTGTGACTGGGCTAAACATCTAACTTTGTGTAGTTTGAGTCTGGCATTGACTGAAGCCACATCTTTGTATTGCTTTCGAATTTAATTCATAATGGAGGATTTTGAAGTGTTATTGGCATCAGTTCCTTTCCTGGCAAGGTTGGCAGACAGTTGGTTTCTAGTTGAAAATGTTTCACTAACTACGAGGAGGTTGTCAGCTATTTCTTTTAGTAACAAGCTTACACTGCGAGGTAAAAGGTCTATTGCATCAAGGATACCCCAGACCTAAAAGGCATACAGACCCAAGTTCGTAAAACTGTGTAAAACAAAACTCTACAGGGAAGTGGAACACTGGAAATGAAATAAACGGACGAGCTAGCAAGAAGAGAATCAGACATGAACCCTTCACATGCCCTAGTTGAGGCTAGTACACCGCTTTAACAAAGAGGCGTGTACAACTATGTTTATGAACTTAACGCTCTCAGGCTCAGCTGCTAGTAAAACAGAACAGATGATAAGCCACATCACAAGGGCATGAGATGCATCCATGTCAAGAAAAAGACCTTCCCACGGAGATATATCTGGTGGGGTGAGGAAATCTCGCATCTACGATCTGAATGTCATCGCTCTAGAAGATTGTACCAGCGATCCATAGATAGAAACACCACCGCAGAATTCCAACAGCAATCAAAATAGCAATCATGAACCACAAGCGTCAGAGTTTTGCTGAATTGTGCAATGAAGTTGACCAAAACCCATGGGGGATGGCGTACCAGATGGTAGTGAAGACACTGAAGAGCTTCCGGTCAATAGCTCCCACCTGCCCAAGGTTCTTGAAAAACATTGTCAGTGGGCTGTTCCCAAGGCAACAGGAAATCCCATTAGATAATCAACAAGCAGAAATAGTACATTCAATTCCTGCAGTTACCGTAGAGCAAGTAGTGGCAGCCACTAACAGATTCGGCGACAAAAAAGCACTTGGACTAGATGGCATACCCAACATAGCCCTTAAAACCGCAATTAAAATCTGTCCGGATATATTTAAGATTATTTACAGTTCATGTCTGAGTGAAGGAGTATTTCCGGAGCGATGGGAAAAATAGAAATTAGTGCTAATCTCCAAAGGAAGTAATGCCCTTGGAGGTCCATTGTCGTTTCGCCCGCTCTGTATGTTAGGTTAATTTAGGTTGGATTGGCTGTCTGCACCACGGTGCAGACACACTTAGACCAGTAAAGGTCCATTGTGATGCCAAGGATCTACCATTAGACCACTCAGGGACTAATAACACGAACCGGATCTTTTGATGAAGCGATGGATGTTCATGACGTCTAAGGACGCCAAATCGCTGAGGTCGTCAAGGAAGGGAGCTCCAAGATGGAGCATTCTTTATGTTCGATACGACTGTGCAAATTCTCGAGCATATCATCACCAACATGTTGGAAGCAGCCATTGAAAAAGCAGGAGGACTAGCACAACATCAGTACGGTTTCTGAAGGACACGGTCAACGACAGATGTAATCCGAGTGGTAGTTGGCTTAGCAAAGAAAGGCGTAGAAACGCATTCAACTCTGCGAAATGGGATTACATCTTGGAATCGCTTCGGAATATGAGGGTAACCACGTAGTAATGCAGATGGTTAGGTTA
Organism: Brachypalpus laphriformis; assembly: GCA_945910035.1. Classification (NCBI taxonomy): domain Eukaryota; kingdom Metazoa; phylum Arthropoda; class Insecta; order Diptera; family Syrphidae; genus Brachypalpus; species Brachypalpus laphriformis. The sequence continues at coordinate 14,514,664 of OX246755.1, forward strand.
GGTTAGGTTAGGTAAGGTTATGAAGTTATCATAAAACACTAGGCAGCAAAGTGGGCCCATCGCGATCCCTAGGGAACTTTCACGGCAGAAGACCTAAACCAATTCTCCCAAGCAATTAATCTTCCTACAGAATTTGAAGAGATCCTTGTTGTGGTTCAAGGATCTTACCTCTTCCAGGTTATCGAAGAAGTATCTACCAAGGTGCCTTAGCCTTGCCCTGGCAATTCCTTGGCACTCACAGAGTATATGAGTTATGTCCTCTGAGGCATGTAGATCATCGTAGTACTTACAAACATCCGTGTCAGATAACCCTAGTCTCATAGCATGCTTCCTTAGAAGACAGTGGCCAGAGACTATACCTATCGCTGTTCTTAGGCTTGATCTATCTAATCTTATCATCTCCCCAGATTTTCTGCGGTCTAACACAGGCCACAAGGCATTCGATATCCTGTGACCATCTAAGTTTGATCATCTTAGATTAGCCGTGTCGATGATTCTATCACGAATAATTCCGTTAGCCACGAACCCTGGTGGTTTAATACTACCAATTATGTCGCTACGTGGGAGCCCCGCTCCTCTTTTAGCCAGCTCGTCGGCTTTCTCGTTGGCTTCGATATCGCAGTGTCCAGGTATCCAACATAATCTGACTCGGTTCTGCGTACATAATGCCCTAAGCATTGTGCGGCAATTCCCGATTATCTCAGATTTGATGACGTAAAACTCTAGCGCCTTTAGCGCAGCCTGAGTGCAAATGTAGATGGCAATATTCTTGTCGGATATTGATCCCATCTCAAGTAATTCCGCAGCGTTAAGTACAACTAGAACCTCTGCTTGGAACACATTGCATGTGTCCGGAAGTCTCAGGTTCGTATCTCTCGAGTAAATACCTGACCCCGTGCCATCACTGGTCCTAGAACCATCTGTGCATATTGCAATCTCGTTATGGACAGAGACTGTCTTCCTCCGGCAGTCCTCTCTAATAAGATACAATACTTCGTATGGGGTGTCGAAGTCTAAGTTGAGAAGATTCGTCAATGATTCCTGGAAATGATTCCTTGAGAATGGAGCTACGCCCTATGTTATTAGTCTTGAAGAGAACAACGTTAGTGCGCCAAAGCGCACTGTTGCCCGCTTGAAATTTAATTTGTAGGTCTAGTGGTAAAAGATGCAGAAAAATTTCGAGTGCAGCCGGTGGTGTTGTGCGTAGAGCACCTGTGATGGCAATGCAGACTGGTCTTTGTACCATGGCCAACATATCCCGTGTATTTTTCTTATTCATTGCCTTCAAACACACAAGAGTCGCCTTTTTGTCGTAGACGTACATACTTCCTCTTAGCCTTAAGGAGATCGATAAGGGTCACTCTCGGACTATCAGGACGGCTGGTTTCAACACCGTTCCGCATGAACTTGCAACATGTAGTGCCGCGTGCGTTTGTACTGTGGCCATTTGCTTCCTGAATTTCTCTTGCCGTAGTGAGTCGGCCCATATCTCGCACCCATACAGAAGAATGGCGTGGGTGACTGTCATTAGGAGCTTTCTCTTGCCAGCTGTTGGGCCTCCAACGTTTGCCATTAATCTGCTCAGTGACGTTGTGACACTCGCAGCTCGTTCCGAAGCAGACCTTATTTGTTGCCAGAAAGTGAGCTTCGTGTTACGGGCCATCACTAGGTACTTTACTGCTTCCTTGCTGGTTATTATCTCAGATCCGACTTGGAAGTCGACAATAGCCGGAATACTCTTCTTAGTCAGAAGAACTATCTCCGTGTTTTCTGTGGAAGACACTCTGGGATAATGGTATCTGTAAGTTTGAGATCAAAAATGTAAAGTAACACAACTGCAATCCAAAGTATCATGAAAGTTCAGAGAACGAATTCAAATAGTGATGCCACAAGGCATACCTCTAGTAAGCCTCAACCATATAATCTTCAAGCAATTATTGGAAATGGAAGCAAATAAATTCCTTTTCATTTTTGCTGTCCTTTATTATTTGTCATTTCCAATAAAAAAAAATAAATAAATAAACAACATTAATAAGGAAATGAAAACGGAAAAGAAACCAGAAACTATTTGATCGAAACTATCTGCAGGCGAGACACAGGACAACAAAAGCGAGGACATCATTTCATTTCTTATTTTCCTCCTCCCAACTCTTTGGTTATTTTTTCTTTTATTTGACGGATGTAATCTAAGAAAAATAACGATACCAACTGTATCTACTCGTAAATCCCATTATGATGGATCTCTTTCGGAAGGAATTTTTTTTTTTTCTTTTTTTTCGGTTCAACGTGATGATTTATCTGTGATGTCTCCTGTCTGCGACCTTCGGTTGTAACAATAGCTTATTAGTCTCAATTTTTTCTCAGAAATTCATCATTATGGTCATCATTATACCATGGGTTTGGTGTAGAATTATAATGACCGGTACTATGATACAGATTTCCTTAGAGCAAAATTATGATAGGCTAGACTGAATAATGAGCTACTATTCCCACTCGTTTCTTGGATGTCACTTTGCGTCCACGGCCATTGAATAGCCCCTTTCCTTGGAATATCACCAAGTAAAATGTTGAAAAGTTATGTCCTAGGATCTGGCAGCCTACTGGTCCTCCATGTCCATTTTTTGAGTAGAATCTGTTCAACCAGCTCCCTCTCATTCTATGGGAAACCCACCTAATTGCAGCAATACTTTCATCCTTATCGCAAACCGAATACCTTCTTATAATTCCTGAAACTCTCCTTACAGTCATTCACTGTATTCAAACCCTCTAGGATCGGAGATATGGTATCTCTCAACGTTAGCACGATACCTAGACGTAATTCTAGATTCTAAGGGTGTTCGGCTATACTTGGAGTTAAGCACACGGCTGTACACGCCGGTTGTGCGACCAATTCTAACTTATAGATGAATAGTTTGGTGGAAGGGACTAGAGAAGCAAAGCCAACTTCCAAGCCACACTCAGTATGCATTGATATCACGGAATCGTTAAGAACAATACCCAGGGCAGCAATGGAGACCATACTAGGTCTCATTCTGCTAGATTTATGCTGCAGCAGTACGGTGGCGGCTAAATCGGCACTCAGACTAAGCGTTGAAGGATTCTGGTCATTAGCACCATACGTCCATGCCTCCACCCGTCCATTGGGAGGGCAGTCAGTAAACAATTACATAACTCGGATGCTGACATTTGGCAGGAGATCCAATGTCAGAATTCCTGACAGACATGACTGGAAAACCGACCAAGTCACAAGTAATGAGGAATTGACCCTCTACACTGACGGCTCCAAGTTGATGTGGGTGAGGAGCCGGGGTTTACTGCCTTCAACATCTTAAGCCAAAATCACAGCCGTCACCCAGGCTGCGAATATCAACACCGATGTTAACATGTGAATTGCCAGGCAGCCGTTAAGGCTCTGGAATCCATAGTAATTAGAGCAAAGCTCGTAAGAAAATCTGCAAACGGTATCTTAACTCTTTCGGTACGTCTTTTTTGTTGTAAGGGTAAAAAATTTATTTTTTTCTTTTTGCTCTTACTAAGGCTGCTAGTAACAACATTGAAAAAAAAATCTTTGCTTAATATAGGTTCTAAAGTGGTTTCTGGGATCGTTGCCATATGGCAACAACTATCTGAAATGGCAACGAAATAAATGAAAAATTCGATATAACTCAACTTATACGTCACATTTTTTTATTACCTTCAAATTGTATTCGAAAACTCAAATGTATTTGATGACAAAAGAAATAATAAAAATGGGCTTCTTCCAAAAAATGTTCACACAATAACAGACCTTTATTGCACCAGGCCTAAAAGCATACTGGCGGCAACAGCAACCAATTTTGTTGCCTCAAATGATTGAACATTTATTTATTCAAGCTTAATGCAAGCGAACTAAAAGCTAAACTTAAAACTAACAAAATTGGCGCTTAACCTAACTTAAACTTAACTTAACTAGACTTAAACTAAAGCTAAAAAACTATCAGGAGGAATTATGGGATTGAAGGGCGTTTTTAAGGAGGATGTCAGCCCAAGGAAGACCTCGTAAGGTAAAGCGAAGGAACCTACGCTGGACGCCTTCGATTCGCAAGATATGGATTTCATAGTAAGGTGACCATACCTGGCAAGCATACTCAAGGGGGGGGTCTGACGAATGTGATTTATAATACTACTTACTTAGGTGGCGCTACAGTTCGGGGTGAACCTGGGCCTCAACCAACAAGCCTCTCCATTTAGCTCGGTCTTTAGCTAATTGCCTCCAGTTGCGCACTCCAAGTTGGTCGAGGTCCCCTTGAACTTGTGCGCGCCACCTACGGCGATGATTCCCTCTACTGCGTCGTCCCTCGGGATTAGATTCGAAGACTCTGCGGGCCGGAGCGTTGGTGTCCATTCGCTCTACATGTCCTAGCCATCTCAGACGTCCAATACGCAGTTTTTTGACTAGGTCGATGTCGCTGTACAGCTCTATAGTTCGTGATTGAATCTTCTCCTCCAAAACCCGTCAACGCAAACGGGACCGAAAATCTTACGAAGAATTTTTCTCTCGAAGCGACCAAGGATATCTTCATCCTCTTTTAATAAAGTCCATGTTTCAGCGCCGTAAAGCAGGACTGGAATGATCAAGGTCTTATATAGAGTCTCCTTAGTTGTTCGAGATAGGGCTTTACTGTTGAATTGCCTTATAAGCCCAAAAAAACAGCGATTGGCAAGAGTTATTCTTCGATTGATTTCTGCACTGATTTTGTTTGCTGAATTTATAGCAGAGCCAAGGTAGACAAAGTCCCTTACTACCTCGAAGTTATAGCTGCCCACGGTGACGTTTTGTCCAATTCGTCGATGTTGGTTTTCCCTTATAGTTGACAGCATATACTTGGTTTTGCCCTCGTTTATCGCCAAACCGATTTTGGCCGCTTCCGCCTCAATGCTTGCAAAAGCACCGGTGACAGCCCGCTGAGATCTTCCGATAATGTCTATATCGTCGGCGTATGCAAGCAGTTGTACAGACTTGTAATAGATTGTGAATCCGGTGTTGGCTTGTGAGTTCCGCACAATCCGTTCAAGTACAATATTGAAGAAGTCACATGACAGCGCGTCACCTTGTCTAAAGCCTTTTTTGACATCAAAGGTCTCGGTGAGGTCATTACCGACCTTGATGGAGCAGCGAGCGTTCTCCATCGTCAGCCTGCACAGACGGACAAGTTTGGCAGGGATGTCAAAACTAGATATGGCTCTATAAAGCTTTTCTCTATAAATGCTGTCATAGGCGGCCTTGAAATCGATAAAGAGGTGGTGAGTATCGACTTGGAATTCTTGGGTTTTCTCCAGGATCTGTCGAAGTGTGAAGATTTGATCGATGGTGGACTTTCCTGGCCTGAAACCGCACTGATAGGGTCCAATCAGGCTGTTGATAAAAGGTTTCAGGCGTTCACACAATATCGCAGAAAAGATCTTGTATGCGATGTTGAGGAGACTGATGCCTCTATAATTGGCGCAGTGCAGGGGGTCTCCTTTCTTGTGGATCGGGCAAACGATGCTGAGATTCCATTCATCAGGCATACACTCGTCTGACCAAATATTAGAAATGAGTTGGTGTATGCACTCTACCAATTCATCCCCAGCTGCCTTGAAAAGTTCGGGCGGTAAGCCGTCAGGTCCGGCAGCCTTGTTCGATTTTAGCTTGGATATTGCTATCCTCACTTCGTTTTGGTCAGGTGGACGGAAATTTTGACTATCATCGTCCATGTTGAATGGTTCATTCTGCCTGACAGCGGGATGTTGGTCTTCGTCGCCGTTATACAGTCTGCAGAAGTAGTTTTTCCATATTCTCAGCACCGACTGTGATTCTACTACGAGGTTCCCATTTTCATCTCTACAGGTTTCTGTTCGGGTATTACTTCTCTGACACGTTCTTTTTACCTTTTGGTAAAACTTCCGTACATTGTTCCTGGAGTATAGACTCTCGATATTCTCAAACGCGCGCTTCTCATGCTCTTTCTTCTTCTTTTGGAGAAGCCGATGTTCTTCCCGTCTCTTTTGCTCGTAGAGCTCACGAGCAGCTCTCGTCTTCCTTTGCAGCGCCGCTTTGTATGCATCTTGTTTTGCTGCATGCACTCGCCGGCATTCTTCGTCAAACCAGGGGTTTCGCGGTGGTGGGCGAGCGAGACCCAGCACTTCAGTCGCGGCGTTTCTGATGGCATGTTGGCAGCGTTACCACTGGTCTTCGGTACTTGATGCTGGCGGCAAAGGGGTGATTGAGAGATTTCGGGATACGCGTTCAGCGAAGAGTCTGGCGGTCTCTTGCGATTGTAGCTTTTCGGCGTTTAATTTTCTCACAGGAATTCTTCTTTGTTGCTCAGATTGGGATATCCGCATTCGTACCTTGGCTACAACAAGGTAATGATCCGAGTCTATGTTGGCCGCTCGGAAGGTCCGGACATCCAGAGTACTGGAGGCATGCCTTGCGTCGATCGCAATATGATCAATTTGGTTGATCGTGACATGATCATTGGACCGCCATGTCTGCTTATGAATATCGAGATAAGGAAACCATGTGCTTGCTATGGTGACATTTCGCTCCACAGCGAAATCAATTAGCCTTAGTCCGTTATCAGACGTGGTGTCGTGTAGGCTATGCTTACCGACTGCCCTACCAAAGACGTCCTCCTTTCCTATTTTGGCGTTAAAATCGCCCAATACGATTTTAACGTCGTATTTAGGACATTGCTCGTATGTTTTGTCGAGGAGCTCGTAGAAACACTCTTTGGTGGCAGGGTCCTTTTCTTCCGTGGGGGCATGAACACATATTAGGCTTATGTTAGCGAATTTAGCCTTGATCCGGATAGTCATAATACGCTCGCTCACGTGTCGGAAGCTTAAGACTTCTTGCCTAAGTCTGCCGCGTATGACAAATCCGCATGCGAATAAGCGTTGCCTGTTGCCTCTGTAGCAATCACCGTAGTAGATGTCACAGTTTGTTATCCTCTTTTTGCCCGGCCCATCCCATCGCACTTCCTGGATGGCGGTAATATCTGCTTTGTAGTAGTCTAGGGCCTTTGCTAGTTGTTCGGCTGCACGTGGTCTGTAAAGGGACAGAACATTCCACGTACAGATCCGAAGATCGTTGTCCTTATTACGTTTGCTGGGGTCGTCATTAGTTGAGTCATCCTTATCCGAGGCTTTTGGTTGTTTCGGAACCATAGATTTTTTACGTGGTAGGGAAGTTACCCCGACGGCACAACCCCCAACCTGGAGGGCCAGTTCCCTAATTATTCCCCTAGGACGAGGGGTCGGGTACACCGGTGCCAGTAGTCCACTACGGGAGTATGAGCGCTGCCGTTGGCCCATTAAGGGCTCCTCCGCCACCATCTCTATTCCAATGTCCTGACCAACATTGGAAATTCCTTACCGACCTGTGATCCGAATACGTCGAAGCAGCTCGCGCAAGGTATTCACTAAGTTCAACCTAACTGGAACTATAGACCCCACCGTTGACTCCGTCTAGGGAATTCGTCCGCTGCCGCCTGAAACAGTAAGAAGTGCTCTAGTGAGAAAACACTCTTCCCCCCCTCCTCTCATCTGCTGCCGCCAAGAATCCTCCAAACGGGGTTGGTTACCCATTTCTTGGATTAAGGTACTAGGCACCCGGCTGTCACCGCGTGGAGGTTGAGAGTAGGAGTTGGTAGGCCTCAGATGAGTGAAAACGCTTGTGTTTTCATATGATCACATGCACTACCGTTTGACCAGTGATTTATAATGATTTTGTAACATAAGGGTTTGAGAATTCTTTTGACCATCGTTTAACGCAATCGAGCGCAGAATTAGCTCTGTTCATAATGTTATCAATATGGGAACGAAAGTTGAGTTCCCTATCACAGATAACACCCAAATCGCGCAGTGAAGAGACAGAGGGAATAGGCTCACCGCAAATAGAGTAGACTCTAGCGGATGGTCGGATGCGCTTACGGGAATATGTAATAGCTTGACACTTGCACCAGACTGAAAATCGGTTCAAATCATATTGCAGAGAGAGAGAGAGTCGGCAGGGGATGCTATAGGTCTAAAGATTTTCATATCATCAGCGGATATAGAAAAGTGGGAATCGTTGATGATACAGTCGACATCGTTTATTGTCAAAATGAAGATCATTGGGCCAAGATGGCTGCCTTGAGGGACTCCCGATGTTGCTTTATAAGGATCAGAGATTGAAGACCTGAAGAGGACTTTATACTGGCGTTTTTCCAAGTAAGATTTAATCCATGAAATTAACCCCGATTGAAAACCGAGAGCTTTAAGTTTGAAGAGAATGATTGCATGAGAAATTTTGTCGAAGGCTTTGCTGAAGTCGGTGGCAACAACATCAACTTCATTACCATCTTCCAAAACGCACTGAGTGCTAGATACAAACTCGGTAAGATTAGTGGTTGTTGATCTGCCCTTAAAAAATCCATGCTGGTTCGGTGAAAGGATAGCCTTACAGCGAAAAAACATTGTGTCGTAAACAATGCTTTCAAAGAGCTTAGGTATGTAAGACAGTTTAGCGATGGGGCGGTAGTTGGACATTTCACTTTTACAACCTTTTTTGTGAGTGGGGATTATATACGAATTTTTCAAGATTTCGGGGAAAACCCCCTGCGAAATAGATAGTTGGAAAAGTGTAGTAAGGGGTTGGACTAAATAATTCGCGCATTTTTCCAGAACTATAGCGGGCAGGCCATCAGGCCCAGGGGAGTATTCGTCCTTAAATTTGCTAATCTTATTTAATACCGACGCCGGGGTTATAACAACTCTGACTAAGGAGGTTTGGGGACAGTTGCCTAGGTAGCGGAAGTAGCTATGATCAAGTTGAGTAACGTTATCCCCAGAAGACAGAGTTAGTACTATTCACTAACAAAAGAATAATTCCACAATTCGTAACTCCTTCCGTAAGGGGTACTCCCCTGAGTATCTCCGATAGTGCGAGATACCTTGGCCTGGTGCTCGATAGGAAACTGAACTGGAGACTAAACATCAACGAAAGAGTCAAAAAAGCCACGATAGCTTTTTACTCGTGCAATAGAATATTTGGGAAGACTTGGGGACTGAGCCCCAAAATCATCCTATGGATGTATACAGCTATAGTAAGGCCAATACTAACGTATGGCAGCCTTATATGGTGGCAGGCAGCCAGCAAAATAAATAACCTAGCTGCTATCACAAAAGTACAAAGACTAGCGTGCATCGCCACAACCAGTGCGATGAGAACGACACCTACAGCAGGACTCGAGGCCATTCTCAATCTGCTTCCGCTAGACATCTTTATACAAGTATCGGCAGCCCATAGTGCCGTAAGATTAAGCCAAACAGATAGCTGGAGACCAAATGCAATGGGTCACACCACGATCCTGCAGAGATATCTAGGCAGTGTATCTAATACAGACTACTTAACGCCTTACCTAGACTTCATAAGACCATTTTCTAGCACCTATCCGAGCAGGGAAGACTGGAAAAATGACAAAACGCCTAACGAGCGATCCTTAGCTGTTTACACCGATGGATCCAAAATGGAAATAGGTGTAGGCGCAGGCATCTTCTCTGAAACGCTTGGCCTCTCCATGTCAGCTCGGCTTCCGAACTACAGCAGCGTTTTCCAGGCGGAGGTCCTAGCAGTTACAATAGCAGCTCGTGAGACTGCGATGAGGGCAATACTACGAGAGGATATCACCTTTTTCATCGACAGCCAGGCAGCGATAAAAGCAATATCTGCTATAGAAATAAAATCGAAGCTTGTGAAGTGTTGTAGAGAAGAGCTCAAGGTTTTTGGAACACAGCACGAGGTAAAGCTCTGCTGGGTCCCTGGTCATGAAGGCATACCAGGGAATGAGAAAGCCGATGAACTGGCTAGAGGAGGCTCAGCACTAAGCTCGGACCAATCCGACCCCTCGGTGTACATCCCGCCTTGCGCCCTTAAGCTCGTAGTAGGAAACAAAGCCATAACGGAGGCTAACAATAGGTGGACCTGTTTGGATACTTGTGTCACCACGGGGAAGCTGTGGCCCGCTTTTGACAGAGTAAGAACCAATAGACTCATACAGAGGCACAGAAAATCTCTCTCTACTCTAATTGGAGTCATTACAGGGCATAACACCATGCGGTACCACATGAAAAAACTACGTGTGACTATCGAAGACCTTTGTAGAGGCTGCGGCGACGAGGAGGCTCAGGAGGACACCGCCCACTTTCTCTGTCATTGCCCAGGCCTCTATCATTTGAGAAATAAGATCCTTGGGCAACACTTCTTTGAGGATCTAGAAGAGTTGCCCAACAGACCAATAAATGACATCGCAAACTTCATCAAATCCTCTGTATGGTTTGTATCTAGGACACAGTGAGTACTTAGTTCTTTCTTTAGGATATTTACAAAGACGGTATTTTTCCACGAGGAGGATTTCCTTTTCTATCTCCTTTCCCCCCTTGGGTATCACAATGGGTCAATACTGACCTGAGTGTGGTGTGGAGGTTTTCTATCCCCCTACACCCGCCCACTTACCTAACCTAACCTAACGTTATCCGTAAATGATTGGCTTAAAAAATGAGCAAACAGGTTTGCGATTGTGATGGGGTCTGCCGAAAATTTATCAACAAGTTTCAAAGTAGATGGATAGCTATCGGATTTCCGTTTGGCATTAATGAAGTGGTAGAAACGTTTGGGGTCACTGAGTAGCGTGGTTTGCATTCTGTCAAGATATTCCCTATAAAGATATTCACAGAGTTCAGAGAATTGGGAGTGGACGTTCTGGTAATGGGAAAAATCAGAGTCAGATCGATATTTGAGGAATGCTTGCCAAATTTTGTTCCTTTTGTTACGAAGCGAGCGTAGCTCTTTATTATACCATGACGGGGCTGAGGTAAAGTTCTTCTGAGGCTCAAAAGGGACAAATTGAATGAGACAGGTGAAAATTTGGTCATAAAAATACGCTACAGCGTTGTCGATGCTGTCGACTTGGATAGGACTAAAGTTAATGTTGCTGAGAAGATTATTAAGCTTAACGACATCAGCTTTACGAAAATTAAAGCTATATGAGTTCTCATGGTGAGGAATTTCACTTAAGTTGTCATACGAAAACGTTAGGAAAAGAGGTGGGTGGAAGCGGTCTAATGTGGAGAGAAGGTGGTTGCTTGCAGTAACGACGCAATTGGAGGGATTGGTTGAAAAGATCAGGTCAACTTGTCTGCCTAAGTTGTTCGTAGTGCCACTTATTTGGAAAAGGCCAGAATCAGACAGACAATCGATGAAGAGGGCTTCCTTTCCAGTGGTAGGGTTTATAGCAACAAAAGGGGAATCATCTTCAGACTTACCGCAAAGTGTTGAGAAAAGGACGAAAACGAAAAAAAAAGCTCACAGAGAAAATACGAGCTTTAAGTATCAGTGCGGCCATATGGCAACAAAATACCGAAAGGATTAATGAGGCATCGCGGGCCAATAAGAGGACCCCACGTTCGATGGATACATCAAGAAAGGACAGAACGACCTTCCACTCTCGGAGATGGCGAAGAGGCTACAACCCAAACCTGCGCTTCGTAACCTGTGACGCAGAACACCACCCCCTTCCTGCTTCTAGAACTGTCCTATCAGATTTCCCGCATATTCAACACCGCCCAATTTTGATCGATATCGGAATCCAGATCTAGTAGGAAAGTATGGAGCCTACTACGCAAACTCGGAGGAAGCAGTAGCTCGAACACCACAAGCTCTTGCATGGACCCGAACAAAGAGGCCAATCGCATCGTAGATCTTTTTCGTGCCCCAGTGGAAAAGCAACACACCATCACCATAAAACGAGGCCTGAGAAACCTCAAGACCAATACTCCGCTGACATCACAGTTTTCGGGCAGTTTCACATCCGAAGAGGTTAGCAATGCTCTTTCGGCAGTAAAAACAGGAAAGGCAGCGAGCTTTGATGGCATCTGCAAGGAATTTTTTTCTACATAGCGGAAAGAATACAAGGCGATGGCCAGCGAAATTCTACAGCAACATACTTGATTCGGGCATAATCTTAAATCCATAATTAAGCTTTTCGGAGATGAAGTTACTACCCAAGGTAGCAATCATGGATTCAACTGAATACGTACACCATTGCCAGAACTCTGTGGCAGGAGATCACGTTTTCTGACCAGGCTTAGTACACGCGGGTCATCTCTGGCATAATCAAGGGAAAATGTGTCATTTGGGTTCATACATAACTTATCAGCGTACCTCACAACGACTTCTGCAGAAGCTACAGGGACGAGGAAAGAATTGGATCTGTCCGTCACCTGCCGTGCGAATATCTTGCCCTCGTTGACAGAACAATGAAGACTTTTGGTAGCTACTTCTTTACTGAGCTGAAGGACGTCACATTGAGCTCAAATGCCTCCTGAGATTTATATCCCTATCGAGGTGACTCCAAACCAGCGACTTGCCTTTCCACGCTGATAGACCCTCTGAGATTCATATCCTTATCTATGTAGGTGGTTGTAAGCGGAGCAGTTTTCTTTGTAGTAGTAAGTAGTAGTAGTAGTAAGTAAATTTATTTTTTTAAACTTCATATTCAATTTTTTAACAATAATTTACAATAAAAGACTTTGGCCATTGCCGTCAGCCGAAGAAAAGAGAGAATTAGACTAAAGTTTTATGCAAATGTAGTGATTTAAAATGCTTCGCTCATTATTTGCTGCCGGTATTTCAATGCAGCTTTAAGATAGCTAGCCAGCACGTTCCAGTCCTCACCATCTAGAGTTCTTATGAATTCAGCCATTGATAGCGCCTCTTTACCCCAGTACGCTCGTCTGATTTCTTTCAATATTGGGCAAGCTCCAATAAAATGAAAAACGTCTTCTTTTGTTCGAAGGTTGCATAGGCTGCATTCCTCATTCCCGTCGCTTATATGAGGCCTGAAGTTCAGCCGAAGTAGTTCGCCTCTCGCCTTAAAGATGATAGAGATTACATCAACGCTGAACCGATCGTGGAAATAGTTTTTCGCAGCCAGATCATGGTTGAGTAAGGGATACGTACACCTGGTCTCACTTTGTTGCGCTTTCAATCTAAACTTCGCACGGGTAGACTCTTCAATAACGGATAACAGCTGGTTCAGAGAACGTCGCCAAGATTCTGCATTATAGTGCGTTAGCTGCATACTATGTTCGCCGCTAAGCCTCGACCACTCGTTAAAGAATTGCAGCTTCCGCTGTACCAAATATTTTGCGACGATGTGTGGAAGGCGGTAGTTTGGGAGTTCCATTACTTTCAGAATGTAGAGAAAGTGCAATCTTAATGTAAAGATGTAGAGAGGAGATAAACCAGTTTTAAGGTGCAACATGTATGTCGGTGTATTTTCGGGTAATCTAAAGATTTTTTTTAAAAAATATCTTAAAAGTTTTTCAACCTCTTGGTACTCGAATATACCCCAAACTTGTGCAGCATAGCACATGATCGACCTCATAGCCGCTTCGAAAACCTTAAATTTGCTGCTCGATGGAACGTTTTTCCTACCAAGGAATCCCTGCCAACTGCAATTTATTGCCTTTTTCGCCTCCTTTAGTTTTTCTCCTAGGTGGGCCTTGAAGGATACTTGAGATGTAATTAAAACTCCGAGATATCTATACTCCTTAACGACTTCAAGTTCCTGGTTTTTCCAAGTTCATCTTTCTTGCCTTGAGTATCGTCCAAACCCGTTTCTAAAAACCATTACTTTGGACTTAGCGGTGTTCACTTTCAGGTTCCATAAATTGCAGTAGTTTTGGAGCTTATTTATCATCATCTGCAACATCATTGGAGTTTCTGATAGAATGACGATATCATCTGCGTATAAAAGCAGCTTTATTTGGAGTCCGTCGAACACAATTCCACCTGTTAAAAAGGTCACAAGATCATCCAGAAATATTGAAAATAGAAGTGGACTCATGAGACAACCTTGCTTCACTCCCATTTGAGACTTAAACCAGTTGGACAGGTTGTGGCCATCCCAAACAGCTGCTTTATTATCTTCATAAAGACTTTGTATGACTCTTAGGATCTTTGAAGATACCCCTAAGTTACTCAGCTTGTAGAACAGCGCGTTTCTGTCAATAGTGTCGAAGGCTGCCTTGAAATCAACAAAGAACGCATACATTTTTTTGCCTTTATCAAGGTATGACCGGACGATGCTTGTCAATGTGAAAATGTTGTCTACTGTGGAGTAACCTTTTCTGAACCCCGCTTGGAATTCACTTAGAAGATCATTTTCTCGCACCCAATCCGTCAAACGGTCTAGGATAATCCCAGTAAATATTTTCATTATTGAATTCATAAATGAAATTCTTCTGTAATTCGCTGGGTCAGACACATCTCCTTTTTTGAATAACGGAAGTATTATACACTTTCTAAAGCATTCGGGCACTTCTCCTGAGACAAATATGTAGTTATATACTTGAGTGAGCTTTTCTAAGAATTCTACTGACGCAGACTTAAAGAATTCGTACGGGATACGGTCTTCACCAGGAGCTTTATTTGCATTGCATCTGTGTAGAACTTTGGTAAGGTCTTGGACTGTAATTGGTCGGTCTAAAGAACTGTTTGTTATGAGAGGAAGGGCATAATTTAGCTGAAGCGCATTGCATGGCGGGTTTAGCAACTGTTTAAAATGATCCGCTAATGCAGACAGTTCCACTTGGATGCCTCGCGTGAACGACATACCATTAAGTGCTTTGACAATCTTCCAAAATGTGCGACTATCTTCGGCGCCATCCAATGTTCTCGTCAGCTGTTGAAAAAATATTGTTTGTTTATCCTTGCAGATGTCTTTGTATGCCTTGTTAGCCTGCCGATACATGTCTTTTGCAACGTTACTGTTTGTTTGTCGGACTAAACGTAGACAGGCGAAAGACTTTTTCCTCGCTGCAACACACTCCCAGTCATACCACATTTGATTTTTTTTTAGATTTGCTCTCGGTTGGAGACCTCTCGCCGCAAGCGTAATACAAGAAACTAAAGCATCCGCACCACGACTTGAGTAAATTTCGCTATCATCTATATCCCTGAGACTACGATTTAGATGTTGTTTATAACTAAGCGAGTAGCTTTCCTTCCATTGGAGTTTAGGTAATAAGCGTAATTCCAGAGCTTCAGATTCAGTGTAGCTTCGCAGAGTAAAAATAAAATGGGCACAATGGACGCGTTGCTGGTCTAAGTGGGCAGTGACTTACGTCACAAAGCACCCATCTACCTAACCTAACCCAATCAGTTGCAAAAGCGCACTCTTCTCCTGAATAAATTGCCTGCACTTTCGTGCAACTACAAACAGTTGATTTTGAAATGTTCACGCGTCTTGCAAATCTGTTGCACTTGTTTTCAGATCTGCTAAGAACTCGCTTAATCGTCTCATCCTTGTACGCCTTGAGAGGATGATACTATGTTCTACTATCCTCTTTGATGCTGAACACTGTCGAGTAAACTCAAACACGTGGCTTGAGCTCCTTCCCAAACATGAAAGTTATATTCAACTCAAGGTATACACATGTCTGTAGGACTGAATCCAAGGAACCTAGCACTACCTTTTGCTGCATCAAATCTACTGATTACAACGAAGGTATATGCTAACATGCATAGCGCGCATTGCCCATCCATCAGATTATTCTATGGTGACTCCATTCATTTTTAGTTTGGCCGCGTTAGTATCCCGCTTTAAAAACATGCACTCGGTTTTTGACGTCTTAAACTCAACTCCGTTGTTGGCACCGCGTGATGACGTCAATGTCAGTTCGGTGAACATTCTGCGTCACTGTGACTCCATAGCCTGTGACATTTGCTGCAGTAGATGATTGGGCGATCTCAAGAGTGCTATCTTTTGCGAACGAATGGATTGCAAGTAGTAGATTGGATATCGTTGATATACTTAGATCAAAAACATTGTTGGAGTTAGGGTAGAACCCTGCGGAACACCAGCATATGCTAAGAAAGTGTTGCCGAAGATATGCTAAATATTTTGTTTGACTTACAAAAAATATTTCGTTTCAACTAAAAAATATTCCATTACCATCCATTCCATTTCAGTCCATCTGACTGCACAGTAAAGCTCATTGCGTAATCAATCACAGAGAGGTGTATGTGTGCCATGGAAATTCTACTGAAAGCCTTGCTCCTGTTTTTGAAATCCGTGTAATGTCGAGGACTCCGTAATCTTTCATAGGAGTCCTTAGTAAAAATATAATAAAAGCAACGAAGTAGAGAACAACAATCCCCATACAACAACGGTCAACTAATTTATATATTTAAGGATTAAACTTCCGAATTCCCATGCAGACGAGGAAGTTTCCTTTCAAAAACTAAAAACCACTAAAACTTACCATAAACCACAGAAAACAAGCAACGCCATGCGGAAAACGTATGCAAGTTCCTCTCTTTCTAGACGATTCCCATTCCTTTGGTTGGTCGTCCTCCTTCGGATTTGCATATCCTGTCTCATAAAGCAGATGAATATTATGCATAAGGCTGACGCCACAAGGCTGCGGCAGACGATGACTGTGCGAAGGGCACGTCAAGCGTAAATATGTACATAACACATTCCCTAAACATTCAGCGAGTCTCTTAGGAGCTTCCAAGGATCTATGAATATGTAACTTATCTCCTTAAACAGATTCAACTAGAGCTATATCCTGTCGCTGCACATGATATAAAAGCGCATCAACAATTGTGATGTCAGAAGGATAACAATAAATGGATTATAGGATGGCGAATGGAAATTATATTAAAGACAGCGCGATGGGCGGGAGGATCAGTTTGCTGTTGAAGGTCCTTCGGCGGTGCGAAGAAGATGCAAACTTACGCTCGGCTGATGATAGGCGCACATAACAAATGGTATGCAGTTGGAGCGCGACTGCGATTGACGGTACATGTATAAAGCCAAGACAGTGGAGGAGTAGGAACTACCTGTGGTAGGGACTGTCATGCACAGGCATATCTATACACAAAGGCAACGAGAAAAAAAGGATGCCTTTGGTGGAATTTGCGGCGCATGGAGAAAGTTTAACATTGTAAATCTTGGAGGTAAATTTAATTAAAAAGCTGATTCATTCATGTAGAGCAAGGCTTTGTGCTCTTTTGCTACATAAGGAGATGAAGGAGCAAGTAGAGGAGGTAACACCATTCTTAAAGGTAAACAATTGTCGCATAAGAAACAATGCGGCGTTAATTAAAAAGTCTCATAGCTTCGACAACGTAGGCATGTGGAGTTCAAACTTGAACAAGGATCCAACGAATTTTGAATATAAAATTTTTGGAAACTGATGTTCGCTTTCTTTGGAAAACTAACGAAACCATAAAGAAAGTTATGGGATTGCAATAATGTGGCTAATAAACAGAAAAGAGTGCATCGTTCACCATAAATGGGTGATAAATGAATTGAGCGGTCATGCACGCAAACGGTCCTATGTCCTTAAATCTCTAAGTCAACACCTGGTCAAATTTCTTTATAGGCAATCTTAGTGAAGTGCAGAATTAAGGATATAGATTTGGTTGAGTCTGTTGAATTGTCGACATCTACTGTGCGATTGCCACAGACAACAAGGACAGAAACTATTCGGGTGCGGATTTTTTTTGTAGGGGCAGATTTAGGCAAGAAGTTGTGAGTATCCGACATATGAACAAGCGCCTTGTGACTATCCGTATCAATGCTAAATTCGCCAATATTAGCCTAATAAGCGATCACATCCCTCACGAGAAGATGAACGACGCGACGAAGGATGACTTCTACCAGCTCTTGCACAACACGTATGTATGAGCAATGCCCTAGTCATGACGGTAACATTCTCCTAGGTGATTTTAACACAAAGCTATGAAAAGAGGATGTCTTTAGTAGTGTGGTCGGAAAGCACAGACTGCACGATACCACATACGACAATGGATTGAAGCTACTCGACTTTGCGGCGCGGCGGGACGAAACGTTGTCGGTGCTAGTACGCGGTTCCCACGTTTTGATATTCACAAAGGGACATGGCTCTCTTTTGATTAAAAAAACCGTCAATAAAATCGATCACACTGCGATCAGCGCAAGGCATTCTACCATTATTTTGGCTTTCCGGGCATTCTGAGGAGCCAGCATGGACTTGGATCACTACCTAATTGTAGCCAAGGTACGGATGCGGATATCCAGAACGGAGCGAAATCAACCAAATACTGTGAGGAAGATTGACGTCGGCCAGCTACAATCGCAAGAGACCGCCAAAGACTTTGCCTATCGAGTCTCTTTTCATCTCAATCTAAGTCCAATGCCGCCAACAGCAAATGCTGAAGACCAGTGGCAGCGTTGCCAACAAGCCATCAGAGATGCCGCGTCTGATGTACTGGGTTTCTCTCAGCTACCACAACGAAACCCCTGGTTTGCTGAGGAATGCCGGCAAACACATGCAGCTAAACAAGAGGCGTACAAAGTGGCGCTGCATAGAAGGACTAGAGCTGCTGGCGAGCTCTGCGAGCAGAGGAGGAAAGAGGAACATCGAGTTCTCAGAAAGAAAGAAAAGGAGTATAAGAAGCACTCGATCGAAGAGATTGAGAGACTTTATTGCAGGAATGATGTTCGAAAATTTCACCACGAGGTAAAACGAACATGCCAGTGTTTCAAAGCCAGAACAGAAGCTTGCAGGGACGAAAATGGTAATATAGTAGTAGAATCGCAGTCGGTGCTGAGGATATGGGAGGAACACTTCTGCAGACTGCTAAAGGGCGATGATGACCAATATTCAACAGTGACGATGGCAGTCAAGATTCCCGTCAACCCGATCAGAATGAAGTGAGGATAGCGGTATCTAAACCCAAATCCAACAAAGCTGCTGGAACCGACGGCCTTGCCGCTGCACTTTTCAAGGCAGAAGGAGATGAGTTGGTAAGAAGCATGCACCAGCTCATCTGTAAAATCTGGTCGGACGAAAGTGTGCCCGATGAATGGAACCTCAGCATCATTTGCCCGATCCTGAAGAAAGGAGACCATCTGAACTGCGCCAATTACAGAGGTATAAGTCTCCTCAACATCGCATATAAGATTCTGTCTGCCGTATTATGTGAACGCCTAAAACCGATCGTCAACAACCTGATAGGTCCTTATCAGTGCCCTTTCAGGCCGGGAACCATTATGAACCATATTGACCAAATATTCACACTACGGCAGAACCCATGAATATAAAATCGATACGCACCACCTCTTCATCGATTTCAAAGTTGCCTACGATAGCGTGTATAAAGACGAGGTATACAGAGCCATGTCTAGTCTTGGCATCCCTTCCAAGGTCGTCCGTTTGTGCAGAATGACGATGGAGAACTCTCGCTGCTCCATCAAAGTCAGACAAAATACCATCGAACCATTCGATGTTAGGTGAAGTCTAAGACAAGGTGGCACGCTATCATGTGATCTCTTTAACATAATACTTGAAAGAATTGTACAAAACTCACAAGCCAATACCGGAGGTATAATTCTATAAGTCTGTACAACTACTTGCTTACGCCGATGCCATTGACATTGTGGAAGAACTCAGCGGGACATCAGTAGGGCATTTACGAGTAACGAGATCGAGGCAGTAAAGATGGGTCTAGTGGTCAATGAAAGCAAAGCAAAATATATGCTGTCTACAAAAAAAGGACACTCAACATCGGCGTCTTGGACAGAACGCCACAATAGACAGATATAATTTTGAGGTAGTAAAGGATTTTGTCTACCTAGGGTCTATGGAGAACTCCGCAAATGACATCAGTAGGGAGATCACACGAAGAATTACTCTTGCCAATCGTTGTTTCTATGGGCTAAAACGGCAATTGAGTGGCAAAGCCCTATCTCGAACTACTAAGGTAACTCTTTATAAGACTCTAATAATCCCAGTCCTGCTGTATGGCGCAGAGGTAAGGGCTTTGACAAAACCGGATGAGGATGCCCTTGGTTATTTTGAGAGAAAAGTTCTTCGAGCGATCTTTGGTCCCGTCTGCATAGACGGTGAGTGGAGGAGAGGGTACAATGCCGAACTATACGGTTTGTACAAGGACATCGACTTAGCCAGAAGAGTTCACATACAGCGACTAAGATGGTTGGATCATTTAGAACGGATGGAGCCCAACCTTCCCGCTAAGAAAGTCTTCGAATCCACCCCGGATGGACGGAGCAGTAGAGGACGACCTCGTGGTAGGTTTTTTTTTTTTTTTATTGGGAGGGGTAATCTTTATAAGACGAAACTCAGTATGTCCTGGGTAACAGTGTGGGACTCTGATGTATTCGACTAGTGCATGTTTGCATTTTCCTGCTCAGCATTTATTGTATTTCGCCGGTCTGATTCTTTCCTTTCTCTTTCTAGGGTTCTTAGAATCTTCATAATGCGCATTGTGCTCCCAGCGACTGCATCCCATGTCTCCTGGCTTTTGAGCATTTCGCCAACGATGTTTTCTGACGAGTTCACTCCTTAGTGCATTCCTTTCGTCGAGGAATCTTGGGCATTCAAAAAATATATGTTCTGCGTTTTCTACGCAGTCAGCGCAATGCGGACAGTAAGGGCTATTGTCGTGTTTATACTTATGTAAGTACGAGCGAAAGCATCCATGGCCCGTTAGGAAATGCGTTAAGTAGAACTCCAGTTCTCCATGTTGCCTGTCAGACCATGGCAGGATTTGGTGTATGAGCCTATGGGTCCACCTGCCATTCTCAGAAGCATTCCAGCGTTCTTGCCATTCTCCTAGGCTTTCTGCTCTATAGAGCCGGTTTTCGCTGGCCTCGTTTCTTTCTCTTCTTGCGCAATACTGACGTTACTGTTCTACTGCCAGGATATCTATTGGGTGCATTCTCGCTACCACGCAGGCTGCATCGCTAGAAGTAGTGCGAAATGCGCAGCTAGCTCTCAATGCACATATCCGATACACAGATGTGATATGTGATCTGAACGTTTTAATTGCCATGGCCCCGGCCCAATTTGGTGCGGCGTATAGGATTATAGACTTAACCACTCTAGCCAGCAGTAACCTATGTCTTGGTCCTCCTATGTTGGGCATGATACGCGCGAGTGCAGCACTTGCTATTACACCTTTTCGGCCTACATACTTAAGGTGATCTCTAAATGTAAGTCTCGTATCTATCATGATATCTAAGTATTTTATAAGCGGTTTAGATGTGATTTCATGGCCGCCGACTATAATGGTGAGAGTTTCTACCTTCTTCCTACTACTTATCAGGACTGCTTCAGTTTTATGCTCCGCCAGTGTTAGACCAACTGAGGTGAGCCATTTTATTTTTCTTTCCACCTCCTCCAACAGTTTAGCAGTGACAATAATGGCGATATCATTAGCAAATCCCACTATTTTTGTTTCTTCGGGTATAGGAAGTCGCAGTATACCGTCATACGTAATATTCCAGAGCAAAGGGCCAAGGACTGAGCCCTGTGGTACTCCGCCTGTGATCTTATATTCCTTGGGGCCGCGGTCTGTATTGTATACCAAGATTCTGCACCTGAAGTAGTCAACAATAACGTCTAGGAGGTATTGTGGAACTCTCATCCTTCTGAGCGCTTGTAAGATGTGACTCCAATTTGCCGTATTGAAGGCGTTTTTTTTATGTCAAGAGTTATAACCAAGAAGTACTTTTTGGAACCGCCTCTCCATCTTCTTCCCTGTATAGCCTATTGTGCAGTTTTAACTACCATATTGATTGCATCTGTTGTTGAGCGCGCTTTTCGAAAACCGTATTGGTGTTCTGAAAGACCTCCAGATTCTTGGATTGCTGCCTCTACCCTGTTACAGATGATTCGCTCCAATATTTTGCCAGCCGTATCTAACATACAGAGCGGGCGGTATGATGATGGTTCATTTGGTGGTTTCTTACCTTTGGGAAGAAGTACTGGTTTTGCCGTTTCCACTGATCCGGGAAGACTCCTTCCTTCAGGCACGAGTTATAAATGTTAATAAACATTTCTGGGCTTACTTTTATAGCTGTCTTGAGTGCTATATTTGGGGTACCATCTGGTCCATGTGCTTTTTTATCTCCAATTTTATTGCAAATCTCGATTATTTCTTCTATGGTTACCTCTCGGATTGTTGGTGCCTCTACTATTGGATCATCCGAGAATGCGTTCTCTTGTTGATGAGGAAATAGTCCGACCACGATGTTGTGTAAGAACTCTGGGCAGGTGGAAATCTGTGGCTGGCACCTTTTCAATTTTTTCATGTCGATTTGGTAGGCTTTGCCCCAAGGATTTTCGTCAGCTTCATCACACAGCTCGGCGAAACACTTCCGTTGGCTCTTTAGTATAGCTGTTTTTAGTTCCTTTCGAGCCACCCTGTAGTCTTCTTGCAGTTCATTGGAGACAGCCCTCGCTCTAGATCGCGTATACGCCCTTCTCGCTCGATGACACTTGGTACATAGCTGCGCGATTTCTTCATTCCACCAGTAAACTGGGGGACGATGTTCCATGGCCTTTCTTCTCCTCATTGTGGCGTCACATGCCCGTGTAATCTCATTTACGGCCTGCATTGCTTTACTGCCCGCACGACCCGTCAGTACTGCGATTCTGTTGAAGATACATGTGAATGCTTCCACGTCGAAAGAGTCTGATTTCCAGCCTTTTTTCTGGGGTAGCCTGGGTAGCAGTGTTTGTCTTCTTGCTTCCGGCAATACTTCACATATTATCGCCTGGTGGTCGCTATGAGTATAGAGGCCACTGACTTCCCACTTTGTTCTTCCTATCAAGGAGCTACTTACGTACGTGATGTCTATAATCGAAGCGCCGCTTCCTTTGCAAAACGTCTAGGGCTGTAAAAGCCTCCAGTAGGGATCTTCCTCGTCTGTTCGTTTCTTTGTATCCCCATTCAGTGGCCCATGCATTAAAGTCGCCAGCAATGATCGCCGGTTTTCGATCTAAAGCATCATTTACGAGTTTGTCCAGCAGCTCTTCGAACTCTGCTATCGAGAGCCTTGGTGGTGCACAGCAGCTATAAATATATATTCCGTCGATTTTTGCCCATATAAAACCATCTCCTGATGTTGGCGCCGTGGCGTAAGTGGTTAGTGTGTCGGATCACTACGCATGAGGTTCCAAGTTCGAATCCCAGAAAATACCAAAAAGTTTTTTCACGGTCCCACCTCTCGCGAGCGTCTGACAAACATCCGAGAGTATTGTTGTCACGAAAAAGCGTCTCAAATCGCCGTTCGGATTCGGCATTAAACTGTAGGTCCCTTCCATTCGTGTCAAAAATATAACGCACACAACATGAGTGGTTGCGAGAAGCTAGGCCCTGGCACTTTAAAGAGCTGTTGCGCCAAATATTTGTATTTTTGATGTTGGCATTCTCTCTTGGAAGGCGGTTTTCCCACAGGTCCATATGGCCGCTTTTCCCGTAGTGTCCGTTATCCACGCGTTTGCATCGAATTCTTTGCAGGGCTCACTAAGGATTACGACGTCTACTTTTTGTTCGCGCACAGATTGTATGAGGAGATCGTTCGCAGCTTCGC
This sequence comes from Brachypalpus laphriformis, assembly GCA_945910035.1. Lineage (NCBI taxonomy): Eukaryota > Metazoa > Arthropoda > Insecta > Diptera > Syrphidae > Brachypalpus > Brachypalpus laphriformis. The sequence goes on from OX246755.1 coordinate 14,538,123, forward strand.
AGTGATTGAGGTTGAGCTGTTTTATCTTTATATAAGGTTTTTCAGCTCTCCCAAGGCTTTTTGGAAGGCTGGGCATTTGCCGCTTCCTGTGACATGGTTGCTATTTGTGTCCTTTTTGTCACAACACAGCAGGCATTTTGGCTCTAGGGCACAAGATTTTGCGGTGTGTCCACTCGCACCACATCTAATACACCGGTCAGAAAAATCCACCGCACTTTTGCATGCTCCTACCTCGTGGTAGGTGGCGCACACAAGTGGAGGGGGACGTCAACCAACTTAGCGTGCACAACTTGAGGCAGCTGGCTCGTAACCGTGCTGGCTGGAGAGGTTTGTTGGTTGATGCTCAGGTCCACCTCAGACTGTAGCGGCACCTAAGTAAGTAAGTAAGTAAGAAGCGAAGACAAAATAATAAAACTCCCCAAATATCTGGACACCACCCCTGGAACTTTTCGGAAACCTAATATCGGAGTTTCAAACCACTACGCCAATCTTTCTTTCTGTCTATTCTTTCCAACACCCGTACTGTGTAAATCATTTTAAGGATATCCATGGACGCAAATTATAAAAAAAAAAACTGAAAACCGATATTGATATTATATCAACAATCTACAGAAATGTTCCTTCCATATCCTTAGCACGGACTGCGATTATTCCACGAGGTGTCCATCTTTGTCCCTGCAGGCTTTTGCTCTGGCCTCAAAGCCTTGGTATGCTATTTTTACCTTTTGATAAAATTTTCGAATATCATTCCTACATTATAACCTTTGTATCTCCTCGATCGAGCGCTTCTCATCTCCTCGCTTTTTCCTTCTGAGAAGTCGATGCCTTTCCCTTCTCCTTTGCTCGTGCGTGAGCAGCTCTGGTCCTTCTGTGCAGCGCCGCTTCTTCTCTTCTCGTTTTGTAGCATTTGCTCACCGGCATTCTTCATCAAACCAGGGCTTTCTTTGTGGTGGTCTGGAGAAACCCAGCACATCAGAAACGGCATCACTAATAACTTGTTGGCAACGTTGCCCCTAGTTATTTGCGTTTGCTGCTAGCGGTATAGGACATCTTTGGAGATTGAGGAATACTCGATTGGCAAACGCTTCTTGCGGTATGTATCAGCCGCTCGGTGTCACACAGTATTTTGCTTCCGATTCGCCACTGCACCGAATATCCGTATTCGCACATCGGCTGCAGCCAAGAAGTGGTCCGAGTCTACATTGGCTCCTCGAAATGTTCGGACATCCAATAAAGTAGATGAGTGCCTGCCATCTATCGCAATATTAACCAATTTGGTTGACAGTAATATGATCATTATACTGCCGTGTTCCCTTGTGGATTCTGAGGCGAGGGAACCGCGTGCTTGGTACTACAACATTTCGACCCGCCGGCCGCAAGTTCGATTAGCCTAAGTCCATTATCAGATGTCTTGTCGTGTAGACTATGTTTTTCGACTGTACCACCAACGACGCATTCCTTCCCAGCTTTGCGTTGAGGTCGCCTAGGGCAATCTTAACGTCATGACTAGGTTTGCTCATAGGTTTGGTCGAGAAGTTCGTAAAAGCCATTTTTGGAGTCGTCATCGTTCTTCTCTTTGGGTGCATCAGTGCATATAAGGCTAATGCCTTGATGAGGATTGTTATGAGGAGTTCGTTTACATGCCGGAAACTTAATACTCGTTGCTTAGGTCTGTCTCTAAAGACGAATCCACATCTGTTTAGACGCTCTCCGGTTTTTTTTTGTAGCAATCGCCGTGGTAGATATCGCAGTTTTGCATCCTCATTTTGCTCGGCCCATCCCATCGCACTTCTTGGATGGTGGTGATATCTGATTTGTAGCAGTCTAGGGCCTCCGTAAGTTGTTCGACTGCACGTGGTTTGTAGAGACATTCCATGTGCAGACTCGAAGATCGTTGTTCCTTTTCCATTTGTCAGGGTCGTCAACAGTTAAATCGTCCTTATCCGAGGCTATTGGTTGCTTTGTAACTAGACTTCTTTTTTTTTAAATGTGGTAGGGAACTTACCTCAATAGCACAACCCGCAACCTGCAGGGCCAGATTTCCTTTTGCAATCCCTAGGACGAGGTACCGGATTCACCAATGGCAGTAACCCACTTTGGGGATATGAGTGCTGTCGTTGGCATATTAAGGGTTCATCCGCCACCATCTCTTTTTCAGTACCCTGATCCAATATTGAAAATCCTTACAGACCTCAGTTCCAAACATGCCGAAGTAGCTTAAGTAAGGTATCCGCTGGCCTGTAGACATTATTCCTTATAAATATTGTATATTGTATTCTAGGTTATATTTTTCCAAGTCGAGAAAATATTAATTGCTTCAGTAATCTGGAAGAAAAGAGGAAACAAAAGTTTTTACCCCAAAAAGCAGCTTTCCCTGTCCTGATTTTTTTTTTTCTGGTTCCAAGGTTGTAGCTTGGTTAGTTTCGAATCTCGTTTTAATTTTCTTCCCGTTGAAGAGCTTTCCTCATTAAACTTTTTGTAGTACACAATGCACCCGAGAACAATCGAAAATTTCATAACAAAACATCGGCAAATTGCATGCAAAAGACCCTGTACACCCCCGTGCACCAGTGAACCTTGTTAACATAAAAATTCGTAAAAGTTTTCGATCAAAGCGAAGGCCAAACGAAGGCCAAAGAAGTTTTTCAGAAATGGATTCATACTACCAGCAGGTTTCAAGTTCACCCATTCACCGGGTGGACGTTTAAAGGATAAGCATGAGCAATTGGGTTTCGAGTTATCCTGGTGTAATTTAAGCTTCAGCAATTCCCACGGTATCCTCAAATGAGAAAGTTTGCAACTGTTTTAGGAGTTGTAAATAAATTACTACCGAAGGGGGGTTTAAGATTAGTGAACCATTTCCGTACCTATCAGGGGTCCCCTATGTCATATGGTCCTCTCTGGGTAGGTATACCTGATCCGAATCTATTCACTCTTTATCCTGATTTATCGCACAAGGTGATTCTCTTTTTCACTTTTTAAGAAAACTAATGACGTCCATCAAGGTAGAAAGTTCGTGGAAAATCTGTCTGAACCCAATATTTTAATATCCTTTCGGCCCACTCAAGTCCACTGACCTTTTAAATGATAAATCAGTTTTTATGTCGTCATGTGTCCCTAAAAATAAAACAATAAACCCTAAGAACAAATGATTTATTTCTCAATCTACTATGGGGGAGTGCCTTCAGTTAGCAGTCAAGTAGAAAGTTAAAAGGGTCAAAAATGATTAACGACCTTCACCAAGAAAAAGTTTGGATTATATCTTTCGTCCTTTTTATTACTACCGTCCATTTGCGGCTTATGGTTGTGTGTATGAAGTCGTACGTACGTTGTGAGTCAATAAAGGATGGAGGAGTTGTGTATGCTTTTGACTTGCGGAGACATTTGGGTTGTCAGTCGTTACAATTTTCGAACAATTAGAGGGTTTTCATAATGATGGTGATGTGGGTTGAATTAATCGAGCCAAGGAGCTTTGTCTGCCCCTACGGAGAACATTCGGAGGATTGAACTGGACGTAAGAATATTATGAACTGTCTTAACCCCCAGAAAAGCTTAAGTTAAAATATTCATCTTATCGGAGTGGGTTCCATCCACAAGCTTCTAGGACAACATCTCGATTTACATAACGTATTCATTAAATTTTGTGCGGCAGTGCTTTGGCATTCATTAATTGTAAAAGTCCTGGCCATACTTTCCTAGCCGTAAGAGTAGGTAACTAATGTTGTGTTATAAGATGCGGATGTAGCTACTTCTTTTTTTTTGTCGGGATAGGAAACGCTCGATTGGAGCACTCAGACGCAACTGGTCCAATGTACTACCAGAGAGCAAATACTGATTTACCCATTTTTTTTTAGAATTTCTTTGTCTTTCTAAGAAAGCCAAGCAAGCACTTTAGTCATGAGGAGCTTACAGTACCAGCACTCACCACATCAGCACCGAGGATCTGCCACCTGATACCAGCAAAGGCCGGACACTCACAGAGATAGTGTTCCGCGGTGTCGTCGCCCTCTTCACAAGAGTCGCAGATTGTACTGTCACTTAAGTCCATCACGGTAAGGTGCTTGGTAAAAGCAAAGTGGCCTGTCAAGACGTCAGTAAGTTGTCTATAGTCTTTTCTGCTGAGAGACAGCAAGAATGGCGCTGATTTCTTACAAACGTCCGGCAGCATACGTTTAGTCACCCTGCATCCTGGAGAGTCATGCCACACACAATTGTGCTCATGAGAGACCCAATCTTCAATGTTAGCCCTAACCGAGGACGCAGAGAGGCTCAACGTGGGTTCGGGAGAAAGCCTCCCCCGAGCCTTGTCTAGCAATCTCATCGGCGATCTCGTTCCAGATAAGAGACAGAGAACTCAGCCTTGCGACCGAGTTCAGAGAGTTTTTGGTTTCACGAACTATGTTGGAAGTGGTTAAAGGGTTAAACAATGCCTTGAAAGCAGCCTGACTGTCACTACAGACAGGCTGTATCTAAGTTAGACGAATGCGCATGTCCAAATCCATAAGATTACCGAACTCATACAGGAAATTACTGATTCTAGCCATATGCAACAAGCCTGGATAGATGAAATTCTTGTTCCTTTTCTTTTTAATAAGTACGTGGGTATTGCCAGGGAACACCTAAGAAGCAATACTAAGCAATACCAGCTTTCAAACCTCACCAAAATCCAGAGGGCATTGGAGTCCAAACGCCAACAGCTGCAATGGAAACCATGCTTAGTTTCATTCCGCTTAATATATCTCGTAGCAGTCTGGCGGCCAAAACTGTTGTAAGACTGAGAGAAGGCCGATTGTGGTCATCGAGCACTTACGGTCATGCCCCACATGAATATCAAAGGAAACGAAAGGGCTGACAAGCTTGTTAGGAAAGGGTCGGCGCTGCATGTATCTCTCCTCTCCTTTTTATAGTTATTCTAATTAGTTCCTTACGGAAAAAAAAATATAAGATGAAGCAACCGGTCGAGCAAACAAATGCTGGGTACTTCTAGAAAAATACGCAATTGCAGGGCGCTATTGTCGGCCTTTAGCAAAAAGAGATCAACCGCTCTGGTGAAACTTAGTCGACATAACGCACGGGTCATTTTCGGCATAATTACTGGCCACTGTGATATTGTCATTCATGCGGAACGACTTAGTGTACTGAACAACGACTATTGTAGAAGTTGCATGGACGAAGAAGAAATTGAATCTGTCATCTGCTGCGTGATTGTCCTGTGCTATTCTTTCGAAGAATGAGGACTCTTGGTAGTTACTTCTTCTCGAACCTGGAGGACTTAGCTTACGTTGAGCTGATGGACCTCATGGAATTCATACCACCATCTGGGTGGTTCTAACAGCGGACTGTCTTTACAGCGTTTCCATGGCACAATGGACTCGAACTGTTGGTCTTAGTGAGCAGTGACTCTTTTGTCACAAGGCACCCATCTACCTAACGCTTACCTAACCCATTGTAAAGGAACCGTTTAATCCGATGTCAGTTGTAAACTATGTAGCAATCCTTAAGCTTAGGGCATCTACCATGCCTACGCACCACCAAGTACGGCTATCATCAAGAAAGAGTAGTCAGCATTAGCTATTTAGTAAACGGTATAAGAGTTAGTAGGAATCGTCTTCGCATCTTGGCGGGCATGTTAACGGGTCACTGCAGACTTAAGGAGCACCTAAGGATACTGGGAATAGAGAGAGACGGACACTGCAGATTCTGCAGGGACTTCGCAGAAATACCAGCGCACTTTCGTATGGAATGCGAAGCACTGACCCACAAAAGAAGAAATCACCTAGGTGCATACCTCCTATCAGAAACGGATTTACCTCCGCTGGATCCACTGAAGATACTCTGGTTTGCTGTAGCAGCTGGACTGGAGGACGTGCTTTAAACCGACCATATCATCGACTAGAACCGTAGTATGGGAGATCTTTTAAAGGTCGCAGTGCACTTGCACCTCAATATCATATAACGGGTGGGCCATCTAGTGATTTCTTTTTAAATCATAGGTTATTTTGACACTGACAGCTGTTTCCCGCTCGAAATCTTGACAGAAAGTCAGTATCATACCTCCGCCGAACGAAATGAGTCGCTTTACGCCTGAACAACATTGGGAAATATTGAAAGCTTATTTCCAAAGTGAGTGCTGTTTAGCCCAAACAGAGCGTTTTTTGAAAAGAAGTTTTGGCCCATGAAGCACCCACCGCGCCTGCTGTACGCAAGTTCCTGCCAAAAGTTCGTGAGATTGGTATGGTAGTGGACAACACTCATGGTCCCCGTTGTCGTACGGTGCGCACAGGCGAGAATATGGCTGCTGTAGCCGAGAGTGTGAGACTCAATTCATGAACCTCAACTCGTCATCGATCTCAACAGCTCAACATTTCACGCACTAGCCTGAGGATATCTGGGATTATTCGCTTACAAGGTCCAATTGATTTAGCAATTGAAAGCGCACAACCATCCGCTTCGTTATCGCTTCGTAGTTTGGGCCTTAGAGCAGCTTGAATTGGACAACGATTTTGGGCGCAAAATCATCTTTTCCGACGAGGCACATTTTCATCTCGGCGGCTACGTTAACAAACAAAATTGCCGCACCTGGGGCTCGGAAAACCCACACGTTATTGTCGAGAAGCCAATGCATCCACAGAGAGTGACACTTTGGTGCGGATTTTGGAGTGGTGGCATCATTGGACCATTTTTCTTCGAAAATGAGGCTGGAAACAACGTTTCGGTTAACGGTGGGCGTTACAGATCCATGTTAACGACTTTTTTTTTTTTTATTGAAATTGAAGACATGGATTTGGACGACCTCTGGTTCATGCAGGATGGCGCGCCATGCCACACAGCCCATGCCACAATCGGTCTTTTGCGCATCAAATTCCCAAATCGTGTTATCAGCCGTCTTGGCGATGTCAATTGGCCGCCTCGGAGCTGCGATTTGACCCCTTTGGACTTTTTTTTCGGGGAACCGTGAAGGACCGATGTTATGCCAACAATTCGGAAACGATTCAAGTACTTAAGGCCAATATCATCCAAGCAATCTGTGAGCTACAGCCCGAAACCATCAACAAGGTCTTGGAAAATTGGAGTGATAGAATGCGCCAGCCGAGGCACCCACTTGAACGACGTTGTATTCCATAATTAATGTGAATGTTTGCTCTTACTAATAAAGCCATAATACATGGAAAAAATTGCATTTCGTTCATTTTATTGCATCTTTAAAAAGAAACTCGCAGCTGGCCCACCCTGTACATCTACATCTACATCTAGTTAACAAACTGTTCAGCTAGGTTAGGTAAGTAAGTGAGTTGGTGTATGGTGTAGAAATTCTCTACACAACACTCAGGTCAATATAGACCCATTGTGATACCCATGGGGGGGGAAAGAAGATAGAATAGAACGAATCCCTTCATCGTGAAAAAAAGAAAATAAACGTCTATATTCATAGCCTAGTAGAAAGCATTTAGCACTTGCTGTCCCCGAGATACAAACCATCCAGAAGATTTAGTGAAGTTTGCGATGTCGTTAATCGGTCTGCTAGATAATTCTTCTAAATCCTTAAAGAAGTATTGTCTAAGGAACTTGTTTCTTAGATGGTAGAAGCCTGGGCAGTGACAGAGAAAGTGGGTAATGTCCTCCTGAACCTCCTCGTCACCACAGCCCCTATAAAGGTCTTCGTTTGTCACACGTAACTTTTTAATGTGGTATCACATAGTGTTATGCTCCGTAATGACTCCTATGAGAGTAGAAATGGATTTTCTCTCCCTCCGTATAAGACTTTTGGTTCTTGTTCTTTCGAATGTACGCCATAGCTTCCCCGTGGTGATATAAGTATCTAAAGAGGTCCACCTATTGTTTGCTCCCTGCTTCGAGTTTGAGTATGAAAGGCGGGATGTATATTGAGGGGTTGGATTGGTCCGAGTTTAGTGCTTAGCCTCCTCTAGCCAGTTCGTCGACTTTCTTATTTCCGGGTATGCCCTCATGTCCAGGACCCAGCAGGACTTTACCCTGTGCTGTGTTCTAAGAACCTGGAGCTCTTCTCTACAACTATTCAGCTAGCTCGACCTTCATACAGTGGGGTTAAATGTCATTCTTGAAGCTTGCTCCTGCTGAAATATGAGACCCGTAAGGAAGTACATACTTTAGGAACTATGACTGTGTTTTATTTAACAAGGTTTTACTCTATTTTCTACGGGTATCGCGAAACCCATACGTACTTATGGCAGCTTACTGTAGATGTAGGTCACCAGTAAAGCTATCAACTTAATTGCGATCTCAAACGTAAAAGATTAGCATCCATTGGAGCCACCAGTGCGTAGCAAATACTGATTACACAGCCCCACACTTGGACTTAACAAGACTGTTCTCAAGCCTTTACCCGACTAGAGAAGAATGAGTAGGCGGACGTATACTAGGCATGCAATCCATTGCTGTTAATACTGATTGGTTCAAAATGGACATTAGGTTAGGTTAGGTTGGAGGGAAGTGCACCTAAGTGCTTATCACGAGGGCCATTCGGTCCCTTTGTAGTGTTATACCTATTCTTAAACTATTATCTTGTGGTCGGTTCTGTTGTTGGGCTAGTCAAACGGTAGTGCATGCGATCATATGAAAACACAAGCGTTTTCACTCAGCTGAGGCCTACCAACTCCTACTCTCAACCTCCACGCGGTGACAGCCGGGTGCCTAGTACCTTAATCCAAGAAATGGGTAACCAACCCCGTTTGGCGGATTCTTGGTGGCAGCAAATGAGAGAGGGGGGGAAGAGTGCTTTTCTCACTAGAGCACTTCTTCCTGTTCCAGGCGGCAGCGGACGAATTCCCTAGACGGAGTCAACGGTGGCGTCTATAGTTCCAGTTAGGTTGAACTTAGTCAATACCTTGCGCGAGCTGCTTCGACGTATTCGGATCACAGGTCGGTAAGGAATTTCCAATGCTGGTCAGGACATTGGAATAGAGATGGTGGCGGAGGAGCCCTTAATGGGCCAACGGCAGCGCTCATACTACCGTAGTGGACTACTGGCACCGGTGTACCCGGCCACTCGTCCTAGGGGAATAATTAAGGAACTGGCCCTCCAGGTTGGGGGTTGTGCCGTCGGGGTAACTTCCCTACCACGTAAAAAGCGCATGGTTCCGAAACAACTCTTGCTAATCGCTGTTTTTTTGGGCTTATAAGGCAATTCAACAGTAAAGCCCTCTCTCGAATAACTAAGGAGACTCTATATAAGACCTTGATCATCCCAGTCCTGCTTTACGGCGCTGAAACATGGACTTTATTGAAAGAGGATGAAGATATCCTTGGTCGCTTCGAGAGAAAAATTCTTCGTAAGATTTTCGGTCCCGTTTGCGTTGACGGGTTTTGGAGGAGAAGATTCAATCACGAACTATACGAGCTGTACAGCGACATCGACCTAGTCAAAAAACTCCGTATTGGACCTCTGAGATGGCTAGGACATGTAGAGCGAATGGACACCAACGCTCCAGCCTTCAGAGTCTTCGAATCTAACCCCGAGGGACGACGCAGTAGAGGGAATTATCGCCGTAGGTGGCGCGCACAAGTTCAAGGGGACCTCGACCAACTTGGAGTGCGCAACTGGAGGCAATTAGCTAAAGACCGAGCTAAATGGAGAGGCTTGTTGGTTGAGGCCCAGGTTCACCCCGAACTGTAGCGCCACCTAAGTAAGTAAGGTTCTGTTGTGAACCAGCCTGTACTCTTTATGAATCCTATCATGTTCCTTAGTGGGACTTGAAAGAGATCCCCTAGTTCGTCTAGAACCTGTTTCCTATATGACGGAGGCGGCGGTTTTGAAGATTTGGGTAATCGCATAGCAGGTGTTTGATGGTTTCTGTCTCCTCTGTATTTTGACAATGGATATTGGTGTAGGCGCAGGTACCTTCTCTGATATCCAAATCAGTCAGACTTTCAGATCTAAGTATTGTTTTCAGAACTGGAGGTTCCAGCAGTGAAAAGAGCTGCCCCTGAGACATCAACAGCTATTATAGACAGAAATGAAAGCGGCAAAAGTTAAACTGAAGCTTACATAGTGCTGTTGAGAAGAGCTTAGTGTTCTCGGAACACAGCATAAGGCAAGACGCTGCTAGCTACCTGGGAATGAGAGGGCTGATGAATATTCGTCTACTTATAAATTGAGAAGATAACTCTCCATGCGCAAGGAAGATCTTCAAGATCTTTTCTCCACAATGAGCATTACAATGAGTTTTCTATGACTTGAGTGTGGTGTACAGGAGCCCTTTCTCTCCCCTGCTCTAAACTCGACTTTCCAACTTAACCCATCTTGCATCTTGCATTAGATGCTTTATCATAAATTATAATTCATAAAACATAAAGAATTCAAATGCCAAGCGATTTCTACTGTTGATTCATGTGGCGTGGCGGGCGTTACATGTTCTTATCGATTGTCGCGGTTTCTAACTGTATGTGGTTTTTCTAAGAATCGTTCTCACGAGATTACAGAACAAGACTGAGCGTTGTTTTTGTTATTCGGATTGATAAGGAAAGAATTTGTTCTTAACCGCGGAAATAGCTGACCGATAGATATTTTTTGTTTATACCAAAAGCGGAGAGTGTTAGAAGTGGGGGCATTTAAAATTCTTAATGAAAGCGGCGACCATTCTTAATTGACTCACAAAAGCGATAAGAAAATATTTTTTTTTTACTGACTGCATCTTCCTAACCACAGACACAGTAGCTGGAAGCGGTTTTAATGATCGATTCGAGAGCTGTCAGAAGTGCGAACATCTATACCACTTACGTATACTACTTTTTTGAATTTTGTTTGTACCTACATGTGGAACGAATTGGTGCAGACCCGTTTAGCTACTGACAGAGAGTTTTATGTTGAAAAAATAAATGAAGTGAAAGGAGCAGTAAAGGAAGCGAAACGCAGATCATGACAGGACTTTGGTAACATAATAGAAGGCGAGCGAGAGGGATACGAAGAGATTCTGGAAAATAGTGAAAAACCTTATAGGAGAGTATGGAAAAGAAACAAAAACAAGAAAGGGGCAAAGCTGATTACAGAAAAGAAGGAAGTCCTAGGTACATGGCAAATACACTATGAGGAAATGCCTAAAAAAGATGAGCTGACTCCGAATCAGGAATGAATCTCCTATGGACCGCATGCAGAGAGGAAGATGAACTAATTGGTGGGCAGATTGGGGAAGAAGAGGTGTAATTCACCATTAAGACAATGAAAATTGGGAAAGCCGCCAGACAGAATATGCCCAGAATTGATGAAATATGACCAGAGGTAAGGCAAATACTAACCGTGTTGCTCCAAAAGGCCTGAGAACCCAAATGAATGGAAGGAAAGCCTCACTATTCCAATTCGCAAAAAGGGTAATAATTATTACTGCAATAACTACAGACCGATTCACCTCTCCTCAACAGTGTATAAGCTGTACGCGAAAGTGCTGGAAAAGTGGCTCAGAAGAGTCGTGGAAGAAAACTTGGAGGAAGAACAGGCAGCGTCCAGGCCCGGGTGGCGAACACTGAACCATATCTTTACATTAAGAGCCACTATGGAGAAGTAGCAAGGACCCCTTTATGGCGTTCCTGAATTTCAAAGCTTTGTATGATAGTGTCCCAAGAGAACATGTGTGGGAGGCATTAACAGCAAAGTATGTACCTGAGAGACTTATACTATAAATGACATTAAAAGCGTATACGACAATCACACTGCCAGAGTAAGAATAGAGGGGGAAATTTCAGGAGCGTTCAAAATGGGAAAATGATTGAAGCAAGGGGACAGTCTTAGGCCACTATTGTTCGATATATTTCGCCAGTCAATATTATCAAGAAGGAGAAGCAACAGTCGGAGGGAGATCATGAAAAATTGGTAAAGCGCGGTCTTCCACTATTCATGCTTAGTTTTGATAAAGACGAAAATAAAGATATTATATATGGTATCAAGACTATTCTAAACATCGTGGTCAAAATCGAACCCATGCGTAAGACCTCCAGATCGATCCCGCAGTGTAAGCGCTGTCAAGGCTTCAATCACACGCAGACTTACTGCCAGAAAGAGCCGCGATGCGTCAAATGCGCAGGTAAACATCTCTCGGAAGAGTGTCACCTAAACAAGCAAACCCCAGCCACTTGTATAAATTGCAAAGGAAAACATCCTGCGAACTATCGAGGTTGCGAAGTGGCGAAAGAGCTTCAAAAACGCCGCGATACGCTAAAAAATTCGATGCGTCCGAATATGAAACCAATCAAGAACAGACCCAAAATAGCTACGAAAAAAGCAGCGAAAGATAGAAAGTCCGTCAATATTAACTTAAGATCGGTTAATGATAAAAAATCCGAAAGTAATAGAGATAAGGTAACAGAAGCAAAATCTCCGAATATTGGCGTGCAGTCTTATGCTCAAGCGGCGAAGACAGTTAAGGGTACGTACACGACCGACAACTCACGGGAGATCAAAGCAAGAAACCGTCCAAACTTTAATGTAAAAACTCCTTCTCAAGTTGCGACATTGAAAAATAGTGATAGAGGTAGTTCAGAAGATCATGTATCCAATGTTTTTTCCCTAATTCTTGCGAAACTTGAAGAGCAATGCAAAACAAATAAACTAATTTTCGAGAGACTAGTTGCACTAGAAAACAACATTCATAACACGCGCTCTTTAACCAGAATATGAAAGAAACGCTTAAAATTCTTACTTGGAACGCTAACGGGCTCATACAAAGACTCGACGAGTTAGAAATATTTATGCGAGAGAAAGATATTGATATATGCTTGGTCTGTGAAACTCATCTGAAAAAGCAATCGAATATTAAGATAAGGGGATATAGCGGATATCACGCCTTTCACCCATCGGAAAGAGCCAGAGGCGGATCATCTTTGTTTATAAAAGAAAATATCGAACACTCAGCGGAAATAAAAATTGAATTAGAAGCAATGCAAGTAAGCACGGTACGCGTTAGAAATAGACATTTTGCTTTCAACATTTCGTCTATATATTGTCCACTGCAATGTAAACTTGAAGAAAGTGATTTCACAAACACCTTCAACTTCCTTAAACCAAATTTTATTATTGGTGGTGACTTCAACGCGAAACACCCCTTCTGGGGCTCAAGGTACGCCTCTCAGAAAGGTAGAAAGCTTTATAATGCGGGTATGCAATTCAGTTGTGATTTTTACTCGACGGGTAAACCAACATATTGGCCAACTGATACCAGATCTGATTGATTTCTTTGTTGTTAAGGGAATATCTGGCAACTGTATAAAAGTTGAAGAAAGCTTTGATCTCTCCTCTGATCATTCTCCAATCATTATGACGATAAGCGAAGCTTTGATTAAAAAAGTAGGACCGGCCAGATTAACTGGCGCGAAAACTAATTGGGACGGCTTTAAAAAAGATATTGAAGCAAATATTGAGCTGAGCGTATCACTTAAAACGCCCTATGAACTTGAAGTTGAAGTAGATCGCTTCGTCGAAATCTTACAGGATGCCGCGTGGAAGAATACTCCCAAACTAAAGAGAACCCCGGCCAGTTACATTAAAATTTATCCGCAGGAAATAAAAGAGATGATTAAGGAGAAGAGAAAAGCGCGTAAAAGATGGCAACAAACTCGAGCTCCGCAACATAAAGCACATCTTAACCGTTTGTGCAACTCACTAAAACGATCTATTAAAGACCTTAAGAATAATGAAATACAAACTTACCTAGAAAGCTTAACGGCAGAAAAAGATTCTAACTATTCGCTTTGGAAGGCTATAAAAGGTATTAAAAAACCTCAAATTCAAGCCGCGCCAATTAGGAAAAATCAAGACGAATGGGCCAGGCATGATAAAGAGAAAGCGCAAGTTTTCGCCGCCCACCTGGAAGAAACTTTCAAACCGTTTGATGGACAAGCACTTATTGAAAATATAAATACGTCGTATATAGACAATAGCGTAATAAGAAATGCAACGCTTACCGAACTTAAGGAAGAAATAAAGAAACTTAAACCTAAGAAAGCTCCTGGATACGACCTAATTACGGGAGAGGTTCTTAAAGCACTACCAAGAAAAGCTCTAATTAAGCTTCTGTTCATTATAAACGCCCCGATTAGACTAGAATATGTTCCCAGTCAATGGAAAGTCGCCGAAGTTATAATGGTCCTTAAGCCTGGGAAACCGCCGAATGAAAAAACCTCTTATAGACCGATTTCGCTTCTTCCAATTATATCCAAAGTGTTCGAGAGAATATTGGTTAGGCGAATACAGCCGGTTATAGAAGAAGGGCATCTCATCCCTGATCATCAATTCGGATTTAGAAGTAAGCACTCTACAGTTGAACAAGTACATCGAATAACACATGTAATCGAAAAATCACTTGAAGAAAAAAAGATTTGTTCAAGCGTATTCCTTGACGTTTCTCAAGCCTTTGACAAGGTCTGGCACGAAGGCTTAAAGTTTAAATTACGACAAGTTCTGCCAGAGCACCTATATAATATTTTGAAGAACTACCTTACGAATAGGCTATTCCGCGTCAAATGTGGAAACGAATATTCAGATTTTAAGGAAATAATGGCTGGGGTGCCGCAAGGAAGCGTTCTTGGTCTAGTCTTATATCTATTATACACTCGTGATATACCGCAAGTAGAAGGCACTGAGCTAGCTACATTTGCCGACGACACTGCTATCTTGACAGTAGGTAAAACGGTCGAAGATACTACAGAAAAACTGCAAGAAGCTTTGAATAGAGTAAATGAATGGACAAAGATTTGGCGAATCGCACTCAACGAGACCAAATCTGTTCATGTAAATTTTACTTATAAAAAAATAAATAATTTGCCGATCTTTTCAAACTCGGTTCAAATCCCGTTTGCAAACGAGGCTAAGTATCTTGGAATGACACTTGATACAAAGCTGAAATGGAAAACGCACGTTAAGAAAAAACGCAAAGAACTAGATAACAAATATCGAGAAATGTATTGGTTACTTGGAAAATATTCCAAGCTTAATATATATAACAAACTGCTTTTATATAAGCAATTGCTAAAGCCTGTATGGACATATGATATACAACTCTGGGGTTGTACCAAAATAAGTAATATTAAAATTTTACAAACTTTTGAAAACAAAGTGCTAAGAGGTATTGTAAATGCGCCATGGTATATCAGAAATAGCGATATCCACAGAGACCTTGGCATTAGAACAATCGAAGACGAAATTCAAACCTACGCGAGAAAGCATAGAAGTCGACTAGAAAGTCACGTAAATATTACAGTCCTCCAACTTTTGGAAGAAAGAAATTTACTGCGCCGTCTACAAAGAACCAAACCTTTAGACCTAGCGCGATAAGTAACCGCGTCTAAACTGCGGAGCTGGCAGGAACTTCTAATGGGAAGGTACCTGCAAAACTTCATTATTTCGCGAAACGAAAACTACTTGATAAGTCGAATACTTAGTTGTAGTAAAAATAAAAACAAGTCTGTTTTGAAGGGAGGTTTTTTAGTGGGTAAGAATCCCACACTACTATGAGCACGCGCTGTCGATCCTCATAGTGCCTTGTTGAAGATTTTCACCTACCCTCGGAAAAAAAAAAAAAAAAAAAAAAAAATATTTCGCCAGTCATGCAGAACATGAACTGATAAACTCAAAATCGGAATGTGGAGATTACAACCCATCTATCTGCAATTCTTACTATATGCAGATGACATTATCATCTTTGCAAACAACCCAGTCAGACTACAGCAGGAGGTGGAGGTATGGTTTGCTGAACTTAAAAAAAAGGTATGACGGTGAATGTCGATAAGACTAAATTTATGTGGATCTCTGAAGTGGATAGATCGGAATAGAATTTCACAATAACGTGGGAAGGTAAAGCTCTGGAAACAGTGGAAGCCTTTGAATACCTAGGGACCATAGTAACTTGCGATGGAAGAATTGATCAGGAGGTGATGAACCGAACCAAGAATATCGGCCTACTACCAAGTTAGCATTACCACAGTAAACCAGCGGGAGATAAGCACACAAACCAAAATGAAGTTGTACAATGGAGTACTCGCGCCATTAGCCAGAGGATTGCATAAGCACTTAAAGCGGAACAGTCGTAGCTTGGTTCTTAAGCTGATAACATTGCTTCTCCATATTTTGGACAGCATTCCGAACGCAGCTTTAGCCTTCCCGATTCTGCTGCACACATCCAGTTCGGTGTCACCGCGATTAGCCGATACCACACTTCCTAAATATAGAAAGTTATCAGCTTTCTCGACTTGCTTTCCGGCAATGTTAAGTTGAGCGCGGGTATTAGAAGTGCTCAGGGCTTTTGTTTTGGCTGTGTTTACTTTTAGCCCCACTTTGTTTGCCTCAGCTTCTAGATTTTGGGCCATCAAATGAAGATCCATTATCCGATGTGAAAGTAGACAAACATCGTCAGCAACACAAACATCGTTTAGGTATTTAAGGTAAGATGTCATTGTCCAACAAATTCCATAATTAGCTTCCGTCAATGCTGCACGGAGTACATCGCTGATAACCACCAAGAACAATAGTGGCGACAGTATGTACCCTTGACGTACTCCACTTTGGACTTCAAAATCCTCCGGCACCTTACCACTGTGCACGACGTGACACTTACCGCCCTCGTATGTAACCTTGATAATAGCTATAAGTTTTTCTGGAATGCCTCTCCGGCGCAAGGCCAACCAGATAGCATCTCGATTCAAGCTGTCAAAAGCCTTCTCGAAGTCGATAAACAGTATATGTAGCGGAAACCTATACTCAACGCATTGTTCGATTATGATCCGTAAGTTGTTTATGTGGCCGATGCAGGAGGATCCAGCGCGAAAGCCTGCCTGTTCGACATCGAGAGTTCAATCTAAATGTTCTTTAATTCGTTCTAGAATTATTCTAGCTATTATTTTGGCTATAGTTGGAGGAACACATATTCCTCTCCAGTTACCGCACTCCATCAAGTTACCCTTCTTTGGAAGCTTAATGATCATCCCCCTTTTACACTCCTGTGGAAATTGTTCACTATCCGAAGCTCTCCGTATTAGCGGATGCAGTAAATCTGCCGATGTATTTGGCGCCGCTTGAAATAGCTCGGCAGGGATGCCATCAATATCCATCGCTTTGTTCTTCTTGAGGGATTGATTGCTGTTATTATCTCGGTTTTACTGGGAGGTGGGGTGCGAATTCGGGAATTTGTTGCTTTGAACTGCTCATTAGAATTCGAGATCATACCGTCATCGCCTAAGTGATTTAGCACTGTAGCTAAATGTTCTCTCCATCTAGTGAGGTGATCCTCATCCGGATCAATTAGAAGGTTACCATCTAGACTCTTCACTGGATGTTGTTTGGAGTTTCGACCACCAATGAGCTCCTTAATGATGCTGTAAACAGTCCTACTGTCGCACCTACTCGCTGCTTCTTCAGCCCTTGAGGCCAGTGAGTTGACATATTGACGTTCGTCACGTCTCACACTACGCTGCACTTCTTTCTTCTTCGCACGGTATTGGGCTTCGAGCTCGGTTCTCTTTACTGCTGAGGCCGCTGCAATCCGAGGCTTGATTGCTGTACGCTCATCGATCCGTTTCCAGGTGTTTGTTGAAAGCCATGTGCGGTAATGTTTCTGCTTTTTACCGACATACGTGTGTGCCTCAGTCGCAAAAGAATTCTTCGCAGCACTCCAGTGGTCATCCATGCTCTCTTGCAATATGATGCTGATTGCTTCTGCTTCTAAGGCTTCTGCTTCAGGGACTGTTGGCGCACTTGGGGAACCTTGAGCCTGTCGATATTAAACCTGGTGATGTTAAGTAGGTTTGAACGGTTGCTGTTGACGGATGCAGTACGAAGGCGTAAATGAGCTACCATAAGATGGTGATCTCGCTCTTGTCCGACGTCAGCTCCACGTCTGTTTCGGACGTCCAGGAGGCAATTTCTTAAGCGGCGACTGATCGCAATGTGGTCGATCTGGTTGGATGTTCGTTGCCTATCAGAAGAGGCGCAATTGATCTTACGGCAGGTGTTATGCTTAGCGCACCTCCGATGACTAGGCGGTTGGTATTGCAGAAGTCCACAAACCGCTCACCATTGTCATTACGGTCTCCCACGCCGTGAACTCCCATCACGTGCTTAAGCATGGTGTTGTCGCTACCCACCTTGGCATTGAGATCTCCCATCACCATTACGATGTCCCCATTAGGCGTTTTCCATTCGTGTGAAAAAATATAACGCACACAACATGAGTGGTTGCGAGAAGCTAGGCCCTGGCACTTTAAAGAGCTGTTGCGCCAAATATTTGTATGGGGCATTTGGTTGTAGGCGGCGTCTAAGTGGCTATAAAAATCATCCTTTTCATCCTCAGTCGTGTCTAGAGTCGGATCATAACACTGTATGATGGTAATTTTTCTAACTCTACTCTGGAACCTAGCTGTCAATATCCGGTCACTATGGGGTTTCCAGGATATGAGGCTACTACGTGCTGCTGGAGTTAGCATGAGTCCTACGCCGGAACCCCGTGCACTTCCAGCTGGTTTACCAGAGTAGAGCATGATAGTGCTTTTTGTTGGGGAGATGTATTCCCCAGCATCGTACCATCTTATCTCGCTCAGCCCTAAGATGTCGATTTTATATCGTGCGAATTCGCGCTCCAATTGGAGGAACTGGCGTTATAAAGCCCTTCCTTGAGTGAGTCCAGGAGGGTCTTAACGTTCCAGAATCCGATCGTTGTCCGTGTTCGATAGCCAAAAGTCGTCATCAAATGATCAGTCCGTATCGGAGGCGTTGTTTTCCGTTTCGGAGTAAGATTTGTTTTACGGTTGCGGCTCGCTGGGCCACAGACCAACCGACACTTATCCTGTTTTTTTTGGCGCAGGAAACTCGCCATTCGTCCTCTCCCGTTAGCAGTTTCCGAAGAAATCCCCAGATGGCACCACGAGGAGGTGGGAGTAGAGCTTACTAACAGAGCTGCTAAGTTTTCGGCTGCAGTGGCTCCTTCTCGTTACTTAGCGGACCAGCACCTATCGGGAGATGCTGCCCCTACGAAGCCTTTGTTAGTCGTTTGCCATCCATTCTTTTTATCTGACCGTATCTAATTGTATTGGAAACTAAAACTAAAAATAAATAAACAAAATACACAACAATAAAAATAAATAAATTTCAACCCCCGTTGATACACTCAATTCGAGGCTACAGCCATATACAGCTGAGTACATACGAGTGCATAGGTATATTCATTGCAATTTATTTGTTTTTGCTTTCTTTCTTTTCATCCTGTAACGTATGCTCGGCATACATTTCGATTTTGGTTTGAGCGCGGATAGTGGTTTCCTAAAATAAAATGTAAATATTTTTATTTATGTAGATTTGTATGTAAAAGAAATAAAATAAAACTGATTGCGGTTTTGTTTTTATTTTTTAAGCTTAAACATAAAAATATAACCAATAATTGGAGCTCTATATTTAGGGTTTTTATTTTAATCCTTTGCGGCCTAAAGTCCTTGTTTATCTGTCAGTTTTTGTTTTTGTTTTGGGTGAGCTATATACATTTTCATGAGGGTTTCCTTACAACCCCAATCACAAAATTATTCTGTATAACTGTCAGCACCCCCATGAACACATTTATCATGTAGAATTGATTCCAAAGAAGTCGAAAAAAAAATCTACTCAAGGATATTCCAACAACTAAAAGGAATCCATTTTCCTAAATCAGGACATCTGTTTGGCAATACAACATGGGGTGGCGTTTTCTACGAAACTTCTGATTTAATGTGGCTTCCTAGAGTGTTAAATTTTCTTAGAAATATTTTACTCAGCCGATAAAAAAGGATTCCCTTATGTGCAGATATTAAGATTCAACGTGCTATGTCCAAAGGAATATTTAACAAAGTCGAACCATTTTATTCTTGCGTAACTTGAATTCAAGAATCCTTAATGGTTTGTATTCAAAGGCACAATCCAAGCAACAAATCTACGTCTAGATTTGAGTTGAATTTAACTCGTCATAAACCCAGTGGGGTCCCCTACCCCTGAACTGTGAAGTGGTTTACTGACTCATTCAAACGATGAACTTATGAAAAATTCACCCAAATCTAGTCGCGATTATTATCTCTATGATGGAAGTATTCAAGAATTTGTTGTTCCGGAAGGTTCATTTAAATTTCAGATCATAATGCTGTCGTCTAAGTGATTTTGCAGTGTTGCAAAATGTTCTATCCATCTCCTAAGCTGATCCTCATCCCGAATATTGTTTGAGTCTCTGACCACCTGTAAAATCTCTGGTCATCCGGTAGACAGTCCTGGTGCTGCAAGTATTTACTGCTTCTTCAGTTATTAAGGCAAGTATGTTGATGTGCGCTCTTATCATGTACTGGGCTTCAAGTTTGAATTTTTCTACAGCTGAGATGGCTGTAATCTAAGCCTTGATTGCAATTTGCTCAATAATCGATCCGTCGTCGCCAAAAGTCTGCAGATGTGCGACTGATGCACGTGCCTGCCCCAATCACCGAAATATTTTTCATTTTTCTCTACTGCTGTGCAAGGTGGTCCCTGTATTATTATCACGCCTGATCACAAAACCTCCACCTACTTCCGATTGATATCGTAAGTAAACAATAGGCTATCAGCTGGGCAATTTTTTTTTTTTTTTTTTGCCTAGGGGGTAGTGGAAAAACGCTAATGCGCACGGGAAACAGTCCCGCTCTGTTTCTAGTAGTGTGAAACTCACTACTCACTAAAAAAAACCACCCTTAACCCCTTCTTTCTACTTGGCACCATTCACTCCGGAACCGCTTATCGCATTACTTCAGAGTGGTGTCGTTTTCTTTCCCCTCTGGGGACCGGCTTTTTCATATTCGACTCCTGGTGCGGGTTCATACATTCTTGCCGGTAAGGCTTTTAACTACTTTATGCAACTTGTGAGGGAATGTTGGCGTCTTCCTCTCTCTTTTTGGATCTTAGTACCGTCTCGATAAAGGAGGATATTCTATTACACGTGTCGGTACTCGAGATCATCTTGCTTATAGCATTTTCCGGGGGAAAATCGCCTATTTCCGACTCCAGTCTACTTCTCTGCTCTGTCCATCTGCTACAGGCGAAAAAGGTGTGGAAAGCGTCGTCTTCCGCTGAGTCTCCATATTGGCAGGCTGTGCTCTCTACTTTACCCATTTTTTGGAGGTATCGGTTGAAATACCCATGTCCGGATAGGAATTGAGTGACAAAGTAGTTCACTTCGCCGTGTTTCCACTCTGTCCAAGCCGTGACGTCTGTAATCAGCCTCGCTGTCCACCTCACCCTCGTTTCAGCGCTCCACCTTCTCTGCCAAGCCTGCTTGGTAAGCTCCTTCGCTTCAGCGACTGCCAGTTCAGCCCCTACTTCCGCCTTCTTGTCGTGGGCGTACTTCCTCTCTATCGCTAGGAGGCCGATGGAGTCACACCCGTAACTACGAAGACGGCTGGTTCCGACACTGTGCGATAGGAGCTTGCAACTCGGAGAGCTCCTCGCCTTTGTACTGCGGCAATTTGCTTTCTGTACTTCTCCTGTCTAAGGGCGTCTGCCCAGATCTCACACCCATACAAAAGAATGGCGTGGGTGATGGACAGGAGGAGTCGTCGCCTACTCATTGTTGGGCCTCCGATATTTGCCATAAGCTTACTCAGCGATGACGTGACCTTCGCAGCTCGCTCAGATGCGGACTTAATCTGTTACTAGAAAAAGAGTTTAGAGTCCAGAGCGATTCCTAGATACCTTACTGCTGGTTTGCTGATTATAACTTCTGGACCTATTCGGAACTCGGCAATGGTCGGGATCCGTTTCCTAGTCAGAAGAACTATCTCTGTTTTTTCCGCGACGAGACTAAGGCCATGGGCTTCCATCCAGACGAGTACTCGTTTCATCACCTGGTTCAGTTTCAGCTGAGCCCCTTCGATGTCCCTTGCGGTAATCACCGCTCCGATGTCATCTGCGTACCCGACTAAGAAGGTATCGTCTGGCATCTCCATGCGAAGGATTCCATCGTATGAGATATTCCACAGATCGGGTCCAAGCATTGAGCCCTGTGCTGCTCCAGCAGTGATTTCCTTTCTATGAGTACCCTCCACGGTGTCGTACAGAAGTTCCCTGTCTTTGAGACAGTCCTTCACAATTTGCAAAAGATATTGCGGTATCCTGAAGGTGTTCTCGAGCGCATCTAACATATCTCCCCATCTGGCCGAATTGAAGGCATTCCTCACATCCAGAGCTGCCAGCACAACGATTCACCTTGAGTAGTGATTTCCCCTTTGGGCGAGGTGGGTGGTTTTGAATACTTTCTCAATTGCTCCTATCGTGTAGTGGCCTTTTCTGAATCCGTGTAGTTGATCGGATAGGCCACCTGCTCTTTGGATTGTTGCTGTGATTCGAGGCTTTAGCATTTTCTCGAGGAGTTTTCCTGCCGTGTCCAGCATGCACAGAGGTTTGTATGCTGATGGGGAATCCGGGTCTCCTTTTCCTTTGCTTATGAGCACCAAGCGTTATACCTTCCACTTCTTGAGAAAGATCCCTTCCTTTAGACAGCCGTTATACATACATAGCAGTATCTGTGAGCAAGTTTGGGCAACCGTTTTCAATACTTCCGCTGGTATGCCGTCGGGGCCGGGGGCCTTATTTTTCTGAAGAGATTTAGCTGCTAGAATCAGCTCTTCTTCGCTGAACAAAGGGATGTCTTGTTGTTGGGCAGGAGAGATCTCCATTGACCTAACAGGGTGGGCCGGGAAAAGTGTGTCCACTATGTTCTTCATTAGCTCCGCGGTCATCGTGGGGGGTGACGCCTGCGCTCCTAATTTTTTCATGACAACCCTATAACCGAGTCCCCAGGGGTCGCTGTTGATCTCCCGGCGAAGGTCCTCCCACTTTTGTTTCTTGCTCGAATTGATGGCCCCCTTGAACTCGGATTTTGCGGTTTTGTATTCCGCGAGTGCACCTTCCGTGATTTCAGCGTGTCTTCGCCTTCCCCTGGTGACCTTGCGTCTGTGGTGTAGGTATCTCCTCCTAAGTTCAGCGATATCCTCCGTCCACCAGTACACTGGTTTTCGCCCTCCCATTGAGTTTCTAACTCGAGGCATCGTCGCATAGCATGCGCGGTGTAAGAGCTGCATCGTCGCTTGAGCTTTTATTTCAGCTGTCCCCGTCATTTCCAGAATGGCTTCCTTCCCTTCTTCTAGCGTGGCCGTGAGAACTTCTTCATTTAACCGGCTGACTTTCCACCTCGGTGCTCGCCTCTGGTGTCCGTTAGAGACTCGTCGGGTCCTCTGTAGGTCAAAGACGATATACTGGTGGTCGCTCCCGGTGTATTCCTCGATGGCTCTCCAGTTTTCCACCTTTGCTAGTAGCTCTTCTGACGCGAAAGTAACATCCGGTATTGTTTCGGTATATCCGGGACGCCTGAAGGTGGGTGTATTTCCTTCGTTCAACACGTAGAGCCCCAGTCTGGCAGCCATCTCCAGTATCTGCTTACCTCGTGAGTCTGTGCTAGGCATCCCCCAATCAAAGGCCTTGGCGTTAAAATCGTCGGCAATCAAGATCCCGCCCTCAATATCTCTCACGGTGTCCTCTAAGCGGTCTAGCTTTGCTCGAAAATTACTGATACTCTCGTTCGGGGTAAAATAACAGCTAAATATCGTGATTCCTTCGCATTTCACCCAAACAAAGCCACTAGCTGCGCCGTGGGTTTTTATGCGGGTCGTCTTTGCGTCCAGTATCCATATTGCAGCTGTGCCGAGTGTATCCGAGAACCAACTAGGCCCGTCCTTGTTTTTATACTGCTCACTTATGGCCACCACATCCACTTTAAGATCGAGTCTAAGTTGTGAGAGTAGGTTGTCAGCCGTGCGACTTCTATGGAGATTTGCTTGTAATCAGCTATGCAATAAGACTGATAGTCTCCAAGCAATGGAAGGAGCAGCACACCGGGCACGCCAAAATACTTTTGATGCACTGCCATCTCCCCAATTTCACTGACCACCTGACCACTGAATATGACTTCAACAGGGACTACATGCACTCAATACCGGACAAACCTAAGTGGATGCAACGCGATGCCCTATGCAATGAATTGCTATGGAATTTCACGGACGGGCCCAAAACAAAGAACAGGGTGACTGCCGGAATCTTCTCACAAAACCTGCCAGGATATACACCTCTCTTATAATTTTCCAAACTATTGCAGCGTTTTTCAAGCCTAAGCTACTGCGGTTCTCCAAGCCGTTGACTGGCTAGCGGCTAATACTCCATTAACATCGGATATTGGTATTTACATCAACAGTCAGACAGCCATCAAATCCCTCGCATTCTGCACTACGAGATCTAAGGTAGTGGAGGACTGCCGCGTATCTCAGAACAATCTCACCCTTTGCTGGGTACCAGGTGACAGTGATATACCGGAGAAATGTGCAGCTGACGAGCTGGGTCGATAAGGCTCCTTTGGTATAAATAGCATAAGCATTACCAACATTGAAGTGCCAACGTCTTATGTTAATTACATTATTCAAAGCGAGGTGGCTAATCACCAATGGTAACATTTAGACCAAAGCAACACCGCCATACAACTTTAGCCAACACTTAACAAATCTAGGTCCATCGGACTCCTGAAGCACAAGACAGAAAACGTCTCCCAAATAGCAAATGTTCTCACCGGACATTGCGTCATAGAAAGACTAAGCATTCCTTATAGTAACATCTGCAGAAGCTGTAGGGATGAAGAGGAAGAAGAGAAGAGAATCAGGCACCTCCTATGCGCTTCTCCTATGCTCGCCATCATTAGAAAGGCCACCCTGGGTGGATACCCTTTCAATGATCTAAATGAACTTGGCAACCCCTGCACGGCTAAAACCAACTTCTTTATACATGGAAGCAAATGGTTGCTAGAGGGTGATCCCCCATCTTGCACATCGTCAGTACAATGGACCTATTTCTGGTATAAGTGCATCCTCATCGAGGGCCGATCTTAACCAACCAACCAACCATCCCAAAACATGTCCGTGTTATACCTGATTATGCGTAGAAGGTTAGAGTGGTTTGACCGTAAATTCCGTACCAGCATCCCTGAACGGGATGAATGGGTCACCTTCCTCCTGTCGATGGTGAGTTCGGTTCACTTCTTTACATATGGCTTTAAGACCGAGGGTGGGGTGGGTTGTGGTGTTTTCTACGAAAAGCTCAATCTGAGCATCTCATTCCACCTCCCTGATCATTGCAGCGTTTTTCAGGCGGAAATCATGGCGATTTAAGGAAGCCATGTCCTGGCTGAAGTGTAATGTACTATCTGTCAGGGATAGACCTATATCGCTACACAGAGGGTGTCTTCATCTTCATCTTCTTCAACGCCTTAAAGTATGATTAGAATGACTAGGGTCTTATAAAAAGCCTCCTTAGCTGTTCGGCACAGGGCTTTACTTCTAACCTGCCTCCTTTGCCTGATCGGCTAGAGTTATTCTTCGTTCTGTGCTGAGCAAAGTCAAGGTAGACAAAGTCCCTTACTACCTCGAAGTTGAAGCTGCCCGCTGTGATATTCTGTCCGATGTTGATTGTCCTTATTGACATCATATACTCGGTGTTGTCCTCTTTGTTCCTCTTTAAACAAAAACGACACCTAACTCAATAGAAAATTCGAGTAACAGAAAAAATTACTCAAATTACATTCCTTCTAATCCCATGGTCCTGTCTATTAAAATATGCTACAGAGGAATAAAAAATCCCACCTTCGCCCAGACTGTTGCTCCTGTCAGATTTCCCTCTCTAATTACACACCAGGCACCGGATGGCAAAGGATACCCGGAATACGAGTATACTACGAACATAGCACTCCATTTCACCCGTAATTGTTGGAGAGTCCTTTGTGTGTGCTCTCAATTTGCATCACCTGCACAGCTATGCTGGATATTTTTAGTTAGCCTTTCACACACATACCCCTCCCAGCTTGTGTAATAAAATTACAATTAACACAATGCTGCCAGGATATAACTATTTTCTATGAGTGCCTCCACTACAGATATCCACACACTTACTGTCCACTTCATTAATTATTGGTTATCTCTGGTGCTTTCCAACGAAATGGACTAGAAACAAAAAGAGGACCCTTTGTGCTGAGAGTGTGTGTGCTAAAAGCACAATGCGACCTATGAATGGATTATTAGCACAATAACACTCTCTATTGTGTGCGTGTTAGTGTGACTGCAGCTGTAGGCAGAATAAATTTCAAATTCAAATTCTAGGTACCTAGTCATTCGTCCTTCTCCTATTTGCAAGCACCGCCGGCCTATTGCGAAACTTGACCAAACAATTTATATCCTCACCCAGTACGTATGAGTGTGCCTAGCTGCTGGAAAAAGGACTGAAATGTGTGTGCCAGGTATTTTACTATTTTACACGTCAGCCCAAGGGCTAAGGGTTGGAAAATTAATTGTTCAAATTGCCTGCCGGTGGGTGGCAGCGGCGGGTGTATTGTTGTGGTAACTGATGGAAATTTTATTATATGCCCCTCGCTGACCTTAATCTATTTAGTTCATCGTTGTGATGATTTTTCGCAGTTATTTGAACGGGAAAGGTACTTTAGTTAAGGGGGTCGTTGTAAGTTTAGTGCAAATCGTGAGGTTACAGCTTTCTGCGGCCTTTAAAGGGGTTTTTGTGCGGTCTGCTTAGTTTAACAATGTTTTTCGTGATTCTTGGCAGAAGTTTGAAGGGAACTTTCGAAAATGCAAATAAACGTTCTGGTCGTCCAGGGTGGGGGTTGTGCCATCGGGTTAACTTCCCTACCACGTAAAGAATCTTCGGTTATGAAGCAACCAACAGCCTCGGATACGGATGATTTTACTATTGACGACCCAAGCAAATGTAAAAAGGACAACGACCTTTGTGTCTGCACGTGGAATCTTAGGTCCCTCTACAAACCACGTGTACCCGAACAACTTGCGGAGGCCCTAGAGTGTCTCAAAGCAGACATTACCGCCATCCAAGAAGTGCGATGGGATGGGCCGGGCAAAAAGAGGATGAAAAACTGCAGACTTAGGCAAGAAGTCTTGAGTTTCCGGCATGTGAACGAGCGTCTTATGACTATCCGTATCAAGGCTAAGTTTGCAAACATTAGCCTAATATGCGTTCACGCCCCTCACGAGAAGATGGATGACGCGAGCAAGGACCATAGCCACGACGTTAAAATTATCCTAGGTGACTTTAACGCAAAGCTAGGAAGAGACTTTGCGGCGGGACGAAACTTTGTCGTAGCTAGTACTTACGCGGTTCCCATGTCTCGATATTCACAAAGGAACATGACTCTCCTTTGATCGCAAAACTGTCAACCGAATCGATCACATTGCGATCGACGCAAGGCACTCTTCCAGTATTCTGGGTGTTCGGACTTTCCGAGGAGCCAACGTGGACTCGGATCACTACCTAGTTGTAGCCAAGGTACGGATGCGGATATCCAGAACGGAGCGAAATCAACGAAATACTGTGAGGAAATTTGACGTCGGGCGGCTACAATCACAAGAGACTGCCAGAACCTTTGCCGATCGAGTTTCTCCTAATCCTAATCGAAGTCCTATGCCGCCAGCAGCAAATGCGGAAGACCTGTGGCAGCGTTGCTAAGAAGCCATCAGAGATGCAGCCTCTAATGTACTGGGTTTCTCTCGGCCACCACAACGAAACCCCTGGTTTGATGCGGAATGCGGGCAAGCACATGCAGCAAAACAAGAGGTCTACAAAGCGGCGCTGCCTAGAAGGCCTAGAGCTGCTTACGAGCTCTATGTGCGCAGGAGAAAAGAGGAACATCGACTTCCCAGAAAGAAGAAAAAGGAGCATGAGAAGTGCTCGATCGAGGAGATTGAGAGACCTTATTGCAGGAATGATGTTCGAACGCTTTACCAAAAGGTAAAGAGAACATGCCAGGGATTCAAAGCCAAAACAGAAGCCTGCAGGGACGAAAATGGCAATATAGTGGTGGAATAGCAGTCGGTGCTGAGGATATTTAAGGAACACTTCCGCAGACTGTTAAACGGCGATGATGACCAATATTCCGCTGTCAGGCAGAATGAGCCATTCAACAGTGACGATGGCAGTCAAGATTCCCGTCAACCCGATCAGAATGAAGTGAGGATAGCGATATCTAAACTCAAATCCAACAAAGCTACTGGAGCCGACGGCCTTGCCGCTGAACTTTACAAGGCAGGAGGAGATGAGTTGGTAAGGAGCATGTACCAGTTCACCTGTAAAATCTGCTCAGATGACAGTATGCCCGATGAATGGAACCTCAGCATCGTTTGCCCGATCCTGAAGAAAGTAGACCCGCTGAACTGCGTCAATTACAGAGGTATAAGCCTCCTCAACATCGCATATGAGATCCTGTCTGCCGTAATATGTGAAGGCCTGAAGCCGATCGTCAACATCCTGGTAGGTCCTTATCAGTGCGGTTTCAGGCCGGGAAAGTCCACCATTGACCAAATATTCACACTATGGCAGATCTTGGAAAAAACCCATCGATACGCACCACCTCTTCATCGATTTCAAAGTTGCCTACGATAGCGTGTATAGAGACGAGTTATACAGAGCAATGTTTGGTCCCGTCATCTCTGCTAAGCTCTTCCGTTTGTGCAGAATGACGATGGAGAACTCTCGCTGCTTCATTAAAGTCGGTAAGAACATCACCGAACCGTTCGATGTCAGGAAAGGTCTTTGACAAGGTGACGCGCTATCATGCGATCTCTTTAACATAGTACTTGAGAGAATTGTACGAAACTCACATGCCAACACCGGAGGTATATTCTTTCACAAGTCTGTACAACTACTCGCTTACGCCGATGACATTGACATAATCGGAAGAACTCAGCGGGCCGTCAATGGGGCATTTACGAGTATTGAGAACGAGGCAGCAAAGATGGGTCTAGCGGTCAATGAAAGCAAAACTAAATATATGCTGTCTACAAAAAGGACACCCAACATCGGCGCCTTGGACAGAACGCCACAATAGGCAGATATACTTTTGAGGTAGTAAAGGATTTTGTCTATATAGGCTCTGTGGTGAACTCCGCAAATGACATCAGTAGAGAGATCACACGAAGAATTACTCTTGCCAATCGTTGTAGCAAAACCCTATCTCGAACTACTAAGGTAACTCTTTATAGACACTAATCATTGCAGTCCTGCTGTATGGCACAGTGGCATGTGCTTTGACAGAACCGAATGAGGATGCCCTGCGTAGACGGTGAGTGGAGAAGAAGGTACAATGCCGAACTGTACGGCATATACGAGGACATTTACTTAGCCAGAAGAGTTCAAATGCAACAACTAAGATGGCTGGGTTATTTAGATCGGATGGAGCCCAATGTCCCGGTCAAGAAAGTCTTCGAATCGTTGGTAGAGGTCCACCCCGGACTGTAGCGCCACCTAAGTAAGTAATTAAAGTATTAGTCTCTAGTAAATTGGTTAAAGTTTTTGCCCAGTGTACACCGATAAGTGATACCATATCCGATAGCATTACAATAATGTGGGCACGCCTACAATTTATATTTAAAAACCACTTTCTCATATTAATTTAACGAAAGTACCACCAATTTTCAAAGAGATGGCACGTCGAATTACTCCCCTAGTTATGCAAGCATTTTACATATACCATTTTGAAAATAAAAGAAAATAAATTTCATTCAAAATTTACTTTATGGTTTCTAGGAATGATTGCCATCAAGAATTGTTCCAAGAACGTCCTCATTTCCATCTGTCTCATTATGTTTCCATTCAGATTACAATGACAATTCACTTAAAAGTAAAGTAAAATCGTCTCTCAAATATTCGTCGGCTTGTTGTCCCGCGAAAGTCCTTATCATTTAGTGCCTAGTCCCTCTAAGAGGGACAAGAAGACAAAAATGAAATTTCTCGTTGAACACAGAAAATGTAATCGAAAATCATCATCAAAAGAAAAACATTTTTGAAGTTGAAATTTTCACTTAGGAAGGAGCACAGCGCAGTGCCACTCAGTACTTATTAAATGTTCACTGAATTGGATTATCCTGACGCGAGTTTCCGCCTTGTCTCAGTGAGTTCTTTCCGTCAGTACTACAGCACTTGGAAACATTAGAATTCACGATTCATTGAATTCGAAAGAAAGACAGAAAAACGCAAAATTAAATAACGTGGAACAAATACACTCCGCGCGCGCCGCACAGATACCGAATTTAAATTAAATTAGATGCGGGGATACAATATTCGAATCCATACCCGACTCGTATCTATATGTAAGCAAAACAACCAATTTAATGCTTGATTTAAGTCAGTACGAGACAAGGGATGTAGATAAGCGCTGAGATTGTCAAATCAAATCGCAAACAATGAGAACAGATACTTTCGGGAGGAAAAGTAAAAGAAGGAAGTTCAGTCTGGGTTTAGTGAATAAATTGGGATGAATGAATATTTGATGTATTCTAAGGAATTGAGAAAAAGATTGTAAGTTGTGGATCTGGAGTCATGGAAACTGTTCAGTGGTCCTAGTTTTTACTTACGATTAGAGCGTAGTCAAAAAGAAATTTATAATTTGCGGATATCTATCTGCGGATACATGGATTGTGGGAAGAAGATGCATTAGCAGAAGAAAATGAGTGTTAGTTTCCATGAGAATAATCTAAGACCGAAGGTTTTTTTTTTTTTTTTCCGAGGGTTGGTGAAAAATCTTCCATAGACACTATGAGAATAGCAAGCGCGTGCTTATAGTAGTGTCAGATTCTTACTGACTAAAAAAACACCACCCTTCGATATAAATTTGTTAGATATCGCGACTAAGTATTAACTTATCAAGCAATTTTTCTTTCACGAAATAAAAACGTTTTGCATGTTACTTTCCACTGAAAGATCCTGCATGTTCCGCAATCTAAACGCGGTTTAGAAAGTCGAAGGGTTTCGTCCTTTGTAGTCGGCGCAATAAATTGCTCTCATCCAATATTTGTAGGACTGTATTGTTGACATGTCCGATTAGTCGGTTTCTATGCTTTCTCGCGAAGCTTCTAGTTTCAGCTTCGATTGTCGGAATTCCGAGATCCCTGTGGATATCGTCGTTCCTAATATACCACAGTGCTTGGACAATCTCTCTTAGCACTTTATTTTGAAATGTTTGTAAAATATTGGCATTTGTTTTCTTGGTACAACCCCAAAGTTGTATACCGTAGGTCCACACCGGCTTTAGCACTTGCTTGTATGAATGCAGTTTTTTCTCAGTACTGAGCTGGGAATGTTTTCCGAGTAACCAGTACATTTCGCTATATTTGATTTCGAGTTCTTTACGTTTCATTTTCAGGTGCAAATTCCATTTCAGTCTTGCGTCGAGTGTCATTCCCAGGTATTTGGCCTCGTTTGCAAAAGGTATTCGGGCCGAGTTTAGGAAAATTGGCAAGTTATTAGTTTTCTTGTAAGTGAAATTCACGTGAACAGATTTAGATTCGTTGAGGGCAATCCGCCAGTCCCTCGTCCATTCATTTACTTTATTTAGCGCGTTTTGCAGTTTTTCAGTCGTTTCTTCGATTGTTTTACCTACTGCTAGGATAGCGGTGTCATCGGCAAACGTAGCTAGGATAGTGCCATCTTCTTTCGGTATATCTCGAGTATATAACAGATAGAGAAGCGGCCCAAGAACGCTTCCTTGTGGTACGCCGGCCGAAATTTCTTTGAGCTGCGAGTATTCGTTTCCATGTCTAAGACGGAAGAGTCTATTCCCCAGATATGATACTAGAATATCGTATAAGCACACAGGGAGAACTTGTCGAAGTTTGGATTTCAAGCCATCATGCCACACCTTATCAAAGGCTTGCGAGACGTCAAGAAATACGCTTGAGCAAATCTTTTTTTCTTCAAATGCTTTGTCGATTACGTCAGTAATTCTATGCACCTGATCAATCGTCGAATGCTTACTTCTGAACCCAAACTGGTGGTCAGGGATAAGATTATTTTCGTCTATAACCGGTTGGAGACGCCTTAGTAATATCCTCTCGAAAATTTTGGATATGACTGGAAGAAGCGAAATTGGTCTATACGATTTTACCTCATTTGGTGGTTTTCCTGGTTTTAAGACCATTATTACTTCCGCAACTTTCCATTGGCTCGGAACGTGTTTTAATCTGAGCGCAGCATTTACAATATAGAGAAGCTTCATCAAAGCTTTTCTAGGTAAAGCTTTGAGAATTTCTCCGGTGATTAAATCATAACCAGGAAATTTCTTAGGTTTTAGAATCTCGATCTCATTTTTGAGTTCCCTAAGCGTTGCACTTGTGAGTGTTAAATTGCCAGATGGTAAATCCGGCCTATTGACGTTATCGTAAACCACTTGACTATCGTATGGTTTAAAGGTTTCTTCCAGGTGGGCCGCAAAGACGTCCGCTTTTTCTTTATCTTCCTTCGCCCATTCATTTTGATTCAATTTAATTGGCGGCGCGGGGACTTTGGGCCTTTTGGTGCCTTTTATGGCTCTCCAAAGTGAATAATTGGAATCTTTTTTTGCTGTTAAACTTTCAAGGTAAGAGCCTATTGCACGATCCTTAAAATCCTTAATAGTTTTCTTCAACGAATTGCACAGACGATTCAAGTGTGTTTTATGCTGCGGAGCACGACTCTGTTGCCATTTTTTACGCGCTTTTCGTTTTTCCTTGACCAATTCCTTTATTTCCGGAGGATGTCGTAAGCCGTATTTGTCCGGCGTTTTCCTTGGAATGGGAGTATTATTTCAAGAGGCGAGCTGTACGATCTCGACGAAGCGATCAACTTCAACCTCAAGTTCATAGGGTGTCGTAAGTGGAACGCTCAGTTCAACATTGTCTTCAATTTCGTTCCTAAAACCTTCCCAGTTAGTTGTTCTACCAGTTAATCTCGCTGGCTCTAGGTTATAGACTAGTTTTTCGCTCAATGTCAAAATAATTGGGGAATGATCAGACGACAGATCAAAACTCTCTTTGACTTTTATGTCGTTGGTAGATATTCCTTTCACAACGAAAAAATCTATCAGATCAGGTATTTTTGAAGTATCAGTTGGCCAGTAAGTCGGTTTAACCGTCGAATGGAAATCGCAATTGTACTCCATACCTGCCCCATAGAGCATTCTACCTTTTTTCGAACTGTATCTTGAGCCCCAGAACGTGTGTTTCGCATTAAAATCGCCTTACTTACTTACTTACTTAGGTGGCGCTACAGTTCGGGGTGCACTTGGGCCTCAACCAACAAGCCTCTCCATTTAGCTCGGTCTTTAGCTAATTGCCTCCAGTTGCGCACTCCAAGTTGGTCGAGGTCCCCTTGAACTTGTGCGCGCCACCTACGGCGATAATTCCCTCTACTGCGTCGTCCCTCGGGGTTAGATTCGAAGACTCTGCGGGCCGGAGCGTTGGTGTCCATTCGCTCTACATGTCCTAGCCATCTCAGACGTCCAATACGCAGTTTTTTGACTAGGTCGATGTCGCTGTACAGCTCGTATAGTTCGTGATTGAATCTTCTCCTCCAAAACCCGTCAACGCAAACGGGACCGAAAATCTTACGAAGAGTTTTTCTCTCGAAGCGACCAAGGATATCTTCATCCTCTTTCAATAAAGTCCATGTTTCAGCGCCGTAAAGCAGGACTGGGATGATCAAGGTCTTATATAGAGTCTCCTTAGTTGTTTGAGAAAGGGCTTTACTGTTGAATTGCCTTATAAGCCCAAAAAACAGCGATTGGCAAGAGTTATTCTTCGCTTGATTTCTGCACTGATGTTGTTTTTCGAGTTTAAAGCAGAGCCAAGGTAGACAAAGTCCCTTACTACCTCGAAGTTATAGCTGCCCACGGTGACGTTTTGTCCAATTCGTCGATGTTGGTTTTCCTTTCTAGTTGACAGCATATACTTGGTTTTGCCCTCGTTTATCGCCAAACCCATTTTGGCCGCTTCCGCCTCAATGCTTGCAAAAGCACCGGTGACAGCCCGCTGAGATCTTCCGATAATGTCTATATCGTCGGCGTATGCAAGCAGTTGTACAGACTTGTAATAGATTGTGCCTCCGGTGTTGGCTTGTGAGTTCCGCACAATCCGTTCAAGTACAATATTGAAGAAGTCACATGACAGCGCGTCACCTTGTCTAAAGCCTTTTTTGACATCAAAGGTCTCGGTGAGGTCATTACCGACCTTGATGGAGCAGCGAGCGTTCTCCATCGTCAGCCTGCACAGACGGACAAGTTTGGCAGGGATGTCAAAACTAGACATGGCTCTACAAAGCTCTTCTCTATAGATGCTGTCATAGGCGGCCTTGAAATCGATAAAGAGGTGGTGAGTATCGATTTGGAATTCTTGGGTTTTCTCCAGGATCTGCCGAAGTGTGAAGATTTGATCGATGGTGGACTTTCCTGGCCTGAAACCGCACTGATAGGGTCAAATCAGGCTGTTGATAAAAGGTTTCAGGCGTTCACACAATATCGCAGAAAAGATCTTGTACGCGATGTTGAGGAGACTGATGCCTCTATAATTGGCGCAGTTGAGGGGGTCTCCTTTCTTGTGGATCGGGCAAACGATGCTGAGATTCCATTCATCAGGCATACACTCCTCACTCCTCGCCGCCAATAATGAAATTAGGTTTAAGCGATTCAAACATGTTAGTAAAATCACTTTTTTCAAGCGCGGAACGCGGTGGACAGTAGATAGACGAAATTTTAAGAGCACGCTGACTATTTTTAACTCGAATCGTGCACAGTTGCAAAGTTTCAAGCTCTATCTTTAGGTCTTCCGATTGCTCGATATAGTCTTTAATAAGCAAGGAAGATCCGCCTCTCTCTTTTTCCGAAGGGTGACAAGCGTGGTAATCATTATAGCCTTTTATTTTTAAATGCGATTCCTTTTTGATATGGGTTTCAGAAATCAAGCAAATATCAATATCTTTTTGGCGCAAAAATATTTCTAATTCGTCAAGTTTTTGCAAAAGTCCGTTTGCATTCCAAGTACATACATATTTTCAACATTCGTTTGTCATTCATGTTCTAGTTGAAATGCGCGTTTTCTGTGAATTATTTTCAAACTTAACCAGCCTATCGAGAATAATTTTATTTATTTTGCCTTGTTCTTCAAGTTTCGCGAGAATAACTGAGAAAACATGAAAAAAGGGGTCGGTCGAAATTTCAAGGTTTTTTGGTTTTTCGGAAGCCACGGCCTGAGCATAAGACTGCATTGCTGCTGTCCGAGGGTCATTACCCGGTGGCTTTTCTAATCTTAGCTTTTCAGTACCGTTTCTTTTAAGAGCAGACGTCGAGGGCTTTTCTGTTGTCAATCTTTCCCTCACCTTTTTGTGCTCTGAACCCGGTAGTTTTAGTTTGCCTACTTTCTCCGGCGCGATTTTACGCTTTGGTTTAGTTTGCAATTTTGATTTTATATTTAGTGGCTTAAGGAGTGCATCTCTCCGTTTTTGCAACTCCTTAGCTACTTCACAGCCTCTATAATTTGCCGGGTGCTTTCCCTTACAATTAACACAGAGGTTGCAGAGGTTTGTTTGTTTACTCCACAAACTTGGGAGAGGCGATTTCCGGCGCATTTCACACATCATGGTTCTTTTCGACAATACGTTTGCGTATGATTGAATCCTTGGCATCGTTTGCACTGAGGTATCAATCTTGTATTCTTGCGCATGGGTTCGATTTTGACTACGACATTCAGCTTTATCAAAAGTTAGCATAAAAAGAGGAAGCCCGCGCTTTACCGTCGTTTCCTCGCCTTCCAATTTTTGTTTTTCCCGTTTAATTAAATTTACTGCATCTAGGCAATATAACACCCAAGTGAGCCTAGCGACACATATACTACCATAAAAACCCTCCCACAAGTGTGCATGCGAGTCCGTGGGTTGACACGACTGGAGATCACCGGTGTCATAAAAGAAAGATCAAACAATACTAAAACAGGAGCATGCACGTGTCAAACAACAAACACCATCGCAATATGGTGCAAAAATTGTATTGCAAAACTGTATCATTATGGTAATACTTGCAAAAAGGAAAGGCACTACCCCGCCAGGCACTACCACTGCTGTGCATGGTACTGATCCTGGACCGAGCAGAAATGTTCGGGTCAGAGCTATACGGATTCCGGGGGCTAGCAACATAATGAAACAGTTTGGACGCAATTTAAGGGTCGCGAGATGGAACGTTGGAAGCATGACCGGTCGAAGTTACGAGCTGGAAGAGATGATGAATAGAAGGCGGGTGGACATCTTGTGTGTCCAAGAGACGAAATGGAAAAACACCGGGAATCGGGCGCGTTTCTTGGACGTTAGGACAAAAGATTACAAGATGTTCTACTACGGAACGGAAAAGGCTAGGAACGGAATCGGTATCATCCTTGCGGCAGAGCTACTTGGAAACGTCTTGAGCATTTCGAAGTCCAGCGACCGTTTGATGTCTCTCAAACTAGTAATACAAGGAGAGGTGTGGAATATTGTCAGTGCATATGCTCCCCACGATGGGTACAATCAGAGAGATAAAGATGCATTTTGGCTAGATTTCCACAATCTCCTTAAGAACATCCCAAAGGAAGAATTTCTATTTGTTGGAGGAGATTTGAATGGACATGTCGGGAAATCAAACGAAGACTATGAAGACTGCCATGGAGGACTAGGATATGGCACCAGGAAACTTCCTGGTGAAGACATCCTAAGCATGTGCAAATCACACGGTCTTATCGTGTTAAATACCATGTTCATCAAACAAAGCCGACACCTGATCACTTACAGCAGTGGTGGAGATGAAACTCAGATTGACTACCATTTGGTAGCCAGTTTCATGAAGCCTCGGGTAAAAGATTGCAAAGTGATCCTGGGAGAGGCAATCGCTCGACAACGCCGTCTCCTGCTAACAGAAATTTTTATGAAAACACCAAAGAAAAGCAAACAAACAAGGGTCTCTGAGAAAATCAAGTGGTACAATCTGGACAAAGAAAAAGGCGAGGCTTTTGTTTTCGTAATGAAGAATTACCTCTCTCACACCATCAACGGAGCTGAGGATGAAGAGTGCAGAGCACAAAATATGTGGGATTCCCTACAGCGAACTTGCTTAAAGAAGTCCAAATCACGCCAAAGAAACATGGTGGTGGAGTGATGAAGCTAAGAAAGTGATAAATGAGAAGAAAGCGGCTTTCAAAGCTTGGTCAAGGTGCCCCTCTAATAATAGTGACGAAAAAGCTCGCCTCGAAATGGAATACAGATGCTGCAAGAAAAAAGCGAAGAAGAAGTGTGCTCAGCTTCAAGCAGAGAGTACGGAGGGCCTGTATCGGGAGCTGGAGAAAATATTTTCCCCGGTTGCTGATGCAAACCAGGCTATCCAGGAGCTGCGAAGACACAATATGAACAAGAGTGCCACTATCTTCAAAATAGCCACCCAAAGAAGGAAGAATGCTCAGGAGATTCGTTCGCCAAAGTTCATTAGCAATGCTCATGGCCAGCTTCTTGTGGATGACGACAAAATTCTGCAGAGGTGGCGGCAGTATTGTGCAGAGCTTTTGAATGAACAGTTTCCCCGGCTATACTTTCCAAGAGCCACCCCTAACTGTGAAGAAATACCCGACATTACAGTCGAAGAAGTTAGTGAGGCGGTCAAATACTCCAAAAAACGAAAAGCGATTGGGCCAGACGAAATACCCTCTGAGTTCTGGAAAAAGATGGGAGATATCGGGTTCAGATGGCTCAGAATTCTCATCTCCAAATTCGTGAGAGGTGATCCAATGCCGAATGAATGGAGGGAAAGTTACCTTCTCCCTGTATACAAAGGGAAGGGTGATACGCGAAACTGTGATAACTACCGTTCGATCAAGCTGATGTCACATACCACGAAGATCGTTGAGCGGGTATTAGGTGGCCGACTGCGAAAAATAATACGGCTATCTGATGATCAGTGCGGGTTTGTCTCGGGTAAATCAACTACAGATGCAATCCAAAGTATAAGGATCATAATGGAAAAACATCGTGATTCCTTAAGGGATTTGCATATTGTATTGGTTGACTTTGAAAAGGCATTCGACAGACAACCACGAGATCTGATATGGGTGGCGCTAAGACATCGAGGGGTTCCAGAAACCTATGTACAGATGATTATGGACATGTACGAAGGAGCAAAGACAAAAGTAAAATGCCCCGCTGGAGTAACCGAAGAGTTCCCAATCAAAGTTGGGGTACACCAGGGAAGCGTTTTAAGTCCTTTGCTCTTTATTACAGTCCTTGATTATCTGCTTGAAGGTAAAGTGATGGACCCCAAGGTACATCAGTTATTCTTTGCTGACGATGGAGCCATCATAAGTGAGGATCCTACATCCCTGCAACGAGCACTTGATGTGTGGGTGGACGTTTTGGAGGGAAATGGGTATCGCATTGGTTCAAAAAAGACAGAGTACTTGTGCTGCCCGTTCTCTGAACCACTCAGGCCTATTCCAGACATTTATTTGAATGGAACAGTGCTTCCCAAGTGCGAAAAGTTCAAATATCTGGGATCTATGATCAAAAGCAAAGCAACTTGTGATGACGACATCAATCATCGTGTAAGCGTAGGGTGGATGAAGTGGCGAGAAAATTCCACTATCTTCTGTGATAGAAAAATGTCCCCTAAGTTGAAGGGAAGGCTCTACACCGCAGTTGTACGTCCAGCGCTCACATACGGTTCACAATGTTGGACGATGTACAAAAAGTATGAGAGTAAATTAACGGCAGCTGAGATGAAGATGCTTCGCATGACAGCAGGAGTGACAAAGCTTGATCGAATAAGAAGTTCGAAGATCCGTGGAAGCTTTCACATCAAGGAAACCATCGTACAAAAAATATAGCGTGACCGGCTCAGTTGGTATTGCCACGTTCAAAGAAGAGATCATTTGAACCCTGTTAAAAAGGCAATATCAATGCACGTTCCAAAGACATCGCGATGTAGGAAAGGCAGGCCTATAAACGCCTGGATCAGACAAATGCGACGACATCGGCATTTCATTGGCCTCAGTAACCGAGTGATCCAAAATCGCAGGCCTGCCGATATTTTCTGAGGTCAAATAGGCGAACCCCACATGCGGATCAGTAGAAATGCGGTGAAGTGGGAGGGTTGTGATCCCTTGTTTTCGGATCATAGCCTCGCTGATAAAAGGAAGAAGAAGTTTTCTAGACGCTCGCGAGAGGTGGGACCGTGAAAAAACTTTTTGGTATTTTCTGGGATTCGAACTTGGAACCTCATGCGTAGTGATCCGACACACTAACCACTTACGCCACGGCGCCCACTAAAGGGATTTGGATGCAGGTTTCACTGTTATGATCTGCATTTCCCGGGGAAGAGTGTATTAAAAATTGCTCTAATTTTCCTTTAATGAAGACTACTGCCAGCAGCCATACAGCAGAGGCTATCGCTGCAATAGTGTGTGTATGTGAGTATATGGGCGCGCTGTTTTGAACTTTAGTGTGTGATCTCTTCTGGAGTAAAAATTGCCAATGCCAAATCTAAGACATTTTCAAACTTTCATGCTATTAAGAGATTTGGCAATATACGCGACCATATGTACACACAATACAATATTTTTCCATTTTATTAAATGAGATTTTGTTGATCGTTGTTTATTTGTCCACATTTTAGAATGTTTTGATAGATTTAAAATAAACACTTAACAGAGTGGGGTATATACTATATATAATTGAATACTCATACCTTAAGTCTATTTCCCTACCTTTTAGAAGGTGTGTTTCGAGAAATACTTCAGGTAATTATACGTGTTTTTCAATTGAAACGAGACTGCCTATCTGTAAATAAAATATTCTGGCAACCGTTTGCCGAATCAGAGGAAGTTGAATATCATGAAAGGAGTCAAAACCAAACACGGTACACTGCTTTCCAATGAGTGATGGAGATGAAGCGAGCACTTTTCAGAATTGCTCAATCCCGAACAAGTCATGTCATCAGGAAGATGATAGAGATTTGGTCGATCAAATCGCAAGAAGTTGGCGAATCTACCGGTTTGGATGAAATCCGGCCAGAAATGCTAAAGGCTTTTGGTAAAGAGTGAGTGCAATGACTCTCACGTGTCATTAAAGTGGCCTGGGAATGCGGTGAAACACCTGGTGATTGGCAAATGGGAGTGATTGTCCCTCTTTGTAAACAAGGGGACAAAAGATTGCGCCAACTACAAGGGTATATGGTATTTATTTTAAGTATCCCTGGAAAAGTCTTTGCTAAGGTGTTAGAGACACGTGCCAAAGCTTTGGTTGAGGATAGTTTAGGGGATAAACAATGCATTTTTTGTCCCGGTAGAAGCAGGGCCGACCAGTTATACACTCTCAGAATGATTCTTGAAAAGGCCTGGGAGCATGCTGAACCTGTATACACCTGTTTTGTTTATTTGGCGAAATCATGTGTTAGACTATGATAAGGGTGATTCGGTATATACATACATATATACAAATTATAGAATCTGTGTTCGGGTAAATGGCGGTAAATCAATACCCTTCATTGTGGGGGTTGGGCAGGGTGCCAAGGGTGCCTTTTGTCACATTGCCTCTTCATTGTATATATGGGCTGGATGCTGCAGTGCATCTGTGGGAGAGAATGTTGCAAAGTGGGGGACTTAAAGATTAGTCATCCTCTCTTTGGGGATGATTTGGTCATCCTTGATCGTTTGTCGGAAGTATTGATTGTTTCCATAACGCCTATTCAGTACACTCTGCATGTTTGTAGAGTCTCAATGAAGCAGGTGGATACGTTTAAGTATCTCGGGATCTTATTCACGAGTGATGGAAAAAGCAATGTCGAGTTATTCTGTAGAAATGGTCAAACTGGATCAATTTTGAGAGAGTTTGGTCCATCTGTTATAAGGAAGGCCGAACTTACCTATAGTGTTCAAACGTAATTATCGGTTTTTAACGTGGTATATGTTCCAACTCTCACCTACAGTTGCGGATACAAGCTGCTGAAAGAGGTTCTTTCGCTGTGTTGCGTAACACCAGAGTACGCGAGGCACTCAATGTAGAGCAGCTACTTTTTCGAACAGAAGGATTTATGCTTTGACTGTTTCGTCGCGTAGAGCGTGTCCCCAGCTGGTTTCCAAGACGTGTCATGATTGCCGCACCATCAAGTTAGCGACCCCTCGGTAGGCCTACAAATAGATGGTTGGATCAAGTCCAACATCTCTCTTAGAGCCATCTAGGGATTTCTCCAGATGAGTTGGAGTCGACGGCGGAGGTTCAAAAATGATGGAGAGTGCACCTAATTATCCTGAACTAGTGAACTATTTTAATGACAAAACGGAGAGTGCTCTAAAGAAGTGTACTTGAAATCGCACATTTAAAGACCCAGCGAAGCGGGTACAACCAGCTAGTTATTTATAAATTCAAAGAAATTATTAAAAAACACTTTGTTGGCTAAACCTGCTACATTAAAGGAAACAATATTAAACGAATATTTACTTGGACTACAATTAATATATTTACTTAAACGACTGACGGCATTACAATTAAAAGCGTTGGATGCGTTTCTTGCTTCTGGCGGTTTGAGAGCCACTGGCTGCGTTATCACATGTAGAAACCTTACTATACAGGCCGGTGGGCAAATCATCGAGTCGAAGTCGTACATCAAGTACCTGTGTGTGTGGCTGGACCATAGACTGAGCTTTCGGGATCACTTAACGTACGCAGGCGAGAAGGCCTCTCTGGCAGTAGCGGCACTATGCAGACTAACGCAAAATATTGGGGCACCAAGGCAGCCAATCAGAAATCTTCATTCATCAAGGTTTTTCACGCCTACCTGCGCATCAAAAAAAAAAGAAACGTGGTTTCTTTCTCTATTTTTCATCCTTTTGACGCGCGCCTTCCCGAACAAGCACCTAAGAATAACTCTGCCGGAGAGAGGTCTTGTAGCACTTACTTGCAGGAAAACGTCATCGCTCTCGTTCGTAACCTTTGTATGACCAGCCAAGAATGTGCAGATATCAACTCGTGCTACTGATAAGTCGTTATGATCAGGAAGCCATTGGGGGAACACTGAGCTTGTCTAAAACAATGGCATACTTCCCCGGTACCAAGGAATCTGCGAGTCACGTTCAAATGTGTCTACGACGCTAGAACAAGGTGGTACCAATCCTAGAAGTTGACTTTGGCCATTTCAATGAACGAATTCTTAGTGAAATTCGTTAAGGATTCCAAATTTACAGTCGTTCTACATATAGTATGAACAATGCTCAGTTAAGGATTAAATGGAATCCACGCCTATGGTCGTTGACAAAATCCAAAATCAACAACGTAGTTATGACACTCTAACGACAATTGCAGGAACCTCTGTGTCAGTGAACGCGGAACCAACATCATCAG
Source organism: Brachypalpus laphriformis (assembly GCA_945910035.1). Classification (NCBI taxonomy): domain Eukaryota; kingdom Metazoa; phylum Arthropoda; class Insecta; order Diptera; family Syrphidae; genus Brachypalpus; species Brachypalpus laphriformis. Next base: position 14,580,388 of record OX246755.1, read on the forward strand.
GTCCAGAATCTCTCATGGAAGTTGGGGAGAGTGTCCTTTCACAGGAAGTGAAAGATGAGGCTTGCCAATGGACAAACCCGCCTTTGTTCTACGTGTGCAGTCAATCGAACTCAAAACTTTAAGGGGTTCCAAAATAATGCTTCAAATATACCTCTCGGTCGTCTGACCTACACTAGCCTAAGCTGGAAAGGTGTGGTAGACAAAGATACAAATTAACAAAGTTACCGCAGTGTAAAAATGTGTAATGAGTCGGTTGTCTACCCCAAAAATTGCATTGTGGGCTGTCTGATACCTTAAGGTACTTAGGATTTCTGGCCAGATGATAGAAACAAGCCTATTCTGTCTTACTCATACTGAGGCCAAGTCTCAAATTGTTAAAGGATTGGCTAAGTACAACTTATTTATTTATTTATTTTTATAAATTTGACGCTTTCACATTAAGAACAAATTCTTATAAGATTGTGAAGCTTTGCCTGCCGCAAGAGTGCATTCTATGATGCTTATTTGCTGGCTCTGCATTGCAAGGCTTAGATCATCTGTGTATCCACATTTCAGTGACAATGTTTCAGGTAGATCAGGTATGTATAGATTGAACTACAGTGGAGCTATAACCGACGCTTGGGGCAGCCCAGCCATTGCATAGAATCAAAGTCGACATTCCCTTCACTCAGGACAGTCTCGGTTGGCATCCAATTTTGAAATCGTAGTCGAACACAAACGGTTTCAAAACCGATCAAGCGCCTGATGCTTGTATCTTCATCAAAGACGACATCATTAGGATTCACATCTCGTTAGAGAAACATGAATGTAGATTCGGGTATCTGCGCCTGCACTGACAGTAAGGCTATGTGTGATTGAGGGCCCCAGGATATACGCTATACCACGCGAAGAATGTAGGTAGAACCCGAGCTTGCATTCTTGCTAAAACCTCATTAAACTTAACTTTTCTTCTCCACCAAAGCACAAGAGACCTAGCAGTAAAACTGCTTAAATCAAAAACCACCACCATCTGGCTGGCGTCAGGATACCTACCCTATGTAGTACCGACACTAACCCTCGAGGTAGGTCTATTTTCGAGTATTTAGTAGGCACCGACCTAGTAGTTTGTAACCGTTCTAAATTCTGCACTTAATACAGCTTTCATCGAATCCTGTCCGATCACAAGAAGAAAGATGGGAAATCGTCCCCCATGGTGGAATGCAGAACTTAACAGCCTTCGCTGCACAAGCAGGAAACAATTCAATAAAGCCAAACGAACAAGGCTACCACTGGACTGGGAGATCTACAAAGAAAGTCTGAAGAACTTCAAAATAGAGGTTCGGAAAGCTAGACGCAGATCCTGGCGCGGTTTTTGTCAGAGTATTGACAACACGTCTCAATCCTCTAGACTGCGAAAAGTCCTCTCCAAAACACCAACTATACCTAGTGTCCTCATGAATCCCAATGGATCCTGGGCGGAATTGGACGAAGCATCGCTCAACCTACTCATGGACTCTCACTTCCCCGGCTGCACGCCTACCCCCAACGATGATCGTGCCCTGGTAAATGTTGCACGCCCACAGGCACCTCCTCATCTTATCAGCGAAGATAAGGTGAAATGGGCAGTAAACAGTTTCGAACCATTCAAATCCCCGGGACCGGATGGTATTTTTCCGGCCCAGATTCAGACGGCCTTCAATATAGTATGGCAGTAACTTTCCTGCATTCTGAAGGCTTGTCTTGAGCTCGGAACAACACCAACTGCCTGGACCGAGGTAAGAGTGGTCTTTACACCCAAAGCAGGCAAGAATTCGCACACCCTCCCAAAGGACCTTAGACCTATTAGTCTAACGTCCTTCCTTCTCAAGATTGTGGAAAGAATCCTGGACCTACACATCAAGGCCACTATTGATAGCACCCTACTATCCACGTCACAGCACGCCTACCAAAAAGGTAAGTCTGTCGAAACGGCTTTGCACTCCATCATCCACCCTATCGAAAAATCATTTTCAACCAAAGAGTTCACCCTAGTGTCATTTCTAGACATAGAGGGAGCCTTCAACAACGTTGAAACAAATTCGATTACTAGTGCCTAACGTAGGCTCAACATCTGCGAACCCATCTGCTGTTTCATAGAACACATTCTAAAGAACATGGTAATAACAGCATCCTTCGGAAGTAGCACTGTCAAGCGACATGCACATCGAGGCACCCCTCAAGGGGGTGTACTGTCTCCACTATTGTGGAATTTGGTGCTCAACGAGGCCCTTCTTAAGATCGAAAAAACTGAATGCAATGTTATCGCCTATGCATATGATGTCGCCATTCTAACAACAGGCAAATACCCGCAGACGCTGGCCGATGTCATGCAGTCTGCTCTTAATGAACTACTCGGATGGATCGATAAATGCGGCCTCTCCGTTAACTCGACGAAGACCGAGCTAGTTCTATTCACAAGAAAACACAAGCTACCTGACTTCACTCCGCCCAAGATAAGGGGATCCACCCTCAAGTTTTCAAATAGTGCTAGCTATTCAGGCCTAAAACTTGACCGCAAGCTAAAGGAGAATGGAAGGAGAATGTCGTCGAATGGGCCAGGAAATCGCTGGCCGCTCTATACATCTGCAGGAAAGCAGTAGGCTCCACCTGGGGCCTTAAACCAAGCATCATGCACTGGCTATACACGTCGGTCATTAAACCGATTCTCATGTATGGAGTATTGGTATGGTGGCCCGCCTTGGAGAAGAAATCCAACCTATCCATAATGGAAAAAACTCAGCGAGTTGCATGTCTCAGTATTACCGGTGCTCTGAGAAATTCTCCCACAGCGGTGCTCCAAACCATGCTCCACCTGCTTCCGATTGATATCGTCAGTAAGCAATTGGCTGTCAGCTCGGCAATAAGACTGAGAGGCTCTAAGCAGTGGCAGGAGCAACACACGGGACATGCCAATATACTTTCGATGCACCGTCATCTTCCCAATTCCACTGACCATCTGCCCACTGAATATGATTTTAACAAGGGCTACACGCACTCGATACCGGACAGAAGTGAGTGGACGCAACGCAATGTCCTTTACAACGAATCGCTGTCAATTTTCACGGACGGGTCCAAAGCCAAGGACGGAGTCGGTGGCGGAATTTTCTCCGAATATCTGGACATAAACCTCTCCTTTAACCTTTCAGACTACTGCAGAGCTTTTCAAGCCCAAATCACCGCAGTTCCCAAAGCTGCTGACTGGCTGGCGGCTAGCACACTATCAACACCTGATATTGTTATTTATGTCGACAGTCAGGCAGCCATCAAATCCCTCGCATCCAGCACTACGAGATCTAAGGCAGTGAAAGACTGTCGCATATCTCTTAACGAGATAGCTGGTCAGTACAACCTCACCCTTTGCTGGGTACCAGGTCACTGTGACATACCGGGGAATTGTGCAGCCGACGAACTAGCACGACAAAGCTCCTCTGGTACAGATAGCATAAGCATCACCGACATCGAAGCGCCAGCGTCTTATGTTAAGTACCTCATTCAAATTGATGCCGAGAAAGTAGCCAATCATCGATGGCAACATCTAGACCAATGTCATACCGCCAGACAGGTCTGGCCGATACTCAATAAATCCAGGTCCATCGGACTCTTGAAGCACAAGAGAGGAACCCTCTCAAAAATAACAAATGTCCTCACCGGACACTGCGTCAAAGGAAGACATGCCCAGATATTAGGTATCCCTCACAACGACTTCTGCAGAAGCTGCAGAGATGAAGAGAAAGAAGAGACCATCAGTCATCTCCTGTGCGCCTGTCCTGCGCTCGCCAACATCAGGAAGGCCACTCTGGGTGAATACTCCTACAATGATCTCAATGATCTAGGCAACGCCTGCGCGGCTAAAATTCTCGACTTCATTCAACGAAGCAAATGGTTCCAAGAGTAAGAGGGTGATCCACCCGCCTTACACATCGGCAGTATAATGGACCTACTTTCTGATCTAAGTACATCCTCATCGAGGGCCGATCCTAACCTAACCTAACCTAACCTAAGGCTATGTCTAAGACCTTGTTGAACCCTTAAATAAAAGAATTCTCTGAAGTTGGTCGCAGGGCGGGACTCACTGAGCCTTGTCTGGGTCCAAGTTAACAATGCTCAGGTGAGGACTTTTCATCGTCTGAAGCTTCCGGTCATCTGTAAGAAATCCGTTGCATTATTGCTGTCTCTCTAGGCATCTCTCTATCCTAGGCTTAATTGAAACTACCATCTGTGATGCCTATGGATGCCGGGACCATACGGAGCTTTTTATCATTTGTGATAGTCCTGTGTTTGGTCGTATCAAGTGGTCGATTTTTGGAACTTATATTGTGAGTTCGTATATCAAAACCCTTTGTCGCCGAAAAGCCTGCTCGCCACGAAAAAATGCCATTTAATAACGAGTGCTTTCTTGTAGTCTGACAAAAAGAAAACAGACCCGTCACCGTCACGGTCATCAAGGAAACCGATAATAATTTAGTTTGGCAAAACAACTCAGTCAAATGGGCAAACAAAACTGATGATGTACAGAACGTTGATCCTAAAGAGAAAGACGGTATGGTCATTCTTACGACCAATTCTTCGCAGATACTAAAAGTCTTCATCTGCAAATATCATCGTGACCGGGATATTCCTTACAGTGGCCGGGACTCCTGACTGCCATTTACTTGGAAGTTGTGTCCGTTGGTTCGCACTTTTGTTACACTCAAGCAAATTTACTGTCGGTGAAGAAGTTTCACTTCAAAAAGCATTTTCGAATCGTCTGTTCCCATAAGGAATGAACTAACATAAACATTTGCAGTCAGACACAAACGTCAGCCATCTAATCTGTGGGACAACGATTACTCTATTAAATGGTTGAGCAGCCTTCTGGATGCACAGAACTGTTGCAGACACATCTCCCATACAGACGAATGTATGTTTAAGCTCAATTAATTATTCATATTTTAAACAGGCTGTCCGTGACTTAACCAGCCTTGTGTGATGCCTGTGTTAATTATCATTTCGAATTCTGTTAATCTACACTTCGGCAAATGTCCTTCCAAAATGCAATTAAAATCCAGGCGGTCGGTGGCGGCTGTGCATCTGGTGCATTTCCCAACCCAGAAAGAAAACCTCATTATTCTTCATCTATCTGTTTATCTGGGGGCCATACCATGGCTCGTTTGCTGCTGTTATAATGAAAAAAATGTGATTTGCTGTTTATGCTGTGCAGGTTCATACAGTTCACGTGTCCATTTGCCCATTGGTGTATCATTGGAATGGAATTCACGTGTCCAAGAGCATGATTCTCGTGCTTCTTCCAATAATGTATGTTCTTGCGAAATGCCATGCTCGTGTGTGCGTTCGCTTTTGTGCCAGCAATGGGTGGCTAGCTGCGTTTGAAATGCAAAACCATTACGTTTATTGGATTTTATTGTATGCTATGGGGCTTCTACAGGTACATTATGGCTACACACAAGGGTCGACGTCTCTCCCATCCAGAGGGGGTGGCTTTTGTGTAATTGAATTCAATGCAACACAACGAATCGATTATACTCATAAGAGTTATGTAGGTGGATGGTCATGTGACATATCTGAGTAAGAAAAACGAACGCATGAATGCATTTCCAATATTCAACGTTCCTTGGATTCACGTTCTGTATAAACAAAAATGCGGGCTCAGAAGACTATTAGTTTTACTCTTCCACTGAAGTCATGAGTCACACGAAGGCCTTCTAGACTCTTCTGCCAACTATATGCAATAGCATATGGAGCTTCCATTATGGTAAAGTTGAAGACACTCATCCACAAGGATACACCCAAACCGATAACCTAATGGTTGAATCGCTTTGGAAAAGTCTACTTGCATATGGGATGGGAGACTGAAATCTAAACTGAAGTTAACTACACGTCTCCAGTGCTGTCGTTTGTACTGGTATAGTGTTACCTGTGCTACTTTAGGCGTCCACTACTACTCACTGCCACTTCCAAACTTTCTCTTCTTATTGCATCCTCTATCTGCTCTGAAACATCCATGAGTTGGATGAGATAGAGACACTCTTTGGTGAAACAATAGAATTCTCCAAGGTAGTCAAATACCTTGGGCTAACACTAGGGCTAACACTAGATGAGAAATTCACCTGGAATTCTCACCTAACAAAATCCATAGTCTGATTGGTAGGAATTGGGGCCTAAGCCCTAAAGTGATGCTATGGCTCTACACGGCAATAGTAAGGCCAATTATCACATATGCAGCACCAGTATGGTGGCAAAAAAACAAAGCAAAGGTCTACATAGAACACGCTCAATAAACTATAAAGACTAGCCTGTGTATGCACAACAGGTGCAATGAAAAATGCTCCTACTGCAGCGCTGGAGGTTATTCTAAACCTGCCACCTCTACATCTTCATATAAAGAAAGAACATACGAGTATAGTTTACGGCTTTATGCTCATCGCAGAAGATAACTCAAATTCCAAATTATTTCACTCGGATATGAACTTAAAAGTAATGAACTACTAGGAATAACAATTACGAACAACTGTCTGTCAAGATTCAACTTCAATCATATCTTCAAAGTTACATTCCCAGATCGCAATAACTGGGAACAGAACAAACATTCGTCAATAACTCTCATGTATGGTACACAGACGGATCCGAGACAGATAAAGGAGTTGGAGCTGGAGTATACGGTGCTACTACGAAAACCTTCATTCACTCGTGCATGGAAAAAAGTAACTCCGTATTCTAAGCCGAAGTATTCACTATAGAACTATGCGTCAGAGAAAATATAAACAGATCTATAACCAAGAAGAACATTTATATTCTTTCAGTTAGCAAGGCTGCTCTACTGGCAATTAAGGCTTCCAAAAAGGTAAATCGGTCGAAACGGCTTTGCACTCCATCATCCACCCTATCGAAAAATCACTCTCAATCAAAGAGTTCACCCTAGTGTCATTTCTAGACATAGAGGGAGCCTTCAACAACGTTGAAACAAATTCGATTACCAGTGCCTTACGTAGGCTCAACATCTGCGAACCCATTTGTTGTTTCATAGAACACATTCTAAAGAACAGGGTAATAACAGCATCCTTCGGAAGTAGCACTGTCAAGCGACACGCACATCGAGGCACCCCTCAAGGGGTGTCTCCACTACTGTGCTTAACAAGGCCCTTCTAGAAATCGAAAGAACTGAATGCAATGTTATTGCCTATGCAGACGATGTCGCTATTCTAATAACATGCAAATACCCGCAGACGCTGGCCGATGTCATGCAGTCTGCTCTTAATGAACTGCTCAGATGGACCGATAAATGCGGCCTCTCCGACGAAGACCGAGCTAGTTCTATTCACAAGAAAACACAAGCTCCCTGACTTCACTCCGCCCAAGATAAGGGGATCCACCCTCAAGTTTTCAAATAGTGCTAGCTATTTAGGCCTAAAACTTGACCGCAAGCTAATTTGGAAGGAGAATGTTGTCGAACGGGCCAGGATATCGCTGGCCGCGGGACACACGGGACACGCCAATAAACTTTCGATGCACCGTCATCTTCCCAATTCCCACTGAATATGATTTTAACAAGGTCTACACGCACTCGATACCGGACAGAAGTGAGTGGACGCAGCGCAATGTCTTTTACAACGAATCGCTGTCAATTTTCACGGACGGGTCCAAAACCAAGGACGGAGTCGGTGCCAGGATTTTCTCAGAAGATCTGGACATACACCTCTCCTTTAACCTTCCAGACCACTGCAGCGTTTTCCAAGCCGAAATCACCGCAGTTCGCAAAGCCGCTGACTGGCTAGCGGCTAGCACACTATCAATACCTGAAATTGTTATTTATGTCGACAGTCAGTCCAGCACTACGAGATCTAAGGCAGTGAAAGACTGTCGCATATCTCTTAACGAGATAGCTGGTCAGTACAACCTCACCCTTTGCTGGGAACCAGGTCACTGTGACATACCGGAGAATTGTGCAGCCGATGAACTAGCACGACAAGGCTCCTCTGGTACAGATAGCATAAGCATCACCGACATCGAAGGGCCAGCGTCTTATGTTAAGTACCTTATTCAAATTGACGCCGAGAAAGTAGCCAATCATCGATGGCAACATCTAGACCAATGTAATACCGCCAGACAGCTCTGGCCGACACTCAATAAATCCAGGTCCATCGGACTCTTGAAGCACAAGAGAGGAACCCTATCAAAAATAACAAATGTCCTCACTGGACACTGCGTCATAGGAAGACATGCCCAAAGATTAGGTATCCCTCATAATTACTTCTGCAGAAGCTGCAGAGATGAAGAGAAAGAAGAGACCATCAGTCATCTCCTGTGCGCCTGTCTTGCGATCGCCAACATCAGGAAGGCCACTCTGGGTGAATACTTCTATAATGATCTTAATGATCTCGGCAACGCCTGCACGGCTAAAATTCACGCCTTCATTCAACGAAGCAAATGGTTCCAAGAGTAAGAGGGTGACCCACCCGCCTTACACATCGGTAGTACAATGGACCTACTCTCTTGTCTAAGTACATCGTCATCGAGGGCCGATCCTAAACCAACCAACTAACCAAGGCTTATAAAATAACATCCAAACTAGTATGGGACTACCTTCAACTACTCATATTACTAGCCAGCACAAACAGAGTCCATCTCATTTGGGTGCCAGGACACAGCGGATATGATGTAAATGAAACGGCTGACATGCTAGCCAGAACAGGAGCTGCCTGAAACTTCATGATGCTAAGACCATTCTGTGGATTACCAGTGAGTACGGCAAAAAGCTGGATAGAAACTGAAGGTAACAGACAAGCCAAGATCTTTCTGCCAAATTCTTCCCACAAAAGAACGAAACAAATGCTACAATGAACTAGGAGTCAGATTCGAATAGCCACAGGTTTCCTTACAGAACAACCGCTTCAGTCCGGGGTGGACCTGGGCCTCAACCAACAAACCTCTCCAGCTAGCACGGTTACGAGCCAGCTGCCTCCAGTTGCGCACGCCAAGTTGGTTGAGGTCCCCCTCCACTTGTTTGCGCTACCTACCGCGAGGTCGTCCTCTACTGCGTCGTCCATCTGGGGTGGATTCGAAAACTTTCTTAGCGGGAACGTTGGGCTCCATCCACTCTAAATGACACAGCCATCTTAGTCGCTGTATGTGAACTCTTCTGGCTAAGTCGATGTCCTTATACAGGCCGTATAGTTCGGCATTGTACCTTCTCCTCCACTCACCGTCTATGCAGACGGGACCAAAGATCGCTCGAAGAACTTTTCTCTCGAAATAACCAAGGGCATCCTCATCCGGCTTTTTCAAAGCCCATGCCTCTGCGCCATACAACAGGACTGGGATGATTAATGTCTTATAAAGAGTTACCTTAGTAGTTCGAGATAGGGCTTTGCTACTCAATTGCCTTCTTAGCTAGTAGAAACAACGATTGGCAAGAGTAATTCTTCGTGTGATCTCCCTACTGATGTCATTTGCGGAGTTCACCATAGAGCCTAGGTAGACAAAATCCTTTACTACCTCAAAATTATATCTGTCTATTGTGGCGTTCTGTCCAAGACGCCGATGTTGGGTGTCCTTTTTTGTAGACAGCATATATTTTGTTTTACTTTCATTGACCGCTAGACCCATCTTTGCTGCCTCGAACTCAATACTCGAAAATGCCCCATTGACGGCCCGCTGAGTTCTTCCGATTATGTCAATGTCATCGGCATAAGCGAGTAGTTGTACAGACTTGAAGAAGATTGTACCTCCGGTGTTGGCTTGTGAATTTCGTACAATTCTCTCAAGTACTAGGTTAAAGAGATCGCATGATAGCGCGTCAACTTGTCTACGACCTTTCTGACATCGAATGGTTCGGTGATGTTCTTACCGACTTTGATGGAGCAGCGAGAGTTCTCCATCGTCATGCACAAACGGACGACCTTGGCAGGGATGCCAAGACTAGACATGGCACTGTATAACTCGTCTCTATACACGCTATTATGGGCAACGTGATGAATAGGTGGTGCGTATCGATTTTATATTCATGGGTTTTTTCCAAGATCTGCCGTAGTATGAATATTTGGACAATGGTGGACTTTCCAGGCCTGAAACCGCACTGATAAGGACCTATCAGGTTGTTGGCGATCAGTTTTAGGCGTTCACATAATACGGCCGACGGGATCTTATATGCGATGTTGAGGAGGCTTATACCTCTATAGTTGGCGCAGTTCAGAGGATCTCCTTTCTTCAGGATCGGGCAAACGATGCTGAGATTCCATTCATCGGGCATACTTTCGTCCGACCACATTCTACAGTCGAGCTGGTGCATGATCCTTACCAACTCATCTCCTCCTGCCTTGAAAAGTTCAGCGGCAAGGCCGTCGGCTCCAGCAGCTTTATTAGATTTGAGTTTAGATATCGCTATCCTCACTTCATTCTGATCGGGTTGACGGGAATCTTGACTCTCATCGTCACTGTTGAATAGCTCATTCTGCCTGACAGCGGAATATTGATCATCATCGCCGTTTAACAGTCTGCAGAAGTGTTCCTTCCATATCCTCAGCACCGACTGCGATTCTACTACTATGTTGCCATTTTCGTCCCTGCAGGCTTCTGTTCTGGCTTTGAAATCCTGGCATGTTCTTTTTACCTTTTGGTAAAATTTTCGAATATCATTCCTGCAATAAAGTCTCTCAATCTCCTCGATCGAGCGCTTCTCATGCTCCTTTTTCATCTTTCTGAGAAGTCGATGTTCCTCTTTTCTCCGCCGCTCGTAGAGCTCGCGAGCAGCTCTAGTCCTTCTATGCAGCGCCGCTTTGCACGCCTCTTGTTTTGCTGCATGTGCTTGCCGGCATTCCTCATCAAACCAGGGGATTCGTTGTGGTGGCCGAGAGAAACCCAGTACATCAGAGGCGGCATCTCTGATGCCTTGTTGGCAACGCTGCCAATGGTATTCCGCATTTGCTGCTGGCGGCATAGGACTTAGATTAAGAATAGAAGAAACTCGAACGGCAAAGGCTCTGGCGGTCTCCTGCGATTGCAGCCGCCCGACTTCAAATTTCCTCAAAGTATTTCGTTGATTTCGTTCCGTTCTGGATATCCGCATCCGTACCTTGGCTACAACTAGGTAGTGATCCGAGTCCATGTTCGCTCCTCGGAAAGTCCGGACACCCAGAATACTGGAAGAGTGCCTTGCGTCGATCGCAATGTGATCGATTTGGTTGACAGTTTTGTGATCAAAGGAGAGTCATGTTCCTTTGTGAATATCGAGACATGGGAACCGCGTAAGTACTAGCTACGACAAAGTTTCGTCCCGCCGCATAGTCGACTAGCCTGGGTTCGTTGTCGGATGTGAAGTCATGCAGGCTGTGCTTTCCGACCACGCTACTTAAGACGTCGTCTCTTCCTAGCTTTGCGTTAAAATCACCTAGGACAATTTTAACGTCGTGGCAAAGACATTGCTCGTACGTCTTGTCCAAGAGCTGGTAGAAGTCATCCTTGGTCGCGCCGTCCATCTCCTCGTGAGAGGCGTGAGCGTATATAAGGCTAATGTTGGCAAATTTAGCCTTGATACGGATAGTCATGAAACGTTCGTTCACATGCCGGAAACTCAAGACTTCTTGCCTATCTGTCTCCAATGGCAAATCCGCATCCGAATAGGCGCTGTCTTTGTTGTCTGTAGCAATCGCCGTAGTGGATGTCGCAGTTTTTCATACTCCTTTTGCCCGGCCCGTACCATCGCACTTCTTGAGTGGCGGTGATGTCTGCTTTGAGACACTCTAGGGCCTCCGCAAGTTGTTCGGCTGCACGTGGTTTGTAGAGGGACCTAACATTCCACGTGCAGACACGAAGATCGTTGTCCCTTTTACGTTTGCTTGGGTCGTCAACAGTAAAATCATCCATATCCGAGGCTGTTGGTTGCTTCGTAATCGAAGGTTTTTTACGTGGTAGGGAAGTTAACCCGATGGCACAACCCCCAACTTGGAGGTTGGTTAATTTTTTACCCCTAGGACAAGAGGCCGGACACACCGATACCAGTAACCCACTACGGGGATATGAGCGTTGCCGTTGGCCCATTAAGGGTTCATCCGGCACTATATCTTTTTCATTACCCTGACGCGGTATTGAAAATCCTTACAGACCTCAGCTCCAAATACGTCGAAGTAGATCCGGTAAGGTATTCGCTGGCCTGTAGACGTCACCATTCTTACAGGCCACTGTCGAGTGAAAAAACATCTCATGACTATGGGAATAGCAGAATGTGCAACGAAGACGAAGAATCAGCAGAACACATCTTATGCCACTGTAACTGTCTAATCAGAGTACATTTAGGTAAATTCTACCTTGAAGCAAGGACCTATCTCAAGCTCACTCAAAAGCATAGTAGAGTTCATCACTAAATCGGGTATTTTGAGTGAGGTTTAAGATCAGAGAAAATCACAATAGGCTCAATGTGGCCGCAGTGATTGGGTGATCTAATTCCACCTCTTCAACAACTAACAATCTACATCTGGATGAGATAAAAATCCAGCTCTCTGTGTCAAACTGCACCACCCATTGTCCTGGATAATAGCATTTATACGTTGTTCACGATGATTTCTGGCGTATGAACATCCCCTGTTGATTCTTCGAGGCTTTTATGCTCTGTACTAACTTGGGGCAGGGAGTAATGTAATTTCTACATCTTCTTGGTCCTCTCCGCGATTGGCACTGAAGTAAGTGCATTGTTAGCGAGAAATCAATTTCTCTGTGATCCTGATTTATACATATCGCTAAGTCCAGTAGCAGTTGGTGGGTCCATCTTCTCTTAACGTATATCTTCCATGATTTGTATTCATTCGGTTTTCTTGCATTTTCTGGCCGACTCTGAGGTTGTTCCCTGCGAGGATGTCTACCGAAAGCAAGCCCACCATACTGCCTAATGCAGTGCCTGACCGTGTTGTGAAACCACTTCTGACAGTGAGTGCAACTTCTTCACGTACATTTCCGTTTTTAGCGCTCTTGCCCATATCTGTGCCACATATATGAGGACGGATTGCACTACTATTTTGTCTGGGTCCTCCGATATTTGTCACTATGTAAGTTATCAAGTTACCTACTTACTTATGTCGCGCTACAGTTCGGAGTGAAGCTGGGTCTCAACCAACAAGCCTCTCCATTTAGTTCGGTCTTTAGCTAATTGGCTGCAGTTGCGCACTCCAAGTCGGTCGAGGTCCACATGAACTTGTGCGCGACACCTACGGCGAGGAGATCCTCTACTGTGTCGTCCTTCCGGGTGAGATTCGAAAACTCTGCGGGCCGGAGCATTGGTGTCCATCCCCTCTACATGTCGTAGGCATCTATAGTTCGTCATTGAATCTTCTCCTCCAAAACCCATCACGGCAAACGGAGCGACCAAGAATATCTTCATCCGCTTTAAATAAAGTACTTGTTTCAGCGGCGTAGAGCAGGACTGGGATGATCAGGGTCTTATACGAAGTCTCCTTAGTTGTTTGAGATAGGGCTTTACTGTTAAATTGCTTTATTAGCCCAAAAATCAGCGATTGGCAAGAGTTATTCCTCGCTTGATTTCTACGGTGGTACCTTCTTCTTCTTCTTCATTTTATCAGCTAGGCTATGATCCGAAAACAAGGGATCACAACCCTCCCACTTCACCGCATTTCTACTGATCCGCCTGTGGGGTTTGCCTCTTGGTGCTATCATTGTCAGAATTAATAGCAGGGTCAATGTAGACAATGTCCCTTACTATTTCGAAGTTATAGCTGTCCACTGTGACGTTCTGTCCAATATTTTGGTGTTGATTGTCCCTTCTTTTTGACAGCATATACCATATTTGGTTTTGATAAATCCATTTTGGCCGCTTCTGCTTCAATACTTCCAAACCCACCGGTGACAGCCCGCTTAATTCTTCCAATAATGCAAATTTCGTCGGTGTATTCAAGCAGTTGTACTGACTTTTGATAGATTGTGCCTCGGGTGTTGGGTTGTGAGTTCCGCACAATCAGTTCAACTACAATATTAAAGAAGTCGCATGACAGCGCGTCACCTTGTCTAAAAACTTTTTGACATCAAAGGCCTCGGTGAGGTCATTGCTGACCTTGATGGAGCAGCGAGCGTTCACCATCATCATCTTGCACAGACGAACAAGTTTGGCAGGGATGTCAAAACTAGACATGGCTCTACAAAGCTCTTCTCTATAGATGCTGTCATAGGCGGCCTTGAAATCGATAAAGAGTTGGTGAGTATCGATTTGGACTTTTTCGATTTTCTCCAGGATCTGCTGAAGAGTGAAGATTTGATCGATGGCGTACTTTTCTGGCCTGAAACCGCACTGATAGGGGTCAATCAGGCTATTGAAAAAAGGTTTCAGGCGTTCACACAATATCGCAGAAAGGATCGTGTATGCAATGTTGAGGTGGCTGATGCCTCTATAATTGGCGCAGTGCAGGGGGTCTTCTTTCTTGTAGATCGAGGAAATGTTGCATTTATCCGAGCGGCTTTGTCGTGCCAATCATCATACCCAGATATCTGGTGTTCAATTTTTATTCCATGTTGCGACCGCCTACCTTCATCGAGACTAGTACTGCTTCTGTGTTTTGTTCACCTAGTTCTAGGTCAATCGTTGACAGTCAACGACTCACCGTTTAAAAACTTTCGAAACATTCAATGCAAATGCTCTCTGTGCAAGTGTCGTATAGGAGCAGTTCTCCCTCGCTGTAGCTCGTGATAAATTCGATTGCATATCATGGAACATTGTCCAAATGACTGCAAAGTTGCACCCTTTTCCATTCATTCCCCTGGATTTCTTCTTCTATAGTTTCATTGACCTATCTTATGGCGTCTAGTCTACTACTGGGTGAACATACTGCTGAGAGTCGGATTGTCCATCAGCATCTCACCTCCTTCAGCAGCATCAGTCATCTAATGATTCTACCGGAGGTATGGGATAATACGTAGATTCCTCTACATCTAAGTTCGCTAAATATTCGTTCTTGCTGGAACTCGAAAGCAAGTCGCAGATTGAATATCATTTGCATAAATCAAAAACAAGTTCAGAGATATGACAGAGCCCTGCAGAACACCAGCATTAGCTGAGAATGGGGTTGAACTGCATCCATCTACAGCATCGGCATCATGCCTGCAGATATCTATCCAATATCAGAGGACTGCAAGTAGTCACTAGAATTGGAGTGTTTCAAATTTTTGAAGTTAATGCGGAGTTAACCTCTGAAATCATACAAACGACAGAACTGTTTGCCTCCCTAACCTGAGTGAGTTCTCAAACCCGTTAAATATTGGAAGAAAAGCACACACATAACCACCGAAGAAAATTATTCCCAACAAGAGTATATAGATTCAAGTTCCGAAAAGCAAGCAAAAACATGGAAATTTATCCACACACTCTCCCATCTGTATCTTTGGTTGGCCAACCACCCTCAAGGCACTGAAACTGAACATAAATATTGACATTTGTTGATCGTAAAATACATTTCGGGGCCTCTATTGAAAAGGGTGCTCCGAAAATATACATATAAAAAGTTTTCTTAGATACTTATCGTCGAGACCGTAGTGTAATGTGAACTCTGACTAAGGGATGCAACCTTAATTTTGTTTGATTTGTGTGCCCATTACGCAGGAAACTAACCCCCCAATCGATTTAAAATATGAAAACCAGTCGAACCAGTGTGTGTATATATATATATATAGAAGGCCAATAGTTCAAGGGTAGTTCATGGTTTGAAAACATACTATTTCTCTTGAGTATACTGGCTGCTTAGAGCACTCTAAAGACCATTGAGAGTGCTCCTTGAAAAAACCATCGTGCACTTTGAAGATTCAACTGATATCTACTTATTCAATTCCAGGACTTCTGACATCCTTATGGTGTTCAGTTCACCACTTGTCATTGAACATAGTATATGGAGTCCGGGAAAATTGGTAAAAGAAAAACACATTTGAGTAAGGAAATCCCAGTAACATAAAAGAAAAATCCATTTTCGTAAATGGAATCATGACATCTGTCTACCAATACAACATGGGGTGGCACTTTGTACAAGCTTTCATGTGGCTGTGTTATGGTTTTTAATTTTTCATAGAAATATCTTTAACAAACTATAAAATAGAGGAAGTAAGGGGAAAAACATTTCTTTTAGGAAACTACACTCTTACACACCATGCAGGCGAACTAACCTCACTCATTCTCTCGTAAAGGTGTTCGTTAGGGATACGATTGTGCCAGAAAATCTTTAAGATATTGCGCATGCAGCTATTAACGAACGTTTGCAGCTTCCTGGTCATAGCAGTGGTCACTCTCCACGTGCTGCATCCATATAACAGCACGGATTCAACGTTGGAGCGGAACAGTCTTATTTTGGTACTCAAACTGTTGCATTGCTTCGCCATATTTTGGACAACACTTTTGCTTGGCGATCCTGCTGGCTATATCCAATTCGGTTCCACCATCGGTCGAGACAGTACTCCCAAGATACTGGAAATCCTCTACTCTCTCTACCGGTTGTCCAGCAATGCATACTTGAGCCGATGAGTTTGTTCCAAGGCTGATAATTTTAGTTTTTGCCGTATTAATTTTCAGCCCGACGATACCTGCCTCTCTCTCCAAATCTGCTGTCATTTGGTGGAGATCCATAATTCTGTGGGAGAGTAAGCATACATCGTCAGCGTTGTCAAGATGTTTCAGTTGGCATGTAAGAGTCCATCGAATTCCTTCATTTCCTGTTGACAAAGCTGCACGAAACAAATCGCTAATCACCCTTCTTTTGATCTCAAATTCCTCAGACAACCTCCCTCTGTGCAGAACGTGACCTTTGGAGCCTTCATATGTGGCTTTGATAACAGCAATTAGTTTATCGGGAATACCTATCCTGCGTAAGGCACGCTAAATAAAATCCCTGTTGACACTATCGAACGCCTTCTCAAAATCGATGAACAGCAAGTGGAGTGGCGATCGATATTCAAAGCACTGTTCGATAACAATCCGCAGGGTCTTGTTGTGGTCGGCACAGTAGGATCCAGAGCAGAAACCTGCTTGTTCGGCATCGAGTGTGCCTTCGAGATGTTGTTTGATTCGCACCAGGATGATTTTAGCTATAATCCTATTAGCTACAGCAGGCAGCAAGCAGATACCAGTACAGTTCCCGCACTCCGTTAAATTTCCTTTCTTAAGAAGCTTGACGATCATTCCATTTATCTACTCGTTAGGAAAGCTCTCAGCTTTCAAAACTCTCTCTATAAGTGGAAGCAGAAGCTCAGCCGATGTTGTTCGTGCTGCTCTGCGAGAATGCCGTCAAGTTCTACCGCCTTGTTGGTTTCGAGTGCCTTGATCGCTGTAGTGATCTCATCATTTCTGGGGGTCATGGTGCGTATTCGGGAACTTCTCACTTTAGGCACCTCAGTCTGATTTGGGAGCATATCGCTAGCGAATACATGGTTCAAAATCATAGCAAAATGCTCTTTCCATCTCTTGAGCTGGTCCTCATCAGAAATGAACAAGGAACTGTCTAGGCTTTTCACTGGGTGTTGGCTGAAGCTGCGACCACCTGTCAGCTAATTGTTGATACTGTAGATGGTCTTGCTGTCGCACCTCCGTTCAGCTTCTTCTAATTCTGTAGCCAGAGTGTTCATGTAGTTGCACCTGTCACGTCGCACGCTACGCTGAACTTCTCTCATCTTAATGCGATATAGGGACTCTAGTTTGCTTCTCCTTGCCACTGGAGTAGCTGCAACGCGAGCTTTCAGCTATTTTCATTCGTCAATCCATCTCCAAGTATCCCTGAGAAGCCATGCCCTATGTCTTCGCTGCGATCGACCGACAATTCCTTCAGAACCAGATGTGAAAACATTTTTCACAGCACACCAATGGTCTTGGATAGTTGTGGGCAGTGAGCTGCTGATTGCTTCCACACCTTGCTAAAAGTGCTCCCTTGGCGCACTGAGCGATCACTAAGTCTATCAATGTTGAACCTGGGCATTCTTGTGTTGTCGCGGGTTCTTCGAACTCCAGCAGTGCGTAGTTGGAGAGTAGCTATCATAAGATGGTGATATCATACTATCTCCACATTTGCCCCTCGCCTGTTTCGGACATCCAGGAGACTACTTCTAAAGTAGCGGCTGATGGCGAAATGGTCAACTTTGTTGGAGGTTGCTTGCCTGTCGTTGAAAACCCGGCTGACTTTGCGGCGGATTTTGTGCTCAAACATGGTGCCACCTATCACAAGGCGGTTGGCATTGCAAAAATCCAAAAACCTTTTTGCCATTGTCATTGGGGTTGCTTCCCGATTAAATGTTTGAGCCTTTCGTTGTCGTTGCCTACCTTTGTATTCAAATCCCCCATCACTATTACAATATCTCCATTTGGTGTTGTGTTGAGGGCGGCACTTAAGAGATTGTAGAAGCTCTCCTTTTCGTCCTCAGATGAGCCATTCGTTGGCGCATAACACAGCATGATGGTGACGCGTCGTTCTCTAGTCCGGAATCTGGCCGTCATAATCCTATCACCATGAGACTGCCAGGAAATTAGGCCCTTGTGTGCTGTTGTTGTTAACAGTAGTCCGACTCCATATTCCCGCGGACTTCCGGAATAGAGTTGTACAGTGTTATGCGTGGGTGACTGGCACTCGCCCGCTTCTAACCATCTGATTTCACTTACCCCCAAAATGTCCAGTCTATATCGCATAAATTCATTTTCCAATTCAAGGAATCTGGCATTGGAAGGACCTTCGCTTCCTGCGTCAAGGTGGCCTTACATTGCAGAAACCTATCTTTGTCCGGGTACAATAGCCAAAAGTCGTCAACATGTGATCATTCCTTATCCGAGGCATAGTGTCTGTTTCTGTAACGAGAAAATGTTTGGTAACGCAGGTTGCTGGCCCACGTTACCTAGTCTAAAATCAAGGCCCTAGACAACCCGCACTTGCAATTTTAGCCTACACGTATAAGGGTTTATACGTATAGTTGCCCGGGGACCACCACTAGGAGGTAAAGCAAGCACTTCATCACGAACTTAATTGTTGTGCTACTGGCCCAAGCCAAGTTTTGAGCAGTCAGTAGCTTCCCGATCAATCGCAGTGCAGATCGCCCCATGCGGTTGCTTAGCCTATATACATTAGATGCTTTGCTAGTTCATTCTGCTTCATCTGTTACCCCTTGACATCTTTAGCAGACAAATGGCAGGTAGTCCAGCCGTTCGCAGTGAAGCCACGTCACAGTGGTCACGAAAAAAATTTGGCTACACCTCCATTCTGAATAAATTCAAAATCTCTCCCGAAAACACGAACTAAACCACTCCCGCCCCAACTTTAATAAAAACTTCTATTTCACCATCCCTTCCAGGTCATTCTGGGAAGAAGAAGAATTCCCAGAAGATAAAGAAGAGTCGATTAATTTTTACACCGACGGTGGAGTGGAGTAGTAGTGCCCAAGAACAGGGCCTTTCTTCTAATGCTAAAAGAACAGAAGAAGAAAGGATCTTGAATTTCAGCCCTCAACACTTTTTGAAACGAAGAGTTAAGTATTTCCAAGTTTACCTAAATGCCTAGACTATCCCAGAATTCTAACGTTGATGAGAAGATCCGATAAAGTGTTGTACCAGTGCTGAAGGATATTTAAACAGCGATGGAGGATCTCACCGAGTCAGAGTACTGGATGTACACGTAGAATCTTCCCAAAAGGCCATAATGAAGGGGACAATGTTTGGCATGTATAGGAATCACAGATGCAATGAAACCCACGCCAACATGCTTTATGGAATTGATTCTGGAAATTTTCCTATTGAACTCAATTCTATGGAGAACAGAGGTTTTAACAGCACTCCGGTTGTACCGTGATGGTAATTGGTATTGGGCCAGTACCATCTATGGAGAATGAGATTAGGAATCTGAATGGGCGCATGGATGGTATAAAAGAGTTCGTGTTTGAACAAATAACTATTTTCATGGATGGATCTATGTTAGATAGCAGCCCCGAAGCAGCGACCGGTGTGTAGCTTGATCCATAAATGGGATGCTACTGAACAACATATACGGCTAGTAACTGTGGATTGGTGTAGACAAGCCGAAATGGTGCTAAACAAAATATTCCAAGCATGAGACGAAAAGCAATCCAATGACTAGTAGCGTTCCTCACATGACATGGTTATTTCAGATATCATTTGAATAAGATTGGGCTTCTAGAAGACGATACCTACGAAATGTGCCTTTAAGACATGTCCGACACTAACTGGATGGAGAAGAGGGATATTGTTATATCACTGAGTAGATAACTTTCAAGCAAATTGCAGACATTAACAGGGGGAATCGAAGCCAAGGAGCAACTCTGCAGGTATCCCGAAAGCGTCTCTGAATAAGACGACAGGCAGAGACATAAAAAGAGACCTGATGTGGATGCTGAGAATTTATGTGATCGAGCGGTTCATCATCGGATGTATCTTCTTCTTCTTTCTTTTATCAGCGAGGTTATCATCCGAAAACAAGGGATCACAACCACCCACTTCACCGCATTTCTACTGATCTGCCTGTGGGGTTCGCCTTAATCATCATTCATCATCGAATGTATCTGCAAGGTATTTCCTTGGACCAATGTCACAGATAAACGTAACTCAAGGGAAAAACAGACGTCGCTGTTTCTTTAGGTTAAGAACAGTAAAGACTATCTAGGGTAAATCTGTACAACACTGTGAACAGAGCAGAATTCTTCCATACCATAGAGTTTATGGATAACCAGGCTGCGACCCAAAGAGTATTTTTCTTTTTTTTTTCGTCGGAAGGTGGGAATCTTTTAAAGACGAAACTGAGCCCGTACTCAGTGACAGTGAACCGACCTCTCCTCCTACTCCTGCTCCTCGCGGCACCGCCGTCAAGCATTTCATAACGAAGGGGGACTTTAGCCTTAGGTACTCGGCTCATTCGTGTTGCCAGCCTTATGCGATGCATTCTGTCGTCACTCCTGTCCTCGCTGCTCCTTCATAATGGTTGCTACAGTGTCGCTAACTGCTTCCCAGGTATTTTCCTGCTCATCATCTGTCTGATGATGTTATCTGGGGTTAGGTCCACACCCAATTGGTTCACCAGCAGGTATCTTTCTTCACAGCATTGTGGACAATGTAACACGATGTATTTCGCAACCTTCACTGCTTCCGAGCACGTTGGGCAATAGGGGTTGTCGTCGAGTCCAAACCTGTGCTCTGAAGCAACTATGACCAGTAAGCCTCTGGGTCAGGTAGAAATTAAACTCCCCGTGCTTCCTATTGATCCAATCGTTTATATTGGGGATCAGTCTCTGCGTCCACTTGTCTATTTCAGAGATCCCATCTCTCTTGCCAATTATCCAGACTTGTCCTTGGTGGTGCCTCAGTGGTACTTCAACCCGTCGCAGTTGGTACCGCTGTCCTGCTGGCAAGGTATTTCCATTGGACGTCTTTAGCCAGAAGTACTATTGGTACCATGCCAGCAACTACACATGCCACGTCGTAGGAGGTTGTTTGGAAGGCGCTCCATACTCCCAACGCGTTGATTCTGTAAACTGTCTCCATCTTCCTTCTGTGTGAATTCGCCCAAAGAGTCTTTGAATCCCCATATGAGACATAGTAGAGGCGGGTCTCAGCTTAAGTGGCACGCACAAGTGAAAAGGGATCACAACGGATCACAAGGATTTGTTCCTTGAGTCCTTGGTTCATCGCGGACTGTAGCGCCATCTAAGTATGTAAACCAGAACCAAATACCTATGTGATGGGCTTAGACCTAGGAAATTGCTCATCTCTTCTTGGAAGCTCACTCTGCTTTGACGCGTAGCGACCTTCGGCATTCGCATTTATGAAGTATACATACTCGTACGTTCTCTCACTCAACATGATTCCCCATCCATTTTCAATGAAATTTACAGCCGACTGCATCCTTTTTATTAGTAAACTCCGCCACGATATACTGTGTAATCCCAGTGCGTTCCTTTTGTTCTCCATTATGGGTTAAGTCATGCAGTTGATTCCATTTTTTAATGACCTACCAGTAGTTCTACTCAACCAACACACAACCATTTATGGAACCTATGCCTTTCATTTTATGAAACAATTCCGCGAAAAAAAAAAAAACAAAAGAAATGCTCGTGCCGTTGTTTTATTGTCCTCCAGCTTGGCTGAGAGAGGGTTGCAAAAAAGGACTCATAATAACAGCTCCCTTACTCACTACAAGCCTTCGGATAAAACAAAAAAAAAAGGGGAGGAGGGTGCGTCAACGACGACGAGAGAAACAAGAACCAACTGAACCGGGGTAATGCGAAGCATAAGGGACATAAATAAAAAGTCAGGTTTCATGGCATTAAGCCACCCTTACCGCAATAAATGTGAAAAATTGCTCCTCGTTCTGAGGTGGAATTTAAATTTTTTTTTTCTTGTAACGAATCGATGGGGTTGGGCGATGGGGAAAAACAAAGTTTAATGAGAATTTGCTACCGATGCGGGTAGGTTGTCGATATGCCGGACAAATAATGGAATTAATTGGTGAGGCGTGCGCTAGAGGCTACTGGAAGTATGGCCATATTTTCGAAAGCAATGAAATGATAAAGGACCAAGAGAGTACTCGTAAATATAAAACTTGAAGAGACGTATGAGCCTGACTTTAATTTGGAAAATCTCGAATATAGTGTAGATATTGTCCGCTCTCCATTCTGGAGACTACCTTGTGTGCCCTTCCTTAAACTCAAATCCATTTAAGATCCTCAGTTCCATTTATTATATACCAATCCAATAACAGGACACTGTGTGTGCATTATCACTTCGAATTATTTCAATGCACTCACTGGTGATGTCCTGGTCTTGTGTTTCTGGCACGTGACACAGTACAATTCCCATTAACAAGAACCCATATTCGGCATTAAGTCACATGAAACATCGAACTACAATTATCATCATTGTCACTATCACTTCATATTCGATTGTAGCTCTAGATATGCTCAGGACCGATCCATTTGCTTTCAAAAGTTCAACGCGCTTGGTTATCCCATTCATTCTCATTCGCCATAGGGGGTGGCGCATACAATTTACAACTCCATAGGGGGGTTGAATCAGGCACGTTTGTTGCCATGAAAATTTCACTCAGTGCATTTTCTTTTCCCTTCTGCCAGAGCAGGAGCATGGAATTTATATACCCAAGGTTCATATGTTGAAATTTGTACGAGAAAGGATTTCCTGAATTTTTTTTAATTTTTCCTACCTTGTGCTGCCATCCAGGAGGATAAAAAAGCGCGGAAAGTACGCCTCTGATGGCAAATAGTAATAAACAATAGCTTGTTACCTCGAAGGTAGCGTCCTTAAATATTATACAATGGAGGAAAAAAACACACAAATTGAACCGACATAATGCGAAACATAAGGAAAGGACATAAAGCGTCCGAATTTATGGTATTTAAGACACCTTTACCGTAATAAATGTCAAAATAATGTTTTCTTTCTCTACGGGGAATTAAAAAAATCTAATGAATCGATAACAGGGGATAGCTTGGGCGGGTGACAGATGGAGGATGACTTTTATGAAACGTTTCAATGCTAAGTACCTTTTAAAAGGACAAATTAGTGGGACGTGACGGATGTATAGAAATGTCCTTTAAAAGGATAACACAAGGGTTTTGGAAGGATAGGTCAGGCATCTGGTCGTTCCTTAGACGACTTTTATTTAAACCGTTCTAAAGTTTTGATGAAAATTCCGCTTTTGGGACCACTTTCTATTTTGTCTGTTTCCTTCCGTATCCGTAAATAGGTGAGTTGATGATGCCTAGGCTTGATGCTATTTCGTGGTAGTGTCAATAAACCTCTTAGGCTACAGGTTTCTCTCGTTTTCAATGGCCGTAGGGTTTTGGTTATTTTTTTTATTTAGTGATGGGAATGAGCTGCGTAATGTAGGGTCGTTAGTATGAATCGGCCTTTTTTTATAAATGGAATTCAAGTACCTCCGACAGCTAACCTCCTCGTGATGGACATGCGGATTGAGTATGTTCGTCCCATCCATACTGACCGAAGATAACAGAGCAAGAAAATATGGCCTCGGATGTTGCCTGGTAAACAGAGATACCTTTGGAGTCTGGCTTGAATTGTAGCAGTATGCGAGCATCTGGTAATTCCAATCGGTATATAGCTGGGTGGATGGCAAACGACTAACAAAGACCTCGTAGGGGCAGCATCTCCCGATAGGTGCTGGTCCGCTAAGTAAGGAGAAGGAGCCACTGCAACCGAAAACCTAGCAGCTCTGTTAGTAAGCCCTACTCCCATCTCCTCGTGGTGCTATCTGGGAATTTCTTCGGAAATTGCTAACGGGAGAGGACGAATGGCGAGTTTCCTGCGCCAAAAAAACAGGATAAGTGTCGGTTGGTCTGTGGCCCAGGGAGCCGCAACCGTAAAACAAACTATTGATCCGAAACGGAAACTATCGCCTCGGATAAGGACTGATAATTTGTTGACGACCTTTGGCTATCGAACACGGACAACGATCGGATTCTGGAACGCTAAGACCCTCCTGGACTCACTCAAAGAAGGACCTTATAACGCCAGATTCCTCCAATTGGAGCACGAATTCGCACGGTATAAAATCGACATCTTAGGGCTGAGCGAGATAAGATGGAACGATGCTGGGGAATACATCTCCCCAACAAAAAGCACTGTGATGCTCTACTCTGGTAAACCAGCTGGAAGTGCACGGAGTTCCGGCGTAGCACTCATGCTAACTCCAGCAGCACGTAGTAGCCTCACATCCTGGAAACCCCATATTGACCGGATATTGACAGCTAGGTTCCAGAGTAGAGTTAGAAAAATTACCATCATACAGTGTTATGCCCCGACTCTAGACGCGACTGAGAATGAAAAGTATGATTTTTATAGCCACTTAGGCGCCGCCTACAACCAAACGCCTAATGGGGATATCGTAATGGTGAGGGGAGATCTCAATGCCAAGGTGGGTAGCGACAACACCATGCTTAACCACGTGATGGGAGTTCACGGCGTGGGAGACCGTAGTGACAATGGTGAGCGGTTTGTGGACTTCTGCAATACCAACCACCTAGTCACCACAGGTACGCTGTTTAAGCATAACACCTGCCACAAGACCAGTTGGGTCTCCACTGATAGGCAACGAACATCCAACCAGATCGACCACATTGCGATTAGTCGCCGCCTTAGAAATTGTCTCCTGGACGTCCGAAACAGACGTGGAGCTGCAGTCGGACAAGAACGAGATCACCATCTTATGGTAGTTCATTTACGCCTTCGTACTGCATCCGTCAATAGCAACCGCTCAAACCTACTTAACATCACCTTGTTTAATATCGACAGGCTCATGGTTCCCCAAGTGCGCCAACATTTCAGGGACCATCTTGCCTTAGAAGCAGAAGCAATCAGCAGCATATTGCAAGAGAACATGGATGACCACTGGAGTGCTGTGAACAATGCTTTTGCGACTGGGGCACCGCGCATGGCTTTCAACAGACACCTGCAGACGGATCGATGAGTGTACAGCAATCAAGGTTCGGATTGCAGTGGTCTCAGCAGTAGAGAGAAGCGAGCTTGAAGCCCAATACCGTGCGAAGAAGAAAGAAGTGCAGCGTAGTGTGAGACGTGACAAACGTCAATATGTGAACTCACTGGCCTCAAGGGCTGAAGAAGCAGCAAGTAGATGCGACAGTAGGACTGGAATTCCAAACAAAATGCAGTGAAGAGTCTAGACGGTGACCTTCTGATTTCGGATAAGGACCAGCTCACTAGATGGAGAGAACATTTTGCTACAGTGCTAAATCTCTTAGACGATGGCGGTATGATCTTGAATTCGAATGAGCAGTTCGAAGCAACAGATTCCCGAATTCGCACCCTACCTCCGAGCAAAACTGAAATAATAACAGCAATCAAGTCCCTCAAGAAGAGCAAAGCGGTGGGTATTGATGGCATCCCTGCCGAGCTATTTCCAGCGGCGCCAAATACATCGGCAGATTTGCTGCATCCGCTAATACGGAGAGCTTGGGATAGTGAACAATTTCCACAGGAGTGGAAAAGGGGGATGATCATTAAGCTTCCAAGGAAGGGAAACTTGATGGAGTGCGGTAACTGAAGAGGTATATACGTTCTTCCAGCCGTAGCCAAAATGATAGCTAGAATAATTCTAGAACGAATTAAAGAACATTTAGATTGAACTATCGATGTCGAACAGGCAGGCTTTCGCGCTGGATCCTCCTGCATCGACCACATAAACACCTTACGGATCATAATCGAGCAATGCCTTGAGTATAGGTCTCCGCAACATTTACTGTTTATCGACTTTGAGAAGGCTTTCGACAGCTTGAATCGAGATGCTATCTGGTTGGCCTTGGGCAAGAGAGGCATTCCATAAAAACTTATAGGCTACATACGAGGGCGTGCACAATGGTAAGGTGTCGGAGGATTTTGAAGTCCAAAGTGGAGTACGTCATGGGTGCATACTTTCCCCACTATTGTTCTTGGTGGTTATCAGCGATGTACTCCGTGCAGCATTGACGGAAGCTAATTATGGAATTTGTTGGACAATGACATCTTACCTTAAATACCTAAACGATGTTTGTGTTGCTGACGATGTTTGTCTACTTTCACATCGGATAATGGATCTTCATTTGATGGCCCAAAATCTAGAAGCTGAGGCAAACAAAGTGGGGCTAAAATAAACACAGCCAAAACAAAAGCCCTGAACACTCTTAAATACTATAACCACGCTCAACTTAACATTGCCGTCGAGAAAGTTGATAACTTTCTTTTTGAAGGGAGTGTGGTCTCGGTTTATCTCGGTGGCACCGAACAGGATGTGTGCAGCAGAATCGGGAAGGCTAAGGCTGCGTTCGGAATACTATCCAAAATCTGGAGAAGCAATGTTATTAGCTGAAAAACCAAGCTACGACTGTTCCGCTCCAACGTAGAATCAGTGCTGCTTTATGAGTGCAGTACTTGCAGAAGGTGGACACCATTAACACACGCAAGCTTACTTACTTACTTAGGTGGCGCTACAGTTCGGGGTGAACCTGGGCCTCAACCAACAAGCCTCTCCATTTAGCTCGGTCTTTAGCTAATTGCCTCCAGTTGCGCACTCCAAGTTGGTCGAGGTCCCCTTGAACTTGTGCGCGCCACCTACGGCGATGATGCCCTCTACTGCGTCGTCCCTCCGGGTTAGAATCGAAGACTCTGCGGGCCGGAGCGTTGGTGTCCATTCGCTCTACATGTCCTAGCCATCTCAGACGTCCAATACGCAGTTTTTTGACTAGGTCGATGTCGCTGTACAGCTCATATAGTTCGTGATTGAATCTTCTCCTCCAAAACCCGTCAACGCAAACGGGACCGAAAATCTTACGAAGAGTTTTTCTCTCGAAGCGACCAAGGATATCTTCATCCTCTTTAAATAAAGTCCATGCTTCAGCGCCGTAAAGCAGGACTGGGATGATCAGGGTCTTATACAGAGTCTCCTTAGTTGTTCGAGATAGGGCTTTACTGTTGAATTGCCTTATAAGCCCAAAAAAACAGCGATTGGCAAGAGTTATTCTTCGATTGATTTCTACGCTGATCTTGTTTGTAGAATTTATAGCAGAGCCAAGGTACAAAGTCCCTTACTACCTCGAAGTTATAGCTGCCCACTGTGACGTTTTGTCCAATTCGTCGGTGTTGGCTTTCCCTTCTTGTTGACAGCATATACTTGGTTTTGCCCCCGTTTACCGCCAAACCCATTTTGGCCGCTTCCGCCTCAATGCTTGCAAACGCACCGGTGACAGCCCGCTGAGTTCTTCCTATAATGTCTATATCGTCGGCGTATGCAAGCAAGCAGTTGTACAGACTTGTAATAGATTGTGCCTCCGGTGTTGGCTTGTGAGTTCCGCACAATCCGTTCAAGTACAATATTGAAGAAGTCACATGACAGCGCGTCACCTTGTCTAAAGCCTTTTTTGACATCAAAGGTCTCGGTGAGGTCATTACCGACCTTGATGGAGCAGCGAGCGTTCTCCATCGTCAGCCTGCACAGACGGACAAGTTTGGCAGGGATGTCAAAACTAGACATGGCTCTATAAAGCTCTTCTCTATAGATGCTGTCATAGGCGGCCTTGAAATCGATAAAGAGGTGGTGAGTATCGATTTGGAATTCTTGGGTTTTCTCCAGGATCTGCCGAAGTGTGAAGATTTGATCGATGGTGAACTTTCCTGGCCTGAAACCGCACAGATAGGGTCCAATCAGGCTGTTGATAAAAGGTTTTAGGCGTTCACACAATATCGCAGAAAAGATCTTGTATGCGATGTTGAGGAGACTGATGCCTCTATAATTGGCGCAGTTGAGGGGGTCTCCTTTCTTGTGGATCAGGCAAACGATGCTGAGATTCCATTCATTAGGCATACACTCGTCTGGCCAAATCTTAGAGATGGGTTGGTATATGCACTCTACCAATTCATCCCCCTTGAAAAGTTCGGCCAGTAAACCGTCAGGGCCAGCAGCCTTGTTGGATTTTAGCTTGGATATTGCTATCCTCACTTCGTTTTGGTCAGGTGGACGGAAATTTTGACTATCATCGTCTATGTTGAATGGCTCATTCTGCCTGACAGCGGAATGTTGGTCTTCATCGCCGTTATACAGTCTGCAGAAGTAGTTTTTCCATATTCTCAGCACCGACTGTGATTCTACTACGAGGTTTCCATTTTCTTCTCTACAGGTTTCAGTACGGGTATTGCGTCTCTGACACGTTCTTTTTACCTTTTGGTAAAACTTCCGTACATTGTTCTTGGAGTATGAACTCTCGATATTCTCAAACGCGCGCTTCTCATGCTCTTTCTTCTTCTTTTGGAGAAGCCGATGTTCTTCCCGTCTCTTTTGCACGTAGAGCTCACGAGCAGCTCTCGTCTTCCTTTGCAGCGCCGCTTTGTATGTCTCTTGTTCTGCTGCGTGCACTCGCCGGCATTCTTCGTTAAACCAGGGGTTTCGCGGTGGTGGACGAGCGAGACCGATCACATCAGTCGCGGCGTTTCTGATGGCATGTTGGCAGCGTTGCCACTGGTCTTCGGCACTTTATGCTGGCGGCATAGGGGTGACTGAAGGATTTTGGGATATGCGTTCAGCGAAGAGTCTGGCGGCGTCTTGCGATTGTAGCCTTTCGACGTTAAATTTTCTCACAGTGATTCTTCTTTGTTGCTTAGATTGGGATACCCACATTCGTACCTTGGCTACAACAAGGTAATGATCCGAGTCTATGTTGGCCGCTCGGAAGGTCCGGACATCCAGAATACTGGAGGCATGCCTTGCGTCAATCGCAATATGATCAATTTGGTTGATCGTCACATGATTATTGGACCGCCATGTCTGCTTATGAATATCGAGATGAGGAAACCATGTGCTTGCTATGGTGACATTTCGCTCCACAATCAATTAGCCCTAGTCCGTTAACAGACGTGGTGTCATGTATCCTTTGCTTACCGAATGCCCTACCAAAGACGTCCTCCTTTCCTATTATCATGCAACAGAGGGAGGCTCTAACCATATGAGCAATCTACTATGAGTGTTGTGCCTTCGCAATAGTGGTGTTGTCATACTTATTTACTTACTTATGTCCTGCATCCCCCTGTGGATCCTAGGGCCTCTACTACGCCTACGCCCTATCGTATACGGTTTCCGGCAATGTGTCTGAGTTCTTCTCAACTTTTCCCCAACTGCCGTGCCTCCTTCTCAACTGTTCTGCGCCACGTTCTCTTGAGGTGTTGACATAAGCTTTCGCAATTGATCGAACTGAGTGTTAATATATTTCATGAGACATAAATAAATGCTTGGTGACATCATGATTTGAACCATGAACCATTAGCGTGGCAATTGATGATGTTACCACTACATCATCGCCACCCCATTAGTCAGCTGCTACCTTGCTTCAACAGATTCAACATTTTTCTGCCATTTGCATTTATATTATGGTTTTTCACTGAAAGCATATTCTGTTCTCGCAATAAGGCTTCATATGCAAGTCGTACACGACTGTAGACATCGTCGTCGCCCAGGGTTATAGTTCAGCACCACCGTAAGCCATAAATGTATCTCAGTTTTCAAGCACTTGATTGCAAAACAATTTGTCTAGCAAGCAGCTTTCATCACTTTTCCTTTGTTTATGAAGAGATCTATCTTCGGAGTCCCTAGTTTAAATGCTCCCAATACAATAAGACACTAAAAAGATCCATAAAACTGGGGGCACCCAAAAACCCAATAAATAAGTTTCTATGCGGTCTGCTTCATGGATTAACTTTTCCTCACAACATACATAAATAAAAGAGATATTAATCTCGAAAGTCCCTGCTGACATAAGTGTACCCAGAGCAATAGACAGAAGATAACACACATGTCGCTTACAAATTCATTGCTTATCAGACGAACGTGTGCCTAATAAATTGCCTTCACAGAGCGTCTACACATAATCCCGAACAAAAAAAGTTTCGTCCACTGCAGACAATGAGATCCTTTGATACACGAACTTGACGCATAGAAATAAAATCGGAATAAAATCAATATCATTAATAAATCACGTAAACACCACGGAACTCCAATATTTCCGACCTTCCACCCACCAAACAGCAATATCAATAAATTACCCTCAAAGCAAAGCTTTCCACAGCCAGACAATCACGTTAATTCACCCCGGAACAATTTGTCACCCCGTATAACTAATGATTTTCTACTATAGCCACCCTGTACAAGTTTTAGGAGTCATTATAAAGTGAATTAATATTTTAATTAACTCCACAGGGGATGGATGCTACCACCCTCCGCAGGCTAACCAAACCATCAGCTCATTATCAAAATAATATACTTTGCCACTTTTAAGCAGATGACAAACTAGCTCCGTCTATCCCTCCCACATGAGTTTAGATACGCCGCCCCTACTGACATTTCAAAAATGCCTGTCAGTCGTTATGTAAAATAATTGCAAACTAAAGAGGATATGCCATAACGTAAACCCATAAATGTGATAAATTTGTTGTATTACTGATGACAATGGTTTTTGGATAGAGTTTTGGACCAAAGTTTGGTCTACTTGGACATCGTTATGAGGGTGGCTTAGGTCGCTATGTGCAGACTAAAGGACTTTTCGCAGGAAACTTGTGCTGAAAATCGGTGAATTAAATTAGATACTTGGGACAATTTTCCCTATACGTATATAGAAATTTCCTCGAGTGTAACGGACAAGGCGAACGGAAATTCGTCATGTACTTACTCACTTAGGTGGCGTTACAGTCCGGGGGGACCTAGGTCAACTAACAAACCTCTCCAGCCACCCCATTACGAGCCAGCTGTCTCCAGTTGCGCACGATAAGTTAGTTGAGGTCCCCCTCCACTTGTTTGCGCCACCTACCGCAAGGTTGTCCTCTACTGCTCTGTCCATCTGGGGTGGATTCGAAGATATTCCGGATTGCAACGTCGGGCTTCATCTGCTGTACATGCCATTTTAGTCGCTGTATGAGAACTCTTCTGACTCAGTCTATGTCCTTGTATTGGGCGTATAGTTCGATATTGTACCTTCGATGTCGATGTTCCTGTTTTCTCTTCCCCTCGTAGAGCTCAAATGCAGCTCTGGTTCTTCTATGCAGCGTCGCTTTGTACACCTCTTGTTTTGCTGCATGCGCTTGCCGGCATTCCGCATTAAACTAGGGGTTTCGCCCTCCACATCGACCACATAAACACCTGCGTATCATCGCAGAGCTATGCATTTTGCTTAATGGCGCGGTGACTCATGATTTGAAAACCCAAAGTTAACATCTTTATATGAGAATTGGTTAAAAACCTATTGACGTCACGTCTTGCAATGAAGAAAATTCAGATGTCAAACGTGCCATGTAATGAAATCCACTTGCCAAATCTGGCAGAAGAATGAGTCGTCCTAGGCAACTGGTGGTACAGAATTATTAAGGAGGAATCCAGGACGTTAGGAACACATTCCGAACAGTATACTTACTTATGTCCTGTAACCCCTTGCGGGTCCTTGGGCATCTACTACGCCTACGCGCCATCGTGTAAGGTTTCCGGCAATGAGTCTCAGCTCTCCCCAAAATGTCTCCAACTGTCACGTCTCCTACTCGACTGTTAGTTAGTTAGTTAGTTAGATAGACTAACTTAGTTAGTATATACAAACAGTATATACATAGTCGTTTATGGTTTGGCTTAAGGCCATCTACCAGATTGACAATATGATTGCTATTTCTGTTTAAAAATCGCCTTCCAAAATACGGGCTCTGTAGCGGATTGCAGCTGTAGCATAGTTGTATAAAACATCCCAACCATGACTTCCGTTCATCATCCAAGTCTAGCGAAATTACTCCGAAGTATCTCGCGCGAAATTCTCCTAAAATGGGACATCTTCCGATGAAATGGTATACATCCTCCCTCTCTTTAAGGTTGCACAGGTTACATAAAATTGGAAGATCGGGTCGATGTGGAATAAAATAAAGACTTGTTAGTTCATATGCAGAGAGTAACGATTGAGGAAGTACGTTGAGTCGCTTTCAATGTGGTTAAAATTCAGCCTACTGTAGATCAGCCTATGTTGCGATGAATGTGCTTCAGCTACAAATCTCTCATACATGGAATTACCAGCATTTTTCAAAACATTTGTAAGCATAGGTTTTATCATTGAAAGTTGCATATCAGATGCAATATTTAAGCTCGCGCCATAATTTGCTGCCAACTCCTCCCACTTTTGAACCAAGTGCCCTTTTGCCGAAAGTATATGCTTCAGAACAATCCTGGGCAGTCTTCCATCATCCATCTCCACTACTTTTACAATATAATCTATATGCAGCTTTAGGGTATCTAAAAAGAGAGGAGGGACTCCAGTTTCTAGATGCAGCATATAGTTCGGTGTACATATTGGAAGTCAAAAGATTCGTTTCAAAAAGTATCGTAGAAATTTTTCAACTTCTTCGAAAAAGTAATAACGCCAAATTTGAGCTCCGTACAGCAGTATAGAGGCAGCAGTTGTACAAAATAATTTATTCTTCGCTGTGTGATCGATAAAGTTATTGTCGACGCAACGTCCCCAAACTGATGAAATAGTTATTTTAGCTGCTGCTAGTTGGCATTCAAAGCGTTTTCTCATATTGAGGTTGGATGTAATTAGTCCACCTAAATATTTATAATCTTTCACTATTTCAACGTTTTCGCCCTGATAGGACCACTTTTCGTTGCGAGAGTATCTTCCACCGCCATTTCTAAAAATCATCATCTTTGATTTTGAAAAATTCACCGTCAAATTCCATTGCTTACAGTAGTTTTCAAGACGGTTCATAGTAAGCTGCATCCCTTCAACTGTCTCCGATAAAAGCACTATATCGTCCGCAAACTTTAGCGCCGGTATCCGCATACCACCAAGCTCGATCCCTCCTCCTTCTTCTCCTACTATGTCGTTAATAAATAAGATGAAGAGTAGCGTACTTAAGATGCATCCTTGCTTAACTCCCATTTGTGTTCCAAATTCCTCCGATACATTCTCTCCATTCCATACGTACGCCAGGTTGCTCTCATACATCGCTTTTAGCACATTTATCACTTTACTTGATAAACCAATTTTGTACAGCTTGTATAAAAGAGCTTCACGCGTTATCGAGTCAAAAGTAGCTTTTTGCTACTTTGTTTAAAAAACTCTGCAATGTTGGTGAGAGTAAAAATGTGAACCAGTGTTGAATAATGCTTTCTGAACTCCGCCTGGTATTCATTTAAAATCCTATTGTTTGCCATCCAAAGTGTAAGCCTATTAAATATCAAAGCACTAAATAATTTTGCCGAGTATTCAACTTCATTCTGTAGTTAGCTAGTCCTACTCGACTGTTCTGTGCCATGTTCTGCTCGGACCGCCAGGTCTTCTGTCATTCTGAGTTAAAGTTGCATAGCATGGTTCGCTATGGAACTGTCACCCTTTCGAAACGTGTGACCAATCCACGGCCAATTCCGTCGTTGAATGGTTGTGCCCTTTGGTTCCTGACCCGTTCTCTCGTAAGGGTGTCCGTTAGAAATCCGATTGGGCCAGAAAATCCTTAAGATATTGCGTAGGCAACTATTAATGAACGCTTGCAGCTTTCTGGTGATAGTAGTGGTCACTCTCCAGGTGCTGCATCCATATAACAACACGGATTCAACGCTGGAGCAGAACAGTCTTAGCTTGGTGTTCAAACTGTTTGCATTGCTTCGCCATATTTTGGACAAAATCCCGAATGCAGACTTTACTTTGGCGATCTTGTTGGTTATATCCAGTGCGGTTCCACCATCGGCCGAGACAATACTCCCAATATACTGGAAATCCTCTACTCTCTGTACCGTATACCGGTTGTCCAGTAATGCATATTCGAGTCGATGAGTTTGTTCCAAGGCTAATTTCCATTTCAGTTTTTGCCGTATTCATTTTCAGCCCGACGACGCCTGCCTCCCTCTCCACATCTACTGTCATGTAGGTGCATCATTCTGTGGGAGAATAAGCATACATCGTCAGCGTAGTCAAGATGCTTCAGTTGGGATGTAAGAGTCCATCGAATTCCTCCGTTTTCCATCGACAAAGCTGCATGAAGGACATCGCTAATCACCAAAAGGAATAGTATTGGTGAAAGAATATAGCCTTGTCTTACCCCACTTTGGATCTCAAATTCCTCAGACAACTTCACCCTGTACAGAACGTGACGTTAGGAACCTTCATATGTAGCTTTGATAATAGCAATTAGTTTATCGGGAATACCTCTCCTGCGTAAGGCACGCCAAATAAACTCCCTGTTGACACTATCGAACGCCTTCTCAAAATCGATGAACAGCAGGTGCAGTGGCGATCGATATTCATCGCACTGCTTAATAATAATTTGCAGGGTGTTGATGTGGTCGACACAGGAGGATCCATAGCGGAAACCTGCTTGTTTGGCATCGAGTGTGACTTCGAGATGTTGTTTGATTCGCTTCAGTATGATTTTAGCTACAACAGGCAGCACGCAGATACCCCTCCAGTTTCCGCACTCCATTAAATTTCCTTTCTTAGGAGGCTTGACGATCATTCCCTTTTTCCACTCGTTCGGAAAGTTCTCAGCTTCCCAAGCTCTCACTATAAGTGGAAGCAGAAGCTCAGCCGGAATACTGCCAAGTCCTACTGCCTTGTTGGATTTGAGTGCCTTCATCGCGATAGTGATCTCATCATTACTCTGAGTCGTGGTGCGTATTCGGGCATTTCTCACCTCGGGCACCTCAGTCTGATTTGGGAGCATATCGCTAGTGAATACGCGGTTCAAAATCGTACTAAAACGCTCTTGAGCTGGTCCTCATCCGAAATGAGCAAGGAGCCGTCTAGACTTTTCACTGGGTGTTCGCTTGAGCTGCGACCACCTGTCATCTGATTCTGTGGACGGTCCTGCATCCCCGCAGTTTCTTCTGCTTCTGTAGCCAACACATTGATGTAGTTGCGCCTGTCGTGTCGCACGCCACGCTGAGCTTTTCTCATCTTCATGCGATATAGGGACTCTAGCTCGCTTCTCCCTGCTGCTAGAGTAGCTGCTACGCGAGTTTTGAGCTGTTTTCCTTCGTCAATCCGTATCCTCGGAAAGACATGCCCTATGCCTTCCCTGCGATCGACCGACAATTCTTTCAGCACCAGATGTAAAAGCATTTTTCAAAGCCCACCAATGGTCTTGGATTGTTGCGGGGAGTGAGCTGCTGATTGCTTCCGCACCTTGCTAAATGTGCTCCCTTAATTGTTGGCGCATTGACGGATCACTAAGTCTATCGATGTCGAACCTGGGCATTCTTGTATTGTCGTGGGATCTTCGAACTGCAGCAGTGCGTAGTTGGGGAGTAGCTATCATATGATGGTGATCTCGTACTATCCCCACATCTGCCCCTCGCCTGTTTCGGACAACCAGGAGACTACTTCTAAAGCAGCGGCTGATGGCAAAATGGTCAATTTGGTTGGATGTTGCTTGTCTTTCGTTGGGAATCCAGCTGACCTTGTTGCAGATCTTGTGCTCAAACATGGTGCCACCTATCCGATCAGTATGCCGCGCATACGTTGTTGACGCACTAGAAGCTTCCAGGGGTGACATGACTTCAGCAGTTTTTTTCAGATTTCCATTTACAGAGCGCGTGTTGCGAAATTGATATGAGAATACCCCGTTTTGTACATGTGTATACGTTACAGAGACCCTAATCATCTCAGTTCTGCCTTACGGCGCAGAGGCTTTTACCGTACCTATTATGAGTGGATGTGTATAATATGTGATCTGGATGAAAAGTTTAGAAGAAGCTACAATGATGAATTCTATAGCCTGTGCATCACCATCGATCTATACCAGGACGCTTAGAGTGGATGGGTTGTAACAATTGGGCCTGGAATGCCTTTAAATCTACTCCGCAGGGATGACGTAGTAGAAGATAGCCTCACCTTATGTGGCGTGAAATGGTGAAAAGGGTCATCAACCAACTTGCTGTACGTAACTGAAATGGGTGGATTGGCTTGTTTACACAGAAATACTGCACGAGGTCAGGGATTATACAGAATTAGCAGAGATTATTTGAATTGGCAATCCTATCAGAAAGGTGATCAAAGACAGTCTACTGCTTAAGTTAAGAAACCTTACGAATATAGAAACAAATCCATAACTCTGTGGAAGAGGCATTGCTGCAAAGTTCAAAAGTAAAACCGCTAACGTATGAAGTACTTCTGGATGTTAAGCATCCAATCACTTCCATCGCATCCATCACTTACGGCCTGAGCATAAATACGTAGGGATTCTCGAAGCCGAGAAACTAGCTTCTGTAAAGAAAGTGTGGATGCAACGACAAGTTTTGCATTTAAGTGAAAAATAATTCCAATAGGTTGCTCAATATGGCAAGATCATTCAGAAGATACGGTGCCAGAGGGTGTAAGTGCCGAAATGCGTACTGTGGATGTCGCGACCAAAATTTATCGGACTAAAACTAAAGAGGGACACTGACCTTAGGTTGCATCGATTTTTATATAAGGAGCCAGGCATCTACAACAAAAAGTATATCGGCTACATCACGACATTTGACTGGGGGGTTAACCTGATCGTGAATGAAGTAGGACTTGGGAGGTGATGACATTTGTTGACATTATGGTCAAAGGAATTTCTACGATTGGAAAATGAGGCGAGGATCACCAGGAAATGATACGTCTTCTTCTTCTTCTATCCTATTTCGGCGAGGTTATGATCAATGGGTTATAATCCTCCTACTTCACCGCATTTCTACTGATCCATCTGTGGGGTTCGCCTATTTGACCTCAGAAAATATCGGCAGGCCTTCCGATTTCGTATCACTCGGTTACTGAGGAAATGATATGCTTCTGAAGAAATTCATTTAGATACATTAGGTATCATTTATTGAGAGGATAAAAGTCGTTGGTCCAATATGCCTGCCTTGAGGGACCCCTGAAAATATTTAATAAGGGGGAGATACTGAAGATCTACTGATTCATGCAATAAGCTGCAGTAGAAAACCAAAGTCCAATCAATCAGAAGGAAACGGCACGACGAAGAACTCGAAGCAAGCCGACTACGGCTGTGGCCGAACTTTAAAATAAGAATAACACAAAAAGACAGGGAATCCTTGCGCATACTTATAGGTGTAATTGAAGAGTCACATGGAAAAAGTACGCCAGACTGAAGAAGAGCTCTACAGAGGTTAAGATGACGAGGAACTCGTTAAGCAGGAACATGCAGTTCTATTCTACTTTAGGGCCACTGAAGCTTTCAATACCTCATCGTTCGATCGCATTAAAGTTAAGCTCCTTCTGGTGTATTAATTACCCCTTCACCCAAATCATAAGAATACTCTACAGTCTATAGCACTCAATAGCAATAGATGCGTAGGAAAGGAAGCACTTAATCACCAAGACGCGGGTAATGAACCGTACATAGTTCATCGTCTAGCAAAGTGCAAATGTTTACCTAATTAAGACGACTTTTCTCTGCTCTCTCTCTCTCTCTACCCCGTCTCTGTTGTTTTTCTCTCCGATTATTTTAAAACACAAAGCCCTCTACTCTGCATGAATGAATAAATTTTTAATTAAATCTACGCCTGCGAGACTTACAGCGCAAACCTTCTCAGCGGCACAGATTACACTAAGGACACTTCGTTTTCGCTTCTCCATCCATAGAACATTCTATCCACTATGTCTGTGTGTGGCAGGCAACGATGACGCCGTAATGTCTACCCTATTAACTCCAACCCCTCTGTGCATTATACCATTAACGCTTATCACAGTTGTGCTCCAATTGCACCCCACATCAACGGGGTGTTAGCTTGCCTATAGCCGTTTGCATCACAGTGGAAATTGTTTGCAGCTATGCACAGCTAAGTTATAAATTCAAAAAGTACGTGGGATAAGGCAAAATAACCCCCCAAGGGGACATTGCAGAGTAAAGAACAAACACACACGCACACACAATGCGGATATTATCTATTATCCTCCAGAGTTGTGGCCTTAGATATCTCATCTGGCTGGCTGGCGTTCTACTCGGGTGTATGTCAAGAGCTCAAACTTCAACGCGCTTAACAATATCTAAGTGTAATCCGAATATTTTTTGGCATCTGCTAGATGCATTCAGATTACTGTTCCCAGTGGTATAAGGAGTCATCCACAATATACCATTTCCGTGTATCCCTGTGGGGGGAATCTACTCAAAAACGCGCGAAAACGTAACGCCCTGATGGTTATACATTTAGGCATCCTTGGAATCCTCTGGAAACTTGTCGTTCGTTGGCATCTTTTACGTCTTTCACGAGATTTGTGCATGAAAGGATGACATGGAAAAAACACGCACACACACACACAGAAAAAAGGACGAAGAAAGTTCTTCTTGTTCCTTGTGGTCTTAGCCGACAGGGTGGCTTTTTGAGGTTTCGGTGGCTTTTTTTGTGGAATGGAACTTTCACGTCCCGAAAAGAATTCAAAACTTTCAAACCACATCTACAGAAACACACACAAATTAGTTGAATGCGTGCAAGTAGGAATCCTTTTATGGTGTCCGGTGCTGGGTTGTATTCTATTGGGCAACAATGCAGACCACCTCCAGTGGTCTGTTTTTGCCTTCGGGTATCGAAATTTTCTGTTCTTCCTGCGACTGCACAAGGGATTAATGGAATCCAATAATTTATAGTGACCACACATGGAAGCTAGGGAATGTCTAGCATTTTCTATTTTATTTTTATTTACCAACTTTAAGTACTGAATTATGCAAAAGTACAGTGAGTCACATTCACCTAGTTCTACGTGTTAAAACGACGAAGGTCACATTTGTTATTCGCTTGAATGAATTTAAATGCATTTTTACTACGCTTTAAGTATGTTTTTGAAAAGCTATTCAATTACCCAAGGGTAATGGAACGAATTAAGTCGACAATAGTGAAGGGCCGTACTGCGAAAAATCAATTATTTGTGGCAATAGATTCAGTGCGCGGATACTTTCATATTTTCTACTCAGCTCAATGGAGTTTTAAGTGCACCTTTGCAATTTAGATATTACGAGTAGTTACAATGCTTCTCCAGGTCATGGCGACACGATGGGTTAAGCGAGGGAATATTTAAGGCAGTTGAAGGCAATTTGTTATGAAAAATGTACGAATTAAGGAGAAATGTATGAATATGGAGGAACGAAGTGCCCTTAGACCTAGTATCTAGTGGCTTGTTGCACATAAATCAAAGTGTGATCGAACTAGGGAAGTACTGTTTATTTTAGGTATCCTGGTGTTTGTCCATCAGAGTCTTCGAATCTAGCTCTGTGGGATGACGCGGTAGAGGACCACCTTGCCGTAGGTGGTACTTACAAGTTCAAGGGGAACTCGACAAACTTGGAGTATGCAACTGGAGGCAATTATTTACAGACCAAGCTAAATGGAGAGGTTTGTTGGTTGAGGCCCAGGTTCACCCCATACTGTAGCGCCACCTAAGTAAGTAAGTAAGTAAAAATTCTGTACACCAAACAGTGGGAGCTGCTGAAACAAAGGTCGACGCCAAGGTGCAACACATACGACTGGTATGTGACGCCTCGATGCCCCAAATGAGCGGCTCCAATAGAAACAGGAAACCGGTGTACTGGTGAAGCGACGAGATAGCTGCGCTTCTAAGAAGATGCCTAAATCCCAGACGCAAAGTCACCAACGGTAGGAGAAGACAAGCTGAATCCACGGAAGACATTCTAGCGGAATTTAGAACCATAAGATCCGAGCTCAAGAGGGTCATAAATTCGAGCAAAAATCAGAAGTGGGAGGATCTCCGCCGGGGCGCCGTGGCGTAAGTGGTTAGTGTGTCGGATCACTACGCATGGGGTTCCAAGTTCGAATCCCAGAAAACACCAACAAATTTTTTCACAGTCCCACCTCTCGCGAGCGTCTGACAAACATCCGAGAGTATTGTTGTCACGAAAAAGCTTCTCAAATCGCCGTTCGGAGTCGGCATTAAACTGTAGGTCCCTTCCATTCGTGTGAAAAATATAACGCGGTTGCGAGAAGCTAGGCCCTGGCACTTTAAAGAGCTGTTGCGCCAAATATTTGTTTTTTGTTGGAGGATATCCACGGGATGTCAACAGCAACACCCGGGGGCTAGGCTTCAAAGTCATAATGCGAAAACTGGGAACACAGATGGCTAGCCATGTCCTCGGCGAAGAA
The DNA here is from genome assembly GCA_945910035.1 of Brachypalpus laphriformis. Taxonomy (NCBI): domain Eukaryota; kingdom Metazoa; phylum Arthropoda; class Insecta; order Diptera; family Syrphidae; genus Brachypalpus; species Brachypalpus laphriformis. Next base: position 14,621,037 of record OX246755.1, read on the forward strand.
AGGATGGAGTTCATAGTGAACACACTCTTCCCAACGCATCGTGTTCGACCTACCGACACCTCTGTGGTCCAGCAACCAGAAACTACGAAGTCCAGTGAAGAAGAGTTGATCCTCGCGTCGAAACCCCTACAAAACCGAAAGGCCCCCTGGCCCTGACGGAATACCAGCGGAGGTGCTCAAGACGATTGCCCAGACAAAAGTTGTCCCCAGGAAGGAGTTTTCGTTAGGAACTAGAAGATACAGCATTTGGTACTGATTAGCAAAGAAAAAAGAGACCCGGACTCGCCATCAGCGTACCTTCTTCTTCTTCTTCTGCCTTTTACCAGCAAGGCTATGATCCGAAAGTAAGAGATCACAACCCTCCCACTACACTGCATTTCTACTGATCCGCCTGTGGGGTTCGCCTATCATCAGTGTACCTACCTCTGTGTATGCTGGACATCGCTGGAAAACTTATGGAAAAGTTGTTAAAACCAAGGCTTACAGCAGCCACGTAAAGAGAAGGAGACTTGTCCGAAGGACAGCACGGATTCAGAAAGGGCCACTGTACGATTGGAGCAATTGAAGAAGTGGTAAGGGTGCAACAGGGCAACCACTATTCAAGGAAAATCGTATTGTCAGCAACTCTGGATGTGCGAAATGCCTTCAATTCAGCCAGCTGAATGCCCTCGAAAGCATTTTTGATATTCCCGAATATCTCTTGCGGATGGTGGAGGACTATCTCAAGGGCCAGAAGCTGTTATTCAACACCGCAGAAGGACCACGAATAAAGGAAATTACTGATGGAGCAGCGCAGGGCTCAATCCTGCGACCCGATCTTTGGAACATATCCTACGATGGCACCCTTCGTATGGAAATGCCCGAAGACACCTTTCTGGTAGGGTATGCAGATGATATCGCCGCGGTGATTACGGCAAGAGACACCTATAGCGCACAAGGAAAACTCAACCAGGTGATGAGGCGGATGCACCTCTGGATGGAAGAACATGGCTTAGGTTTGGCCACAGAAAAGACGGAGATAGTCCTTTGGACAAAGAAGAGGATTCCAACTATAGTCGACTTCCAAGTCGGCTCTGAGGTAATAACCAGCAAGGAAGCGGTGAAGTACCTAGGGATGGCCCTAAACACGAAGCTCACTTTCTGGCATCAAATAAGATCTGTTTCGGAATGAGCTGCGAAGGTCACTGAGCAGATTAATGGCAAACGCTGGAGGTCCAAGAGCTAGCAACAGAAAGCCCCTGATGAGAGTCACCCACGTCATTCTCCTGTATGGGTGCGAGATACGGCACTACGCCAAGAGAAATACAGAAAACAAATGGTCGCAGTACAAAGGCGCGCGGCACTACGGGTTGCAAGTTCGTACCGAACGGTGTCAGAACTAGCCATCCTCATAGTCGTGGGAGTGACCCCTATTGATCTCGTTGCGGCAGAGAGGAAGTACGTCTATGACAAAAAGATGGAAATTGGAGTAGAAGTGGCAACCGAGAAGGCAAAGGCGCTCAGCAAACAGAAATGGCAGGAGAGATGGAGCTCCGAAAGCAGAGGACGATGGACCGCGAGGCTGATCAGCAACATTGCTGAATGGAAGGGACAGAAACACGGGGAAGTTAATTATTACGTCACCCAATTTCTTACCGGACACGGTTATTTCAACGCCTACCTCCAGAAAATGGGCAAAACAGGGAGCTCGGCTTGCCAATATGGCGACTTAGAACTGGAAGACGCAAACCACATGTTCTTCGAGTGCGACAGATGGGAAGCTGAAAGAAGGGCGCTAGAAACCCTAATCGGAAAACATGGTGACAAAAATGTCAATGAGTGACCAGAGCTGGAATAACGTTCCTTTATATCCTATTGCGATACTACGTGGATCATGGCAAAAATTTCTCTACCTACTCGCTAAAACCATTTTGAGCTTCTTATGAAGCGTAGGAGGATCTGAATATCGAGGTCTATCAGGTCGCCTAAATCGTTCTAATAGGGGGCTCCTAAGTGAAGCTTCCTTCTACGGGAGAGAGCTGGGCAGAAACAAAGTAGTTGAGGAATAGTTTCTTCCTTTTCTTCCTCCATGCAGCTTCTACAAAAGTCCTTCGCAAAGAGGCCTAGCCTTGTAGCATGCTTGCCTATTAGACAGTGTCCAGTGATGACACATATTATAGCGCTGATATGAAATCTGGTGAGAGAAATCAAATTCTTAAAACGTTTTAGATCTAGCTTCGGCCAAATCTGATTTGTCGCTAGACATGTTGATCCATTCGTCCACCTAACACTTGTACTCTCGACAGCCTATTCGAGTAGGCGAGTTCATTGCCTTACAATTCCCTGGAATAGCCTTATGCCCCGGCACCCAGCGCAGGTGAATATTGAATTGCTCAGCCATCTCGGCAAGAGACGATCGGCAGTCTAGAGCTACTATTGAAGTTATAGAAGTTGATTCCAGGGATTTGATTGCTGCTTGGCTGTCTGAAAAGATGCGGATATCTCTAACAGATATGTTTTTCTTAAGCCAAGATAAGACTTCTTTAATCGCCATTATTTCCACCTGGAACACGCTACAATGATTTGGAAGACGGAAGGAGAGTTTAAGATTAAGCCTGTCAGAAAAAACACCTACACCAACTCCGTCTTCTGTTTTTATCCCGTCAGTGTAGAAGTGAATTGACTCATTTTCTAAAAATGCATGATCCTCCCAGAGTGACTGATTGAGTCAATCAACTCTATTACTCACATGCACCCCACCTACACGGTGCAACTAGGTACTATGGGTTCGATTGATTCAGTCATCTTACCTAGTCAACACCTTATGCCTAGCAGTACTTAGAGTTCGATTGAATCAGTCAATCTATTACAGTTATACATCTCTACACCTGCACGGTTCACTTAGACCCATACCTGCCTATATGACTTACACAAAAGTACAGGGGGTTCGATTGAATCAATCACCCCCAATACTTGTTTGATAGTATTCCTTTCCCGTACACCTTGAACCAAGGGTTGATTGAGTCAGTCACACTCTCTAGGCACTTCAGGTACAGCTATTCTCAGCCAGTACCGTCCTGAGAGAGGTTAAGCTTTCCCAGTAACCGGTGATTCCTCCGGTCCTAACTCTACGTGGTATCACAATGGACCTAAGTGATCTAAGCGTGTCCTGATTTTGTCAGGACAGCCACCATACCTAACCTCACCTAATATGCGAACTTAGGGTACCCAGGCGACCTCATGCTTCATTTAATGCCTTTCCACAGTATACTGGGCTCTGCTGTGGTTGATGTTTCCTTTCCTGACTACACGTGAATCCAAAATTTCAGACTCAATAAAAAAACATTACATGGTGATGCACCCTCTATTGCATCAACTTTTGGGACACTAACCGTGCTTTCCTCCAATCCCGAGGACATCGTTGCCATTAGGTCCAACCCTTTCATTATTGTCACTGACGAGAGACGAGGTGAAGTGGTTCTGTCCTCCCATCTCAACTCAGATTCAGACACTCTCTGCGAAGAGTCCTCCAACATGCTCTCGTATGAACACTCGATTCAATCCGGTTTCACTGCCGTTGAAGTTGATGTTGAGATGCTATCCTTAGCCACCAGCGGATTCGTTAAACTAACTTCGGTTGAAAAGAGGCGTTTTTCAAATCAGACTGGCTCCCAGTCGTATGCTCTGATCCCTCCACTGCAGAGTGGATGAGGGTCAATTTCGAAAAAAATAAATAAATGGAAAAGTAGTTTGAACATGTTGCTAATGGTAGAGGATTATTTCCGAAGCCGCATATCATCCGTGGATTCTTCCCACATAGTACCGGCTTTGCCACAAGCAAAATTCTTACGTTTCTGGACGCTCAGAATAACGATCTCTTCGCCAGAAACTAGAAGATGGTACAAAGGACCATCGAGACGGATCTTATTCATATGATACTTGGTGTCACGGACTGCTCAATGGATCGCTCAAAGATGCTGAAAAGCAATGAAGCCTACTATTTTGGTAGAGTTAGGCTGATCCTGAAGAGCACAGACAAGGTCTCAGGCGATTAAAAACTTATACAAACTGCCGTAGGAGTTGTGACAGATGATGCTACCCGTTCTAAAGACGTACCACCACAGGACACTGTGAAATGTATTAGAGTTGTGTCTACATCTTCTACCTCGGAAGTCTTGAATGTAGGCACACATAGTACACCTGTGTCTAGTGTAGTCATATTGCAGAATTCGGTAGCTTGCTATGCTAGTGCCACGACAGGGGCACCATCAACATCTCATATGGCGGGTGCGGCACCTGTGCCCATACCAATGAAAAAGATAGATTCTGCTGTGAGGGATAGGCATGCTAGACACTTTCGTTAGGGCTGCCTGTCTAATCAGTTCTAATATTAATTTTCTTCCCATCCCAGATTATATCAGCAGAGACCTGGTGACCTACATTGTTGAAGTTCCGATCATAGGAGGAGTTCAGAAGATCGTGTGTACTTCCATCTACTTCTCTTGGAGCCTATCCCGCGAGTGGCTGTGCAGGAATTGGTAGACCTATGTCATCGTCGCAACTGGCACCTGATCATTGGATACGATGCCAACTCCAGTCATTCCTGTGAAGTTGCCGATTTTACGAGTAAGGTCCGAAATCTTGAGAAACCGAAGAGCAAGCAGCATAGCTTCCCTTTTGTACTGCAAGGTGTAGTGGTGTGAGGCTAAGCATTGCTCCCATTGCTGCCGGGGGCTATGTTTTCACTGACCTTCCAATACCCAGAGAGACTAGATGATAGATCACCAAGCCAACGATGCTTATTCGTTATGCCTTAGCTTACCATATAGCACCTCGATTCAAGCTGTCGAAAGCCTTTTCAAAGTCGATGAACAGAAGACGTAGTGAGAAAAAGAACTCAGTTGCATTGTTACATTATGATTCGCAAGGTATTCATGTGGCCTATGTAGAAGGATCCAGCGCGATAGCTTGATATCGAGTGTTGAATCTAAGTCTCTTTTATTCAACACGTGGTTCCCTAACGATATACGAACAAAATTCCCTCCGTGCAATGTCCAGTTCCATCGAAACCTAAATACAATAGGGTAAGCTATGCCCTCACACGGTTATATTCTAGCTTTCTCGCTTTATTTTTCATCAAAGAAATTATTTAACAATTCAATTACTAATTAAAAATAATTGCTTTCATTTCAAACCAAGATGACCTCCAAAGGTTAACCACCACCAGCCATTTGTTCTCGCACTGATAAGGCGTTTATGAAACGTGCAAAACGTGCCATTTCATTTGATTAATTCTCGTCGACGTCTTCAGCCATAACGTCGGGCAAAGCGTGCGCGCTAGCTAGCCGTTACGAGCGCCCACAATCAATCATTTAATTGATTAACCCCCAGCACCACTGGTAGTGTTAATTTATTATTAAAACCTGCACATTGCTAAATTAGAATTACAAATGCTTACGAAACAACCACAGAGAGGCTCTGCAGTCGCAAATTAATTCGAATCGATTATAAGCAATTAAAATTAAAAAAAAAAAGTATCTACTTCCAGTTAGGCTTCCCGTCCGCTCGTGTTGCGGCTCTCAAAAACCATCTTCTTCATTGGTAACAATAAAAACCGATTAACTAATTTTCCACTTCAAATAAATTTATTTATATTTCATTACACAATCTTTGGCGAGTCCTTCTAAGTCCTTATCAAATCCTTTTCATTAAATTTTTCTTTCTAAGGATACAAAAAAATGTTGTGTCCCTTTTCAATTATCGTAAACGCTTCGGAAACAGGAACTAATTAATCCTACTCACATAATGAAGACAGTTGGAGCGGCAAAAAAAGGACTTTTAATTGTGAAAAATTAAAAAAAAGGAGACAATAAGGGAAAGGACATTTGTGCAAATTGCTTTTTATTTGTTTCATTCATAATTTGGGCCATTATCAATTTGAAAAGCCAGAAATGGACACAATAACTAAAGGACATAATGGAAAGGATATTTCTACATCAATTCACTGCCAAGTCCTTATTGCCAGAGAAAAGTTCTTTTAGAGGAAATTGATTTTTTTTTTGCTTTCTATCATTCCCCGAGTCCTGTCTGTGGCCTTGAATTGGTAAACGAGAACAGAATACTGAATACAAATTGAAGGACATCCCATGACAGTGTAATATTGACGAGCAGGAGGTGTTGATACGGATGGATTTCCATATAAACACACATGAAAAGGAAACTATTAATATGTAACCCAGCAAGGACAATATCTTTGAGACTAAGTGGCCACTGAAAATGTGTTTTCCTGCACGAATATCATTGTAAGGATATTTTCTTCTTTTTTGTTTTCTGGGGAAAAACATGAAATTGTATGCAACTCTTGAGCGTGTGCCTCTTAAGAATCTGTGACTGGTAGGATGTGTTGATGTTGCTTGGGGTGATACTCAACCTTGACTTTGCGCTGTGGTTCATTTAAAATGTATGCAATGCACTTATCCTTGGGTGTTGCAAATAGTATACGTGATGCATGTAGATCTAAAAATATTTTTAGAGTTTGTGTGGGTGAAGACCTTAATGAAAACAGCGAAGATGCAAATGAAGATTTTTGAATTTTTCAATGAGTTTTGCACTTGCGAATCTTGTTTTAAAGGACATAAGTACGTAAGAAGTGCAAAGGACGTTACAATCATTCCTTCGTCGTTTCTGGTCTAGTTTTTGTTTGAGGCGTTGAAAAGCAGACTCGATCGAGATGGTGAAACGGTCGTCATGACCTCCAGGAGCCAGGTTCATCTTGTCAACGTTCATTGTCTCAATATCGATAAATCTGATAAAGCCGACAAATCTGTCAATTCCGACAGATCGAACAAAACCGACAAATCCGACGAATCCAACAAATCCGATAAATCGGACAGATCCAGCAGATCCGACGAATCTGACAAATCCGACAAATCGGACAGATCCGACAAATCCAAAAAATCCGACAAATCTGACAGATTCGACAATTCCGACAAATCCGACAAATCCCACAGATCCGACAGGTCCAACAAATTCGACAGATCCGACGTATATGACAAATCCTACAAATCCTACAAATCCGACAGATCCTTCGAATCCGATAAATCTGACCGATCCGACAGGTCCAGCAGATCCGATAACTCCGACAAATCGGTCAAATCCCACAGATCCGAGAGAACTGACAAATTGTACCTAGGTGAGCGTGGAAATATTGTGATTTCTACACGTTTTGTATGTGAGCAGAGGTTAGGTGCGAATGAGGAACACACAACTTCTCGACCTCATCGGAAACAACCAGTGGAACCTCGGAGATACGTTAATATGTGTAAGAGAAAATCAAATAAAAAAAAAACCGTTTACTTCTTTAACTCTTTATTGGACAAGTATGTGTGTTCGCTTCAAAAGCGCGGCGACTAATCTCCCTATTGATACACCCAAAAAGCTATTTTTAGCTCATTGATCTAACAGCTCGGCCATCCTCACATTATCGTGTCCTCATGATTAGCACCTAGAGGAGCTTGACCGACATCCCCGTTCTCATCAGCCATCGAAGCATCGCCATTCGCGTCGATGAGCCCTTCATCCGGCAACTCACACCATGGCTTGAGCTTATCCAAACTCATCACAGTGCTAAGCCTCCGTTGATTCCTCTGCATTCCTGTAACCCTCGATAATCCTCGACAACGTAGCGATCATTAGGCAAGACCTGAGTTATGAGATAAAGTCTGCGGTATTGCGGCTTACGAGATTCCCCAGTCGCGGCTGCTTCATGTTCGACTAGGACCAGATCGTCCACTTCATACGGCGATGGCTTGCGAAGTCTTAGGTCGTACCGCTGTTTCTGGTGTGCCTGACTCCTCTCGATGTGCCGCAGCTCTGTCTCTCTTCTCCGGCTCATTGCTTCTGGTTCTACCGATTCCGCCTTTCCCAGTTCCAGCAGAAACTTGTTCCCCAGGATGTCCCTTGGCAAGTACATGAACAAAAGCTCATGCGGGCTTGCCTTTGTCGTTGAACTCCTTGCCGTATTCAGACCCCATTGAATCGTTCTTAGGTAACTGGCCCAATCCTTCCCCGCCGAATGGGCACACTTCAGGGCTGCTAGAATTGTCTGGTTCCACCGTTCCACCTGTCCGTTCGCTCTAGGTGTCCTCACCGCAGTTCTGATATGCTGAACACTATGGTCATCGCAGTACTGCTCGAATGCTCTTGCAGTGAACGCTGTTCCACGACCAGTCACCATTCGTTTCGGTACGCCAAAATACCCAGAAATGTCCGCCAGAACGGTTAGTACTCCTGCCGTGTTTACTGTCTTTACTGCTCTTAGGACGACGTACTTCGTGAAGTTATCGACTATAGCCAGTACGTATCGGGTCCCTCCTTTTCCTCGAGTGAAAGGTCCGAGGTGATCCAGATGCACCGTGTCGAATGGCAGTGGCACTATGCAGCTTCCCTTCCGGCTTTCCACCTTTCCTCTTCGAGTAGGCGCAGTCCACACATGCCTTGATATATTCCCAAGTAAAGCCACGCGTCCTCGGGAGCCAGTACGTTTCTTTCACTCGGGCCAAGATCTTCTCATCCGCTAAGTTTGAGAATACGTCACCGTATTGCATGCGGAGCCACCGATATCTCAGCGTCTCCCACCAGTCGGAATAGCCCCATCCCTCGGAGTTTGAAGTCCTTCTGCAGCTGTCGCTTCGACCTCGTTTGTTCAGTCAACTTCAGTTCTTTGATGATTGTTCGCAACTTGTTGTCCTGCCACTGCATGGTCGCCAGCCAATCATCGTCCGTGATATGCAGGTTGAGCACATGCAAAGATGCTTCTTCCACTAGCTTTTCTTCTTCCACCGGCTATCGACTTAGCGCGTCCATGTATGCCGCCTTCTTTCCAGGTTGATGAAGCATTTCAAAATAGAACTCCTGCAGTTAAAGCCACAACCTGCCCACCCGAGGAATAATCTTCGACTTGTTCTTTGTAGCCACAATCGCTGCACAGTCAGTGACTACCTTAAGCTCCTTACCCAACAGATAGATCCGGAAACGGTCAAGCCAGTCCACGATGGCCAGCACCTCTAGCTCGTAGGAGTGGTACTTTTTCTCCTCAGCTGACAGTTTGAGGCTATAAAACATCACTGGGCGCAACTTTGGAATAGTATTCCAGCCAGCCAGACAGATGATGCGTCTGTGTGCACCTCATAATCGCACTCGGGATCGAAGATGGCCAGCACCGGTGGACTGCTCAGACATTCCTTAAGCCTCCGGAATGCGTCTTCCTGTTGGTTTGACCATAAGAACTCCTGATAGGTTTACAGCAGCTCCGTTAGGGGCACTGCCACCTGGGCATAATTCTTGACAAATTTCCTGAAGAACCCGGTGAGTCCCAGAAATTGTCGTACTTCATGGATGTTCCGCAGCACCGGGAACTCCATGATCGCTGTCGTCTTTCGTCGGCTCGGCTTCAGACCTCAAACCCAAGAAACTCTATATTCGATTTAAAAAAAACGCCTTTACTTACGTTGAGTGTCAACCCGCAGTTCTGGAGTGCCTCCAGAAACCTTTGCAACTTCTCCAAACCTTCTTCCACCGTCTGGCTGGCAATGATTGTGTCGTCCAGATAGATCCCCGCATCGCCTTTCCGTAAAAGCGACTTCATCGAGTTCATGCACGCTTGGAAGTGCGCCGGAGCATTAACGAGGCCAAAGGGCATCCTGTTAAATTCAAAAGACCCCTCATCCGTTGTAAAGGTGGTGTACTTTTTGCTCTGCTCCTCCATTGCGATTTGATAGTAACCTGACGCCAGGTCAAGTATGGTAAAGACTGAGTTCCCGCACTGTGATGAAAGCACCTCATCGATCACTGGCATGGGGAACTTTCGCTTGACCGTGACCTTGTTGAGAGCTCGGAAGTCGATATAGAATCTGATCCGTCTTTCTTCTTGGTCAGGACAATAGGCGAACAGTAGTCCAAAGATGATGGACGAACAACTCCAAGCTTCAGCAGTTCTTCCACCTTCTCATTCACCACCGCCCGTTTCGTAAATGGGAGCCTGTATGGTTGCACACAGACTGGCTGCGACGTAGTGAGCCGAATCGCACACTCGCCCAATTTCGACTCACCCAACTCTTCGGTGCTCATGGCAAAACATTCTCGATGGACATCGACCAGGTCTTGGAGTTTCCGCATATTTGCCTCTCCGACGTCTCCCACGTCGAGGGCCGCAACCAAAATCCTCCCCTTCTCCACCTTGGGGTACACCTTTTCGGCGGGTAGCATCTGTTGCGTTGCCTCCTGCGTACTATCTCTGATGCACAATTTCTTGAACGATTTCTCCACTCCTACCTGCGGCTGGTCTAAGAGTTTCCGCCCAATTATCATTGGGTATGGCTGGATATCGTCCGGAACCACTAGGACTTCGCACCAGGAGGTCAGATCATCCACAGAAACCTCCACATACCTCCGTCCTACTGTGTAGCAACCTCCGCCACCGAATCCATTAAGTCTCGTCTTGTACGGAGCATACTTCAGGTTTCCCTCCTCTGCATTCGATCTACACAGTGTTACGCAATCGCTCCCTAGATCAACGAAAGCTGCAACCTGGTACCCACTCACTCTTGCCATCTTCACACATTCGCTGCTATCCTCTTTCATGATCAATTGCGCTGGGCCACCTGTTCGTCGGGTAACTGCCCCTCTCCGCTCTCCGTCCTGTAGCTGCTCCCTTGGTAACGGGCAGTCTCTCCGATAGTGCCCCGTTTATTGACAGCCAAAACATCGCACCATGCTTCCTGAATACCCCTCTGCATGTACCATGGCTTCTGTTCCTCGCATTATCATTGGTTTCAGGTCCCCGACCCAGTCTTTTGGACTGAACCAGAAAAGGTACTCCGGAGGCGGCTAGAAGCCCTTGATGGGCTCGAGCAGACGACCACCACGACTTATGCTACCGAAAATATCCTGTTCGCAGCGGATGTACTACCGCCTTTGAACTACCACTGAGCTCGCCAAATGTCTGGTAACCTGCTTGCACACCGACGGCGTACGACTGACGTTTGTTGCGATGCCTCAACTGTGAACTTCGTTAAGATTCTAATAGCATCTTGAAGACATCTCGGGGACAGATGTTCTTCTCCTTGGATAAGCTAGTTGGAGATAGTGCAACTTCATTACATGCTTATGCCGTACAGAAGCAAGGAAAACAGGAGGAAGGTCTGGTTGGCTGAATGATGCATCTCAAAAGTTTAGCTAGAGGTGCTCAGAAGGCGAATAAGTTTTACCGATGGAATCAATCGATTTTCAGAGTAGAGGATACCTTATCTGATATACCTCGATGTACTTGGAGCTAGGGCTATGAGGATTTGGATTTGACCTGTCTTTTAACAATTTTACACGATTTACAACAATTTTACAAATTTACACGATTTTACACGAGGATTTGCAATACTGGGTCAGGATGTTGAAAATAAATGGCGACGCATGGACTCTTAACATAAACGCGACGCATTGGGTTACTGGCATCAACGTACCTAATTGCATCTCCTAGGTGCTGCCGTAGTTGCTTCCTTAGCATTTAAAATATTCCTAGTAATGAAGCATGGTTCCAAGCCTCGGATTATAGTGGTCGACGACGCTGGAAAACGAAAAACGACAACTTGTACAAAACAAGTGGAGCCGAACAACTTACGGAGGCTCTAGACTATTACAAAGCGGACACCCAAGAGTATGAAAGGATTCCATCATCTCCTGGAAAGGATAATGCAAAGCTGCGATATGTGTATATTACTACGATCACTGTAGGCAACCGACGCGAACCCCACAAGCGGATCAGTAGAAATGCGGTGAAGTGGGAGGGTTATGATCTCTTGTCTACAGTCTTCTTCTTCTTCTTCCTTTTTCAGCGAGGTTATGATCCTTTGTCTTCGGAAAGGAAGAAGAAGAAGAAGACTATAGGCAACGGAGACAGCGTCTAATCGGATGCGGATTTGCAATTAGAGGGAGACTAAGGCAAGAGAACTTGTGTTTCAGTATGCAACCAAGTCACACAAGACACTCCGCAGCTAGGGCAAATTCTCCGACTTTAGGTTAATATGCGCTCAGAGAAGAGAGATGACTATTACAAGCTTATAAATAAAACAAATTCAAAGCAAGGCTAGAAAAGGGGAGCATTTTGGTAGCGCAGTCGGAATAGATAGCCTGCATGCCACAACATCCGATGGTCGGTGTAAGCTAGCAGATTTAACCAGTACGCCGTTCCTGCATCTAAAAACCCAAAAGGGAACATGTCTCACTTGTGGTCAAAAAACCGTCAGCCAAACACATCATATTGCGACCGGCACTAGGCGCTCGTGCAGCATATTGGATGTCTGGACATTCAGAGCCATACCCTTCAGTCAAAGTCCGAATGCGATCAGAGCAAAGTCAACGAAACACTATGAGGAAATTTGAAATCGAGCCTTTGCCAATCGAGCAAGATCTAACTGCCAGTAGCACCCTACTGGGTCAAGTAGAGCGGATGGAGCCCGTACCAACCCGGCAAGTCTTCGAATCCACCCAGGATGGACGATGGCGCAGTAGAGGACGACCTCGTAGTAGCCGGCGCAAACAAGTGGAAGGGGAATTCAACCAAGGCGTGCGCAGCCGGCTCGTAACCGGGCTGGCTGGAGAGGCTTGTTGGTTGATGGTCAGGTCCAGCCCGGACTGCAGCGCTACCTAAGCAAGCACCTTACTGAAAAACAAAAACCCATAAGATCTTGGCTTCAGATATGCTGGGTCTCTCGCGGCCAGCACAACGAAACTCCTGGTTTGATGTAGAGTAGCGGAAAGCACACGTAGCAAAACAAGACGCATTCAAAGCGACGCTACATAAAGAAGAAGGCGAAGGCTTTACCAAAAGGTAAAGGAACATGCCAAGCCCTTAAAGCTAGAATGGAAGCCTGCATATACGGACAAGGAAACGAAGTAATGCTCAGTAGACTCTTATACGGCGATGCTGACCTGAATCCCGACGTCAGGCAAATGATTTCATTTAATCTGGATAATGGCGTTTAGCATTTCTGTTCACTTGATAGTGATGAAGAGATAATATGTAGCGATATCTAGCCTTAAGCCTAATAAGGATGCTAAAGGAGAAGACCTACCTGTCGAAGCAGCGGGAAGTCACTTGATATGGAGCATACACGAATTCATCTGTAAAGCAAGATCTGACGGAAAAATATACGTATTCTGCCATATACCAGAGAAATTTGGTATTTTTAATTCGTCATGAACCGCGGTAGAGAATGTCACCTTGGAAGCCATTGGCTGCATTCCAAGTCCCCAAAGGGCATTCTTATACGATACGTTCTTTCAAGCCAAAGTCCAAGCTATTAAACTATGTACACGCGATAAAACAGGCGAATAAGTTCGTCCTTCCCAAAAATGAAACAAGCTAGAGCTTGATAAATAAGAACTAACTACCCTAACCGGCTATCTGACAGGACATTGCTGGCTCAGAAACTGTCTGAACAAGATGAGACTATATGAATTGGAATAACGGGTGGGCTATCTAGTGATTTCTTTTTAAATCATAGGTTATTTTGACACTGACAGCTGTTTCCCGCTCGAAATCTTGACAGAAAGTCAGTATCATACCTCCGCGGAACGAAATGAGTCGCTTTACGCTTGAACAATATTGGGAAATATTGAAAACTTATTTCCAAAGTGAGTGCTGTGTAGCAAAAACAGTGCGTTTTTTGAAAAGAAGTTTTGGCCGAAATGAAGCACCCACCGCGCCTGCTGTACGCAAGTTTGTGCAAAAAGTTCGTGAGACTGGCATGCTAGTGGACAACACTAATGGTCCCCGTCGTCGTACGGTGCGCACACACGAGAATGTGGCTGCTGTAACCTAGAGTGTGAGACTTAATTCATTGGACCATTTTTCTTCGAAAACGAGGCTGGGAACAACGTTTCGGTCAACGGTGGGCGTTACAGAGCGATGTTAACGACTTTTTTTTTACTGAAATTGAAGACATGGATTTGCGCGACCTCTGGTTCATGCAGGATGGCACGCCATGCCACACAGCCCATGCCAGAATCGGTCTTTTGCGCACCAAATTCCCAAATCGTGTTATCAGCCGTCTTGGCGATGTCAATTGGCCGCATCGGAGCTGCGATTTGACCCCATTGGACTTTTTTTTGTGGGGAATCGTGAAGGACCGATATTATGCCAACAATCCGGAAACGATTCAAGCACTTAAAGCTACTATCATCCAAGCAATCCGTGAGCTACAGCCCGAAACCATCAACAAGGTCTTGGAAAATTGGAGTGATAGAATGCGCTCCTGCGAGGCCAGTCGAGGCACCCACTTGAACAACGTTGTATTCCATAATTAATGGGAATATCTGCTCTTACTAATAAAGTGATAATACATGGAAAAATTTTCATATTGTTCATTGTAATGCATTTTTAAAAAGAAACTTGTAGTTGGCCCACCCTGTAGAAACAGATTATTTCACTTCTCGCGGGCTATTATGAGCCAGTTTGACATTAATAACATGGAGCCGACCGAAGGAAGAGGAACCAATCTCGATGAATGGCAATGGCATCCACTTGACAACGGCAGATAGACGGGCGGAATTATTCCCAATATCGCACCATGTCAGTGTCCAGTCCTATTCAATCCAAACGCTAGCCCCATCGCAATTTCATGGCCAAGGTTGGACGAGCCAAGTTCGTTCTTTGTAACGTTTGGTCAGCTCGAAGTGATTCTCTAAAAGACCCAGAATGACTCTGGATACACCAGAAGTATCCAATAAACCAAGGTAACGCCCAAAGCCAGAATTTACACGTACTCTGAGTCTGAGCACTGCCATGCAGGCTCAAGAATATTCTCCGTCATTTGCTCTCTAATAAGTGTACCGCTCATGATGGTAAGGTATTGTATGAGGAAAGTGCACCTAAGAGGGTGCTTGCGCGGGCTCCTTTTGGTCCATTGCAACCTCCAATAAATTATGGTACCGTCTTTCATATGGTTCCCTGCTCCTAACGAAACATATCATGTTCCCGAGTGGGACCGCTCATGACGGTACAAGGCCATGTTTAAATGGAGATCTAGATTCTTCACGAAAGTGTTTGACTTGATGGGCTCACTCTGAATGTCTGGAACTCTCAAGCCATTTGCATACAAAATAAATGGATTCGGTCTACGGACCTTGGGTCCTCTTAAGCCGAACTTCAGCGCGCACCCGAAAGGTTTGTAGCCATT
Organism: Brachypalpus laphriformis; assembly: GCA_945910035.1. Lineage (NCBI taxonomy): Eukaryota > Metazoa > Arthropoda > Insecta > Diptera > Syrphidae > Brachypalpus > Brachypalpus laphriformis. Next base: position 14,636,249 of record OX246755.1, read on the forward strand.
TGCGATGATGCTGGAATGAAGGTAAGCGTGAACAAATCGGAAGAAATGGTCATTTCCCGAACGCCCATTCAGTGCACTCTGCATGTTAGTGGAGTCCCACTGAAGCAGGGGATAAGCTTAAGCGCCTCGATGTCTTGTTCACAAGTCATGGAAAGAGCAATGGCGAGTTATCCTGTAGAATTGGTTAGGCTGGATCAATCTTGAGAGAGCTTGGTCAATCTCTTGAAGGCCGAACTTACTCGTAGTTTCGAAGCCAAACTTCTTCTTCTTCTTCCTTTTATCAGCGAGACTATGATCCGAAAACAAGGGATCACAACCCTCCCACTTCACCGCATTTCTACTGATCCGCCTGTGGGGTTCGCCTGTGGGTTTCGAAGCCAAACTTTTGGTTTTTGATCCGGTATGTTCCAACTATCACCTATGGTCATGAAAATTGGGTAATGAACGAAGGAATAATTAATCGCGGATACAAACTTCTGAAACGAGGTTCCTTCGCGGTGTTGCTGGAATAACTGGTAGGGATCGAGTGCGCAACACCAGAGTACGCGATGTGCTCAATGTTGAGCGGCTACTTCTCCGAACGGAACGATCTATGCTTCGATGGTTTGGTCACGTAGTGCGTATGCCCCCAGACCGGCTTCCAGGACGTGCCATGATTGCCATGCCATCACTTCGGTAAGCCTAGAAATAGATGGTTGGATCAAGGCCGACATCTGTTGTTGAGTTGGAATTAATGGCGACAGATCGAGAAGGATGGAGGGTCCACCTGAGCATCCTACCCCCGATACCCACTTGAAGAATTAGCGTACTATTGAAAATACATATGTATGTATTGATCAACGGACCCGGAAAGCCGAAACACCAGCTGAATAACCGCGGTGTGAGTCGTCTGTTACGTCCATGTTACTCAGAGTTCTTTGACCTAGGCAGCTGATTTTTTTGGCTTTTGGCTGGTTCGCCATCTTATGCGGGTATACACAAAACCGTATGTTCAAAATATATAAATGAAAACGTAAGTTTACATCATTTCTTTGCACTTTAAACTGAAAGAGAAAATTCATTACACCCTATGCGACAGCATGTAATCTAAATGCCGATGGAATCGTTCTTTTATTCCGGGAAATCCCAACTAGCTACTGTACCTGACCACATCAAATCAGTGCATCTCAGCACAGTAATGTCGAAGTTAATTAATTTAAATTAGCTGAATCGATCCGTATTGCGATAAGACAGCAATCATCAATCACTGAGTTGAATGTACGTCTAGATTGCAGTCTCAGTGCTGAAAAAAATATCTCCAATATAAAGTATATACTTTCCATCATAAGGAAAGTGCAGGAAACATGCATTATCCGGAACAGGAAAAAGTGAAATGCATTTCTTTCTGAGTTATATTCTGGTTCTGGATAGCGGCCAAGAAGGCCATAACCGTGCAGAAAGGGATGAGAATAGTTATGGAATAGTAGTTGTAATGCAAATCACAAACAACCAAAGGCCATGACCGTAGATACACATATTGTTGGACGAACAAGATATAATTTCACTTTTAACCTTGCATAAAGAAGACTGCTTTTGGCTTCCTCCTTGCGGCAACTTATTTAACAACTTTTGGTCAATGTATTCCATTTACGGACTTTTCTTTTGGTTATGTATAATTATGTCACGAAGTTAGTATTGCTCAAAAAAATGTGCCATGCTATGACATGCCACTCGAGAACTCGATCATCATCTTCGAGAAGATTGCAAAGAATGACCTGGATCTGCTTTTTTTTGACGAAAAGCGAGAGAGTATTGGGGCAATGTGCTCGAGGAGCATCAATAGAAATATCACACAATCAAAAGTTATCCAGTCCGATTGAAAATATCCAGATATGTTAAGCTAGGACAGATAAATATCGTCCAGTTTCAACACCTTCTAAGTTACATTGTGCCATGCAAAGTAGAGGGGAGACTAAAGGTGAAATCATTATTCTATTCTTCCCACTGAGCTGAGAACAGTTATGGAACTAACACGTGGTCGAACTTGCTTATTGCACTGAGTAGGGCATAGTTGTGGCGACTCGGCGATGCACCACAGCGGCACCGCAGTAGCACCGCAATTGCACCGCAACCATACCGCAACCACACGGCAGCCGCACCGCAGCCACACCGCAACGGCACCGCAACTGCACCGCAACAGCACCGCAGCTGCACCGCAAAAAAAAAGTTCTGGAGGTTGGAAAAATAAAAATCGGATGGACGGTATGCCGAATACGGGAGAAAATAATACCGCTGCCATGTTTTAGGTGTTTTAACTTCGGGCACCTAGCAAAGGCGTGTAAAAACACGTTGGATAGGAGTGAAGATTGCGTTCGGTGTGGACAGAAAGGCCATGTATCCAAGAACTGCAGCAATGATGCAAGGTGCGTCCTTTGCGAAGAAAAGGGAAGTAGCAACATCAAACACGCGGCAGGAAGCATAGTATGCCCGGTATACCAAGAAGCTGCAAAAGTCGCAAGAAGAATATGAAAGTGCTGCAACTAAACTTAAACCACTGCGAAGCGGCACAGGACTTCTTGACACAAACCGTTCGCGAGTTAAAGATAGATGTTGCCGTATTATGCGAGCAGTACAAAAATCTCGATGATACAGTTTGGGCTGCGGATGACTCAAAAAGAGCTGCTATTTGGGCCTGCGGAGATTGCGCCTTTGAAGAAAAAATTATGACACCCGGAACAGGCTTCGTGCGAGCAAAGGTCAAAGGAGTACATGTCTATAGCTGTTATGCATCTCCAAACAACACCATTGAGGAGTTCCAAAGTATGCTTGATAGGCTCGTGGATGATGCTAGCGGTCGTAGCCCAACGATTATAGCTGGAGACTTCAATACATGGGCCACTGATTGGGGCAGCGCACGGACCAATAGAAGGGGAGAAGCTCTCCTAGAAGCTGTATCGTCACTAGATCTAATATTGCTAAATACAGGAAGTGAGCACACTTTTAGTAGAAATGGTGTAGGCTCCATAGTTGATATTGCCTTTGCAACTAGTTCCTTATCGAGAGGCGCCAACTGGAGAGTCAGTAATCAAAATACTCACAGCGACCACCTTGCCATCCTGTTTGAAGTAAAACCTAGGAGACCAACCCAGGAACGCCCAAAGAAGGCACAACGAATGGGGTGGAAAATAAGCACCATGGACAAAGACACTTTTGCCCTGATTTTTGCAGAGTCAACAATAAGCCCAGGAACAGCAAACGCTATGACCGCTGAGGTTACCAAACAAGTAACCAGGGCTTGCGACGCATCCATGGCCCGGAAAACGTCAACAAATCGCCGGCCACCAGTATACTGGTGGAACCAAGAGATAGCAGAGCTACGCAGCAAGTGCCATAGAGCCAGAAGACTATTCCAGCGATCCAGAGGTTTGTCCACACATCAGGACCTACGGGTGCAATTCAAAGATAGGCGAAGAGAGCTAAAACTAGCCATCCGCAGAAGTAAGAGCAATAGCTTTAAGGAACTCTGCGAGCCAGCAGATGTAAATGCTTGGGGCACCGCCTATAGAACAGTAATGGCAAAACTCAAAGGCACTAGGGCACCCTCCCCCTCATGCCCTCTCCTTATGCAGAAAATTGTATCGGGGTTGTTTCCACTTCAAACACCAGCAGAGCGTATAGAGCCACCTCCGGAAGTACAGGACATCCCAACTGTCACGCAAAGGGAACTCCTGGATGTATGCAGACGATTCGAGGATACCAAGTCACCTGGATTGGATGGCATACCGAACAAGGCCCTTAAATTAGCCATTAAAACAAATACGCAACCATTTGTGGAACTCTACAAGAAGTGTCTAACAGAAGGAGTTTTTCCAGACCAATGGAAAAAGCAACGTCTAGTGCTGCTGTCTAAAGGGAAAAAACCACCAGACGAGCCCTCGTCATACCACCCCATATGCCTGTTAGACACAATGGCTAAAATACTGGAGCGAATCATATACAACCGATTAGAAGTGGTAATTGATGAAGCCGGGGGACTCTCCAACCAACAGTACGGTTTTAGGAAAGCTCGTTCCACAGTAGACGCAATAAGAAGGGTAACTACAACCTTGGAAGAAGCTATTCAGGGCAGGAGATGGAGCGGCGGTGCCGTAATAACATTAGACGTCAAAAACGCGTTCAATTCTGCGAATTGGGGACTCATAGTGCAATTGCTTAGGTCAATGATGGTGCCATGGTTCTTAATTAAAATAATACTGAGCTACTTCGAGAAACGGTTTCTGCTCTTCGATACCGACGATGGAGTAAAGCAGTACCACATATCTGGCGGAGTTCCACAAGGATCGGTATTAGGCTCTATCCTTTGGAACATTATATATGATAGGGTTCTATGGCTTGGAATCCCAATTGAGGCAAAAATCATAGGCTTTGCCGATGATATTGCAATTGTCGTGGTAGCGAAACATCTAGAAGAAATAGAGGATATTGCAAATGAATGTATCCGAAAAGTCAAACGGTGGATGGCAACAGTCGGGCTCGCCGAACATAAAACAAAGGCAGTATTGATAAGCAGCCGCAAGAAAAGAGAGGAAATCACCATCAGAGTAGGAGATCATAATACGACATCACAATCGGTTATCAAATACCTAGGTGTGATGATCGACGCGAGGCTCACTTACAAGGAGCACATTGAAAGAACGTGTGACAAAGCGGCTCGGGTGAGCGGTGCCTTATCAAGAATAATGATAAATATAGGAGGACCAAGGCAACAAAGGAGACTTATTCTATCCAGGGTGGTGCAGTCCGTCCTTATGTATGCGGCACCCATATGGGCCAAAGCTATGATGAAAAAGACCTACGCAAGAAGGATAAACTCTGTCAACAGACTATGTGCGCTGAGAGTATGCTGTGCCTTTCGTACCGTATCAGACGAGGCAGTATGTGTTATCGCGGGAATGCTACCAGCGGATATCTTGGCTATCGAGCTACAAAGGACCTACGACGCCAAAATTCAGGAACCTCAAGCGTCAGTCAAAAATATCAAGCTGGAAGAAAGACAGCGAAGCATTAGAGCATGGCAGGAGCGATGGAACCAGTCCTCAAAGGGAAGATGGACCCATCGACTTACACCGGATATCCAAAAATGGATGGCCAGTTCCTAACCGGACATGGCTGCTTTCGAGCGTATCTCAACAGGTTTGGGCTCGATGAATCTCCCAACTGTCCAAATTGCGGAGAGGCCTCAGAAGACGCTCAGCACGTATTTTTTCAGTGCCCACGTTTTCATATAGAGCACAGAGAACTGGAGGAAAAAATTGGAGAAATACCAACCCCCGAAAACATTGTGCACCATATGATAGCATCGAATGCAATATGGGACGCGGTGAAACAAGTTGCAGCTCGGGCTACTAGTATCTTTAGAAGATTACACACCCTTTGGCGCAACCAAAAAAAAAAAAAAAGAAACAGAGCCGAAGCTCCTGGTTGCGATACATTATGCGTTGCTGTCTTCAGAAAAAGGGCATTCACAACCACAATAACAACCATGTCCTGTGATTCAGTATGTATCTATCACCGAGCCGAGCAGTCGTACCATAAAGCAATCATAACTGTTCTCAGGTAAGTGGGTAGAAGAGGGTGGTGATGTCTGACAGTGGTTGCAACCAAAGTCTCACCTCTGCTCTTCGTGCACAATATAACTCAGAAAGGTATTAAGAGGATGTCGTCAAACCGACGCGCTTATTTTTTTTTTCATTTAAAAACAAACTCAAGTTTCTTCGCAGACACGAAAGGAAAATTGATTAAATTGCGGAAGCACATGAAGAAAAAATCATTGAAGCGTAGTTTTCTAACAAATTGAAAAACTTGTATCTAACGACTTTCACCCATAAATATCTCGACACTCGTTACGTGTAAAGTGCTCAAGTCCCAATCAACTGTACTGCACTTCGAATTACACGTCGATTATGTATCTTGGTTCTCGTAAAAGTACAAAGATATCTGCCAACTTGAAGTATGTTCGTCAAGTCAAATCAATTTTCCAATCAACAACTCCCCATGTGCTTGAGCGTGAGATTAAGTTTGCTTAGCTCTTTGTTGAATTTAAAATTATTCTGAGCAAGTTTACGCTATACAACAGATTGAAAAGGTATAAAACCCTCATTGGTTATACGTGACTTTTAAGCAATCACTTATGTTTCGGTGTCGTGCTGCTGTGACTGCTGGGGCTACTGGTCCTTTCCTCGTCCCTCTGTGAGCTAACATGATGCTGCTTACCTTAGAAAGACTAAAGGTGGCTCTTTTGAAAAGTGCCACCTCACCACCCTTAAAAAAAAGTTGCGTCCTGAGCTATAAGAAGAAAAAAGTGATTTTAATCAATCTTGAAGTTTTTGTTTTTTTTTTCAAGTTCCTGTATCCAATGATAACCTACAAACCATTCATGCTCATCGTGATAGAACTTCGTCAGAACCGCTGATTAGTCACAAAGAAGCGCACGAAATATAGGTCGTGGTTGTGTCGAAAATTTGTTTTCGATAATTCAGTCGTTTTGAGAAACCTCATGGCAATGGCGCAATCAAATACCAGAAAGAACCTCAGACAGCACTTGCACAGAAGCAGCCTTAATCATCGACTTATCAGTTTAATTGCGCTGCAAGAGCAAACGGTTATGCAGAGATTGTTGATTCAGCTTTGATGACACCTTCGAAGCGGATTACAGCTGATTTACTTGAACTTCTATCTCGATAAATCTATATTTAAATAATTGTTTATAGGTATTTCCCTGATACGGATAAACACCCCAACAGAGCGATTAAGGCAGTGGGATATGTCTCATTGGATATGAATACTGAATTGGAAATCTTGATGGGTATCTCGTACACATTAGTATGTTACGAGTAAGTAGTTACTTTGCGTAGTTAGACTTGATGACGGGTTTGTATAGTGAGAGGAGCAGTATGAGATAATTTTATTATTAAGTTCCGAAGTTTTTTTTTTGTTTTTGGTAAAACTGGGGTGATAGACAATTAGGAAACTATACGGAGCACCTCGAACTAAGTGAGATCTTTTGTACCGACTTCTTTAGAGACCCATTGCATGAAGCTTACGAGTTTTGAGCTGAGGAAGAGACAACATCTGATGGAGAAGTGAAGCCTTTCTGAAAGTATTTAAATCTGGTCCGAGCAATAGCGGGACATTCGCATAACATATGGCTCATTTACTTGAAGACTGTTAACTCAAAAAAAGGGATTTTGCAGAAAATGCGTTTGAAGTTTTCAATTGACCTTGCAGGAAAAAAAAGACATCTTTTAATTCTAACGCGGAGAGTACTTACTTACTTACTTAGATGGCGCTGCAGTCCGTAGTGGACCTGGGCCTCAACCAACAAACCTCTCCAGGTAGCACGGTTACGAGCCAGCTGCCTCCAGTTGTGCACGTTAAGTTGGTTGAGGTCCCCCTCCACTTGTTTGCGCCACCTACCGCGAGGTCGACCTCGGGGGTGAATTCGAAGACTTTCTTAGCGGGAAGGTTGGGCTCCATCCGCTCTAAATGACCCAGCCAGCTTAGTCGCTGTATAAGAACTCTTCTGGCTAAGTCGATGTCCTTGTACAGGCCGTATAGTTCGGCACTGTACATTCTCCTCCACTCACCGTCTATGCAGACGGGACCAAAGATCACTCGAAGAACTTTTCACTCGAAATAACCAAGGGCATCCTCATCCGGTTTTGTCAAAGCCCATGCCTCTGCGCCATACAGCAGGACTGGGATGATTAGTGTCTTAGAGTTACCATAGTAGTTCGAGATAGGGCTTTGTAATTCTTCGTTTGATCTCCCTACTGATGTCATTTGCGGAGTTCACCATAGAGCCTATGTAAGCAAAATCCTTTAGTACCTCCAAATTATATATGTCTATTGTGGCGTTCTGTCCAAGACGCCGATGTTGAGTGTCCTTTTTTGTAGACAGCATATATTTTGTTTTGCTTTCATTAACCGATAGACCCATCTTTGCTGCCTCGATCTCAATACTCTCAAATGCCCCATTTACGGCCCGCTGAGTTCTTTCGATTATGTCAATGTCATCGGCATAAGCGAGTAGTTGTACAGACTTGTAAAAGATTGCACCTCCGGTGCTGGCTTGTGAGTTTCGTACAATTCTCTCAAGTACTATGTTAAAGAGATCGCATGATAGCGCGTCGCCTTGTCTAAGACCTTTCCTGACATCGAACGGTTCGGTGAAGTTCTTACCGACTTTGATGTAGCGCAGCAGCGAGAGTTCTCCATCGTCATTCTGCACAAACGGATGACCTTGGCAGGGATGCCAAGACTAGACATGGCTCTGTATAACTCGGGGCGAACCCCACATGCGGATCAGTAGAAATGCGGTGAAGTGGGAGGGTTGTGATCCCTTGTTTTCGGATCATGGCCTCGCTGATAAAAGGAAGAAGAAGAACTCGTCTCTATACACGCTATCATAGGCAACGTGATGAATAGTGGTGCTTATCGATTTTATATTCACGGGTCTTTTCCAAGATCTGCCTTAGTGTGAATATTTGGTCAATGGTGGACTTTCCCGGCCTGAAACCGCACTGATAAGGACCTATGAGGTTGTTGACGATCGGTTTTAGGCGTTCACATAGTACGGCAGACAGGATCTTATATGCGATATTTAGGAGACTTATACCTCTGTAGTTGGCGCAGTTCAGAGGGTCTCCTTTCTTCAGGATCGGGCAAACGATACTGAGGTTCCATTCATCGGGCATACTTTCATCCGACCAGATTTTACAGATGAGCTGGTGCATGCTCCTTACCAACTAATCTCCTCCTGCCATGAAAAGTTCAGCGGCAAGGCCGTCGGCTCCAGCAGCTTTGTTGGGTTTGAGTTTAGATATCGCTATCCTCACTTCATTCTCAATCTAATATTGAGGCGATCTAAGCGATCTGCTTGGAGGAAATGCTGCGAAACAATTGCTGACATGCCTACAGCGGCACGAATCCATAGATCGCTCGCAAACGATTATGTCAACTGTGTAGGGTTACTGAAGAAGAATGACGGAACCTACACGACGGACCGTGTGGATACACTTAGAACCTTACTTCAGGTACATTTCCCAAGCTCGTCACTTAACACATCTCATATGTACTCGGACACAGTTAACCACAGGGTTTATGTGGACAGTAGAGTTAATAGTTTATCTGGAAAAATATTCAGTCCAGAGAAAGTTGAATGGGCGGTAGGCACTTTCAAACTTTTTAAAGCCCCCGGCGGTGACGGTCTGTTTCCAGCACTTCTCCAAAAGTCAATTAATACTCATAGATATCCATATTTGAGACCGGTTAGATCTGTCTAACCCTCTGCACTCGAATCAGTACGCATACAGGAAAGGCAAATCTACAGTAGGTGCCCTTCACTATCTCGTCAAAATGATAGAGGGAACACTCAGTTCAAGGGAGATAGCCTTGTGTGCTTTTCTTGACATCGAGGGCGCGTTCGATAACACTGGTTACGACTCGATCGCAAGGGCGATTAGTAGCACAGGTATCGAAGAATCGACCAACCAATGGATCAGGGCCATGCTGGTAAGTCGATTTATTCCTTCCTCCTCTCGGGGAGTGTCGGTGTCCATAACTGCAGCCAAGGCTGTCTACAGGAGGAGTTCTTTCCCCCTGTTATGGTCTATAGTCATCGATAACTTTTTAGTAGATCTTCACAGATCAGGCTACACCACCGTCGGTTATGCTGATGACTTGGCGGTTATTATCAGAGGTAAACACAGCACGACAATTTCTAACATCATGCAAAGTGCAATATCTCAAGTTGTAGAATGGTGTAACAAAGAAGGGCCATCCATCAATCCTAGTAAACCGTTCTGGTGTCGTTTACAAGGAAGACACAGGTCAACCTTGAACCTATTATAATCAGAGGCACCACACTAGTTTATTCCAGCGAGGTCAAACATCTTGGTGTAATTCTTGACGAACGACTTAACTGGAGTTCACGTATCAAGTCCGCCACAGAGCGTGCTACTAGAGCACTGTGGGCCAGTAAACGCCTATACGGCAGAACTTTGGGTCTCTCTCCTAAGATGATACATTGGTTGTACATAATGATGGTTAGATCCATTATCACATACGGGGCCATCGTCTGGTGGCCAAAAACTCTCCAGCAGACAACGGCAAACAAGTTGCAGAAGTTGCAAAGAATTGCCTGCCTTGGCATTACAGGTGCGATGCTCACCTGCCCTACGACAGCTTTGGAAGGTATTGTTGGGCTTACACCCTTACCAATCTTCATTAGGAAGATTGCTGCTAGATATGCCATCAGGCTTCAGCTAGACCACGAGTATAAAGCAGGTGACCCTAGTGGGACATTTAAAAATACTCAACTCAATCCCTAAAAGAGACATGTTTTGCACTTTACCAGATATTATGGTCAGGCAACACTGCTTTGGTAGGTTATTCGAGGTTGAAATATTGGACAGCGAAAACTGGTCCAATGGTGCTCCAACACTCGACCCTAGAAGTCTGGTCTGGTTCACCGACGGTTCGGAAATGGATTCTGGAGTTGGAGCTGGGGTTTTTGGACCCAACACAAAGATTTCGGTACCTATAGGTACGACTCCCACTGTGTTTCCGGCTGAAATCCATGCCATTGAGATTTGCGCCAGACACAATATCCGCAAGGGGATCAAAGGCGCTAGAATATATATCTTCTTAGATAGCCAAGCAACACTTATGGCACTGTCGTCCAACCAAATGGACTCCAGAACCGTGAAATGCTGCTACGATGCATTACAAGACCTTACCTGGACACCAGGGGATTGTGGGCAACGAATCTGCAGATGAGCTTGCTAGGGCTGGCTCAGAATCTGTGTTCATAGGTCCTGAACCTTATTGCGGCGTCAATTGGGTGACAGCTACAACGCTGATTAACGAATGGGAAACAAACTTCGTCTAGACCATTGGACTAATGGGACAGGTCTATGAGGAAATCCGTAACTTAGATAGGGAAAGCATTAAGAAGCTTGTGAGCTTTCTTACTGGCCATTGCGGCTTGAGATACCACCTTAACAAGATGAACCTGTGCCAAGAGAAGGACTGTCGGTTCTGTTTAGAGGAGGATGAAACTTCCGAACACATTCTTTGTGAATGCCCGGCACTACACTGGTTAAGGAAACGTATTCTCCAGAAGGAGATACTTACTTCAACTGAACTGCTCCACTACTAAAGACATACTCACTTTCATAAGGTAGGTAGTACGTCTGTTAGATTAACTCCAACCCTCCGATACAATAGGTCTTTCAAGTCGCAGTGTCGTTGCCACGCGGGCATGTGTTGTGCAAGAGGAAAAAAAAAAAAAGAAATCTTGAATGGATCCAGGGAAGGTAGATCCGTCTCTGATAGGAGATAGGTGCCTAGGTGATTTCTTTTTTTGTTGATCAGTGCTTCGTATTCCATAAGAAGGTGCGCTGGTGTTTTTGTGAAGTCCCTGCAGAGTCTGCAGTGTCCGTCTCCCTCTATTCCCAGTTTCTTAAGGTGCTCCTTTAGGCTGCAATGACCCGTTAACATGCCCGTCAAGATGAGATGTCAATTCTTGCTAACTCTTAGATAGATCTTGCTTCTTTTCGGGTTGTATTTCTCCAGGAGTTCTTTTGTCTGTCTTAATCGGGGGATATCATCCCAATGCTTGACCCATTTGTTCTCTTCCTCTTTTCTTACTTCCTTATATATTTCTGGTCCAAGGACTGCTAGTTCATCAGCCGCTTCATTCCTCTCCACTCATACATCTCCTGATACCCAGTAAAGAGTTACTTTATTTGCCTCTCAAAGTCTGTTGATCCTGGTGATGCATTCCCATACCAGTTTGGGTCTGATCTCGTGCGATTTCATTGCTTTGATAGCTGCTTGATTGTCTGACAGTATTGCGGTGTCCTGTCCACTATATTTCCTGTCTGGGTTGAATTGCGGGCATCTTTCCATCGCATGAACTTCTGCTTGAAATGTACTAAGGGAAGGTTCCTAGTGATTCTAAGGACCTAGTCCTCAGCTTGTATATCGTATCGGTATAGTTACAATTCATATTAGAGTGTGATAATGAAAAACAAACCAGATTGTACCTATGACTCAGAATAGCTCCCGAATGAAATTCTTGCCAGGACATCTCGCTTTTTCTTATAGAACACCAAACATTGGAATATTTGTGTGTTTTCTTTGGTTAAAAACAATTTCACGTCACAAATGAGCCAGAAACTTTTCCCACTGACCACAAACTCATTCCAAAATACGACCACACCAAGCCCCATAAGTTGTCACTCAAATGGCATAAATGTCATAAAACTTTGTCTTTGTATTCAGTTTTTTTTTTAATTTCCATCATCCCACAGCACAGCATTCCAATCATTGCAATCGGTGCTACAATTCTGCTTTTTGCATGTCTGCCAGAGGCGACATACTATCCATTCTAGAGTACAATTGTGCATTTTATAGCGCAGATAGTTTCAAGTGACGGATAGAAAAAATATCTCAAAACAATGTCCTCAAATAAAAAAGAATTAAGTTCAACGAACGTCCACACTTTAAATGTATCTGTATCTATACGCAGTATCTAGTAGTTGATGAGTGCGAGGTTTTCTTCTACATTTTAATTTTTTATTACTTAAAGTTGTTTGCTTTTAATTTAGTGTTTAACGTTTTTTCCTTATGAAAACCTCCTTGAATTGCAACTCTTTTGTAAATTTTATTTCAATTTTATTATTCTAGTTTTTATTTTGTTACTTCCCCTTGCAGTTCGAGTAGAGAATTAAACTTTTAATAGTTCAGAAGTAGTTTCGCAGTGTTTTGTTACTCGCTCTCTAGTTTTTTATTCATCGCTCTGGTTGGACTTTGAACGTTTTGTCTGTAATGCCACTGTTCATGGTGAAAGATATAAATTGTATCTTTACAGATAGTTTATGCGAAATTGAAAATGAAACTGCACGGCAAACAGAGAGAAGGTAACAAACAATCTAGAGGTGTTGATGTGCGTGGTATGAGTACCACCTTTGAACTTGTTTCGAATTACTCAATGGGTGACTCAATGTTAGCTGTAGGACCTTGTTTATTCATTAAATGGCTTATTATTGGTCTTTCACAAGGAAGAGAAGTCTGTTTTCGTATTATGCAATTGGGTACCGGTTTACAGTGAATTTGAAATCTATTTTTGCGAGACATTGCTATTGTTGCGATGAACTTCAATGAACTCGCGAGACCTTGAGTGTAACATAAGCGCTGGGGTACGTTTCTCTGCATTAAATTTATAGCCTTCTGCATCTTTGTTTCCATTTTTTTTTCATCCATGAATCAAGACGTAAACAAACTAGGTACTACTGCAGCCAAACTAGATATCTTGTGTATCTGCACTCTGTAGCTGCTCACAGTGTAAACACTTCTAGCAGAGTTTGTTGCGACAAATCCTCTTTTTTCCCGACGATGGGAGTAGGTATGATACGTAAAATTCTTTTGAGAATTTTATGCCTCATGTAAGTTTATCGTTCTATTTATTTTCTCATTTTTAAGGAGACGTCGCATAAAAGACTCTTGATGAGTACATATCCACAAAAATGAACATATGTACACTTTGTGTAGAGAAAATTGAATTTCATTTCTTTGTTCCTCCTTCAACAATGAAATTAAAAATATTCTTTTTGTCCTCATTTCCAGTAGATTCAAATTTGTCATTCTACTACCCTCGGGGTGAATGCAAAAAAGCAGTTTGCTAAGTAGAACACTCGCAAGGACTCGTCTTTCATGAAAATCCAAGAAATGCAAATCGGAATGAAATGAAAAATGCTGTTAAAGAGTGCGAAACCAGAGTCTTTGAATCTAACTCCGAGGGACGACGCAGCAGAGGACCTCCTCACCGTAGGTGGCGCGCACTAGTTCAAGAGGACCCCGACCAACTTAGAGTGGCAACTGGAGGCAATTAGCTAAAGACCGAGCTAAATGGAGAGGCTTGTTGGTTGAGGCCCAGCTTCACCCCGAACTGTAGCGCCACCTAAGTAAGTAAGTAAGTGCGAAACCTATGCCAACATACTGTACATAAGAAACAAAATTTAAAAAAAATCCCCAATGTGATCAAGATCGGAATAAAATTGCACAGATGATCAGCCATGGACCACAAGGCGCAAGTTCTATCATGTAATGGGTTTTCTTTTATACCTACTACCACTTACTCCTCAGGGCGGAGGTATCTCCCCAGTGCTTTGGGTCATTGTTCTTACTGAGGTACTATAGCAATTATGCCTCATATTGTACCTTAGACAATGGCGTCAGAGCTATAGCTCACGCGGATGACGTTGTGCTGCTTGTAACAGGTAAATCCCTGCTTACCCTTAGCGAACAACTTGGCGGAGCACTAAATACTCTTGACATATAGACCAGGAACTGCGGTCTAAAGGTTAATCCCAACAAGCCGAACTAGTACTTTTTACGAACAAAAGAACAAAATCAGACTGTCTGATAGCACAAAATACCTGGGCCTCATACTGGACGAAAAGGTCAATTGGAGGTTAAATATAGAGGAAAGAATTAAGAAAGCAACAACAGCCTTTTACTCATGCAGTCGAATTTTTTTTTTTTTTAGTCATGCAGTAGAACCTGGGGACCCTCCCCCAAAATCATACTATGGATGTATACGGCTATAGTTAGACCATAGTGATTTACGGTAATCTTGTATGGTCCAACTGTCAACAAAACCACCAACTTAAGGACAATCACCAAAGTCCAAAGACTAGAGTGCATTGGCACTACCAGTGCAATGAGGACAACCCCATCACAGGAGTCGAGGCTATTCTCAACCTGCTACCGCTAGACATCGTTATACGCACCAGGCTAACGGCGCTGCCATGTCCTGAAACAGATTTTATCACCAGCCTTCATAATACTTTTACTTTGTAATCCTTGAATTATGTTTAATAAGATCTAATCTATCTATCGTTATACGCACGTCAGCAGCTATTAATTCTATGAGAATTAGCCAATCAGCAAACTGGAAACCAAAGAGAATAGGTCGCTCGATGATCCTACTTGATTACTTTGGGCTCGTGCCCATAATGGACCACATGACGCGTTATTTAGACTTTGTAACGCCTTTTTCTGCCGCCTACCCCGTAGGGAAGAATGGAAAAAACGGTCACATACTTAACGCCGAATCTGTAGCCATCTACACAGATGCTTGAAAAATGAGCACCGACCCCCTAGGTATATCGAAATCCATACGACTCCCAGACCACGGCAGCGTCTTCCAAGCAGAGGTCTTAGCAGTGACAATAGCCGCCCGTGAGTCTGCTATAAGGGCAATACCGCCAGAAGGTATCACCATCTTTATCGACAGCTAGGCAGATATAAAACCGATTACTGCCATAGAAATTAAATCGAAGCTTGCGAAGTGTTGTCGAGAAGAGCTCAGGGTTCTTGAAACACAGCAAACACAAGGAATCGATCCTTGGACACAAGGGTATCTCAGGCAATGAGAAAGCCGATGAGCTAGCAATAATCGACTCAGCAGGCTTACTAGAACAAGTTGACCCACCTGTGTGTATCCCGCCTGGCACACTCAAGCTCCATGCAGGGAGTAAAACCATTAGAGAGGCGAATACTAGATGGACCTCCATAGAAACTTGTGCTACCACTAGGAAGCTATGGGCATCCATCGACAAAGCAAGGACTGAGAGAATTACTCGGAAAGACAGGAAATCCCTTTCCACCCTCATGGGCATCATCACGGGGCACAATACTCTGCGGTACCACTTGAAGAAACTACGCCTGACGGATGAGGAACTCTGTAGAGGCTGTGATGACGAGGCAGTTTTTGAGGACACTACCCACTTCCTGTGCCACTGTCTGGGTCTTTAACACTCCAGGAGAAAGTTCCTTGGTAAATATATCTTCCAGGATCTCGAGAAGCTCTCCGGTGTTTCGACAGGAAAGATGCTGAACTTCATCAAATCATCAGGGTGGTTTGTATACAGAAACGAAGTAAGTGATTCAGTTTGAATAGTTCTACCCTCGGGGTGAATGCAAAAATAGCAATTTGATAAGTAAAACACTCGCAAGGACTCGTTTTTCATGAAAATCCAAGAAACGGAAATCGGAATGAAATGAAAAATACTGTCAGATAGTTAGATACTTGTATATACATACCTATAATAGTGAGGTGCAAGTGCATTGCGACCTATAAAAGATCTATTGTACCCCTCATACTACGGCTCTAGCCAATGATATACTCGGTCTAGAGCACTTCCTCCAGTCCAGCTGCTACAGCAAACGGGAGTATCTTCAGTGGATCCAACGAAGGTAAATCCATTTTTGATAGGAGGTAGGCACCTAGCTGATTTCTTCTTTTGTGTATCAGTGCTTCGCTGATGTTTCTGCGAAGTATTTGCAGAATCTGCAGTGTCCGTCTCTCTCTATTCCCAGTTTCCTGAGGTGCTCGTTGAGTCTGCAGCAACCCGTTAACATGCCCGCCAAGATGGGAATTCGCGTCTTACTAACTCCTAGACAGGCTCTGCGTATTTTCTGGTTGTATTTCCCCAGAAGTTCTTTTGCCTGTTTTATTTGGGGGATATCATCCCAATGTTTGGCGAACCCCACAGGTGGATCAGTAGAAATGCGGTGAAGTGGGAGGGTTGTGATCCCTTATTTTCGGATCATAACCTCGCTGATAAAAGGAAAAAGAAGAAGATAATCCCAATGTTTGGCCCATTTGTTCTCTTCCTTTTCCTTAAGTCTTCCCGTATTTTGTTGTGTCCTATCACACAAAAGGGTTCTGGGCCAAGGAACGGCGTGTCTGATTCGTTTCTAACTAGTACAGCAGCTGCTTCGTTCCCCTCCACTCCTACATGACCTGGTACCCAGTAGAGAGTTACTTGTTTGTTCCTCTCAGTTTATTGATCCTGGTGAGGCATTCCCATACTAGTTTGGATATGATCGCGTGCGAGGTCAGTGCTTTAATAGCGGCTTGGCTGTCTGACAGTATTGCGATGTCCTTCCCGCGATATTTTCTGTCTAGGTTGAATTGCGCGAATCTTTCGATTGCGTGAACTTCTGCTCGAAATATACTGGGAAATACTCCTAGTGATTGATGAGTATCTAGTCCTGGGCCCGTACACCCCTTCCCTAGTGCCAGTAGATGTTTTCGATACGTCTGTGTACCATTTAATTGTGTGTTGTTTGAATTGGTATTTATTGGACTCTTTTAATGCTCAGCTTTGAGTCAAATTTCCTTCCAGAGCTGTATTTCTTGGCCACATCATCTCTGGGTAAATCCAGAAGCAGCACCGATTTAGATACGGTTACTCGCCCATTGCTTGCGTTGCATGTTCCTTTTACAATGCTCTCTTTGCTGATTTTCAATACGGTCTCCTTGGCGATTCGCTCTAGCACCATGGGTAGCGGAGGTATATCTACGATCACCTCTGGTGCTGCTATGGGATAGGTTCGCATGGCTCCTGTTATACATATGCAGGCTAATCGTTGCACTTTGCTGAGGGATGTCCTCGTCGTGAGTAGCCTAGTTCTGTTAACCCATGCCACTGCCCCGTAAGTGATGATGGGTCTTGCTGTCATCAAGTACATCCATCTCAGTGTGGCTGGGCTCCATCTGCAGGTTTTTCCTGAAATGTTCCTGCACACCATAAGTGCTCTGGTGGCTTTGGTTACCGTAGCTTCTACCTGTTATCTCCAGAGGAGTTTGCTGTCTAGTGTTAGACCTAGATGATTGACCTATTTCTGTTAGTCGACTCTGATGCCTTCCAACAGTATAGGTTGCATACGCTTCAGCTGCCTTTGATTTGGGAAGCGTATCACCGTGGTTTTGGTAGGGTTCACTCTAAGTCCTACCGTTTTACTTCACTTCTGTGTGATTCTTGACCCCTTTGAATAATTTCACATACCTTGGGTTTCTTCAAATTTTCCTCTTGCGACAATAACTATATCGTCGACGTACCACTGGCACGTAATCCCGGCTTCTGTCAATTTGTGCAGTAGTTCATATACTACTAGACTCCACATCGATTGTGATAATATTCATCCTAGCCTCTAGTGGTGCTTATTATGATGGTATTTGTTTGTCCCACCTCTATCTCAGCAGTCTTAGTTCCTAGCATGTCACACATCCAATTACTTGTGGTGGGATTCACTCCTTTTATTTCGAGATGCCTTCTGATTGCTTAATCGGAGGTGTTGTCGAAGGCTCCTTCGATGTCTAGAAATGGGCATACTGCCGTTTCCTTGCTCTCCAGTGTATCCTAAAACCAACTTGTCAGCTGGTAGAGCGCAGTTTCGGCGGATCTTTCTGCTCTGTAGGCATGTTGATTGGGGTGGAGAGGTATTCTTTCCAGCACATTCACTTCTATGTGATTATCTATAACATTTTCTAGCGTCTTTAGCATGAATAAGGTCAGGCTGATGGGTCTAAAGGATTTTGGTGAAGTGGTGTTTCTTTTTCCCACGCTTGATTGAATATGACTTTTGATTTTCTCAATATTTTTGGTATATGCCCAAGTGCAACGCTGCTTCTCAATAGTGCAAGGAGGTGTGGCATAATGATTTCCTGCCCTTGTTGTAGTAGGGCAGAGAATATTCCATCCACTCCCGGTGCTTTAAAGGGCTGGAGGGTGTTCAGAGCCCAACTTAGCTTTTTCTCTCTCCTGGGCCTCTTATACCGCCCTAAAAAAATACTCTAAAGGCGTGCGAAACCTATCCCAACATGTAGTACATAAGAAACAAAATGAAAAAAAAAAATCCCCAGAGTGTCAAGATCGGATTAAGATTGTTGTTATGATCAGCCCTGGACCGCAAGGCGCAAATTCAATCATGCAATGGATTTTCTTTTATACCTACTTACTTACTTACTGACAGAAACACCAGCCCTGGATTACAATAATAATCCCCCTCAATTGGCAAATCGACGCGGAAAGTCCACGGACATCAATTTACAGGTATGCGCCTGCAAGGTGCAGTGTAAAGGGGGGTAAAAGGGGGTGTACAGCCCCGGGTGCTGCTCAAAAACTTGAATCTCTCCCATCATAGTACAAGGCTGATATTACTGCGATTCAGGAGATACGATGGATGGGATGAGTCCCCGTGCAGGGACGGGTTAAGAATATCACTGCAGCGCCCCCCCCCAACAACCAGCGCTTGTCGTAAAAGGCGACTAAGGGGACAAATCAGATCTAGGCAATATAACACCCAAGTGAGCCTAGTGACACATATACTACCTTAAAAACCCTCCCACAAGTGTGCATGCGAGTCCGTGGGTTGACACGACTGGAGATCACCGGTGTCATAAGAGAAAGATCAAACAATACTAAAACAGGAGCATGCACGTATCAAACAACAAACACCATCGCAATATGGTGCAAAAATTGTATTGCAAAACTGTATCATTATGATAATACTTGCAAAAAGGAAAGGCACTACCCCGCCAGGCACTACCACTGCTGTGCATGGTACTGATCCTGGACTGAGCAGAAATGTTCGGGTCAGAGCTAAACGGATTCCGGGGGCTAGCAAAATAATAAAACAGTTTGGACGCAATTTGAGGGTCGCGAGTTGGAACGTTGGAAGCATGACCGGTCGAAGTTACGAGCTGGAAGAGATGATGAATAGAAGGCGGGTGGACATCTTGTGTGTCCAAGAGACGAAATGGAAAAACACCGGGAATCGGGCGCGTTTCTTGGACGTTAGGACAAAAGATTACAAGATGTTCTACTACGGAACGGAAAAGGCTAGGAACGGAATCGGTATCATCCTTGCGGCAGAGCTACTTGGAAACGTCTTGAGCATTTCGAAGTCCAGCGACCGTTTGATGTCTCTCAAACTAGTAATACAAGGAGAGGTGTGGAATATTGTCAGTGCATATGCTCCCCACAATGGGTGCAATCAGATACATAAGGATGCATTTTGGCTAGATTTCCACAATCTCCTTAAGAACATCCCAAAGGAAGAATTTCTGTTTGTGGGAGGAGATTTGAATGGACATGTCGGGAAATCAAACGAAGACTATGAAGACTGCCATGGAGGACTAGGATATGGCACCAGGAACCTTCCTGGTGAAGACATCCTAAGCATGTGCAAATCACACGGTCTTATCGTGTTAAATACCATGTTCATCAAACAAAGCCGACACCTGATCACTTACAGCAGTGGTGGAGATGAAACTCAGATTGACTACCATTTGGTAGGCAGTTTCATGAAGCCCCGGGTAAAAGATTGCAAAGTGATCCTGGGAGAGGCAATCGCTCGGCAACACCGTCTCTTGCTAACAGAAATTTTTTATGAAAACACCGAAGAAAAGCAAACAAACAAGGGTCTCTGAGAAAATCAAGTGGTACAATCTGGACAAAGAAAATGGTGAAGCTTTTGTTTTCGTAATGAAAAATTACCTCTCTCACACCATCAACGGAGCTGAGGATGAAGAGTGCAGAGCACAAAATATGTGGGATTCCCTACAGCGAACTTGCTTAAAGAAGGCCAAATCACTGCTAGGAGCTTCAAAAGGCCACCATCAACACGCCAAAGAAACATGGTGGTGGAGTGATGAAGCTAAGATGCTGATAAATGAGAAGAAAGCGGCTTTCAAAGCTTGGTCAAAGTGCCCCTCTAATAATAATGACGAAAAAGCTCGCCTCGAAATGGAATACAGATGCTGCAAGAAAAAAAAGTGAAGAAGAAGTGCGCCCAGCTTCAAGCAGAGAGTACGGAGGGCCTGTATCGGGAGCTGGATAAAATATTTTCCCCGGTTGCTGATGCAAACCAGGCTATCCAGGAGCTGCGAAGACACAATATGAACAAGAGTGCCACTATCTTCAAAATAGCCGCCCAAAGAAGGAACAATGCTCAGGAGATTCGTTCGCCAAAGTTCATTAGCAATGCTCATGGCCAGCTTCTTGTGGATGACGACAAAATTCTGCAGAGGTGGCGACATTATTGTGAAGAGCTTTTAAATGAACAGTTTCCCCGGCTATACTTTCCAAGAGCCACCCCTAACTGTGAAGAAATAGCCGACATTACAGTCGAAGAAGTTAGTGAGGCGGTCAAATACTCCAAAAAACGAAAAGCGGTTGGGCCAGACGAAATACCCTCTGAGTTCTGGAAAAAGATGGGAGACATCGGGTTCAGATGGCTCAGAATTCGTATCTCCAAATTCGTGAGAGGTGATCCAATGCCGAATCAATGGAGGGAAAGTTACCTCCTCCCTGTATACAAAGGGAAGGGTGATACGCGAAACTGTGATAACTACCGTTCGATCAAGCTGATGTCACACACCATGAAGATCGTTGAGCGGGTATTAGGTGGCCGACTGCGAAAAATAATACGGCTATCTGATGATCAGTGCGGGTTTGTCTCGGGTAAATCAACCACAGATGCAATCCAAAGTATAAGGATCATAATGGAAAAACATCGTGATTCCTTAAGGGATTTGCATATTGTATTGGTTGACTTTGAAAAGGCATTCGACAGACAACCACGAGATCTGATATGGGTGGCGCTAAGACATCGAGGGGTTCCAGAAACCTATGTACAGATGATCATGGACATGTACGAAAGAGCAACGACAAGAGTAAGATGTCCCGCTGGAGTAACCGAAGAGTTCCCAATCAAAGTCGGGGTGCACCAGGGAAGCGTTTTAAGTCCTTTGCTCTTTATTACAGTCCTTGATTATCTGCTTGAAGGTAAAGTGATGGACCCCAAGGTACATCAGTTATTCTTTGCTGACGATGGAGCCATCATAAGTGAGGATCCTACATCCCTGCAACGAGCACTTGATGTATGGGTGGACGTTTTGGAGGGAAATGGGTATCGCATTAGTTCAGAAAAGACAGAGTACTTGTGCTGCCCGTTCTCTGATCCACTCAGGCCTATTCCAGACATTTATTTGAATGGAACAGTTCTTCCCAAGTGCGAAAAGTTCAAATATCTGGGATCTATGATCAATAGCAAAGCAACTTGTGATGACGACATCAATCATCGTGTAAGCGTAGGGTGGATGAAGTGGCGAGAAAATTCCGCTATCTTCTGTGACAGAAAAATGCCCCCTAAGTTGAAAGGAAGGCTCTACACCGCAGTTGTACGTCCAGCGCTCACATACGGTTCACAATGTTGGACGATGTACAAAAAGTATGAGAGTAAATTAACGGCAGCTGAGATGAAGATGCTTCGCATGACAGCAGGAGTGACAAAGCTTGATCGAATAAGAAGTTCGAAGATCCGTGGAAGCTTTCACATCAAGGAAACCATCGTACACAAATTAGAGCGCGGCGGGTCCAACGGGTATTGCCACGTTCAAAGAAGAGATCATTTGAACCCTGTAAAAAAGGCAATATCTATGCACGTTCCAAAGACATCGCGATGTAGGAAACGCAGGCCTATAAACGCCTGGATCAGACAAATGCGACGACATCGGCATTTCATTGGCCTCAGTAACCGAGTGATCCAAAATCGGCAGGCCTGCCGATATTTTCTGAGGTCAAATAGGCGAACCCCACAGGCGGATCAGTAGAAATGCAGTGAAGTGGGAGGGCTGTGATCCCTTGTTTTCGGATCATAGCCTCGCTGATAAAAGGAAGAAGAAGAAGACGATGGATGGGATGAGGAATGCAAAAACTACCCAGCTGCGACATTTATTACAGCTGTAACAAAAGACTGTACAGGCTGAGATGCCGTTCCGTCATGGGAAATGAGCTACGATTAATTTATCTCTCGTGAAATATATAAAGTCAGTTCAATCAATTGCGAAAGGTTGTGTAAACACTACTGTGAAGGAATAGCACTGGCGGTAGCTTGGTCATATGTCTAGAAAAATTGTTCGCTCAAAATACTGTGAATCCGAAGCAAAGACAAAAAATAACAAAAATCTCTTCAGTTATCTGGGCGCCATCCCCGGAGTTTCTCTGAAGCATAAACATCTGATCTTCGAACCATTACATCAAATGTTTTTTTTCGCTCTCTATCTATCCTTTCCAACGCCCGTACTGTGTAAAAACATGTTGAGGGTATTCATAACCCATTGAGTGAGCGGAAATTATATAAAAAAAAAAAGGATTATCGACTTCAAGTCTATAAATAATCGCCTGGCTCTAAGCCGCATCAGAGCATCATTCTACAATATCAGCCTGATATGTGCACACGCCCCTACTGAATGCGTTGATGACCCTGTCAAAAGGAATTCTATGATATCCTGGAAGGTGCGATCAGAGCCTGTCCGGAGAATGACGTAAAAATTGTGCTCGGGGACTTCAAAGCGAAAAGCGGTAAGGAAACGAACTTTGGCGGACTAGTCGGTAAACACAGTCACGACACGACAACAGACAACGGTTTCCGACTAATTGATTTTGCAGCAACTCGTAATATGGTGATAAGTAGCACTAGGTTTCCTAGATTAAGAATTCACATAGAAACTGGCTAGAACCAAATCGACCACGTGCTAATCGACCACGTGCTAATCGACGCAAGGCACAGTCCAACATCTTGGATGTGCGCACTTTCCAAGGGGCCAACGTCGACTCTGATCGTTTCCTTGTTGCAGTTAAATTCAAAACCGAACAGACAGTCCAACGAGAAGCTGCAAGCTGCCCAGAAGAAGCAGCTTAACGTTGGACACCTTAGCACGCCAGAAGGAGCCCGAGCCTACAAAGAGCACCTCTCCAAGAATCTCTCTGCAGTACATTTACCAACCACAAACGCAAACAACCAGTCGACCGAATACCACATCATTATCAAGGAGGTGGCCGTGACCACCCTCGGCTACCAGCCACCACCAAATAGGAGCCCTTGGTCTGATGGTGAGTGCGTTCAACGGAAGAAGTTTACAGAAGATGCACATAAGAAAGCGCTGCATCGCAAGACAAGAACAACGAGAGAAGAGTACCGGATCAGAAGAAGGGAAGAGATGAAAATTCTGCGTAAAAAGAAAAGGATATCGGAATTTCTATTGAAAAGCCAAGCAGCTGGCAGCTGGCTTCAAACCCGGAACACAGGCTCTTGGTAACAGCGAAGGCAACCTAGTCACTTAAACATAGAGAATTGTTGATGTGTTTAAGCAACACTTCCAGCAGGTGCTTAACGGACAGCAAATAGAGAGAGTGATAGGGCAAGAAGAGAACCCGCTTCCAGTCAATGACGAACCAATATCACCAACCAGTATTGAAGAAGTTAGCGCAGCCATCAGAGAACTGAAAATCAATAAAGCCGCTGGCTCTGATGGCCTCCAAGCTAAACTTTTCAAATACAGAGGTGATGTCTAGGTAGGATGCATGCACCAAGTCTTCAGCAAATTATGGATGAAGAAAAGCATGTCTGACGACTGGAGTGTCAGCTCTATATGCCCCATCTTCAAAAAAGGCGATTCCATGTCTTTCCCGCGGCTTATCCCTGCTAAATGTCGCATGCAATATCTTATCCAACGTACTGTGTGAACGTCTAAAACCTTTCTGTAACTCAATAATCGGCACGTACTAGTGACGCTTCCAACCTGGCAGATCGACGATAGACCAAATTTTCATACTGAAGCAAATCCTGGAAAAAACCAACAAATTTCAAGTAGAAGCTCACCACCTTTTCATCGACTTTAAAGCAGCTTATAGCAGCATTCATCATCTAGAGCTTTACCAAGCGATGGGTGATTTGGGATACCGCCAAACCTTATCCAGATGTGGCGGGTAACGCTGGAAAGCACGCGATGCTCAGCGCAAGTTGGAAACATCTCTTCCTAACTCTTCTAAGCTTACACCGGATTCCGGCAAGGAGATGCTCTGTCATGTGACTTTTTCAATATTGTGCTGGAGCACATAGTGTGTAGGGCAGGTGTTAGCATGGAAGGCACTATCTTTCATAAATCCATCCAACTGCTGGGATACGAGGACGATATTGACATCATCGGAAGATCCCGGCAAGCGTTGTTTGATCTACCTGCATCGAGGAGGGCCATGCCCCAGAATAGAGAGTCCATAGAAAATTCAATTGTCCTCACCGAGAATACAAACTAACATAGGTACAGAACCAGAGTAGTCCTCCTCTGAGCCTTGTCTAGCAAGCTTTTATTTCTAGTGGTTCCATTGTGACCTGGGACCCAGACAGGACTCCGTGAGTTCAACCTTCCGACTGAATTTAGAAAGTTCTTGAGTTTCCATACTAGATTGGAAATGGTTAAAAGCTTAAGCAAGGCCTCATGTGCAGTGTGGGTGTCTCTAAAGATGCAGATGCTCTAACCCCCAAATATCCTTTGTAATGCAGTTCACGGCCATAAGGACAGCATAGGAGAAGTTAAGCCTAATGATGTCGCCTCAAAGTCTGCTTGCCATAGAAGTGGAATGTTTTATTTACTCCTTTATCTTTGACGGCTTTGGTCTGCTGAAACTTTGATGTGGATGAGACGGGTGGTGGCGCCTGTGAGGTACCAGTTTTTTTTTCACAGAATAGACTTTATGGTCTAATCCCTTCTTAGAACGGTCGGCCCACCTTGAATTGATCCTCCAAGTTCTTCTATCCTGCGCTATACCATCTTCCAAATCTCTTTTTCGGATATCTTGCATCCAAGTTCCTGGTGGTCACCCTGGTCCTTTAAGGTCCACTGGAGCTATATTTTTCTGCACGATGTGGCCTTCACTTTTACATATTATATGCTCATACCATCTGAGTCGCTTTTTCACCAGTTCTTCTGCAATTGATGCCACCTTTCGGCTTCATACCCGTTGTATCTCATTTGAAACAAATCCTTGAACTCAATTTATTTTAAAATTGAAAACTCAAACCGAACTTCGCAATCCATTTATACTTTAACCTTTCTCCGAACGCGAAATTTAAAACGTAGTTTTCAAGAAAATACTCACCAAAGCCTACGAAATTGTATCCTTAAACTTAATTAAAAAGTTTCCACAAGTCCTTGCGAAATTGTTGTGCGCGCCTCTTTAAATGTTATTTTTGCGAACATTTTGATACGACTTCCCACCAGAGTCAACACGGTGTCAAGCAAACAATCTAGGATCTAACACCGTGT
The DNA here is from genome assembly GCA_945910035.1 of Brachypalpus laphriformis. Taxonomy (NCBI): domain Eukaryota; kingdom Metazoa; phylum Arthropoda; class Insecta; order Diptera; family Syrphidae; genus Brachypalpus; species Brachypalpus laphriformis. The sequence continues at coordinate 14,662,257 of OX246755.1, forward strand.
TGTAGTATTTCAGTGAAATTTAATTACGCCTCCTGTCTTTCACCACATCTACATCCTTCTTCCTGCTAACAATCGCTTCAGTGTAGATGAATATCGCGCATCCGTCCGCTGATGGCGTCCTGTTTTAGTGCACAACCTCAACGATATCAAAATGAACCGACGCATAGCATAGCATGGATGCCAGGCAGATAGCAAGGATAACAAGGATAAAATATGTTTTTGTTTTCGCATCATTTGGATGAGCAAAGCATAAAACAAAATTGCAAATGCTGGCAGCAGTGTGCGGTGTCAACAGTGATACAATCAGGATGGCAAAAGGAAATCGTGGCAACGTTAACAATTGCAACTGCGAGGACGACAACGATGCATGGTTTGATTGATTTTTATCCTCGCCTTGGCTCATGTGAACACTTACATTTGCATGAGTGTAACCAGTTTGATTACAGATTCAGTCTTCCATTGCAGATGGGCGCCACTATGGAAAATTGATTTTAAATCATGTACTCGTGGGTTGCATCTGAGTGAAGTAAAGCCTTAAGTTAGATCGAAATCTGACAAGTTTAAAAAGGTGCAGTAGTACATAGTTTACAGATACGAATTAAAATCATAATAACCCACTGCCACATCCACTTAAGCACTTGAACTAATTTTTTTCGCCGATCAGCGTTCTAAAGCTAACATTAGGCGTTTTTCTTTTTTAGTTCAGAGCAGAGCCTGAGTAGTCCAAAAAAAAAGTTGTGTTTCTTTTTTAGCTCAGACACATCAGAGGTCTGAATTCGTCTTTCTTTTTTCGTTCAGAGTATGCTCAGAGCGCACTCGATGAGCTCAGAATAATTTAACCGAGCGTTCAGCGCAAAATCCTGAGCACAGCCATTTTTCATATTTGACAGGATCCCCCTCCCCCCCCCCCCCACACTTGTTTGCGCCACCTACCGCGAGGTCGTCCTCTACTGCGCCGTCCATCCGGGGTGGATTCGAAGACTTTCTTAGCGGGAAGGTTGGGCTCCATCCGCTCCAAATGACCCGGCCATCTTAGTCGCTGTATGTGAACTCTTCTGGGTAAGTCGATGTCCTTGTACAGGCCGCACAATTCAACATTGTACCTTCTTCTCCACTCACCGTCTATGCAGACGGGACCAAAGATCGCTCGAAGAACTTTTCTCTCAAAATAACCAAGGGCATCCTCATCCGGTTTTGTCAAAGTCCATGCCTCTGCGCCATACAGCAGGACTGGGATGATTAGTGTCTTATAAAGAGTTACCTTAGTAGCCCGAGATAGGGCTTTGTTACTCAACTGCCTTCTTAGCCGATTGGCAAGAGTAATTCTTCATTAAATATCCCCACTGATGTCGTTTGCGGAGTTCACTATAGAGCCTAGGTGGACAAAATCCTTTAATACCTCAAAATTATATCTGTCTATTGTGGCGTTCTGTCCAAGGCGACGATGTTGGGTATCTTTTTTGTAGAGAGCATATATTTTGTTTTGCTTTCATTGACCGCTAGACCCATCTTTGCTGCCTCGTTCTCAATACTCGTAAATGCCCCATTGACTGCCCGCTGAGTTCTTCCGATTATGTCAATGTCATCGGCATAAGCGAGTAGTTGTTCAGACTTGTAAAAGATTGTACCTCCGGTGTTGGCTTGTGAGTTTCGCACAATAATCTCAAGTACCCTGTTAAAGAGATCGCATGATAGCGCGTCACCTTGTCTAAGACCTTTCCTGACATCGAAAGGTTCGGTGATGTTCCTACCGACTTTGTTGGAGCAGCGAGAGTTCTCCATCGTCATTCTGCACAAACGGACGAGCAGAATAACTCGTCTCTATACACGCTATCATAGGCAACTTTCAAATCGATGAAAAGGTGAGGCGTATCAATTTTATATTCATGGGTTTTTTCCAAGATCTGCCGTAGTATGAATATTTGGTCAATGGTGGACTTTCCCGGCCTGAAACCGCAAAAATAAGGACCTATGAGGTTGTTGACGATCAGTTTTAGGCGTTCACATAGTACGGCACACAGGATCTTATATGCGATGTTGAGGAGACTTATACCTCTGTAATTGGCGCAGTTCAGCGGGTCTCCTTTCTTCAGGATGGGGCAAATGATGCTGAGGCTCCATTCATCGGGCATACTTTCGTCCGACCACATTCTACAGATGAGCTGGTGCATGCTCCTTACCAACTCATCTCCTCCTGCCTTGAAAAGTTCAGCGGCAAGGCCGTCGGCTCCAGCAGCTTTGTTAGATTTGAGTTTAGATATCGCTATCCTCACTTCATTCTGATCGGGTTGACGGGAATCTTGACTCTCATCGTCACTGTTGAATGGCTCATTCTGCCTGACAGCGGAATATTGATCATCATCGCCGTTTAACAGTCTGCAGAAGTGTTCCTTCCATATCCTCAGCACCGACTGCGATTCTACTACTATGTTGCCATTTTCGTCCCTGCAGGCTTCTGTTCTTGCTTTGAAGCCCTGGCATGTTCTTTTTACCTTTTGGTAAAATTTTCGAACATCATTCCTGCACTAAAGTCTCTCAATCTCCTCGATCGAGCGCTTCTTATGCTCCTTTTTCTTCTTTCTGAGAAGTCGATGTTCCTCTTTTCTCCTGCGCACGTAGAGCTGCATGTGCTTGCCGGCATTCCTCATCAAACCAGGGGCTTCGTTGTGGTGGCCGAGAGAAACCCAGTACATCAGAGGCGGCATCTCTGATGACTTGTTGGCAACGCTGCCACTGATCGTCCGCATTTGCTGCTCGCGGCATAGGACTTAGATTAAGATTAAGAGAAATTCGATCCGCAAAGTTTCTGGCGGTCTCTTGCGATTGTAGCCGCCCGACGTCAAATTTCCTCACAGTATTTCGTCGATTTCGCTCCGTTCTGGATATCCGCATCCGTACCTTGGCTACAACTAGGTAGTGATCCGAATCCACTTTGGTTCCTCGGAAAGCCCGGACACCCAGAATATTGGAAGAGTGCCTTGCGTCGATCGCAATGTGATCGATTTTGTTTGGTTTTTCGATCAAAAGAGAGCCATGTTCCTCTGTGAATGTCGAGACGTGGGAACCGCGTACTAGCTACGACAAAGTTTCGCCCCGCTGCAAAGTCGATTATCCTGAGTCCATTGTCAGATGTGATGTCGTGCAGGCTGTGCTTTCCGACCACGCTACTAAAGACGTCCTCTCTTCCTAGCTTTGCGTTAAAATCACTTAGGATAATTTTAACGTCGTGGCTAGGGCATTGCTCATACGTCTTGTCCAAGAGCTGGTAGAAGTCATCCTTTGACGCGTCGTCCTTCTCCTCGTGAGGGGCGTGAATGCATATTAGGCTAATGTTGGCAAATTTAGCCTTGATACGGATAGTCATGAGACGTTCGTTTACATCCCGGAAACTCAAGACTTCTTGCCTAAGTCTGTCTCCAATGACAAATTCGCACCCGAATAGACGCTGTCCTTGTTGTCTGTAGCAATCGCCGTAGTAGATGTCGCGATTTTTCATTTTCCTTTTGCCCGGCCCATCCCATCGCACTTCTTGGATGGCGGTAATGTCTGCTTTGAAACACTCTAGGGCCTCCGCAAGTTGTTCGGCTGCACGTGGTTTGTAGAGGGACCTAACATTCCATATGCAGATACGAACATCGTTGTCCTTTTTACGTTTGCATGGGTCGTCAACAGTAAAATCATTCGTATCCGAGGTTGTTGGTTACTTCGTAACCGAAAGTTTTTCACGTGGCAAGGAAGTTAACCCGACGGCACAACCCCAACCTAGAGGGCCAGATCTTTTCATTTTTTGTACCCGTAAGACAAGAGGCCGGATACACCGATGTCAGTAACCCACTTCGGGGATATGAGCACTGCCGTTGGCCCATTAAGGGTTCATCCGAGACAATCTCTCTTTCAATACCCTGACGTAGTATTGAAAACCCTTACAGACCTCAGCTTCAAATATGTCGAAGTAATCCCGGTAAGGTATCCGCTGGTCTGTAGACGTCACCGCTGATTCCATCGAGAGAATTCATCCGCCGCACGTCCTCCTTCTGAGGACCTTTGCTAGACTTCTGAGACGCATATTTCAGCCAATCAGGTCAACAAGAGATGCCTCGTCCGGTTAGACATATGCGCGCTGAAGTTCACCCAGATGTGCTTACGCAGACCTGAGTGTTCAGCTGCACATATGTATATCGTCAGACTCAGCATACGCTCATCGTTAGTTCACTATCAGATAGCTATCCAGCGGGCACCACGAGGAGGTGATGATGCGATTTTGCCCACCTATGTAAATCCATACGCTAAATAAGTAAATAAAATAAATATGCAGCGCCTATTTAGGCCAAATCACTAAAAGTGAAGACAAATGCCTAAAAACTAGCTATGTCAACCGACTCAGAGCATTAACGCGCCGCGCGTTCCACTTTCCATCATCTTACCATATTGAGTTTCTATCTCTGAGTTGCATTGTGCACCTGTATCTCAAATCTCCGTGAGTGTAGTGGTCACTTACTAAACCCTTACCATTTCTTGACAAGGACCTGCTGACAAATGTTATGTTCACTACCGGTCCTATGACATTTCAGCTAAATATGTATGTGCGGACCTCCCGCTCCAAAGTTTGTTTGATGACATTTTCCTTAAAAACGAGATCCGTATCCAGTCTTAGATTGGGTTAATGTTCATATGTATACGAGTATAACTGCTGGCGATCTTAGGTGTAGAATCTATTTTGTGGAGCACTCGAGCTCAGGCCCAAAATAAGCTGGGACCGTCAATGATTGCCGTATCTCATAGGCGTAGTAGTAGTTTTCAGCACATAAAATGAAAAAAAAAATTGTATCTGTTGCACGTACATAGCGCATTCTCCGAACTTCGACGGTATTGAGTTCTCTCACTTTTTTGTAAGATAAGAGAGTCTCTCACAAAAGTTCAAATTTGGACTTTGAACACCGGCCTCAAGCCCAACTTGATCTTTGGACTTCCAGACGACCGTGTCGCGATGCATGTTGAACGCCATTAGTCGCTGCGTTTTCCCCTTTCAGATTCATTTACAGGTGAAAGAAGTGGAAAATTTTGTTAACCGGTCTCTTTGTTTTGGTTGTCATTTTCTTTTGTCTCGTCGTTCTTTTGTTTTCAATGAAATAATTCGTTTGTCTTTATTTTCAGATACGCAATCTGAAATTGTTAAATCATGGAACCTACTCTACCGAGGTGTAGATACTTGACAGATACACGTGAATGCGTGCAGATACTCTTACTAGGGTGCGGATATCGGCGCACATGTCTACTGAAACATATGGTCGGAGGAGATTTTCTGGGTTATCACCATGGTAAGTGGCAAACAATGGGGAGGTTTACGAAATTTTTGTAACAAAAAAGGGTCGGAGCCCTGACTAAGCGGTTACCCACGATTGTGGGCTGGTTGTGTATTTTTAGTTACGCTTTGTCAGCCTATTACATTAAATGGTCGAAAATTAATAGGTTTACGGGTTTGCTGTCTTTCGAGTGTGCGGGTGTGGCGATATGTAATTATTTAACGTCCTCCGAACTACAGCCCGGTTGGGTTAACGTGAGAAGGCGTAATTTTTCCGACAGGTGACGATAATGGTGGGAGCGATACGTGTGTGTGTGGGATGCGCCTTCAAAAATAATAATTTTTTAGTCCCTAATTAAGGGGTTGCCTGGAATGCCAGGAGATGGGACAAATTGCGATTATGTCAGATTGCTGACATGGATACGAGTGTTCTTTTGGGGGTTGAAGGTGGGAGCGGGCAAATATGGTTAATTGGAGTAGTCTACCGGAATCATTGTGTGTTTCGTCTTTTAATGAAAAGCTGGATGATATACTTTGCTGGGAAATCTGCGGGAGAAGTGGACTAATATGTCATTACTGGAAGGTGACGGAAGTGACGTAGGCTGTATTTATTTGCACAACATGGACGTAAACTTAATAATATAGGCATCACATGGAATTGAGTTTTCTTATAAGAAAAAGATTGATAGATAGATAGCAGGAGGCAACAATTTAGAAAAGCAGTCCTCAATAATAGGGATTATGTGAACAGTGCTACAGAATAGTTGTGGCTAAAACCAAAGGAATCAGAGCGCCCTAGCCTTCGTGCCGTATACTCATGTAGAAAATCATCTCGGGATTGGGCGCCGTGGCGTAAGTATTTAGTGTGTCGGATCACTGTGCGTGAAGTTCCAAGTTCGAATCCCAGAAAAAACCAAAAGGTTTTTCTACGATCCCACCTCTCGCGAACGTCTGACAAACATCCGAAAGCATTGTTGTCCCGAAAAAGCTTCTAAAAACAAATTGCCCTTCGGATACGGCACTAAACTGTGGGTCCCTTTCATTCGTGTGAAAAATATAAGGCACTTAACATGAGTGGTTGCAAGAAGCTAGACCCTGCCACTTCAAGAGCTGTTGCGCCAAACATTTATTTATTTATTGTTAGAAGATTAGGCAAAGAGCATTGCATACATGTGTAGTGACTCACTATATGCGTCCTAAAATATCATAATAACAATATACCTATATCGATTCCATCCCTAACTATCGCATAGCAATTCTTAAGCCTAATCGTTTTTATTACACATTAAATGCGACTAATCCGGGTTTCGCTTAAGCAATAAACATAAGATTTGGTGGGCAAAATCGCATCATCACCTCCTCGCGGTGCCCGCTGGCTAGCTATCTGATAGTGAACTAACGATAAGCGTATGTTGAGTCTGACGATATACATATGTGCAGCTGAACACTCAGACCTGCGCAAGCACATCTGGGTGAACTTCAGCGCGCATATGTCTAACCGGACGAGGCATCTCTTGTTGACTTGATTGGCTGAAATATGCGTCTCAGAAGTCTAGCAAGAACTCCTCAGAAGGAGGACGTGCGGCGGATGAATTCTCCCAATGGAATCAACGGTGACGTCTACAGACTAGCGGATATCTTACCGGACCTACTTCGATATATTTGGAGCTGAGGTCTGTAAGGATTTTTCAATACTACGTCAGGGTATTGAAAAAGAGATTGTCTCGGATGAACCCTTAATGGGCCAACGGAAGCGCTCATATCCCCGAAGTGGGTAACTGACATCGATGTATCCGGCCTCTTGTCTTACGGGTAAAAAAAAAAAAAAAAAAAATCTGGCCCTCCAGGTTGGGGGTTGTGTCGTCGGGTTAACTTCAATGCCACGTAAAAAACTTTCGGTTACGAAGTAACCAACAGCCTCGGATACGAACTGTTGACGACCCATGCAAACGTAAAAAGGACAATGATCTTCGCATCTGCATATGGAATGTTAGGTCCCTCTACAAACCACGTGCAGCCGAACAACTTGCGGAGGCCCTAGAGCGTTTCAAAGCAGACATTACTGCCATCCAAGAAGTGCGATGGGATGGGCCGGGCAAAATGAAATTAAAAAACTGCGACATCTACTACGGCGACTGTTACAGACAACAAGGACAGCGTCTATTCGGGTGCGGATTTGTGAACGAAACGAACGGCATGTGAACGAGCGCCTCATGACTATCCGTATCAAGGCTAAATTTGCCAACATTAGCCTAATATGCGTTCATGCCCCTCACGAGGAGAAGGACGACGCGATAAAGGATGACTTCTACCAGCTCTTGGACAAGACGTATGAGCAATGCCCTAGCCACGACGTTAAAATTATCCTAGGCGACTTTAACGCAAAGCTGGGAAGAGAGGACGTCTTTAGTAGCGTGGTCGGAAAGCAAAGCCTGCACGACATCACATCTGACAATGGACTCAGGATAATCGACTTTGCAGCGGGGCGAAACTTTGTCGTAGCTAGTACGCGGTTCCCACGTCTCGACATTCACAGAGGAACATGGCTCTCTTTTGATCGAAAAACCAAACAAAATCGATCACATTGCGATCGACGCAAGGCACTCTTCCAATATTCTGGGTGTCCGGACTTTCCGAGGAACCAACGTGGATTCGGATCACTACCTAGTTGTAGCCAAGGTACGGATGCGGATATCCAGAACGTAGCGAAATCAATGAAATATTGTGAGGAAATTTGAAGTCGGGCGGCTATAATCGCAAGAGACCGCCAGAGACTTTGCGGATCGAATTTCTTCTAATCTTAATCTAAGTCCTATGCCGCCAGCAGCAAATGCGGAAGACCAATGGCAGCGTTGCCAACAAGTCATCAGAGATGCCGCCTCTGATGTACTCGGTTTCTCTCGGCCACCACAACGAAACCCCTGGTTTGATGAGGATTGCCGCCAAGCACATGCAGCTAAACAAGAGGCGTACAAAGCGGCGCTGCTTAGAAGGACTAGAGCTGCTTACGAGCTCTACGTGCGCAGGAGAAAAGAGGAACAGAAAGAAGAAAAAGGAGCATGAGAAGCGCTCGATCGAGGAGATTGAGAGACTTTATTGCAGGAATGATGTTCGAAAATTTTACTAAAAGGTAAAGAGAACATGCCAGGGATTCAAAGCCAGAACAGAAGCCTGCAGGGACGAAAATGGCAATATAGTAGTAGAATCACATTCGGTGCTGAGGATGTGGAAGGAACACTTCTGCAGACTGTTAAGGGCGATGATGACCAATATTCCGCTGTTAGGCAGAATGAGTCATTCAACAGTGACGATGGCAGTCGAGATTCCTGTCAACCCGATCAGAATGAAGTGAGGATAGCGATATCTAAACTCAAATCCAACAAAGCTGCTGGAGCCGACGGTCTTGCCGCTGAACTTTTCAAGGCAGGAGGAGATGAGTTGGTAAGGAGCATGCACCAGCTCATCTGTAAAATCTGGACGGATGAAAGTATGCCCGATGAATGGAACCTCAGCATCGTTTGGCCGATCCTGAAGAAAGGAGACCCTCTAAACTGCGCCAATTACAGAGGTATAAGTCTCCTAAATATCGCATATAAGATCCTGTCTACCGTATTATGTGAACGCTTGAAGCTGATCGTCAACAACTGGATAGGTTGTTATCAGTGCAGTTTTAGACTGGAAAGTCCACCATTAACCAAATATTCACACTACGGCAGATCTTGGAAAAAACCCATCGATACGCACCACCTCTTCATCGATTTGAAAGTTGCCTATGATAGCGTGTATAGAGACGAGTTATACAGAGCCATGTCTAGTCTTGGCATCCCTGACAAGCTCGTCCGTTTGTACAGAATGACGATGGAGAACTCTCGCTGCTCCATCAAAGTCGGTTCGATGTCAGGAAAGGTCTTAGACAAGGTGACGCGCTATCATGCGATCTCTTTAACATAGTACTTGAGAGAATTGTACGAAACTCACAAGCCAACACCGGAGGTACAATCTTCTACAAGTCTGTGCAACTACTCGCTTACGCCGATGACAATGACATAATCGGAAGAACTCAGCGGGCCATCAATATGGCATTTACGAGCATTGAGATCGAGGCAGCAAAGATGGGTCTAGCGATCAATGAAAGCAAAATAAAATATATGCTCTCTACAAAAAAGGACACCCAACATCGGCGCCTTGGACAGAACGCCACAATAGGCAGATATAATTTTGAGGTAGTAAAAGACTTTGTCTACCTAGGCTCTTTAGTGAGTTCCGCAAATGACATCAGTACTGAGATCAAACGAAGAATTACTCTTGGCAATCAGCTATGAAGGCAGTTGAGTAACAAAGCCCTATCCCGGGCTACTAAGATAACTCTTTATAAGATACTAATCGTCCTGTTGTATGGCGGAGAGGCAGGAGCTTTGATAATATCGGATGAGGATGCCCTTGGCTATTTCGAGAGACAAGTTCTTCGAGCGATCTGCATAGACGGTGAGTGGAGGAGAAGGTACAATGCCGAACTATACGGCCTGCACAAGGACATCAACGTAGCCAGAAGAGTTTACATACTGCGACTAAGATGGCTGGGTCATTTAGAGCGGATGGAGTCCAACGTTCTCGCTAAGAAAGTCTTCGAAGCCACCCCGGATGGTCGACGCAGTAGAGGACGACCTCGCGGTAGGTGGCGCAAACAAGTGGAGAGGGACCTCAACCAACTTGGCGTGCACAACTGGAGGTAGCTGGCTCGTAACCGAGCTGGCTGGAGAGGTTTGTTGGTTGAGGCCCAGGTCCACCCCGGACCGTAGCGCCATCTAAGTAAGTAAGTAAATGCACTTCGTCAAGAATAGCGGCGGTGACCAGGAGAATTATCGCTTTACCTTCTAAATATCTTTCTTTATCTATCTTGTTGGCAATGACCAACACGATTTTTAAAGTTCATATTCGTCGACCCTTTATAACTATTTACATAGAACAGAAATTCCGACTATACAATACCTACTCTACTGCTTGGCCTTATCCCAGCACCCTACATTCCTGTTTAGAACCAGACTTCTGAAATTTATTTCTGAAAAACCACAAAATCACCGCAAATATTTTCTATCGCCTGCACAACTCACAACTCACAACTCACAACTTTATCCTTCCAATTCCTGGAAAAAAAAAAAAACTCCCCACTTTCATCCATTCCGAAGCGTTTTGCTTCACCAGCGATTTACCGAAAGACCTCAACCCTACCGACTTTTATTCAATTACCGAAATTGCATTTTTCTGACAAAACCACCCTAAGGGGGAAAGATCAACCACCACCGCCCTCTTGAAATGCTGTTTTTAGAATACCCTCCACCCAAGTGCAAGCATTGCAAAATTCCAGTAATTATATTTCAGCAGCCACAATCATACCAAATCAACTTGAATCCTCAACACTGCCACAGTACTTGAAGTTAATGAGATCTCCTCTTGCCCGGAGCAGGACAAGGACTCAATTTTTTTTTCCAAATTCTTTGTATTCTAATTCTAATTATGCTATTGCATACGCGCGACGGGAAAAAAATTCATCTAATTCCAAAAAGTATCTCGTATAAGAGAGTTCGGTCCTTCAACATGATATGCGCCTTCTTTATCACGGTTAAGTGCGTTTTTTGTGTCCTTTTTGCCCCAATACCGACAGACCAGGAAGAAACTTTCCCATGGATAGCGCAGAACTTTTGTAATAAAAATGCTCTTCTCACTTACTCGAGAGATGAAAGGAGAAAAACCGACCCACAAACTTGCGCCAATTTATATCATGCTCAGCGCTTATCCTTATCCTTATCACCACATCAGCACATGCAAAAAGGAAGTTTTTACAATTTAAAGGCAACAGGCGCAGGCGATGTTTAACTAAAAATAAATTTTTGTGTACTATCATGTACACATGTATGCCTTGCCGTACATCCGGAAGTTATATGAAGTGTGGAGCGGCGTATTACAGGGAAAAGTATCCTTCTTATGAATACGGATGGATAAAGGAACAGCTTCGAGCAAAGGCAACTAAAAATGATGAAAAAACTTTGATATACACATCTCTTCACCCAACTCACATCATTCATCTGAGGAGATACTGCAAACATACCCGTAGTCGTTTGCATTGACTTCAGGGCGAGAGATTTAAAATTTCATCGCAAATGAAAAAAAAAAAAAACTTTCTTGTAAACTGCTGTGGAAATAATTGAAACTATTTCAAAGGACATAGATGGAGGACTACAAGACAGTCAGGACAAGCTATATTACATATTTTTGGATGGCGTTGGATGATTTTCTGATGAAAGACTCGAGGTTGAGATACTTTTCGAGGTGGATATTAGCAACGTTCATGGGAGGCTTCATCGTTTATCTGGGAAAAATCGTGGGGCTCTTTTGAGCCATTTCCTTACATCAACATATGTTTTAGGAGAAGTAATCCTAACGAGTGGGCAAAAGCCGTCACCAAGGTAATAGAACTACATATCTCTCCTCTAATTCCTATTACAGCGAAATTTTAATCTGAACTCAAGAGATCATAACCCTTTAACTTCACCGGATTTCAACTGATCCGCCTGTGGGGTTCGCCTGTGACCTCAGAAACTACCGGCAAGCCGCCCGATTTTGGATCACTTCGCTACTGATACAAACCAAATGCTGGTGTTGGTTCATTTATGTGATTCAAGGGTTTATAGACTTGCCTTCCTTTTGCGATGTCTTCGGAACGTTCATTGATATTGCCTTTTTGGCAGGGTTCAAGTGATCTCTTCTTTGAACATGGCAATACCAACTACCTTTCGTCAGATGGTTTCCTTGTTGTGAAGGCTTCCACGAATCTTCGAACTTCTTATTCGATCAAGCTTTGCCACTCCTGTGGTCATGCGAAGCATCTTCATCTCAGCTGCCATTCTTTTTCTTTTTAGGTGGCGCAACAGTTCGGGGTGGACCTGGTTCCTAACCAACAACCTTCTCCAGCCAGCTCGGTTACGAGCCAGCTGTTTCCAGTTGCGCACGCCAAGTTAGTCGAGGTACCCCTCTACTTGTTTTCGCCACTTACTGTGAGGTCGTCCTCTATTGTGCTGCCCATCCGGGGTGGATTTGGCGGCTTTCCGGGCTGGAACGTTGGGATCCATCCACTCTACATGACCCACCTATCTTAGACGCTGTATGTGAACTCTTCTGGCTAAGTTGATGTCCTTATATAGACCGTATAGTTCGGCATTGTACCTTCTCCTCAAGTCGCCGTCTATGCAAACGGAACCAAAGATCACTTGGAGAACTTGTCTCTCAAAGTAACCAAAGGCATCCTCATCCAATTTTGACAAAGGCCATGCCTCTGCGCCATCAAGCGGGCAACAGTGCGCTTCGGCTCACTAACGTTGGTCTCTTCAGGACTAATAACATAGGACACAGCTCCATTCTCAAGGAATCTTTTCCCGGAATCCCTGACGAATCGGACGATATACTTGGCACCTTAGACTTCGACACACCATACGAAGTACTGTATCCTATTAGAGAGGACTGGCGAAGGAACACAGTCTCTGTCCACAACGAGATTGCAATATACACAGATGGTTCTAAGACCAGTGAGGGCACGGGGTCAGGTATTTACTCGCGAGATACGAACCTATAGGGCCTACAGGCCCTGAGACTTCCGGACACATGCAGTGTGTTCCAAGCAGAGGTTCTAGCTGTACTTAAGGCTGCGGTATTACTTGAGATGGGATCAATATCCGATAAGAATATCGCCATCTACATTGACAGTTAGGCTGCGCTAAAGGCGCTAGAGTCTTACGCCACCAAATCTGAGTTAATCAGGAATTGCCGCACAATGCTTAGGGTATTATGTACGCAGAACCGAGTCAGATTATGTTGGGTACCTGGACACTGCGATATCGAAGGCAACGAGCAAGCCGATGCGCTGGCTAAAAGAGGAGCGGGGCTCCCACGTAGCGATATAATTGGTAGTATTAAACCACCAGGGTGCGTGGCTAAGGGAATTATCCGGGATAAAATCATTGACATTGCTAATCTATTTATTTCATTTCATTTATTATCAACTTTGTATCTTTTACATTAGACTGTAACAATCTTTAAAACTAATCTAAGATGATCAAACTTAGATCGTCACAGGGTGTCTAAGGCCTTGTGGCCTGTGTTAGATCGCAGAAAATCTGGGGAGATAATTAAGTTAGATAGATCGAGGCTAAGAACAGCGATAGGAATACTCCCTGGCCACTGTATCCTAAAGAGGCATGCCATGAGACTAGGATTATCCGATACGGATGTTTGTAGGTACTGCGATGACCTACATGTCTCAGAGGATATAACTCATATACTCTGTGAATGTCAAGGAATTGCCAGGATAAGGCTAAAGTACCTGGGTAGATACTTCTTCGATAACTTGGAGGAGGTGAGGTCCTTGAACCATAACAAGGATCTCTTCAGATTTTGTAGGGAGATTAATTGCTTGGAAGATTGGGTTTAGGTTTTTTTGCCGTGAAGGTTTCCTAGGGATCGCGATGGGCCCACTTTGGTGCCTAGTGTTTTATGACAACCTCATAACCCTACCTAACCTAACCTAACCTAACCTATGCCTCTGCGCCATACAGCAGGACTGGGGTGATAAGTGTCTTATACAGAGTTACCTTAGTAGTTCGAGATAGGGCTTTGTTACTCAACTGCCTTCTTAGCCGATTGGCAAGAGTAATTCTTCATTAAATATCCCCACTGATGTCATTTGCGGAGTTCACCATAGAGCCTAGGTAGACAAAATCCTTTACTACCTCAAAATTGTATCTGTCTATTGTGGCGTTCTATCCAAGACGCCGATGTTGGGTGTCATTTTTTGTAGACAGCATATATTTTGTTTTGTTTTCATTGACCGCTAAACCCATCTTTGCTGCCTCGATCTCAATACTCGTAAATGCCCCATTGACGGCCCGCTGAGTTCTTCCGATTACGTCAATGTCATCGGCATAAGCGAGTAGTTGTACAAACTTGTAAAAGATTGTACCTCCGGTGTTGGCTTGTGACTTTCGTACAATTCTCTCAAGTACTATGTTAAAGAGATCGCCTGATAACGCATCACCTTGTCTAAGACCTTTCCTGACATCGAACCGACTTTGATGGAGCAATGAGAGTTCTCCATCGTCATTCTGCACAAACGGATGAGCTTGGCAGGGATGCCAAGACTAGACACGGCTCTATATAACTCGTCTCTATACACGCTATCATAGGCAACTTTGAAATCGATGAAGAGGTGGTGCGTATCGATTTTATATTCATGGGTTTTTTTTTTTTTCTAGATCTGCCGTAGTGTGAAAATTTGGTCAATGGTGGACTTTCCCGGGCTGAAACCGCACTGATAAGGACCTATTAGGCCCTTGACGATCGGTTTAAGGCGTCCACATAATACGGCAGACAGGATCTTATATGCGATGTGGAAGAGACTTATACCTCTGTAGTTGACGCAGTTCAGAGGGTCTCCTTTCTTCAGGATCGGGCAAATGATGCTGAGGTTCCATTGATTGATTTTACAGATGAGCTAGCGCATGCTCCTTACCAACTCATCTCCTCCTGCCTTGAGAAGTTCAGCGGCAAGGGCGCCGGCTCCAGCAGCTTTGTTGGATTTATGTTAAGCTATCGCTATCCTCACTTCATTCTGATCGGGTTGACGGGATTCTTGACTGTAATCGTCACTGTTGAATGGCTCATTCTGCCTAACAGCGGAATATTGGTCATCATCGCCCTTAACAGTCTGCAGAAGTGTTCCTTCCACATCCTCAGCACCGAATGTGATTCTACTACTATATTGCCATTTTCGTCCCTGCAGGCTTCTGTTCTGGCTTTGAATCCCTGGCATGTTCTCTTTACCTTTTAGTAAAATTTTCGAACATCATTCCTGCAATAAAGTCTCTCAATCTCCTCGATCGAGCGCTTCTCATGCTCCTTTTTCTTCTTTCTGAGAAGTCGATGTTCCTCTTTTCTCATCCGCTCGTAGAGGTCACGAGCAGCTCTAGGCCTTCTATGCAGCGCCGCTTTGTATGCCGGCATTCCTCATCAAACCAGGGGTTTCGTTGTAGTGACTGAGAGAAACCCAGCACATCAGGGACAACATCTCTGATGGCTTGTTCGTAACGTTGCCACTGGTCTTCCGCATTTGCTGCTGGCATCATAGGATTTAGATTAAGATTAGAAGAAGCTGGATCGGCAAAGTCTCTGGTGGTCTCTTGCGATTGTAGCCGCTGGGCGTCAAATTTCCTCATAGTATTTCGTTGATTTCGCTCCATTCCGGATATCCGCATCCGTACCTTGACTACAACTAGGTAGTGATCCGAGTCCACGTTAACTCCTCGGAAAGTCCGGACACCCAGAATACTGGAAGAGTGCCTTGCGTCGATCGCAATGTATTCGATTTGGTTGACAGTTTTTCGATCAAAGGAAAGCCATGTTCCCTTGTGAATATCGAGACATGGGAACCGCGTCCTAGCTACGACAAAGTTTCGTCCCACCGCAAAGTCAACTAGCTTGAATTCGTTGTCGGATGTGATGTCGTGCAGGCTTTGCTTTTCAACCACGCTACTAAAGACGTCCTAGCTTTGCGTTAAAATCAACCAGGACCATTTTTACTTCGTGGCTAGAGTATTGTTCATACGTTTTGTCCAAGAGCTAGTAAAAGTCATCCTTCGTCGTGTCATCCATCTCTTCATGAGAGGCGTGAGCACATATTAGGCTAATGTTGGTGTACTTAGCTTTAATACGAATTGTCACGAGGGGCTCGTTCACATGCCGGAAACTCAAGACTTCTTCCCTAAGCCTGCCTCTAACGCTGTGTCCAGCGTAAGCACGGGCAATGCGGTGCGTGCGTTGCGGTGCGATTAATGCGATCAGATTTCAAAATCAAACTGGTGTTGGGATATGTAGATGTCCAACATAAGCACAATATTGCGGCCAACACGTGCGTTGCGACATCCACGCATCGCACGCATTGTTTGAAAATCAAACTGGTCATCGTGTATCGTGCGGAAATTAAAGAATGGAGGTGATGATAACAAGTATCATGTATGATTTTTAAAGCATAGTTGAATGTTTTTATCCTCATTTTAATATACAGGCGAAATGCACTTTCACCCACTCGCAATTCCTGGTACAGGTGATGAAACTCGCCATAAATTAATCGGTTTTTATATATATTATGACTTCTTAATTTATGGCGTTTCTTTTTAAGACTTCTTAATATTTTTATTTTTAAGAAACTATTTTCCTCTAATAGAATCTTACGTGCTGAAACTGAAGCCATTTCACACTGAACTAAAAAAGTTATTAACACAACCCACGTGAACGCATTTATCGTGTTGTAATTGGACACTTCCGCATTCCCGCAAATAAATGCGATGCGTGCGGGGACCGCATCGCACGCAAAACTCGCGCCCGTGTTTACGCTGGACACAGCGTAATAACAAATCCGCGCCCGGACCGATTGTTACTTGTAGCAATCATCGTAGTTGATATCGCAGTTTTTCAACCTCCTTTTGCTCAGCCCATCCCATCGCACTTCTTGGATGGCGGTAATGTGCCTTCCGTGAATCCTTCAATTCACGTGAAAACATGGACGAACACTAATAGCAGTTATGATTTTGTAAACGGAGCAGAGAACACATAGCTATCCGCAGCTACCTGGAATTCCACCGAGAAGCTTGAATCGAAGCAGACTCCTATACAGTTTTTCACAATGGCTATGTTCTTATTAAGACGTGGAAATATGTGCTTCTTCCTCAATGAACTGTTGATCAGATTGAAGCTTGTTCTAGTTCAATGGAATAGTATGCTTTGTTCCTGATAAACATACTACGGATGCGATGAACAAATCTAGCATTCTACATGGAAACAAAAATTAAATTTTGTTTGACGCAAACATATCTTTTTTCAGCGTGCATCGTGACTGCCTGAAATTAGCTTGTGACTGCTTCACTCCGCGTGCCCCTTTTCCTTAACATGGGTACCTACGAAATAAAAGATGACAAGACGTGCAACTGCTCTTCAAATACCTCACATAACTCGAACCCTTTTATTCGTTTCGTAATTTTTAATTTCCACAAAATCTGCGAATTCCAATCATCTAATCGATAAATTTGTAATAAAAAGCAGATTCTGCATGAAAAGTTCACTCAACCCAAGCCTCACCCACACTGTCTGTCCTTGTCATTCTGTCTACAGTCGTCTGTTCCATAAGAATTCAATTGAAACGTGCTTTAAATGCTGAATTGATTTTGTCTCCATTTTAACGCCTTCTAGGTTCGTTTGCAATGCACAAAGACAACTTAATGACAGTGCCAGAGTAAATTGCCACCACCACCTCCGCGCACCGCCATCGCATGTAAAACATCCAAAAAATAAACACCGACTGGAAACATTCTAGATACTAAAACAATTGCCTCTGAGATACGGAGAGATTGTTCATCGATTGCTCTGCGGATATTTGTTTACATTTGAATCTTCTTGCAATAAAACGGATACTTCGCTTCCTTCCTGCTGTTATCCCTGTATCTGTAGCCCACCAAAACTGAAAGGTGAAGTTTTCGCTTGTATATCCGATGAATACTAAAATGTAAATTGACTGTTGCTATAAATTTACCAATGCGGGCGAGCGGTAGTTAATTTTATAGATTTTCCCAGTAAAACAAAACGAACTTCAAATTCTGACGCACGATACGATACGTAGATACAGTTTGTGTTTGAAGTCAAGGTTAAGGAAATTAATAAAAAAAAAAACTCCAAACTCTACTAACAATGTTGCCAATCAGTAAATCACGCAAAAAAAGTTTATTTTTAGCAACAAAATGAAATTAAATTACAAAATTGGAACAAGAGGCGAACAGCAAAAGAAATGCCTTCTGAGGACAGCCGCCGTAGCGGTGGGTGGGTGGGTGAGTTTTTGCAGAAACTTTTACCGATTTATCATCACCGGCCATCGAGGTGGCATTTCCTATGCTTTTATGGAATCCATTTAGGTTAATTCATTAAAAAATAAAAGTCTTCACTGATTCTAGATAGGAAGTCTAAATCCGGATTTACACCGAAGGCGCTGTGATGATTCATTTTGTTGGGGGTTGAGGTGCATGCTTGTTTGGGGCGGGAGTGTGTGTAAGTTACACAGCTTTTGGGTGTAATTGCTTTTAAAGGAAATCAAATCATTTTAATTGCGCCTTGAAAATCCAATTGGCCACGTGTATTTTCGTGACGTGCCGGAAAAGCAATGAGGGAGCAGGGATTGCTTATTTTTTACTTCGGAGAATAAGGCGCTTTTCTGACGTGAATCATTTCCAATTCGTGCCACTTATTAGGATTAACAAGTCTGATTTTCGGGGGTGACATTAGCCGTAGACATTTGATTTTGATGGAAATTGTTCACTGGACTTCCTTTTTCTAAAGACAAGAACACTCGTCGAGATACGGATATCTGAGGCTAGAATCAAAGGAGTACTCATAGATTCTGAATGTATGTAGTTGAAATGTCTTCGCCGATACAATGATCGTAATCCTCCTCCAAAAGGTACATACATATGTACGTCCTTAAACTCAATCTCATCGTTCTCATCCAAGGAGCACAATAGAAGCACGGCAGTAAGAAGTACTGCTCCATCATCACGTTAGACGATAAAAATGCATTTAACACAGGGAACTGAAAAAATATTGTCCAGTCACTTTCCACCGAAAGTGTTTTAGAATATCTTCAAAAGATATTGACTGATTATTTTCGTAATAGTTTTACGACATGGACAATGGTAGAAAGCCCTGCGTACTGACAGCTGGCGTCCCTCAAGGGCTCTGTTGGGTCCACCACTATGGAACATTATGTACCATGATTATGTCCTGTATCCCCTTGTGGGTCCTAGGGCCTCTACTACGCCTACGCGCCATCGTGTACGGTTTCTGGCAATGTGTCTGAGTTCTCCCCAACTTTTCCCTAACTGCCGTGCCTCCTTCTCGACTGTTCTGCGCCATGTTTTCCGCGGACCGCCAGGTCTTCTGCCATCCTGAGTTAGAGGGTTCCATTGCATAGCATGGTTCGCTATGGAGCTGTCACCCTTTCGGAATGTGTGACCAATCCACTGCCACTTCCGCCGTTGGATAGTTGTGCCTATTGGTTCCTGACCCGTTCTCTCGTAAAGGTGTTCGTTAGAGACACGATTGGGCCAGAAAATCCTTAAGATATTGCGCAGACACCTATTAACGAACGTTTGCAGCTTTCTGGTGATAGTAGTGGTCACTCTCCACGTGCTGCAACCATATAGCAGCACGGATTCAACGTTGGAGCGGAACAGTCTTATTTTGGTGCTCAAACTGATTGCATTGCTTCGCCATATTTTGGACAACATCCCGAACGCGGACTTTGCTTTGGCGATCCTGTTGGCTATATCCAGTTCGGTTCCACCATCGGTCGAGACAATACTCCCAAGATACTGGAAATCCTCTACTCTCTCTACCGGTTGTCCAGCAATGCATATTTGAGCCGATGAGTTAGTTCCAAGGCTGATGATTTTAGTTTTTGTCGTATTAATTTTCAGCCCGACGACGCCTGCCTCCCTCTCCACATCTGCTGTCATTTGGTGGAGGTCCATAATTCTGTGGGAGAGTAAGCATACATCGTCTGCGTAGTCAAGATGCTTCAGTTGAGATGTAAGAGTCCATCGAATTCCTCCGTTTCCCGTCGACAAAGCTGCATGAAGCACATCGCTAATCACCAATAGGAATAATATTGGTGAAAGGATACAGCCTTGTCTTACCCCACTTTGGATCTCAAATTCCTCAGACAACCTTCCCCTGTGCAGAACGTGACATTTGGAGCCTTCATATGTAGCTTTGATAATAGCAATTAGTTTATCGGGAATGCCTCTCCTGCGTAAGGCACGCCAAATAAACTCCCTGTTGACACTATCGAACGCCTTCTCAAAATCGATGAACAGCAGGTGCAGTGGCGATCGATATTCAACACACTGTTCGATGATAATCCGCAGGGTGTTGATGTGGTCGGCACAGGAGGATCCAGAGCGGAAACCTGCTTATTCGGCATCGAGTGTGTCTTCGAGATGTTGTTTGATTCGCTCCAGTATGATTTTAGCTATTATCTTAGCTACAGCAGGCAGCACGCAGACACCCCTCCAGTTTCCGCACTCCATTAGATTTCCTTTCTTAGGAAGCTTGACGATCATTCCATTTTTCTACTCGTTAGGAAAGCTCTCAGCTTCCCAAGCTCTCTCTATAAGTGGAAGCAGAAGCTCAGCCGATGTTGTGGGCGTTGCTCGTAAGAGCTCTGCTGGAATACCGTCAAGTCCTACCGCCTTGTTGGTTTTGAGTGCCTTGATCGCGGTAATGATCTCATCTTTACTGGGAGTCGTGGTGCGTATTCGGGAACTTCTCACCTCGGGCATCTCAGTCTGATTTGGGAGCATATCGCTAGCGAATACACGGTTCAAAACCGTAGCAAAATGCTCTTTCCATCTCTTAAGCTGGTCCTCATCCGAAATGAGCAAGGAGCCGTCTAGGCTTTTCACTAGGTATTGGCTGGAGCTGCGACCACCTGTCAGCTCTTTCGTGATTCTATAGACAGTCCTGCTGTCGCACCTCCGTGCAGCTTCTTCTGCTTCTGTAGCCAGCGCGTTGATGTAGTTGCGCTTGTCACGTCGTACGCTACGCTGAACTTCTCTCATTTTCATGCGATATAGGGACTCTAGCTCGCTTCTCCCTGCTGCTGGGGTAGCTGCAACGCGAGCTTTTAGCTGTTTTCGTTCGTCAATCCTTCTCCAGGTATCCTCGGAAAGCCACGCCCTATGTCTTCCCTGCGATCGACCGACAATTCTTTCAGCACCAGATGTAAAAACATTTTTCACAGCACACCAATGGTCTTGGATGGTTGCGGGCATTGAGCTGCTGATTGCTTCCACACCTTGCGAAAAGTGCTCCCTTAATTGTTGGCGCACTGAGGGATCACTAAGTCTATCGATGTTGAACCTGGGCATTCTTGTGTTGTCGTGGGATCTTCGAACTGCAGCAGTGCGTAGTTGGAGAGTAGCTATCATAAGATGGTGATCACGTACTATCCCCACATCTGCCCCTCGTCTGTTTCGGACGTCCAGGAGACTGCTTCTAAAGCGGCGGCTGATAGCAAAATGGTCAATTTGGTTGGAGGTTGCTTGCCTGTCATTGGAAACCCAGCTGACTTTGTGGCAGGTCTTCTGCTCAAACATGGTGCCACCTATCACAAGGCGGTTGGCATTGCAGAAATCAACAAACCTTTCGCCCTTGTCATTGCGGTTGCCTAGTCCATGCTTCCCGATTACATGTTTGAGCTCTTCGTTGTCGTTGCCTAACTTGGCGTGCAAATCCTCCACTACTATGACAATGCCTCCATTTGGTGTTGTGTTGAAGACGGCACTTAAGAGATTGTAGAAGCTCTCCTTTTCGTCCTCAGACGAACTATTCGTTGGGACATAACACTGTATGATGGTGACGCGTTGTACTCTAGTCCGGAATCTGGCCGTTAAAATCCTATCACCATGAGGCTGCCAGGAAATTAGGCCCTTGCGTGCTGTTGTTGTTAGCAGTAGTCCGACTCCATATTCCCGCGGACTTCTGGATGGTCTTCCAGAATAGAGTAGTACAGTGTTACGCGTTGGAGACTGGTACTCGCCCGCTTCTAACCATCTTACTTCACTTACCCCCAAAATGTCCAGTTTATATCGCATGAATTTATTTTCCAGTTGGAGGAATCTGGCATTGTAAGGACCTTCGCTTCCCGAGTCGAGGAGCGTCTTTACATTCCAGAAACCTATCTTTGTCCGGGTACAATAGCCAAAAGTCGTCAACATGTGATCAGTCCTTATCCGAGGCATAGTGTCGGTTTCAGTAGCGAGCTGGTTTCAGTAACGCAGGTTGCTGGCCCACGTTACCTAGCCTAGAATCAAGGCCCTAGACAACCCGCACTTACAATTTTGGCCTATACGTATAAGGGTTTATACGTATAGTTGCCCGGGGACCACCACTAGGAGGTAAAGTAAGCACTTTATCACGAACTTGATTGTTGTACCATGATGTTCGTAAACTGCGAACACCAAGGCCATCAAAAATAATTGGTTTTGCTCACAACCTAGCCATCGTGGTAGTAGCAAAACTCTCAGAAGAAGTGGAGCACGACTGCAATGAAGCTATAAGGACCGCCCAAATGGGTTATAAGCATGGGTCTAAAGCTTGCGGAGAAAACGACAGAAGTAGTACTAGTAAGCAGCAGAACGGCCATGGAGACTATAACGCTAACCGTCGGTGACCTCGTCCTGGTTTCCGAGCCAGAACTAAAGTACCTTACCATAGTCATAGATGTACGGCTTACCTTCAAACTACACCTACAGTACACAGCTGAAAAGGCAGCAAAGGCAACCGCTGCCCTGGAAAGGATGATGATAAATATTAGTGGGCGGCGTAATTGTCCCAAATATGGGTCAGTGCTATGAAAAGAAAAACATATAGAAGAACAATGGAGGCGGCATACCGAATCAGTGCTCTGAGAGTAAGTAGCTCTCTCTGAACGACGCACGTCCTGTGAAGCAGCGTTAATTGTGGCTGGTATGGGCCCTATAGACCTAGCACAAAAAGCGCAATAGAAATATCTCGCCGGTAAACAAACGGTGGCATTAGCGACAACGCCAACCGATAGCCAGACTCCACCATGGACAACAAGATTACGGAAATGCCAATAGAGATAGGATCGCTCTATAAAACGACGCTGAACGCAAAAGATTGTACTCAACATCGAAGTGTGAATCAGCAGGAAGCATGGAGATTTAAACTTCTAGGTGACAGGTTCTTACAGGATCTTCACAGGTTTGAACAGATTGTCCAACCTGCTCGAAAGTAGTTGAAGATGCGGAACATACCATATTCCATTGTCTGCGGTACGAGGCAGAGCGACAGCTAGGTGCACAGAGGCGGGGGAGGTCTTAACCCCTGAAAACATGATTAAGCACATGATCAGCACGGAAGATAGTTGAAACCTCGTAAGTAACATAGCGACGACTATTATGTCGAAGCAGCGACCGAAGGAGCGATAACGGAATGCAGCGCAGGAGCCTGAAGCGGCAAACATAAACGAGTAACAAAGTACAGCTTTAGAGCTAACCAGTTCCGCGAAGTAATAATGGTCGAAGTGTGCAGGGTGTGGGTGTGCGTCGGTTGTTCGGTGGAAGGGGCTCTCGCTTAAATATGTGGCTGGCTTTTGCGGCAAACTCCAAAGAACGGCTTGTCTCGGCTGCACGGGAGCTTTTCCGAGTACGCCTGGCTCTGCTCTAGATGTTTTGCTGAACTTACCTCCCCTCGATACTTATATCATGGGTTGTACTATCAAAGCCATCCAACGTCTTAGGCGTGGTGGTTTTTTTGGTATACTCTACACTGGAATTTTGATGCACTTGACCCGACACTTATCTTACGACTCTGGTCTTATGGATATACCGTCTGACGCAATGACACAAGAATTTCAACTGATACGCAAATTCAGAGTCAACTGTCCCTGTGTTCAGGACTGGCTTCGGCCAGAGTCTGCGCCAGGAATGGAATGCAGTCGTATTTCCATGGACGGTTCCAAAACCAGTCAAGGGTTTGGTGCTGATGTCTTCGTGGAAGTCGACAACATTAGATTTATTTTCTCGTTAGGCAAATATACATCTGTTTTCCAAGCGGAAACTTATGCAGTCCTAACGGCCATGAGCTATGTTGTGAAGAACGAGTGGAAGGGCCGTAGTATTTGTGTCTGTAGTGACAGTCAGGCTGCGCTTAAGGCCTTGCTTTACCCTTTAACCACTTCCAAAATAGTTCGTGAAACCAAAAACTCTTTGAACTCGGTCACAAGGTTGAATTCTCTGTTGCTTTTCTGTGTCCAAGGTCACACTGGGATCTTGGGGAACGAGATCTCCGGTGAGATTTCTAGACAAAGCTCAGAGGAGGCTTTCTCAGGTCCCGAACACACGTTGGGTTTCCCTGCATCCTTGGTTAGGGCTTCCATTGACGATTGGGTCTCTCACGAACATAATCGTGTGCGGCATGACTCTCCAGGATGTAGGTTGACTAAACGTATGCTCCCGGGCGGCTGTAAGAAATCAGCGGAAAAGACTGTAGATAACGTATTGACGTCTTGACAGGCTACTTCGCTTTCGCCAAGTACTTCAACTTGCCGGGCTTAAATAACACTACAATCTGCGACGGTTGTGGAGAGAGTGACGACACCGCGGAACATTATCTCTACAGTGTCCAGCCTTTGCTCATATCAGGTGGCAGATCCTCGGTGCTGGTACTGTAAGCTTCTCATCACTGAAGTGCTTACTTGGCTTTCTTAGAAAGACAAGGAAATTCCAATAAAAGGGGTAAATCAGTGTTTGTCCTCTGGTAGTACAATGGACCAGTAACGTCTGAGTGCTCGAGTCGAGCGTTTCCTATCCCGACAAAAAAAAAGGAGTTGGCGAATTCGTAGCTGATTGATGGTGAATTTCAATATATACACACATAGCTCACATCCAGAAGCGATTAAGGCTAGAGGCTTTTACATAGCATTCCACAACCCATTTGATTATATTTCCTTTACGTTAAATTGAAAACCGCAAAGATCCATCAAGTTTCGAGGCATATCCTTCTTAAAAACATTTGCTAAGTTGTTCAGTACAGGAATTTACAATACAGGCTCTCCCAGTGGGACGAAAACAATCAAGTTTTTGCTGGATTCGCTCTACCATGGATCAAGTACTCACGATGCTCAATAATTATCGAAATTTATAAGAGAAATCAGAAAGATAGAAAAGGGACTCGAAACAAGGAGGTGTACTAAGTCCGTAAGGGGTGGAATCGATTTCGGTTGGATAATGGGACCTACATTGTCTTTCTTGCCAATGCTGTGATTGGCATGCATTAATTGATTGACACGCTTGAAGAATGCTGTAAGACTTGGAATTTGTTTGTTCAACCACTTCATATGCCATTCTATATTCCTGCTCATTTCTCATAGAGATGGCAGGGAAATTCAACATTCACCTATGCTAAGTGAAAGTCCACCGAAGCATTCCAGGTAATTGCAAGTCTGATGAACTCACCAGACGTAGCAGGATATAGGTATGCCTCTCGCAGTGAACTTCTTCTTAAGGTATCAGGAAGACGAATTGAGGATGGAAAGTTGGAATGACGTACTATTTATCCAAACAGATATGGTATAGGCTCGAATGGTGTGATCTTGCTCAAGCGTTCAGAACCCATCTCCATTTTCGATGTCTGCACAGGACATTATCTGAAAGGTCTATGCTCCAAAGAATTACGCCTCTTTTCCAACGATTTATATAAGAGCAGCAAGTATGAAAAAGAAGAAGTAACCATCCTCCAATTCTTCTACACCTGTTCATCCCTGCTACGAGAAGACTACTCCATATAGGAGCACTTCTCTTCGATGATCTCGGCGACCTGACGAACACCAACATCAGAAGTATCTTTCTCTTTCTAAGAGAAAGTTCATTTAATCCTTGAGTAGCCTCAATTAGTGATAGATCCCATGGTACCACAATGTGTGTGAACACTCAAAAGCACGTGCATGCACACACGCCAGAAATTGAAAAGCCCTTTCTACATTCCCCCACTACCTGAACACGCACTACATTCTGTGCATAATAGAAATAAAGGTTTTTCATAATGAATTTCCAAATCAATTGAATGTCCTTAATTCCATTGTGCAATCCAAGAACGGCTAATGGACTACCACTGGTAGATGTATGTTAAGTGTCACAATCCTAATAGCAGTACTCTCCATTTTCTGCAACGTTAACCAATCAAATAGGTTAAGAACCTCCATTTCAAATCCTGAATTAATAAATACTTCCCTTCCGAGTTGTCCTTAATTTTAACTTGAAAGTCATCGAAGAGCATGCCCCAAAATTTCATGTTCAAATTCCGGGAAAGTTACAATTCCAAGTATGAATTATAGATTCGCACTTTGCAATCGAAACCGCAATGGTTTTATGTCCTCTGCCTACCTCAATTACGTATTCATTACAAGGACATTGACAGGCAATATTCCTCTTTTATAGTTTCCTCTCCCTCGTGGAGAAAAAGTTCATCGGCTTCAATAAATAAATAAGCAACGGAGGTTCCACTTTAATTGTACCAATCTTCGTCCTCTCTATTTCCCACTGGACATCCTAGTAGTTTAAACATAAGAAACGACCATCATTCACCGCACAGTCAACACACCACCACCACTAGCAGCCTTCGCATCGTAGTCGTAAGCCAGTCACCCTTAAGAGCGAAACAGTTTTTCACTTCCGTCATGATGACAAGAAAGGACGATGAAGAAAAAACACACAGGACGATGTGTTGTTGAAAAAAATTCAAACCAAAAGGATCTAACCATATCGTGTTGAATAAATTCCATAACACCAGCAGAAAGGATAGGGAGGACACCATTGTTTGTCCTTACATCTGTGTAACCATC
Source organism: Brachypalpus laphriformis (assembly GCA_945910035.1). NCBI lineage: Eukaryota > Metazoa > Arthropoda > Insecta > Diptera > Syrphidae > Brachypalpus > Brachypalpus laphriformis. The sequence continues at coordinate 14,689,073 of OX246755.1, forward strand.
CTTCCGTGTACAGTGTGAAATTGTAAATTTTTTCCGAGTCTTGGAAAATAGAGAGATAACAACCAGGCGACGGTACAGAAGACAGGCTTTTGGGTGGGAATACCTTTCTAGTCTGTTGGTCAATCTACAACCATCATGTCATTCAGATAGCCTTGCAAACCAGTTATCCTACATCCGTTCCAACGGTAGCAGCATTTTTTAAATATTCAACTTGTCTGACTTGGGATTGAAGTTCGACGTAAGGCAGTTAGTTCATATTGGCAAATGCCGGATAAGTCGAGGGATTGGCATTTATTACTGAGCCAATTCCTAGAAGTGTGGCGCCGTGGCTCAAATGGTTAGTGTGTCGCTCCACTGTGCGTGAAGTTCCAAGTTCGAATCCCAGACTACGGTGATGAAGGGTTTACTAGCTTATATATGCAGGAACGGTCTGGGCACGTATAAAATCAAAAGTGACAATAGATATGTCCCACCGTGCGAAAGGGCGACAACTCGACTTCCCGCCAGGATATGCAAAGAAACTCTCTAATCCATAGGGAGAACAGCGGGCACCATAAAAAATGGAGAAGAGCTGTCAGTAAGGACTACACGGCTGTTGGAAAAAAGCTGATAAAAGCACCAAAAAACGATTACAATGATGTGTAGGTGTAGTAGAGGGTCATTCAAGACGATAGATATGGTAAAATCTTGACAGCCGGCTGCGGGCAGATTCCAAAATAGTTTTTGTCATTCTGCTGTCATTGTGTTCTGTTATAGTCGCCATTTTACTCTGGAGCGCTACATGATTCAACAACAAATTCAAATTCTGTTCGCAGAACATTCCGCGCGTTATGCACGATTAACAGTCATAATGAGCGTCCTTCCGAGCTTACAATTCGACGAATTATGAAGAAATTCGAGGAAAGTGGTTCAGTGACTGATCAAGTAGTCCCAGTACGTCAACGAAATGCACGCTTAAACGAAAATACAGCTGTGGTTGCACAGAGTGTGCACGAGAGCCAACATTTCTAAATTTCGCGTCGTTCTTAGAAACCTTTTATACGCTTCCATTTGGCGAATTTTGCAAATGGACTTTGGCCTGCATCCGTAGAAAAATTTAATTGTTCAAGAACTGAAGTCTACTGACCATTCCATTCGTCGCGCATTTGCTGATTGGGATCTGGAGCAGTTGGAAACCAATTCCAATTTTGGCCAAAAAATCATTTTCAGCGACGAGGTGCATTTTTGGCTGAATGGCTTCGTGAACAAATAAAATCCTCAACGTTGGAGCAATTAATATCCAAGAGGGATATGCCAACGCCTTTGGATAACGAAAAATTCTATTTTTCAAAGATGAGCCTGGAGGTGCGCTGACTCTCAACGGGGAGCGGTATGGTGCACATACTACCATGGGTATTGGCGACATGTGGGTTCAACAGAACGGTGTTACATGCCACACATCGAACGAAATACTGGAGATAGTGGAGGCGAAGTTTCCGTGTCGCGCAATCTCACGAAGGGCTGACGTCAATTGGCAGCCAGGATCGCACGATTTGACGCCCTTGGACTTTTTTCTTTAGGCTTACGTTTAATTGTTAGTCAATACCACTAAAACAGCAATAATTGAAGACCTTGAGGACAACGGTGTTCACGTCATTGGCGAGATTGAGGCCAACTTAATATGTGACCGAGTAATCCAAAATTGGGCCTCTCGGATGTCCGCCGTCAAGCAGAGCCGTGGAGGCCATTTGAAGGATATTATTTTTGAAGCATATTGGTATCGAATGCTCTTTAACTTGAAATAAAAAGATCCGCTATTCCTCAAATACAACTTGGTTTACTTAAATTCAAAGATATATCGTGCCTAATGAATGCCCCTTTATATGCCACAAGAGCCACAAGATGCCATAAGAGTAGTTAAGTGCAACTCATGTCCTTTTTCTTTTTTGTCGGGATGCAACTGGTCCATTGTACTACAAGAGAGCTTACCCTAATTTATCCCTTCTATTGGAATTTCCTTGTCTTTCTAAGAAAGCCAAGCAAGCACTTCAGTGATGAGGTGCTTACAGTACCAGCACTCACCACATCATCACCAAGGATCTGCCACGTGATGCGAGCAAAGACCGGACACTCACAGAGATAATATTCCGCGGTGTCGTCACTCTCTCCACAACCATCGCAGATTGTAGTGTCACTCAAGCCCAACACATTAAGGTGCTTGGTAAAAGCAAAGTGGTCTGTCAAGACGCCAATAAGTTGTCTACAGTCTTTTCTGCTGAGAGACAGCAAGAATGACGTTGATTTCTTACAGACGTCCGGGAGCATACGTTAAGTCAACCTGCATCCTGGAGAGTCATGCCACACGCAATTGTGTTCGTGAGAGACCCAATCTTCAACGGAAGCCCTAACCGAAGATGCAGGGAGACCCAACGCGGGTTCGTGACTTGAAAAAACCTCCTCTGAGCCTTGTCTAGCAATCTCATCGGAGATCTCGTTCCCCAGAATCCCAGTGTGATCTGTCACCCAGATAACAGACAGAGAATTCAGCCTTGTGACCGAGTTCAAAGAGTTTTTGGTTTCACAAACTATTTTGGAAGTGGTTAAAGGGTTAAGCAAGGCCTTAAGCGCAGCCTGACTGTCACTACAGACACAAATACTACGGCCCTTCCACCTGTTCTTCACAATATAGTTCATGGCTATTAGTTTCCGCCTAACGAGAAAAGAAGTCTAATGTTGTCGACTTCCACGAAGACACCAACACAAGACCTTTGACTGGTTTTGGAACCGTCCGTGAAAATACGACTGCATTCCATTCCTTGCTCAGACTCTGGCCGAAATCAGTCCTGAACACAAGGAAAGTAGACTCTGAATTTGCGCATCAATTGAAGTTCTAGTGTCATTGCGTCAGACGGCATATCCATAAGATAGAAGTCGTAAGATAAGTGTCGCGCAGGTTCATCAAAGTTTCAGTATGGAGTATACCAGAAACCACCCCGCCTAAGAAGATAATGGCTTTGATAGTGAAGCCCATGATATACTCGTAAGTAACAAGGGGAGGTTAGTTCAGCAAAGCATCTAGAGGAGAGCCAGACGTACTCGGGAAAGCTCCCGTGCAGCCGAGAGCAAACTCCTTACTCCAACAGCTGACTAGCTTATATGAAACGCAGAACCTTGCCTATATGCTTTGAAACATAAGCCTTGTGGCAAAATATTGCATTTTCTAAGCTTATACACGATCGGTGATATTGTATACATCACATGTGTGGAAAACGCACAAAACCATCTAGTCGAACAATTTGTACGTTGTTTTTCTTAAACGAGTGTCGATGACACAGGACTCCCACCGTTGTATCCAGCAACTCTTAAGATACACTTTGACAACATGGTAAAGGTTCTACGCATGAAAGATACTCGCCTAGCAAAAATTGTAGCAAAGCATGCAATCATCAGAAACGCAGCATGGAAGGAACTAGCGAATAGAGCGGACCTGCTGTGCGATTGCCCTGCCCTATCCATCAGAAGAATGAAAACTCTTGGTAGTTACATCTTCTTAGAGCTGATGGACCTATGTAATGTTGAGCTGGTGGACCTCCTGAGATTCATATTACTATCTGGGTGGTTCTAATATCGGGCTGTCTCTACAGTGTTTCCAGGGTTAAATAATTGGGCACAATAGACCCGAACTTTTGGTCTAAGTGTGCAGTGACTCTTTTGCCACAAGGCACCTTTTTACTTAACCTAACCTAAGCAGTATGAAACAGACAAGCACTAAGGCTATCATGTGTGCATCTCCCAGTTGCCTTACAATTAAATTTAAATGAATGTGCAAACTTTGCCCCCTACATCCTTCTCCTACTAAATCCACAATACGATCAATATTTATCCTGCTGAATTCACTTCATCAATGTGGCGTTTGTTTGACCAAGTGTCATTGACTTCAATTTCCTTGTCAAATTAATGGATTCTGCTCCTAGCTATTCCCCCATTATTTGATTACGTACACTCTCTGTCTCGTTTATTTAACCATGACAAGGAGTGGCAAATGATATAAACGATGCTTTCTACATCTCTGGCATTATACCCATCGTCTGCTGTTCACTAATTGCTTGTGGATAGTTCCTGAGTCATTAATCAAAACCGAAGCCGGAAGTGGGTTAGTAACACTCGGTTATACATATGGTCTACTGGGTTTGGTAAGCTTCTTTTCTTAAGAAATCGATCGGGGCTTGTGGGGGACGATAAGTAAACTTATTGACAAATAAAACACACTATAATCCGATAAGTAGTGTAAATATTTTGACGACACTATCTTGTTTACAAAAATAAACCTGTTGTGCTGTCTACTTCTGAAAATAGTTTATAGTCCAATTGAGAGGCAAACGTAATCGACCTCCATCGAACCGGCATGTGATCTAGCCCACCTATGTACAGTGATAAGGTACTCTCAATCCACTCAATTAAAGGCGCCACATTAAGTATTGAAATGCACTGAGAATTCAAGGTGCAATCAAGCCTTAACGTAGCACATTTCGATGCAAATGAATCGTGAATAAGTATCTCATTCATTACAGAGAGTATCTATGAGGTAAATCGAGGTAGCAGTACGATCCACAAGCAAGTTCTACTTAAATATTTAATTAATACATTGAATGCCGCAGTGGTTTTGTAATTAAAATTTCAGTAAATATTCAAAGAGGTATATGTAGTGTGTAACTGCAAATAAAATTAAAATTGCCTCAATATGTAAAAAAAAAACAATTACCCCACTCATAAGGTTCTCGTGGATTTTTGTTTTTGAATTCAATTGCAATCATTGGTAGCCACAACTTGAATAAATTGATTGATTCATGCCAGTACCTATCAGATAGAGTGAGTACAATCAAAATCATATTTGCTTTGAAGTGGTACTCACTCGATGTGATGGGTATTCCCATGTAGATGGATGAAAGGATAACGAGGAAGGAATCTAAAAATTGTTATTATTTGCAAGATCACACAGAATACAAAAGAAAAGCAGAAAGGACGAAGAAGATTTACTACTTAAATACAGATTTATCTGAAAAGGATTCGCAATTTGAAAGGATTTGTCTGTTGTATCTATTTTTACATCGGGTACCTATTTGCTTTTTAAATAATTCTTTTCAAATTGTCTCTACCTTCGCTCGTAAATCATTAAATCAGTATAAAAACTGAAACAATGGCAGAACGATTTTCTCCTCGAAGTCACTACATTGGGAAACCATCCGAAGAGCAGTTGATGATGGAAAACGATTGCAAAGGTTGTGCACAGGTGGTACTGCGAATTTTGAAATATTTTGCATTTTTTTTATACAAAATAATATTAACGAATAGAAAGAGATATCAATTTCAACTTGTCATAAAAAGAGGAGAGAGAAGCGGGCAACCTTCGTAAATACTTTCGGATCCAGAAGATAGGTATCGTGCTACATCATACTACAGGTATGCATCTAGGGTACTTTGCATCCAATAAACGAAACAGTATTTTATATCTATGCAGTGGTTTTGTTCTTCTTTATATAGAATGCAATATGTCAAGGAAGTTATGTGAATAAAAATGCTTCAAAAGGTCAAATCTAATTGCTAGTTGGTTATGGGCCCCACATAGCGAAAGTAACAAAACCTAACTGGTACTATAAGATATGCCAGCTGACTTTAGTATTAGGTAAAGTATTCGCAAAAATAGTATTACCTGGGCAACCCCAGTACATGCTCAACGCGAAAAATGCCATCCTGGTTATAGTGTGAACACAAACTAAATGTCTATGGATGCTCGAAGAACTCGTCAGGCTCTTACTTCGCGGTGAACCTGCGCCTCAACCAATAAGCCTCTGCATCTAGCTCGGTCTTTAGCTAATTGCCGCCAGTTGCGCACTCCAAGCTGGTCGAGGTCCCCTTGAACTTGTGCGCCACCTACGGCGATGATTCCCTCTACTGCGTCGTCCCTCGGGGTTAGATTCGAAGACTCTGCGGGCCGGAGCGTTGGTGTCCATTCGCTCTACATGTCCTAGCCATCTCAGACGTCCAATACGCAGTTTTTTGACTAGGTCAATGTCGCTATACAGCTCGTATAGTTCGTGATTGAATCTTCTCCTCCGAAACCCGTCAACGCAAACAGGACCGAATATCTTACGAAGAATTTTTCTCTCGAAGCGACCAAGGATATCTTCATCCTCTTTTAATAAAGTCCATGTTTCAGCGCCGTAAAGCAGGACTGGGATGATCAGGGTCTTGTATAGAGTCTCCTTAGTTGTTCGAGAGAGGGCTTTACTTTTGAATTGCCTTATAAGCCCAAAAAAACAGCGATTGGCAAGAGTTATTCTTCGATTGATTTCTGCGCTGATTTTGTTTGCTGAATTTATAGCAGAGCCAAGGGAGACAAAGTCCCTTACTACCTCGAAGTTATAGCTGCCCACTGTGACGTTCTGTCCAATTCGTCTGTGTTGGCTTTCCCTTCTTGTTGACAGCATATACTTGGCTTTGCCCTCGTTTATCGCTAAACTCATTTTGGCCGCTTCCGCCTCAATGCTTGCAAACGCACCGGTGACAGCCCGCTGAGTTCTTCCGATAATGTCTATATCGTCGGCGTATGCAAGCAAGCAGTTGTACAGACTTGTAATAGATTGTGCCTCCGGTGTTGGCTTGTGAGTTCCGCACAATCCGTTCAAGTACAATGTTAAAGAAGTCACATGACAGCGCGTCACCTTGTCTAGAACCTTTTTTGACATCAAAGGTCTCGGTGAGGTCATTACCGACCTTGATGGAGCAGCGAGCGTTCTCCATCGTCAGCCTGCACAGACGGACAAGTTTGGCAGGGATGTCAAAACTAGACATGGCTCTATAAAGCTCTTCTCTATAGATGCTGTCATAGGCGGCCTTGAAATCGATAAAGAGGTGGTGAGTATCGATTTGGAATTCTTGGGTTTTCTCCAGGATCTGCCGAAGTGTGAAGATTTGATCGATGGTGAACTTTCCTGGCCTGAAACCGCACTGATAGGGTCCCATCAGGCTGTTCATAAAAGGTTTCAGGCGTTCACACAATATCGCAGAAAAGATCTTGTATGCGATGTTGAGGAGACTGATGCCTCTATAATTGACGCAGTTGAGGGGGTCTCCTTTCTTGTGGATCGGGCAAACGATGCTGAGATTCCATTCATCAGGCGTACACTCGTCTGACCAAATCTTAGAGATGAGTTGATGTATGCACTCAACCAGTTCATCACCAGCTGCCTTGAAGAGTTCGGGCGGTAAGCCGTCAGGTCCAGCAGCCTTGCCGGATTTCAGCTTGGATATTGCTATCCTCAATTCGTTTTGATCAGGTTGACGGAAATTTTGGCTGTCATCGTCTATGTTGAATGGTTCATTCTGCCTGACAGCGGGATGTTGGTCTTCGTCGCCGTTATACAGTCTGCAGAAGTAGTTTTTCCATATTCTCAGCACCGACTGTGATTCTACTACGAGGTTCCCATTTTCATCTCTACAGGTTTCTGTACGGGTATTACTTCTCTGACAGGTTCTTTTTACCTTTTGGTAAAACTTCCGTACATTGTTTCTGGAGTATAGACGGATGCACGCTTCTCATGCTCTTTCTTCTTCTTTTGGAGAAGCCGATGTTCTTCCCGTCTCCTTTGCTCGTAGAGCTCACGAGCAGCTCTCGTCTTCCTTTGCAGCGCCGCTTTGTATGCCTCTTGTTCTGCTGCGTGCACTCACCGGCATTCTTCGTCAAACTAGGGGTTTCGCGGTGGTGGGCGAGCGAGACAGAGCACATCAGTCGCGGCGTGTCTGATGGCATGTTGGCAGCGTTGCCACTGGTCTTCGGGACTTGATGCTGGCGGCATAGGGGTGATTGAGAGATTTCGGGATACGCGTTCAGCGAAGAGTCTGGCGGTCTCTTGCAATTGTAGCTTTTCGACGTTAAATTTTCTCACAGTGATTCTTCTTTGCTGCTCAGATTGGGATATCCGCATTCGTACCTTGGCTACAACAAGGTAATGATCCGAGTCTATGTTGGCCGCTCGGAAGGTATGGACATCCAGAATACTGGAGGCATGCCTTAGGTCGATCGCAATATGATCAACTTGTTTGATCGTTACATGATCATTGGATCGCCATGTCTGCTTATAAATATCGAAATGAGAAAACCGTGTGCTTGCTATGGTGGCATTTCGCTCCACAGCCAAATCAATTAGCCTTAGTCCGTTATCAGACGTGGTGTCATTTAGGCTATGCTTACCGACACTTCGCAGGAGAATGGCATGGGTGACTGTCATCAGGAGCTTTCTCTTGCTAGCTGTTGGGCCTCCAACGTTTGACATTAATCTGCTCACTGACATTATGACCTTCGCAGTTCATTCCGATCAGATCTTATTTGATGCCAGAAAGTGAGCTTCGTATTTAGGGCCATCCCTAGGTACTTCACCGCTTCTTTGCTGGTTATTACCTCAGACCCGACTTGGAAGTCGACAATAGTTGGAATCCTCTTCTTTGTCAAAAGGACTATCTCCATCTTTTCTGTGGCCAAACTAAGCCATGTCCTTTCATCCAGAGGTGCATCCGCCTCATTACCTGGTTGAGTTTTCCTTGTGTCTCTTGCCGTAATCACCGTTGCGATGTCATCTGAATACCCTACCAGAAAGGTGTCTTCGGGCATTTCCATACGAAGGATGCCATCATAGGAGATGTTCCAAAGATCGGGTCCCAGGATTGAGCTCTGCGCTGCTCCGGCAGTAATTTCCTTTATTCGAGGTCCTTCTGCGGTGTTGTATAATAGCTTCCGGTCCTCGAAATAGTCCTACACCATCCGCAAGAGATATTCGGGAATATCAAAAATGCTTCCAAGGTCATTCAGCATATCGCTCCATCTGGCTGAATTGAAGGCATTTGGCACGTCCAGAGTTGCTAGCAATACGATTTTCCTTGAATAGTGGTTGCCCTGTTGAGCGTACAGTGGCCCTTTCTGAATCCGTGCTGTCTTTCGGACAAATCTCCTCCTCTCTGCACGGCTGCTGTAAGCCTTGGTTTAAGCAACTTTTCCATAAGTTTCCCTGTGGTGTCCAACATACACAGAGGCCTGTACGCTGATGGGGAATCCGGGTCTCTGCTGATCAGTACCAAGCACTGTAACTTCCAGCTCCTAGGGAAAGCCTCTGAAGACAGCTATTGTGCATGTTCAGCAGCAGCTGTTGGCATGTCTGGGCAATCGTCTTGAGCACCTCCGTTGGTATTCCGTCAGGTCCAGGGGCCTTTCGGTTTTATAGGGTTTTTGACGCGAGGATCAACTCTTCTTCATTGAACATCGGGGTTTCTAGTCGTTGGACCGGAGAATTGTCGGGAGGCCGAACACGATGCGTTGGGAAGAGTGTGTTCACTATAAAGTCTATTGCTTCTTCGCCGAGGACAGGGCTAGGCATCTGTGTTATCAGTTTTGGCATTACGACTTTGAAGCCTAGTCTCCACTGGTTGCTGTTGACATCCCGGCAGAGATCCGCCCACTTCTGTTTTTTGCTTGAAGCTCGGAGCTCGGATCTCATGGTTCTTAATTCTGCTAGAATGTCTTCAGCGGGTTCAGCTTGTATTCTCCTAACTCTTCGGACGACGCAGTAGAGGACGGCCTCGCAACAGATGGTGCAAACAAGTAGAGAAGAAAAACCTGACGTGCGTAGCTGGAGGAAGCTGGCTCGTAACCAGGTTGTCTAGAGAGGTTTGTTGATTGAGGTCCAGATCCACCCCGGACTATCACTTAGCACCGGAGGAAATTTTCCCGAAACCAAGATAACCACATCGCCGGTATAGGACGTCGCTTTAAAGCCGTTTTCTTTCAGTACTACCAAGATCGCATCCACTAAGAGAGGCCATATTAGAGGAGACAGAACTCCGCCTTGGGGGTTTCCTCTGCATCCCCTTCTTCGGATGGTTTGTACATAAATGTTAGAATATGCGTGTTTGTTCTCGCATCGAATTTAACATGAATATTCCCCGCACGGGCGCCGTGGCGTAAGTGGTTAGTGTGTCGGATCACTTCGCATGAGGTTCCAAGTTCGAATCCCAGAAAACACCAAAAAGTTTTTTCACGGTCCCACCTCTCGCGAGCGTCTGACAAACATCCAAGAGTATTGTTGTCACGAAAAAACTTCTCAAATCGCCGTTCGGAGTCGGCATTAAACTGTAGGTCCCTTCCATTCGTGTGAAAAATATAACGCACACAACATAAGTGGTTGCGAGAAGCTAGGCCCTGGCAATTTAAAGAGCTGTTGCGCCAAATATTTGTTTTTTTTTTTTTTTATTCCCCGCACCCCAGAAAAGATACGGTCGTTATCCCCACTGCCACACTTTTAGAAACATGCAAGATTCGTTTTTCCCTTGTCACCAACACAGCTTCGCACACGTTTTACTCTTGCCAGTTTATTTCAAAACAAAATAACTTCTTCGAGTATCTTATGTGGAATTTCTTGAATATTAGGTAAGTACCTTACAGTTTCGATTCTGCTAAATAGTTTTAATTGCCATGGGAACACTTCTAAGTTGTCAGTGTCGATGATTATATTAGTCGTATCTGACTGAACACTCATGGTAATAGAATGGACATCAAATGAAGTTTAAGCTTTTAAGTGATGAGCTAAAACTATCTAATTACGATCCAGTTGATGGTGAAAATTGCCATAGGATGTCTGCCTTGAAACTCACTCCTCTGTTTGTGTCGATAGTTTCGCTCTGCTGTTGGACTATTTGAGAGGAAAGCATTATTCGATTTCGACTATATGACAGTTCATGGAATAGTCCTCTCAATTGGAGTGGATTGCACTTCATTTGGCAGCAATCTTTGTTATTATTTGGATGTCTGTCGATTAGATGAACAAGAGGTTGGAAATGGATTTGGAGCAATACTGCATATCATAGCTCTTGTAGATAACGAGTCCAATGTACGCAAAGGACATTTTGCCATATTATGTGATGTGGTTGTGGGGATTTCGGACGAAAGTCCTTCTGAGAGTCAAATGAAGTCAATTTTGAGATGCGTTTTGAATTTCCAAAGGAAATACAAAGGTAGAATCACGATCGATTTTATCGACAATTAGGAAGTGATATGGTATCGTTAACAGTACGTGACCTAACTTTGCAACATGATTGAGATTATGCTTAAGTCAACTGAACCTTTAGAGAAGTACGCGTCTCATCAATTAAGTGGTTGACTGTTCTTTAATGGTTTTAGCTGCAAGTAGCTCCAATATGACATCATATGTGGATGATGTTGGGCTTCAAACTTGAGTATAGCTTGAAAGTACGACCAGCTCTTGCAAGTACTCATATGCTTTAATCATGAATAAAATTCAGAGAGTTGTATGCGAAAGTATAGCAGAATCTATCATCATCGTAATTTTTAATGAGCTCTCTATCCTTCTTGATCCCTTCGCTTGCCATCGACGTCAAGTCTGGAGGTATTCCCGCTCAGGTACAAGAGAGATGTCGAACTTAGTATAACAATATTTTCCTAGGCCCGCCAACGAACATCAATTACCTAATGACATAGCTATCATGGTATGCATAGCAAAGTGGTTTAGGAACAGGCGTGCTTCATAGGCTATCCATCGAAAAATAGATCATTTCATTCAGAACAGCTGCTCAATATTAAGTGCCTCGCCTACTCTGGTGTTGCTTTGTCGATTGATATCAGCAACTGGACTTCAGCAATAATAGGATAACTTAAACTGCATCCAGGCTTGGAGAATCATATTTCCAATACTTTTCTTTAACCGGGAATTCTATACCTATGCAAGAACTCTTGACAGAGAAAACTGGGTAAATCCTAAGGTCGCCAACTAAGATGAGCTGAGGTTCAACGCTGTCGGCTTCAAAGTGGATGTTGGGTTCATACATTTTCAATGCCTCGCTAATCCTTCATGAGGGTCATCGTATAGGATGCTCAGGTGGAATCTCCATTCTTTTCGATCCTCCATTGATTCAAACTCATCAGGAAGGATCCCTAGACTCCTTACTTACTTACTTAGGAGGCCCTACAGTTCGGGGTGAACCTGGACCTCAACCAACAAGCCTCTCCATTTAGCTCGGTCTTTAGCTAATTGCCTCCAGTTGCGTATTCCAAGCTGGTCGAGGTCCCCTTGAAATTGTGTGCGCCACCTTCGGCGATGATTCCCTCTACTGCGTCGGCCCTCGGGGTTAGATTCGAAGACTCTGCGGGCCGGAGCGTTGGTGTCCATTCGCTCTACATGTCCTAGCCATCTCAGACGTCCAATACGCAGTTTTTTGACTAGGTCGATGTCGCTATACAGCTCGTATAGTTCGTGATTGAATCTTTTCCTCCAAAACCCCTCAACGCAAACGGAACCGAAAATCTTACGAAGAATTTTTCTCTCGAAGCGACCAAGGATATCTTCATCCTTTTTTAATAAAGTCCATGTTTCAGCGCCGTAAAGCAGGACTGGGATGATCAGGGTCTTGTACAGAGTCTCCTTAGTTGTTCGAGATAGGGCTTTACTGTTGAATTGCCTTACTTACTTACTTAGATGGCGCTACAGTCCAGGGTGGACCTGGGCCTCCCCCAACAAACCTCTCCAGCCAGCACGGTTACGAGCCAGCTGCCTCCAGTTGCGCACGCCAAGTTGGTTTAGGTCCCCCTCCACTTGTTTGCGCCACCTACCGCGAGGTCGTCCTCTACTGCGTCGTCCGTCCGGGGTGGATTCAAAGACTTTCTTAGCGGGAAGGTTGGGCTCCATCCACTCTAAATGACCCAGCCATCTTAGTCGCTGTATGTGAACTCTTTTGGCTAAGTCGATGTCCTTGTACATGCCGTATAGCTCGGCATTGTACCTTCTCCTCCACTCACCGTCTATGCAAACGGGACCAAAGATCGCTCGAAGAACTTTTCTCTCGAAATAACCAAGGGCATACTCATCCGGTTTTGTCAAAGCCCATGCCTCTGCGCCATACAGCAGGACTGGGATGATTAATGTCTCATAAAGAGTTACCTTAGTAGTTCGAGATAGGGCTTTGCTACTCTATTGCCGTTTTAGCCCATAGAAACAACGATTGGCAAGAGTAATTCTCCGTGTGATCTCTCCGCTCATGTCATTTGCGGAACTGACCATAGAGCCTAGGTAGAGAAAATCCTTTACTACCTCAAAATTGTATCTGTCTATTGTGGCGTTCTGTCCAAGACGCCGATGTTGGGTGTCCTTCTTTGAAGACAGCATATATTTCGTTTTGCTTTCATTGACCGCTAAACCCATCTTTGCTGCCTCGTTCTCAATACTCGTAAATGCCCCATTGACGGCCCGCTGAGTTCTTCCGATTATGTCAATGTCATCGGCATAAGCGAGTAGTTGTACAGACTTGTAAAAGATTGTACCTCCGGTGTTGGCTTGTGAGTTTCGTACAATTCTCTCAAGTACTATATTAAAGAGATCGCATGATAGCGCGTCACCTTGTTAAGACCTTTCCTGACATCGAACGGTTCGGTGATGTTCTTACCGACTTTGATGGAGCAGCGAGAGTTCTACATCGTCATTCTGCACAAACGGACGAGCTTGGCAGGGATGCCAAGACTAGACATGGCTCTGTATAACTCGTCTCTATACACGCTATCATAGGCAACTTTGAAATCGATAAAGAGGTGGTGCGTATCGATTTTGTATTCGTGGGTTTTTTCCAATATCTGCCGTGTGAATATTTGGTCAATGGTGGACTTTTCCGGCCTGAAACCGCACTGATAAGGACCTATCAGGTTGTTGACGATCGGTTTTAGGCGTTCACATAATACGGCAGACAGGATTTTATATGCGATGTTGAGGAGACTTATACCTCTGTAATTGGCGCAGTTCAGCGGGTCTCCTTTCTTCAGGATGGGGCAAACGATGCTGAGGTTCCATTCATCGGGCATACTTTCGTCCGACCAGATTTAACAGATGAGCTGGTGTATGCTCCTTACCAACTCATCTCCTCCTGCCTTGAAAAGTTCAGCGGCAAGGCCGTCGGCTCCAGCAGCTTTGTTGGATTTGACTTTAGATATCGCTATCCTCACTTCATTCTGATCGGGTTGACGGGAGTCTTGACTGCCATCGTCACTGTTGAATGGCTCATTCTGCCTGACAGCGGAATATTGGTCATCATCGCCGTTTAACAGTCAGCAGAAGTGTTCCTTCCATATCCTCAGCACCGACTGCGATTCTACTACTATGTTGCCATTTTCGTCCCTGCAGGCTTCTTTGAAACCCTGCATGTTCTTTTTACCTTTTGGTAAAATTTTCGAACATTATTCCTGCAATAAAGTCTCTCAGCCTCCTCGATCGAGCGCTTCTCATGCTCTTTATTCTTCTTTCTGAGAAGTCGATGTTCCTCTTTTCTCCTGCGCACGTAGAGCTCGTAAGCAGCTCTAGTCCTTCTATGCAGCGCCGCTTTGTATGCCTCTTGTTTTGCTGCATGTGCTTGCCGGCATTCCTCATCAAACCAGGGGTTTCGTTGTGGTGGGCAAGAGAAACCCAGTACATCAGAGGCGGCATCTCTGATGGCTTTTTGGCAACGCTGCCACTGGTCTTCCGCATTTGCTGCTGGCGGTACAGGACTTAGATTGAGATTAGAAGAAACACGATCGGCAAGGGTTCTGGCTGTCTCTTGCGATTGTAGCCGCCCGACGTCAAATTTCCTCACAGTATTTCGTTGATTTCGCTCCGTTCTGGATATCCGCATCCGTACCTTGGCTACAACTAGGTAGTGATCCGAGTGCACGAGACGTAGGAACCGCGTACTAGCTACGGCAAAGTTTCGCCCCGCCGCAAAGTCGATTAGTCTGAGTCCGTTGCCGGATGTGATGTCGTGCAGGCTGTGCTTTCCGACCACGCTGCTAAAGACTTCCTCTCTTCCTAGCTTTGCGTTAAAGTCGCCTAGGATAATTTTAACGTCGTGGCTAGGGCATTGCTCATACGTCTTGTCCAAGAGCTGGTAGAAGTCATCCTTTGTCGCGTCATCCTTCTCCTCATGAGGGGCGTGAAACTCAAGACTTCTTGCCTACGTCTGCCTCCAATGATAAATCCGCACCCGAATAGACGCTGCCCTTTCTATCTGTAGCAATCGCCGTAGTAGATGTCGCAGTTTTTCATACTCCTTTTGCCTGGCCCATCCCATCGCACTTCTTGGATGGCGGTAATGTCTGCTTTGAGACACTCTAGGGCCTCCGCATGTTGTTCGGCTGCACGTGGTTTGTAGAGGGACCTAACATTCCATGTGCAGACATGAAGATCGTTGTCCTTTTTACGTTTGCATGGGTCGTCATCATCTGTATCCGAGGCTGTTGGTTGCTTCGTAACCAAAGGCTATTTACGTGGTAGGGAAGTTAACCCGACGGCACAACCCCCAACCTGGAGGACCAGATCCTTTTTTTTGTACCCCTAGGACAAGAGGCCGGATACATCGATGTCAGTAACCCACTTCGGGGATATGAGCGTTGCCGTTGGCCCATAAAGGGTTCATCCGCCACCATCTCTTTTTCAATACCCTGATGTAGTATTGGAAGTTCTTACAGACCTCAGCTCCAAATATGTTGAAGTAGCCCCGGTAAGGTATCCGCTGGTCTGTAGACGTCACCGTTGATTCCACCGAGAGAATTCATCCGCCGCACGTCGTCCTTCTGAGGACCTCTTGCTAGACTTCTGAGACGCATATTTCAGCCAATCAAGTCAACAAGAGATGCCTCGTTCGGTTAGACATATGCGCTCTGAAGTTCACCCAGACGTGCTTACGCAGGTCTGAGTGTTCAGCTGCACATATATCGTCAGAATCAGCATACGCTCATTGTTAGTTCACTATCAGATCAGATAGCTATCCAGCGGGCACCGCGTGGAGGTGATGATGCGATTTTGCATTCAATTTGTTGTTGAATTGCCTTATATGCCCAAAAAACAGCGATTGGCAAGAGTTATCCTTCGATTGATTTCAGCGCTGATGTTGTTCTCAGAGTTTATAGCAGAGCCAAGGTAGACAAAGTCCCTTACTACCTCGAAGATATAGCTGCGCACTGTGGCGTTCTGTCCAATTCGTCGGTGTTGGCTGTCCGTTCTTGTTGACAGCATATTCTTGGCTTAGCCTTCGTTTATCGCTAAACCCATTTAGGCCGTTTCCGCCTCAATGCTTGCAAACGCACCGGTGACAGCCCGCTGAGTTCTTCCGATAATATCAATATCCTCGGCGTATGCAAGTAGTTTTTTGATAGATTGTACCTCTCGTGTTGGCTTGTGAGTTCCGCACAATCCGTTCAAGTACAATATTAAAGAAGTCACATAACAGCGCGTCACCTTGTCTGAAACCTTTTTTGACATCAAAGGTCTCGGTGAGGTCATTACCGACCTTGATGGAGCAGCGAGCGTTCTCCCTCGTCAGCCTGCACAGACGAACAAGTTTGGCAGGGATGTCAAAACTAGACATGGCTCTATAAAGCTCTTCTCTATAGATGCTGTCATAGGCGGCCTTGAAATCGATAAAGAGATGGTGAGTATTGATTTGGAATTCTTGGATTTTCTCCAGGATCTGCCGAAGTGTGAAGATTTGATCGATGGTGAACTTTCCTGGCCTGAAACCGCACTGATAGGGTCCCATCAGGCTGTTCATAAAAGGTTTCAGGTGTTCACACAATATCACAGAAAAGATCTTGTGTGCGATGTTGAGTAGACTGATGCCTCTATAATTAGTAGTTAAGACGGTCTCCTTTCTTGTGGATCGGGCAAACGATGCTGAGATTCAATTCATCAAGCATACACTCGTCTGACCAAATCTTAGAGATGAGTTGATGTATGCTATCAACCAATTCATCACCAACTGCCTTGAAGAGTTCGGGCGGTACGCCATTAGGTCCAGCAGCCTTGTAAAATTTCAGCTTGAATATTGCTATCCTCACTTTGCTCTGGTCAAGTGGACCGAAATGTTGGCTCCGTCGAATCGTCTTCTTAAATTGAAATCATATATGTTTGCAACTCGTAGTCAAAGGCACGGAGTCAGTTGATGAATTTAAATCTCAGTTACCAATTATTGCTCCATGTGATTTCAAACTGGACATCTACCTCTTTATATCATAAGCCCACATTCATAGAATAAGACTGTCATATCTCTTTTGTACAAAACTTCAAAATGACACGAACCTTAGCTCTATTTTACAAAACTACAAAATCTATATCGCATGTCCATATCACTACGACCTAGAACAGAGCATTCCTTCTGTGATTTATTTACATAAACCCGCCATTCAGTCACAAAGCCCAGATGGAGTGTCCCCATCATTAGTCATCACGCCTTATCAACTTCTATCCCACACCTGCACCTCGGGGCATATTTCTTTGCTGCTACAATCGGAAAAGAAAAATATATTCTTATCTGTGGAATGGCTCTTGTGCCCAAAAATTAATCAGAATCTACAATAAAAGCAAAAAACTGTCACCCAATGTACTCTTCATGACAAATGACGATAATCAGTCTCTCGTTGAGCTTCGGGGTTCCATAAAGTCCTCCTTGTCCCTGCGTTGGGAAACAAAAGAAGTTTTTGTCTCAAAATTCAAATCAATCATAGGCTTCGGCTTCATGCAGAGAAAGAGAGTCGTTCGAAGAAAAACTCATTAACCCTAAGCAAATAACAATCAATATACCCCCGGTAGAGTGACTCCATTATAAGGTCGACCCCACTGAGGAGAGAAAATATGACAAATCAATTCCCACGAGGTGTTTGACAATCATTCAAATTTTGGTTATAAATGCTACGAGTACTTGTATCTCATCTTATTGGCATGGTCATGGGTGTTGGGGAATATTTTTTGGTCTAAGACCAGTGTTGACTCCCGATTTGGAAGATTTGTTTGTTTAGATGACGATGACTCGACTCGTTGTACACCTCCCGATATGGGGACTAATCAGTTATATTTTCTATGTCTCTCCGAAAATGGAAGGAGAAATTGATTGAAGAAGTAGATTCAGCGAGAGAAATCCAATTAAAAAAGATTGAGGAGAACAAGGTCGGATCGGCAAAGGCCTTATGAATGTATCTGCAACTAGCTGAGATGGAATGCAAGTTAAGGTACATAGATGGACTTCGAGTTGAGGTATGAATGGAAGAATAATTATGCCGGGAGTTTCATAATAATGCATCATTTCTGATGGTGGCAAATACTTTCCTAGATTAAAGACTTTTCTTAAAAAAAAGAAACAAAAGGAGGACAAGTGACCTCGAAATACTCCGAAAAAGTGTGAGAAAGCTTTTCAACATCCCTAAACGCACCAAAATTTGGGACGAATATAGGTTCGCACTGACTAGAGTTGAGGTAATCTAAGAGAACAGCATGGAGAAAGAACTGCAATAGTATTGAATCTCTTCCAGCAGCCCGTCTCCAGAAGTCTCGCTCTAATGAACACTCCAACGGGGTGAGATTGCTCATCAAACTTGATGGCACCTGTACATCCAGTCGAAGGCAAACCCTGGAAACTTTGCTCATGGTACACTTCGCAGGTTCGACAATCTTCAGTGATTATAAACTTGTTGCTCCTGAAGGCTTCACATGTGGCACCTCCAGAAGAGTCAACAGCTTGTCTGAAAATCTGTTCAGTCAAGAAAATATTAAGTGGGCAATCGGTTCATTCAAACCATCGCACCGGGCAGCGATGATGTTTTTCTAGCCCTTATCCAGAAAGGTCTTGATTACATTCTGCCCGTCTTGGTAGTTCTATTTAGAACAAGCACCTGGGATTTTTTTCTTTTTGTCAGGATAGGAAACGGTCGACTGGAGCACTCAGACGCAACTGGTCCATTCTACTACCTGAAAGCAAACCCTGATTTATCCATTATTGGAATTTCCTTATCTTTCTAAGAAGGCCAAGTAAGCACTTCCCTGATGAGGAGCTTGCAGTATAACGATTCACCACATCAGCACCGAGGATCTGCCACCTGATACGAGTAAAGGCAGGACACTCACAGAGATAATGTTCCGCGGTGTCGTCGCTCTCTCCATAAGCATCGCAAATAATTAGTGTCACTTAAGCCCAATACGTTAAGGTGCTTGGCAAAAGCAAAGTGACCTGTCAAGACGCTAATAACGTGTCTACAGTCTTTTCTGCTGAGAGGCAGCAAGAATGCCTCTGATTTCTTACAGATGTCCGGGAGCATACATTTAGTCAACCTACATCCTGGAGAGTCATGCCACACACAATCGTATTCGTGAGAGACCCAATCGTTAATAGAAGCTCTAACCGAAGATGCAGGGAGACCCAACGCGGGTTTAGGACCTGAGAAAGCCTCCTCTGAGTCTTTTCTATCAATCTCATCGCAGATCTTGTTCCCCAAGAGCACCTGGGACCCAGATAAGATACAGAGAATTCAGCCTTTCGACCGAGTTCAAAGAGTTTTTAGTTTCACGAACTATTTTGGAAGTGGTTAAAGGGTTAAGCAAGGCCTTAAGTACAGCCTGACTGTTACTATAGACACAAATACTACGGCCCTTCCACCGGTTCTTCACAACATAGTTCATTGTCATTAGGATTGCATAAGTTTCCGCTTGGAAAATTGACGAATATTTGCCTAACTAGAAAAGAGGTCTAATGTTGTCAACTTCCACGAAGACACCAGCACCAGACCCTTGACTGGTTTTGGAACCGTCCGTGAAAATACGACTGCATTCCATCCCTGGCTCATACTCTAGCCGAAGCCAGTCCTGAACCTGGGATACATTCTTCCACTTGGAAGGAAAATGTGGTGTTTATCCCTAAGCTAGGTAACAAACCCAATGAAGTACCTAAGTCCTACCGACCAATCAGCTTGACATCGTTTTTCTTGAAAACCTTGGTAAGACTGCTAGACATTCATATTAGAAGCATTCTTGAAAAGACGACACATCTGCACTCTGGTCAATATGCATATAGGAAAGGTGAAACCATGGAAGGCGCCCTTCACTAGCTCGTCACATAGGTAAAACCAGCCCACCCTTCCAAATAAATCGCCCTTTGTGCATTCCTTAACATAGAAGGTGCCAAGGCAAACCCCACAGGCGGATCAGTAGAAATGCGGTGAAGTCGGAGGGTTGTGATCCCTTATTTTCATATAAGATCATCATCATAACCATATAATCGTAACCTCGCTGATAAAAGGAAGAAGAGAAGGTGCTTTTGACAACACTGGTTGTGACTCCATCACTAGTGCCATGAGACGCAGGGGAGTCATCCAACCTCCTACCAGATGTGTTAGGACTATGCTCAATAGCCGGGTTAGAACAATGCTCGATTACGGAGGATATCACCTGCCACCTCTGCCTAGAAGAGGACGAAACCGCAGAACACATACTATGTGAGTGTGTGGCTCTGTGTAGAACTAGGAGAAGCTTTTTCCTTAAAGAGATCATATCTCCAATAGATTTAAGGAACTCGCAGCCGTAATTATCGCTTTCAGAGGAAGAGTACTGCTGCCCTGAAAAGTGGCCCCCAGCACAATAGATCTCGTTGGTCGCAGTGCCTACACGCCATTTGGGCGTGGCCACACACGTGTTTAAAAAAAAAAATAAAATGCTCGATGGCCGCATAATACTATCTACGTGGGGTGAGGAGAGGTCCTTGTGGCGGTCTCTCTTATGGTCTCTCATGGTGGATGACTTACTGAATAGACTTAACAGTTTAGGTTTCAGAACTTTAGGATATGCAGATGATCTAGTGATCATAATCAAGGGCAAACATGAAGACAGTGTGTGTCAACTCATGCTAGATGTACTCCTTGTAGTCTCGAACTGGTGTGCTGGCGAGGGCCTATCGATTAACCGCAGCAAGGCAGTCGTTTTACCGTTTATAAGAACGAAAACGGTAAACCTTGGTTCAGTGACTTTAAATAGTACAACCATTGGTTTTTTCGATGGGGTAAAATATCTAGGAATTGTCCTAGACATAACGCTTAACTGGATCTCACCAATCCTTATGGTATGGTATATGTATCCTGAATCTGCTACTACAGGATCTGGTAGCTAATCTGATAACTCCCACTGTGAACTTTAGAAATGACATCACGGTCAGATTCCCAACCAAGGCGGAATGGGAAACTGGCGAACTGTCAAATGAGTTCGAAACAACAATCTTCATCGATGGTTCAAAAATAGACTGCGGGGTAGGGGCGGGGATATTCTCTGATTCCCTTGATATTTCCAGGTCTTATCGGCTCCTGATTCGTGCAGTGTCTTCCAGGCGGAAGTTTTTGCTGTACGTGAGGCCTACCGCCTATTTAAGCAAACCTCTACACCCGTAAATACCATTCCCATCCTCATTGACAGCCAGGCTGCTATCAAGGCTGTGGTAACTGCCACTACATCCTTGAGGATAGTAGAACAGTGCAAAAAGGAACACGCCTCGTTAGGTCATCGGTTGAGGATCTGTCTTCTTTGGGTTCCGGGTCACAGCGAGCTGATGAACTCGCGAGGCAGGGATCTGCCCTTGATGCTTCCCTAGCAGAGGAGGTGAACGTCCCGTTGGGGGTCCTTAAGGGAGGCATCCTCGCGCATTATCTGCTAAAGGCTGATACAGATGGTAGGGAGTGCGAAACTGTGTCATCTCCGGGCAGATGGGCCCAAATACTACCGGAGGAAAACACAAGATCTACTAAACAGAAACCGTGCAGATATCGCAAGAGTTCTGGCAGCTAGTACTGGCCACTGGCCCATCGGAGTTCATACTTCCAGAATAGGCATTACATTTAACGCACACTGTCGTAGCTGCAATATTGCTAATGAGGAAGAAACTATCTTACACTTTCTCTGCAAGTGTCCGGCTTTAGGCAGTGCCAGACAGCGCACCTTAGGTAAACCCTTTTTCGACAGCCTAATAGAGTTAGCGTTGGGGATATTATCAGTTTCCTCAATGTAATGGGGTGGATTTGAATAATCCTTACTCTTTTTCCCTTTCCCTACAAGTTAACGCCCTTTTTACATCCGATAGGTCACTTGAGTTGTGGTACTAAAACTGGGCTTTTGCGCTAATTAAGTTTCGGCATGGTTTGCTGACACAACCACTTCTACCTACCTATCGTCTGGTGGACAAAAATAAGGAGGTCACAACCATCCATAAACTGCAATGATAAGCTTGCCTGGGAATCACAGGTACTTTGCATACTTGTCCCACAACAGCCACTCCACTATATACATTCATAAAGAAAAGTGTTAATTCGCAGTGTAGTTAGTGTTCGAAAGTCGGATGTTAATAGTACTTACATGGGACCATGTGGATCACATGGATTTATTAACCGACTTCTCCGAGATAGAAATGCTCAGCACGGTTTCTAACTTTACGTCTTAGTCACCCTACTTCGGTAGAAGGTTTCAGATTGAGATCCCAACCCGTGGTACACGGAATAATGACGGACGATTGCTTGGTCCAAAAGAAATCGTGCGGTATATCGACGGATCAAAAATGGATTCAGAAGTTGGCGCCGGAGTGTATGGATCAAACCATAAGGTTTCGAAACCACTTCGAAAGAGTCCCAGTGTTTTCCAGGGCGAGGTTTACGATATCGAGACCTGCACTTGTATAAACTTGCACTCAGGCATCAAAGGTGCCACCATCCACATACTCACCGACAACTAAGCGGTGCTCAAAGCACTGATCTTCTACGTGATCAGTTTAAAAAAAGTTCGAAGCTCCTTCGACAGTTTACAAAACTTGGCCCAATACAAAAAAGTAAAATTGTGGTGGGTACCGGGTCATGTAGGCGTTGACGGCATCGAAACTGCAGATTAAATCTCTTAAAAAGCTATTGATGCCGTCCCAGTTGGCTTTCTCGTAACGCCATTCTTCCAAAGTAAGTCAGCACTAATTTGATTCAGTGTGTCCCAAGAAAGTATTCTAATAGCACTGAGCGCTGTTTTCTTCATTGCTCTGAATAAATTTCTTTCTCCAAGGATTCATTGTAAAGTTCTACAAAATGTTGGTTGGTTTTACTTTGCCTAATGTCTTGGGGACCTGCATTGCGATTGATCGGGAAACTACTGACTGCCCAAAACTTGGCTTGGGCTAGTAGCGCAACAATCAAGTTCGTGATGAAGTGCTTACTTTACCTCCTAGTTGTGGTCCCCGGGCAACTATACGTATAAACCCTTATACGTGTAGGCTAAAATTGTAAGTGCAGATTGTCTAGGGCCTTGATTCTAGGCTAGGTAAAGTGGGCCAGCAACCTGCGTTACCGAAAATTTCTCGCTACAGAAACCGACACTATGCCTCGGATAAGGAATGATCACATGTTGACGACTTTTGGCTATTGTACCCGGACAAAGATAGGTTTCTGGAATGTAAAGACGCTCCTCGACTCGGGAAGCGAAGGTCCTTACAATGCCAGATTCTTCCAATTGGAAAACGGGTTCATGCGATATAAACTGGACATTTTGGAGGTAAGTGAAATAAGATGGTTAGAAGCGGGAGAGTACCAGTCCCCAACGCGTAACACTGTACTACTCTATTCTGGAAGACCATCCGGAAGTCCGCGGGAATATGAAATCGGACTACTGCTAACAACAACAGCACGCAAGGGCCTAATTTCCTGGCAGCACCATGGTGATAGGATTTTGACGGCCAGATTCCGGACTAGAGTACGACGCGTCACCATCATACAGTGTTACGCCCCAACGAATAGTTCGTCTGAGGACGAAAAGGAGAGCTTCTACAATCTCTTAAGTGCCGTCTTCAACACAACACCAAATGGAGACATTGTCATAGTGATGGGGGATTTGAATACCAAGGTAGGCAACGACAACGAAGGGCTCAAACATGTAATCGGGAAGCATGGAGTAGGCAACCGCAATGACAACGGCGAAAGGTTTGTGGATTTCTGCAATGCCAACCGCCTTGTGATAGGTGGCACCATGTTTGAGCACAAGACCTGCCACAAAGTCCGCTGGGTTTCCAACGACAGCCAAGCAACCTCCAATCAAATTGACCATTTTGCTATCAGCCGCCGCTTTAGAAGTAGTCTCCTGGATATCCGAAACGGGCGAGGGGCAGATGTGTGGATAGTACGTGATCACGATCTTATGGTAGCTACTCTTCAACTACGCACTGCTGCAGTTCGAAGATCCCACGACAACACAAGAATGCCCAGGTTCAACACCGATAAACTTAGTGATCCCTCAGTGCGCCAACAATTAAGGGAGCACTTTTCGCAAGATGTGGAAGCAATCAGCAGCTCAATGCCCACAACCATCCAAGACCATTGGCGTGCTGTGAAAAATGTTTTTACATCTGGTGCTGAAAGAATTGTCGGTCGATCGCAGGGAAGACATAGGGCGTGGCTTTCCGAGGATACCTGGAGACGGATTGACGAACGAAAACAGCTGAAAGCTCACGTTGTAGCTACCCCAGGAGCAGGGAGAAGCGAGCTAGAGTCCCTATATCGCATGAAGATGAGAGAAGTTCAGCGCAGCGTGCGACGTGACAAGCGCAACTACATCAACGCGCTGGCTACAGAAACAGAAGAAGCAGCACGGAGGTGCGACAGCAAGACTGTCTACAGAATCACGAAAGAGCTGACAGGTGGTCGCAGCTCCAGCCAACACCCAGTGAAAAGCCTAGACGGTTCCTTGCTCATTTCGGATGAGGACCAGCTCAAGAGATGGAAAGAGCATTTTGCTACGGTTTTAAACCGTGTATTCACTAGCGATATGCTCCTAAATCAGACTGAGATGCCCGAGGTGAGAAGTTCCCGAATACGCACCACGACTCCCAGTAAAGATGAGATCATTACCGCGATCAAGGCACTCAAAACCAACAAGGCGGTAGGACTTGACGGTGTTCCCGCAGAGCTCTTACGAGCAGCGCCCACAACATCGGCTGAGCTTCTGCTTCCACTTATAGAGAGAGCTTGGGAAGCTGAGAGCTTTCCTAACGAGTAGAAAAATGGAATGATCGTCAAGCTTCCTAAGAAAGGAAATCTAATGGAGTGCGGAAACTGGAAGGGTGTCTGCGTGCTGCCTGCTGTAGCTAAGATAATAGCTAAAATCACCCTGGAGCGAATCAAACAAAATCTAGAAGACACACTCGATGCCGAACAAGCAGGTTTCCGCTCTGGATCCGCCTGTGTCGATCACATCAACACCCTGCGAATTATCATCGAACAGTGTGTTGAATATCGATCGCCACTGCACCTGCTGTTCATCGATTTTGAGAAGGCGTTCGATAGTGTCAACAGGGAGTTTATTTGGCGTGCCTTACGCAGGAGAGGCATTCCCGATAAACTAATTGCTATTATCAAAGCTACATATGAAGGCTCCAAATGTCACGTTCTGCACAGGGGGGGGGGTTGTCTGAGGAATTTGAGATCCAAAGTGGGGTAAGACAAGGCTGTATCCTTACACCAATATTATTCCTATTGGTGATTAGCGATTCGCTTCATGCAGCTTTGTCGACGGAAAACGGAGGAATTCGATGGACTCTCACATCTCAACTGCAACATCTTGACTACGCTGACGATGTATGCTTACTCTCCCACAGAATTATGGATCTCCACCAAATGAGAGCAGATGTGGAGAGGGAGGCAGGTGTCGTCGGGCTGAAAATTAATCCGACAAAAACTAAAATTATCAGCCTTGGAACTAACTCATCGGCTCAAATATGCATTGCTGGACAACCGGTAGAGAGAGTAGAGGATTTCCAGTATCTTGGGAGTATTGTCTCGACCGATGGTGGAACCGAACTGGATATAGCCAACAGGATCGCCAAAGCAAAGTCCACGTTCGGTATGTTGTCCACAATATGGCGAAGCAATGCAATCAGTTTGAGCACCAAAGCAAGACTGTTCCGCTCCAATGTTGAATCCGTGCTGTTATATGGTTGCAGTACGTAGAGAGTGACCACTACTATCACCAGAAAGCTGCAAACATTTGTTAATAGGTGCCTGCGCAATATCTTAAGGATTTTCTGGCCCAATTTTATCTCTAATGAACACCTTTACGAGAGAACGGGTTAGGAACCAATAGGCACAACCATTCAACGGCGGAAGTGGCAGTGGATTGGTCACACGTGCCGTAAGGGTGACAGTTCCATAGGGAACCATGCTATGGAATGGAACCCTTTAACTCAGGATGGCAGAAGACCTGGCGGTGCGAGGAGAACATGACGCAGAACAGTCGAGAAGGAGGCACGGCAGTTAGGGAAAAGTTGGGGAGAACTCAGACTCATTGCCAGAAACCGTACACGATGGCGCGTAGGCGTAGTAGAGGCCCTAGGACCCACAAGGGGATACAGGACATAAGTAAGTAAGTAATGTCTTGGTGACTTGTTACCTCCGAGGCCTTTAAATATGGCCAGGGACAATAAGTTTCCACTATCTCAGTATCCGTATAGCATCCATCTGCACATGCGAGTGGCTTTTCTTGACTGTTGCTGAACAAAATTTTATTACTTCATGGAGACATAATTCAAGCTAGCTTTTCATAGGATAACTAAATTTACCTCCAAGGGAGCAGATGTCAAAGGAAGAGCTCAGTTTAGCTGATGTGCACACATGATGTTGAGGTCTGTTGCAGACTCCCACCTGGAATAATGTACTAAGGATATGGGGGCTGTGAGTAAGACATGCGATGTATAATACTTGTAGCATGCCTCTATGATTCAGTGTCTTATGCACACCCACCGACAGGCGACAATTATGTTTAGTCACTGATAATTTTGGCAGAATTGATTTGCATTTGATATGGGCCCATGAGTCATTATGCTACTTGCTTGCGTAACATAAATTGGGCAAAGTTAGTCTCATGATTCACCTCGGATTCATGGTAAAGGGACTGCTAAGGCTATTGGCGTAGTCATCCTTTCGTCTTTGGTTATCAACTGCAACAGTGGTATAGGCTGCATTATTCATTTATATTTGCTGTGTAAAATATGAGATCTAACATATGACAACTCATAAGTGACAAACCAGCATTATGGAAAATGAGGTATTTGAATGACATACATTCATAATTTACAGGGTGCTCCATGACAAATATTTGGCGTATAGTACACTTAAACTCTTCTCAGAATGTGCGCCATGGGGAAATTACCAAAACCAAATCTTTCCTGTGTTTGTCAAGAAACAGGTTATGTGCATCAATTTGCTATTGTTTGACCTTCTACAAGGTTGCAGTTAAGCTATGGTATTGTCCATCAGAATGGACCTTTACTGGTCTAAGTGTGTCTGCATCGTGGTGCAGACAGCCAGTCTAACCTATGGTATTGTCATTCTCAACATGCATATTTAAAGGGGAAATCGGTGGAAACAGCTTTACACGACGTAGTAGGGAAAATAGAAGCTAGCCTTTACCATAAGGAATTTGCGCTAGCAGCCTTCCTAGACATACAAGGTGCTTTCAGTAATGTAGAAGGGATGGCCACCAAACAGGCCCTAGAAACTTGAATGTCGAGTATAGCATTACCAATAAATTCTCTCGGCAATATGCTCGGCACTAGGAACATTAACTCCACTATCGGAAATAGTTCAATAAGAACTAGAACCGGTACCAGGGAGGCGTTATCTCACCCCTCCTCTGGGTTCTAGTTATAGATGGGATACTTCAAGAACAAAGCAATACAGGCATACGAGTCACCGCTTACGCGGACGACGTTGTGATTTGAATCCAGGCAAATTCCTTGACACATTAAGTGAAATTTTGGAATCAGCTCTTAATAGTCTCGAAAAATGGGCTAGAGGGTGTGGATTACACATCAACCCGGATGAAAGAGAATTGGTACTCTTCAGCAGAAAATACAAGACACCACCCTTCAAACTGCCTAAGCTAGCAGGGGTGGAGCTTTCCCTTTCGGATGGCGCTAGATATCTTGGTATAATCCTCGATAGGAAACTAAATTGGAAACTAAAGGAAAGAGCCCGCAATGTCTATAATGCTCACTTCATCTGTAAGAGGACTACAGGGTAAAATGGGGTCTGAAGCGATGATGCACTGGCTATACATCATGATAGTCAGACCTATCCTTACGTATGGGGCTCTTGTGTGGTGGAAGGCAACGAATATGAAAAACACACGTGATATGTTGGTCATGGTGCAAAGGACAGCTTGCATTGCCATCACGAGTACTCTACGCACAACACCTACGGCTGCACTCGAGATCTTTCAGTATCTTATACCACTAGACCTACAAATCAAATTTCAAGCGGCAACAGTGCGCTTCGGCTCTCTAACGGAGGTCTCTTCAAGATTAGTAACGTAGGACATAGCTCCATTCTCAGCGAATCATATCCCGAAATCCACACACCATACGAAGTAATGTATCCTACTACAGAGGACTGGCACAATAAGACAGTTGCTCCCCAAAACGAGATTGCACAGGTGGTTCTAAAACCAGAGAGAGCACCTGGTTAGGTATTTACTCGAGAGATACGAACCTATAGGTGGTTCTGAGACTTCTGGACACTTGCAGTGTGTGTCAAGCAGAGGCGAAGCAATTCAATAAGCCTGGTGTAGTTGATGGGGTACAGTTCTATTGTGACTCCCAAACTAGGGCTCTAGTCTATGAGACACTATAGTTAGAGCATTCCTCTAGTATTAATGCGTCGCATTCCATAAGAAGGGGTTTCTTCAAAGTTCCGCAGTGTTCATTCTCTTCTATGTCGAGTTTCCTGAAATGCTCCTAAATCTGCAGTGACACGTTCGCATGTCTGTCAGGATGTTAAGTTCATTCTTGATAGCGTCGAGGCAGGTTCTACTTTTCTCTGGTTGTAGTTCCCAGAATCTATTTGGCCAGCCTTATGTGGGGGATACCATCGGCAATGCTTGGCTCATTTGCTCTCTGATTTTATTTTCAGTTCTTACTGTATTTTGTGCAGTCCTAACTCAAAACAAGGTTCTGATCTGAAGAACATGGTTTTTGAGTCGTCAAATGCTTCGTTTCTCTCCATTTCTACATCACTTTACTGTATTAGTCTGGCCCTTAGGTAATCCTATACCAGTCTGGATTTTATATCATGTGAGTTTAGCACCTTGGTTGCGGCCTATCTATCTAACATTCGAGTCTTCGAATCTAACCCGGAGGGACGACGCAGTAGAGGATCTCCTCTCCGTAGGTGGCGCGTACAAGTTCAAGAGGACCTCGACCAACTTAGAGTGTGCAACTGGAGGCAATTAGGTAAAGGTCGAGCTCAATGGGGAGGCTTGTTGGTTGAGACCCATGATCGCCCGAACTGTAGCCCCACCTAAGGAAGTTAGTAAATATCTGACAATATTACGATGTCTTCACGCTCTGGAGATTGAATTGGGCACATCTTTTGATTGTGTAAACGTCTGCAGGAATATACTGGGAGATGTTCGCAGAGATTCGGAGTATCTCACACAACTATTCCAGTTCCAGTGGTTGGTTTGGATCCGTCTGTATACCCTTTGATTGCATGTTGTTTGAATCACTGCTCTAGCTCCTTTCGTTCCTCAGCTTTGTGTCAAATTTTCTTCACACCAAGCTAAGACTGTTCTGCTAGAATTTTAAGCCCGTGTTGTGGCCGCCATCATCACGCAAAAGTTGCAAAGGTTTGTGCATTCGAATGAATATCTTTACCAGAAAATGGGTCAGATACATATAAACATGATCATTTGATGACGAAAGTAGCAGCAGCTCGGTCATGAACTTCAAAAGGTGGTTCGAACTGGATCCATAACAAAGTATGCAATGCAATGGAATCCATTTACTTAAGATGGAAGAACCGCAGGCTGATCAAGAAGTACATTGCGCAGAAGACTGGCATAAAGAGTCACGGCAACTACTGGGGAGAAGTTTAAAGGAGCTGAAGTGCATCGCCTGAGATTATGCATGATGGCGCATTGGTGAAGTAGCGCCCCTAAGATCTACAAAGGAATACAGGATATAAGTAAGTAAGCATGTTGCCTTCTTAGCCATAACCAATAGATTTTTGTTTTTATTGGGAAGCAGATAAACAGCGCCGTGGCGTAAGTGGTTAGTGTGTCGGATCACTACGCATGAGGTTCCAAGTTCGAATCCCAGAAAATACCAAAAAGTTTTTTCACGGTCCCACCTCTCGCGAGCGTCTGACAAACATCCGAGAGCATTGTTGTCACGAAAAAGCTACTCAAATCGCCGTTCGGATTCGGCATTAAACTGTAGGTCCCTTCCATTCGTGTGAAAAATATAACGCACACAACATGAATGTTTGCGAGTTGCTAGGCCCTGGCACTTTAAAGAGCTGTTGCGCCAAATATTTGTATTTGTTTAGATAAACAGCTCTTGCACTACAATTGGATTCTGGAGCATATTATTCCATCCAGAGGCTGTCAGGAGTGTATCGCAGCTAGGTAAGTCTGTAAGACGAATTCACTGCCGAGAGCTAGCTTTCTCACTTGGATAAGAGGGGGGCATTTTGTGATTACATGGAGAGCGATCTTGTCGGTGTGGGCGCCGTGGCGTAAGTGGTTAGTGTGTCGGATCACTACGCATGAGGTTCCAAGTTCGAATCCTACAAAACACCAAAAAGTTTTTTCACGGTCCCACCTCTCGCGAGCGTCTGACAAACATCCGAGAGTATTGTTGTCTCGAAAAAGCTTCTCAAATCGCCGTTCGGATACGGCACTAAACTGTAGGTCCCTTCCATTCGTGTGAAAAATATAACGCACACAACATGAGTGGTTGCGAGAAGCTAGGCCCTGGCACTTAAAGAGCTGTTGCGCCAAATATTAATTAATTGATCTTGTCGGTCTCTATGCATAGTCTACAGATGAATTCTGTTTAGATTCTCTAGAAACTTTGATTTCCTGGAGCATTTCTGGCCGGGGGTGTCAGTCCAAATCGATTGTAATCATTGAAATGACCCATGCTCATGTCGCAAAAGGGTTCAAAGCCAGTGAAGGGGGATACTGTTCCGATTTTGGCCAAAGAGTCAGCTATTTCATTACCCTTCTTTTTTTTTCTGCTTGAATCTGTAGAGACAATCGCGAAAGGATCCATGCCACTTAGCAATTGCGTTGTGTAGAAATCCACCTCGCCAGGTCCTTAAGAAGCGCGATCAGATGGTAGTCTACCGGCCTTTGCTTGACACGATCCATCGTTGTTGCCATTTCGCTATGCTGTTTGCTCTTCCTGGCAAGTTTACTTCTCCGCCGGTTAACACCTGTTCCTGTTTCCTCATTTCATATGTGTTTTGAAACTCCTCTGAAAGTATTTCGATTGAAAGTAATTATGTAATAACATGGACTGCATCTCCTGTTATTGTACGAAATGCACTGTACACTCCAATTGCACATAGTCGGTATGCCGACTCAATTTTACGTCGGTTTGACTGACTGAGTTTTCATAGCCTTGGTCCATATTGGTAACACGTAGATCATCACAGATGTAGCCACACTGGCCAAAAACTGCTGTTTAATGTATCTCGGCCCTCCAAGATTTGGCATGATGCGTATGAATGCGTTATTTACTCGCGAGGCTTTGCCACCAGCATATTCCAGATGCTCCTTAAACGAAAGCCTTGTGCCAATCATAACGATTAGGTATTTGCTGGCGTGCTTCGACGTAATCTGCTGATCGTTTGGCTCACCTTTCTGCTACTGATTAATACCGTTTCTGTCTTAGGTTCGGCTAATCTCAAACCTACAGATTCAAGCCAGCGTTGAACAATCCGGATGGTATCGTTGCTTACTTGGACCACTTCGTCCAGTAGCTTGGTCACCACTTCTTCCAGTAGCTTGGTCACCACGACTATCGCAATATCGTCCGCAAAATCGTAGCTTCTTTTAGTACAGGTAGCTTGAGTATTCCATCATACATGACATTCGAGAGAAATGGAGCCAACACGAAACCATGTGGCACCTCTGCTGTGACAATATACTCCTTGGGACCATCGTCTGTGTCATATACTCGTACATATCAGGAGCTTCTTTCTGAAGCAATCCTTCACTATCTTTGTGATGTACGTGGGAAACCTCATATTCCAAAGCAATTCTAAGATGTGATTTCAGTTCGCAGAGTTGAATGCGTTTTTTACGTCTAACGTAATTACAGCACAATAGCGCTTAGCACCACCCTCCATCTTTTGCTGATCATCTAATGCAGTTTCGTGTTGCATTGGGAAAAGCCCACTGACAATGTTTCCCAACAACCTTGGGTAGATGGGAGCTATTGACTGGAAGCTCTTCAGTTTCTTCATGATACACCATCCCCCAAGGGTGTTTCATTTCATGTGTGGGGATCCAGTGTGGAATGACCAAGTCTATTTGTAATTAGTACTGAAAGCAATTTGACTGTCCCCAGAACTGGCTTTGATTTCAATGCTGCTGAGTCAAGCGCCTTTAAAGCAGGTTGACTGTCAGAGAAGATGTATATATGGTTTTTCTACGGATGTTGGTTTGCAGGTTTAAGCCTATGCCTGAAAGATAGTTGAGTATTTGCAAAGGCTTACTGAAAGTTTGGTCTCTGTTTACTGAATGAATATTCCAGACCCAGGTCCGCGGTCCATTTTAGAACTATCCGCATACCACATGCTTACTGTTTGCACTTGCATGTTCGGAGCCACTGGCCAGCTGGATGAGTGCAAGTAAAGAAAGACAGACGGACGTATCAATGGATTTCAACCTACACCGGCTCGCTTCCTGTCGTAAGTGCTATATAAAAAAATTATACGAATAATGATTCTCTTAATTTCTCCACAGGGTAGCTGCCACGCACACTAGACAACGTTTTGATGGACGGGGCTTGTAATTTTCAAGTCAGTCATAGGGGGATGACTACGACGAAATGCCTTTTGAAGCAAAACTTAGGAAGCATGTCGTCCAATGGTATGATGGATTCATTGCTTTTATGATCCGATTTTGTACAATCTCTGCCTACATATGTATTTTGTTTCGTTTTGCAATCAAATTGAAATTTTAATTTACAAAAAAATAAGCTCTTGGGGAAAAAAACCCTCATGCCAAATACACGCCTCCCTTCAATCAAACTCAGAGGATTGATTTATTTTAGCTTGCATTAAACTAATTGAAAGAAATGGAAGCAACTGTCAATTTAATTGGCATGTTGTCCTTTTTCCTTGATTGCTACATTCCTCAGAAATCATCTCCCGTGGGATAAGATGTACTATATGTTCTGCGAACTTTTAATTATTTAGCACTTAAATAGAGTGTACACGGGGAGGCTTTCCCAATACACCAAGGGTAATGGCATAATTCAGTTCAATGTACACGTGCCAGACACAAGGATATATTAAAAATGTTTCGACAATTTATGTTATAGCACGATAGTAACAGGAAATCGTCAGCTGGTAGAAAAACCTCATACAGGCAGAGGCCAATACTCAAAACAACAATTTGGCATCCGGTACTTGCCATCTTTTGATCTATTTCGTCCTTTTAGGTACTGGGTCTGACACAAACTTTATTCGTCCTTTTACTCCGTTCTTTAGGAGGAGCACATTCGTGCGGTTTAATATTTGATCAGTATGTTTTAAGTCTAGGACGGGCACATGGTAGTGTATTTGCCAAAACAGTTGAGAGGGAGGATCTCAAGAAGTGGGATGATCTCCGCCGGGATGTCAACAGCAACCCCTGGGGGCTAGGCTTCAAAGTCGTAATGCGAAAACTGGGAACACAGATGGCTAGCCCTGTCCTCGGTGAAGAAAGGATGGAGTTTATAGTGAACACACTCTCCCTCCCGATACCTCTCCGATCCAACGACCAGAGACCCCGATGTTCAGTGAAGACGATTTGATCCTCGCGTCGAAAACCCGACAAAATCGAAAGCCACCTGGACCTGACAGAATACCAGTGAAGGTGCTCAAGACGAAGGTGTACAATAGCTGTCTCCAGGAAGGAGTTTTCCTTAGAAGCTGGAAGTTACAGCGCTTGGTACTGATAAGCAAAGAAAAAGAAGACTCGAATTCCCCATCAGCGTACAGGCCTCTGCGTATGCTGGACACCGCAGGAAAACTTCTGGAATAGTTGCTAAAACCAAGGCTTACAGCAGCCGTGCAGGGAGCAGGACATTTGTCTGAAAGACAGCACGGATTCAGAAAGGGCCACTCTGCGATTGGAGCAATTGAAGAAGTGGTAAGGACCGTCCAGTTGGTTCAACAGGGCAACAACTATTTAAGGAAAATCGTTATGCAAGCAACTCTGGACGTGCGAAATGCCTTCAATTGAGCCAGCTGAACGCCCTCGAAAGCATTTTTGATATTCCCGAATATCTCCTGCGGATGTTGAAGGACTATCTCAAAGGCCGGAAGCTGTTATGCAACAGCGCAGAAGGACCTCGAATAAAACAGATTACTGCTGGAGCAGCGCAGGGCTCAACCCTGGGACCCGATATCTGGAACATATCCTACGATGGCATCCTTCGTATGTAAATGCCCGAAGACACCTTTCTGGTAGGGTATGCAGATGATATCGCCACGGTGATTATGGCAAGAGACACCTATAGCGCACAAGGAAAACTCAACCAGGTGATGTGTCGGATGCACCTCTGGATGAAAGAACATGGCTTAGGTTTGGCCACAGAAAAGACGGAGATAGTCCTTTAGACAAAGAAGAGGATTCCAACTATTGTCGATTTCCAAGTCGGGTCTGAGGTAATAACCAGCAAGGAAGCGGTGAAGTACCTAGGGATAGCCATAAACACAAAGCTCGCATTCTGGCATCAAATAAGATCTGCTTCGGAACGAGCTGCGAAGGTCACAATGTCACTGAGCAGATTAATGGCAATCATTGGAGGTCCAACAGCTAGATGGACCGCGAGGCTGATCAGCAACATTGCTGAATGGAAGGGATGGAAACACGGGGAAGTAAATTATTACGTCACCCAATTTCTTACCGGACACGGTTATTTCAACGCCTACCTCCAAAAAAATGGGCAAAACAGGGAGTTCGGCTTGCCAATATGGCGACTCAGAACTGGACGACGCAAACCACATGTTCTTCGAGTGCAATAGATGGGAAGCTGAAAGGAGGGCGCTAGAACCTTTAATCGGCGTCATCACCCCAGAAAACATAGTAAAAATGTCAATGAGTGACCAGAGCTGGAATCAAGGACGTTCTGTTATAGAAAAAGTGCTTAAATCAAAAAAAAAAAAGAGGAAGACCTAATAATCACCCTCATGAGATTTATGTAAGCCTGATGTAAGCCTTACCGGCAAGAAAGAATTAACCCGCAAGAGAAGACAAATGTGAAAAAGCCGGCCCCGAAAGGGGAAAGAAAACGACACCACTCTGAAGTAACGCAAAAGCGGTTCCGGAGTGGATTGTGTCTAGTAGAATAAAAGGGTTAAAGGTGGTTTTTTGGTGAGTACCAAGTCCCACACTACTTGAAACAGAGTGGGCCTGTTTTTCGTGAGCAGTCGCGCTTTCCACCACCCCTTAGGCAAAAAAATGAGTCGGTGTTCTTACTGATTTTGATGGAACAACAAAACTTCTTCATTGTCATCCTGCACAAACGGACGAGTTTGACAGGGATGCCTAGACTTGACATGGCTCTGTATAACTCGTTTCTATACACGCTATCTTACTTAATTAGGTGGCGCTACAGTTCGGGGTGAACCTGGGCCTCAACCAACAAGCCTCTCCATTTAGCTCGGTTTTTAGCTAGTTGCCTCTAGTTGCGCACTCCTAGTTGGTCGAGGCCCCCTTGAACTTGTGCGCCCCACCTACGGCGATAATTCCCTCTACTGCGTCGTCCCTCGGGGTTAGATTGGAAGACTCTGCGGGCCGGAGCGTTGGTGTCCATTCGCTCTACATGTCCTAGCCATCTCAGACGTCCAATACGCAGTTTTTTGACTAGGTCGATGTCGCTGTACAGCTCGTATAGTTCATGATTGAATCTTCTCCTCCAAAACCCATCAACGCAAACGGGACCGAAAATCTTACGAATAATTTTTCTCTTGAAGCGACCAAGGATATCTTCATCCACTTTTAATAAAGTCCATGTTTCAGCGCCGTAAAGCAGGACTGGGATGATCAAGATCTTATACAGAGTCTCCTTAGTTGTTCGAGATAGCGCTTTACTATTGAATTGCTTTATATGCCCAAAAAAACAGCAATTGGCAAGAGTTATTCTTCGATTGATTTCTGCACAGATTTTAATTGTAGAATTTATAGCAGAGCCAAGGTAGACAATGTCCCTTACTACCTCGAAGTTATAGCTGCCCACTGTGACGTTTTGTCCAATTCGTCGGTGTTGGCTTTCCCTTCTTGTTGACAGCATATACTTGGTTTTGCCCTGGTTTATCGCTAAACCCATTTTGACCGCTTCCTCCTCAATGCTTGCAAATGCACCGGTGACAGCCCGCTGAGTTCTCCCGATAATGTCTATATCGTCGGCGTATGCAAGCAGTTGTACAGACTTGTAATAGATTGTGCCTCCGGTGTTGGCTTGTGAGTTCCGCACAATCCGTTCAAGTACAATATTGAAGAAATCACATGACAGCGCGTCACCTTGTCTAAAACCTTTTCTGACATCAAAGGTCTCGGTGAGGTCATTACCGACCTTGATGTAGCAGTGAGCGTTCTCCATTGTCAGCCCGCACAGACGGACAAGTTTGGCAGGGATGTCAAAACTAGATATGGCTCTATAAAGCTCTTCTCTATAGATGCTGTCATAGGTGGCCTTGAAATCGATAAAGAGGTGCTGAGTATCGATTTGGAATTCTTGGGTTTTCTTCAGTATCTGCCAAAGTGTGAAGATTTGATCGATGGTGGACTTTCCTGGCCTAAAACCGCACTGATAGGGTCCAATCAGGCTGTTGATAAAAGGTTTCAGCCATTCACACAATACAATACAATAGGCGAACCCCACAGGCGGATCAGTAGAAATGCGGTGAAGTGGGAGGGTTGTGATCCCTTGTTTTCGGATCATAACCTCGCTGATAAAAGGAAGAAGGAGAAGACACAATATCGCAGAAAAGATCTTGTATGCGATGTTGAGGAGACTGATGCCTCTATAATTGGCGCAGTTGAGGAGGTCTCCTTTCTTGTGGATCGGTCAAACGATGTTGAGATTCCATTCATCAGGCGTACACTCGTCTGACCAAATGTTAGAGATGAGTTGATGTATGCACTCTACCAGTTCATCACTAGCTGCCTTGAAGAGTTCGGCCGGTAAGCCGTCAGGTCCAGCAGCCTTGTTGGATTTCAGCTTGGATATTGCTATCCTCAATTCGTTTTGGTCAGGTGGACGGAAATTTTGACTATCATCGTCTATGTTGAATGGTTCATTCTGCCTGACAGCGGGATGTTGGTCTTGGTCGTCGTTGTTAGTTTTTCTATATTCTCAGCACCGACTGTGATTCTACTACGAGGTTTCCATTTTCATCTCTACAGGTTTCTGTACGGGTATTGCTTCTCTGACACGTTCTTTTCACCTTTTGGCAAAACTTCCGTACATTGTTCCTGGAGTATAAACTCTCGATATTCTTAAACGCGCGCTTCTCATGCTCTTTCTTCTTCTTCTGGAGAAGCCGATGTTCTTCCCGTCTCTTTTGCTCGTAGAGCTCACGAGCAGCTCTCGTCTTCCTTTGCAGCGCCGCTTTATATGCCTCTTGTTTTGCTGCATGCACTCGCTGGCATTCTTCGTCAAAGCAGGGGTTTCGCGGTGGTGGGCGACCGAGACTCAGCATATCAGTCGCGGCGTTTCTGATGGCATGTTGGCATTGTTGCCACTGGTCTTCGGCACTTGATGCTGGCATAGGGGTGATTGAGATATTTCGGGATACGCGTTCAGCGAAGAGTCTGGCGGTTTCTTGCGATTGTAGCTTTTCGACGTTAAATTTCCTCACAGCGATTCTTCTTTGCTGCTCAGATTGGGATATCCGCATTCGTACCTTGGTTACAACAGGGTAATGATCCGAGTCTATGTCGGCCGCTCGGAAGGTCCGGACTTCCAGAATACTGGAGGCATGCCTTGCGTCGATCGCAATATGGTCAACTTGGTTGATCGTTACATGATCATTAGTCCGCCATGCCTGCTTATGAATATCGACATTTCGCTCCACAGTGAAATCAATTAGCCTTAGTCCGTTATCAGACACTCTATCGTAGGCAACTTTGAAACCGATGAAGAGGTGGTGCGTATCGATCATGGGTTTCTCCTAGATCTGCTGTAATGTAAATATTTGGTCAATGGTGAATTTTTCTGCCTCGAAACTGCACTCTTAAGGACCTATTAGGTCCTTGACGATCGGTTTCAGTCGTGCACATAATATGGCAGGCAGGATTTATATGCGATGTTGAGAAGATGTATACCTCTGTAGTTGGCGCAGGTTAGAGTATCCCCTTTCTTCAAACGATGCTGAGGTTCCATTCATCGTCCGACCAGATTTTCGGATGAGCTGGTGCATGCTTCTTACCAACTTATCTCCTTCTGACTTCAAAAGTAAGTTCGGTAGCAAGGCCGTCTGCTCCAGCAGATTTGTTGGATGAAAGTGTACATATCGCTATCCTCACTTCATTCTGATCGGGTTGACGGGAGTCTTGACTGTCATCGTCATTGTTGAATGGCTCATTCTGCCTAACAGTGGAATATTGGTCATCGCCGCCGTTTAGCAGTCTGCAGAAGTGTTCCTTCGATATCCTCAGCAGCGACTACTCTGGGAATAAGTTTTTGGAAATTTTACTTATCGCAATGGCAATCAGATCTGAAATTTTTGGGTACACCCATTGAATTGGGCTATAAAGCTTTCCCATACGGTTGTTTGACGAAATCAGACACAGATTGTTGAACAAGGGATTTCCGTCCAAAAAGAGGTGTCTGTGCCCGTATATCCCATCACATTGCACCGAACAGAAGTCCAAAAGATGAACCCGTCATCCATATAATAGTCCATTTAAAAAACCAGTCGACCCCCTGTCCACCACCCACCCAAACATCACAAACAAAACACATCCACCGGCAGAGTATCTGTGTGAGTTTGCAGCAACCAAACACCCACTACAACCACCCGATTTCTCTTCAAACTAAGAGTATCTGTACATCCAGAATGAACTTTCTCCCTTCAGCAATTCATTCTCCCATTCATTCATTCATTCAACGAAACCACTACGGATTTGCTTGTTAGGCAAACCCGAACTTGCAGTAGTATAAGTAGACTTTTCCTTCCCTCGGCAACGTTGGCAAGCAGACGACCACACACTGTATGACTCAATCATTAAATGTTTTTCGCGTAGTATGGACGTGAGCCACAACACCAGTACGTTCTCACTAATACTATCAACAATATCAATAACAATTGAAAAAAAATTACAAACAATCCAACAAGCATTTCTTATACGGAAATGTCGAATAAGTTCAATCGGTCGTACATTCTATACACCTTATCCGACGCAAACTAGTTAAAGATACAAAACTAAGGAATATATCTAGATACACGAAGCGTATATTAGCGGCTTTTTGTCTATAATAATCGGCATTGTATGAAAATTTGTTCATGAAATAAAAATAATACAAAGTGATAGTGATAGTTGTAGTGGTAGTGGAGTGTAGAAAAAAAATAAAAAAAAAAGTTATATAGTGTACTCTGGCGTGTATCTCAAAAGAAAATTAAGAGAAATCAAAAAGTCAGATAAGTTTCTTAAGTGTAAAAAATAAAAATAAAAATGTGGTGCATAGTAAATTTACCAAATGGTACCCAACAGGCTGTTAAATGGGATCCCAAGGCCATTGGGCAGGAGTGCTTAGAAAAGGTACGTTTAGATACAAAGATATCCTAGTTTGTGGATCTTATGGATTGTTATTGTTTTGGTTACCTCATTCGACTTGGAACGTCTTGTTGCGTGGTGTTCTTAAAGTTTTGTGCATCTTTATTTTGAGTGCCCGGTGTATTGTTATTCCTCTGCAGATACACCTCAGATGCACACCCCATCTATACAAAAGCATTGAATAGGTTGCGTCGTTACGTGGGAGAAGGACAAATCTGTATACATATGTGTGTTGGTAATTTATTCAAGATAATGCTTCTCGAGAATAATTTATGCATTTTTTTGTGATTCTGAAGTTAAGAGTTCTGTGTATGCTCTGTTGAGGTTGGCGTTTGGTTTTGAAGCGAATGTATCTCGTTCATTTGGCATAAGAGGTGTGTAACAGGAGAGAGTAATGTCAACACATCATTTGCATTTTTATTTCTCCCATACACACCCCACTTACATATGTAGATGCGACAAGAATATGAATATGAATTGATTGCCGGGACGTATATACATATGTATGTATGTTTGTTGGTTTGTGTTTGGAAAAGTTTATAAACAACTTTTAGAATATTTAATTTTTATATTTTCATTTGACATTTTGGAATTCATAGCAGATATAGGTTAGATAGATACGTATCTATATTTTTGTATATCTCACTTGTTGAACTTTTTTTTTTTGAATACTTAAGCCAGACAGGATGTAGGTTTGTTGCAACTGAAGGAGTTTGAGTCTTAATTAGAAAAGTTTGGAGGAGTTTTTCATTCACATTTTGTGATCTGAAATTATCATTAAAACAAAAAAATAAATATCATTTGTTCATGTCGCAACTGAATATAAAAAATGTCTCTAGAGGGCGCTGACTTCCTACTCCATGATCATGTTAGACAAGGTTAGGATGCTGCGAATGTCTGCAATTGTGACCCTATGAGGAGCCTTAGTGCTAATAATAATAAGATAGTCGCGGGACGATGGAAATAATCGGAACTATGCTCAAGAATCCTGGGGTCGAATTGCGTCCTTCGTTTACGGATAACTCGTGACGTTATTTGTACGAGTATGTATGTTGTTGCCAGATCTACCAACAACACAATGCAAATTACGTTACCAGTCATCATGACGGAGTACGCGATTCGACCCCTGCTGACTTTGCTCACAGTTTCCCTGCAATGGTCTTTCTATTAGTTTTGTGAAGACTAGAGCTTGCACTTAATAGTCTTGAGACGAAAACCAAAAAACTCCTATCTCTAAACAGAAGGAACATAAGCCTCACAATAGGAATAATCACAGGACACTGCCTGATAGGTAGACATGCTATTAGAATGGGA
Source organism: Brachypalpus laphriformis (assembly GCA_945910035.1). Taxonomy (NCBI): domain Eukaryota; kingdom Metazoa; phylum Arthropoda; class Insecta; order Diptera; family Syrphidae; genus Brachypalpus; species Brachypalpus laphriformis. Next base: position 14,730,055 of record OX246755.1, read on the forward strand.
GTCCTATCAAATGATTTCTGCAGAAGTTGCAGAGACGAGGAAGAAGGGAAAAACAACATTATTTACTCTTATACACACCATTAGCTCCACGGTCCACCTAGATATGAAGGGTTCGATTAAATCAGTCACGGAGTTGTGTTTTTTATGTCTGTTTTTTATAATGGTAAGGAATTTTAGAGTAGATCTGAGCAACATTCGTGGGCTCAGATCGATTTTTTTTTCTGTGTACGTCCACGCCGCCAAATATAGACCAGCTGTTTTGGCTCTTTGTGAAACACAGGTGGGTCAAAATTCCGATCCTTCGGAATTCGATCTGCCTGGATATAGCATTGAGCCATTATTCTTCCACCATCACGGTCTCGTCGTATATATACGTAGTGATGTAGCCTACCAAATTCTCCCACAATACGGCCAATGTTCCAATTCGGAATTTAATTTCTTGTGACTGAAACTCCATGTCCGTAGGCAGTTAATCCGCTACTGTTTCATTTATAGAAGTCCAAATATTGACAGCAATTCAACTTATAATGAGTTTGATGCGCTGTCAGATTCCATCCTAAGAATTGTATCCTTGTACCCACATTCTGAAATCGTCATTGCGGGCGATTTCAATGTCCACAATTCTAATTGGCCTCTGGACAGACAACACCCGAAGGAAGGTATGTTGAGATTTTTTCTGAGGTAAATAACCTAACCCAGCTTGTGAATGAGCCAACTCGTGTTCCGGACATAACTGGTCATACCGCCAACACTCTGGACTTGTTCCTTAGTTCCGATCCTAATAAATACACGGTAAATGTATTACCGCCTCTAGGTTCGTCAGACCACTGTGTTATATCGGCCAATTTCTCGTACTCCAACCACAAAGCTAAAGAACAAACTCCAAAAAGAACAGTTTGGCTATACGAGAAAGCCAATTGGAATGAACTAAATAAGTTCTTTAGGAATTTTAACTGGTCGCTATGCTTCCTCGATAGCGATGTGGACGCCGCCGCTGATATGATTACTAATACAATTCTCCTAGGTATGAGAACTTACATCCCCCACAGGATAAAAGCTATTAGACCCAAGGAAAACGCGTGGTATGACTCGAGCTGTAAAGAAGCTATTAGGTTAAAGGAATTAAGTTTTCGGTCTCACAAGGCCAACCCAACTGAGGAAAACCGAGAAAAGTTTAAACGAGCCAGCATGACTGCAATGCCCTCATTAACCGAGTTAAATTCTCCCACGACCAAAAGTTGAGGCAAAAAATACTACATTGTCCCAAGGGTAGTAAAAACTTTTGGTCGTTCGTAAAAAACATTAAGAATTCGGCCTCGTCATCTATACCGACGCTCATTCATAACGATGTACCTTAGACAAAGCTAATCTGTTCGCTGCTCACTTTGCAGCAAACTCCACACTGCCAGATAGTGCTTTGTCTCCACCTGTACTTGAGGTCGTAGAATTTTCCATGGGACAAGTCCACTTTCGAACTCGTACAGTTGCAGGAGTACTCAAAGGTCTTAACATACACAAATCCGCTGGCCCAGATGGTATACCCCCTATTGTTCTGAAGAGGTGTTCTTCTTCGCTGGCAAAACCACTGGGTAAGCTTTTCCACCGATCCTACTCTTCAGGTCTCTTTCCGAGTAAGTGGAAAACAGCATTTGTCCAGCACGTACCTAAAAAAGGCGATTCTTCTTCTCTCTCCAACTACCGACCCATTGCACTAACGTCCCTTCTTTCCAAGGTCATGGAAACGCTGATAAACCGTCAGCTAATGAAATATCTTGAATCACGAAAGCTCCTCAATGACCGACAGTATGGCTTTCGTGGCAACAGGTCCACTGGTGATTTGATGTCATATCTCACCGATAAGTGGAACGAATCTCTGCACCACTCCGGTGAAAGTAAGATTATTGCGCTTGATATTTCAAAAGCATTTGACAGAGTTTGGCATCAAGCTCTTTTGTCGAAAATGCGTGCATTTAGGACCGATGATACTCTTCTTCTTTGGATTAGAAACTACCTTTCGGGCCGTTCAATTCAAGTTGTTTTGGACGGCTTCAAGTCCGAATCTCACCAAATAAATAAAAAGGGGTTCGACTGAATCAATCACCCCAATACTCGTTTGCACAATCTACCTTCCCGGTCCACCTTGACTTTTGGGTTGATTGAGTCAGTCACCCTACTTAGGCACTACAGGCACAGCAATTCGTAGCCATAACCCTCCTGAAACAGGTAAAGGTTCCCGAGTACCCGGTGATTCCTCCGGTACAATCAACATGTGGTATCACATTGGATCTAAATTGTCTAGTGGGCCCTGACTCTGTCAGGTCAGCCACCTTACTTAATCTAACCTAGGCTTGGGACAGTGAGTATCGCAAGCTCTAAACGCACCCTGGAAATCTTCGGGCAAGACGTGGGCGCTTTCATTTTGTAGATCACTAGGGCTATGATAAGACCTTTCGTTGCATGTCTGTAGGTAGTTTCGTAGTAAGGGCTTTTGCATAAATATCCAAAGAAAGACTTGCATTGGTTGCGGAGAAATCGTTCCGAGTAACATATCTCTTCTTTCTGTTTTTTTTTTTCTTTGTCGGGATAGGAACAACTAATCCATTGTACCTACTACTAGATAGCAAGCCCTGGTTTACCCATTTTATTGGAATTTCCTTGTCTTGCTAAGAAAGCCAAGCAAGCACTTCAGTGATGAGAAGTACCAGAACTCATCACATCATGACCGAGGATCTGCCACCTGACACGAACAAAGGCCGGACACTCACAGTGCCGTCGGTCTCTGCACAAGCGTCGCAGATTGTAATGTCACTAAAGCCCAGCACGTTAAGGTGCTTGACGAAGGTGAAGTAGCCTGTCAAGACGCCAATAAGTTGTCTGCAGTCTTTTTTGCTGAGAGACATCAAGAATGCTGCTGATTTCTTTGATTTGTTTAGTCAGCCTGCATCCTGGAGAGTCTTGCCACACACAATTGTATTCGTGAGACGTCCAATCTTCAATGGAAACCGTTACCGATGACGCAGGAGACCCAACGTAGATTCTGGACTTCAGAAGGCCTTCTCTGATTCTTGTCTAGCAATCTCATCGGAGATCTCGTTCCACAGGATTCCAATGTGACTTGGGACCCAGATAAGAGACAGGGAATTTAGCCATGCGACCGATTTAAAAGAGTTGTTGGTTTCACAAACTTTGGCTTGGAAGTGGTTAAAGGGTAAAGCAAGGCCTTAAGCGCAGCCTGATTGTTACTACGGCCATTCCACCTGTTCTTCACAACATACTAGTTCATGGTCATTAGGATTGCATAAGTTTCCGCATGGAAAACAGACGCATGTTTGCCTAACGAGAAAAGAAGCCTTATGTTGTTGTCTTCGAATCTAACCCCGAGGTACGACGCAGTAGAGGACCTCCCCGCCGTAGGTGGGGCGCATAAGTTCAAGGGGACCTCGACCAACTTCAAGTGTGTAACTCGAGGTGGAGGCAATTAGCTAAAGAAGGAGCTAAATGGAGAGGGTTGTTGGTTGAATCCCAGGTTCACTCCGAACTGTTGCGCCACCGAAGTATGTAAGTAAGTAACTAGTTGTTGTCTTCCACGAAGACACCAGCGCCAGACTCTTGGCTGGTTTTGGGGCCGCCCGTGAAAATACGACTGCATTCCATTCTTGGCTCAGACTCTGCCCGAATACAATTATGAACACAAGGCAGGTCGACTCTGAATTTGCGCATCAGCTGAAGTTCTGGTGCCATTGCATCAGACGGCATATACGTAAGACCGGAGTCTTAAAATGAGTATCGCGCAAGTTCATCAAAATTCCAGTGCGGAGTATACCAAAAACCACCTCGCCTAGGACGATGGATGTCTTTGATAGTGCAGCCCACGATATAAGTCGGATCGGGCAAACGATGCTGAGATTCCATTCATCAGGCGTCTGACCAAATATTAGAAATGAGTTGATGTTTGCACTCTACCAATTCATCCCCAGCTGCCTTGTAAAGTTCGGCCGGTAAGCCATCAGGTCCAGCAGCCTTGTTGGATTTTAGCTTGGATATTGCTATCCTCACTTCGTTTTGGTCAGGTGGACGGAAATTTTGACTATCATCGTCTATGTTGAACGGTTCATTCTGCCTGACAGCGGGATGTTGGTCTTCATCGCCGTTATGCTATTTGATTTGCTCACTGACATTTTATTATTCGTTCGGCTTTTATCCTTTTGATTGCTGTCTATGCTCGCTAGTTCTTTAAGTACTCTTCTTATCGCTTTTAGCATGGTAACAGACTACGCTTTGCGGCAATGGTGAACTATACCACTGAAATCAGCAAATAGCTAAGAACGCTTTGACCCATCGCTATAGACTATTAATGCCACTGCCACCAAAGAGATAGCAAAGCAAAACTTCAGCTTTATGATAGATTGTAGAAGATGAAGTGGTAATCTCAGTGAGTGCATTTGGGGATTTCCCAATTACAAGACATAAACTCTTTGATTTATCTACTGAAAGGTATAAGAAGGAAGGGTAACGCAGAGACGCCTAGACCCTTAAATCCCCAAACTCACAGATTTTATGTCTTTTTTCCTTTCCCTAAAAAATACAAAATGGAGAAATAACATAATAAAACTAAGAACAATGATTTATATTTCGGTCCATTATCAGTGCCTATTGTGTCCTCTGTACACACTCCAGATGAAAGGGTAAAATGTTTATGATGAAGGACCATCACCCGCCCATCAGCCAAAAAGTTTAGGATTATATTTTCTCCTTTTTTATAGCAGTGATCTGTTTGCGGCTTAGTGGTGTGGGATAAAGGCTTTCCGGGAAAGGGATAAGGGAGTGGGACCCATGTTATATGCCAAGGAAAGACGCGTGTGTTGTAATAACGAGTTTATTTGCCACATTTTTACAACTATCGAACTTCCTTTAGAATATACAAATAGGGACATCAGTAGCCTCTAGATGTGACAATGAATTTTTCGTCGTCAGTACTCCTAACGCTTTTAAGGTATTCAATGTGTGACTTAGTACTAAATACATTCTCTTCTCTCTTAGAACTTGTGGTGAGCCATAGTACTTGACTGACTCTGTAAGTCCTATAAGTCATTTGAAAATTAATCTTTAAAAATGTATGTAATCTCGGTGACTGCCGTTGTGTTGCACCCTATTGAACCAACGTAGGGCTGGAAATGCATCATTCCTCAAAGATTTAGGTACATACAAGCTATCAGCTCTTCCTACTCCTTCACAGTTGTGACAGAAATCATTTTTGAGAGATCAATGTCTTTAAATCAGGCTCTGAGCAAATGGTCGACCTAGCTAGCTTCTAAGCTTTAAGGTATAAGTTAGATGATTCCAAGAGTTCGTATTGCTGAAAGTCTCCACTGAACTCCAGTTGAGGAAAAATCAGAATCGTTGAAGGAAGGGTTGCAGAGCTGGAATAAGTGATCTCTTAGAAGGGATCAATCTAGTCCACGGACGAAAACCAGTGACTTAAATCAGCAGCAAATCGGTTTAGAGAATCGGACGCTCAATCAATAGCAGATTCGTTTATAGATATAGAACATGAATCAGTATCGTAAGCCATACCAATCGCAAATACTGGAGCGATGACATGTAATAGCGCATCAGATGTTATTGTAGTGACAGATAGTATACCGCATTTCAGAACATTATTAGAAGACCTACCACCGACACTAGGGTCTATTTAAGAGCAGCGATCTGGAGTAGGAAATGGACTTGCATTAACACAAGATCCCAGCTTAGGACAACAGTGTTTTTTTTTTTTTTTTAGGTTGCGCCAGGGATGTGTAATCTTCATAAATACTAATAGCCCGAGTGCTACTAGCGATTCGCAAACCTGAGTAATCGATTCCAGGAATACGCCTACGTTCTAAACACACACCCTACACACTTCAACCACTCTCCCCGCGGGACTGCCGTTAGGTATTACTTCGCGGGGCTGGTTAGCAATTTATGCTGTACTTTCTGCTTCTCGACGTATTCTTTCTTGAACGTGCGTAATAAACGCGCAAATTTCCATCCATTTTTCTTCAGGTTGTATCATAGGATCTATGAGGAATGGAGGACTGGGAAGTTTGTTTCTCTAGTTTTCAAATCGCCTACAGTAGAAGACTGCATGCTCCGTATCTTCCTCCTGGTCTGGACATTCTGGACACAACGGAGAGCTATCGTCTCCAAACCGGTAAAGATATTTGCGATAACCTTCATGGGCAGACAGGAACTGCGGGAGGTGGTAGGTGCAGTTCCCATGTGCTCGGTTTATCCAAATGTCGATGGTGGGGATTAATTTATAGGTCCATCTGCATTTAACCGCATTATCCCATCGATCTTGCCACACAACTCTTGAAGCTGCTTTTTCTTCTTCTATAACCCTTCTTCTTTCGCTAGCCTCTTGATGGCTCGAACCTCTCCGATTGTAGATTCTCTGCATCTCGATCGCGAGGATGTCGATAGAAACCATTCCCGCTATAACAAAGGCTGCCTCGTCAGAGATAGTTCTAAAACCACTGATGGTCCTTATGCCGCAGAGTCTGTAGGCTGATGTAAGTTGCCTCCTTGTTTCTTTGGTCGCGAGTGCCCCCGCTCAAACCGGAGCCACATAAAGAAGGACTGAGCTGACAACTCTGGATAGTAGAATCCTCCTAGCGTATCCAGGTCCTCCGATGTTGGGCATTATCCTTGAGAGTGCTGCCTGAAGTCGTGACGCTTTTTTGCTCGAATAATCAACATGCTGTTTAAACCGCAGTCTATTGTCGAGCATTACTCCTAGGTATTTGATTGCTTCTTTGGATCTGATGATTTGGGTTCCAACCTGGACATTCATATATTCCACAGATTTCCGACTGGTTATTAGAATAGCTTCAGTTTTGTGGTCAGCTAATTCTAAACCGGCGGATCCTAGCCAGCTTTTGATTTGACTTATTGCAACATTTGTAGCTGATTCTACTTCACTGATTTGTTTTGCTACTGTAACAACAGCGATGTCGTCAGCAAATCCAATTATATTCACTTTAGGTGGCAGTGGTAGTCGTAAAACTCCGTTGTACATTATGTTCCATAGTAATGGGCCCAGCACCGATCCTTGCGGGACCCCAGCTGTAACATCGTAGTACTTCACTCCTTCGTCAGTATCATACCTCAGTTTCCTGTTGGTAAAGTAGCTCGCCAATATCTGCAGCAAGTAAGATGGTGTATCCATTCTAGCAAGAGATCTTCTTATAGTGGGCCAGTCTGCCGAATTAAACGCGTTTTTGACATCTAGCGTCACTACTGCGCAGTATTCCTTGGTGCCGTATCGCCATCTTTCACCTTCAACTGCTTCCGCTGCTATATTAACTACAGCTTTAATGGCGTCAATTGTTGAGTGAGACTTTCGGAATCCGAATTGGTGGTTGGACAAAGCCCCTTTCTCATTGGCTATTGTGAGCAATCTGTTGTAAATGATTCGCTCCAGGCTCTTTCCCATTGTGTCCAGTAGGCATATCGGGCGATAAGACGATGGGTCTCCTGGGGGTTTATTTCCTTTTGACAATAAAACGAGATGTTGCAGTTTCCATTGATTAGGGAAAATTCCTTCTTCTAGGCACTTTTGCATTGTTGCAATAAAGATGTCTGGCCTTTTTTGAACAGCGGCTTTCTTTGCTTTGTTAGGGATGCCGTCAGGTCCGGGCGTCTTGTTGTCACCTATCATTCTGGATGCGATTTTCAATTCCTCTGTTGTAATCACTGGAATTAGCTCTGTAAAGTTTTCTCTGGTGATTGCGCACATAGTAGATGCTCTCCTTGGAAAAAGATGTTCTACTATTGACTTCAACATTATCGGGCATGTTATCTGCGGGGAGTTGCCGCCCTTAACCTTTGTCATCACCATCCTATACGATGTGCCTCAAGGGTCTACGTTAGCTTCATCGCAGAGCTGTCTGAAACATCTTGCTTTGCTCTCCTTGATAACTCTGCTTAACTCTTTTCGCGCCAGCTTAAAGGACGATAGGTACTCCTGAAAGTTGGGTGTGTTTCGCGATCTTTGTACTATAGGACAACAGTGTATGAAGACGAAATTGTCGTCTTAATGTACACTAAAGGTTACTTTAAAGGAAGGAAGAGGTGATGGGACATTTGGTATTGTACGCAAGGGAATTATGAAAGGTTTGATTGAAAAATTAATCACTAAGCATTCTAAGCGGTGTCCATTGTGGACAAGCTTAGACAGCGCAAAGTGTCAATAAAAATGTCGGCAGGCTCTACCAGAGAGAAGCCCTAAGCACGAAGACAGGAGAACTCGCACAATCAGGAACGGTGCTCACATAACATGCGAGCTTCAGGTACTATTTGTAAAAGGTATAGACTATCACAAGTTTCATCAATCTCCGATATTATAATGTGCGATCTATAATACTTACTTACTTAGGTGGCGCTACAGTCCGGAGTGGACCTGAGCCTCAACCAACAACCCTCTCCAGCCAGCACAGGTACGAGCCAACTGCCACCAGTTGCGCCGTCCATCCGAGGTGGATTCGAAGACTTTCTTGCCTCGACCGTTGGGCTCCATCCGCTCTACACATCCCAACCATCTTATTCGCTATATGTGAACTCCTCTGGCTAAATCGTATAGTTCGTATAGCAGTTTTCAATTGTACTCACCCCTGTAAGAGTTCATCTTCTCTTACCGGTGTTTGCAGAAATCCGAGACTTTGGGCTCGTGTAATTGCAAAACTAGTTCGGCATGGTACCTTCTCCAAAGATCACTCGAAGAACTTTCCTCTTAAAGTAACCAAGGGCACCCTCATCCGATTTTGACACAGTCCATGCCTCTGCGCCATACAGTAGGACTGAGTTGATTAGTGTCTTACACAGAGTTACCTTTGTAGTTCGAGATAGGGTTTTGTTACTTCTTAGTCCATAAAAACACCGATTGGCAAGAGTTATTCTTCGTTTGTTCTCCCCACTGGTGTCATTTGTAGAGCTCATCATAGAGCCTCGGTAAACAAAGTCCTTTACTACCTCAAAATTATATCTGTCGATGTTGGGTGTCCTTTTTTGTCGACTGCATATAATTTGTTTTTCTTTCATTGACCGTTAAACCCATCTTTGCTGCCCCGATCTCAGTACACGCAAATACCCCACTGACGGCCCGCTGAGTTCTTCCAACTATGTCAATGTCAGCGAGTAGTTGTACAGACTTACAAAAGATTGTACCGCCGGTGTTGGCTTGTGAGTTTCGTACAATGCTTCCAATTGTCTAATACCTTTCCTGACATCGGATGGTTCGGTGGTTAGATGGATCCGTGTTCTTACCGATTTTGATGGAGCAGCGATAGTTCTCCATTGTGATTCTGCACAGACGGACGAATTTGGCAAGGATGTAGAGACTAGACATGGCTCTGTGTAACTCGCCTCTATACACATTATCATAGGCAACTTTAAGCTGGTGTATATCGATTTTATCTGCGCGGGCTTTCTTCAAGACCTGCCGTAGTGTGAATATTTGGTCAATCGTGGACTTTCCCGATCTGAAATCGCACTGATAACGACCTCTCAGGTTGTTCACGATCGGGTTTAGGTGCTCACATAATACGGCAGAGAGGATTTTATATGCGATCTTGAGAAGACTTATACCTCTGTATTTGGCGCAATTTAGAGGGTTTCCTTTCTTCAGGAGCGGCCAAGCGATGCTGAGGTTCCATTCATCGGGCACATACTTTCGTCCGACCAGATTTGCGGATGAGCTGGTGCGTGCTTCTAACCAACTCATCTCCTTCTGCTTTGAAAAGTTCGGCAGCAAGGCCGTCGGCTCCACCAGATTTGTTGGATTTAAGTTTAGATGTCGCTATTATTGTCGAATTACTGTGAGAAAATTTAACGTCGAAAAGCTACAATCGCAAGAGACCGCCAGACTCTTCGCTGAACGCGTATCCCGAAATCTCTCAATCACCCCTTTGCCGCCAGCATCAAGTATCGAAGACCAGTGGCAACGCTGCCAACATGCCATCAGAAACGCCGCGACTGATGTGTTGGGTCTCGCTCGACCACCACCGCGAAACGCCTGGTTTGACGAAGAATGCCGGCGAGTGCATGCAGCAAAACAAGAGGCATACAAAGCGGCGCTGCAAAGGAAGACGAGAGCTGCTCGTGAGCTCTACGAGCAAAAGAGACGGGAAGAACACCGGCTTCTCCCAAAGAAGAAGAAAGAGCATGAGAAGCGCGCGTTTGAGAATATCGAGAGTCTATACTCCAGGAACAATGTACGGAAGTTTTACCAAAAGGTAAAAAGAACGTGTCAGAGAAGTAATACCCGTACAGAAACCTGTAGAGATGAAAACGGAAACCTCGTAGTAGAATCACAGTCGGTGCTGAGAATATGGAAAAACTACTTCTGCAGACTGTATAACGGCGACGAAGACCAACATCCCGCTGTCAGGCAGAATGAACCATTCAACATAGACGATGATAGTCAAAATTTCCGTCCACCTGACCAAAAAGAAGTGAGGATAGCAATATCCAAGCTAAAATCCAACAAGGCTGCTGGACCTGACGGCTTACTGGCCGAACTTTTCAAGGCAGCTGGGGATGAATTGGTAGAGTGCATACACCAACTCATTTCGAATATTTGGTCAGACGAGTGTATGCCTGATGAATGGAATCTCAACATCGTTTGCCCGATCCACAAGAAAGGAGACCCCCTCAACTGCGCCAATTATAGAGGCATCAGTCTCCTCAACATCGCATACAAGATCTTTTCTGCGATATTGTGTGAACGCCTGAAACCCTTTATCAACAGCCTGATTGGACCCTATCAGTGCGGTTTCGGGCCAGGAAAGTCCACCATCGATCAAATCTTCACACTTCGGCAGATCCTGGAGAAAACCCAAGAATTCCAAATCGATACTCACCACCTCTTTATCGATTTCAAGGCCGCCTATGACAGCATCTATAGAGAAGAGCTTTATAGAGCCATATCTAGTTTTGACATCCCTGCCAAACTTGTCCGTCTGTGCGGGCTGACAATGGAGAACGCTCGCTGCTCCATCAAGGTCGGTAATGACCTCACTGAGAGATTTGATGTCAAAAAAGGCTTTAGACAAGGTGACGCGCTGTCATGTGATTTCTTCAATATTATACTTGAACGGATTGTGCGGAACTCACAAGCCAACACCGGAGGCACAATCTATTACAAGTCTGTACAACTGCTTGCATACGCCGACGATATAGACATTATCGGAAGATCTCAGCGGGCTGTCACCGGTGCTTTTGCAAGCATTGAGGCGGAAGCGGCCAAAATGGGTTTGGCGATAAACGAGGGCAAAACCAAGTATATGCTGTCAACTAGAAGGGAAAACCAACACCGACGAATTGGACAAAACGTCACCGTGGGCAGCTATAACTTCCAGGTAGTAAGGGACTTTGTCTACCTTGGCTCTGCTATAAATTCTTCTAACAAAATCAGCGTAGAAATCAATCGAAGAATAACTCTTGCCAATCGCTGTTTTTTTGGGCTTATAAGGCAATTCAAAAGTAAAGCCCTATCTCGAACAACTAAGGAGACTCTATATAAGACCTTGATCATCCCAGTCCTGCTTTACGGCGCTGAAACATGGACTTTATTAAAAGAGGATGAAGATATCCTTGGTCGCTTCGAGAGAAAAATTCTTCGTAAGATTTTCGGTCCCGTTTGTGTTGACGGGTTTTGGAGGAGAAGATTCAATCACGAACTATACGAGCTGTACAGCGACATCGACCTAGTCAAAAAACTGCGTATTGGACGTCTGAGATGGCTAGGACATGTAGAGCGAATGGACACCAACGCTCCGGCCCGCAGAGTCTTCGAATCTAACCCCGAGGGACGACGCAGTAGAGGGAATCATCGCCGTAGGTGGCGCGCACAAGTTCAAGGGGACCTCGACCAACTTGGAGTGCGCAACTGGAGGCAATTAGCTAAAGACCGAGCTAAATGGAGAGGCTTGTTGGTTGAGGCCCAGGTTCACCCCGAACTGTAGCGCCACCTAAGTAAGTAAGTAAGTCGCTATCCTCACTTCACTGTCGAATGGCTCATTCTGCTTTACAGTGAATTATTGCTCATCGTCACCGTTTAGCAGTCTGCAGAATTGTCCCTTCCATATCCTCAGCACCGACTGCGATACCACTACTATGTTTCCATTTTCGTCTCTGCAGGCTTCTGTTCTGGCTTTGAAAGCCTGGCATGTTCTCCTTACCTTTTGCTAAAATTTTCGAACATCATTCTTGAAATAAAGTTTCTCAATCTCCTCGATCGAGCGCTTCCCATGCTCCTTTTTCTTTCTGCTGTCAATGTTCCTCTTTTCTCTTCTTCTCGTAGAGCTCGCTAGCAACTCTAGTCCTTCTCTGTAGCTGCGCCTTGTACACCACTTGTTGTGCTTACTACAGCTACATGAAAAGTGGAGTCATGAGGCAATACTGGTTGGCATACCAGAAGATAAGCCTGAATATAGCAGATCTAAACTATGCTGGAACTCTTGAGAAATCTACGGAGTATCCTAAAATGAGTCATGCCAGAGAGGTGAATACTTCGCTCGATAACTCCTTTGTCAAATTCTTTTCTTTTTCCAGTATTCAGTCCTAAAATACCTAAATCCTGGCATTTTTTCGGCTGACTTTTTATCGGCTATAGTGTTGCTGTTGCACTTTGCGTGATTTTTCGAAACCGTAGTAGATACGCGTTGTTCAAAACGTAGCTTTCATAACGTCTTCTGTTTGAACGAATCTTAGATTTCTTAAAAGTGAAACTACTGAATTGTAGAATTTTTCCCCTTGCCCTTTTACCAAGAAGATAGGTAAGTGGCACGATTGTCGAGTCTGATTAAATAGCCATGTACATCTAGATACAAGAATGCTTCAGGTCGCCGGATCTTATCTAGATCTAATGCTGTTCGACGTACGGTTACAACTGACCGACATGGACCGACAAACGATAAACTGCTTACACACTTTTGTGTATGACAGTGACCATTGCGGACTTAGTGCCGAAATAACGATTCCCAACGAAATTGTGGAATTGGAGGAGTTCGTCTAATTGCACACCTACAACTACAGTAGAACGCGTTGGACTCGCTTCTCCAGACAGTTAACGAGAGCACTCTCCTCGAATTTGCTCAACCTACCATCTAATATGAATCTGTCAAACGAGGAGATTGATAGATATCTAAAACAAATGGACGAGACTATAAAACGAACGATGGGCAGTACGATATCTCGGTATCAGCACACTGAAAACGTGGACATATACCGCAATGCAACGATTGACGCACTGCACGTACATAAAAGTAGACTGCTGTCAAGATTAAAAACCTTGTACAGACAGAACTCGGAGGAGGTTAGGACGCTGAAGTCGTTGATTAAAAACCTCTCGCAATTAATTAAAGAAAATTGCAGACTATCTGTAAATTTGCACTGGGACAGGAAAATTCGGGCTGTAAAATCCAATAACCCGAGTATATTCCCGAAAATAAACAAGATCTTTCGGAGAAATAATCAAAACGATCTTCCGCGTCTTAAAATCCCCCCAACTACAAACAATGTACAAATACTAGTGACAGCAGGTATAGATCCAGATAACGCAGCTGAGGATGACAATTTCTTTGTGATCGAAGATCCGCAGGAGAACGTATAGGCTATAGGAGCGACTTTCCAGGACGTGTATAAGGTGAATGATAGTGTTTGCTCGAACCACGACCTGGAAAATCGGATCCTTGTGCACAGCTTCTACCTTCGAAATGACATAGAGCACTGGCGATCTGAGAACACTGGTTTCACCGTGTTTAATGAAAGATACATCCCCCCGATCAAGATACATGAAAGGGTACATCCCCCGATCATTTCTCCAAGCTCCAAGCGATCTTCGAATCACTGAGGAAAAATAAATTCGTGGGAATCGATGGTATACCCAACATTGTACTTAGACATCTTCCTCAAGAAGCGGTGAACATTTACACCATCCTGTTCAATATTGCAATGAATAATGTCCATTATCCAGCACATTGGAAAACAGTGGTGGTTCAGCCCATTCCCAAAAGGGATAAAGATAGTTCCAACCTGGGGAATCTTCGGTCGATAAGTCTACTTCCGAACATCAGCAAGGCATTCGAAAAAGTGATCCATTGAGCCCTGACTAAGTGGGTTGAGGACATGCATATAATTCCGGATAATCAATTCGGTTTCAAGGTGGGGCATGATACCATACATGCCGCGTCTAAACTGGTATTGGATATCCAATGGAACAAAAGCAAGAAGGAATGCACGGGTGCCTGCCTGGTTGACTTGGAGAAGCCCTTCGATACCGTATGGTTAGAGGGACTTTTCTACAAGTTGAGCAGGCTGGGCATAAGTAAACCACTGCTGTACATACTTTATGACATGCTGACCAGTAAAAAGTTCATTGTGAAGAATGGCAATGTGACGTCTGCTGGAACTTTTGAAGTAAAAAATGATCTGCAACAGGGCGCGGTTAATTCGCCGATCCTTTTCAATATTTACACGAGCGATCTCATAGGTTTACTTCACCATGCCATAGCGTACGCAGACGATTTGGTCGCGTACAGATCAGGGCCTAAGATTGAGGTAATTGCAATACTCTTGCAGCGTGACTTCGATAAGATCAAGAGATACTGCGACGACTGGAAGTTGAAAATTAACTTTCAGAAGTCGGAGACCATCCTGTTCAGAACGCCGTTGTCTAGGAAATCTAGGGACACCAGAAAGAATTGGCGAAAGTTCTCTATTGTGGGACAGCACGGACAGCCACTTGCGAGTCGAAGTGTAGTCAGATACCTTAGGGGTCTGGCTAGATCAATATCTATATTTTAACAAACATATAAAAAAGTTGCTTTCGACCTTACAAAGAGACTGTTTTATAGCAGCCAACTCGATGCAAGGGTGAAGGTAATCTGCGACATGGCCCTCATTCGGCCTATGCTCGCATATGGATGTCCCGTGTGGTTCAACGTAGGGCCAAGCTTATTGGAAAAGATGAGAGTGTTTGAGAGGGCTTGCCTTCGTTTGTATAGAACACCAGAGTCTGAGTACATAAAATTCTATCGTAATGAGGTCCTGTACAACAGAGCGAATCTGATCAGAGTGGATAATTTCTTGATCAAGATGATTCGAAGGCACATTGCTAGAGCAATGACTTCGACGAATAGCCTGATCTTTGGGGCTTATTACCCCAACAATCTCTACCACGAGAGTATGCGCCTTAACGGCTTTATCCCTCCCGAAGCGTTCTTATATCTCGATCAACAAGGTCTGATCCAGGATAAGTTAGCGGTGCCGCTAATCTTCCACGTCGCCAGAACAGCTGTGGATATTCGACTCAACTACGACCGAGACGTCGCACAGAGTAGTGTAGAGTGTCTCTGCTACAGTATGGCGGTATATATATAGTATAACGGAGGATACGCCATAATATAAAAAAATAAAAATAAAAATCAAGCACAGCACAGCACTTGGCTTAAAAAAAAAAGTGTATTTAATTACACTTCGTAGTTAAGTTAGATTAAGTTTATTTTAAGTTAGTTTATAAGTTTAAAAGAAACAAGTCCATTTACTAAGTTTTTTATATAATGTAATAAACTTTTGTTCTTAGTTCTTAATTTGTTAATTAGTTAAGTAATAATAAATAAATTTAGTTAAGTTACGTCGAAAGACATAGGCTAAGAGTTAAGTTTAGCTTAGAGCGCCCGCATGGAGCCAGTAAGTTAGAATAAATTATTAAGTTAATTAAGCTAGTTTTAAGCGTTTTTGTTGGCATGTAAGATATAATGAATTGAACAAATAAAATGTATTCAAAATGAAATGAAATGAAATGCTTCAGGTCGCTTATGTTCACTCTCCGTAGTAGTTTCTAATTTTCCGACCACACAAAATGATTCCTCAGAAAATGCAGAGTGAGTGTCAATTTGAAACACACAGAGGTATTAAATAATTTCTTATTCGTGACGTAAGACCGAAAGGTGAAATATGTGCTTCTGTACATCGGCATGCATGCTCGGAGACATTTCTTCTCCAATAATGGAAACAATGTTTGTATGATATCAATATACAGGTTTCGCATAAGTCAGAATTGGGCAAACGAAAGCTTGGTATGCTGCGACCTTCATATCGGATCTCAGATAGTTCAGCTTCAATTGTGTGCAGAGTGCTACCTCTAGGTACGTTTCCCTAACTTCTATCCTGTACCTTTCCTACATTAATAGTGTGTAGTAATCATAACACCGCCAACATACAAACCTCCACCGTCCACTATCCAAAATGGGGATACGATCTTATGTTAATTAAAGGATGAGTGGGTTTATTAGAACAAAAGGTACTTGATTCGAAAGTAAGAATAATGCGTCATCATATTCTAATAATCATCGATGTATCAATGACAACAGAAGATGGGTTTCCTAACGCCGGCCGACTGGCATCATAAAGAACTACCCCAAGTAACGCATATATTCCTCCTCACAAATCATATACCTTTTGTTCTAATAATCCCGACCATCATCCCTTTTTTATGGATTCCACGTGAATTTCTTGTTTATCTCCACTCAACTGATTGCCTGTAATACAACGAAATTATATCCCTCCCTTCGAGTATCTATTTGCATCTATGTTTCACAGATACATTTGTCGTTCGAAAAACTTTTTCCTCCCATTTCTCCTAGTATCTATTAGACACATTTTGTGATTTGTTACCCAAAAAAAAAGTCACTTATCTGCTGCTACCCTGCTGTTTAATGCAAAATTTATGCGCACACATTAAATCAAGCATTAAATTGCCTGCTTTGTGTAAGTGTATCTACCCGGGGTTTCCGGTTTCAATGTGAGTTGTTATGGCGTTTTGTTTTTTCCTTGTACTAGTACACTTTATTTAATTTCACGGATTCAGTGATTCGTGAATTATAATGTTCAAGTGTTGTCGTCGGCAGCACAGATGAATGAATGATTTGCTGAAACAGTGAAGCAAATAGATAGATGCTCTGCTTCTCTCGCTGTGGATAATCCAATTCAGTGAGCATTTAATCATCAATAATGTGAAGCGGCCTGTTGTGAGATGTTTAAGTGTAAATTTCCGTTTTGACAAAATATCTACAGCGAGGAGTCTATGAGGAATTTATCATCTGCACAGATGATAGATGGGGGCGAATCAAAACAAAATTTTTGACTTGGAGTGATGCTAGTTGAAGGTCTGATTTTGACTATAGGACAGTCTCTAGATGCACAAAGCAAACACTTACAGACAACTTCTTGCATAGCATCCACTGGTGCCACTCCGACCGTACCCTTTGAAACAATTCTTGTACTGATTTCACTAAATGTATACGTAAAATAATTAGCCGCGATGAGTGCTCTGCATCCAAAAAAATCCAAGCTGTGGAGAAACGACCGCATGAGCCACCGCACTATTGTAAGGTGGGCTCACCTAGACACATCCACAGACTACCTTCTGTTATCCCCCGACTTCAGCCTGAATGTCAGAACGGTCATCCCATCAAGGGAACACTGGGCAGATGGTGGGGCAATCAACCCGCATAGTATTTCAGTCTTCACTGACGGATCCAAAATAAACCGAGGAGTGTGTTGGGGTACCTACTCAGCAGAACCCGATATTGCAATATCACTACGACTTCCGAACTACGGAAGGGTGTTTCAACCGGAAGTCAAAGCGATAGCAGTGGCGGCATGAGAACTATCCACGAAGCTTGTTACTAGAAAAGAGATATATATTTACATAGATAAATATATCTCATCCACGGTATTAAATTGAAGCTAATAAAATTCTGCAGCGAGGAACTTAAAACGCTCACCGATAGCCACCATGTAACACTGTGCTGGGTCCCAGGACACAAAGGAATTCCAAGGAACTTGCAAAAAAGGCATCAGAACAATACCAAAGTCCAAAGTTCAGTTCTTTCTTCTCTGAAATTTGGTAAATCAAACACAGCACTTGACTTCAAACGACAGGTAGAAGAAAGATTTTTTTTTTTTATGCGCGGGTAGGGGTAAAAATCCTTTATGGATACTTGCTACGAGTTATGCCCGACTCCATGCTCCTGCATGGTTACGTGCAAAAAAAAACCCTCCGGTTTGTCTGTCCTGTTGTCCCATGTGGCACCGCCAGTCAAGGCATTCCTTCGCAGGTACAGGTTTGACATTTCGTCACTTCTGTTTTAGCTGCCAGAGCTGTCAGGATCTTCGTATCTCGCGTTTCTCGTTACTCGTTCCTCTATACGCAGTTGCTGCATCATACTTGTGATTACTTCATTTGCAGTCTCCCAGCCTTCGCTCCTCGCTAACATAAATGAGATCAGGCTTCTTGGGGTCACTTGCCCGTCAATTGCTCTTTCTGGGATATTTCTGGCGCTGATATAATTTTGGCATTCCATCAGTACAATGCTCTGCGTTTTGTACTTTTCCTTCACAGTGCTGACAGAATGGGTCATCCGCATGCTTGTACTTGTAGAGATACTCCCAAAAGCATCCGTGCCCCGATAGAAATTGTGTTAAGTAGTAGTTTACCTCCCCGTGCTTTCTGCTAATCTATTCATCGCCCTTTGGTTGTGATGTTCCACCTATGTTGCCATTCTACTTTTATAGCTTCTATA
This sequence comes from Brachypalpus laphriformis, assembly GCA_945910035.1. Classification (NCBI taxonomy): domain Eukaryota; kingdom Metazoa; phylum Arthropoda; class Insecta; order Diptera; family Syrphidae; genus Brachypalpus; species Brachypalpus laphriformis. Next base: position 14,748,681 of record OX246755.1, read on the forward strand.
GCTGTTGTTCCGTCATCGTCCTCGTTTTCACGTAGGACCGCAGTCTTCTTCGCTTCTAGATCGATATGCATTCGGCCTGATATTACGCTTATCGCATCCGTTGATACAGTTCTAAAGGCGCAGCATACCCTTAAAGATTCGATTCTATGCACCGAGTTCATCGTTCTAATGTATGACTTACGATGCGTCGCTGATGCCTATATTGGGGCCACATACAGGAGTATTGACCTACTCACGGCCGTTAGAAGATTTCTGATTAGCCGTATTGGTCCCCAATATTTGGTATTAGTCTGCATAGTGCCGCTACTGCCCAGGAGGCCTTCTCACCTGTCTGTGATCCAGCAACACTCCCAGGTACTCGATGTACGGCTTCGATTCGATAGTTTGCTCACAGATCTGTATGGTGAGATCCTCCACTTTTTCACGGCTGCGGTTTTAAGCCTTCAGCTCTAAACCTGATGTCTGTAGCCATAGCTCACATTTGCCATTGTTTGATTGCAGTTGTGCACAACTTCGTCTAATTTTTTGGCCACTACTACAATTGCGATATCGTCGGCATAACCGATGATGTCTAGTCCGTTCGGCCTTTGTGTTCCTAGAATGCCATTGTACATTATGTTCCATAGATTTGGTCCCAGGGCCGACCTTTGTGGAACACCTGCTGTGATTCTGTAACTCTTTGGTCCCTCTTCTGTGTCATAGTAAAGGGTTCTGTCTTCGAAGTAGTTCACAATTATCCGCAGTAGGTAGTCACTCAGTGATTTGCGTATACAGTCCAGTCGGCTGAATTGAACGCGTTCGTGACGTCAAGTGTCACAACAGTACAGTACTGTTTTGTTCCTCCCAACCGTTTTTCTCCCGCAATTGCTTCACGAGCTATATCGCGCACAGCTTGTATTGCATGGTTGATGCTTCGTTTTTTTTTTTGGAATTCAAACTGTCGGTTACAAAGCCCCCTTCCGTGTATTGCTCTAGTCTTGTCCGTATAATTTTCCCCAGTGTATTTAGCATGCACAACGGCCTGTTCGACGACGATTGCTCAGGTGGTTTGTCGCCCTTTGGTACAAGGACTAGTCATTGCGGTTTCAATTGAGACGCGAATTTTCCTTCTGTTAGGCATGTTGTGTAGATGTGTGTGAAGACATCTGGTCTGGTTTTGATCGTCTCCTTCAGAACAAAGTTCGGTATCCCGTCCATCCCTGGCATCTTATTGCTTTTGATAGCTGCTGCGGCTTCTATAACTTCCTCAGTTGTAACTGGTGGTATCGTCTCCGTTTCATCTGCTGTATCTCGTGGCAGTGTGAATCCATCTTTCCTCGGGAATAGGCTGCTGACAATTGAGTTCGTGATGTGTGGGCATATCGGTGCTTTTCAGTTTTTCATGAATATTTTGCATGCGCTTCCCCTTGGGTTGTGTTGTAGTTTCTTCTTGAGTACCTGGAATTCACTTTTGCTCTTCTTAATCATCTTATGGAGTTGCATTCGCTTTCTCTGGAATTCTCCCCGGAGCTCTTTATAATTCTCTGAGTCTCTGCCTCTTACCCTTTGCTGGCGCCTTCGCATTATATGACTGTCGGCTCAAAACTTGGCGATGTCGTCGTTCTACCAGTACACCGGCGTTCTTTCATTTCCTTTTCCCCTACGCGGCATGGCTGCATCACACCCGATACGAAAGATGGAGAGCGCTTCCATCGTGCCGCGTCTCCAGAAACATCTGGACGAATCATGACAAACTGAAAACCAAACTCATCATCACTCAAAGTAGACACAACTTGGCGCTTTTCATAGGAATCATTACCAGCCACAGCCAAGTGGCGTCCCACCGAAAAAGAATGCTGCTAAGTACAGATGAAATTTGCAGAGGCTGTGGCAACACAGACACAGAAAAGCATACGGACTATTTCCTATGCAAATGCCCTAGTCTCTGTATTACCAAAAAGACGGCCCTCTGAGAGTATTTCTTCAATTATCTGGGCGACCTGCCTGAAAAGTCACCAACCACCATCCTGAAATTCATAACTTCTTGTTGATGGTTTAGAGGAGGCTGCTCCAACACCACAGAACTATAGCCACTTTGTTTCTTCTTTTCTACCTTTTCAGTGTTTCAGCCAGGATATTCTACGTCAGGAAAGCACAATGGATCCTTTTGAGATCCGAGTGCAGGCTGCATCCATTCGATGCAGCTAACCCCTTTAACCTAGCCTAAACCTAACCTGACAGAACTAGAAAAACCGTAAAATTTCTCCAAGATTAGCTTAGATACAAACCACGTATTGATCTGAAGCATAGAATAGCAGAGTTCCAATCCAGTGTACTTATGTTAGGTTGAAGTGGCTGCCAGCTAAGATACGCCAACACACTTAGACCAATAATACGAGTAGGTCTATTGTGATACTGCGTGGATCATGGGAGAAAATCTATCTACCTACTCATTAACACCATTTTGGGGTGGCAATGGTGCGACTAATGGTGTGTGTTTGTTCGTTAACTGATGTATGCAGGAACAGCATGGCCCCAGCGGGGAACAGCAATCATGGGCCACCCAAGTATAAAGGAAAAACGAATTACATCGAAATTTTTCCAACCACTGCACCAAAGAAAGGTTCCTGCCTGGTAGTACAATGGACCGGAGAGTCTGAGTGCTCTGGGATTTGGGTTACCATTAAAAAAAAAAAAAAACACCATTTTGAGCTTCTTGTGAAGCGTGGGAGGCTCCTAATATGAATATATCTATCAGGTCGCGTAAATCGTTGTAATAGGAGGATCCTAAGTGAAGCTTCCTTCTTCGGGAGAGAGCTGGGCCATGCAGCTTCTACAAAAGTCGTTCACAAAAAGGCCTACCCTTGTAGCATGCTTGCCTATTAGACAGTGTTCAGTGATGACATCTATTACAGCGCGGATGGATGTGCAATCTGTTGGGAGAATTTAAATTCTTAGAACGTTTTAGATCCAGCTTCGGCCAAATCTGTTTTGTCACTAGACATGTTGATCACTTTGTCCACCTAAGATTCGTACTCTCGATTGCATCCAGCTTAAATTTAAGTTTGCGCGTAGCGATTGGTATGCCCAAAGAGCCTTTATGCGGCAGAATGGGTATAGTTTTTCCTATTTTAGCGAGTTCATCGGCCTTTTAATTCCCTGAAATGTCCCTATGCCCCGGCACCGAACACTGATGAATATTGAACTGCTCAGCCATCTCCGCAAGAGACGATCGGCAGTCAAGAGCTACTAAGGAATTTAAAGAGGTCGATTCCAGGGATTTGATTGCTGCTTGGCTATCTAAAAAAATGCGGGATATCTCTGCAGATATCACGTTTTTCTTAAGCCAAAACAAGTGTACTTGAGATATTCATCTTTCTCTGTTTTCCCCTAGCTTTCCAACTCTCTTTTTCGACCACATTCAAGTGCTAGTCACCCAGTGCCCAATAAATGTCAAGTAAATTACACAAAACTAGTGAGCCAGCGCAAAGTATCTCATCGTGTTATATAGCAACAAATTTATTATTCCATTTAATTAGTTTTCATAAAACACTTAACAATCAAGTCCAAAGAGTGCTCCCGCCCCGTTACCTATTACTTATTGATTTTACCACTCAATTGGTAAAAAAGATAAGATTTCACTCAGTAAATAATAATCTTTTGTTGTTTTCACTTTTCTGAACACAGCAACCATTTGTGTGTAAACAGGTTAATAATTTTATCGCAAAATTTAATTTTATACCACGGTTATCAGATTTTCTTTTATGATAGAACTTTGGACTTCTTGAAGTTTGGAACGAGAAAATTAGGTGTAGAACCGATAGCTGGGAAGGTTGGTTATTTTTTTTGGTTTTTTGATAAAGAATATTTTAGAAACGCATTTTGTTGTGTTTTTTGTCGGGGACTTACAGTTCTTTTTTTAAATTTAAATTTATAGATAGATAGATACATTGTTTATTCATCAAAATTTGACTTTCTGTACATATTCATTTAAGTTTGAGGAATAAATAAGGCATGACACGAATCCTATCTATATCTTTTGACGGCCGTAAAACAGTGCTAGTAAAGTATTAGTAAAACTATTTTTCAAATGATAAGCCCGTAATCTATGATAGAAGTGCGTATGTCGCAAGATATACGAGTAGGTAGATAGAAGTTGCGCCAAACTTAGATCAATGCAGACCCAGTTCGATGGACATTGGGGGAAGACATTGTCAGATCGCGCTCTCTGCCAAAACGTTTTCACTCCAACCAATGTCCCAATATATTATGTCTAAAAATGTAGAAGATTGGGTAGTGTCACAGAAAATGAGTTGTATCCTGAGAGACCTTCTCACCGCCGCAGCATCTACCTATACAGATCTCCAGAACGCAGCTTGCTTTGTTTTCTTTTTCTTTTACTATGCTGGGGATTACTTTAGCACTCCTTGGTATAAAGACAACCTGTACCACTCTATTAATACTTGGCATTTGTACTATATAAGGCTGCCTGCGTGTTGGCAGTCTCCTGCGCTGCGTTTCTTTGTCACTCCTACCTTCGTTTCTTTTTCATAATGGTTGCTACAGTGTCGTTAACTGCTTCCCAGGCATCTGCCCGCTTATCATCTTTCTGGTGATGTTGTCTCGGGTCATAATTTTTTTTTTGTCGGGATAGAAAACGCTCGACTGGAGCACTCAGACGCAACTGGTCCTTTGTACTTACAGAGAGCAAAGCCTGATTTACCCATTCTATTAGAATTTTCTTTTCTTTCTAAGAAGGCCAAGCAAGCACTTCAGTGATGAGGAGCTTACAGTACCAGCACTCACCATATCAACACCGAGGATTTGCCACCTGATACTAGCAGAGGCTGGACACTCACAGAGATAATGTTCCGCGGTGTCCTCGCCCTCTTCACAAGCGTCGCAGATTGTAGTGTCACTCACGCCCAGCACGTTAAGGTGCTTGGCGAAAGCAAAGTGACCTGTCAAGACGCTAATAAGTTGTCTACAGTCTTTTCTGCTGAGAGACAGTAAGAATGCCACTGATTTCTTACAGAGGTCCGGGAGCATACGTTTAGTCAACCTGCATCCTGGAGAGTCATGCCACACACAATTGTGTTTGTGAGAGACCCAAACGTCAACGGAAGCCCTAACCGAGGACACAAGGAGACCCAACGCGGGTTCGGGACTTGAAAAAGCCTCCTCTGAGCCTTGTCAAGCAATCTCATCGGAGATCTTGTTCCCCAAGATCCCAGTGTGATCTGAGACCCAAGTAGGAGACAGAGAATTCAGCCTTGTGACCGAGTTCAAAGAGTTTTTGGTTCCACAAACTATTTTGGAAGTGGTTACAGGGTTAAGCAAGGCCTTAAGCGCAGCTTGACTGTCACTACAGACACAAATACTACGGCCGTTCCACCTGTTCTTCACAACATAGTTCATGGCCATTAGGAGTACATAAGTTTCCGCTTGAAAAAAAAAACAAAAAAACAAATATAGTGATCTGACACACTACCCACTTACGCCACGGCGCCCACTTCGCTTGGAAAACTGATGCATATTTGCCTGACGAGAAAAGAAGTCTAATGTTGTCGATTTCCACGAAGACACCAACACCAGACCCTTGACTGGTTTTGGAACCGTCCGTGAAAATACGACTGCATTCCATTCCTTGCTCAGATTCTGGCCGAAATCAGTCCTGAACACAGGGAAAGTTGACTCTGAATTTTCGCATCAATTGAAGTTCTGGTGTCATTGCGTCAGACGGTATATCCATAACACAGAAGTCGTAAGATAAGTGTCGCGCAAGTTCATCAAAATTCCAGTGTGGAGTATACCAAAAACCGGCCCGCCTTGACGATGGATGGCGATGGCTTTGATAGCCTAACCCATGATATAAGTATCGAAGGGAGGTAAGTTCAGCAAAGCGTCTAAAGCAGAGCCAGGCGTACTCGGAAAAGCTCCCGTGCAGCTGAGATCCTCGGCTCCGGTTAGATCCTCATCGAGTTTGGTCAGCAGTGGGTGTCGTTCTTCATAGTATCATGGACAATGAAACATGTTCCTCCGTATCCCCTACTGCTTCCGTGCACGTTGAACAATAGGGGTTGCCGTCTAGTCCAAACCTGTGGAGGTAGTCTCTGAAGCAACCCTGGCCAGTAAGCATCTGTGTCATGCAGAAATTTAGCTCTCCATGTTTCCTATTGATCCAAGAGTTTATATTAGGGATCAATCTCTGCGTCCACCTGCCTTTATCAGAGTGATCCCAGCTCTCCTGCTAAACTTGACTTGGTACCTCAGTAACACTTCGACCCGTCGCTGTTGATGCCGCTGTCCTGCTGGCACGGTATTTCCGTTGGGCTTCTTTAGCCAGAAGGTATATTGATATCATGCCAGTCACAACACACGCCGCATCGTAGGAGGTTGTTCGGAAGGCGCTGCAAACTCTCAATGCATTGATTCTATAAACTGTCTCTGTCTTCCTTCTGTATAACTTCGTCTTCACGGCACAGTCCCATGTTTGGGAGCTGTAAAGCATTATCGATGCCGCAACTCTTGCTAAGAGCAGTCTCCTCTTGTGTTTTAAAAAAAATAAAAAAATAAAAATATTTGGCGCAACAGCTCTTTAAGTGCCAGGGCCTAGCTTCTTGCAACCACTCATGTTGTGTGCGTTATATTTTTCACACGAATGGAAGGAACCTACAGTTTAGTGCCGTATCCGAAGGGCAATTTGGTTTGAGAAGCTTTCTCGAGACAACAATACTCTCGGATGTTTGTCAGACGTTCGCGAGAGGTGGAACCACGAAAAACTTGTTCATGTTTTCTGGGATTCGAAATTGGAACCTCACGCGCAGTGATCCAACACACTAACCACTTACGCCATGGCGCCCACGTCTTGTGTTTTGGTCCACAAATATTTCACATAATCCTTTCTCGGGCAGCCGTTGCCCTTGCAGCCTTCGCAGCTGCATATTGCAGATGTTGCTTTAAAGTTACCCTATATCTATCGTAATGCCAAAGTGCTTCAACTCTGGTTTGAAAACCATAACGTGATCGCCCACGGCTACTCTTATAGTCTCCATAACTCACCTGCTCCTTATGAGCACTAATTCTGTCTTCTGCTCTGTAAGTTATGGCCCCATTCGTACTAGCCAGTCCTGAACTATCGCAATAGCTTCATTACAGTCATGCTCCAATTCTTCAAAGAGTTTGTTTACTATAACTATTGCTATGTCGTCGCCGAAGCCTATTATTTTCAAAAACCTCGGGATTCTTAGTCTGAGGACGTAATCATACATTAGGTCCACAGTAGCGGATCTAATACGGAGCCTTGGGGAACACCGCCTGTGACGTTATACTGCCTCGTTCCATCGTCGGTATCGTAGTGCAGTACCCTATCTCTGAAATAGTCCGTCATTATCTTCTGCAGGTAGTCTGGTACTCTCTCACAGAATATTTCTCCAGTTTGCGGTGTTGAACGCGTTCTTCACATCCAGCGCAATGATTGCGCAGTACTGTTTACTCCCGCCTTTCCATCGACTTCTTTCTATGGCTTTTTTCGCCGTAATCATGACTTCGTCGAACGTAGGACGTGCCTTACGGAAACCATACTGGCGATGTGCGAGGATGCTGAAACTGCCGACCACATTATGTGTGAATGTCCTGTTGTTGCTCGTAGCAGACTAAAAAATGTTCATAAAGGGTTCACCAGCCCATCTGATATGATCTCCTCCTCAGTCCAAACAATCTTAAGCTTCCTTCGAGAACTTGATTTCAGTTAAGGCACATTTCACAGAGAGCTTCATTCTTAGGGGACAACACAAAAGATCACTATGTAGGTCGTAGTACTTCGATGGGTGTCATTGAGTCCTTTCATCACCCTGCCCCTCATATTGAAAAAAAAAAGAAAACCGTGCAGACATTGCTAAAATCAATTACTCGTACATCATCGAAGAGGTATTTACCTAGTTAAGCCTTTACGTTGGCAGGTGCAGGATCTCTGCAGCTCCTGCAGAAATCATTCAAGGGAACGCCCAATCTTTGAACATACCTGGTGGTATGTACTTTGGCCTGCGATGACATTGATTAGCTTGCAGAGGGTTCCTCTTTCTTGTTTCCGAAGTCTGACAGACCTTCTTCGATCTAGTATTGGCTAAAGTAGCCTAGTCTTGTCACATTGACTTGGTCGGCGTAGGTTATACTGTCTAGCTTTCCCATTAAGAGATACGTGGCAATCTTCCACTGCTTTAGATATTAAATGGCTGGATGCGAGGGATTTATGGGTTGCTTGACTGTCGATATATATGAAGACATCCGTCTGCGATACAGCATTAATTGCAAATCAGTCAGCGATTTGACGCGCTGCTGTGACTTCGGCCTGAAAAGTGCTGTAGTAGTTAGGCAGGCCAAAGGAGAAGTGAATGTCTTCGGCACCAACTTAGTCTTCCGCTTTGGACTCATCCGCGACATCGCAGAGCATCCAGTTAAGTATTAAATAAGTCGATCAATATTTTAAGATATTTTGTATTTATGTTTGATGGTTCTGATAGTCACTTACAATAATCAAGGATACTCAGATCCCCAATCACGCAAACTTAATCTTACAGCATTTTTCTGTCTAGCTGAAGTTCCTTTCTTAAATTCTAAACGCCCTCGAAGTACCCTACAACCCCATCTAACTACGCAAAGAAAAAAAATTTAAAAATGTCACTTTTCCTCGTCAAGTAGTAATCCATCTCAGTTCTTAAATTGCTTAGCATGTCATATCAAATACCTTGTTCAACATTATTCACAATTTCGCTCTGCTCCGGTTACAAAGGACAGCAGAGATACAGTAGTTTGGTATCATTCTACTACTTCTCCACTCATGAAGCTGTTGCTGTAGGAATATCCTCTTTTTGTTTCATTCTCATGGTGGGGGTTTTTTTTTTTTTTCTTTTCTCCTCGAGGTTAGCGTACATTGGACTATTCACACATTTATATTGTGAATATCGACCCCAAAGTGAGTTCGCTTCTGGACAAAACCAACCCCCGTTTACGTCGAAATAATCGATTTTTTCGGCTACGATGACAGAATCAACTTCATCATCCTCCTCATCATCGTCCTTTTATACTGCATTGCTGCTTGCACATTGAATCCTACTCGTAGCTAGTTTTTTTTTTCGACGTCGTAACGAGGTTGTCATATAGCTCTCATCTCAAACTTAAATGGGGTATGTGCTGCATGCATGTTATGTGCACTATCATGCTGCGAGGGTGGATGGATTCAAGCACGTTTTATTTTGTTCTTTTGTTTTCGTTAGGGGTTAAGTCATGCCAGTCATATTTAGGGGCAGCATGAGAAATTACAAAAACTCTGCATCTGCCTTTGCGTACAGAAAAACATGTCAATTTCGAAAACAAAGTCTGAAAAGAAACCCACCAGGGTGGGTACCACACAACTTGAAGTAGAAGAGTAAACAATAAAAATTGTAACCCTCCACGTATTATGGCTTTTAAATACTACAATGTTCCAACTCGTAAGAGGGTGGCTCTAAGGACACAGTAAAACTCCTGCAAACTCCTGGAAAGTGCTTCAAACTGAACTGAAATAATGCGAAACATAAGGAAAAGAAATAAAAAAGAAAAAAATAACTTCGGGTTTTATGACATTAAGCCACCCTTACCGTGAGGTGGAATTAAATATCGTGACGAATCGATTTATGTCGGAGTCCCACACAGTGGTGGTGCAAAAATTGTAATGAAAAGTTTAAGGACCTGCGGATTTATTATTTTTTAATTTTTATTGGGACAATTAAATGCTAAGTATATTTTAATGAGATTAATTGGCGAAGTACTATGTGTCTGTGTGTGTGCAGGGGGATGTCAAAAAGTATTTAATTATCATTTTTTCGTTGGGGAAAGATTATCCCCACTTTGTAGTCTCGTAAACTGGCAGGGATTTGGCCTCTTGAAGAACTAGGAAATTAGAATAAATTATAACTTTAGAGGTAAGGATGTTCGTCGTTAAAAGCCTTATAGTCATGCACAATGAGTGTGTTGAACTATTCCAAAGGAAATGTTTTGGTTAAGAGCAGGTCAAGTGAACATGACCATTTTGGCATCTCCTCGTCTCTATGGCTACCATAGAACCCATTCCAATGTACCTCCATTATTGCATGTCTTTCTATCAAGCTGTAATCTTCTATAGCTAAAACTCGGTCAGGTTTTGTTAAGCAAAAGACAAGTGTCAGCTTTACACCACCTAATTTACCCTCATATGGGACCCAGGACTAAGTAATCGAGGGTAACGCGCTAGTGGATGATATGGCCAAGCAAGGATCAGTCCTCAAAAGAAAAGTTCAACTGAAGCCAAGCTGACTGTAGGGCATGATACTGACACCGGTAAAAGAAGTGATGTACCTAGGACTGCACCTAGATAGTAAATTTATGTGGACAAAGCACACAAAGGAGATTCCAAAAAGGCTATCCGTGCTCTCTTGATATGCAGGCGCCTTGATGGGTAAGTCTTGGGGATTTTGCCCAAACATTCTAAGATGGATGTATATTGCCACTGTAAGGCCATTGATCACATATTCCGCGATAGCATGAGCGAAGCGAACTATTCTAGTCACAGCAAGGGAGACACTCATAAAAGTACAAAGACTTGCGTGCCTCTGCATCACTGGGGCCTTGAAAACATGTCCAACTGCGGCCATGGAAGTACTCCTAGAGCTGCTGGAGCAAAATGCAAAGCGGACGATCCTAAGGATGTCAAAAGAAGGTATTGGAAGGGAGAAATACGTTAATTCGAGAAGCTTCCCCTTCTGACAATTCGCAGGGACGACAGTACCAGAAAATGTAACTTTGAGGAAAACGTCTGTTCGAAGCAGTGGAGCGACGAATCCACAATAAATAGACAGGGCAACACGATAAAATGGTATACAAACGGTTCGAGAGCTGAAAAAGGAACAGGGGCAGGCGAGTTTGGGCCGAAGACAAAGCACTCAGAACCCATGGACAAGAGTATCCAACTCAATTTTAAAACAAGCTACAGTAACTGCGACATAGCAATACTGTCAGACAGTCGAGCAGCTATCAAAGCACTTGACTCCTACGTCATTAAGTCGAAACTTGTGAGGGAATGCCTACTTAAACTTCATGAAACAACAAAGTAACGCTCTACAGGGGCCTTATTTTGTACTGCTTTCAGATTCCGATTGCCATTCGAAAATATAATCCGATTCTAAAATGAAGTGGTATTTTGTATGGTTTTCGGATTGGGTGTAAGTGCTTCCAACTCAAAATCAAACATTTCCGAAAGTTATAATGTCAAAACATCTATCAAACGTCACTTAAATTACTTGGAAATTGAGTTTGTATACATTTGCTATAGAAACGCAATACAAAATAAGGCCCCTGGATACCCGGTCATGTTTGGATAAAAGGTAATGAAACAGCAGACTCCTTGGCAAGACAAGGAGCTTTTGTCAAAGCCCATGCCTCTGCGCCATACAGCAGGACTGGGATGATTAGTGTCTTATAAAGAATTACCTTAGTAGTTCGAGATAGGGCTTTGCTACTCAATTGCCGTCTTAGCCCATAGAAACAACGATTGGCAAGAGTAATTCTCCATGTGATCTCTCCACTGATGTCATTTGCGGAGCTGACCATAGAGCCTAGGTAGACAAAATCCTTTACTACCTCAAAATTGTATCTGTCTATTGTGGCGTTCTGTCCAAGACGCCGATGTTGGGTGTCCTTTTTTGTAGAGAGCATATATTTTGTTTTGCTTTCACTGACCGCTAGACCCATCTTTGCTGCCTCGTTCTCAATACTCGTAAATGCCCCATTGACGGCCCGCTGAGTTCTTCCGATTATGTCAATGTCATCGGCATAAGCGAGTAGTTGTACAGACTTGAAGAAGATTGAACCTCCGGGGTTGGCTTGTGAGTTTCGTACAATTCTCTCAAGTACTATGTTAAAGAGATTGCATGATAGCGCGTCGCCTTGTCTAAGACCTTTCCTGACATCGAATGGTTCGGTGATGTCCTTACCGACTTTGATAGAGCAGCGAGAGTTCTCCATCGTCATTCTGCACAAACGAACGAGCTTGGCAGGGATGCCAAGACTAGACATGGCTCTGTATAACTCGTCTCTATACACGCTATCATAGGCAACTTTGAAATCGATGAAAAGGTGGTGCGTATCGATTTTATATTCATGGGTTTTTTTCAAGATCTGCCGTAGTGTGAATATTTGGTCAATGGTGGACTTTCCAGGCCTGAAACTGCACTGATAAGGACCTATCAAGTTGTTGACGATCAGTTTTAGGCGTTAACATAATACGGCAGACAGGATCTTATATGCGATGTTGAGGAGACTTATACCTCTGTAATTATCGCAGTTCAGAGGGTCTCATTTCTTCAGGATCGGGCAAACGATGCTGATGTTCCATTCATCGGGCATACTTTCGTCCGACCAGATTTTGCAGGTGAGCTGGTGCATGCTCCTTACCAACCCATCTCCTCCTGCCTTGAAAAGTTCGGCAGCAAGGCCGTCGGCTCCAGCAGCTTTGTTGGATTTGAGTTTAGATATCGCTATCCTCACTTCATTCTGATCGGGTTGACGGGAATCTTGACTGCCATCGTCACTGTTGAATGGCTCATTCTGCCTGACAGCGGAATATTGGTCATCATCGCCGTTTAACAGTCTGCAGAAGTGTTCCTTCCATATCCTCAGCACCGACTGCGATTCCACTACTATGTTGCCATTTTCGTCCCTGCAGGCTTCTGTTCTGGCTTTGAAACCCTGGCATGTTCTTTTTACCTTTTGGTGAAATTTTCGAACATCATTCCTGCAATAAAGTCTCTCAATCTCCTCGATCGAGTGCTTCTCATGCTACTTTTTCTTCTTTCTGAGAAGTCGATGTTCCTCTTTTCTTCTGCGCACGTAGAGCTCGTAAGCAGCTCTAGTCCTTCTATGCAGCGCCCCTTTGTACGCCTCTTGTTTTGCTGCATGTGCTTGCCGGCATTCCTCATCAAACCAAGGGTTTCGTTGTGGTGGGCGAGAGAAGCCCAGTACATCAGAGGCGGCATCTATGATGGCTTTTTGGCAACGCTGCCACTGGTCTTCCGCATTTGCTGCTGGCGGTATAGGACTTAGATTGAGATTAGAAGAAACACGATCGGCAAAGGTTCTGGCGGTCTCTTGCGATTGTAGCTTTTCGACGTCAAATTTCCTCACAGCATTTCGTTGATTTCGCTCCGTTGTGGATACCCGCATCTGTGCCTTGGCTACAACTAGGTAGTGATCCGAGTCCACGTTGGCTCCTCGGAAAGTCCGGACACCCAGAATACTGGAAGAGTGCCTTGCGTCGATCGCAATGTGATCGATTTGGTTGACAGTTTTTGATCAAAGGAGAGCCATGTTCCTTTGTGAATATCGAGACGTGGGAACCGCGTACTAGCTACGACAAAGTTTCGCCCCGCCGCAAAGTCGATTAGCCTGAGTCCGTTGCCGGAAGTGTTGTCGTGCAGGCTGTGCTTTCCGACCACGCTACTAAAGACTTCCTCTCTTCCTAGCTTTGCGTTAAAGTCGCCTAGGATAATTTTAACGTCGTGGCTAGGGCATTGCTCATACGTCTTGTCCAAGAGCTGGTAGAAGTCATCCTTTGTCGCGTCGTCCTTCTCCTCGTGAGGGGCGTGAACGCATATTAGGCTAATATTGGCAAATTTAGCCTTGATACGGATAGTCATGAGGCGCTCGTTCACATGCCGGAAACTCAAGACTTCTTGCCTAAGTCTGCCTCCAATGACAAATCCGCACCCGAATAGACGATATCATTTTTGTCTGTAGCAATCGCCGTAGTAGATGTCGCAGTTTTTCATTTTCATTTTGCCCGGCCCATCCCATCGCACTTCTTGGATGGCGGTAATGTCTGCTTTGAGACACTCTAGGTGGTTTGTAGAGGGACCTAACATTCCATATGCAGACACGAAAATCATTGTCCTTTTTACGTTTGCATGGGTCGTCAACAGTAAGATCATCCGTATCCGAGGCTGTTGGTTGCTTCGTAACCAAAGGTTTTTTACGTGGTAGGGAAGTTAACCCGACGGCACAACCCCCAACCTGGAGGGCCAGATCCTTTTTTTTTGTACCCGTAAGACAAGAGGCCGGATACACCGATGTCAGTAACCCACTTCGGGGATATGAGCGCTGCCGTTGGCCCATTAAGGGTTCATCCGCCACCACCTCTTTTTCAATACCCTGACGTAGTATTGAAAATCCTTACAGACCTCAGCTCCAAATATGTTGAAGTAGTCCCGGTAAGGTATCCGCTGGTCTGTAGATGTCACCGTTGATTCCATCGAGAGAATTCATCCGCCGCACGTCCTCCTTCTGAGGAGCTCTTGCTAGACTTCTGAGACGCATATTTCAGCCAATCAGGTCAACAAGAGATGCCTCGTTCGGTTAAACATATGCGCGCTGAAGTTCACCCAGATGTGCTTACTTAGGTCTGAGTGTTCAGCTGCACATATATCGTCAGACTCAGCATACGCTCATCGTTAGTTCACTATCAGATAGCTATCCAGCGGGCACCGCGTGGAGGTGATGATGCGATTTTGCCCACCTTCTGCGGAATAGGGGAACATACTATGTATATGCGAAGAATTCAGGAAAATTAAGAAAGAAGGTAGGGCAAGAACCTGGAACAACATAACAGGTCTGAGGCAAGCCAGGAAAATACTGGGATGTTGTAGATGTAAATGTATATTATTGAGAGGTGCAAGTGCACTACGACCTATAAAAGATCTATTATGCCCCCTTACTAAGGCTCTAGCCGATGATATACACGGTCTAGAGCACTTCCTCTAGTCCAGCTGCTACAGCAAACCGGAGTATGTTCAGTGGATCCAATTAATAGGAGGTAGGCACCAAGGTGATTCCTTCTTTTGTGGATCAGTGCTTCGTATTCCATAAGAAGGTGCGTTGGTGTTTGTGCGAAATCCCTGCAGAATCTGCAGTGTCCGTCTCCCTCTATTCCCAGTTTCCTAAGGTACTCCTTAAATCTGCAGTGGCCTGTTAAAATGCCAGCCAAAATGCGAAGCTGATTCTTACTAAATCTTAGGCAGGCTCTGCTTCTTTTCTGGTTGTATTTCTCCAGATGTTCCTTTGCTGTCTTATTTGGGGGATATCGTCCCAATGTTTGGCCCATTTGTTCTCTTCTTCTTTTCTTAAGTCTTCCTTATTTTGTGGGGTCCTATCCCACAGAAGGGTTCTGGTCCAAGGAACGGAGTGTCTGATCCGTTTCTAGCTAGTTCATCAGCTGCTTCGCTCCCGTCCACACTTACATGTCCTGGTACCCAGTAGAGAGTTACTTTGTTTGTTTCTCCCAGTTTGCTGATCCTGGTGAGACATTCCCATACCAGTTTGGATCTGATCTCGTGCGAGGTCAGTGCTTTAATAGCGGCTTGGCTGTCTGATTTTATCGCGATGTCCTGCCCGCGATATTTCCTGTCTAAGTTGAATTGCGCGCATCTTTCGATCGCGTGAATTTCTGCTTGAAATATACTGGGGCATATTCCCAGTGATTCTGAGTATCTAGTCCTGGACCCGTACACTCCTGCCCCAGTGCCAGTAGATGTTTTCGATCCGTCTGTGTACCATTTAATTGTGTGTTGTTTGAGTTGGTATTTATCGGATTCGCTGCTCCAATCTCTTTTGATGTTCAGCTTTGAGTCAAATTTCCTTTCAAAGCAGTATTTCTTGACCATATCATCTCCGGGCCAGTCGAGAAGTGGCACTGATTTGGATAGGGTTACTCGCTCTTTATTTGCGATGCATGTTCTTTTCCCGATGCTTTCTTTGCTGATTCTTAAAATGGTCTCCTTGGGGATTCGCTCTAGCACTATATGTAGTGGAGGTATCCCTACGATCACTTCTAGAGCTGCTGTGGGACAGGTTCGCATGGCTGCTGTTATACATATACAGGCTAATCTTTGCACTTTGTTGAGGGATGTCCTCGTCGTGGTTAGACTAGTTCTGTTAACCCATGCCACTGCCCCGTAAGTGATGATGGGTCTTACTATCATCAAGTACATCCATCTCAGTGTGGCTGGGCTGCAACCCCAGGTCTTTCCTAAAATGTTTTTGCACACCATAAGTGCTTTGGTGACTTTGATTACCACAGTTTCTACATGTTCTGTCCAGAGGAGTTTGCTGTCTGGTGTTAAACCTAGATACTTAACCTATTTCTGTGGGTCAACCCTGATCCCTTCCAACAGGATGGGTTGCATACGCTTTAGCTGTCTTTTCTTGGTGAAGGGTATCACAGTGGTTTTGGTAGGGTTCACTCTAAGTCCTACCGTCTTACACCACTTCTGTGTGATTCGTAGACCCCTTTGAATGATTTCGCATAGCGTTTCTTCAAATTTTCCTCCCTAATTGCTTCATTGGAGGTGTTATCGAAGACTCCTTCGATGTCTAGAAATGCGCATACTGCTGTTTCCTTGCTCTGCAGTGTATCCTGAACCCAACTTGTCAGCTGGTAGAGCGCAGTTTCGGTATATCTTCCTGCTCTGTAGGCATGTGGATTGTGGTGGAGAGGTATTCTTTTTAGCACAGTCATTCTTAGGTGATTATCTATGACCTTTTCTAGCGTCTTTAACATGAATTAGGTCAAGCTGATGGGTCTAAAGGATTTTGGTGAAGTGGTGTCTCTTTTTCCCACTTTCGGAATGAATATGACCTTTGCCCTTCTCCATATTCTTGGTAAATGACCAAGTGCAACGCTGCTTCTCAATAGTTCTAGGAGGTGTGGCATAATGATTTCCTGGCCTTGTTGTAGTAGGGCAGGGAATATTCCGTCCGCTCCCGGTGCTTTAAATGGCTGGAAGGTGTTCAGAGCCCAACTTAGCCTTTGATTCGTGTTAGGATGTTACAACCGAAAAAGATTTGAAGGCAGTATCTGCCTTAACAAGAATAACCTTCGGATCTTAACAGGCTTCCTAACGGGGCACTGCAAACTCAGGGAGCATTTACGGAAACTAGGTATGATAGATGAAGGCATTTGAAGATTCTACAATGAGTCAAGTGAGACTCCGGAGCACCTTCTGGAATCTTGTGGGGCACTGACCCACAAAACAAGTACAAGTTTGGGCAAGTACCAAATATCAGATAGGGATATGCCAATCATTCTCAGATTCCTAAAAGAAACTGATTTGGAGACAGAGCTCTAAGGTGAACTATTCTCGCCAAAGCAAAGCAAGAGTTAATGACTTTCAAACACAATTCCGAAGAAATTATAATGCGAGGGGAACTCTAACGAGGGAATAAACCTCTCCAAGGCACTACCAGGGGGCACAATAGACCATTAGGTCGCAGTGCAACATAACTCTAAAGAAATAATAATAATCGTAAGAGTCAGCCCTTAACAAGTCCCTGGCGGAAAAAGTCAAAGTTTCGCCAGGAGACGTTAAGGTTGACATACATCGTCATTTCTTAAATCTAACTAACCTACGGTGGAGCATATTTTCTACCTGCGTTATATCAAGAAAGATATGGTCCAGCTACAACAAACCTAAATGAAACAAACTACTAAGCAGACCAGGACCAGAATTTGCCAGAATTCTAGCCATAAGCACAAGCTATTGATCATTAGGAGTCCATGCAGCCAAGCTTGGCATCTCCCATAACACATTTTGCCGCAGCTGCAGAGAGGTAAGGTTAGAGTGTTGGGCTGCAAAATGCAGCCTCACTTAGGCCAAATGAACTCCATTGTAGTACCACATGGATCTATAATCCCCAGGGAGGCTAGGTTCGGTAGATGGGTACCTTGTGACAAAGGAGTCACTGCTCGCTTTTACAAACAATTCGGGTCCATTTTGCCCAATAATTTAACCCTGGAGACACTGAAGAAATGGTCCGCTGTTAGAATTACCCAGATAGTGATATGAATCTCAGGAGATCCATCAGCTCAATATTATTGAAATCCTCCAGTTCAGAGAAGAAATAACTACCAAGAGTCCTCATTCTTCTGATGGATATGGCAAGACAATCACACAGCAGGTGACGAACAGACTCAATTTCTTCTTCGTCCCTGCAACTTCTATAGTCGTTGTGCAGTACACCGAGTCATTCCGCATGAATGCCAATGGCACAGTGACCAGTAATTATGCCGGAAATGAGCATCTCCAGGGAACAATACCCCTGGAATCAGTTGGAGCTTGTTATGAATCACTGGAGGCTGCCGATGCTGACGTTTGCTAGCTCGCCTTCTTCTGCGAGTGGAGAGGGCCTGGCATGTACAAAGAAGGTGTAGTATGGTTTCCTCCTCCTTCGCGCCCCTGCAACTTCTGCAGAAATCATTTGCTAAGATGCCTAGCCTGATGGCATGCCTACCGATGCTGATACAATGTCCCGTAATGACACCTATTGTAGTTGAGATGAGCGACCTGGTCAGCTACATAATGTAGTTGGACCGTTTCGGATCCAGCTTAGGCAAAATCTTTCTATTAATGAGGCACGTAGTTCCGCTAGCCAACCTGCAATTGCTAACGCTAATGGTGCTGAGCTTAAGTAGTAGTTTCACTGTAGCGAGAGGCATGTCGAGATCCGCCTTGCTCGACTAGATCGCTAGCCAAGTGCTGGGCGAGTTCGTCAGCCAAGCAGCTCCCTGGAATGTCCCTGTGCCGGGGCCCAAATTAGGTGAATGTTTCTCATTAGGAGACGAGAGACAATTAAGGGCTGTTTTTGAGCTGAAGGTAACAGACCCCAGGGACTTGATCACAGCTTGACTGTCAATAAAAATAGTAATATCCCGCCTGGATATCACATTGCAGTTCAGCCACGACAAGGCTTATTTAATTGCCATGATCTCCGCCTGGAAGACGCTACAGTGATTAGGGAGACGAATAGATACTGAGGAGAAAGGATCGCTCCTTCTATTTCTTCGCAGATGCCCGGTCAGGCAAGGTACTCTATGTAAACCCTTCTTCGACGACCTGAGAGAGATATTTCACAAAAGGATTGGAGCCCTCATCATTTACTGTAGCTCATTCGGTTGGGTCTAGTATGTATCTCTATTTCTCAGCCGAAAACTTGAGTTTCTGGCATTAAAATGGTTCTAATTGGGTTCTCTTCAACTGTCACCTCTACCTAACTACATGCGCTATCTGGTATTGTTATTCAGCGCTTAGGTGAAAGTTTATCAAATCTACAAGACCAGATAGGATCTTACTATTTTCAGTGAAAACCCTACTCCGTCAAGCATTCGCTTTGAATTTATATGGAATTCGCCTTTTACGAGAGTCCAAGGACTGAATATACAGGGTGGGCCAATTACAAGTTTCTTTTTAAAAATGTAATAAAATGAACAAAATAAAATTGTTTCCATATATTATGGCTTTATTAGTAAGAGCAAATATTCCCATTAATTATGGAATACAACGTCGTTCAAGTGGCTGCCTCGGCTGGCCTCGCAGTAGCGCATTCTATTACTCCAATTTTCCAAGACCTTGTTGATGGTATCGGGCTGTAGCTCACGGATTGCTTGCATGATATTGGCCTTAAGTGCTTGAATCGTTTCCGGATTGTTTGCATAATATCAGTTCTTCACGGTTCCCCACAAAAAGAAGTCCAAAGGGGTCAAATCGCAGCTCCGAGGCGGCCAATTGACATCGCCAAGACGGCTCATAACACGATTTGGGAATTCGGTGCGCAAAAGACCGATTGTGGCATGGCGCGCCATCCTGTATGAACCAGAGGTCGTCCAAATCCATGTCTTTAATTTCAGTAAAAAAAAAAAGTCCTTAACATGGCTCTGTAATGCCCACCGTTGACCGAAACGTTGTTTCCAGCCTCATTTTCGAAAAAAAAATGGTCCAATGATGCCACCACTCCAAAACCCGCATCAAACTGTAACTCTCTGTGGATGCATTGGCTTCACGATAATAACGTGCTGGTTTTTCGAGCCCCAGATGCGGCAATTTTGTTTGTTAACGTAGCCGCCGAGATGAAAATGTGCCTCGCCAGAAAAGATGATTTTTCGCCCAAAATCGTTGTCCAATTCAAGCTGCTCTAAGGCCCAAACTGCGAAGCGATAACGAAGCGGATGGTCGTGCGCTTTCAATTGCTGAATCAATTGGACCTTGTAAGCGAATAATCCCAGATCTTTGTGCAGAATTCTCCTCAGGCTAGTGCGTGAAATGTTGAGCTGTTGAGATCGATGACGAGTTTATGTTCGTGAATTGAGTCTCACACTCTTGGCTACATACTCGTCTCTGCGCACCGTACGACGACGGGGACCATGAGTGTTGTCCACTAGCATACCAGTCTCACGAACTTTTTGCACAAACTTGCGTACAGCAGGCGCGGTGGGTGCTTCACTTCGGCCAAAACTTCTTTTCAAAAAACGCACTGTTTGGGGTACACAGCACTCACTTCGGAAATAAGTTTTCAATATTTCCCAATGCTGTTCAAGCGTAAAGCGACTCATTTCGTTCCGCGGAGGTATGATACTGACTTTCTGTCAAGATTTCGAGCGGGAAACAGCTGTCAGTGTCAAAATAACCTATGATTTAAAAAGAAACCACTAGATGGCCAACCCGTTAGAATCTCCTGCTTCGAGTTATAGTAAAGTTTATTGTAATAATTTGTGGATGCACTGAAACGGAAACTGAATGTTCCACTTGGAGAATCGCCCCATGTCGTGTAGGGTGCTGGTAACCTTCCCAAGTATGTTTTGGTTTTACCAACGTAAGCCCTTCTGACATTTGTACAAACGAGTGCAGCAGAGTGCCCCACACTGTTAGGATCATATGCCAGTATAGTAAGCGATCGCTCTGATAGAAGCTGTCGATTGACGGTAAAAGTCTCCGCTTTGCTTCCTCACTCCAAAAAAAAAAAAAAAAACTACTGGCCATCTTTGTCAGCCAAAAAATCAGCCCAAAGGGTCTAGGCTAACCAATTTTATTTCCTTGTACACCTATTGAAATAAAAATCAGTTGTCTAGAAAATCGTCATGATCTTCAGATAGGCGTGTACAAATATTTCTTCGAAACGAATGGCATAAGCCCAAGCTTGAGTACTGTTCTCATGCTGAAGCTCGGCCCCAAAACACTATCTAAATGTTCTTGGCAGCATTCACCAGTTCGCTTAATAGAAGATCCAACTCTAAAGTCCAACCTTCAATCGATTACTCATCGAAGGCATGTGGCAGATTTATGCTGATTCTATAGATACAACCATGGTAGAAATTCTGATGGTCTCAACAGAGTGATCCCTAGAAACTCAACCTTTCCACATCCTACCAGGCAGGCCACTAGAACACACAACTTTCATCTTCGCCTGGTAACCGTAAGAGCATCATTCTACAAAAATGTATTTTATTATATCTTTGGAACTCACTCCCAGGCGAAATATTTCCAGAGAACTATAATCTGCAACAATTGAAACATAGAATCGACAGACATCTGCAGGTATCTCGGGGCGCTGGCATTATAGGTTCGCCTTTCTTGAGAGAAATTTATAAAAATAAAAACGCGAGATCAGTTTCTATGATGAGGAGGTGGTCTGGAGATACCGTCTAGATAGAAAGCCAATAAGTACGAGCAGATGCATCCTCTTGCAGACTCTGGACTATTTTTTTGGGATGTCCGGCCACTGAATACGAATCTTCAAACTGGCCAGCTAGGTTCAAAGTACGTATATTTCCGTCAGAATGCGATAACTCCTTAGACGAAGTAATCGATCATTTTATACGTTTTTGAAAATTCAAATTCCAAAGTACACTTGTCTGTGAAAAGCATATTAAGTTTCCATTCCCTACGGGCTCTGTGTTGGGCGCCATATAAAAAAATACGAAATGAACTTTTATGTTTTTCTTTAACATCTCGACAGTGACAGCTTTACAGATAAAGCCTCGGGATCTTTATTTTTCATGATAACATTTTTTTTATAAAATGCTGAATGATGTTTCTTAAAGCTTCGGCACTTTTCGGAGGTATAGCCGCTAGAAATCTGGTGCTTTCTATCAGCAAGCAAGAGGTGGCTTCAAACTTTGTGTGCAACTAATCAACTGGGCCAATACCAAACGTCATAACAAAGCATCTCCAAATCTTCATCGACTAGAATTCAAACAAACTGACAAACACCACAAGCGACTCGTATTTCGACTCATGCAACTCTCCATGCACATCCATATCAGAGTCGTTCGTACTTCGCAGTCCCAAAAGAGAAGATGATACCGACAAGAGCACGTATGCCGTTTAAAAACCTGACAACATGTTAAACATGTTCCGTGCACAGCCCATATCCTGGTCTAAGTCACGTATCAGCTTGATGCATGAGTCACTCTGCTATCGCATGAAGTGAAATAAATGTTATTTTTCGGTTGAAGATAAACTGCTTCCAATTTTTGTTTTTTAATTTCCGTTTTGAAATGAGTATTTGTACCGTCAACTACCCGCTCGCCGTTTCTCTTTTCCTATCACACACAAATTACCTTCAATTGATTACCAAACTCTCAATCACATCCAGACCCGGCATTCGCTCATCACGTGGACACGTATCTACCATGCAACCAGAGCAGCAGAGCGAGTATTGATCGTTAAGAAACAAGTATCTGGTAGTGTTACCAAGGAGAAATCAAACAGATACTATCTGCACACCAATGTCAACTGGCAAATGAAGCTTTGTATCCATTAAATAATTAATTAAACCGAAGGCACCGAGAGCGTATGGCTGTGTGGATACAGAACGACTACAGAGTATCTTTAAGCCGCGAATTAATTATTCATAACTGGAAATAGATACAAACTGTCTGCGGCTACTGATTGGCGCTGGTTGCATGAGTGTTAATTATCTGTTAATCCATGCTGCTGTGCGTAAATTAATTTTCCATCTGTGTCGTTGGTCCTTGTTAAACCGTGTATCTGTGTATAATATCCGTTCACATACTATGTATGTGAGTACCAGGGATTTGGTATACAGGGCACGTGTTGAGGAGCATGATTCTTTCGAAATCCACTATTGAGAGTCGCTTGCGAAACGAGCTTTCGTGTGCACAGCTCCTTTCGCTGGCATGACTGTGCGGCATTTGAAAATACAAAAGAATTACGTTTATTGGATTTTATTTGTTATTTAACCTGACGTGTTCTATGTTAGGGGCTGTACACCAATGGCCTTCTTGTATAATTCAATTCAATGGATACAACGAGTATGCATGTATCTCATGGACAGTCACGTGAGAATTATGAATTTGCTATCGTCCTCGTTTATGTAGAATGTGTATCTTTTTCTAGTATTTTCAAATGTTCACTCTAAGCATGCACTTTTCGTATTCATCACCATTTGACTTGGAGTGGAATTTTTTTTCTTTTTTCTCGATCTGAAAGCCTTCTCTGGTTTCCTTCCTTTCTTCCTCTTCAAATAGCAGTATGCAATCTCCATTAGTTATGGTAAAGTTGTTGCCATACCAACACGTATACGTATGCCACATCCCCATCTATGTCATGAACAGACATAAAATCGACCCTAGAGCACTTTCGAAAAGTCCCCCATCCTCCGATGTAAGGATACTGAAAACTGAAATGAACTACTCTGCTCCTTGTGCTCCTTGAGTGAGTTTTCAAAATGATACCGAGAGCGCCGCATACCATACATCTTGTAGTGGAGTCAGAGAAAGGGCTTCAAGTTCTTAAAAGCAAACAAAATACACAAAAAAAAGGGGAAAAATATCTATCTAGATACACTCTAGACGTGTCCAATGTGTATCTAGGGAGAGGGAAAAATGGTAATGGCCACCAAACGCACAAACACTGGAAATGAATGTAAATATTGACATTTGTTGATCTTAAAATATGTAGCATAGTTCTGCTGCTGTTTGTCGCCTCCCCCATATATCTGTGTATCTATCGAACTGCATGTATCTATAGATAGTTTTGTTAGATACTTTTACAAGATAACTGGTACTATACTGTAGGGATACACCCTCAGTTTTTGGTTGATTTGTGTGCCTATTAAGGAGGAAAGTAACACAATCGATTAGCAATATGAAAGTGAATTGGATAAGGGTGATGTTCTGAATGGAGAGAATGACAGATGAATTGGAGTGGAAAGGAAGGACTGTGGTCTAAGGGATGAGCAATGGTTTTTGGGGTTTTGAGTTTATTTTTCTTTCTTTAAGAATAGAATGGAAATTAGTTTGCCATTAAATGACGACAGGGAGTGATGGATGTGACTGTCAGATAAAGACAACGTCTTGAATAGATTTGAACTACCCACTGGAAAATCTATGCAGCTTTGGGAGTGTGTGGGTGGTCTATAGGCAACCGCTTATCCTATTTTACATGCTCAGCTCTAAATGGAATAAAGCCGTCGCGTCGTTTAGAGAATTCTTCGAGAAAAAATACCACGAAACTAGGATTCGATTTCGTCTTGTTGGCCGCATGTACCTACTCGTATGCATGTGAGTATATCTTTGCTCTTGCTGACCTTGAGATCTATTCTTCATTTCATGATCAAGGGTATCTGGTGTAAATTTAGCGATGATTGATCTTAGGAAGTAAATAGGATCAGTTTTGGATCCGCAATCCATATTCTTCGAGAAGGTGTGGGAGTTCTGCCTTTGATTTATTTTTCATCCAATTTCTTGGTCACGCTTATGTAGGCTACATTCTTCCTTTGGTTAGAGGTTTCGAAACGTTTTTTTACCAATTGCAGTTCAAGAAGTTCATCCCAATGCTTGACCCATTTTTCTCAGTTCGGGCTTTCGTAGCGAACATTTTATTTCACAGTCCGCAGAGTTATTTCCTTGCTAATCCAACAACTGCTTCATCTTTTTCTACTTCTATCTGACTTCGTATCTATTTCGGTGTGACGTAGAGACAGGATTGAGCCCATTAGATCGAAACTCTTGATAGTTCTACCTGAATCCACCTTTCATTACGGATATGCCGATATATATGACAGCACTATAGACATAGAACAAGAGTCTATCAACCATCATTCTCAAGTGCCTCAGAGATTTCACTGCCTATAATTCCGCTGTCATCTGGTATCTTAATACGACAAACCCTATTACCTTTTCTATTTAGAAAGCTTGTAAACCATAGTATAAAGCTCTTATACCATAGAACAATCAATCCTTGAGTGATTTGCTAGAGTTCCAAGTACCTTAAGTGCAGCGTGGTTGTCACTACAGATACTGATCCTTCTACTACGCCATCTTTCATGAATTATCCAGTTTGGCAGTCCGTTCGAATGGCAATCCCCGGAGAATTTAGTCTCATTGTCTAAAAGCCAACCAGCTACAGTTCTATAGGTAGTGCTCGAGCTATCAGTGTAGAAGACTTTAGTTATTCATTATCTTCACAGTTGACCGTCTCAGGGAAATGCACCTCGTATCTTCTATCGAATATAATGACAGGGCACGACGTTTAAGGAAATAGTGCTCCATGCTGATGGTTAGGTGAGGCTAGGTTGGCTGTCCGCACACTTAGACCAGTGAAGGTTCTTTGTGATACCATGGATCAATCCATTTGGCCACTAACAAAACCAACCGGAGCTTTTGATAAAGCGATGGATGCTCATGACGTCTAAGGACGCCAGATCGCCGAGGTCGTCAAGGAAGGGGGACCCTAGATGGAGCATTCTTTTATGCGACAAGGCTGGACAAGTATATAGGAGGTGAAGGATGGTTTCCTCTTCCAACTCGTCTCTATAGCTTCTGCAGAAGTCGTTAGAGAAGAGACCAAGTCTTTTGGTGTATTGGCCTATAAGACAGTGTCCAGTGAGAACACCGACAATGCAGCTGATCTGTATTCGCTTTAGCTTGACCAGCTCGGCACTACATTTTTGATCCAGCTTAGGCCGGATCTATCCCTAAATGTGACACGTTAAGCCGTTTTCCCATCTGAGGTTGATCATGCTAATAGCGTTCAGCTTTAGTAGATGCTTACATGTAGCGAGGGGCATAGCCAGGGCTTGCCTGTCAGGCAGAATCCTTATGGTGGTACCCTGTCTGGTGAGCTCGTCCGTCCTGCAGTTTCCTGGAAAGTCACTGTGGCCTGCCACCCAGCATAGGTGAATGTTGAACTGCTCTGTCATCTCCATAAGAGATAAACGACAGTTTAAGGCGGCCTTTGAAGTGAAGGGGAACGATTCCAGGGACTTGACTGCCGCTTGGCTGTCAGTGAAAATGCCAATAACCCTGACAGATAGTAAATTACACTTCAGCCAGCACGCTACAATGATCAGGGAGGCGGAACGGGATGCTCAAATTGAGCTTTTCGGAGAAAACACCACAACCCACCCCACCCTCGGTCTTAGAGCCATCTGTAAAGAAGTGAACAGAACAACCATCGACAGGGGGGGGGGGAGTGTCTCACGTATCCCAAGCGTCCCGATCAGGGATACTCGTACGGAAGTTTCGGTCAAATCTCAGTTTCGGCGGGGTGTAGGAGATCAAGGACCGAGGAGTGGCCAAAGCTGTAGCCAGACCACTGAGAGGAGGCTTTAAGACGGATGGCCGGACAGACAGCTATAAGAAAAATAAATAAATAAATATTTGGCGCAACAGCGCTTTAAGTGGCAGGGCATAGCTTCTCGCAACCACTCATGTTGTGTGCGTTATATTTTTCACACGAATGGAAGGGACCTACAGTTTAGTGCCGAATCCGAACAGCGGTTTGAGAAGCTTTTTCGTGACAACAATACTCTCGGATGTTTGTCAGACGCTCGCGAGAGGTGAGACCGTGAAAAAACCTTTTGGTGTTTTCTGGTATTCGAACTTGGAACCTCATGCGTAGTGATCCGACACACTAACCACTTACGCCACGGCGCCCACACCACAGGCAGCCATATGTTTGCCGAAAATATCTTAGGGTAGCAGGTGGAACAAAATGTCCAGTGCCGCGGAGGGAGTAGTTCTCAGTACACCACTGATGCAAATGCATGCAGATCTTTGCACCTTAGCTAGTTGAGTAAGGTGGACAGCCCTGTCAAGAGCAGGCCACCATACGATCAGGCCATAGAGTAGTATAGGCAATGAGTAATTTGAGGTTTCATACCCCAGCTCCTACCTATAGCCTTTTTACAGGAATAGAGAACTACATTTGCTTTCCTGACGCGTTATAGTAGATTGGCTTTCCAGTTAAATTTCCTGTCCAAAATAAGACCCAGATATTTTGCGATTTCAGAGAAGGTGAGACTGATGCTATTTATCATAAGAGGGTCTATAAGGGGAACTTTATATTTCCTCGTGAAGAGAACGAGTTCCGTTTTATGGGGGTTAACCGCCAGTCCACATTTGGAGGCCCATTTGGTGAGCCGAAGGAGAGCATATTGGAGGATATCCCTGAGAGTGTCCGGGTGTTTACCGGAGGCAGCTATAGCAATGTCATCAGCATAGGCGATCACTCTGCAACCTGACGTATCCAGGTCCATCAGTAGTTCATTAACTACCAGGTTCCACAGAAGAGGTGACAAGACTCCACCTTGAGGTGTACCGCAGCGAGCAATTCTTCTGGCCGATGCTTCGCCCAGCTGTGTGTTAATAATCCTGCATGTAAGCAATTGATTGATCAACACTCCGAGCGAAGTATCCACTCTTAGATTTGCAAATGCGTCGGTAATCGCCTTTGGTTTGACATTGTTAAAAGCTCCCTCAATATCAAGGAAAGCCACCATGGTGTATTCTTTGATGCTCAATGATTTTTCGATGGCGCGCACAAGCAAATGTAAGGCAGTCTCAACCGATTTGCCTTTGCAGTGCGCATGTTGGGACGGCGAGAGCAGAGCTGGGCTAATACTTTGCCGAAGATGGATATCAATTAATCTTTCTAAAGTTTTAAGCAGAAAGGACGATAGACTGATAGGTCGGAGATCCTTTGGTTCCACGTGCGAGCTCTTTGCTGTCTTAGGTATGAATATGACTTCAACCTCGGTCCAAAGATTGGGAATATAGACCAGATTTAGACAGCCCGACAAGATGACTTTGAGCCATGGAAGCACAATGTCCTCGCATTGCTGAATTTCAGCTGGAATAACACCGTCAGGTCCTGGGGACTTGAAGGGTTTGAAGCTGCGCATGGCCCATCGGATCTTTCCTATAGTTATCAAGACTAAAGAGTTGCTGCAAGGTTGAGGGGGGGATTTCCCACTTGCGATACAGCAACAGGGGAGCTACCAGGAAAGTGAGTACCCAGTAAGATGTCAATGGATTCCTCAGCAGAGGAGGTCCAGTAACCATCCGGATGCAAAAGGAAGCTGGGTATAGCAGGGCTTTTAGAGAGGATTTTTCGCAACCTGGAAGCTTCCTAGGACTCTTCAATGTTGTCGCAGAAAAGTCTCCAGGAACGTCTTTGCTCCTTCCTCAGTGAGATTTTGTATTTTCTGAGAGGCAGTTTATAGGAGTCCCAGTCGGCCGTCTCACGGGAGCTTTTAGCAGTATTATAAAGGAGCCTACTGTCTTTCCTAAGAGTACTGAGATTTGCATGCCAACAGGGAGGTTTCATTTTACCTCGAGGTTTGCGGAGTGGGCAGGCCTCGGCCATGGCACCATTTAGTGCCGATGTTAGGGTGTTGACTAGATTGTCATCCACCATCGCCAACCTGAGACAAAATTGGAAATTCGAATTCTGTGTTCGAGTATCCGTCCATTCTTCAGTGGCTTACTCAAGAACTTCGGAACAGGTTTTGCTCAAATATGGTTGTCAATTTTCTATCAGCATGTAGATAGATTCGGGACTGCTTTTCGACCTCTTCAAGGACTTTATGAAAATACTTTGGAATCTCGTATATCAGGATGTTTACGCGTGACTAGATAAGTCTTTTAATATAAACAAACATTTCTTTTTAGGATTATTGTTTCCTACCTACTATTTATGTATGAATATTGTTATCTAAATTTCTGAACAGTGTTATAGCTTTAGTTAGTGATATATTAAACTTTATTTTTATTTTTCTTCTATAACACATTTAATAAATCAATTTACTTAGACATTAATTTATTAAAACCTATTAACAAAAATTTCCTCAACAAGATCTTTTAAATAAAATTCCATATAATCGACTAGAAACCATAAAATTAGTTAAGCTCTCCCACAGAGAAAGTAAATATTTATAGAACTTGCAAAGCGTGCGACTATTTATAGTAAAAACGAACAAAATTTCACTCATTCTCCTTGAACTTTTCAAATAATATTTTTTAGTATTTATTTTCTTCTCGAAAAGAAAGCATATTAGTTGTTGAAAGTGTATAAACAAATGCAAATATCTGGTAACAGCGTCTGACACGTTTCTTTATTCAGAAAACCTGAATTGTTTATTATACGCGGAGGTCTTAATATAAATATTTAATATTACTTTTCTTCAGAGTTATTTATATTAGAAGACTAATAAATCTGACATGAGGAGAGTTGATTCACTTTTTTTGTTTTTCAATTTGACAAGCAAAGTGAATGAAAGATGTAAAAACACGCTCGGCACACGTGCAAGGTGTATGACATTGAAGAGAGAAAATGATTGTATCTAGATCTGTAAATATAAATCGGATTGAAATATGGCTGATGGGTGATGATTATAATAAATTATAATATGTAATCATTTGGTATGCGCAGCTATTAGGACGGCGACCCCTCGGTAGACCTAGAAATAGACGGTTGGATCAAATCGGACATCTCTCCTGGAGCCGTCTAGGGATTCCTCTTGATGAGTAAGAGTCAATTTACGCTTATTGAACAAAAACATTCAAAATTACTGGATGCACAAGGCTTCTGCGACTTATTTTCCGAATTCATTCGTTTTGAAAGAATGGGCATATTATGTACTAGTCTCAAGAATTCTGTTGGGCGCCATGTTTGCATTTGAAAAACAGAGATTTACTAATGCGCACTACAACTAGCTGATAATTGGGTCAGTAGCAAAGGGCCAAAAGTGAATCCCTCAAAGACGGAGGTAGTTCATTTCACTAAGAAGTGATCGACCCCTACCTTCGGCACCTGCTGTGTGATTGTCCTGCCCTATCCATCAGAAGAATGAGAACTCTTGGTAGTTACTTCTTCTCAGAGTTGCAGGACTTCAGTAAGACTGAGCTGATGGAATTCTCGAGATTCATATCACTATCTGGGTGATTTAAACAGCGGACCATCTCTACAGTGCTTCCCGGGTTAAAAAATTGGGCACAATGAACGATAGAAAAGACAATCCATTTCAAACAATATACCCTTGCTACCTTCTTAGACATTGAAGGTGCCTTCAATAACGTCAGTACGGAATCGATTCAGGAAGCTCTGATCCAACTGGGTGTGGAAGAGTTTATTAGCAAATGGATATTGACAATGCTTAAAACTCGAATCATTCAATCGAACCTCGGCAACAGCAGTTCCACCATATCTGTTGTTAGAGGAACTCCTCAAGGTGGGGTCTTGTCTCCTCTTCTATGGCTTATGGTCATCAATCAAATTTTGTGTAGACTTGATAGGGATAGAGTTAAGGTTGTCGCGTATGCGGATGACGTGGTAATACTGGTATCGGGGAAGTTTCCATCCGTAATCAGTGAGATTATGGAAGGTGCCTTGGGCAAGATTAGCTCATGGGCCACTGGATGTGGACTCAGCGTCAACCCAAGCAAAACTGAACTGATGCTCTTTACCACTAAAACCAAAATACCGACTTTTACGCTTCCACGGCTAAACAATCATCTACTCTCCCTATCCTCCAGTGCCAAGTACCTAGGTGTGGTACTTGATCCAAAACTAAGCTGGAAGCTTAATATTGAGCAACGAGTTAAGAAGGCCTATGTGGCTTTCTATGCCTGCAGCAAGACCTTTGGCAAGAAGTGGGGACTTCGCCCGAAGATGGTCTTATGGATGTACACTGCCGTGGTGCGTCCTATTCTTTCCTAAGGATCGCTAGTCTGTTGGCCTGCGCTAAGGAAAGCTTACAACATCAAACTTATCAACAGAGTACAAAGAACTGCGGCTATAGGCGCAACGGGTGCCATGAGGACATGTCCAACCAATGCCTTGAACGTTATTCTGCACCTTTTACCACTCGATCTTCACATTATGCAGCTATCATCATGTAGTGCGGTCAGGCTAAGGCAAACGGGATGCTGGTGCCCCAACCCGTATGGCTACAGCAGTATCCTGAATTTGCTACCGCAGGATCTGGTAGCTAATCTGACCGACTATATAACTCCCACAGTGAACTTTAGAAATGACGTCACGGTCAGATTCCCAACCAGGGCGGAATGGGAAACTGGCGTACTGATAAATGAGTTCGAATCAACAATTTTCACCGACGGTTCAAAAATTCACTACGGGGTAGGGGCGGGGATATTCTCTGATTCCTTCAATATTTCCAGGCC
This sequence comes from Brachypalpus laphriformis, assembly GCA_945910035.1. Lineage (NCBI taxonomy): Eukaryota > Metazoa > Arthropoda > Insecta > Diptera > Syrphidae > Brachypalpus > Brachypalpus laphriformis. Next base: position 14,779,984 of record OX246755.1, read on the forward strand.
GTACCGGCTTCGTGATTCGTGCAGTGTCTTCCAGGCGGAAGTCTTGCTGTACGTGAGGCCTGCCGCATACTCAAGCAAACATCTACACCCCTAAATACCATTGCCATTTTCATTGAAAGTCAGGCGGCTATCAAGGTTTTAGTATCTGCCACTACATCCTCAAGGCTAGTAGAACAGTGCAAAAAGAACTCGCCTCGCTTAGTCACCGGCTAAGGATCTGTCTCCTTTGGGTTCTGGGTGACAGCAACATTAAGGGGAATGAGCGGGCTGATGAACTCGCGCGGCAAGGATCTGCCCTTGATGCTTCCCTAGGAAAGGAGGTGAATGTCCCGTTGGGGGTCCTTAAGGGAGGCATCTTCGCGCACTATCTGCTAAAGGCGGATATTAGATGGCAGGGGGTGCGGAACTGTGTCATCTCCAGGCAGATGTGGCCCAAATACTCCCTGAATAGAACGCAAGATCTACTAAACAGAAACCGTACAGATATCGCAAGAACTCTGGCAGTTAGTACTGGCCACTGGCCCATCGGGGTTCATGCGGCCAGAATAGGCATTGCATTTAATACACACTGTCGCAGCTGCAATACTGCTGATGAAATAGAAACAATCTTACACTTCCTCTGCAAGTGTCCGGCTTTAGGCAAGGCCAGACAGCGCACCTTAGGTAAATTCTTTTTCGACAACCTTATAGAGCTAGCGGAGATTAGCATTGGGGATATTATCAGCTTCCTCGATGCAACGGGGTGGATTTGAATAATCCTTACGCCATTTTTCTTCTTCTTTCCCCTAGTAGTTAACATCCGTCACGTCACTTGTGGTAATAAAACGGCGCTTCTGCGCTAATTAAGTGTCGGCATGGTTTGCTGACACAACCACTCCTACCTACCTACCATGAACCCGAACGGTTGATCTGGGTTAGGTTAGGTTAGAGTGGCTGCCTGCACGACGATGCAGACACACTTAGACCAGTAAAGGTCCATTGTGATGCCAAGCATCTACCATTAGACCACTCAGGGACTAATAAAACTAACCGGAGCTTTTGATGAAGCGATGGATGCTCATGACGCCTAAGGACGCCAAATCGCTGAGGTCATCAAGGAACGGAGCCCCTAGATGGAGCATTTTTACGTTCCTCGTCCATATAGCTCCTGCATAAGTCATTGGAAAAGAGGCCAAGTCTTTTGGCATGTTGGCCTATTAGACAGCGTCCAATGATGACACCGATAACGCAGCTGATCTGTAATCGCTTTAGTTTAACGAACTCACCACTACGCTTCTGGTCCAGGTTAGGCCAGATCTGCCTCAAAAACTGTTGATTTAAGCAGTGACTCCTTTCTTACCTAATCAACTAATGTGAATTGAAGGTGTTTTTGACCCCAGGTTCCAAAGGAATGTCAACTTCGGTTTAAAGCCGAAGTCCACGCTATCGAACTCTGTTAGCGCGAGTGCTTGAGAGGAAACACAAATAGTGCTTGGATCGTTTTCTTCTAATACAGTCTCTCAGCTTTCGATTCAAAGCTTATAGTGACACAACCTTCACCTTGAACTGGATAGCAAGACACGAAGGCTTCGAGAGCAATGAACGAGCGAGAAAACGCGCATCTTACCCACTCATTGGTCTCCAAACATAATTGGTACAAATCCAAATCAAAACTCAACCGCAATAAGGTTGATAGGAAATATGGTAGATACTTTTTGACTTTGCGGGCACCAAAAGGATGCAGCAGAGCATATTCCCTCTGTCTGTTGTGCAGCGGCTAGGAATAGACTACTCTATATGTCGCGGGCTATAATAGACTCAGGGAATATGTGGAACATGAAACCAAGAGGCAATTCATTTAGAGCCTTAATTTGGCCACAATATTTAGACGTTAGAGACATTTCTCTCTCATGCAGCTTTATTCCATTAATCGGAGTTATGCGATAGCGCCAAGTATTGCGATCTTCGATTGTCATGTGAAATATGCCATCTGCTTCCGTATCTTTCTAGAGATCAATGCACCGCGTGGTATTCCTGGTTCGCAAATGCATGAAGGATTGAAATTTAGGCATATTTAGAAAAAGACTTTAAGGATGAAACAGGCTGGAAATATGCGCTTCTAACTACAGTCGGCGCCAGAGAACAGCTCCGGCTTAAACTAAAAAGCGGTTTAAAACGCAGTAGTTATGCCATCTTATTATTCCTCACAGCAATTGGAAGTTGGAAGTGAGACGGATGAGCATAACCCTCTCTTGAACGTATCTGAGGTAAAAATAGAAGCAAGGTACGATGAAGTAAGTATGGTAACCATTATCAACGCTCAAGAAGCCTTTATAATGCCCTTTATAGTCTCGCGCATGCGATGCGTCGATGCCTCGAGTTAGAGACACAATTGAAGGGCGAAAGCCAGTATACTGGTTGACGGAAGAGATCGCTGAACTTAGGAGGATATGCCTACACCACAGACGCAAGGTCACCAGAGGAAGACGAAGACACGCTGAAATTAGGGAAGGCGCATTCGCGGAATACAAAACCGCAAAATCCGAGCTCAAGAGGGCCATCAATTCGAGCACGAAACAAAAGTGGGAGGACCTTCGCCGGGAGATCAACAGCGACCACTGGGGACTTGGCTATAGGGTCGTCATGAAAAAATTAGGAGCGCAGGCGATCTGTCTCACGATGACCGCGGAACAAATAAAGAACATAGTGGACATACTCTTCCCGGCTCACCCTGCTAGGCCAATGGAGATCTCTCCTGCCCAACAACAAGACATCCCAATGTTCAGCGAAGAAGAGCTGATTCTAGCAGCTAAATCTCTTCAGAACAAGGTACAACGCTTGGCGCTCATAAGCAAGGGAAAAGGAGACCCGGATTCCCCATCAGCATACAGACCTCTGTGCATGCTGCACACGGCAGGAAAACTCCTCGAGAAGATGCTAAAGCCTCGAATCGCAGCAGCAGTCCAAAGAGCAGGTTGTCTATCCGATCAATAACACGAATTCAGAAAAGGCCACTCCACGATAGGAGCGGCTTTGAGGAAGTAGTCAAAACCGCCCACCTCGCCCAAAGGGGAAATCACTACTCAAGGCGAATCGTCGTGCTGGCAGCTCTGGATGTGAGGAATGCCTTCAATTTGGCCAGATGGGGAGATATGTTAGATGCGCTCGAGAACACCTTCAGAATATCGCAATATTTTCTGGAAATTGTGAAGGACTATCTTAAAGATAGGGAACTTCTGTACGACACCGTGGAGGGTACTCACAGAAAGAAAATCACTGCTGGAGCAGCGCAGGGCCCAATCATTGGACCTGATCTATGGAATATCTCCTATGATGGAATCATTCTTATGGAGATGCCCGAAGACACCTTCTTAGTCGGGTACGCAGATGACATCGGAGCGGTGATTACCGCAAGGGACATCTAAGAGGCACAGCTGAAACTGAATCAGGTAATGAGACAAGTACTTGCCTGGATGGAAGTCCATGGCCTTAGTCTCGCTGCGGAAAAAACAGAGATAGTCCTTCTGACTAGGAGACGGATCCCGACAATTGCTGAGTTCTGAGTAGGCCCAGAAATGATAATCAGCAAACCGGCAGTAAAGTATCAAGGAATCACCCTGGACTTTAAACTTTCTTTCCGGCAACAGATTAAGTCCGCATCTGACCGAGCTGCAAAGGTCACGTCATCACTGAGTAAGCTCATGGCAAATATCGGAGGCCCAACAATGAGTAGGCAACGACTCATCATGTCCATCACTCACGCCATTCTTCTGTATCGTTGTAAGATCTGGGTGGATGCCCCTAGACAGGAGAAGTACAGAACACAAATTGTCGCAGTAGAAAGGCGAGGAGCCCTCCGAGTTGCAAGCTCCTATCACACAGTGTCGGAATCAGCCGTCGTCGTAGTTGCGGGAGTGACCCCCATCGACCTCCTAGTGACAGAGAGGAAGTACGCCCACGACAAGAAGGCGGAAGTAGGAGCAGAACTGGCAGTCGCGGAAGCGAATGAGTTTACCAAGCGGGCTTGGCAGAGAAGGTGGAGCGCTGAAACGAGATGGAGGTGGACAGCGAGGCTGATTGCGGACGTCACGGCTTGGACAGAGCGGGAACATGGCGAAGTGAACTACTTTGTCACTCAATTCCCAACCGGACATGGTATTTCAACCGATAGCTCTACAAGATGGGTAAAGTAGAGAGCGCAGCCTGCCAATATGGAGACTCAGCGGAAGACGACGCTTTCCACACCGTTTTTCGTCTGTAGCAAATTGGCAGAGCAGAGGAGCAGACTGGATTCGGAAATAGGCGATTTTTCTCCGGAAAATGCTATAAGCGAGAAGACCTCGAGTACCGACACGACACTCGAGACGGTAATCAGATCCAAAAAGAGAGAGAAAGACGCCAACATTCCCTCAGAATATAAAGCAGATTAAAGCCTTACCGGCAAGAATGTATAAACCCACACCAGAAGGTGAATATGAAAAAGTCGGTCCCCAGAGGGGAAAGAAAACGACACCACTCTGAAGTAATGCGATAAGCGGTCCCGGAGTAGATGGTGTCAAGTAGAAAGACGGGGCTAAAGGTGGTTTTTTAGTGAGTAGTGAGTCCCACACTACTACTGTTTCCCGTGCGCATTAGCATTTTTCCATTACCCCCTAGCCAAAAAAAAAAAATAGTGCTCGTGTACTAAACTTTGGAAATTCCTTATAAACGGCAAAGATTTCGTTGAAATGGGAAATGAAGGTCGATAACACAATCCGTTATAGACTTGAATGTATCTAAGATATGTTGCAGTCTCATTTAAAGTCTATCTTATAGCCAAACTGATCTGATCCCATTAGCGTGAACTAGGTAAATATAGGAATAGCATCCCTAGACGATTACGAAACTTATTCTTTGCTCATCAATCGCAGAAGCATCGAAACAGACCTTAATCTAATCAACGAAACTATGCAAGTGATGGGCCCCAAAGTAGATCAATTATTCTTTGCTGACGATGGAGCCATCATAAATGAGGAACCTGCAGAAGGAAGTTTCATAAGGAAGCCCTCTATTACAACGATATAGGTGATCTAAAAAACATCGACATTGAGAGCCACCTACGCTTCATAAGAAGCTCAAAATGGTTTAACGAGTAGGTAGGAGAAACTTTCTCCGGTGATCCTCGTGGTATCATAATGGATCTATTATTGGTCTAAGTGTGTTGGCGATTCTCAGCTGGCAGCCGCTTCAACCAAGCCTAACCTTAACAGGTGAAGCTGAGGTGTGGAAATTGATCGATCAAAAGAAATGCAGTGAAGTGGGAGGGCTATGATCCCTTGAATTCAGATCATAATTTCGCCGAAAAAAAAGAGAATAAGAAGGAAACCATGAAGAGCTTTATTCTTAATTCATTTTTCGCCGCTGGGACGCATGTTCACAGTCTGTAAGTTCACAGTGGATTTGTGGACTTATAACTTAGCCCACATCAAATGTTTGCAAGAAAAACTGTATGTAAAGATATAGAGTTTTCTTTGCGACTCCCAATGTTTTCCAAAAAATTCAAAAACCCCCGATTTAATCAAAAAAGCGATATCATCTTCTTTTATTTTTTCGGATTTCTACTCCTTCTCATTTGAACATATGGCCCAGTCATTCGTTAAATGATGACCCATCAGATAGTGGCAGATATTGAAAGGAGGAACGGCGAGGTGTAGTAGTCCCACCCCTCTAAATTTTGGATCTACTTCTTCCAATAAATTTTCAACTTTTGGCACTTTTGGGTCCATGGTCTATGGTCTGACGACCTTTATGCTCATCAAGTAGATCAAAATTTGATGCAAATGTGTAGACACAACGGGTTACCATTAAAATCTTTCAAAAATAGAGTCCCATCATCAAATTGCAACCCAAGCAACAAAGGGCCAGATGATCTAATCAAATGTTAAATAATCTTCAAATTATATTTACACTTCTCAAGAGTTTATCTAGTAGATACTTATCTCCCATCAAAGCTCACTTAAAGCCTTCAAGGCTATACATTCTCCAGATAACATACACAACAGCCAGACATACCTAACTACTATTCTTCATACTGAAGTATCTACATATCTTTATCTTTTCGCATCTACAGTCACTCTCGATAAAGATAACAAATTAGCAAGAAAGGGGGTGGCAACGGTGATGGTGTAAATGGCGTCAACAGACATACAAGTAGAAATGATATCAAAACGACAAACGCGACGCTAGTTTATTTATTCGTGCCAAAATGCGAGAGATACACCACAATATGTACACTTCTTATTAGCAATTAAAAAGAGGCACATAAAGTCAATAAAATAGTTTCTGGGTCTTGTTAGTCTACTTCTTCTTGCTGTGCGCCTCTGTCCCGCTTTTTCGTTTATAGCTTTGCTGTGAGTATCTACAAATTACATTTGGACTTTGGACTTCACGTATCGAACAAGTGATTGCTCCGCGCCGGCCGCAGATAGACGAAGATAGTGATGATGTTGATGAGCTACATCATCATCATCATCATCGTGTTAATTTGTGTATTTGTAGACCATGTTAATTTAGATCTATACCGAGTATCTATAGATACAACTGTGGCCATTCTGAGGTTAATTTTTGGAATTACGAACTAATTATATCACTAAGACTGAGTTGAATGACAAGTTGGACTAACAGTAGTCGTCGAACACAAGTACTTAATAAATAAAATAAATGTATCTCTCTTATTGAATCAAATGTATCTTGTGAAGAGAAACTTTGACCTTGTTCCATATTCTCTGGGACATTACATCGTATTTGGATGCTACAATAAAATGTGTGTATAGATTGATCAAAAAGGAAGTTTATCTCTTCTTTGGAAGTAGAGATTTCCATAAGAATGGAATGAAAGGCGAAGAAAAATCAAACTAACCGCATGAATCTTTTGTGAGAGGTTCTACCCCATGTTGTGCTGGTTGGCAGATGTCATGGGATTCCATTTAGAGGTCACATAAATGGATTCTTTTCAAATTTATTTGAATGTCCTTAGATGTGTAGTTGAATACAACGATTTTGTTGCTAAGAATTTGATTCTTTTGTGGCAGGTCTATGGTAAATGTGTAAAGTTATGGTAAAGTTTCAGAGGGATGTCAGAAACACAAAGTTTTTTTTTTGGATCCCAAGTAGACTTGAGGAATCTATGGGCTGCGGGACAGATAATGAAGGATAAGCTTCCCATCATCAGAGTTACAAAAATCTTGATTTGACTTGAAAGAATCTATGTGACAGTGATACCTCAAAGGCGACCATTTAAATGGCCATGAACAGTAGGAACAGCATAGACAAGTACATGTTATAATAGAGATAGAGGAGTTCAGAACCTGAATGATTATAAACACTTTTTTGAATTGCGCACTGAAAAGGTATCCAAATTGGAAATTCTAAAGGTAATGGGTGAGTGAATTCCTAACATAGAGAGAAGTTAAAGTGGTTTTCATACGCAAAGCTGCTAAATGTAAAAGATCTCAAATCCATTAGTCTATCATCTTTCCTTTTATAAATACTAGAACGCCTGATTGATATCCATTTACGCGACAGTGTTGATAAACAAACAACTGGGCGCCGTGGCGTAAGTGGTTAGTGTGTCGGATCACTGCGCGTGAGGTTCCAAATTCGGATCCCAGGAAACACCAATAGATTTTTCACGGTCCCACCTCTCGCGACCGTCTGACAAACATTCGAGAGTATTGTTGTCTCGAAAATGATTCTCAAAACAAATTGCCCTTCCGATACGGCACTAAACTGTAGGTCCCTTCCATTCATGTGAAAAATATAACGCACACAACATGAGTGGTTGCGTGAAGCTAGGCCCTTGCGCCAAATATTTTTTTTTTTTTTGATAAACAACTTCTGTCTGCGGCCAAGATAGATCACTGGAAACGGCATTGAGTATTCATTTTGTCATAAGGAGTAGGTATATGATGGCGGCATTCATATGTTGATATAGAATGCACTTTTAACTACGTCAACGCATCAGCATTTATAGATGAACTATAAGGTCTTAAGGAAGATAGCTCACTTTGCGAATTGATCATACTAATCGAATTATCAACTCAAAGCTTGATGGACCATCAGTTACGAAAGGCGGCGTGGTATCCCCTAACTAGATAGGCAGTTTGGAGTGGTTGCGATGTGAACCTCCACAAAACTGAACTGGTTCTCTTGTCTATGAAATATAAACTTCCGGCATAAGCATGACCTTCCTCAACGAAGCAAAGTATTTGACACCCTCTACAGCATTGTACATTCTGTTTTACCTGTTCCAGGCGGAAAAAATGGCGATTATTAAAGTATTTTCTTAGCTGGCTACAGAAGCAAGAGAAGCTGCACGGAGGTGCGATAGCAGGACTGTCTACAGAATCACCAAGGAGCTCACAGGTGCTCACAGCTCCACCAAACTCCCAGTGAAAAGCTAGACGATAACTTGCTCATTTCAGATGAGGACCAACTCAAGAGATGGAAAGAGCATTTTGCTATGGTTTTGAACCGCGTATTCGCTAGGGATATGCTCCCAAATCAGGCTGAAGTGCCCGCCGTGAAAAATTCTCAAATACGCACCACGACCTCCAGTAATGATGAGATCACTAACGCGATCAAAGCACTTAGAACCAACAAGGCGGTAGGACTTGACGGCATTCCCACAGAGCTCTTACGAGCAGCACCAACAACATCGGCTGAGTTTCTGCTTCCATTTATAGATAAAGCTTGGGAAGGTGAGAACTTTTCTGACGAGTGGAAAAAGGGAATGATCGTCAAGCTTCCTAAGAAAGCAAATTGAATGGTGTGCGGAAACTGGAGGGGTATCTGCGTGCTGCCTGCTGTATCTAACATAATAGCTAAAATCATACTGGAGCGAATCAAACAAAATCTCGAAGACACACTCGATGCCCAACAAGCAGGTTTCCGCTCTGGATCCTCCTGTGTCCACCACATCAATACCCTGTCATCGAACAGTGCGTTGAATATCGATCGCTACTTGCTGCTCATCTATTTCGAGAAGACGTTCGATAGTGTCAACATGGTGTTTATTTGGCGTGCCTTATGCAGGAGAGGTATTTCCGATTAATTAATTGCTATTCTGTATTGTACAGAGGGAGGTTGTCTGAGGAATTTGAGATCCAAAGTGGGGTAAGACAAGGCTACATTCTGTCACCAATACTATCCTTATTGGTGATTAGTGATGCGCTTCGTGCAGCTTTGTCGACGGTAAATGGAGGAATTCAATGGACTTTTACATCCGAACTGAAATATCTTGACTACGCTGACATTGTATGCTTACTCTCTTACAGAACTGTCGACCTCCATGACAGCAGATGTGGAAAGGGAGGCAGGCGTCGTTGTGTTGAAAGCTAATACGGCAAAAACTAAAATGATTAGCCTTGGAACAAACTCATCGACTCGAATATGTATTGCTGGACAACCAGTAGAGAGAGTAGAGGATTTCCAGTATTTCGGGAACATTGTCTCAACCGATGGTGGAACCGGACTGGATATAGCCAACAAGATCACCAAAGCGAAGTCGGCGTTTGGAATTTTGTCCAAAATATGGCGAAGCAATGCAATCAGTTTGAACACCAAGCTGAGAGTGTTCCACTCCAACGTTGAATACGTACTGTTCTATGGATGCAGCAAGTGGATAGTGGCCATTACTACCATCAAAAAGCTACAAACGTTCGTTTATAGGTGGCTCCGCAATATCTTAAGAGTTTTCTGGCCCAATCGCATCTCTAGTGAACACCTCTACCAGAGAACGGGTCAGCAACCAATAGGCACAACCATCCAATGATGGAAGTCGCAGTGGATTGGTCACACGTTCCGAAAAGTTAACAGTTCCTTAGCTAATCATGCTACGCAATGGAACCCTTTAACACAGGGTGGCAGAAGACCTGGCACTCCGAGTAAAAAATGGCGCAGAACTGTCGAAAAGGAGGCACGACAGCTGGGGAAAACTTGTGGAGAGCTGAGATCCATTGCCAGAAACCGTAAACGATGACTTGTAGGTATAGTAGAGACACAAGGAGCCACAATAAGATACAGGACATACTCGTAAGTAAGTAGATATCCACAACTTTTCTGGTAGGTAAGCAGCAATCAAGTTCTTGGCATAATTTTCTCTAAAGAAAGTAGTAGGTCTAGATTGCCGGTTGTGGATCAGTTTAATATTCACCTTTGTTGTGTGCTGGAGCATAGGGGCATTCCATGGAACTGTAAGGCTAATGAAAACCTTACGTATACCGATTGCTGCATGAAAACTTAAACTAAAGCTGGATGCTGACGAAAGAACAGATCTTAGGTGAACATGTCTAGCGGCAAAACAGATTTGCTGAATCAAAGCTGAATTGATTTGATATCTCTCAACACATTGCATATTAGCGCTATAATAGGTGTCATCACTGGAAACTATCTAATAGCCGAGTATGCAACAATGATTGGTGTATTCTCAAACGATTTCTGTAGAAGCTGTAAGGACGAAGAAAAGGAAGACTCTATCCTACACCTTCTCTGTAATTGCCCGTCCCTCTCCCATAAAAGGAAACTTCATTTATGAGCTTTCTACTCCAACGATCTAGGCAATCTGATAAATACTGATATGGAAAGCCATCCACGCTTCATCAGGAGCTGCAATTGGTTCAACGAATAGGTATGGGTAAATTTTCCATGTGCCATGTATCACAATAGACCCATTGGTCTAAATGTGTTGGCTTTAGCTGGTAGCCATTTCAACGTAACCGAATCTCAGTAGCTAGTGAATTCTAAATGCATGAGTGCGACCAAAATCTATAATAGTCTATCAGCATCGAGCAACTCCTTAGTTTTGATAACTACAGAAAAGATCCGATGGGCCATGCGCAGTTTCAAACCCTTCAATTCCCCAGGACCTGACGGTATTATTCCAACAGAAATTCAGCAATGCGAGGACATTGTGCTTCCATGGTTCAAATTCATCTTGTCGGGGTGGCTAAATCTGGTCTTTATTCCCAAAATTTGGACCGAGGTAGAAGTCATATTCATACCTAAGACAGGAAAGAGCTCGCACGTGGAACCAAAAGATCTCCGACCTATCAGTCCATCGTCCTTTCAACTGAAAACGTTAGAAAGGTTAATTGATATCCATCTTCGACAAAGTATTGTATTAGCCCAACTTTGCTCTCGCCGTCCCAACATGTGTACTGCAAAGGCAAATCGGTTGAGACAGCCTTACATTTGCTTATGCGCATCATTGAAAAATCATTGAGCATCAAAAAATACACCATGGTGGCTTTCCTTGACACTAAGAGAGCATTTAACATCAAAGGCGATGACAGAAGCACTTGCAAATCTAAGAGTGGATACTTCGCTTACATGCAGGATTATTAACAGACAGCTGGGCAGAGCGTCGGCCAGACAAATTTCTCGCTGCGATACACCTCAAGGTGGAGTCTTGTCACCTCTTCGTGATCGCCTACTGCTGCCTCCGTTAAACACCCAGACACTCTCAGGGAAATCCTCCAATATGGTCTCCTTCGGCTCACCAAATGGGCCTCCAAATGTGGACTGGGGGTTAACCCCCATAAAACGGAACTCGTTCTCTTCACGAGGAAATATAAAGTTCCCCTCATAGACCCTCCTATGATAAATGGCACCAGTCTCACCTTCTCTGAAAACGCAAAATATCTGGGTCTTATTTTGGACAGGAAATTTAACTGGAAAGCCAATCTACTATAACGCGCCAGGAAAGCAAATGTTGTTCTCTATTCCTGTAAAAAGGCTATAGGTAGGAGCTGGGGTATGAAACCATAAATCACTCATTGCCTATACTCCTCTATGGCCTGATCGTATGGTGGCCTGCTCTTGACAGGGCTGTTCACCTCACTCAACTAGCTAAGGTGGAAAGATCTGCATGCATCTGCATCAGTGGTGCACTGAGAGCTACACCTTCCGCGGCACTGGACATTTTGTTCAACCTGCTACCTTTAGATATTTTCGGCAAACAGATGGCTGCCTGTGCGGCCATCCGCCTGAAATCCTCCTCTCAGTGGTCGCTTTGGCCACTCCTCGATCTTCTCAACGTCAAATACGAAAACACGGACTACACCCCGCCGAAACTGAGATTTGACCGTAACTTCCGTAAGAGCATCCCTAACCGGCATGTATTGTACACTTCCCCCCCTGTCGATGGTAGTTCGGTTCACTTCTTTACAGATGGATCTAAGACGGAGGGTGGGGTGGGTTGTGGTGTTTTCTCCGAACAGCTCAATCTGAACATCTCTTTCCGCCTCCCTGATCATTGTAGTGTTTTCCAGGCGGAAATCATGGCGATTAAGGAAACCCTGTTTTGAACACCAAGCTAATACTGTTCTGCTCCAGCGTTGAATACGTGCTGTTATAAGGATGCAGCAGGTGGACAGTGACCACTACTACTCGTATCACCAGAAAGCTGCAAACATTCGTTAACAGGTGCCTGCGCAATATCTTAAAGATTTTCTGGCCCAATCGCATCTCTAACGAACACCTTTACGAGAGAACGGGTCAGGAACCAATAGACACAACCATCCAACGACGGAAGTCGCAGTGGATGGATTATACGTTCCGAAAGGGTGGCAGTTCCATAGTGAACCATGCTATGCAATGGAGCCCTTTAACTCAGAATAGCAGAAGACCTGGCGGTCCGAGGAAAACATGGCGCATAACAGTCAAGTAGGAGGCACGGCAGTTGGGGAAAAGTTGGGGAGAACTCAGACACATTGCCAGAAACCGCACACGATGGCGCGTAGGCGCAGTTGAGGTCCGTGGACCCACAAGGGGATAGAGGAAATAAGTAGGGACACTTAGACCAAATGAAGGTCCATTGTGATACCACTATAGAGAAAAACTGGACTAGCAGCACCGGGGACCTACATGGAGAATTCCTAGGGTTTTCGTTCTCGAGACCGATAGGGTAGGACAGGTACACAGAAGGTGTATCATGGTTTCCTCCTCTTCCTCGTCTCTGCAGCTTTTACAGAAAATGTTGAAGGGAGCACCAAGTCTTCCCGCATGTCTGCCTACCAGACATCGCCCCATGAGGGCCCCAACTATCTTTCTTAGATTTGTCCTATTAACGGAAATAAGTCTACTAGTTTTCCTACAATCCAGCTCTGGTCAGATTTGTTTAGAAGAGAGACATGTACTGATATTGTTCCACCTACTGTTTGCCATTCTAATGGCTGCAGCATCTAATTGGAATTTTATCAATTTAATAGATGCTGACGGTTCCCCCCCTATTGTCAGGGAGGCTCCGGTCTGCACCCTCCGTAGCTAGCTCATCCGCCTTGCGATTGCCTGGAATATCTCTGTGGCATATCGCTGGAATATCACATGTTCGTTACACCCGAGCAGATTTACTCTAGAGTCGCTACAGAAGATTCACTTCAAATTGAACGGCTGTTATTTTGAAACCTTACTATCCGGTAATTATTTTTATACCCTTTGTAGGCTAACCCCACAGGCGGATCAGTAGAAATGCGGTGAAGTGGGAGGGTTGTGATCCCTTGTTCTCGGATCATAGCCTCGCTGATAAAAGGAAGAAGAAGACCCTTTGTAGGTCTGCGTACTAAGGTACTTCTTAATCTACAGGAACTTGAACGGTGGTTATAGATACGCAATACTTTTTTTCTCGAGTATAATAATTTTACAGATACGTCGTCAACTAATCTGGTATGATTCCTCAAAAAGCAAAAGCATATCATATGCTTAGTGGAGCTTCTATGTCTCCAAGGATAAATGCATTCCATTCCATGAATACTGTATTCACTAAACCTTATAACCAGCTCACGTCCGCTCTGTTTCCTTCTAATTATCTCCTTTTTCTGTCAAAGAATCAAACACTCAAAGCTAAAATGTGATGAAATCTAAACATCGCTTGTCACACATCACGTATCCATGGCACCACACCACAGATATTGCAATTTAATCCCCCATCCTGCTCATCGTGTACATAAAAAAAAAACACGAGTGTTCCCATGACCCCGCCAATTAGAATATGATATTCACACGGGAAGTGAAATTAAAAAAATGCCTTAATTTGGAGTAATAAACCCGCAAAACAGAGAGTCCTCATCCTGTGGGATTGTGTAGGTGTCCCTCTCCAATTATATGGCACGCATCACAGAGCAAAACTCTAATGTTAAGCGACACCAGCAGCAAAATAAATCATCAACGCAACAGACTGTCGTAATTGTTAGGCACTGTTGCAGGAGATGTGTTTTTCTGCACTCACTCTCTCTCCATACCATCACCTCAGGCACCCTCCAGCAGCGCAGGCTGTGTATCCTTACAATTTCTGTGTAGTAGCTATGCAAAGAGTCACATAAAATTACAATTTCAAATTAGCGTAGATACACATAACTATGGTTTCTAGTGCGCTACTCTAGCTCTCTCTAGAGATACGAGTACGAGTACTTACTGTCCACTTCATTAAGTATTATTTATGTGTGTGTGGCCAGGCATACATATAATAATCTACAACAGGGACTAGAACTGATGTATATTCCTTTGGAAATTTCAAATTCAAATATATACCCCCACTTCGACACAATGCTGGGTCAAACACACAATTTATGTGTTCGCAGAACTATGTGGTTCTACTAGTTACTCGTTACATTCTACCCAGAAACGTTGGGGGTTTTAGAGAATTTATTATGCCACAGGATAACATTATTCTATTATTATTTTGAAGCTAATGAAACTGTTGTCAGACCTTCCCACCATACGCAAGGTTATACGGGTTATCCATGAAATTCATCGTTTCGATAATTCCATGCAATCAATTTTAGAATAGGAATGGGAGTGGCAAGGACTCTGTGTAAACATGCGGTTCACGTGTTTCGTTGTCCTTAATCCAATTTGTGTATGTGTACGGTTTTTTTTTTGTGCAATTTTTATGTTTCGTCTTGTAATTCCTAACACGCAAGTGAATTTGTAAGGATTTCATGCTCCTGGTGCCGTTTGAAATTCGATTTTCTTTTTATCCAATAAGGAAGTTTTTTTTTTTTTCTTTCTTTTATTAGTAAGGAACTTCCAGAGAAATATGATGTGTGGTAGGAAGAAAAAGGAACTTAAAAGGAAATGCCGCTTTGATGGCGTTGTTATGTGAGACAGTGGAAAGGATAAAAGGGTTCGGAATATAATGATGTAAGTGGAAGCTCTTGGATTGACATTCGAGTTTATTGCGCTAACCCGGATATTTCATGGAACAGCGACATATTATTTTTCGTCTGTACTTTGGGAGGGAGATTATGTTTGAAGACTGAGTGTCCCAACCATAACCATATAATGATTTCTAGCTGAGCAGTAGCACAATCCTTGAATTGGTATTTCTAGAAAATGAGAATAATTTCTCCTCAAACAGACACCGATTGTACCCTTTACTAGGAAAAAGACACTAAGCCTTCACAATCTCCCAGCTTTATGTGGTTAACACATATTCAAATCAAAAACACAACGTCCATCAACAAGACGGACTAGTATTAGGTATGTATCTGTAGCCCTGCCTGCGACAAAACCTCAACTATTCACCGTATTCGTCAGACTCACGATGTTACAACTCACACTTGAAACCGAGAAAGCGACAAGAGCAATGTTTATGCGCTAGCGCCTACACGGTAAAACTTAGGGACTAGAACCCAAGATAGTATACTGGACGTACAGCACCATTATCAAACCCATGATCACTTATGCATCGTTGACCTTACATGTCAAGACTCAGGAACGGTTGAATAAAATCTATTCGTCTAGCCTGTCTGAGTATCACAGGGGCAATGAAAATGTGCCCCACGGCAACAATGGGAGCAATGCTTAGCTTCACACCACTATGCCTAGCAGTACAAAAAGAAACTATGCTGAGCGCTCTTAGGCTACCCAAGATTTCGAAGCTTAAAATCGGCAACTTTACAGGTCAACTGAACATTATAAAGAACATTCAAAACGACCTTATTCTCAAAATCCCAGATACCATGTTCAAGATATACTGGTTCTCCAGAAAATTCAATGTAGGTATAGGTGACCGCCATACATGGAGGAGGCTTGTAGTCTTACCAACCTCTCAAACTTGCTACACAGATGGTTCCAAATTGGAAAATGGCAGCACTGGTGCAGGGGTTTATGGACGATAACCAAGCGGCACTTGGAAATCGCCAACAGTATTTCAGGTGGAAGTCCATGCAATCGACCTCTGTGTACGAGAATGTCTACGAAGAAGGGACGAGGGCACCCGTACTTACATCCTCTCAGACAGCCAGGCAGCTCCTACAGCTCTGAAACCCTACACGGTGGAATCCAAACTTGTATGGGACTGTCTCAATCTACTCGAAGATCTCGCATCAAAAACCACCTTCACTGTTGCCTGGATACCAGGACACGAAGGCTTCGATGGCAGTGAACGGGCGGACGGTGGAGCAAGAAGAGGCGGCAGCAGCCTGCTAGTCGGTCCTGAACCCTATTTTGAAGTTACACGGAGTAGCACAAACCTCAAAATAAAACAATGGGAAGCTGATTGTCATGCAGAGGACTGGGCTAAATTCAAGGGCATAAGGCAACCAAAAATTGAACATTGACCCGTTGTAAGGCTAGTAAGCAACTTGAGCTCAACAAAGCACACTTATGGACCTTGACAGGCTGCTTGACTCTTCATTGCCTACTCAGGTATAATCTGCATAAATAAGAGGTAGCAGATACAGACGTATGCCGGCTATGTGAAGAACGGAGAGCAAAAAGAAATGGCACACAAGAAAAACACTTCTTTAGCTCAGGCGGGCTGAGACCCTCAGACATTTGGAACATTGAGCCTGGAGTTCTGTTAAGGTTCATCAAGAGCTTTAACCCAGTTCTCGGCTAAACACCGGGCTGGCACAAAAGATCTTTGGGGTCGCAGTGTGTACAAGGCCCTAGTATAGTATAGTATCGGACAATTGATTGGGAAATAATGCTAAAATTCCTGGGGATATGGCTGCCAAAATATAATGCAAGTACCATCCTTCTTCTTCTTGTTCTTCCTTTTATCAGCGAGGCTATGATCCGAAAACAAGGGATCAAAGCCCTCCCACTTCAACGCATTTCTACTGATCCGCCTGTGGGGTTCGCCTATTTGACCTCAGAAAATATCGGCAGGCCTGCCGATTTTGGATCACTCGGTTACTGAGGCCAATGAAATGCCGATGTCGTCGCATTTGTCTGATCCAGGCGTTTATAGGCCTGCCCTTCCTACATCGCGATGTCTTTGGAACGTGCATTGATATTGCCCTTTTAACAGGGTTTAAATGATCTCTTCTTTGAACGTGGCAATACCAGCTGAGCCGGTCGCGCTCTATTTTTTGTACGATGGTTTCCTTGATGTGAAAGCTTCCACGGATCTTCGAACTTCTTAAGTACCATCCATAGAAACATAGCCTTGTACGGGTGACCAGATAAAAACCATAGGAAAAACAATTTAAATAAAGCAACAACGGTGTGAGATATAAAATTGATTCTGGCTTTATTTTGAAGCTACATACCTACATTCATGGCATTATGTGTGGAATAGCACATCATTTAAATGGCCGTCCCGGCTTCGCTGGCAGTGCTTCAAGCGGTCGGTCCAATTTTTGATGACTCGGTCTAATACATACGCGTTAATCTGGCAATAGCGTCTCGAATGTTGGCTTTGAGCTCGACCAAAGTGGTTGGCTTGTTAGCGTAGACTAAGGAATTGACGTAGCTCCAAAGAAAATAATCAAGTGGTGTCAAGTCCCATGATCGCGGTGGCTAATTGATGAACGCTCGCCGTAAGATGACCCAGTCGCCAAATTTCTATTTCACGACATTGACCGTTTCGTCGCTTATATAGCATGGAGCGCTATCTTGTTGGAACCACAGCTCGGATATATCGATGTTCTCGAGCTCTGGCCACAGAAAGTAGCTTAACATCGCTCTATACCTGTGACCATTGACGATAACGGCGTCTACTTCCTCATTTCGAAAGAAATAAGGTCTGATGAAGCCGCCATGCCATAAACCGCACCAAACAGTCAATCTTTGTGGATGCATTGATAATTGGTGGAACACTTTTGGATTGTGTTCACTCCAATAACGGCAATTTCGCCTGCTGACATAGCCGCTGAGCTATAAATGGACCTCGCCCGAAAAGATAATTTTTTGGTCAAAATCCGGATCTCCGGCCAACATTTCCAGCACCCAATTAGCGAATTCACGGCGTTGTCTACCTATATAGTCGTTCGGCTTCAATTCTTGCATCAGAACAATCTTATATGGATGTAGGCCCAATACCAATAAAATAAGCCGGCTTGACTCTCTGGCGATGCCCAATTCAGCTGATCGGCGCCGAATCGACATTTCTGGATCTTCTTCGATACTGGCCGTTACGGCGCGGCGTGGCGCGAATCGACATTTCTGGATCTTCTTCGATACTGGCCGTTACGGCGCGGCGTGGCGCCTATGTTTTTTTCATTTCACACCAATCTGGTTGGTGGCTTAAGGTCCAAAAGAGTGTATTCACGCTCCAACTTTTCCGAATTGCCTGCACACTGATGCCATGATGACGACCGACCTCACGACGAAATTCACGTTACGTATTTACAACTAAGCCAGAATTTCGATAATATTTTCTAATAATTTCCGCACGTTCGGCAATCGTGAAACGATGCATGATGAAATGGCAAACCTTTGTGAATATTTTGACAGCTGGACACCATTGGTAACTTTGACCGCTGCTGAAACATAATAATTGGAAAAAGTATCATTGCTATCTGGTCACCCTTTATAGTGCTTGTACATGGACAGTTCCAAAATCGATAACAGTTCTGGACCTGGAATTTGTTGGTACGGTAGCCCGTTCAGAATTTCTCGCTCTGTCTAGGTAAGATCGTGAGTGCTTGAGACTACACAAGTTGTCAAGTTCCTCTTAGGAGCTTGGGCTGAAATCTGAGATGATTCCTGAGACCGTAAGAATGCCTCCGAAATTACCAAGGAAATTGTTGATTATTGTATAGATCCTTATACGCAAAGAATTTGTGGATATTCCTGGATATCAGCGCTTACTGCTTCCTAAGAAGACACCTCTATACCTTTGCCTGGATGATTCTGGAGCCATTCTTTACTATTTCTAAGAATTTTCTGCATGAAAACACTTTACTTACCTACTTACTTAGATCCTTTAACCCCTCAGGGGGCATACGGCGTCAACCACGCCTGCGCGCCATCGTGTTCGAAGTTCTGCAACGCGTTTGAGCTGCCTCCAACTCATTCCTAAAAGGCTCGATTCCTCCTCAACTGTTCTGCGCCACGTTTGCCTAGGGCGTCCCGCTATTCTGCCTGCCTGGGTGAGCGGATTTCACTGCATGGCGTATTTCGTAATGGAGTTATAATCGCGCCGTAGTGTGTGTACAATCCACTGCCATTTTCTAATTCGTATAGTAATGCTTATAGGTTCTTGGCCGGTTCTCGTATAAAGTCATTCGTTGGATATGCGGTTCGGCCAAAGAATTCACAAGATGATCCTTAAACATTTGTTTACGAAGACTTGCAGCTTCCGTGTGTTAATAGTGTACACCTACCAAGTACTGCACCCATAAAGCAGCACCGGTTTTACGTTGCAGCGGAACAGTTGCAGCTTGCTTCTTAAGCTGATAACATTGCTGCTTCACATCTTGTATAGCATTCCGAACGCAGCTTTAGCCTTTCCGATTCTGCTGCACACATCCAATTCGGTGCCACCGCTATTAGCCGGGACCACACTTCCTAGATAAAGAAAGTTAACTTTCTCGACTTCCTGCCCGGCAATGTTAAGTTGAACGCGGGTATTAGAAGTGCTTAGGGCTTTTGTATTGGCTGTGTTTATTTTTAGCCCCACTTTGTGTGCTTCAGCTTCTAAATTTTGGGCCATCAGTTGAAGATCCATTATCCGATGTGAAAGTAGACAAACATCGTCAGCGTAATCTAGGTGTTTAAGGTAAGATGTCATAGTCCAACGAATTCCATAGTTGCCTTCCGTCAATGCTGCACGGAGTACATCGCTGATAACCAACAAGAACAATAGTGGCGACAGTATGCACACTTGACGTACTCCACTTTGGACTTCAAAATCCTCCGACACCTTACCATTGTGCACGACGTGACACTTACCGCCCTCATATGTAGCCTTGCTATTAGCTATAAGTTTTTCTGGAATGCCTTTTCTGCGCAAGGCTAACCAGATAGCATCTCGATTCAAGCTGTCGAAAGCCTTCTCGAAGTCAATAAACAGCAAATGTAGCGGAGACCTGTACTCAGGGCCTTGTTCGATTATGATTCATAAGGTGTTTATGTGGTCGATGCAGGAGGATCCAGTACGAAAGCCTGCCTGTTCGATGTCGAGAGTTGAATCTAAATGCTCTTTGATGCGTTTCAGAATTATTCTAGCTGTTATTTTGGCTACGGCTGGAAGAACGCAAATACCTCTCCAGTTTCCGCATTTCGTGAAGTCTCGTTTTTTCGGAAGTTTAATGATCATCCCCCTTTTCCACTCCTGCGGAGTTCATTCATTATTCCAAGCTCTGCATATTAGCGGATGCAGCAGATCTGCCGATGTATTTGGCGCCGCTTGAAATAGTTCGGCAGGGATGCTATCAATACCCACCGCCTTGTTCTTCTTGAGGGACTTGATTGCTGTTATTATTTCGGTTTTACTGGGAGGTGCGATGCGAATTCGGGAATTTGTTGCTTCGAACTGCTCATTCGAATTCGAGATCATACCGCCATCGTCTAAGTGATTTAGCACTGTAGCAAACTGTTCTCTCCATCTAGTGAGCTGATCCTCATCCGAAATCAGAAGGTTACCGTCTAGACTCTTCACTGGATGTTGTTTGGAGTTTCGACCACCAATGAGCTCCTTAGTGATGTTGTAAACAGTCCTACTGTCGCACCTCGCCTCGCTGCTTCTTCAGTCCTTGAGGCCAGTGAGTTGACATATTGACGTTTGTCACGTCTCACACTACGCTACACTTATTTCTTCTTCGCACGGTATTGGGCTTCAAGCTCGGTTCTCTCTACTGCTGAAGCCGCTGCAGTCTAAGCCTTGATTACTGTACGCTCATCGATCCTTCTCCAGGTGTCTGTGCGGTGCAGTGGTTATTCTGCTTTTTACCGACATGCTACGTGCGTGCCCCAGTCGCAAAAGCATTTTTCAGAGCACTCCAGTGGTCATCCATGTTCTCTTGCAGTATGCTGCTGATTGCTTCTGCTTCTAAGGCAAGATGGTCCCTGAACTGTTGACGCACTTGGGGAACCTTGAGCCTGTCGATATTAAACCTGGTGATGTAAAGTAGGTTTGATTGGTTGCTGTTGACGGATGCAGTACGAAGGCGTATATGAGCTAACATGAGATGCTGATCTCGTTCTTGTCCGACGTCAGCTCCACGGCTGTTTCGGACGTCCAGGAGACAATTTCTAAAGCGGCGACTGATCGCAATTTGGTCGATCTGGTTGGATGTTCGTTGCCTATCAGTAGAGACCCAACTGATCTTATGGCAGGTGTTATGCTTAAACAGCGTACCTCCGCTGACTAGGCGGCTGGTATTGCAGAAGTCCACAAACCGCTCACCGTTATCATTACGGTCTCCCACGCCGTGAACCACCTTGGCATTGAGATCTTCCATCACCATTACGATGTCCTCATTAGGCGTTTGGTTGTAGGCGGCGCCTAAGTGGCTATACAAATCATCCTTTTCATCCTCAGTCGCATCTAGAGTCGGAGCATAACACTGTATGATGGTAATTTTTCTAACTTTATTCGGGAACCTAGCCATCAATATCCGGTCACTATGGGATTTCCGTGATATGACGCTACTACGTGCTGCTGGAGTTAGCATGAGTTCTACTCCGTAACTCCGTGCACTTCCAGCTGGTTTACCAGAGTAGTGCATGACAGTTCTTTTTGTTGGGGAGATGAATTCCCCAGCATCGAACCATCTTATCTCGCTCAGCCCTAAGATGTCTATTTTATACCGTGCGAATTCGCGTTCTAATTGGAGGAATCTGGCGTTATAAGGCCCTTCCTTGAGTGAGCCCAGGAGGGTTTTAACGTTCCAGAATCCGATCGTTGTCCGTGTTCGCTAGCCAGAGGTCGTCATCAAGTTATCCGTCCGTATCCGAGGCGTTGGTTTCCGTTTCAGGGCACGATTTGTTTTTACGGTTGCGGGTCGCTGGGCCACAGACCAACCGACACTTATCCTGTTTTTTGGCGCAGGAAGCTCGCCATTCGTCCTCTCCTGTTAGCAATTTCCGAAAAAATCCCCAGATGGCACCACGAGGAGGTGGGAGTAGGGCTTACTAAAAGAGCTGCTAGGTTTTCGGCTGCAGCGGCTTTTTCTCGTTACTTAGCGGACCAACACCTATAGGGATATGCTGTCCCTACGAGGGCTTTGTTAGTCGAAAATACTTTGGAAGTGTTTAATTGGTTTCATGTATCACCTTTGATGTGATCAACTTTGAGAAAGAGCTAAGGTGTTTAAACGGCACGTCTCCTAAAAGACCTCAACCAAGCTCACTCCAATGATATCGATTTCCTAAAGAAATAAACCGGAAATCGATTTGCAGTCCTGATGAAATATGACGGCTTCTACTAGAAACCTACTTAGCAGACGGCATCCCGAAAGCGCTATCTCTGCTGAGCCACTGAGGAACTAAGTATGTTCTTTGCAACTCTGCTCGAGACTATAGCCTACTTTTAGCACATTTAAAACCCTGGAAAGATACGGTATCTTCCCTTGTCTGTTACAGCAGAAACAAGACTTAATCATCTCCATTTTAATAAAAAGATTTTGATCCAGTCTATCTTTGGGCTGCATTCCCATCAGTTGGACTGAAACTAGGGTGGTTTTCTTACCAACGATTTGCAAAAAATCTGCATAAATCTTATAGTGCCAAACGTATCAGTACCATTCTTCCCAGACCGATGGAGAGAATAGTCGAGAAGGATCTGGATGCTTAAGCGATGGTTCTCTCTGTCTTCAGTGATATCCAGAGCCCTTTCAGCAATACATCCTATGAGGCCAGAAAAGAGACTATGACGAGTGGCATATTTCACCAAACTACAAATCACAACACAACCACTTATTTAAAACAAGTGTGTATTCCACGAATTCGTGATAAGAACACCAAATAATTGTGAAAAAAAAACCTGTTGGTCACAAGTCTTAAAAATTCGCGTTCTACCGGGTTTTTGTACGATTTGTAATCGACATGTTTTTTTTTTCACGAATTTGTGAAATATCGTTGCGAGAATACGTTATGAAATCTTATTTGGAAATTTTTCAAATGCGTTAACTCACGAAATAAAAGTTCGCGAGTGTAAAAGTATTTTAACCTCCTTAATTCTCAAGATATTCTAAATGGAAAGGATGAAAAATATCTTCAAGATATTATGTGCCAACTTTAAAGAAAAGTAGAACTATGACAAGAATATGTGTCTTTACATACTTACATATGTAGGTGCATATCGTAATATTGAAAAATGTTACCCAGATGCTTTATTTAGCTAATGTCCCCGTCCACTCGCTTGTGCCACCTGCTGTGAGGTCGCCCTCTACTGCGCCGTCCACCTGGGATGGATTCAAAGACTTTTCGGGCTGGAACGTTGGGCTCCATCCGTGTTACATGACTCATCCATCTTAGTCGCCGTACGTGAACTCTTCTGGCTAGGTCGATGTTATTGTATATGCCGTGTAGTTCGGCATTGTACCTTCTCCTCCAATCGCCGTCTATGCAGATGGGAGCAAAGATCTTCTTCTTCCTTTTATCAGCGAGGCTATGATCCGAAAACAAGGGATCACAACCCTCCCACTTCACCGCATTTCTACTGATCCGCCTGTGGGGTTCGCCTATTTGACCTCAGAAAATATCGGCAGGCCTGCCGATTTTGGATCACTCGGTTACTGAGGCCAATGAACTGCCGATGTCGTCGCATTTGTCTGATCCAGGCGTTTATAGGCCTGCCTTTCCTACATCGCGATGTCTTTGGAACGTGCATTGATATTGCCCTTTTAACAGGGTTCAAATGATCTCTTCTTTGAACGTGGCAATACCAACTGAGCCGGTCACGCTCTATTTTTTGTACGATGGTTTCCTTGATGTGAAAGCTTCCACGGATCTTCGAACTTCTTATTCGATCAAGCTTTGTCACTCCTGCTGTCATGCGAAGCATCTTCATCTCAGCTGCCGTTAATTTACTCTCATACTTTTTGTACATCGTCCAACATTGTGAACCGTATGTGAGCGCTGGACGTACAACTGCGGTGTAGAGCCTTCCTTTCAACTTAGATGGGAGCAAAGATAACCCGAAGAATATTTCTCTCAAAGTAACCAAAGGCATCCTCATCTGATTTTGACAAAGTCCATGCCTCTGCGCCATACAGCAGGACTGGGAAGATTAGTGTCTTATAAAGAGTTACTTTAGTAGTTCGGGATAGAGCTTTGTTATTCAATTGCCTTCTTAGCCGATTGGGAAAAGTAATTCTTTGTTTGATCTCCCCACTGGTGTCATTTGCGGAACTCACCATAGATCTTAGGTTTGGTTAGGTTGAAGTGGCTGCCAGCTGAAAATCGCCAACACACTTAGACCAATAATAGGTCCATTGTGATAGCACATGGATTATGGGAGGAAGTTTCTCCTACCTACTCGGTGAAACCATTTAGAACTTCTTATGAAGCGTAGGAGGCTTTTAATATCGATGTTTTTCAGGTCGCCTATGTCGTTGTAATAGGGGGCTCCTAAGTAAAGCTTCCTTCTATGGGAGGGAGCTGGGCAAAAACAAGGAAGGTGAGGGGTAGTTTCTTCCTCTTCTTCATCCAAGCAGGTTCTACAAAAGTCGTTCGCAAAACGCCTAGCCTTGTACCATGGTTGCCTATTAGACAGTGTCTAGTGATGACACCTATTATAGTGCCGATATGCAATCTGTTGAGAGAAAGCAAATTCTTAGAATGTTTTAGATCCAGATTCGGCCAAATTGGTTTTGTCGCTAGACTGGTCCGCTTGTCCAACTAAGATTTGTACTCTCAATAGCATCCAGCTTTAATTTGAGCTTGCAAGTAGCGATTGGTATACCTAAGGAGCCTTTGTCCGGTAGGATGGGTATAGTTATTCCTAATCTGGCGAGTTCATCGCCTTACAATTCACTGGAATGTCCCTATGCCCCGGCACCCAACACAGTTGAATATTGAACTGCTCAGCCATCTCTACGAGGGACGAACGGCAGTCTAGAGCTACTAAGGTATTTAAAGAGGTCGATTCCAAGGATTTGATTGCTGCTTGGCTGTCTGAAAATCATAGATCCTAAGTAGACAGAGTCCTTGACTACCTAAAATTATATATATTTGTCTATTGTGGCGTTCTGTCCTCGACGCCGTTGTTGGGTGTCCTTTTGTGTAGACGGGATGCAGTTTGTTTTGCTTTCATTGATCGCTAAATCTATCTCCGCTGCCTCGATCTCAATACCCGCAAATGCCCCACTGACGGCCCGCCGAGTACTTCCGATTGTGTCAATGTCTTCGGCATAAGCGAGTTGTTGTACAGACTTGTAAAAGATTGTACCTCCGGTGTTGGATTGTAAGTTTCGTACAATTCTGTCAAGTACTATGTTAAAGAGATCGCATGATAGCGCGTCTCCTTGTCTAAGACTTTTCCTGACATTGAACAGTTTGGTTGTGTTCTTTCCGACTTTGATGGAGCAGTGAGAGTTCTCCATCGTCATCCTGCAGAAACGGACAAGTTTGGCAGGGATGCCGAGACCAGACATGGCTCTGTATAATTCGCCTCTATGCACGCTATCATAGGCAATTTTAAGCTGATGTGTTTCGATTTTATTTTCTTGGGTTTTTCCAAGATCTGCCGTAGTGTGAATATTTGGTCAATGGTGGGCTTTCCCGGCCTGAAACCGCACTGATAAGGACCTATCAGGTTGCTGACGATCGGTTTTAGGCATTCACATAATACGGCAGACAGGATCTTATATGCGATGTTGAGGAGACTTATATTGTACCTCTGTAATTGGCGCAGTTCAGAGGGTCTCCTTTCTTCAGGATCGGCCAAGCGATGCTCAGGTTCCATTCATTGGATGTACTTTCATCCGACCAGATATTATAGATGATCTGGTGCATGCTTCTTACCAACTCATCTTTTCAAGGCAAGAGAAGTTCGGCGGCAAGGCCTCCGAAACTTTGTTGGATTTAAGTTAAGATATCGCTATCTTCACTTTATTCTGACCAGATTGACGGGAACCTTGACTTTCATCGTCCGCTGCCTGACAGCGGAATATTGGTCATCAGCGCCGTTTAGTAGTCTGCAGAAGTCATCTCATGTACTACCATTTTCCCCCTTGCAGGCTTCTGTTCCGCGTTGAAACCCTCGCATCTTCGTTTTACTTTTTGGTTAAATCTCTAAAATCTCTCAATCTCTTCAATCGAGCGCTTCTCATGCTACTTTTTCTTCTTTCTGAGAAGCCGATGTTCCTCTCTTCTCTCTCTCCCTCCGCTGGTAGAAGTCAACCTTTGTCGCGTCGTCCTTCTTCTCGTGGGGCGTGAACGCATATTAAGCTAATGTTGGCAAATTTTGCCTTAATACGGATAGTCATGAGGCACTAGATCACACGCCGGAAACTCAAGACTTTTTGCGCATATTAAGCTAATGTTGGCAAATTTTGCCTTAATACGGATAGTCATGAGGCACTAGATCACACGCCGGAAACTCAAGACTTTTTGCCTAAGTCTGGCTCTATGGCTCTAATAACAAATGCGCACCCGAATAGACGCTCTCCCTGTTGTCCGTAGCAATCGCCGTATCTACTACTGTGCAGTTTTCACCCTTCTTTCTTCGGCCCATCATATCGCACTTTTTGGATGGCGGTAATGTCTGCTTTGCAGCAGTCTAGGTCCTCCGCAAGTTTTCGGCTGCTCGTTGTTTGTAGAGGGTCCTAACATTCCATGTGCAGACACTAAGATCGTTGTCCTTTTTACGTATGCAAGGGTCGTCAACAGTAAAATCATCCATATCTGAGGCTGTTGGTTGCTTCGTAACAAGTGTTTTTTTTTTACGTCACATATCGCGAGACGGAAAAGGCAGGCGTATAAACGCCTCGATCACACAAATGCAACGACACCAGCATTTAATTAGCCTCAGTAACCAAGTGATCGAAAATCGAGAGACCTGCCGATATTTTCTGAGGTCAAATAAGCGAACCCCACAAGCGGATCAGTAGAAAGGCGGTGAAGTGGGAGGGTTATGATCCCTTGTTTTCAGATCATAAGCTCGCTGAAATAGAAAGAAGAAGAAGATTTTTTTTTTTTTTTTACGTGGCAGGGAAGTTAACCCCCAAATGGAGGTCCAGTTCGTTTTGTTATACACCTAGGACGAGAAGCCAGGTACACCGATGCCAGTAGTCCACTAGGGGAGGATGAGCGCTGCCGTGGCCTATTAAGAACTCCTCCACCACCATCTCTATTCCAAGGTGCTGACCAACCTTGGCAATTCCCTACCGACCTTTGATCCGAATATGTCGAAGCAGCTCGCGCAAGGTGTGCACTAAGTTCAAACTAACTGGAACTGTAGACGCCACCGTTGACTCCATCTAGAGAATTCATCCGCTGCCATCTGGAACAAGAAGAAGTGCTCTAGTGAGGGGCCACTCTTCCCTCCTCTCTTATCTGCTGCCGCCAAAATCCTCCAAACGGGGTTGGTCACCCATGTCTTGGATCAAGGCACTAGGTACGCGGCAGTCACTACGTGGGGGTTGAGAATAGCAGTTGGTAAGCCTAAGCTAAGTGAAAACGCTTGTGTCTTCATATAATTACATGCACTACCGTTTGACTACTGCGTTGGTTTGGATTTATTTTGAAGACTTACTCCGAAGTCGTACATTCTTTGTTAAAGTTGGTGCAATCCCCCGCCCACTTTCCATTGTATCACAGTGTAATGTTTATTACTTATTTTTTTACGGAAAAGACCGTGTACGCGCGTCTTATAAACTCAAATCTACTTCTGACACTTTAAGGTTTTTCTGCTTCCAATGAATCAATGAGGTGTTGGTGGTGGTGGGTGGGTGGGTTGGTGGGTTGGTGGGTTTCATGTTTAACGATGCTCATACTCGTCATATAAGTAAAATTCCTAACCTATAAAGCCATTAAGTCATAACACAGGGTACTGAAATCCACTTCTGACACTTGTGTCCTTTTTTTAAGTTTTGGATTAAAATTTATGAACTAGTTCCAATCTAAGTACGAGTACGTCGAAATTATCTCATCGACCTTGCGTAGACCCTAATAATTTAGGTATGGATGTGTTCATAAGTATGTGTGAACGATATTTGCCACAACCACTTACAATGATATGAATTAAGTGCCGCCAAGACGATCCGGATCAAAATTTCCCTGACATATGCACACCCAGAACTTTTTTACGAAGATTAGATTTCGTTCATAAACACCCCTGCACTCAAAAGTTTGTCTAATAAATGTGTCCACCCCCGAACTGCACACAGAAAGGATCTGAGGGGATGGGGGAACAAAAATCAATATCATTAATAAATCACACGAACACCATGGAATTCCAATATTACCGACATTTACCCTCTATAACAAGCATTCCACCCTCTTACCAACTCATCGCTTAAACAATTTACCATAACGGAACCGTAAAAGCAATAACAATAAATTACCCCCAAAGCAAAATGTGCTAAAGAAACAATTAAGTTAATTTTCCAAACAATTTGTCACACCATATCTAATGTTTCTCCTGTGTCCTGGTCGGAGGACTACTCCTCGAATGTATGTATATTAATATTCAAAATACAATCCAGTATACTTGTACGAGTATGTGTATGTATTGCATATTGCCAACCCCTTTAGACGTGGAAATTTGTCGAAAAGAAGACATCCCCGCAAATACAAACGACCACTTAGAGCGAACCAACCCATCAAGTCATTATGCCATCAAAATAACTTACCCGTTGCCACCCCCTAAAAATGTTTCACCCCCTGTCATGTTTAGCGGCGGGGGATAAATGATCTCACAAGTGTATGGTGGCAATTTAATAATATTTCTTGTCACCTGAGCACCGCCCATGTTTCATTAATTAATAACAAATCAAAGAGTAAATCTACTATAGTGGTTCCTTCATATGT
Source organism: Brachypalpus laphriformis (assembly GCA_945910035.1). Taxonomy (NCBI): domain Eukaryota; kingdom Metazoa; phylum Arthropoda; class Insecta; order Diptera; family Syrphidae; genus Brachypalpus; species Brachypalpus laphriformis. The sequence continues at coordinate 14,809,150 of OX246755.1, forward strand.
ATCTCTAAAGCATGACAATGGCGAGGGGGTGTGCTAAAAGTTTTCATTGAAACTTTCGCGTGATACCCCCGAGCACATGTATCTAAGCATCGTTAGAATGGGGTTGGTTCTATGGTATGGTTAAAACGTTTTATTGCCAATTTTCGAGAGGGCCATGCGGTGAGAAGGCGAAAATTTCGCCCGAGGGAGGAGACGGTTACCAGGAATGAGATACTACATGGCTTTTGTAATGGATGTTGATGGATTAAATTGCATGCCAAACTATCCACCTGGGATTCGGGTTATTGTGTGCACATGCACATACATTTATCAAATTGTAGCTATAAAGCTAAATTGCATTAGGATTGGAGGGAGGTGGAAACCGACAGAAAGGATTCGAGTAAAATGAAAAACAAATTTGTTAGATACGAGCACACACTTCTATCTAGGAATGAGTTGTATTAAATTTCTGTTGTTGGCTGTTCTGTGTACTGCGTGTATGTGTCATTAGGAATTTATTTATTTTGTTTTTAATTAAATCGCAGTAATTTTGTACAATTCGATTTTTTTTTTGCTCTTTTATGAGAGTCATTTGGGAAAATAGCACTTGCATGTGTCGGTCCGCTGTAATTGTAGCTTTCGGAGGGAAAGATACATACGTTCTCGTGTACAAACAAAATGAAAATAAAATGTCAATTGCTGCGGGGAATTTACTTTGTGATTTGGATTTAATGCGCTCCGGAATGGATTATTTTTGTGAATTTTATAGGATAAGCTTATTGATTCTTTTTTCTTGTTTTTTATGTATTTACATGCATTAGAGGACTCTTGTTTAATTTGTCTTTAAACGGATGGATTTGAGTTAATATCTTAAGCATCTTGATAGATATTGAGAGTATTTGTGTTGCGTGGACACACACTATTCTCCACTTCATACCAATTTCTAATTTCGTGGTGCCTAGTACCTCGACTTGCGACTGGGTTCCAACTCCATTGGAAGGTAGCAAACGAGACAGAGGGATGAGGTTTATTGCTAAGATACCCTTTGCCCCAGAGAAGAAGTCCCAAAGTAAAATCAGTCAATGCAGATGCGTAAACATTTGACACAATTAAAGCTCGCGTCTGAAAAGAATAAACATTTTTCGTCATTCGTCAAAAATATTAAAAACTAGTCTCGTCTGCTATCCCAACGCCTATTTACAACGACATTTCAGCTGTCAGCTCCTTAGGTTAGGTTGAAGTGGCTACCAGCTTACGCCAACACATATAGACCAAGGAAGGTCCGTTGTGGTACCACGAAAGATAATGTAATCCCAGCCTACTCGTTAGAACCAATTAGAGCTTTTAATGAAGCGAAGGAGGCTCCTGATATCTAAATCTATCAGATCGCCTAAATCGTTAAAATGGAAAGCTCCAAGATGAAGCTGGACAGGCATAAAGAAGGTGATGAATGGTTTCTTCCTCTTCTTCGTCCATGCATCTTCTGCAAAAATCATTTAAATATACGCCAAGACTTGTTGCATGTTTGCCTATTAGACAGTGTCCTGTAATTACACCTATAACAGAGCAAATATGCAATCGATTGAGAGAGATCAATTTCTTAGAGCGTTTCAGATCCAACTTGTGCCAAATCTGCTTAGTCGCTAGACACGTTGTACCACTTGTCCACCTAACTTTTGTTCTTTCGATTGCATCTAGCTTGAATTTAAATTTACAAGTAGCGATTGGCATACCTAGATTATCCTTGTCTGGAAGGATGGGTACAGTTGTTGCTATTCTGGCAAGTTCATCAGCCTTACACTTCTCCGAAATATCCCTATGCCCCAGCGTCCAAAAGAGGTGAATATTAAACTGCTCCGCCATCTCCTTAAGAGACGAATGGCAGTCTAAAGCTTAGCACTTACTTAGATGACGCTACAGTCCGGGGTGGACCTGGGCCTACCCCAACAAACCTCTCCAGCCAGCACAGTTACGAGCCAGCTGCCTCCAGTTGCGCACGCCAAGTTGGTTGAGGTCCCCCTCCACTTGTTTGCGCCACCTACCACGAGGTCGTCCTCTACTGCGCCGTCCGTCCGGGGTGGATTTGAAGACTTTCTTAGCGGGAACGTTTGGCTCAATCCGCTCTACATGACCCAGCCATCTTAGTCGCTGTATGTGAATTCTTCTGGCTAAGTCGATGTCTTTGTACAGACCGTATAGTTCGGCATTGTACATTTTCCTCCACTCACCGTCTATACAGACGGGACCAAAGATCGCTCGAAGACCTTTCCTCTCAAAATATCCAAAGACGTTCTCATCCGGTTTTGACAAAGCCCATGCCTCTGCGCGATACAGAAGGACTTTTAAGAGTCTTATAAAGAGTTACCTTAGTAGTTCGAGATAGGGCTTTGCTACTCAATTGCCGTTTTAGCCCATAGAAACAACGATTGGCAAGAGTAATTCTCCATGTGACTTCCCTACCGATGTCATTTGCGGAGCTGACCATAGAGCCTAGGTAGACAAAATCCTTTACTACCTCAAAATTGTATCTGTCTATTGTGGCGTTCTGTCCAAGACGCCGATGTTGGGTGTCCTTTATTGTAGACAGCATATATTTTGTTTTGCTTTCATTGACCGCTAGACCCATCTTTGCTGCCTCGATCTCAATACTCGTAAATGCCCCATTGGCGGGCCGCTGAGTTCTTCCGATTATGTCAATGTCATCGGCATAAGCGAGTAGTTGTACAGACTTGAAGAAGATTGTACCTCCGGTGTTGGCTTGTGAGTTTCGTACAATTCTCTCAAGTACTATATTAAATAGATCGCATGATAGCGCGTCTCCTTGTCTAAGACCTTTCCTGACATCGAATGGTTCGGTGATGCTGTTACCGACTTTAATGGAGCAGCGAGAGTTCTCCATCGTCATTCTGCACAAACGGATGAGCTTGGCAGGGATGCCAAGACTAGACATGGCTCTGTATAACTCGTCTCTATACACGCTATCATAGGCAACTTTGAAATCGATGAAGAGGTGGTGCGTATCGATTTTATATTCATGGGTTTTTTCCAAGATCTGCCGTAGTGTGAATATTTGGTCAATAGTGGACGTTCCCGGCCTGAAACCGCACTGATAAGGACCTATCAGGTTGTTGACGATCGGTTTTAGACGTTCACATAGTACGGCAGACAGAATCTTATATGCGATATTTAGGAGACTTATACCTCTGTAGTTGGCGCAGTTCAGAGGGTCTCCTTTCTTCAGGATCGGGCAAACGATGCTGAGGTTCAATTCATCGGGCATACTTTCGTCTGAGCAGATTTTACAGATGAGCTGGTGCATGCTCCTTACCAACTCATCTCCTCCTGCCTTGAAAAGTTCAGCGGCAAGGCCGTCGGCTCCAGCAGCTTTGTTGGATTTGAGTTTAGATATCGCTATCCTCACTTCATTCTGATCGGGTTGACGGGAATCTTGACTGCCATCGTCACTGTTGAATGGCTCATTCTACCTGACAGCGGAATATTGGTCATCATCGCCGTTTAACAGTCTGCAGAAGTGTTCCTTCCATATCCTCAGCACCGACTGCGATTCCACTACTATGTTGCCATTTTCGTCCCTGCAGGCTTCTGTTCTGGCTTTGAAACCCTGGCATGTTCTATTTACCTTTTGGTAAAATTTTCGAACATCATTCCTGCAATAAATTCTCTCAATCTCCTCGATCGAGCGCTTCTCATGCTCCTTTTTCTTCTTTCTGAGAAGTCGATTTTCCTCTTTTCTCCTGCGCACGTAGAGCTCGTAAGCAGCTCTAGTCCTTCTATGCAGCGCCGCTTTGTACGCCTCTTGTTTTGCTGCATGTGCTTGCCGGCATTCCTCATCAAACCAGGTGTTTCGTTGTGGTGGCGAGTGAAACCCAGTACATCAGAGGCGGCATCTCTGATGGCTTGTTGGCAACGCTGCCACTGGTCTTCCGCATTTGCTGCTCGCGGCATAGGACTTAGATTGAGATTAGAAGAAACACGATCGGCAAAGGTTCTGGCTGTCTCTTGCGATTGTAGCCGCCCGACGTCAAATTTCCTCACAGTATTTCGTTGATTTCGCTCCGTTCTGGATATCCGCATCCGTACCTTGCCTACAACTAGGTAGTGATCCGAGTCCAGGTTGGCTCCTCGGAAAGTCCGGACACCCAGAATACTGGAAGAGTGCCTTGCGTCGATCGCAATGTGATCGATTTTTCGATGAAAGGAGAGCCATGTTCCTTTGTGAATATCGAGACGTGGGGATCGCGTACTAGCTACGACAAAGTTTCGCCCCGCCGCAAAGTCGATTAGCCTGAGTCCGTTGCCGGATGTGATGTCGTGCAGGCTGTGCTTTCCGACCACGCTACTAAAGACTTCCTCTCTTCCTAGCTTTGCGTTAAAGTCGCCTAGGATAATTTTAACGTCGTGGCTAGGGCATTGCTCATACGTCTTGCCCAAGAGCTGGTAGAAGTCATCCTTTGACGCGTCGTCCTTCTCCTCGTGAGGGGCGCGAACGCATATTAGGCTAATGTTGGCAAATTTAGCCTTGATACGGATAGTCATGAGGCGCTCGTTCATGCCGAAAACTCAAGACTTCTTGCCTAAGTCTGCCTCCAATGACAAATCCGCACCCGAATAGATGCTGTCCTTGTTGTCTGCAGCAATCGCCGTAGTAGATGTCGCAGTTTTTCATCTTCCTTTTGCCCGGCCCATCCCATCGCACTTCTTGGATGGCGGTAATGTCTGCTTTGAAACACTCTAGGGCCTCCGCAAGTTGTTCGGCTGCACGTGGTTTGAAGAGGGACCTAACATTCCACGTGCAGACACGAAGATCGTTGTCCTTTTTACGTTTGCTTGGGTCGTCAACAGTAAATTCATCCGTATCCGAGGCTGTTGGTTGCTTCGTAACCGAAGGTTTTTTACGTGGTAGGGAAGTTAACCCGATGGCACAACCCCCAACCTGGAGGGCCATATCTTTTTTTTGTACCCCTATGATAAGAGGCCAGATACACCGATGTCAGTAACCCACTTCGGGTATATGAACGCTGCCGTTGGCCCATTAAGGGTTCATCCGCCACCATCTCTTTTTCAATACCCTGACGTAGTTTTCAAAATCCTTACAGACCTCAGCTCCAAATATGTTGAAGTAGCTCCGGTAAGGTAATTCGCTTGGATAATAAAAGGGAAATATTGTCCTACAAAAATACTGAAATGAAAGGAATAAAATATCGTATTTAAAACGCTGCCAAAAAGTAACGGTGCTAAGAAAAGTGATAAATTTAAAACTGTATATTTTCTGAAGTATATCCAAAAAACATTTAGCAACATTTTTAGGAAATCTTGTTCAGTTCAAAAGTTATCGCAAATTCTGTGATTTAAGTCGTTCAAAACGATTAAATAAGCTTTGAGCTCTTTGAGCTACCTTTTACAAGTTTAAGAAGACAAACTTTCAGAAAGTCGTTGCGTAACAGAGTAATTCTACACTTTAAAAATTTGGGCCAGTCTAATAGCCAGGGGTGGAATCCTCTAAGATGATAGTTGATTGTTGACGATCACAATCATCCCTTTTGCTCTCTCTAAGGTGACCATCAGCGTGATCATCACATTTTTGCGATTTTTTTTGTGTGACTTTGCGATCGTTTTACGGAGAGCTAACAAAGTGTGATCATCAATTTTGACTGTCAAAAGTGTGACCATCAACTATCACCTTAGAGGATTCCACTCCAGTGTATGATGTTTGGCTGTAGGTCCCAAGTGGAGCTATGTATACTACAGAGCAATCACAACTGTTCTCTGCTCATTGAGAAGAACATGCTGATGAGTAGCAGTTATCGAAATCATAATTTCACCACTAGGGTTATGTAGCATAATGGATGCCTTATAAGTCCATAACGTAGTCAATAACAATAACGAAGATCAACGACAATACAGAAGCTGGAGCTGAAGGAATAAATAATGGGATCACCCAGTTTCCGCTCTCCGATTTGTTCGCTAATCATCAACTGTACTTCTTGTTGTTCTGTTCAACTTTATTTGCCTAATAATCAATCTTTTACTGGTTAAGCTAAAAATCCTGAACAAGTTTATTAAATATTTACTTTGCACTCATTTGCATAGAAATACCAACCAGATGCGCAAATATCAATCCAGTCTCTAACAATTTATGTAAAATTTTAATATATTCATTCACACACACCCTCTTTCGTCTTTTATAAACTTTTTTCCCTTGTACATGTACAAATATTTTTTTCTCCGATTATTTATCAGATTAATGTCCAGAATTCATGTATTCACAGGCACACTAGCGAAGCCTTCACTATTTGCATACAGATTAGAACGTTTTATATTTTTATTGATATAACCTCGATAAATATGCGTTTTGCGAAAAGTACAAAAGAGAAATGCTAAATAAGGTAGAACTACATAAACTGGTTTACCTCAAAAATAAACCAATTAAATATCTGTCGCCTCCGTCACAACTCTACCGAGAATGATAAATTTAAATCCAATCGACAGTCAATTCATATATACTTTCGGCTTAATTTTATTTTTTTCATTTATTTGTTAACCGTTATCCATGCCCAAAATAACACTCGCTGTTGGATGAATGTAACCTCCACAAGGAATTAATTTACGTTACACGATACGCTTAAAAGAAATTAAAAAAAAAAAAAACTTTTGAAGAGGATAAAAGAAAAAAAATTGTTTTTATTTATAAATATTTTTTACATAAAGAATTTGCATAAATTTGTGGAAAAAATAAGAAAAAAATAAAGTGAACAGACAACGCGTGGAGAAAGACCTGATAACACCCCCATTTGTTTGCTATTGCTACTGACACTACCTGTGTGAGTGTATCTATGCGTATCTGCACGAGATCTCTATGTATCTTTTCGACATTATCATATGTATATGTACATAAATACATTTGAAAATAGAAGCAGGGGATAAAAATGGCAAAGATGAAATGTAAACAACACGATAAGTCCACACACAACACAAATCCAGACGTTATTGCGTCTTAGACTATCTTGATGCTTTTTTGCTGAAATATCTGCGAATCCACGAAAGACAACATGTTGTTTGGTATAAATTCAGCCACATGCTAATGGATTTGCCGCCATATGTATGGATGAATTAATGGATATATCTTTTTCTTTGTATTCCACTAGGGTATGTTAAGTTTGGTCTTTAGTTCGGAACGTAGAGAAGTGGTAGATACATCTTTGCATCGATTGAGGCTCTTCTTCTCCGACTCAGACTGATTAAGCTAGACAGCTTTATAGCCTTTCCTTCTGTTTTTTTTTTGTATAGTCACATCCACAACTATACCTACATAAGTTTAAATTAAAAAAAAAAATGAAACTGAATAGATTCCTTTGTGTTGTCTTGCATTCATTCTCTTTGCCGATTTTGAATGCGGGAATAGTAGAAGATTGAAATTGAAAAGAATCTCCGACTTCCCCAAGTGGATTATAATGATTTCAATCTGGAAATCATTAGTTTTTTGTTATTGGTTTGGTTTTTTCCTATGAAAGTCTTGTTTCTTATTGAATTAGTCTGGAGTGTGCTCTGAATTGAAATTGGTTTATCCCAAGGCAAGATCTTGTTTTCACTGCTTCAAGTACGCAATTAGACGCAGCTGTTTGTATGTACGTACATACGAGTATGTACATATCTAGATCTTCAGACATTTGGAGAGAAGTTTGTTGATTGAGACGCAGATATTGTGGCGCCTTTTAGAGATACTTCCTGGTTTCGAATGGAATACATGCGCCATTATATGTATCTGTTTGGGGGTATTTTGTTTTTTAGACATTGGCTGTATTATTTTGTTAATTACGAGGGTGGTTTGATAAGTCCGTGACTTTTTGAATACCCCGCGCAGTAACTGTGGCAACACAGTTTCCGTTAAGTGCCACCTATCGGTAGACTACTGTAAAACTTTGAGCAAGCTGCAGCGTTTAGTTTATGTTTGACAGCCATTGAAAGCAGCTAACCTTGTTCATTTCCACAATAATGGCAAAAAGTGAATTTCGTGTGCTGATTAAGCATTAGGTACTTTTTGCGCAAAAAATCAGTTAAAGAAACCAAGAAGAGGCTTGATTTGGACATGAAAAAGCTGTCGGCACGATGGGTGCCGCGATTGCTCACGATCGACCATAAACACCACGATGTGGCAAGTTCAAAGGAGTGTTTGGAGATGTACAGCCGCAATCCAAACGAGTTTTTGCGCCGTTTCGTTACCGTAGATGAGACATGGATCCATTACGACACAACAGAGACTAAGCAACAATCGAAATAGTGGGTTTCTACGAGTGAACGTGCACCGAAGAAGGCTAAGATAGGTCTATCGGCTAACAAAGTCATGGCCACAGTTTTCTGGGATTCACGAGGTGTAATTCATATCGATTACCTAGAAAAATGTAAAACCATCAACGGCAAATATTATTCAGAGCTGCTCGGCAGATTTGACACTGTTTTGAAGCAGAAACGACCGCATTTAGCGAAGAAAAAAGTGTTGTTCCATCAGGACAATGCACGGGTGCATACGTGTGTAGTCACCATGGCAAAATTTCATCAATTGGGCTACGAAATGCTACGCCATCCACATTATTCTCCGGATTTATCCCCCTCCGACTATTTCCTGTTTCCAAACCTGAAGAAATGGCTGCGCGGTAAAAGATTTAGGTCAAATGAAAAGGTCATCGTGGAAACAAACACTTATTTTGAGGGCGTTGAGAAATCTTATTATTTAGAAGGACCATATCAGGAAAAACCTGGGGATGCAGCCCAGCCAAACGGAGGTGGATGTACAAGATGTTAGTAAGACCCATTATCACATAGGTGCAGTGGCATAGGTTAACAGAACAAGGCTAGCCGCGACGAAGGCATCTTTAAGCAAAGTGCAAATATAAGCCTGAATATGTATAATAGGAGCCATGCGAACCTGTCCAATAGCAGCACTAGAGCTAATCATAGGTACACTTCCACTACACATAGTGCTATAGCGAATCGCCAAGGGGACCATATTAAGAACATGCATCGTAAAATAAAGAGCGAGTAACCCTATCCAAATTGGTGCCGCTTCTGGACTGGCCCAGAGACGATATCGTCAAGAAATACCACTTTGTAAGAAAATTTAACTCAAAGCTGAGCAACAAAAGAGATTGGAGCAGTGAGTCCGATAAGTACCAACTCAAACAACACAGAATTAAATGGTACACAGACGGATTGAAAACTACTACTACTACTGGCACTGGGGCAGGAGTGTACGGGCCCAGCGCTAGATACTCACAATCATTGGGAACATTCCCCAGTATATTTCAAGCAGAAGTTAACGCGATCGAAAGATGCGCGCAATTCAACCTAGATAGGAAATATCGTGGACAGGAGATCGCGAGATCGTGGCGAACCCCACAGGCGGATCAGTAGAAATGCGGTGAAGTGGGAGGGTTGTGATCCCTTGTTTTCGGATCGTGGCCTCGCTGATAAAAGGAAGAAGAAGAAGAAGGAGATCGCAATACTGGCAAACAGCCAAGTCGCTATTTAAGCATTGACCTCGTACGTGGTCGGATCTAAACTGGTATGTGAATGCCTCTCCAGGATCAACAAACTGGGAGAGGCAAATAAAGTAAATCTCTACCGGGTACCAGAAAGTGTAGGAAAATGAAGCACCATATGACTAGCAAGAAACGGATCAGACACGCCGTTCCATGGACAAGAACCATTTTGAAAAAAAATACGAGAAGACTTAAGGAAAAAGCAAGAGAACAAATAGGTCAAGCATTAGGACGATATCCCCCAAATAAGACAGCAAAATGACTTCTGGGGAAATACTTACTTACTTACTTAGATGGCGCTACAGTCCGGGGTGGATCTGGGCCTCAACCAACAAACCTCTCCAGCCCGCGTGGTTACGAGCCAGCTGCCTCCAGTTGCACACGCCAAGTTGGTTGAGGTCCCACTCCACTTGTTTGCGCCACCTACCACGAGGTCGTCCTCTACTGCGTCGTCCATCCGGGGTGGATTCAAAGACTTTCTTAGCGGGAAGGTTGGGCTCCATCCGCTCTAAGTGACCCAACCATCTTAGTCGCTGTATGTGAACTCTTCTGGCTAAGTCGATGTTCGTATAGATGGCCGTATAGTTCGGCATTGTACCTTCTCCTCCACTCACCGTCTATACAGACGGGACCAAAGATCGTTCGAACAACTTTTCTCTCGAAATAACCAAGGGCAACCTCATCCGGTTTTGTCAAAGCTCATGCCTCTGCGCCATACAACAGGACTGGGATGATTAGTGTCTTATAAAGTGTTACCTTAGTAGTTCGAGATAGGCTTTTGCTACTCAATTACCGTTTTAGCCCATAGAAACAACGATTGGCAAGAGTAATCCTTCGTGTGATCTCCCTACTGATGTCATTTGCGGAGTTCACCATAGAGCCTAGGTAGACAAAATCATTTACTACTTCAAAATTATATCTGTCTTTTGTGGCCTTCTGTCCAAGACGCCGATGTTGGGTGTCGTTTTTTGTAGACAGCATATATTTTGTTTTACTTTCATTGATCGCTATACCCATCTTTGCTGCCTCGATCTCAATACTCGTAAATGCCCCATTGACTGCCCGCTGAGTTCTTCCGATTATTTCAATGTCACCGGCATAAGCGAGTAGTCGTACAGACTTGTAAAAGATTGTACCTCCGATGTTGGCTTGTGAGTTTCGTTATATTCTCTCAAGTACTATGTTAAAGAGATCGCATGATAGCGCGTCACCTTGTTAAAGACCTTTCCTGACATCGAACAGTTCGGCTATGTTCCTACCGACTTTGATGGAGCAGCGAGAGTTCTCCCTTATCATTCAGCACAAACGGACGAGCTTGGCAGGGATGCAAAGACTAGACATGGCTCTGTATACCTCGTCTCTATACACGCTATCATACGCAACTTTGAAATCGATGAAGAGGTGGTGCGTATCGATTTTATATTCATGGGTTTTTCCAAGATCTGCCGTAGTGTGAATATTTGGTCAATGGTGGACGTTTCCGGCCTGAAACCGCACTGATAAGAACCTATCAGGTTTTTGACGATCGGTTTTAGGCGTTCACATAATACGACAGACAGGATCTTATATGCGATGTTGAGGAGACTTATACCTCTGTAATTGGCGCAGTTCAGAGGGTCTACTTTCTTCAGGATCGGGCAGACGATGCTGAGGTTCCATTCATCGGGCATACTTTCGTCCGACCAGATTTTACAGATGAGCTGGTGCGTGCTCCTTACCAACTCATCTCCTCCTGCCTTGAAAAGTTCAGCGGCAAGGCAGTCGGCTCCAGCAGCTTTGTTGGATTTGAGTTTATATATCGCTATCCTCACTTCATTCTGATCGGGTTGACGGTCACTGGTCTTCCGCATTTGCTGCTGGTGGCGTAGGACTTTGATTAAGATTAAGAGAAACTCGATCGGCAAAGGCTCTAGCGGTCTCTTGCGATTGTAGCCGCCCGACGTTAAATTTCCTCACAGTATTTCGTTGATTTCGCTCCGTTGTGGATATCCGCATCCGTACCTTGGCTACAACTAGGTAGTGATCCGAGTCCACGTTGGCTCCTCGGAAAGTCCGGACACCCAGAATACTGGACGCGTACTAGCCGCGTGGATTAGCCTGAGTCCGTTGCCGGATGTGATGTGGTGCAGGCTGTGTTTTCCGACCACGCTACTAAGACGTCCTCTCTTCCTAGCTTTGCGTTAAAATCACCTAGGATAATTTTAACGTCGTGGCTAGGGCATTGCTCATACGTCTTATCCAAGAGCTGGTAGAAGTCATCCTTGGTCGCGTCGTCCTTCTCCTCGGGCGTGAACGCATATTAGGCTAATTTTGGCAAATTTAGCCTTGATACGGATAGTCATAAGGCGCTCGTTCACATGCCGGAAACTCAAGACTTCTTGCCTAAGTCTGCCTCCAATGACAAATCCGCACCCGAATAGACACTGTCCTTGTTGTCTGTAGCAATCGCCGTAGTAGATGTCGCAGTTTTTCATACTCGTTTTGCACGGCCCATCCCATCACACTTCTTGGATGGTGCTAATGTCTGCTTTGAGACACTCTAGGGCCTCCGCAAGTTGTTCGGCTGCACGTGGTTTGTAGAGGGACCTAACATTCCATGTGCAGACACGAAGATCGTTGTCCTGGGGAAATATAACCAGAAAAAAAGCAGAACTTGTCTAAAATTTAGCAAGAATCGACTTTGTATCTTGATGGGTATGTTAACGAGTCACTACAGACAGACTCACCTTAGGCACCTTAGGAAACTGGGAATAGAGGATGGCGAACACTGCAGACTCTGTAGGGACATCGCAGAAACACCAGCGCTCCTTCTTATGGAATGAGAAGCACTGATCCATAAAAAAAGAATTCACCTAGGTGCCTAGCTCCTATCAGAGATGGATCTACCTTCGCTGGATGCACATAAGATACTCCGGTTCATAAAACGAGCTGAACTGGAGGAAGTAATCTAGACCGAGCATATCATCGACTAGAGTCATAGAATGGGGGCGCAGTAGATCTGCAAAACGTTCCAATGTACTTGCATCTCATTACATCTATATATCTATCTATCTAGGTCGAAGGTTCCGGCCCCATGTTGGGCGCCAATTATGTATAATTAACATATTTAAAAGGGAACTTAGAACACGTAAACAATCAAGTAGAAGTTAAAGAAAAGGAAAATGATACAATCAACTAAATTCAAAACTTGCAAATGTTGTCTCATAAAACCTTCATAAATCAAAGTCAAGATTGACTACACATTAACAACCAATTACAAGTTCCCATCCATCCACTCTCCAAAATAGACTTAAAACCCTTTCCCACAACTAATTTATTACTAAATCCAAGTCTGTTTGTGCCCTTTTTCTACTCCAATGGCTATAAAGGACGGAAGGAGCTAGCTTTTTCCTAAAAGTCTTTTGTGAGTACAATAAACTTTTCCTTGTATCCAATTTAAAAGGAAGCGCACGCTTCTCATCCTCAAATATTTGTTTTTGATTAACTTTTTTGCATGCTTCAATAAACAAACAAAAGCAACAGCAACAGCAAACTCAAATTCCATTAATTGCAATCAAACAGGATGTCGTGCATTAAAGATTCATAGATACACCCTATCCCAAAAAAAAAAAAGAAAAGAATCAAAAATGAACCAACCTCCCCCGCAAACAATAAAAAGTGATTAAACAATTTTCTGCTCCAAACATACATCTATTTCGTTGATACAAAAAAAAAAAGAAAAAAATAATCCTTCTAAGTCCTTTTTGTAGATCCTCTTTTATTATAAACCCTCCCTAGACCATTTTTCCTTTTCCACCCCCGAGACCAATTTCTTTCTCAACACTCTACAATGACACAATTAAAATAAGAAGAACTGGTGTGTCCCTTTTCAATTATCGTAAAAGCGCGGAAACAAGAATTAATTAATCCCACTCCTTGCAAGGATCCTTTTAAGCTTAAATTGTAAGAAATTGACAAAGCGCGCGAGAGAGAGAGTGAAATTTATTTCATTAGTTCGCTGTACTCATTGCGAACTATCTATCTGTCGAGTCGCTACAAATAGCTAAAAAAAAAAAAAAAAACAACAGCAGCATAGTAGAAAGGATAACCCTGCAGCGGTACATGAGTGTTGTTTCCTTCCCCTTACACACAGTATTTTTTTTTATTTTTCTATAAAAAAAAAGGAAACTATAACGATAGACAGTTGTCTAGATCCCATTTATAGGAAAGCTCTTCTTTTGGAAGAAAATTGATTTTCTTCTTCCATGAGCGTCTGTTGTCTTGTTGGATGGTGTCCCTACCTCCCTAAAGGCCAAAACAACAACAAAAACAACAGACAACCACACTAATAATGCCCATGGCAATGTGAACCCATGATATGGGGTTGGATGGTAGCACCGATGGATGGATGTGGGGTAGTTTGAACTTGGCAGGTGTTGGGTGTAGGTGGTGATGTAGATTCTCCTAATCCTCTTTGGCACCACATCCATTGGTATGCTGAATTGGTGGTGTGGATCAATGAGCTTGTGTGAAACAAAAAAAAAGCAAAACCTCAAACAATATGGCGGGTTGAACTACACGACCCGTTTTATACCCCATCAGCGTCAGGGAATTCTCCTCAAATCTTTTTCTTTAGCCTTGACACGAGTGATATTGGAATTTGCTATGAATTTTCTGGGATTAAAGTTGTAGGGTTTCCAGTTTTCTTTTCTTTTTCCGATTTAAATGTTCCACTTTTGTAGACGACCTTAAATGCTGCATGTGCTGCTGTGAATGGTTCTACTTTCCTCGTGATGACATTGCCTTGCCATGGGTGGATTAAAATTTAGCAACTCAAATGTGTGTGTGGGCGCGTTTGGCAAGGTGAAAATTGATTTATGCAAAAAGAAGAAAATATAACAGACAATTGGTTTCAGGGTTTCCGGAATGAATTATTTAGAATTTGAATGGGTTGAGGCGGGACTGTTGTGCGATTTATTGGAGATTTTTTTTTTGCGGCTTTTGTGGTGTGGGTGGAACGAGTTGGGTTCGCATGTTATGACTTCGAAGTTTCAATACCATGCCCATTGGAAGTACATGTGGAACTTTTAAAGGAGGGGGAGGAGGAGAGTAGCGACCTTCGATACCGACGAAGAGACCAACGACGTGACGGAGTCAGAAAAAACTCAAAACTTATAAGTTTAATTCACTTTTATTTAAGCAGCTTTTATGTTTTAGAATTAATAGTATTTTATTTAGGTTTTTTACATAAAAGGATATAAAAAGTAGAAAAAGATTTAACACACAATTTAACTTAGCGCCTAACCGATCTTTACAACTTGACTTAATCTTTTCGACTCTCTCGACTCTTCATATACAAAAATGGTTTAAGCTCAATTTATATTTGACTCAATCTATTCTTTTCTTACTGTTCTTTTGTTTTGGGTTTTTACTTATTAACTTTACTACTCTTAATGTTGTTTTATTAAAATTCTTTACTTTATAACTTAATTACTCTTAATTTTCTTGATTTTGTTTTATTAAACTTTACATTCGGCCATCCTGATCGTCGTATGCCTCAGACGACTCTGCATCACTCTCGTCTTCGTAGCGTCTCCAGAACTTCATGTAATCCACCGCAGTTGAAGTAACATTTGGGCCCTCGTGACTTCCTACCTTCTTTACTTCATACCTGTCATTTCGCTTCTGTTTAGTCACTTCATATGGACCCAAGTATTTCGGATACAGCTTTAGTCCGGAACCAAACTGTGTTCGGAGAATAGCAACTAAGTCCCCAGGTTTATATTTAACTGCTGCCTTTCGCTTCTTGTCGTAGTTTTTTTTTTTTTGTTCTCCGTCTGGATATTGAGTATCTGCCTTCGAAAGTGCTTAATACCTCTTCTTCAAACTTCTTCTTAAGTTCCCGGTCGTCAGATGTAAACATAGGAATACCAAAAAGTAGCTCAAATGGTGTACGCCCCGTGCTTCTTGAAACTGTGGAATTGACTATGACTTGTACTCGACTCACGTGCTTATACCATTTTAGCGGATCCTCAATTGATAGCTTAGTTAACATTTCGACGATAATTTTGTTCAATCGCTCAACCTGGCCATTTCCTCTTGGTATCCCCGTGGTAATAAGATGGTGACTAATATTTCTGTTAACGCAATATTCCTTAAATACGTTTGACGTAAAAGCGGTTCCTTTATCAGTTACGATGCGATGAGGACTTCCGAAAATCGCACTTTGCTGCTCCAATTTCTTAAGAACGTCTTCCGAATTACATGATTTTAATGAAAATATCCACACAAATTTCGTGAACGCATCTATGACTACGAACAAATATTTGTACGATTTAGCTGTTGATGGCAACGGTCACAGGTGGTCAAGGTGAAAGGTGTGTAATGGTACGTCCATTTTATCTATAGGGTGCAAAAACCCTTCCTGCTTTCCTGCGTTTTTAGTGGATAAAATGCATGCGACACAATTAGGTATGACCGCCTCTACTAGTTTCTTTAAATTCGGGATGAAATATTCTTGACAAAGAACGGCCTCTACCTTCTTTGCTTCAATATGACCCTTTTCATGTGCCTTAGTAATAAGCTCCTTCCTCATGGATTTTGGTATAACCAAAAGGTAAGCTCGATTTACAAACTTATGTAAGACTCCACACTTTAACTGGTAATTTTGGTACTCTCCCTTTTCGAGTATTTTACTAACCATCTGGCAATACTCATCTCCACACTGAGCCTTCTTAAAAGCGTGTAATATACTGTCTTCCACTCTTAGGACAACAGGATACCTACTCAGGGCGTCGACATGATGCATGCTACTTCCGGGGCGGTGGTGAACTTTGCATTCGAACTCCTCCAGCTGCATGGCCCAATATGCCACTCGACTGTTTAGATTTCTCTTTGACATTGTAAGTTGAAATGCTTTACAGTCCGTATAAATGTCGAAAGATAACCCTAGGAAATAAATTCGAAGCCTCTTCAAAGCTTTAACACTAGCTAGGACTTCTAAATCGTAGCTTGGATAATTCTTCTCAGTTGTGGTAGTTTTATAGCTAAGATAAAATACTGGGTGAAAGCTTCCATCGTCGTGTTTCTGTAGGAGAACAGCGCCGTATCCTTCTTTGCTAGCATCGGTGTGAAGTTGAGTTAGCAACGTAGGATTGAAAAGCTTTAATACAGGTTCGCCACACAACAATTGTTTTAATGTAAGGAACGCAGTGTTTTCCGAATCGCCCATTTGAATTTTTCCTTTTTCTTTGTCAGATCCGTTAAAGGTTTTGCTTACACTGCATATCCCTTCGCAAACTTTCGAAAAAATCCTGTTAGTCCAAGAAAACTCATTACGTGCTGTACACTCTTGGGTGTTGGAAAGTTCTTAACTGCCTTGATCTTCTCTTCTGACGGTCGAACTGATCCTTCCTCGACCACACGACCTAAAAACTCGACAACTCATTTCAAAAATGAGCATTTCTTCCACATTATTAATAATCCATAGTTTTCACAGGTTTGCAAAACATCCATTAGCTTACTGACATTGTCTTCTTCGTTTTTTGTTGGAATGATGAGATCATCCATATAAACTAAAACGGTGCCTTTACGTATTAAGTCTTGAAAAATGGTGTTGATGTACCTTTGAAAAGATGAGGGTGAATTGCAAAGTCTGAAGGGAGCTTTTTTGAACTCGTATTGTCCATCGGTGGTGACAAACGACGTATACTTCATGCTTGCTTCTTCCATATTAACATGAAAGAATCCATTTCGTAGGTCCAATGTGGTGAAGATCTTGGCGTTATAAAGGCCCTCGAGAATCTCTTCAATATTCGGCAGAGGGTATCGATCGCGGATGACTTTATAGTGAACGCATCATTTATTTTTAAAAATAGTCCCCGGGTCCTTAACAATTCTCGACTAAGCACAGTATTGTACATGAATAATGATTCCTTGAAGTTTTTTTTCCAAATTTGTGCTAAAGAGTTGATTTCAGGATCGGCAAAGAGGACACAGTTACTCTTCTTCTGAGCAGGTGCCCCTCCCTATCGTCTCTTAGAAATAAAACCGAAGCTGGGTACTTCTTCAGTGACCTAAGCGACGTGTCTAAGTCATCATTATAAAAAGCTCTACAACTGAGATGTGGTCCTGTTCTCCTTCAACAATTCTTTCCACCCGTCTCGGTTTCGATGCGATGTTATTTATTTCGGCATTCTGGTCAACGCCATCCTTCCAGTGAAGAATCGCAATGGCCACAAAGGACTTTTCGGTCACGCTCCTGTCGGAAGTGGTTCTTGTTAAACACCCAAGTCTCGGATCTACCTATGTACAATGTTTTCCAATAGGGATTTTCGAACTTTGACAGGTGATTGCGGCTATATTGTTGAACCTACATCTGTCAAATTGGCTGTCATTTATTTAGTCTGTCTTGCCAAATCAACGCGGAGAGTTATACCGTTCAATAGCATGTGCAAATGATTAAATTGTTTTATGAAAGTGGGTCTTCTGTTCGTGCAACATTTCGCGCGCTTCGCCCATTTTACGATCGCCATAATCGTCCTTCCGAGCGGACTATTCGCAGCATGGTGGATAAATTCAAGTCGACCGGTTCAGTCGAAAAAATAGTGAATGACCATAGTGAACGCCGTTTGTTCGCTGACTGAGCTCTCGAGCAGTTGGAAGTTGACCCCAATTTCGGTCGAAAAATCATATTCAGCGGCGAGACTCATTTCTGGATGAATGGGTTCGACAACAAGCAAAATTGTCGAATTTGGGACGATAAAAATCCACACAAATTCCACTAAACTGAAATGCATCCAGAGAAAGTCACTGTTTAGTGTCGATTTTGGGCTGGCGGCATCATCGGTCCATACTTGTTTGAGAACGACGTTGGACAGGCTATCACCGTCAACGGCGAGCGCTATCGGTCGCTGATAACCAATTGCTTTTGGCCCGAATTGGATGATATGGACAGCGACGACATGTGGTTTCAACAGGACGCCGCTCCGTGCCACACAGCTAGTGGCAAGATGGACATTCTGCACGAGCGATTTACGAACATGGTTATCTCACGCGGAGGCCACCAAGATCGCGCGATTTGTGGGCGCCGTGGCGTAAGTGGTTAGTGTGTCGGATCACTACGCATGAGGTTTCAAGTTCGAATCCCAGAAAACACCAACGAGTTTTTTCACGGTCCCACCTCTCGCGAGCGTGTGACAAACATCCGAGAGTATTGTTATCACGAAAAAGCTTTTCAAATCGCCGTTCGGATTCGGCATTAAACTGTAGGTCTCTTGCATTCGTGTGAAAAATATAACGCACACAATATGAATGGTTGCGAGAAGCTAGGCCCTGGCACTTTAAAGAGCTGTTGCGCCAAATATTTGTATTTGTATTTGTATTCGAGCGATTTGACCCCGTTAGACTTCTTCTTGTGGGGTTTTCTTAAGTCACAGGTCTATACCAATAAACCACAGACCACCACTGCCCTTAAAGCTAACATAATCAATGTCATTGGTCCAGCCTGATTTATGCGCCACAGTTATGGAAAATTTGACGTTTCGGATGCGTGCCACCCAGCGAAGCCGCGGGGGACATTTGAATGATGTTATATTCTGTACATAATGGCATACATGGGTCTTCTAAATAAAAAAAAAATTTCAATGATATCTCACTCACAGTTTGTTTTATTCTAATTTAAAGATAGAAAACGCTTAATGGAAAACTCTTTATATACATGAGCACTGCTACGATCATTGTCTTATGCTGCAGTAGCTTGGATTTTAAGGTTACGTTCTTGGACTTAAAGTCTTGATAGGTTGCAGTGCTCTAAATACACTCAAATGATTATGAATATCCTTTAAATGTTTTTTCGTAGTGCGGAAGAGAGGGAGATTGGTCTAGTGGTTTGAAGCTCAGATATAAGGTTTCAGAAAAACTCCGGGCGTTGCGTTTAGATAGCCGGGGAGATTTCATTTTCAGTATTCGGATCCAGACCACCGGGCATATCAATCATCCAACAGAGCGAACCATTTTTGCAACCATATGACCAACCTACTACCAGTGTTATGCCTTAGCAATAGTGTTGACATAAGCTTTCGCAATTGTTCGAACTGACTGTTTATACATTTAATGAGTTGCTTGCTGACAGCAAGATTTGAACCACGATCCTTAGCCTGACAATCAATGACGTTACCACTGCACTATCGCCATCCCACCAGGCTTTGAGCAGCTGTGTACGTATTTCTTCTTCCATGTTATTATCAGTTGCTACTACTGATCTAAAGTAGTTGACCCATTGTACTACTTCCAATCCATGCTCCACTACTTTGATACTAGGACCAACGTTTGATGTTCTATCCAAAGAGGATAGAAGGTTTTTCCTTCATTGATGCCCATCCCTAGGGCTTGTGCCACCCGCTCGATCTGGATGAAGGAATCATGTGCATATGATTTCGATAATGTAAGCCAGTATCTGGCTGGACTTAGAGACTATAGTCCCTTTTGTTACTGAGCCAAAGTCTCGGATTACCAAGTTAAAGAGCAGGCAAGCCAGACCATTCCGTTGTCGGAGGGCATTAAAGATGTTGATTGGCTTTGATAGCAACCCACCAATTTGTACTTGGCTTGTTATATTGGACGGTTTATTTGGAATGCCGAAACCTCCCATGGCTTTGTTTAGTTCTACCCTGGCTATGCTATCGTAGGCCGCTTCAAAGTCTATAAATATATGGTGTAAGGGAATGTCAGACACTTTTCCATTGCCTGTCCAAGGGTGAAGATCTGATTAATAGTTTATTTGCGTGAGGTGAAGCCACACTGGTACTGGCCGATGATGGTTCTAGCGCATGGGGTTGTTTTATAGGGGAGTATCTGCATGTTGTGATATCCCTTTTATAATGTATGCCACATGCAATACCTTTATTCCAGTCTTCTGGCATTTCTTCGAACTCCCATACGTGCAAAATGAGGTTATGAGTTGCATGGTATAAAGCAAAGCCATCCACATTTCCGCAGATCAGCAGGTACCTGATCGGCTCCAGAGGTCTTATGTCGTATGACATTGTGTATCTCTTCCATGTATAGTCTTCGCCTTGCATTGGTGTAGCATCCAATTATCCGATGAGCTGGTCATTTAGAAATTCATTGAAGTGCACATCCCATCGCTTCAAGATGTCTTCAGGATGGGTGATTAAGTTTCTCTGTGAGTCCTTGCAGTATATGAAGCGTGATCTATACTGTGTGATACCACGGATTCTTTGCAAGAACTTCCACACCAAAGGTTCTTATTTACTTATTTAGGTGGCGCTACAGTCCGCGGTGGACCTGGGCCTCTTCAGTCGGCTCGGTCATAAGCCAGCTGCCTTCAGTTGCACGCGCCAAGTAGGTTGAGGTCCCATTCCAATTGTTTGCGCCAGCTAAGGCGAGGCCATCATCAATGGATCAACAAGGGATCATAACCCTCCCACCTCACTGCATTTCTACTGATCCGCCTGTGGGGTTCGCCTATTTGACCTCAGCAAATATCGGCAGGCCTCCCGATTTTGGGTCACTTGGTTACTTAGGCCAATGAAGTGCCGATGTCGTCGCATTTGTGTGATCCAGGCGTTTATAGGCCTGTCTCTCCGGCCTCGCGATGTCTTCGGAGTATTGATGGCTTTAAATATTTTAACGTCGTCAGCATGTATTAAGATTGTTCGATAGCAGAAGGGAGGTAATTTATATAAAATGCAACAATAGGGAACTAAGATGTCTTCCTTATGGCAAGCCAGAGTTTACCATGAATTGTTTAAAATAAACAGTATATGGTACTTTCTATTTTGCAAACATGAAGCTAGGATAGGTTAAGTTGGGTGTCACACTTAGACCAGTAAATGTCCATTGTGATTCCATGGATCTACCATTAGACGTCCTTAGAATGTTTATGACACCTAAGGACGCCAAATCGTGGAGGTCATCAAGGAAGGGGCCCATAGATGCAGCATTATTTGACGCGATAGGGCTGGACATGTGCATAGGAGGTGAAGAATGGTTTCCTCCTCCTTTTCGCCTCTTCAGCTCCTAGAGAAGTCGTTAGAGAAGAGGCCAAGTCTTTTGGCATGTTCGCCTATAAGACAGTGTCCAGTGAGGACACTGATAATGCAGCTTTAGCTTAACTAACTCGGTGCTACGTTTCTGGGCCTGGTTAGGCCAGATCTGTCTCGATATATGACACGTTAAGCTGTTTTCTCATCCATGGTTGGTCTTGCTAGTAGCGTCCAGATTTAGTAGAAGCTTGCATGTAGCGAGAGGCGTACCCAGGGCTTGCCTATTTGGCAGAATTCTTAGAGTTGTACCCTGTATGGCGATCTAATCCGCCCTGCAGCTTCCGGAATGTCCCTATGGCCTGGCACCCAGCATAGGTGAACGTTAAACTGCTCTGTCACCTCAGTAAGAGACAAACGGCAATTTAGAGCGCCCTTTGAAGTGAAGGAGTACGATTCCAGGGACTTGATTGCCACTTGGGGTACTAAGGGCAGCAGATGGAACAAAATGCAGAGTGCCGCAGAGGAATTAGTTCTCAGTGCACCACTGATACACATGCATGCAGATTTTTGCGCCCTAGCTAGTTGTGTGAGGTGGACAGTCCTCCATTCTAAAGAATAGAACGCCACCAGTAGCCATGACATCGTTTGAATAATGTATTTGCCTTACATAACTCCAATGGATACTGCCACAAGCAAAACATTTTACCATCAACATGTAAATATTTATTTATTTAACAAACAAAAAATTGTATTCATGTCAATTTACAATCACTGTATAGCAAAATACAGCGGGTGTTTAATTGAATTTTAATGATTTACATAAAAAAAAAAAAAAAATTCACTGCTTTTGGGATGTGTGCAAGTGAAAGACAAATAGAGCCATCGCTGAATACAAACAAATTTCCATTTAAATTGAAAATTAAATAAGTATAAATCAATACGGACATTCGTCCCGTTAAGTAATTGCACACTCGAATTGATTTCATCCCGTTGATGAATGGAAATCAATATCACTTCACCCACTATTAAACAGGAAACGGAAGTGATTTACTTTGTTTTCATCCCCCGAAAGGACTTTTAGTAAATCAATATGAAAAAGTAGTAAGGATGGTCGCTTTAAAAGTATCCCAAACGTAGAAACATTCAACTAACATGTCCTTCACACATTGTGCTTAACTTATTTAGGGGTCTTTGCGGGGTAAAAGTGTCACCTCCCCCGCGGAAGGACACCACAGGAAAACAAGCAACATCGGGCGAGAAATAAGTTTTTGTCCCACTGGTTTGGTCCTTTATAGCATCTCTCTACATATCTAAGGACGAATGCAAACGATGCAGCAGAAATGATGACGATATAAGGAGTAAGCCAAGCGAATTCACAACACATTCCCCCGAAGGATATCATACCTACATAGACACCAAGCAAGACGTGTTGATACAGGCCAACTCCACCAGAAGGAATATGCGCTTCTAAGGACATCTAAACGTGTAATCATCAGGGCGTTACGTTTTAGCGCGCTTTAAGTAGATTTAATCTTGCTTGGGGTTTTATTTTTTTACTGCATTCGGGATGCAGCATCCATTTGCCAAGAAATACCACTTGCAAGGACTAGAATAAATGCCTTATGGAAAATGCATGTAAATATTGCTAAACGCGTTGAAGTTTTAACTTTTGACGACGATGGCGACGATGGCGGCGGCAACGGGACGGATTCATGTTTGAAGTCGCTTCGTAGATAATATCCTCAATGGAGTTGAGTGTCCCTTTGGCGAATGATATTTCTTACACACCAGATACTTTGGTTACATATCTGTAGAGCACTTGGATATTATACGTCTCTTTCGGTGGCAGCGTAGTGGGATGCAAATTTCTTGTGTGCAATTGGAACGCGAATGAGATAAGCTTAAGGATAATATCAGTCGAGGAAGAATAAGGAAATACACAGGAAGGATGGCGACGATAGTTTAATACCCTATTTTCTTTTAAAAAAAAAAAACTATGTAGACGACTGATAGTCGGACCAATTCATATGTGAAGCGAGAAGCTCACATACCTACTGCTATGATTTGGGCATACAACAAACGCGGTAAAAGAAAATACTGGAGTTGAAGCCCCAGTTACGAGCGAAGCGAGGCACTCACCGCATACTCTAGGTACAGAAAAACTGCTTTATGTGGTTGTTTGCGTTAATATAGTTCAGCATTACCCGCTTTCTCATAGAATGATCATCGACCAGTGTGCAAAAAAAATTGTTCAAGCGCTTAAAGCAGACGAAGCGAGCTACCTAACCTGTACTCTACCCGCAGTAAACTGCTGTAGATACCTCTATACACTAATACAGTTCAGTATAAACTCAATTTTGGTGTGAACGCGTATCAACTATAGTGCTAAAGAGACATTCTAACTTTTGAAGCTCCTGTCGCGAACAGAGCGAGCAACCTACCCTACATTTAGACATAGAAACATTTCTAGAAATAGTTTTGGGCATCAGTATAGCTCAGCATACTGGCGCTAAGACATCGAGGCGTTCCAAAAACCTATGATCACAGATGATCATGGATATGTACGAAGGAGCAAAGACAAGAGTAAGATGCCCAGCTGGAGTAACCGAAGAGTTCCCCATCAAAGTCGGGGTGCACCAGGGAAGCGGCTTAACTCAATTGCTCTTTATTGAAGTCTTGAAAAAATCTTGAATACCTGCTTGAAGGTGAAGTGACGGACCCGAAGGTACATCAATTATTCTTTGCTGACGATGGAGCCACCATAAGTGAGGTTCCTACATCCCTGTATCGCATTAGCTGTCTGATCCACTCAGGCATATTGCAGACATTTATTTGAATGGAACAGTGCTTCCCAAGTGTGAAAAGTTCAAATATCTGGGATCTATGATCAATAGAAAAGCAACCTGTGATGACGACATCAATCATCGCCTAGGCGTAGGATGGATGAAGTGGCGAGAAAACTCCCCTATCTTCTGTGGCCGAAAAATGCCCCCTAAGCTGAAAGGACGGCACTACACCGCAGTTGTGCGTCCAGCGCTCATATACGGTTCACAATGTCGGACAATGTACAAAAAGTATGAGAGTAAATTAACGGCCGCTAAAAAAAATGCAGCCTCCTCCCAGAGTTTAAGACCGCGAACTGTGGCCTTCGCGAAGTCAAGCGATAACTGATCCTTGCAGTGCATCATAATGACCCCACGATGCCACTTCGCTCTCCCGAATGTGGGTGCAGTTCCGCCGGCATTCTTTCGAATACGGTCGAAGATTGCTCCAGCTAAGGCCTTCTCAATCATCCGACCGCATTCTTGGGAATACTGCCCACTAAGTTTTCCGAAGTCCACCACAGATAGCTGCAGTGAACTGCGAATCGCCCCGCTGAAGAGGATCCCCGTATCAGCCTTCGACCTTTTGGGGGGATTTTTTGTGTCCTCCGAAGACCTAAGCCTCTTTGACACAAACTCCTCCCGCCTGGTCTCGGCCATCCTACGACGATGTTCAGCGGCCCTCGAGGTTTCTGGCTCAACCCCAGCAGGACCTGCCTTAGCGGCAGCGGTCTTACTGGTTTTCATTTTTACGTCTGCTCCTTTTCCGCCAAAGTTTGCCTTAGGGGCAGCGACCTTACGGCTGGCCTTGGTTACAGCAACGCTCTGTTTAGGCGCAGGCCTCGTCAGAGCGTCCTTTGCTGTTGTATCAATAGCCCAGGCCAGGGAGTTCTTTTCCTTTTCGGAGAGGGAGGGACCTTCTTTCCCCCCTTCGGTTTCTGGAGACCCTCGGATTGATCTGCTAAAAGCCGCTCCTCCGTCTCCATAGAGATCTCCTCCTCATCCGAGCTAGCTGCCGATGGTGGCTGCAGCTCAGCCAGTATCGGTACGCCCACGGGTAGCGTGTCAGCTTCCGAACTGGTGTTGTCGCTTGTTGTTTGTTTGTTTTTTTCGCTTGTTGTTCATCATTTTTTGTTCCCACGAGTATGGCCAGAAAGTATAATTCGCCCCGCCGGAGCCGCCATGCCGGGGTAAGACATTTATTATACATAGACCTCGCCAGGGCATCTGTGAGAGCTCGTTAGTGGTTGGTTTTGTGTATCCCCCCAACCTTTCATCTTTCGGCACGGTTTTAAAAACGCTCACACCACCGGTAGAATTAGGGAGACTATCTCTTGGTTTTTTTGGACCTCAGGTAGTCTAGGAGTCCAGCACTCGCCGACACATCTCCGCAGAAAATCTTCGGCCCTACTTAAGCCCCAGCACCACGACAATGTGGATAGTCATCGCTGGGGGACGTATGTGATAATTGGTCTGACGATTGTGATGTGCATCTTGGGTTTCAAACCCCAATTTTTACCATAGAGGCGTTGGCATATGATGGTCGCCTTGTTGATAACATTGTTTAGGTGAGAGTTTCAGTTAAGCTTTTTGACTAGGATAAGGTTGATGGGGGTGTTTTCCAGTGAGATTTGGTTCGACTCGAGCTTGCTCTTCTTAAAAATGGTACAAGTATAGATTTTCCAGGGTTGATGGTTAAGCCATTGGTTCTTCATCATTTTGAGATCAGGTTAAGGGTACCTTGCATCATTTCCGACATGACGTTTTCGAATTTCCCCACAACGCTGATGACAACATTATCTGTGTATCCTTGTATTCTGTAACCAGATTTTTATAGTAGCTCTAGGAGTTCGTCTTTTACTAAGATCCAAAGCAGAGGAGACAGTCTCTGGTGGCTATAATAGTCTCCAGCGATCCTCCGCACTCTAGTTTAATTTTTCTGCTTTGTAGCATGGATAGAATCCAGTTTATGATCAGGGATGCGATACCTTTCCTAGTCATAGCCCTATTGATTGCTTCATAAGAATTGTTGTCAAATGCTGCCTGTAAGTCAATAAAGGCACAAAGGGCGGTTTCTCTTGCAGTCAGACTTTTGCTAATTTATGAAAGTAGGCTGTGAATGGCGGTCTCTGTGGATTGACCGAATTGGTAGGCAAATACGTGTGCATGTAATGGATCGAGAATAACGAACGTATCCCTTATGTAGTGATCAACGATTTTCTCCATAGTTTTTATGAGGAAGGAACGGAGGCTGATGGGAAGGTACGAATTGGGTGCCTGTCTCCCAAGAACTACTATCCAAAGGATTTCCTTCTCAACGTTGACAAAGCCAAGCATCTGCAAAGGAGCTTTCAATTTCTGCAAAGTTCAGGGAACGAAAAACTACACTAAAAACATATAATTTGAAAACCTGTAGTCGAAGTCTAACCCACCGTTGACCCCCAGTTGAACATGGAAACCCTTATCCTCATTTCTAGTCTATCATCATCATTACTCTATGTTACAACGGACACGTGAAATTTATCATGCTCTATCAAGGAACATCGTTTTTAATTAATCACAGCAGGCAGCTGAGTGCCAAAGCCGTCTTAATTAGGCAAATATTTACATTTCGTTAGGCAGGAAAACTACTTCTCCTTCATTATTCGCGAAATGGTTAAGAGTGTGCTCTACGGCGTGTCTAAGAATTCAAGGTGTAATCCTGTTCAGCAATTGTTTGTAAGTGTAAGTGATGCCAGGTGGGGGATTAATTTATAAATTACTGGGTAAGCCAACCGAGTTTATTTGGGCAAAAAAAAAGAAGTATTGTGCTGGCATTATACCGTAAAGGATAGGTGCCTGGAGAGAACATGAAAGTAGAGGACACAGTGGATGGTGACAGGAAATGCCCTAGGGTGTGCTTTTGTTTTAACTGTGTCCACCGTGTTGATTCAGGTAGAAATGAAAAGTGTGAAGAGCTTTTAGTAGAATCTTGTCAGCTTTCCTTGCCGGGACTTTGGTTTTCTATTGTACCCTGCCGTACACAGCAGCATAAGCTGGCAGGAGTTGTGATTGTTTTTAGTCATATTGTGGATATGACAGCTAAAATAAATGTTGTTTTGTTTTTTTGGTTTTATTCCCTGACCTATGGTACATTGGTTGGTTGTGTTCTAGGTCTAGTTCCCTTTACGCCGTTGACTATAATTTTCGAACCTTCATAACATAACATAATACCAAATCACTTAAAAATTTAGTATTAACAAATAATTTCTTATTCTCTTCTGTTTCATTTCAGGTAAGACGATGTCTAAATTGGTGTGAAAACAATGAACTAAATATTGTTAAGGATGAACAAGTTTTGTAAGTTTGAAAGACTGCACGCCGCAGTTCTAACGATCTGTCTGCACATGGAAATCCAGCTCTACGCTATTTGTATCCACTTTTATAGATTTACACTTTCATAAATTTTATTAGGATTTTACTACCCAAGGGTATAGAAACTTTGCAAGAAAATTGAAATGGCTCCATCGGCGATCGGAAGCTAGCACTATTTTTAGCTGCCTGAGCATTTCATAGCGAGGGGGACGTCAGCCTTAGGTACTCGGCTCGCTCGTATTGGCAGCCTCCTGCGCTGCATTTTGATGTCGCTTCTGTCTTCACTGCTCCTACATAATGATCGCTACAGTGTTGCTGACTGCTTTCCATGCATGTTCCCTGCTCATCATCTGTCTGCTGATGTTGTCTGGAGTTAGGTCCTCACCAAGTTGGTTCATCAGCAGATGTCGTTCTTCGTTGCATCATGGACAATGGAACATTATGTGTTCCGCATCCTCCACTACTTCCGTGCACATTAGGCAATAGGTGTTGTTGAGTCCAAACCTGTGGAGGGAGGCTCTGAAGCAACCATGGCCAGTAAGCATCTGGGCCAGGTAGAAACTCAGCCCCCATGCTTCCCCATGCTTCCTATTGATCTAAGGTTTTGTATTGGGGATCAATCTTTGCGTCCACCTGCCTTTATCAGACTCTGCTGCCATTCATCCAGACTTACCCTTAGTGGTGCATCAGTGACACTTTCACTCATCGCAGTTGGTGCCGCTGTCCTACTGGCATGGTATTTCCATTGGGCTTCTGTAGCCATAGGCGCTGCATACTCTCAACGCGTTGATTCTGTAAGCTGTCTCTGTCTTCCTTCTGTATGACTTCGCCTTCACGGCATAGTCCCATGCTTCGCAGCTCTAGAGCATTATCGATGCCGCAACTCTTGCTAAGAGCAGCTACTCTTGTGATTTACTTACTTAGGTGGCGCTACAGTTTGGGGTGAACCTGGGCCTCAACCAACAAGCCTCTCCCTTTAGCTCGGTCTTTAGCTAATTGCCTCCAGTTGCACAGTCCAACTTGCTCGAGGTCCCCTTGAACTTGTGCGTGCCACTTATGGCGAAGAGGTCATCTACTGCGTCGTCCCACCGAGTTAAATTCGAAGACTCTGCGGGCCGAAGCGTTGGTGTCCATTCGCTCTATATGAAGCCAAATATATGCCAGTAATTCTGGATAAGGAACTTCTTTGGTCTGAGCGTGTTGAGTTGAAAACATCTAAGGCGCTGTCAGTTGTCTGCCTTTGGCTTTTGACAAGATATGGGGTTAATCAGTGAATAAGGTCTCTGGATCTCCATCGTCTTTGGCGTGGTGGTTTTTGATTTAATCCGTTTTGGGGTTTTGTTGACTTTGCGCGACAGTTATCCTATGAATTTCATCTCATGGATATACCGTCTGACGCAATGACACCAGAACTTCAACTGATATGCAAATACAGGGTCGACTTTCGTTGTGTTCAGGACTGGCTTCGGTTAGAACCTGAGCCAGGAATGGAATGTAGTTGTATTTTCACGGATTGCTCCAAAACGCAGTCAAGGGTCTGGTGCTGGTGTCTTCGTGAAAGACGAAAACGTTAGGCTTCACTTTCCATTAGGCAAGTATGCGTCTCTTTTCCAAGCGGAAACTTATGCAATCCTAATGACCATGAACTACTCATATAACAGGTTGAAGGGCGGTAGTATTTGTATCTGTTGTGACAGTCAGGCTATGCTTATGGCCTTGCTTAACCCTTTAACTACTTCCAAAATAGTTCGTGAAACCAAAAACTCTTTGAACTCGGTCACTAGGCCGATTTCTCTTATTTGAGTCTCAGGTCACACTGGGATCCTGGGGAACAATATCTCCGATGAGATTGCTAGACGAGGCTTTCTCAGGTTCCGAACCCGCTTTGGGTCTCTCTGCGTCCTCGGTTAAGGCTCCCTTTGAAGATTGTGTCTTTCACGAAAACAATTGTGTATGGCAAGACCCTCCAGGATGTAGGTTGACTAAACGAATGAAAGAAATCACCGGCATTCTTGCTGTCTCTCAGCAGAAAAGACTGCAAGCAACTTATTGGCATCTTGGCAGGCCATTTCGCTTTCGCCAAACATCTTAACGTGTTGGGCTTAAGTGACACTACAGTCTGCGACGCTTGTGGAGAGAGCGGAGGCGCTGCCGAACATTTTCTCTGTGAATGTCCGCCCTTTGCTCGTATCATGTGGCAAATTTTCGGTTCTTATGTGGTGAGTGCGTTATGATGACTAAGTTTCACCAGAGAGGTTGATCTGCTAAAGGCTGGCCATAGCGCCCTGGCCGTTGGGCATGTGTCCAAATGAACCAGGCATCTGTTCGCTCGACCGGTGCGGTGGCTTCATCTTCTATTTTCCTCCGTAAGGAACTGATTGGTGTCATTGCAAAAGGGAGAGCCCACCATACATGCAGCGCCGACCGCTTCCTATCAAGCTCATTTGTCCTTTCGGTTTCTTCGATAACCATATCCCCTGGTACCCAACAGAATGTCACCGCATACAAATACAAATACAAATATTTGGGGCTACAGCTCTTTAAAGTGCCAGGGCCTAGCTTCTCGCAATCACTCATGTTGTGTGCGTTATATTTTTCACACGAATGGAAGGGACCTACAAGTTTTAATGCTGAATCCGAATGGCGATTTGAGAAGCTTTTTCGTGACAACAATACTCTCGGATGTTTGTCAGACGCTCGCGAGAGGTGGGACCGTGAAAAAACTTTTTGGTATTTTCTGGGATTCGAACTTGGAACCTCATGCGTAGTGATCCGACACACTAACCACTTACGCCACGGCGCCCACCTTGTCTTCTCTTACCCCACGTGACTTTGCTTCAGAGATGTAGGCATCTTCTCGAAGCGCAGCTATCTCGTCGCTCCACCAGTACACCGGTTTCCTGTTTCTATTAGAGCCGCTCACTCGGGGCATTGAAGCGTCATATACCAGCTGTATGAGTTGCTTGTTGCCTCAACTTTTGCTTCAGCAGCTCCTACTGTTTCTATGACCATGCTTTTACCTTCGTCGACTGTGGATATGAGAAGCTCTTCGTTGAGTCTGCTAACGTTCCATCTCGGCGTTCGACTTTGGTTTTGGTTAGGAACGCGTTGCCCTTCTCGTAGGTCAAAAACGATGTACTGGTGATCGCTGCTCGTGTAGTCTTCAATAACTATCCAGTTTTCAACCCTTGCGGATTTCAGTTCGGAAGCGAAGGTTACGTCCGGGATAGTCTCGGCGTAACCAGGCCTCCTAAATGTGAATGTGTTGCCTGTGTTCGCAGACATATCGAGAACTTGCTTTCCTCGTGAGTCTGTGGTCGGCATTCCCCACTCCTTTGCTCTTGCGTTGCAGTCTACAGCCACCAGGATCTCCCTCTCGATCTCTTGAATGAAGTCCTCTAGTCGGCCGAACTTTTCTCGGAACTCGTTTATTCTTTCGTTTGGCGTGAAGTAGAGGTGATTATCGTAAATCCCACGCATTTCACACAAACGAAGTCCTTGCGACTGGCATACAGATAGCAGCTGTACCTAGCGTGTTCGTCAACCAGCTAGGGACATCTTCACCCTTGTACTGTTCGCTGATGATAACAATATCTGCTTCCAGTTCAATTCTTAGTTTAACGAGGAGGTCGTCTGCCATTCGAGTAATCGCCTACATTAACTGACAACTTGTGGTGATTGGTGACTACTTTACTCGTTTTTGACATTCGCTTACGCTAATCACTTATTTCTGAATTTCAATCACAAAACATTGTATTCGTGTTGCACAACAACACACCCTATGAATTCTCTTGCTTATAATTGTTCTCCGTCTCCATTCAGCGATTATCTTCGTACAAATGTTTAACATGAATTTAATTAGCAATTTCCGCGATTATTAATTTTGTTAAGTCTTTCTGAAGCTGACCTCTAAGATTAGCTACAAGCCGGCTGTTGCTCTTCTTAAGTACGAGCACATTGCGATAAGAAATGGAAAGCGAAACGTGCTTCAATCGTATTCTTGACTCTGATGGAGCGTGACTTAAGATGGAGCTGACGTGATGGTGGTGGTAACAAGTACCGGCACCGAATGGCTTAAGTGATAATTAATTAAACTATTATTTAAGTGCACCTGCTCGAAGGTATACATTTGAAAACCAATTATAAGTTATGCAACTCGTTGTTGCGGTCAGTGACGTTGGTTTGCATATATACGTATAATAACAATTCTGTTGGTATTTCCGTCAAGCGGTAGCACCTTCGTTTTCATAATTTGTTTACAACTTCTAAGGGTTACAAGTTTAAGGGGACTTTTTTGCAATAAAACAAATTAGAATATCATGCTGATAATATTTCTACGAATTGATTGCTACGATGATGGGAATAAATTAAGTGAGTGCACGAGGCAAGGTCACAGCAGTGGCGTGTCTTTAGGGAATTCCTCGTTGATAAGGGGCCCCATGCACCCACTTTTCTGGTCTTCAGTTGTTTATTTTATTTATTTTTTCGATAAAAATCGTTCGACTGGACCACTTACATGCAACTGGTCCATTGTACTACCAGAGGGCAAACCCTGGCTTACCCATTTTATTCGAATTTCCTTGTCTTTCTAAGAAAGTCAAGCAAGCACTTCAGTGATGAGGGGCTTACAGTAGCAGCACTCACACATCAGCACCGAGGATTTGCCACATGATACGAGCAAAGGCCGGACAATCGCAGAGATAATGTTTCGCAGTATAGTCGCTCTCTCCATAAGCGTCGCAGATTGTAGTGTTACTTAAGCCCAACACGTTAAGATGCTTAGCAAAAGCGAAATGGCCTGCCAAGATGCCAATAAGTTTCCTGCAGTCTTTCCTGCTGCGAGACAGCAAGAATGCCGCTGATTTCTTACAGACGTCCGGGAGTATAAGTTTAGTCAACTTACATCCTGGAGAGCCATACCACACACAATTATGTTCGTGACTCAATCGTCAATGGAAGCCCTAACCCAGGACGCAGACGATTCTATGCAGGCTCTGGACCTGGGAAAGCCTCGTCTGAGCTTTCTCTAGCAATCTCATCGGAGACATCGTTCACCAGGTTGCCAGTGTGACCTGGGACCCAGATAAGAGACAGAGAATTCAGCCTGGCGACCGAGTTTAAAGAATTTTTTGTTTCACGACATTAAGCGAGGTAAGATTAAAAGAAACGGGGTGCTGGTATACCAACCCGTAAGGTTTTCCCCCATGGGTACCACAATGGGTCAACACTGACCTGAGTGCGGCAGAGAGCGTCCCTCCCTGCCAGCCCACATACCTAGCCTATCCTAAGGTCACACCAATATCCTGAAAAAGGTACCAAGGAATCTGATAGCCACTCTACCCGACTACACAACATCCATTGCAAACTTTAGAAACGACGTTACGGGCAGTTTCCCATTCAGAGTAGAATGACAAAAAGGCGAAGCGACAAACGAGTACGAAGTCACGATGGTTCGAAAATGGACTGCGGGGTAGTAAGTACTCTAGATAGGGCCATCCAGCGCAAACCATTCTTTCTAATCCAGCCACAGGGTGGACATAAACGCATTTAAACTAACTTCTTACTTACTTAGGTGGCGCTACAGTTCTCCATTTAGCTCGGTCTTTAGCTAATTGCCTCCAGTTGCGCACTCCAAGTTGGTCGAGGTCCACTTGAACTTGTGCGCGCCACCTACGGCGATGATTCCCTCTACTGCGTCGTCCTTCGGGGTTAGATTCGAAGACTCTGTGGGCCGGAGCGTTGGTGTCCATTCGCTCTACATGTCCTAGCCATCTCCAACGTCCAATACGCAGTTTTTTGAATAGGTCAATGTCGCTGTACAGCTCGTATAATTCGTGATTGAATCTTTTCCTCCAAAACCCGTCAACGCAAACGGGCCGAAAATCTTACGAAGAATTTTTCTCTCGAAGCGACCAAGGATATCTTCATCCTCTTTTAATAAAGTCCATGTTTCAGCGCCGTAAAGCAAGACTGGGATGATCGAGGTCTTATATAGAGTCTCCTTAGTTGTTCGAGATAGGACTTTACTGTTGAATTGCCTTATAAGCCCAAAAAAACAGCGATTGGCAAGAGTTATTCTTCGCTTGATTTCTGCGCTGATGTCGTTCTTAGAGTTTATAGCAGAGCCAAGGTAGACAAAGTCCCATACTACCTCGAAGTTATAGCTACACACTGTAACGTTCTGTCCAATTCGTCGGTGTTGGTTCTCCCTTCCTGTTGACAGCATATACTTGGTTTTGCCCTCGTTTATTGCTAAACCCATTTTGGCCGCTTCCGCTTTAATACTTGCAAACGCATCGGTGACAGCCCGCTGAGTTCTTCCGATAATGTCTATATCATCGGCGTATGCAAGAAGTTGTACAGACTTGTAATAGATTGTGCCTCCGGTGTTGGCTTGTGAGTTCCGCACAATCCGTTCAAGTACAATATTGAAGAAGTCACATGACAGCGCGTCACCTTGCCTAAAGCCTTTTTTGACATCAAAGGTCTCGGTGAGGTCATTGCCGACCTTGATGGAGCAGCGAGCCTTCTCCATCGTCAGCCTGCACAGACGGACGAGTTTGGCAGAGATGTCAAAACTGGACATGGCTCTAAAAAGCTCTTCTCTATAGATGCTGTCATAGGCGGCCTTGAAATCGATAAGGTTGTGGTGAGTATCGATTTGGAATTCTTGGGTTTTTCCAGAATTTTCCGAAGTGATTTGATCGATGGTGGACTTTCCTGGCCTGAAACCGCACTGATAGGGTCCAATCAGGCTGTTGATAAAAGGTTTCAGGTGTTCACACAATATCACAGAAAAGATCTTGTATGCGATGTTGAGAAGAATAATGCCTCTATAGTTTGCGCAGTTGAGGGGGTCTCCTTTCTTGTGGATCGGGCAAACGATGCTGAGATTTCATTTATCAAGCATACACTCGTCTGACCAAATCTTAGAGATGAGTTGATGTATGCACTCTACCAATTCATTACCAGCTGCCTTGAAAAGTTCAGCCAGTAAGCCGTCAGGTCCAGCAGCCTTGTTGGATTTCAGCTTCGATATTGCTAGCCTCACTTCGTTTTGGTCAGGTGGGCGGAAATATTGACTATCATCGTCTATGTTGAATGGTTCATTCTGCCTGACAGCGGGATGTTGGTCTTCGTCGCCGTTATACAGTCTGCAGAAGCAGTTTTTCTATATTCTCAGCACCGACTGTGATTCTACTACGAGGTTTCCATTTTCATCTCTACAGGTTTCTGTACGGGTATTGCTTCTCTGACACGTTCTCAATACCTTTTGTTAAAACTTCGGTACATTGTTCCTAGAGTATAAATTCTCGATATTCTCGGACGTGCGCTTCTCATGCTCTTTCTTCTTCTTTTGGAGAAGCCGATGTTATTCCCGTCTCTTTTGCTCGTAGAGCTCACAAGCAGCTCTCGTCTTCCTTTGCAGCGCCGCTTTGTATGCCTCTTGTTTTGCTGCATGCACTCGCCGGCATTCTTCGTCAAACCAGGGGTTTCGAGGTGGTGGGCGAGCAAGACCCAGCACATCAGTCGCGGCGTTTCTAATAGCATATTGGCAGCGTTGCCACTGGTCTTCGGTACTTGATGCTGGCGGCAAAGGGGTGATTGAGAGATTTCAGGATACGCGTTCAGCAAAGAGTCTGGCGGTCTCTTGCGATTGTAACTTTTCGACGTTAAATTTTCTCACAGTAATTCTTCTTTGTTGCTCAGATTGGGATATCCGCATTCGTACCTTGGCTACAACAAGGTAATGATCCGAGTCTATGTTGGCCGCTCGGAAGGTCCGGACATCCAGAATACTGGAGGCATGTCTTGCGTCGATCGCAATATGATCAATTTGGTTGATCGTTACATGATCATTGGACCGCCATGTCTGCTTATGAATATCGAGATGAGGAAACCATGTGCTTGCTATGGTGACATTTCGCTCAACAGCGAAATCAATTAGCCTTAGTCCGTTATCAGACGTGATGTCGTGTAGACTATGCTTACCGACTGCCCTACCAAAGACGTCCTCCTTTCCTATTTTGGCATTAAAATCGCCCAATACGATTTTAACGTCGTATTTAGGACATTGCTCATATGTCTTGTCGAGGAGCTCGCAGAAACACTCTTTGGTGGCAGGGTCCTTTTCTTCCGTGGGAGCATGAACACATATTAGTCTTATGTTAGCGAATTTAGCCTTGATCCGGATAGTCATAATACGCTCGCTCACGTGTCGGAAGCTTAAGACTTCTTGCCTAAGTCTGCCGCGTATGACAAATCCGCATCCGAATAAGCGTTGCCTGTTGCCTCTTTAGCAATCACCGTAGTAGATGTCACAGTTTTTTATCCTCTTTTTGCCCGGCCCATCCCATCGCACTTCCTGAATGGCGGTAATATCTGCTTTATAGCAGTCTAGGGCCTCTGCTAGTTGTTCGGCTGCACGTGGTCTGTAAAGGGGCAGAACATTCCACGTACAGATCCGAAGGTCGTTGTCCTTATTTCGTTTGCTGGGGTTGTCATTAGTTGAGTCATCCTTATCCGAGGCTTTTGGTTGTTTCGGAAACCATAGATTTTTTACGTGGTAGGGAAGTTACCCCGACCGCACAACCCCCAACCTGGAGGGTCAGTTCCTTAATTATTCCCCTAGGACGTGGGGCCGGGTACACCGGTGCCAGTAGTCCACTACGGGAGTATGAGCGCTGCCGTTGGCCCATTAAGGGCTCCTCCGCCACCATCTCTATTCCAATGTTCTGACCAACATTGGAAATTACTTACCGACCTGTGATCCGAAACGTCGAGGCAGCTCGCGCAAGGTATTCACTCAGTTAAACTAACTTCGCCTATGTCAAAATTTAACATCATTCTAGCTACCTACGTGCCGAGCAAATGTGATCGAGGTGCCTCGCTCTTTATTCTACATTCACTTCTAGATACAGTTCATAGAGTTCGTGGTTGTAGTTTCTCCTTCATTCAACACTTGTAAAACCAAATATACCTAGACTCCTTCACACTTTAAATTGTGTACTTTTGTTCATTTAGAAGATACGTGTGAAAGGCAATACTTACTTCCTCCCACACTAAGTAATCAACATAAAACCCCTTCCCGCACAATTTCCTTCCAAAAGGAAACCCCATCAAGACAAACAAAAAAATTCCTTCGTTAGGCACGTACATCAAATCGCTCGGGTTGTTTCATTTCCCCGCACCCTGCAGCAGCCGAACTAATTACGCCAAACTATCCGCACTGATGATAAGTTGAGTCTTTCCTAATTATTTATAGCCCCCCACATATATTTCTAAGTTTCTTTCTGGAGAGGGTAGTACGACTCCCCCATTCTTTCTTTTCCTTTTCATTAAACCTCCCCTGATGCGTGTAATAGAATACTAGGCCATGTGTCAGGAACCGGAAATTTACAATCACCATTTTTTTTCCTCGTGCCTTGTGCTCCTTTCCTTTGCTAATGTTATGTATGTGGTTACATCAAATCCATCGTCAATCGACCAGAAGTCATTGAATAGATCCTAACAGTCAGTCAGTCAGTGACAGAGAAAGTAGTCGGAAGTCAATTAATGTATCTTCCATATGCAAGATTGCTTTTTGGCTTCTTTCCCTCTTCGAAAAGATACTAATGTATCTATGTATGTATATCTATGTGTAAAAAAGTTCATGGCCAATATTTTTGGTATGTTGTAATTTTTGGATACCAAATGTTGTCCTATTTCTATCTTGGCTATAATCCAGAAAGGGAAAATTTTGAATCAGAGAAATTGAAGGAAATAAATTTCACTTTTTTGGCAGAAAGTAAAGATACTCTTCCGCCTTTCATGGTGTAGGGTAGGAAGAGATAGGAAGCACGTACAAAATTTGTGCTGAGTGTTTTTAGTAAGCAATTTTGAATTGCCCCTCTTATCAGTGATGCAGGCGTAAGCAATATTTTTTTTTAATTACTTTATTAAATCAGACGTATAACTATGTACCTCCACTTGAGGGGCTACACGCAAGTGAAGTGCAGCTTTGTTAATTGGAGGAACGAAAACGATGACTTCATCGATCATTTCAAAGGTGAATGGATTCGCAGTTGCTGTCGGTGGACTTTTAATTTATTTTGCAATACATTCATTAAATTTACAATGTTCTAAGCAAATTGTGTGAGCGGAGTAATGAGCTTTCAAAGGTTGATTGACAGCGCTTTAATGACACATTTGTTTGCTTTGTAGAACGATAATTCGAGAAGATAATACTGCGCCGAGTTTTTGCTAAAGTGAGGGAAATATATGAATAAATGGGACTTCATTGTATTTGATCGAGATATTACTGGATTGAAAGTTATAAGAATATAAATACATAGTGGCACATCATTCACTAGGTTGTTGTATAAGAGGGGTACGAGTGTACTTGTATTGGAGCTATATATGTATCGATATATATGAAGTCGATGTTTCCATGAATTTACCGCTTGATGTCCTACCTAGTGGTGTAGTCCTACAAGTGGGGTCATAAAGCCGAACATAATGCACTAGTTGCACACTTCCATGTTCAGACCTTTCTTCACATATTGAACATTAGTGTGATGGATCGCCCTGAATAGAAATTCGTATCTGAAGTTACTAAAAAAAATATCTAACGAGTAGTGTGTCTTAGCATTATTAGGGCTCAGAGAACCTCTCCTACTATGACATTTCAAATCACCTTCCCCAATCGACATTGTCGGCGTACAACTGACAATCGGCACAGTAATCTTCCCAACTTCACCGACCACCTGCCCTCCTGACCAGAATTTTACTTGGGCTACAGATACCCGAAACAGACAAAGGAGAGTGAGCTCATCCCGATGTCCTGAATAATGAAGCGCTATCAAATATCAAAAATAGGTCGAAAGCCAGGGATTCCTCCTGATGAGTTGGAGTAAATGACGGAGGATCGAGAAGAATGGAAAGTCTACCTGAGCATCCTACCCCCGAGACCCTCATGAAGGATTAGCGGGCCATTGAAAATGTATGTATATATGAATGTAGGTCGAAAGCCAGGCTAAAGTTTTCTCAAAGCACCTTTCCTTTTACCTTCCAGACGAAAAGCCATCCATACGGCAAGGCTTTGGAAAGCGACAAATTCTTCGTTCCGATTAGTTTTGTAGCATCTGTATATGTGAGATTGAGATACATATCGCCCGGAATAAAATTAATAAACTTAATGGCTTAGAAACACTATTTTCGAAAGAGAAGTGACAGCGATTTCCCATCAGATCTCCAAGAGGGTGTAGAAGTAATATTCACTATGCAGTATATGAAGTTGTTAATCACTTGATATAGGCCGCAAGCAGATACCTGCTTATTTCTAGATAGAATATTTTTGGATTTCGAATCTAGCTCTTTGTGCCTGTGATCGCAAGCTTCAGTCTCTATTGGAGCTTACTGAGGGGAAGCCATGTAATGTTGGTCCTCGCAACCAAGCAGATGGAAAGAGATAGCTGAATCTACCGCGGTTCAGTAAGCCGCTGACTGGATGGCGGCTAATACGCTATCAACATCGGATATTGTAATTTTCGTCCCCAAAATCCCTTGAACCCAGAACTACGAGATATGAGGCAGTGAAAGACTGCCGCGTATCGCTTAACGAAATAGCTAGTCAGTACAAGCTCGCCCGTTTGCTGGGTATCAGGTCACGGTGATATACCGGGGAATTATACAGCTGACGAGCTGGCTTCACAAGGGTCCTCTGGTACAAATAGCATAAGTATTACCGTCATCGAAGCACCAACGTCTTATGTTTAGTATCTTATCCAAACCGATGTGGAGAAGGTGGCCAATCGCCGATGGCAACATCTTGGCCAATGCACCACCGCCAGACAACTTTAGCCAACACTTAACAAATCTAGGTCCATCGGACGAACGTTCTCAACGGACACTGCGTCATAGGCAAATATGCCCAAAGACTAGGCATACCCTATAATGCCATCTGCAGAACATGTAGGGCTAAAGAAAAAGAAGAGACCGTCAGTCACTTCATATGCGTTGTCCTGCGCTCGCTAACATTAGGAAGGCCACCATGGGTGAATACTCTTTTAATGATCTAAATGATCTCGGCATTGCCTGCACGGTTAACAACTCCTTCACACAACAAAACAAATGGCTCTTAAAGTAAGAGGGTGACCTACCCACCTTACACGGGCGTGGCAGTGGGTACAGCATTATAGATTCCAGAAAAGTAGCGTGCCTAGCACCTATGCACCAAGTATGAGTAATTTAAAAGGCAGGTAGTAGCGATATACTGTTTAGTCGAAAGTCAGTCAGTATCAATCAACTAGATCACATCTCAAGGGGCTTTGCCCAATGGCTGACACTACCACCTGAAAGATCTATTGTATCAGAGGTACTTGTGAGTTTAGAATACTCACCGCCTTCTTTGTGAAGGTGAGTAAGACCTTAATAAAGGAGTCCCTAAGATCCACGAGTGTGAGTAACTTTCTATTGCAGATATCAGAATATTGCCGAATATTTATAATGTCCTCCGAAGTTTTCTCCTTTTCCTTAGAGAGGTGGCACTTTGTCTCGGAAAACAAATTCAGCTTGTTACTCGTAAGGCGGTATCTTAGCCCTTAGTGGTCAGTAAAGAGCCCACTAGGCTCATAATACAACTCTTATCGAGTGTAAGTATTTCCTTGTAGAAATAAGGCCATTTGTATTGTCATAAGCCCTAGGACAGTATCCCGGTATTAGATGAAGTTTGTGTTTCTATTTACCGATCGCCATTAAGGCGTCTGTCTAGTTGCCACAGCGAAAATGTTCTGGACCTACGAATTTAGTTGCTGAGCCCTTCTTCTTCTTCTTCCTTTCTTCAGCGAGGTTATGATCTGAAAATAAGGGATCACAACCCTCTCACTTCACCGCATTTCTACTGACCCGCCTGTGGGGTTTGCCTGAATTTAGTTGCTGAGCCCATCCTGTGCAAGTTGGATTTGAAGCTGTAGGTCTCAAAACTACTATACAATCGATGCAACCTCCAAGACGTGCCGGCCATTTTAACCTTTTTACGGCTTTCATGACTTTGAAGTGGGGTAAATCCTAAGTAACCCTAATTTCAGGGACGCCATGGGCCTCAAATTTCATCTAATTATGCCAGTCATGGTTTTACAAATAAATTCATCTGATTTTCTCTGGCCATCATAAAATCGTATCGCACATCAGTGCAACGCTTGCTTTCCCCTCTGAGTTTATTGATTTCTTTGTTTCCAGATATTGGTTGTAAATAGTTTTATTTAGCCAACAAAATGAACCGCATTGACGTCATTCGCTCAATGAATCCAATAAAAACCCTCAAAATACTATTTTTGGTTTCCAAAGAATGTTGTTCTAATTAGGCTATATCGTGATGATTGCTTCGCCATGTCAGACGTGCCTATAAATATTATTGGTTGACGCAACTTGCAGGTAGCTTGTAACACTCGATTACAAGAGGAGTACTTGTCTTCACTGTACAATTGTGCAATAAAAAATATCGCTACAGACATTCCCAAGGTTGAGATATTATTTTAATACAAAGTTTCAACCAATTGACACAATTTGCTTCAAAAGAACAATCCATCTGCTTGAAAACGTTGTCTCTTATCCTAGATTTCAGCGCTTTTCAGTATTCAAAGGAACTACAAACAAGCAAAGAGGTACTTTTTCACAAAGTTGTAGGAGAACAAAAGTGTGAAAAAATATCAGCAGAGTGTTCAAAGCGGTGAATACGAGTAGTCAAAGTGATAGAAGTGAACATAGGCAGGTAGATGCACGTAGTGGGTTATAGATAAAAGGAAACCTTTCAAAATGCACTTAGAGAACGAATGCAACGGGGATAGAATGATAGAAATGTGGAGGGTTTTTGTATCTACATACTGCTTTGGTGCTTATTTGAGTGCGCAATAGGTGTATTTCTGGCTATGGCAGAGCAATATTGTTTTGTAGATCAATGAAAGTGTTAGAAACGCATTCCAGAGCATCACGTACTTAATTATGTCCTGTATCCCCTTGTGGGTCCTAGGGGCTCTACTATGCCTACGCGCCATCGTGTACATTTTCTGGCAATGTGTCTCAGCTCTCTTCAACTTTTCCCCAACTGTTGTGCCCCCTTCCAGAGCATTGCTTGAGGACAATTTTGAGGATAAGCAATGCGGTCTTCGTCCCGGTAGATGCACAACCGACCAGTTATTTACTCTCAGAATGGTTTTTGAGAAGGCCTGGGAGTATGCTGGATATGTGGATTGGGAGAAAGCATATGATAGTAAACTTTGGAGTGTTCTGCAGGAGTATGGGATTGATGGTTCCCTGTTAAGGGCGATTCAGTCTTTATATACAAACTGTAGAAGCTGTGTTCGCATAAACGGCGTTAAATCAATACCTTTCGCTGTGGGCATTGGGCTCCGCCAAGAGTGCGTTTTGTCACCTCTCCTTTTCATTATATATATGGGCTGGATGTTACAGCGCGGCCGTGGCGGAGAAATTTCCAAATAGGAGACTTAAGGAAAAATCATTTGCTTTTTGCGGATGATTTGGTCATCCTTTGGTCCTCTCAAACCAAACTTCAGTGCGCACTCAAAAGGTTTATAGCCATTTGTGATGATGGTGGAACGAATCGGAAGAAATTGCCGTTTCCCGATCGCATATTCAATGTACTTTACATGTTAGTAGAGAACCCCTGAAACAGGTGGATAAGTTTAAGTACCTCGGGGTCTTTTTCATGAGTG
This sequence comes from Brachypalpus laphriformis, assembly GCA_945910035.1. Lineage (NCBI taxonomy): Eukaryota > Metazoa > Arthropoda > Insecta > Diptera > Syrphidae > Brachypalpus > Brachypalpus laphriformis. The sequence continues at coordinate 14,851,560 of OX246755.1, forward strand.
ATGGAAACAGCAATGCCGAGTTATCCTGTAGAATTGGTCAGGCTGGATCAATTTTGGGAGAGCTTAGTCAATCTATTATAAGGAATGCCGAACTTCGGTTTTTCGTTTTTTAACTCGCTGTATGTTCCAACTCTCACCTATGGTCATGGGTAGTAACCGAAAGAATAAAATCGCGGATACAAGCTGCCGAAATGAGTTTCTTTCGGGGTGTTGCTGGAGTAACTCGCAGGAATCGAGTGCGAAACACCAGAGTGCACGAGGCACTCAATGTTGAGTAGCTACTCTCCGAACGCAAAGATCTATGCTTCGATGATTTGGTCACGTAGTGCGTATGCCCTTAGATCGGCTTCCAAGACGTGCCATGATTGCCGTGCCATCAGGTAGGCGACTCCTCGGTAGGCCTAGAAGTAGATGGTTGGATTAAGTCCGACATCTCTCCTGGAGCCGTCTAGGGATTCCTCTTAGTGAGTTGGAATCAATGCCGGAAAATCAAGAAGGATGGAGGGTTCACCTGAGAATCCTACCACCGCGACCCTCATGAATGATTAGCGAATCATTGAAAATGTATGTATGTATGTAAGTCAATGAAAGTGCTTGACATGAAGGCAGCGAATATGAGTGTGACGCTAACACGTTGATACATATATAGGCTTAGTAAATATTTCGACCACGATAGCGAGTAAAACTGAAACACTCATAGCACCAGGGTCTGACATAAATCACGTGATATGAGCCAAAGACATTTGAAAGTCGCAAGTGTTTTAAAGACGGCAATGTAAGCCCAAGAACAGGGCCTATCCATAGCGACGTCTGAACTATGCCAGCCAATTGTAGCTATGTTTCAAATAACACCGCTATCATTCTGGGACGCCTGTGTCTCATATTTAATAAAATTGTAAATAGAACCCGAGGAAGCCAAAAACATAATCACATTGACTGTACTTCAATCCACAACGAAAATATCGTTCAAACTTCACATCCAGCTCTTGTTTGTCAATTTCCAAGATCGACCTCGGTTATTAGAGTGTGTAGTGGCAAATGTATTCAACAAGTGGTAGGTTTTCTTAAACACTGTAAACAGTTCATTAACATACAAAAGTGTAGTGTGTTTGCTTGTTAATCGAATTATGCAGGTTAAAGTTTCATCAGGGATCAGCATTCATCAGCCACTCTAGCCTCCATCTTCCTTTTCTAGTAACCCTTGCATAAAAACGAACGAACCACTGCACAAAAAAGGTTCGTGATTGGTAGTCCAACGGATCAGAGAGCCTTATGTATTCTGGGACGTGGGTTCCCTTTTCTTAAATAACAACAACACACAACATACAATATAGAGGGATTAGGACCTAACTACGAACCATGTGAGACTTCATACTATGCTGTCTCCCATGCCCTTAATTCAAAAACTATTTCTCTTCCATACAACCACGGAGAAATGGGTAACTGTGTAACCAGTCTGCAAAGATTCCTCTTAATCCATTGCACTTTCTTCTTTTTTTTTATAATTTGCGCGCACTCAAAGGATTATGAATACCTTTAACATGTTTACACACAGTGCGGGCGTTGGAAAGGATGGATAGAGGAAGAGAGAGAAAGATTTTGGTGTAGTGGTTCTTGAAGCTCATTTGTTTATGCTTCAGCTATTCTCCGGGGTGGCGTCCAGATAACTGGGAGATTTTTTGTTATTTTTGTCTTTGCTTCTGATTCACAGTACTTTTTCCCCGATAACTGATGTCAAGGGCAAACCATCATCAACAGAGCGAACAAATTTTCAAGCCACATGACCAAGCTACTGCCAGTGTTAGGCCTTCGCAGTAGTGTTCACAGAAGCTTTTGCAAATGATCGGACTGACTTTATATATTTCATGAGAAATAAATAAATGCTTGCTGACATCAGGATTTGAACCATGAACCATTAGCATGGCAATTGACGACGTTACCACTACACCCCCCCCCCCCAAAACACTGTAATGTTATTATCTTTTGTTGGTTCAGGGTACGGAACACTTTGCCAAATCTCACGAATATGTCTACTCATGCTGCTTAATGTTTAATCTTACATTCGCTATATTGGCAAATTCACGAGGAAGTTTTTCCGTACTTATTTCTCCTGAAACCTTTTGTGGGCACCATGGCGCAGTGGTTAGTGTGTTGGACCACACCACGTGAGATTCAATTTTCAACTCCCAGAAAAGACCAAAAGATTTTTCATGGTTCCTTCTCCCGCAAACATTTCACAAACATCCGAGAGTATTGTTGTCATGAAAAAGCTTCTGAAAAACAAAAATGCCCTTCGGATACGGGACAAAACTGTAGGTCCCTTCCATCCGTGCGAAACACATAATGCACACAACACGAGTGGTTGCGAGAAGTTAGGCCTAGATCCTCCATGGACTTTTTTTTTTTACGTCGGAAATTGGGAATCTTTTAAAGACGAAACAGACCCCGTACTCAGTGACAATGTGGAATTTCCATCCACTAAATCCACATTCCCTTTTACCCTGGTCCTAGCGGCACTACCGTCAAGCATTTCATCGCGAGAAGGAACTTCAGCCTTAGGCACTCGGCTCGTTCGTATTAGCAGCCTCCTACACTGTGTTTCGTTCTCGCTTCTGTTTTCACTGCTCCTTCATAATGGTTGCTACAGCGTCGCTAACTGCTTCCCAGGCATCTTCCCTGCTTATCATCTCTCTGATGATGTTGTCTGTGTTTAGGTCCTCACCCAGTTTATTCACCAGCTCTTGTCGTTCTTCATAGTATGGTGGACAATGGAACATGATATGTTCCGCATCCTCCACTGCTTTCGTGCACGTTGAATAATATGGGTTATCAGGTAGTTCAAGCCTGTGGAGGAAGGCTCTGAAGCAACCATGGCATCTGGTAAGCATCTGGGTCAGGTAGAAATTCAATTCAAATATTGACCCAAGCGTTTATATTGGGGATCCATCTCTGCGTCCACCTGCCTTTATCAGGCTCTCCTGCTATTCATCCAGTCTTGTCCTTGGCCGTACCTCAGTGACACTTCCACTCGTCGCTGTTGGTGCTGCTGTCTGGCTGGCATGGTATTTCCATTGGGCTACTTTAGTCAGAAGGTCTGTTGGTACCGTGCCACACACTATACATGCCGCGTCGTAAGAGGTTGTTCGGAAGGTGCTGTATACTCTCAATGGATTGATTCTGTAAGCTGTCTCCGTCTTCCTTCTGCATGACTTCGTCTTCACGGCACAGTCCCATGTTTGGGAGATGTAGAGCATTATCGATGCCGCAACTCTTGCTAAGAACAGTCTCTTCGTGTGATTTGGTCCGCTGATATTTGGCATCATTCTTGCCAGGGCAGTCGTTGGCTTTGCTGCCTACTCAGCTGCATATTGCAGATGTTGCTTAAAAGTTGCCCTTGCATCTATAGTAATGCCAATGTACTTCAGTTCTGGTTTGGAAACTACCCACGCTTACTCTTATAGTTTCCATGACTCGCCTACTGCTTATGAGCACTGCTTCTGTCTTTTCCTCTGCAAACTGTAGACCCATGCGAACTAGCCAGTTTTGAACCATCCCAACAGCTTCATTGTAATCATGCTGCAATACCACAAGATGTTTGGTCACTACAATGATTGCTATGTCCGCCTATTATTTTCGAAGACCTCGGAATTCTTAGTCCGAGGACATCATCATACCTTAAGTTCCACAATAGCGGACCTAGTACGGAGCCTTGGGGTACACCGCATGTGACATTGTACTGCCTCGGTCCATCGTCGGTGTCGTAATGCAGTATCTTATTTTTAAATTAGCCCGCCATTATCTTCTGCATCTAGTCTGGTACTCTCTTTGCGGTAAGTGCTCACAGGATATTTCCCCAGATTGCGGTGTTGAAGGCGTTCTTCACATCCAGCGTGATGATTGCGCAGTACTGTTTACTCTCGCCTTTTCATCATCTCCCTTTCGATGACTTTTTGTCGTATTCATGACTTCGTCAATGGAGTTGACCATGCCTTACGGAACCCATATTAGCGATCTGCGAGGCCACATGCCCAATCTATCACTTATAATGCGGTCCAGTATTTTCCCCATGGTGTCTTACACGCATAGACACCCATACGATGAGAGATCCTGCAGTGGTTTATTACATTTTCTTAGGAGGACCAGTCTTTGTTTCTTCCACTGGTCGGGAAATTCTCTTTCCTTGAGGCAGGTATTGTATACTTCTACAAAGATGTGTGGGCGCGAATTGATTGCTGCTTTTTAGGTAATATAGGGGATTCCATCGACACCAGGTGCTTTTTGGTCCTTGCATTTTGTGCATACTTGCAGGATATCTTCTTCTATGACCTGGGTATTGGTAATCCCTCCGTCGAATTTTCCCTCTCTATGTGTTCCTCTATTTCCTGTTGTTGTGGAAAAGTGCAGCGACCAGGTATTCGAGAAACACTGTGGACGTGGGCGAGGGTTTGCGTCCACCCTTCAACTTCATCATAACCACTTGACTGGCGTTCCCCCATAGATTTTGATCAGCTTCGTTGCACAGTTCGACGGAGCTTCTCTGTTTACTGTCTTTAATTGCAGTTTTTAGGGTTCTGCGAGCAGTTATGAATCTCGTGGAGTTCTTCGTGGCTGCTGTGTTCAATGGAGCGCTGACACAGCAGCGCGCCCTGTGACACTCTGCGCACAGTCTGGCGGTTTTATCGTTCCACCAGTGCCCTGTAAAGGGCATGCAGCAAGATAGGTGACAACAAGGCGCCGGGACCCGACGGCATCCCGAATAAGGCAGTAAAGGCAGCTGTAAAAAAAAGACTAGACCTCTTCATATCAACAATGCAGAAGTGCCTTGAAGAAGGAACCTTTCCCGAAAAATGGAAGACGCAGCATTTGGTCCTACTGCCAAAAGGAAAGAAACCTCCAGGAGAACCATCATCCTATCGTCCAATATGCCTATTGGTCACCATGGGAAAGATCCTCGAAAAGATAATCTATAATGGATTACTCGCAGTAGCAGAAGAGAAAGGAGCCCTTTCAGATCGCTACTGTTGATGCCATAAGAGCGGTAGTTGATATCGCCAAAAGTGCCATCGAAGGCGAAAGATGGCTCTATGGCACAAAGGAGTATTGTGCAGTAGTAACGCTGGACGTTAAAAACGCATTTAACTCCGCGGACTGGTCGTTTATTAGAAGGTCACTTGCCAGGATGGATACGCCATATTACCTGCTACGGATAGTGACGAACTACTTCAACAACAGGAAGCTGAGGTACAACACCGATGATGGGGTAAAATACTACGACGTAACTGCGGGAGTTCTACAGGGATCGGTTTTAGGGCCACTATTGTGGAACATCATGTACGACGGAGTCCTACGATTAACTCTACCTGGCGGAGTAACGATAATTGGATTCGCCGACGACATTGCAGTCGTGACAGTAGCTAAACAGATCCATGCAGTAGAATCAGCTACAAATGAAGCAATTGCCCGGATAAAAGATTGGCTAATATCCGCCGGACTAGAACTAGCTGACCATAAAACAGAAGCTGTTCTTATAACCAGCCAGAAACCATCGAATTTGCCAACTTTCAGGTTGGTAACCAAACGATCAGGTCGAAAGAGGCGGTTACCTTGGAGTAATGCTGGACAACAAGCTACGGTTTAAAACGCATGTTGATTTTGTTACCAAAAAAGCATCGCAAATGCAGGGAGCTCTCTCGCGTATCATGCCTAACATCGGTGGACCTGGATACGCTAGAAGGATTCTACTCTCTAGAGTTATCACCTCAGTTCTGTTATATGCCGCCCCAGTCTGGGCGGAGGCACGGAGGACGAACGAGACCAAAAGGAGACTATCGTCATCATACAGACTCTTTGCGTTACGGACAATCAGCGGCTTTCGAACCATCTCTGACGAAGCTGCATTTGTCATAGCTGGAATGGTCCCCATCGATATTCTCGCAGATGAAATGCTGAGGATATATGTATAATAGAAGAGCATTGAGTCATCACGACGCCACTGGTACCAAGGTGATTGGTGATTGGAATTGAAGAAAGGGCAGCGTCAGCAGCTATGTGGCAAGCTCGTTGGGCTAATACAACAAAAGGCAGATGGACATATAAACTTATACCGACAATCCAAGACTGGATAAGTCGAAAGTATGGAGACTGCAACTACCATCTAACGCAGTTCCTGTCTGGCCACGGTGGCTACGGCAAATATCTACACCGATTTGGACACGACAACTCACCATCCTGCCCGCAATGCCCAGGTGAAGATGAAAATACGCAGCACGCAGTGTTTTACTGCACACGTTTCACGGCATGGAGAATTACTCTGCCAAGTCCGTCATTACTCCTCGACCATATGTTACGGTCGGAAGAGAATTGGATGACAATATGTTCCTTCGTAACAACTCTACAAAAAGAGCTGCGGAGAATAGAAAAGCTAAGAAGAGCAGCTGAAGCAGCGGAAGAAGCTGACATAAGAAGCATAGCATAAATTGCTAACCAGCCCCGCAAAGTAATACCTAACGGCAGTCCCGCAGGCAGAGTGGTTGAAGTGTGTAGGGTGTGTGTTTAGTACGTAGGCGTATTCCTGGCATCGATTACTCAGGTTTGCGAATTGTGCATGCTAGTAGCACTCGGGCTATTAGTATCTATGAAGATTACACATCCCTGGCGCAATCCAAAAAAAAAATCGTTCCACCAGTATACTGGTAGCCTTTGCGTGTTTGCTGTTTTCCGATGCATGGACGCATCACCGGCTCTCGATAATCTTCTTGTGAGCTTCAAGCGTCCTAAGCCAAGCATCTTGTGGTAGACTCTTGTTATCAGTTTTGTCACACCCAAAGCGTGCTACTTCTAAATTTTTAAGCGGAATTGCATATTTTAAACAGCTGTCACTAAGTATTGTAGATACGTTTCTTAAAGTGCGATAATCATTGACACATATTATCCGTCAATGACTCTCTTGATGACTAGGCTCACTGAAAGATAATTTGCCTTAATCATATTGTCCGTCAAAACGCTTACCCTTATCAAATAATTATAAAATAAAAAAAATATTTAAATAAAGATTAACTATCTATTGAAATTCTAGTAAATTCACTGCTCATACCGCAAATTCTATCATCTATGCGTAATCGCGTTCAGCAACACAGAAAACTGATACGAATCGGTGAAATCATAATCCCGACAGTTTTTCGAATATAATTTTCCATTTCATTAGGAACCATTGATATGGTTTATCTACGAAGGAAACGTATATGTATATCTACCACTAGCCTCCACTCTTTCGTGACTAATAGCAATTTTGTTAAAAAAAAAAAGTAAATTGATCCAAAAAATGTAATCACGATAGCGTAGCGAATGTTTTTATATCCAAATTAGGTATTCATGGCTTAGATTAGGAGAAATTTATCTGTTATGGTGTTTTGGTGTTAATAGATACTTTAAGGCCTATAAATGACCTTAACCGAGTTTGATTTTATATTTTAAGTCAGAAAACGCATTTATAGTGGTGCTAACCATATGTTTTATTTTTTCTTTATTTCTAGGTGAGTCACATCATCACAAGGAAGTGTGGACCGACATGTATTCTTCGTAATTTAAATGACTTCTGTCGGTGCGATCCCCCTAAAGATTCCATTGAAATATTTTTTCCGTTCAAAGTCCATCGAGTAAGATCGCGGCGGCCGGCGGCGCCTACTTTCAGATTTCCCTCTCGTTGGCCTCGAAAATTTATCGAATTCAATCGCGTAAGCCAAAACAACTGCACGCCAGCATTTCTTTTCTCGAAATATGGTATATAGGTGATGTTGGACGCCTGCAAAAAGTCACGTATTTCTATATACAGTGTTTATTTTCATTTGACACTGAATATGTATCTGAAGTAGTTTGCTTTAATTTTTTTTCTATATTTACGCAAGCTGTCTGTAAACTCAATCCTCCTATGAGCTCTAATCGTTAAATTTATTTATTTTCTCATGAAAAGATACTTCACAGATACTTCATAGTCCAAAGCAACCTTTGGACTTTTGCATCATCAATATCGATCATTGCACGATCAGAAAGATACTCACGAGACATTGTATATTATCAATGAAATAATAGTTTGTACTCATGCAGCATACACATTTGATTGGCATTGTTGGATGCATCTTTGTATAGTTTTGTTGCAATTAATTGTGGGCAGTTGCGTAACAAATGCACTACTGGAGAAGGAGAAATGATGGTTTTGATTGGTTCTCCTCTGATGGCAGGTTAATGAGATGTAATTTTCCACCTGTTCTGCTGCTTGGTGGTAATAATTTGCGGTTTGCTAATAATAATGTGGTTAGCAGGCGGATATGGAATGGAATGTCGGCGAATTATATTAACGTTGTCAAGCTGATAGTTACGAGTTAACTGCGGTTGCAGGTAACCAATGTCAGCCAAATGTCAAACGTTTTTTTTTTTTTAATTTATTCTAAACCACAAAAGCAAATAAATGAAGCTGTCAATTGCAACGAGTTGTATGTACAGTACATAGGGATCTCGCGAGTAAATGACAAATGGCAAGTACGATGTACTAATTTGATTTATTGTAGGAATGTCGGTGCTAAAATATTGTCAAGTCTTGTTCAGCTATTCAGTCGCAAGCGGATTGACGTAACGTACTAAAATTTACATCAAACTCATTCACAAAGATGGAGATTTTCCCAAGGGTGATGCCTCAAAACCAATGCGTCCCATCATGCTTTGTTAGGTGAAAGACTGTTGTGACTCAAATTGATCGTGAAATAGTGAATGATGGCCATTGTCGGTTATATCGGGACTCCGTTTCATCTACATGCTTTGTTCAATATTTCGGCTCTGAACGTGTCTGAGACAAACAAGAAAAAGGTTTTCAACCGAGTCTGCAAAAGGTAGACCGTTGATATTGGCAAGAAGAGCATTGAGAATGCGTTGGAAATATAAACCCATAGCCTAAGGTTCATGCGATCAGTTATGACCTCACCGATACCTTTGATGTCAAAAAGGTTATAGACAAGGTGATGTGCTGTCATGTGACTTCTTTAATTTTGTACTTGAACGGATTGTGTGGAACTCACAAGATAACACCGGAGGCACAATCTATTACAAATCTGTACAACTGCTTGCATACGCCGACAATATTGACATTATTGGAAGAACTCAGCAGTCTGTCACCCGTGCGTTTGCAAACCTTAAAGCAGAAACGGCTGAAATGGGTTTAGCGATAAACGAGGGCAAAACTAAGTATATGCTGTCAACAACAAGGGACATCTAACACAGACGAATTGGACTGAACGTCACAATGGGTAGCTACAACTTCGAGGTAGTAAGAGACGTTGTCTACCTTGGCTCTGCTATTAATTCTGAAAACGACATAGATCAAGCGAAGAATAACTCTTGCCAATCGCTGTTTTTTGGGACTTGTAAGCCAATTCAACAGTAAAACCCTAACTCGTACAACTACGGAGACTCTATATAAGATCCTGATCTTCCCAATCCTGCTTTAACGCGCTGACCTAAGTAAGTACGTAAGTAAAGTTTATACGGAGACGATATAGTTATCATGACCAGTGGGAAATACTTACCTACAATCAGCAACCTCATGGAATCTGCACTAAAAGAATTGTCCTCCTGGGAAGAACAAAATGGTCTTAGTATAAATCCAACAAAAACTGAACTGGTTCTGTTTAGCAAGAGAAAGAAAATAGAAGAATTTGATCCCCCTTAACTGAGTGGAATACCTCTGAATCTCTCCACAACAGCTAAATATCTCGGATTCATCCTTGATTCGAAGTTCACCTGGAAAAAGAACACGGAAGAAAGAATGAAGAAAGCGCTTTGCGCATTCTATGCATGCAAGAAAACCTTTGGTAAACAATGGGGTCTGCGTCCGTCCATGATTTACTGGATGTACACAGCTATTGTCAGACCCATGCTTACCTACGGAATTATTTTATGGTGGAACGCAACAGACAAAACCAGCTATCTTAAAACACTCACAAAGGTACAAAGATTAGCACACATGAGCATAACAGGAGTACAGAGATCAACACCACAAGCGGATTTAGAGATGATGCTATGTACGGTATCCCTCCCCGATTCGCCTCAAACAATCTAGCGCATCGAAGCAAAGCTCCTATGGGCATGGATCTATACTCAAAGGTATAGTATAACCGATCTCAACAGACTTACTTACTTACTTAGATGGCGCTACGGTCTGAGGTGGATCTGGGCCTCAACCAACAAACCTCTCCAGTTAGCACGATTACGAGCCAGCTGCCTCCAGTTGCGCACGCCAAGTTGGTTGAGGTCCCCCTCCACTTGTTTGCGCCACTTACCGCGAGGTCGTCCTCTACTGCGTCGTCCATCCGGGGTGGATTCGAAAACTTTCTTGGTGGGAAGGTTGGTCTCCATCCGCTCTAAATGACCCAGCCATCTTAGTCGCTGTATGTGAACTCTTCTGGGTAAGTCGATGTCCTTGCACAGACCGAATAGTTCGGCATTGTACCTTCTCCTCCCCTCACCGTCTATGCAGATGGGACTAAAGATCGCTCGAAGACCTTTCTTCTCAAAATATCCAAAGACATCGTCATCCGGTTTTGACAAAGCCCATGCCTCTGCGCCATACAGAAGGACTTTTTAGAGTCTTATAAAGAGTTACCTTAGTAGTTCGAGATAGAACTATGCTACTCAATTGCCGTTTTAGCCCATAGAAACAACGATTGGCAAGAGTAATTCTTAGTGTGATCTCCCTACTGATGTCATTTGCGGAGTTCACCATAGAGCCTAGGTAGACAAAATCCTTTACTACCTCAAAATTATATCTGTCTATTGTGGCGGTCTGTCCAAGACGCCGATGTTGGGTGTCCTTTTTCTGTAGAAAGCATTTTGTTTTGCTTTCATTGAACGCTAAACCCATCTTTGCTGCCTCGATCTCAATACTCTCAAATGCCCCATTGACGGCCCGCTCAGTTCTTCCGATTATGTCAATGTCATCAGCATAAGCGAGTAGTTGTACAAACTTGTAAAAGATTGTATCTTCGGTGTTGGCTTGTGAGTTTCGTACAATTCTCTCAAGTACTATGTTAAAGAGATCGCATGATAGCACGTCTCCTTGTCTAAGACCTTTCCTGACATCGAACGGTTCGGTGATATTCTTACCGACTTTGATGAAGCAGTGAGAGTTCTCCATCGTCATTCTGCACAAACGGACGAGCTTGGCAGTGATGCCAAGACTAGACATGGCTCTGTATAACTCGTCTTTATACACGCTATTATAGGCAACTTTGAAATCGATGAAGAGGTGGTGCGTATCGATGGGTTTTTTCCAAGATCTGCCGTAGTGTGAATATTTAGTCAATGGTGGACTTTCCCGGCCTGAAACCGCACTGATAAGGACCTATCAGGTTGTTGACGATCGGTTTTAGGCGTTCACATAATACGGTAGACAGGATCTTATATGCGATTTTGAGGAGACTTATACCTCTGTAATTGGCGCAGTTCAGAGGGACTCCTTTCTTCAGGATCGGGCAAATAATGCTGAGGTTCCATTCATCGGGCATACTTTCGTCCGACCAGATTTTACCGATGAACTGGTGTATGCTCCTTACCAACTCATCTCCTCCTGCCTTGAAAAGTTCAGCGGCAAGACCGTCGGCTCCAGCAACTTTGTTGGATTTGAGTTTAGATATCGCTATCCTCACTTCATTCTGATCGGTTTGACGGAAATCTTGACTGTCATCGTCACTTTTGAATGGCTCATTATGCCTGACAGCGGAATATTGGTCATCATCGGCGTTTAACAGTCTGCAGAAGTGTTCCTTCCATATTCTCAGCACCGACTGCGATTCTACTACTCTATTGCCATTTTCGTCCCTGCAGGCTTTTGTTCTGTCCTTGAAACCCTGGAATGTTCGTTTTACCTTTTGGTAAAATTTTCGAACATCATTCCTGCAATAAAGTCTCTCAATCTCCTCGATCGAGCGCTTCTCATGCTCGTTTTTCTTCTTTCTGAGAAGTCGATGTTCCTCTTTTCTCCTGCGCACGTAGAGCTCGTAAGCAGCTCTAGTCCTTCTATGCAGCGCCGCTTTGTACGCCTCTTGTTTAGCTGCATGTACTTGCCGGCATTCCTCATCAAACCAGGGGTTTCGTTGTGGTAGCCGAGAGAAAGCCAGTACATCAGAGGCGGCATCTCTGACGGCTTGTTGACAACGCTGCCACTGGTCATCCGCATTTGCTGCTGGCGGCATAGGACTTAGATTAAGATTAGAAGAGACTCGATCGGCAAAGGTTCTGGCGGTCTCTTGCGATTGTAGCTTTTCGACGTCAAATTTCCTCACAGTATTTCGTTAATTTCGCTTCGTTCTGGATATCCGCATTCGTACCTTGTCCAGGTTGGCTCCTCGGAAGAGTGCCTTGCGTCGATCGCAATGTGATCGATTTGGTTGACGATTTTTCGATCAAAGAAGAGCCATGTTCCTTTGTGAATATCGACATGTGGGAACCGCGTACTAGCTATGACAAAATTTTGCCCCGCCGCAAGGTCGATTAGCCTGAGTCCGTTGCCGGATGTGATGTCGTGTAGGCTGTGCTTTCCGACCACGCTACTAAAGACGTCCTCTCTTCCTAGCTTTGCGTTAAAGTCGCCTAGGATAATTTGAACGTCATGGCTAGGGCATTGCTCATGCGTCTTGTCCAAGAGCTGGTAGAAGCCAGCCTTTGACGCGTCGTCCTCCTCGTGGGCGTGAACGCATATTAGGCTAATGTTGGCAAATTTAGCCTTGATACGGATAGTCATGAGGCGCTCGTTCACATGCCGGAAACTGAAGACTTCTTGCCTAAGTCTGCCTCCGATGACAAATCCGCACCCGAATAGGCGCTGTCCTTGTTGTCTGTAGCAATCGCCGTAGTAGATGTCGCAGTTTTTCATACTCCTTTTGCCCGGCCCATCCTATCGCACTTCTTGGATAGCGGTAATGTCTGCTTTGAGACACTCTAGGGCCTCCGCAAGTTGTTCGACTGCACGTGGTTTTTAGAGAGACCTAACATCCCACGTGCAGACACGAAGATCGTTGTCCTTTTTACGTTTGCTTGGGTCGTCAACAGTAAATTCATCCGTATCCGAGGCTGTTGGTTGCTTCGTAACCGACGGTTTTTTACGTGGTAGGGAAGTTAACCCGACGGCACAACCTGGAGGACCAGATCCTTTTTTAGCAACCCCTAGGACGAGGAGCCGGATACGCCGATGTCAGTAACCCACTTCGGGGATATGAGCACTGCCGTTGGCCCATTAAGGGTTCATCCGCCTTCATCTTTTTTTGAATACCCTGACGTAGTATTGAAAATCCTTACAGACCTCAGCTTCAAATATGTCGATGTAGCTCCGGTAAGGTATCCGCTGGTCTGTAGATGTCACCGTTGATTCCATCGGGAGAATTCGTCCGCCGCACGTCCTCCTTCTGAGGAGCTCTTGCTAGACTTCTGAGACGCATATTTCAGCCAATCAGGCCAACAAGAGATGCCTCGTCCGGTTAAACATATGCGCGCTAAAGTTCACCCAGATGTGCTTACGCAGGTCCGAGTGTTCAGCTACACATATATCGTCAGACTCAGCATACGCTCATCGTTAGTTCACTATCAGATAGCTATCCAGCGGGCACCACGGGGAGGTGATGATGCGATTTTGCCCACTCTAGTTCATTCTTACTTATGCAAAAAGTACAGCTTGTACTCCATGTGCCTACCTTATCCTTGTCATGGGACGGAACATTTCTGATACCAAAATTACCGTCTCATCTGCTCATGCGACCACCTGGACTCTATTTTTGTTCGTTCATAACCAACCATATGTTGTAGAGATGGAAAAACACCACTCAGGGGTTTTCGTCTGTCTGTCTGTGAATTTGGACGTGTGGCTGTTGCCTTGTGTAGATCTTATCATGAACATAAAGACTTCATCCATGCAAGGCCGGATGTACAGTTAAGGGTAGGATCGGTCCGAAATTATTGCTGAACCTACTCTAGCCAGTTCGTCGGCTTTCTCATTTCCTGATTTGCCCTTATGTTCAGCAGCCCAGCTGAGCTTTATCTTGTGTTGTGTTTCAAGAACATTGCCCCCTTTTCTACAATACTTCACAAGCTTCGATTTTATTTCTGTAGCAGATTGCTTTTATCGGCGGCACAGGCAGATCAGTAGAACTGCAGTGAAGTGGGAGGGTTATGATCTCTTGTTTTCGGATCATAACCTCGCCAAAATAGGAAGAAGAAACAGATTGCTTTTATCGCTGCATGTCTGTCGATGAAAATGTGATATTCTCGCGTGGTAGACTTACTGCTTTATATACGCCACCCAGTTTCGACCCCAGACAATAAATCTCCAGAAATCTCAAATAAGAAAGTAAATTGAAACCGCAAGGAATGTTATATATGCTCCAAGATTTGACAACCAATTTGATGAGATTTTAAACCTCAATGTAGGTAAGATAGCTTTCTTCTTATAAGGAGACAGCAACTTCCTTCTCTCTTTTTTGTTAGGCACCGCATACTTTTGTTGAAGAATAATATTGAATTCTTTCTTCAACGTAACAAGGTTTATTTTTCATTTTCGAACACAAATCCTCCCTATACTCGTCCTATAAGCCGCTACATGATTTTCCTTCCAATTTTTTTGTGCTCTACCTTTTTTTTTTAAATCATTAAAATAAACCCAATTTTGTACGTTATATTAAATTTATTGGCAACAGTGTTTATGGATGTATGCAAAATAAATTGCTTTTCCATATTACCAATAATTCTCCCCACGCATCTTTTATAATAATGCCTAGAGGGGGGGCATTCGTCTTTCTTTTGTGAGATTTCCATCCCTGGGGATAACAATATTATCCAATTTAAAATAAAAAATCGATTATTGCTTATAAATTATGGAAAAATGTATGAATATCTATTTAAGATTATATGGGACATTATTATAATAAAAAATACTGTGCAGTCTTGGACTGGATTTCAAGGTTGGGTGTTTATGTGGTATGTTAAGGTTAGGTTGAAGTGGCTGCCAGCTTAGAAATGCCAACTCACTGGGACCAATAAAAGGTCCTCTCTACCTAGTCGTTAAACCATTTTGAGCTTCTGATGAAGCGTAAGAGGCTCCTAGTATCTATGTTTATCAGAATACTTATATTATCGTAATAATTATAGAAAGCTCCTAAGTGAAGCCTCCTTCTGCGGGAGAGAGCTAGGAAGATACAAAGAAGGTGAGGAATAGTTTCTTCCTCTTCTTGATCCACGCAGCTTCTACAAAAGTCGTTCGCAAAAACTACTACTTGTTGCATGCCTGCCTATTTGACAGTACCCAGTGATGACACCTATTGTTGTGTCGATGTGCAATCTATTGAGAGAAATCAAAATCACGTTTTAGATCCAGCTTTGGCCAAATCTGTTTTGCCGCTAGACATGTTGGTCCACAGTAGGAACTTTTGATAGACAGATACCTGCCAAACGTTTTCATTGATTGCTTCATCCATTCTCAAATAATTCTCTCAGCTTCTAATATCTTCTTCTTCTTATATCCAAGTTCTGGTGGATCCGTCTCTGACAACGTCTTTTGGGCATACTCAGACTTAAACTTCAGATTAAATTTAAATAGCAGCATACGTACCTAGTTATTTACTTTAGTACGTAACAAGGACTATTTCAAGATTTCAGAACACAGCGTCTTGAAATGTTCAATGTAGCACTAACCTCAAAGAAAACAATGGGAAGCTGATTGTCATGCAGGGTACTGGGCCAAATTCAAAGGCCTAAGACAGGCAATCTGCATTGCGATTGATCGGGAAACTACTGACTGCTCAAAACTTGGCTTTGGCCAGTAGCGCAACAATCAAGTTCGTAATGAAGTGCTTGCTTTACATCCTAGTGGTGGTTCCGGGCAACTATACGTATAAACCCTTATACGTGTAGGCTAAAATTGTAAGTGCGGGTTGTCTAGGGCCTTGATTCTAGTCTA
Source organism: Brachypalpus laphriformis (assembly GCA_945910035.1). Lineage (NCBI taxonomy): Eukaryota > Metazoa > Arthropoda > Insecta > Diptera > Syrphidae > Brachypalpus > Brachypalpus laphriformis. The sequence continues at coordinate 14,867,551 of OX246755.1, forward strand.
GATAACGTGGGCCAGCAACCTGTGATACTAAAACCAGCTCGCTACAGAAATCGACACTATGCCTCGGATAAGGAATGCTCACATGTTGACGACTTTTGGCTGTTGTACCAGATAGGTACAGATAGGTAGGTTTCTGAAATGTAAAGCCGCTCCTCAACTCGGGAGCGAAGGTCCTTACAATGCCAGATTCCTTCAATTGGAAATAGAATTCATCCGATATAGACTGGACATTTTGGGGGTAAGTGAAATCAGATGGTTAGAAGCGGGCGATCACCAGTCCCCAACGCGTAACACTGTACTACTCTATTCTGGAACATCATCCGGAAGTCCGCGGGAATATAGAGTCGAACTACTGTTGAAAACAACAGCACGCAAGGGCCCAATTTCCTGGCAGCCTCATGGCTAGATTATGACGGCCAGATTTCGCACTAGAGTACGACGCGTTACCATCATACAGTGTTATGCCGCAACGAATGGCTCGTCTGAGGACGAAAAGGAGAGCTTCTATAATCTCTTAAGTACCGTCTTCAACACAACACCAAATGGAGACATTGTCAAAGTGATGGGGGATTTGAATGCCAAGGTAGGCAACGACAACGAAGGGCTCAAACATGTAATCGGGAAGCATGGACTAGGCAACCGCAATGACAACGGCGAAAGGTTTGTGGATTTCTGCAATGCCAACCGCCTTGTGATAGGTGGCACCATGTTTGAGTACAAGACCTGCCATAAAGTCAGAGGTGGGTTTCCAATGACAGGCAAGCAATTTCCAATCAAATTGACCATTTTGCCATCAGCCGCCGCCTTAGAAGTAGTCTCCTGGACGTCCGAAATAGGCAAGGGGCGGATGTGGAGATTGTACGTGATCACCATCTTATGATAGCTACTCTCCAACTACGTACTGCTGCAGTCCGAAGATCCCACGACAACACAAGAATGGCCAGGTTCCACATCGATAGACTTAATAAACCCTCAGTGCGCCAACAATTAAGGCAGCAACTTTCGCAAGGTGTGGAAGCAATCAGCAGCTCACTGCCCGCAACCATCCAAGACCACTGGTATGCTGTGAACATTTTTTTTACATCTGGCGCTGAAAGAATTGTCGATCGATCGCAGGGAAGACATAAGAGGTGGCTTTCTGAGGATACCTGGAAACGGATTGACGAACGAAAACAGCTGAAAGCTCGCGTTGCAGGTACTCCAGCAGCAGGGAGAAGCGAGCATAATGATGAGAGAAGTTCAGCGCAGCGTGCGACGTGACAAGCGCAACTACATCAACGCGCTGGCTACAGAAGCTGCAAAGAGGTGTTACAGCAGGACCGTCTACAAAATCACCAAAGATCTGACAGGTAGTTGAAGCTCCAGCCAACACCCAGTGAAAAGCCTAGACGGCTCCTTGCTCATTTTGGATGAGGACCAGCTTAAGAGATGCAAAGAGCATTTTACCATGGTTTTGAACCGCGTAATCGCTGGCGATATGCTCACAAATCAGACTGAGATGCCCGAGGTGAGAAGTTCCCGAATACGCACCACGACTCTCAGTAATGATGAAATCACTACCGCGATCAAGGCACTCAAAACCAACAAGGCGGTAGGTATTCCCACAAAGCTCTTACGAGCAGCGCCAAAATCATCGGCTGAGCTTCTGCTTCCACTCATAGAGAGTGCTTGGGTAGCTGAAAAATAACGAGTGGAAAAAGGGAATGATCGTCAAGCTTCCTAAGAAGAGAAATTTAATGGAGTTCGGAAACGTGTATCTGCATGCTGCCTGCTGTAGTTAAGATAATAGGTAAAATCGTCCTGGAGCGAACCAAACAACATCTCGAAGACGCACTTGATGCCGAACAAGCAGGTTTCTGCTCTGGATCCTCCTGTGCCGACCACACCAACACCCTGTGGATTATCATCGAACAGTGTGTTGAATATCGATCGCCACTGCACCTGCTGTTCATCGATTTTGAGAAGGTGTTCGATAGTGTCAACAGGGAGTTTATTTGGCGTGCCTTACGCAGGAGACGTATTCCCGATAAACTAATTGCTATTATCAAAGCTACATATGAAGACTCCAAATGTCACGTTCTGCACAGGGGAGGTTGTCTGAGGAATTTGAGATCCAAAGTGGGGTAAGACAAGGCTGTATCATTTCACCAATACTATTCCTATTGGTGATTAGCGATGTGCTTCGTGCAACTTTGTCGACGGGAAACGAAGGAATTCGACGGACTCTTACATCTCAACTGAAACATCTTGACTACGCTGACAATGTGTGTTTACTCTCTCACAGAATTATGGACCTCCACCAAATGACAGCAGATGTGGAGAGGGAGGCAGGTGTCGTCGGGCTGAAAATTTATACAGTAGAAACTAAAATTATCAGCCTTGCAACAAACTCATCGGCTCAAATATGCTTTGCTGGGCAACCGGTGGAGAGAGTAGAGGATTTCCAGTATCTTGGGATTATTGTCTCGACCAATGGTGGAACCAAAATGGATATAATCATCAGGATCGCCAAAGTAAAGTCTGCGTTCGGGATGTTGTCCAAAATATGGCGAAGCAATGCAATCAGTTTGAACACCAAGCTAAGACTGTCCCGCTCCGACGTTGAATCCGTGCTGTTATATGGATGCAGCGTGTGAAGAGTGACCACTACTATCAGCAGAAAGCTGCAAACGTTTGTTAATAGGTGCCTACGCAATATCTTAAGAATTTTCTGGCTTAATCGTATCTCTAACGAACACACTTACGAGAGAAATCAATAGGCACAACCATTCAACGACGGAAGTGGGAGTGTACTAGTCACACGTTCCGAAAGGGTGAGAGTTCCATAGCGAACCATGCTATGCAATAGAACCCTTTAACTCAAGATGGCAGAAGACCTGGCGGTCCGAGGAAAACATTTCGTAGAAGAGTTGAGAAGGAAGCTGCAGTTGGGGAAAAGTTAGGGAGAACTCAGACACATTGCCAGAAACCGTACACGATGGCGCGAAGGCGTAGTAGAGGCCCTAGGGCCCACAAGGGGATACATGACATAAGTAAGTAAGACAGGCAAACAAACTTATCAACTTCAACCGTTGTAAGAAGCTACTTGAGCTTAGGAAAGCAGACTTTAGAACCTTAACAGGCTACTTGACTGACTACAATATAGCAGATACAGGCGTATGCCGGCTATGTGGAGAGCAAAAAGAGACGGCAAGACATATCCTTTGTGAATGCCCTATCGCCACAAGAAAAAGACGTCTCCACCGCGGGAGGGCTTTACTGAGCCCCTCTGAGTTTTGGAACATTAAGCCTGGAGCTTTGTTCAGGTTAATTAAGAGCCTTAACTTAGTCCTCGGCTATACACCGGGCTGGCACAATAGATCTTTGATTTCGCAGTGCGTACAAAGCCCTAGTATAGTATAAATGTCCACTACTGACAGTAGTGATCTACTGATGCCGGGTCTTATCGAAACTGAAGACGATGTAGCCGAATCTATGAAGTTTGACTAGTAGAGTGTCGATGATTATAATCCACAGTGAAGAAGAGAAAGGAACCACCTTTGTAATCTTTTTTTTAATGCTGGTCGGAAAGCACCTTAAACTTTTTTAAAGTTTTCATACAACCACATTCGTATCATATTCCCCGACCAAATATCACCCCTACAGAGCGTGCAAATTCTTACGAATTTTACTACTCGTACCTGTCTGTGCACATGTCTGTCCACTTAAAGAATAAACATCAACAAAATACCAGATCAATAAGTAAAGCACCAGGAAGCTAAAATCTCTTCGGTTTACAAAAGTGTTGTCGTCAACAAAATTCAAGGTCCCTCCCCTCCCTCTCCGCTGTTTGATTGAATCAAATTCGCTAAAAAGCTTTTAATTCAATTTGCATTGTAATTAAACGAAAAAAAAATAATGTAAAGCAACAACACTCTTTAATTATATAATCCCAGAGCACCAGCAATGTTGAGTCACCGTTAGATAATTTATAATAGTTCAAAAGGTACCCCCACCGTGAATACGAGCCGCCAAAACAAATTTCTTTCATACCCGACACTCAACACCGCACATTTCATTTTCATTTTCAATTCGTATCCACCACCTTGTAACTGCCTATTCGTCTATCTATTCGTATCTATCTAATGTATCTCTGCCATAGCATTAGAAATAAAATTTATGTTCATCGTCCAAAGTCCAAACAGAGTCCAACAAAATTGGCGGCAACCCGTAGCACCAGCAGCGCCAAAGTGTGTATTCATGTATCGCACTTCAAACTATAAAAACTTTACTCTTCGCCTTGTAGTACAAAAAATAAAATTTAAATAATTAAATTCAAATGAAAAATTTGCAAAAAAAAAGGCGTTGGGTCTAAAAATACATAAGAACTTCCACATACTTAAGGCGAACCACACTTCAAATATAAAAAACACTTAAACGGCCTTACATTGCGTTTGCATAAAGTCCTTAGAATTGGACTTTGGAATTTTCTGTTCGAATTTATTTTCCTTTGCCTATTTGTCATTCAAACTTGGAAGACGATGAATTGACACTTAAGGTGTGGCAACGTCTATCTGAAAGTTTTGTGACTACTCAAAAAAAAAAGTCAATACCGAGTTGTCATTAGTGTCCAACATGGCAAAAAGTGGAACTGCAGCTTACTTGAATGAATTTAAATGTTGATGGCCATAAATCTTCGCCACTAATCCCATGTCCAGATCAAGTTTTTGAAGTTTCAAGTAGCAACTTAGGCGTTGGTGATTTTTTTTTATTGTACTATCGGGGATTTAGGATTTCTTCTTCGCACATCATCTGGGAGGAGAAAAGTTCCATGGGACGATTAATAGAGATGTAATTGGGATTCTCGTTGGATTTGAATGAATAAATGAAGTAGATCGGTGGAGGTAAAAAGGCAGAACACGGGCAGAGAGAATGCCTGCATTGTATCCTTGCTTGCAAGACAAAACTTGCTCGTAACGATTCCCATGCTAGTCATATGATACATGGGATCTTGTGATTAGCCCAACCATAATTACGCAATTTTTCTTGGTTGGGTTGCGAAGGAACTTGCAGTGCCTATTACCAAGCCCTTTCACAAAACACTCCCAAGAATCCGAACTTGAGAGTCGAAGGGTATATTTTTTCAAGCTAACACCAATTATCGGTTCCGGAGAGAAAGAGTCTCTGAACCCTCTTCTGCAAGCGTGTTAGAGATTTCTGCTTTGACCCGGTTCCCGAATTAAATAAACTCTATTCCATTTGGAAAGTTTACTTAGTCTGTCCAGGCCCATTGGCAATAAGGGTGAACATGACCGAAAGGTGAACAGAACTATAAGAAGTTAACCTTGAGAAAACAGCTTACACCGGAGGAAAAAAAGATGGACTGCGCTAGACGCACCGTAAGACAGCTGACCAAGACAGAGGAGTTCAAGTTGAGGGATCGTAATCACCGAGATAGGGCTAAGAAGATCATCTCCCACGTTGGCAATAAACACAAGGACAAAACAGCGCTCACAAGTGCAACAGTCAAACCGCCGAAGTCATCTTCCAAGCAATTGCAATTGTCTAGTCACCAAATCGGTCAATGATCGACTGATACGAGGCGGGGTGACAGTGCGAGCTCCAATTGTACCAAGGGCAAGTACCTCGGAAAGAGGTTGTAACGACGACAACACAACACAGCTGGCATCGACCACAAAGAAGCAGAAAACCGCAGGGGCTTTAACCACTCTAGCAGACGCAGTAAAGGATCACCTTAAGGTGGCCGTGAGTAATGACAATAGTCTAGAGACGAAACTCACAGACGCACAATAGGCGACAGCGGAGAAATTGCTGCTCGAGGCAACTAACAAACCTTCCGGCTAGTTACCACTTTTTGGGGAATTGTTCACGGTTAAGGGATTTAGAATCTTTGATTGTTTAAACGATTTCACGCTTAAATGGTTTAAGGAGATAGTAAACACAACACCAGTACCTGATCAAGGTATAAAATTAATGGTCATCCTGAAAGGGACTTACCGATCAGACCCAAGGTGAAAATCTGCATCCCTTGACCGACGATATCTAAGGAACATTTGGAGCGACTATTACGTACCTTAAATCCGGAGCTCCCTAGCGCTGACTGGAAGATAATGGAGATGGGGTCGTCCACAGAGTCGGCCAAGAAGCCACCATTATGCTCAAATATGAGACAATGACCATGTTACCCGCGAAAGGGTACAAGATCCCATTTTACACAGAGTGCAGGAGAATTTAGTCTAGCCAGCTCCAGTTTCATGGGTCGTGCTAGAGCTGTGAGTCTACAGTAGATAGAATTTTATTTGAAGTCTCCCATTTGACCCTCTCGGGTTGTTTTTAAAAACCACCGATCACACGGACTTTTTCATCACGCGTACTAAATTGTTCAACAAAAAGGAGGAGAGGCTGATGGGGTCTGAACTGAGGTCTCAAACTTTCCGACACGACATACCGATAAACAAGCTAAACCGCTAAAAATGCTTTTGAGAGCCTTTGCAAGGTTGAAATCAACTCTTGCAAGCATAAATCGATATACAATATGTCGTCAGAAGCGGGTGATTTATTGTTCTCGAAAGTAGAAAAGGAAAGGAAAGGGAGGATTCTAGATAAGTTTTGTGATCCAGAAGCAGATCCAGGGGTTTTAGGAAACACGTTTGTTCAAGCGATACTACAACCTGGAACGTATGTATGTTGCAAATAGAACCTTTTGCCTCCTGCATGGAACTAGTTGAGGAACCATCGAACTTTTAAAGTGAGTTCAGCTTGCCTGGACTTTGGAATGAAGCCTGGTGGTTTCCTTCATTCCTACCAAATCTCGACAGAATATCCTACACGATTCTAGTTTGGGCTTTCTCACTTTCATCTTATAGTGTTTCTACACAGACACGTTGGACTTAATGCTTGGATAAGACTTTGAAGATATTTATAGTAAAACAAAGGGTGGATCTATAGAAGTACATACGAGCTCTTATCATAATGTATCTGCATGTGGTCAGACTAGGTATCCCACATACCTAGACTCTTATCCACTATATATGCGTCTATTCAGCACTAGCTAAGGCCAAGGTATAGATCAGCTGTTGCCAACTCTGTAAAGAATTTTCACCGCTGGCTTGGCGCTGGATTATACGAGTATTTCTACACCTCGGCGGACAGTCAGAGTAGTTTTCATACCGAAAATTGGTAAGGAGGACTATTCGCTCCCCAAGAGTTTCAGACCCCTAAGTTTGACCTCCTTCTTACTGAAAAGTATGAAGAGACTGCTGGAATTTCACGTGCGCAAAGTTGCTTTGAAGCTGCATCCACTATCGGAGACGCAGCATGCTTATTAGCGTGGGAAATCCTGCGAAAGCGCACTTCAAAATTTAGTGACCAGAATTGAATTCGCGCTTGATAGGAAAGAATACGCGATGGGTATCTTCATCCACACTGAGGGTGCTTTTGGCTATACAACACGGGGTAGATGAAACGTTAGTGTTATGGATCAAAGCAATGCTAATGAATAGAACGTTGGTAGTGGATGCGGATTGTGGCCGATATGTTATAACAGGGGTAAGCAGAGGCTGTCCGCAAGGTAGCGTTCTGTCTCCACTGGTATAGTGCATGACGGTCGACTCTCTGTTAAACACTCTAAATTGTTCTAACGTCTACGCTCAGGCATATGCGGATGATGTTGCTGTACTTTTTGTCGGGCCTTGCCTGCCAACTTTCTGTGCTAACGCGCAGGTGGCGTTAGACATGATCGATGAATGCTGTACTAGAAGTTGGCTTTCGATGAATCCTCTTAAAACTGAAGTTGTCCTCTTTACGAGAAGGAGGATTCTGACCGGTCTGACTCAGCCAGTGCTAAAAGACGTCACTATCCGCATTTCCAATGAAGCCAAAAATATAAATAGGAGTAATTTGGATAAAAAATTTCTTTGGTCTAAACACGTCGAGTCTAAAACATCTAAGGCGCCCTCAGTTTTCTGGCAGTGAAAGGCTGCTTTTGGCAAAACATGGGGCTTGCCACCGAATAAGGTTCTTTGGAGCTACATGGCTATGATAAGACCATTCCTCGCATATGCGTCGGTTGTTTGGTGGAAGGAGATCTCGCGTAAATATGTGGCTGCCTTTCGCGCCAAACTTCAAAGAACGGCTTGTCTCGGCTGTACGGGAGCTTTTCCGAGTATGCCTGGCTCTGCTCTAGATGCTTTGCTGAACTTACCTCCCCTTGATACTTATATCATGGGCTGCACTATCAAAGCCATTCATCGTCTTAGGCGGGGTGGTTTTTGGTATACTCCACACTGGAATTTTGATGAACTTACGCAACACTTATCTTACGGCTCCGGTCTTATGGATATGCCGTCTGACGCAATGACAACAGAACTTCAATTGATGCGCAAATTCAGAGTCGACTTTCCTTGTGGTCAGGACTGATTTCGGCCAGAGTCTAAGCAAGGAATGGAATGCAGTCGTATTTTCACGGACGGTTCCAAAACCAGTCAAAGGTCTTGTGTTGGTGTCTTCGTGGAAGTCGACAACATTAGACTTCTTTTCTCGTTAGGCGGAAACTAATAGCCATGAACTATATTGTGAAGAACAGGTGGAAGGGCCGTAGTATTTGTGTCTGTAGTGACAGTCAGGCTGCGCTTAAGGCCTTGCTTAACCCTTTAACCACTTCCAAAATAGTTTGTGAAACCAAAAACTCTTTGAACTCGGTCACAAGGCTGAATTCTCTGTCTGTTATCTGGGTGACAGATCACACTGGGATTCTGGGGAACGAGATCTCCGATGAGATTGCTAGACAAGGCTCAGAGGAGGTTTTTTCAAGTCACGAACCCGCGCTGGGTCTCCTTGTGTCCTCGGTTAGGGCTTCCATTGACGATTGACAAGCCGTTTATGCTTCAGAGAAACTGGGGAGATTTTTTGTTATTTTTTGTCTTTGCTTCTGATTCGCAGTATTTTTTTCAAGATCACCGAAATCATAGGCATGTCGATTATCCAATAGGGCGAACAATTTTCACCATGAGCCATTACCGTGGCAATTGACGACGTTACCACTGCACCCAACTCACTCTTCTGAAACATTTTTCTTAAACATTTTTCGTACACATAGTGGTGTACCTTAAATTTAAAAGGACAGTTCAAAGTGTTAATCAAAATTGTTAAAATTCATCGAAAATTTATATTTTCAATAACCTTTGCCCGCATGCGGTTCATTTATATAAGCCCGGAACCGGTTAAGTTAAGTCAAAGACCATTTAAATTCTTCAGGTGCCAGACAGCACTTTGTCACATGAATTTAAATTTAAAAATATCTCAGATAATTTGTGTACTTTGTTTCATTTCACTTTTATTTTTGGTTGTCTGTGCAATTTAAATTTGCACACGTGAACACCTAATAGTTCCTTCTACAGTCTAAAGAGATACACTATTGACGTCAGTAGCTGTTGAGGAGGCAGCCTCTGACATTTTTTTCATTCATTACCATTAAATTGATCTATAGCACCCGCTTGGTGTTAAATATAAAAATGAAGAGAATGGTAAATTAAAAAGTAAATTTAATTTTAATTAAGAATTTCATTTCAAAATTATAATGAAATTCTTTAGCCCGATGGATGAACAAATATTAAAGAAAATTTAATTTTCTTTATGTTTGCTTCTTTTTCTCTGAGGGAACACCCGTACAAATAGTCGAAAAAAAATAAATGAAAAGTTAATCCTGCGAAGGATGTTATGAGAAATTTTCACTCTCAAGGACTTTCGCTTTTATTACGCCAAAAATTACTCTTGTGGTCCTTGATTGAGTAATTTACCTTTGTAAGCAAATTAAAAAAAAAAAAAAAAAAAAAAACTTATACATAAATAATTCTTACATGAAATGACTTTCTTTTTGAGGAAATGATGAAAACGAGGCAAACCACAAATGACCTACCTAAATACGCATCACGAAACATATAAAAAGATATAAATCTACCTTAAGATACGCAAGAACGCATCTATAGATACATTTTTATTTTTGTGTGTTTTGTTGATTTTTATTATACGAACTCTATAGGCGGAGGGATCACAGCGAGTGCATATATCTCACTTTTCGCGTCTCACACGGGAGAGGCACATAGCCGACGATGACAGCCAAACCGCACAACAACAACAAATCCTGTTTGCAAAAAAGAAACATGAATGAAGGAAAAAAGAAATGTTTGGTTAGGTTTTTTGGTTTTTTTTATTTGTCGTCTTCTTTGCTCGGTGTATCTCTTGTATTTATTTAATTTTTATCTTCTTTTTCTGCACTGTGTTCATTCTTCTGTTATTTTTGTTTGTTGTTGTTGTTGTCGTTGTCGTCGTTGACGGTGTGGTTTCGTTGGCCTGGGTGCGCACCGCGTCAAATGGACAATTTCATGGCACGTGCTCGCCGAGTGATCACACAAAAACACGAAAGTGCTCCTCTGCTGCTTTGATGCGATTCATTCTGGTGGGGGTGTTGGAGGGGCCAAGGCGTCATCGTTGTTGTCAACGAGCGGCGGCGAGGCAGTTGAAAAGATGGTATTGCTCTGGCGTTGAGAATATTTTTCCGCAACCGCAGCCGGGGGCAATGCAATACGAATAGATAGCAGTGGCAGATAGTAGGATGGATATTTTTATTTGAAGAGAAAGAGTAGGTATTCCCTCTGTTAATGGATATGAAATGTACACATTAAAAGCAGTGGCTACTGCTGCTGGTGCTGTGTACGAGTACTGGCTGAAGGGGCCAGTGAGATAGAAACGCGTTGGGGAATTTACTGATGGCTGCCACAACAAGATGAACTAGATTTGAAATAATTTTGATGATTTTTCAACGGATGCGGGCTTAGAATATTTATGGAAGAGTGGAAGAAGTTAAATTTAATTCTGGAGAATATAACGGAATTTTTGTGGAAGAAATGATTTCCAATACAATGCTGTAGATACTTATGACAGAGTGAGATTCTTAAAGAGAATCGATTTTTCTTTTTTTAGGTAAGATAGAATTTATCATTGGGATAACTGTCAAACCGAGCTGTCATTACGTCCGCCCTTTCTGACATTTATGTTCCGTATGGTCTAGCAGTTCTAGAGTATATTCAAAATGACCCTATTCTCAAAATCCCAGATACTATGCTCAAGAAATACCGGTTCTCCAGGAAATTCAATGTGGTCATAGGTAACTGCCACACATGGAGGAATGAAGGATTTGTAGTCTTACCAAACCCTCAAACTTGTTATACAGATGGTTTCAAATTAGAAAACGGTAGCACTGGCGTAGGGGTTTATGGACACAAGTTTCAACGTGCAACAGCGCTTGGGAAATCACCAACCAAATTTCAGGCGAAAATCCATGCAATCGAGCTCTGTGTACGAGAATGTCTGCGAAGAAGGGTCGAGGGTACGTGTATCTATATCCTCTCGGAAAGCTAGGCAGCACCAATGGCTCTGAGATCGTACATAGTAGGATCCAAACTTGTATGGGACTGTCTAAACCTACTCGAAGATCTCGCATCGAAAAACACCGTCATTGTGGCTTGGATACCAGGACACGAATTCTTTGAGGGCAGCGAACAGGCGGGCTGCTTAGCGAGAAGAGGCACTAGTCGCCCACTAGTCGTTCCTAAACCCTATTTTGGAGTCACACGGAGTAGCGCAAACATCAAAATAAAGAAATGGGAAGATAATCATCATGCAGAGTACTGGGCCAAACTCAAGGGCCTAAGACAGACAAAGAAGTTCATTAATCTCAACCGTTGTAAGGCTAAAAAGCTACTCGAGCTTAGGAAAGCAGACTTAAGAACCTTCACAGGCTACTTGACTGGTCATTGCCCACTCAGGTACCATCTTCACAAGATAGGAGTAGTAGATACAGACGAATGCCGGCTATGTGGAGAGCAAAAAGAGACGGCAGAACATATTCTTTGCGAATGCCATATGGCCGCAAGAAAAACATTTCTCAATCTCGGAAGGGCTATATTGAGTCCCATATAACGGGGACAAAGACCAGCATCCCACTGTCAGGCAAAATGAACGATTGTAGTCAACATTTTAGTCCACCTGCCCAAAGCGAAGTGAGGACAGCAATATCCAAGCTGAAATCTAACAAGGATGCTGGACCTGATGGCTTAACGGCCGAACTTTTCAATGCAGCTGGTAATGAACTGGTAGAGAGCATACATCAACTCATCTCTAAGATTTGGTCACACGAGTGTATGCCTGATGAATGTAATCTCAGCATCGTTTGCCCGATCCACAAAAAAGGAGACCCCCTCAACTGCCCAAATTAAAGAGGCATCAACGATGCCGATATTGTGTGAACGCCTGAAACCTTTAATCAACAGCCGGTTTGGTCCCTATCAGTGCGGTTTCAGGCCAGAAAAGTCTAGTATCGATCAAGTCTTCACACTTCGGCAGATCCTTGAGTTAACTCAAGAAGTCCAAATCGATACTCATCATCTCTTTATCGACTTCAAGGTCGTCTATGACAGCATGTACAGAGAAGAGCTATATAGACTCACGTTTAGTTTTGACATCCCTGCTCAACTTGTCCGTTTATGCAGGGTGGCTGGGGAACGATCGCTGCTGCATCAAGGTCGGTAATGACTTCAGCGAGACTTTTGATGTCAAAACGGTTTTAGACAAGGTGATTCGCTGTTATGCGACTTTTTTAATATGGTACTTGAGTGGATTGTGCGGAGCTCAAAAGCCAACACCAGAGGCACAATCTACCAACAGTTCGTGTAACTGCTTGTAACTATACGCCGATGATACTGATATAATTGTAAGAACCCAAAACCCTTGCAAGCATTGAAGCAGAAGCGGCTAAAATGCGTTTAGAGATAAACGAGGGCCAAACCAAGTATATGCTGTCAACAAGAAGGGACAACCAACACCGACGAATTGGACAAAACGTCACAGTGGGCAGCTATAACTTCGAGGTACTAAGGGACTTTGTCTACCTTGGCTCTGCTAAAAATAAATATGTAGCGCAACAGCTCTTTAAGTGCCAGGGCCTAGCTTCTCGCAACCACTCATGTTGTGTGCGTTATATGGTATGTGCGTTATCACGCGAATGGAAGGGACCTACAGTTTAGTGCCGAATCCGAACGGCGATTTGAGAAGCTTTTTCATCACAACAATACTCTCGGATGTTGGTCAGATGCTCGCGAGAGGTGGGACCGTGAAAAAACTTGTTGGTGTTTTCTGGATTTCGAACTTGGAATCTCATGCGTAGTGATCCGACACACTAACCACTTACGCCACGGCGCCCACTTTTGCTCTGCTATAAACTCGAAAAATAAGATCAGCGTAGAAATCAAGCGAAGAATAACTCTTGCCAATCGCTGTTTTTTTTTTGGCTTATAAGGCAATTCAACAGTAAAGCCATATCTCGAACAACTAAGGAGAGACTGTATAAGTCTCTGATCATCCCAATCCTTCTTTACGGCCTGAAATATGGACTTTATTGAAAGCCGATGCAGGTATCCTTTTCGCTTCGAGAGAAAAATTCTTCTCAAGATATTCGGTTCCATTTTCATTGACTGGTTTTGGAGGAGAAGATTCAATGACGAACTATACGAGCTGTACAGCGATATCGATCTAATCAAAACTCTGCGCATTGGACGTTTGAAATAGCTAGGACATGTAAAGCGAATGGACCCCAACACTCCGACCCGCAGAGTCTTTAAATCTGACCCAGAGCAACGATGGAGTAGAAGGCCTTCTCACCATAGGTGGCGCGCACAAGTTCAAGTGAACCTTAACCAACTTGGAGTGCGCATCTGGAGGCAATTAGCTAATGACCGAGGTAGATGGAGAGGCTTGTAAGTTGATACCCAGGTTGACCCTGAACTGTAGCGCCACCTAAGTAAATTGCAATAGGGACTCTATACGGTGACTATGTGAACAATTTTTTGCAAAGATCTTGGCCTACACCCGTATAGAATCTTCCTTATCCATCGTTTGCGTCGTTCTTGCACTGATTAGGCTCTACTAGAGCATTTTCAAGCAGATCCCTTGTGTTATACCAAAATTGTATTCAACGATGAAGCTTATGTTAGGTTTAACTGTCTGTAGGGATCAATTCAGAAGAGACCCTATAGTCCCCATTTCACTCAAAAAAATACACCATCATCGGACCTTATTTCTTCAAAAATGAGACCGGTGATCACGTTACAGTCAATGGAAATTGTTACCGGGCCATGATCAGTAAATATGGAACTAGATGAGATACGCTTTCTGATCTGGACTATCTGAAACAATGATCAACGCCAACTGTCAGCAGGAAGCGGAGGACGTAGAACACTTTCTCCTTCCAGTAACAGAGAGTCTACGACAGAAAACACTTTTTTGATTAAGCAGCAGTCCGTTTGCGGGACACAACATATATTTCATCCGAACATTATGTAGTGGAAAGGCGAACCCCACAGACGGATCAGTAGAAATGCGGTGAAGTGGGAGGGTTATAATCCCTTGTTTTCGGATCATAACCTCGCTGATAAAAGGAAGAAGAAGATTATGTGGTGGAACTCACGATAATAAGGCACTAAGCGTTATATATTTCGGTAATATTCGAGAGAAGAAAATTGACTGCTAGAAGACTGGTCACCCATCAATCTAATAATTTGGCGCTAAACACGGTCAGGTAGACAGGTGGCCACAGCCGCTTTCTAAGACATGCGCCTATAATTCAAGTTTTGGAGGAAAGCAAACTTTATAGATTGTAGCCAAGACTACCAGAGTAAACAAAAAAAAACATCTACCACCACCCTTGCAGCATCAATAATCTGCTGCTTCCACCAAAGATACCAAGCATTGGAAAGCCATCAGATTCTTCTAGGTTGACTGCCTTCATTTTTATTTTCGACGCCTTAGTATCCCGCTTTGATGACAGAAGACAGCACTGGGTTTTAAACTCACCTGGGTGCATAGATCGCAAATAAAGAGCGATGAACCCTGTCCAAATCGGTGCCACTTCTGACTTGGCGCTGAGACAATATGGTCAAGAAATACTGCTTTGAGAGAAAATTTGACTCAAAGCTGAACAATAAAAAGGATTGGAACAGTGAGCCCGATAAGTACCAATTGAAACAACATATTATGTAATGGTATACTAATGGAGCGAGAAGGCGAACCCCACAGGCGGATCAGTAGAAATGCGGTGAAGTGGGAGGGTTATGATCCCTTATTTTCGGATCATAATCTTGCAGATAAAAGAAAGAAGAAGAACAAGGTATACCAATAGGTCGAAAACATCTACAGGCACTGGGGCAGGCGTGTACGGGCCGAGGACTAGATACTCAGAGGCTCTGGGAATTTTCCAAAGAATATTCCAAGCAGAAGTTCACGCCGCGAGAGGAAATATCGCGGACAGGGCATAGCAATACTGTCAGATAGTCAAGCCCCCAACAAGGCACTAAGCTCACACGAGATCAAATCCAGACCGGTATGGGAGTGTTTCACCAAGATTAACAGGGTGGGCGAGACTATTAAAGTAGCTCTTTACTGGGTACAAGGACATTTAGGAGTGCAAATAGAAATAGCTCAGACAGCCCCGTTCCTTGGACAAGAACCTTTTTGTGGGTTAGGACCACAAAAAAATCGGGAAGAAGTGAGAAAATTAGAAAAGAGCAAATGTGTCAATTATATGGGGATGATATCCCCCAACTGAGACAGTCGAAAGAACTTCTGGAAAGCCACAACCAGAAAAGAAGCAGAACCTACTTAAGACTAAGCAAGAATCGACTTCGCATCCTGACAGGTATGCTAACTAGTTACTGTAGGAGCACCTTAGGCAACTGGGAACAGAAGGGAACAGACCCAGCAGATTCTGCAGAGACCTCGCAGAAACGCCAGTACACCTTCTTATGGAATGCGGAGCACTAATCCACAACAGAAGACATCACCTAGCTGCCTATCTTCTATCAGAGTCGGATCTGCCTTCGCTGAATGCACTCCAGATACTCCGGTTCACCAAAGTGGCTGGACTAGAGGAACTAGAGGACTATAGTCTTAGTTTGTGTGGCACAGATCTGCGAGATCTACCGAAAATCGCAGTGCACATGCACCTACATCCATGACATTGGATAGTTTTTTTTTTTTTTTTTTTGCTGCGCCTGGAGGTGCAGGAATCTTCAAAAGATACCAATGGTCCGTACCATTGGTTATGCCCGATTCATATATCTGACAATGCCATCAGTGCTAGTCAGTATATGCCTACGGGCTAAACGTCACCCCTCAGAGAGGCACTATGAGAACCGGCTGCGCGTACTCATAGTAGTAGCTTTCCAGTGAAGGCACCTACTAATACCGTCATTGCATGCGGTTTTTCCTTACGGCGCTAGGTCGAAAGGTCTTGTTCTTTGTAGTCGGCGCTCAAGGTTTGTCACGTCCCTAGTACGGATTATTTCATTATTGCGGTGAACATGAAGACGGGTACGAAGTTTGCGAACAAGGTTTGTTACTTCGTCCCTCACGATAGCAATTCCTAGATCTCTGTGAATATTACTATTCCTTATATACCAAGGAGCATTCACGATTGCTCTTAGTATTTTCCTTTGAAATGCTTGCAGTAGAGCCATATTGCTTGATTTGGTACAACCCCAAACTTGTACACCATATGTCCAAGACGGTTTTAGCACTTGCTTATACAGAAGCAGTTTGTTGTATACGCTTAACTTCGAGTATCTTCCGAGTAGCCAATACATTTCTTGATTTCGAGCTCTTCGCGCTTCTTTTTAACGTGTGGTTTTCATTTAAGTTTTGCGTCTAGGGTCATTCCTAGATATTTTGCCTCGTTTGCGTACGGTATTTGCACCGAGTTAATGGATATAGGTAAGTTGTTAATCTTTTTTAACGTAAAATTGACATGCGTTGATTTTGTCTCATTGAGGACTATTCGCAAAGTTTTTGTCCATTCGCATACTTTGTTCAAAGCTCGTTGGAGTTGTCCCGTTGATGATTCGACTAACTCATCCGTTACGAGGATAGCCGTGTCGTCTGCGAACGTTGCCACAACAGTCCCTTCATCTTGTGGTATATCTCTTGTATAGAACAGGAACGGAATTGGACCGAGAACACTTCCTTGTGGAACACCGGCGTAGATTCCTTTGAAATCCGAATATTCACTCCCGTGTCTAACACGGAATAATCTGTTTTCAAGATAAGATTCCAATATTCTGTACAACTTTTCCGGTAAGATTACCCTTAGCTTATACCCTAGGCCTTCGTGCCATACCTTGTCGAAGGCTTGCGATACGTCGAGAAAAGCGCTAGAGCATATTTTTTTCCCTTCTAGAGCTTTTTCAATTTCGTTCGTTATTCGATACACCTGATCGATTGTGGAATGTTTGACCCGAAACCCGAATTGATGATCCGGGATCAAGTGTCTTTCTTCAATTACTGGTTGCAATCGTTTCAGCAGAAGTTTCTCGAAGACCTTAGATATTATTGGCAGAAGTGAAATGGGTCTATATGATTTCTTGTCATTTGCACATTTCCCCGGTTTCGGAACCATAATAACTTCGGCGACTTTCCATTGCCTTGGAACATATAATAGTCCTCAAGAAGCATTTATAATGTAGAGCAACTTAACCAGCACTTTTTTCGGTAGCTCTTTCAAAATGTCGCCAGTGATTAAATCATATCCCGGAGCCTTGTTATTTTTCAGTTTTTTTTATTGTCATTCGAAGTTCGGACAGGGATACGGTTTTTACTTTAAAGTTGTCGGCTGCCATATTATCATTCGGATGTTCGATCAACGGTTGTCCATCGAACGGCTTGAACGTTTCCTCTAAGTGATAGGCAAATAATTCTGCTTTCTCTTTGTCTTCCTTTGCCCATTCCCCGTTAGCTTTCCTAATTGGCGGGGAGTGCATTGCAGGTTTCTTTATGGACTTCAAGGCTTTCCATAGAGAGTTAGATTAGGTTAGGTTAGATTGGCTGTCTGCACCACGATGCAGACACACTTAGACCAGTAAAGGTCCATTGTCATGCCAAGGATCTACCATTAGACCACTCAGGGACTAATAAAACCAACCGGAGCTTTTGATGAAGCGATGGATGTTCGTGACGTCTAAGGACTGAGGTCGTCAAGGAAGGGAGCTCCTAGATGGAGCATTCTTTTGCGTGATAGAGCAGGATATGTGCATAGGAAGTGGAGAATGGTTTCCTCCTCCTCCTCGTTCCTACAGCTCCTGCAGAAGTCATTGGAAAAGAGGCCAAGTCTTTTGGCATATTGGCCGATTAGACAGTGTCCGGTGATGACACCGATAACGCAGCTGATCTGTGATCGCTTTAGTTTAACCAACTCGGCACTACGTTTCTGGTCCAGCTTAGGCCAGATCTGCCTCGAAATGTGACACGTAGAGCGACTATCCCTAGCGTTCAGCTTAATAGCGTTCAGCTTCAGTAGATGCTTACATGTAGCGAGGGGCATACCTAGGGCTTGCCTATCTGGCAGAATCCTTAGAGTAGTACCCTGTCTAGCGAGTTCATCCGCCCTACAGTTTCCTGGAATGTCTCTGTGACCTGGCACCCAGCATAGGTGAATGTTGAACTGCTCTGTCATCTCTGTAAGAGACAAACGGCAGTCTAAGACGGTCTTTGAAGTAAAGGAGCACGATTCCAGGGACTTGATAGCAGCTTGACTGTCAGTGAAAATGCTAATATCGCTGAGAGATAATACATTACAATTCAGCCAAGACAGGCCTTCCTTAATCGCCATGATTTCCGCCTGAAAAACGCTACAATGATCAGGGAGGCGTAACGAGATGCTTAGGTTGAGCTTATCGGAGAAAACACCACAGCCCACCCCACCTTCGGTCTTAGAGCCATCTGTGTAGAAATGCACCGAATTTCCATCATCAGGGGGAGAGCCATCCCACTCATCCCGTTCAGGGATACTGGTACGGAAGTGTCGGTCAAATCTCAGTTTCGGTGGGGTGTAGTCCGTGTTTTCATGCGTGAGTTGAGAAGATCAAGGATCGAGGAGTGGCCAATGTGATAACTAGACCACTGAGAGGAGGTTTTAAGACGAATAGCCGCACTGGCAGCAGTCTGTCTGCCAAGGATATCCAGGGGTAACAGGTTGAACATAATGTTCAGTGCCACAGAGGGGGTAGTTCTTAGTGCACCACTGATGCACATGCAAGCGGATCGTTGCACTTTAGCTACCTGAGAGAGGTGAACAGCCCTGTCAAGGGCAGGCCACCAAACGATCACGCCATAGAGTAGTATAGGCCTGACAACAGGCACGTAAAGCCAGCGAGTGATTTCAGGTTTCATACCCCAGCTCCTACCTATAGCCTTTTTACAGGAATAGAGAGCTACATTGGCTTTCCTTACGCGTTCTAGTAGATTGGCTTTCCAGTTCAGTTTTCTGTCCAGAATAAGACCCAGGTATATTGCATTAACAGTGAAGGTGAGACTGGTGCCATTAATCATAGGAGGGTTTACGTGGGGAATTTTATATTTCCTTGTGAAGAGAACAAGTTCTGTTTTATGAGGGTTAACCCCCAATTCACAATTGGAGGCCCACCTAGAGAGCCGAGAGAGAGCATATTGGAGGATTTCCTTGAGAGTGTCTGGGTGCTTGCCAGACGCAGCAATCGCAATGTCATCAGCATATGCAATCACTCTACAGTCTGACCTGTCCAGGTCCACTAGTAGCTCATTCACTACAAGATTCCACAGGAGGGGGGACAAAACACCACCGTGGGGGGTTCCACAGCAGGCAAGTCTTCTGGCCGATGCTCCACCCAGCTGTGTGTTGATAATCCTGCGTGTTAGCAATTGATTGATCAACACTCCGAGCGAAGTATCCACCTTACCTGCGAGCTCTTACCTGCCTTAGGAATGAAGACAACTTCAACCTCGGCCCACGCCTTGGGGATGTAGACCAGATTAAGACAGCTCGATAAGATTACCTTGAGCCATGGAAGCACAATGTCCTCACATTTTTTAAATTCAGCAGGAATAATGCCGTCAGGTCCTGGGGACTTGAAGGGCTTGAAGCTGCGCATGGCCCAGGGGATCTTTTCTGTAGTTACCATAGAGAGTAGTTTGAATACTTATCAGCGGTCAGACCCTCGAGGTAAGTAGAAGTCTCGTGATTTTTTAGGTCCTGCAGCACATTTTTTAGCTTGTTACAAATGTGGTTCAGATAAGTTTTATCCGGTGGCGCGCGGGATTGTTGCCATCTCTTGCGCGCTCTCCTCTATTCTCGTATGAGGTCTTCGATTTCAGGCTGGTATTTGACTTTATTGTTCCGTGCTTCTGTCTTCCGCAAAGGAGTGTTTTTCCACGCTGAGCTCTGAATGGCTTCGACGAGTTTGTCGATTTCTTCTTCTATTTCGAACGGTGTCTTTAGCGGTACATTTAAAGCAACAATTTCTTTGCAGTCTCTTCTGAAAGCGTCCCAGTTAGGTTTGTTACTAGTTAACCTAGGCGCTCCTTCTTTTTTTACTAGACTTCCACCTATTTTCAGAGTGACTGCTGAGTGATCTGAGCATAGATCATAGCATTCTTCGGCTTCCGTCAAATTTTTAGTTAACCCTTTTGCGATAAAGAAGTCGACGAGGTCAGGGATTTTATTTTTGTCAGTTGGCCAATAAGTTGGCTTTCCTGTCGAAAAAAAGTTCACCCCATGTTTCATGCTGGCTTTGTACAATAATCTGCCTTTCGACATTGGATAGTACTGAAATTAAAACTTTGGGTCGGTTCCATCGCTCTTTTGGGAACTGGCTCGATATGCGCAAATTTCCACCTGGCCACTCGAGGTAGAGGATTCACTAGGGCGCTAAGGTGGTCTGTTTGGATCACTGTGTTGTGGCTTGCAGGTCACTGCAATAGAGAAGCAAGGAAGAGCATAATCCTCAACATTTCACTTGCGGACACAGACGCTCCAAAGAATCTGCCTAATCTCGTGTGTTGCGTTGCGTTGCGTTTAAAATTAGAACACCCAGTACTAATCTCATTTTAAATTACTGACACTCAAATCCAATGTATACCAGCACCCCCTACATCGTCTTGATTCCATTTCTTACCCAACTCATGCGCTACACCAGAGCTTATACACTCAAGAACTTAAATACTAATCCATTGCCAGCCAACTTCCGCAGTATTTACACACCACACCTCCCGCTGTTTGAAGTCAAAATCTCATTTACTTAAAAGCCTACACAAACCCAATCCACCTCGCAAAAAACACCGACCCCAACCTACATCAATTAATTTCACACAATATCCATATCAACAATATGGCAGCCCCTCAATCATAATTAATCCCTGGCCTTACATTTAGAATTGGAAATTATTATTATTATCGCACAGCGGCTCACATATGTTTTTCTAGCTGTTTTTATCGCAAACCTAACGAATGCCATTTCGGCTTAATTACATTTCCCACCCACCACACCCATGCGAACAACCAAAAAATCCTTTTCCTGTTCGCCCCCCGTGCTGTAAACCTATTAATCTCCAACCATTTACTCTAATAAGCTCCCGCAACCGTAACCAAACATATAAACCAACCCAGAATCCTGGTCAACCATCCGACGACCCATGTGACCCCTTTCACTGGGCCAACGAAAAAAAACAAGAATTAGCACCTTTTTAGCACCAGAAAACGGCCTGTGCTCGAGTATGTGTAACCCACCGCCAACGCCGCACCCACCACACACGAGAGTTTTGTGTCACTCACATGGAATAGTAAACGTATCCAAAACATCTGTGATGTATCTAGATCTACGTATACCCTACCCATATGAGCTTGGTTAGATAAAAGACGCCAATTACATTAGCCCCCCAACTCACGAAACCCATATTATTCGCTTGAATACAAATGGAAAACAAAAGAAAAGGAGTAAAACCTTCTCCTTTCCTCACACCTGCCCCAGCACTGGGTAGATAAATGTATCTCAAAACAAAACAAAAAAAAAAAAAAAACTGCATTGCAATCAAATAGCATTCAACTTACACACGACGATCGCCAACAAGTCCAAAGTTCAGTTTCTGTTTGGGTCGCTGTCCAAAGTCCAATCCGGCTTTCACGACTTTTTATTTCTCACTCGATTTTGTCTGTCGTTTTCTCATCGTTGTCGTGTATCTCTTTATTCGTTTATAGCTCGATTCTCTCCGAACTTCAGAGATACTATCAAAATGAACTATTCTGGTGAATTTAACATCCAAAAGATACATGTATCTGAATTGCATTCTCTTTTATTTAAGAGAGGATGCATGCGGCATCTTCTTGATCGATACAAGAGATACCTTACCTATACATTGCATGTATATCTAAGTGAGTGTAACTATCTAGATGTAAGAAAAATTTCCTAAAGCTGTCCATGTCTGTAGTGGAATTGGACTTCGGACTTTGCGGTTTTGTGACTTGGAGCACGACAGATGTTGGCGGTGGTTGCTGGGCTAATTTTTTTCGTTTCAGATACTTTTTTTATTTGTAAATACAAATCGACAGGTTTCGAATGCAGGTTTGTATTTCCCTTTTTAGCTACAAAAAAAAAAATTAGTAAGTGGAGATATTTGTATGTTACTGACGCAGCCGCTAAATGGAAATGTCCGGTCTTGGAATTGGATGATGACATTTTAACTGGATATTGGATAAAGGGATGGGCTATTTTTGAGATGACTTTTTTCGGCGGTGGATTCGGATCAGATTGAGGTCAGTTAGTGGAGGTTGGATCATAAATGGTCAATAGTGAGATTGAGATACATATGTAGTAAGTGATACATACCTCTAGAGGTACGCCACAGAGAGAGGTAATCTTTTCACTGTTACGGAACCTAGTTTTCAACGAAATAACTATGAAATTAAAAAATAGTGGTGTCAGAGGCATTGTTGTTGCAGACGATGACGTTGTATTACTAGCAACGGGAAAATTCCTCTTAACCATTCGTGAGCTATTAGAAAAGTCATTGTCACTAACTGACTGGGCCAAGGAATGTGGTCTAGGAATCAACCCAAAAAAGACAGCGTTAGTGCTTTTCAACAATAAAAGGAAAATCCCGGCATTCGAACTACCTTTCATTGAGGGATCATCCCTTAAGGTCTCAGACAAAGCGTCTAAGGTTAATCCTGGATAAGAAACTTAATTGGAAATTTAACCATGAGGATAGAGCAAAAAAAATCAATCGATTGCCTTCTACACGTGCAACCGCAGCTTCGGTAGAAATTGTGGTCGGAACCCAAAAATCATCATCAGCGATAATCAGATCTATACTCATATACGGTAACTTATTCTGGTGGCAACCCACCAGCAAAAGAACCAATCTCAATTCAATGACAAAAATACAAAGACCTGCATGCATCACACAACTAGAGCAATGAGAACAACCCCGAAAGCGGGATTGGAATCAATACTCGGACTACCTCTATATGCACGTAAACAAGGGGCGCGCAAAAACATATCGCAAAGTAGATATGGGGTCAACGATCGACATAACCTTCGTGAGCAACTCTCTCCTACGCAACAACAAATGGCGGCTCAGCGACACATAGCGACCACCAGGTGATATTAATTGATATTAAGAAAACTCATCCAATCTTCCAATTCCCTAAATTAACAGGCCCAAAATGGGCAAAGACACCTTCGAGAAAATGATGAGCACCGATTCCACGACTCGCAGCGGAGCAGCGAAGATCCTCTCGCTCCAACTCACTCGCACTATCACAACAGCGTGCGATGCAACAATGCACAGACGAACAGCTAGTAGAAGATGTGCACCATGCTACTGGTGGACCGAGGAGATAAAAACACTTTGGGCAAGGTGTCTCTATTGACAAGTGGAACGTGATGGGGGAAGAATCCAACTCCGACCACAAAATGATCGAATTCCTCGTGGGTAACAATTATGACTCGCCCAAACCGTACAGGAACCCCAGGAAAACCAACTGGGATCTATTTAACAACGAGGTGAGGAAGGTATCAGATCCCTGCATGATAGCAACTGGCTCGGACCTGCCGACATCGACCGCAAAGCAGAGGATATTACATCCATCTTTAATGAAGCCTATGTCAAAGCATGTCCAGAAACCAAACGAAAAGATAAAAAATCACCACCATGGCGGTCATCTGAACTAGCTAGAATTAGGAGAGTTACTAGACACCTTCTAAATGTAGCCAAAAGAACTATGCTAGAAGCGGACTGGGAACAATATAAGTCCAGTCAGAGAAATTTCAAAAACGAGACACAGAAGGCCAAACGCTACTCTTGGCAGCACTTCTGTAATGAAATCAAGGGTACGAAAGAATCTGCGAGTCGGAGAAAAATTCTATCCAGGGAATCAAAAACTCTTGGATCTCTCAAAGAATCCGACGGAAGGTGGACTGAATCCTGTGCAGAATCGCTTAGCTCCCTACTAAAAGCGCACTTTCCGGGTTGTACGAACCATCCAGATAGTAACATCGTAACTAACAGTAGTTATGTAACGGAAACTCCGACGGATTTTATCACAGAGGAAAGAATTGAGTGGGCAATCGGATCATTCTCTCCCTTTAAATCCCCAGGACCCGACGGGATTATCCCTATCATGCTACAGAAAACAATAACCGCAATCACTCCGGTACTTAAAGAACTGTACCTCAACAGCCTCATGTGGTGGTATATACCTAGATCATGGAAAGAGGTCAAAGTGGTCTTTATACCCAAGGCCGGTAAAGCAAGCCACACTACTGCGAAGGACTTTAGGCCAATAAGCCTTACCTCCTTTGTCCTAAAGACATTTGAAAGATTAGCTGACATATACATCCGTAGTAAACTACTACTAGATGACATATCCCCAGCGCAGCACGCATATACGAAAGGAAAAAGCGTAGAGACAGCGCTGCACTGTGTTGTCGGCTCAATAGAAAAATCACTGAAAAACAAAGAATATACACCAGCCGCTTTCCTAGACATTGAAGGAGCCTTTAACAATGGCAAAACGGACATTAAGAACTCTAACGAACCTTAATATTCACAATTCCCTGATAAAATGGATCGTCAATATGCTAAAGGAAAGACATATCAAAGTTGAACTCGGAGGTAATAAGCTTGAAGTCTATGCCTCAAGAGGCACCCCTCAAGGAGGGGTTATATCCCCACTGCTGTGGGTAATTGTCCTGAACGAAGTCCTTCTTAAACTGAAAAACAGCGGCGTCAAGGCCATAGCCTATGCGGACGGTGTTGTGCTGCTAGCATCAGGTAAATTTCTCCCGACCCTGAGCGAACAAAAAGGGGCGCTGGAAATCATTGACTCCTGGACGGAGAGATGTGGGCGGTTTATCCCCAGAAAACAGAGTTAGTACTATTCACTATCCACAATTCGTAACACCTTCCGTAAGGGGTACTCCGCTGAGTATCTCCAGTAGTGCGAAATACCTTCGCCTGGTGCTCGATAGGAAACTGAACTGGAGACTAAACATCAACGAAAAAGTCAAAAAAGCCACGATAGCTTTTTACTCGTGCAATAGAGTATTCGGGAAGACTTGGGGGCCGAACCCCAAAATCATCCTATGGATGTATACAGCTATAGTAAGGCCAATACTTACGTATGGCAGCCTTGTATGGTAGCAGGCAGCCAGCAAAATAAATAACCTAGCTGCTATCACAAAAGTACAAAGACAAGCGTGCATCGCCACAACCAGTGCGATGAGAACAACACCTACAGCAGGACTCGAGGTCATTCTCAATCTGCTTCCGCTAGACATCTTTGTACAAGTATCGGCGGCTCATAGTGCCGTAAGAATAAGCCAAACAGATAGCTGGAGACCAAATGCAATGGGTCACACCACGATCCTGCAGAGATATCTAGGGAGTGTATCTAATACAGACTACTTAACGCCATACCTAGACTTCACAAGACCATTTTCTAGCACCTATCCGAGCAGGGAAGACTGGAAAAATGACAGAACGCCTGACGAGCGATCCTTAGCTGTTTACACCGATGGATCCAAAATGGAAATAGGTGTAGGCGCAGGCATCTTCTCTGAAACGCTTGGCCTCTCCATGTCAGCCCGGCTTCCGAACTACAGCAGAGTTTTCCAGGCGGAGGTCCTAGCAGTTACAATAACAGCTCGTGAGACTGCGATGAGGGCAATACCACGAGAGGATATCACCTTTTTCATCGACAGCCAGGCGGCGATAAAAGCAATATCTGCTGTAGAAATAAAATCGAAGCTTGTGAAGTGTTGTAGAGAAGAGCTCAAGGTTCTTGGAACACAGCACGAGGTAAAGCTCTGCTGGGTTCCTGGTCATGAAGGCATACCAGGGAATGAGAAAGCCGATGAATTGGCTAGAGGTGGCTCAGCACTAAGCTCGGACCAATCCGACCCCTCGGTGTACATCCCGCCTTGCGCCCCTAAGCTCGAAGCAGGAAACAAAGCCCTAACGGAGGCTAACAATAGGTGGACCTCTTAAGATACTTGTGTCACCACGAGGAAGCTGTGGCCTGCAGAGTAAGAACCAATAGACTCATACAGAGGCATAGAAAGTCTCTCTCTACTCTAATAGGAGTCATTACGGGGCATAATACCATGCGGTACCACATGAAAAAACTACGTGTGACTAACGAAGACCTTTGTAGAGGCTGCGGCGACGAGGAGGCTCAGGAGGACACCACCCACTTTCTCTGTCATTGCCCAGGCCTCTATCATTTGAGAAATAAGATCCTTGGACAACACTTCTTTGAGGATCTAGAAGAGTTGTCCAACAGACCAATAAATGACATCGCAAACTTCATCAAATCCTCTGGATGGTTTGTATCTCGGGCACAGTAAGTACTAAATGCTTTCTTTAGGACATTTACAAAGACGGTATTTTTCCACGAGGAAGGGATTCTCTTTTCTATCCCCTTTCCCCCCATGGGTATCACAATGGGTCTATATTGACCTGAGTGTGGTGTGGAGGTTTTCTATCCCCCTACACCAGCCCACTTACCTAACCTAACCCTAACAGTCGAATGGCTGTCAATTTTCACGTCTGGGTTCAAAGCCAAGGATGGAGCTGGTGCCGGAATCTTCTCAGAAGACCTGGACATACGCCTCTCTTTTAACCTTCCAAACCTTTGCAGCGTTTTTCAAGCCGAAGTTACAGCTGTTAGTCAAGCCGCTGACTGGCTAGCGGATAATATCGACGTCGATAGTCGACCAGCTGTCAAATCCCTCGCATCTAGCACTACGAAATCTAAGGCAGTGAAAGACTGCCGCGTATCTCTTAACGAGATAGCTGGTCAGTACAACCTCACCCTTTTCCATGATCTTAGTGATCTCAGCAACACCTGCACGGCTAAAATGAACACTTTCATACAACGAAGCAAATGGTTCCCAGAGTAATAGAGTGACCCATCCACCTTACATTATTTATTTATTTGTCGTATGGTATGAACAATTTACAATAACAAAAATACAGAGATACATAGATTTTTTTGTTATTTACAAATGAATGTCGAGATTCTTCAGCCAATCAACGACGCTAGGTGGTACATCTACGAAGTCAAAAAGGTCTCCAGGGTAGCGTCTTCGTGGGCATTTTGTAACGGTATGCCTAATGTCTTGTCGTCCTGCTCCACAGTCGCACATCGGTGAGCTTAAAAGATTCCACTTATACAGGGTGTCTGCACAAACACCGCAATTGGATCGAATGCGGTTGAGTCGCATCCATAGGCTTCGCGGCAGATTGAAGCCAGCGAGGGGCGTCGTGGGGTTATCAATTGGGATCAGCCCGGTTGTGCGGCTATCCATCCACTGTCTCATCCAATCACTAATCGGGTCGAAGTCAGTCGAGATTAATGCCGCAACCATGCTCATGGTTGATTTTCTAGATCTGAGCCTCGTCGGTTGGATAAGGCTGGGGACATCATCATGTATTGGCAGCAGGGGATTGGCAGTTATTTCTGCATACTCTCGGATTAATGCATGAGAGAGGCGTATCTTCGGTGGAGCTATGTGACTCAGTACAGGAAGCCAATGTATTGGTGTGGATCTCAGAGCCCCAGTTATAAGGCGCATTGTGATGTTGAGTTGTACATCCACTTTTGAGATATGCGAACTATTCATCCACACCGGAGAGCAGTATTCCGCCGCAGAGTATACAAGCCCTATTGCTGCGGTGCGAAGTGATGTTACGTTTGCACCCCATGTCGTACCGGTAAGTTTTTGGATGAAGTTATTCGTCGTCCTCAATTTTCACACTGTGTTTGAGAGGTGGTTCCGATAGCATAATGATCTATCCAGCGTCACCCCCAGGTACTTCGGGTTAGGATTGTGGTTCAGCAGAGCACCATTGAAGGCCACCCTCAGTTTATAGGATGCAATTCTATTATTTAGGCGGAAGCAACAAACCTCGGTCTTTGACATACTTGGGCGCAGACGCCATTCTGTGAAGTATGTGCTCAGGACTACCAGGTCGGAGTTTAAAGTTCGCTCGGTTGCTTCTATACTCTGGTGTTGTTTGGCTATGGCGATATCATCAGCATATGAGAACTTTCTGGACTCAGTCAGAGGTATATCGTGGGTGTACACGTTAAATAAAGTTGGTGCTAGTACTGACCCCTGTAGTAACCCATTGTTCAGCTTTTTTATGTCGCTCTTGGCATCATTTAGGAAGACTTGGTATGTCCGGTTAGATAGCATATTGTTGACCAGGTTAGATGTTTTCCGACAGGGTATAATCCTTAGCAACATGTAGATTAGGCCTTGTCTCCATACCGTGTCATAAGCTGCTGTCAAATCTATAAATGCCACAGATGTTTTGTGCATTTTTTCATATCGGGCTTCAATGTATGTCGTCAGGGCTAGTACCTGGTCCGTACAGCTACGACCAATCCGAAAGCCAGCTTGGTCGATAGGGATATGGTGATTTATGATAGCGCTGATCCAGTTGAAGATAACACACTCCAGTAATTTGTAGCAGGAGCAGAGGAGAGCTATTGGGCGGTAGTTTTCGGGTTTGTCAGCTGGTTTTCCCAGTTTGGGAAGAGCTATGATTTTTGTTCTCTTAAAATACTGCAGGAGTTGCCCCGTCTTTATAATTTTGAAAAAAAGCGACGCCAGCCATCGTTGAGCCGGCATGTTTTGGAAACTCAGGGTATATATTGTCGAAACCTGCTGCTTTACCCGTTTTCACCAACGTCGAGGCAGTTGATATTTCTTCTAGTGTGACTGGCCTTGAATACACTGTTGTCTCTGGGCATTTCTGTTTTAGAGTTGTAAGATCACGTTTGACTCTGATGGTGTGCTGTTTGTCTGCTGGTGCTCTGGACATTCTGAGTATGCGGTTTGCGACATCGTTGGGGTTAACAGCTGGGCTTCCGGCGCACACATTTCCACCTCCAATCTTTCTTAGCAAGCTGCATGCTTTACGACTTGACTGAGTGAAGTTTAGGTCTTCCATCACAGTTTGCCATTTGTTGAGCCGGCTTTTGTCTAATTACCGAAGTAACTCATCGCCAATTTCGGTGTCCCCGCTTTATACAGACGTGTAGTTACAGCGCTTTCATCCAGGGATGTACTCCTTTCTGTATCCGCGTGAAGCGTTCGTAGTTGGATACTTCTGGAGGGATGAACCGATTGCAACTGTTCAGTTGCTTAGAGAACGCTGTCCAGTTGGCTTTGCAAAAATTCCATCGCGGTCGGGGTATGGAATTAACAAGTAGAACTTGTATGCCAATTGTAATTATGACAGGACGGTGCTGGCTATGTCCGAAATCGAAGAGAACTGCTCTGGCGGCTGGGATCTATGGTGGCTGTTGAAGTCGCCGATGTACATAGTGGGCTCGTGGAGTACACATAAAATATTGCTAGCCCAGGGGGTGTTTGGTGGCGTTCAGGCCAGCGGCGTTGATCGTGACAGTATATATGTTGTCTTCAGTGTTTTCTTCTACTAAGTGTACGTTAGAGAGTTTGTCTCGGACAAAGGTGGCTGTTCCATATGCGTGATGGTAGGTTGCGCCAATCAGCGAGTACCCTGGAATCTTCCCTCGGGTTTTTAGGCTATTTTCTGTTGCAGCATGAGTCTCTTGGATAACGGCTACGTCAATGTCATTATCTCTCAGAATCTTTGCTAGGTATTCGCTTTTCGACCTACTTATGCCTTCGATATTTAATTGGCATACGCGGACTGATGGTCCGATATGCTTTGTCAGTTGGTGCTTAGAAGTACCGATTGAATGTGAGACTTTGCCTTTTTTTTTATTCATCTGTTCGCCTTAGTTCTATTGTTGTTTCTTGTTATTGATTGCCGGGAGAAAAATTAGTGCTGTTATATCTGTTTAATGTCCGGCGACCAATAGTCGGGTTGGGACCACCTTACATATCGCAGTACGATGGACCTTTATCTGGTCTAAGTGCATCTTCATCGACAGCGATCCTAATTAACCAACTTCTACTGACGTAAAAGTTTCGTCAGAATTTCGGTCGCAATTTCGAGATTGACAAAACTAAATACCGTATAACCACAAACCTCAACGAATAAAACAAGAGTCATAAGTTAAAAAACTTTCAAGCACTCCCGTACAACTTCCGGGTGTCCTGAAGTGTTATTCTTTGTAACGTGACAGAATGAAATTATGACAATTTGATTAATTTGACACTCCCTTGATATGTTTTTAACGCAAAGTCGATGAGTTTGCTTTTCCACTCTCCTAAAGTGGTTAAAGGACATTTTTTCCCCTTGCAGGCTCTCTAGCTTCCTTGAGTGGAGCAAATATTTAAAAGATGTGTATACCAACCCGATGATGTCAAAGTTTTCATCACGGAGTAGGGTATGCTGCTCTACATTCTTTATGATGATGAGATGGCTTTTCGTAAAAGAAGAAAAAATGAGTCCTTTCAGTACTTCATATGTCTTCTGGAAAATGGAAAGCCGATTTGAATTAAACATCGCTTGCGTGCTGTGCGGATGCATCCAGATGATACCTTCTTTTCATATTTAGGTTATGTCTGCTTTCCTGTAGATTGTTCTGTGGCTTGCTGCTTGCTGGATGATGTGTTGGCTCTTAGATAAGAGACGATAAATCGACGGAAGTTTTGTCGGTATTATCCTTTTTGTCAGCCTCTTTCGTATAGAAAGTTTCCATTTTTGGCTTTTATACGTGGGGGTGTGGGGGGATTAGTAGTTCTTGTTGGGGACGGAGTTGGAAAAGTTGGAAAGTTAAGCTAGAGAAGGAGAAACTTTTCCTTTTCTGTCTCGGATGTAGACGGAAGGAACGAGAAACTCAAAGAAACGCATTAAAGTCGAGTCATTCAAGTCACCCAGGGTACGGAAGGAGGTGAATATGGTGCTTAGTAGCCAGAAACGACTTTTGTCGGTTGGAATTTATAATTTTCCACTTTTCTATTGTCAAGTGCTCTGCGTCGGTTTCTAATGTTATTCAAGTCCTTGTAGAAGGAGGAGTGTTTTTTTTTTACCATCTCAAGCTCATTAACCTCTTGAGTAGTTGCATGATTTATGGTTGAGCATGTTCTCTGAACTAGAACACAACGATGTGTCTTTCATTATCCTTTCGTCTCCACGCCAGAGTTGTGTTGGTCAGGGAAAATCCAATTTTCGGTAATTGAATGCATGGTGTGGTGGTGAGTTTGCGGTTTTTACATAAATTTTCCTGTAGCAGGGGTGAAGGAGAAAATTAAAATTCTGCTAGGGGTTGTGATTTATGCACGTGAAAGCAATTCCACGAGGTGATTTTCAAAAAATAAGGAAAGGAAACAGAAACTGAGTTAAACTAGAGTGGTGGGTGGTGCCAGTTACACAACCGAAGCGTACTCTGTGGTTGGCCCGATAATACTATTTAAGTTGTTGAAGTGTGTTCGTGGAAATTGCTGTTTTCATTATGTGGTCCTTTAGTAATTAAATGTTGTTCTCCGGAATGTTCTTGAGAAGCGTAGAATACTTACAAGTGCAATTAGGTACTCAAATTGTAAGTAGTTTCAATTTCGCAGATGCTTAGTTCGTATAGTACTTCTGAACGGTTCATTAGATCAATATAATGCGGTACGAAGGAAGACTGCATTTGCACTAATTGAGCATAATTGCTATGGCGCTTCAGTCTGTTATGGACTTGTGCCTCAACCAACAATCCACTCCAGTTAGTATGGTAATTTGCCACCTGTCTCCAGTGATGAATGCCATGCTACAGGACCCAATAAAGGCCTTCTAAATGTGGTTAGTTGCTCTGGGGGTGGATTCGAAAGCTCGTCTGAAAAAGATAGAAGCATAAAGGTAAAACTGTTATTGCGATCACTGCTTGTCATCAATCAGCTACTCTGTAGTATAACTGCTCGGTTGATCTCTGTGGTTTACAGCTTTGTACACTACGGACGACTCCACATGATAATGCTCATTGTTTTTCAGCACCAAACCTCCCATATGCCCAAATCATCCATATGTACATACTACACAACCCAAAGAGCTCGAATCACAGGATATACTTGGAATTCTAATACAATACAATTGTGCTTGCTCTATAGTACAATTGATAGGCTGCTTAGTACTCCGGGTCGGAAGATATCACGGGGCATGGGTGTCATTGTTATTGTGATTGTGATTGTGATTGTGATTGCTCTATTGCTCTAAAAATAATAAAGAGCTAAAGATTATTTTCAAATGTTCTCTTGAAGCTGAAGCTTGATGCAATTAATCGCGAATCTGTTGGGAGACGATTGCTTTTTTTTTTATGGACAAGTAGGTGTAAAACTCCTTTATGGATACTTGTAGCCCGTTTTTTTTTTTTTAGGTTGCGCCAAGGATGTATAATCTTCATAGATACTAATAGCCCGAGTGCTACTAGCATGCACGATTCGCAAACCTGAGTAATCGATTCCAGGAATACGCCTACGTACTAAATACACACTTCAACCACTCTCCCCGCGGTACTGCCGTTAGGTATTTCTTCGCAGGGCTGGTTAGCAATTATGCTCTAGTCTCCGAGGTCGCCTCTTGGGCTCTTCTTAGGGCTTCTGTTCTTCGCAGTGCACACATACTATGAATGAGCAGATCTCCATCCACTCGCCCTCTGATCGTGTCATGTGACTTACAAGATTTTCTGGACTTGGCAGGTTTGCTCTGTCTTCTGCAAAGCGTCTGCAGTAGAACACTGCATGCTCCGCGTCCTCCTCTTCGTTTGGACATATTGGACACAGGGGTGAACTATCGTGTCCAAATCTATGGAGGTATTTCCGGTAGCCACCGTGTCCGGACAGGAACTGTGTGAGGTGGTAGTTACAGTTCCCCCTCGCTCTCTCTGTCCATGATTTTATGGTGGGAATGAGCTCGTGGGTCCACCTGCCTTTGGTAGAGCCGTCCCACCTGGTTTGCCACAGCGTTGCTGATGCTGCCATTTCCTCCTCCTTAATCCTTTTTGCCTCTTGCCGGTTCGAGGGACGTCTAAGGTATGCCCTCTGCATCTCTTCAGCGAGGATGTCGATTGGGACCATCACAGCTAAAACGCAGGCTGCATCGTCGGAGATAGTTCGGAAGCCGCTGATCACTCTGATTGCGCAGAGCTTGTGAGCTGATGATAGATCTCTGAGATCTGCGTCGTGCTTGTAGGCACTTCGCCCTGAGCCGTTTAATCTCGTCGGTCCACCAGCAGCAGAGCTCGCCTCTTTTACTGACAGACCTTCTGGGCATTGCTGCGTCGCACGCTGTGGTTATGACCTGGATCAGCTGATGCGAAAGGGCCTCAGCCGATCTATTATTTGTTGTGGCGCTGGTGTTTAACATTTCTTCGAACATGTCTTTGTCGAAGAGCGTGTCCTTCCACTTTGGTCCTGTTAGGGTAGGACGCAGTCTACGTTTCTCCTCGCCGACATTAAATATAATTGCCTGGTGGTCACTGTGGGTATAGTCTTCGCTGACCCGCCATTTGGTTTTCCGCAGGAGTGAGTTGTTCATGAATGTGATGTCAATGATTGACCCTCTGCCTGCCTTTCGAAGCGTTTCCGCTGTACCGTCGTTGGCCAGACTAATGTCCAGTGCTGCGAAGCATTCGAGGAGAGCTCTTCCCCTTGCATCTGTGATTCTACTGCCCCAATCAGTAGCCCAGGCGTTGAAATCTCCAGCAATAATCACTGGATGTTTCCCCCGCGCGTCAGCTACGATGTCGTCCAGCGGCTTTAGATAGTCCGCCAGTGCTATACTGGGGGGCGCATAGCAACTATAGAAGTGCACACCATTTATCCTGGCAGATACGAAAAGGTCAGCCTGGTGGCCGACTGACTGCAGAGCATAGCTCCCGCAGGTCCATATCGCGCCTTTTTCTATGGTATCGTCTATCCAGCGGCGGCGCAGTGGTTTAGGTTCATCTGGACGACATTCAGCATATTAATTTGGCCAGTGCCTTCTTGAGTACCGGGCACTTGCTGCTACCAGCTACGTGTCCGGCGTTTTCTGGCGTGACCGTCTTACACCAGAAGCATAATGCGTCCTTTTTGCATTCTTTGGCTACTTGTAGCCCGTGTTACGAGTTATGCGCGACTCCATGCTTCTGCATGGTTACGTCTTATAAAAAAAAAAATTCTCCGTGGCACGCCAGTTAGGTTAGGTTAGATTAGTGGGGTGGTGTAGGGACAGAAGTCCTCTACACCGCACTCAGGTCAGTATAGACCCACTGTGATACCCATGGGGGAAAAGAAGATAGAAGGAGAAAAAGATCCCGTCCTCGTGAGGAAAAATAAACGTCTCTGTAGGTAGCCTATTAGAAAGTATATAGTACTTACTGTGCCCGTGATACAAACCATCCAGAGGATTTGATGAAGTTTGCGATGTCGTTGATCGATCTGTTGGGCAATTCTTCTAAATCTTTAAAGAAGTATTGTCAAAGGTATCTATTTCTAAGGTGGTAGAGGCCTGGGCAGTGGCAGAGAATGTGAATAGTGTCCTCGTGAACTTCTTCGTCGCCCCAGCCCCTACAAAGGTCTTCGTTCGTCACACGTAACTTTTTCATGTGGTATCGCATAGTGTCGTGCCCCGTAATAATTCCTATGAAAGTGCAGAGTGATTTTCTATCCCTCTGCATGAGTTTATTGGTTTTTGCACTGTCAAATGTAGGCCATAGCTTCCTCGTGATGATACAAGTATCTAGAGGGCACCATCTGTTGTTTGCCTCCGTTAGGGCTTTGCTCCCTGCATCGAGTTTGAGTGTGCAAGCCGGGATGTACACTGAGGGGCCGAGGGGATTGGTCCGAGTTTAGTACCGAACCTCCTCTAGCCAGTTCGTTAGCTTTCTCATTCCCTGGTATGCCTTCATGTCCAGAGACATTTCACAAGTTTCGATTTTACTTCTCAAGCAGATATTGCTTTTATCGCTGCCTGGCTTTCGATGAAAATTGTAAGATCCTCACGTGGTATTGCCCTCATCGCAGTCTCACGGGCCGCTATTGTCACTGCTAGGAACTCCGCCTGGAAAACGCTGCTGTAATTCGGAAGCCTGACTGACAAAGAGATGCCAAGCATTTCAGAGAAGATGCCAAGCATTTCAGAGAAGATGCCAAGCATTTCAGAGAAGATGCCTACGCCGACACCCGTTTCCATTTTGGATCCATCGGTGTACACGGCTATGGTTCTTTGGTTGGGCCTTCTGCCGGTTTTCCATTCTTCTCTGTTCGGGAAGGTACTTGAAAATGGTCTTGTGAAGTCTAGGTATGGCGTTGTGTAGTCTGTGCTAGATACATTGCCCAGGTATCTGCGTAGAATCATAGTATGACCCATTGCATTTGGCTTCCAGCTAACTGTTTGGCTTAACCTTACGGCACAAATAGCCGCCGATACTTATATAAAAATGTCTGGCGGAAGCAAGTTAAAGATGGGTTCGAGTCATGCAGTAGGTGTGGTTCTCATTGCACTGGTCGCGCCAATGCACGCTAGTCTTTGTACTCTTAAGACACGCCAGTTAGGGCAGTCCTTCGCAGGGGCAGGTTTGACATTTCGTCACTACGTTTTTAGCTGCTAGAATTGGCAGAATCTTCGTTTCTCGTATTTCTCGTTCCTCTATACGCAGTTGCTGCATCATACTCGTGATTACTTTGTTTGCAGTCTCACAGCCTTCGCTCTAAATTGCAATATCTAAGATGTTCCTTTCCCTTGCATAATTTTGGCATTCCATCAGTACATGCTCTGTGTTCTGCATTTTTCCTTCACTGTGCTGACAGAATGGGTCATCCGCTTGCTTGTTCTTATAGAGATATACACGGAAGCATCCATTTCCCGATAGAAATTGTATTAAGTAATAGTTTTCCTCCCCGTGCTTTCTGCAAATCCATTAATCAACTTTGGGAATCAATTTGTATGTCCATCGCCTTTTGTTTGTGATGTTCCACCTTTGATGCCATTTTCCATCTATAGCTTCTATAGTTGTTCCTCTGTCATCGTGCTCGTTTTCGCTCGTAGATCGATAGGCATTCCGACTGGAGATCACACCTACGGCATCCGCTGTTGCAGTTCTAAAGGCGCAGCATACCCTTACGGATGTGATTCCATGCGCCGAGTTCATCCTTCTAATGTACGACTTGCGTCGCTGATGCCCATATTGGGGCCGCATACAACGGTATTAATTTACTCACGGTCGTGAGAAGGTTTCTGATTGGCTACCTTTGTCTCCCAATATTTGGCACTAGTCAGCATAGTGCCGCTTCTGCCCGAGAGGCCAGTAGCTACTACCCTGGAGCTGATTCTTTGGTCCAGCAACACTCCCAGGTACTTTATTTGAATGTACGGCTTCGACTCGATAATTTGCTCAACCTTCTATACTGATGTCTGTCCATAGCTTCACGTTTATGATTCTCTGATTGTGGTCTTGCATAACTTCCTCTAATATCTTGGCCACTTCTACAACTCCAATATCGTCGGCATGTCTACTCCATTATAGTATATTATGTTCCATAGAATTGGTCTCAGGATCAACCCTTGCGGAACTCCTCCCGTCATCTTGTACCTCTTTGGTCCCTCTTTCATGTCACAGTAGAGGGTTCTGTCTTCGAAATAGTTGATAATTATTCATAGTAGGTAGTTAGGTACTTGCAGGTCGCTCAGTGCTCTTTGTATATAGCTCCAGTCGGTTGAATTGAACACGTTCCTGACGTCGAGTCTTGCGACAGTACGATAATGTTTTGTCCCTCCGAGCCATCTTGCTCCCGCAATTGCTTCACGTGCTATGTCGCACACAGCTTGTACTGCATGGCTTGTGCTCTGTTTCTTTCTAAATCCAAACTGTCGGTTACAAAGCCCCGAGTCCCCTTTGGTATATTGCTCTAGTCTTGTCCGTATAATTGTCTCGAGCACTTTCTTCAGTGTATCTAGCATACACGACGATGATTGCTGAGATGGTCTGTCGCTCTTTAGTATGAGGACTGGTTTCCACTGAGATGGAAATGTTCCTTCTGCTAGACAAGCTGTATAGAGATGTGTGAAGACATCTAGTCTGGTTTTTATTGCCTACTTCAGAACGAAGTTTGGGATCCCGGCCATCCCTAGAGTCGTGTTGTATTTGATAGCTGCAGCGGCTTCTATGACTTTCTCAGTTGTGAATTGTGATATCGTCTCCGTTTCATCTCCTATGTATCGTGGCAGTGTGGGTTCATTTTTCCTCAGGAATAGGGTGCTGACGATTGAGAGACGATTGCTTTGACTGTGCTCTCCGGCACGTTAATCGATCATTATCGTCTTCCCTTTCACTGTGTGCATTATTTGAGTTTTCGTATGGCTGTCGTATTTCCGCTGTGTGTTTTGTGTGGAGTGTTTTTTAGTAGATATGGGAACGGGGTTGATTTGATGTGAATACTGTACATTCGTACATAATTCGCGGATACAATTAGAAGCGTTTTAGTGATACTCTCCCTATCTTCATGGCTGTTCCATCTCAGATTAAACTTTTAATTTATATCTCCCATGGGCTTATCCCCAAAGTACGAAAAATTAAATTCCCGACACATTCCCCCTCAAGCGCAAGCACGCTTTATTGGATTTCATGCGACAATTAAAAATCCTTACACACTCCACGACACCCACAGAATAGCATACGACCAAACAATGAATCATCACGGATGCGGCGCGTCCGTTCCAAATCCTGTCTACCACTACCAAGCACCCTGCAAGAAAAAGAAGACTTTTTAACTTTCTTTCTTTTTCCCTTAATGGATTAAGCTTAAATGGATTTTGTAAAACCTTTGAATCCGTTGCCTGCCAATGGTGATAAATTGGTAAAAGTTACAAGGAGAAGTTTCCTCTTCATCTAACCGAAGGCAGCAGCATTTCTTTCGCTTTTGTCTTTCTCCTTTGCCATCTCGAAAGCAATTTAATTTAATTTCAACACAAAGAACAAAAGAAATATCAATAAAAGAAGCCACAAATAGACTTCTGCGTGATTTACTGATTGGCAACATTATTAGCGGGAGAGCTAACCTGAAATGTTCGTTAATTTCTCTACGAACGAATAAAAAAGATACAAAATGTATCTGCTGATATAAATTCGATTGGAAACTGGGAAATGTTATATTCATCGGATGGAGACAAAGGATACACGTGCTGTTTGGGGGTACCTAAGGGAGGAACTGCAAGATACATACTCGTAGATGCATGTATCCGTAGATAGAAAACAAAAGCAGCGTTAAACAATTTATGAAGCAATTGTTTCACTATTTAGCGGGTGTTTATTGTTTCGACGTTTTACACGAGGCTTATACGTAAAAAATTGTGTTTGGGACCCAAAGGTTTGATAATATTAAGCTGCTTGTGTGCATATTACTGCCTCTGGGCTATAGAGGTGGAATAAAATGCCAACATGGGGTCAAGTCAATTAGCATTGAAGGCACGTTTCAATTTGAATTTTATTTCATGGGGAAGGAACAGAAGTTGAATTGGTGTAAGTATTTGGGATTGTTGTTTATCCGCCTCCGCATATTTCAATAATCAATATGAAACTTATTTTTAATTTTCCGAGAAATTGGGTACAAGAAATCTGGGCTAGAGGGTATACTACATGTGTTGTGGGATATTTTGAAACGATATCTAATCGAGGGACAATGTTTTAATTTTCCAGTTGGCAGTCTACATTTGTTATTTAAAATGGACATGTTTCAAAGAATGTCTAATTAGTTAGAAGGATATTGCCATGTGGTGTATCCCTAGAGCTAATTATGTGTCCCTGGAACTCTAAAAATCATCCTTACCATCCCAAGGTACACTTTCGTCCTTAGAAGCTCACAGTTTCAATAAAAAATACCCAAAATATCGAATGCTATTGTTAAAGACGAGACGACGAAATAAGGATAAAGACCTTGGGATCTGCATGTGGAATGTTTACTTATTTACTTAGGTGGCGCTACAGTTCGGGGTAAACCTGGGCCTCAACCACCAAGCCTCTCCATTTAGCTCGGTCTTTAGCTAATTGCCTCCAGCTGCGCACTCCAAGTTGGTCGAGGTCCCCTTGAACTTGTGCGCGCCACCTACAGGGATAGTGGTGTTCATTCACTCTGCATGTCCTAGCCATCTCAGACGTCCAATACGCAGTTTTTGGACCAGGTCGATGTCGCTGTACAGCTCGTATAGTTCGTGATTGAATCTTCTCCTCCAAAACCCGTCAACGCAAACGGACCGAAAATCTTACGAAGAATTTTTCTCTCGAAGCAACCAAGGATATCTTCATCCTTTCTTAATAAAGTCCATGATTCAGCGCCGTAAAGCAGGACTGGGATGATCAAGATCTTATATAGAGTCTCCTTAGTTGTCCGAGATAGGGCTTTGGAATGTTTGGATTCTTTACAAACCACTTACAACAGGAATCAAATGCGGGCTTACGCAAGAAGACTTGAGGCTGATGATAATCTCAAAGAAATCAAAATTTTGACACATCAGCATGATATGCGCTCACGCGTCCGCAGAGGAAAGCTTCTATGACCTCCCAGACAGGACGTACCAGAAGTAACACCGAAAGAAAGTTCTTCTAAATTTCAACCCGAAGATTGGAAAAGAGAGTATAGCCTGTAGGACAGACGGTCTTAAAACTGACTTGCAGTGGAACGTAACATCGTTATAGAAAGCACACGACTCTCTCGTCAGGACATTCACAAGACTACCCGGTTGTTCTTTGATCAAACTACCAGGAACCATATTGATCATATTACGATCAATGCGAGGCACGTATCCGGCATTTTGGACATCCGCACTGCACTTTCCAAAGAGCGAATATTGATTCGGACCACTAGCTAGCTGCAGCCAAGGTACGCTCTTGCGAATATCTCGGACAATGAACATCTTATTAAACGGCCGGATGGGACTTGGACGGACTCCTCTAGCGAATCACTGGAACTTTTAATGCAAACACACTTTCCAGGATGTAGTAATGAGATTTCCCTCCCACCAGTAGCTCAGGTCGCGCAATCTTCTTCCTGGAATGACATTAAGACAACAATTACAGCAGTTCACACCTCCTGAGCTATTAACGGTTTCTCTCCCTATAAATCGGCCGGCCTTGACGGCATTCTCCCTATTATGCTGCAAAAAATATTGGACCAGGTGGTCCCGTGGCTAGTTCTGATCTACAGAAGCTGTTGTCTCCTAAAGGGCTTTCCCCTGAGCTGGAGACGTGTTCGTGTTGTGTTTATCCCGAAAGCTGGGAAGTGGGGTCATGGATCCACAAAGGATTTCAGACCCATTAGCTTATCCTCTTTTCTTTTAAAGACGTTGAAACGCATGTTAGATACACATATTCGAAATACCCTAGATAAATCCCTTCTATCCAAATCTCAACATGCGTACACTAAAGGGCTATCGACAGAGACGGCGCTCCACGAAGTTGTGCGAACGATAGAAGAGACAATCCACTTTAAACAATATACCCTTGCTACCTTCTTAGACATTGAAGGTGCCTTCAATAACGTCAGTACGGAATCGATTCAGAAAGCTCTGATCCAACTGGGTGTGGAAGAGTTTATTAGCAAATGGATATTGACAATGCTAAAAACTAGAATCATTCTTGGCAACAGCAGTTCCACAATATCTGTTGTTAGAGGAACTCCTCAAGGTGGGGTCTTTCCCCGCTTCTATGGCGTATGGTCGTAAATAAAATTTTGTGTAGACTTGATAGGGATGGAGTTAAGGTTGTTGCGTATGCGGATGACGTGGTAATACTGGTATCGGGGATGTTTCCATCCGTAATCAGTGAGATTATGGAAGGTGCCTTGGGCAAGATTAGCTCATGGGCCACTGGATGTAGACTCAGCGTCAACCCAAGCAAAACTGAACTGATGCTCTTTACCACTAAAACCAAAATACCGACGTTTACGCCAAACAATCATCTACTCTCCCTATCCTCCAGTGCCAAGTACCTAGGTATGGTACTTGATCCGAAACTAAGCTGGAAGCTTAATATTGTGCAACGAGTTAAGAAGGACTATGTGGCTTTCTATGCCTACAGCAAGACCTTTGGCAAGAAGTGGGGACTTCGCCCGAAGATATTCTTATGGATGTACACTGCCGTGATGCGTCCCATCCTTTCCTATGGATCGCTAGTCTAGTGGCCTGCGCTAAGGAAAGCTTATAACATTAATCTTATCAACAGGATACAACTACGGCTATAGACGCAACGGGTGCTGTGAGGACATGTCCAACCGATGCCTTGAACGTTATTCTGCACCTTTTACCACTCGATCTTCACATTATGCAGCTATCATGATGTAGTGCGGTCAGGCTAAGGGAAACGGGATGCTGGTGTACCAATCCGTATGGTCACAGCAGTATCCTACCGCAGGATCTGTTAGCTAATCTGACCGACTATATAACTCCCACAGTGAACTTTAGAAATGACGTAACGGTCAGATTCCCAACCAGGGCGGAATGGGAAACTGGCGTACTGATAAATGAGTTCGAATCAACAATCTTCACCGATGGTTCAAAAATGGACTGCGGGGTAGGGGCGGGGATATTCTCTGATTCCCTTAATATTTCCAGGTCTTACCGGCTTCCTGATTCGTGCAGTGTCTTCCAGGCGGAAGATTTTGCTGGACGTGAGGCCTGCCGCATACTTAAGCAAACCTCTACACCCCAAAAATACCATTGCCATCCTCATTGACAGCCAGGCGGCTATCAAGGCTATAGTATCTGCCACTACATGCTCAAGGCTAGTAGAACAGTGCAGAAAAGAAGTCGCCTCGCTTGGTTCCGGGTCACA
This sequence comes from Brachypalpus laphriformis, assembly GCA_945910035.1. Classification (NCBI taxonomy): domain Eukaryota; kingdom Metazoa; phylum Arthropoda; class Insecta; order Diptera; family Syrphidae; genus Brachypalpus; species Brachypalpus laphriformis. The sequence continues at coordinate 14,909,696 of OX246755.1, forward strand.
GCAACATTGAGGGGAATGAGCGAGCTGATTAACTCGCTCGGCAAGGATCTGCCCTTGATGCTTCCCTGGCAAAGGAGGTGAACATCCCGTTGGGGGATCTTAAGGGAGGCATCTTCGCGCACTATCTGCTAAAGGATAGTAGATGGCAGGGGGTGCGGAACTGTGTCATCTTCGGGCAAATGTGGCCCAAATACTCCCGGAAAAGAACGCAAGATCAACTAAACAGAAACCGTACAGATATCGCAAGAATTCTGGCAGTTAGTACTGGCCACTGGCCCATCGGGGTTCATGTGGCCAGAATTGGCATTGCATTTAATGCACACTGTCGCAGCTGCAATACTGCTGATGAAATAGAAACAATCTTACACTTCCTCTGCAAGTGTCCGGCTTTAGGCAAGGCCAGACAGCGCACCTTAGGTAAACTCTTTTTCGACAACCTTATAGAGCTAGCGGAGATTAGCATTGGGGATATTATCAGCTTCCTCAATGTAACGGGGTGGATTTGAATAATCCTTACCCCCCTGTTTCTTCTTCTTTTCCCTAGTAGTTAACGTCCTTGTTACATCCGTTAGGTCACTTGAGTTGTGGTAATAAGACGGCGCTTCTGCGCTTATTAAGTGTCGGCATGGTTTGCTGACACAACCACTCCTACCTACCTACCTACCTATGAACATCTGCAATCGCAAGTGACTGGTAGGAACTTTGCAAAACTTGTGTCTCTCGAAGAGTCTATTATCGCTGTCATCGTCAAGCACTGAAGACTAATTGATATATACCCAGGAAGTCATCAAAAGTGCTGCTGTTGCTAGTGTGCTAGGTTTTAGAAAGTGAGCCGTCGTACCCGAAGAGCAGTCTGCAGAGATGAATAGGGATACATAATATTAAAGTCATAGTCAGTAACATAATATTTCTGGAAACTGTTAAGCAACTCGCTGTCAGGTAGAACAAACCATTCAAGATTGACGATGATAGCAGAAAATATAGTCAACCGAAATGTGAATAGAAATATCTGCTGGAGCTGTCCGCCCAGCTGCCGAGCTTTTCAAAGCAGCGCACGAAAGTGACTTCGACTTCCACATAGCGGGCATATGTCTATATCTGCTACTCCTATTTTATGCCGATGGTACCTGAGTGGGTAATGACCAGTCAAGTAGCCTGTTTCGGTCCTTAAGTCTGCTTGGCTGGAGCGCAAGTAGCTTCTTAGCTTTACAACGGTTGAGGTTAATTAACTTTTTTTGCTTGTTTTATGCCCTTGAATTTGGCCCAGTGCTCTGCATGACAATCAGCTTCCCATTGATTTATTTTGAGGTTTGTGCTACTCCGTGTCAGTCCAAAATATGGTTCAGGACCGACTAGTGGGTGGCTGGCGCCCTTCTTGCTAAGTAGTCCGCCTGTGCATTACCCTCGAAGACCTCGTGTCCTGGTTCCAGGCCGCAGTGACGGTATATTTTGATGCGGATCTTTGAGTAGATTGAGACAGCTACGTACAAGTTTGGATCCTTCCGTGTAAAATTTCAAAGCCATAAGTACTGCCTGCCTATCCAAGAGGATGTAAATACGGGTACCTTCGACCCTTCTTCGCAGACATTTTCGTGCACAGGGTTCGATTGCATGGACTTCCGCCTAAAATACTGTTGGTGATTTCCCAAGCGGTGCTGCATGTTGAAATCTGCGTCCATAGACCCGTTTCCCAATTTGGAACCATCTGTGTACCAAGTTTGGTAAGACTACAAGCCCTTCATGACCCATGACCACCTTGAATTTTCTGAAGAACCGGTATTTCTTGAGCATGGTATCTGGGATTTTGAGAATAAGGTCGTTTTGAATGTACTCTAGAATCTTCAGATGGCCTGTAAAGTTGCCTATTTTAAGGTTAGAAATCTTGTGCAGCCTAAGAGCACTCAGCATAGCTTCCTTTTGTACTGCTAGGCATAGTGGTGTGAGGCTAAGCATTGCTGGGCACGTTTTCATTGCCCCGGGATACCCAGACAGGCTAGTTGATAGATTTTATTCAACTGTTCCGGAGTCTTGACCTGTAAGGTCTTTGCCCATCGAGCCAACGATGCGAGTACGTCCAGTATATTATCTTGTTTTTCCATGCAGGCGTTGGCACATAAACATTGCTCTTGTCGCTTTCTCGGTAACCTTGTGCAGGCATGAGTTCCAGGTGACCGTTTTGTCAAGAATAATATATTTAGCTTCCCTGGATATGTCGATTCCAGTGTTATTTGTTTAAGAATGTGATTCCCTTTCCTGGAAAAGGGCACAAGTATCTTGTTTCCGGGGCTGATAATAAACCCCTGCAGCAATCGGAAGTTAAATTGACCGCAATTTGCATTAGTTCCGAAATGATGTCCTCGAATTCGCCCCTAACGCTGATGACAATGTCGTCTGCATATTCTTGTACTATGTAACCCTATTTTTCAAGAAGTTCTGGAAGTTCGTCAATAACTAAAGTCTAAAGCAGGGGGAAGAGGTAGCTGTTATAATTTTATGCGAGCCTCCAAACTCGATTCTTATTTTCCTGCTACTTAGCATGATTAGGATCCAGTTTATGACCGGGAGAGCGATATTTTTCCTGATCATAGCCTTATTGATATCTTCATAGGAAGTCTTGTCGAAGGCTCCCTTTTTATCTATGAATGCACATAGGGCTGCTGATTTGGTAGTTTAAGAACGTTTGGTGTGCTGTGAAAAATGTTTTTACATCTGGTGCTGAAAGAATTGTCGGTCGATCGCAGGGAAGACATAGGGCGTGGCTTTCCGAGGATACCTGGAGAAGGATTGACGAACGAAAACAGCTAAAAGCTCGCGTTGCAGCTACCCCAGCAGCAGGGAGAAGCGAGCTAGAGTCCCTATATCGCATGAAGATGAGAGAAGTTCAGCGTAGCGTACGACGTGACAAGCGCAACTACATCAACGCGCTGGCTACAGAAGCAGAAGAAGCCGCACGGAGGTGCGACAGCAGGACTGTCTACAGAATCACGAAAGAGCTGACAGGTGGTCGCAGCTCCAGCCAATACCCAGTGAAAAGCCTAGACGGCTCCTTGCTCATTTCGGATGAGGACCAGCTCAAGAGATGGAAAGAGCATTTTGCTACGGTTTTGAACCGTGTATTCGCTAGTGATATGCTCCCAAATCAGACTGAGATGCCCGAGGTGAGAAGTTCCCGAATACGCACCACGACTCCCAGTAAAGATGAGATCATTACCGCGATCAAGGCATTCAAAACCAACAAGGCGGTAGGACTTGACGGTATTCCAGCAGAGCTCTTACGAGCAGCGCCCACAACATCGGCTGAGTTTCTGCTTCCACTTATAGAGAGAGCTTGGGAAGCTGAGAGCTTTACCAACGAGTGGAAAAAAGGGAATGATCGTCAAGCTTCCTAAGAAAGGAAATTTAATGGAGTGCGGAAACTGGAGGGGTATCTGCGTGCTGCCTGCTGTAGCTAAGATAATGGCTAAAATCATCCTTGAGCGAATCAAACAACATCTCGAAGACACACTCGATGCCGAACAAGCAGGTTTCCGCTCTGGATCCTCCTGTGTCGACCACATCAACACCCTGCGGATTATCATCGAACAGTGTGTTGAATATCGATCGCCACTGCACCTGCTGTTCATCGATTTTGAGAAGGCGTTCGATAGTGTCAACAGGGATTTTATTTGGCGTGCCTTACGCAGGAGAGGCATTCCCGATAAAGTAATTGCTATTATCAAAGCTACATATGAAGGCTCCAAATGTCACGTTCTGCACAGGGGAAGGTTGTCGGAGGAATTTGAGATCCAAAGTTATTCCTATTGGTGATTAGCGATGTGCTTCATGCAGCTTTGTCGACGGGAAACGGAGGAATTCGATGGACTCTTACATCTCAACTGAAACATCTTGACTACGCAGACGATGTATGCTTACTCTCCCACAGAATTATGGACCTCCACCAAATGACAGCAGATGTGGAGAGGGAGGCAGGTGTCGTCGGGCTCAAAATTAATACGACAAAAACTAAAATCATCAGCCTTGGAACTAACTCATCGGCTCAAATATGCATTGCTGGACAACCGGTAGAGAGAGTAGAGGATTTCCAGTATCTTGGGAGTATTGTCTCGACCGATGGTGGAACCGAACTGGATATAGCCAACAGGATCGCCAAAGCAAAGTCCGCGTTCGGTATGTTGTCCAAAATATGGCGAAGCAATGCAATCAGTTTGAGCACCAAAATAAGACTGTTCCGCTCCAACGTTGAATCCGTGCTGCTATATGGTTGCAGCACGTGGAGAGTGACCACTACTATCACCAGAAAGCTGCAAACGTTCGTTAATAGGTGTCTGCGCAATATCTTAAGGATTTTCTGGCCCAATCGTATCTCTAACGAACACCTTTACGAGAGAATGGGTCAGGAACCAATAGGCACAACTATCCAACGGCGGAAGTGGCAGTGGATTGGTCACACGCTCCGAAAGGGTGACAGCTCCATAGCGAACCATGCTATGCAATGGAACCCTCTAACTCAGGATGGCAGAAGACCTGGCGGTCCGAGGAGAGCATGGCGCAGAACAGTCGAGAAGGAGGCACGGCAGTTAGGGAAAAGTTGGTGAGAACTCAGACACATTGCCAGAAACCGTACACGATGGCGCGTAGGCGTAGTAGAGGCCCTAGGACCCACAAGGGGATACAGGACATAAGTAAAGTAAGTATGATTTACCTGTAATGTATTCATAACTTTAGGAAACATACTTGTTATTTAATGTTTAATCTAATGTCAATCAGGCAGACGGCATTGCCATGCTAATCGATATTTTGTGCGACATCGACCTAGGAAGAAAAATTCTCATACAATGGCTGGGACCAGCTCAAGAGTTCGAAGTCTTCGAATCCAGCCTGAAAAAAAAACTCGCCCTAGGTGCCGCCAACAGTGGGAAGAGGGCATCAATCAACTTGGTGTTTGACTCTGCAGCAACTGAACAAAAGTCGATCTAATTGAAGAGATCTGTTGTCTAAGGCCAAAGTCCCCCTCCCGAACTGTAGCGTCATCTGAAATAAGTAAACTCTGGCAAACATCTTGAATAGGTTCATTGACGTTTCACACTACTTTAACAAGTCTTGAAACGTCAAATGTCAGTGTCATTCTTATCCTTCATAATGTAGACTGCCTCATTCAGTGGGTAATAAAAATAAATGATGTTCTGACATCATACGCACGGAATTTTGTTTATATATAAATTCTCTACTTAACTCTATAAATTCTTATTTATAGCCTTGGAAATGTCGGTCAGTGCGAATGACTTTTGTTTTTTATCTCTTCGATTTTACGTTACAGTCCCATATACAAATCAATAATTTCAACTCACCGACATTTCTTTTCCCTCCTATTGCCATTTATTTTTATCACAAACATAATGAGTACAAATTATGATAACAATAAAAAGAAACAACACGACCTGCCATTACTCAAATAAAAACAAAAAAAAAAAACTTGACAGGTATACTAAATCTGGTGTATGAGATACGAGTATATAAAATACTCCAATCTTATCTTTGCAGTTGTTTACTTCAAATTTTCTCATACTTTCCTCTTTTCGTTGAAATTAAACGCAGAGCCTTTTGTTCTAATTAATATTTAAATTAATGTGAAATGCACAAATGGTATTTAAATTTATCTTGAGGTTATAATCTGTTTATTCGGTCATCTGAATCTGCTGGTCATTCAACCAAATCGATTTCTACTACATCTGTCACTTGTGACAGTTGCAACCACAAAATGATATGACTTGACAAGTACAATGTCAAATTTGAATGTCATCCTTGTGACAGTAGATAAATTACGTCAATGTCTTGTCAGTAAACCACTAGTGTCACGTTACGATTATTTCAAGATCAAATCTTGTTTTTACATGTATCGCTTGTGACAGATCTGACAGATGGATCATATTTGTATAAACAAGTTAAAATGCACTATTAGTTGTGTCATTCAAAATTGCAGCTAATTACGAGTACGTTTGATGTATGTTCATTTATTACTAAAGTGAAATGACAGACTGCAAATTGAAAATTAAATGTCATTGTCAAACAAATAAAATTTATTTCCAATACAATTTCCATACAGAGTGCAATGCAATCCATTATGTTTGCATTAAGGGTTTTCCTGAAATTTGTATGATAATGACTATGAATTGAATTCATGCATAAATTGACGAAATACAAATGAATTAACATTCCCTATCCACAAAATTTCATACTCGCTGTCAGAATTGTACACATAGCCTTCAAGTTTTTTTTTTGTGCAGCGCTTTAGTGTCATCATGGGTTTATTGTTGAAATAACTTACTTTATCATCGCAAATATTTTTCATCATAAATCTCGCAGAATATGTAAAAACTAAAACAATAAAATTGGAAATTCACATTCCGATTTGGACTGGGGGGAGGAGAGTAGAAGGAACAAACTTCAGCAATATTTCCTGAAACTGTCAATGACAGGAGGGAATGTTTTTCCTCTTCCAGTATTGCATTGTGTACCATAAAATACATTCAAATAGAAATGTATAGCCGTTGAATATTTGTAATGGAGGTCGAGGGTAGAATATACCATACCGGCGGTTGAAAAACAACAAAAAATACAAATTTATTCCAAACTATGTGTAAAAATATTCAATAACGCATGTAAGGCTTGATTTTAGTGCATTCAGTTGCAGTGTTACAATTTGCAAAAGCATTCTTCTGTTGAATTATTGAAACGAAAGTGAATAACGATAATTGACAACTGGAAACTAGGGAGTTTTCGACGTTTCTGAATTCATAATAAATTCAACACATGTATGTATGTAGTCCCTTACCTAGTAAGGGGGCCTAGTAAATGTCAAGGATTCTCAGATACTGCTCCCCAGAGTGGCCATCAAGCCTATCACTCACAGGAGAAGCTTTATTTTTTTAGAGGAGTGGACACAGGTGCCAGACTTGCCATATGAGCAGTAGATGGTGTCACCGTCGAGGCACTAGCATCGCAAGTCACTAAACTCTGCAATGTGACTGCACTAGACTCAAGTGTACTGTGTGCAACCTCATTAGAGACTTCTGAGATGGAAGGTGTAGACACAGGTGTACTACATTCCACAGCGTACCGCGATGCTGGGCCCCCAGGATGGGTGGCATCATCTATTACCCCTACGGAAGTTTGTGCGGATTTTTGCCCACCTGGGACCTTGTCTGAGCTCTTCAGGATCAGCCTAACTCTGCAAAACAATACGCCACATTGCCTTTTAGCAGCTTTATGCGATCCATCGAGCAGTCCGTGACACCAAGTACCAAATGAACAAGATCACGCTCTATGGTCCTTTGTACCACCCTCCAGTTCCTAGCGAACAGATCGGTATTCTGAGCGTCCAAAAGCGTCCGAATTTTACTAGTGGCAACGCCGGTACTGTGTGGAAAGAACCCGCAGATGATATGTGATTTTGAAAATGAATCCTCATCCACTAACATCATGTTCAAACAACATTCCCCTACGATTTTATCGAAATTGACCCTCAATCACTCTGCAGTGGAGGGGTCTGAGCAAACAATTAGGAGCCATCCTGATTTGTGAAACAAACCATGAAATTGTGGCTTAGCGACCTCGTCGTCGTCGTGAGCGCCGTGGCGTAAGTGGTTAGTCTGTCGGATCACTACGCATGAGGTTCCAAGTTCGAATCCCAGAAAACACGAAAAAGTTTTTTTCACGGTCGCACCTCTCGCGAGCGTCTGGCAAACATCCGAGAGTACTATTGTCACGAAAAAGCTTCTCAAATCGCCGTCCGGATTCCGCATTAAACTGTAGGTCCCTTCCATTCGTGTGAAAAATATAACGCACACAACATGAGTGGTTGCGAGAAGCTAGGCCCTGGCACTTTAAAGAGCTGTTGCGCCAAATATATTTTTGACCTCGTCTACCAGCTCAATAATGGTGTCCATGATACTATTTTGGAAACCAGCCATTTGTTCGGCACTAAAGGGACTGCGCGCCAGATCAGCGGGAACCACACCCAGTTTGACAGTACCTACTTTGTCCCTGTACGAGGTCTTGTCGAGTGTGGCAGTCTCTCTCGCACCTGCAGGTTCAGCTTTGCAATTGCTGCTACCGCATTGGCCTTGAGACCTAGGACTAGCTATGCGAGCAGCTGTGAGCAAATTGTCGCTCACAGGATTCCTGACCTGGTCCTATCAGAAATCCAGGCCGTGAGGCTCAAGGGGCAGACCCCCAAATAAACTCTTGCACCTTTAGGGACAGCTAAATGCTTGGCTTCGAGCTTACGACTTGCTATTCCCTTCACCTCGAAGGATCCGCAATCCCTTTTAAAACCCCTCTCAGGGGCGACGGACTGACTGCTTCGAGCTCGCGAAATGTTACTCCTTCCAAGGTCTCTTACCAAGATCGGCGGCTAGCCTACAAGCTAATTCGCCGCATTCAGGCCTGACCAGGAAAGAACGCAAAAGCACAAGTACTCCTGAAGCTGGGCAATCAAATGTGTCCAGCTCCTTTCTGGCTTATCCAACAAGGGCTTATCGTCCAAACGTCAAAGGTCTAGGTACGAGTCTCTTACCTTAGCTAAAAAGACTGAGGTAGCAACTTTCAACGCTACTACCAAGCGCTTTAAGATAGATCGCGGCTGTTGACACAGCGAAGGTAGAGATAAAACTCGCCACCAACTTTCTCTAAGTCCTACGTGACCATCCCGGCTCTGAATTTTCCTCCACGGATCGTGGTTGGCATCAAGGGGATGTTAAACTGATTGGGTGTGTGGGCCAAAGGTCAAAGGATCTTTATAAAACTGCTGTCTCCAGATTGGGGCAGGTTTGCCCAGGCGCATAGTTAGATGTCGTGGAAAAAGACCAAATCCCAAGCTGACCTAGAGCACATGCCACGATTGTGGTCGAACCCTCCGATCCAAAGGTGATCCTGGAAATCCTCGGGGTCAGTAACAGCTCTAACAACTGGAAGATTTCCAAAGTGGATGAGCCGAAAGGAGACATCAGAAGCGTTATCATTGTCATCTTCAAAAGAGTTAGAAAATAATGGTTTCAGATCCATCACGCTCAAAATATTCAAATGCGACGATAAAGAGTCCGAGAGAGTATCTCCCGAGCTGGACGTAGTCTCTTCTGCACCGGCTACGAGCTTTTCTCCTTCCGAGCCCCTTCGCTCGCTCCCTTGTTGTCCTTAGGCGTCATGAGCATCTATCGCTTTATCAAAAGCTCCGGTTGGTTTTAATTAGCCCCTGAGTGGTCTAATGGTAGATGCATAGTATCATAATGGACATTTACTGGTCTAAGTGTGTCTGCAGACAGCCAACCTAACCAAACACTGTAGAGATGGTCTGCTGCTAGAACCATCCAGATAGTGATATGAATCTCCGGAGCTCCATCAGCTCAACATTACCTAAGTCCTTTAGCTCCGAGAAGAAATAACTACCAAGAGTCCTCGTTCCAAGTTCGAATCTCAGAAAACACCAAATCGTTTTTTCACGGTCCCACCTCTGGCGAACGTCTGACAATCCGAGAGTATTGTTGTCTCGAGAAAGCTTCTCAAAACAAATTGCCCTTCGGATACGGGACTAAGCTGTAGGTCCCTTCCATTTGTGTGAAATATATAACGCACACAACATGAGTGGTTGCGAGAAGCTAGGCCCTGGCACTTAAAGAGCTGTTGCACCAAATATTTATTTATTTGTTTGTCCTCATTCTTCGGACGGATTGAGCAGGACAATCACACAGCAGGTGACGAACGGATTCAATTTCTTCTTCGTCCCTGCAACTTCTACAATAGTCTTTCTGCAGTACAACGAGTCATTCCGCACGAATGCCAATGGTGAAGTGACCAGTAATTATGCCGGAAATGACCAGTGCGTTATGACGACTAAGTTTCACCAGAGAAGTTGATCTTTTCTTGCTAAAGGTTGGCCATAACGCCCTGGCTGTTGTGCATATATCGAGATGAACTCAGCGTCTGTTTGCTCGATCGGTAGCTTCGTTTACTATTTTCTTCCGTAAGGAACTAATTGGGATCATTACAAAAGGGAGAGCCCACGATACCGACCTCTCATAGCAAGCTCGTCAGCCTTTTCCTTTTCTTCGATATCCAGATGCCCTGCTACCCAGCAGAGGGTCGTCGCATTGGCTCTAAATATCCGGTTTGAAAGTGATTTGTAGATCCTCATAAGCCTCGACCTAGTTACAGTAGAGTCCAGAGCCTTAACGGCTCCCTGGCTATTTATATATAGACAGTGATCGTTTTATCAACTATACAGTGTGTCTAGGGTTAAATAATCTGGCACAATGGACCCAAACTGTGGGTCTAACTGAGCAGTGACACTTTTGTCATAAGGCATCCATCTACCTAACATAACCTATGCGGCAGTAACTCACAGTAGGGTAAACTAAACCTATCATATAGACGCTGGGACTCAACCCAGGTTCTTAGAGTTCTTGTGCGTATTGAGTTAAGCGAGTTCCTTTAACTGAAAAATAATCTCAGCTCACAAGAGACATAATAGATCTTTCAGTTCACAAGGCACTAAGCCCCACGGGTTTCAAAAATCAAAGTACAAATAAATCAGGCCCCCAGTAAAATAGATTAATTTGTGTCAGAATATTTGCGACACCATCGACGTGATTGTTGACGTACCTCTGATAGGACCCCCTCCTAGCTTTCAATTATACAATAAAATTGATTCCAATTCCAAGTTCATTATCCAATATTTCCCGTCCTTATTTGCAATAACATTCACGCCATTCTAAGCACAAATGTATTGAAAAACGTATTTTCAAGAGAAAAAAAGAATCCATCCCCCCTAGGGGTTGTCCCATAAGTCAACCACCCTTAATCTCACCCCAAATGTGTAAATACACTTATTTAACAGAAAACATTCATGATTTTCCCCCTAATACCCGAATAAAAGCACCTTGACAACTGTCAAAGACGGTGCGACAACTGCCAAGCCCACCTTAAATTTCCCTCCATTGAAAATGCCGTTTACGGTTTTCTAAATATTCAATGACAAGCATGACAAGAACGCCAGCAAAATAAAACTCATATATCATTAAAATGATAAAAAAGGACGAAAAGCAGGATGAAGGAGAGCAAAAAAGAAATGCAAATGTTTCAACCCCCTTGATACACCGCCAACACTCCTTTTACGTGGTTGAAGGATGTTTTTTTCCTTCCACCCCCCCGTCATCACTTTAAAAAACATTTTAACTTCAAAAGCAGAACGGAGAAGTAGTTCCCTCAAATGAGGAGTAAATGAAAAAGAGGAGATTTCCTTTTTTTTTTTTATTTCCTGGACAAACTTGAGGAATCTATTAAAATGACAAACACTCCGCAGGGTGGGGGGTTGAATTCGCGAGGCAGAAAGTTGGAGTTCTTCCACTGTGTGGGTGGGTGGTAAAAATTTATGCAAATACCTTGATGTTTCTGACATGAATACCGCCGCCGCTATAAGTATTCTGTGACCCACAACAGAAAAGAGAAACAAAAATGAAAAAAATTAATCATAATTCTTTGACACATCAAATAGCCGCCCCTAATGTGCGGCCTCTCGAGATATCCCACGAACGATTTAACGTCCTTTAATTCTCACAATGACAGTGTATGAGAGATGGGAAGGAAGAAAAAAAAACCCCTCTATGGAGAAAAGAATACAAAACCCCCAGGTTTACCCAAGATCCTCTAGCTAAGCTTAGCTAAAGTGCTCTGTGTGCTGTGTGGAATGGAGGCACGATTGTTGACAATTTAAACCCCTCGGCGGATTCTCACTGAATCCTAGTTGTGGCTAGAATCCTTATTGCACTGCAGGGGGGTAGCGAAGAGAGTGAGAATGGTTCAAGAACCATCTGAGCGCGACAGATGGATGGACAAACAGACAGTGTAATCTCGCGCGAGAACCGTTCCGTTCCATTCCGCCTAATGCTTTACTGATGCGCTCTGGCTGTGCTGTTTGCTATCTCGTAGATGGTATCTATTTTGAAAAATGTGAAATGCAATTTAACACATTCGCAACGACCATGGGATATAGTGTGCACAGAAGCCATGAGACAATTGTAGAGAGATAGAGACGGTAGCTATTTATACAGACTGACGACGGTTTTTTGGATATTTTCCTTTTTTCAGTCGTTTTCGCTTGATTTTTCGTCCTTTTTGCTCTAATCCTTGTTTTGTTTTTTTCTATTTTTTATGACATCGTCTCGTTCCGGGTGGTTGTCATCATGAAAGGAAGTGAAAAGCTGTTTCACTTTTGAAGATGGTATGGTGTGTTGACTTTAGAGGTGAATTATGGTTGTTTTTCCGGCTTAAGGGAGATTGTTGTCTGCGGATGTAGAGCAATTAAAAATGAATTTTCTATTTAAGTTGAAATGGTCTCTGGAGGGAATAGAAATGGAGAAATATGTCTCCTCTGCAGAGAAGATAGACTTTGATTTAAAGAGGCTAGGAGCTCTGGGAGCTATAGTTTAGCTTAAAGTTAAGTAAATCCCTAAACCTCAATCGCACAATTGAGGGCGATTACCCAAGGGCCTTTTTCGATCACATTTTCCATCAACATTTCAAGAGAAGACTGTGTGTACTGATTCATAGTCCAGTGAGTCTCAATTTGCCGCATTGAAGGCTCTGGTACAATTAATGAGAGATTATCTCTGTGCATGTCGGTTGTATTCGTAGAACCACAAAGGGGTGTTTATTTATCACAGCTTTAGCCAGTGAGTCAGTACTTACATTGTCGGCATCGAAGATGCCGGCGCCATAATGTGGATTTCAATGGAGGAAGTTGCTCTGAGGAAATTCGAAGAACCTTAAGCGGATTTGCAGAACAACAACTTGACTATCTGAGAATGTAAATATGAATTTGTGCCGGATTTCTGAGTGCGACTGATGGTTCATACAATGAATAATCGATTGTAATTCTGCTTGAGATTATTATGAATGGCTGTAAATGCCACTCCTTCTATAAGATTTAAGGCCTCTGTATACCTCAAGCGGGTCTTTAGTCTTAGGGAAAACAGGCATAAGCTTCGGTATGGCCAAGAGCTCAAATATCGTAGTTGAAGTAGCTTAGATGAGTCTATCTTGCAGGTGGCCATAGTGTGGTGGTAACGTTATCATTTGTCACGCTAATGGTTCATAGTTCAAATCCCGATGTCAGCAAGCATTTATTTATTTCTCATGAAATAAAGAGTCAGCCCGATCAATTGCGAAACCTTATGTGACAACTATTGTAAAGGCATAACACTGGGAGTAGGTTGGTCATATGGCTGGAAAAATTGTTCCCTCTGTTGGGTGATTCGTGTGCCTTCGACATCAGGTATTCTTGAAAAAAAAATACTGTGAATCAGAACCAAAAACAAAAGTAACAACAAATCTTCCCAGTTATCTGGACGCCACCGCCACCGAAACATACGATCTGAGTTTCAAAACCTCTAAACCATTCTCTCTCTCTCTTTCTCTCTCTCTCTCTTTATCTCTATCTTTCTCTCTATCTGTCTCTCTCTTTCTCTCTCTCTCTCTCTCTCTCTCTCTCTCTCTCTCTGTCTCTCTCTCTCTCTCTCTCTCTCTCTCTCTCTCTCTCTCTCTCTCTATCCTGTCCAATGCCTGTACTTTGTTTTTTTTTTTTGCGTCGGAAGGTGGGTATCTTTTAAAGACGAAACTGAGCTCGTACTCAATGACAGTGTGGGATTTCCATCCACTAAACCCATCTCCCCTTCTACCCCTCGTCATTTCGACACTGCCGTCAAGAATTTCAACGCAAGGGAAAATTCAGTCATAGGTACTCAGCCCGTTTGTGTTGGCAGCCTCCTCCGCTGCGTTTCGTTGTCGCTCCTGTCTTCGCTGCTCCTTCATAATGGATGCTACAATGTCACTAACTGCTGGCGCGGTATTTCCATTGGGCTTCTTTAGCCAAAAGATCTATTGGTACCACTACACATGCCATGTGGTAGAAGGTTGTTCGGAAGGCGTTGTATACCTACTCTCAACGCGTTGATTCTGTAACCTGACTCCGTCTTCCTTCTGTATAACTTCGTCTTGATTGCACAAGCCCATATTTGGGAGCCGTAGGCGATTGTCGATGCCGCAATTCTTGCAAAGAGCAGTCCCTTCTTGTGCTTTGATTCGCCGATATTTGGCATCATCCTTGCCAGGGTAGCAGTTGCCTTTGCTGCCTTCTTAGCTGCATAATGTAAATATTGTCCTTGCGTCTATGGTAATGCCAAGGTACTTCAGCTCTGGTTTGGAAACTACCACGTGATGGCCCACGGTTACTCTTATAGTCTCCATGACTCGCCTGCTGCTTATGAGTACTTCTTCTGTCTTCTCCTCTGTAAGTTGTAGGCCCATGTGTACTAGCCAGTCCGGAACCATCCCGATAACTTCGTTGCAGTCATGCTCCAATTCCGCAAGGAGTTTGGTTCTTAACGATTGCTATGTCGTCGGCGAAGCATATTATTTTCAAAGACCTTGGGATTCTTAGTCTGAGGACATCATCATAAATTAGGTTCCACAGAAGCGAACCTAGTACGGAGCCTTGGGGCACATCGCCTTTGACGTTATACTGCCTCGTTCTATCGCACTGTATGTTAAAAAAAAAAAAATTTAAGGAAAAGCACTCAAACACGAAGCGGTCCATTGTACAATACTTAAACCCCTACTAAGCTGCAAAACGCAGAATTTCGACTAAGTAGAGGTTGGATTGAACACATTCCCATGGGATCGAGGTTCAAGATGCCCAGTCTCGGCCTTGTTATTTTATCCTCGCTTTCGAGGCCGATTTTAAAAAGTTGGTCAAGAAGTAAGATACCACAAATTTTCACTCCCGAACATGATATGTTTCATCAAGAATACGGGCTGGTTTGTTTTAAGACCAACCGAGGGGCAACCAAATTAGAGATGGTACCACAAATTGTAGGGAATCATAATGGACTAAATGGACCCTATGATAGTACCACACAGTGTGCACTTCCCTCCAGTCATATCAATTAGCCTGATAAGGTCTTTAAGTCTGCTTTGCTGAGAGCTTTACAACGGTTGAGGTTGAATAAACCTTTTAGCTTGTCTTAGGCCATTGAATTTGGCCCAATACTCTACATGACAATCAGCTTACCATAGTTTTATTTTAAGGTTTGTGCTACTCCGTGTAACTCCAAAATGAGGTTCAAGACCGACTTGTAAGCGGCTGGAGCCTCGTCTCGCTAAACAGTTCACCCTTTCATTACCCTCGAAACCTTCGTGTCCTGGTATCTAGGCCACAGTGATGGTGTTTTTGATGCAAGATCTTCGAGTAGATTGAGACAGTCCCATACAAGTTCGGATCATACCGTGTAGGATTTCAGAGCCATAAGTGCTGCCCTGGCTATCCGAGTAGATGTAAATACGGGTGCCCTCGACCCTTCTTCATAGGCATACACAGAGTTCGATTGCGTGGACTTCCGCCTAAAATACTGTTGGAGATTTCCCAAGCGCTGGTGCACATTGGAACCTGGATCCATAAACCCCTGCGCCAGTGATTTTCTAATTTAGAACCGTCTGTGTACAAAGTTTGAGAGTTTGGTAAAAGCCCTTCATTCCTCCATCTATGGCGGTCACCTATAACTACCTTGAATTTTCTGGATAACCATTACCATACCAAGATACCATCAAACAATTTTTTTTTTGTTTGCAACAACCTGTCTTATAGCACGTACCCATTTCCAGATAAATGAAGCTGGTACCTCTGATGGAGGCGTAGTAACCACACTTGGGCTTGTACAATAGTTAATCTTCAAGATAAGAGTAAACCCCAAAACCTCAGAGGTGACTTGCACATGTCAGGGCGATTACCCAAGGGTCTTTTTTGATCACATATTCCGTCAACATTTCAAGAGAACACTCTTGACCAGTGAGTCATTACGGCGCTATAATGTGGAATGCAATGGAGGAAGCAATGGCGTTGAAGCAGTTCAAAGAACTGCAAACGGATTTGCAGAACAACAGCTTGGCTGTCTGAGAGTGTTAATATGGTTCTATCTTGGAAAATGAATCCGGGATGACTGGTCCCCCCCAAATAGAGTCAATTCATCTTATCGGAATAACCAACGGCAAAATAGTGTCCATATCCGGAAGCAACTTCATGTGGTCCTTGAGTCAGAAGTTTCAACCACTCAAACAACATTACTTGCAACTTCTGTAGGGGGTCAGGGGGAGTTAATCTTGTTCCATCTGCATGAAACTGGTGTAGGAATTATCATAAACTTATCATGTACCTTGCACAGCCCAGCGGATTCATATGAAGCACTGGCGGGTGTGTGATCTAAAATCAAAATCCGATGACTAATGCTTAATCACAAAGTGCACAATTTTATTGATGTGTAAATAAACGAAGTAGTAGTAAGTAAGTAATTAAAAAAATTGTGATTACCCAAGTAATTTAGGCATGGCATTAATTAATAAAGGAATAAGTGTGAAAAGCGGTTAAATGGAATAAATTTAATCGTTAAACGTTTATTATCATGTGACTTCAGAATAAGTACTTTGATTGTTCAAGGTTGTAGTTCAGCCCACTTCCACTCATTGTATATACTTATACCTACTAACAAAAAATCACTCAGTAAAATTATTTACTACTTAATTTTGGTTTCTTATAAAGCTCCGGCATTGCAATTAACTTTTCGCGGCTTCTTCGGCGCCCCAAATTAACTTTTGTATCTGTATCTGTCAATTGAGTGGCAAGCACTCTTCACCCATTGTGGACCCAGTTAAGCTAAGTGTAAGCTGTCTATCCAGATTGCGTTTGATTGCCTTAACTGATATAACCTGTATAGGATGATCAATTCTTAATTTTCGCCCTTAAACTTGCCAATTGTTGTCAGACTTTAAAAAAAACTTGAAAACATTCAAAAGTTCAAAAAAAAATAAGGGTATTCACCTAAACTGATAAATTTACTCATCTCGTAAATTTACGAGGTGCTTGAAATGAATATCCCTCGGAAACAAGTTGCACAATTGAATCAGCTTTTCTGCAACTATCATCAAACTGTCGCCAAACATATAAAAATGCCGAAAATTAGTGAAAAAAGAAATTGTATTCCCACCTCTGTCTGCTATAGTTTCAGTCAAATTTGACAGCAGCATAGTTTTCGACAGCAATATAATTTTCCGAGGGTGATTTCCGAACCAAAATAGTCGCGGAAACTTACGGGGCTCTCGTAAATAATTTTGCATATAAAATTTGACAGGTCATTTACGCGATGATAAATTTATACGGTTTACGTGGTTAACGAGGGTTTTACGAGCTTAAGTGAATACCCTTAATATTTCAAGGTTAGCGAATTACTTCAATTACAACAAAAAACGATTGATCAAGTGACTCCCTCAACCCTCTCGTCCCCATAGCCTCTACAGAGTTCCTCCTCCGACAGGTGTAGTGGTAGAGGGTATTGTGCACCGTGATGATGCCCACAAGAGTGGAAAGGGATTTCCTGTCTTTCCGAGTAATTCTCTCGGTCCTTGCTTTGTCGAATGATGCCCATAGCTTCCTAGTGATGGCACAAGTTTCCATGGAGGTCCATCTTGTGTTCGCCTCTCTAATGGCTTTATTCCCTGCAACGAGCTTAAGTGTGCAAGGCGGGATACATACAGGGCGATCAACTTGTTCTAGTAGGGCTGCTGAGCCGATTCTCGCTGGCTCGTCGGCTTTCTTATTGCCTGGGATACCCTCGTGCCCAGGGACCCAGCAGAGCGATACCTTGTGTTGTGTTCCAAGAAACCTGAACTCTTTTCGACAACACTTCACTAGCTTCGATTTAATTTCTATGGCAGTAATCGCTTTTATAGCTGCCTGGCTGTCGATAAAGATGGTGATACCTTCTGGAAGTATTGCCCTTACCGCAGACTCACGGGCGGCTGTTGCCACTGCTAAGATCTCTACTTGGAAAATGCTGCTGTGGTCTGGAAGTCGTATGAATTTCGATATACCTAGGGGGTCGGAGAAGATGCCTGATCCTACGCGAGTGCTCAATTTTGAACCGTCCGTGTAGATGTAGATTCTATTCTTCCCTGCTAGGGTAGGCGGTAGAAAATGGCCATACAAAGTCTAAATATGACGTCATGTAGTCCGTTATGGGCACGAGGCCAAAGTTATCAAGTAGGATCATCGAGTGACCTATTCTATTTGGTATCCAGTTTGCTGACTGGCTAATTCTCATAGCATTAATGCTGTTGACATGTTTATAAAGATGTCTAGCGGTAGCAGGTTGACGATAGCCTCGAGTCCTGCGGTTGGGATTGTCCTCATTGCACTGGTAGTGCCAATGCACGCTAGTCGATAGCCCTTAAGTTGGTGGTTTTGTTGACAGCTGGCCACTATACTAGATTGCCGTACGTCAGTATAGATCTAACTATAGCCGTATACATCCATAGTTGATTTTGGGGGAGGGTCCCCAGGTTCTCCCAAAAATTCTACTACATGAATAAAAGGCTATTGTTGCTTTCTTAATTCTTTCCTCTATATTTAATATCTAATTGAACTTTTTGTCCAGTATGAGGCCCAAGTATTTTGAATATCAAGTTGGCTTTCGATTTGGTTACTCAACCTTCCTTCTACCTTAGGTGGCGCTACAGTTCGGGGTGAACCTGGGCCTCAACCAACGAGCCTCTCCATTTAGCTCGGTCTTTAGCTAATTGCCTCCAGTTGCGCACTCCAAGTTGGTCGAGGTACCCTTGAACTTGTGCGCGCCACCTACGGCTAGGATTCCCTCTAATGCGTCGTATCTCCGGATTAGATTCAAAGCCTGGTTACTCAACAGTAGACCATATATTTGTACTGCCGAATGTAGGGAAGATCTTCGCCAAGCAAAAGCAAAAACTTTATGCATTCTTCTTAAATTTTAGAGCAGGTTTCGATACAGTTGATCGTCAAAGGCTTTTCTACAAAATGTATCAATACAGAATGTCCCACAAATTTGGAAGCGTAATGGAGAACCTGTATGACATGGTACAAAATCAGCAGTTTGGAATGGGGATGGAATGTCAGAGTGGTACGATACAGGTGTGGGAGTAAGGCAAGGGTGTAATGTAAACCCACCGGTATTTGCGTTGTACCAGTTCAGTTGGAAAGATACGCTCTATGAACTCTTATCCTACGTAGATGCACATATCCGTCAAAAGTGCATTGAGGAAACGGAGTCGTCCACCCACAGGGAAATATACAAAACGTTACAGCTTTACTTTGGCTCTCAAAATTACTTTAAGGATCCCAATGCCGTACGTTATAACTCGTTGATTTTTCGGGCAAGAGGAGAGGTACTACCACTTAACTATGTACCGCTCAGAGTGGACCTTCCAATTCATCATTATCCTTGCGGCAGAGCTACTTGGTAACATCTTGAGCATTTCGAAGTCCAGCGACCGTTTGATGTGTCTCAAACTATTTATACAAGGAGAGGTGTGGAACATTGTCAATTGCTCCCCAAATTGGGTGCGATCAGAGGGATAGAGATGTATTTTGGCTAGATTTCCATAATCTCCTTAAGAACATCCCAAAGGAAGAGTTTCTGTTTGTTGGAGGAGATTTGAATGAACATGTCGGGGAGTCAAACGAAGACTATGAAGACTGCCATGGAGGGCTGGGATAAGGCACCAGGAACCTTCCTGGTGAAGACATCCTAAGCATGTGCAAATCACACGGTCTTATCGTGTTAAATATCATGTTCATCGAACAATACCGATACCTGATCACTTACAGCAGTGGTGGAGATGGAACCCAGATTGACTACCATTTGGTAGCCAGTTTCATGAAGCCTCAGGTAAAAGATTGCAAAGTGATCCTGGGAAAGGCGATCGCTCATCAATACCGTCTCCTGCTAACAGAAATTTTTATGAAGATACCAAAGAAAAGCAAACAAACAAGAGTCACTGAGAAAATCAAGTGGTACAATCTGGGCAAAGAAAAAGACGAGGCTTTTGTTTTCGTGATGAAAAATTACCTCTCTCATCATCAACGGAGCTAAGGATGAAGAGTGCAGGGCACAAAATATGTGCGATTCCCTACAGCGAATTTGCTTAAAGAAGGCCAAATAACTGCTAGGGGCTTCAAAAGGCCACCATCAACACCCCAAAGAAACATGGTAGTGGAGTGATGGAGCTAAAGAAGTGATAAATGAGAAGAAAGCGGCTTTTAAAGCCTGGCCAAAGTGTCCCTCTAATATTAGATAGGACAAAGCTTGCCTCGAAGTGGAATACAGATGTTGCAAGAAAAAAGCGAAGAAGAAGTGCACCCAGCTTTAAGAAGAGAGTACGGAGGACCTGTATCGGGAGCTGGAGAAAATATCTTCCCCGGTTTCTAATGCAAATCAGGCATTCCAGAAGTGCGAAGACACAATATGAACAATAGCGCAACCATCTTCAAAATAGGCGCCCAAAGAAGGAGGAATGCTCAGGAGATTCGTTCGCCAAAGTTCATTAACAATGCTCATGGCCAGCTTCTTGTGGATGACGACAAAATTCTGCAGAGGTGGCGGCAGTATTGTGAAGAGCTTTTAAATGAACAGTTTCCCCGGCTATACTTTCCAAGAGCCACCCCTAACTGTGAAGAAATACCCGACATTACAGTCGGAGTAGTTAGTGAGGCGGTCAAATACTCCAAAAAACGAAAAGCGCTTGGGCCAGACGAGATGCCCTCTGAGTTCTGGAAAAAGATGGGAGACATCGGGTTCAGATGGCTCAGAATTCTCATCTCCAAATTTGTGAGAGGGTGATTCAATGCCGAATCAATGGAGGGAAAGACCTTCTCCCTGTATACAAAGGGGACGGTGATACGCGAAACTGTGATAACTACCGTTCGATCAAGCTAATGTCACACACCATGAAGATCGTTGAGCGGGTATTAGGTGGCCGACTGCGAAAAATAATACGGCTATCTGATGATTAGTGCGGATTTGTCTCGGGTTTGTTTCAACCACAGATGCAATCCAAAGTATAAGGATCATAATGGAAAAACATCGTGATTCCTTAAGGGATTTGCATATTGTATTGGTTGACTTTGAAAAGGCATTCGACAGACAACCACGAGATCTGATATGGGTGGCGCTAAGACATCGAGGGGTTTCAGAAACCTATGTACAGATGCTCATGGATATGTACGAGGGAGCAAAGACAAAAGTAAGATGCCCCGCTGGAGTAACCAAAGAGTTACCAATCAAAGTCGGGGTGCACCAGGGAAGAGTTTTAAGTCCTTTGCTCTTTATTACAGTCCTTAACTATCTGCTTGAAGGTAAAGTGATGGACCCCAAGGTACATCAGTTATTATTTGCTGACAATGGAGCCATCATAAGTGAGGATCCTACATTCCTGCAACGAGCACTTGATGTGTGGGTGAACGCTCTGGAGGAAAATGGGTATCGCATTAGTTCAAAAAAGACAGAGTACTTGTGCTGTCGTTCTCTGATCCACTCAGGCCTATTCCAGACATTTATTTGTATGGAACAGTGCTTCCCAAGTGCGAAAAGTTCAAATATCTGGGATCTATGATCAATAGCAAAGCAACATGTGTTCGCATAAGCGTAGGGTGGATGAAGTGGCGAGAAAACTCCGCTATCTCCTGTGACCGAAAAATGCCACCTGAGTTGAAAGGAAGGCTCTACACCGCAATTGTGTGTCCAGCGCTCGCATACGGTTCACAATGCTGGACTATGTAAAAAAAAGCATGAGAGTAAATTAACGGCAGCTGAGATGAAGATGCTTCGCGTGACAGCAGGAGTGACAAAGCTTGATCGAATAAGAAGTTTAAAGATCCGTGGAAGCTTTCACATCAAGGAAACCATCGTACAAAAATAGAGCGCGACCGGCTCAGCTGGTATTGCCACGTTCAAGGAAGAGATCATTTGAACGCTGTTAAAAAGGCAATATCAATGAACGTTCCCAAGTCATCGCGAGGCAGGAGAAGCAGGCTAATAAACGCCTGGATCACACAAATGCGACGACATCGGCATTTCATTGGCCTTAGTAACAGAGTGATCCGAAATCGGGAGGCCTGCCGATATTTTCTGAGGCTAAGTAGGCGAACCCCACAAGCGGATCAGTCGAAATGCGTTGAAGTGGGAGGGACTGCCCCGGACTTTTTTTTCACCTTTATATTGCCAACAATTCTTCCACATCATTTTGATAATTTGTATCTTCATCGGTTTAGTTAGCAATAAAATTCCAAATGGTATTTTTTCTTCGACATACTTCACTTTGTTTTCACTGCTCGATAAAATTTTACAGCACATAGTCTTTGTGATTTCATATACCATATACCGCCTGAATAAGTAATTCTTGGGTGAAAGAGTTACAAACAAACGAACAAACACATAAGCTAGAATAATAGAATTCTAGCGATTCTACTCGAAAAGGATTCCTGTTACGTAAAATATCATTAAAAACTTTTTGTACAAAATTATATCCTAAGCAAAAGATTTTACAGATTCGTCCTTAAATTTAAAATCAAAGCAGATATCGACAAAAGACCTCACACCGCGGAAGCCGTACAAAACTTAAGTCTGTCTACTCCTATTCTCAGATTTGTGCCACTTCCAACTTTCTTTTCAATTATTTGTGAACTCAACCTCTTCTTCTGCTCTAACGACCTATTAGGCAGACAGATAAAAGGGTAGAGTTTTGCACTAGGTTGGGGGTTTGATGTCTAAGATGAACCCTCTTTCAAAAAGTTATATGAAAGTTATAAGAGTTTTCTTTGGTCGAAATGAGCACTAAGAAAACTTTGTCATCAAAGTATCCCCAATTTTGTTTAATTACTTTACCCCATCTTTTCGGAAACTTGAAGATTCCATTCGCATAGAATTGGGTTTGGAAACGAAGTCGGCATTCTGAGTGCTGTTTGACAGCACCAAGGTCATCAAGTTATTAAGGAATTCTGCAAAGACTCAAGCAAGGATAACTCCTATAGCGCACTGTTTGGCAAATATGGTAGATGTGGTAAAACATCTCAGTCTGGTATCTTCTGTCAAAAATGTTGGTGCAAGTTCTTCAATTAGTTGCAGTACGCGTCCGAATTGATGATCTGATGGTGCGGAAGCAGCTCATACTAAAATATGCATTTGAAATCGCACTAGATACAGAGCTTAGCTGTTCATTTTTGGTCTTCCGCACTCCCGTGTAGTAGATGATTCGTTTTCAACTCCTCCACCATTCGTTTCAAAAGCGATTTCATATTATTTCGCTTCAGGAGCAAATCGTAGATGGAATATCGATCTAAGCAATTTTTCTCCAAGAGATTGTGAAAGATCCAAGCTTCACCGAATGTTCATGTACAGCACTTTTGGAAATTTTTAGTCTTTACACCAACTCCCTTGTCGTTAGTTTTGGATTGGTCTCAAGTTGATCGTCGTTCACTCAATGTGATCGTCGTTCACTCAATGTGATCTTCGTTCACTCCTAAAGATCTTCCAGAATGATTTGTGTCTTGTAAGCTAAGCATTGCTAGTAGTAGATATTATTCAGGAACTATTGCTTTAAACGGTATTCTCTGGAGAAGGACATGAACCCAGTGGGGAAAGAACAATAGGAGGAGTTTTTAAGATGCCCGAACCTGAACCTTCTTGCAATGTATATCTTTAAAGGATAAGTCTACTATCAATTTCTCGATCAGCATGATACCTGGAGAAGCCCCAAACAAGGAGACGCTAGGGAAATCACTCAAATCTGGGGCTCACCAAACCCCATAATTTGAATGAGTGTGAAATGTCAATGACTCTGGACTTAACTGCAATGCTACTGAACCCACTAGTCAAGGGAAGTAAAAAATCACTTACTTCTATAGGCTTAGAGAACGATACGGTAGTAACACTCGAGGAGGTTAAGGAAAGTGAGTTGAACGCCAACACTTTGGCACTCGTTCGTCAGCTCCATAAGCACCAGAAAAAACGACATTAAGCTGAAGATACCGAGTAAAGAGAGCTCACAATGGACACTTCTTACAAGATCATTCCTCAGTCTAGTGGCTCGAAGCAATGGAATAATTTATATATTTTTAGGACATGACCAAGGGAAGCCGGAACAAGTAATTGCTGTGGAGCTCCGTAGAAAGACATTTTTCTTTTTTATGAACATAACCTATGGTAGCGAAATTTGGGTAGTAACCGAAAGAATAAGATCGCGGATACAAGGTGCCGAAATGAGGTTCCTTCGCGGTGTTGCTGGAATATTACATAGGGATCGAGTGCGTAAGACCAGAGTATGCGAGGCGCTCAATGTTGGCCAGCTACTTCTCTAAACGGAACGATCTATGCTTCCATGGTTTGGTCACGTAGTGCGTATGTCCTCAGACCGGCTTCCAAGATGTGCCATGATTGCCGTGCCATCAGGTAGGCGATGGTGGGATCAAGTCCGACATCTCTCCTGGAGCCATCTAGGGATTCCTCCTGATGAGTTAGAGTCAATGGCAGAGGATCGAGAAGGATGGAGGGTCCACTTGAGCATCCTACTCCCGCTTTCCTCATGAAGGATTAGCGGGCCATTGAAAATGTATGTATTCATGTATCCATCTAACCTTCTTCTTCCTATTTCGGTGAGGTTATAGTCTGAACTCAAAGGATCATAACCCTCCCACTTCACTGCGGCAGGTGTGAGGGTAGGACTGTCTATAACATCACCAAAGAGCTCATTCGTGGTCGGAACTTCAAACAGCGCGCGTCCAGTGAAAAGTTTAGATGGTAACCTCCTGATTTCGGAGGAAGATCAGCTCACTAGGTGGAGACATCATTTCGCTACAGATGATGATATGATTTTGAACCCTAATGAGTCTTCCGAAGCAATAAATTCCCGTATTCGCGCCGGACCTCCCAGTAAAACCGAAATAAAGCAGCAATCAAGTCCCTCAAGAAAAACAAAGCGGTGGGTATTGATGGCGACCCTGCCGAACTATTCCAAGCGACGCCAAACACATCGCCTGAACTGCTTCACTCGCTCATACGGAGAGCGTGGGAAATTAAACAATTTCCCCGGGAGTAGAAAAGAGGGATGACCATCAAGCATCTAAAAAAGAGAACTCTGATGGATTGTGGAAAATGCAGGGGTATATGCGTTCTACCGGCCGTAGCCAAGATAATAGCTGGAATCATGTTAGAACGCATTAAGGAACGTTTAAATTCAACTTCCGACGTCGAGCAGGCAGGCTTTCGCGTTCCATCCTCCTGCATCCACCACATAGGCACCTTAAGCATCATAACATAGCAATATGTCGAGTATAGGTCTCCGCTACATCTATCGACTTCGAGAGGGCTTTCGACAGCTTGAATCAAGATGCTATCTGGTTGGCCTTGCGCAGGAGAGGCATCCCAGAAAAACTCATAGCTGTTGTCAAGGCTACATACGAGGGAAGTAGGTTAGGTTAGGTTAGGATCGGCCCTCGATGAGGATGTACTTAGACCAGAAAGTAGGTCATTGTACTGCCGATGTGTAAGGCGGGTGGATCACCCTCTTACTCTTGGAACCATTTGCTTCGTTGAATGAAGTCGAGAATTTTAGCCGTGCAGGCGTTGCCGAGATCATTATGATCATTGTAGAAGTATTCACCCAGAGCGGCCTTCCTGATGTTGGCGATCGCATGACAGGCGCACAGAAGATGACTGATTGTCCCTTCTTCCTCTTCATCTCTGCAGCTTCTGCAGAAGTCGTTATGAGGGATACCTAATCTCTGGGCATGTCTTCCTATGACGCAGTGTCCAGTGAGGACATTTGTTACTTTTGAGAGGGTTCCTCTCTTGTGCTTCAAAAGTCCGATGGACCTGGATTTATTGAGTATCGGCCAGAGCTGTCTGGCGGTATGACATTGGTCTAGATGTTGCCATCGATGATTGGCTACTTTCTCGGCGTCAATTTGAATAAGGTACTTAACATAAGACGCTGGCGCTTCGATGTCGGTGATGCTTATGCTATCTGTACCAGAGGAGCCTTGTCGTGCTAGTTCGTCGGCTGCACAATTCCCCGGTATGTCACAGTGACCTGGTACCCAGCAAAGCGTGAGGTTGTACTGACCAGCTATCTCGTTAAGAGATATGCGACAGTCTTTCACTGCCTTAGATCTCGTAGTGCTGGATGCGAGGGATTTGATGGCTGCCTGACTGTCGACATATATAACAATATCAGGTGTTGATAGTGTGCTAGTCGCCAGCCAGTCAGCAGCTTTGCGAACTGTGGTGATTCGGCTTGAAAAACGCTGCAGTGGTCTGGAAGGTTAAAGGAGAGGTGTGTGTCCAGATCTTCCGAGAAAATTCCGGCACCGACTCCGTCCTTGGTTTTGGACCCATCCGTGAAGATTGACAGCGATTCGTTGTAAAGGACATTGCCTTGCGTCAACTAGAAGTAAGGGAAGGGAAGTAAGTGTCACGTCTTTTCAGGTTCAAAGTGGAGTACATCAGGGGTGCATGCTGGCACCGTTCTTGTTCTTAGTGGTCATCAGCAATGTACTTCTTGCAGTACTGATGGAAGGTAACACAATGATGGACTATGATAACTTATCTTAAACACCTCGACTAGGCTGACGATGTCTGCCTACTTTCACATCGGATAATGGACCTTCAACTCATGGCTCAAAATCTAGAAGCTGAGGCAATCAAAATGGGGCTACAGACAAACTAGCTAAAATAAAGCCCTGAGTACTTCTAACACCCAGGCTGTCGAGAAACTAGAAAACTTTCTATACTTAGGAAGTGTGGTCTCGACTGACTGCTGTGTCACCGAACTGGATGTGAGTAGCATAATCGGGAAGGCAAAAGCTGTATTCGGAATGCTATTGAAAGTCTAGAGAAGCAATTATTTCAGCTAATGAACCAATGTAGAATCAGTACTTCTCTATGGGTGCAGTACTTGGAAGGTGGATACCACTTTCACACGCAAGCTGCTAACCTTCGTAAACAGATGTCTAAGAATCATCTTGAGGATCTTTTGGCCTAATCGTATCTCCAATGAACAAGTTTATTTGAGAACAGGCCAAGAACACATAGACTTTACTTTGCGAAGGAGAAAGTGACAGTGACAGCACGCAGGCATTGTTGATGCCCTATGGCCCTCGAGGGGTGCAAGGATTTGCGTAAGTAAGTAAGTAAGTATCTAACATGTTTTTATACAGTGGAGTTCGCTCTTTATTAATAATGATAACTATACAAACTAAAAGCTTAATACAACTAATGAATTATACTGGGAGAAAATTAACTCGAGCACACGAGTGGAATCCACGAGAAGAGGTCAAAAGCAAGTGGCAGGATCATCGAAGGCAGAAAAGAAACCCACGTCAATATGCCAAGATGGTGGGCACAAAAGGAAAATTCACAGGGTGCCATCTGGACCCTCAACGCTGATCGAAGTAGGTGTGTTCGAAGATACAACAGTATCAATCTAACTTAACTATTTTTCTGGTAAAATACTTTAAAGTTCAAGGAAATATCCTGTGACAAGCAAAATAACCATGTATTGGAAGGAACAGTTTCACAACGTAATATCTACTTTCGAGTGCATATGGTTTGTACTGCACGTATTGAATCTCTTCTGCATTATTCTATATCATGGCTTGGCATGTCAACAGTCACGTACGACTACATAGAAGCATACGAAAGTGTTAAGCACAAAAACCCCCTCTTAATTTTGACGTATCTAAGTTCATTGACCTTGGAATGATAATTAACCATCCGCGGGTATTCCATTTCTCATTTCTTGCAAACATTGGTTACCCAAACTCTATGGCATGAGCCAATTGCATCATCCACCCCATTAGACAAAAATCCGCGCCGCGTACTGCTGAACCAAGGAGATTCCGTATCTTCTCGTAACAAGAGTATGTACCTGCATATGTATCTATGCACGTGTACTCCATTATCGTGCATTGAACACAAATCCCAAATATGAAATTCGTCATACACACATGGTAATACATTCAAACCCGTGAGGGGGTGTCTCGCGGTTCCACCCACACAAACACACCAACTATCTATGTTTGTCTTACCTAATCCAATAAAGAGAATTCAAAAATGAACACTTCTCTTCACCACTTCATTTCCTGTTCGTGTGAATGAACATCAAATTGAACCGAGAAACCACTACAAACACTTTGCTTGCTTGCTAAGCATAAGCAAAGCAAACCAGACTATCTAGCCCAGCACCAACCAGCGCCAGTAAGTAACTTTCCTTCATTCGGTAACGTTGAACGGGCTCTTAAATACTAGCTCAGTTATTAAATGGTTTTCGCATAGTATGGACATGAGCTACAGTACGTTCTCATCCAAACCAATAGCAATTGAAAATTTATTTAAAATCAGACAAGATACATTTCTTATACAGAAATGTCGAATAAGTTTGATTCGTCGTGCATTATATATACTTTATCCGACATAAACTAAACTAAAAAGTCAAAGATATTTGAATATCTCCAAAGAGAAAAAAATATATAAATTTATCTAAAAATAGTATTCGGCAAATACTTATAGTATCGTGGTACAAATTTTAATTTTAAAAATATATACAAAAATAAAAAGTGATAATAGTTGTGTAGAATACAATTTTTTTTTTTACAGTAATCTATTAAAAAGTGTAAAAAAATAAAATAAAAAGAAAGTGCCAGTATTTAAAAAAAAATAAATAAATAAAAAAAGAATAAATTGGAATTTATTAATTTTTCTTATACAAAGTGAAGAAAAAATAAAAAAAAATTATTGAAAATGTGGTGCATAGTAAATCTACCAAATGGAACCCAACAGGCGGTTACGTTTGATCCCAAGGCCATCGGGCAGGAATGTTTAGAAAAAGTATGTTTTTTTGAAAAAAAAAAAATAAATAAATAAAAATTCGAAAGTATCTGTGGGTCTGTAACGCTCCTATAACTTTATTTATACATGAAACACCGAATGGAAAATTTTCTTTTCATTCTGCTTTCGTCTACTAGTCCTCGGTTCTCGCTGGATACTAAACATTTTAATGAATTTCATAATACGAGATACCTTACCAACATAAGTACTGTGTCTACCTGTAGAGCTTAAATCAATTTCTTCGGACTTTAAACTATTGGCGATTGGTTTGGAATATATTTTGTGCGTTGGTTGTCGGTTCTTGGTTGGCTTCTCGACGTTGATTACTTTTTTCTTATTTTCTTTGTCCGTCAGATCGACATACATATATCCGATCCGAATGGGAAGTATACAAACGAATAAATTAATTGTTTTCTTTGGATTAAGTGAATCGATTGGTTTTGAAAAGGCACATGCCCTTGGTATGAGTCGTTTGAATGCCATAAAAGCCTACATGAGAACAATGAAGAGCCCTCGGTGTAATGAATGTATAGTATGTACTTGTCCTTCTTTTTTTTTGTAATGCTGGCATTCACGCACCTTCGAAATGAAACAGTTTAGATACGAATAAAAGTTGAATCTAGTTTTGAAGATGTTGGAATAGTCTCTAATATTCTGTAAATGTGAACTCTAGTCTAGGAAACCAGTTGAAGTCGAGAATTTCCAGTGGAAAACATTTTAGAAGTCGATTCTAAAATAGACTTTTGTTTCTTAACTCTAAGGTTTGTCCAACTCTTGATAGATACGTAATCAATTTAATGAAAGCAAACTCCTTCCACGTTCTGGTTGTATCAATATGACA
This sequence comes from Brachypalpus laphriformis, assembly GCA_945910035.1. Taxonomy (NCBI): domain Eukaryota; kingdom Metazoa; phylum Arthropoda; class Insecta; order Diptera; family Syrphidae; genus Brachypalpus; species Brachypalpus laphriformis. The sequence goes on from OX246755.1 coordinate 14,939,327, forward strand.
GAAAAAAAAAAACTGCTATCAGTCATTTTAGATTCAACTCAAATACCTAAGTCTTGAATCTAACTACTTCCTAGATAAAGGTTACCATGAACAGAACTTTGGACTTGCACCCAAATCTAAATAGTTTAATTCCTCAAGAACAAATTATTTGAGACGAATTTAAGTTGTGATCCATAAAGTGACAGAATAAATTTATTTTCTTTGACATCTGTCACATCAGAAGTAAAAAGTTCACTTTCATTGTATTTGGGTTAAAAAATGAAAGAAAATGATTAAACTTAAAGTACGCTACAAACACAAAATGTCTACCTACACAGCCGTTTAAAAAAAATAATGGAATCAGATTAACCTTTTTTGACACTACATGTTGTTTGTTTATTTTATTATAATTTATTAGCTCAGTTTTTCCAACGCCATTTCAAGTAGGCCAATGTATAATTTTAATTAAGTTTAAGGATCAGAAAAGTCATCATTTGACAGCTTTGCTTGAGGGAATTCCGAAACAATACGAGATTTATTTTCGCCCGCAAATAGTATACTATTGATGGAATAACAAAAATGTCATTAAACATTTCTGAAATCCTTTCTTTCAACACTCACTCCTCAGGACCATACCTGTATTTTTAAATAAAACAAAATGGCTTACACTGTCGGCCATATTGTTTTCTCTAATTAACTTAGTGTGGCTAGTTTGACAAGATCATTCAAGACGAATAAATTTACACCTTTTGTCAGATTAGAATCAGCCATTTTGGATTTAATTAAGCAAGTGGAAAATTTTCATTTGATTTTCCCAACTTAGATCTTTATTTACATACACTACGGTGTAGTTCTAATGTAGAAGGGTGGGGCATGCAAACATGCCCTAGAAACTATGAATGTCGAGCATAGCATTACCAATTGGCTCTGCAATATGCTCGGCACTAGAAACATTATCGGAAATGGATCAATAAGAAAATTCGTTAGTAAGGGGACTCCAAAGGGAGATGTTATTTCACCCCGCCTCTGGGTTCTAGTTATCAATGGTATACTTTAGAAACTAAGCAATACAGGTATAGGCGTCACTGCTTACGCGGACGACGTGGTGATTTCAGTCTAGGACAACTTCTTAGACACAGGCGAACCCCACTGGCAGATCAGTAGAAATGCGGTGAAGTGGGAGGATTATGATCTCTTATTTTCGGATCATAACCTCGCTGATAAAAGGAAGAAGAAGAACTTCTTAGACCAATCAAGTGAAATGATGGGATCAGCTCTTAATATTTAGTCGTGGAAAATGGGCCAGAGGGTGTGGACCCGGATAGACAGAATTGGTACTCTTCAGGAAATACAAGATATCACCCTTCAAATTGGCTTAGCTAGAAATGGTGGAACTTTCCCTTTCGGATTACGCTCGATATCCTGGTATAATGCTAGATAACAAACTAAACTGGAGACTTAACATGCAGGAAAGAGTCCGCAGGACTTATAATGCTCTCTTCATCTGTAAGAGGACTGCGGTGAAAAAATTGGTCCTAAAGCCTGCAATGATGCACTGGCTATACATCATGATAGTCAGACCCATTCTTACGTATGGGTCTCTTGTGTGGTGGAAGGCAACGAATACGAAAGGCGTATGGGATACGTTAGGTTAGGTTAGGTTGGCTATCCACACGAGAGTGCAGACACACTTAGACCAGTGAAGGTCATTTGTGATACCATGGATCAACCATTAGGCCACTCAGGGACTAACAAAAAGAACTGGAGCTTTTGATAAAGTGATGGACCCTCAAAATGTCAAGGAAAGGAGACACTTGATGGAGTATTCTTTTATGCGATAGGGCTGGACAAGTGCATAGGAGGTGCAGGATGATTTCCTCCTCCTCCTCGTCCCTACAGCTTCCGCAGAAGTCATTGGAAAAGAGGCCAAGTCTTTTGGTGTCTTCTTCTTCTTCTTCCTTTTATCAGCGAGGTTATGATCCGAAAACAAGGGATCACAACCCTCCCACTTCACCGCATTTCTACTGATCCGCCTGCGGGGTTCGCCTAATTGACCTCAGAAAATATCGGCAGGCCTGCCGATTTTGGATCACTCGGTTACTGAGGCCAATGAAATGCCGATGTCGTCGCATTTGTCTGATCCAGGCGTTTATAGGCCTGCCTTTCCTACATCGTGATGTCTTTGGAACGCGCATAGATATTGCCTTTTTCACAGGGTTCAAACGATCTCTTCTTTGAACGTGGCAATAGCAGCTGAGCCGGTCACGCTCTATTTTTTGTATGATGGTTTCCTTGATGCGAAAGCTTCCACGGATCTTCGAACTTCTTATTCGATCAAGCTTTGTCACTCCTGCTGTCATGCGAAGCATCTTCATCTCAGCTGCCGTTAATTTACTCTCATACTTTTTGTACATCGTCCAACATTGTGAACCGTATGTGAGCGCTGGACGTACAACTGCAGTGTACAAACTTTCTTTCAACTTAGGGGGCATTTTTCTGTCACAGAAGATAGCGGAATTTTCTCGCCACTTCATCCACCCTACGCTTACGCGATGATTGATGCCGTCATCACAAGATGCTTTGCTATTGATCATAGATCCCAGATATTTGAACTTTTCGCACTTGGGAAGCACTGTTCCATTCAAGCCAAGTCTTTTGGTGTGTTGGCCTATAAGACAGTGTCCAGTGAGAACACCGACAACGCAGCTGATCTATGTTCGCTTTAGCTGGACCAGCTCGGCACTACGTTTTTTGATCCAGCTTAGGCCAGATTTGTTTCGAAATATGATACGTTGAGCCATTTTCCCATCTGAGGTTGGTCATGCTAATAGCGTTCAGCTTTAGTAGATGCTTACATATAGCGAGGGGCATACCCAGGGCTTGTCTGTCAGGCAGAATCCTTAGAGTGGTACCCTGTCTGGCGAGCTCGTCAACCCTGCAGTTTCCTGGAATGTCCCCGTGGCCCGGCACCCAGCATAGGTGAATGTTGAACTACTCTGTCATCTCCATAAGAGATAGCGGGATACGTCGGCCATGGTAAAAAAAACAGCCTGTATTGCCATCACGGGTGTTCTACGCACAACGCCTACGGCTACATTCAAGATCTTCCTGTATCTTTTACCAGTAGACCTACAAATCAAATTTCAAGCGGGCAACAGTGCGCTTCGGCTCACGGTCGCAGGTCTCTTCAAAACCAGAAATGTGGGGAATAGCTCCATTCTTAGGGAATCATTTCTCTATATCCCGAACAAATCGGACGATATCCTTGTTGCCTTAGATTTCGTCACGCAATACGAAGTAACGCACACTGTTAGGGAGGATTGGCAAAGGGAGACTCTGCCTCTGTCCACAACGAGTTTGCAATATATACAAATGATTCTAAGACTAGAGAGGGCATGGGGTCAGAAATATATTCTCGAGAGATTTTAGCCTGCAGGTGGCTCTGAGACTTTCGGACACATGCAGTGTGTTCCAAGCAGAGTGTCTAGTTGTACTTAAAGCTGCGGAATCACTTGAGATGGATCAATATCCGATAAGAATATCGCCATTAATATTGACCGTCAGGCTGCGCTAAAGGCGCTAGAGTTTTAAGTCGCAAAATCTGATTGTCGTACAATGCTTAAGGCATTATGTACTCAAAGCCGTGTCAGATTATTTTGGGTACCTTGACACTGCGATATAGAAGGCAACGAAAAAGCCGACGCGTAGGCCAAAAGAGGAGCAGAGCTCCCTCACAATTGGTAGCTTTAAACTACCAAGGTGCGTGGCTAAAGGAATTGTCCTTGACAGAATCATCAACATGGTAAACCTAAGATGGTCGAACTTAGATGGTCATAGGGTATCAAAAGCCTTGTGGCCTGTGTTATCGCAGGAAATATGGGGAGATCATAAAACTAGAAAGATGACGGCTAAGAACAGCGAGAGGAATAATCTCTGGTCATTGTTTTCTAAGGAAGCATGCTATGAGATTAGGATTATGAAATACGGATGTTTGCAGGTACTGCAATGACCTACATGTCTCAGAGGACATAACACATATGCTCTATGAATGCCAGGGCATTGCCAGGACAAGGCTAAATTACCTTGGAAGATACTTCTTCGATAACTTAGAAGAGGTCGTCCTTGAACCACAACAATGACATTTTCAAATTCTGCGGGGAAATTAAATGTATGGAAAAATTGGCTTAGGTCTTTTGGTGCAAAGGTTCCCTGGAGATCGCAATGTGCACACCATGGTGCCTAGTTTTTTATGAACACATCATAGCCCTACTCTTCTTCTTCCTATTTCGGCGAGATTATGATCCGAAAACGAGGGATCATAACCCTCCCACTTCACCGCATTTCTACTGATCCGCCTGTGGGGTTCGTCTATTTGACCTCAGAAAATATCGGCAGGCCTCCCTATTTTGGATCATTTGGTTACTGAAGCCAATGAAATGTCGATGTCGTCACATTTATGTGATCCAGGCGTTTGAAGATAAATGTCTGGAATATGCCTGAGTGGATCAGAGAACGGGCAGCACAAGTACTGTGTCTTTTTTGAACTAATTCGATACCCATTTCCCTCCAAAACGATCACCCACACATCAAGTGCTCGTTGCAGGGATATCGGATCCTCACTTATAATGGCTCCATCGTCAGCAAAGAATAATTGGTGTGATCATAGCCCTACTCAAGGTAGCCTAACTTAACCTACACTTTTTTGGGTCTGTTTTACCGGTCGATATGCACATGCATGTCAAAAAGTTTTCATGGTACTTTTTTGTGACATGTATGGGGTGCAGTTGGACAAGTGGAACAGGCCCTTAGGTTCAAGATCAAACTCAGCAGTTGACAAAACGTCACTTTGAATTGGTTGAGGATTGTTTTTTTTTTTTATAATTTGCGCGTGCCAAAGGGATTATTAATACCCTTATACTGGTTCTCAGGGTACGAGCGGACATGAAGTTTGACTGAGTCTTAGATTGATTGTGTGCCTATGTTCTGCTTTCTTTTTCCCTTCGGCTGTAGATTAGGTCATTCGCTTAAAAAAAACTTTATCTTTCGATGTCGCACCTTCTAAATACATCATTGCCTAAATACATATGTCCACAACTTCATAATATTGACATTTCCTATCAAACAACACCTTCTTCTCCTTATCGATGTTTTTTTTTATCTTGTCATCATCGATAACAACGAGGCTGCCACGCCCAATAAACAAATGAACAGAGGTTACCCTTTATACGACGGTTTTCCTTCATAATGCCAGACGCAATCCCACAAGCAATTAATATAAGAACAACAGTCATATCTTATTTAATTTACTCGTTATCCTTGGAGAATAAATAATGACAATCAATGATCAAATAATGGCAACAGACAAACATAATGATGGTCAAATGCGAATTCATTAATCAAACAAAGGGCTTTAAATCAATATCACTTACGCAGCAAGTTAACTTTCATAAATAAGTTAACTTCTCCTCTTAGTATGGCAATGAGTACAATTAATTTAGAAATGCCTTCCCTAACAGATAAATCCGATAATAATGTGCGAAATAATGAAAATACCATTTGACATTTCTCCACAAAGTCACGAATATCAATTATCAATCGTTATTTCCGTATTCAGAAATAATTACAAGCTTTACTTCATACAGTAGTACTATGGTCTAAATGTCAAAAGTTGCACCTAAGTCTGACAGTAAGCGCTTAGGGATGTTAAATGCTTTGAATACTTAAGTTCATTTCGCCATTCATTAGTGGCACACTGAATTAAATGAAAATTGAATTATAAGTTTTTAAAGTTTTCCCATTAAGGGTATCGTTGCACGTCGTTGGATGAAACAAAATGTCAACCACTGAAAAAGAACTTTCAAACTGTCACTATGCATGGAAATGTCATTGGTTAATGAGACTTCACTTAGCAAAATTTTGTCAAATTATAATTGATTATTATCCTAGAACGATAATTGAGTGCAAAATTGGATCATTTAATCAATTTATTTTTGTATACTTTGTGACATTCAATGTCAAGTGTCATTTGCCGCCATGCTTACAAAGTTGCCTAGTACTTAATATGTTTCTTTTTTTGTGTCAAAAATTTGGAAGCAAAAACTGTCTACTACGCATTAATCAATGTATTTTTTTTTTTTCTTGAAGATTATGCATGTTAACCACAACTGTCAACCGTAACTTTGATAACCATAACGAAGCGTAAAAAATTGGTGTCGCAGATTCTAATTGAGTTCTCTTTGTTGAGCTCTTTCCCGCCGGGTAACAAAGTAAACAATTTTCTAATTACATACACACAAGAATTTGTCAGTCAACAAAGTTATTAGTTTGGTTTTTTTTTGAGAAAATCAACACACAGATACATTTTATAGTTATCTTTAATATTTGACATGTGTCACGTTATTTGAATGATAAACAGTCTAACATTTTCTTACTTGTCATTAAGTTGATATTTATCCATAAAAAAAAAGGGTTTGTAAGCAAGTCATAAAAAAAAGCCGACACGGGTCTTAAGTTTTCTTAAATTTATTACAAACATGTCTGTTGACATTTTGTAGAATGACAGTCTTTGTTATAAAATATTCGGTTGGGAGAGTCGCATTTTCTTAACGATTTTGATGGTTCTATAAATGTCAGTGATGCAGCTACTGGCATTTGGAAGAGAATGTCAAGTAGAAAGGGCATTTTGTACATCGGTTGGTAGACAACTACTTTTGGGAATATATGCTCGACAGAAGGTCTCCTATTAGGTAATTTCACGAGGAGCTCTTATTACTGAGGGTTGAAAGAAAATGTCACATTGCTGTGCTGAGAGAAGTCCTTCTTCAACCCTTAACAGAAGACACTCCTTATGGATATTTGGTAGAACTAGTGTCAACCTTTCACTTCCACTTTTGCACCCAATAAGAAATCTATGTTACACTTTGCACACCTCATATTGTTGTGTTGGAAGAAGTCCTTCTTCAATCTTTAACAGGAGATGCTCCTTATGGATATTTGGTAAAACTTGTGCCAACCTTTCACTTACACTTTTACATCCAATAAGACATTGATGTTCCACTTTGTACAGCTCACATTGCTGTGTTGGGAAAAGTCCTTCTTCAACGTTTAACAGAGACGCTCGTTATGGATATTTGGTAGAACTTGTGTCAACCTTTCACTTCCACTTTTTTCATCCAGTAAGATATCTATGGGCGCCGTGGCGTAAGTGGTTAGTGTGTCGGATTACTACGCATGAGGTTCCAAGTTCGAATCCCAGAAAATACTGAAAACTTTTTTCACGGTCCCACCTCTCGCGAGCGTCTGACAAACATCCGAGAGTATTGTTGTCACGAAAAAGCTTCTCAAATCGCCATTCGGTTTGGGCATTAAACTGTAGGTCGCTTTCATTCGTGTGAAAAATATAACGTACTCAACATGAGTGGTTGCGAGAACCTAGGCCCTGGCACTTTAAAGAGCTGTTGCGCCAAATATTGGTATTTGTATTTTTTGTTACACTTACAGTAGCTCTAGACTGCCGATCCTTTCTCGCAAAGATGGTTGAGCAATTCACACCTGTGTTGGGTGCCGGGACATAGAGACATTACAGGGAATTGTATGGCCGATGAATTCGCCAGAATAGGAGCAACTATACCTATCCTGCCGGCGAAAGGCACCTTAGGTATACCAATCGCTACTTGCAAACTTAAATTTAAGTTGGATGCTATGGAGAGTACAAATATTAGATGGACAAGTGGTCCAAGATGTCTAGCGACAAAACAGATTTGGCCAAAGCTGGGTCTAAAACGCTTGAAGAATTTGACTTCTCTCAATAGATTGCACTGTCTAGGTTAGGTTAGATATGTGGGCTGGCAGGGAGGGACGCCTCTCTGCCACACTCAGGTCAGCGTTGACCCATTGTGATACCCATGGTTAGGTTAGGTTAGATTGGCTGTCTGCACAACCATGCAGACACACTTAGACTAGTAAAGGTCCATTGTGATGCCAAGGATCTACCATTAAACCACTCAGGGACTAATAAAACCAACCGTAGCTTTTGATGAAGCGATGGATGTTCATGACGTCTAAGGACGCCAAATCGCAGAGGTTGTCAATGAAGGGAGCTCCTAGATGGAGCATTCTTTTGCGTGATAGAGCAGGACATGTGCATAGGAAGTGAAGAATAGTTTCCTCCTCCTCGTCCCTACAGCTCCTGCAGAAGTCATTGGAAAAGAGGCCAAGTCTTTTGGCATGTTGGCCGATTAGACAGTGCCCGGTGATGACACCGATAACGCAGCTGATCAGTAATCGCTTTAGTTTAATCAACTCGGCACTACGTTTCTGGTCCAGCTTAGGCCAGATCTGTCTCGAAATGTGACACGTAGAGCGTTCAGCTTCAGTAGATGCTTACATGCAGCGAGGGGCATGCCAAGGGCTTGCCTATCTGGCAGAATCCTTAGAGTAGTACCCTGTCTAGCGAGTTCATCCACCCTACAGTTTCCTCGAATGTCTCTGTGACCTGGCACCTAGCATAGGTGAATGTTGAACTGCTCTGTCATCTCTGTAAGAGACAAACGGCAGTCTAAGACGGTCTTTGAAGTAAAGGAGCACGATTCCAGGTACTTGATAGCCGCTTGACTGTCAGTGAAAATGCTAATATCGCTGACAGATAATACATTACATTTCAGCTAAGACAGGGCTTCCTTAATCGCCATGATTTCCGCCTGAAAAACGCTACAATGATCAGGGAGGCGGAACGAGATGCTCAGGTTGAGCTTATCGGAGAAAACACCACAGCCCACCCCACCTTCGGTCTTAGAGCCATCTGTGTAGAAGTGCACCGAATTTCCATCATCACGGGGAGGGCCATCCCACTCATCCCGTTCAGGGATACTCGTACGGAAGTGTCGGTCAAATGTCAGTTTCGGTGGGGTGTAGTCCGTGTTTTCATGCATGAAGTTGAGAAGATCAAGGATCGAGGAGTGGCCAATGTGATAACTAGACCACTGAGAGGAGGCTTTAAGACGAATAGCCGCACTGGCAGCAGTCTGTCTGCCGAGGATATCCAGGGGTAACAGGTTGAACATAATGTTCAGTGCCGCAGAGGGGGTAGTTCCTAGTGCACCACTAATGCACATGCAAGCGGATCGTTGCACTTTAGCTACCTGAGAGAGGTGAACAGCCCTGTCAAGAGCAGGCCACCAAACGATCACGCCATAGAGTAGTATGGGCCTGACAACAGACACGTAAAGCCAGCGAGTGATTTCAGGTTTCATACCCCAGCTCCTACCTATAGCCTTTTTACAGGAATAGAGAGCTACATTGGTTTTCCTTAAGCGTTCTAGTAGATTGGCTTTCCAGTTCAGTTTTCTGTCCAGAATAAGACCCAGGTATTTTGCATTACTGGTGCCATTAATCATAGGAGGGTCTACGTGGGGAACTTTATACTTCCTTGTGAAGAGAACAAGTTCTGTTTTATGATGGTTTGTGATACCCATAGGGGGTATCTGCATTGCACTGTCTAATAGGCAATTATGCTACTAGGCTGGGCGTTTTTGCGACCGACGTTTGTAGAAGCTGCATGGATGAGGAAGAGGAAGAAACTACTCCTCACCTCCTTTATTTCTGCCCAGTTTTCTGCCGTAGAAGGAAGGTTTACTTAGGAGACTTCTATTAAGTACAACGATATAGGCGATCTGATAGACACAAATATTATGAGCCTCTTACGCTTCGTCAAAAGCTCAAAATGGTTTAACGAGTAGGTAGAGAGAAATTTTCTTCTGTGGTCCACGTGGTATCGCAATGGACCTATTGTTGGTCTAAGTGTATTGGCGATTCGTAGCTGGCAGCCACTTCAACTTAACCTGACCTACACTTCGTACACCGCATTTGCACTGATCAGAACGATTGCGTTTCTACTCTGCAAGCTTTCATTTTGTCGCAAGTTCCTGGTGCAAATTTATCAGCCGTATTCCACATTTCATGACGCTACACTTAGGACTCCATTCTGTCAATGAGACTCTAGAGTTGCACTTCGGACACCACTCATTTGATCGACAAGCCCATGGTCATCTGTCGCTGTTAGATCGTTAGCGCCTCTAATTTTGAACAACAAGAACTGCCATGAATAAGAGTTTGATGTGCCGTCTTCTGACACTCAGCTTTTAACTAACCAGAAATCGGTTGTCCTGTTTACTTGATAATTAAAATAAAATAAATGAAACCCCAATTCTAACACCACCCATATACATATATGTAGTTCTGCAAACTCTATTAAAATTTGATATTAATTTTCCTCTTTTTTTCTCCTTTTCAGGTTTGCAAAGCTCTGGGTATAATATGTGAAATGGAATACTTCGGTCTCGAACACTGGATGCCCAATCAAAAAGAAACTCGTCCCCGTCAATGGATTAATTTACGCAATCGTCTAACACAAGATGGTAGCTGCAGTGGTAGCGGTATCCAACTTATGTTAGCGCTGCGTGTTAAATTCTGGGTACCAGTGCATTTTATTCTACAAGAAAGTGTTCGCAATCTCTTCTATATGCAAGCCAAAGTTGATCTTCTCGAAGGACGTCTTAATGCCAAAGATTGGAATAATGCCGCAAAATTGAGTGCACTGTTGTGTCAAGCCGATGGTATACGATTCAATGAGCTATCATTGAAAGCTAAATGTCCAGTACGCATGAAGCGTGAACAACAGGAGCAGCTATTAAAACTCCAACAACAGCAGCAACAACACAAAGAAAAGAAGGAAAAGGACTATGTGTTTACGTTGAAAAAACGTCGCCTATCAAAGCAGAAATCCTGTGAAAATATTGACAATCCTCATCATCATTCGATTAGTCATCATAGTCATCCGCAAATAGCAGCCGCTGTTGATCATTCGATAGCGTCTACATCATCGACTTCAAGTCCCGCCATAAGTACACCAACAGTAGCAGCAACATCATCTGCATTAGCAACATCATCGTCGGCATCGTCAACATCGACGACAACATCATCGAATTCGACGGATGCGTTAAGTATCGAGAACTCACTAATCACATCACCATTGAAAATCTACGAGGATTATATTATAAAGCCAGCGAATGATGTGAATGGTGAGCTGCCCGATGAGTTTCTCCGTCAAATTGCCGTGGAACATGAGAAATTGGCCAGATTGAATATGCCACCGAAATCTGCAAAGTACTGGCTACTGCAGGAGATTCAAGACCTACCCGGGTATGGAGAGGAAATATTTAGCGGTGTAACCACTAATGAGAATCCGGTGCGTTGTGATATTTCGGTCGGTGCTCATGGCATTACGGTCTGCACTGGAGATGAGAAAAACAAGTAAGTAGAACCATACAACTTCTTCTTCCTTTTATCAGCGAGGTTATGATCCGAAAACAAGGGATCACAACCCTCCCACTTCACCGCATTTCTACTGATCCGCCTGTGGGGTTCGCAGAACCATACAACATTGACAGAAATATTGACAGTACATTTCGAGCAAATGATTTGGCGATCAATGCTTCTTCCATATAAAGCAATCGTCAAAAACTCTGATTTTGCTTCAATGTTTGATAAACGTCCACTTCTGACACTACACCTTTAATTAAACCAACTTCCACTGTGACCAGAAGGTTGTAGTGTTTCTTTGGTAAAGCATTATTTTTACAAGCAACTACTCGTAGGTTGAAATGTGGATTGCTTCCTGTCACTAAATTCCTTTCTGCTTTCAATAGAATCACAACGTCCCACTTCTGACACCTCACACTTTGACTGGTCCACACTCAGTAAGTCGATGCATACAAAGAAATTTTGCAGATTCTAATGGCATCCGTTGATAGACTCTGCACTTCCCCGTCTTCGTAGTAAAACAAATCGTGACATAGGCACATAGATCGACGTACCATAGCCGCAAATAGCTAAGTGTCAACGCTCCCTAGAGAAGAATAAGGCGACGAAGAAGAAGAACCAGCACAACCAAACAGTTTTGTGGTAAAGAAAATACTTTTTCTACTGACAATCATCAATAATGGATGAGTAGCGACTCACCTGTTATCGTTCGTTGTCTTTCCCATCTGCACATCCTCTATCATCCGCTACCAGTTTGACCGGCTTAGAAGGGGTTTTTGCATTGGGTTGGGTTGGGGTAAACCCAAATAACCAACCAGTCCAACCTTGCAGCTTTGATTTATTAAATTTCTCCTTCTTCCTTGTTTGGTCAGAATAAAAAACTGGACCAAAAGGAGGGCATGATTGCTTACCAAATCAGAGAGAAATGACGACTTGTTTTGGTTGGGGTTCCCCTTTTAAAACCCCCTTCTCCCAGAGGGTTCGATTATTTATGCGAACAAAATATAAGGTGGAGATTTCTTTTCGCTCCTTCTTCTGACTATAGAGGTGGAAATCTTTCTGGAGAGGAGAAGAAGAAGGAAAACAACAGCTGCCCAGGATGTGGATTGTAATTCCCCAATTGACCTTATTTGTGTTTGTACGTGTGCTCCAGTTTTTTTTATTGAAAGAACGTTGCTTGTATACTCTCGGGTTATTGACTCAATTTATGAGTAACGACGACTCCTGGGAGTTAATTTTTATTGGTTTCAATAGCTGAACAAGTCCAATGTTGAAAGTATCGACTGACTGATAGTACTTCACTTCGCTTGTCTATCACTGCGATACTTACAAAGAAAATGCTTAGGCTAAGGCAGGTTTGGGACAAATATGAGAAGATGTGTGTCTGCTACTCCGACGTGGAGTGGGTCTTTCAATAAAACAAATGTGGTAGAGCAAACTGGAAGTAAAGAGTATCTGTTAGGTCGTTTGACCTTTAAGACGTTCCCAAGTAGGGTAGGCGACGATTTGATGTCCATGGTGTCTCCTTTGGTTCATATTTCTTTCGTAATGCCCTAAAGGTGTCTTTATTACCTAATGTATGTCCTTGTATTCCTTTTTCATTGACACATGCCCTTGAATGTGACAGAGCGTTGGTAGTTCCTTCCTTGTTTAATATTTCCCAACGAAATTCTTTTGTTTCTGCACCTACAGGTCACGTACCTTTTAATTTTGTAGTTCCTTGCTTGACTGAGGTATCTATTCGGTGTGAGTTTAGAAGGTCACAGGTGTTGCGATTATGTTTCTGTTCCTACACAACATCAGCTTCTTACAATGCCACTTCGGACACTCTTCCATTTATGTGATATCCACCATCACTGTTCCTCTTGGTCAAATAAATTATTTCGCTCACATTGCGAAACTTGGTCTTAGAATGATTTTTTCCAACACTCACCCTCTTTACAAGAAGATGTTCACTTTATACTTTTGACACCACTTACTTTACGTGATGCTGATGATGACATTGCGATTGCTGCGTCTGGCAAGCACCCAGACACTCTCAAGGAAATCCTACAATATGCTCTCTCTCTCGGCTCACTAGGTGGGCCTCCAATTGTGGATTGGGGGTTAACCCTCAAAAAACAGAACTTGTTCTCTTCACAAGGAAATATAAAGCTCCCCTCGTAGACCCTCCTATGATTAATGGCACCAGTCTCACCTTCACTGTTAATGCAAAATACCTGGGTCTTATTCTGGACAGAAAACTGAACTGGAAAGCCAATCTACTAGAACGCGTAAGGAAAGCCAATGTAGCTCTCTATTCCTGTAAAAAGGCTATAGGTAGGAGCTGGGGTATGAAACCTGAAATCACTCGCTGGCTTTACGTGTCTGTTGTCAGGCCCATACTACTCTATGGTGTGATCGTTTGGTGGCCTGCTCTTGACAGGGCTGTTCAACTCTCTCAGGTAGCTAAAGTGCAATGATCCACTTGCATGTGCATCAGTGGTGCATTAAGAACTACCCCCTCTGCGGCACTGAACATTATGTTCAACCTGTTACCCCTGGATATCCTCGGCAGACAGACTGCTGCCAGTGCGGCTATTCGTCTTAAAGCCTCCTCTCAGTGGTCTAGTTATCACATTGGCCACTCCTCGATCCTTGATCTTCTCAACTTCATGCATGAAAACACGGACTACACCCCACCGAAACTGAGATTTTACCGACACTTCCGTACGAGTATCCCTGAACGGGATACGTGGGATGGCTCTCCCCCTGATGATGGAAATTCGGTGCACTTCTACACAGATGGCTCTAAGACCGAAGGTGGGGTGGGCTGTGGTATTGTCTCCGATAAGCTCAACCTGAGCATCTCGTTCCGCCTCCCTGATCATTGTAGCGGAAATCATGGCGATTAAGGAAGCCCTGTCTTGGCTGAAATGTAATGTATTATCTGTCAGCGATATTAGCATTTTCACTGGCAGTCAAGCGGCTATCAAGTCCCTGGAATCGTGCTCCTTTACTTCAAAGACCGTCTTAGACTGCCGTTTGTCTCTTACAGAGATGACAGAGCAGTTCAACATTTACCTATGCTAGGTGCCAGGTCACAGAGACATTCCAGGAACCTGTAGGGCGGATGAACTCGCTAGACAGGGTACTACTCTAAGGATTCTGCCAGATAGGCAAGCCCTTGGTATGCCCCTCGCTACATGTGAGCATCTACTAAAGCTGAACGCTTTTAGCAAGACCAACCTTAGGTGGTGGGATAGTGGCTCTACGTGTCACATTTTGAGGCAGATCTGGCCTAAGCTGGACCAGAAACGTAGTGCCGAGTTGGTTAAACTAAAGCGATTACAGATCAGCTGCGTTATCGGTGTCATCACCGGACACTGTCTAATCGGCCAACATGCCAAAAGACTTGGCCTCTTTTCCAATGACTTCTGCAGGAGCTGTAGGGACGAGGAGGAAGAGGAAATCATTCTTCACTTCCTATGCACATGTCCTGCTCTATCACGCAAAATAATGCTCCATCTAGGAGCTCCCTTCCTTGACGACCTCAGCGATTTGGTGTCCTTAGACGTCATGAACATCCATCGCTTCATCAAAAGCTTCGGTTGGTTTTATTAGTGAGTGGTCTAATGGTAGATCCTTGACATCACAATGGACCTTTACTGGTCTAAGTGTGTCTGCATCGTGGTGCAGATAGCCAATCTAACCTAACCTACTTTACGTGACCGATGAAATGCCATATTTTGCAGAAGAATCATTAGTTTGCCAAATTTCCGGGACCTCTGTTCAATTTCTGTCAGGTCCTCTCAGTTTTCTATCAAAAACAAAAATTAATAAAAATTACACTTCTAACACTTTTCGTTGGCACTTCCAAGTTGGAACCAGTATGTTGCCATCATCCTCTGTAGAGTTATAAAAATGTCTGACAAGCTGCATCAATACAGTCTCACCACTTGTGATGAGCAGTATATCGCCGCCCTTCCTTGCAAATTTATAGTTTTTGGAAGATTGACAAGTTTTTCTAACCTCTATTATGCGCTCTCAATATTCTTCAAAATATTGATCCACTTCTGACACTACTCTCTTGAGACGGCCAGCCAAATTCAAAATCAAAGCAACTAAGTCTATAAGTGCAATGGTGCAGTCTTCTTTGAAGATAGTCGTACCTTCCCCTTTAGGTCTGCCTGCTTTAGCTACAGCAAGGACAAACACCTTAGGTTAGGTTAGGTTAGATAAGGTGGCTGTCCTGACAGGGTCAACACCTTACCCAGCCAAAGTTTAATGGTGAGCGAGCGATTTGGTTTGCATGAAGTCTAAAGATGTTTGTTCTGTTTGTGGAATGTACCAAGCAAGTCGAATCTTCTGAATGCTGTTCCTGATAAAAGCCAAACTTGATAAATTATTTCTCACGAGTTAGTACTTTTGAACTTTTATCGTCTCGCCAATGGACGCCTGAACTTCCTTGTATTTTTATCGACAAAGTGGAAAGTTACTTTCTGCTTGTGTAGATTAAAACCCCACAAATAATTACACAGTTTGAACATTAGCAACAATTACTATGCTTTACGAAGCAATTTCATATTTTATTTTCCCTATGCTTTAGGCGATATCTCTATAAAATTGCACCAGATGCTTTATCATGCGAGTTCTGGGAAATCCATAATTTAAATAAATTTCTCTGCAGATTGCATGTGGCGCTTGTTAGCTACAAATTGTTATCTGCTGTTGTTGTTTACAATCTGCATCTGGTTTTTCTCAGGAATTTTCTCATGACATTACTGAATGAAGCGGTTCATGCTTTTCATTGTTCACTGTGATAAGTAGAGAATATTCTCGAGTGACCACAAACTTCCCAACTGGCGGGAATGGTAGATGATAATTATTTTATTCACAAGAAGGGGGAGTGTCAGAAGTGGGAATGTTAATTGAGATATTTGTAAAAATGATAAGAGAGGCATTTTTATAACGACCAGAGCTTCTTAACCGCAGAAATAGTAGCTGAAAGGGCTATTAGTGGTCAATTGAGGAGGTGTCAGTAGTTATTTTGTCATTAATTATGTTAAACATGAAAGTGTCAGAAGTGCAGAAAATTAGATTTGTTTTAGGAAAATGGCCTTGTATACATTTTCTTAGAGAAACTAGTATGTTTTCAATAATGTAAAGCAATTTCATCTACCCATAATCTTTTGAGGAAATAAATCAAAGTGTCAGAAGTGTGGCTTTAAATTTATCAGTAGAACGACCCCTCTATGTTAAAAATTGTTCTACATCTCTTGGTGTCCAATTTGAAGGCATATATATGTATGAATATGTTGAATCGATGTGTCAAACCTTTCAATTTTAACCTTCAAACCTTTTAACTGCCAAAATCTGATCATGTCTATATTTCTTAACCTTACTTATGCTTTCCTTTTCTCTCTCCCTTTCTAGCATCCCTTTCAGTGCGATTGCCGCAGCTAAATCTTTCCGTCGTACCTTCAAGCTCGAATATGTTGACGATCATAATGATCGCAAAGAACTCGAGATCAAGCTGCAGAAGCATGCAATCGCTGCTGGTCTCTATCGGTCGATAACCGAACGCCATGCATTCTATGTCTGTGATAAGGTACGCGGTGTGGTTACCAATCAATTTACACGTGATCTCAAGGGCACCATTGCTTCGATGTTTAAAGAGGACACCGAACTGGGTAAACGCTACGTATTTGATATTCAAAGGACTTGTCGTGAGGTACATGATCAGGCCCGAAGGATACTCCATGAACGTGGTATTGAAATTACAGCCGCATCAACGAGTACGGCAGATGATATTAGTAGACTGCTGCCGAGTAGTGTGTCAGTGAAAGATGGAGCGATAGTTGGAGGAGCGTCGGGAAAAGTCGATATCGCTATTAAGGAGAAAGAGGAACGAGAAGCGGCGATTGAACGGTGTGTTGATACAAGGATCTCAGAGGCGATGACATGCAAAATTTGTATGGATCGTTCGATAAATAGTATGTTCAATCCGTGTCGTCATGTATTGGCGTGCAGTCAGTGCGCAGCAAGGTAAGCATCTTTTAAAATGTGTTACTAAATGATATTTTTATGCGACTGTCTATGATGTGAAAATATGTAAAATAAGTAGGTTTAGGGACATTGGCGACGATCTTGTCAGTTAAAATAAAACTGGCGCCCAACGTGAGCTATTTTTAGGAAAATTACGATATTTTTGTTCGAACTTAGAGTACTTTACAATAAACTTCGCGAATGCTTAATAGCAATGTGCTTAGATAATACGTCTGAGCTGTGACTATAAAGATCAGACCGTCATCCTGAACGAAAATACAACAGAATGTGTAAACTTATCCAACGACTCTTCTAGCTCAAGCTTCTTGATACAACAACAGTGAGAGCATTTGGTCTTAACGTTGTCTGGCCTTCAATAGACCTTTTAATTTTATTTGTTTGAGTCCGGTTCATGAATATCATGCTGACGATCGTTTAAACAAGCAAAACTGCAGTCCAACGAACTCGTCTGTGAAATTTCTTTTACGGTTAGTGTAGCCACTTGATTCTATAAATCAAAGCCAATGATCACTCTGAATATAAGATTGTGCGTCGGACGATAGCCTAGACTGACTTTGAAGAGTTTCTCTTGACTAGAGGATCGGGCACTTAAATTCAATAAGCCTGAGCCAGAATGGGCGCCGTGGCGTAAGTGGTTAGTGTGTCGGGTCACTACGCATGAGGTTCCAAGTTCGAATCCCAGAAAATACCAAAACATTTCTTTCACGGTTCCACCTCTCGCGAGCGTCTGACAAACATCCGAGAGTATTATTGTCACGAAAAAGCTTCTCAAATCGGCGTTCCGATTCGGCATGAAACTGTAGGTCCGTTCCATTCGTGTGAAAAATATAACGCACACAACATGAGTGGTTGCGAGAAGCTAGGCCCTGGCACTTGCGCCAAATATTTGTTTTTTTTTTTTTTTTTTGAGCCGGAACCCATTTCTTCCTTAGATATGCTTTTGTGGCTCAATTCTTGTCTAAATAAAAGTCTTCATGATCCATTGCGCCAGGAGCTAGGCGATTCTGGCGATGCAGCGATCTGTCCGATATTTCCTTCAAATATTAGCCTGGGTAGGAGCTCGATCCTCGGAATTGTGCTTTCAAATTTTCTCATTGCTCAGTCACGAGAACCTATTCTTTTTCTTCTTCTTCCGTTTATCAGGTTATGATCCGAAAGCAAGGGATCATAACCCTCCCACTTCACCGCATTTCTACTGATCCGCCTGTGGGGTTCGAGAACCTATTGATTTTAAAATATCAAAGCCAAGATCACGTAGATCACACTGGCGATCGTCACAAGGACTGCACATTGCTCGCATGTTTAACCAGTCTCCTAGCAGATGACAACCTTCTGCAACTCCAAATAAAGAAGCTACGATCGGTTAGTGTAACCCAGCTTCCAAATTTTCTCGTTTCTCAGTCTCGAGAACCTATTGATTTTAAAATATCAAAGCCAAGATCGCGTAGATCACAGTGGCGATCGTCACAGGGACTGCACATTGGTCGCATGTTTAACCAGTCTCCTAGCAGATGACAGCCTTCTGCAACTTCATTCTCGTGAAATAAAGAAGTTGCGATCGGTTAGCGTAAAATAGCTCAAACATACCTTTTCTTTGTGCCTTCAGTCGAAATCTTTAAAGATTCTGGCGATGCAACGATTTGTCCAATATTTCCTTCAAATATTGGTCTGAGTTGGAGCTCGATCCTCGAAACTGAGCTTCAAAATTTTCTCGTTGCTCAGACTCGACAACCTATTTAATTTAATATATCAAAGCCAAGATCGCGTAGATCACAGTGGTGATCGTCACAAGGACTGCACATTGCTCGCATGTTTAACCAGTCTCCTGGCAGATGACAGCCTTCTTCAACTCCATTCTCGTGAAATAAAGAAACTGCGATCGGTTACGCTTCCCAGCTCAAGTCTAGCTTTTCCCTGCCTCTTGAGTCGAAATTCTGGCGATGCAGCGATCTGTCCGATATTGCGAATCAATCTATGTAGCCTTCTGATCGAGCCGCTTCAGCTATTATTTTCTGAGCCTTCATTCGGAATTTCTTACCTTCTAAGAGTTCACTACAATCGAGCCTATAAGCCCTAAACTAGGTGGCCAACCAATTTTACTTAAAATTTGCATATTTTTACTCTTATTCCAACTCGACACCTATCTAACAGTATTTTTTTCTCTTTTTCATTTTCAGATGCACCAACTGCCCCAATTGCCGAGTAAAAATCACAAGTGTCGTGAAAATATTCTTACCACCTGAGTTGCGTGCCAATATGCTCGCCAGCCACAACTGCACCACAACACCAAATGGCACTATCCACGCCATAAATCTCAGCAGCGACACCAACCCGAATAGCGATATTAGCGCCACGCCATCCGCTGAAAACTCACCCACCAATAGTTCAGGCACAGCACCCATTTCGACACCGAAAATAACGGCGGCTGCCTAGAATTGGCTTTGGTCTTGGCTATTTCGAATCTTAGAATGGGTTTGTGTGCCGGTTGTATGAACGCCTTTCTTTGGTTTCTTCGAATTCGAATTCGCCATGTGAATTCGCTTTGGACATAACACCACCTCGTGGTGAACTCTGTCTTTAGTTACACCACAACCCCGCCCCCCGAGGTGATGGTCATTTTGAGTTTTTACTTTTATAATTTTGCGAACAAGCATCGTTATGCTTTCAAATCGAATGAAAAAGATACAAAATTTGTAGAAGAACTGAAAAACAAAGAAAGAAGAAACAAAACAAAAATCGAATGCGATGTGTGTCGTTTAGTTTTTTTTTTTTAACGCATGAAGATAACGTGATATCAGATGTGATTATTATTCTAATTTTTATGTTTTTTGTTAAATTTTGTTTGTTTTAAAATAAAAAAACAATGAAACCCTTCAAATTCCTTCAATAGCATTTAAGAAACTATATAAACAATCATTTCACTACACAACAGTGAAATTCAATCAATGCAAGAAAAACATATTTTCATTTATATTTAATATATAAAGAATTAATTTTAATTTAATTTATTTTAATTTGTTTTTATTTCTCTGAGTTTATACAAAAATGAATGTGTGAATGAAATTAAACGACTTAAAATAAAATAAAAAAAGAAGAATTCATATAAATATATTTTTTAACACTTAATTTAAGCTTTGTGTCCTTATAAGGAAGGAAATCATATAATATGTGTATGTGTAAACCCCAGTTACCTTACAACAAAAAAGAAAAATAAAAATTTTGTATTGTTATAAATATAAGATTGTCCCAACGTAACCTTATTTATAAAATAAAAAAACAAAACCGTATTTCTTATATAATTAACATTAGTTCTAAAAAGAAAAAAAGAAAAAAAACAAACTGAGTGCATTATTTTCCACAAGACTTCGCTGCGAAAGCAAAAGTTCTATTTAAACAAAAAAAAAGAATCTAATCTTGTAGTTATGTTGTAGCTGTTTCTGTTTCTTATTTAAATTTTAACGAAAAAAAAAAAAAACGAGCACTTGTGAGATTTCAGTTTTGCAAAATTTTAAAATGTGAACCAGTTATACAGCATAATAAATATTATACACATAAACAATAATAAATTGAGGTAGAAATTTCTATAAACGTCTAGTGTAGCTTAGAAACAAAAGTAGATGGTTATAAATTTAAATATACTTAAAGGAATAAAAATAAAAAACGCATGTGTATAAAGTTAATGTTAAATGTACAAAAAAATAAATAAATAAACAAAATGTAAGGAAACAAAGAAATAGAAGCAAAACAGCAGAAGAATAAAAAAAAAAATTAAAATATATGTCGAAGTAGAGAATGAATGAAAATTAAAAATAGTTACAAAACAATTTAAATATATTTGTTTCATTTTATTACATCCCAGGAAACTTTACTTTAGAAAGGCGTGAACTCTAAACTGGAGAGAAAACTGTCATTAGGTTGGGCTAGGTAAGAGGGTTAGCGTAAGGGGTAGAATCAATCAGGTCAACATAGATCCATTGTGATACCCATCGAGGAAAAGAAAGAAGGTAAGGTTACTTACTTTACTTACGTCCTGTATCCCCTTGTGGGTCCTAGGGCCTCTACTACGCCTACGTGCCATCGTGTACGGTTTCTGGCAATGTGTCTGAGTTCTCCCCAACTTTTCCCCAACTGCCGTGCCTCCGTTTTGTGCCATGTTCTCTTCGGACCGCCAGGTCTTCTCCATCCTGAGTTAAAGGGTTCCATTGCATAGCATGGTTCGCTATGGAACTGTCACCCTTTCAGAACGTGTGACCAATCCACTGTCACTTCCGCCGTCGGATGGTTGTGCCTATTGGTTCCTGACCCGTTCTCTCGTAAAGGTGTTCGTTAGAGATACGATTGGGCCAGAAAATCCTCAAGATATTGCTCAGGCACCTATTATGTCATTCGCACCGCTCAAAGTACCAGACCCTGATGGAATTTTGCCAGCTATGCGGCAAAAAGCTCCAGCCAAGGTTAGAAACAGGCTTAGGGAAATTTGTAAACACTGTTTAAGGTCACGTTACGTACCAGTGGCATGGAGGCAAAATAATTGAATGGAATAAATATATTTGAATTGAATATGAAATTGAAGCTCCTCGAGATCTTAGAAGAAATATTTACCAAGGAACTTTTTCCTGGAGTGTTGAAGACTCGGACCGTGGCACAGGAAGTGGGTAGTGTCCTCAAAAACTTCCTCGTCACCACAGCCTCTACAGAGTTCCTCCTCCGTCAGGCGTAGTTTCTTCATGTGGTACCGCAGAGTGTTGTGCCCCGTGATGATGCCCACGAGGGTGGAAAGGGATTTCCTATCTTTCCGAGTAATTCTCTCGGTACTTGCTTTGTCGAAAGATGGCCATAGCTTCCTGGTGATGCACAAGTTTCCATGGAATTCCATCTTGTGTTCGCCTCTTTAATGGCTTTATTCCCTGCAGTGAGCTTGAGTGTGGAAGGTGGGACACACACAAGGGGGTCAACTTGTTCTGGTAGGGCTGCTGAGCCGAGCTTGTAACCCAAGCCACAGTTCAAAGAAAGATTATAGACGCATAAGTCTCTCGTCATTCCTCCTCAAGACACTTGAAAGACTTCTTGATATTCACATCAGAAGTAAGTGCTGCAACGGCATTCGATGGTTAACTGAAAACGAAACCAATTGGCCGACGGTTCACCTGGCCCAGGAGCATCAAGATTGTTCACAAGAGGAGAAGAAGAAATATAAACAGTCATATTTAGTTACCAAGTTAGATCATCCGTTCGAGTTTCTTTCATCACGCATTTCGTCCTGGAATCGATTGATCCGTACTGTCGCAATTATGAACCGATTCATTTTAAGGTGTAGGAAACTGTCAAAATTTAGTGCAGCCCAACTACAACCCACTGAAATTTACAAATCTTAACGTGACATTATTAGATGGCTTCAAAATCAGTGTTTTGGAAAAGACATCTAAAGCAATCTAAAGCATAAACATTTTAGTAAAACTTGCAAAATCATTCACTTGAACCCATTTTTAGATCAGGAGCAGATCATTCGTGTTGGTGGACGCATTCAAGAAGCCAGTATCCCTTTTAACGCTAAACACCCGATCATCCTATCATCATCAAAAGAACATACAGTGACCAAACTCATCGCATTGGATTTTCATCAAAGACTTTTGTACTCAGGAGTGTCAGCGCTATTCATCTTGATTCGTTAGGAATTCTGGGGTGGAATCCTCTAAGGTTATAGTTGATTGTTGACGATCACAATCATCCCTTTTGCTCTCTCTAAGGTGACCATCAGCGTGATCATCACCTTTTTTCGATCGTTTTTGTGTGACTTTGCTATCGTTTTACGGAGAGCTAACAAAGTGTGATCATCAATTTTGACTGTCAAAAATGTGACTATCAACTATCACCTTAGAGGATTCCACTCCTGGATCGTCGGATGCAGAAATCTATTACGCAAGATTTCTCACGAGTGCGTAAAATGCTTTCGGCATGGGGAATCTTCCTGCGCAAAGAATTCAACAGAGTAGACCCTTTGCACACTGCGGATGTGACTATGCAGGTCCCATTTTAATCAAAAGCAAAATTGGTCGTAAAATACATATCACCAAAGGGTATATCGCACTTTTTGTATGTTTTGTGACGAAAGCCATGCATTTGGAGCTCGTTTAAGATTTAACCACCAATAGCTCTCTTGCAGCTCTTCGTCGTTTCATCGCTCGTCGCAGCAAGCCTTCGCATATTTACACTGACAACGGGACAAACTTTTGCGGTTCGGCCAAAGTGTTATCGGATCTACATAAACTCACCCTGTCTGAAAACCATAACTCGATTGTTGCAGAGTCTCTTGCCCGCGATGCTATCACTTGGCACTTTATTCCCCCTTCGGCACCACATTTTGGAGGCTTGTGGGAAGCGGGAGTAAAGTCCGTCAAACAACACCTACGACGTGTAATTGCTTAGATACCCTCACCTTCGAGGAGTTGTACATCCTCTTAGCCCAAATCGAGGCTCTATTAAATTCCCGTCCTTTGTGCCAGTCTTCCGATAATGACTTAGAGCCACTAACACCACCTTATTTCATCAGCGGTTCCAGAGCCATCGATTGAAATACCTCAAAATCGTCTTAGCAATCCAATCAAAACTTCAAGGATTTTGGAAACGTTGGAGCATGGAGTACCTTACTTCACTCCGTTTCCCGTCGACAAAGCTGCACGAAACACATTGCTAATCACCAATAGGAATAATATTGGTGAAAGGATACAGCCTTGTCTTACCCCACTTTGCATCTCAAATTCCTCAGACAACCTTCCTCTGTGAAGAACGTGACATTTGGAGCCTTCATATGTAGCTTTGATAATAGCAATTAGTTTATCGGGGATACCTCTCCTGCGTAAGGCACGCCAAATAACTCCCTGTTGACACTATCGAACGCCTTCTCAAAATCGATGAACAGCAGGTGGAGTGGCGATCGATATGCAACGCAGTGCGTTGCGTTGAAGGTGAGGTTAGGTTAGGTAGATGGGTGCCTTGTGACAAAAGAGTCACTGCTCACTTAGACCAACAGTTGTGGTCCACTGTACCCAATTATTTAACCCTGGAAACACTGTACAGATGGTTCGCTGTTAGAACCACCCAGAAAGTGATGTGAAGCTCAGGAGGTCCTTCAGCTCAACAGTACCTAAATCCTTCAGCTCCAAGACCAAAAGACCTCATTCTTGTGACGGAAAGGACAGGACAATCACACAGCAGGTGACGAACAGATTCAATTTCTTCTTTGTCCCTGCAACCTCTACAATAGTCATTCTGCATAAATGCCAATGGCACAGTGACCAGTAATTATGTCGAAAATGATCCGTGCATTATGACAACTAAGTTTCACCAGGAGGTTGATCTCTTCTTGTTAAAGACCGGCCATAACGCCCTGGCCGTTGGGCATGTGTCCAGATAAACCCAGTGTCTGTTTGCTCGAACGGTGGCTTCATCTTCATAAAGAAGAGCCCACGAAAGAAAGAAGGAATCCTCTCCTCATGAAGTATGCATTACTACATAACCCCATAGAAAGCATTTAATACTTACTGTGTCCGAGATATAAAACCGGTGACAGCCCTCTGAGTTCTTCCGATAATATCAATACCGTCGGCGTATGCAAGCAGTTGTACGGACTTTTGATAGATTGTGCCTCTGGTGTTGGCTTATGAGTTCCGCACAATTCGTTCACGTACAATGTTAAAAAAAAGTCACATAACAGCGCGTCACCTTGTCTAAAACCTTTTTTGACATAAAAGGCCTCGGTGAGGTCACTACCGCCCTTGATGGAGCGGCGAGCGTTCTCCATCGTCATCCTGCACAGACGGACATGTTTGGCCGGGGTCTCAGCACTAGACATGGCTCTATATAACCCTTCTCTATAGATGCTATCATAGCCGGCCTTGAAAACGATGAAGAGATGCTGAGTATCGATTTGGACTTATTGGGTTTTCTCCGGGATCTGCCGAAGTGTGAAGACTTGATCGATGGTGGATTTTCCTGGCTTCAAACCACACTGATGGTAGGTAGGTAGGTAGAAGTGGTTGTGTCAGCAAACCATGCCGACACTTAATTAGCGCAGAAGCGCCGTTTTATTACCACAACTCAAGTGACCTAACGGATGTAACAAGGACGTTAACTACTAGGGAAAAGAAGAAGAAAAAGGGGGTAAGGATTATTCAAATCCACCCCGTTGCATTGAGGAAGCTGATAATATCCCCAATGCCAATCTCCGCTAGCTCTATAAGGTTGTCGAAAAAGAGTTTACCTAAGGTGCGCTGTCTGGCCTTGCCTAAAGCCGGACACTTGCAGAGGAAGTGTAAGGTTGTTTCTACCTCATCAGCAGTATTGCAGCTGCGACAGTGTGCATTAAAGGCAATGCCTATTCTGGCCGCAGGAACCCCGATGGGCCCGTGGCCAGTACTAACTAACCACGGTTTCTGTTTAGTAGATCTGGCGTTTTTTCAGGGAGTATTTGGGCCACATCTGCCTGGAGATGACACAGTTCCACACCCCCTGCCATCTACTATCCGCCTTTAGCAGATAGTGCGCGAAGATGCCTCCCTTAAGGACCCCCAACGGGACGTTCACCTCATTTGCTAGGGAAGCATCAAGGGCAGATCCTTGCCGCGCGAGTTTATCAGCCCGCTCATTCCCCTCAATGTTGCTGTGACCCGGAACACAGACAGATCCTTAGTCGGTGACCAAGCGAGGCGAGTTATTTTTTGCACTGTTCTACTAGCCTTGAAGATGTAGTGGCAGATACTATAGCCTTGATAGCCGCCTGGCTGTCAATGAGGATGGCAATGGAATTTAGGGGTATAGAGGTTTGCTTGAGTATGCGGCAGGCCTCACGTACAGCAAAAACTTCCGTCTGGAAGACACTGCACGAATCAGGAAGCCGGTACGACCTGGAAATATTGAGGGAATCGGAGAATATCCCCGCCCCTACCCCGCAGTCCATTTTTGAACCGTCAGTGAAAATTGTTAATTCGAACTCATTTATCAGTACGCCAGTTTCCCATTCCTCCCTGGTTGGGAATCTGACCGTGACGTCATTTCTAAAGTTCACTGTGGGAGCTATGTAGTCGGTCAGATTAGCTACCAGATCCTGCGGTAGCAAATTCACGATACTGCTGTGACCATACGGTTTGGTGCACCAGCATCCCGTTTCCCTTAGCCTGACCGCACTACATGATGATAGCTGCATAATGTGAAGATCGAGTGGTAAAAGGTGCAGAATAACGTTCAAGGCATCGGTTGGACATGTCCTCATGGCACCCGTTGCGCCTATAGCCGCAGTTCTTTGTACCCTGTTGATAAGTTTGATGTTATAAGCTTTCCTTAGCGCAGGGCACCAGACTAGCGATCCATAGGAAAGAATAGGACGCACCACGGCAGTGTACATCCATAAGACCATCTTCGGGCGAAGTCCCCACTTCTTGCCAAAGGTCTTGCTGCAGGCATACAAAGCCACACAGGCCTTCTTTACCAGTTGCTCAATATTAAGCTTCCAGCCTAGTTTAGGATCAAGTACCACACCTAGGTACTTGGCACTGGAGGATAGGGAGAGTAGATGATTTTTATGCCGTGGAAGCGTTAACGTCGGTATTTTGGTTTTATGGTTTTAGTGGTAAAGAGCATCAGTTCAGTTTTGCTTGAGTTGACGCTGAGTCCACATTTAGTGGCCCATGAGCTAATCTTGCCCAATGCACCTTCCATAATCTCACTGATTACGGATGGAAACATCCCCGATACCAGTATTACCACGTCATCCGCATACGCGACAACCTTGACTCCATCCCTATCAAGTCTACACAAAATTTTATTGATGACCATACGCCATAGAAGAGGAGATAAGACAATAAGAAAGAAGGTAAGGTTACTTACTTTACTTACGTCCTGTATCTCCTTGTGGACCCTAGGGCCTCTACTACGCCTACGCGCCATCGTGTACGGTTTCTGGCAATGTGTCTGAGTTCTCCCCAACTTTTCCCCAACTGCCGTGCCTCCGTTTTGTGCCATGTTCTCTTCGGACCGCCAGGTCTTCTCCATCCTAAGTTAAAGGGTTCCATGCATAGCATGGTTCGCTATAGAACTGTTACCCTTTCAGAACGTGTGACCAATCCACTGCCACTTCCGTCGTTGGATGGTTGTGCCTATTGGTTCCTGACCCGTTCTCTCGTAAAGGTGTTCGTTAGAGATACGATTGGGCCAGAAAATCCTTAAGATATTTCGTAGGCACCTATTAACGAACGTTTGCAGCTTTCTGGTGATAGTAGTGGTCACTCTCCACGTGCTGCAACCATATAACAGCACAGATTCAACGTTGGAGCGGAACAGTCTTATCTTGGTGTTCAAACTGATTGCATTGCTTCGCCATATTTTGGACAACATCCCGAACGCGGACTTTGCTTTGGCGATCCTGTTGGCTATATCCAGTTCGGTTCCATCATCGGAGGAAAAAATACTCCCAAGATACTGGAAATCCTCTACTCTCTCTACCGGTTGTCCAGCAATGCATATTTGAGCCGATGAGTTTGTTCCAAGGCTGATATTTTTAGTTTTTGCCGTATTAATTTTCAGTTGAGATGTAAGAGTCCATCGAATTCCTCCGTTTCCCGTCGATAAAGCTGCATGAAGCACATCACTAATCACCAATAGGAATAATATTGGTGAAAGGATACAGCCTTGTCTTACCCCACTTTGCATCTCAAATTCCTCAGACAACCTTCCTCTGTGAAGAACGTGACATTTGGAGCCTTCATATGTAGCTTTGATAATAGCAATTAGTTTATCGGGGATACCTCTCCTGCGTAAGGCACGCCAAATAACTCCCTGTTGACACTATCGAACGCCTTCTCAAAATCGATGAACAGCAGGTGGAGTGGCGATCGATATGCAACGCAGTGCGTTGCGTTGAAGGTGAGGTTAGGTTAGGTAGATGGGTGCCTTGTGACAAAAGAGTCACTGCTCACTTAGACCAACAGTTGTGGTCCACCTTGCCCAACCCTGGCAACACTGTACAGATGGTCCGCTGTTAGAACCACCCAGAAAGTGATATGAAGCTCAGGAGGTCCTTCAGCTCAACAGTACCTAAGTCCTTCAGCTCCAAGACCAAGAGTCCTCATT
Organism: Brachypalpus laphriformis; assembly: GCA_945910035.1. Taxonomy (NCBI): domain Eukaryota; kingdom Metazoa; phylum Arthropoda; class Insecta; order Diptera; family Syrphidae; genus Brachypalpus; species Brachypalpus laphriformis. The sequence goes on from OX246755.1 coordinate 14,967,797, forward strand.
CTTCTGACGGAAAGGACAGGACAATCACACAACAGGTGACGAACAGATTCAATTTTTTCTTTGTCCCTGCAACTTCTACAATAGTTGCTGTGCAGTACACCGAGTCATTCTGCATGAATTCCAATGGCACAGTGACCAGTAGTTATGCCGGAAATGATCCGTGCGTTATGACAACTAAGTTTTACCAGGAGGTTGATTTCTTCTTGCTAAAGGCCGGCCATAGCTCCAAGGACCGAGAGTATTACTCGGAAAGATAGGAAATTCCTCTCCACTCCCGTGAGCATCATTACGGGGCACAACGCTCTGCGGTACCACATGAAGAAACTACGCCTGACAGAGGAGGAACTCTGTAGAGAGGCTGTTGTGACGAGGAAGTTTTTGAGGACACTACCCACTTCCTGTGCCACTGTCTGAGTCTTCAACACTCCAGGAAAAAGTTCCTTGGTAAATATTTCTTCCAGAATCTCGAGGAGCTCTTCGACGTTTCGACAGGAAAGATGCTGAACATCATCAAATCATCAGGGTGGTTTGTGTGCAGGAATGAAGTAAGTGACAGAGTTTAAATTTTTTTAGTTTTATTGGGTAAGGGATTACTTTTTCCCCCATGGGTACCACAATGGGTCAATGCTGATCTGAGTGTGGCAGAGAGCGTCCCTTCCTGCCAGCCCACATACCTAACCTGACCTAATCTATGACAGCAGGATTGACAAAGCTTGATCGAAAAAGAAAACAGTCTTACAAAAGATAGGGCGCGACCGGCTCATTATTGCCACGGTATTGCCACGTTCAAAGAAGAGGTCATTTGGACTCTGTTAAAAAGGCAATATCAATGAACGTCCCAAAGACATCGAGAGGTAGGAGTGGCAGGCCTATAAACGCCTGCATTTCATTGGCCTCAGTAACCGAGTGATCCAAAATCGGGAGGCCTGCTGACATTTTCTGAGGTCAAATAGGCGAATCGCACAGGCGGATCATTAAAAATGCGGTGAAGACGAAGGGTTATTATTTGTGCAGGGTTATTTTGCACTGCGACCTAATGGTCTATTGTGCCCCCTGCTAATACCTTGGAAAGGTTTGCTCCCTCATTAGAGTCCCCTTCGCAATTGCAATTCCTGCGGAATTGTGCTTGAAGGTCATATGCTCTTACTTTGCCTCGGCGAGAATAGTTCACCTTAGAGCTCTTTCTCCAGACCAGTTTCTTTTAAGAATCTGAGAATGAGAAGTGGGTCCATGGTTGGCATATCCTCTTCTGATACTTGGTGTTTGCCCAAATATTTGAATCTTTTGTGGGTCAGTGCCCCACAAGACTCCAGAAGGTGTTCCGGAGTCTCACATGACTCGTTGCAGAATCTGCAAATGCCTACATTTGTTATACCTAGTTTCCGTAGATGCTTCCTGAGTTTGCAGTTCCCCGTTAGGAAGCCTGTTAGGACCCGTAGGTTATTCTTGCTAAGGCAGATGCAGGCTTCGAATCTTTTCCGGTTGTAACATCCCAGTAGTTTCTTAGCTTGCCTCAGGCCTGTGGTGTTGTTCCAGGTTCTTGCCCTGTCTTCTATCTCCATTTTCCTGAATTTCTCGCGTATGATTCGTTCCCCCATTCGACAGAATGGTTCAGGTCCAATGAAGGGTTCTGCAGCCCCTTGTCTTGCCAAGGCGTCTGCTGCTTCGTTACCTTTTATCCCGACGTGACCGGGTATCCAGTAAAGTGTAACTTTATTGTTTCTGCCCAATTCATTAAGTTTGCATAGGCATTCCCACACATTTTGACTTAATGACATAGGTGTCAAGCGCTTTTATAGCTGCTTGGCTGTCTGACAGTATTGCTATGTCGCAGTTGCTGTATCCCTTTTCGGGATTGAGTTGGATGCATCTGTTTATAGTGCATATTTCAGCTTGAAAGTTGCTGGTGCACTTGCCCATGGGTTCTAAGTGCTTGGTCCTTGGCCCAAATACCGTACACGATGGCGCGTAGGCGTAGTAGAGGCCCTAGGACCCACAAGGGGATACAGGACATAATCAAAAAAAAAAATCAAACATACTGTCGTACCTGGGGACGGCCAGAAGGGGAACCAACACATTTCTCCCTTCCAATACCTTCTTTTGCCATCCTTAGGATCTTCCGCTGTGCATTTCGCTCCACTACAAGATGGAGCGGTGTTAGCTCCAGGAGTACTTCCATGGCTGCAGTTGGACACGTTCGCATGGCCCCAGTGAACCTCACAATGGCAATGTACATCCATCTTAGAATGTTTGGACTAAACCCCAAAGACTTACCCGCTAGGGTCCTGCATATCATTAGAGCACGGGTAGCTTTTTTGGATATCTCCTCTGTGTGTTTCTTCCACAAGAGTTTGCTATCTAGGTGTAGTCCTAGATATTTCACTTCCTTTACCGGTACCAGTATCGTGCCCGACAGTCGGATTGGCTTCAATTCAAGTTTTCTCTTCCTCGTGAACGGTACTATTGCGGTTTTGGCCGGGTTTATATTAAGCCCAGCCGTGCTGCACCATTCTTGAGTTACTGTTAGGCCCTTTTGTATAATATCACATAGGGTTTCCTCAAATTTCCACCTGGCAATCAGTACAATCAGCGTAGGCTTGACAATTTATTCCAAGGCTTGTTAATTTTTCAAGAAGCTGATCTACAACAAGACTCCACATTAGGGGAGATAACACTCCTTCTTGTGGGCATCCACTTGTTGTGTTGACCCTGATAATTCTATGTGATGTTTGAGTTTCTGCTGATCTTGTTCTCAGCATCTCCTTAGATACTGTTCTGCTAACTCCTTTTCTGTCAATGGCTCTTTTAATAGCTTCGTCTGAAGTGTTATCAAATGCCCCTTCGATGTCTAGGAAGGCGCAGATTACTATCTCTTTGGTTTCAAGAGCACTTTGGATGGTTTCCGTCAGCTGATAAAGAGCAGTCTCAGTGGATCTGCCCGCTCTGTATGCAAAAAAAACAAACATCTGGCGCAACAGCTCTTTAAAGTGACAGGGCCTAGCTTCTCGCAACCACTCATGTTGTGTGCGTTATTTTTTTCACACGAATAGAAGGGACCTGCAGTTTAATGCCGAATCCGAACGGCGATTTGAGAACCTTTTTTGTGACAACAATACTCTCGGATGTTTGTCAGACGCTCGCGAGAGGTGGGACCGTGAAAAAAACTTTTTGGTATTTTCTGGGATTCGAACTTGGAACCTCATGCGTAGTGATCCGACACACTAACCACTTACGCCACGGCGTCCACATGCTCTGTATGCATGCTGACGATAATGCAGTGGGGATGTATTAAGTACATCCTCCCTTAAATGGTTATCCACACCTTTCTCCATTGTTTTGAGAAGAAACGATGTTAGGCTGATCGGTCTGTATGACTTTGGCTGTCATACAAACCCCCCCCCCCCCCCCCCCCCCCACACTTTTGGTATAAACACAACTTTCGCCCGTTTCCATTGGTTTGGAATATATCCCAATGCAAGACTGCTTTTTGTTATTCTGACTAGGTGTGGTAGAGTAGTTTTTCTTGTCCCCTTTGCAATAGGGCTGGTATAATACCATCCGCACCTGGTGACTTGAAGGGCTGGAAGGAGTTAATTACCCACTCGATTTTCCCTCTGGAACAGATAGCCCCTGCAATCTCCCAATCTTCCTTCCGAGGTCTGGTCGTGTTGGACATGCTCCCGTCACAGGTGTTCTGCGAACTTCCGGGGAAGTGAGTTTCGAACAGCAGTGATGCTTTTTGTTCTTCATCTTCAGTAAAGCTGCCGTCAGGTTTTTTAAGGGATGTTGGCGGAGATGGTCTTGGTAATACTTAATTACAAGTGGTAGATTTATGATCCCTTGTTTTCATATAATAACCTCGCCGAAATAGGAAGAAGATGCGAAGTGACTCCAATTTCTGGGATATATTTTTGGTCAAACGTTTGACACTGTCATATTTATATGCAATGGAATTGTAGCTTCAAGAGTCATCGTGTAATATCAAACTAATTACTGAATCAACCATCTTCTTCTTCTTCTTCATCTTCCTTTTATCAGCGCGGTTATGATCCGAAAATAAGGGATCACAACCTTCCCACTTCACCGCATTTCTACTGATCCGCCTGTGGGGTTCGCTTATTTGACCTCAGATTTTGGATCACTCGGTTACTGAGGCCAATGAAATGCCGATGTCGTCGCATTTGTCTAATCCAAGCGATTATAGGCCTGCCTTTCCTACATCGCGTTGTCTTTGGAACGTGCATTGATATTGCCTTTTTAACTGGGTTCAAATGATCTCTTCTTTGAACGTGGCAATACCAGCTGAGCCGGTCGTAAGATGGTTTCCTTGACGTTGACGTAAAGGCTTCCACGGATCTTCGAACTTCTTATTCGATCAAGCTTTGTCACTCCTGCTGTCATGCGAAGCATCTCCATCTCACCTGCCGTTTATTTACTCTCATACTTTTTGTACATCGTTCAACATTGTGAACCGTATATGAGCGCTGGACGCACAACTGCGGTGTAGAGCCTTCCTTTCAACTTAGCGGGCATTTTTCTGTCACAGAAGATAGCGGAATTTTCTCGCCACTTCATCCACCCTACGCTTACACGATGATTGATGTCGTCATCACAAGTTGCTTTGCTATTGATCATAGATCCCAGATATTTGAACTTTTCGCACTTGGGAATCACTGTTCCATTTAAATAAATGTCTGGAATAGGCCTGAGTGGATCAGAGAACGGGCAGCACAAGTATTCTTGTCTTTTTTGAACTAATGCGATACCCATTTCCCTCCAAAACGTCCACCCACACATCTAGTGATCGTTGCAGGGATGTAGGATCCTCACTTTTAATGGCTCCATCGTCAGCAAAGAATAACTGATGTACCTTGGGGTCCATCACTTTACCTTCAAGCAGATAATCAAGGACTGTAATAAAGAGCAAAGGTCTTAAAACGCTTCCCTGGTGTACACCGACTTTGATTCGAAACTCTTCGGTTACTCCAGCGGGGCATCTTACTCTTGTCTTTGCTCCTTCGTACATGTCCATAATCATCTGTAGATAGGTTTCTGGAACCCCTCGATATCTTAGCGCCACCCATATCAGATCTCGTGGTTGTCTGTCGAATGCCTTTTCAAAATCAACCAATACAATATGCAAATCCCTTAAGGAATCACGATGTTTTTACATTATGATCCTTATACTTTGGATTGCATCTGTGGTTGATTTACCTGAGACAAACCCGCACTGATCATCAGATAGCCATATTATTTTTCGCAGTCGGCCACCTAATACCCGCTCAACGATCTTCATGGTGTGTGACATCAGCTTGTTTCAACAGTTTCGCGTATCACCCTTCTCTTTGTACACAGGGAGAACATAGTTTTCCCTCCATTGATTCGGCATTGGATCACCTCTCACAGATTTGGAGATGAGAATTCTGAGCCATCTGAACCGGATGTCTTCCATCTTTTTCCAGAACTCAGAGGGCATCTCGTCTGGCACAAACGCTTTTCGTTTTTTGGAGTATTTGACCGCCTCACTAACTACTCCGACTGTAATGTCGGGTATTTCTTCACAGTTAGGGGTGGCTCTTGAAAAGTATAGCCGGAGAAACTGTTCATTTAAAAGCTCTTCATAATACTGCCGCCACCTCTGCAGAATTTTGCCGTCATCCACAAGAAGCTGGCCATGAGCATTGCTAATGAACTTTGGCGAACGAATCTCCTGAGCATTCTTCCTTCTTTGGGCGGCTATTTTGAAGATAGTGGCGCTCTTGTTCTTACTGTGCCTTCGCAGCTCCTGGATAGCCTGGTTTGCATCAGCAACCGGGGAAGATATTTTCTCCAGCTCCCGATACAGGCCCTCCGTACTCTCCGCTTGAAGCGGGGCACACTTCTTCTTCGCTTTTTTCTTGCAACATCTGTATTCCACTTCGAGGCAAGCTTTGTCCTATCTAATGTTAGAGGGACACTTTGGCCAGGCTTTAAAGGCCGCTTTCTTCTCATTTATCACTTCTTTAGCTCCATCACTCCACCACCATGTTTCTTTGGCGTGTTGATGGTGGCCTTTTGAAGCTCCTAGCAGTGATTTGGCCTTCTGTAAGCAAGTGCGCTGTAGGGAATCCCATATATTTTGTGCTCTGCACTCTTTATCCTCAGCTTCGTTGATCGTGTGAATGATGTAATTTTTCATTACGAAAACAAAAGCCTCGCCTTTTTCTTTGTCCAGATTATACCACTGATTTTCTCAGAGACCCTTTTTGTTTGCTTTTCTTCGGTGTTTTCATAAAAATTTCTGTTAGCAGAAGACGGTGTTGCCGAGCGATTGCCTCTCCCAGGATCACTTTGCAATCTTTTACCCGAGGCTTCATGAAACTGGCTACCAAATGGTAGTCAATCTGAGTTTCATCTCCACCACTGCTGTAAGTGATCAGGTGTCGGCTTTGTTTGATGAACATGGTATTTAACACGATAAGACCGTGTGATTTGCACATGCTTAGGATGTCTTCACCAGGAGGGTTCCTGGTGCCATATCCTAGTCCTCCATAGCAGTCTTCATAGTCTTCGTTTGATTTCCCAACATGTCCGTTCAAATCTCCTCCAACAAACAGAAATTCTTCCTTTGGGATGTTCTTAAGGAGATTGTGGAAATCTAGCCAAAATCCATCTTTATCTCTCTGATTGCACTCATTTTGGGGAGCATATGCACTGACAATATTGCACACCTCTCCTTGTATTACTAGTTTGAGAGACATTAAACGGCCGCTGGACTTCGAAATGCTCAAGACGTTTCCAAGTAGCTCTGCCGTAACTTACTTACTTATGTCCTGTATCCCCTTGTGGGTCCTAGGGCCTCTACTACGCCTACGCGCCATCGTGTACGGTTTCTGGCAATGTGTCTGAGTTCTCCCCAACTTTTCCCTAACTGCCGTGTCTCCTTCTCGACTGTTCTGCGCCATGTTCTCCTCGGACCGCCAGGTCTTCTGCCATCCTGAGTTAGAGGGTTCCATTGCATAGCATGGTTCGCTATGGAGCTGTCACCCTTTCGGAACGTGTGACCAATCCACTGCCACTTCTGCCGTTGGATAGTTGTGCCTATTGGTTCCTGACCCGTTCTCTCGTAAAGGTGTTCGTTAGAGATACGATTGGGCCAGAAAATCCTTAAGATATTGCGCAGACACCTATTAACGAACGTTTGCAGCTTTCTGGTGATAGTAGTGGTCACTCTCCACGTGCTGCAACCATATAGCAGCACGGATTCAACGTTGGAGCGGAACAGTCTTATTTTGGTGCTCAAACTGATTGCATTGCTTCGCCATATTTTGGACAACATCCCGAACGCGGACTTTGCTTTGGCGATCCTGTTGGCTATATCCAGTTCGGTTCCACCATCGGTCGAGACAATACTCCCAAGATACTGGAAATCCTCTACTCTCTCTACCGGTTGTCCAGCAATGCATATTTGAGCCGATGAGTTAGTTCCAAGGCTGATGATTTTAGTTTTTGTCGTATTAATTTTCAGCCCGACGACACCTGCCTCCCTCTCCACATCTGCTGTCATTTGGTGGAGGTCCATAATTCTGTGGGAGAGTAAGCATACATCGTCTGCGTAGTCAAGATGTTTCAGTTGAGATGTTAGAGTCCATCGAATTCCTCCGTTTCCCGTCGACAAAGCTGCATGAAGCACATCGCTAATCACCAATAGGAATAATATTGGTGAAAGGATACAGCCTTGTCTTACCCCACTTTGGATCTCAAATTCCTCAGACAACCCTCCCCTGTGCAGAACGTGACATTTTGAGCCTTCATATGTAGCTTTGATAATAGCAATTAGTTTATCGGGAATGCCTCTCCTGCGTAAGGCACGCCAAATAAACTCCCTGTTGACACTATCGTATGCCTTCTCAAAATCGATGAACAGCAGGTGCAGTGGCGATCGATATTCAACACACTGTTCGATGATAATCCGCAGGGTGTTGATGTGGTCGGCACAGGAGGATCCAGAGCGGAAACCTGCTTGTTCGGCATCGAGTGTGTCTTCGAGATGTTGTTTGATTCGCTCAAGGATGATTTTAGCTATAAAAGAAAAAGCTCTGCCGTAAGGATGATACCGATTCCGTTCTTAGCCTTTTCCGTTCCGTAGTAGAACATATTGTAATCTTTTGTTCTAACGTCCAAAAAACGCGCCCGATATCCGTTGTTTTTCCTTTTCGTCTCTTGGGCACACAAGGTGTCCACCCGCCTTCTATTCATCATCTCTTCCAGCTCGTAACTTCGACCGGTCATGCTTCCAACGTTCCAACTCGCGACCCTTAAATTGCATCCAAACTGTTTCATTATTTTGCTAGCCCCCGGAATCCGTATAGCTCTGACCCGAACATTCCTGCTCGGTCCAGGATCAGTACCATGCACAGCCAGGCACTACCTGGCGGGGTATTGCCTTTCCTTTTAGCAAGTATTACCATAATGATACAGTTTTGCAATATGTATTACCATATTGCGATGGTGTTTTTTGTTTGACACGTGCATGCTCCTGTTTTAGTATTATTTGATCTTTCTTTTATGACACCGGTCGATCTTCAGTCCACACTTGTGGGACGTTTTTTAAGGTGGTATATGTGCCGCTAGTCGCCTAGTCGCCTAAGTCACCTTTTACGACAAGCGCTGGTTGTTGGGGGGCGCTGCAGTGATATTCTTAACCCGTCCCTGGACGGGACAATTACTAAATCAACCACAAACAATGAAAGAAGCAAATGAATAAGAAATAAAGTTTAATCATGTACACATATCAATGTGCAGACAAGTAAAAATTTAATATTCATTTAAGCGCTAACCCAATTGAAAAATGAACCGAGAGATTCATTAATGCAAATCTCTACATGAAAAGTGTTAATTCAATTGCTACTGTGTATCCCACCTAATCGGCTCTCATATGCTTCTGCCGCCACCTACCCTGTTCAACACACAACTCCTCACATCTTCGAAACAATAATGGCCGCCGTATCTTACCTTTTTCGAATTGGAAATTCACACACAATTCCCTTTCGAACTACGAAAAAATAAACACAACCCGTACTCGACTATCCCATCTGCGCGAAAGAGTCCACCCATCTCGCCGGCACAACGCAACAAAACGAGTCAACTACTGCCAACCATCCTAACCCAAAAAAAATAAAAATCAACTTGACTTGACAGAAAAAAAATCCAAGATGGACGCTCCAACTATCAGCAGAGTATCGTTCGTTCGTGTTGGATTTTTCGTCGTTTTAGCGAACAAATAACCTTCGCCCAGCGTCGTGCATTAAAAAAACCGCAAATTCAACGATTCCTTGTATAAATAACGGTGCTCGCATGCGAATAAATCGATTTATTCCCGAGTTATCTGCGAAATCGTAGACCAATCGCTACTCAGTGAACAAAAAGACGAGGAAAATCCTGTTCATCCATCATTTTGATTTTTTTTTTGTTTGTCAAAGTGAAACCCGTCGTCGTTGTTTCGTCGTTTTGTCGCCCACGAATCGTCGGGGAAAAACTGCTTCGTGATCTAGCCCTCCGGAAGCGCCTTCGCCATCCATCCGTCCACCGAAGGAAGTGACAGGAGGAGTGGATTCCTCCGTCGTCGTGGGTCCATCGTCGTCGTCGTTGTCGTTTCTCCTTTTCGCCTCTCCGCGTGTGCATGTGTGTGTGTGTCGGTGTGTACTTGTCGCCCCCTCGGGCCCCGCTTTAAAGTAAAAAAAAAAGAAAAAAAATTGAAATTTGAAATTTTGTTCGCAAAAATTTTCACGGAATGGCGCCCTAATTCGAGTGAAAATCACGTTCTTGTCGGCGGTTTTTGGCTTTTTGATTTGTTGTTGTGTTAGTGATGCCAAATTGGTGAGAAAAAAATGTTGAATTTCAGTTGAAATTTAGTGAAAATGCTGGAAATTGTTACAATCAGCCGTGGGTTTGCCGAAACGAAGGCAAACTGTGGATAGTCTGTCGTGTGTACAACACAGCAACAACCGAAGGAGTATCGTCGGCTTAGCAGGGCTAGGCTGCCTCACAACACAGCACAAGGACTGAGGATTACCTTCTCCGATTGGATTATAATTGAATTTCACGTACAATACGCGGTTTAGGTTGGTTTTTTTCGTTTCGTTTGGTGTAGCCTAGAGAGGATACTATAGGTGCACCCGCCCCGCTGTACAGTGGTGTCCGTGATCCAATTCGACAACCGGGACGACACACATTTCTTTTCATTTTGGGATTATACTCTGGCTGGACGGCGAATCGTGTCGAATTGAGGGATCAATGCGAGGCATCCACACACAAGGGGAGGTTGAGATTTGAATTTTACATCGTTGAGGATACAATACGTCGAATAGAATAGGTGAGTTGCTTGTGCTATCCACATTTCACAGGGAAATCTGCTTTTATTTTTTTTTGTGTCGATGAATCACTTATACAAAGGAAATGAGTCTTTTAACTGTTGTTGTTTTTATTTTCTTCACTTGCATCGTTACTATTCAATTTTGATAGAACCTGATGATACATCCTATGTTATTCCGGTGATAATGACTGACATCTCAGTAAAAGTCTCATCCCAATGGGGTGGATAGTTTTCGAGTTATAGTCAAACAAACATACAAACTTCATTGCGAGGAAATCCAAACAAAATCTGCTTTCTGCCAGTGAATCACTTAAACATTGTCCATTGGTTTATGTGATTCCCATTAATTGTTGTTGCGGTCAGCCTTTTTTTCTCCTCTGACTTATTTCACTTTTCTCGTCACTGCCCAGCTCTAGTTGGATAACCTCTAATCATACATAGTCTATGTTATTCGGGTGAAAATGACTGACATGCCAGTAAAAGTTTCATCCCAATGGGGTGGATAGTTTTCGAGTTATAATCAAACAAACATACAAACTTCATTGCTAGGAACTCCAAAGAAAGTCTGCCTTCTGCCGATGAACCACTTAAACAAAAGGTTTATGATTCGTTTATTAGTTTACGTGAATCCCATTAACTGTTTTCGCGGTCAGCCATTTTTCTCCTCTGACTTATTATAGTGTTCTCATCACTGCCCAGCTCTAGTTGGATAACATCTGATGATACATAGTCTATGTTATTCGGGTGAAAATGACTGACATGTCAGTAAAAGTTTCATCGCATTCGAATAGGTGGATCGTAAGTTATACTGAAGCAAACATACATATCTATTTCTCATTGTGAAGGGAATACCTAAGTTTGGGTTTTATTGAAAGCGGCCTATTGCCTTTTGTTGCCAATACATATAGTAAAACCTCCCGTAAACGGGCACCTCTGTTGAGTTGACAATTTATGGTTGTGACTACTGACGGCCAAGGGTAATCGTTCGGGAAGTTGAGGACATACGATTTTTACGTCGTATCTAGGACATTGCTCAGTTTTGTTGAGGAGCTCGTAGAAACAATCTTTAGTGGTCGAGTCCCTTTGTTCCGCGGGGACATGAGCACATATCAGGCTTATGTTAGCGAATTCAGCCTTGATCCGGGTTATGCTCGCTCACAGAAGCTTAAGACTTCTTGCCTAAGTCTGCCGCGTATAGCAAATCCGCATCCAAATAAGCGCTGCTTGTTGTCTCTGTCACAGTTTTTCATCCTCTTTTTGCCCGGCCCATCCAATCGCATTTCCTGGATTGCGGTTATATCTGCTTTATAGCAGTCTAGGGACTCTGCTAATTGTTCAGCTGCACGTGGTCTGTTTAGGGTCCGACAATTTCACGAACAGATCCGAAGGTCCTTGTCCTTATTTCGTTCTCTTGGGTCGGCAACAGTTAAATCGCTCTTGTCGGAGGCTGTTTCGGAACCATTAGTTTCTTACGTGGTAGGGAAGTCACCTCGACCTCGTCTGCTAAACAATCTTCCAACATCTAACCACAATATCACTATTTTTTCGGATAGCCAGACTGCCATCAAGGCCATTGATGTGGTTTGCATTTCTTCAAAACTGGTAGAGCAATGCCGGTTCGAATTGAATCAACAAAGCACTCACTCGAGAATCACTCTCATCTGGGTCCCAGGGTACAGCAACCATGAGGGTAATGAGCGTGCTGATGAGCTGGCCAGGCGAGGGTCGGCCCTTAACGGCTCTCTAGCAGAAAGAGGCGACATTCCGCTTGGTGCCGTTAAGGGCTATATTCACCTTCACTTCCTTCAGCTAGACAATCGCGGGTGGAACAACCTCACAAGCTGTGTCATATCTAGAAAGACGTGGCCCAGTTTCAACAAACCCAGGTCAAAAGAGTTACTAGGCAAACCAAGACCAGTTATTGCCAAAATCGTAGCTATCATCACAGGTCACTGGCCAGTTGGAGACCATGCGGCCAAGCTTGGTATCCCCCACAACACCTTTTGTAGGAGCTGCAAGAATATTAATGAGAAAGAATCTGTATGTCACTTCCTTTGCAGATGTCCGGCCCTGGCGAGGATCAGACAACAAACTCTTGGCAAACCCTTCTTCGAGGATCTGAGAGAGATAGCGGACAAGAGGATTGGAGAACTAATCCTCTTCCTGAACTCCACGGGCTGGGTTTAAACTTAACATCCCTTTTTTTTAACTAACCACTACAATAGGTGTACACGAGTCCGTAGTAACAAAACGGCGCATCCTAAGCGCTAATTCGGTTCTTTTGGGCCGCCACTTTACCTACCTACCTAAATCAAGAGAGCTGATCAACTCCGCATGGATCACTAGAGGCGACTCTACCGTATCTCGCAGCTTATGGCCGGTATTGAACGAAGGAAAAACCAACAGCCTGCTGGCAATGAACAAAAAAGAAAAAAACGTCCGTATATTGATAGGTGTACTTTCAGGACACTGCGCGATAGGGGCAATGGTCGTAAGACCAGGCATCAACTCACCGGAACACTGCAGGAGATGTCAAGACGCAGAAGAGATAGAAAGTATCAAACACTTGCTGTGTGGTTGCTCAAATCTACACAACCGCCCCCAACACAACATGGGTAACAGATTTTTTGACGAACTAAGTGATCAAGTGTACAAGTTCCACTAGGGCACATTATACGATTCATAAAGACCTCAGGTTGGTTCGCTACTGGACCGACCGAAAGATAAAGAGTTTATATTTTCCACAACATTCAGACATTCAGGGAAATCCTCTAATATGCTCTCTTTCGGCTCACCAGATGAGATGGGACTCCAAATGTGGACTGGGGATTAACCCTCATAAAACAGAACTCATTCTCTTCACGAGGAAATATAAAGCTCCCTTCATAGACCCTACTATGATAAATGGCACCAGTCTCTGGAAAGTCAATCTACTAGAACACGTTAGGAAAGCCAATGTAGCTCTCTATTCCTGTCAAGGTAGGAGATGGGTTATGAAACATCAAATCACTCGCTGGATGTATGTGTCCTTTATAAGGCCTTTAATACTATATTGCGTGATCGTATGCTGGCCTGCTCTTGATAGGGCTGTTCACTTAACTCAACTAGATCTGCATGGATGTGCATCAGTGGTGCCCTGAGAACTACTCTCTCTGCGGCACTGGACATTTTGTTCCATCTGATGGTTTTAGATATTTTTGGCAAAGAGATGGCTGCCAGTGCGGCCATCCGTCTGAAATCCTCCTCGCATTGGTCTGCTTATCACATTGGCCACTCCTCGATTCTTGATCCTCTCAATTTCACCCATGAACATACGGACTAAACCCCTCCGAAACTGAGATTTGACCGAAACTTCCTTACGAACATCCCTCATCGGGATGACTGGGAGAACTCTCCCCCTGTTGATGGTAGTTCGGTTCACTTCTTTACAGATGGGTCTAAGGCGAACCCCACAGGCAGATCAGTAGAAATGCGGTGAAGTGGGAGGGTTATGATCCCTTGTTTTTGGATCATAACCTCGCTGATAAAAGGAAGAAGAAGGGTCTAAGGCCGAAGGTGGGGTGGGTTGTGGTGTTTCCTCTAAAATCGCAACTTGAGCATCTCGTTCCGCCTCCCTGATCATTGTAGCGTTTTTCAGGCGGGAATTATGGCGAGTAAGGAAGCCCTTTCGTGGCTGAAATGCAATGTACTATCTGCCGGGGATATGTTGTTATTGTTGCAGCAACTATGTTGATTCGTATGGGTGGTGTAGGTGGGTTATCATCAGTATGGTCGAGGCCCAAGAAAGCGGCAGCTTCGACTGGGTGAGTCCATAAGGATCTTGGTGTAAGTACATATGTGGGGTGCGATGGACAGCTGAACAAAAAAATACAAATATTTGGCGCAACAGCTCTTTAAAGTGCCAGGGCCTAGCATCTCGCAACCACTCATGTTGTGTGCGTTATATTTTTCACACAAGTGGAAGGGACCTACAGTTTAATGCCGAATCCGAACGGCGATTTGAGAAGCTTTTTCGTGACAACAATACTCTCGGATGTTTGTCAGACGCTCGCGAGAGGTGGGACCGTGAAAAAACTTTTTGGTATTTTCTGGGATTCGAACTTGGAATAATCATGCGTAGTGATCCGACACACTAACCACTTACGCCACGGCGCCCACCAAGCTGAACAAATGGGAGATGTTTTGTGGCGACGAGCCGCAGTCTGGGTATTAATCAATGATACTGTCGCATAAGCGGTGCATATAATTTAGCATGGAGTTCCAGCAGGATCGCAGTTGGGCAAGTGTGGATCTGGTACGTCTAGGGAGGTGTTCTTCACTTTGATGTATCGGGGGAGGACGACCGCCTAGCACGATGTTAATCTGGCGGTTATCAAGCACAGTTCGGACAGCGTATTGGTGGATAGAGTTCAAAACCCATTTGTGACACGCTAGGACAAGTGGTGTGAGGGTTATAAACCTATTAACCTCTTCACGGTATGAACAGATGTCAGATCGAATATGCCTCGGAGGTGTAGGGAGGCTGAGTAGATCTCAACTACAACATCTGTCGGGGATATCAGCATTTCCACTGACAGTCAAGCGGTAATCAAGTTACTGGAATCATGCTCCTTCACTTCAAAGGTCGCCTTAAATTGTCGTTTGTCTCTTACGGAGATGACAGGGAAGTTCAACATTCACCAATCCTCGGTGCCAGGTCGAAGGGATATTCCAGGAAACTGCAAGGCGGACGAGCTCGCCAGACAGGGTACAACTCTAAGGATTCTGCCTGATGAGAAAGTCCTAGATATGCTCCTCGCTACATGTAAGCATCGACTAAAGCTGAACGCTATTAGCAAGACTAACCACAGATGGGAAAACGGCTCAACGTGTTAGATTTCGAGACAGATCTGGCCTAGGTTAGGTTAGGATCGGCCCTCGATGAGGATGTACTTAGACCAGAAAGTAGGTCCATTGTACTGCCGATGTGTAAGGCGGGTGGATCACCCTCTTACTTTTGGAACCATTTGCTTCGTTGAATGAAAGCATGAATTTTAGCCGTGCAGGCGTTGCCGAGATCATTAAGATCATTGTAGAAGTATTCACCTAGAGTGGCCTTCCTGATGTTGGCGAGCGCAGGACAGGCGCACAGGAGATGACTGATGGTCTCTTCTTTCTCTTCATCTCTGCAGCTTCTGCAGAAGTAATTATGAGGGATACCTAATCTTTGGTCATGTCTTCCTATGACGCAGTATCCAGTGAGGACATTTGTTATTTTTGAGAGGGCTCCTCTCTTGTGCTTCAAGAGTCCGATGGACCTGGATTTATTGAGTGTCGGCCAGAGCTGTCTGGCGATATGACATTGGTCTAGATGTTGCCATCGATGATTGGCTACTTTCTCGGCGTCAATTTGAATAAGGTACTTAACATAAGACGCTGGCGCTTCAATGTCGGTGATGCTTATGCTATCTGTGCCAGAGGAGCCTTGTCGTGCTAGTTCGTCCGCTGCACAATTCCCCGGTATGTCACAGTGACCTGGTACCCAGCAAAGGGTGAGGTTGTACTGACCAGCTATCTCGTTAAGAGATATGCGACAGTCTTTCACTGCCTTAGATCCCGTAGTGCTGGATGCGAGGGATTTGATGGCTGCCTGACTGTCGACATAAATAACAATATCAGGTGTTGATAGTGTGCTAGCCGCCAGCCAGTCAGCAGCTTTGCGAACTGCGGTGATTTCGGCTTAAAAAACGCGGCAGTAGTCTGGAAGGTTAAAGGAGAGGTGTATGTCCAGATATTCCGAGAAAATTCCGGCACCGACTCCGTCCTTGGTTTTGGACCCGTCCGTGAAAATTGACAGCGATTCGTTGTAAAGGACATTGCGTTGCGTCCACTCACTTTTGTCCGGTATCGAGTGCGTGTAGCCCTTGTCAGATCTGGCCTAAGTTGGACAAGAAACGTAGTGGCGAGTTGGTTAAAGCGATCACAGATCAGCTGTGTTATCGATGTCCTCACTGGACACTGTCTTATAGGCCAACACGCCAAAAGACTTGGCCTCTTCTCTGACGACTTTTGAAAGAGCTGTAAGGACGAGGAGAAAGAGGAAACCATCATTCCCTCCTATGCACATGTCTAGCTCTATCCCATAAGAAAATGCTACATCTAGGG
Source organism: Brachypalpus laphriformis (assembly GCA_945910035.1). NCBI lineage: Eukaryota > Metazoa > Arthropoda > Insecta > Diptera > Syrphidae > Brachypalpus > Brachypalpus laphriformis. The sequence continues at coordinate 14,984,295 of OX246755.1, forward strand.
GCGCCTTTACTTGATAGCCTCAGCGATTTGTCGTCCTTAGGCGTCATGAGCATCCATCGCTTTATCAAAAGCTCCGGTTGGTTTTATTAGTACCTGCCTGGTCGAATGGTAGACCCATGGCATCACAACGGACCTTTACTGGTCTATGTGTGTCTGCACTCTTGTGCAGATAGCCAACCTAACCTAGGTTCCACAAAGAAAAAGGGAAACATTATGGACCATTTGGCTCCCGTGAAAAGCACCTAGGTGCACTCCCTCTTACCTAACCTAGCCCAATTGTAGGCACTAGGCACAAACGTTAAAACATAGCGATGCACTATCGGCTGCTGCCATTTAAATTCAAACAAAAACGCAACTGAGTACACCAGAATGCTCCGAAAGTAGGTTAACGAACGAACCTATTCTCGACTGTGACACAAAGGCACTTTCTCATTATGTGCTCGTTGTTTGCATGTTTGCATGTGGTAGCTCAACGCGTGCAACCTCACAAGAATTATCGCGAAAAAACATCTGGGAAAATTTAGTATATTTTTCCACAAGTTCTGCTGCTCTCCTCCTAAAGGCACTCAATGCCTGCCATAGCTAATAATACTGTGTTTCATGATGTTGCGAAATATTCCGAAAGCAAACAGAAGTCAAGTACAGCAAATACGCATATTTTTCATTTCTACACACGATACTCCTGTTGACTCTCTGATAACGATGTGTACCACTTTTGTTATAAAAAAATTACGTAAATGTCGACAACTCATTTTGTTTGCGAATAAGTATATAAAAGTCGGCAAACATTAATAACCCTGCTACATGAAAGGGCAAACATTGAAAGGAAGATGCAAAGCAAGCCTATTCACATTGAAATCACTCGAATTAATCGAAATGAATGATAGGCTCAATGGGGGGGCGGTTAATCCTCCTCCTGTGATGGCCACTGCATCTGCTATATACTATATGCAGTACATAAGTGAATGAATGGTAATAATCCTTCCCATCATTCTGTCACCATGCAGACGACGACGACGATGACGACGACACGAGAGGAGCAAACATTTTCATAAAAAAAATATTCAAAATAGCAATTCAATGACACAAAAGTCTGAATTGCGGCATCTCACCCGCCGAGTATATCTATCTATTCATCCATCCGCATCCAGCGGTGGGTGTATCTCTGACTGAGTACAGTGTGTACAAAGTACATAGTGCACTCATTCCTGGAATTTTCTTTATTGTTGTTGCTGCCGTGGCCGTTGCTAATAACAAAATTACTCTGTTACGAGTTTTGCAAATTGCAAACATTTTCAATTTGAGTGCTCGTCGGCAAAAAACACAAAAAAACTGAATAGACAGAGAAGATGGAGGGATAGGGTTCTATGCTGCCAGGTTTGACCTGACGTTACACCGGATAAGGTGTAGTTTTTCGCATAAAACTTAACTTTTTCCCCCTTTTTTGCATTAAAAAGTTTCATTCGGTTGTTTTTAGTCTTTTGAAGTTTTTGAATTGCTTTTAACTTTATTTGAGGGCCGGATTTCGCAGGGTGGGCCTCCTCGAAAAACTTATAATTGGTAGATTTGAACTTTCACCCACTTAGGGGGAGACATATACTGCGGTTCGGTAGGTAACGAGAGAATATACCTTGTAGTCGTCTTTCAAGTTAAATCTTATTTTTCGTTAAACTTGCTTCCTAAACCTCCCTAGAGCAGTATCTTAAAGGTCAGTCATGAGGATATAATGTTTCAATATTACCAAATTATTCACGTTGGGAGAAATATACAAAAGTTTGGAGGTCGGGAGGCTTAAGTATTTTGCTCTGTTGGGATTAAAAAGAAAGTTCAGCTCAATTTAACAGAAACGAACTTTAGAAAGCAGTTTCAAGTCCAAGGATATGAGGGAATACACCTTCGAAACCATATAAGGGTTTTCCAATAGAGACGGAGAGATGTTAAAATTGAATAAAACATGTGGTGTGTGAGATATGAACGAATTTGTTCTGTTATTTGAAAGGCATACCAATCTTCCAAAGACACCCATAAGGCCCGACCGCGCGTGTTTATGGTAGTGTGAGATTTTTACTCACTAAAAAACACCTCTCCTCAAAATTATTACTACAACTAAGCCGACCATTATCCAGTAGTTTTATCTTCGCTTACGAGAATCGTGATTCTAGAAAAAGATGATCGTATGTGATTAAAAATAAATGTAGCACTTTAGACAGGTTAAATTCCAATGAAAGTTCCTGTCTTTTTCGCGACCGGCATATGCTATGACGCGAGGTCAAAGGTTTTGTCCTTTGAAGATGACAAATTGAATTGTTCGCGTCCGTCAAGTAGTTGAATGACAGTACGCTTACAATGGCCGTGAACACGATCTTTGTGTTTACGCGCAAATTTTGTTATCTCTTCGACGACGCTGGGAATTCCAAGATCCCGATGAATATCTTCGTTACGTACATACCACGGTGCGTTAACGATCGTTCTAAGAACTTTATTTTCAAAAGTTTGTATGATGTTTCTATTGCTTTTCTTGGTACAACCCCATATTTGTATACCATACGTTCACAGTGGCTTTAGCACTTGCTCAATGACATTAATATTATATATGACATCGTTCAAATGGCCGCCGCGGCTTCGCTGGCTGGCGCGCATCCGAGATGTCCAATTTTCGATGACTGGCGCATAGATCAGGCTGAATTTAAACGATGGAACCGGTTATGTTGACTTGCTCTTCTTGCTCTCTCAATTATTCGGAGCTTTTTTTTTGCAAATTACTTACTTATGTTACTTATGTGCTGTATCCCCTTGTGTGTCCTAGGGCCTCTACTACGCCTACGCGCCATCGTGTACGGTTTCTGGCAATGAGTTCTTCCCAACTTTTCTCGACTGTTCTGCTGTTCTCTTCGGATAGACAGGTCTTCTGCCATCCTGAATTAGAGGGTTCCATTGCATAGCATGGTTCGCAATGGAGCTGTCACCCTTACGGAACGTGTGACCAATTCACTGCCACTTCCGTCGTTGGATGGTTGTGCCTATTGGTTCCTGACCCGTTCTCTCGTAAAGGTGTTCGTTAGAGATACGATTGGGCCAGAAAATCCTTAAGATATTGCGCAGGCACTTATTAACGAAAGTTTGCAGCTTCCTGGTGATAGTAGTGGTCACTCTCCACGTGCTGCATCCATATAACAGCACGTATTCAACATTGGAGTGGAACAGTCTTAGCTTTGTGTTCTGATTGCATTACTTACTTAGATGGCGCTACGGTCCGGGGTGGACCTGGGCCTCAACCAACAAACCTCTCCAGCCAGCGCGGTTACGAGCCAGCTGCCTCCAGTTGCGCACGCCAAGTTGGTTGAGGTCCCACTCCACTTGTTTGCGCCACCTACCGCGAGGTCGTCCTCTACTGCGTCGTCCATCCGGGGTGGATTCGAAGATTTTCTTAGCGGGAACGTTGGGCTCCATCCACTTTAAATGACTCAGCCATCTTAGTCGCTGTATGTGAACTCTTCCGGCTAAGTCGATATCCTTGTACAGGCCGTATAGTTCGGCATTGTACCTTCTCCTCCACTCACCGTCTATGCAGACGGGATCAAAGATCGCTCGAAGAACTTTTCTCTCGAAATAACCAAGGGCATCCTCATCCGGTTTTGTCAAGGCCCATGCCTCTGCGCCATACAGCAGGACTGGGATAATTAGGGTCTTATAGGGAGTTACCTTAGTAGTTCGAGATAGGGCTTTTCTACTCAATTCCCGTTTTAGCCCATAGAAACAACGATTGGCTGGAGTAATACTCCGTGTGATCTCTCCACTGATGTCATTTGCGGAGCTCACCATAGAGCCTAGGTAGACAAAATCCTTTACTACCTCAAAGTTATATCTGTCTATTGTGGCGTTCTGTCCAAGACGTCGATGTTGGGTGTCCTTTTTTGTAGACAGCATTTATTTTGTTTTGCTTTCATTAACCGCTAGACCCATCTTTGCTGCCTCGATCTCAATACTCGTAAATGCTCCATTGACTACCCGCTGAGTTCTTCCGATTATTTCAATGTCATCGGCATAAGCGAGTAGTTGTACAGACTTGAAGAAGATTGTACCTCCGGGGTTGGCTTGTGAGTTTCGTACAATTCTCTCAAGTATAGTATAGCCTTGTCTAAGACCTTTCCTGACATCGAACGGTTCGGTGATGTTCTTACCGACTTTGATGGAGCAGCGAGAGTTCTCCATCGTCATTCTGCACAAACGGACAAGCTTGGCAGGGATGCCAAGACTAGACATTGCTCTGTATAACTCGTCTCATAAACGCTATCATAGGCAACTTTGAAATCGATGAATAGGTGGTGCGCATCGATTTTATATGCGTGGGTTTTTTTTCCAAGATCTTTCGTAGTGTGAATATTTGGTCAATGGTGGACTTTCCAGGCCTAAAACCGCCCTGATAAGGACCTATCAGGTTGTTGACGATCGGTTTTAGGCGTTCGCATAATACGGCAGACATGATCTTATATGCGATGTTGAAGAGACGTCTGTAATTGGCGCAGTTCAGAGGGTCTCCTTTCTTCAGGATCGGGCAAACGATGCTGAGGTTCCATTCATCGGGGATACTTTCGTCCGACCAGATTTTACAGATGAGCTGGTGCATGCTCCTTACCAACTCATCTCCTCAGGCCTCGAAAAGTTCAGCGGCAAGGCCGTCGGCTCCAGCAGCTTTGTTGGATTTAAGTTTAGATATCGCTATTCTTATTTCATTCTGATCGGGCTGACGGGAATCTTGACTATCATCGTCACTGTTGAATGGCTCATTCTGCCTGACAGTGGAATATTGGTCATCATCGCCGTTTAAAAGTCTGCAGAAGTGTTCCTTCCATTTCGTCAGCACCGACTGCGATTCTACTACTAATATTGCCATTTTCGTCCCTGCAGGCTTCTGTTCTGGCTTTGAAAACCTGGCATGTTCTTTTTACTTCTTGGTAAAATTTTCGAACATCATTCCTGCAATAAAGTCTCTCAATCTCCTCGATCGAGCGCTTCTCATGCTCCTTTTTCTTCTTTCTGAGAAGTCGATGCTCCTCTTTTCTTCTGCGCACATAGAGCTCGTAAGCAGCTCTAGTCCTTCTATGCAGCGCCGCTTTGTACGCCTCTTGTTTTTCTGCATGTGCTTGCCGGCATTCGTCATCAAACCAAGGGTTTCCTTGTGGTGGCCGAGTGAAACCCAGTACATAAGAGGCGGCATCTCTCATGGCTTGTTGGCAACGCTGCCACTGGTCTTCCGCATTTGCTGTTGGCGGCATAGGACTTTGATTAAGATTAAGAGAAACTCGATCGGCAAAGGCTTTGGCGGTATCTTGCGATTGTAGCTTTTCGACGTCAAATTTCCTCACATTATTTCATTGATTTCGCTCCGTTGTGGATATCCACATCCGTATCTTGGCTACAACTAGGTAGTGATCCGAGTCCACGTTGGCTCCTCGGAAAGTCCGGACACCCAGAATACTGGAAGAGTGCCTTGCGTCGATCGCAATGTGATCGATTTGTTAGACAGTTTTTCGATCAAAGGAGAGCCATGTTCCTTTGTGAATGTCGAGATGTGGGAACCGCGTACTAGCTACGACAAAGTTTCGCCCCGCTGAAAAGTCGATTAGCCTGAGTCCGTTGTCGGATGTGATGTCGTGCAGGCAGTGCTTTCCGACCACACTACTAAAGACGTCCTCTCTTCCTAGCTTTGCGTTAAAGTCGCGTAGGATAATTTTAACGTCGTGGCTAGGGCATTGCTCATACGCCTTGTCCAAGAGCTGGTAGAAGTCATCCTTTGTCGCGTCGTCCTTCTCCTCTTGAGGGGCGTGAACGCATATTAGGCTAATGTTGGCAAATTTAGCCTTGATACGGATAGTCATAAGGCGTTCGTTCACATGCCGGAAACTTAAGACTTCTTACCTAAGTCTGCCTCCAATGACAAATCCGCACCCGAATAGACGCTGTCCTTGTTGTCTGTAGCAATCGCCGTAGTTGATGTCGCCGTTTTTCATATTCCTTTTGCCCGGCCCATCCCATCGCACTTCTTGCATGGCGGTAATGTCTGCTTTGAGACACTCTAGGGCCTCCGCAAGTTGTTCGGCTCCACGTGGTTTGTAGAGGGACCTAACATTCCACGTGCAGACACGAAGATCGTTGTCCTTTTTACGTTTGCTTGGGTCGTCAACAGCAAGATCATCCGTATCAGAGGCTGTTGGTTGCTTCCCTACGTGGTAGGGAAGTTAACCCGACGGCACAACCCCCAACCTGGAAGACCTCTGACTGATTGCATTGCTTCGTCATATTTTGGACAGCATCCCGAACGCGGACTTTGCTTTAGCGATCCTGTTGGCTATATCCAATAACGTTCCACTATTGGTCGAGACAATACTCACAAGATACTGGAAATCCTCTAATCTCTACCGCTTGTCCAGCAATGCTTATTTGAGCCGATGAGTTTGTTCCAAGGCTGATTTTAGTTTTTGCCGTATTAATTGTCAGCCCGACGATCCCTGCCTCTCTCTCCACATCTGTTGTCATTTGGTGGAGGTCCATAAGTCTGTGAGAGAGTAAGCACACATCGTCAGCGTAGTCAAGATGTTTCAGTTGAGATGTAAGAGTTCATCGAATTCCTCCGTTTCCCGTCGACAAAACTGCACGAAGCACATCGCTAATCACCAATAGGAATAGTATTGGTGAAAGGATACAGCCTTGTCTTACCCCACTTTGGATCTCAAATTCATCAGACAACCTTCCTCTGTGCAGAACGTGACACTTAGAGCCTTGACATGCAGCTTTGATAATAGCAATTGTTTATCGGGAATACCTCTCCTGCGTAAGCCACGCCAATTAACTCCCTGTTGACAAAATCGATGAACAGCAGGTGGAATGGCGATCGATATTCATTGCACTGCTCGATGATAATCCGCAGGGTGTTTATGTGGTCGCACAGTAGGATTCAGAGCGAAAACCTGCTTGTTCGGCATCGGGTGTGTCTTCGAGATGTTGTTTGATTTGCTCCCGGATGATTTTAGTTATTATCTTAGGTACAGCAGGCAGCACGCAGATACCCCTCCAGTTTCCGCACTCCATTAAATTTCCTTTCTTAGGAAGGTTGACGATCATTCCCTTTCTCCACTCGTTAGGAAAGCTTTCAGCTTCCCAAGCTCTCTCTATAAGTGAAAGCAGTAGATGCTGCTGGAGTAGCTACAACGCGAGCTTTCAGCTGTTTTCGTTCGTCAATCCGTCTCCAGGTATCCACGAAAAGCCACACTCTATGTCTTCCCTGTGATCGACCGACAATTCTTTCAGCACCAGATTTAAAAACATTTTTCACAGCACACCAATGATCTTGGATAATTGTGGGCATTGACCTTGCTTCCACACCTTGCTCCCTTAATTGTTGGCTCACTGAGGGATCACTAAGTCTATCGATGTTGAACCTGGGCATTCTTGTGTTGTCGTGGGATCTTCGAACTGCAGCAGTGCGTAGTTGGAGAGTAGCTATCATAAGATTGTGATCACGTTCTATCCCCATATCTGCCCCTCACCTGTTAAAGCGGCGGCTGATGGCAAAATGGTCAATTTGGTTGGAAGTTGCTTGTCTGTCGTTGGAAATCCAGCTGACTTTGTGGCAGGTCTTGTGCTCAAACATGGTGCCACCTATCACAAGGCGGTTGGCATTGCAGAAATCCACAAACCTTTCGCCGTTGTTATTGTGGTTGCCTAGTCCATGCTTCCCGATCACATGTTTCAGCCCATCGTTGTCGTTTCCTACCTTGGCATTCAAATCCCCCATCACTATGACAATTTCTCCATTTGGTGTTGTGTTGAAGAAGAGATTGTAGAAGCTCTCCTTTTCGTCCTCAGACGAGCCATTTATTGAGGCATAACACTGTATAATGGTGACGCGTCGCACTTTAGTCTGGAATTTGGCCGTCATAATCCTATCACCGCGATGCTGCCAGGAAATTAGGCCCTTGCGTGCTGTTGTTGTTAACAGTAGTCCGACTCCATATTCCCCCGGACTTCCGGATGGTCTTCCAGAATAGAGTAGTACAGTGTTACGCGTTGGAGACTGGGACTCGCCCGCTTCTAACCATCTTATTTCACCTACCCCCAGAATGTCCAGTTTATATCGCATGCATTCGTTTTTAAATTGAAGGAATCTGGCATTGTAAGATGATTCGCTTCCCGAGTCGAGGAGCGTCTTTACATTCCAGAAAACTATCTTTGTGCGGGTACAATAGCCAAAAGTCGTCAACATGTGATCATTCCTTATCCGAGGCATAGTGTCGGTTTCTGTAGCGAGCTGGCTTCAGTAACGTAGGTTGCTGGTCCACGTTACCTAGTCTATATGGATCCTGTGATCAAAGTCGACCAAAGTAAACGGAAACAACATCTTTGAGTCTTCAGTGCTTCCTTGGGCCGATAGACATTGGTGGTTTCAATTGATCTCTGCCTCTGGCCATACGGCAATATTAACCCAGACTTGGTGTAGAGAAATATTTCGAGGAATTACAAACCTGACCTCAACCCGTGTTCATCCAGAACTTGCATCATCTACCAATATCAGTGGCTTTGTCGCCAGGAGCTTATGGTAACAGGACTAGATACGACCTGAAATTGGTTCCATAGTGGTACTACAAGGGACCTATCACGGGCAAACTATTTATGTGTCAGGAAAGGTGAATGGCATGAGAGATAGTAGTAGTAGTAGATAGTACCTAAATGTCATGTTGAAGCTATTTATCGTCACGTAGACTGGCGAGTGTCAATGAAGCCCCATTAATATTATCCGATGGCTTCCACATCCGTATTTATTAATTATGAAAATCGCATTAATTAAATATTTAAAAAAAAAAAAGAAGTCCAATTGAGCTGCTGCTCAATGGATTTACGAGTATACTCGTACATGAAGGTCCAGAAAATTAATCTCTCTCGGAATCATGTTCTGCCTGAAGCGTCGCACTGCTTCCATGACAGCAGACATTAGCAAATGTATCTATATACATTTTCCATTCATTGGTCATCATGAAACCTAAATAATTTAATTCCATGACGTGTGTATGTGTTTTCATAAATTGTACATTCACCATAAAAGAAAAAAAAAATTCCAAAATCAGAGCAACGAACTTGATATCGCATCCAAAGACCGCAGTGAATACTTTGTTTGGGGGTGCAACGAGAGGGAGGGTTCTCCCGACTAAATCCAGTCCAATTCTCCTCTCGGATTTTATTCTTTTATTTTTTTATTTTTAATAAAATTGTTCATGGCAGTGGGCTTGCAAATTCAAAAATTCTTCCCACCCCGTGGTGGCACCAAGGCTGACGGGATTTAGTAGAAATTACATGTGTGTGTCGGTCGTTCCACAAATAGGGCACAAATCCGGTCTAACTGAGATATATGTGTGTGTGTACAGTAAAGGGTGTCTGCACCACCACCAAACAGCGGTTTTTATCTCACACCCATGTACATATGGTACATATATGCGCAGCGGTTCGTCGTCGCGAGTAGGTGCAAGCTATCTATGTGTGTACAGCTTCAGGAAATGCGATTTAATTAAATTTATTTATTTATTTTTCCATCTTCTGTTTATTCTTGTTTGAAATTTATTCCCCTTGCAGCTATATATCTCTTGCGGCGTATACAACGGTAATAAGTTTACCTATGAATAAATTGTAGTTTCCGCTTTGGGAAAGCCAGCTTTGATCTGCTGGCGCTGCCTGCCTGGTGGCGGACAAAAAACTTGGCGTTTTTATTTTTATCTTTGGACCAGTTTTGTAATTACATCAAGACAAAGTTACAATATTGCTAATTTGATTCAAGAGTTAATTATTATAATTACTGGTTTCGCAATATTCTTTTTATCTACATTGTTATGCGGTTAGATGTAGGTCGTTTGGTAGGTTCAGATGGACTAGGACAAGAAAATTATTTAATTTGTTCTCAATCGCACTGATTTGATTGTAATCATTTTATAATTGTCACCTATCGAGTCAGACTTATGCAGGAAGTATGCCCGCGCAGTTGACACTTAATTACTTAGGTGGCGCTACAGTTCGGGGTGAACCTGGATCTCAATTAACAACCCTCTCCACATAGCTCGGTCTTAAGCTAATTGCCTCCATTTGCGCATTTAAAGTTGGTCTAGGTCTCCTTGAACTTATGCGCGCTACCTACGGTGAGGAGGCCCTCTACTGCGTCGTTCTTTCGGGTCAGATTCGAAGACTCTGGGGGCCGTAACGTTGGTGTACATTCTACGTGTCCCAGCCATCTCAGACGAGGATATCTTCATCCGCTTTCAATAAAGTCCATGCTTCAGCACCATAAAGCACAACTTGGATGATCAGAGTCTTATACAGAGTCTCCTTAGTTATTCGAGATGGGGCTTTACTGTTGAATTAGCTTATAAGCCCAAAAAAACAGCAATTGGCAAGAGTTATTTTTCTTTCGATTTCTGCGCTGATCTTGTTTCTCGAGTTTATAGCTGAGCCGAGGTAGACAAAGTCCCTTACTACCTCGAAGTTGTAGCTGCCCAGTGTGACGTTCTGTCCAATTCCCCGGTGTTGGCTCTACCTTCTTGTTGACAGCATGTATTTGGTTTTGCCCTCGTTTATCGCTTAACCCATTTTGGCCGCTTCCGCCTCAATCCTTGCAAACGCACCGGTAACAGCTCACTGAGTTCTTCCAATAATGTTAATCTCGTCAGCGTATGCAAGCAGTTGTACGGACTTTTGATAGATTGTGCCTCTGGTGTTGGCTTGCGAGTTCCGCACAATCCGTTCAAGTACAATATTAAAGAAGTCGCAGGACAACGCGTCACCTTGTCTAAAACCTTTTTTTGACATCACTACCGACCTTGATGGAGCAGCGAGCATTCTCCATCGTCATCCTGCGCAGACGGACATGTTTGGCAGGGATCTCAACACTAGACATAGCTCTATATACCTCTTCTCTATAGATACTGTCATAGGCGGGCTTGAAATAGATAAAGAGATGATGAGTATCTATTTGGACTTCTTGGGCTTTCTTCAGGATCTGCCGAAGTGTGAAGATTTGATCGATGGTGGACTTTCCTGTTCTGAAACCGCACTGAGTGGGGCCAATAATTAACAATTATCAATAGACTACTATTGATGACAGGTTTCAGGCGTTCACACAATATCGCAGAAGATATGTTGTATGCGCTGTTGAGGAGACTGATGTCTCTATAACTGGCGCAGTTGATGGGGTCTCCTTTCTTTTGGATCGGGCAAACGATGCTGAGATTCCATTCATCAGGCATACACTCGCCTGACCAAATGTCATCACCAGCTGCCTTGAAGAGTTCGGCCGGTAAGCCGTCAGGTCCAGCAGCCTTGTTGGATTTTAGCTTGGATATTGCTATCCTCACTTCGTTTTGGTCAGGTGGACGGAAATTTTGACTATCATCGTCTATGTTGAATGGTTCATTCTTCCTGACAGCGGGATGTTGGTTCTCGTCGCGGTTATACAGTCAGCGGATGTAGTTTTTCTATATTTTCAGCACCGACTATGATTCTACTATGCGTACATTGTTCCTGGAGTATATATACGCTCCGTTCCCATCAAGAGTAATAATCACACATGTCACACATACCTTAAATCTCGCTTAGACTCTGACTTTTTCAACTACCCTTACGCACATGCTACTGTTTCTGAATATTGCGAATCTCTTATCTCGAATATTTGTACTGAATGCAGTCTAACATAACAGCTGACCCCCAAAAATCGGATAGCTGCTCATCCACTCTGAAATTGTGAAATACATTCTCGGGCCAGTTGTTCACTAGAAAAATTGCCCTTGTCGTAGAATAGACTAGTAGCGTCTGAGTGTTCCATTAAAACGTTTTCCTGACAGACAAATAAAATATCCTAAAACTGGATCATGATTACTTCTCATAAATGAGAAGCTGTATCCAAACGCATTAGTTTTAGTTGACACAATCATGACAATCGTGAAATAAAAGATAGAAAAAGCTAATACTCTTTCGTTCCTGACAATCTGCCCAACATACTTACTTAGATGGCGCTACAGTCCGGGGTGGACCTGGGCATCAACCAACAAACCTCTCCAGCTAGCACGGTTACGAGCCAGCTGCCTCCAGTTGCGCACACCAAATTGGTTAAGGTCCCCCTTCCACTTGTTTGCGCCACCTACCGCGAGGTCGCCCTTTACTGCGCCGTCCATCCCGGGTGGATTCGAAGACTTTCTTAGTGGGAACGTTGGGCTCCATCCGCTCTAAATGACCCAGCCATTTTAGTCGCTGTATGTAAACTCTTTTGGCTAAGTCGATGTCCTTATATACGCCGTATATTTCTGCATAGTACCTTCTCCACTCACCGTCTATGCAGACGGGACCAAAGATCTCTCGAAGAACGATTGTTTTGCTTTCATTGACCGCTAAACCCATATTTGCGGCCTCGATCTCAATACTCGTAAATGCACCATTGACTGCCCGCTGAGTTCTTCCGATTATGCTAATGTCATTGGCATAAGCGAGTAGTTGTACAGACTTGTAAAAGATTGTACCTATATGCGATGTTGAGGAGACTTATACCTCTGTAATTGGCGCAGTTCAGACGGTCTCCTTTCTTTAGGATCGGGCAGACGATGCTGAGGTTTCATTCATCGGGCATACTTTCGTCCGACCAGATTTTACAGATGAGCTGGTGCATGCTCCTTACCAACTCATCTCCTGTCTTGAAAAGTTCAGCGGCAAGGCCGTCGGCTCCAGCAGCTTTGTTGGATTTGAGTTTAGATATCGCTATCCTCACTTCATTCTGATCGGGTTGACGGGAATCTTGACTGTCATTGTCATTGTTGAATGGCTTATTCTGCCTGACAGCGGAATATTGGTCATCATCGCCGTTTAACAGTCTGCAGAAGTGTTCCTTCCATATCCTCAGCACCGACTGCGATTCTACTACTATGGTACCATTTTCGTCCCTGCAGGCTTCTGTTCTGGCTTTGTATGTTCTTTTTACCTTTTGGTAACATTTTTGAACATTATTCCTGCAATAAAGTCTCTCAATCTCCTCGATCGAGCGCTTATCATGCTCCTTTTTCTTCTTTCTGAGAAGTCGATGTTCCTTTTTTTCTTCTGCGCACATAGAGCTCGTAAGCAGCTCTAGTCCTTCTATGCAGCGCCGCTTTGTACGCCTCTTGTTTAGCTGCATGTGCTTGCCGGCATTTCTTATCAAACCAGGGATTTCGTTGTGGTGGCCGAGAAAAACCCAGTACATCAGAGGCGGCATCTCTGATGGCTTGTCTGCCCAACATAATTTTGAAAAATGTAAGAACTGTTTGGCCGAAGCCCTTACGACTCTATTTTTTTTTTTTTTTTGTATGCCCTTTTATCGGGACAGTACAAAGTCCACTTTAGATCCTTTGTATTTGATTCCATTAAAGCCACTTCCGGAGTCTCTCAAGGTAGCCATCTTGGTCCTCTAATATTCATCTTGTAAATGAATTACGTTGAATTGTGTATCACTCTTCCCTCTGAACCAATGCCTAGAGTGCTACGTATGGCTAACGGCATGCTAAGCTCTTTTGATGTTTGTAAGTCCAGCCTTAAGCCTAACTAAATTGACTTACAGCGAGCACGCTTAAAAGGCACAAATACCTGGAGTTATCCTGGACAAGAAAAATAGCTATTTCCTGAAATCTATCCTTATATTCGCAGATGTATGGCATCATCAATAGAGCCACTAATTCCCTCTAGACCTGAAAACGTATCAAAGGAAAAGTTGTCTATACTAGCTATAGTAACTTGCCGTGACCTCATGGAGAAAGTCCAATATCACAGTTAGGCAACTAAGACGAATCCAATGTTTAACCGGAATCTGTTTAATAGACTGTTTGTATAACACTCCTCTAGGGTCTACCCCATTCAAATCCTAATTGAAATGGAAGTCAGCGGTCGAATCGCCACATCCCTTAACTGGTGAGTGGTTACGTATTGTATTGTTGGTAGATTTAGCAACAACATACATACAAATTACGTGACGACTCTTCCGTTCACGGATGCGCCATACGTACCCTCTTGACTACGCTGACGATGTGTGCTTACTCTCTCACAGAATTATGGACCTCCACCAAATGACAACAGATGTGGAGAGAGAGGCAAGGATCGTCGGGCTGACAATTAATACGGCAAAAACTAAAATTATCAGTCTTGGAACAAACTCATCGGCTCAAATATGCATTGCTGGACAACCGGAAGAGAGAGTAGAGGATTTCCAGTATCTTGGGAGTATTGTCTCGACCGATGGTGGAGACGAACAAGATCGCTAAAGCGAAGTCCGCGTTCGAGATGTTGTCCAAAATATGGCGAAGCAATGCAATCAGTTTGAACACCAAGCTAAGACTGTTCCGTTCCAATGTTGAATCCGTGCTGTTATATTGATGCAGGACGTGGAGAGTGGCGATTGCTATCACCAGGAAGCTGCAAACGGTAGTTAATAAGTGACTGCGCAAAATCTTAAGAATTTTCTGGCCCAATCGTATCTCTAACGAACACTCTTACGAGAGAACGGGTCAGGAACCAATAGGCACAACCATCCAACGACGGAAGTGGCAGTGGATTGGACACACGTTTCGAAAGGGTGACCGTTCAATAGCGAACCATGCCATGCAATGGAACCCTTTAACTCAGGATGGCAGAAGGCCTGGTGGTCCGAGAAGAATATGGCGCAGAACAGTCGAGAAGGAGGCACGGCAGTTGGGAAGAACTCATTGCCAGAAACCGTACACGATGGCGCGTAGGCGTAGTAGAGCCCCTAGGAGCCACAAGGGGATACAGGACATAAGTAAGAAGTATGTTGCTTAATTACCGCTTCAACCGAAATTTGCCGAGAGATAAAATAGACTTGACTGGCATTTCTTGATCACTAGCACAGGAAGTGGGAAGGTTCCTAGTGAATTTTAGTAGGAAGGATCTTAAGATCCTGGCAAAAGAATATCATCTCTCACTTTCCACCGACAGTGTGGTCTTAGATTCCATGTCAAAGAGGCTTTTTAGTCGATTTTTATGTCAGCTGTTATGAAGCTTTACTAATAACAGGGTTATATTATTTTGTGGAAAGGCTGAATAATCGGTGCAGCTACCTCCGTTTCTGACTGATTGAGAGGTGCAGTGTAAGAATTTATTGTCGACCTTACCTCGCTATAGATAGACCAATCCTTACTATGAAATCCTGAGATAGAATCTATGCTAGTTCTTGAAGTAGTGTCTGCCACTTTCAAACTTTGTTTGATTAAATCAGATAAGGTGACAGTGGAATTAGAAGTTGGCAGATGCCAAATCATCTGATTGAGCCACTCTCGAAGCTTGCTAGGTGTAGTTGCATGGTTTATGTTATATCTTTTGGACGCAGTAGAGTCGGTTTTGAAAGGACACTTCACTTGGGCTATGCGGCTGTAATATCGAATAGCATTCTTAGCTATCGAATTGCCCTTGCCGAGTATTGGGTTGAATGTGGAGCGAGTAGCTAAATATTCAGCATTCGGTGTCACGTCTTTAATATCATCGCGACTCTATACAGCTCAACAGCGATCGTGTTAAATCTGCTCAGCTTAACTCTGTCCCGCTCGGCAGCCGACTGAGTATAACTCGAAATGGCTACGAGCGTTCTGTCAATTGTTTCGACAACCATTTCGGAGGTCAAGTGGTAAGCGCGCTATGCACCGATAGCGGCAAGATGGATCCTCTAAATTTCGACAACGGCATCAACTTTGGATAGACACATGGAACGTCTCATCGCTCACATGGAAGGACCTTGAGTTTGTTGGGGAGGCTGTTAAAAGTCGACTAGATATAGTTGGCGTCTCTCCAACAAGGCAGAAAATCTCTAAAACTGTGGATCTTACTGATGGGTGGAAGCTCTTTCTGTTAGAAATCGCACCCTCAATGTGGGAAGTGGGGATACTCACAAGTCTCAGGTTGACAGGCAGAGTATTGGAGTGGATACCATTAGGAGGGAGAGTTGCGATCTTAAAGATTAAACGTGAAAGATCGACTCTGGCATTGGTGCAAGTAAGAGTACATGCAGTGAAGTATCTCGGAGTATGCAGCTTTCTTAGATGAAGTTGATGTTGCCCTTGAACAGGTTGTTGATATGGATTCTTTTGTCTTTCTTTTGTCGTGATGGGTGACTTTAATGCTAACATATATAGCTTGCAATTTCTGTCAAGAAGTGTAACAGTTGAGTTTAAGGTAGTGTGTTCAGATATTGTAAAGTTTACGTGTAAAATACTCTACGTGACAGTAATGTTAATGTTTAAATTGTTTATTGCCAAACAACAAGTAAAGTGTTGGCTAACCTTTCTCTCTCCATTTCTCGTCATCCACCAATATGTCTTGAAATTTAAACCCGGAAAAAGCGATAAACTTTTATAGACCACTTCACTGATTTTAATCTGTTAAATGCAATTTTTTGTTGTCATTGCATCAGATATTGCAATTTATTATTATATTGAAATTTATTAGTTTGAAAGGGTTCATATGTCAATAACACCCTCATACCTTTGTTCGATAAGAAAGAGTTGATACAGGTGGTCTTGGTGGGTGGACGTTCTCTGGAATAAGCATGTTTCGTATCTTATAATCAAATGAAGTGCATTACTGTTTTATGAAGCTTCCAGAGGGTCAGGCTACTTTACGTCGCATTAATAGGTTAGCAAAACGAAATCTTCTAACATCATCGCCTAATTTGGGTGCCGGGGCACAGAGGCATTGCAGGAAAATGCTTAACCGACGAACTCTCCAAGCAGGGCACTTGTCTACCGATTTCGTCGAGCAAGCCGAATCTCGGCATGGATATCGCTACAGTGAAACTACTACCTAAGCTCTACACCACTTCTTCTTTCTATTTCGGCGAGGTTATGATCCGAAAACAAGGGATCATAACCCTCCCACTTCACCGCATTTTTACTGATCCGCCTGTGGGGTTCGCCTCATCAGCTCAACACCACAGCGTGACCAATCGCAGTTGGGGTAGCGGCACTACGTGCCTCATTACTAGACAGATCTGGCCTAAGATGGATCAGAAACGCTCCAACTGCCTTATCGGACTGACAAGGTCGCTCTACAGTTGGTGTCATTACGGGGCACTGCATCATCGGTAGACATGCCTTTAGGCTAGGCATCTTAGCAAATGATTTCTGCAGAAGTTGCAAGGACGAGAAGGAGAGGAAACTTTACTACACCTTCTTTGTACGTGTCAGGCCATCTCCCCTCGCAGAAGATTACACTTAGGAGCCTACCACTTCAACAATTTAGGCGAGTTAGCTGATGTCTGCATCCGCAGCCACCAACGCTTTATATCAGCCTCCAACTGATTCCAAGGGTAGCTCTCCTTGGGGATGAAAGATCCGTGTGGTACCGCAATGGGCCTAGTCTGGCCTAAGTGAGGCAACCGGCCAATCTAACCTAACCCTAACCCAACATCATCTAGAATCTTTTGACAGGCTTACTTGTTGTCTCAGCTTGAATTAACTGTGTTGGTATGATGGCCATTTTCAAGGGTAAATTATGTCTGCAGATGCGCTACCGGTCTCAAACCGAGACGAAACTAGGTAAGCATTCAAGAAATGAGTGAAAGATAAAGAAGTCTGTCCTTCCATTCATCCAGCCATTAGTTCCTGTCAGAAACTTAAGTACCCTTATCAGATCTAGGTATGGAAGGTCTTTCTTCCCTATCTGATGGAAACCCAGATATTTCACTCTGATGCGGGTCAATGTCCTGTAGTTTCTGGTCTGGAATCTCTTTGGTGTCGTTGCAGAATCTGCATGCCCCGTTGTCAGCTAAACCTATCGTTCTAGGGTGTCCTAGGAGTTGCTCGTAACTGTACCCAATTTGCTCTTCTTCAGGCTGATGCATGATCTAGACCGTCATCAGTTCAAATTGCCTTGTAGTTCTGGAATTCACCTAAGGAAATGACTTCTGTTTCTGCTTCCTTCTTGAACTTTTCCCGTATTATGTGATCCTAATAGTGGGATAGCTGCCCCCTATTTTGCTAATCTATCGGCTTCCTCATTACCATGCACACCAAGATGGTCTGGCACCCAGTATAGAGTAGCTCTGTTGAATTTGACCAGGACTTTAGGTTTATCAAGGCATTCCCACATTTCATCTGTCTGACATAATGACAAGGCCTTTCTTACGTCACCATCGAATCATCCTATAGCGTGAATTTCCGGTCGAACATGTTGGAAAACTTTCCCATTGGCTTGGAGTACTTGACTCTTGATCCCAGTAATCCAACTCCAGTGCCATCAGCTGGGCTTGGTCCATGTATATGGGGTGGTGGACTGTGAAAGCATACGTTGCAAATTCATCTTTCACTAGCCTGTATTTCTTAACTAAGCCGTATCTGGAGATCTCTAAAAGAGGCGTGAGTCTCGGTCTGTTAGCTCGATGAATTTCTCTTGTTGTTCCCTCCTTTTCGGTTCTCATGATTGTTCCCGTTGTCGCTTTCTTAATTACTAGGCGTACAGGCGTTAGATTGAGGATTACCTCCACGACAGCTGTTTGACAGAAACTCATTGCTGCGGGCATGTATATGAATGCCAATCTCTACAGTTTCTCGAGATATTTCTTATTCTTGTCATAATTGTTAAGTACTTTGGTAACTTTGCGTCTCATTTCAATGTCGACGGATCTTAAGTGAAGTAGACGTCTTTTCCTTCTTCCAGTTTTCTTCTAGCTATTAAGACGATGTCATCGGCATGTAGCCGATGTGCATTTTACATATTAAAAATTTGTGTAGGAGCTCGTCTACTACTAAGCTCCACAATAAGGGTGATAAAACCGCTCCTTTGGGACAGCCTCCTAACAGTGTTTCGGCAGCTCTCGTGCCACATTTTCCACACCACTGTCCAAGCACGTGGAAAGGATGAGGATATCCTTGGTTACTTTGACGCAAAAATACTTCGATTGGTCCCGTTTGCATAGATGGCGAGTGGAGAAGAAGGTACAATGCCGAACTATACGGCCTATACAAGGACATCGACTCAGCCAGAAGAGTTCACATACAGCGATAAAAATGACTGCGTCATGTAGAGCGAATGGAGCCCAACCTTTCAGCCCGGAAAGTCTTCGAATCCTCCCCGGATGTATGGCGCAGTAGAGGACGATCTAGCAGTAGGTGGCGTAGACAAGTTAAGGGAGACCTCAACCAACTTGGCGTGCGCAACTGGAGGCAGCTGGCTCGTAACCGGGCTGGCTGGAGAGGTTTATTGTTGGATGCCCAAGTCCAGCCCGGAATGTAGCCCGACCTAAGTAACTAAGTAAATCCAAGCACGTGTGTACTATTTCCAGTAAATTAAAGAACAAAAGTTCAATGTACCCACTAATGATGAAGGTGGACTAATATATTCCATTTGTCATGACAAAGAAAGGCCGCTTATGAAATGTTGTCAGGTGAGCATGGAGCCATGTGTGAAGCTCAAATGTCGTATTTCTAGGGATCATTCCTTTCAGTTCTTCGGAACATCTTCCGTGGTACTATCTGTAGTGTATCCGACGGTTAAAGATTAATACGTATTTGAAATAGACCTGGTGAAAGAATAGTCCCCTGTGGTACTCCAGAGTTTATAGCAAATGTGGCATTCAAGTCAATGGAAAATAATATAAACAATTATTGGCCACTGCATCCTGAGAAGCTGACTATCACTTTGAAATATCTGCGCAAGCTTCAGGAATAAGTAACACAAAACCAACTTAGTGCCTCCATTTATGAGTTCCATTGCGAACAGAATCTGATGTTGTGATATGATGAGTTTTGCCAAGCTCGGTGGGGCTTCCTATTCTAAAGAGCGCCTGTTCCCATTATTGAGAAGGAGGACCGAGTTGCGATCTATAATACATTCAAAGATAAATTCATTTCGATTGTTAATCCGCTGCATCCTTCAATGCCTCGAACATCCCAATCGTTTACGTTTCTGAATTAAATCCATAAATGAATGCGTTATTCGTGGGTTATATGCACATGTCCAAAGGTTTATAACCCCCCCTTTTTCCATCACAACCGTCTGGTCAAACACATAAATGTCCGTCAAATGCCTAGGGGGGGGCACATACAGAAAATCAGTGCTGCTACAGTCCACCTGCTAATGGTGAGGGTTAAACTTCGGTATTCATTTTCACCGGTAAACGTGACTGCACCCTCATTTTGCTATCCTTCAATGTTGAATACGAGGATTATCCTCTTGTCCACAGATTTCGTATCCTATGGCTACAACCATCCCCTGTCTGCTGTGTACCCCTGCCCATTCTATGGTATTTATTAAATATCCGACAGACAATATTATATCGCAGAGGCGGTATGATATTCCATACTAACAGGCCAAACAAAAAAAAAAAAAAAGAAAAAGATACACGACACAAAAATTGTATCTCATTATTTTTTAACTCACTCTTCTGATCACATCGCATAGATACCGAAACCGAATTACCAATTTATATAACTTCCTCCAAAGGAATACATAATTTTGCATTTTTTTTGTATTTCTTTGCCTCCTCACATTTTAGCTTGTCAATTTTTGATTTGCAATGCAACAACAAATTTCACAACATTTTCCCAGAGGAGGAACTCTCATCTGAACTCAAGTTTACCCAAGTCTTTTGCACGCTCTCGATGAAATTAAACTTTTGCACGTATACGTATGCAAATCGAATAAAAAAAAAATAAAGGAACACCTAAACGGAAGTGCCTGTGAAGTTTACATGTAGCTGTAGTCTTGTATAGCGTGTTTCCAGACTGGGTTGCCATTGTGCGATTTTAGTCGTGAGATGCTTCTTCTTCTATTACCAACTTGGTGATAATGTCGACCAATTCCATTGACATTTGATGATGCAAACTTGTCTTCTTGAAATAGGTTCACTCACTTAATGAACGATCCGATGCCAGGGGAGAGAAGCATCAGTGGAGCAAGGTAACTTCGAGAAGGTCCCTCTTTCGCTTCTAAGTTGTGTGGGCCCGCATATCGTACTATCAAATGGGACAGCTACCCCTAAGTTCGACAAGCATGCTTTTATTGGCAACTCATTGTGGACAGATTACCGTCGAAAATTAAGTTTCCTTCAACTTCTTGTAGGTTGCTCACGTAAGGAAACCGTGATCTATATATAATTCGAGAAAGTTTCGAATCAGACCAACAACGTGCTGGGTCCCTTGTGGTCTCTCTATCACGATCCATCTTATGGTAGCCCTAAACGACGAACATGCTCGCCGAACTTGTTCGTTTGGGAAAAAATCGAAATTTTTCGCCATCAGCGAACGGTTCGCGAACCAGCCCCTGCACGAGAAAAACAGCGAACACTAACAAGTTCGTCGAGCATGTTCGTCGTTTAGGGCTACATTTAGCCAGAGACACTCTGAATTTCTCCACAGTTCTTCTGTGGCTTTGATTATTCCTCGTGTCAACGCTAGAATCTGTTTAACGGAAATCTGATTCATCTTTTGCGTTTCCACTTAGTGGCGCCCCAAGATCTCACTTCTTCTGCTGGCTAGTGCCGAACATTGACACAATATGTGTGCCGCCGGCCAGTTGAGACGGCTCCAGGCATAGTTTACAAGTGTCATCCTCCAGAAGACCCATCTTCTTCAGGTAATACCCGAAACTACCATGACCTGTGGATAACGCTACCACCCATTCCAGTGTTCTTCGCTCCGGGTTTAGAACTTCTGTACGAATGGTGCCAGTCGGCATTTTAGCAGCCATTTTTGCCTGCCTGCAACTTTCCACGGTTGACCACCTTCTCTGGTGTTCCGCCGCGGCCCAGTAGAAGGAAACCGGTAACTCCAACTTCATGTTGACACGAAATTCACACAGCTGGCAGCCAACATTAAATTAATGTTTACACATATTCGCAGGCAGGAATTGAGAATGGATTTGAAAGAGACAGGGACTCTCCCTTGGTCCGATCAATTTGTGGTCGGTCATTTTGACCCTATGACGCCAAGAGTCGACTTTTCAAAAATTCGGTGTACTTGGAACATTTTAGGATACTTGCAGAAGAATAGTTCCATAAAAATTGCATCTCGCTTATTTACTCCAGAAAGATCGCCCCACTGCAAGGAATTTGCTCTAGAAGCTTTTTTGAACATTGAAGCTGCGTTATAACATTGGGTCAAACAGGCGGATCAGTAGAAATGCTGTGAAGTGGAAGGGTTTATGATCGCTTGTTTTCAGATCATAACCTCGCTGAAATACGAAAAAGAAGCTGCATTATAACAATGTTAAAGTGAAAAGTACAAGGTAAGCTCTAGGTCCACCTGAGCTGGGTCATTCCCTCTCGGCCTGAATGGAAATGTGGAAAGTGTTGTAATTAACGCTTTATTTTAAGTAATAAAGATTACAATTAAAGACATGGATTATATTAATTTAATATTAGTTGATATATCTAAAGTCGAAGACGTACAACAAAGAAGTTACAAAAATCAATAGAGCTGCCAGAAGGACAGACAGAGAAAAACAATAGCCAACTGAGACAATGGAAATGCAGGTAGAATATCTTAAAGTAGTTTAGGGTGGAAAACCGTTGCTACATTCCCTGCGACTTAATTTAACTTGAAATACGTGGTTGAAAAATAACTCGCGGCTTTTTGATTCTCTGCGAACGCCGAAGATTTGGCGTTGCTATTTCGGATGGCTGTGTTGTTATTTCTGATGGCTGTGTTGCTATTACGGATGACCGTCCTTGCTCGTTTTCGTCTGTCTCTTCTGCTTCTGGGGTCGTTCTTACAGTGGTGCTACCTAAAGAGTTGTTAGGTGCAGATGTTGGTAAAGCCCGTAGGTCGATATCGAAATCTTCACTGGTGGCTTCACTGGAAATTTCTAAGTCGTGTCTGGATCTAAGTTGGTTTTGATGTCGCCTCTGAATGTTTCTACGGCGTATATTTTACCTCCAACTACCTTTTTAATCAGCCCAGATATCCAACGTATCCTTCCTGTGTAGGACCTGGCGTATACTTTTTGACTAATACTAAACTTGATGGGGTAGTGTTGGCGTTGTGTTGCGTCTGGAAATAAGGCTGAGAAAATAGTGCGGGGTTGTTCGGCTGGTGATTTTCCTGTTGCTTGATTGGAAGTTGCTCTGTAACTTATTAAATACTTGTACAAAGCCTTCTCCTTGTGGTTTTCATCTCTCATGATTTTTGCAAAAGCTTCTTTAAACGTCCGGGCTGCGCGCTCTGCCAAACCATTCGAAGCCGGATGAAAAGGTGCTGTTGTGATTTGTTCAATTGAATTTAATTTGCAAAATGTGTTGAATTCACTTGATGTGAACTGCGGTCCGTTGTCGCTCACAATCGTCTTCGGAAGTCCTTCGACCGCAAACAATTTTTGCAGTGCATAAATTGTCGATTTTGATGTTGTGGAAGACAGCTCGAAAATGAAGGGGAAACTAGAAAAAGAGTCGACAACGATTAACCACATGCGAAAGAAAAAAGGACCTGCAAAGTCTATATGGACTCTTTCCCATGGACTAGTTGCTTCAGGCCAAGAAGAGAACTGACGCTTTGGATGACTCGCTTTGGACTGGCAGGTTGTGCATCTTTCTGTAGTCTGTTTGATAGATTCATCAATGTTGAGGAACCATACATATCTGCGCTCTAGTTGCTTCATTCGAGTTTGACCCCAATGACCTTCATGTAGCATTTGTAGAACCTGATTTTCGAGCGATGTTGGAACTACAACATGAGTATAGCCGCTTTGCAACAACAAAACTCCACTCTGAAGAGAAAGAGAAAACTTTCGATCAAAAAATAGTTTTAATTTTACCTGTGAATTTGGTAGCTCATTCGGCCAACCGTTCTATACGTAATTAGCAACGCGACTAAGAACTGCATCTTGTTGAGTATGAGTTGCCACGACGGCTGCACTGATCGGGAACTCTGCAACCGTTGATTCATAGATCTCATCTCCATTCAGCATTTTTTCCTCTCTTTTATCAAATTCAATGTCATCACCCATTGGAAGGCGTGATAACACATCAGCATTGGCATGATGTCTTGTATTTCTGTAGTGGACCGAATAACTGTAGGACTGGAGAATAATTGCCCAGCGTTGTAATCAATGGAGAGTCATAACTGGCAGCTTCTTTGACGGATGAAAGAGAGTGGTGAGTGCCTGATGATCGGTACGCAGTTCGAAGTGCCTACCGTAAAGATACTGGTGAAATTTGTTCACACCGAATACAATTGACAATGCCTCCCTTTCTATTTGCGAATACTTGGACTGACTTTGGTTTAATGTTTTTGATGCGAATGAAATAGGTTTTTCCGAACCATCCGGGTACCTGTGTGACAGGGCGGCGCCGATCCCGGTCTTGGATGTATCTGTTGCCAAAATGAGAGGTAACTTTTCATCAAAATGAACTAATTGTACTGCCTCGATGATTTCATTCTTTAGTGTTTTTGAGGCTTCTTCTTGCCTTTTTCCCCAAACAAACTCTGTGTTATTTCTTCTAAGATAATTTAAGGCTGATGCTTTTGACGAAAAGTTGGGAATGAACTTGTTGTAATAGTTTATTTTTCCAATAAACGCTTCAACTTCAGAGACATTTTTGGGACTTGGCATTAACTTTATTGCTTCTACTCTTTTATCTGTTGGTTTAACACCTCTCGCATCGATTTCGTGGCCTACATATTCCAACTTTTCTTGTGCGAAGTGACACTTTTCTTTTCTACATTTAAGGTTATGCGAGGAAAGTCTATTAAAAAGCGCTGTCACATTATTCAGGTGTTCATTAACAATAATGTCCAGTAACAATAATGTCATCGAGGTAGACTGCGCAACCGGGTATGCCTGATACTATTCCCTCCATTATTCTCTGAAAAATGCCTCTGGCACTCGCGATACCAAACGGCATTCGCTGATATTGAAATAACCCAAAAGGAGTATTGATAACAATCAACTTTTTTGAAGACTCTGTGAGTTCGATCTGAAGGTATGCGTCACTTAAGTCAACTTTTGTAAATAGTTGACCACCGCTTAGCTTATGGAATAGCTCTTCAATCCTGGGTATTGGATACCGATTAATTTCAATTTGCGGGTTTACTGTGACTTTGAAATCGTCGCAGATTCGTATGTTTCCGTTGGGCTTTTTGACAACGACTATTGGGGCTGCCCATTCACTCGAATTTACTGCCTTCAGAACATTCAATGAAACCAATCTATTGATTTCTGCACGAGCATGGTCATAAAGTGCTAATGGCATATTGTAAGGCTTAACAAATTTTGGGCGAGCGTCTGCCTTTAATACGATGTCTGCTGTATAAGGCTTACCGTGTCCCAGTTCTGATGAGAACATACACTGAAATCTAGATATAGTGCTTTCAAGTGACAACTTTAAAGATTCTCGAGTAACTTTAAGGCATTGAGTGTCTGCAGAATTACAATTATCGATTTTCCCGATGACAGACGGTATCTTCATGCTAAATTGCAGTTTTTGGAACCAATCCATTCTAAGAATATTTGATGCATTTTTACAATCAACTACTACTAAAGGCAGTCTATTTTTAGTAGCACCCAATGCTACATCCACACATATGGTGCCTTTCAGTGGTAGTGTATTACCACCATAGGTTCTTAAAACTTTGGATGATGGTGTACAGTAAGGTTTGTTCAGTGTACAGTTTGTCATTCAGAGGATTAGAGGATGTTCATGCCTCCAATGCTAAACAGACTACAGTCTCAAATCCCGAAAGAAGCGGATGCTTACTCCCAAAGCAAAACGGTGTGACTAATGGGAAAGCATGGAACCAGGATTGCCACCAGTTATCTGCTCTGGTGATTCCATTGACGGTTCTACTGTTGAACCACAGGTTAGGAAGGTGGATTTGGCGATGTAAAGATATTCTTTTCTAAACCACATTCAGATCAATGTAGACCCATTGTGATGTTCATTTCCCACTGAAAAAATACTGTGTAACCTGAGACCCTGACGAACTTGCCGACGTCATTCGATGATTTGTCGGATAGCTCTTCGAAATGAAAGAAAAGTCTTCCACAAAATTAGTTTTTTAGGTAGTTAGAAGCCTAGGAAGTGGCAAAAAGTATTCTCATGAACTTCCTTGGCAGCACGACCTCTACAGACCTTTTTCAGTCAGTCGAAGTCGGCGCAGGCATCTTCTCTAACCAGCTGAATATGTCAAGGTCTTTCCGTCTCCCAGACTCTGCTAGTGTTTTCGTGTTTTCCAAGCGGAGCTTCTTGCAATTTGAGAAGCCTGCCGCCTGCTAAACAATCTTCCAACATCTAATCACAATATCGCTATTTTTTTCGGATAGCCAGGCTGCCACCAAGGCCACCAAGGCCATTGATGCACTTTGCATCTCTTCAAAACTGATAGAGCAATGCCGGTTCGAATTGAATCAACAAAGCACTCACCCGAGAATCACTCTCATCTGGGTCCCAGGGTACAGCAACCATGAGGGTAATGAGCGTGGTGATGAGCTGGCCAGGCGAGGCTCTCTAGCAGAAAGAGTCGGCATTCCGCTTGGTACCGTTAAGGGCTATATTCACCTTCACTTCCTTCAGCTAGACAATCGCGGATGGAACAGCCTCACAAGCTGTGTCATATCTAGGAAGACGTGGCCCAGTTTCAACAAACCCAGGTCAAAAGAGTTACTAGGCAAACCAAGACCAGTTATTGCCAAAATCGTAGCTATTATCACAGGTCACTGGCCAGTTGGAGACCATGCGGCCAAGCTTGGTATCCCCCACAACACCTTTTGTAGGAGCTGCAAGGATATTAATGAGAAAGAATCTCTATTTCACCTCCTTTGCAGATGTCCGGCCCTGGCGAGGATCAGACAACTCTTGGCAAAGCCATCTTCGAGGATCTGAGAGAGATAGCGGACAAGAGGATTGGAGAACTAATCCTCTTCCTGAACTCCACGGGCTGGGTTTAAATTTAATATCCCTTTTCAACTAACCACTACAATAGGTATACACGAGTCCGCGGTAACAAAACGTCGCACTCTAAGCGCTAATTGGGTTCTTTTGGACCGCCACTTTACCTACCTACCTACCAGTCGAAGTTTTTTGTATTATGTCCTGTGACCACTTTTACAAATGTATAATACCGATTTCCTTGTTTTGTTTTTTTTTTTTTTTAGTGAGTCTGTTGGTCCTGTTTTCTTTAATCACCACCTACAAATGCTCACCTGAACGTCGTCGTCTGTTGCCTTCAAGGCAGATTTTTACCCTGCTTCGTACTCACGTGACCACTTCTACGAAGATTGATAGGGATTTCCTGGTTTATATATAAAAGTCTGTCGGCTCTGCCTTCATTGAATAGCAGCCACCAGTGCTCACCAGAACTTCGTCTGTTGCCTCCATCAGAAATACATACCCTGCTTCGTGCTTACGTATGCAAGGTGGGATCTCGGCTGCACCGGAGCTTTTCCGAGTGTACGCCTGGCTCTGCTCTAGATGCTTTGCTGAACGTACCTCTTGATACTTATATCATGAGATGCACTTTCAAAGCCATCCTTCGTCTTAGTCGGGGTGGCCAGAGTTTGAGCTAGGAATGGAATGTAGTCGTATTTTTACGGACGCCTCCAAAACCAGTCAAGGGTCTAGCGCTAAAGTCTTCGTGGAATACGACAACGTTAGATTTCTTTTCTCGTTAGGCAAATACGAAAATGCGTCTGTTTTCCTAGCGAAAACTTATGCAATCCTAATTGCCAGGAACTATGTTGTGAAGAACAGGTGGACGGGCCGTAGTATTTGTGCCTGTAGTGACAGTCAGGCTGCGTTTAAGGCCTTGCTTAACCCTTCCAAATATAATAGTTCATGAAACCAAAAACTCTTTGAACTCGGTCGCAAATCGGAATTCTATGTCTCTTACCTGGGTACCAGGTCACACTGAGATCCTGGTGAACTTGATCTCCGGTGAGATTTCTAGACAAAGCTCAGAGGAGGCTTTTTCAGGTCCCGAACTCGCGTTGGGTCTTCCTGCGTCCTCGGTTAGGGGTTCCATTGACGATTGGGTAGCTCACACTTGTGGGCGCCGTGGCGTAAGTGGTTAGTGTGTCGGATCACTACGCATGAGGTTCCAAGTTCGAATCCCAGAAAACACCAACAAGTTTTTTCACGGTCCCACCTCTCGCGAGCGTCTGACAAACATCCGAGAGTATTGTTGTCACGAAAAAGCTTCTCAAATCGCCGTTCGGATTCGGCATTAAACTGTAGGTCCCTTCCATTCGTGTGAAAAATATAACGCACACAACATGAGTGGTTGCGAAAAGCTAGGCCCTGGCACTTTAAAGAGCTGTTGCGCCAAATATTTGTTTTGTTTTGTAAACACAACTGTGTTTAGGATGACTTTCCAGGATGTGGGTTGACTAAACAAATGCTCCCGGATGTCTGTAATAAATCAGCGGCATTCTTGCTGTCTCTCAGCAGAAAACACGGCAGACAATTTATTGGCGTCTTGACGGGCTATTCCGCTTTCGCAAAGCACCCTAACGTACTGGGCTTAAGTGACACTTCAACCTGCGATGCTTGTGAAGAGAGCGACGACACTGCTGAACATTTCCTCTGCGAGTATCCTGCCTTTGCTTGTATCAGGTGGCAGATTTTGGGTGCTGATGTGGTGAGTGCTGCTACATCATTACTGAAATGCTTATACGAGTAAAGTCAAGGAAATGTCAATAAAATTGGTAAACCACGGTGTGCTCTCTGGTAGTACAATGGACCAGTTGCGTCTGTGTGCTCCAGTCCAGCGTTTCCTATCCTGATAAAAAAAAGGTGGGCTTTTCACTTTCTGATCAGGTGGCTCTAAGTTCACCACTGTGTTTTTTCTTGCCAAGATCTCAGCCCTCTTATTCCTTGGTATGCCTTCATATGCAGGGATCTAGCAGAGTCCTACCTTATACTGTGTTCCAAGACCCCTATGTTCTTCACGGCAGCATTGAACAAGCTTCGATTTCACTACTGTAGCATACAGGTCCTCGTATATTGCTTTTATTAATGCCTGGCTGTCGATGATTAAGGTGATATCGTCTCGTAGTATTGTCCTCATCACAGTCAGTTAGTGTCACTGGTAAGATCAGGATGCTGCTATAACTATGCTGGCAACGGAGTGCATGCTGAATTTCATATGGTATTGGGACTCAAGCTCAAAAGTCTTTATATGGAATTTAGAAGCTGTTTCCAATGTATATTTCAATTAAAACGATAACTTGCGTCTGCGTTTCAAGAACGTACAATGTTGGCATAAGCCCGGCTCTCATGTCTATTAAAAAAAAATGCGCACCATACAACGTATGTAGAGCTATGCACAGCCATATTTAAATCTACTCATAATTGGAATCTTATCGATTTAAGTTCCTCCGTATCGTCAGGGGGCTCCGGTCTCCACCCTCCTTAGCTAGCTCGTTTGCCTCACAATTGCCTGAAGTATCCATGTGGCCTGGAACCCAGCACAGGGATACGTCTCACCTGGCAGCGATTTCCTTAAGAGATCCGCGGCATTGCTTTACCAACTTGGATCCAATTATTGGTGATTTCATGGCTTTTATCGCAACTTGACTGTCTATATAGAAAACAATATCGCTGCACTCTATCGAGTTAACTTCTGCTTGAAATACACTACTACTACTAATCGTGTGGTGATACAAATATCCAGTGCACTATAGTAAACTCCTTCTTCTTCTTCTTCCTTTTATCAGCGAGGTTATGATCCGAAGACAAGGGATCATAACCCTCCCACTTCACCGCATTTCTACTGATCCGCCTGTGGGATTCGCCTACACTATAGTAAACTCCGTCTGTGTAAATCTCTATCGTAGATTCGTTTAGAATATCTCCCGATTCTCAAGCACTTCTGCTAGGAATCCTGGTATTAAACTTGACATTAAAGTCCAAATAGGGGACAATCTAGTCCGAATTACTAGGAATAGTGTTATGGCCGTTTAGGATGCTTGCGTGGCCCATATTTCCACGAACCGATTGCGAGGATTCCGTAAGCCGTAATGCTGCTTTGGCCGGGTTTGGCTTGCTTCCCAAAGATATCAGCCGGAAGAAGATGGAGCATAGTTTCTAATGCAGGTGTAGGAGTGGTTCTAAGCGCGCCCGCTATACAGACGCAGGATAGCTTTTGAACCAATGTGGCATATTTGAGGCGGAAACGGCCAAAATGGGTTTAGCGCTAAACGAGGGCAAAACCAAGTATTATGCTATCAACAAGAAGGGAAAGCCAACACCGACGAATTCGACAAAACGTCACAGTGGGCAGCTATAACTTCGAGGTAGTAAGGGACTTTGTCTACCTTGGCTCTGCTATAAACTCTGAGAACAACATCAGCGCAGAAATCAAGCGAAGAATAATTCCTGCCAATCGCTGTTTTTTTGGGCTTATAAGACAATTCAACAGTAAAGCCCTATCTCGAACAACTAAGGAGACAGTGTATAAGTCTCTGATCATCCCAATCTTGCTTTACGGCGCTGAAACAAGGACTTTATTAAAAGAGAATGAAGATATCCTTGGTCGCTTCGAGAGAAAAATTCTTCGTAAGATTTTCGGTCCCGTTTGCGTTGACGGGTTTTGGAGGAGAAAATTCAATCACGAACTATACGAGCTGTACAGCGACATCGACCTAGTCAAAAAACTGCATATTGGACGTCTGAGATGGCTAGGACATGTAGAGCGAATGGACACCAAGGCTCCGGCCCGCAGAGTCTTCGAATCTAATCCCGAGGGACGACGCAGTAGAGGGAATCATCGCCGTAGGTGGCGCGCACAAGTTCAAGGCGACCTCGACCAACTTGGAGTCCGCAACTGGAGGCAATTAGCTAAAGACCGAGCTAAATGGAGAGGCTTGTTGGTTGAGGCCCAGGTTCGCCCCGAACTGTAGCGCCACCTAAATAAGTAAGTAATGTGGCATACCTTGTATTACTTTCATTCCTCTAAGCTGAACAACAATGAAAACTTGATTATAGCCCGTTTAGTTGGTTTTGAATGATAGGTTAGGTTAGGTAAAGGTGGCTGTCCTGACAGGGTCAGGACACACTTAGACCGCTTGGGTCCATTGTGATACCACATGAGTAGTGACCGGTCGAGTTACCGGTTACCGAGGGAACCTTAACCTTTCTCATGAGGGTGTTGGTTGAGAATGCTGACTGAAAAGGTTAGAGAGGGTGACTAACTCAGTCAACCCTGAAGTCAAAGTGTACCGAGAAGGTTTAGTGTGCAACAAGTGATGGGGGGGTGATTGATTCAATCGAACCCCCTATACTGTGTGTGCAAGTTATATTGGCAGGTCCCATAAACCGTGTAGGCGTAGAGGTGCATAAGTATAGTAGAGTGACTGTTTCAGTCTAACTCTAATTGCTGTTATGCATGGTATTGACTAGGTGGGGTGACTGATTCAGTCAAACCCTTCATACCTAGGTGGACCGTGTAGGTGTAGAGGAGCATAAGCGTGCATTGAGTGACTGATTCAATCGAACTCTAAGTACTGCTGTGCATAAAGTGTGGACTAGGTAGGTTGATTGTTTCAATCGAACCCATACCTAGGTGGACCGTGGAAATAGTGGGGAATGCAAAGTAGAGCGAGATGACTGATGCAGTCAATCTTGCACTAGTATGCAGTCGAACTTTGGGAAATCGTTTGACTAGGTAGGGTGACTGCTTCAGTCAAAACCTTAGTACCTAGTTCACCGTGTAGGTGGTTTGCATGGGAGTAATAGCGGGATTGATTGACTCAATCAATCTCTGTTACTCCTATGCAGTATTGTTGTTTACAGGCGTTGGTCTAGAGATATGAGAGGGTTAACTGTCGATCTTGGGAGGTGTCTGTTGCAGTACCTCTTGGGGATTGATAGTAACCAATAACGAGGGGAGAAGGGGTGGTGGTGGTGGTGGTGGTGGTGGGGGGGGGGGGGGGGGCATTTCAGCTAAACCAGTTGGATTTACCTATGTATCTATGTAAGTTTCTAATGTCTATGTTAGACAGGTCACTTAGGTCCTCGAAGAAGTATTCACCTAGTAGCTTCTTTCTTAGTGTGGCTAGCGCTGGGCATGTGCCGAGGAGGTGGAGACTATTCTCCTCCTCCTCTTCATCTCTGCAGCTTCTACAGAAATCGTTTGCTGGGACACCCATTCTAGTGGCGTATCTACCTAACAAGCAGTGTCCAGTGATTATTCCTACTGTGAGGCTTATGTTCCTTGTATTTAATGAAAAGAGATTTTTGGTTTCCTGTGCGTCTAGTAAAGGCCAGATCTTCCTGGTCGATACGCACGTAGCTAGATTACTTCATCTATTGTTTACAATAGCTTGCGCTTCGTTAAACACGCGAAGTTTCATCGTTTGTATTGGGAGTGCCGGCACCTCTCTATTGGCAGCTAGAGGTAGTACGGTGCCTTGTTTAGCTAGTTCATCCGCTTTACAGTTGCCTGGAATATCTCTGTGTCCCAGGACACAGCACAGAGCAATATTGCATCTGTCCGCAATCTCGTTAAGAGATTCGCGGCAATGTTTGACCAACTAAGATCTTATTGTTGGCGTTTCCAGAGCTTTAATCTCTGACTGACTGTCTATGTAAAGGACGATAGACTTACCATCTATCGGGTGCATATAGAGTCTGCGCGCTGCATCACGAACAGCCGATATTTCCGCTTGAAAGATGCTACAGTGGTCCGGAAGTCGGAGAGCTACGTTTATCATTCGGAAAATATACCTAATCCTGTGCCCTCCGATGTTTTGGAACCATCTGTATAGATTTCGATTGCGGCGTCATTTAGAATGATACCTTCATCCCATGCGGATCTGTCAGGGATGATGGTGTTATATTTGATATTGAAATCAGTAAATGGCGATATGTAATCTGTTACTCTTGGATTGGAGTTTTGTAAGACTTTCATTTGGCCAATTTGTGAGCTTGACCACTGGAGAGATTCTCTAAGTCTTAGAGCTGCTTTAGATGCTACCATTTTTCCAAAGATATCAAAAGGATATATATTAAGTAGGGTTTCTAAGGCGGCTGTGGGAGTGGACCTGAGAGCCCCTGTGATGCATTTGCATGCTAATCGTTGTACTCTTTCGATAGAGTTTGTGTTGCACCTTGTTTCGAGTGCAGGCCACCAGACGAGAACGCCATAAAGCAGAATTGGTCTTACCCCCGCCAGATACAACCAGTGGACTATATTAGGTTGAAGACCCCATTTTGGACCTATAGCCTTTTTACAGGTGTAGATGGCGATTTTCGCTTACTTGGTTCGGTCTAGAATGTTCTGTTTCCAGTTAAGTTTTTGGTTTTGAATGATACTGGAACAAACATACAAAATTAAGAAATCTGCATTTGTACGAGTATCATACTTTTTGGGACTTTGTTTTAATTCTTCAGTGGCAACCCTCTTACCAGAACTCACCATCTCATTCTCGTGGTACGTGAACAAAATAGGTCATGGCTGTGTAGTGTGAAGTGGGGGTTCCCCTGTCCTCTTCTATACCACCCCACAGCATGTTCTCTTTGTTTCCTATGAAAAGTGGACTACGCTCCAACTATGTGTAGTCTTTTCATTTTTGCATTTATTTCTGCATACTTTTGCATACAAATTTCCTGAGTTTGCATATAAATTGTTATGCTGTTGTATGCGCTGCGAATGTGAATCAATAAACTGCTGGCGATGAGGGGAGAAGAAGAAAATATTTGTGCGAAACTCTACACATATCTCAATATCGCGCGCCAAAGTGAAGGAAAAAAAATCGATAAAACTCGTTTTTTTTTAAAGAGATGACCAAAAAGATATATAATGCTGACCGAAAAAGGGTACAAAACCAAATCTAAAGATACAAAAGCCCTTCAGGCCAACGCAGAATACCTAACGAACACCCAAGAATGAAATGAAATTCCAAGGAAACAGGTAAAGCGAATGTGTAGCCGAAATTTTTATTCGTCTTCCACCATTATTTCCATTCCATTTGGGAGTAGAGCGCAGCATCCTTCTTCAAAAACGGGTCTTTCGCATTTTGGAACTGGTAATTTATTAAAATCAGTAAAAAAAGGAAGGGAAGGCAAACTGAACCTTGGAATTCGATCTGATGGTAAAGGGAATGTATTTTATTTTAATATTCAGTGTCTGACGCCTTCAGTTGAGTATTGGGTTTTCGCTGGGCTTCCAAACCTGAAGATGGTACTCCTTTTGCGTACCTGATTTCGGGTGTCAAGATTAGGTTTATTTATTATTTCAAAGATGTCCTGATCGAATGGATTGTCTAAAGAAAGAGTTTTGCAATTATAGACGAGTATTTGTGGAGGAGAAATGGATCCTCTAAATTTTTCTTTTTTTTTTAGATGTACAAGGTGGCCCAAGAACACTCACCCAATGTTGTTTTGCTATATCTTTAAAATGAAATGACATAATTTCATAATTTTTTTTAAACGTTTATTTGGACATTTACGCTTTTTTTTTTTTTTTTGAAGTTGATATCGGTGAAGTGGGCAACGCCATTGTTGATGACCATTTGGGCTCTTTTTACCGCATTTTCAATCGTTTTGGCGAGAACTTCGGGCGATAAGTTCTTGCACTCTTGTCAGATATTCTCTTTGAGAGCTTTTCGAGTCTGTGGCTTGTTCTCATAGACCCCCGACTTCGAAAAACCCCAAAGAAAGAAGTCTGGAGGGCTCAAATCGGGCGATCCTGCTGGCCAGTGCAAATCGCCAAAATGAGACATTAGGCGACCCGGAAACATTCATCAAAATGATTCGTGTGTGCGGCTGCACCGTCCTGCTGGAACCTCATGTCCTCCAGTCCTAATTCATCAATTTGCGGCAATAAAACCTCGTTGATCATAGTTCTGTATCGCTCACCAGTCACAGTTACCGTGTTACCCACGGCGTTCTCGAATAAATGAGGCCCATCGCAAATGGCGCACCATGCAGTGACTTTGAGTGGATGTAATGGCTTTTCGTGAATGATGCGTGGATTTTCAGTGCCCCAGAAGCGCAAATTTGGTTTGTTTACGTATCCGTTCTGATAAAATGGACATCGTCGCTTATGATGAATTTCGTCGGAAAATCGTCCACTGCGTCGTTGAGGTTAAGGAGAGGCGTAGCTTAGACGCGGTTTGCAAGCAGTAGTTGATGGACCATCTGCACTTTGTACATCTACAACGCTTTCACCAAAATGCGCTCCAGAGACGAACGTGTAATGGCCAATTGCGTGGCACGTCGTCTCGTCGACATTGACGGCTGATCGGAAAGAGCACTACGAGGCCTTCCGGCGCCTCTTCTGTCACGTGTTGTTCCAGTCTCTTCGAGACGAGCAGCTAAACGCCTTAGGTTAATTTAGGCAAGGTGGCTGAACTGACAGAGTCAGGGCACACTTAGACCATTTAGGTCCATTGTGATACCGTATGTTGGTTGTACCGCAGGAATCACCGGGTACTCGGGAACCTGGGTGATCGTGAAACTGTAGAGATGCATAAGTGTATTAGAGTTACTGATTCAGTCGAACTCTTGGTACTACTATGCATTTGGTGTTGGCTAGGTCGGATGACTGTTTTAATCGAATCCTTCATACCTAGGTGGAACGTGGAGGTACTTACTTACTTATGTCCTTTAACCCCTCGGGGGGCATAGGGCGTCAACCACGCCTGCGCGCCATCGTGTTCGGAGTTCTGCAACGCGTTTGAGCTGCCTCCAACTCATTCCTAAAGAGCTCGATTCCTCCTCAACTGTTCTGCGCCACGTTTGCCTAGGGCGTCCCGCTATTCTGCCTGCCTGGGTGAGCGGATTCCACTGCATGGCGTATTTCGCAATGGAGTTGTCTTCGCGCCGTAGGGTGTGTCCAATCCATTGCCACTTTCTTCTTCGTATAGTAATGCTTATAGGTTCTTGGCCCGTTCTCAGATAAAGCTGTTCGTTAGAGATGCGGTTCGGCCAAAAAATCCTCAAGATGATTCTTAAGCATTTGTTTACAAAGACTTGCAGCTTCCGTGTGTTAATGGTGTCCACCTTCCAGGTACTGCACCCATAAAGCAGCACTGATTCTACGTTGGAGCGGAACAGTCGTAGCTTGGTTCTTAAGCTAATAACATTGCTTCTCCAGATTTTGGACAGCATTCCGAACGCAGCTTTAGCCTTCCCGATTCTGCTGCACACATCCAGTTCGGTGCCACCGCGATTAGCCGAGACGACACTTCCTAAATATAGAAAGTTATCAACTTTCTCGACTTGCTTTCCGGCAATGTTAAGTTGAGCGCGGGTATTGGAAGTACTCAGGGCTTTTGTTTTGGCTGTGTTTATTTTTAGCCCCACTTTGTTTGCCTCAGCTTCTAGATTTTGGGCCATCAAATGAAGATCCATTATCCGATGTGAAAGTAGACAAACATCGTCAGCGTAATCTAGGTGTTTAAGGTAAGATGTCATAGTCCAACGAATTCCAGAATTAGCTTCCGTCAATGCTGCACGGAGTACATCGCTGATAACCACCAAGAACAATAGTGGGGACAGTATGCACCCTTGACGTACTCCACTTTGGACTTCAAAGTCCTCCGACACCTTACCATTGTGCACGACGTGACACTTGCCGCCCTCATATGTAGCCTTGATAATAGCTATAAGCTTTTCTGGAATGCCTCTCCTGCGCAAGGCCAGCCAGATAGCATCTCGATTCAAGCTGTCGAAAGCCTTCTCGAAGTCGATAAACAGTAAATGTAGCGGAGACCTAGCGGAGACGTGGAGGTAGTGAGGTGCATAAGAGTAAATAAGGTAACTGATTCAATCGAACCTTTGTACTATTATGCAGTCGTACTATGTGTAATTTGGTAATAGGTTTAGCTAGGTAGGGTGACTGAATCAATCAAACCCCCTTTTTTTTTGCCGGAATAGGAAACACTCGACTGGAGCACTCAGACACAACTGGTCCATTGTACTACCAGAGAGCAAACCTAGATTTACCCATTTTATTGGAATTTCTTTGACTTTCTAAGAAAGCCAAGCAAGCACTTCAGTGATGAAGAGTACCAGCACTCACCACATCCGCACCGAAGATCTGCCACCTGAAAGGCCGGACACTCAGAGAGTAATGTTTCGCGGTGTCGTCGCTCTCTCCACAAGCATCGCAAATTGTAGTGTCACTTAAGCCCAGCACGTTGAGGTACTTGACGAAAGCCAAGTGGCCTGTCTAGACGCCAATAAGTTGTCTACAGTCTTTTCCGTTGAGAGACAGCAAGAATGCCGTTGATTTCTTACAGACGTCCGGGAGCATGCGTTTAGTCAACCTGCATCCTGGAGAGTCATGACACACACAATTGTGCTCGTGAGAGACCCAATCGTCAATGGAAGCCCTAACCGAGGACGCTGGGAGACCCAACGCGGGTTCGGGACCTGAGAAAGCCTCCTCTGAGCCTTGTATAGCAATCTCATCGGAGATCTCGTTCCCCAAGATCCCAGTGTGATCTGGGACCCAGATAAGAGACAGAGAATTCAGCCTTGCGACCGAGTTCAAATAGTTTTTGGTTTCACGAACTATTTTGGAAGTGATTAAAGGGTCAAGCAGGGCCTTAAGCGCAGCCTGACTGTCACCTCAGACACAAACGTCCCTACCACCTGTTCTTCACAACATAATTCATGGCCATTAGGATTGCATAAGTTTCCGCTTGTAAAACAGACGCATATTTGCCTAACGAGAAGTGAAGTCTAGTGTTGTCGACTTCCACGAACACCCCTGCGCCAGACCCTTGACTGGTTTTGGAACCATCCGTGAAAATACGACTACATTCCATTCCCGGTTCAGACTCTGACCGAAGCCAGTCCTGGACACAAGGAAAGTCGACTCTGAATTTGCGCATCAGCTGGAGTTCTGGTGTCATTGCATCAGACGGCATATCCATAAGACAGGAGTCGTAAGATAAGTGTCGCGCAAGTTCATCAAAGTTCCAGTGTGAAGTATACCAAAAACCGCCCCGCCTGAGACGATGGATGGCTTTGATAGGGCAACCCATGATATAAGTATCAAGGGGAGGTAAGTTCAGCAAAGCGTCTAGAGCAGAGGCAGGCGTACTCGGGAAAGCTCCCGAGCAGCAGAGACAAGCCGTTCTTTAGAGTTTCGCGCAAAAAGCAACCACATATTTACGCGAGAGCCACTTCCACTAAACAACCGCCCCTTGGATGTTTTCGACTCGACGTGTTTAGACCATAGAATCATCCGCATATGCCTGAGCGTAGACGTTAGAACTATTTAGAGTGTTCAACAGAGAGTCGACCACCATGCACCACAACAATGGAGACAGAACGCCACCTTGCGGACAGTCCCTGTTTACCCCTGTCATAACATATTGGCCACAATCCGCATCCACTTCCAAATTCTATTCATTAGCATTGCTTTAATCCACAACACTAGTGTTTCATCTACCCCGTGTTGTCTGGCAGAGTCGCACATGCAGTCAAAAGTCGCATCGTCAAAAGCACCCTCAATGTCAATCAAGCGATATCCATGTCCAAACGTAAGACTAGACGGTCCAAGAACATGCGCTTCAAAACGTCAATTGTTTCACGGGCTGTTAAGAACTTGCTTTTCCATTTCGCTCTCCTAGAAGTCCTCGAACATCTTTGTATAGCGGTGAACAGTGACAGCTTACTTACTTACTTAGGTGGCGCTACAGTTCGGGTTGAACCTGGATATTTAGCTATTTCGGTATTTAGTTTATTGCCTACAGTTGCGCTTTCCAAGTTGGTTAAGGTCCTCTAGAACTTGTGCGCGCCACCTACGGCGATGATTCCCTCTACTGCGTCGTCCCTCGGGGTTAGATTCGAAGACTCTGCGGGCCGGAGCGTTGGTGTCTATCCGCTCTACATGTCGGCCTTGATTAGGTTGATGTCTCTGTACAGCTCGTATAGTTCGTGATTGAATCTTCTTCTCCAAAACTTGTCAACGCAAACGGGACCAAATATCTTGATAAGAATTTTTCTCTCGAAGCGACCAAGGATATCTTCACCTGCTTTCAATAAAGTCCGTGTTTCAGCGCCGTAAAGCAGGACTGGGATGACCAGAATCTTATACAGAGTCTCCTTAGTTGTTCGAGATAGGGCTTTACTGTTGAATTGCCTTATAAGCCCAAAACAACACCGATTGGCAAGAGTCGAATATTTGCTTGATTTCCGCGGATGTACTCGTACCATTGTCAGAATTAATAGCACAGCCGAGGTAGACAAAGTCCCTTACTACCTCGAAGTTGTAGCTACCCACTGTGACGTTTTGTCGAATTCATCGCTGTTGATTGTCCCTTCGTGTTGACAGCATGTATGTTCTTGGTTTTGCCCTCGTTTATCGCTAAACCCATTTCGGCCGCTTCTGCTTCAATGCTTGCAAACGCACCGGTGACAGCCCGCTGAATTCTTCCAATAATATCAATATCGTCGGCGTATGCAAGCAGTTGTACGGACTTTTGATAGATTGTGCCTCTGGTGTTGGTTTGTGAGTTCCGCACAATCCGTTCAAGTGCAATATTGAAGAAGTCACAGAACAGCTCGTCATCTTGTCTAAAACCTTTTTTGACATCAAAGGTCTCGGTGAGGTTATTACCGACTTTGATGGAGCAGCGAGCGTTCTCCATAGTCATCCTGCACAGACGGACAAGTTTGGCAGGGATGTCAAAACTAGACATGGCTCTATATAGCTCTTCTCTATAGATGCTGTCATAGTCGGCCTTGAAATCAAAAAAGAGATGACGAGTATCGATTTGAACTTTTTGGGTTTTCTCCAGGATCTGCCAAAGTGTGAATATTTGATCGACGGTGGACTTTCCTTGTCTGAAACCGCACTGATAGGGTCCAATCAGGCTGTTGACGAAAGGTTTCAGGCGTTCACACAATATCGCAGAAAAGATCTTGTATGCGATGTTGAGGAGACCGATGCCTCTCTAATTGGCGCAGTTGAGGGGGTCTCCTTTCTTGTGGACCGGGCAAACGATGCTTATATTCCATTCATCAGACTTACCTTCGTCTGACCAAATCTTAGAGATATGTTGATGTATGCACTCTACCAATTCATCACCAGCTGCCTAGAAAACTTTGGCCGGTAAGCCGTCAGGCCCAGGTCCGTCAACGGCACACATTCCCGTTCGTATTTTCGTTACATTTGTGCTTGCGTTATTGCTATACATTCCTGTTACTTTTGAGTGTGTGTCAATGCTGTACATTCCCGTTTGCATTTTCGCTACACTTAGGCGTGTGTCAAGTCAATTCTACAGATTTCCGTTCGCATTTTCGTTACATTAGAGAAAATTTATTTCATTTCAAAAAATAATCGGCCGCTGTGTGTCCTTTCCTGCTCTTCAATGAATTTAATAAGGTATCCAGCCAGTTTTTTGTGAGTACCTAATGACGTGGTTTCCAATTTCATAAAAGAGGATTTCGATTGATGGATGGATCATCAATTTATCCGGTGGCACAAATTGGTGGTAACGCTGTAACCTTAAATTGGAAAGAAAAAGCTGAGAAATCTAAACCTGTTCCTTGAAACCACAATCATCTTTCGTTCGTATCTTCTTTTCCATCGAACCATCTGCATTAACTATTTCCAATAGTTTTTATATCCCTGGAGCGGCAATATGATACCTACACTTTTCAGATACTTTTTATAGATGTTTGACTTTAACTTTACGCTGATGATGCAGTTTTAGTGTCAGCATACTAGGTCTGGTCACCTGCGATAGTTACACTCGCATCAATTCGTTCTAAAGAATGTTAGTGAATTCTTTGTGAAATGGAGCCTCCCCTTACCATGATATTCATGTAAATTTATTTAAATTTAAAGCAATTAAGTAGTCCCCTTTAAATGTGCATGTATCCTTAACCAAGTTTAGTTAGAATCCAAATTGCCAGCAATTAATAATTAAAACTTCAAACAACACTCGGGGCGGCTTTCCATTAAATATTCATCAACGTTTCGCTTGACTCCATACGGTCTACTGTCGAAGTTCTTAACTCTACCCACCTTATTCCCACTATGCGCACACCCCTTCTAACCTTAAAGTTTAGTGAAATTCTCCGTATACGAGTGTATCCCTTCAAAACAACCACATAAATTACTCAATTAAATTAAGTCGACCGTCACTGTAATTTCATTCCGAATTGACAATGACGAGGACGACGAAAGCAAATATAAAACCTTCTACCATTCCATCCATCCATCCGACCATAGTCGTATATTCATCCCCAAACAGCACTGCCTGTGGTGGTTTGGAAAAAAAATCGTTTTTATTACGAAAACGCAAATTTAATAACCCACCACAAGCTACGCAGGACTTGTACCTCTCAAATGTCGACAACGACGACCAGGACGACAGAGGACGACGAGACGGTGATAGTAAAAGGAAAACTGTGCAATACAAAATTTAATATTTTTCTACCTTCTCCATGGGAAAGCGGGAGATTGACAAAAGCAATAAGGACATAGCAAGGATATCCATGGAAGTGAAAGCTTTTGGGCCCGGCTTTTATGAGATATATTCGCTGGCTCCCCTTTGTGTGTCGAGGAGATGCCGGTGTCTCTCATTACACGCACAGACAAAATTTCCTGCTCACATCGAACATGACAATTTTCATAACATCTCCTCAAGGACGCTACGATACACAGGGATTCAAGGAGGATATAGATACTCGTAGATGGATGATGTTTCCTCTTTCATTCCTGCTCCCCTGTCTTTTGTTTGTTTTAGTTTTTGTGTGTGAAGGATGTAAACGTGCGCGCGATTTATCCTTTGTCCTGAGAGAAAGGTTTTCTTTTTCTTTCAACTATTGGTCAGAGGATAAGGAAAAAAAAAAAATCGATTCTAACACATGTCCTGAACAAAAGATGAAAAGAAAAGAAAAAAAACGGACAAAAGGAGAAATATTGGTTTTAAATTTTTCAACTCAACCCTGTACGTGTGCCTACATGTGTTTTCTTTTCGTCCTTTTGAAGGGATTAGTCTTAAAAAATGAAATAAATAAATTCACTAATACAGTGCTTAAGGGATCTGCTTTTAAGGACATTCTTTATTTAGTTAACTAGGATGGGAGTTCACTATCTCTCCCTTGCTATGTCCATCAATTCAAAGAGAATGGAATTAGGAGGAGACGAGTTAGAATCGTCCTTAAGCAGAGATAGTTTCAACAATTTATTTCATTTAATTTGCACGAGGATTTGTTGTAATATTTTGTGTGTTTGAGGATTTTGAGAGTGAACGATGGCATTGAGGATGCGATTTTAGACGGATGGTTTGAGATCCTTCGAAATTTATAAGGTGATTGGTATGTGATGACGGCGAAGCTTCCTGGTAGAAGTATTATCTAGCTTTAACCTGATTTCGTTTACACAAAGCAGGTCAATCTTTCTTCGTTGTTCATACGTTAAACCAACAAGCTAAGGTGCACAGCTTTCATATTGTCTTTCGAATGAGCTTGTGCCTTGTTTTTCTTATCAGAGACCGCGAAACCCGATTTAATTCGTTTACGATCTGCATACGTGAGTAATGAGAAATTTGTGAAGATAGGTTAGGTAAGTGGGCTGGTGTAGGGGGATAGAAAACCTCCACACCACACTCAGGTCAATATAGACCCATTGTGATACCCATGGGGGGAAAGCGGATAGAAAAGAGAATCCCTTCCTCGTGGAAAAATACCGTCTTTGTAAATGTCCTAAAGAAAGCATTTAGTACTTACTGTGCCCGAGATACAAACCATCCAGAGGATTTGATGAAGTTTGCGATGTCATTTATTGGTCTGTTGGACAACTCTTCTAGATCCTCAAAGAAGTGTTGTCAAGGATCTAATTTCTCAAATGATAGAGGCCTGGACAATGACAGAGAAGGTGGGCGGTGTCCTCCTGAGCCTCCTCGTCGCGGCAGCCTCTACAAAGGTCTTCGTTAGTCACACGTAGTTTTTTTCATGTGGTACCGCATGGTATTATGCCCCGTAATGACTCC
The DNA here is from genome assembly GCA_945910035.1 of Brachypalpus laphriformis. Lineage (NCBI taxonomy): Eukaryota > Metazoa > Arthropoda > Insecta > Diptera > Syrphidae > Brachypalpus > Brachypalpus laphriformis. The sequence continues at coordinate 15,027,246 of OX246755.1, forward strand.
TATTATAGTAGAGAGGGATTTTCTATGCCTCTGTATGCCTCTGTATGAGTCTATTGGTTCTTACTCTGTCAAATGCAGGCCACAGCTTCCTCATGGTGACACAAGTATCTAAAGAGGTCCACCTATTGTGAGCCTCCGTTATGGCTTTGTTTCCTGCTTCGAGCTTAAGGGCGCAAGGCGGGATGTACACCGAGGGGTCGGATTGCTCCGAGCTTAGTGCTGAGCCTCCTCTAGCCAGTTCATCGGCTTTCTCATTCCCTGGTATGCCTTCATGACCAAGGACCCAGCAGAGCTTTACCTCGTGCTGTGTTCCAAGAACCTTGAGCTCTTCTCTACAACACTTCACAAGCATCGATTTTATTTCTATAGCAGATATTGCTTTTATCGCCGCCTGGCTGTTGATGAAAAAGGTGATATCCTCTCGTGGTATTGCCCTCATCGCAGTCGCATGAGCTGCTATTGTAACTGCTAGGACCTCCGCCTGGAAAACGATGCTGTAGTTCGGAAGCCGAGCTGACATGGAGAGGCCAAGCGTTTCAGAGAAGATGCCTGCGCCTACACATATTTCCATTTTGGATCCATCGGTGTAAACAGCTAAGGATCGCTCGTTAGGCGTTCTGTCATTTTTTCAGTCTTCCCTGCTCGGATAGGTGCTAGAAAATGGTCTTGTGAAGTCTAGATATGGCGTTAAGTAGTCTGTATTAGATACCCTGCCTAGATATCTCTGCAGGATCGTGGTGTTACCCATTGCATTTGGTCTCCAGCTATCAGTTTGGCTTACTCTTACGGCACTATGAGCCGCCGATACTTGTATAAAGATGTCTAGCGGAAGCAGATTGAGAATGGCCTCGATTCCTACTGTAGGTGTCATTCTCATCGCACTGCTTGTGGCGATGTACGCTTGTCTTTGTACTTTTGTGATAGCAGCTAGGTTATTTATTTTGCTGGCTGCCTGCCACCATACAAGGTTGCCATACGTTAGTATTGGCCTTACTATATCTGTATACATCCATAGGATGATTTTGGGTTTCGGCCCCCAAGTCTTCCCGAATATTCTATTGCACGAGTAAAAAGCTATCGTGGCTTTTTGACTCTTTCGTTGATGTTTAGTCTCCAGTTCAGTTTCCTATCGAGCACCAGGCCAAGGTATCTCGCACTATCGGAGATACTCAGGGAAGTACCCCTTACGGAAGTTGTTACGAATTGTGGAATTATTCTTTTGTTAGTGAATAGTACTAACTCTGTTTTCTGGGGATTAACCGCTAGCCCACATCTCTCCGTTCAGGAGTCAATGATTTCCAGCGCCCCTTCGATTTGTTCGCTCAGGGTCGGGAGAAATTTACCTGTTGCTAGCAGCACAACATCGTCCACATATGCCATGGCCTTTACGCCGCTGTTTCTCAGTTTAAGAAGGACTTCGTTCAGGACAATTACCCACAGCACTGGGGATATAACCCCTCCTTGAGGGGTGCCTCTTGAGACATAGACTTCAAGCTTAGTACCTCCGAGTTCAACTTTGATATGTCTTTCCTTTAGCATATTGACGATCCATTTTAGCACGGAATTGTGAATATTAAGGTTCGTTAGAGTTCTATTGACCGCGTCCGTTTTGACATTGTTAAAGCCTCCTTCAATGTCTAGGATATTGTATATTCGAATTTGTGAAGATAGATGAAGTGTATCCCAAGCGATTACCTGCACAATGGCATAGCACTACGTCTAAAACCAGGGATCAAATCGCCATATCCGTGAACGGAAGACTCGTCATGTTGTTGTCGAATTACGTGCCCAGTCATCCATTCATGGATACGGCGATTCCGTTCAGTTGTCTGATGTTATTTTGGAAATTGTTTCTAGTTATGCATAGAAGGATACTTATTGCAGTGAATTAGCCACTTTAGCATCCATTTGTGTGATGAAACCGATGCTTCGTTGGTTGGTAGGCTGATTCCCATAAATACCAAACTCTTGGACTTATTATCCGTCTTCAAACCATCTATGTACGAGTATCATACTTACTTACTTATGTCCTGTAGCCCCTTGTGGGTCCTAGATCCTCTACTACGCCTAGGCGCCATCGTGTACGGTTTCTGGCAATGTGCTTAGCTCTCCCCAACTTTTCCCTATCCGCCGCTAGAACCACCCAGAAAGTGATGTGAATCTCAAGAGGTCCGCTAGCTCAACACTACCCAAGTCCTCCAGCTCCGAGAAGAAGTAACTACCAAGAGTCCTCATTCTTCTGACGAATAGGGCAGGACAGTCACACAACAGGTGACGAACAGATTCAATTTCTTCTTCGTCCCTGCAACTTCTGCAATAGTCATTATGCAGCACACCGAGTCGCTCCGCGTGAATGCTAATGGCACAATGTCCGGTAATTATGCCAGAAATGACCCGTGCGTTATAACGACTAAGTTTTACCAGAGAGGTTGATCTCTTCTTGCTGTAGGCCGGCCATAGCGCCCTGGCCGTTGCGCATGTTTCCAGATGAGCCCAGCGTCTGTTTGCTAACATTTTCCTAACTGCCGTGCCTCCTTCTCGACTGTTCTGCGCCATGTTCTACTAGGACTGCCAGGTATTCTGCCATCCTGAGTTAAAGGGTTCCATTGCATAGCATGGTTCGCTATGGAACTGTCCCCCTTTCAGAACGTGTGACCAATTCACTGCCACCTTCGTCGTTGGATGGTTGTGCCCATTGGTTCCTGACCCGTTGTCTGGTAGAGATGTTCATTAGAGATACGATTGGGCCAAAAAATCTTTAAGATATTGCGCAGGCAACTATTAGCCAACATTTGCGGCTTTCTGGTGATAGCAGTGGCCACTCTCCATTGCGATGACATTGCGATGTAGGAAAAGCAGGCCTATAAACGCCTGGACCACACAAATGTGACGACATCGGCATTTCATTGCCCTCAGTAACCGAGCGATCCAAAATCGGCAGGCTTGCCGATATTTTCTGAGGTCAAATAGGCGAAGCCCACAGGCGGATCAGTAGAAATGCGGTGAAGTGGGAGGGTTGTGATCCATTATTTTCCGATCATAATCTCGCTGAAAAGGGAAGAAGAAGAAGTAGTGAACTAATGGTCACTCTCCACGTCCTGCATCCATATAAGAGCACGGATTCAACATTGGAGCGGAAAATTCTTAGCTTGGTGTTCAAACTGATTATATTGCTTCGCCATATTTTGGAGGCGCCGTTGCGTAAGTGCTTGGTGTGTCGGATCACTACGCATGAGGTTCCAAGTTCGAATCCCAGAAAATACCAAAAAGTTTTTTCACGGTCCCACCTCTCGCGAGCGTCTGACAAACATCCGAGAGTATTGTTGTCACGAAAAAGCTTCTCAAATCGCCGTTCGGATTCGGCATTAAACTGTAGGTCCCTTCCATTCATGTGAAAAATATAACGCATACAACATGAGTGGTTGCGCGAAGCTAGGCACTGGCATTTTTAAGAACTGTTGCGCCAAATATTTGTTTTTGTTATTTGTTTCATATTTTGGACAATATCCCGAACGCGGACTTTGCTTTGGTGATCCTATTGGCTATATCCAGTTCAGTTCGACCACCGGTCGAGACAATACTCCCAAGATACTGGAAATCCTCTACCCTCTCTACCGGTTGTCCAGCAATGCATATTTGAGTCGATGAGTTTGTTCCAAGACTGATTTTCGTTTTTTTCGTATTCGTTTTCAGCCTGATGATGACGCCTGCCACTCTCTCCACATCTGCTGTTGTTTGGTGGAGGTCCATAATTCTATGGAAGAGTAAGCATACATCGTCAGCGTAGTCAAGATGTTTAAGTTGGGATGTAAGAGTCCATCGAATTCCTCCGTTTCCCGTCCACAAAACTGCACGAAGCACATCGCTAATCACCAACAGGAATAGTATCGATGAAAGGATACAGCCTTGTCTTACCCCTCTTTGGATCTCAAATTCCGCAGACAACCTTCCTCTGTGCAGAACGTGACACTTGGAGCCTTCACATGTAGCTTTGATAATAGCAATTGTTTACGGGGAATCCCTCTCCTGCGTAAGGCACGCCAAATAGACTTCCTGTTGACACTATCGAATGCCTTCTCAAAATCGATGAATAGCAGATGAAGTGGCGATCGATATTCAACGCACTGTTCGATGATAATCCGCAGGGTGTTGAGGCAGGTGGTCGGCACAGGAGGATCCAGAGCGGAAACCTGCTTGTTCGGCATCGAGTGTGTCTTCGAGATGTTGTTTGATTTGCTCAAGGATGATTTTAGCTATTATCTTAGCTACAGCAGGCAGCACGCAGATACTCCTTCAATTTCCGCACTCCATTAAATTTCCTTTCTTAGGAAGCTTGACGATCATTCCCTTTTTTCACTCGTTAGCTTTCAGCTACCCAAGCACTCTCTATAAGTGGAAGCAGAAGCTCAGCCGATGTTGTTGGCGCTGCTCGTAAGAGCTCTGTGGGAATACACTCAAGTCCTACCACCTTGTTGGTTTTGAGTGCCTTGATCGCGGTAGTAATCTCATCATTACTGGGAGTCGTGGTGCGTATTCCGGCATTTCTCACCTCGGGCACCTCTGTCTGATTTGAGAGCATATCGCTAGCGAATAAGCAGTTCAAAACCGTAGCAAAATGCTCTTTCCATCTCTTGAGCTGGTCCTCATCCAAAATGAGCGAGGAACCGTCCTTTCACTGGGTGTTGGCTGGAGCTGCGACCACCTGTCAGTTTTTTAGTGATTCTGTAAACGGTCCTGCTGTCTGACTTTATATATCTCATGAGAAATAAATAAATGTTTGCTGACATCAGGATTTGAACCATGCACCACTAGCGTGACAATTGACGACGTTACCACTACACCATTGCCACCCCCTACCTGTCGGCTGTTTGGAGATTCTGAAGACGGTCCTGCTGTCGCACCTCCGTGCAGCTTCTTCTGCTTCTGTAGCCAGTGCGTTGACGTAGTTGCGCTTGTCACGTCGCACGCTACGCGGAACTTCTCTCATCTTAATGCGATGTAGGGACTCTAGCTCGCTTCTTCCAGCTGCTGAATTAGCTACAATCCGAGTTTTCAGCTGTTTTCGTTCATCAATCCGTCTCCAGGTATCCTCGGAAAGCCACGCCGTATGTCTTCCATGCCATCGACCGACAATTCTTTCAGCACCAGATGTAAAAACATTGTTCACAGCACACCAATGTTCTTGGATGGATGCGGGCAGTGAGCTGCTGATTGCTTCCATACCTTGCGAAATGCGCTCCTTTAATTGTTGGCCCACTGAGGGATCACTAACTCTATCGATGTTGAACCTGGGCATTCTTGTGTTGTCGTGGTATATTCGAACTGCAGCAGTGCGTAGTTGGAGAGTAGCTATCATAAGATGGTGATCTCGTTCTATCCCCACATCTGCCCCTCGCCTGTTTCGGACGTCGAGAAGACTACTTCTAAAGCGGCGGCTGATAGCAAAATGGTCAATTTGGTTGGAGGTTGCTTGCCTGTCGTTGGAAACCCAACTGACTTTGTGGCAGGTCTTGGGTTTAGACATAGTGCCACCTATTACAAGGCGGTTGACATTGCAACAATCCGCAAGCCTTTCACCGTTGTCATTGCGGTTGCCTAGTTCATGCTTCCCGATTACATGTTTGAGCACTTCGTTGTCGTTGCCTACCTTGGCATTCAAATCCCTCATCACTATGACAATGTCTCCATTTGCGGTGAAGTGGGAGGGCTGTGATCCCTTGTTTTCGGATCATAGCCTCGCTGATAAAAGGAAGAAGAAGAAGTATGACAATGTCTCCATTTGGTGTTGTATTGAAGACGGCACTTAAGAGGTTGTAGAAGCTCTCCTTTTCGTCCTCAGACGAGCCATTCGTTTGGGCATAACACTGTATGATGGTGACGCGTGGTAATCTAGTCCGGAATCTGGCCGTCATAATCCTATCGCTATGAGGCTGCCAGGAAATTAGGCCCTTGCATGCTGCTGGAACGCGTTTCTAGCACCTTAGCGAAGGGAAACTTGAAAGAGCACTGTACTTTTGTCTCCTTTTTTTTTTTTTAAAAAAGCGGGACCATCACCCCCATTTGCCAATCACCAGGTGTTTCACCGCATTCCCACTCCACTTTAATGACATACGAGAGCCATTGCACTCCCTCTTTACCTAAAGCCTTGAGCATTTCTGTTCGGATTTCATCCACACCAGCAGATTTGTCAACTTTTACCGATTTGATCGCCAAAGTTACTACTACTTTCCGCCTTACTCTCGATCACAAGTCTCTCATCTTCGGTGCCCTGTTCTGGATTGACCAATTCAGAAAAGTGCTCGCTCCATCTGCGTAAAATGTAAGATTCCTTATTTATATAGTTTAATCGCTCCACAATCTCTGTCCCATTTGTCTAACTAACCCCCCCACTGTTAGTCCGATCTCACACACAATCACTGAGGGAAACTATTTTTTTCAGAATTTGTGTTAATGACTTATTGGATTGGTTTTACAAGATCACGATAGGTTAAGCCTGTGGTCAGAAAGTCCAGTAAGGTTATCTTCAATCTTTTCCCAGTCAAGCGGTTGTCGTCGTCGTCATTTGATTATATACGCCGCATACAGAGTTTGTGAATATCTCGAACGTATCAGCCTCTTGACTAATATGGAATATTTGCGATTGACTTGTATAATTTATTTTATTTTCTGATTGGCAATGAATTTATACGATTTTATAGGATGATCACCGACATGGCACATGTGGGTGATGATTATCTTTTGGATTTTTCACATTCACTTCCCTGACCAGTAAAGTATCTATATACCGCAAAACGGTGCTATATACACCACGACTCGGATAAAATGAATAATTTATGAGTGCAAAGGAAATGTATTTTTTTTTTGTGACGAAGAAGGCTTAAAGGTGAAAGAAAGTGTATGTATCTCATTTGAAATTTAGATATGTGTCGCAGCAAAAAAAAAAAAAGAATGCTAATCGTCTTGTATGTTGAGTGGATTGGCATGGGAACAACACAACTTCTTGTAATTATGAGCAACACTAATTAACAGCTCCATACAAGGGGGCGATGAGGGGTACCAGCAACAACAAATACTGTCGACTAGGCTAAAATTGGTTGATGAATAAAGAAGAGCGTGTGTGCTGAGCTGCTTCGAATTTGTTATTTTAATTTTCATTATTAGTTTTGTGTCTCTCATGAATTAATTATGAGGTATACGAGCAAGTAGTGGAGTGACTCAGATAGATGGTGCTAAGGTGTCAGTGACTTCTCGGATTGGCAGCAGAAATGGTGAAGACATAAAGCTATTAAGATGGTTATGGACAGATAATTAATGGGTTTCGAATCGGGGCAATGGCGCCGTTTAGTGAACTATTGGGGATTAGACACGTTTTTGTAATGATTCTTCTTGAAATGGGTTGTGGGGGCAGTCCCAGTGTCGGCACTTGAGGCAATTTCTTTTTCTCAGGCACATTTATGTTATACAACTTGATATGGGTTTTGCTATGATTTGTTTGGGAATTCAATCGATTAGACGACCGTAGACAAAGTTTTCGAATGGTTAAGTGTGTCAGCTGAACGCTGCCGACGATGTGTAATTGGAACGCAACCTTTCGGGACACTCCCCAAGAGAAGTGTCAAAAAGTTCGAAAAGGGTTAAGAAGGACACCTCGAAACGAACTCGAACAAAAAAGACGCAATTACGACACGTCTCCTCCGTTTTTGTATTTTTCCTATTCATTAAATAATTTTCTTAATAACGTAACAATTTTTTCGAAGTGCTCTTTCCTTTCCCCTACGGAACACACCTGTCGAACGTACTTCGACAATTGTGTAAATGTTAGACGCAGGACCAGAATCTTAGAATCTAGAATCGTAACGAGTAAAATTCTGTCCAAGGAGCATTCTAGCCCGTCCTTTATTAAACGGTCGGATGGGACTTGGACGGACTCCTCTAGCGAGTCACTGGAACTTTTAATGCAAATACACTTTCCAGGATGTAGTAATGAGATTGCCCTCCCACCAGTAGCTCAGGTCGCGCAATCTTCTTCCTGGAATGACATTAAGACAACAATTACAGCAGTTAACACCTCCTGGGCTATTAACAGCTTCTCTCCCTATAAATCGGCCGGCCTTGACGGCATTCTCCCTATTATGCTGCAAAAAACATTGGACCAGGTGGTCCCGTGGCTAGTTCCGATCTACAGAAGCTGTATCCTCCTAAACCACGTTCCCCTGAGCTGGAGGCGTGTTCGTGTTGTGTTTATCCCGAAAGCTGGGAAGCGGGGTCATGGATCCGCAAAGGATTTCAGACCGATTAGCTTATCCGCTTTTCTTTTAAAGACGTTGGAACGCATCTTAGATACACATCCGAAATACCCTAGATAAATCCCTTCTATCCAAATCTCAACATGCGTGCACGATCGACAGAGACGGCGCTCCACGAAGTTGTGCGAACGATAGTAAAGACAATCCACTTCAAACAATATACCCTTGCTACCTTCTTAGAGATTGAAGGTGCCTTCAACAACGTCAGTACGGAATCGATTCAGGAAGCTCTGATCCAACTGGGTGTGGAAGAATTTTTTAGCAAATGGATATTGACAATGCTTAAAACCATAATCATTCAGTCGAATCTCGGCAACAGCAGCTCCTCCATACCTGTTGTTAGAGGAACTCCTCAAGGTGGGCTCCTATGTCCTCTTCTATGGCTTATGGTCATCAATAAAATTTTAGACTTGATAAGGATGGAGTTAAGGTTGTCGCGTATGCGGACGACGTGGTAATACTAGTATCGGGGATGTTTCCATCCGTAATCAGTGAGATTATGGAGGGTGCCTTGGGCAAGATTAGCTCATGGGCCACTGGATGTGGACTCAGCGTCAACCCAAGCAAAACTGAACTGATGCTCTTTACCACTAAAACCAAAATACCGACTTTTACGCTTCCACGGCTAAATAATCATCTACTCTCCCTATCCTCCAGTGCCAAGTACCTAGGTGTGGTACTTGATCCTAAACTAAGCTGGAAGCTTAATATTGAGCAACGGGTAAAGAAGGCCTGCGTGGCTTTCTATGCCTGCAGCAAGACCCTTGGCAAGAAGTGGGGACTTCGCCCGCAGATGGTCTTATGGATGTACACTGCCGTGATGCGTCCCATTCTTTCCTATGGATCGCTAGTCTGGTGGCCTGCGCTAAGGAAAGCTTATAACATCAAACTTATCAACAGGGTACAAAGAATTGCGGCTATAGGCGCAACGGGTGCCATGAGGACATGTCCAACCAATGCCTTGAACGTTATTCTGCACTTTTTACCACTCGATCTTCACATTATGCAGCTATCATCATGTAGTGCGGTCAGGCTAAGGGAAACGGGATGCTGTTGCACCAATCCGTATGGTCACAGCAGTATCCTGAATTTGCTACCGCATGATCTGGTAGCTAATCTGACCGAGTACATAGCTCCCACAGTGAACTTTAGAAATGACGTCACGGTCAGATTCCCAACCAGGGCGGAATGGCGAACTGGCGTACTGATAAATGAGTTCGAATCAACAATTTTCACCGACGGTTCAGAAATGGACTGCGGGGTAGGGGCGGGGATATTCTCCGATTTCTTCAATATTTCCAGGTCGTACCGGCTTCCTGATTCGTGCAGTATCTTCCAGGTGGAAGTCTTTGCTGTACGTGAGGCCTGCCGCATACTCAAGCAAACCTCTACACCCCTAAATACCATTGCCATCCTCATTGACAGCCAGGCGTCTATCAAGGCTATACTATCTGCCACTACATCCTCAAGGCTAGTAGAACAGTGCAAAGAAGAACTCGCCTCGCTTGGTCACCGGCTAAGGATCTGTCTCCTTTGTGTTCCGGGTCACAGCAACATTGAGGGGAATGAGCGAGCTGATGAACTCGCGCGGCAAGGATCTGCTTCCCTAGAAAAGGAGGTGAACGTCCCGTTGTGGGTCCTTAAGGGAGGCATCTTCGCGCACTATCTGCTAAAGGCGGATAGTAGATGGCAGGGTGTGCGGAACTGTGTCATCTCCAAGCAGATGTGGCCCAAATACTTCCTGAACAGAACGCAAGATCTACTAAACAGAAACCGTACAGCTATCGCAAGAACTCTGGCAGTTAGTACTGGCCACTGGCCCATCGGGGTTCATGCGGCCAGAATAGGCACTGCCGCAGCTGCAATACTGCTGACGAGATAGAAACAATCTTACACTTCCTCTGCAAGTGTCCGGCTTTAGGCAAGGCCAGGCAGCGCACCTTAGGTAAACTCTTTTTCGACAACCTTATAGAGCTAGCGGAGATTAGCATTGGGGATATTATCAGCTTCCTCAATGCAACGGGGTGGATTTGATTAATCCTTACCCCCTTTTTCTTCTTCTTTTCCCTAGTAGTTAACGTCCTTGTTACATCCGTTAGGTCAATTGAGTTGTGGTAATAAAACGGCGCTTCTGCGCTAATTAAGTGTCGGCATGGTTTGCTGACACAACTATTCCTACCTACCTACCTACCAAACCCTTGAAAAGAAAGGATCAGGTACTATTGAAAGGATCGACTACTTGGTCGGTTGGTTAGGACCGGCTATCGATGAGGATGCACTTAGACCAGAAATAGGTTCATTGTACTGTCGATTTGTAAAGTGGGTATTTCGTTGTATGAAGGAGTTGATTTTAGCCTCACAGGCGTTCCCGAGATCATGTAGATCGTTGAAAGAGTATTCATTACGAAGAAATGTATCCTGATAGAGAGGATTGGCAAAGGAAGACAGACTCTGTTCACAACGAGATTGCAATATACACAGATGGTTCTAGGACTAGAGAGGGCACAGTGTCAGGCACAGTGTATATGGTACATTCGAGAGATATTAATCTGCAGGTGGCCCTGAAACGTCTGGACACATGCAGTGTGTTTCAAGCAGAGATTCTAGCTGTACTTAAAGCTGCGGAATTACTTGAGATGGGATAAAAATCCAACAAGAATATCGCCATCTTCATTGACGGTCAGGCTGCGCTAAAGGCGTTAGAGTCTTGTGTCACTAAATCTGAGATCTTCAGGAATTGCCGCACAATGCTTAACGCATTATGTACGCAGAACAGTGTTTGTTGGGTACCTGGACACTTCGATATTCTTCTTCTTCATTTTATCAGCGAGGTTATGATCCGAAAATAAGGGATCACAACCCTCCCAGTTCACCTAGACCCTGCGATATAGAAGGCAATGACAAGGCTGACGGACTGGCCAAAATAATATAATCGGTAGCATTATACCACCAAGGTGTGTGGCTAGGGGAATTATTCGGGATGGAATCATCAACATAGCTAATCTAAGATGGTCCAACTAAGATGGTCATAAGGTGTCTAAGGCCTTGTGGCCTGTGTTAGACCACAGGAAATCTGGAGAGATCATAAAACTAGAAAGATCAAGGCTAAGACCAGCGATAGGAATACACTCTGGCCACTGTTTTCTAAGGAAACATGCTATGAGACTGGGTTTATCAAACACGGATGTTTGCAGATACTGCAATGACCTACATGTATCAGAGGATATGACACATATACTCTGTGAATGCCAAGGCATTTCCAGAACAAGGCTAAGGTACCTTAGTAGATACTTCTTCAAAAACAAAAAACAAATATTTGGCGCAACAGCTCTTTAAAGTGCCAGGGCCTAGCTTCTCGCAACCACTCATGTTGTGTGCGTTATATTTTTCACATGAATGGAAGGGACCTACCGTTTAATGCCGAATCCGAACGGCGATTTGAGAAACTTTTTCGTGACAACAATACTCTCGGATGTTTGTCAGACGCTCGCGAGAGGTGGGACCGTGAAAAAACTTTTTGGTGTTTTCTGGGATTCGAACTTGGAACCTCATGCGTAGTGATCCGACACACTAACCACTTACGCCACGGCGCCCAGATACTTCTTCGATAACCTAGAATAGGTAAGGTCCCAGAACCATAATAAGGACATCTTCGAATTCTGCAGAGAAATTAAGTGTATGGGAGAATTGGTTTAGGTCTTTTTGTCGTTCCCTAGAGATCGCGATAGGCCCACCTTGATGCCTAGTGTTTTCTGATAACCCTACTCAACCTAACCTAACCTAACCAAAGAGTATTCATCCAGGGTGCCTTTCCTAACGTTGGCGAGGGCAGGATAAGCGCATATGAGGTGACTGATGGTTGTCTCCTCCTCTTCACCCCTACAGCTTCTGCAGCAATATCATTAAGACTTCCGAACCAAGGCAGTGTGCTCCAAGCGGAAGTCATAACGACAGCAGAGGGGGCCCGAGAACTTTCCGCGAAGCTTGTTACTAGAAAAGATATTGACATTTACATAGATGGTCAAGCTGCTATAAAAGCCATCTTGTCCGCGGTAGTAAAATCGAAGCTAATAAACCGCTGCTGCGAGAAGCTGAAAACGCTCACGGATAGCCGACATTTTACACTCTGCTGGGTTCCTGGACACAAACGAATCCCAGGGAACGAAATGGCATACTAACTAGAAAGAAAGGGATCAGAACAAGACCTGTCCGTGGTCCAAAACTCAGTGACTTGACTTCAAACGACAAGCAGACGAAAGATGGAGAGCGCTTCAATCGTGCCGCGTCTCCAGAAACATCTATACAAAACACGACAAGGTGAAAATCAAGCTCATCATCATTCAAAATAGACAAAACTTGGCGCTCCTCATAGGAATCATTAATGGCCATAACCTATTGGAGGCCCATCGAAAAAGAATGCGGCTAAGTACAACCGAAGAGGATATTGATTATTCCTATGCAAATATCCTAGTCTCTGTAATACCAGAAAGACGGCCCTCGGAGAGTATTTCTTAAATCATCTGGGCGGGCGAGCTGTCTGAAAAGCGACCAACCACCATCCTGAAATTCAAAGCTTCTTCAGGATGGTTTCAAGGAGGCCGCTTCAACACCACAGAACTCTAGTCACTTTGTTTCTTTTTCTGTTTAGGGCTCCAACCAGGAGAACAATGGATCCTTTTGAGATTCGAGTGCAGGCTCCACCAATTCGATGCAGCTAACCCCTTTAAGCTAACCTTACCTACGGCTTCTGCAGAAGTCTAAGACCTTTCCTGACATCTTTTCTTTCCTACTTTGATGGAGAAGTAAAAGTTCTCCATTCCTGGCCTGAAACCGCTTTGATAAACACATACCATATCAGGTTGTTGACGATCGGTTTTAGACGTTCACATAACACAAGATCTAATATGCGTAGGTGAGAAGACTTATACGTCTGTAGTTGGTGCAGTTCAGAGAGTCTTCTTTCCTCAGGATCGAACTTGACTAGGTAGAATATTAATCAAGCATAAGAGCAGGACGTTTGTCACGTCTCACACTACGCTGCACTTCTTTCTTCTTCGCACGATTTTGGACTTGAAGCTCGGTTGTCTGTACTGCTGCGGCCGCTGCAATCCGAGCCTTGATTGCTGTACGCTCATCGATCCGTTTTCAGGTGTCTGTAGAAAGCTATGTGCGATGGTGTTTCTGCTTTTTACCGACATACGTGCGTGTCCCACTCGCAAAAGCATTTTTTACAGCACTCCAGTGGTCGTCCATGTTCTCTTGCAGTATGCTGCTGATTGCTTCTGCTTCTAAGGCAAGATGGTCCCTGAACTACTCGTATTGGCACACTTGGTGAACCTTGAGCCTGTCGATATTAAACTTGGTGATGTTAAGTAGGTTTGAGCGGTTGCTGTTGACGGATGCAGTACGAAGGCGTAAATGAGCTACCATAAGATGGTGATCTCGTTCTTGTCCGACGTCAGCTCCACGTCTGTTTCGGACGTCCAGGGGAAAATTTCTAAAGCGGCGACTGATCGCATGTGGTCGATCTGATTGGATGTTCGTTGCCTATCAGTAGAGACCCAACTGATCTTGTGGCAGGTGTTATGCTTAAACAGCGTACCTCCGATGACTAGGCGGTTGGTATTGCAGAAGTCCACAAACCGCTCACCGTTGTCATTACGGTCTCCCACGCCGTGAACTCCCATCACATGCTGCAGGATGGTGTTGTCGCTACCCACCTAGGCATTGAGATCTCCCATCACCGATACGATCTCCCTCTTAGGCGTTCGGTTGTAGGCGGCGCCTAAGTGGCTATAAAATGCATCCTCAGTCGCGTCTAGAGTCGGAGCATAACACTGTATGATGGTAATTTTTCTAACTCTACTCTGGAACGTAGGTGTCAATATCTGGACACTATGGGGTTTTCAGGATATGAGGCTACTACGTGCTGCTGGAGTTAGCATGAGTCCTACTCCGGAACTCCGTACACTTCCAGCTGGTTTACCAGAGTAGATCATGACAGTGCTTTTTGTTAGGGAGATGTATTCCCCAGCATCGAACCATCTTATCTCGCTCAGCCCTAAGATTCTATTTTATACCATGCGAATTCGCGCTCAAATTGGATGAATCTGGCATTATAAGGCCCTTCCTTGAGTGAGTCCAGGAGGGTCTTAACGTTCCAGAATCCGATCGTTGTCCATGTTCTATAGCCAAAGGTCGTCATCTAGTTATTCGTCCGTTGAGGCGAACCCCACAGTAGAAATGCGGTGAAGTGGGAGGGCTATGATCCCTTGTTTTCGGATCATAACCTCGCTGATAAAAGGAAGAAGAAGAAGATCCGAGGCGTTGGTTTCCGTTTCGGAGCAATTCGTTTTTTAACGGTTGCGACTCGCTAGGCCATAGATCAACCGACACTTATTCTGTTTTTTGGCGCAGGAAACTCGCCATTCGTCCTCTCCCGTTAGCAATTTCCGAAGAAATTCTCAGATAGCACCACGAAGAGGTGGGGGTAGGGCTTACTAGCAGAGCTGCTAAGTTTTCGGCTGCAGTGGCTCTTTCTCGTTACTTAGCGGACGAACATCTATTGAAAGATGCTGCCCCTACGAGGCCTTTGTTGGTCGTACCATCCAAATGATATTTATCTTATTTTTCCCACCTGAAGGATGTAAGGTCCAAGAGTCATGCACATTGCTTCGCCTTCTTTTGACAGCAAGGTACCGACGGATTAAAAATCTTCAATGTCATCATTACTCATTCAATGACAGACATATATGTTCAACACTACTATTACCCACTAGTGGTGACTAAATTGACATTTTACAAACTTGATATTCCTTAAATAGTCCTCAGAGAGCACTAAAACGAATGGAATGGCAATTACATCAAAATCATACAAGCAAAACGTGTGACAAAGATTATCAGGCAGATTAAACAGCTCAGGTTGGTAGAATCATAAATTAAAAAAAAAAAAAAAAAAAACCCCGACCATGACGACGACGACGACGACAAGTCGAAAACCAGTCTCTCATCGCGACAACATTTTTGCGCAATCAACACATCTGACCCCAAACCAACAACTCTCCAGAAACCAGGAGACATAAAATTCCTGTTTAAGGCTTTCAAGTTCCCACTGAGAACTGCTTTTAATTTTCGCCGACAAAAAAGAAAACTAACCTCAAACCCCGTCATCGTCAGCATTAACATCACTTCATCATCGTCATCAACAATGCGCAGCACAGTGCTGCAGCAGCCAGCCTCCGGGGCAACAGGATTAAAGCCTACACACACAAAAGCAAAAGG
The DNA here is from genome assembly GCA_945910035.1 of Brachypalpus laphriformis. NCBI lineage: Eukaryota > Metazoa > Arthropoda > Insecta > Diptera > Syrphidae > Brachypalpus > Brachypalpus laphriformis. Next base: position 15,042,833 of record OX246755.1, read on the forward strand.
CAACTTGTGCAGCATAGCCTGCAAATTTCATTAGGTCAAAGGGGCACTTTTCGAATGAATTAAGGGTCAGTTGCCTTACACTTTTTCATGTGTAAAATAAAAGGAACGACAGCGAGACTTGTCCTCGTCGTCGTCGTCGTCGTCGTTCTCTATTCCAAAACTGGTTACTGCTGATTATGAGGTGGTTCCCCGGGGGGATAATAATAACAAAAGTTCAACATTTCCTGCGAGAGTTGATGAACGTGTCTCTCTTAAGTGAGCCAAAGTAAAAGTTTCTTCAAATTTTGATGATGATCTCGGGGCGGCGCGGCGGTCCCTTCTCTGCGCCACCTTCTGGGTGTAAACAAATGATTAATCTTTGGCCCCATCCTCGTCTGTTTGTCTGTACATTTCTTCTTTTCTTTTGAGTTTTGTGTACTCCCGGCTATATACAGTGCTGGAGATAAGTTTTTCTAGTAATGTACCTCATTGTTCCTCATTTATCTGTGTGATAAATAGGGGCAAGCATACACACAGACCAGTAGATACTTCTTCCACCATTATGACGACCTTTTGCTGGTTCGCTCTGTAACCAAGAGTATAGAAGCAATGTCGAGAGAGGGATCTTTATGGTCGTAAAAAAGTTGTTTAAGTTTTGTAACGGTAGGAGGAGGAATATTCCACTAAACTTCCATAAAACAATAAAAATTCATAAAAGATAAAGATACACGGATGTAGAGCAGATAGTAGAGCAGAGGGCGATGAAAGAGGGGAGAAACCTTTTTTTTTTTTTTTTTATGAGCTAGATAGAACAATGGCTTAATTCATTGACCCCAGCTGGTGAGGTATTCTGACTTTTTTGAACAAATTAATGGATGTTAAATGTCTTAGGTTGAAGCTACCGCTTTGAGGTTATAATAGTTTGTTGGCCATTTGAATTGGATGAGGTTTTTATTTGGAATTATTCGCTTTCAGTTAGAGGTTGATCGGTTTGATGGGGGGTATGTGAATGAGATTTATTGGTTTTTGACATTTTATGGGAATTTCTCTTCCTATTTCGGCGAGATTATGATCTGAACCCTAGCTCTCCCATTCCGCTGCATTTCTACTGGTTCGCCTGTGGGCTTGCCCTGTTTGAACTCAAAAAATATCGGCAGGGCTCCGGATTTTGGATCATATCGCTACTGAGGCATCGTTGCATTTCGCAATAACTTTGGAAGGATCCTTGATATTGTCTGTTTAACAGGGTTCAACTGATCTCTTCTTTAAACATACTTACTTAATTAGGTGGCGCTACAGTTCGGGGTGAACCTGGGCCTCAACCAACAAGCCTCTCCATTTAGCTTTGTCTTTAGCTAATTGCTTCCACTTGCGCACTCCAAGTTGGTCGAGGTCCCCTTGAACTTGTGCGCGCCACCTACGGCGATGATTCCCTCTACTGCGTCGTCCCTCGGGATTAGATTCGAAGACTCTGCGGGCCGGAGCGTTGGTGTCCATGTCCTACTCATCTTAGACGTCCAATACGCAGTTTTTTGACTAGGTCGATGTCGCTGTACAGCTCGTATAGTTCGTGATTGAATCTTCTCCTCCAAAACCCGTCAAAGCAAACGGGATCGAAAATCCTACAAAGAATTTTTCTCCCGAAGCGACCAAGGGTATCTTCATCCTCTTTCAATAAAGTCCATGTTTCAGCGCCGTAAAGCAGGACTGGAATGATCAAGGTCTTATATAGAGTCTCCTTAGTTGTTCGAGATAGGGCTTTACTGTTGAATTGCCTTATAAGCCCAAAAAAAGAGCGATTGGCAAGAGTTATTCTTCGCTTGATTTCTGCGCTGATGTCGTTCTCAGAGTTTATAGCAGAGCCAAGGTAGACAAAGTCCCTTACTACCTCGAAGTTATAGCTGCCCACGGTGACGTTTTGTCCAATTCGTCGGCGTTGGCTTTCCCTTCTTGTTGACAGCATATATTTGGTTTTGCCCTCGTTTATCGCTAAACCCATTTTGGCCGCTTCCGCCTCAATGCTTGCAAACGCACCGGTGACAGCCCGCTGAGTTCTTCCGATAATGTGTATATCGTCGGCGTATGGAAGCAGTTGTACAGACTTGTAATAGATTGTGCCTCCGGTGTTGGCTTGTGAGTTCCGCACAATCCGTTCAAGTATAATATTGAAGAAGTCACATGACAGCGCGTCACCTTGTCTAAAACCTTTTTTGACATCAAAGGTCTCGGTGAAGTCATTATCGACCTTGATGGAGCAGCGAGCGTTCTCCATCGTCAGCCTGCACAGACGGACAAGTTTGGCAGGGATGTCAAAACTAGACATGGCTCTATAAAGCTCTTCTCTATAGTTGCTGTCATAGGCGGCCTTGAAATCGATAAAGAGGTGGTGAGTATCGATTTGGAATTCTTGGGTTTTCTCCAGGATCTGCCGAAGTGTGAAGATTTGATCGATGGTGGACTTTCCTGGCCTGAAACCGCACTGATAGGGTCCAATCAGGCTGTTGATAAAAGGTTTCAGGCGTTCACACAATATCGCAGGAAAGATCTTATATGCGATGTTGAGGAGACTGATGCCTGTATAATTGGCGCAGTTGAGGGGGTCTCCTTTCTTGTGGATCGGGCAAACGATGCTGAGGTTCCATTCATCAGGCATACACTCCTCTGACCAAATCTTAGAGATGAGTTGGTGTATGCACTCTACCAATTCATCCCCAGCTGCCTTGAAAAGTTCGACCGGTAAGCCGTCAGGTCCAGCAGCCTTGTTGAATTTTAGCTTGGATATTGCTATCCTAACTTAGTTTTGGTCAGGTGGACGGAAATATTAACTTTGATCGTCTATGTTGAATGGTTCATTCTGCCTGACAGCGGGATGTTGGTTTTCGTCGCCGTTATACAGTCTGCAGAAGTAGTTTTTCCATATTCTCAGCACCGACTGTGATTCTACTACGAGGTTTCCATTTTCATCTCTACAGGTTTCTGTAGGGGTATTGCTCCTCTGACACGTTCTTTTTACCTTTTGGTAAAACTTCCGTACATTGTACCTGGAGTACAAGTTCTCAATATTCTCGAACGCGCGCTTCTCATGCTCTTTCTTCTTCTTTTGGAGAAGCCGATGTTCTTCCCGTCTCCTTTGCTCGTAGAGCTCACGAGCAGCTCTCGTCTTCCTTTGCAGCGCCGCTTTGTATGCCTCTTGTTTTGCTGCATGCATTCGCCGACATTCTTCGTCAAACCAGGGGTTTCGCGGTGGTGGGCGAGCGAGACCCAGCACATCAGTCGCGGCGTTTCTGATGGCATGTTGGCAGCCTTGCCACTGGGCTTCGGCACTTGATGCTGGCGGCATAGGGGTAATTGAGAGTTTTCGGGATACGCGTTCAGCGAAGAGTCTGTCGGTCTCTTGCGATTGTAGCGTTTCGACGTTAAATTTTCTCACAGTAATTCTTCTTTGTTGCTCAGATTGGGATATCCGCATTCGTACCTTGGCTACAACAAGGTAATGATCCGAGTCTATGTTGGCCGCTCGGAAGGGCCGGACATCCAGAATACTGGAGGCATGTCTTCCGTCGATCGCAATATGATCAATTTGGTTGATCGTTACATGAACATTGGACCGCCATGTCTGCTAATGAATATCGAGATGAGGAAACCATGTGCTTGCTATGGTGACATTTCGCTCCACAGCGAAATCAATTAGCCTTAGTCCGTTATCAGACGTGGTGTCGTGTAGGCTATGCCTACCGACTGCCCTACCAAAGACCTCCTCCTTTCCTATTTTGTCGTTAAAATCGCCCAATACGATTTTAACGTCGTATTTAGGACATTGCTCGTATGTTTGGTCGAGGAGCTCGTAGAAACACTCTTTGGTGGCAGGGTCCTTTTCTTCCGTGGGGGCATGAACACATCTTAGGCTTATGTAAGCGAATTTAGCCTTGATCCGGATAGTCATAATACGCTCGCTCACGTGTCGGAAGCTAAGACTTTTTGCCTAAGTCTGCCGCGTATAACAAATCCGCATCCGAATAAGCGTTGCCTGTTGCCTCTGTAGCAATCACCGTAGTACATGTCACAGTTTTTCATCCTCTTTTTGCCCGGCCCATCCCATCGCACTTCCTAAATGGCGGTAATATCTGCTTTATAGCAATGTAGGGCCTCTGCTAGTTGTTCGGCTGCACGTGGTCTGTAAAGGGACAGAACATTCCACGTACAGTTCCGAAGGTCGTTGTCCTTATTTCGTTTGCTGGGGTCGTCATTAGTTGAGTCATCCTTATCCGACTCATGACCAGTGCCAGAAGCTAACTATTTTGACGAGTTTGAGTAACAAGCCCTGCTTCCACACACAAAGGCAACAACAGTCTTCTGTATCCTTTGAAATCCACTTTCCATGTGAGTTGTCAGTGCTATGCTAATACCTGATCGTAGCAACCTCTGTTCGGTCTAAATCCAGCCTGTTCACTTGCTTTCTTTTTGCGGTTTCTGTTTGAATACGGTTTAGTATAAGTTTCGGAACCATGGGTTTTTTACGTGGTAGGGAAGTTACTCCGACGGCACAACCCGCAACCTGGAGGGCCAGTTCCTTAATTATTCCCCTAGGACGAAGGGCCGGGTACACCGGTGCCAGTGCTCCACTACGGGAGTACGAGCGCTGCCGTTGGCCCATTAAGGGCTCCTCCGCCACCATCTCTATTCCAATGTCCTGGCCAACATTGGAAATTCCTTACTGACTTGTGATCCGAATACGTTAAAGCAGCTCGCGCAAGGTATTCACTAAGTTCAACCTCACTGGAACTATAGACGCCACCGTTAACTCCGTCTAGGGAATTCGTCCGCTGCCGCTTGGAACAGGAAGGAGTGCTCTAGTGAGAAAGCACTCTTCCACCCTCTCTCATCTGCTGCCGCCAAGAATCCGCCAAACGGGTTGGTTACCCACTTCTTGGATTAAGGTACTAGGCACCCGGCTGCCACCGCGTGGAGGTTGAGAGTAGGAGTTGGTGGGCCTCAGCTGAGTGAAAAAGCTTGTGTTTTCATATGATCGCGTGCACTACCGTTTGACCAGCCATGTGTCGTATGCATGTACGCAATTCTTATTGTTGGAAATCGCTAGGGCTAGGTCACTATAGAGACTTGCCAAACTCCTTTTAGCTATGTCATTGGATGATTAGTCTCTCTTAAATTGTATATGACGTCATGGAATTTTTTTTTTATGGTTTCAATCTATCAATGTACTCGTATAATCTAATACTTGATTTTATCTTAAAAAAACAAAAAAACCCTGCTATATCCTCTTATAAATCATCACGTTCAACCGGTTCCAAGTAATCTCCTAATTTGATCAAATTATTATCATTAGGAAACTAATAAATGTTGAGACATAACCAGATATAGAAAATGTAGATTGCTGATTAGATTGGAATAATAAAAGCGCCATCTGTACACACTGTACACAGTCCAGTGAATTTAATCTCCGTTCTTTTAATAAATTGCAATTCGCGACTGAGGAGTAAGATGCACTCATGGCCATGCTGGCGCGCAGTATTCTACCGTAGAGTAGACTGGAGCTACAGCAATGGTTCTGATGAAAGTTTGATTTGCATCCCAGCCAGTACCATTATCTTTAGTTCGTTCTTGTGTCAAGTTTGAGTGAAGTTTTCTTTAAGAGTCTGTATGCCTGGCCTGACTCTTAAATATTTCTGGCTTTGGATCGTTCATAACAATTGCTTTATCAAAGATAACATTTAAATGATGTTCTCGCCTGCCGGATTGTCCAAATGGAAAGCACACACTTCAGTTTCAGTGATTTAAGGTCTTTTCCCTGAGCTACTCTCACAAGCTGCGAGAGTTCGTTATTGCGGTGCGAGAACTATGTCATCTGCGTATTGGAAGATTTTACTGCAAGTCGTGAACGTAAAAGTATATGTAGTAACTCCGAACCCTGTGGTAGGCCATTTTGTCGATATCTCCAGGGAATTCTTTTGGAGCTAAAAAACACCTGGAATCTAGGGATAGGATGCAACAGCCTGGGTCTTGTACAAAGCATCCCTAACTATCTACAAAAAAGAACTGAGGAAGGCTAAACGCAATTCTTGGAGACTCTTTTGTGGCAAAATAGAAGAGGTCTCTGAGGCATCTAGGCTAAGAAAAATCCTCTCCACAAATCCAATAATGCCCAGTCTTATCTTAAGAAATTAGATGGGACTTGGACGACTTCTAGCGAAGATTCGCTAAATCTACTACTTGACACACATTTCCCAGGTACCTCCCAAGTTGTCAGCAAAATTGTCTCAAAATAGACCAGCTGAAAGTTTAAACAACTCCTCTAACTTAAGTACACAGAACAAACTCCGCTGGGCGATACACTGCTTCAAACCTTAAAAATTCGCAGGACCGGACGGCGTAATACCAGCCGAACTACAGAAGTCGTCGGACCTTATCTTCCAGGTGCTAGAAACAATTCTTAAAAGCTGTATAGATCTGGTCCATATACCAAAAGTATGGAGAGAAGTCAAAGTAGTTTTCATACCCAGAGCTGGCAAATGTTCTCACACAAGTCCGAAAGATCTTAGACCCATTAGTCTATCATCATTTCTTCTAAAAACATTCGAACGATTGATTGATATCCACTTAGGCAACAGTAATGATACAAAACTTCTGTCAGCGGTCCAACATGCCTATTGCAAAGGTTAATCAGTTGAAACGGCATTACACTCGTTGGTTCGTAACATTTAGTACTCCCTGTTTCACAAGGAATATACAATGGTAGCCTTCTTAGATATAGAGGGTGCTTTTAACAATGTCAATGCATCAGCGATTGCAGATGCACTCTCGGACCTGAAGGTAGACAACTCACTATGCGAATTGATCAATTTACTCCTTAATGGTCGGATTATCAACTCAGAGCTAGGTGGGACGTGTTCTAGAAGATCTGTCAGTAGAGGCACTCCGCAAGGTGGTGTTCTATCTCCTCTCCTTTGGAATTTGGTGGTTAATGAACTATTGACAATACTGGAGGGTGAGGGATGCACGGTGATTGCTTATGCCGATGATGTTGCTATAGCAGTCTCAGGAAAGCACCTTAATACTCTAAAAGAACTACTTCAAAACGCTTTAAACAAGTTAACTCGGCGTGGGTTGAGTGTAAACCCACATAAAACTGAACTGGTACTCTTCTCAAGGAAATATAAAATTCCGTTCATCGATCCTCCCTCTCTTAATGGTATCAGCTTAACTTTCTCTGATAAAGCGAAATGTTTGGGTCTTATCCTGGATAGGAAACTAGGCTGGAAACCCAACATTCAAGAAAGAGTCAAGAAATTGTTGGAAATAAATGGGGTTTACAGCCTCGAATAACTTACTGGCTATACATCTCGGTCATTAGACCGATACTTACATACGGGGTGATTGTTTGGTGGACAGCCTTAGAAAAAGCTATAAATCGCGACTATCTAAACAAAGTCCAGCGTATAGCTTGTCTGTGCATAAGCGGAGCACTGTGTACAACTCCCTCTGCGGCACTAGATATTATGCTTCATCTGTTACCCCTTGATATATTTAGCAAGCAAATGGCAGCGAATGCAGCCGTTCGCCTTGAAGCTACCCAACAGTGGTCAAAGAAAGAATTTGGCCACGCCTCCATTCTGAATAAATTGAAAATCTCTCCCGAAAACACGGACTACACCATCCCTCGTCTAAACTTTGACAAGAACTTCCTTGTCACCATCCCTTCCAGATCACTCTGGAATGAAGAGGCTTTCATAGAAGACGACTCGATCCACTTCTACACTGACGGCTCGAAAACGAAAGACTGTGTTGGTGGAGGTGTTTTCTCTGACAGGCTTAATCTTGAGCTCTCCTTCTATCTACCAGATTATTGTAGCATGTTCCCGGCGGAACTAATGGCGATTATGGAGGTATTATCTTGGCTAAAGAAAAACGTGATATCCGCCAAGGACATCTGTATCTTTTCAGATAGCCAAGCTGCAATCAAATCCTTGGAATCGATCTCTATAAATTCAGTAGTAGCCCTAGACTGCCATTCGTCTCGTGTGGAGATGTCGGAGCAGTTTAATATTAACCTCTGTTGGGTGCCGGGGCATAGGGATATTCCGGGGAATTGTAAGGCTGACGAACTCGCCAAATTAGGAACAACTATACCCATCCTTCCAGATAAGGATAATTTAGGTATACCAATCGCTACTTGTAAACTTAAATTCAAGCTAGATGCAATCGAAAGAACAAATCCTAGGTGGACAAGTTGTACAACATGTCTAGCGACTAAGCAGATTTGGCACAAGTTGGATCTGAAACGCTCTAAGAAATTGATCTCTCTCAATCGATTGCATATTGGCTCTATTATAGGTGTAATTACAAGACACTGTCTAATAGGCAAGCATGCAACAAGGCTTGGCGTATTTTCAAATGATTTTTGCAGAAGCTGCATGGACGCAGAAGAGGAAGAAACCATTACTCACCTTCTTTGTGCATGTCCAGCTCTCTCCCACAGAAGGAAGCTTCACCTAGGAGCTTTCTACTTTAACGATTTAGGCGATCTGATAGATTTAGATATCATGAGCCTCCTTCTCTTCAGCAGAAGCTCTAATTGGTTTTAACGAGTAGGCTGGGTTTACATGATCCTCGTGGTACCACAACGGACCTTTCTTGGTCTATGTGTGTTGGCGTAAGCTGGCAGCCACTTCAACCTAACCTAACCTAACCTAGGGATAGTGAGATACTCATGACCAGTGCCAGAAGCTAACTATTTTGACGAGTTTGAGCAACAAGCCCTGCTTCCACACATAAATGCAACAACAGTCTTCTGTGTCCTTTGAAATCCAGTTTCGATGATTGTTGTCAGTGCTAATACCTGATCATAGCAACCTCTGTTCGGTCTAAATCCAGCCTGTTCAATTGGTTTCTTTTTGTGGGTTCTGTTTGAATACGGTTTAGTATAAGACCCTCTACGTTACTCTAAGCAGTCACATAGGGCGAATGTGATGGTTCTGTTCCACTTTATCCAGGCTTGTATATCGCAATGTCTTTAGTCTTTCTAAGTATCATACACTTCGCACTCTTCTAACCAACCAGGGATATGATTTGTGATATCTTCTTGATATTGTTTGCATAGCGACTGATAGTTTTGCTCCTCCAAATCGTTTATAAGTAGCTGGATTAGCAGGTATCCATGCAACTATATTATCCAGTTTTTGAGTAGAAGCACTCCAGTTGGCTTTGTTAAAGTTCCACCTTGGTTTGGGGGTCAACTGAAATAGGGGAATTCGGATCACATAGTCGATTATTACTGGAAAGCTGTCTAAGATCCGCCTATTGGCTATGGGTATTTTGTTACCGCACTGAGGTCAAGTAAGTAGTCACGGTTCAATCTTGCCGTTCTGAAAGTACCCTCCTGCGCTGCGTTTCGTTTCCGCTCCTGTCTTCGCTGCTCCTTCATAATGGTTGCTACAGTGTCACTAAATGGTTCCCAGGCATCTTTCCTGCTCATCATCTGCCTGATGATGTTGTCTGGGGTAAGATCCACACCCAGTTTGCTCATCAGCAGGTGACGTTCTTCATAGTATCGTGGACAATGGAACATGATGAATTCCTCATCCTCGACTGCTTCCGTGCACGTTGGGTTATAGGGGTTGTCGTGGAGTCCAAACCTGTGGAGATAGGCTCTGAAGCAACCATGGCCAGTTAGCATCTGGGTCAGGTAAAAACTAAGCTCCCCACGCTTCCCATTGATCCAACCGCCTATGTTGGGGATCAATCTCTGCGTCCACCTGCCTCTGTCAGAGTGATCCTATCTCTCCTGCCATTCATCCAGACTGGTCCTTAGTGATGCCTTAGTGACACTTCGACTCATCGCAGTTGGTGCCGCTATCCTGCTGGCATGGTATTTCTATTCTCAGAAAGTCTATTGGTACCATGCCAGCCACTTCACATGCCGCGTCGTAGGAGGTGGTTCGGAAGGTTGCTGCGTACTCAACACATTGATTCTGTAAGCTGTCTCCGTCTGCCTTCTGTATGACTCATGGCACAAGCGCATATTTGAGATCCGTAGAGCATTATCGATGCCGCAACTCTTCCTTAGAGCAATCTCCTCTTGTGTTTTTGTCTACCGATATTTGGCATAATCTTTGTAAGAGTAACAGTTGTCTTTGCTGCCTTCTTAGCTGCATATTGCAGATGTAATGTATAGTAAAGCCAAGGTACTTCAGCTCTGGTTTGGAAACTACCACGTGATCCCACACGTTTACTCTTATAATCTCCATGACTCGCCTGCTACTTCTAAGCACTACTTCTGGTTTTTCCTCTGCAAGTTGTAGGCCCATGCGTGCTAGCCAGTCCTGAACCATCCCGATCGCTTCATTGCAGTCATGCTCCAATTCCCCAATAAGTTTGGTCACTACAACGGCGAAGCGATCTCGTCGGCGAAGCCTATTATTTTCGAATACTTCGAGATTCTAAGTCTGAGAACGTCATCATACATTACGTTCCACAGCAGCGGACCTAGTACGGAGTCTTGGGGAACACCGCTTGTGACGTTATACCGACGTTACTATGTAGGCAGTTTATAACCTTAGAACCTGGAATATTTCATCTTCCTGCCATATTTTCGTCCCCCTTAAGATGCATTTCGTCTAGCGCTACTACATCTACTTGTAGAGCTCTTAGCATACTTGCTAAGGATTCACATTTGTCTCTTGAAATACCTTCAATTTTAAATTGGCAAATTCTGATGTTTGCTCCGATATTTCGTGTCATGTAGTCATCAAGACGGCTGATTCTCCTCTACTGTATCTTAATCTTTCGTTGTTTAGGTCGTGTCTAGTAGCACCTCTTGATGGTCATTGGCTTGTGGCTAGGTTATCATTTCATAACCAAGTAGAAACTGAGTACCATTCCGATCTTACTCGTTCTGGAAGTGTGCTTCAACCCAAAATTCTTATTCTTCCAAATTGATGAAATTAAATATTTTAAACGATTTCTTTTTTTTTTTTCTAGGTGAGTGCATCTACAAATATACATACAGTACCTTCTTTAGGTAAGTGAAATCAGTGAGTAATAAATTCTTAGACTTTCCATATTGAAACTTGGCGGTGGTGGAGGTGAGGCTCCACATATTAATCGTTCTTGAGACTATTTTGCCAAACACCTTACAAATTACCTAACTACACAGAAATAGTTACACCAGGAAACTAAGGATCTCGTCTTAGTAGACACTTCTGGTGTTTTCGTTTTCGGATAATTCCCCAAGCAGCAATTAATATAAAACCCTGTTTTCAAGGCTTTCAAAGGCTCTCCCTGCTAACGATATGTAGACGCGTCTGATACAATCTCACACCAGGGTCTAGATGGTAGGTTGGTTGGCTTAAAGTGGCTCTCGATGGTACACTTTGACCAGAAAAGGTCAATCGTGCTGCAACTACGTAATAAATTTAATGATTTAAGCCGTGCACACGTTGGAGTTATCACTTAGATCATTTAAGAGGTATTCCCCCAATGTAGCTATCCTAATGTTAGGGAGTACATGACACGAGAAGACCGACGCTCTCTCCTTCAGAAATCGTTATGTGGAATATCTTAACATATATGCAGTGCCCAGTGAAAACGTTTGGCGCCGTGGCGTAAGTGGTTAGTGTGTCGGATCACTACGCATGAGGTTCCAAGTTCGAATCCCAGAAAACACCAAAAAGTTTTTCCACGGTCCCACCTCTCGCGAGCGTCTGACAAACATCCGAGAGTATTGTTGTCACGAAAAAGCTTCTCAAATCGCCGTTCGGATTCGGCATTAAACTGTAGGTCCCTTCCATTCGTGTGAAAAATATAACGCACACAACATGAGTGGTTGCGAGAAGCTAGGCCCTGGCACTTTAAAGAGCTGTTGCGCCAAATATTTGTATTTTTTTTTTTTGTGAAAACGTTTGTGAGTTTGACGTACGATTATCGGCTGATACGAAGTCATCAGGTCTATCCACAGTGATGATGATCGGGATTTGATCAGAGTCGAGCGCTATGTTAACCCTCCAGGATGTACATGGGAGCAATGAGGCGCTCACGATGCTAATGTCTGGTGAGCTGAAGCAGGTTACGCAGATCCTAGTGGGAAACTTTTCGTTGATGACTCTGAAACTTGACTCATCGATTTACTCGGTGATGTGTGTTCTACTTAACTATGTCCTGTATCCCCTTGTGGTCCTAGGGCATCTACTACGCCTACGCGCCATCGTATACGGTTTCTGGCAAAGTGTCTGAGTTCTCCCCAAATTTTCCCCAACTGCCGTTCCTCCTGCTCCACTGTTCTGCGCCATGTTCTCCTCGGACCGCCAGGTCTTCTGCCATCCTGAGTTAGAGGGTTCCATTGCATAGCATGGTTCGCTATGGAACTGTCACCCTTTCGGAACGTGTGACCAATCCACTGCCACTTCCGCCGTTGGATAGTTGTGCCTATTGGTTCCTGACCCGTTCTCTCGTAAAGGTGTTAGAGATACGATTGGGCCAGAAAATCCTTAAGATATTTCGCAGGCACCTATTAACGAACGTTTGTAGCTTCCTGGTGATGGTAGGTAGGTAGAAGTGGTGGTTCTGTAAAACAGAGACCCAATTAGCACAGTTATGCCGTTTTGATACCACGACTCATGCGACCTTGGATGTTGATGTGTGTTGGTGAGGGCAATCTAGAGCCAGCCTGTGGAGTTTAAGAAGAGGATTAGCTCATTTATGTTTTTACCCGAGATCTCCTCAAGTGAATTGTAGAAGGGTTTGCCTAATGCTTGATGTCTAGCCCTAGCTAGTGCTGGACAAGTGCACATGTAGTGGACAACTGCTTCCTTTTCGGTGGCTATGTTGCAACTACGGCAGTGTGTATTATATGGGATACCTAGTTTGGCTGCGTGCTATCCTACCTAGCAGTGTCCCGTGATTGTCGCGATTGTACGGGCAATGTCTTTACGCGTTCTGTTCAATAGGGCGGTTGTTTTGGTCTTGTTGTAGTAAGGCCACATCTTTCTGGATATGACGCAGTTCGTTAACCTAGACCATTTAAGGTTAGCTTTTCTAAGAAATATTGAGGAGATGTTTGCCTTAATTGCTCCGAGCGGGTGTGGACAGGTTCCGCAAGTGAGCAGTGAAGGGCTGAGCCTCGCCTGGCCAGTTCGTCAGCATGTTCGTTGCCATCAACGTTGCTGTGGCCTGGAACCCAGACTAGGGTCACCATGCATTGGTCATCTAGGGAGGCCAGCTCCTGTCGGCATTCTAGTACTAGTTTCGAAGAAATGTTTTCCGAGGCAATTGCTTTGATAGCAGCTTGGCTATCAATTAAAATAGCGATTAGTTGCCTTGGTAGTGTATTTGTGTATGACTTGATTTGGCGACAGGCTTCGCGAATGGCGAGTAATTCCGCTTGGAAGACGCTGGCAGCGTCCGGGAGTCTATACGATCTTGCGATGTTCAGGGACTCCGAGAAAACACCCGCACCAACCCCACAGTCTATTTTTGACCCATCGGTGTAGACTGTTAGATCGAAACTACTGGTCGCCTGTCCATCTTGCCAATCTTTTCTTGTAGGGAATTGTACATCGAAACGCTTTGTGAAGTTCAATGTGGGGATGATGTAGTCTGTTGGAGTCGATACGAGTTTTCCTGGTAGAGAATCTAGGATATTGCTGTGTCCATAGGGTTTCGCAGTCCAACACTTGGACTCTCTGAGTCTGATTGTGCTGAGCGTAGAGATGTTTGTGATATGTAGATCTAGGGGTAAAAGGTGTAGCAGGACTGTTAGAGCGTCTGACGGAATTGACCGTAGGTCGCCTGTGGTGCCTATGCATGCTGCTCTTTGCACCTTATTTAGTTTGGTTCTGTTATAGGCTGTTTTAAGGGCCGGCCACCATACTATCGACCCGTAGGTAAGGATTGGGCGTACTACGGCTGTGTACATCCACAGGGTCAATTTTGGTTGCGGCCCCATCTTTTGCCAAAGGTTCTGTTGCAGGCATAGAAGGCTATACATGCTTTCTTTACTCGTTCGTCTATGTTAGGTTTCCAGTTAAGTTTGGAGTCTAGAATAACTCCTAGGTACTTAGCACTGGAAGACAAGGAGAGTATCTGACCGTTTAGTCGAGGAAGATTGAATTCGGGTATTTTGGTTTTTGTGGTGAAAAGCATCAGTCCAGTTTTATTTGGGTTGACTCCAAGTCCACACTTTCTGGCCCATGCGGTGACTTTACTTAGAGCACTTTCCATGATCTCACTTATCACGGGAGGGAAAAGTCCCGACACTAAAATCACCATGTCATCCGCATACCCAACTACTTTAATTCTTTCTCTGTCTAAGCATAAAAGGATTTTATTCATGACTATTAGCCATAGTAGAGGTGAGATAACTCCACCTTAGGGCGTTCCTCTACTGGCAAATTTGTTTGTGGTGCTGTTTCATAGAGATGCCTGAATGGTTCTAGTGCTGAGCATAGAGTCTATCTATTGGGTTAGGTAGGTTTCTATGCCCAGCTCCGTGAGGGAGTCTAGAATTACTTCAATGTGTACATTGTAAAAAGCTCCTTCTATGTCTAGAAAAGTAGCTAAAGTGTATTCCTTATACTGTAGGGATTTTTCTATTGTTCGCACTACTTCATGAAGAGCTGTTTCTGTATATCTTCCTTTGAGGTATGCGTGTTGGGATTTGGAGAGAGATGACTCGGTTATATCTCGCAGATGGTTGTCTAGAACGCGCTCGAGGGTCTTCAAAACGAAGGAGGTTAGACTGATTGGTTTGAAATCTTTCGCGTTCTCATGTCCGCGCCTCCTCACCTTCGGAATGAAAACCACTCTCACCCGTCTCCATGAGTGGGGTACATGGTTATTTAGGATGCAGCTCCTGAAAATCGGTACGAGCCATGGGATTGCCACCTCTTGCATTTTTTGTAGCATAATGGGCAGAATGCCATCTAGGCCTGGCGATTTATAAGGGGCGAAGCTGCGAATGGCCCAGGAGATTTTTTCTTCGGTAATAATGGATATTATGTGTTCCCAGGATTGCAGGCATTACGAACTGTTAGGCTCAGTGTAGCTGTCTTTATATCCGGGAAAGTGGGTGTGTATCAAGATCTTTAAGGATTCTGCAGTTGACTCCGTCCACTTACCATCCGACCTTTTCAGGAGGGATGCATTGGAATGATCCTTCGATAGAATCTTGCTGAGTCTAGCGGAGTCTTTGAGGGTATCAATTGATTGGCAATACTCTTTCCAGGACTGTTTCTTGGTCATTCTGATAGCTTTTTTGTATATTTTAAAGCTGTCCGTGTAAGGCTGCCAGTATTTGCACTTGTAGCAGATATTGAAGGTCTCTCTAGTCAGTTTCCTGAGGTTAGAGAGTTCTTCGTTCCACCACGGAGGGAAGGTTTTTTTTACTGCATTTGACCGGACACGCAACTTTAAAAGCATTATTGAAGGCTTTTTCGAAAGTCTTTACTTTTGTGTCTAGTTCTGCAGTGGAGGTTATTAAAGCGTTTGGAGTTCTACGTAGCTTGGATCTAACGACTTGGCTAAACTTTGTCCAGTCGGTTCTTTTGGGGTTTCTGTAGGGTTTGGGAGTCTCGATCTTGAGATCTACATTGTAGAGGGTCCAATTATGGTCTGAAAAAGACCAGATAGGATACTCTCCAGCTCTCGACTTTCATACTACTACTGTTATTAGAGAGTGTAACGTCTATGACATCTTCCCAGCCGTTGAAATTTTCCGTACTCGGAAAAATAAAGGTTGGAGTGTTGCCTTTGTTACATATTGAGAGGTTATTTGCAAGGATATATTCGAACAAAGGCTCACGGTTAATACATTCGTATAGTGAGTTCCTTCACTCGTTCCGAAATTGTTTTGGGTGTCAGTACTTACTAAACTCCCACGAGATACCGCCTGTGTGCAGAGTTTTTTTTTTGTTCGCGGATTGGAAACATGAAACAACGTAGAAAAATGTCCTTAAAACTCTCATTAATGAATGTCCTATTATTTAGGTCCATCTCCTCTTGGATGCTACGTTTTTTTCAGAAACGTATGACGTGTCTTTTCGTTCCACTAAAGGGCAAACTTGCAATTGTAAAATGCAAGTATAATGGCTTATACCGACTCCTACTAAAAGGAATCAAAGCAGTCATTTGGTTTCGAACGTGTACACTAACTCTTTACCTTCGCCGTGTTTGAATTCCTAAGGACAGCCGATATGCAAAAGAAAACCACTTTACAACCAGAAACCATTGTTATCCATCTTAAATCTCAAAAAGATTCTTTTAATTGCTTTCTTCAAGTCGCAATACCCAAACACATTAGTATTCCAACCCACCTCTGTGTTTGTTCAGCACTTATGTACGTACTCAAGCATACCAACACACGTCTACTCTTTTTTTTTTCTCCTATAGGCGATCACATCCTTTCTCCTTGCACAAAAGAGCCAAATTCCCTGTTCCACGTGTTGCTATAATAAGGACTGGTTTTTTTTTTCTCTCTCCTTCCTTTCATTTCCATTATCGTTTTCCTTTCATCGACATGAGCACGAATTCAAAGCCAAGTAACCATGGCCGATATATCCTTTCCCTTCCTCAAATCGACCCGGTAACAGCCGAATCATAAAAAAAAAAAGAAATATTCGAATGTAATTTATTCTTGTATAAGGAATTACTATGGATTGTTTTTGAAGGATGTGCTTTAAGGATATTTCCTCTTGTGTCTTTAATGTACATACGTGTGCTTGTCTATTCATTTTATTTTCCCATCAATCATCGTTCCTAATCTCTACTGACAACATCACCAGCACGAGGACAAACACATTCTATCTTTTTTTTCTCCGTCCTTGAAAGGATACCAATAATCAATCAAGTGTGCACATATTATGTTTGATAAAGTTGTGTTTTTCGTAATTAGCACCAACTTCAATATAAAAGTTAAGTAATATGAAAGAAAAACTTTTTAAATAAAATAAAAGTCAAAAGTAAAAAAAAAAAAAAAAAGAAAAACAAAAATATCTTCAAGATGGAAACTTTGAATTAAATGGCAACTATCTGCTGAACAAGTTTTTTTTTTTTTTTTTTACTCTTAAAGATAAAAATCATCTCTCCAGGGGAGAAACATACCACTTTAACGCCATTCCATCGTCCTTTTTTTGCCGTCCTAGTCGTCTTTTTTCTTTATCGACATCCTTAAAGTAGAAATTACTTTCACCCGTCCCTTGTCCTTCTTCTCCCGTCGTTGTCGTCGTCGCCCTCCCAAGGAACATGAAG
Source organism: Brachypalpus laphriformis (assembly GCA_945910035.1). NCBI lineage: Eukaryota > Metazoa > Arthropoda > Insecta > Diptera > Syrphidae > Brachypalpus > Brachypalpus laphriformis. The sequence goes on from OX246755.1 coordinate 15,060,068, forward strand.
CAAAAGTTTTCTCTTCAAATCAAAAACCAAAAGGATACACATATAACGACGTCGAAAAATAAGGACAAGGATATGAGTGAGAAGGAAATTCGTAGAAAAACTTCAGCAAAAGACATGAAATTGTAAGAAAACTATTTTCCCAAAGATGATGAAACTTTGATAAAACTTTTTGCTTCGTCCTTTGCGCCATTTTCCCCCACGCCGTCGCATACACTGTTGCATACACAACTTGGGTGTCTGTGTGAAAAGTTTTTCCTTCACTGAGCATGAGAGCGGGGGAAGGGAAGACAGGAAAACTCTATGTTATATGAGTATGTCCTTACATTCATACATTTTCGTTTCGTTTTGGGGGTAGAGAAGGTCCTTTGCCTCTTCTATGTATGTAGAATCCATCTGAGTGGGTGTATACATGTCTTGATAGTTGTCTTTCGCGTTGTTGGGACAAAGTTACTTTGATAACTTTTAATAGAACAATTTTAAAAAAGAAAATAAGTAAAAAAGGAAAACACGAAAAAAGTGAAGAAAACTAGGACATTCATTTGGGTGCTTGAAAGTGACTTGTTTAAGGATGTACGAAGGAGGAGAAAAGCAGTATTCTTCTTTTGTATTTTCTCTCTTTTAAGGTTTCTTTAGTTTCTTTAAATTTTCGGATTCTTTTGAAGACATTTCTTCTCTTTTTTTTCGGTGTGAATGGTGGTGATTTCCTGCTGAAATATTTACCCTCGTCATGGGTGAAACAAGAAAAAAAATGAAGGATTTCGAAGGACATGAGAAAAGTTGGGTCACTGTGAAATAATATTGACACTAAAGCTAATTAAGATGCATTACTTTATCTGGCGAAGTTACGATGGATATCTTCTGCCACTAGGGGTGGTAGTGGGTGTTTTTTAATTGCTAAAATGAATGCTATTGATTAGATGTTAATGCTGTTAGCCAAATAGCACCTTACCGACGTGACTTGACTGAAAAAATGACGTGCCGCGGTAACACTGGATATAAAAAATGCAAACCATGTCCTAGAGTTTTTCGTTTTTTTTTTTTCGCTGTGAGGTGGAAATCTTCAAAAGACGAAACTGAGCCCGTACCTCGTAACCCACTAACCCTTTCCACCTTCTTACCCTTATCCCTATGGTACCGCCTTCTTGACATTTCATCGTAGGACAGGGGTTTCTGATCTGGATTCGAGTTACCTTTTGGACTCTTTTCTCTAACGTTTCAATAGTTTTGATGGTTACGCGTTACCGGAACGGAAAAGGCTAAGAACGGAATCGGTATCATCCTTGCGGCAGAGCTACTTGGTAACGTCTTGAGCATTTCGAAGTCCAGCGACCGTTTGATGTCTCTCAAACTAGTAATACAAGGAGAGGTGTGGAATACTGTCAGTGCATATGCTCCCTAAAATGGGTGCAATCAGGGAGATAAAGATGCATTTTGAGTAGATTTCCACAATATCCTTAAGAAGATCTCAAAGGAAGAGTTTCTGTTTGTTGGAGGAGATTTGAATGGACATGTCGGGAAGTCAAACGAAGACTATGAAGACTGCCATGGAGGACTAGGATATGGCACCAGGAACCTTCCTGGTCAAGACATCCTAAGCATGTGCAAATCACACGGTCTTATCGTGTTGAATACCATGTTCATCAAACAAAGCCGACACCTGATCACTTACAGCAGTGGTGGAGATGAAACCCAGATTGACTGCCATTAGATAGCCAGTTTCATGAAGCCTCGGGTAAAAGATTGCAAAGTGATCCTGGGAGAGGCAACCGCTCGGCAACACCGTCTCCTGCTAACAGAAATTTTTATGAAAACACCAAAGAAAAGCAAACAAACAAGGGTCTCTGAGAAAATCAAGTGGTACAATCTGGACAAAGAAAAAGGCGAGGCTTTTGTTTTCGTAATGAAGAATTACCTCTCTCACACCATCAACGGAGCTGAGGATGAAGAGTGCAGAGTACAAAATATGTGGGATTCCCTACAGCGAACTTGCCTAAAGAAGGCCAAATCACTGCTAGGAGCTTCAAAAGGCCACCATCAACACGCCAAAGAAACATGGTGGTGGAGTGATGAAGCTGAGAAGGTGATAAATGAGAAGAAAGCGGCTTCAAGTGGCCCCTCTAATAATAGTGACGAAAAAAGTTCGCCTCGAAATGGAATACAGATGTTGCAAGAAAAAAGTGAAGAAGAAGTGCGCCCAGCTTCAAGCAGAGAGTACGGAGGGCCTGTATCGGGAGCTGGAGAAAATATTTTCCCCGGTTGCTGATGCAAACCAGGCTATCCAGGAGCTGCGAAGACACAATATGAACAAGAGCGCCACTATCTTCAAAATAGCCGCCCAAAGAAGGAAGAATGCTCAGGAGATTCGTTCGCCAAAGTTCATTAGCAATGCTCATGGCCCGCTTCTTTTGGATGACGACAAAATTCTGCAGAGGTGGCGGCAGTATTGTGAAGAACTTTTAAATGAATAGTTTCCCCGGCTATACTTTCCAAGAGCCACCCCTAACTGAGAAGAAATACCCGCGTTACAGTCGAAGAAGTTAGTGAGGCGGTCAAATACTCCAAAAAACGAAAAGCCGTTGGGCCAGACGAGATGCCCTCTGAGTTCTGGAAAAAGATGGGAGACATCGGGTTCAGAATTCTCATCTCCAAATTCGTGAGAGGTGATCCAATGCCGAATCAATGGAGGGAAATTTACCTTCTCCCTGTATACAAAGGGGAGGGTGATACGCGAAACTGTGATAACTACCGTTCGATCAAGCTGATGTCACACACCATGAAGATCGTTGAGCGGATATTAGGTGGCCGACTGCGAAAAATAATACGGCTATCTGATGATCAGTGCGGGTTTGTCTCGGGTAAATCAACCACAGATGCAATCCAAAGTATAAGGATCATAATGGAAAAACATCGTGATTCCTCAAGGGATTTGCATATGGTATTCGTTGACTTTGAAAAGGCATTCGACAGACAACCACGAGATTTGATATGGGTGGCGCTAAGACATCGAGGGGTTCCAGAAACCTATGTACAGATGATCATGGACATGTACGAAGGAGCAAAGACAAGAGTAAGATGCCCCGCTAGGGTAACCGAAAAGTTCCCAATCAAAGTCGGGGTGCACCAGGGAAGCGTTTTAAGTCCTTTGCTCTTTATTACACTCCTTGATTATCTGCTTGAAGGTAAAGTGATGGATCCCAAGGTACATCAGTTATTCTTTGCTGACGATGGAGCCATCATAAGTGAGGATCCTACACCCCGGCAACGAACACTTGCTGTGCGGGTGGACGCTCTGGAAGGAAATGGGTATCGCATTAGTTTAAAAAAGAACTGCCCATTCTCTGATCCACTCAGGCCTATTTCAGACATTTATTTGAATGGGACAGTGCTTCCCAAGTGCGAAAATTTCAAATATCTAAGATCTATGATCAATAGCAAAGCAACCTGTGATGACGACGTCAATCATCGCGTAAGCGTAGGGTGGATGAAGTGGCGAGAAAATTCCTCTATCTTCTGTGACAGAAAAATGCCACCTAAGTTGAAAGGAAGGCTCTACACCGCAGTTGTGCGTCCAGCGCTCACATACGGTTCACAATGTTGGACGATGTACAAAAGGTATGAGAGTAAATTAACGGCAGCTGAGATGAAGATGCTTCGCATGACAGCAGGAGTGACAAAGCTTGATCGAATTAGAAGTTCGAAGATCCGTGGAAGCTTTCACATCATGGAAAAAAGTAGAGCGCGACCGGCTCAGGTGGTATTACCACGTTCAAAGAAGAGATCATTTGAACCCAGTTAAAAAGGCAATATCAATGCACGTTCCAAAGACATCGCGATGTAGGAAGGGCAGGCCTATAAACGCCTGGATCACACAAATGCGACGACATCGGTATTTTATTGACCTCAGTAACCGAGTGATCCAAAATCGGCAGGCCTGCCGATATTTTCTGAGGTCAAATAGGCGAACCCCACAGGCGGATCAGTAGAAATGCGGTGAAGTGGGAGGGTTGCGATCCCTTGTTTTCGGATCATAGCCTCGCTGATAAAAGGAAGAAGAAGAAGGCTACGCGTTTTCGTGCCATTGTGGCTGCATGTATGTGCGTATGTCCTTTGCGTCTGCGTAGGTAAATTTTGATGTATAGCTGCGCGCCCGCTAGCTTCCACTCTGTTGCTTCTTGCGTTTTCTTCACTCTCTTTTCTTTCTTGCTCAAGCTTCCTCAACTTTTGACATAAGAGCTCACTGCGTTCCACCGGTTTTCCGGTTCTAGCATGTGATGTACAAAATTCTCCGGAATTGATGTTTTTCCCAGTACTGCTTGTAGTGCTTCTCTTTGTAGCTGGAAACGTTGGCAGTGAAAGGGTGTCACTGCACGATGGACAAGCAGAGGAGTCATCGTTCATATACATGTACAGATATGACCGGAAACAAACATGTCCCGTAAGTAGTTGTGTTAAATAGAAGTCAACTTCACCATGACTGCCTGGTTTATCCAAGCCTCTAAAGTCGAGATAATGCGGTAAGTCCAACGGCCCTTGGAAGAAAGACCTTAGCGTTGCTGCCACAAACAAACTTGTGCTTCTGTGTAGTGTCCGCTTCACTGTAAGTTAGCATCCCGTCGTTTTTGCTCTATAAAAACTTTTTCTACAGTTCTTCCGGCAGTATATCAATTTGTAACATTCCTGCGATAATGCAGCCTGCGTGGTCCGAGGTTGTGCGGAAAGCGCTACTCACTCTTAGTGCACATAGTCGATTTACTGCTATGATTCTTCTTTTGTATGAAGTCACTTCCATAGCTCCGGTCCAAACTGGTGATTCGTATAGGACTACGGATGTGACTTCTTTAGCTAAGCGTAGTCTTCGGCTGCATCTTGGCCCTCCAATAATCGGCATTATCCGCACAATGGCGGCACCCACGCGAGAGGATTTGTTGCTTACGTACTCTTCTTCTTCCTTTTTTCAGCGAGGTTATGATCCGAAAACAAAGGATCATAACCCTCCCCCTTTACCAGATTTCTACTGATCCACTTGTGGGGTTTGCTTACGTACTCCGGATGATTTTTTAAATATAAGCCTTGAGCCAGTCATAACGTCAAGATATTAAATAGCTGTTTTGGATACTATCTCATGCTCACCTACAGTGAGCGTGGTGGTTTCCAGTTGCTTTCTACTACTACTCGTAATAGGTACCGCTTCCGTTTTGTGTTCTGCTAGCATTAGGCCGACTGATGTTAGCCACCGTCGAACAATTGAGAAAGTTTCGCTGCTAATTTGAACAACTTCTTTTAATTGTTTTGCAGTTACAACTATAGCGATGTCGTCCGCAAATACCACGATTTTAGCCTCGCCCTTGGGGGGTGGCAATGGTGTAGTGGTAACGTCGTCCGATCATTTGCAAAAGCTTCTGTGAACACTACTGCGAAGGCATAACACTAGCAGTAGCTTGGTCATGTGGCTGGAAAAATTGTTCGCTCTGTTGATGATGATTTGCCCTTGACATCCGTTATCGGGAAAAAAGTACTGTGAATCAGAAGCAAAGGCAATAATAACAAAAATCTCCCCAGTAATCTGGACGCCACCACCGGGGAATAGCTGAAGCATAAACAACTGAGCTTCAAGCACCACTACACCAAAATCTTCTCTCTCTATCCATCCTTTCCAACGCCCGCACTGTGTGCAAACATGCTAAAGGTATTCATAACCCTTTGAGTGCGCGCAAATTATATAAAAAAAAAAAGAAAAAAAGCTTTCAGAGCTACATTTGGGGTCCCATCCGGTCCAGGGGTCTTTTTATTTCCAAAACCTGTTGCATGCCTCTACAATTTCTTGTACAGTTATCCTAGGAATTTTTTCAGCTGCTGCAGGCGACTCGTCCTCCAGTGGAATTTCCGGTTGTCTTGGAAACAGGCTTTCGATTATTCCCTAGAGTCCTCATGACACCGATGACGACACAAACGAATATAAAATTGTGGAAAGAGTACCACAAGGCTCCCTAGGGATCGCGATGGGCCCACTTTGGAGCCTAGTGTTTTATGATAACCGCATAACCCTACCTAACCTAACCTAATCACAAGGCTTGGTAATTGGTCCCTCGATTATAATTTACATGGGAGTAGAACCATTTTGGGCAAATGCACTGGAAAATAAATCATACAGGAGGAAGACAACATAAGAGTATCGTCTCTGAGTGCACTCAGGGTGTGCAGTTCTTTTGGAACAGTATGGGAACGCTTAGGCATGTGAATCAAAAAAGAGATACAGAAGCCGTTTAGGAAAAAGTGCACAAAAGAATAAGGAGAGCCTACAAAGTGATAGCGAACGGCAACGACAATGATGCAATACAACACACAAAAAGCTACGCTTATACAGCAGAACCAGACAGAATACCGGAGTTGTATAAGAAGAAGTGAGCAAAAGAAACGATGATGGACGCTCGGAGGTGGATACACCGGGTTTTCCAATCGATAGGTTCATGGCACATCATCAAGCAATATGAGAGTTTAAACTCTAACCGCAACCTTCCTTACTTGGGTGCCGCGGTGAACCTGGACCTTAACCAACAATCCTCTCCATTTAGCTCGGTCTTTAGCAAATTCCCTCCAGTTGCGCACTCCAAATCTGTCAAGTTCGTCTTGAACTTGTGCGCGCCACCTACGGCGAGGAGGCCCCCCTACTACTTCGTCCCTCTGAGTAAGATTCGAAGACTTTGCAGGCCGGAGCATTGGCATCCATTCGCTCTATATGTCCTAGCCATCTCAAACGTCCAATACGCAGTTTTTTTTTTTTTTTTTTTTTGACTAGGTCGATGTCACTGTACAGCCCGTACAGTTCGTCGTTGAATCTTCTCCTCCAAACCCCGTCAACGCATACGGGACCAAATATATTGAGAAGAATTTTCTCTCGAAGCGACCAAGGATATCTTCATCCTCTTTTAATAAAGTCCATGTTTCAGCGCCGTAACGCAGGACTGGGATGATCAGAGTCTTATATAGAGTCTCCTTAGTTGTTGGAGATAGGGCTTTACTGTTGAATCGCCTTATTAGCCCCAAAAAGCAGCGATTGGCAAGAGTCATTCTTCGCTTGATTTCTGCGGTGATCTTGTTAGAGTTTATAGCAGAGCCAAGGTAGACAAAGTCCCTTAGTACCTCGAAGTTATAGCTGCCCACTGTGCCGTTCTGTCCAATTCGTCGGTGTTGATTGTTTCTTCTTGTTGACAGCATATACTTGGTTTTGCCCTCGTTTATCGCTAAACCCAATTTAACTGCGTCTGCTTCAATGCTTGCAAACGCACTGGTGATAGCCAGCTGAGTTCTTCAATATCGTCGGCATATGCAAGCAGTTGTTCGGACTTTTAATAAATTGTGCCTCTGGTGTTGGCTTATGAGTTTCGCACAATCCGTTCAAGTGCAATATTAAAGAAGTCACATGACAGCATGTCACCTTGATATCGAAGGTCTCGGTGATATCATTACCGACCTTGATGGAGCAGCGAGCGTTTTCCATCGTCATCCTGCACAGACGGAAAAATTTGGCAGTGATGTCTAAACTAGACATGGCTCTATATAGCTCTAGATGAAATGAGATGATGAGTATCGATTTGAACTTTTTGAGTTTTCACCAGGAGTGGGGCCAATCAGGCTGTTGATGAAAGGTTTCAGGCATTTACATAATATCGCAGAAAAGATTTTGTATTCGATGTTGAGGAGACTAATGCCTCTATAATTGGCGCAGTTCAGAGGGTCTCCTTTCTTTAGGATCGGGCAAACGATGCTGAGGTTCCAGTCATTGGACATAATTTCGTCCGACCACATTTTACAGATGAGCTGGTAAATTCTCCTTACCAGCTCATCTCCTCCTGCCTTCAAAAGTTCAGCGGCAAGGCCGTCGGCTCCAGCAGCTTTGTTGGATTTGAGTTTAGATATCGCTATCCTCACTTCATTCTGATCGGGTTGACGGGAATTCTGACTGCCATCGTCACTGTTGAATGGCTCATTCCGCCTGACAGCGGAATATTGGTCATCATCGCCGTTTAACAGTCTGCAGAAGTGTTCCTTCCATATCCTTAGCACCGACTGCGATTCTACTACTATGTTACCATTTTCGTCCCTGCAGGCTTCTGTTCTGGCTTTGAAACCCTGGTATGTTCTTTTTTACCTTTTGGTAACATTTTCGAACATTATTCCTGCAATAAAGTCTCTCAATCTCCTTTCACTTAGGACCGCAGAAAATTTCCCTGAAACCAGGATAACCACATCGTCGGCATAGGCCGTCGGATTGAAGCCATTTTCCTTCAGTATTACCAAGATCTCATCCACTACATATAAGAGGAGACAGAACTCCGCCTTGGGCGTTCCTCTGCAGACCCTTCTTCGGCTGGTTGCATCTCCCAGCATTGAATATATAATTGTCGATTGAAGCATCTGTGTAATCCTGTTGCAGAGGCCGATGTCAAGTTGAGCTCTGAGTAGGCTGTTCAGAAGCGCATCAGTGCTTACTTTGTTGGCGTTTTGATACAAGTAAAGCTTTGATGAACTTAGAATATGTCCGGTTAATAGGTTGGTTGGGCGCCAATATATCATATGCTCAAACATTACGGCTCGTCAAATCCTGAATTTGTCAATTCAGATCACGTGCCGGCTGAAGAATTATTATCATGGCAGTAATCTTAAAACTCATCTATATAGCCTATCTGGCACAATCTTTACTGCCAACCCTTTTTGGTTGGGCTCTATCTACCTTTAGCCCATTTAAATCACCAGGTATAGATGGCATATTTCCCTGCCTACTACAACAAGGAGTAAACCTGTTAATTCCTACCCTTATAAGAATTTTCAGATCCAGTCTTACACTAGGCTACGTACCAAAAAGTTGGAAGGAGGTTAAGGTGGTCTTCATCCCAAACGCGGCAAAGCAGGCGGAGCAATCGCCTAAATCCTTTCGACCCATTAGTCTCAGTTCTTTTCTCCTAAAAACGATGGAGAAAATTGTCGATCATCAAATAAGGGAAAAGTTAATTATACATGATCCTCTGCATGCAAACCAATTTGCTTATCAACCTGGGAAGACTACGGAAACAGGCATTCATAGCTTAACATTATTGATTGAAAAATCATTAGCTGCCAAAGAAACAGCCCTATATGCCTTCATATATATACAGGGAACATTCGACAACACTTCCTATGAGGCTATCAAAAAGGCTATGATCAGGAAAAATATCGCTCCTTTGATCATAAATTGGAGCCTAACCATGCTTCTTCTTCTTTTTCCTTTTATCAGCGAGGCTATGATCCGAAAACAAGGGATCACAACCCTCCCACTTCACCGCATTTCTACTGATCCGCCTGTGGGGTTCGCCTAACCATGCTATGCAGCAGGAAGATAAGAATCTAGTGCGGAGGCTCGCATAAAACTATAACAGCTACCAGAGGTTGCTCGCAGGGTCCTTTCTCCCCTGCTCTGGACCTTAGTTATTGACGAACTCCTGAGCTGCTTGAGAAATCGGGTTACAATGTACAAGGATATGCAGACGACATTGTCATCAGCGTCAGAGGCAAATTTGAGGACATAATTTCTCAACTGATATAAGGTGCCCTCAATTTAACTTCCGATTGGAGCAGGACAAAGGGACTTACTATCAACCCCGGAAAAACTATACTTGTACCCTTTTCCAGGAAAAAAAAAACCACACTCTCAAAGAAATTACACTGGAAAACGTCCCAATCGACATACCCAAGGAAGCGAAATACCTAGGTGTTATACTTGACAAGACGCTCACCTGGAATTCACACCTGAACAAGGTTACCGAGAAAGCGACAAGAGCAATGTTTATGTGCCAGCGCCTACATGGTAAAACTTGGGGGCTTAAACCCAAGATAATATATTGGACGTACAGCGCCATTATCAAACCCATGGTCACCTGAAATTTGCACGCAATCAAGGGGTGAATAGCCTTAGCATACAGTGCGATGGAACGAGGCAGTATAACGTCACAGGCGATGTGCCCCAAGGCTACGTCCACAGTAGCGGAACCTAATGTATGATGATGTCCTCAGACTAAAAATCCCAAGGTCTTCGAAAATAATATGCTTCGCCGACGACATAGCAATCGTTATAGTAACTAAATTCCTTGAGGAATTGGAGCATGACTGCAATGATAGCTTCATTGGAATGGTTTGGGACTGGCTAGTACACATGAGGCTACAACTTTCAGAGGAGAAGACAGAAATAGTGCTCATAAGTAGCAAGTGAGTCGTCGAAACTATAAGAGTAATCGTGGGCCATCACGTAACAAATTCCAAACGAGAGCTGAAGTACCTTGGCATTACCATAGATGCAAGAGCAACATTATGCAGCTGAGAAGGTAGCAAAGGCAATGGCTACCCTGGCAAGGATGATGCCAAATATCGGTGGATCAAAGCACAAGAGGAGACTGCTCTTAGCAAAAGTTGCGGCATCGATAATGTTCTACGGCTCCCAAATATTGGCCTGTGCCATGAAGACGAAGTCATATAGAAGGATACGTGCCCCACGGCAGCAATGGGAGCAATGCTTAGCCTCACACCGTTGCACCTTGCAGCACAAAAAAAAGCTATGCTGAGTGCTCTTAGACTACCCAAGATCTCGGACCTTAACATCGGCAACTTTACAGGCCATTTGAAGATTCTAGGTTATATTCAAAATGACCCTATTCTCAAAACCCCGGATACTATGATCAAGAAATACCGGTTCTCCAGGAAATTCAATGTGGTCATAGGTGACCGCCACACATGGAGGAATGAAGGAACACAGATGGTTCTAAATTGAAAAATGGTAGCACTGGTGCAGGGGTTTATTGACCCAGGTTCCAACGTGCAGCAGCGCTTGGGAAATCACCAACAATATTTCAGGCGGAAGTCAATGCAATCGAGCTCTGTGCACAAAAATGTCTGCGAAGAAGGGTCGAGGGTACTCGTATCTGTATCCACTCGGACAGCCAGGCAGCACTTATGGCTCTGAAATCGTACACGCTAGAATCAAAACTTGTATCGGACTGTCTACGAAGGCCACGAAGGCTTCGAGGGCAACGAACGGGCGTACTGCTTAGCGAGAAGAGGCGCTAGTCGCCCACTAGTCGGTCCTCAACCCTATTTTGGAGTTGCATGGAGTAGCGTAAACATCAAAATAAAGAAATTGGAAGATGATCATCATGCAGAGTACTGGGCCAAAGACAGGCAAAGAAGTTCATTAATCTCAACCGCTGCAAGGCTAAAAGCTACTCGAGCTTAGGAAAGCAGACCTAAGAACCTTAACAGGCTACTTGACTGGTCATTGCTCACTCAGGTACCATCTGCACAAAATAGGAGTAGCAGATACAGACGAATGCCGGATATGTGGAGAGCAAAAAGAGACTGCAGAACATATGGTATTCTTTGTGAATGCCCTATGGCGGCAAGAAAAAGACTTCTCCATATCGGAAGGGCTTTATTGAGTCCCTCTGACTTCTGGAATATTGAGCCTGGAGCTTTGTTGAGGTTTATCAAGAGCCTTAACCAAGTTCTCAGCTAAACACCGGGCTGGCACAATAGATCTTATAGGTCGCAGTGCGTACAAGGCCCTAGTAAAGTAAAGTAAAGTAAGTAAAACTCATCTCCATTTAGCAACCGCTTTCAATCGATTATTGTCAGATTATGACTAAAAAAGAAAAACTGCGCAAATACTCTGAACACCAAAGGTCAGTCTTAACATTCCCACGTTTAACCCTCCATTGCTAACGTACTCACCCACAACATTCCACTTGAAATGGCAAACTTAATCTCGTCAGGGTTATCGAAAAGATCGACGAAATAAAAAGTTTCATTACTAATGTGTCAGTAGTGCTAATCTCCATTTTCCACTTGCTCAACTGATAGGAACTAATCTCATAAATAATTGTTACGACTAAACAACAAATTATTCAAAAAAAAAAAAGCAATCTTCACATGCCACCCTTAGGTTATCAGTGCTGCCAAAGTTCAAAAGTGTCAAACATCAGTCAATGATGTTAAAGTGAAATGTTTACTTGTCCCCTTACGTCTAATCTTCTTCTTTTATTATGCTATATGCGAGTAAATGAATCCAATTCACGTTTCTTCAAGTGTTCCATTTTTGTTCGAGAATACAAAAATAAATTCAAAAAAATAAAGAAAGAAAAGCGAACCAAAAGCAAATAGAGAAGTCAAGTCAAAAAGCGAAAAGAAGAAACTAAACACTCGCGCGGCTGCTAGACAACTTGAACTTATTCGACCTTCGATTAGTGGGGAGCAAAAAATGCACGTTTCCTCTCTCACTTAATTAATTTGCCACCCATTAAACCGATGAGATACGTAAAATGAAAATAAAAACTCGTAAATCGTGTATCAGTGGTGGGGCCCCCGCAATTTATTTGCACACACTGTATTTTATTTTTCTCTCGATTAGGAGCGTATTTAATTTTTTATTCTTGATTTGTTTATAGTTTGATTTGATTCATGCGTGCAGTTGTCATTTGATGTTTTAATCTGTCTTCACAACTTTGATGACTGTATTTGATTACTTTGATGATCGATGTACAATGAGTCACAGTGTGTCATGGACAATGAAATATAAAAAGTTAAAATCGATTTTTTTTTTTTTAAGATAAATGAAAGTGATTAATCCTGTTTGTGTCGGAATCAATCATAAGGTCTCAAAACTCGGCGACCAAATCTGTGAAATGCGGCTTTCTGTGGGTGGGGCGCCAAAAATAAGGTTTCTTAATGATTTCTTGGAAGTTTGACCTTTTTGTTTGTGGTTCACAAAGGAAATCCTAAAATGATTGCGGGAGCGTATTATGATGACATACCATATACGATTGGTATGAAAATGACGGAAAAAAGCGAATCCATTTGCCGAGCACTTAGAAGAGACTTTTAAGCCATTTGATTGACAAGCATTGATAGACGATTCTACCGGTACGACAACGACAACCGGAAAAATAATAAAGTCTCTGGCTATGATTTAATAACTGGGAAAATCCTCAAGGAATTGCCTAAAAAGCGTAAATAAAACTCCTTTATTTAATAAATGCTTCGCTTAGATTATTATACTTCCAAATCAATTGAAAGTCACAGAGGCTATAGTGGTTCCGAAACCGGGAAAATCTCCAAACGAGAAAAGATCGTACAGACCAATATCGCTACTAGTAATAATCACCCTTATCGTGGAATCCGTCGGAATTGAGTTTCACTTCACCTATTCGATTCCCTTTCACTTTCTACTGCTATCGTGGAATCCGCCGAGAACGTCTCCTTATCGACAGGCATTGGGGAAAGGTAGTTTCACTGTCAAACACCTGCCTTTTATTTGTCAATAAAAATTTGTGTTGCTACATTCGTTTCGTAAAAGGAACATTTCTTTAAAAAGTGATTAAAATAAAAATAAAGTACACAAATGGACAGGATAGCTCTATTATTGGAAGAAGAAGACGAAGAAGATGAGCGGTCTTCCCAGAGAAGAGTACGACAGATGCTAAGAGCAACAGTGGATGATTTCATGGAACTTCCAGATAAAATGTGTGTTTCTAGAAACAATATTTTTTATTTATTTCTGATTTTAATAAAGTTCATAGGTTTATCAAAAATGTTCGGCTTAACAAAGCTTACTTACTTACTTACTTAGATGGCGCTACAGTTCGGGGTGAACCTGGGCCTCAACCAACAAGCCTCTCCATTTAGCTTGGTCTTTAGCTAATTGCCTCCAGTTGCGCACTCCAAGTTGGTCAAGGTCCCCTTGAACTTGTGCGCGCCACCTACGGCGATGATTCCCTCTACTGCGCCGTCCCTCGGGATTAGATTCGAAGACTCTGCGGGCCGGAGCCTTGGTGTCCATTCGCTCTACATGTCATAGCCATCTCAGACGTCCAATACGCAGATTTTTGAATAGGTCGATGTCGCTGTACAGCTCGTATAGTTCGTCATTGAATCTTCTCCTCCAAAACCCGTCAACGCAAACGGGACCGAAAATCTTACGAAGAATTTTTCTCTCGAAGCGACCAAGGATATCTTCATCCTCTTTAAATAAAGTCCATGTTTCAGCGCCGTAAAGCAGTACTGGGATGATCAAGATCTTATATAGAGTCTCCTTAGTTTAGGGCTTTACTGTTGAATTGCCTTATAAGCCCAAAAAAACAGCGATTGGCAAGAGTTATTCTTCGATTGATTTCTGCGCTGATTTTGTTTGCTGAATTTATAGCAGAGCCAAGGTAGACAAAGTCCCTTACTACCTCGAAGTTATAGCTGCCCACGGTGACGTTTTGTCCAATTCGTCGATGTTGGTTTTCCCTTCTAGTTGACAGCATATACTTGGTTTTGCCCTCGTTTATCGCCAAACCCATTTTGGCCGCTTCCGCCTCAATGCTTGCAAAAGCACCGGTGACAGCCCGCTGAGATCTTCCGATAATGTCTATATCGTCGGCGTATGCAAGCAGTTGTACAGACTTGTAATAGATTGTGCCTCCGGTGTTGGCTTGTGAGTTCCGCACAATCCGTTCAAGTACAATATTGAAGAAGTCACATGACAGCGCGTCACCTTGTCTAAAGCCTTTTTTGACATCAAAGGTCTCGGTGGGGTTATTACCGACCTTGATGGAGCAGCGAGCGTTCTCCATCGTCAGCCTGCACAGACGGACAAGTTTGGCAGAGATGTCAAAACTAGACATGGCTCTATAAAGCTCTTCTCTATAGATGCTGTCATAAGCGGTCTTCAAATCGACAAAGAGGTGGTGAGTATCGATTTGGAATTCTTGGGTTTTCTCCAGGATCTGCCGAAGTGTGAAGATTTGATCGATGGTGGACTTTCCTGGCCTGAAACCGCACTGATAAGGTCCAATCAGGCTGTTCATAAAAGGTTTCAGGCGTTCACACAATATCGCAGAAAAAATCTTGTATGCGATGTTGAAGAGACTAATGCCTCTATAATTGGCGCAGTTGAGGGGGTCTCCTTTCTTGTGGATCGGGCAAACGATGCTGAGGTTCCATTCATAAGGCATACACTCGTCTGACCAAATCTTAGAGATGAGTTGGTGTATGCACCCAACCAATTCATCCCCAGCTGCCTTGAAAAGTTCGACCGGTAAGCCGTCAGGTCCAGCAGCCTTGTTGAATTTTAGCTTGGATATTGCTATCCTAACTTAGTTTTGGTCAGGTGGACGGAAATATTAACTTTGGTCGTCTATGTTGAATGGTTCATTCTGCCTGACAGCGGGATGTTGGTCTTCGTCGCCGTTATACAGTCTGCAGAAGTAGTTTTTTCCATATTCTCAGAACCGACTGTGATTCTACTACGAGGTTTCCATTTTCATCTCTACAGGTTTCTGTACGGGTATTGCTCCTCTGACACGTTCTTTTTACCTTTTGGTAAAACTTCCATACATTGTACCTGGAGTACAAGCTCTCAATATTCTCGAACGCGCGCTTCTCATGCTCTTTCTTCTTCTTTTGTAGAAGCCGATGTTCTTCCCGTCTCCTTTGCTCGTAGAGCTCACGAGCAGCTCTCGTCTACCTTTGCAGCGCCGCTTTATATGCCTCTTGTTTTGCTGCATGCATTCGCCGACATTCTTCGTCAAACCAGGGGTTTCGCGGTGGTGGGCGAGCGAGACCCAGCACATCAGTCGCGGCGTTTCTGATGGCATGTTGGCAGCGTTGCCATTGGTCTTCGGTACTTGATGCTGGCGGCAAAGGGGGATTGAGAGATTTCGGGATACGCGTTCAGCGAAGAGTCTGGCGGTCTCTTGCGATTGTAGCTTTTCGACGTTAAATTTTCTCACAGTAATTCTTCTTTGTTGCTCAGATTGGGATATCCGCATTCGTACCTTGGCTACAACAAGGTAATGATCCGAGTCTATGTTGGCCGCTCGGAAGGTCCGGACATCCAGAATACTGGAGGCATGTCTTCCGGCGATCACAATATGATCAATTTGGTTGATCGTTACATGATCATTGGACCGCCATGTCTGCTAATGAATATCGAGATGAGGAAACCATGTGCTTGCTATGGTGACATTTCGCTCCACAGCGAAATCAATTAGCCTTAGTCCGTTATCAGACGTGGTGTCGTGATGCCTATGCTTACCGACTGCCCTACCAAAGACGTCCTCCTTTCCTATTTTGTCGTTAAACTCGCCCAATACGATTTTAACGTCGTATTTAGGACATTGCTCGTATGTTTTGTCGAGGAGCTCGTAGAAACACTTTGGTGGCAGGGTCCTTTTCTTCCGTGGGGGCATGAACACATCTTAGGCTTATGTTAGCGAATTTAGCCTTGATCCGGATAGTCATAATACGCTCGCTAACGTGTCGGAAGCTAAGACTTTTTGCCTAGGTCTGCCGCGTATTACAAATCCGCATCCGAATAAGCGTTGCCTGTTGCCTCTGTAGCAATCACCGTAGTAGATGTCACAGTTTTTCATCCTCTTTTTGCCCGGCCCATCCCATCGCACTTCCTGGATGGCGGTAATATCTGCTTTATAGCAGTCTAGGGCCTCTGCTAGTTGTTCGGCTGCACGTGGTCTGTAAAGGGACAGAACATTCCACGTACAGATCCGAAGGTCGTTGCCCTTATTTCGTTTGCTGGGATCATCATCAGTTGAGTCGTCCTTATCGGAAGCTTTTGGATGTTTCGCAACCATGGGTTTTTTACGTGGTAGGGAATTTACCTCGACGGCACAACCCCCAACCTGGGGGGCCAGTTCCTTAATTATTCCCCTAGGACGAGCGGCCGGGTACACCGGTGCCAGTGGTCCACTACGGGAGTATGAGCGCTGCCGTTGGCCCATTAAGGGCTCCTCCGCCACCATTTCTATTCCAATGTCCTGATTAACATTGGAAATTCCTTACCGACCTGTGATCGGAATACGTCGAAGCAGCTCGCGCAAGGTATTCACTAAGTTCAAACCTAGCTGGAACTATAGACGCCACCGTTGACTCCGCCTGGGGAATTCGTCCGCTGCCGCCTGGAACAGGAAAAAGTGCTCAAGTGGAAAAGCACTCATGTAATCCTAGCCTTACTCCTTTTATTTTGAGATCCCTCCAAATTGCTTCATGGGAGGTGTTGTCGACGGCTCATTCGATGTCCAGAGAAGCGCATACTGTCGTTTCCTTGGTCTCCAGTGCATCCTGCACTCAACTTGTCAGCTGGTAGGGCGCGGTTTTCGTGGATATTCCTGCTCTGTAGGCATGTTGATTGTGGTGGAGAGGTATTCTTTTCAGCACAGTCATCCTAAGGCGATTATCTATGACCTTTTCTAACGTCTTTAGCATTAATGAGGTCAGGCTGATGGGTGTTAAGGATTTTGGTGAAGTGGTGTCTACACTCTAGCCAAAGTAATCTTTCACTACCGTCTTACCTAACTTTAATCATTCCCACATGTAGCAATAATATTCATGATTCAAAATTTACAGAATCTAGCTAAGGAAGGAAGGAAACCAAAATTTCCCGGCGACAATCTTCTTTATCGCTTTCGGAAGTCTGTACAAAGTTGGTTGGTGATTATTACAAAGTAAATTCAAAGAAAAGCTCCGCTTACTTTGTGGAAGGAATATTATTTTTTATTTACTTATCAAAACAGACATAGCTGAACGCAAAGTCATTCATTCTTGTTGGGAACCTTTTTTATCAACTCTAATCAAGTGTTGCTATAATGTGACTATTTTCTGTATTAACTTTCATCTTAACACTTTCAATACAATTGCAAGATGAACGCTGGACGTACTGGCACTTTAAAGAGCTGTTGCGCCAAGTATTTGTTTTATTTGTTAGGCTGTGGGCATCT
Source organism: Brachypalpus laphriformis (assembly GCA_945910035.1). Taxonomy (NCBI): domain Eukaryota; kingdom Metazoa; phylum Arthropoda; class Insecta; order Diptera; family Syrphidae; genus Brachypalpus; species Brachypalpus laphriformis. The sequence continues at coordinate 15,077,866 of OX246755.1, forward strand.
ACGATAGCCAATAAAACTATACTAAAGAAACCCTTGTAGTTGTAAAAGTTGGATCCAGAATGCGGGGGTGCCTTGATACGAATGTGCTTTCCATCTACGGAACCCAACGTATGAGGAAAGTCCCAAAATGTCTCGAAATCATTCGAAACAATAGACCACTCATTCTCAAGGAATCATTTCCTGGTCCATAACGAGATTGCTATATACACAGATTGTTCTAAGACCAGTGAGGGCACGGGGTCAGGTATTTATTCGAGAGACATGAACCTACAGGTTGTCCTGGGACTTCCGGGCACATGCAGTGCGTTCCAAACAGAGGTTCTAGCTGTACTTAAAGCTGCGGAATTACTTGAGATGAGATCAATATCCGATAAGGTTATCGCCATCTACATTGACAGTCAGGCTGCGCTGAAGGCGCTAGAGTCTTACGTCACCAAATCTGAGATAATCAGGAATTGCCGCACAATGCTAAGGGCATTATGTACGCAGAACCGAGTCAGATTATGTTGGTTACCTGGACACTACGATATTGAAGGCAACGAGCAAGCCGACGTGCTGGCTAAAATAGGAGCGGGAAAGGTAATTATTCGTGACAGAATCATTGACACGGCTAATCTAAGATGGTCTTACTTACTTACTTACTTAGGTGGCGCTACAGTTCGGGGTGAACCTGGGCCTCAACCAACAACCCTCTCCATTTAGCTCGGTCTTTAGCTAATTGCCTCCAGTTGCGCACTTCAAGTTGGCCGAGGTCCCCTTGAACTTGTGAGCGCCATCTACGGCGATGATTCCCTCTACTGCGTCCTCCCTCGGGATTAGATTCGAAGACTCTGTGGGCCGGAGCGTTGGTGTCCATTCGCTCTACATATCCTAGCCATCTCAGACGTCCAATACGCAGTTTTTTGGCTAGATCGATGTCGCTGTACAGCTCGTATAGTTCCTGATTGAATCTTCTCCTCCAAAACCCGTCAACGCAAATGGGACCGAAAATCTTACGAAGAAATTTTTTCTCCAAGCGATCAAGGGTATCTTCATCCTCTTTTAATAAAGTCCATGTTTCAGCACCGTATAGCAGGACTGGGATGATCAAGGCCTTATATAGCGTCTCCTTAGTTGTTCGAGATATGGCTTTACTGTTGAATTGCCTTATAAGCCCAAAAAAACAGCGATTGGCAAGAGTTATTTTTCGATTGATTTCTGCGCTGATCTTGTTTGTAGAATTTATAGCAAATCCAAGGTAGACAAAGTCCCTTATTACCTCGCAGTAATAGCTGCCGACTGTGACATTTTGTCCAATTCGTCGGTTTTGGCTTTCCCTTCTTGTTGACAGCATATACTTGGTTTTGCCCTCGTTTATCGCTAAACCCACTTTAGCCGCTTCCGCCTCAATGCTTGCAAACGCCCGCTGAGTTCTTCCGATAATGTCTATATCGTCGGCGTACGCAAGCAATTGTACAGACTTGTAATAGATTGTGTCTCCGGTGTTGGCTTTTGAGTTCCGCACAATCCGTTCAAGTACAATATTAAAGAAGTCACATGACAGCGCGTCACTTTGTCTAAAACCTTCTTTGACATCAAAGGTGGTCTCGGTGAGGTCATTACCGATCTTGATGGAGCAGCGAGCGTTCTCCATCGTCAGCCTGCACAGACGGATAAGCTTGGCAGGGATGTCAAAACTAGACATGGCTCTATAAAGCTCTTCTCTATAGATGCTGTAATAGGCGGCCTTGAAATCGATAAAGAGGTGGTGAGTATCGATTTGGAATTCTTAGGTTTTCTCCAGGATCTGCCGAAGTGTGAAGATTTGATCGATGGTGGACTTTCCTGGCCTGAAACCGCACTGATAAGGTCCAATCAGGCTGTTGATAAAAAGGTTTCAGGCGTTCACACAATATCGCAGAAAAGATCTTGTATGCGATATCTTAAGGAGACTGATGCCTCTATAATTGGCGCAGTTGAGGGGGTCTCCTTTCTTGTGGATCGGGCAAACGATGCTGAGGTTCCATTAATCAGGCATACACTCGTCTGACCAAATCTTAGAGATGAATTGGTGTATGCACTCTACCAATTCATCCCCATCTGCCTTGAAAAGTTCGATCGGTAAGCCGTCAGGTCCAGCAGCCTTGTTGGACTTTAGCTTGGATATTGCTATCAAACCGAACTTCAGCGCGCACTCGAAAGGTTTGTAGCCGTTTGTGATGATGCTGGAATGAAGATCAACGTGAACAAATCGGAAGTAATGGTCGTTTCCAAAAAACCCATTCAGTGCACTCTGCATGTTAGTGGAGTCCCACTGAAGCAGGTGGAGAAGTTTAAGTACCTCGGGGTTTTATTCACGAGTGATGGGAGGAGCAATGCCTGAGTTATCCTGTAGAATTGGTCAGGCTGGATCAATTTTGAGAGAGCTTGGCCAATCTGTTATAAGGAAGACTGAACTTAGTGCTCAAGCTAAGCTATCGGTTTTTAGCTCGGTGTATGTTCCAACTCTCACCTATGGTCATGAAATTTGGGTAGTGACCGAAAGAATAAGATCGCGGATACAAGCTGCCGAAATGAGGTTCCTTCGCGGTGTTGTTGGAATAACTCGTAGGGATCGAGTGCGCAACACCAGAGTACGCGAGGCGCTCAACGTTGAGCAGCTACTTCTCCGAACGGAACGATATATGCTTCGATGGTTTGATCACATAGTGCGTATGCCCACAGACCGGCTTCCAAGACGCGCCATGATTGCCCTGCCATCAGGTAGGCGATTTCGCGGAAGGCCTAGAAATAGATGGTTGGATCAAGTCCGACATTTCTCCTTGAGCCGCTAAGGGATTCCCCCTGATGAATTGGAGTCAATGGCGGAGGATCGAGAAGGATGGAGAGTCCACCTGAGCATCCTATCCCCGCGACCCTCATGAAGGATTCGCGGGCCATTGAAAATGAATGAATGAATGAATATTGCTAACCTCACTTCGTTTCGAAAATTTGACTATCATCGTCTATGTTGAATGGTTCATTCTGTCTGACAGCGGGATGTTGGTCTTCGTCGCCGTTATACAGTCTGCAGAAGTAGTTTTTCCATATTCTCAGCACCGACTGTGATTCTACTACGAGGTTTCCATTTTCATCTCTACAGGTTTCTGTACCGGTATTGCTTCTCTGACACATTCTTTTTACCTTTTGGTAAAACTTCCGTACATTGTGCCTGGAGTATAAACTCTCGATATTCTCAAACGCGCGCTTCTCATGCTCTTTCTTTTTTTTTTTTTTTTGGATAAGCCGATGTTCTTCCCGTCTCTTTTGCTCGTAGAGCTCACGAGCAGCTCTTGTTTTCCTTTGCAGCGCCGCTTTGTATGCTCCCTGTTTTGCTGCATACACTCGCCAGCATTCTTCGTCAAACCAGGGGTTTCGCGGTGGTGGGCGAGCGAGACCCAGCTCATCAGTCGCTGCGTTTCTGATGGCATGTTGGCAGCGTTGCCATTGGTCTTCGGTACTTGATGCTGGCGGCAAAGGGGTGATTGAGAGATTTCGGGATACGCGTTCAGCGAAGAGTCTGGCGGTCTCTTGCGATTGTAGCTTTTTGACGTTAAATTTTCTCACAGTAATTCTTCTTTGTTGCTCAGATCAGATTGGGATATCCGCATTCGTACCTTGGCTTCAACAAGGTAATGATCCGAGTCTATGTTGGCCGCTCGGAAGGTCCGGACATCCAGAATACTAGAGGCATGCCTGGCGTCGATCGCAATATGATCAATTTGGTTGATCGTTACATGATCATTGGACCGCCATGTCTGCTTATGAATATCGAGATGAGGAAACCATGTGCTTGCTATGGTCACAGGGTGTCTAAGGCCTTGTTATCTGTGTTAGACCGCAGAAAATCTGGGGAGATGATGATGTTTCCAAAAATATTGTTATTTTACTAGCACAAGAATTTCTTCAAATTTATCGATGGTCATTCTGCAAAAGTTTTGGTAATCTTTTCCACTTTCCCGTAACATATTTTTCAATAAATGTGCCTCTATATCATGAAGTTCCCTCTTTTCCAAAAATGGATTAACCCAAAATCGACGATTTTTTCTGTTTTGAAGTTGTTCAAAAATTTTAAGCGCAAAAATGCACCATACTTGCCTATTGTACGGCTCCATCTTCAATGAAATGTTCAGACATGAACTGCCCACCTATTAAAATATGGCAGCTACCTGGGCATCGTCTGACAAATGTTCGACATATGCCCACGCATGACTCATGGCTCGTGGAGGCACCGTGTAAGGTTCTATGAACCGCATCTGTTCTGACATTGTTAAAGGCTCCTTCAATGTCTAAGAAAGCGGCCAGTGTATATTCTTTGTCTTTCAATGATTTTTCTATTAAGCCAACCACACAGTGCACTTACATGCCCTAAGTCTGCCTCTAATGACGAATCCGCATCAAAATAGACACTGTCTGGTTTTGTAGCAATCGCTGTTCTCTAGAAACGTCTGAGTCAATAAGAAATGCTAAAACTAATCCAAGGAACGTATAAAAGTTTCTAACACTTTCCCCCTGATGCAAATATTAGCGAAAGCCACAAACCAAAAACGTGACACCGTAATAAACAACCGACGGCAAAAAAATACACATATATCCCGATAACAGCAGCAAGAAAAAGAAAATATTTATTTTGACTACAAATGCACCAATAGCACAAATCAAAATAATAAAATGTAAATATAGCTCGGGAAATATTTCTAAAAAAAAAAAAAAAAGTAGAAATAATATTTGCACCGCAGTAGGTGATAATTAAAAAAAGAAAAGAAAAGTATCTATAAACAAATAACAGTCTCGCACAAAGGCCAAATTGTATACACAAAAATATTAATACATTTAATTAGCACGAGCGGAGCCACTGATTCCACCAACATGAGCACGCATTAAAGTCTCAAGTTACTGCAATCCGCCTTCTTACCACAAAGAAATAAAAATTGAATAAAAATACAATTAGTAGAATATTTTATCGTATATGGAATCCCCCTCAAAACCCGTAAAAAACTAAAAAAAACTAGTCACACTGAACCGACAAAGGATACAGATACAACTATCACCCCATCAGACACCGCTGCACTGGTCAGTGTTGACCTAATCAATTATCGAAACAAGAATTTACAATAATTACCATCAGCAGCGATTCATCATTATTAAGACCTCAGATGTTTGATGAATTAATAATGACGCCAGTACTAATAGAAGTCATATTACAAAAAAAAAAATAAAAAAAATTATAATTTAAAAGTTTATTTACAATATATGGAATCACCCTTGCAATGAATTTAAAGTTTAACTAGATAATAGCTAGATTTTCTAGTGAATAACATCTTAAAGATACAAATAAAAAAATAATGAAAAGCGATTTAATAGACTTTCGATAAGATTACATTTATAGGCGCCAATGCTTTATGCGTTCTCATGTCTGAATAAATAAACATTTAGCTCTGGCTCTTAATTGGGTCGTTCATAAATAAATATACATACGTGTCGATCTTTTGCAAATGATGATACAAAATGGGCAACGGCGTAAGAGGGGGAAAAATGCGCATAAATTTTATAAACAAATTCTCCTATAAAGGCCGATTAATTAAGAAACAAAAAAATAAAAAACAACAAATTTTACGATAGATTTACGAGATGAATTAAATAAGGAATCCGTAATGACGTGTGTTATAGTTCTTTCTGAAGAGATTCCAGGAAATTACTAGACACAGTGAGTCAGAGTAGCAGATTAGTGAATGGTAACATGTCGGTTTAACTAACAACTGTAACCAATTCATTTTTTTTTTTTTTTTCATAATTCGCGCGCGCCGAAGGGATTATTAATACCCTTATACTGATGCTCAGGGCACGGGCGGTTTGGAAATGGGGGGAGAGGAACGGATGAGATACCGGTTTGCCTTGGCTTTAAATGTTTGAAGGTTGTAATGATTAGGAAATACCGAAGCTGGTAGATCGTTCCACAAACGTGTTGTTCGGCTTATAAACGAATCCATATATTTGACAGTACGTCCGAAGTTGGGCTTGAGGGTGAACTGATGTGCATTCGAAGCATGAATGGTATTGCTTGTGAAGTTTCGAAGGGGAGGAATGCAACTGGCTATTTCACTGGAGCATTTTTTCTTTTTTTATAAAAAAAGCGATAAAATAGGGAAAGACATGAGACATTTCTACGATGTTCAAGTGAGACTATGGAGTTCACAATGTCTCTATCACCTACAAGTTTTAACGCGCGATTCTGTATCCTATCTAGAATGTGCAGAACGGTCTTGGGTGCACCAGACCAGATGTGGGCGTTATATTCCAGCTTTGGGCGGATGAATGCCTTATACCATAGATGGAGGCCAGATCAGATGGGGTAAAATATTTTTTGCACCGCTTAAGGAATCCTAGACATTTAGCAGCATTTTTGGCGACTTCGAATATGTGATCGTTCCATTGAAGACGGTTATTGACACACATACCGAGAATGGCAAGTCTTTCGGATTCAGCGATGCAAGTACCATCCATGGATACAGGTCTTGGTTTCGCTTGAGAGACAGAACACAGCATTGAGTTTTGGATGCATTAAATTCCACTCTATTGATTGAACCCCATTTAACATACGTTGCCGTTCCTCTTCTACGGCCGAAGAGCAGGGTCGTGAGTTAGGGAACGAATATGAACAGCTGAGGGTACTATCATCAGCGAAGGAATGGATTGAATTAGAAGTAGCAGACAGAGGTCATTTATGAAAATGAGAAAGAGAGTCGGAGATAAAACGGAGCCCTGGGGAACACTAGCATTTATATGGTGAATTGCAGACTTGAAGCCGTCCGAGACAACCTGTATTGAACGGCCCGAAAGGTAATTTCTAATCCATTGAAGAAGAGACTCATCGATGCCATATGCACGCATTTTTGACAAAAGAGCCTGATGCCAAACTCTGTCAAATGCCTTAGAAATATCGAGCGTAACCATCTTTGTTTCGCCAAAGTGATGGATTGATTGGTTCCACTTCTCGGTGAGATATGCCATCAAATCACCAGTGGACCTGTTGCTACGAAAACCATACTGACGTCATTAAGGAGTTTTCGTGAATCAAGATATTTCATAAGCTGACGATTTATCATCGTTTCCATGATCTAAAAAGAAGGGACGTTAGTGCAATGGGTCGGTAATTAGATGGGGAGGAAGATTAGTCTTTTTTAGGGACGGGCTGGACAAATGCTGTTTTCCATCTACTCAGAAAGAGCCCAGAAGAGTAGGACAGGCAGAAAAGCTTACGCAGAGGTTTTGCCAGCGTGGAGGAACACCCCTTCAGAACCATGGAGGAGATATCATCTGGACCAGCGGATTTGTCTATGTTAAGACCTTTAAGTACTCCTGCAACTGTACGAGTGCGAAAGTGGACTTGTCCCATGGAAAATTCAACGCTCTCAAGTACAGGCGGAGACAAAGCGCTATCTGGCAAGGTGGAGTTCGCTGCGAAGTGAGCAGCAAGCAGATTGGCTTTGTCTAAGGAGCTGACAGCTGGAATGTCATTGTAAATGAGCGTTGGGATAGCAGGCGAGCAGAATTTTTAATATTTTTGAAGAAATGTCCAAAAATTGTTACTACCTTTGGGACATTGTAGAATTTTTTGCCTCAATTTTTGGTTATGCAGGAATTTTACACGTCGTATGAGAGCATTGCAGTCATTTCTGGCTTGTTTAAGCTTCTTTCGGTTTTCCTCAGATTTGTTGGCTTTATAAGACCGAAAACTTACTTCTTTCAACCTGATAGCCTCGTTGCAGCTCTGGTCAAACCACGAGTTTGTCTTAGGCTTAATGCTCTTTATTCTGTTAGGAATATAGTCATTCATACGTAAGAGGATGGTGTCAGTGATCATATCAGCGGCGGCATCCACGTCGCTATCGAGGAAGCATAGCGACCAGTTAAATCTCCTAAAGAAACTATTAGGGCCGTCCCAATTGGCTTTCTCGTAACGCAAAACTGTTCTTTTTGGAGTTTGTTCTTTAGCTGTGTGGTCGGAGTACGAGAATTTAGCTGACACGATATTGTGGCCAGACCGGCCTAGAGGCGCTAAAACATCAATGATGTATTTATCAGGGTGTGAAGTAAGAAACAAGTCCACAGTGTTGGCAGAATGACTTTCAATGTCCGGTATACGTGTAGGCTATTGACAAGCTGAAGCCAAGAATACCCCAACACGTACTCGAAATAAATAAGTTGGGTTAGGTTAGGTTGGCTGTCATAGACACACTTAGACCAAGGAAGGTCCTTTGTGATACCATGGATCTAACTAACAAAACCAACCGGAGCTTATGATAAAGCGATGGATGCACATGAAGTCTAAGGACGCCAGATCACCGATGCTATCAAGGAAGGGGGACCCTAGATGGAGCATTCTTTTATGCGACAAGGTTGTACAACTCCATAGGAGGTGAAGGATGGTTCCCTCCTCCTTCTTGTTCCTACAGCTTCTGCAGAAGACGTTGGAGAAGAGGTGAAGTCATTTGGCGTGTTGGCCTATAAGACAGTGTCCAGTGAGAATACCGACAACCCAGCTGATCTGTGTTCGCTTTACCGTGACCAACTCGGCACTAAGTATTTGGTCCAACTTAGGCCAGATCTGTCTCGAAATGTGACACGTTAGGCCGTTTTCCCATCTGTGGTTGGTCATTCTAATAGCGTTCAGTTTTAGTAGATGCTTACATGTTTCGAGGGACATACCCAGGGCTTGCCTGTCAGGCAGAATCCTTAAAGCGGTACCCTGTCAGCCCTGCAGTTTAATGGAATGCCCCCATGGCCCGGCACCCAGCGTAGGTGAATGTTGAACTGCTCTGTCATCTCCAAAAGAGATAAACGACAGTTTAAGGCGGCATTTTAAAGTGAAGGAGCACGATTCCAGGGACTTGATTGCCGCTTGGTTGTCAGTGAAAATGCTAATATCCCTGGCAGATTTTATATATCCACTTTAACCAGGACAGGGCTTCCTTAATCGCCATGATTTCCGCCTCAACAACTTAAGTCCTCCAGCTCCGAGAAGAACTACCAAGAGTCCTCAATCTTCTGACAGATATGACAGGACAATCGCACAGCAGGTGATGAAGAGGTTGCATTTCTTCTTCGTCCCTGCAACTTCTACAATAGTCGTTGTGCAGCGCACCGAGCCATTCCACGTGAATGCCAATGGCACAGTGGGCAGTAATTATGCCGGAAATGACCCGTGCGTTATGACGAATAAGTTTCACCAGAGACGTTGATCTCTTATTGATAAAGGAGGGCCATAGTACCCTGGCCGTTACGCCTGTGTCCAGATGAACTCAGCGTCTGTTTGCTCGGGCGGTGGCTTTATCTTCTATTTTCTTCCGTAACGAACTGATTGGGGTTACTATAAAAGGGAAAGCCCGCGATACTTACAACGCCGACCCCTTCCTAGCAAGATCGTCAGCTCTTTCGTTTCCTTTAATAGCCATATGCCCTGGTACCCACCAGAGGGTCACCGCATTGGCGTTTAAGACTGATTTTGCAGGTCCTCACAAGGCTCGACCGAATTACAGTGCAGAGCCTTAACGGCTGCCTGGCTATCTATAGGTATATAGACGGAGATCGTTTTACCAACGATAAGGATCTTATGGTACTTCTACTTCTACTTTCATTTCAGAAATAAATGCATAGTTTTCGCGTAATCTCCTCATGAATCTACTCAAATAAAACTGGGGTGCATTATGACCCCAGGCATTTACTTTTATTATGTTTTCATGAATTGCTTGTGGTCGATTATGTACTATACTCTCGGTTAAGGTTAAGTTAGGCTAAAGGGGTTAGCTGCAACGAATGAACGCGCCCTGCACTCAGATCTCAATCACATCTATTGTGCTCCCCTGACGTGGAGTTTCCTGGCTAAAGAACTGTAAAGAGAGAAAAGAAGACAAAATAACTAGTGTTCTGTGCTAGTGGAACGGCCTCCTCTGAACCACTCTGAAGAAGTTATGAATTTCATAATTGTGGTTGGTGGCTTTTCAGACAGGTCGCCCAGATGGATGAAGAAATACTCTTCAAATGCCGTCTTTCTGGTATTGCTTGCAGAGACTAGTGCATTTGCAAATGAAGTGTTCCGTGTGCTCCACGTCTGTGTTGCCGCATCCTCTGCAGAGTTGATCTGTACTTAGCCGTATTCTCTTCCGGTGGGCCGCCAATAGGTTGTGGCCGGTAATGATACCTACAAGAAGCGCAATGTTTTGCCTATTTTGAGTAAGAATGAGCTTAGTTTTCATCTCGCCTTGTTTTGTCCAGGGGGAGAACTCAGACACATTGCCAGAACACGATGGCGCGTAGGCGTAGTAGATGCCCTAGGACCCACAAGGGAATACAGGGCATAAATATGTTTTGTCCAGATGCTTCTGGAGACACGGGAGCCCTCTCCATCTTTCTTCTGCTTGTCGTTTGAAGTCAAGTGCTATGTTTGATTTAACAGCATTTAGGGGAGACATGACTGAGCTTTGGACCATTGACAAGTTTTGTTCTGATCGCTTCCTCACCAGTTGATCCGCCATCTCGTTCCCTGGAATTCCTTTGTGACCTGAGACCCACCAAATTCTTACATGGTGGCTTTGGAGAATCAGTGATAATCTTATTGAGTCGATTTTTACATTGTTAAAGGCTCCTTCCAGGCGAACCCCACAGGCGGATCAGTAGAAATGCGGTGAAGTGGGAGGGTTGTGACCCCTTGTTTTCGGATCACGGCCTCGTGGAAAAAGGAAGAAGAAGAAAGGCTCCTTCCACGTTTAAAAATGCCGCTTAAGTGAATTTTTTTGTGGTAAAGTGATTGCTCGATTGTTGCTACAACTTCGTGCAGGGCTATTTCGACTGATCGGCCCTTTGTATAGGCACGTTGTGCGGGGACATGTCTCTAGGGCTTAATTTGGAGCGAATGTGTAGTTCTATTAGTCTTTCAAAAGTCTTCAACACGAATGAAGACACGCTGATCGGCCTGAAGTACTCTCGATTAAAGCTCGCGCGGCTCTATAGACGAGGTACTACCCATTAGGAGCATTTAGCAAATTCTCCCTTAAGCAAGGTACCTACATATCTAATTGAAGAACGTGAATATGGGGTCAGCTAATGGCGTACATTACTGCAATACCTTTCCAGTAGACCTAATGTCGAAGGCGGCATTTATAAAGTGGCTTTGCTTTGCTTTCCAATGGCAGGATCTATACAAGTCCTTTGTGTTAAATTATTTTCCTCACTTCACACAATCCAAACTTTTTTTTTTTTTTTGTTGGCGCACACACCTCTAGGTGCAACGACTCCACAACATGTTGTCCACTTCACTTTCCTTCTTTTACACACACACAGACAGACGACGTCTTAAGTGCCGACTTACAAATGCAAAGAATGAGGAAGAACGAGTATGTAGTTGCACACCATGTTGTTCCACTTGATCTTTGCAAAGGGAATTCCAAAATGACCCGAATGTGTTGGCCCTTGTACGAAGTACAAACAAAAAACAATTCAAGCGAACTAAGAACTTAACTGTGTTGTCTGTTCGCAAAAAAAAACAATAGGCCTCCTGCTGACAATTAATCACCCTCAAGCGCATAAAACCCTGCAACATAAGTAAAATGTATGGACTGTCGGCCTTAAGTCAGTCGACAGTTGGTGCTAGTATCTCGTATTTCCCCTTGGAATGAGGTGCTGCTGCTGCCTAATCCACTGGGTCTTGTATGTTCAGCTTCAAACGTGTGACCACCTGAAGCCAAACAATTGTTTTGCCCACCACCTCCCCCTCAAGGCGCGCAAGTGTTGTAGAATGTGACTAATCCTTCCTCACGACGAACGACACGCTAATGACGACCAACCATGTGGTTGTTGTATGGTATTTGGAGCGAATCGATTGTTTGCAATTGCATTGGTCAAGTGCGGCCAGAAACCAGATATACCCCTAGGGGTGGGAACAGTGAGTGAACACATATGGCCGCCAAAGTTTGCCTCTCGTTCAATAACTCGAGTAAGCTTAGACCGGGACAGGTTTTAGTGCAAGTGGCAAAATTGACTCAAGGGATTATGTTATGCTTTTGCGAATGTATCCATAGCTCGCAAATGCCATAATCGGATACAAAAAGATTAAAAAGTATCTGACAACGACGGTTGAGTGTAGTATACGAGTACGAGAGTTTTTTTTTTTGAAGCCAAATTAGGTTACAAGCTTCAACCAGGAGTGCCTAAAACAACTCGCATCTTCTACGTCGGAGCACATTCCATATCTCTTGTCTTTCATGTCGTAGGTGCGACTTTTTTTTTCACAAACCTCATGGATAACAAAAAATTACCATTTATTACCTGAAATGTGTTAATTAAATGAAACAACGTCGGCTTTTTTTGTTTCAAACAAAACACGTTGCCTTGGGTTGTTCCTCCACAACCATACCGCGCAGCATTCCCTTGAGAGAGAGACAGCGAGGAACATTTTCGAGGGTAAATCGGTCTTTGAACTTTCCTGAACTGTGTCTGGGTGTTTGTGTGTGTTCGCCTGGGTGGTTGGATGGGTTAGGAGAGCTGTCAGCCGCACTATTTTATTTTAATGACTACACAACTCGAGTGAATGTATAAAGAATAGTTTACGCCACGAAAGCCTCAACTTGTTAAGTGATTGTTAATTTGAAGAAGACGAAGATGGTGGCGCGGTGGATGGATATGTGTGTTTGGGGATTGAATTTGAACAATTTGTTTGCACTAAAGTGTCAAAATATTCATCGAATTCATTATATACTAGCTCATGAAAGATTCTCTAGTCGCAGACCCACACATGTGTTAAGTGTGCATGTGTGTGAAATTAACAAACAACGTTTTTCCTAGTTTTCGTTGGTTTCACATTTATTTATGACTTTAAGGGAGAAGTAAGTTGCGTTATATTTAATAGGTTGAGTTAATTTGTGGTTAATAAGCACACTAAAGTGTTATAAAACTTTCGACCTTGGTTTGGTTTTAAACACCTGTAGTGTAGGGGTTTATTGGAAGTCATAAAGTGAATAATGGTACACTTATAGTGATGATATAAAATGTATCTAAAAATAAATGACGTATCTTATAGTACTAATGGGCTTATATGAGTGTAAATTTTCGGGTAATTTCGTTAATTGTGTTTGGAATTTTACGATTTCTTTTGATTTAGGGTTATATGAATTGTGTCAACAGTTCCGTTAGAGCGTTAAACTTCAATTAAGTATATATACTCTGAGGTTTAAGGTTTTACTTAATCAATTCTAAACGAAACGCACTTTCTGTTTATAGCTAACGATCAAATGATCATTTTCTTCTTATGTCCTGTATACCCTTGTGGGTCATATGGCCTCTACTACGCCTACGCGCTATTTCAGTTCTCCCCGACTTTTCCTCAATTTATCGACTGTTCTGCGCCATGTTCTCGTACGACCGCCAGGTATTCTGCCATCCTGGGTTAAAGGGTGTCATTGCATAGCATTGTTCGATGGAAATATCTCGTTTTCGGAACGTTTGTCCCACCCACTGCCACTTCCGTCGTTGGATGTTTATGCCTATTGGTTCCTGACCCGTTCTCTGGTAGAGATGTTCATTAGAGTTACGATTGATCTCATCATAGACCCTCCTACGATAAATGGCACCAGTCTCACGTTTTCTCAAAACGCAAAATATCTGGGTCTTATTTTGGATAGGACATTGAACTGGAAGGCCAATCTACTAGGATGCGTCAAGAAAGCAAATGTAGGCCTCTATTCCTGTAAAAGGGCTATCGGTAGGAGCTGGGGTTTGAAACCTCAAATCACTTATTGGCTGTACGTGTCTGTTATCGTATGGTGGCCTGCTCTTGACAGGGCTGTCCACCTCACTCAACTAGCTAAGGTGCAACGATCTGCATGCATGTGCATCAGTGGCGCACTGAGAAATACTCCCTCCGCTGCACTGGACATTTTGTTCGACCTGCTAGCTTTAGATATTTTCAGAAAACAGATCGCTGCCTGTGCGGCCATCCGCCTAAAAGCCTCCTCTCAGTAGTCTAGCTATCGCTTTGGCCACTCCTCGATCCTTGATCTTCTCAACTTCAAACACGAAAACACGGTCTACACCCCGCCGATACTGAGATTTGACCGAAACTTCCGTACGAGCATCCCTAATTGGGATTAATGGGACACTTCCCCCCCCTGTCGATGGTAGTTCGGTTCACTTCTTTACAGATGGCTCTGTTTTCTCCGAAAAGCTCAATGTGAGCATCTCTTTCCGCCTACCCGATCATTGTATCGTTTTCCAGGCGGAAATCTTGTCGATTAAGGAACCCTGTTCTGGCTGAAATGTACGAGTAATGTACTATCTGTCAGAGATATTAGCATTTCCACTGACAGCCAAGCGGCAACCAAGTCCCTGGAATCGTTTTCCTTCACTTCAAAGGCCGCCTTAAACTGTCGCTTATCTCTTATGGAGATGACAAAGCAGTTCAACATTCACCTATGCTGGGTGCCGGGCCACAGGGACATTCCAGGAAACTGCAGGAGTGACGAGCTCGCCAAACAGGGTACCACTCTAAGAATTCTGCCTGACAGGCAATCGCTGGGTATGGCCCTCGTTACTCGTAAGTATCTACTGAAGATGAACGCTATTAGCACGACCAACCTCTGATGAAAAAACGGCTCAACGTGTCACATTTCAAGACTGATCTGGCCTAAGCTGGTTCAAAAACGTAGTGCCGAGCTGGTAGAGTTAAGGCGAACACAAATCAGCTGCTTTGTCGGTGTTCTCACTGGACACTGTCTTATAGGCCAACACGCTAAAAGACTCGACCTCTTCTCCAATGACTTCTGCAGAAGCTGTAGGGACGAGGAGAAGGAGAAGGAGAAAACCATCCTTCACCTCCTATGCACTTGCCCAGACCTGTTGCATAAAAGAATGCTCCATTAAGGGCCCCCCCTTCCTTGACGAATTCAGCTATCTGCCGTCCTTGGAGGTCATAAGCATCCATTGCTCTATCAAAAGCTCCGGTTGGTTTTGTTAGTCCCTGAGTGGCCTAATGTTTGATCCATGGTATCACGAAGGACCTTCGCTGGTCTAAGTGTGTCTGCACTCTCGTGTTGACAGCTAACCTAACCTAACCATTGGCATTGCTTCGCCATATTTTAGACAACATTCCGAACGCGGACTTTTCTTTGGCGATCCTGTTGGCTATATCCAGTTCGGTTCGCCCATCGGTCGAGACAATACTCCCAAGATACTGGAAATCCTCTACTCTCTACCGGTTGTCCAGCAACGCATATTTGAGCCGCTGAGTTTGTTCCAAGGCTGATTTTAGTTTTTGCAGCCCGACGACGCCTGCCTTTCTCTTCAAATCTGCTATCATTTGGTGGAGGTCCATAATTTTGTGAGAGAGTAAGTATACATCATGTAGTACAATGGGCCTACTTTCCTCATCGAGGGCCGATCCTAACCCAGTATACATCGTCAGCGCAGTCAAGATGTTTCAGTTAAGATGTTAAAATCCATCGAGTTCCTCCATTGCCCGTCGACAAAGCTGCATGAAGCACATCGCTAATCACCAATAGGAAGGATACAGCCTTGTCTTACCCCACTTTGGATCCCAAATTCCTCAGACAACCTTCCCCTTTGCAGATCGGGGCACTTGGAGCCTTCATATGTAGCTAATAGCAATTAGTTTATCGGGAATACCTCTCCTGCGTAAGGAACGCCAAATAAACTCCCTGCTGAAACTATCGAACGCCTTCTCAAAATCGATGAACAGCAGGTGAAGTGGCGATGGATATTCAACGCACTGTTCCATGATAATCCGCAGAGTGTTAATGTGGTCGACACGGGAGGATCCAGAGCCGAAACCTGCTTGTTCGGCATCGAGTGTGTACGAGATGTTGTTTAATTCGCTCCAGGATGATTTTAGCTATTATCTTAGCTACAGCAGGCAGCACGCAGATACCCCTCCACTTTTCGTACTCCATTAAATTTCCTTTCTTAGGAAACTTGACGATCATCCCCTTTTTCCACTCGTTCGGAAACCTTACAGCTTCCCAAGCTCTCCCTGTAAGTGGAAGCAGAAGCTTAGCCGATGTTGTTGGGGCTGCTCGTAAGAGTTCTGCTGGAATACCGACAAGTCCTACCACCTTGTTGGTTTTGAGTGCCTTGATCGCGGTAATGATCTCATCTTTACTGGGAGTCGTGGTGCGTATTCGGGAGCTTTTCACCTCGGGCATCTCAGTCTGATTTGGGAGCATATCGCTAGCGAATACGCAGTTCAAAACCATAGCAAAATGCTCTTTCCATCTCTCAAGCTGGTCCTCATCCGAAATGAGCAAGGAGCCGTCTAGGCTTTTCACTGGGTGTTGGCTAGAGCTGCGACCACCTGTCATCTCTTTCGTGATTCTGTAGACGGTCCTGCTGTCGCACCTCCGTGCAGCTTCTTCTGCTTCTGTAGCCAGCGCGTTGATGTAGTTGCGCTTGTCACATCGCACGCTACGCTAAACTTCTCTCATCTTCATGCGATATAGGGACTCTAGCTCGCTTCTTCCTGCTGCTGGGGTAACTGCAACTTGAGCTTTCAGCTGTTTTCCTTCGTCAATGCATCTCCAGGTATCCACGGGGAGACACGCTCCATGTGTCATCTTCCCTGCTATCGACCTACAATTCTTTCAGCACCCAGATGTAAAAACACGTTTCACAGCACACCAATGGTTTTGGATAGTTGCGAGCAGTGAGCTGCTGATTGCTTCCACACTTTGCAAAGGGTGCTCCCTTTGGCGCACTGAGGGATTGCTAAGTCTATCGGTGTTGAACCTGGGCATTCTTGTGTTGCCGTGGGATCTTCGAACTGCAACAGTGCGTAGTTGGAGAGTAGCTATCATAAGATGGTGATCACGTACTATCCCCACATCTGCCACTCGCCTGTTTCGGATGTCCAGGAGACTACTTCTAAAGCGGCGGCTGATAGCAAAATGGTCAATTTGGTTGGAGGTTGCTTGTCTGTCATTGGAAACCCAGCTGACTTTGTAGCAGGTCTTGTGCTCAAAGATAGTGCCACCTATCACAAGGCGGTTGGCATTGCAGAAATCCACAATCCTTTTTCCATTGTCATTGCGGTTGCCTAGTCCATGCTTCCCGATTACATGTTTGAGCCCTTCGTTGTCGTTGCCTGCCTACCTTGGCATTCAAATCCCCCATCACTATGACAATGTCTCCATTTGGTGTTGTGTTGAAAACGACGCTTAAAAGATTATAGAAGCTCTCCTTTTCATCCTCAGACGAGCCATTCGTTGAGGCATAACACTGTATAATGGTGACGCGTTGTACTCTAGTCCGGAATCTGGTCGTCATAATCCTATCACCATGAGGCTGCCAGGAAACTAGGCTCATGCGTGCTGTTTTTAGCAGCAGTCCGACTCCATATTCTCGTGGACTTGCGGAATAGAGTAATACAGTGTTACGCGTTGGGGACTGGTACTCGCACGCTTCCACCCATCGCATTTCAATTACCCCCAAAATATCCAATTTATATCGCCAGAATTAATTTTCCAATTGAAGGAATCTGGCATTGTAAGATCATTCGCTTCCTGCGTCTTTACATTCCAGAAACATATCTATCTGTACCTATCTGGTACAATAGCCAAAAGTCGTCAACATGTGATCGTTCCTTATCCGAGCCATAGTATCGGTTTCTGTAGCGGAAAAATGTTCGGTAACGCTGGTTGTTTACCCACGTTACCTAGTCTAGAATCAAGACAACCCGCACTTGCAATTTCAGCCTACACGTACAAGGGTTTATGTGTATAGTTACCCGGTGACCACCACGAGGAGGTAAAGCAAGCATTTCATCACGAACTTGAATGTTGTGCTACTGGCCCAAGCCAAGTTTTGAGCAGTCAGTAGTTTTCCAATAAATCTCAGTGCAGATCCCCAGAACTCTGCTGCTATGGGTGTGGAGAATCTTTCAAAGTTTAAGAAAGTTTTTTCTGCTGATGCAGTACTTACTTCTTCTTCTTCCTTTTTATCAGCGAGGTTATGATTCGAAACAAGGGATCACAACCCTCCCACTTCACCACAATTCTACTGATCCGCCTGTGGGGCTCACCTTGATACAGTACTTACTTAGGTGGCGCAACAGTTCGGGGTGAACCTGGGTCTCAACCAAAAAACCTCTCCATTTAGCTCGGTCCTTAGCTAATTGCCTCCAGTTGCGCACTCGAAGTTGCTCGCTGTCCCCTTGAACTTGTGCGCGCCACCTACAGTGAGGAGGCCCTCTACTGCGTCGTCCCCCGAATTAGATTCGAAGACTCTGGGGGCCGTAAAGCAGGACTGGGATGACCAGATTCTTATACAGATTCCCCTTAGTTGTTCGAGATAGGGCTTTACTGTTGAATTGCCTTATTAGCCAAAAACAGCAATTTGCAAAAGCTTCGCTTGATTTCTGCGCTGGTGTCATGTCAGAGTTGATAGCAGAGCCGAAGTAGACAAAGTCCCTTACTACCTCGAAGTTGTAGCTGCCCACTGTGACGTTCTGTCCAAATCATCGGTGTTGACTGTCCCTTTTTGTTGACAGAATATACATGGTGGGCCAACTACAAGTTTCTTTTTAAAAATGCAATAAAATGAACAAAATGAAATTGTTTCTCTGTATTACGGCTTTGTTAGTAAGAGCAAACATTCCCATTAATTATGGAACACAACGTCGTTTAAGTGGCTGCCTTGGCTGGCTTCGCAGTAGCGCATTCTATCACTCCAATTTTCCAAGACCTTGTTGATGGTTTCGGGCTGCAGCTCAAGGATTGCTTGGATGATATTGGCCTTAAGTGCTTGAATCGTTTCCGGATTGTTGGCATAACATCGGTCCTTCACGATTCCCCACAAAAAAAAGTCCAAAGGGGTCAAATCGCAGCTCCGAGGCGGCCAATTGACATCGCCAAGACGGCTGATAACACGATTTGGAAATTTGGTGCGTAAAAGACCGATTGCCGCATGGGCTGTGTGGCATGGCGCGCCATCCTGTATGAACCAGAGGTGGTCCAAATCCATGTCTTCAATTTCAGTAAAAAAAAAAGTCGTTAACATGGCTCTGTAACGCCCACCGTTGACCGTAACGTTGATCCCAGCCTCATTTTCTAAGAAAAATGGTCCAATGATGCCACCACTCCACAATCCGCACCAAACTGTCACTCTTTGTGGATGCATTGGCTTCTCGACAATAACGTGCGGGTTTTCCGAGCCCCAGATGCCCCAATTTTGGTTGTTAATGTAGCCGCCGAGATAAAAATGTGACTCGTCAGAAAAGATGATTTTTCGCCCAAAGTCGTTGTCCAGTTCAAACTGCTCTAAGGCCCAAACTGCGAAGCGATAACGAAGCGGATGATCGTGCGCTTTCAATTGCTGAATCAATTGGACCTTGTAAGAGAATAATCCCAGATCTTTGTGCAGAATTCTCCTCAGGCTAGTGCGTGAAATGTTGAGCTGTTGAGATCGATGACGAGTTGATGTTTGTGAATTGAGTCTCACACTCTCGGCTACAGCAGCCACATTCTCGTCTGTGCGCACCGTACGACGACGGGGACCATGAGTGTTGTCCACTAGCATACCAGTCTCACGAACTTTTTGCACAAGCTTGCGTATAGCAGGCGCGGTGGGTGCTTCATTTCGGCCAAAACGTTCACCTTTTTCGACATTAAAGGTCTCGGTGAGGTCATTACCGACGTTGATGGAGCAGCAAGCGTTCTCCATCGTCATCCTGCACAGACGGACAAGTTTGGCAGGGATGTCAAAGCTAGACATGACTCTATATAGCTCTTCTCTATAGATACTGTCATAGGCGGCCTTGAAATCGATAAAGAAATGATGAGTATCGACTTGGACCTCTTGGGTTTTCTCCAGGATCTGCCGAAGTGTGAAAATTTGATCGATGGTGGACTTTCCTGGCCTGAAACCGCACTAATAGGAGCCAATTAGGCTGGTGATGAAAGGCTTCAGGCATTCACACAATATCGCAGAAAAGTTCTTGTATGCGATGTTGAGGAGACTGTTACCTCTTTAAATGGCGCAGTTGAGCGGGTCTCCTTTCTACTGGATCGAGCAAACGATGCTGAGATTCCATTCATCAGACACTCGTCTGACTAAATTTTAGAGATGAGTTGGTGTATGCTCTCTACCCATTCATCACCAGCTACCTTGAAAAGTTCGGCCGGTAAGCCATCAGGTCCAGCAGGCTTGTTGGATTTCAGTTTGGATATTTCTATGCTCCCTTCGCTTTGGTCAGGTGGACGAAAATGTTGGCTATCATCGTCTATGTTGAATGGTTCATTCTGCCTAACAGTGGGATGTTGGTCTTCGTCGGCACTATACAGTCTACAGAAGTAGTTTTTCCGTATTCTTAGCACCGACTGTGATTCTACTACGAGGTTTCCATTTTCATCTCTACGGGTCTTGCTTCTCTGACACGTTCTTTTTACCTTTTGGTAAAACTTCCGTACATTGCTCCTGGAGTATAAGCCCTCACCATTCTCGATCACGCGCTTCTCATGCTCTTTCTTTTTTTGGAGAAGCCGATGTTTTTCTTGTCTCTTCTGCTTGTAAAGGTCTCGTCTTCCGTTAAAGCGCCGTTTTATGTGCGTTTTGTTTTGCTGCATGCATTCGCCGCCATTCTTCGTCAAACCAGGGAATTCGTGGTGTATGTCGGGGGAAACCCAGCACATCAGTTGCGGCGTTACTGCTGACATGATGACAGCGATACCACTGGTCTTCGACCCTTGATGCTGGCGGTATAGGGGTGATTTTGAGATTTCGGAATATGCGAAGACTCCGATACAGATATCATTTTATAAAAAAAAATCGATGAAAGTTTGAACCATCGACAAAGTAACTACATCTTCATGCGCGACAGCTAAACATGATACATGATGGTATTACACTCTAACATGGCAGCCACGTGAACCACTTTTTTACTTGATAAATGTTTATAGTATCGTAGTTCTGATTTATTAGAAATAATTCCTTTTCACGGTAAATCGAAACGTTCACGTCCTTAACAGTGCTTTCTTTCAGGTCCTACAACCTTATTTATTCCAACAAATCACGCTGCGCATACATACTCGTACACTAGCAGTTTCTCATTAAATTTCACATGTTTCAGGAAATAGCATTTTCAAATTACCACTTGCCACGATAATTACTTCTGCGCGCTTTGATGCGCTCGCTAACAACATTGAAACTACTAAGAGGCTTGAAGAGAACACCATTAATTAACAAGGGAAACGAAAAAACAATCCTTAGCACGCACATCTCTGCAAATAGCCGGAGGAAGGAGGAAGGAATTCGAATTCATTCAATCGACAGGTGTTTACATTGTACCACCACCGCCACTCCACTTCGTCTTTGTGTCCCATTTCTCCATACAACCGACTCGTTTACAAAACACACACTCCTGTGCTATTTGCATGTCCTTCGATTGCACACGAGGATTTGGTTTTTGTCGTGTTTTAATCACCACTAACCACGCATGACCTTACGTATTCATTTTTACGACACGCCTGTGTCCTAGCACAATAGGGTTGGGTGTTCAACGGACTTGTATTGTTTTGGTAATATTTTACCGACAAGTTATTGTCATGAGGGATGGGGGGACTGTTGGTTTCGATTAGACAAGTCTTCTTCGGGGCTTCGAAGCACCCGCACCCAGCACGAGCTTCTGTGACATACTTTAAGTGCAATTCGGGACGACACGGTCACGCCTTTGTCATCGTGTCCTTTACAGAAATTTCTTCCAGTAAATTATTTTCTTCGTGGTAATGATGACGAAGACAATGATGGGGTAGACACGACTTGCTGCGTCATGGAGTAATTTAAACGAGAATATCGTTTCATGTTTCTTTGCGGAGCGGGGGGAAATAAAAGACCCTCTCTCGCATATCAGGTTTGTTTTTTTTTTTTTTTAGAGGAAAGCCGATGACTTGATGAATCTAATCGGTTTTGCTTTTGGTATTCGTTTTCGTTTTTGAAGCGAATTTCTCACCTGGCGATTATTATTGATGGTAATTTGCAGTTTTCAGTTTCTTCGTGCTGCCTTCCCCCGTCTCCTCGTGCTGAGGAGAAGTTTTGTGAGGTAAACGCTCTTGCATGACATCGCAACTCATATTACAAATTGAAGTTCAACCGAAAGAAGTGTATAAGAACAGCGAAAACGCTTGTGTTTACCGAATTGTGTGGAAGGAGTCGATTATCATGTTGCCAAGCCGTTTGGCAGTTTGTCCAGACTTCCAAAGAACACACAAGAGTATCGAATGCGGCAAGGATTTCGTAATGTGATATTGAAAATGTTGAGGTGATTGGGAGCGGCATGTTTATTTAATAATTTAATGCGCGTTGCCCGTAGAGGCAAATTGTTTGGAAATTGTGAAGGACTATCTCAAAGACAGGGAAGTTCTGTACGACACCATGGAGGGTACTCACAGAAAGGAAATCACTGCCGGAGCAGCGCAGGGCTTAATCCTTGGACCTGATCTGCGGAATATCTTCTATGATGGAATCCTTCGTATGGAGATGCCCGAAGACACCTTCTTAGTCGGGTACGCACATGACATCGGAGCGGTGATTACCGCAACGGACATCGAAGAGGCTCAGCTGAAACTGAATCAGGTAATATGACGAGTACTCGCCTGGATGGAAGTCCACGGCCTTAGTCTCGCTGCGGAAAAAACAGAGATAGTCCTTCTGACTAGGAGACGGATGCTGACAATTGCTGAGTTCCGAGTAGGCCCAGAAGTGATAATCAGCAAACCGGCAGTAAAGTATCTAGGAATCGCCCTGGACTCTAAACTTTCTTTCTGGCAACAGATTAAGTCCTCATCTGAGCGAGATGCAAAGACCACGTCATCACTGAGTAAGCTCATGGCAAATATCCGACGCCCAACAATGAGTAGGCGATGACTCCTCATGTCCATCAACCACGCCATTCTTCTCTGAGATGGGTGTGAGATCTGGGCGGATGCACTAAGGCAGGAGAAGTGCAGAAAACAAATCGCCGCAGTACAAAGGCGAGGAGCCCTCCGAGTTGCAAGCTCCTATCGCACGGTGTCGGAACCAGCTGTCCTCGTAGTTGCGGGGGTGACCACCATCGACCTCCTAGCGACATAGAGGAAGTACGCCCACGACAAGAAGGTGGAAGTAGGAGCAGAATTGGCGGTCGCGGAAGCGAAGGAGCTTACAAAGCAGGCTTGGCAAAGAAGGTGGAACGCTGAAACGAGGGGTAGGTGGACAGCGAGGCTGATTACAGACGTCACGGCTTGGACAGATCGGGAACACGGCGAAGTGAACTACTTTGTCACTCAATTCCTAATCGGGCATGGGTATTTCAACTAATACCTCCACTAGATGGGTTAAGTAGAGAGCGCAGCCTGTCAATAACTTCGACTTAATGACATACTCGTAGGAGTCAAGTGCTTTGATAGCTACTTAACTGTCTGACAGTATAGCTATGTCGCAGTTATTGTTTCTTCTTTCGAGATTAAGTTGGATACATCTATCTATAGCACATATTTCATCTTGAAAGATGCTGGTACTCTTACCCATGGGTTCTGACTGCTTCGTCCTTGGCCATACACCTGCCCCTGTTCCTTCCTCAGTTCTCGAACCGTCTGTATACCATTTTTTAGCGGGATTGCCCAGTCCGCATATTACAGATTCGTTGTTCCACTCTTTCTTGTTACTTAACTTGTTTTACTCGAAGTTAAATTTTTTGATACTGGGGACTGCCAGAATGTGAAGTTTCTTAAGAAGTGCATCGTATTCTCTCGAACTAACGCAGTTCTTCCTTCTAATACCTTCTTTTGCCATTCTTATGATCGTCCGCTTTGCATTTTGCTCAACTATGAGATGAAGCGGAGCTAGCTCTAGGAGTACTTCGGTGATGCAGACGCACGCAAGTGCCCGACGGCATCCCGAATAAGGCAGTAAAGGCAGCTGTAAAAAAAAGACCAGACCTCTTCATATCAATAATGCAGAAGTGCCTTGAAGAAGGAACCTTTCCCGAAAAATGGAAGACGCAGCATTTGGTCCGACTGCTAAAAGGAAAGAAGCCTCAAGGAGAACCATCATCCTATCGTCCAATATGCCTATTGGATACCATGGGAAATATCCTCGAGAAGATAATCTATCTAGATTACTCGCAGTAGCAGAAGAGAAAGGAGCCCTCTCAGATCACCAATTTGGCTTCAGAAGAGCACGATCTACTGTTGATGCCATAAGAGCGGTAGTTGATATCGCCAAAGGTGCCATCGAAGGTGAAAGATGGCTCTATGGCACAAAGGAGTATTGTGCAGTAGTAACGCTGGACGTTAAAAACGCACTTAACTCTGCGGACTGGTCGTTTATTAGAAGGTCACTTGCCAGGATGGATACGCCATATTACCTGCTACGGATAGTGACGAACTACTTCAACAACAGGAAGCTGAGGTACAACACCGATGAAGGGGTAAAATACTACAACGTAACTGCGGGAGTTCCACAGGGATCGGTTTTAGGGCCACTATTGTAGAACATCATGTACGACGGAGTCCTACGATTAACGCTACCTGACGCCGACGACATTGCAATCGTGACAGTAGCTAAACAGATCCATGCAGTAGAATCAGCTACAAATGAAGCAATTGCCCGGATAAAAGATTGGCTAATATCCGCCGGACTAGAACTAGCTGACCATAAAACAGAAGCTGTTCTTATAACCAGACGGAAAACCGTCGAATTTGCCAACTTTCAGGTTGGTAACCAAACCATCAGGTCGAAAGAGGCGGTTAAATACCTTGGAGTAATGCTGGACAACAAGCTACGGTTTAAAACGCATGTTGATTTTGTTACCAAAAAAGCATCGCATATGCAGGGAGCTCTCTCGCGTATCATGCCTAACATCGGTGGACCTGGATACGCTAGAAGGATTCTACTCTCTAGAGTTATCACCTCAGTTCTGTTATATGCCGCCCCGTCTGGGCGGGGGCACTGAGGACGAAGGAGACCAAAAGGAGACTATCGTCATCATACAGACTCTGTGCGCTACGGACAATCAGCGGCTTTCGAACCATCTCTGACGAAGCTGCATTTGTCATAGCTGGAATGGTCCCTATCGATATTCTCGCAGATGAAATGCTGAGGATATATAACAGAAGAGCATTGAGTCATCACGACGCCACTGGTATCAAGGTGATAAAAATTGAAGAAGGGCAGCTTCAGTAGCTATGTGGCAAGCTCGTTGGGCTAATACAACAAAAGGCAGATGGACATATAAACTT
Organism: Brachypalpus laphriformis; assembly: GCA_945910035.1. Classification (NCBI taxonomy): domain Eukaryota; kingdom Metazoa; phylum Arthropoda; class Insecta; order Diptera; family Syrphidae; genus Brachypalpus; species Brachypalpus laphriformis. The sequence goes on from OX246755.1 coordinate 15,103,158, forward strand.
ATACCGACAATCCAAGACTGGATAAGTCGAAAGCATGGAGACTGCAACTACCATCTAACGCAGTTCCTGTCTGGCCACGGTGGCTACCGCAAATATCTATACCGATTTGGACACGACAAGTCACCATCCTGCCCGGAATGCCCAGGTGAAGATGAAGATACGGAGCACGCAGTGATTTACTGCACACGTTTCACGGCATGGAGAATTACTCTGCCAAGTCCGTCATTACTCCTCGACCATATGTTACGTTCGGAAGAGAATTGGATGGCAATATGTTCCTTCGTAACAACTCTACAAAAAGAGCTGCGGAGAATAAAAAAGCTAAGAAGAGCGGCTGAAGAAGCGGAAGAAGCTGACACAAGAAGCATAGCATAAATTGCTAACCAGCCCCGCGAAGTAATACCTAACGGCAGTCCCGCGGGGAGAGTGTGTAGGTGTGTGTTTAGTAAGTAGGCGTATTCCTGGCATCGATTACTCAGGTTTGCGAATCGTGCTTGCTAGTAGCACTCGGGCTATTAGTATCTATGAAGATTACACATCCCTGGTGCAATCCAAAAAAAAAAAAAAAAAACCCAAGTCTTTGTACTTTTGTGAGTGTCCTCCTCGTTGTGACTAGACTTGTTCATTTTGTCCACGCTGCCGCTCCATATTTGATGATTGGCCTCACAATGGCAATATACATCCATCTTAGAATATTTGGTCTAAATCCCCAAGACTTACCCACTCGGCTTCTGCATATCACGAGAGCACGGGTAGTCTTTTTGCATCTCTCCTCTGTATTCCGGTTCCACTTGAATTTACTATTTCCGTGTAGTCTTAGATACTTCACTTCTTTAACTGGTGTCAGTATCATGCCTGATTTAAACAGAACTCGCATGGACATCGCCAGGATAAGAGCAACCACTACGGGTCACTGGCCTATAGGAGACCATGCGGTCAAACTAGGTATCCCGCACAACACACATTGTCGCAATTGAAAAAGAAACCCTTATTCACTTTTTATGCGCCTGTCCGGCACTAGCTAGAGGCAGACAACGAGCTTTAGGAAAACCCTTTTTCGATTCCCTTGAGGAAGTCTCAGAGAGAAACATTAAAGATTTAATAATCTTTTTAAACTCCACAGGCTGGATCAAGAGACTCCACACCAACACACCTTTTATATCCAGGTACACGAGTTTTGTGGTATCAAAACGGCACCTAGTGCTAATTGGGTTCTTTTCTTAAGAAGAACCACAACACCTACCTACCATCATGCCCGACTGTAGGGTAAGTTCCTACCGAATGCCGAAGAATATCTTTAGAAGGTGTACAGCTATAGAAGGTATCACTTGCTATCATTATGTACGTACATACGAGTATAAGACAAAAAAGTTTCGATAATATGTACTGCCAACCCGCGCTGTGTGTTGTTTTTTAAATATAATATCACCACACCCTCAACTCATTGTCATGCAAAATACGGCTCTCTAATTTCGCTGAAAATGCAGATTTATTTATTATTTAAATAAAATTTAATCAAATAAATCAACTTTGTCATGGAATATATAAGAGCTGTAGATTATGATTTGCATATCACAATTTGCATATTATATTCGAATAATTCAACATTACATGTGAACAGCCTGCGGCAATGTGCAATGTCATTGTTACCACTTTTAATATTTTTCATTTACCTATGTATATCCGAATATGTATTAAACTTTGTTCGCTTTAAGCCACAAAATTATGAATACCGATTACAATGCGCACGATGCAGTGCATATGTAATTATCAACATTTTCCAATTGTTTACATAGCTGAATCCATTGCAAACTAATTGAAATTAATATTTTATACTCGAACTTGTGTATGCATACACGTGTAGGTGTATTGTTGTCAATTCTGGTTGAAATAAAATGTAGATACTTACCAAACGCACACCCTTGGCATACCCATTGTGGGGCAAAAGCTGGTGTTCCAATGGAAATAGGAATACATGATGCACTCGATGCTCATGCACAAGAGTGTATTTGCTTTAGATAGGCAAATGGAAATAATATTGTGCTTTGTTTCGTAAGGATGTGTATGTCCTTGTGAAGAAGTGAAGTCAATGTTTAAAGTTAAAACACACATAGTTGTGCATTTTAAAAACTGAAGTATGAAAGTGTAGATCAATATTTCTCATGTGACTTAAAGTGATGTCAATTGGAGTTCACTTTGATTACATTAGGCCAACACCGGAATCGTGTTTGTCATCTTAAGCACAGTGTTTGGGATTACTTGGGATTACTCTAGACCACAAATTAAATTTGAAACCTCATATAGACAGAACCACTGAGAAGGCGACTAAAACCTTCTGGGCCTGTTCTAGGTTTTTCGGCAAAATATAAGGATTAAATCCAAAAATGATCCACTGGACCTATACCACAATCATCGTTCCGATAATAACTTATGCTTCGCTAGTATGGTGGGATAAAGTTAATCAAACCGTTACCCGCTCCGCCCTCCAGAAGGTGCAAAGACTAGCCTGTGTAGGTATTACGGGCGCAATGCGCACCTGCACAACAGCTGCGCTAGAAGTTATCTTAAACCTTTCTCCACTACACATAAATAGTATGAAGAATGCGACTGCCAGTGCTCTAGGTTATGTTAGGTTAGGTAGGGTTATGATGTTATCATGAAACACTAGGCACCAATGTGGGCCCATCGCGATCCCTAGGGTACCTTCACGGCAGAAGACCTAAACCCATTCTTCCAATCAATTAATCTCCCAACAGAATCTGAAAAGATCCTTGTTATGGTTCAGGGACCTCACCTTTTCAAGGTTATCGAAGAAGTATCTACCGAGGTGCATTAGCCTTGTCCTGGCAATTCCTTGACATTCACAGAGTATATGAGTTATATTCTCTGAGACATGTAGGTCGTCGTAGTACCTACAAAAATTCGTATCGGATAACCCTAGTCTCATGGCATGCCTCCTTAGGAGACAGTTGCCAGAGAGTAGCAGTATATTGATCCCATCTCAAGTAATTCCGCAGCTTTAAGTACAGCTAGAACCTCTGCTTGGAACACACTGCATGTGTCCGGAAGTCTCAGGGCCACCTGTAGGTTCGTATCTCTCGAGTAAATACCTGACCCCGTGCCCTCACTGGTCTTAGAACCATCTGTGTACATTGCAATCTCGTTATGGACAGAGACTGTCTTCCTTCGCCAGTTCTCTCTAATTGGATACAGTACTTCGTATGGTGTGTCGAAGTCTAAGGTGCCAAGTATATCGTCTGATTCGTCAGGGATTCCGGGAAACGATTCCTGTAGAATGGAGCTGTGTCCTATGTTATTGAGCCAAAGCGCACTATTGCCCGCTTGAAATTTAATTTGTAGGTCTAATGGTAAAAGATACAGAAAGATCTCGAGTGCAGCCGTAGGTGTTGTGCGTAGAGCACCTGTGATGGCAATGCAAGCTGTTCTTTGTACCATGGCCAACATATCCCGTTCGTTTTTCGTATTTGTTGCCTTCCACCACACAAGAGCCCCATACGTAAGGAAGGGTCTGACTATCATGATCTAAAGCCAGTGTATCATTGCGGGCTTCGGCCCCCATTTTTTCCCCGCCGTCCGCTTACAAATGAAAAGAGCATTATAAGCTTTGCGGACTCGTTCCTGTATGTTAAGTTTCCAATTTAGTTTCATGTCCAGCATTATCCCAAGATATCTAGCGCGATCCGAAAGGGAAAGCTCCACCCCTGCTAGCTTAGGCAGTTTGAAGGGTGGTATCTTGTATTTTTTACTGAAGAGTACCAATTCGGTTTTATGCGGGTTGACGAGTAGTCCACACCCTTTAGCCCGTTTTTCAAGACTATTAAGAGCTGATTCCATAATTTCACTTAATGTGTCAAGGAACTTCCCCTGAACTAAAATCACCACGTCGTCCGCGTAAGCAGTGGCCTGTGTTGCTTAGTTCTTTAAGTATCCCATCGATGACTAGAACCCAGTAGAGGGGTGAGATAACGCCTCCCTGGAGAGTCCCCATAGTAACGGATTTTCTTATTGAACTGTTTCCGATATGCCAGTGCTCCTAAGCTTCACCTTTTATGCAACAACACAAATTCGAAATTAGTTGGCCACATGAAGATCCTTGGTGCATCTCAGACTTCATGCTTAAAAGAATCCACCTCAATCACCCCTTCACAGTTAACATACCTGACCGCAGCTACTGGAACTATCCTCAAATCCCCTAATCAACATCTCAAATCAATTGGTACACTGACGGTTCAAAAATGTCAAATGGTGCTGGAGCTGGTATCTTTGGCCCCAACTACAAACTCTTTACACCATTAGGTCAGTCCACTACTATCTTCCAAGCAGAGGTCTATGCTATCGAGCACTGCCCCAAAGAATGCATTAGACGAAACCGAAGAATCTTCATAGATGCTAATAGCCCGAGTGCTACTAGCATGCACTATTCGCAAACCCGAGTAATCGATGCCACGAATACGCCTACGCCTTAGCTTTTCTATTCTCCGCAGCTCTTTTTGTAGAGTTGTTACGAAGGAACATATTGCCATCCAATTCTCTTCCGACCGTAACATATGGTCGAGGAGTAGTGACGGACTTGGCAGAGTAATTCTCCATGCCGTGAAATGTGTGCAGTAAAACACTGCGTGCTCCGTATCTTCATCTCCACCTGGGCATTCCGGGCAGGATGGTGACTTGTCGTGTCGAAATCGGTATAGATATTTGCGGTAGCCACCGTGGCCAGACAGGAACTGCGTTAGATGGTAGTTGCAGTCTCCATGCTTTCGACTTATCCAGTCTTGGATTGTCGGTATAAGTTTATATGTCCATCTGCCTTTTGTTGTTTTAGCCCAACGAGCTTGCCACATAGCTGCTGACGCTGCCCTTTCTTCAATTTTTATCACCTTGATACCAGTGGCGTCGTGATGACTCAATGCTCTTCTTTATATATCCTCAGCATTTCATCTGCGAGAATATCGATGGGGACCATTCCAGCTATGACAAATGCAGCTTCGTCAGAGATGGTTCGAAAGCCGCTGATTGTCCGTAGCGCACAGAGTCTGTATGATGACGATAGTCTTCTTTTGGTCTCCTTCGTCCTCAGTGCCCCCGCCCAGACGGGGCGGCATATAACAGAACTGAGGTGATAACTCTAGAGAGTAGAATCCTTCTAGCGTATCCAGGTCCACCGATGTTAGGCATGATACGCGAGAGAGCTCCCTGCATATGCGATGCTTTTTTGGTAACAAAATCAACATGCGTTTTAAACCGTAGCTTGTTGTCCAGCATTACTCCAAGGTATTTAACCGCCTCTTTCGACCTGATGGTTTGGTTACCAACCTGAAAGTTGGCAAATTCGACGGTTTTCCGTCTGGTTATAAGAACAGCTTCTGTTTTATGGTCAGCTAGTTCTAGTCCGGCGGATATTAGCCAATCTTTTATCCGGGCAATTGCTTCATTTGTAGCTGATTCTACTGCATAGATCTGTTTAGCTACTGTCACGACTGCAATGTCGTCGGCGAATCCAATTATCGTTACTCCCCCAGGTAGCGTTAATCGTCTGACTCCGTCGTACATGATGTTCCACAATAGTGGCCCTAAAACCGATCCCTGTGGAACTCCCGCAGTTACGTTGTAGTATTTTACCCTTTCATCGGTGTTGTACCTCAGCTTCCTGTTGTTGAAGTAGTTCGTCACTATCCGTAGCAGGTAATATGGCGCATCCATCCTGGCAAGTGACCTTCTAATAAACGACCAGTCCGCAGAGTTAAATGCGTTTTTAACGTCCAGCGTTACTACTGCACAACACTCCTTTGTGCCATAGAGCCATCTTTCACCTTCGATGGCACCTTTGGCGATATCAACTACCGCTCTTATGGCATCAACAGTAGATCGTGCTCTTCTGAAGCCAAATTGGTGATCTGAGAGGGCTCCTTTCTCTTCTGCTACTGCGAGTAATCTATTATAGATTATCTTCTCGAAGATCTTTCCCATGGTATCCAATAGGCATATTGGACGATAGGATGATGGTTCTCCTGGAGGCTTCTTTCCTTTTGGCAGTAGGACCAAATGCTGCGTCTTCCATTTTTCGGGAAAGGTTCCTTCTTCAAGGCACTTCTGCATTATTGATATGAAGAGGTCTGGTCTTTTTTTTACAGCTGCCTTTACTGCCTTATTCGGGATGCCGTCGGGTCCCGGCGCCTTGTTGTCACCCATCTTGCTGCATGCCCTTTGCAGCTCCTCGTGAGTAATTAAAGGAATATCTTCTGGATTGACTTCTCGTATAATATTGCACATAGTAGCAGGCCTTTGAGGGAAGAGGTGCTCTACTATGGATCTCAGCAGGATGATGCCTTCCTGGTGTTTGTTCTCCTAGAAGGACGTTACGTACCTATATATGTTCAAAAATGAACGTCTATGGACTAAACAACATATTTTCGATTTTCAGATCTAGAAGTGGCACGAGGGGATTGTAGGCAACGACTAAGCTAAAGTATTGTCGCAACGATTGGTAGTAATTGTTTGAAGTGGAATGCAGTGAAACGGGTTCAGCATGACTATGACTATCTGCGTCGCATCCCCGTTTACCGCTCAACGCTATTGTAGGCTTATCTCCAACACAATATTGGAATGAAAGCTGCTTCACAGACTATCAAAAACTTTGTTTCAGTCTACCTATCTCCTTCCGACAAAGCAACGAATTCAGCATGATATACTTCCCCTTTACTGTGTCTTTGTTACAAGCAGTTAACCAAAATCAATATTAGGGATAGAGTAGCAGCTCAACGATGAATTTCGAGACTAATGTAGTTTCTTACAACCTCGAATCCATGAGAAGGCGAAAAAGTAATAGAACTGAGAGTGAATCTAAGTTTTTTTTCTTAAATTTGCTCGAGTGTAACAAAAATTCAAACGGAAATGTATGACGTACATGTGTAATGAAATGATGGATTTCGTCAGTTAATATTTAATCCATTCTATGGTCCCGCTCGCTTTCATGGAAACAACTAGTGCAATGAGGAGCCCACCAACTTTGGTATTTGAGGCTATCCTCAACCTGCAACTCATGTAGTATTCTGCATCTAAAATTGCTTATAGATGCAGCCCAATGGAAAACTACACTCACCCCTACTAGGTGATGTAGCAACTGAACTACACTGTTTACAGTGTTGCCTGCCGTCAATGAATTGATTAAAAGTGATTGATGGATCTGCGCACCACTTAATATTGATGCACACCCAACCAGCCAACCAATTAAATTGTTCAGTGAATAGTAACTCCTGCACGAACTGGATTTAATTAAGAAAAGCAGTTTGAAGGGTAATTGTATTGCATTGCTTTCGCTAGTTTTAACTAGTTTTACGTTTCAATTGAAATGGCTTGGTCGTGACCCACCTACTCATATTGATTCAGACGTAATTAAAGAACAACATTTTCTTTAAATTGCCAGTTACGTGTTCTCTTATTGTAGGGTCTCATCTCATATAAGACGAGATATTGAAGATGTCTCTTAAATTTCTCAGGCTAGCTTCACGACTGGTGTACTAATTTATAAGATCTATTCCCACAATCGTCAAACGGACATACTGCTAGCCACTCTGGGTATTCAGATATACCAATTACAAGAGTTACAAGAAGTAGATAAAATACAAGTAGTATCTAGACAGAGAATAGGATAAGGCAGTAACGAAACATTAAACTAAAGACCGTGCGTCGTGAGCTTGATATTGAGTCCGAACTTTAAGGTATCGACTAATGTTTACCAAACTAATCCGCGTCATACACGATCGCAACAGAAAATACCGACGTAGTGATCCAAGCTTACCAACAGCATCATGAGTGATTATTGAACGCCAAGCGCTATGCAATAAAATCTGAACTGAACACATTAGGTGGTATATTTTCAGGTGCAAGCTATTGGTATAATTTTTCCTTCGGTGTCTTATTGGTTCTTACTGATCAATATGCTGTTTATTGATGCCTAATACAACCGTCTCTCTTATGCACTTACTTTTGCAGCTCCTTAGATTAGCCTGAAGCCCTAGATTGACCTTTCCTATTCCCCTTTTTATTTCTCTCTAACTCAGCTTGTACTTCAAGCCTCATTAACACAATAAAAGCTCTTTCAACGTAAAACACAATCTTCTGCAGAAAGAAAACAAAGCAACTGACGACTTTTTGAGATCCTTTTCACTGACTAAACCTCCAGATTGTATCTTAATAAAATCGATCCTTTCATTCTACTCATAACCCCACCCTTAAAACAAACAAATATATAATAGACTTGTACTCTATCTTTGCAGATTATTATGGAAAAAGCGAAAGCGTACATAAAAAACGAATTACGTGGGGGTTCCTTGATGCAATCGGAACCCCCGCCACCACCACCACAATCACAATCACAATCATCAGCAGCGGCAGCATCAGCTCTACAGCTGACATCATCCACGGGCCAAACACAATCGTCTTCGTCAGGCGTACCACCACCCACACATCGCACCTCACCGCCAGATAACCAACAACAGCAGCAACAACAGCAACACCACCAGCTTCTTCAGCATCATCATCATTTGCAACAGCAGCAGCAGCATTACCAACAGCAACTCCACCAGCACCACCAGCAGCAACAACAATTGCAACAACAACAACAACAGCAGCAGCAGCAGCAACAGCAACAACAACAACAGCAACACCATCTCCACCATGTGAAGTCTAGCAATAGCCACAACAATCATATTCCTTCATCTCCTGAGGTAATTCCACTTTGTTACGTGTGTGGCGGTCGGGGTGGCTATGAACCCTTACGTGCTCGTCCAAATCTCGAGCGTCCAACGGAACCGTACTTTCCGTTTTTGGAGCGCCATGAAGCACCAATCGGAGTGCCACAGCTCCAATCGACGCAGCACTACGTGATGACATGCTTGCTGTGCTATCGCTCCCTGACCGAACAATGGGATGCCTATGAGCGGGAGAACAAACCAATCCTCCAGCGGATATACCACATGAAGCGGGTGGATGGAAAGAATTACATTGGTGCGGACATAGCCACCCAGGGGGAGTATGCCGCCCAAATGTTGGGACTTAGTGCTGAGCACTTAACCCCATCTGGTGGGGACCGCGATAGGGGTGGAGGAGACCGAGGAGGTGGCAGCGGTGGTGTACCAACCTATCCACCATCATCAGCGTATTCCTATCCCAATTCTGTGCAACGACCAATGTCTCGGGATTACGGACTCTCACAGCAGCATTCGATGGGAGTACATCCTGCGCAACAGCAGCAACAGCACTCAGCCGCGTCCTCCCTTCGAAACGACTCACCTCATCGGCCGACATCACGCAATGATTCGCCATCGCAACACCACCAGCAACAGAAGTTGGATTATTATGGCAAAAGTGCGGTGAATTATCCTCCTGGGCAACGGCCATCGAGTCGTAACAACAACGACAAGTCACACAGTCGACCACACTCCCGAGAGAACCCTCACATCTCCCAGCAACAACTGTCCGCATTGTCACCCCATCATCAGCAGCAGCAGCTATCACGTCCCACATCAGCGCCCTATGAAGGAATCAACATAAAACCGTCCTCGTTCGCCCATCACAAACTGAAGTTAGGACAGATATCCTACATGAACTCGATATCGGGGCCAAATTACCCGTCGCAGCAGCAGCAGCACCAAGCGGCCGCAGCCGCAGCACAACAGCAGCAGCAAATTCAGCAACAGCAACAACAAATACACCACCAGCAGCAGCATCAGCTACAGATGCAAATCCAACAGCAACATCAGCTACAGCAGCAATATCACCACCATCAACAGCAACAGCAACAACAACATCAGCAACATCAGCAGCACCTCCAGCACCAACAACACCTGCATCAACAGCAGCAGCTGCAGCAGCAACAACAACAGCAACAACAATCCTACCACCATTTACCGCCACAAACATCGCCTCACGAATATGGAAGTAGTAAGTCTCATTTGTACAGCTCCAGCGCTGGCGGTGGTATCCATCCACCGCCGCCAGCCGTACCAGCAGCAACACCGACAGCAATCACCACCGAAGATGATGCCGTTCTCGATCTGCGGAACTCACATCATTCCTCGCCACTAGTACAGCAACCGTCTTCGTCGCGAACCCCAACGTCACAGCACGCGTCCGCGAATACTACTCCAAATCCGGTGGAGGTAGGCATACTCGATCTATCAATGCCCGATAAAAATTCGACAACGGAAGTGTGCTATGTTTGCGGTGATGAACAGCGTCGCGGCAGCCTAATCGAACTGAGTACGGTTAAACCGAAAGAACCAAAAGATCGCGATCGTCCTTACTTTACGATATTCAACGAAACTCATCCGCGTCCGGCACGATCGCGACCCAAAGATCCCCGAGGAATGATCCAGGCTTGCCGACTATGTCACGATCATCTCATACAGCAGTGGAATAATCATCAGGTGAGTTAAAGTTTATGTAACCCACCTCCTAAGAGCATGCAATTAATTTTGAAGTGATTGCATTCGTTGATCTATTGTCAGGCGACTTATGTTAGTACAATATCGATATCGAATTGCAACGCCATGACACCTGCCATCAAGGCGTGCGAAATGTAGATCTCAACCTATTGATATCTGTGACATATCCTATGTCTGACAAGTGCTAGGTCATTGTAGAATTACAAAACGACGGGCAGTGGGACTCTGTCCCCAAAGGGTATGCAATAAGTATCTATTTTTTTCGTATGATCTGTTCCTTGTTCGCAACAAAAGTAATTCATACTGTTGCGAACCATCAGTAGACCTCTCAGAATACCTAGGTACAGGCTCTATCACACAAGCATGCTGGTTAACATACATAGTCTATTTTTATACAGATTTGTGCAGGTCTTGGACCTTTTCGGGTTACAGTTTCCGAGGAATAGATTGTTGAAGAGGTGGGATTAGGTCACCTTATCACTGCGGCCGCATTGGGCCTATTGTGATTTCTCCGAGGAGTATCTTTACCTATTGTTTGTCTACCTTCCCATCACTCGTTTAAGATTATCTATCCTTCCATCGTGCAGGAGAATTCTTGCCATACCATATATGCTAAGTACTGTAGTTCCAGTACATGGCTTCTTTTTTGGTAAATTTCGCAGCTGAGGGTAACATACTCTGTTCCGTCCTTTGAAAGATAATAGATTCAGTGATCCGGCCCTTTTTAATTGTCAGTGTTCATTTCGTTTCTACACGATTTGTAAGGTATTCTCTCTCCGCCTAAATCAGTCCTTCATAAATGATTATGGGTCTCATCAAGGCTAGCAGATCTACCCTATCCCTTGAAAAACTGGCAAGATCATTAATTTCCTGGAATTTGAAACATAAGCTTTATACAACAGCCAATGCAACAAGCTGGAAGCGAGCTATGACCGCCTTTCCGACTCAGCAGATCTCGGAATGCATGATCTTTAATGAGAAGATCATAGATCAAGCGACATTATCGCTGCACTGGAAATTAGATCAATTGATCGTGTATCAGGGCAATGCCGATCACTTATAGATTGTTAAATAATTTGCAAGATCGGATGACTATCTATGGACTATCTATTGTGACCAAAACCATAAGGGATCATCCGAACATGACTTAAGTGATGGTGATCGGGTAGGAGATCACGTAAGTAGAATGACGCTTATGGTTCAAAAGGTGGGTAGATCAGAGATCGTTTTTTTTTTTTTTTGGGATAGGAAACGCTCGACTGGAGCACTCGGACGCAACTGGTCCATTGTACTACCAGAGAGCAAATCCTGGTTTACTCATTTTATTGGAATTTCCGGGTCTTTCTAAAAATGCCAAACAAGAACTTCTGTGATGATGAGCTTACAGTACGAGCACTCACTACATTAGTACCGAGGATCTGCCATCTGATACGAGCAAAGGCCGGACGCTCGCAGACATAATGTTCCATAGTGTCGTCGGCCTCTCCACAAGCGTCGCAGATTGTAGTGTCACTTAAGCCCAGCACGTTAAGGTGCTTGGTGAAAGCGAAGTGTCCTGATAAGACGCCAATAACTTGTCTGTAGTCTTTTCTGCTAAGAGACAGCAAGAATGCCGCTGATTTCTTACAGACGTCCGGGAGCATGCGTTTAGTCAACCTTCATCCTGGAGAGTCATGCCACACACAATTGTGTTTCCTGGTAGACCCAATCGTCAATGGAAGGCCTAACCGAGCACGCAGGGAGACCCAACACTAGTTCGGACCTGAGAAGGTCTCCTCTGAGCCTTGTCTAGAAATTTCATCGGAGATCTCGTTCCACAGGATCCCAGTGTGACCTGGGACTCAGATAAGAAACAGAGACTGCAACCTTGCGACCGAGTTCAACGAGTTTTTGGTTTCTTTTGGAATTGGTTAGAGCGTTATGCAAGGTCTTAAGAGTAGCCTAACTGTCACTACAGATACAAATAATACGACCCTTCCACCTGTTCTTCAGAACATAGTCCATGGCCATTAGGATTGCATAAGTTCCCGCCTAACTGTCACTACAGGTACAAATAATATGGCCCTTCCACCATTAGGATTGCATAAGTTTCCGCTTGGAAAACAGACGCATAATTGCCTAACGAGAAGTGAAGTCTAATATATTCGTCTTCCATGAAGACACCAGCGCCAGACCCTTGTCTGGTCTTGGAGCCGTCCGTGAAAATACGACTACAATCCATTCCTGGTTCAGACTCTGATCGAAGACAATCTTGAACACAGAAAAGGTCGACTCTGTATTTGCTCAACAGCCAGAGTTCTAATGTCATTGCATCAGACGGCATATCCATGAGACCGGAGTCGTAAGATAAGTGTCTCACAAGTTCATCAAAATTCCAGTGTATACCAAAAACCACGCCACCTAAGTCGATAGATGGCTTTCCCATCTAGCCCATGATATAAATATCAAGAGGAGGTTAGTTCAGCAAAGCATCTAGAGCAGAGCCAGGCGTACTCAGAAAAGCTCCCGAGGAGTCGAGACAGGTCGTTCTTTGAAGTTTGGCGCAAAAGGCAACCACATATTTACGCAAGTGCCCCTTCCACCGAACAACCGACGCATATACGAGGATTGGTCTTATCATAGCCTTGTAGATCCAGAGAACCTTATTCGGTGACAAGCCCCAAGTCTTGCCGAAAGCATCCTTACACTGCCAGAAGACTGAGAGCGCCTTGGATGTTTTCGACTCGACGTGTTTAGACCAATGAAGTTTCTTATCTAAAATCACTCCCAGATATTTGGCTTAATTGGAAATGCGAATGGTGACGCCTTTTAGCACTGGCTGAGTCAGACCGGTCAAAATCCTCTTTCTCGTAAGAAGAACAACGTCAGTTTTAAGAGGATTCACCGAAAGCCCACTCCTAGTACACCATTCATCGATCATGTCCAGCGCCGCCTGCGCGTTAGCACAGATCGTCGCCAGACTTGGCCCGAAAAGAAGTACAGCGACATCATCCGCATATGCCTGATCGTAGACGTTAGAACTATTTGGAGTGTTCAACAGAGAGTCGACCACCATGCACCATAACAATGGAGACAGAACACCACCTTGCGGACAGCCCTTGTGTACCCTTGTCATAACATATCGGCCACAATCCGCATCCACTACCAAAGTTCTATTCATTAGCATTGCTTTAACCCACAACACTAATGTTTCATCTACACCGTATTGTCTGGCCGAGTCGCACATGCAGTCAAAAGTCGCATTGTCAAAAGCACCCTCAACGTCGATGAAGATACCCATCGCGAATTCTTTCCTATCAAGCGCGCATTCAATTCTGGTCAGTAAATTTTGAAGTACGGTCTCGCAGGATTTCCCACACTAATAAGCATGCTGCATCTCCGATAGTGGATGCAGTTTCAAAGCAACTTTGCGCACGTGAAATTCTACCAGTCTCTCCATACTTTTCAGTAAGAAGGATGTCAAATTTATAGATCTGAAACTCTTGGGGAGCGAATAGTCTTCCTTACCAATTTTCGGTACGAAAGCTACTCTGACTGTCCGCCAAGATGTAGGAATATATTCCAGCGCCAAGCCAGCGGTGAAAATTATTTTAGAGTTGGCAATAGCTGATTTATACCCTGTTGCAGTATAGCTGGATATATTCCATCGGTGCCAGACGATTTGAAACCATCAAAAGATGCCACAGCATATTTGATGGCCTCAACTGTTACCACGGCTGATGCAATATACCAACTGCGCCGAGTTTTTTAACTTAGATCAAGCTCAGCCTGGGTAAGCGGACCAAGCTGCGACCTAGTGGTTATCTGATTGCCAGGAAAGTGAGTCTCCAGCAGAAGACTAAAAGTTCGTTCGTCTCAGTAAACTCGCAATCAGATTTTCTGAGTGACTCCGGTAGCGGTAGGCTACTTTTGAATGCTATTACGGTCCGTTTTCAACCCTATAAAACGTAAATAAGCCACTGTGCAATGTTTTTGGAGATACAGTATCAAATGAGTCAGTCCGTAGGTTTTGCTTTTTATATTTCTTGGAATAGGGCAGGTAGGCACCTCTTACTTACTTTGGCGGCATTACAGTTTGGGGTGAGCCTGGGCTTCAACCAACAAGGCTCTCCATTTACCTCGGCCTTTAGATAATTTCCTCCAGTTGGGCACTCCAAGTTGGTCGAGGTCTCTTGAATTTGTGCGCTCCACATACGGTCGGAGGCTCTCTACTGCATTCTCCCTCCGGGTTCGATTCTAAGACTCTGCGGGCCGGAGCGTTGGTGTCCATTCGCGTCCAAAAAAACAAATATTTGGCGCAACAGCTCTTGAAAGTGCCAGGGCTTAGCTTCTCGCAACCACTCATGTTGTGTGCGTTATATTTTTCACACGAATGGAAGGGACCTACAGTTTAGTGTAGGCGATATCGCTGTGTACAGCTCGTACAATTCGTCGTTGAATCTTCTCCTCCAAAACCCGTCAACGCAAGCCGGACCGAATATCTTGAGAAGAATATTTCTCTCGAAGCGCAAGGATATCTTCATCCGCTTTCAATAAAGTCCATGTTTCAGCGCCGTAAAGCAGGACTGGGATGGTCAGAGTCTTATACAGAGTCCCCTTAGTTGTTCGAAATAGGGCTTTACTGTTGAACTGCCTTATTAGCCCAAAAAACAGCGATTGGCAAGAGTTATTCTTCGCTTGATTTCTGCACTACTGTCGTTTTCAGAATTTATAGCAGAGCCGAGGCAGGCAAAGTCCCTTACTACCTCGAAGTTATAGCTGCCCACAGTGACGTTCTTTCCAATTCCTCGGTGTTGATTGTTCCTTCTTGTTGACAGCATATACCTGGTTTTGCTCTCGTTAATCGCTAAACCCATTTTGGCCGCTTCCGCCTCAAAGCATGCAACCGCACCGGTGAAAACCCGCTGAGTTCCTCCAATAATGCCAATATCATCGGCGTATGCAAGTAGTTGTGCGGACTTTTGATATATTGTGCCTCCGGTATGGGCTTGTGAGTTCCGCACAATCCGTTCAAGTAGAATATTAAAGAAGTCACATGACAGCGCCTCACTTAGTCTAAAACCTTTTTAGATATCAAAGGTCTCGGTAATATCATTACCGATCTTGATGGAGTAGCGGGCGTTCTCTATCATCATCCTGCACAGACGGACAAGTTTGGCAGGGATGTCAAAACTAGACATGGCTCTATAAAGCTCTTCTCTATAGATGCTGTCATAGGCGGCCTCGAAATCGATAAAGAGGTGGTAAGTATCGATTTGAAACTCTTAGGTTTTCTCCAGGGTCTGTCGAAGTGTGAGAATTTGATCGATGGTGGACATTTCTGGCCTGAAACCGCACTGAGTGAGTGCAATCAGGCTGTTGATGAAAGGTTTCAGGCATTCACACAATATCGCAGAAAATATCTTATATGCGATATTGAGGAGACCGATGCCTTTATAGTTGGCGCAGTTGAGGGGGTCTCCTTTCTTGTGGATCGGGCAAACGATGCTGAGATTCCATTCAACAGGCATACACTCGTCTGACCAAATTTTAGAGATGAGTTGGTGTATGCACTCTACCAATTCATCCCCAGCTGCCTTGAAAAGTCGGTAAGCCGTTAGCTCCAGCAGCCTTGTTGGATTTCAGCTGGGATATTGCTATCCTCACTTCGTTTTGGTCAGGTGGACGGAAATTTTGGCTATCATCGTCTATCATCGTCTATGTTGAATGGTAGGCACCTCTGTCGTCCTCTTAATTCATTTTCTCAACAGCTGCCGATGTTCTGCTTCTTCCCATTTCGGTGATGTCATGATCTGAAAACAAGGGATCATAACCCTCCCACTTCACTACATTTCTACTGATCCGCCTGTGGGGTTTGCCTAATTGACATCAGAAAATATCGGCAGGCCTCCTGATTTTGGATCACTCGGCTACTGAGGCCAATGAAATGTCGATGTCGTCGCAATTGTGTGATCCAGGCGTTTATAAGCCTGCCTCTTCTGTCTCACTATGTTTTTGGAACGTTCATTCAACAGGGTTCAAATGATCTCTTCTTTGAACGTAGCAATACTAGCTGAGCCGGTCGCGCTCTGTCTTTCGTAAGATGGTTTCCTTGGTCTCTCCATGTCAGCCCGGCTTCCGAACTACAGTACTGTTTTCCAGGCGGAGGTCCCAGCAGTTACAATAGCAGCTCTTACTTACTTATGTCCTGTATCCCCTTGTGGGTCCTAGGGCCTCTACTACGCCTACGCGCCATCGTGTACGGTTTCTGGCAATGTGTCTGAGTTCTCCCCAACTTTTCCCTAACTGCCGTGCCTCCTTCTCGACTGTTCTGCGCCATGTTTTCCGCGGACCGCCAGGTCTTCTGCCATCCTGAGTTAGAGGGTTCCATTGCATAGCATGGTTCGCTATGGAGCTGTCACCCTTTCTGAACGTGTGACCAATCCACTGCCACTTCCGCCGTTGGATAGTTGTGCCTATTGGTTCCTGACCCGTTCTCTCGTAAAGGTGTTCGTTAGAGATACGATTGGGCCAGAAAATCCTTAAGATATTGCGCAGACACCTATTAACGAACGTTTGCAGCTTTCTGGTGATAGTAGTGGTCACTCTCCACGTGCTGCAACCATATAGCAGCACGGATTCAACGTTGGAGTGGAACAGTCTTATTTTGGTGCTCAAACTGATTGCATTGCTTCGCCATATTTTGGACAACATCCCGAACGCGGACTTTGCTTTGGCGATCCTGTTGGCTATATCCAGTTCGGTTCCACCATCGGTCGAGACAATACTCCCAAGATACTGGAAATCCTCTACTCTCTCTACCGGTTGTCCAGCAATGCATATTTGAGCCGATGAGTTAGTTCCAAGGCTGATGATTTTAGTTTTTGTCGTATTAATTTTCAGCCCGACGACACCTGCCTCCCTCTCCACATCTGCTGTCATTTGGTGGAGGTCCATAATTCTGTGGGAGAGTAAGCATACATCGTCTGCGTAGTCAAGATGCTTCAGTTGAGATGTAAGAGTCCATCGAATTCCTCCGTTTCCCGTCGACAAAGCTGCATGAAGCACATCGCTAATCACCAATAGGAATAATATTGGTGAAAGGATACAGCCTTGTCTTACCCCACTTTGGATCTCAAATTCCTCAGACAACCTTCCCCTGTGCAGAACGTGACATTTGGAGCCTTCATATGTA
Source organism: Brachypalpus laphriformis (assembly GCA_945910035.1). Taxonomy (NCBI): domain Eukaryota; kingdom Metazoa; phylum Arthropoda; class Insecta; order Diptera; family Syrphidae; genus Brachypalpus; species Brachypalpus laphriformis. The sequence goes on from OX246755.1 coordinate 15,120,798, forward strand.
GCTTTGATAATAGCAATTAGTTTATCGGGAATGCCTCTCCTGCGTAAGGCACGCCAAATAAACTCCCTGTTGACACTATCGAACGCCTTCTCAAAATCGATGAACAGCAGGTGCAGTGGCGATCGATATTCAACACACTGTTCGATGATAATCCGCAGGGTGTTGATGTGGTCGGCACAGGAGGATCCAGAGCGGAAACCTGCTTGTTCGGCATCGAGTGTGTCTTCGAGATGTTGTTTGATTCGCTCAAGGATGATTTTAGCTATTATCTTAGCTACAGCAGGCAGCACGCAGATACCCCTCCAGTTTCCGCACTCCAATAAATTTCCCTTCTTAGGAAGCTTGACGATCATTCCCTTTTTCCACTCGTTAGGAAAGCTCTCAGCTTCCCAAGCTCTATCTATAAGTGGAAGCAGAAGCTCAGCCGATGTTGTTGGCGTTGCTCGTAAGAGCTCTGCTGGAATACCGTCAAGTCCTACCGCCTTGTTGGTTTTGAGTGCCTTGATCGCGGTAATGATCTCATCTTTACTGGGAGTCGTGGTGCGTATTCGGGAACTTCTCACCTCGGGCATCTCAGTCTGATTTGGGAGCATATCGCTAGCGAATACACGGTTCAAAACCGTAGCAAAATGCTCTTTCCATCTCTTGAGCTGGTCCTCATCCGAAATGAGCAAGGAGCCGTCTAGGCTTTTCACTAGGTATTGGCTGGAGCTGCGACCACCTGTCAGCTCTTTCGTGATTCTGTAGACAGTCCTGCTGTCGCACCTCCGTGCAGCTTCTTCTGCTTCTGTAGCCAGCGCGTTGATGTAGTTACGCTTGTCACGTCACTCGCTACGCTGAACTTCTCTCATCTTCATGTGATATAGGGACTCTAGCTTGCTTCTCCCTGCTGCTGCGATAGCTGCAACGCGAGCTTTCAGCTGTTCTCGTTCGTCAATCCGTCTCCAGGTATCTTCGGAAGGCCACGCCCTATGTCTTCCCTGCGATCGACCGACAATTCTTTCAGCACCAGATGTAAAAACATTTTTCACAGCACACCAATGGTCTTGGATGGTTGCGGGCATTGAGCTGCTGATTGCTTCCACACCTTACGAAAAGTGCTCCCTTAATTGTTGGCACACTGAGGGATCACTAAGTCTATCGACATTGAACCTGGGCATTCTTGTGTTGTCGTGGGATCTTCGAACTGCAGCAGTGCGTAGTTGGAGAGTAGCTATCATAAGATGGTGATCACGTACTATCCCCACATCTGCCCCTCGTCTGTTTCGGACGTCCAGGAGACTGCTTCTAAAGCGGCGGCTGATAGCAAAATGGTCAATTTGGTTGGAGGTTGCTTGCCTGTCATTGGAAACCCAGCTGACTTTGTGGCAGGTCTTGTGCTCAAACATGGTGCCACCTATCACAAGGCGGTTGGCATTGCAGAAATCCACAAACCTTTCGCCGTTGTCATTGCGGTTGCCTAGTCCATGCTTCCCGATTACATGCTTGAGCCCTTCGTTGTCGCTGCCTACCTTGGCATTCAAATCCCCCATCACTATGACAATGTCTCCATTTGGTGTTGTGTTGAAGACGGCGCTTAAGAGATTGTAGAAGCTCTCCTTTTCGTCCTCAGACGAACTATTCGTTGAGGCGTAACACTGTATGATGGTGACGCGTCGTACTCTAGTCCGGAATCTCGCCGTCAAAATCCTATCACCATGAGGCTGCCAGGAAATCAGGCCCTTGCGTGCTGTTGTTGTTAGCAGTAGTCCGACTCCATATTCCCGCGGACTTCCGGATGGTCTTCCAGAATAGAGTAGTACAGTGTTACGCGTTGGAGACTGGTACTCGCCCGCTTCTAACCATCTTACTTCACTTACCCCCAAAATGTCCAGTTTATATCGCATGAATTCCTTTTCCAGTTGGAGGAATCTGGCATTGTAAGGACCTTCTCTTCCCGAGTCGAGGAGCGTCTTTACATTCCAGAAACCTATCTTTGTCCGGGGACAATAGCCAAAAGTCGTCAACATGTGATCAGTCCTTATCCGAGGCATAGTGTCGGTTTCACTAGCGAGCTGGTTTCAGTAACGCAGGTTGCTGGCCCACGTTACCTAGCCTAGAATCAAGGCCCTAGACAACCCGCACTTACAATTTTGGCCTATACGTATAAGGGTTTATACGTATAGTTGCCCGGGGACCACCACTAGGAGGTAAAGTAAGCACTTCATCACGAACTTGATTGTTGCGCTACTGGCCCAAGCCAAGTTTTGGGCAGTCAGTAGTTTCCCGATCAATCGCAATGCAGGTCCCCCAATAGCAGCTCGTGAGACTGTGATGAGGGCAATACCACGAGAGGATATCACCTTTTTCATCGACAGCCAGGCGGCGATAAAAGCAATATCTGCTATAGAAATAAAATCGAAGCTTGTGAAGTGTTGTAGAGAAGAACTCAAGGTTCTTGGAACACAGCACGAGGTAAGGCTCTGCTGGGTCCCTGGTCATGAAGGCATACCAGGGAATGAGAAAGTCGATGAACTGGCTAGAAGAGGCTTAGCACTAAACTCGGACCAATCCGACACCTCGAAGTACATCCCGCATTGCGCCCTCAAACTCGAAGCAGGAAACAAAGCCCTAACGAAGGCTAACAACAGGTGGACCTCTTTATATATTTGTGTCACCACGACGAAGCTGTGGCATGCATTTGACAGAGTAAGAACAAATAGACTCATTACGGGGCATAATACCATGCGATACCATATGAAAAACTACGTGTAACTAACGAAGAACTTTGTAGAGGCTGCGGCGACGAAGAGGCTCAGGAGGACACCGCCCACTTTCTCTGTCATTGCACAGGCCTCTATCATTTGAGAAATAAGATCCTTGGACAACACTTCTTTGAGGATCTAGAAGAGTTGTCCAACAGACCAATAAATGACATCGCAAACTTCATCAAATCCTCTGGATGGTTTGTATCTATGGCACAGTAAGTACTAAATGCTTTCTTTAGGATATTTACAAAGACGGTATTTTTCCACGAGGAAGGGATTCTCTATTTTATACCCTTTCCCCCCATGGGTATCACAATGGGTCTATATTGACTATTGAGGTTTTCTATCCCCCTATACCAGCCAGCTTACCTAACGTAACCTAAGATGGTTTCCTTGACGTAACGGCTTCCATGGATCTTCGAACTTCTTTTTCGATCAAGCTTTCTTCATCTTACCTGCCGTTACTGTATGGGAGCATTGTAATGTAATGTAAACCCTTCCTTCCTTCCTTCAACAGCTGACGATGTGAGTCATAATTTATAAACATCCTGCTAGATGAAATGATTAAAGACCACCCGACGTGTTAATGTCATTCCAAAGCACAACGTTTGATGTTTATTTCCAAAAAGATAATATTTATGTTTCAACAAATCTTATAAATACCAACTTAACAGCCCCCTTAAGCACGTTTTCCATACAAAACTTAAAAAAAAGAAAACCCCAATGAATCATCGCAAATATCAAAGAAATTTATTTATTTTTTCATTTATATAGAACAACCATTTATTAATAATTAAGAATTCTGTATAAAAATTATTTACTACCCGTTAAAATGTGTGCTCTCCCCCAAATGAAATATATATTTCTCTAAAGCTTTATACCGACAAAATCGTAAACATTCCCTGAAAACAAATAAATCATTTGCAAGCAAAAAAAATGAAAAAAAAAAACATCTAACACAATTCCCGGGTTATTACATTTGGCTAACGTCCAACAAATGCGCAGCGCAGCAGCGGCGAAAAAAGTTCAAAAACCTCTCCTTCCTCAATTCGCCAATTGTCGACAAAAAAAAAATAAATAAAAAATCTGCCAGGCCGACATCCATCCCCCCTTGTATATAAATTAAACCTCGCGTCAGTCAAGTTGAAAGGAACCCAAAAATAAAAATTCAACTTAAAATCTGAAATAATAAACCTTGAACTGTTTGTGTTCATCTTTCCGAAAAAAAAAAGATACGAAATCCGTATCCAAATCCAAGAGAAGAACGAAGCTGCCTGTGTTGTACACCCTCCCTCATCGTCAAAATAATGGCCCACATGTAAATAAATAAAAAAAAAAAAAAAAAACAGAAATTGTAGTGAAATTCTGGCAAAAATTCCTGGGCGCTCTCGGGTGTCAAATAATAGCGCAACGGTATCTATAAATAAATTCGAATTTGTGTTGTATAGAGAAAGCTATATAAAATACTTTACAACATCGGAGGGCGGCGCATATCATTGGCGATTCTCGCGAATGGCATTGAAGGGGCTATTGTGCGCGGGTGGGCGACAGCAGCTTGGGGGGTTTTATTTTGGCGAAAACTTTTTACGAGGCTGACTTCCAATTGACACTCACTAATTAACATATTTGAAATGTGTAAAAATGTGTCGTCTTTGCGCTGCGGAATGACAAATTGAAATGCAAAGCTACGAAGAATTACACACCAAGATCCGCATGAGTGTCGGGCTAAATTTGTGTGAAATTTTTTGTCACACCGCCGCCGCCGCTGGCCGTTAAGAGAATGTTTATTAATTAAAGAAGAAATGTGCCTTGGTTTGTTTGTTTATTTAAATTAAATGGCGGCTGCTTTTAGAAATTTTCAGATTCTCATCCGTTTTGAGTCATTTGGTGAGTTTTTGAAAGAAGAAGTAGGATTTGCGGGGGATTGGGGTGAGATCTGACTTCTAATCAGGGCTATATCCGGTGGCGGAATATAAGGTCAGCAGATTAGATACTTGGCTAAGGTCAAGCTAAGATATTAGGTTAGGTTAGGTTAGAGTGGCAGACGCAAAATACAGCCTTACTTAGACCAGATTAGTTTAGGTTAACCTAGTTACTTACACCCCTATTATGGTTAGTGAATCGAACGTTCGACTCAAGTCGAACTGCCAGCAAATTGCTTCTCTCGTGGTATTGCTGTTAGCGAACATTTTCAATCGAATAAAGAATAAGTGCTGACAAAGGAAAAAACAATTAAATGTCATCTGTGAAGTGTCAGAAGCGACAGAAGCAATTCGCCTGGCAGTTCGGCTTGAGTCGAACGTTCGATTCGCTAACCATAATAGGCGTGTTACTTAGGCGACGCTACAGTCGTTACAAGGCTTGATAGCTGGCAGTTAATCGAAGCTTTCAAGTAGCCACTATGAATTATAATGGGAATAGTTGCGATAAGCAGGAATATTAGGGTTTCCTCTAAAGCTATGCCGGTATTATACCCAAAGGCTGGGGTAAGCTCACCGCATCCCAGAGATGAAGGAAAGAAACACCCCAAAACTTTGAAAAAAGGAATCACTCGACTTAAACATTCAAACGCAACTGGTTCACTGTACTAACAGGGATCAAACTTTGTTCACTGAAATTTGTTCGCTTCTTCATAGAAAGCCGATTAAGAGAGCGTTTCGCTGATGTGCATCTTACGTTTCATCAGTCACTACATCAGCGCCGAGAATGTCCTACCTGATACGTACAAAGGCAGGACAATCGCAAGGGAAATCGTCCGCAGTATCGTCGTAGTCTCCACGAGCATTTCAGACTGTGGTGTCACTTAAGCGAATTGAGATTCTTACCAAAAGTATATTGGCCCACCAGGACTTCAATAAGCTATTCGCAGTATTTCTGCAAGGATAGGAAGTATCTAAGGAACCTACCTCTAAATTTGGTCCAACAATTTCATAGAAAATCTCATCCCCAGGACCCCACTGTGACCACGGACCACGGAGTAAGATGCGGCTGCAGCGAGAACAATAAAAGAAGAAAGGTCAACATCATTAACCAGCTGGCAGAACAGAAGGGACAGTGCCACAAAAGGCAGATGGACCAACCAACTTATGCCAAAAATCGATGTTTGGCCAAGTCACAAACACGGAGACTGTAACTACCACCTCACACAGTTCTTATCCGGTCATGGAGGATATAGCAAGTATCTGTACATACAGTCGAACCACTGTTAGTCGAATCGTCACGGGATCAAACAATGTGTTCGATTTATGGAATGTTCGAGTTATAGAGCATCCAAAACTCAGATTCCACATGCTCAGTTCTGAAACATTCGTTCGAGTTATAGAAAATTTGACTTAAGGATGTTCGACTTACGGACGTTCGACTGTATTTGAATAGGACACCTCGCCGTTTTGCCCTGAATATCCAAAAGAAGAAGAAACAACGAAGCACGCAATATTCCACTGCAGACTGTTCTCGCATTGGAGAACAGCGTTACATAACACATCGCCTATAATCGATCAGATGCTGTCAGCAGACGAAAGTTAGACAGAGATTTGCCGGAGCCTCTTTACCGGTTATCTGAGAAGAAAAGATGTCTGATGCAACCAACAAACCTTTCCAGCCAACCCGGTTATGAGCCAGCTGTCTCCAGTTGCGCACGGCAAGTTGGTTGAGGTCCCCCCGTTCCACTTGTTTGCGCCACCTACCGCGAGGACGTCCTCTACTGCGCCGTCCATCTAGGGTAGATTCGAAGATTTTCCGGGCTGGAACTTTGGACTCCATCCGCTCTACATGACCGAGCCATCTAAGTCGCTGTATGTGGACTCTTCTGACTGAGTCGATGTCGTTGTATAGGCCGTATAGTTCGGCATTGTACCTTCTCCTCCATTCGCCGTCTATGCAGACAGGGTCAAAGACCATTCGAAGAACTTTTCTCTCGAAATAACCAAGGGCAGCCTAATCCGATTTTGACAAAGTCCATGCCTATGCGCCATAAAGCTGGACTGGGATGATTAGTGTCTTATACAGAGTTACCCTAGTATTGTAGTTCGAGATAGGGCTTTGTTGCTCAATTGACTTCTTACCCATAGAAACAGCGATTGGCAAGAGTGATTCTTCGTTTGATCTCCCCACTCGTGTCATTTGCGGAGCTCACCATAGAGCTTAGGTAGACAAAGTCCTTTACTATCTCAAAATAATATTTGTCTTTTGTGGCGTTCTGTACAAGACACTGATGTTAGGCGTTCTTTTGTGTAGAAAGCATGTAGTTTGTTTTGCTTTTATTGACCGCTAAACCCATCTTTGCTGCCTAGATCTTAATACTCGCAAATGTCCAACTAAAGACCTGCTGAGTTCTTCCGACTATGCCAGTGTCATCGTCGTAAGCGAGTAGTTGTACAGATTTGTAAGACTTTGTACCTCCAGTTTGGCTTGTGGGTTTCGTACGCTTCTTTCAATTGTCTAGGACCTTTCCTGACATTGAACGGTTCGAGTTAGAGTAGTGAGAGTTCTCCATCGACATCCTGCACAGATGGACAAGTTTGGCAGAGATGCCGGCACTAGTCGTCGCTCCGCATAACTCGTCTCTATACACGCTATCGTAGGCAACTTTGAAATCAATGAAGAGGTGGTGTGTATCGATTTTATTTTCATGGGTTTTTTCCAAGATCTGCCGTAGTGTGAATATTTGGTCCATGGTGGACTTTCCCGACCTAATAGGTCGGTGACGATCGGTTTTAGACGTTCACATAATACGGCAGAGAGGATCTTATATGCGATCTTGAGAAGACTTATACCTCTGTAGTTGGTTCAGTTGCAGTTCAGAGGGTTGCCTTTCTTCAGGATCGGGCAAACGATGCTGAGGTTCCATTCATCGGGCATACTATCTTCTTCCTTTATCAGCGAGGTTATGATCCGAAAATAAGGGATCATAACCCTCCCACTTCACCGCATTTCTACTGATCCGCCTGTGGGGTTCGCCTCGGGCATACTATACTATACTATACTATACTATACAAGAGCCTTGTACGCACTGCGACCTATAAGATCTATTGAACAAGCCCGGTGTTTAGCTGAGAACTTAGTTAAGGCTCTTAATAAACCTCAACAAAGCTCCAGGCTCAATGTTCCAGAAGTCAGAGGGACTCAATAAAGCCCTCCCGAGACGGAGAAGTCTTTTTCTTGCGGCCATAGCGCATTCACAAAGAATATGCTCTGCCGCCTCTTTTTGCTCTCCACATAGCCGGCGTTCGTCTGTATCTGCTATTCCTATCTTGTGCAGATGGTACCTGAGTGGGCAATGACCAGTCAAGTAGCCTGTTAAGGTTCTTAAGTCTGCTTTCCTAAGCTCGATTAACGTTTTAGCCTAGCAACCGTTCAGATTAATGAACTTCTTTGCCTGTCTTAGTCCCTTGAGTTTGACCCAGTACTCTACATGATGATCATCTTCCCATTTCCTTTTTTGATGTTTGCGCTAGTCCGTGTGACTCTAAAATAGGGTTCAGGACCGACTAGTGGGCGACTAGCGCCTCTTCTCGCTAAGCAGTCCGCCTGTTCGCAGCCCTCGAAGCCTTCGTGTCCTGGTATCCAGGCCACAGTGACGGTGTTTTTCGATGCGAAATTTTCGAGTAGGCTTAGACAGTCCCATACAAGTTTTGATCCTACCGTGTACGATTTCAGAGCCGTAAGTGCTGCCTGGCTGTCTGAGAGGATATATATACGAGTACCCTCGACCCTTCTTCGCAGACATTCTCGTACACAGAGCTCGATTGCATGGACTTCCGCCTGAAATATTGCTGATGATTTCCCAAGCGCTGCCGCACGTTGGAACCTGGGTCCATAAACCCCTGCGCCAGTGCTACCATTTGGCAATCTGGAACCATCTGTGTACCAAGCTTGAGAGTTTGGTAAGACTACAAGCCCTTCATTCCTCCATGTGTGGCGGTCACCTATGACCAAATTAAATTTCCTGGAGAACCATTCATCGGGCATAACGGGTGGGCCATCTAGTGATTTCTTTTTAAATCATAGGTTATTTTGACACTGACAGCTATTTCCCACTCGAAATCTTGACAGAAAGTCAGTATCATACCTCCGCGGAACGAAATGAGTCGCTTTACGCTTGCAAAACATTGGGAAATATTGAAAACTTATTTCCAAAGTGAGTGCTGTGTAGCCCAAACAGTGTGTTTTTTGAAAAGAAGTTTTGGCCGAAATGAAGCACCCAGCGCGCCTGCTGTACGCAAGTTTGTGCAAAAAGTTCGTGAGACTGGTATGCTAGTGGACAACACTCTTGGACCCCGTCGTCGTACGGTGCGCACAGACGAGAATGTGGATGCTGTAGCCGAGAGTGTGAGACTCAATTCACAAACATCAACTCGTCATCGATCTCAACAGCTCAACATTTCACGCACTAGCCTGAGGAGAATTCTGCACAAAGATCTGGGATTATTCGCTTACAAGGTCCAATTGATTCAGCAATTGAAAGCGCACGACCATTCGCTTCGTTATCGCTTCGCAGTTTGTGCCTTAGAGCAGCTTGAATTGGACAACGATTTTGAGCGAAAAATCATCTTTTCTGACGAGGCACATTTTCATCTCGGCGACTACGTTAACAAACAAAATTGCCGCATCTGGGGCTCAGAAAACCTGCACGTTATTGTCGAGAAGCTAATGCATCCACAGAGAGTGACAGTTTGGTGCGGATTGTGGAGTGGTGGCATCATTGGACCATTTTTCTTCGAAAATGAGGCTGGGAACAACGTTTCGGTCAACGGTGGGCGTTACAGAGCCATGTTAACGACTTTTTTTTACTGAAATTGAAGACATGGATTTGGACCACCTCTGGTTCATACAGGATGGCGCGCCATGCCACACAGCCCATGCCACAATCGGTCTTTTGCGCACCAAATTCCCAAATCGTGTTATCAGCCGTCTTGGCGATGTCAATTGGCCGCCTCGGAGCTGCGATTTGACCCCTTTGGACTTTTTTTTGTGGGGAACCGTGAATGATCGATGTTATGCCAACAATCCGGAAACGATTCAAGCACTTAAGGCCAATATCATCCAAGCAATCTGTGAGCTACAGCCCGAAACCATCAACAAGGTCTTGGAAAATTGGAGTGATAGAATGCGCTACTGCGAAGCCAGCCGAGGCAGCCACTTGAACGACGTTGTGTTCCATAATTAATGGGAATGTTTGCTCTTACTAATAAAGCCATAATACATGGAAAAAATTTAATTTTGTTCATTTTATTGTATTTAAAAAAAAAAAAAACTTGTAGTTGGCCCACCGTCCGGCCAGATTTTACAAATGAGTTGGTGTATGCTTCTTACCAGCTCATCTCCCCCTATCTTGAAAAGTTCGCTGGCAAGGCCGTCGGCTCCAGCAGCCTTGTTGGATTTAAGTTTAAGTATCTATATCCTCACTTCATTCTGGTGGAGTTGACGGGAATTTTGACTATCATCGTCACTGTTAAATGGCTTATTCTGCCTGATGTTGGTCATCGTCGCCGTTTAGCAGTCTGCAGAAGTGTTCCTTCCATATCCTCAGCACCGACTTCGATTTACGACTTTATTACCAATTTCGTCCCTGCAGGCTTGAAAAATGAAAATACGTATCACAGAGTCTTTTCTGGCAACAGAAGTTAGAGCAGAGACTTTACTCGTTTGCAATTCTAAAAATATGTAAGTGTCAGAAGTGGCGCTCGAATTGTAAATTAACTCCTAAGCCAAACTCCTAATAAAGCACCAATGAGCGATCAACATAAACTCTAACTACATGCCTGCCTTGAAAGGCTAATTTACGGATTTGCCAAGTGCCACTTCTGACACCAATGAATAAATGCCTCTATCGTGTCAAAAAAAGGAAGACCAAAACACATGCAGGAAGAACACCGTCATATTTCCAAACTAATTACACTAAATCTATATTTTATAGAAACACTGAATATTTATTTCTGGTTATACTTTCCTCACAACTATTAATTTAGAACGACGTATGTAAGTGTTCCTTCTCAACTGGCTGTGCTCCAATTTCATTTTGTAAGACAGACATTTGTTTAATACACCCCTCCACCACCTTCAACCAAACCCAGCCGTCACAGTCTCATACCTTCTGCTGCGCCCACTTACCACTCTCCATCCAATTTGTAAACAAATTATTTGTTTAAAATATTCTTCTACACGAACAGTGCTACCCACGCATTCAATTAAATTAGATTTCGTTGCAATTAATAATTCAATAACTGAATTGCCAATTTAGATGCGAAACTGAATGTGTTGGCGGATTAGTGGAACCGTGTTCGGGCGCTCATGTACTTGTTTTCTATTTTTATTTTTTTATTTGAAAATATTTTCTGGCGAATGTGAAACATAGTTTATAATTTATGCAGGCTTTTTGTTTTTATTTATTTTTAAAATTAATATATGCACATGTCCGTCAAATGGGGCATGTTGATTTTAGTGACGAAATATTTAATGGGACATGGAAATATTTTCTAAAATATTAATTAGTTTTGAAATTCATTCGCTGCACATGCTTTTATAAATAGTTTACCCCTAAATATTAATTTGATTGGTTATGTGAACTTAATTGAAATATATCGATTGGGGTATTTAATATGAAAAGGACATTGTGTAGGGCGATTTAAATGATGTGCCTGGTGGTACCAGTGAGTACAATCTTTGATCAAACATAGAAAGTTTGCTGCTAGAATGATAGAATGGCGGCCACGCCCACCACCTCCCGCATTCAGAACATTAAAGTTTCATTGTCTCCACCAAGTGGAGAAATTTTGCACATATCTTCAACTTCAACTAAAGCACAATCAAGTTGCAAAAGTAGGCGGCATTACAAACGCCCACTTTGTATGTACATTTAACCTTACTATCTCAAAACCTTTTAATTCAATCTTAGTGAAACATGGTGTAAAAACTTTTTAAGCCGAACAAGAGTGGTGTGTAAAAATGGGCGGGGTCCGTCCACTACCAAGCTTACCTCCTACACTTCAGTTGACTTCATTACAAAGGTGAGGAGGGACTACACCTAGATAGTAGACTCATGCGGAAAAAGTACACAGAGGAAATATTCAAAAGGCTACCCTTGCTCCCATAATATGCAGTCGTAAGTACTTACTTACGTGGCGGTACAGTTCGGGGTGAACCTGGGCCTCAACCAACAAGCCTCTCCATTTAGCTCGGTCTTTAGCTAATTGCCTCCAGTTGCGCACTCCAAGTTGGTCGAGGTCCACTTAAACTTGTGCGCGCCACCTACGGCGATGATTCCCTCTACTGCGTCGTCCCTCGGGATTAGATTCGAAGACTCTGCGGGCCGGAGCGTTGGTGTCCATTCGCTTTACATGTCCTAGCCATCTCAGACGTCCAATACGCAGTTTTTTGACTAGGTCGATGTCGCTGTACAGCTCGTATATTTCATGATTGAAACTTCTCCTCCAAAACCCGTCAACGCAAACGGGACCGAAAATCTTACGAAGAATTTTTCTCTCGAAGCGACCAAGGATATCTTCATCCTCTTTTAACAAAGTCCATGTTTCAGCGCCGTAAAGCAGGACTGGGATGATCAAGGTCTTATATAGAGTCTCCTTAGTTGTTCGAGATAGGGCTTTACTGTTAAATTGCCTTATAAGCCCAAAAAAAACAGCGATTGGCAAGAGTTATTCTTTGATTGATTTCTGCGCTGATCTTGTTTGTAGAATTAATAGCAGAGCCAAGGTAGACAAAGTCCCTTACTTTCTCGAAGTTATAGCTGCCCACTGTGACGTTTTGTCCAATTCGCAGTCGTAAGTCTCAGGGAATAGATTAATCAATTGAGACCCTTAAGGACTCTGCAAGACTCAGTAAAATTCTATCGAAAGAACACTTCAATCCATATCTTCTTAGAAAGATGGATGGGGAATGGACTAAGTCTACAGCAGAATCTCTAGAACTCCCGATAAACACCCATTTTCCCGGTTGCACAGATAATGGTGCAGAGCCTACAAACTCTCAGCGCACGCAATCTAATCACTGGGAAAACCTTATACCCATTATTACAGAGAAAACAATTTCCTGGGCCTTAAACAGTTTCACTCCTTATAAATCTCCGGGCTTGGACGGCATTCTACCCATTATGCTACAGAGGTCGCAAGACCTAGCAATTCCATGGCTCACGTCGATTTTTAGGAGCTGTTTACTGAACAACCATGTACCCCCTTCATGGAGACGAGTGAGAGTGGTTTTCATCCCAAAGGCAGGCAAACGCAGTCATGAAAACTCAAAGAATCAGTCTAACTTCCTTTGTACTGAACACTCTCGAGCGACTCCTGGACAACCATTTGCGAAGCCAAGTAGAACCATCCCTCTCCAAAGCTCAGCACGCATACCTCAAAGGTAGATCAACAGAGACAGCTCTTCACGAGGTAGTGCGTACTGTAGAAAACTCCATACACTACAAAGAATATACTCTAGCTACCTTCCTAGGCATAGAAGGAGCTTTTAATAACGTGCACACTGAAGCAATCCTAGAGTACCTTGCGAAGCTGGGAATGGGAAGCAATCTAAGTCATTGAATCGTTTCTATGCTTAGCACTAGAATTATTCAGGCAACACTAGGCAATAGCAATATAATCAAATTTGACAACGAGCTGTAGAAACACCCTTTTTAGATTTCCTTGAGGAAGTCTCAGAGAGAAACATTAAAGATTTAATAATCTTTTTAAACTCCACAGGCTGGATCTAGAGCCTCCACACCAACACACCTTTTATATTCAGGTACACGAGTACACAATTAGCACTAGGTGCCGTTTTGATACCACAAAACTCGTCTTCTTCTTCTTCCTCATAGCCTCGCTGATAAAAGGAAGAAGAAGAAGAAGAAGACGAGTTTTGTGGTATCAAAACGGCACCTAGTGCTAATTGGGTTATTTTCTTAAGAATAACCCCCACACCTACCTAACTACCTACCTTAGTCTAAGGGATGTAGTCCAAATAATCTAAAATGGATGTATATTGCTATTGTGAGGCCAATGATTACATATGGAGCGATAGCTTGGGCAAAACCAACTCTTCTAGTCACAACGAGGGAGACACTCACAAAAGTGCAAAGACTTGCATGCCTCTGTATCACCGGGGCCATGAGAACATGTTCAACTGCAGCCATGGAAGTACTCCTAGAGCTGACTCCGCTCTATCTCGAAGTGGAGCAAAATGCAAAGCGGACGATTCTAAGGATGGCAAAAGAAGGTATTGGAAGAGGGAAATGCTTTAGCTCGAGAGAATACGATGCACTTCTTAAGAAACTTCCGCTTCTGGCAGTTACCAGGGACGACAGTATAAGACAAATTTAACTTTGGGAAAAACCTTTGTACAAACCTAAGCAAAGAGAAAGACTGAAGCAACGAATTTACAGTATACGGACTGGGCAACCACACGATAAAGTGATATACATACGGTTCGAGAACTGAGAAAGGAACAGGGCAGACGTGTTTAAGCACTCAGAACCCATGGGCAAGAGTACCAACATCTTTCAAGCTGAAATATGTGCTATAAAAAGATGTATCCAACTCAATCTCGAAAGAAGACAAAGTAACTGCGACATAGCAATAGTGTCAAGCACACAAGCATAAGACAAAAGTAGTGATCATAAGCAGCAGGCGAGTCACGGAGTTTCCAAATCAGAGTTGACGTACCTTGGCATTACTATAGATACAAGCGCAACCTTTAAGCAGCACTTGCAATGTACAGCTGAGAAGACAGCAAAGGCAACGACATCCCCGGCAACAATCATGCCAAATATCACCGAACCAAAGCACAAGGGGAGACTGGTCTTAGCAAAAGTGGCGGCATCGATAATTCTCTACAGCTCCCAAATATGGGCTTGTGCCATGAAGACGAAGTCATACAGAAGAAAGACGGAGACAACTTACAGAATCAACACGTTTAGTGTATGCAGCGCCTTCCGAAGAACCTCCTACGACGCGGCATATGTAATGGCTGCCATAGTACCAATAGTCCTTCTGGCTGAAGAAGCCGAATAGAAATACCTTGCCACCCGGATAGTGACACCAACTGCGATGAGTCGAAGTATCATTGAGGCACCACCAACGACAAGTCTGTATGTATGTCAGGAGAGATCGGATCAATCGGATAAAGGCAGGTGGACGCAGAGATTGATCCCCAATAAAGACGCTTGGATCAATAGGAAGCATGGGGAGCTTAATTTCATCATTAATTTCTCATCTGACCTAGATGCAAACTGGCCATGGTGGCTTCAGAGCCTATCTCCACAGGTTTGGACTCCACGACAATCCCTATTGCCCAACGTGCTCGGAAGCAGTGAAAAATGTGGAACACATCATGGTCCATTGTCCACGATATTATGAAGAACAAAACCTGCTGGAGAACAAACTGGGTGAGGACTTCACCCCAAACAACATCACCAGACAGATGATGAGCAGGGAAGATGCCTGGAATGAGTTTGCGACACTGTAGAAGCGCAGCGCAGGAGGCTGCCAATACAAACGAGCCGAGTACCTAAGTCTGAAGTCCCCTCTCGCGATGAAATGCTTGATGGCAGTGCCGCAAGCACCAGGGATAGAAGGGGAGGTGGATTTAGTGGGTGGAAGTCCCACACTGTCAATGAGTACGGGCTCAGTTTCGTCTTTAAAAGATTCCCACCTTCCAAAAAAAAAAAAAAAATAAAGACAGTCAAGCAGCTATCAAAGCACTTGATTCCTATGTCATTAAGTCCAACTTGTATGGGAATGTCTACACAAACTTAATGAATTGGGTAGAAACAACAAAATAACGCTCTACTGGATACCCGGTCATGTCGGGATAAAAGATGATGAAGCAGCAAACTCATTGGCAAGACAAAGAGCTGCGGAACCCTTCATTGGAGCTGAACCATTCTGCGGAATAGCAGAACCTACCATACATGAAAAATTAAGGAAAATTGGGAAAGAAGACAGAGCACGAACCTAGAATAATACTACAGGTCTGAGGTAAGCTAAGAAACCACAGGGATGTTACAACCGCCTTCCTTAACGAGAATAACCTACAAATCCTAATAGGCTTCCTAACGGGGAACTGCAAACTCAGGGTGTAACAGGTGAAAGCCTTTGCAGATTCAGCAATGAGTCAAGCGAGACTCCGGAGCATCTTCTGGAATCTAACCCAAAAAAAGACTGAAATACTTGGGCAAGTACCAAATATCAGATGAGGATATGCCAACCATGGATCCACTTCTCATTCTCAGATTCCTAACAGAGACTGGTTTGGAAAAAGAGGGCTCTAGGGTGAACTATTCTCGCTAACGCAAAGCAAGAGTGTATGAACTTCAAACACAATTCCGAAAGAATTGTAATGCGAGGAGAACTCTAACGAGGCAATAAACCTCTCCGAGGTACTGGCGGGGGGCACAATAGGCCATTAGGTCGCAGTGCAAGTAATAATAATCGCAAAGGCATGCCATTTTTTTTTTTTTTAGACCAAAACAATACTAAAACAGTGATAGAAGGTTTAGACCATGTGGATAGCACAAACGTTTATTAATGTACCTCCGTCAGTATTTTATTTATTTTTTGTATGGTGGCTGCACCACTGTGCACTGTGCTTTGGCTACCGTCCACACTTTCGCGGGACTATAACCTTTAATTAAAATTTGTGTCATAAAACAATCCGAAGTAGTAAAAGCAAATACGACTACAAGGCTGCAATTAATGTCAACTTTTCAGCCGATAGCCGGAACTGTCTGACGGCTGAACATTGTGTAAAGAATGTCAAGAGGCATATTCTATCGATAGGATCCAATGATTGACTGTCTGTGGGGGCGCCTCTTTAAAAGTCTGTGGCCACTGATAGTTTCATTGAGTATTCTTAGGTTGTTTCTGCCAGTACGTAGAAAAAATTTGAATTTTTGATGCGATAGTGTAGGTCAGGTGTAGGTAAGAAGTGTTCGCTACATTTCTGACATGGAGTGTGAATCTACTTACTTACTCATGTCCTGTATTCCCTTGTGGGTCCTAGGGCCTCTGCTACGCCTACGCGCCATCGTGTACGGTTTTTGGCAATGTGTCTGAGTACTCCCCAAATTTTTCCCAACTGCCGTTCCTCCTTCTCGACTGTTCTGCGCCATGTTCTCCTCGGATCGCCAGGTCTTCCGCCATCCTGAGTGTAAGAGTTCCATTGCATAGCATGGTTCGCTATGGAACTGTCACCCTTTTGAAACGTGTGACCAATCCACTGTCACTTCCGCTGTTGGATGGTTGTGGCTATTGGTTCCTGACCCGTTCTCTCGTAAAGGTGTTCGTTAGACATACGATTGGGCCAGAAAATCCCTAAGATAAGAGTGTGAATCTAGAATGTGTTTACTGTCTGGTTTCAGGTTAGTTAGGGAGTTGATGCACCAGGCTCCGTTTCACTTCTGAATGCATATTGGCCGGCCGTCTTCAGATTTAGCTTCGGTGGCTCAGACGAGTTCTTTAGAGCAGCTTAGTGTGGCTTTGATGCCCAATGCATGCAAAGACAGTATCACTTTGGGGCAAAGCCTCTTAGCATCCTTAGTGACACTACAGTCTGCGGTACTTGTGGAGAGGGTGAAGACACTGCGGAATATTTCCTCTGCGAGTGTCCTTCCCTTGGTCGTATCAAGTGACAAATTTTCGATGCTGATGTGGTGAGTGCTGGTACTGTAAGCTCCTCATCACTGAAGTGCTTGCTTGGCTTTTTTTTTTTTAGAAAGACAAGGAAATTCCAATAAAATCGGTAAGCCAGGGTTTGCTCTCTGGTAGTACAATGGACCAGATGCGTCTCAGTGCTCCAGTCGAGGGTTTCCTATCTATATATATATATATATTTGGCACAACAGCTCTTTAAGGGTCAGGGCCTAGCTTCTCGCAACCACTCATGTTGTGTGCGTTATATCTTTTGACACGAATGGAAGGGACCTACAGTTTAGTGGCGTATCCGAACGGGGATTTGAGAAGCTTTTTCGTGACAACAATGCTCTCGGATCTTTGTCAGACGCTCGCGAGAGGTGGGACCGTGAAAAAAAACTTTTTGGTGTTTTCTGGGATTCGAACTTGGAACCTCTTGCGTAGTGATCCGACACACTAACCACTTACGCCACGGCGCTCCGGCTTTCCTATCCCGACAAGAAATAAAAATAAAAAATATGCTAGTTGTAGTTACAAGTCTATGAGACCAAATCGTTACAGTCATCGCTTTTCCCGGAATTTGGAATGAGAAAGTCTCTCGTCTGACCTACTCTGCCAATCATGTTTTCGAACCGAATCGACTTATATCACAGCCACTGCAAAGGTCATTGTAGCTGCAATGCAACTGTATCTCTGGAGAGTCGAAGGACATTTAGGAGGAAAATACTTAACTTCTTTTTATTCAGTTGACTCAATGGCGCACCATGCCGCTTCATGCAGACCTTCGTGGTGCCGCAATGTAGAAAATAATTCAAACTATCATCGTCTTGGAAGCTGTGGTTAAAGGAAGTCCATTCATCGGAATGAGGTTATTTAACCACCATAGGGTATCCCTCCCTGTACACCTTCGTTACACATTTCTGCTCGCATCTTTGTTACGCTAGATCATGTTCTATGCCATACACTTCCGTTCGCATCTTTGCTACAATCGAGGGTACATCTACGAGTATGCTACGTTAGCATTTGTGTTACACATTTTTTGTTGATTAAATCTGTGAACTCCTTTTCGAAAGAACCTTAAGCCTTTGTCTTTGGCTGTTCTCTGATACATAAGGTGTGTCAAAATAAATGCTCATGTTGAGGACGCTGCTATAAGTTGCCGTGACATTTATGACAAAAACAGGTATCTGTCTATCTGTTGGACAACGTGGCCACGTGTACCGATTAAATAAACCCAACGATCAGGAGTACATAGCAGTTCTGATAGACAAGTAAGTGAAGTGGATATAGGTATAGGGGCAATCGCTCTGATTCACGTCTAGCTTACGGAATGACTCATAACACGTGGATAATCATGAATCCTTATGATTCATATGCTATGCATCCAATTTCTAATCCATAAATCATAGTAAAAAAAAGGTAGACAAAGGCCACGTTACCCCCCCTACAAGCAAAATGCAAGTCCTTGTGAAACAGCACTGCGCCTAACAACTCAAAACACGTAATCCCTTTTGCACCGCATCGTGAATCATGCTACCACAAGCAACGTGTCAGAAACGCACAATACGCCACATAAGTTTAGAATTCTTTTGAAAAATCCTTACATAACCACAGACATACTCTCATCATGTCTATGGATGACGCAAAGCGCTCTACTTTGTCAGAAACAGAACATATCGCTCGGAAATTCCATTTGTCCACATTCCCACACCCACACGTAGAGATTCTCCACTAACTTGGCTGCGCCACCCTTTCCACTTA
Source organism: Brachypalpus laphriformis (assembly GCA_945910035.1). Classification (NCBI taxonomy): domain Eukaryota; kingdom Metazoa; phylum Arthropoda; class Insecta; order Diptera; family Syrphidae; genus Brachypalpus; species Brachypalpus laphriformis. Next base: position 15,139,939 of record OX246755.1, read on the forward strand.
AACATGACAGTCTCCTCTAATCCTATTGATTTACCAAATCAATTTCATCACCATAAACATCAACCTTCACGCCTTCAAAGATATATGTATCTAGATGCGGAAAATATCTATTTTTTATTTTAAAGAGAATTTTAAAGTAACCCCCCACTGTATGTACACTCGCCCCATAAAACATACATACACAGACTCGTTTGTGCAAACTCTCAGACTAAGTATAATTTATTTATTTATTTATTATCGTTCCTCAGTCTGACTAGGATCGGGGCTATAAAACATAAAACAAAAGCGTGTATGGAGGAGAGCAGTAAAAATAGGAAAAATTCACAGCGGGGCGGAACGGAGCGGAGCGGCGGAGGAAAAAATGAAATGATTGCGTTGTTTATGCATCTTGCAGAATGTGTTCGTCTATTTATAACCATTTTCCTTGTCTCGGTGATTTAATTTTTTTTTTATCTTTATTTATGTATAAAACCTATTTTTATTTTTTTTTATAAACAAAATATCTAATCTGAGCTATTGTGACCATGTCAGCATAAATTTTAAAGCCGAGGGTGACAGGAGGAATTTTTTTTTTTTTCTTTTTAATATGTGACGGGTGAGGGGGTGGAATATAAACAGAGGGACAGTTTTGTTTTTATTTTACGCAATGGTGAGTGTAACAATGTTGCACGGTTGCAGTGTACACAAGTAGCGTGGCACTTTATTTTGAAAAAAGAGGTCGGAGAGGCGGAGGTAAAACGTGGTCGCTACGGATCGTTGAGAATGAAAATGGTTTGCTATTCCCCTTTGGGAATAGTTCAGTGTTTTTTTTTTTTTTTTTCTTATTTGTTGCACCCTCACTGGTGGCGGTGGTGGTGTTGTTGCTGCTGGTTGGTGGTGCATGTGCATGGATGATTTCCACAAGTGTCAGGAATGTGCATATAACGATTTAATTTAAATGGGGCATTTGATGGGTTTCCGGAATGCTATATAGGTATGCGCGCTAGGGCTTGGTGGTGTCACCCGGCATAAGATGCGACTGTAAACATGGTGCATTGGGGGATTAAGTTTTTTAAAGAAAGGAATGGTTACTAGCGTGGAGGTGGAAAGTAGGTATAGTTTTGCGCGGGAAGAATGGAGAGGAATTTAATTGAGCTTAAGGTTGTCAGCATGTGACATAACTTGCAAATTGGAACCATCAACTGCAGCTACAAGCTGCCGCATTTTGACCATCTAAAACTATCTGGGACTAGCTTGACACTTACAGACAAAGCGGAATATTTGGGTCGCATTCTGGACAAAAAAAAATTGGCTACCCAATATCCTAGAACGAACGAAGAAAGCCACTACAGCGTTGTACTGCTGCATGAAAGCAACAGGAAATAAATGGGGACTACAGCCGCGAATTACATACTAGCTCTACGAGTATGTATCCGTAATCAGACCCATACTAACGTATGGCGTGATTGTCTGGTGGACGGACAACTTTGGGGAAATCTGTTCACCTAACTTCACTTGGCAAAGGGCGGCCTGCCTTTGCATCAGTGGAGCACTAAAAACAACTCCAACAGCGGCTCTAGACATCCTTTTGCACATGCCTCCTCTAGATATCTAAAGCAAACAAGTGGCAGCGTATGCAGCCACTCGCATGAAGGTCATATCTCAGAGGTCCAGTATAGGTACAAGATTCTCAATGATCTTGAATTCCTTCCAGAAGACACCGACTGTGTAATTCCACGACTTCTGTTTTGACCTTTGAAACCCGCATCTCCAGACAAGGAGAATCCATTTGCTTTTACATAGATGAATCCAAAACAGAGTCGGGAGTGGTGGGTAGGCATCTTCTTCCAAGAATTAAGCATTAGCAACTTTTTACGCCTTCTTAATCACTGTAGCGTCTTCCAGGCGGAGATCATGGCAATTAAAGAAACCTTATCATGGCTGAAGTACAATGTGATATCCAGCAGGGATATTACCATTTTTACGGACAGTCAAGCTGCGATCAAGTCCCTGGCAACTGTCACCTTCAACTCAAAAACAACCCTAAATTGTCGCCTGTTTCTTAATGAGATGTCCAAGCAGTTCAACATTCACCTAATTTGGATGTCGGGGCACAGGCACAGTCCAGAGAACTGCTTGGCCGACGAATTCGCCAAGCGGGGCACTTGTCTACAGATTTCGTCGAGCAAAGCGAATCTCGGCATGCTACAGTGGAACCGCTACTTTAGCTCAACTCCATTAGTGCAAGCAACCACAGGTGCTCACCTGCGTGCCTCAATACTAGACAGATCTGGCCTGAGCTGGATCAGAAATGTTCCAACTGCCTTCTTCTTCTTCCTTTTATCAGCGAGGCTATGATCCGAAAACAAGGGATCACAACCCTCCCACTTCACCGCATTTCTACTGATCCGCCTGTGGGGTTCGCCTATGTTCCAACTGTCTTATCGGGCTGAAAAGGCCGGTTTTCGCAGGTACAGTGTCATTACGGGGCCCTGCATCATCGGTAGGCATGCCAACAGGCTAGGCATTTTAGCAAATGATTTCTGTAGAAGCTGCATGGTCGAGGAGGAGAAGAAACTAGACTGCATCTTCTTTGTACGTGTCAGGCCCCCTCCGCTCGCAAAAGACTACACCTAGTAGCCTAACTCTTCGATAATTTAGACGAGTTAGCTAACGCCAGCATCGGCAACCTCCAGCGCTTCACAACAAACACCCAACTGGTTGCAGGGGTAGTTCTCCCTGGGGATGATACGTATATGTGGTGCATGTGGTACCAAAATCGGCCTAGTCTTGTCTTACGACCACACTATCGTTGTGTAGGTGCTTGGCAGGAATCGGAGATACATTTGATGGAACAGTGTGGGCTGAGAAAAAGGAGCATGAGAAGCGCTCGATCGAGGAGATTAAGAGACTTTATTGAAGGAATGATGTTCGAAAATTTTACTAAAAGGTAAAAACAACATGCCAGGGTTTCAAAGTCAAAACAGAAGCCTGCAGGGATGAAAATGGTAATATAGTAGCAGAATCGTAGTCGGTGCTGGGATGTAAAAGGATGACTTCTGCAGGTTGCTAAACCGCCACGATGAACAATATTCCGCTGTCAGGCAGAATCAATCATTCAATAGTGACGATGATAGTCAAGATTCCCGTCAATCCGATCAGAATGAAGTGAGGATAGCGTTAACTGAACTTACGTCCAACAAAGCTGCTGAAGCCGCAATGGAACGGCATTGTCGCTAAACTTTTCAAGGCAGGAGGAGATAAGTTGATATAGCAGCCACCAACTCATCTGTAAAATCTGGCCAGACCAAGTATGCCCAATGAATTGAACTTCAGCATCGTTTGCCCGATTCTGAAGAAAGCAGACCCTCTGAACAGCTCCACCTACAGAGGTACTTGTATAAGATCCTGTCTGCCGTATTATGTGAACGCACGCCTTAAACCGATCGTCAACTACCTAATAGATCCTTATCAATGCGGATTCAGGCCAGGAAAGTCCACCATTGACCAAATATTCACACTACGGCAGATCTTGGAAGAAACCCATGAATATAAAATCGATACGCACCACCACTTCATTAATTTCAAAGTTGCCTTTGATAGCGTGTATAGAGACGAGTTATACAGAGCCATGTCTAGTCTCAGTATCCCTGCCAAGCTTGTTCGTTTGTGCAGAATGACGATGGAGAACTCTGCACTGTCCATCAAAGTCGGAAAGAATACCACTGAACCATTCGATGTCAGGAAAGGTCTTAGACAAGGTGACGAGCTATCATGTGATCTCTTCAATATCACAAGCCAACACCGGAGGTACAATCTTTTACAAGTCTGTACAACTACTCGCATATGCCGATGACACTGACATAGTCGGAAGAACTCAGTGGCCCGTCAGTGGGACATTTGCGAGTATTGAGACCGAGACAGCAAAGATGGCTTAAGCGGTCAATGAAAGCAAAACAAACTACATGCTTGCTACACAAAAGAACGTCCAACATCGGTGTCTTGGATAACACGCCACAATAAACAAATATCATTTTGAGATAGTAAAGGACTTTGTCTACCTAGGCTCGATGGTGAGCTCCGCAAATGACACGAGTGGGGAGATCAAACGAAGAATCACTCTTGCCAATCGCTGTTTCTATGGGTAAGAAGGCAATTGAGTAACAAAACCCTATCTCCAACTAAAATACTAGGGAAACTCTGTATAAGACACTAATCATCCCAGTCCTGCCGTATGGCGAAGAGGCATGGACTTTGTCAAAATCGGATTAGGATGCCCTTGGTTAATTTGAGACAAATGTTCTTTGAGAGGTGTTTGGTCCTGTCTGCATAGACGGTGAGTGGAGGAGCAGGCACAATGTCGACCTATACGACCTATACAAGGACTTCGACTTGGCCATAAAGGTTCACATACAGTCACTTAGATGGCTCGGTTATGCAGAGCGGATGGAACCCAAAGTTCCAGCCCGGAAACTACCCCAGATGGACGGCGCAGTAGAGGAGGACCTCGTGGTAGGTGGCGCAAACAAGTGGAGGGAGACCTCAACCAAGTCGGCGTGCGTAGCTTGCTCGTAACCGAACTGGCTGGATAGGTTAGTTGCATATGTCCTGTATCCCCGTGTGGGTCCTAGGGCCTCTACTACGCCTACGCACCATCGTGTACGGTTTCTGGCAATGTGTCTGAGTTCTCCCCAACTTTTCCCTAACTGCCGTGGCTCCTTCTCGACTGTTCTGCGCCATGTTCTCCTCGGACCGCCAGGTCTTCTGCCATCCTGAGTTAGAAGGTTCCATTGCATAGCATAGTTGGCTATGGAACTGTCACCCTTTCGGAACGTGTGACCAATCCACTGTCACTTCCGCCGTTGGATGGTTGTGCCTATTGGTTCCTGACCCGTTCTCTCGTAAAGGTGTTTGTTAGAGATACGATTGGGCCAGAAAATCTTTAAGATATTGCGCATAGGTTAGTTAGTCGCATAAGACAACCTTTTTCCACTGATGGTAGAATTTTGTGGTTTTGGCGCCCGATTCTGAACGCAAAAAACTGGTAAAGAGGCTTCCAGCAGAAAGGCGTGTATCACGAAGCTTCTGCTTAGGCCTGTTCGAGCTGATAGAAAAATTACAGCGTTGGGTGCAAGACTTCGTTACCAAAGGAGAACTTTTTTCAGTACTTGGTCCCTCAGCTCTCTATTCAGCAATCTGGAGACTACCAGAGGGCGCCGCTTAAGGACCTCATATTCTTTCTATTTCGGCGAGGATATGATCTGAACTCAAGCAATCATAACCCTCCCACTTCACTGCATTTCTACTGATCCGCCTGTACGATTCGCCTTAAGTACTCCGTTCAACCGTATCAGCTTCCCGACTCAGACTATCATAAACAGCACCTCGATGAGCTGCCTGCTGATCGTAAGCGAAATTAGACGTTTCAATTGAGGTTTTTGCATATCTTTCCACATATCGGGTTGAAGACACCAATGGCGCTCTCGGTTTCTCGCAGGGATGTGATAAAAGTGTTTTTGCAGTACAATCTCTGAATTCGATTGCAAGGTTGAACTCTCCTTGACTCTTAATTGGATCCGTGGTCACAGTGGGGTCATGGGAAATGAGATTTTCGATGAAATCGTTCGACCAAATTTAGTGCGAGATTTCTTAGATACTTCCACTTCTTGCTATCTTTCAACAGAAATATTGCAAACAGCATATTGAAGTCCTGGTGCGTCACTATACTAATGTTATTGCCTATGCAGACGATATCGCTATTCTAATAACAGGCAAATACGCTGGTCGATGTCATGCAGTCTGCTCTTAATTAACTGCTCAGATGGACCGATAAATGCGGCCTCTCCGTTAACCCGACGAAGACCGAGCTAGTTCTATTCACAAGAAAATACAAGCTCCCTGACTTCACTCTGCCCAAGATAAGGGGATCCACCCTCAAGCTTTCAAAGACCGCTAGCTATTTAGGCCTAAAGCTTGACCGCAAGCTAATTTGGAAAAAGAATGTCGTCGAACGAGCCAGGAAATCACTGGCCGCCCTATACATCTGCCAGAAAGCAGTAGGCTCCACTTGGGGCCTTAAACCAAACATCATGCACTGGCTATATGCGTCGGTCATAAAACCGATTCTCATGTATGGAGTATTGGTATGGTGGCCCGCCTTGGAGAAGAAATCCAACCTATTCATAATGGAAAAAACTCAGCGAGTTGCATGTCTCAGCATTACCGATGCACTGAGAACTTCTCCCACAGCGGCGCTCCAAACCATGCTCCACCTGCTTCCGACTGACATCATCAGTAAACAATTGGCTGCCAGCTCTGCAATAAGACTGAGAGGCTCCAAGCAGTGGAAGGAGCAACACACGGGACACGCCAATATACAGGGTGGCCCAACTACAAGTTTCTTTTTAAAAATGCAATCAAATGAACAAAATGAATTTTTTTCCATGTATTATGGCTTTATTAGTAAGAGCAAGCATTCCCATTAATTATGGAACACAACGACGTTCAAGTGGCTGCATCGGCTGGCCTCGCAGTAGCACATTCTATCACACCAATTTTCCAAGACCTTGTTGATAGTTTCGGGCTGTAGCTCACGGATTGCTTGGATGATATTGGCCTTAAGTGCTTGAATCGTTTCCGGATTGCTGGCATAACATCGGTCCTTCACGGTTCCCCACAAAAAAAAAGTCCAAAGGGGTCAAATCGCAGCACCGAGGCGGCCAATTGACATCGCCAAGACGGCTGATAACACGATTTGAGAATTTGGTGCGCAAAAGACCGATTGTGGCATGCGCTGTGTGGCATGCCGCGCCATCCTGCATGAACCAGAGGTCGTCCAAATCCATGTCTTCAATTTCAGCAAAAAAAAAAAGTCCTTAACATGGCTCTGTTACGCCCACCGTTGACCGAAACGTTGTTCCCAGCCTCATTTTCGAAGAAAAATGGTCCAATGATGCCACCACTCCACAATCCACACCAAACTGTCACTCTCTGTGGATGCATTGGCTTCTCGACAATAACGTGCAGGTTTTCCGAGACCCAGATGCGGCAATTTTGTTTGTTAACGTAGCCGCCTGCCGAGATGAAAATGTGCCTCGTCAGAATAGATGATTTTTCGCCCAAAATCGTTGTCCAATTCAAGTTGCTTTAAGGCCCAAACTGCGAATTGATAACGAAGCGGATGGTCGTGCGCTTTCAATTGCTGAATCAATTGGACCTTGTAAGCGAATAATCCCAGATCTTTGTGCAGAATTCTCCTCAGGCTAGTGCATGAAATGTTGAGCTGTTGAGATCGATGACGAGTTGATGTTCGTGAATTGAGTCTCACACTCTCGGCTACAGCAGCCACATTTTCGTCTGTGCGCACCGTACGACGACGGGGACCATGAGTGTTCTCCACAAGCATACCAGTCTCACGAACTTTTTGCACAAACTTGCGTATAGCAGGCGCGGTGGGTGCTTCATTTCGGCCAAAACTTCTTTTCAAAAAACGCACTGTTTGGCCTACACAGCACTCACTTTGGATATAAGTTTTCAATATTTCCCAATGTTGTTCAAGCGTAAGGCGACTCATTTCGTTCCGCGGAGGTATGATACTGACTTTCTGTCAAGATTTCGAGTGGGAAATAGCTGTCAGTGTCAAAATAACCTATGATTTAAAAAGACATCACTAGATGGCCCACCCGTTACTTTCGATGCACCGTCATCTTCCCAATTCCACTGACCATCTGCCCACTGAATATGATTTTAACAAGGGCTACACGCACTCGATACCGCACAGAAGTGAGTGGACGCAACGCAATGTCCTTTACAACGAATCGCTATCAATTTTTATGGACGGGTCCAAAACCAAGGACGGAGTCGGTGCCGGAATTTGCTCAGAAGATCATACACCTCTCCTTTAACCTTCCAAACCACTGCAGCGTTTTTCAAGCCGAAATCAGTTCGCAAAGCCGCTGACTGGCTTGCGGCTAGCACACTATCAACACCTGATATTGTTATTTACGTCGACAGTCAGGCAGCCATCAAATCCCTCGCATCCAGCACTACGAGATCTAAGGCAGTGAAAGACTGTCGCATATCTCTTAACGAGATAGCTGGTCAGTACAACCTCACCCTTTGCTGGGTACCAGGTCAATGTGACATACCGGGGAATTGTGCAGCGGACGAACTAGCACGACAAGGCTCCTCTGGCACAGATAGCATAACCATCACCGACATCGAAGCGCCAGCACCTATTCAAATTGACGCCGAGAAAGTAGCCAATCACCGATGGCATTATCTAGACCAATGTTATACCACCAGACAGCTCTGGCTGACACTCAATAAATCCAGGTCCATCGGACTCTTGAAGCACAAGAGAGGAACCCTCTCAAAAATAACGAATATCCTCACTGGATACTGCGTCATGGGAATACATGCCCAAAGATTAGGTATCCCTCATAATGACTTCTGCAGAAGCTGCAGAGATGAAGAGGAAGAAGATACCATCAGTCATCTCCTGTGCGCCTGTCCTGCGCTCGCCAACATTAGGAAGGCCACTCTGGGTGAATACTCCTACAACGATCTTAATGATCTCGGCAACGCCTGTACGGCTAAAATGCACGCCCTCATTCAACGAAGCAAATGGTTCCAAGAGTAATAGGGTGACCCACCCGCCTTACACATCGGTAGTACAATGGACCTACTCTCTGGTTTAAGTACATCCTCATCGAGGGCCGATCCTAAACCAACCAACCAACCATTATTATTTTATTTTTTTTTTTAAAGGAAACCCAAATCCCAGAGCACTCAGACTCTCCGGTCCATTGTACTACCAGGCTGGAACCTTTCTTTGGTGCAGTGGTTGGAAATAATTCGATGTAATTCGTTTTTCCTTTATACCTGGGTGGCCCATGATTGCTGTTCCCCACTGGGGCTTGAACCTGCACACATCGGTTAACGAGCAAACACACTACTCACTGCACCATTGCCACCCCCTACCAACGAACCATACTTTGGTAAGAATTTCAATTTGCTAAAATGGCAACACGGTCTGAAATGCTCTTGGAGAAGTTGATGATACTGCGGAAGACTTCCCTTGCGATTGTCCTGCCTTTGTACGTATCAGGTAGGGCATTCTCGGTGCTGATGTAGTGTCTGATGAAAACGTAGGCTCCACATCACTAAAACGCTCTCTTAATCGGCTTTCTACAAAAAAACGAACAGATTTCAGTGAACAAAGTTTGCTTCCTGATAGTACTTGTACAGCGAACCAGTTGCGTTTGAATGTTTAAGTCGAGTGTTTCCTTTTTTCCAAAGTTTTGGGATGTTTCTTTCCTTCATCTCTGGGATGCGGTGAGCTTACCCCAGCCTTTGGGTATAACACCGGTATATCTTTAAAGGAAATCCCAATTTTCCCGCTTATTGCAACCGTACTAATAATGTAATTCGTACTGGCTACTTGAAAGTTTCGGCCAGCTTATCTAGCCTTGAAAACCCTGAACTGCTTAATAGTCGGTGCGTGCATGTAATAATATCTCTAAGTACCTCATGAAATTTTACTTTAACTATCCTCTTTAACAACTTATATGAGTAGTAAAGTTTACATTAAACGCACGTAGACATAGCCTCTATGTTGATGTCATAAACATAAAAAAAAAATTCCTATCATGACTCAGTGCTAAAGCAAATATAAGTTCACATTAACAGCATATAGAGCGCAACAATATTTCCTCGACATTATCAAAAGCAAATATAAATAAAAGACCGAGAATTTCCGACAAAAGCCGTCAACATTTTCCCCGTCCCCCGCGCGTTTTAATAGGTCACAATCACCCCAAAAATACACGGAATTTACTTTACGCTTCTAATCTTTGTTGGTGCTGTGTTTTTTTTTATCACGCCTATTTATAGTGTGCTTTGGATATAAAAATATCAACGTAAGTGTCTAACAAGCGAAATTAGATCAAATAGATACTTCATCCCCCATGTCATATACTCGTAGATACTGTTCTTCTTTTATGACTATATAGCCATTCATATAAAACAAAATCGAGTATCTCTCTCTCTCTCTTGGGAGAGAATTAAATTTTCATCATTTTGCCATAAAACTAATTAGTTTTTCTTTTTTTTTATTGGCAACCAGCAAGTGCTGTAGTGTACTAGTAAAGTGGAAGGGCTTGAGGGGGGGATGAGAAAGTAAACGGAAAATCACTATCAACTCGGAATTGAATTCCATTTGTTTTCCGAGGGAAAAAGTTCAATAAATCGCACGATAACCTTAACTTAACCCCACTTCTGATGTCTGTCTGTCCCTCCCCCTCCCTTCTGTGAAGGTACATGTACATATAATAATAATGGACTCGAGTACTGTAATAAAGAAATATCGATTGATAAGCGCGGAATTATATGATGTAAACCACAAAGGGGTCGTAAAATTTCGAATTATAATCATTGGACTAGGGGGTGGGTTTTACCGGGGTCTTTTGACCTTAGAACACGACAGTAAGAAGCTAATTATAGACCTAACCATTTGCATCTCATCTCAGCTCATTTGTCAGCTTCATTCTCGAGATCATTAGGACTCCCACACGAATGAGCGATTTCATTAGAATTTATTACTCCAATTGAAATGGATGTAAATATCATTAAATTACAATTACAGTATGCCTTCCCAGTCAGGGTGGTGTGGTGCCAGCCAACCAACATGTGGGAGGAACAAGTTAACCATACTTTTTGGGTGTTTTTAACGATTTCCGCCTAAATGTCTGCCATTTGTGTTTGTATTTCGAAGTCAAAACATTCGGGTTTTGTTGATTTTTTGAATTGAAATTGTGTAATTTGGTCGGAAATAGAAATTTTTGTTCTAAAATTCATGGAATACGTACGCGTCTAGTGGTACTGACGCGCTTAATAAGAGATTTGTGTATGCGCCGCTATTAAATTTGACATGGGCGCCACGAGCCAGCGTGATATCTCTTTCCATCCCTCTGGGTGGGGTGCGGTTTTGATATCTTAATGTTTGGCGATAGATTTAGATTAAATAGCGTGTGGGGATAATTAAATATGTTTTCGGAGAGCTATTTCAGTTCTCACTTTATAAATCATTTTGTGTGAAAGGTCGGTGGTGAAAGCTTGATTCTTTCACTGCTAGTGGCAATTAACATGTCTGGTAGGGAACAATATTTATAGCTTGAGTGCTATATTTACTCTAGCAGCGTACCTGGACACCGAAAGCACCTTCATTTATATTTATCTTGCACTGCGACCTAATGGTCTGTTGTGCTCCCTGCTAGTACCTTGGAAGCGTTTATTCCCTCGTTAGAGTTCCACTCGCATTATAATTTCGTCGGAATTCAGTTTGAAGGTCATACACTCTTGCTATGCCTTAGCATATCCTCATCTGATATTTGATACTTGCCCTAGTATTTCAGTCTTTTGTGGGTCAGTGCCAGAAGGTGCTGAATCTGCAAAGGATTTCATCTGTTATACCTAGTTTCCGTAAATGCAAATGTTTCCTTGCAGTGCCCCGTTAGGAAGCCTGTTAGGATTCGTAGGTTATTCTTGTTAAGGCAGGCGGTTGCAACATCCCAGTAGTTTATTAGATTGCCTCAGAGCTGTAGTATTATTCCAATTTCTTAATACACTTAATAGTTTAGGTTTCACAACCTTAGGCTATGCAGATGATCTAATGATCATCATCAAAGGCAAACATTCAATCAGTTCTTCTGAGCACCAACTGACAAAGCATATCGGACCATCAGTCCGCATATGCCAATTAAATATCGAAGGCTTAAGTAGGTCGAAAAGCGAATACCTAGCAAAGATTCTGAGAGATAATGACATTGACGTAGCCGTTATCCAAGAGACTCATGCTGCAACAGAAAATAGCCTTAAAACCCATGGGAAGATTCCAGGGTACTCGCTGATTGGCGCAACCTACCATCACGCATATGGAACAACCACCTTTTTCCGAGACAAACTCTCTAACGTACACTTAGCAGAAGAAAACACTGACGACAACATATAAACTGTCTCGATCAACGCCGCTGGCCTGACATTGTGAAATTTACAAGCCAAACACCCCCTGGGCTAGCAATATTTTACGTGTACTCCACGAGCCCACTGTGTATATCGGCGACTTCAACAGCCACCATAGCTTGTGGAAGTATGCAGCGAATGATACGAATGGAGAAGCACTAGCTGATTGGGCCGACTCCAACAACATCTGTCTAATCTTTGACGCTAAAGACCGAGGGATATTCCACTCAAGAAGATGGCGCCGCGACTACAATCCCGACCTATGCTTCGTATCGAGTGATCTGGAAAACCGACCGCTCCCAGCCACCAGAACAGTTCTCTCAGATTTCGCCCATAGCCAGCACCGTCCAGTCATAATTACAATTGGCATACAAGTTCCACTTTCTAATTCCATACCCCGATCGCGATGGAATTTTTGCAAAGCCAACTGGACAGAGTTCTCTAAGCAACTGGACAGTTGCATTCGGTTTATCCCTCCAGAAGTATCCAACTACGAACGCTTCACTGGGCTGGTCATAGCTATTGCTAAAAAATATATACCACGCGGATACAGAAAGGAGTACATCCCTGGATGGAGCGCCGAAACTACACGTCTCTATAAAGCCTTTGAAGAAAGCGGGGACACCGAAATTGCCGATGATTTACTTAGGTCATTAGACAAAAGCCGGCTCAACAAATGGCAAACTGCGATGGAAGACCTAAACTTCACTCACTCAAGTCGTAAAGCATGGAGCTTAATAAGAAAGATTGGAGGTGGAAATGTGTGCGCCGGAAGCCCAGCTGTTAACCCCAACGATGTCGCAAACCGCATACTCAAAATGTCCAGAGCACCAGCAGACAAACAGCACACCATCAGAGTCAAACGTGATCTTAAAACTAAAACAGAAATACCCAGAGACAACAGTGTATTGACGTCGATGAAAACGGGTAAAGCAGCAGGTTTCGACAATATATGCCCTGAGTTTCTAAACCATGTCGGACTCAATACTCAACGATGGCTGGCGTCGCTTTTTTCCAAAATTATAAAGACGCGGCAACTCCCGCAGTATTTTAAGAGAAACATCAGATATCGTCCACAGTGGAACGTGATGGGCGCCGTGGCGTAAGTGGTTAGTGTGTTGGATCACTACGCATGAGGTTCCAAGTTCGAATCCCAGAAAACACCAAAAAGTTTTCCCACGGTCTCACCTCTCGCGAGCGTCTGACAAACATCCGAGAGTATTGTTGTCACGAAAAAGCTTCTTAAATCGCCGTTCGGACTCGGCATTAAACTGTAGGTCCCTTTCATTCGTGTGAAAAATATAACGCACACAACATGAGAAGCTAGGCCCTGGCACTTTAAAGAGCTGTTGCGCCAAATATTTGTATTTGTAACGTGATGTGTTCCGTATCCTCGACTGCTTCCACGCACGTTGGGCAATAAGGGTTGTCTTCGCGCCCAAATCTATGGAGGTAGGCTTTGGAACATCCATGACCAGTAAATATTTGCGTCTATGCTCAGCAGCCCTACTAGAACAAGTTGATCACCCTGTGTGTATCCCGCCTTGCCAGCTTGAGGCTCGTCGTAAGGAATAAAGCCATTAAAGAGGCGAACGCAAAATGGACCCCCTGGAAACTTGTGCCATTACCAGGAAACTATGGCCATCCTTTGACAAAGCAAGGACCGAGAGAAATACTCGGAAAGATAGGAAGCCCTTTCCACCCTCGTGGGCATCATCACGGGGCACAACACTCTGCGGTACCACTTGAAGAAACTACGCCTGACGGAGGTGGAGGAACTCTGTAGAGGCTGTGGTGACAAGGAAGTCCTACCCACTTCCTGTGCCACCGTCCGAGTCTTCAACACTCCAGGAAAAAGTTCCTTGGTAAATATTTCTTCCAGGATCTCGACGAGCTCTTCGGCGTTTCGGCAGGAAAGATGCTTAACTTCATCAGGGTGGTTTGTATGCAGAAACGAAGTAAGTGATTGACTTGAATAGTTTTTAGTCTGAATGGATAAGGGATTACTTTTTCCCCTATGGGTATCACAATGGGTCAACGCTGACCTGAGTGTGGCAGAGAGCATTCCTCCCTGCCAGCCCACTTACCTAACCTAACCTAACCTGAGCATTTGCGTCAGGTAAAAGATCAGCACTCCATGCTTTCTATTGATCCAGGGGTCTATGTTGGGGATTAATCTCTGCGTCCATCTGCCTCTGTCAGAAATGTTCCATCTCTCTTGCCATTCTTCGACACTTGTTCTTGGTGGTACTTCAGCGCCACTTCGACTCGACACTGTTCAAAGCATTGCCCTGCTGGCATGACATTTCCGTTCAGCTTCATTAACGAGGAGGTCTATTGGCACTATTCCAGCCACTACAAATGCCGCGTCGTAGGAAGTTGTTCAAAAAGCGCTACATGCCCTCCATCTACCTTCTGTACACTGAGAGAAGGCCGGTTGTGGTCATCAATCCATTACGGCCATGCCTCCATTCTGTCCCGATGGGGGATCACCAGCGGATTGACGGGAACTGATCACATGAATCCGACGCTAGCATTCGAAAGGAGATTCACTAAAAGAATTCCCGATAGAATATACTGGAAGAATCGTAGAACCATGAAGAATAAGGAGTTGGCTCTCTATACCGACGGTTCTAAGATGGACGTTGGCACGGGAGCCGGAGTTTATTGTGCGGCCCTAGGAATAAACCGCGCCTTTAGAATAAACGACGACTGCAGCGTCTTCCAGGCCGAGGTCGCAGCCATTATACAGGCTGCTGAAATTATACGCGAGAGTAATATCGTTGGTAAAACGATCACTGACTATATAGACAGCCAGGCAGCGGTTAAGGCTCTGGACTCTGCCGTAGTTAGGTCGAGGCTCGTGAGAAGCTGTAAATCACTCTTAAACGAGATATCTAGAGCCAATGCGGTGACCCTCTGCTGAGTACCAAGGCATATGGATATCGAAGGTAACGAAAGGGTTGACGAGCTTGCTAGGAAAGGGTCGGCGCTGCACTTATCGCGGGCCCTTCCCTCTGTAGCAATCCCGAACAGTTCCTTGCGGAAAAAAATAGAGGATGAAGCCACCGGTCGAGCAAACAACGCTGGGTTCATCTGGAAACATGCGCAACGGCCAGGGCGCTATGGCCGGCCTACAGCAAGAAGAGATCAACCTCTCTGGTAAAACTTAGTCGTTATAACGCACGGGTCGTTTCTGGCATAATTACCGGACATTGTGCCATTGGCGTTCACGCGGAGCGACTCGGTGTGCTGCATAATGACTATTGCAGAAGTTGCAGGGATGAAGAAGAAATTGAAACTGTTCGTCACCTGTTGTGTGACTGTCCTGCCCTATCCGTCAGAAGAATGAGGACTCTTGGTAGTTACTTCTTCTCGGAGCTGGAGGACTTGGTTAGTGTTGAGCTAGCGAACCTCCTGAGATTTATATCACTTTCTGGGTGGTTCTCCCTGCGGATTTTCTTTACAGCGTTTCCAGGGTTAAATGATTGGGCACAATGGACCTGTACTGTTGGTCTGAGTGAGCAGTGACCCCTTGTCACAAGGCACCCATCTACCTAACCTAACCTTCCTTCTGTACGATTTCGTCTTCATGGCACCTGCCTATATTTGGGAGCCGAAAAGCATCATCGACGTCGCAACTCTTGCTAAAAGCAGTCTCTTTTTCTGTTTAGGTCCTCCAATATTTTGCATGATCCTTGCCAGGGCAGCCGTTGTTCTTGCTGCCTTCTCAGCTGCCAGTTGCAGATATTGCTTAAAAGTTAATTTTGCATCTATAGTAACGCCAAGGTACTTCAGCTCTGGTTTGGAAACTACAACATTGTCGCCCATTGTTACTCTTATAGTCTTCATAACTCGTCTGCTGCTGATGGGCACTACTTCTGTCTTCTCTGCAAGTTGTAAGCCCATGTGTACTAGCCAGTCCTGAACCATCCCGATAGCTTCATTGCAGTCATGCTTCAAGTCTTCAAGAAGTTTGGTTACTACAATGACTGCTATGCTATGTCGTCGGCGAAGCCTATTACTTTCGAAGACCGTGGGATTCTTGGTCTGAGATAGATTAGGTTCCACAGTAGCGGACCTAGTGCGGAGTCTTGGGGCACACCGCATGTGACGTTATACTGCCTCGTTCCATCGTCGGTGTCGTAATGCAGTATCCTCTTTCTGAAAGGGTTCGTCATTATCTTCTGCATGTAGTCTGGTACTCTTTTTGGGGTAAGCGCTCGCAGGATATTTGGTCAGTTTGCGGTGTTGAAGGCGTTCTTCACATCCAGCGTGCTGATTGCGCTGTACTGTTTACTCCCGCCTTTCTATCGTCTTCCTTCAATGGCATTTTCCGTCATATTTACGACTTCGTCGATGGCGTCGACCGTAGAACGTGCTTTACAGTACCCATACTGGCGATCTGCTAGGCCACCTGCCTCATCGATTGCACTCTCAAATCTGTCACTTATGATGCGGTCCAGTATTTTCCCTACGGGGTCTAACATGCATAGAGGCCTTTACGATGAGGGATCCTGCGGTGGTTTATTACGTTTTGATAGGAAAACAAGCCTTTGTTTCTTCTGCTGTTCGACGAATACTCCTTCCTTGAGGCAGGTATTGCATACTTCTGCAAAGATTTGTGGGCGCCAATTGATTGCCGCTTTTAAGGCAATATTGGCGATTCCATTCGCACCAGGCGCTTTTTGGTCCTTTATTTGCTTTTGCATACTTGCAGGACATCTTCTGTGGTGACGAGGGGAATCGGTAATATCTCCGTCGAATTTCCCCTCCGTTTGTTCATCTCTTCCTTACTTACTTAGGTGGCGCTACAGTTCGGGGTGAATCTGGGCCTCAACCAACAAGCTTCTGCATTTAGCTCGGTCCTTAGCTAATTGCCTCCAGTTGCGCACTCCAAGTTGGTCGAGGTCCCCTTGAACTTGTGCGCGCCACCTACAGCAATGATTCCCTCTACTGCGTCGTCCCTCGGGGTTGGATTCAAAGACTCTGCGGGCCGGAGCGTTGGTGTCCATTCGCTCTACATGTCCTAGCCATCTCAGACGTCCAATAGTTTTCCAGTTTTAGTCCAGCAGTTTTTTGACTAAGTCGATGTCGCTGTACAGCTCGTATAGTTCGTGATTGAATCTTCTCCTCCAAAACCCGTCAACGCAAACGAGACCGAAAATCTCTTCCTGGTTGTTGTGGAAAAAGTACCGTGACCACTGCTTGACTGTCTGACAGTATTGCTATGTCACAGTTTCTGTATCTTCTTTCCAGATTGAGTGGATACATCTATCAACAGCACATATTTCAGCTTGGCCCAAACACGCCTGCCTTTGTTCCTTCATCAGTTCTCAAACCGTCTGTTGTGCCGTCCATATGTTGTAGATTCATTGCTCCACTCTTTCTTGTTACTTAACTTTGTACAAAAGTTTTTCCCAAAATTAAATTTTTCTGATACTGATGTCCCTGGGGACTGAAGGGGAAGTTTCTTAAGAAGTGCATCGTATTCTCTCGTCGTATTGCGATGAATACTTTGGTGAACTCAAATTCTCTCTAAACAACGGCTTGATCCATCTCCAAGAGAAAGCCTCCAGTCGAATTAAAATTCTGATCCGAAGGAGTTCGATTCATTGGCTACAATGTCACAGGGGAATAATGCCCTGTCAACGCATCTTTTCAATGATTGATGATACTCGTAGTGTCGAGTGTTTCCAAGTCCGTGACACCAAGTTGGTGGGTTGTGAGTTGTCTATCTGCAACTGCTACTGAATCGATCGAGCCCGATGCAAGGTACAAGCGGTCGGAAAAGGCTTTCGATCCAGTTACAGACAGTAAATCGTTGGAGTTACGCAACTACGATGACTATGGACGCAAAGAGAAAAAATCGTATTGATTCGGCTATCTTTGGATTTTTTCAAGAAACTTTGGAAAAAATGTCCTTATCTGCATCAAGACAAGTACTCAGGACAACACCATTACTGAATGACTTGCTCCACTCCAGTGCTCCATAAAGCTACGTCACGCTTCTGTTATGCTTCTATCATGCCATTGCCACACCGCGTAACTTTGACCTAATACTGCCACAGCCGACATCTGAGCCTTGACTGTATAGTAAAAGGATGGACTCACTTCACACGCATGACTCCTAAGTTGATAGATACACATCAAGGCACTTAATTAATCTTACCACCCTAACGACCTTTTCACTTCCGTCACAGAAATTTCTGTAGGAATTCGTGTTTACTACGTTTAACAACTCACTTAGCCACATGTGTGCATTTCATGTGTGCCAGCAATTATTTCGTAATTAATCCCGTGACTCATTTGTGCACTAAAAAACAAAACCTCGATCAGCGTAACCTAAGTTACATAATTGCATTGCCTGGCCCCAACAGCTTTGCGCGTCGCGTCGTAAATAACCCATCTCCTTCAACTCGGCCGAAGTAAATTAAATTCCTTCAACAAATGAAACGTATCCCTACACAAAATTGATTTATAATTGCGCTCTCGTCTTCCATTAAAGAAATATCCTTCAAAAAAATGAAAAAAGAATCTCAACCTCACGATTCTTGAATGAAACACGAAATACTCGTCCCGTGAAATACAAGACGAGGGTAAAAACTATTTTAATAACCAAAAATAAATCATCTCACTCGACTGGCTGTGTGGCGGGCGGCTCCGTCCAACGATTAAGAGTGAACGCGACCCAGTAACTCAAGGCAAAGGATCTTGCCATTTATATGGGGGAGAGGTCAGCACACATTCAATGGTCGTCGCCGCCGCGCGCCGCCGTGCCAGTAGTCGTAATTTCCTCCTTTTTAATTGGATTTGCAATCTCTTGGCTCCACTACCGCTGGTAAAACTAAAGAAGCATCTGCCATGTAAAAGTGTGAATACAAAACGACAAAAAAAAAGAAGAAAAACCGAGAAAGAGATAAACATTAATACGACCACGGCGCGCGGCGGCAGAGATGCAAAAATAATCACAGTATCTTTCGTGGGCATCGTCGTTGTCGGCGTGATGCCTAATAACACGATTTATTTAGCCATGCAAACTGGGTGCTTCTTTCCTTCCATCTGCATAAGAAATTTTCCTTCAGCAAGAAGTACAGACAGAGAGAAGAAGGAGTTCATGTTTATGTTACCTTTCAGGGTGGGATGAGCCTTGTGTATCTTTTTTTTTTTGCTTAGAAATACATCTCTTTCCTATTTCTCTCTGATTGCACCTTTGAACCCTTTTATTAACAACATTTTCTTTTCTTTTTGTTTCAGGTGAGTTCAACTTGTAATATTACGTAACTAAGCTGTAAGAAGGTAAGTATCTAAGTCTAAATATCAATCTCCGCTATAGCCCCTCCTTCCATCGTCCTTTCTACTCGGGCTGTGTCCTCAAAAAAAAAAAATACCTCAAGCATGTTTTTAGGGACCTGCACGTATAGGTTAGGTTAGGTAGACGGGTGCCTTGTGGCAGAAAGAGTCATTGCTCACTTAGACCAACAGTTCGCATTCATTGTGCCCAATTATTTACCCCAGGAAACACTACAGACATCATCCGCTGTTTAAACCACCCAGATAGTGGATATGAATCTCGAGAGACGCATCAGCTCAACATTGACTAAGTCATACAGCTCCGCAAAGAAGTAACTACCAAGAGTCCTCATTCTTCTGCCGGATAGAACAGAACACTCACACAGCAGATGACGAACATATTCAATTTCTTCTTCGTCTCTGCAACTTCTACAATAGTCGTTGTGCAGTACACCGAGTGACGAATAATTATGCCGGAAATGACCCTTGCGTTATGACGACTAAGTTTCACCAGAGACCTTGATCTTTTCTTGCTAAAGTCCGCGCATAACGTCCTGGCCGTTGTGAATGTGTCCAGATGAACCCAGCGTCTGTTTACTGGACCATTGGTTTCACCCCCTACTTTTTTCTAATTGGGGATAACAACAAAAGGGAGACCCCGCGATGTATGCAGCGCCGATCCCTTCCCAGCCAATTCGTCAGCTCTTTCGTTTCCTTCGATATCCATATGCTTTGGTACCCAGCAGAGGGTCACCGCATTAGCTATAGATGCATATCCCGTTTAAAAGTGATTTGCAGATCCTCAGAAGCCTCGAGGCTATCTCAGGTTAGGTTAGGTTGGCTGTCTACACAAGAGTGCAGGCACACCATGGATCTACCATGTGATGTCATTAAACCACTCAGGGACTAATTAAAACCAACCGGAGGTTTTGATAAAGCGATGGATGCTTATGACGCATAAGGACGCTAAATCGTCGAGATCCATCAAGGAAGGGGGCGCCTAGATGGAGCATTCTTTTAAGTGATAGGGCTTGACATGTACATAGGGGGTGAATGATGGTTTCCTCCTCCTCCTCTTCCCTACAGCTCATGCAGAAATCATTGGAGAAGAGGCCAAGTCTTTTGGTATGTTGGGTTATAAGACTATGTTCAGTGAGGACACCGATAACGCAGCTGATCTTTGATCGCTTAAGCTTTACCAACTCGGCGCTACGTTTCTGGTCCAGCTTATGCCACATCTATCTCGCAATATAGCACATTGAACCGTTATCCCATTTGTTGTCTTGCTAATAACGACCAGCTTTGGTAGATGCTTACATGTAGCTAGGAGCATACCCAGGGCTTGCCTATTAGGTAGAATCCTTAGAGTTGTACCCTGACTGACGAGCTAGTCTGCCCAGCAGTTACTCGGAAAAACCCTGTGGCCTGCCATCCAACATAGGGAAATGTTGAGCTATTCTTTCATCTATCTAAGAGACAAACGGCAATTTACGGCGGCCTGTGAAGTGAAGGAGCACGATTCCAGGGACTTGATTGTCGCTTGACTGTCAGTGAAAAATCGGATATCCCTGAAATAACAGGGGCAAGGCTTCCTTAATAGCCATGATTTCCGCCTGCCAGCTAACGCCAGCACGCTTAAATCAGAGATAGGTCCGTTGTGATACCGCATGGATCATGCAATCCCTGCGCACTCATTAAGATTTTGAACCTTTGAAGCGTAAAATGCTCCTAATATCTGTGCTTATCAAGTCGCCTAATTCGTTGTAATAGAAAGCTCCTAAGTGAAGCTTCCATCTATGGAAGAGAGCTGGGAGCACGCACAAAGAAGGTGAGAAATAATTTCTTCCTCTTATTCGTCCATGACACTTGGAAAAATCTTCTCAAAATACACCAAGTCTTGTTTCATGTTTGCCTATTGGACAGTGACAGTGATGACACATATTGTAGCGCCAATGTGCAGTCTGTTGGGAGAAATCAAATTCTTGAAGCGTATTGGGTCCAGCTTGGGCCTAATCTTGTTCCACTTGTCCACTTAAGATTTGTTGTTTCGATAGCATCCAGCTCAAATTTCAGTTTGCAATTAGATATCGATATACCTAGAGTTCCTTTGTGTGGAAGTATAGGTTGTAACGAAGTGTTACATATTTCCCTACCACCACTCTGCCTCCCACAAAGAGATGCCCACCCCCGACCGAAGAAATGTTTATTTTGTCGATGCATACCCTCGACCGACGAATTGTTTACTTCGTCGATGCATACCTCCGACCGACGAGTTATTTACCTCGTTGATGAATACCCCCGACCGACGAGTGGTTCACTTCGTCGATGAATACCTCCGACTACTACTGTACCTGCAATAGAACAACAACAGCTGGCGATGATCACGCCGTCAGAGCATGACCATCTCTCTCAATATCTCCAACCAAGTTGTGTGTGACAATAAATTGAATTCATTGTTAGAATTCACACCTGCTACTTACAGGAATTTATATAAGAAGGAGATTGAGAGACGTGGTCAGCAGAGTCTGTTCAGCCGTGGTTGGGTACCAAACTTGTGTACTGCGAGCATTCTCTCATAGAAGCCTCGGTTCCAAATTTTGAAAGCCTTCACCTCGGTGCTTGGGCAACCAATTTCAGGCCCGCTACTGACCATAGCTGACCTGACGTCCCGATTAGGTTTCTCCCCGTCTGGGAAAGCACTTGTGGTCAATTTTTGATTTATTTGGAGAAGTAAGCACGACCCTCCGGGAAAGAGGTGCATCGCGACCGTCTGTTCCTTCTGCAGTAGGTACTACCCTTCCCAAGCTAGTCTTGACACTCTCGCCCGCCCTTAAAGTGGACCGTGACATTCACGCCCGCGCTTAAAGTGGGACGCGACACTCTCGCCCGCCCTTAAAGTGGGACGAGACACTCTCGCCCGCCCTTAAAGTGGGACGAGACACTCTTGCCCGCCCTTAAAGTGGGACGAGACCTTCACGCTCGCCCTTAAAGTCAGCCAGGACAACCGACGAATCAACGCCAGAACGAATTCACCGAACGGAAGTCGACCTTCAGCGGGCCTAGCAACCCAGCAGCCATAAGAAGCAACATTCAGCTTGCAGACAGACCAAGCCACATTCCTGGTGTTCACAGTCACGGCCAACACATTCTGGACCTGTTCTTAACCTCTCTTCCGGACAAATATTCAATTGTGGTTTCTTCCCCGATTGGAAGCTCGGATCATGATGGAATTCCGCTCCTTGTTTTGAAGAGGTGTTCTTCCACATGCACTTTTCCGGATAGATGGAAACTAGGGTATGTTCAGCCAATTACTAAAAAGGGCGATAAAGCCTCCCATTTTAACTACCCACCCATCGCTTTAACGTCAGTGCTTTTAAAGGTCATGGGGAGCATTTTCAATTACCATCTCATGAGATACCTAGAAAGAAACCATCTCATCAATGACCGTCAGTATGGTTTCAGGCAACAGCGTTCCACTGGTGGTGTCCTACCTGTCGGATAAATGGAACCAATGCATCCATTAACATGGTGAATTCAGAATAGTTTCTCTTGACATTTCCAAGGCTTTTGATAAGGTATGGCATAAGCTACGAGCTTATGGTGTTGGGGACTATTTCTCGAAATGGATTGCTAGCTTTTTATGCAATCGATCAATACAAGTTGTGTTAAATGGATATACTTCTACCTCCTTCTCAACTAATGCTGGTGTTCCACAGGGCTCACTGCTATCTCCGATGCTTTTTTTAATATTTATCAACGACCTGCTTTCGCTTACTCGCAACCCAATCCACTCCTTCGCGGATGACAGCACTCTTGACTTCACTTATTCTTTAACGATTCCACGACAAGAGCCCCAAGTTGTAGAGTCCCAGCGACAGCGAATGTCAACCGAAATTAACTCTGATATTGATGCAATCGTCAATTGGGGTGTTAAAAATCAAATTGAGTTCAACGCGTCAAAAACTCAGTATCGTCTCCTGTTTCTCAAGCGTGACACCAACCTGGTACGGAGTTCATCTAGAGGAGTCTAATGTTAATGCTCTGAATGCATATTAGCCGAGATCTACGTTGAAACCAGCAGATTGCTGATGCTCCAAAAGGCTAAATGCCTTGGTTTCCTTAAAAGATGTACACGCTTTTTCACTCCAACTGATTTGACCACGATCTATAAAGCATACATTCGCCCGAACCTTGAATATAACTCACATGTTTGGGCGGGAGCTCCCGGCACTTGCTTGCCTCTTCCGCACATCCGTATATACTTAAACCTGTCTTCGGGCGCACAGTGAAATATAGAAGATCGTTTTTTAACCACTCCACACGAATGTGGAATAACTTGCCTTCCTCAGTGGTTCATGTTACTTATAATCTACAGAGATTCAAAGTTAGCGCGCATGGTCGCCTCACTCTTTTTCCTTCCCTATCCAATCTCTAATTCTCCTCTTTACCCTTTCTTTTCACTCCATCACTGAGCTTATAACTTTAAAAGACATAGTCATAAGTGATGCAGAACATTTAAAAAAAAAAAAAAAAAAAGGCGGTCGTTTTAAGAAATCCGCAGACTCTTAGACCATAATCTGAAGAAGGTATTTGGTTGCAGGTACCCCCGAACTTGTTGGCTTAAGTTATATCCTAGAATCATCAGTTGAATCCACAAATTACCCTCATCCTCTTTTGGGAGGCACTTTCTCAGTTCCTTTTACTTTCGCTTCAACAAGTCAAGGTCCCTCCGCAGCTAGATGGTGTTAACACCTCTTTTCAACAATATTTCCTGATATCCAATCTCCTTGCACTGTGGTGGTAACTACTAATACCTTGAGCGTCAGTATCCTAAAAGCAAAAATTACAATAAACCCCTTCAAATACTCTTGAAACACAAAAACCAATTAAGTATCTCACGGTCAACAACGTGCTACAAGATAATAATCTAGCACCAATTAAACTTGATTTTGAAGTCAAATTTTTTTTCCTTAAAAGTTGACTTTTCCATTCAAACTGTTAAACGCCATAAAATTACAATATATAGTAGTATCGTTCCATTTATCATCATCAATGACAGAAGCAAAAAAAAAAGATACAAAATGCAAACAAAAAGATACACAAAGCAGCGAACATAACGCCTTAACGACTGGCTTTTGTGCGATCGAGCGCGCGCGCAACAAAAAAGAGAAAAAAAAAAAAATAAAAGACGCAAAACGATCTCAACAAAAGTATCTAAAACAACAAATTATTGAAACAACGACCCGTGTCTGGTATTTTTCTCTCCCATTCACCTCTAGCGCTGCGGTTCGTTATGCCCTCAGGGGGGCAACAACGGTGATCTGTAAAAATAAAAACCAAACCACTACCAGTCAGTTGAGCTATAGCCAACTAAACAACCAGACCGCAACTTAATTTCTAATTTGCAAATTCCTTGAATAATTTAATTTTTATTTTAAAGATGCAAACAGCGATATACTACGAGTATACAAGACTAAAAACACGACGGATGACGGATAAAAATAAAAATAAAAGGAAACAACGGTCACGTTAATCCTATTTGACCCGTCTTTCCTTCCGTCGTCTTGCATACCTCGTTGAGGATTCCTTTTCTTTGCACTATAGCCTCTATCTCAAAATTAGATGCGCGAAATGATTGCCTCTATTCACAGATACTATTTCGAAATAAAAATAAAACCCATCGGTATTTGGTATTTTAGCCCCCTCACATTGCATTCTCGGTAGAATGTATTCGAGAAGAATACAAACAGCAAACGAGGGTAGGAGTTTAAACAGATTCGTTGTACCCTATGTGGAGGAGATTTCGTAAGATTTCGGTGTCCCTTGGGTATGTTGCAAACTAGGCACATATTCGAGCATGTGCCGGATTCTAGAAGCAGTACGCACATACATTTTCAATGGCCCACTAATCCTTCATAAGGGCCGTGGGGGTAGGATGTTCAGGTGGACCCTCCATCCTTCTCGATCCTCCGCCATTGACTCCAACTTATCAGGAGGAATCCCTAGACGACTACAGGAGAGATGTCGGACTTGATCCAACTATCTATTTCTAGACCTACCGGAGAGTCGCCTACCTGATGGCACGTCTTGGAAGCCGGTCTCGGGGCATACGCACTATGTGACCAAACCATCGAAGCGCAGATCGTTTCGTTCGGAGAAGTAGCTGTTCAACATTGAGCGCCTCCCGTACTCTGGTGTTGGGCTCTCGATCCCTACGAGTTATTCCAGCAACAGCGCGAAAAAATGATGATACCCGGAACAGGCTTCGTGCGAGCAAAGGTCAAAGGAGTGCATGTCTATAGCTGTTATGCATCTCCAAACAACACTATTGAGGAGTTCCAAAGTAGGCTTGATAGGCTCGTGGATGATGCTAGAGGTCGTAGCCCAACGATTATAACTGGAGACTTCAATGCATGGGCCACTGATTGGGGCAGCGCACGGACCAATAGAAGGGGAGAAGCTCTCCTAGAAGCCGTATCGTCACTAGACCTAATATTGCTAAATACAGGAAGTGAGCACTTTTTTAGTAGAAATGGGGTAGGCTGCATAGTTGATATCACCTTTGCAACTAGTTCCTTATCGAGAGGCGCCAACTGGAGAGTCAGTAATCAATATACTCACAGTGACCACCTTGCCATCCTGTTTGAAGTACAACCTAGGAGACTAACCCAGGAACGCCCGAAGAAGGCACAACGAATGGGGTGGAAAAAAAGCACCATGGTAAAGACACTTTTGCCCTGATTTTTGCAGAGTCAACAATAAGCCCAGGAACAGCAAACGTTATGGCCGCTGAGGTTACCAAACAACTAACTAGGGCTTGCGACGCATCCATGGCCCGGAAAACGTCAACAAATCGCCGGCCACCAGTATACTGGTGGAACCAAGAGATAGCAGAGCTACGCAGCAAGTGCCATCGAGCCAGAAGACTATTCCAGCGATCCAGAGGTTTGTCCACACCTGGGTTTGGGTTGCACCTACGGGTGAAATTCAAAGATAGGCGAAGAGAGCTAAAACTAGCCATCCGCAGAAGTAAGAGCAATAGCTTTACGGAACTCTGCGAGCAAGCAGATGTAAATCCTTGGGGCACCGCGTATAGAACAGTAATGGCAAAACTCAAAGGCACTAGGGCACCCCCCCCCCCCCTCATGCCCTCTCCTTATGCAGAAAATTGTATCGGGGTTGTTTCCACCTCAAACACCAGCAGAGCGTATAGAGCCATCTCCGGAAGTACAGGACATCCCAACTGTCACGGAAAGGGAGTTCCTGGATGTATGCAGACGATTCGAGGATACCAAGTCACCTGGATTGGATGGCATACCGAACAAGGACCTTAAATTAGCCATTAAAACAAATACGCAACCATTTGTGGAACTCTACAACAAGAATTGTCTAACAGAAAAAGTTTTTCCAGACCAATGGAAAAAGCAACGTCTAGTGCTGCTGTCTAAAGGGAAAAAACCAACAGACGAGCCCTCGTCATACCGTCCCATATGCCTGTTAGACACAATGGGTAAAATACTGGAGAGAATCATATGCAACCGATTAGAAGTGGCAATTGGTGAAGCCGGGGGACTCTCCAACCAACAGTACGGCTTTAGGAAAGCTCGATCTACAGTAGACGCAATAAGAAGGGTAACTACAACCTTGGAAGAAGCTATTCAGGGCAGGAGATGGAGAGGCGGTGCAAAGAAATACGATGCCGTAATAACATTGGACGTCAAAAACGCGTTCAATTCTGCGAATTGGGGACTCATAGTGCAATCGCTTAGGTCAATGATGGTGCCATGGTTCTTAATTAAAATAATACTGAGCTACTTCGAGAAACGGTTTCTGCTCTTCGATACCGACGATGGAGTAAAGCAGTACCACATATCTGGCGGAGTTCCACAAGGATCGGTATTAGGCCCTATCCTGTGGAACATTATGTATGATGGGGTTCTAAGGCTTGGAATCCCAAATGAGGCAAAAATCATAGGCTTTGCCGATGATATTGCAATTGTCGTGGTTGCAAAACATCTTGAAGAAATAGAGGATATTTCAAATGAATGTATCCGAAAAGTCAAACGGTGGATGGCAGCAGTCGGGTTAGAGCTCGCCGAACATAAAACAGAGGCAGTATTGGTAAGCAGCCGCCAGAAAAGAGAGGAAATCATCATCAGAGTAGGAGATCATAATACGACATCAACATCGGTTATCAAATACCTAGGTGTAATGATCGACGCGAGGCTCACTTACAAGGAGCACCTTGAAAGAACGTGTGACAAAGCGGCTCGGGTGAGCGGTGCCTTATCAAGAATAATGATAAATATAGGAGGACCTAGGCAACAAAGGAGACTTATTCTCCCAAGGGTGGTGCAGTCCATCCTTATGCATGCGGCACCCATATGGGCCAAAGCTATGACGAAAAGACATACGCAAGAAGGATAAACTCTGTCAACAGATTATGTGCGCTGAGAGTATGCTGTGCCTTTCGTACGGTGTCAGACGAGGCAGTGTGTGTCATCGCGGGAATGCTACCAGCGGATATCTTGGCTACCGAGCTACAAAGGACATACGACGCCAAAATTCAGGAACCTCAAGCGTCAGTCAAAAATATCAAGCTGGAAGAAAGACAGCGAAGCATTAGAGCATAGCAGGAGCGATGGATCCAGTCCTTAAAGGGAAGATGGACCCATCGACTTATACCGGATATCCAAAAATGGATGGACCGGAAACACGGAGAGGTAGATTTCTATCTTAGCCAGTTCCTAACCGGACATGGCTGCTTTCGAGCGTATCTCAACAGGTTTGGGCTCGATGAATCTCCCAGCTGTCCAAATTGCGGAGAGGCCTCAGAAGACGCTCAGCACGTATTTTTTTAGTGCCCACGTTTTCATATAGAGCAGAGAGAACTGGAGGAAAAAATTGGAGAAATACCAACCCCCGAAAAAATTGTGCACCATATGATAGCATCGAATGCAATATGGGACGCGGTGAAACAAGTTGAAGCGATAATCGTGAAGAAACTTAGGCGGCTGGAAAAAGTCAGAGAGAGCAACCAAGTCCAACCGGCAACACTTTTGGAACAAGGAGCGGACGACAGCGAAAGAAGAGCATAAATAGCTAACCAGCCCCGCGAAGTAATACCTACCGGTAGTCCCGTGGGGAGAGTTGTTGAAGTATGCAGGGTGTGGTTTAGTACGTAGGCGTATTCCTGGCATCGAGTATTCAGGTTTGCGAATCGTGCATGCCAGTACCTCGGGCTACTGGTGTCTTTAGAAGATCACACACACCCTTTGGCGCAACCATAAAAGAAAAAAAAAAGAAGAAAAGCAACACCGCAAAGGAACCTCATTTCGGCAGCTTGTATCCGCGATTTTATTCTCTCGGTCACTACCCAAATTTAATGACTATAGGTGGAGAGTTGTAATATCGATATTTTAGCTTGAACACTAAGTTCGGCAGTCTTTATAACAGATTGGCCAAGCTCCCTCAAAATTGATCCAACCTGACCAATTCCACAGAATAACCCGGCATTGCTCTTCCCATCATTCGTGAATAAGACCCCGAGGTACTTAAACTTATCCACTTGCTTAAGTTGGACTCCCTCATATGCAGAGTGCACCGAATGGGTATTTTGGAAACGACCACTTCCGATTTATTCACGTTGATCTTCATTCCAGCATCATCGCAAATGGCTACACACCTTTCGAGTGCGCGCTGAAGTTCAGTTTGAGCGAACCCAAGGATGACCAAATTATTCGCAAAGAGTAAATGACTAATCATTAAGTCTTCCAATTTGAAACATTCCCCGCCACGACTGCGCTGCATCATCCATATATGCAATGAAGAGGAGAGGTGACAAAACGCACCCTTGGCGGAGTCCAACGCGCACAGTGAAAGGTATTGATTGAACAACGTTTATCCGAACACAGCTTCTATAGTTTGTTTATAAAGACTGAATCGCTATTAGCAGGGAACCATCAATCCAATACTAGTGGAGAACACTCCAGAGGTTGCCTCGAGGAACCCTATTATATGCTTTTTCCAAATTCACAAAACAAGTGTAGACCGAGGCTTAGCATACTCCCAGGCCTTCTCAAGAACCATTCTGAGAGTGAATAACTGGTCGGTTGTGCTTCTACCAGGACGAAAACCGCACTGCTCCTCCCCCAAAAGGAAAGGCTTTTTTTTTATTATTATTGTTCTGCCGGTAAAAGTATCTACACTCTATATACGGATCATCCACAAAGCCATCAAATGCAAAAAAAAAAAAAAACAACTAACCCTCTTAACCGATTTCTAATTGTCGGCATTTTTTTATTTTTCTATTTATTTGCATCTACATGCGAATCACGAGCACACAGTACAAAAAAAAATACAAAATGTATCTACTTCGATCGAAGAAGAAATTAAATTATTTTTCTTTTTTTTTGGCTACGGGTTCGGAATTTATTTAACACTTCTCTGACGTGTGTGTTCTTTTTTTTTTTTTTTTTTTTATTTCTTTTATTTTAAGTGAGAGGTGTAAATTGACATGGCAATGGTGTACCGTTTGTACATTATTAAGAGAAGAAAAAAAAAATATAAGAATCACCTGCGTCTCATCCGATGTATGAATGAAATTTGTATTTGCTTTTCTTGGCTCCTCTTGGGTGTGAGGTGTAATATAGCGCAACAATAAATAACAAAAAAAGTGGAAAAAGTGTTAATTATTTCCGCCTCGAAATAGGGTTGAATAAATATTTTAGTTTATTCCTTCTAAAGCTGAGCTATCTGCGCTTGAATGTCTGGAACTGTTGGTTTAGGTTTAATTTATGACCTAAGACAGGTACCTCCGGGGACGTGCCCGAAAAATATTTATCTAAGAACAAGATTAAATTAAGATAATTGTTATATATATTTTTTTTGTATTGGACAGCTGTATATATATTTTGCCGATATATATGCTATATTCTGATTTAAAGGACTCGTTGCGAGTAATCAATTAGCATGGCTAATTAAGATTGGAATGGTATCTTAGATATTTGCCTTACAAGATTTGTAACTCATTTTTTATATAAGTATTATACCTATATGTGTAAACACTGGTTAAGATCAAGTTACGTGGCAGTGGCAGGAAGGGGAGTGCAGGTAAACCAAGCCACACTTTAGCGAAAGACTATAGACACATAAGTCTCTCGTCATTTCTCCTCAAGGCACTTGAAAGGCTTCTCGATATCCACATTAGGTATGGGTGCCTTTATTCCTAACAGAATAAAAAGCATCAAACCTAAGGCAAACTCGTGGTTTGACCAGAGCTGCAAGGAGGCTATCAAGGTGAAAGAAGTAAGTTTTCGGTCTTATAAAGCCAACAATTCTGAGGAAAACCGAAAGAAGTTTAAACAAGTCAGAAATGACGGTAATGCTCATATTCGATATGTAAAATTCTTATATGACCAAAAATTGAGGCAAAACATTCTACAATGTCCCAAAGGTAGCAAACATTCTTGGTCATTCGTCAAAAATATTAAAAATTCTGCCTCGCCTGCTATCCCAACGCTCATTTACAATGACATTCCAGCTGTCAGCTGCTTAGACAAAGCCAATCTGCTTGCTGCTCACTTCGCAGCGAACTCCACCTTGCCAGATAGCGCTTTGTCTCCGCATGTACTTGAAAGCGTTGAATTTTCCATGGGACAAGTCCACTTTCGCACTCGTACAGTTGCAGGAGTACTCAAAGGTCTTAACAAACACAAATCCGCTTCCGCAAATCCTACTCTTCTGGGCTCTTTCCGAGTAGATGGAAAACAGCATTTGTCCAGCCCGTCCCTAAAAAAGGTGAATCTTCCTCGCCGTCCAATTACCGACCCATGGCACTAACGTCCCTTCTTTCCAAGGTCATGGAAACGCTGATAAATCGTCAGCTTACGAAATATCTTGATTCACGAAAACTCCTCAATGACCGGCAGTATGGTTTTCGTAGCAACAGGTCCACTGGTGATTTGATGGCATATCTCACCGAGAAGTGGAACCAATCTCTACATCACTTCGGCGAAACAAAGATGGGTGCGCTCGATATTTCTAAAGCATTTGACAAGAGTTTGGCATCAGGCTATTTTGTCGAAAATGCGTGCATATGGCATCAATGAGTCTCTTCTTCAATGGATTAGAAATTACTTTTCGGGCCGTTCAATACAAGTTGTCTTGGATGGCTTCCAGTCTGCAATTCACCATAAAAATGCTGGTGTTCCCTAGGGCTCCGTTTTGCCTCCGACTCTCTTCCTCATTTTTATAAATGACCTCTTGACTGCTACTTCTAATGCAATCCATTCCTTCGCTGATGACAGTACCCTCAGTTTTTTATATTCGTTCCTTAACTCACGTCCCTGCTCTTCGGCCGTAGAAGAGGAACGGCAAAGTATGTTAAACTCATTTAATTCCGACTTGGACAGCATAACCAAATGGGGTTTAATCAATAGAGTGGAATTTAATATATCCAAAACTCAATGCTGTCTTCTGTCTCTCAAGCGACACCAAGACCCTCAACCATTATCCATTAATGGTACTTGCATCGCTAAATCCGAAAGACTTGCCATTCTCGGTATATGCATCAATAATCGTCTTCGATGGAACGATCACATATTCGAAGTCGCCAAAAATGCTGCAAAATGTATAGGATTCCTTAAGCGGTGCAAGAAATATTTTACCCCGTCTGATCTGGCCTCCATCTATAAGGCATTCATCCGCCCAAAGCTGGAATATAACGCCCACATCTGGTCTGGTGCACACAAGACCGTTCTGCACATTCTAGATAGGGTACAGAACCGCGCGTTAAAACTAATTGGTGATAGAGACATTGTGAACTCCATAGTCTCACTTGAACATCGTAGAAATGTCTCATGTCTTTCCCTTTTTTATCGCTTCTTTTACAAAAAATGCTCTAGCGAACTTCACCCGCAATACGCGTCATGCTTCGAATTCACATCAGTTCACCCTCAAGCCCAACTTCGGACGTACTGTCAAATATAGGGATTCGTTTATAAGCCGAACAACACGTTTGTGGAACGATCTACCAGCCCCTGTGTTTCCTAATCATTACAACCTACAAACATTTAAAGCCAACGCAAGTCGGCATCTCCTCTGTCTCTTTTCCCCCTTTTCCCAACCGCCCGTGCCCTGAGAACCAGTATAAGGGTATTAATAATCCCTTTGGCACGCGTAAATTATAAAAAAAAAAAAAAGTCTCAACATGCATATCTAAAGGAGAAATCGGTGGAAGCAGCTTTACACGACGTAGTAGGGAAAATAGAAACAAGCCTTCACCATAAGGAATTTGCACTGGCAGCCTTCCTAGACATAAGAAGGTAATATAGAAGGGAGGGCCATCAAACAAGCTTTGAAAACTATGAATGTCGAGCGTAGCATTACCAATTGGATCTGCAATATGCTCGGCACTAGAAACATTAATTCAACTATCGGAAATCCGTTACCAGGGAGACTCTCCAAGGAGGCGTCATTTCACCCCACCTCTGGGTTCTAATTATCGATGGTATACCTTAACAACTAAGCAATACAGCAGTGATTCTTTGTCACAAGGCACCCGTCTACCTACCTAATCTAAGCAATATAGGTATAAACGTCACTACTTACGCAGACGACCGACGTGGTGAAAAAATGAGGCCTGAAGCCTGCGATGACGCACATCATGATAGTCAGACCCATTCTAAGGTATGGATCTCTTGTGTGGTGAAAGCCAGCAAATACGGAAAGCGTATTTGATATGTTGGCCATGTTACAAAGAACAGCCTACATTGCCATCACGGGTGCTCTACGCACAACGTCTTTTCAAGATTTGTAATGTGTGACATAGCTCCATTTTTAGGGAATCATTTCCCGATATCCCTGACAAGTCGGACGATATCCTTTTTACCTTAGACTTCGTCACACCATACGCAGTATTGTAGCCTGTGACAGAGAATTGGCAAAGGGAGAAAGTATCTGTCCACAACGAGATTGCAATATATGCAGATGGTTCTAAGACTAGAGAGGATACGGGGTCACATATATACTCGAGAGATATTAACCTACAGGTGGCGCTGAGACTTCCGGACATATGCAGTAGCTGTACTTAAAGCTGCGGGATTACTTGAGATGGTATCAGTATCCGATAAGACAAACATCCAAAGCGCTCTCAGTCTTCTGGCAGTGTAAGGGTGCTTTTGGCAAAACATGGGGCTTGTCACCGAATAAGGTTCTCTGGATCTACACGGCTGTGATAAGACCATTCCTCGCATATACGTCGGTTGTTTGGTGGAAGGGGCTCTCGCATAAATATCTGGCTCCGTTTTGTGCCAAACTCCAAAGAACGGCTTGTCTCGACTGCTCGGAAGCTTTTCCGAGTACGCCTGGCTCTGCTCTAGACGCTTTGCTAGACTTACCTCCCCTCGATACTTATATCTTGGGTTGCACTGTCAAAGCATCCATCGTCTTAGGCGGGGCGGTTTTTGGTACACTCCACACTGGAATTTTGGTGAACTTGTGCGACACTTATCTTACGACTCCGATCTTATGGATATGCCGTCTGACGCAATTACACCAGAACTCCAGCTGATGCGCAAATTCAGAGTCGACTTTCCTTGTGTCCAGGACTATCTGAGCCAGGAATGGAATGCAGTCGTATTTTCACGGACGGCTTCAAAACCAGTCAAGGGTCTGGTGCTGGTGTCTTCGTGGTAGACGACAAAATTAGACTTCTTTTCTTTTTAGGCAAACACACGTCTGTTTTCCAAGCGGAAATTTATGCAATCCTAATCACCATGAACCATGTTGTGAAGAACAGGTGGAAGGGCCATAGCATGTGTGTTTGTAGTGACAGTCAGGCTGCACTTAAGGCCCTGCTTAACCCTTTAACCACTTCCAAAGTAATTCGTGAAACCAAAAACTCTTTGAACTCGGTTGCAAGGCTGAATTCTCTGTCTCTTATCTGGGTGCCAGGTCACACTGGGATCTTGTGGAACAAGATCGATGATGAGATTGCTAGACAAGGCTCAGAGGAGGCCTTCTCTGGTCTCGAACCCGCGTTGAATCTCTCTGCGTCCTCGGTTAGGGCTTCCTTTGACGATTGGGTCTCTTACGGACACAATTTTGTGTGTCATGGCTCTGCAGGATGTAGGTTGACTAAACGAGAGCTCCCGGACGTCTGTAAGAAATCAGCGGCATTGTTGCTGACTCTCAGCAGAAAAGACTGCAGACAACTTATTGGCGTCTTGATGGGCCATTTCGCTTTCGCCAAGCACCTTAACTTGCTGGGATTGAGTGACACTACAATCTGCGACGAAACCGCAGAATATTATCTCTGTGAGTGTCCGGTCTTTGCTCGTATCAGATGGCAGATCCTCGGTGTTGATGTAGTGAGTGCTGGTACTGTAAGCTCCTCATCACTGAACTACTTGCTTGGCTTTCTTAGAAAGACAAGGGAATTCCAATAAAATGGGTAAATCAAGGTTTGCTCTCTGGTAGCACAATGGACCAGTAGCGCCTTAGTGCTCCAGTCGAGCGTTTCCTATCCCGACAAAAAAAAAAAAAATCCGATAAGAATGCCATCTACATTGACAGTCAGGCTTTCCTAAATGCGATAGAGTCTTACGTCACTAAATCTGAGATCTTCAGGAATTGCCGCACAATGCTTGGGGCATTATGTACGCAGAACCGAATCAGATTATGTTGGGTACCTGGGCACTGCGATATAAAAGGCATCGAAAAAGCCGACGCGTTGGCCAAAAGAGGAGCGGACTTCCGGCATGACACAATTGGTAGGATTAAACAACCAAAGTGCGTGGCTAAGGGAATTATACTTGATAGAATCATCAACATGGCTAATCTAAGATAGTCCAACTTAGATGGTCACAGGGTGCCCAAGGCCTTGTGGCCTGTGTTTGCCCGCAGAAAATCTGGCGAGAGCATACAACTAGAAAGATCACGGCTAAGAACGGCGATAAGAGGTGGCAGGAATACTCTCTGGCCAATGTCTTCTAAGGAAGCACGCTATGAGACTAGTATTATCATATATTTTTGTAGGTACTACAATGTCCCAAAGGACACAACACATATACTCTGTGAATGTCAAGGCATTGCCAGGAGAAGGCAAGATTACCTCGGAATAAACTTCTTCAATAAGTTAGAAAAGGTAAGGTTGGTGTTGTCATTGAACCACAACAATGACATTTTCAAATTCCGTGAAATTAAGTGTATGGGAGAATTGGTTTCGGTCTTTTTGCCGTGAAGGTTCCCTAGGTATCACGGTGGGATCGTGATGGGCCATGCTTGGTACCTAGTGTTTTAATGCAAACCTCATAAGCCTCCTCTGGAAACAGTGATGAACATGTGTCTATCGCAACAACGGAAATCTAACATTATTTCCTTAACCAACACCGACTCTAAAACCCAACGAAACTTAGATTTAGTAGAAACTCCCATGCAACAATTCCTACTCGTTATGAGTGGGAGGATGTTTACCTCTATGCAGACGGATCCAAAATCGAAAGTGGGATGAATGGTGGTGTCTTCTCAAGAAAGCTCAACTTGAGCATCTCCTTCCGCCTCCCAGATCAATGTGGCGTATTTCAGGCGAACGCAGTCTCCAATTCCTTTGTACTTGTTCGGCGTTCTCCAAAGAAGATTGCTCCATTTATCTATAGGCATATAGGGACTCATCTCTTTGATGATCTCCACGTCCTGGCGCATATTGACATCAGAAGCCACCTCCCATTTATCAAAAGCAGATGGATCTTGTTGTAGTATCACAATGGAATTTTTTTCGTTTAAGTGTGTCAACAAACAGTGAGCCTAACCTAATATGCTAAGTGAAAACAAAGTATCGGTCCTGAATCACTACCCTGAGGTACACCATTTTTTTTTCTGTAAAACTTAAAATTTTTGAATTTCCAGAGAAGGTGTTTCGTGTCATTTCGTGTACAATGATTGCTAAGTGCCTCTTGGGTGTTTAATCTTATAAAACGTTTTTGAATCCTACAACGACGTCGTCTGTCATGATTTTTGACATTCACTTTTCGCCCAAGACGCATCTCTGGTCTCGTCATCCCAGTGAGTGCCCCTGAATGTGAGGTTATTGAAACAACAGAAATGATCTTAATTAAACCGAAAACAACGAACTAGAAAGCTTCCAAGATTTTAATAGACCGCAACGTATTCATGAATTACTAATCTTTTTGTATGTTGACATCCAGTCATCTAACGTCTAAAACCTCGTGACATCATTCACATTCCTTCAAGGATACATTGACACCACAATATGTATCTTACAAAATAATAAAATAAAAATACTATCTACTCGTATGTATCTACAAAGTCTAAACGTTTAAAATGTATATTTCGAAGCACTTTCCTTTTATCTTTGATCCGCACGAAAAAGAATGCGACATGTCTGCGTGCCGGGTTAACAAGTACACATGTCAATCTTCTTAAATTGTTTTCATCTAAACAAAATTGAATTTCGGTTTTCAAATAAATCTACGAGTAGCGTCTATTTTTATGCCGGGGTATTTGAAAAGTATTCTTGTATCTGTTCACCGTCTGTCACATATCTTGGAAGAGTTAAGGCCAAAAAGAGGTTAAATAACAATGTGCCATCTTCGAATTTAAATGGGGGAGCTGTGTATCTATAGGTATACTTGTACATATTCCACTGAGATACAAATCATAAAAACTCATAATTGATGAAGGTTCATGGAGGTAGTCTAGAAAAAGACGAAGAAGACGACCGACGGTGGAGTAAGGGGCGTAGATACATCTTTTCGCGGTGCCACAATAAAGCACCGCGGGATATCTACTATTCCTGGTATGATGCTATAAATTTTATATTCCTGTGGATATCAAGTTCAGTTTGGTTTTTGCCTTTTCTTTTTTGCGGTCGAAGCTAGGGTTAATGGAGTTTTAAGTTCACCGACAAAATGCACGAAGGGATTTTCATTTCATGGCCTGCTTTCTGCTTGTGGATGGGTTCTCTTTCTCTTGGGATTAACCTAAATAAAAATTCGCATTTATGTGAAAAATATTAATAGCTGCGCGTAATTTTCTTTTTTATAATTTATCAACGAATACTCGGAATTTAAACTAATTAATGGATTTTTATGTCTCTCGCAAGATAAATGGTACCGAAGGGGTCGACTCACTTAAAACAGGTCAGCAGCATTTAAATTAAAACGCAGAGCAAGGCAAATAAATAAAGAAAAAAAGATATACGAGTATAAATATAGTTCACTCGTCTGGAAGCAATTGCAGCATCGACCTTTATCTGGTTTGGGGTCGAGTGTGTGTACAGTGAGGAGGACAATTCAGCGGACTTGTTTTATCAGGAAATGAAGACCATTACCGAAAGTCAACTGAATAGCCTACCCAATTCTACAACAAGTAATCGAAAATGATGAAAAATGGATGAAGGTGTCCTCGGTCGCTTCGAGAGAAAAATTCTTCGTAAGATATTCGGTTCCGTTTGCGTTGACGGGTTTTGCAGGAGAAGATTCAATAACAAACTATACGAACTGTACAGCGACATCGACGAAAACTGCGTATTGGACGTCTGAGATGGCTAGGACATGTAGAGGAAATGGACACCAACGCTCCGGCCCGCAGAGTCTTTGAATCTAACCCGAAGGGACGACGCAGTAGTGGACCTCCTCGCCGTAGGTGTCGCGCACAAGCTCAGGGGGACCTCGATCAACTTGAAGTGCGCAACAGGAGGTAATTGGCTAAAGACCGAGCTAAATGGAGAGGCTTGTTGGTTGAGCCCCAGGTTCACCCCGAACTGTAGCGCCACCTAAGTAGGTAAGCACTCGAATAGTGTCTTAGAAAGATTGGGCTTGTTAAATCCTTGAGTTTTTAACCCCTTAAAACGTCACCTTTCCGGTGCACTTCTGTTACTCATAAGCGTTCGCGTTTTTGTTACACTCGAGTGCATGCTTATTCATAACGCTACCGTTTGCATTTTTGTTATCCTCGAGGAAATTTACTCTATCGTCGCTTTAGAAGTTTTACTTCAACGAAAAATTCTGAGAACGTAACTACAGGAAGATACAAGAAGAAATTGGTAGGCCTCAAATGAAAAATGTCAGCCGGGTGGAAAGGATTTTTTTTTCCTCTTGTACAACCCATCCCCGCGTGGCAACAACACTGCGACCCGAAAGATCTATTGTACCTGAGGATTGGAGTTAATCTAATAGACATACTACCTCCCTTATGAAAGTGAGTATGTCTTTAGTAGCGGAGCATTTCAGTTCCACTGAAGTAAGTATCTCCTTGTGGAGAATCCGTTTCCTTAATCAGTGTAGTGCCGGGCATTCACAAAGAACTTGGTCGGAAGTTTCATCCTCCTCTAAACAGAACCGACAGTCCTTCTCTTGGCACAGGTTCATCTTGTTAAGGTGGTATCTCCAGCCGCAATGACCAGTAAGAAAGCTCTCAAGCTTCTTAATGCTTTCCCTATCTAAGTTAAGGATTTCCTTATAGGAGTAAGGCTTGATTAATCGTTTGGATTGTCTTAGACCTGGCCCACTAGTCCAGTGGTCTAGACGAAGTTTGTTTTCCCATTCGTTAATCAGCGTTGTAGCTGTCGCCCAATTGACGCCACAATTCATCATCTGCAGATTCGTTGCCCACAATCCCTTGGTGTCCAGGTACCCAACCGAGTTTTACCATCTTGTATTTGGCAAGGTCTTGTAATGCATCGTAGCAGCATTTCACGGTTCTGGAGTCCATTTGGTTGGGCGACAGTGCCATAAATGCTGCTTGGCTATCTGAGAAGATATGTATTCTAGCGCCTTTGATCCCCTTGCGGAGATTGTGTCTGGCGCAGATCTCAATGGCATGGATTTCAGCCTGAAACACAATGGGAGTCGTACCCATAGGTACCGAAATCTTTGTGTTGGGTCCAAAAACCCCAGCTCCAACTCCAGAATCCATCTTCGAACCGTCGGTGAACCAGACCAGACTTCTAGGGTCCAGTGTTGGAGCACCATTGGACCAGTTTTCGCAGTCCAATATTTCAACCTCGATTAACCTACCAAAGCAGTGTTGCCTGACCATAATATCTGGTAAAGTGCAAGACATGTCTCTTTTAGGGATTGAGTTGAGTATCTTTAAATGTCCCACAAGGTCATCTGGTTTATACTCGTGATCTAGCTGCAGCCTGATGGCATATCTAGCAGCCATCTTTCTAATGAAGATTGGTAAGGGTGTAAGCCCAACAAAAGCTTCCACAGCTGTCGTAGGGCAGATGCGCATCGCACCTGTAATGCCAAAACATGCAATTCCTTGCAACTTCTGTAACTTGTTTTCCGTTGTCTGCTGGAAAGTTTTTGGCCACCAGACGATGGCCGCGTATGTGATAATGGGTCTGACCATCATTATGTACAACCAATGTATCATCTTAGGAGAGAGACCCCAAGTTCTGCCGTATAGGCGTTTACTGGCCCACAGTGCTCTAGTAGGTTTGTCAAGAATTACACCAAGATATTTGACCTCGCTGGAATAAATTAGTGCGGTGCCTTTGATTGTGATGGGTTCAAGGTTGACCTGTGCCTTCCTCGTAAAAGGCACCAGAACGGTTTTACTAGGATTGATGGATAGTCCCTCTGAGATATTGCACTTTGCATGACGTTGGAAATTGTCGTGCCGTGTTTACCTCTGATAAAAACCGCCAAGTCATCAGCATAACCGGCGGTGGTGTAGCCTGATCTGTGAAGGTCTACTAACAAGTTGTCGATGACTATAGACCATAACAGGGGGGAAAGAACTCCTCCTTGAGGACAGCCTTTGGCTGCAGTTATGGACACCGACACTCCCCCAGAGGAGAAAGTAATGAATCGATTTACCAGCATGGCCCTGATCCATTGGTTGGTCGATTCTTCAATACCTCTGCTACTGATCGCCTTTGCGATCGAACCCGCCCTCGATGTCAAGAAAAGCACACAAGGCTATCTCAGGATTATGGCAGTCGTAAATCTCCGCTAGGCACTGCTTTAGGAGAAAGCATGTTCGCCATTCTCACTCAAAAAGCAAGATGGCAACTACACCAAAGATGAAAAGCAGAGGCCCCTTTTACACACTTTTTTTTATTTATTTATTCATTTAACGATTTGCTACACTGTAAGATACAATATCTTATATATAGTAATAGCATTCAATAGTTCAAAATAATTTAAGAAATACTTAAAATATTTTAAATACACTTTCCGGGCAGCTCAATCTACAATAGCGCAGATGTATTGGAAAGCAATAAAAGCCCCAGGAGAGAGGACTGAGTGATGGCAAGAAACATCTTCTTCTTCCTATTTCGGCGAGGTTATGATCCGAAACCAAGGGATCATAACCCTCCCACTTCACCGCTTTTCTACTGATGAGCCTGTGCGGTTCGCCGACATCTGCACGAAACAAAGGCAAAGTTGGGCTCTAAATACCTCTTAGCCGTTTAAATCACCAGGAGCGTATGAAATATTCCCTGCCCTATTACATAAAGGCCAGAAATCATTATGCCACACCTCCTAGGACTACTGAGAAGCAGCTTGGCATATACCAAGAAAGGGCAAATGTTACATTCATCTCGAAAGTGGGTAAAAGAGACACCACTTCACCAAAATCCTTTAGACCCATCAGCTTGACCTGATTCATGCTAAAGACACTAGAAAAGGTCATAGATAATCACATGGGGATGACTGCGCTGGAAAGAATACATCTTCACCACAATCAATGGTAGATCCACCGAAACCGCGCTCTACCAGCTGACAAGTTGGGTTCAGGATGCACTGGAGAGCAAGGAAACGGCAGTATGTGCATTTCTAGACATCAAAGGAGCCTTCGACAACACCTCACATGAAGCAATTAGAAGGGATCTCGAAAAAAAAGAGTAAACCACACCACAAGTAATTGGATGTGTGAGATACTGAGAACTAGGGCTGCTGAGACAGTGGTGGGACAGAAAACCATCACAATAAGCACCACTAGAGGGTGCCCACAAGAATGGGTACTATCACCATTGATGTGAAGCCTAGTAGGATATGA
Organism: Brachypalpus laphriformis; assembly: GCA_945910035.1. Classification (NCBI taxonomy): domain Eukaryota; kingdom Metazoa; phylum Arthropoda; class Insecta; order Diptera; family Syrphidae; genus Brachypalpus; species Brachypalpus laphriformis. The sequence continues at coordinate 15,181,267 of OX246755.1, forward strand.
ACTAAAGCACAAACTGACAGACGTCGGCATTAAGAGCCAGGGGTGCGCTGACGACATAGTTATTATCGCAAGACGAAATTTTTAAGAAGGTCTATGTGAAATCACTCAAAGGGGTCTAAGAGTCACACAGAAGTCGTGTGAAACGGTAGGACTAGGAGTGAATCCTACCAAAACCACTGTGATAATCTTCACCAAGAAAAGACAGCTAAAGCGTATGCAACCTATTCTACTGAAGGGGATCAGGGTCGACCCACAGAAACGGGTCAAGTATCTAGGTTTAACACTAGACAGCAAACTCCTTTGGAAAGAACGTGTAGAAACTGTGGTAACCAAAGCCACCAGAGCAATTATGATCTGCAGGAGTGTTTCAGAACAATCCTGGGGACGCAGCCTCGTCACACTGACGTGGATATAACGGGTGGGCCATCTAGTGATTTCCTTTTAAATCATTGGTTATTTTGACACTGACAGCTGTTTCCCGCTCGAAATCTTGACAGAAAGTCAGTATCATACCTCCGCGGAACGAAATGAGTCGCTTTACGCTTGAACACCATTGAGAAATATTGAAAACTTATTTCCAAATTAAGTGCTGTGTAGCCCAAATAGTGCGTTTTTGAAAAGAAGTTTTGGCCGAAATGAAGCACCCACCGCGCCTGCTGTACGCAAGTTTGTGCAAAAAGTTCGTGAGACTGGTATGCTAGTGGACAACACTCATGGTCCCCGTCGTCATACGGTGCGCACAGACGAGAATGTGGCTGCTGTAGCCGAGAGTGTGAGACTCAATTCACGAACATCAACTCGTCATCGATCTGAACAACTAACATTTCATGCACTAGCCTGAGGAGAATTCTGCACAAAAGTCTGGGATTATTCGCTTACAAGGTCCAATTAATTCAGCAATTGAAAGCGCACCACCATCCGCTTCGTTATCGATTCGCAGTTTGGGCCTTAAAGCAACTTGAATAGGACAACGATTTTGGGCGAAAAATCATCTTTTCTGACGAGGCACATTTTCATCTCGGCAGGCGGCTACGTTAACAAACAAAATTGCCGCATCTGGCGCTCGGAAAACCCGCAAGTTATTGTCGAGAAGCATCCACAGAGAGTGACAGTTTGGTGCGGATTGTGGAGTGGTGGCATCATTGGACCATTTTTCTTCGGAAATGAGGCTGGGAACAACGTTTCGGTCAACGGTGGGCGCTACAGAGCCATGTTAAGGACTTTTTTTTTTACTGAAATTGAAGACATGGATTTGGACGACCTCTGGTTCATGGAGGATGGCGCGCCATGCCACACAGCCCATGCCACAATCGGTCTTTTGCGCACCAAATTCCCAAATCGTGTTATCAGCCGTCTTGGCGATGTCAATTGGCCGCCTCCGAGCTGCGATTTGACCCATTTGGACTTTTTTTTGTGGGGAACCGTGAAGGGCCGATGGTATGCCAACAATCCGGAAACGATTCAAGCACTTAAGGCCAATATCATCCAAGCAATTCGTGAGCTACAGCCCGAAACCATCAACAAGGTCTTGGAAAATTGGAGTGATAGAATGCGCTACTGCGAGGCCAGCCGAGGCAGCTTCTTGAACGACGTTGTGTTCCACAATTAATGGGAATGTTGCATTTTTAAAAAGAAACTTGTAGTTGGCCCACCCTGTGCATGATTATAGTAAAACCCATCATCACATACGGTGCAGTGGCATGGGTTAACAGAACAAGGCTTACCACGACGAGGACATCCCTAAGCAAAGCGCAAAGATTTGCTTCCATATTTATAAGAGGAGCCATGCGAACCTGTCCCACAGCAGCACTAGAGATAATCGTAGGTATACCTCCGCTACACGTAGTGCTAGAGCGAATCGCTAAGGAGACCATATTGAGAATTAGCAAAGAGGACATCACCAACAAAGAGCGAGAAACCCTATCCAAGTCGGTGCCGCTTCTGGACTGGCCCAGAGTCGATATCGCTAAGAAATACTGCTTTGAACGAATTTGAATTTGACTGAAAGCTAAGCGACGAAAAAGATTGGAGCAGTGAGTCTGATAGGTACCAATTCAAGCAACACGCAGTTAAATGGTGCACAGACGGATCGAAAACATCTTCTGGCACTGGGGCAAGAGTGTACGGGCCCAGGACTACATACTCAGAATCACTGTGAATATTCCCCAGTATATTTGAGGCAGAAGTTAAAAAGGCAATATCAATGCACGTTGCAAAGACATCGCGATGGAGGAAGGGCAGGCCTATAAACGCCTGGATCAGACAAATGCGACGACATCGGCATTTCATTGGCCTCAGTAACCGAGTGATCCAAAATCGGCAGGCCTGCCAATATTTTCTGAGGTCAAATAGGCGAACCCCACAGGCGGATCAATAGAAATGCAGTGAAGTGGGAGGGTTATGATCCCTTATTTTCGGATCATAACCTCGCTGATAAAAGGAAGAAGAAGAAGAAGATTTGAAGCAGAAGTTTACGCCATCGAAAGATACGCGCAATTCAACCTAGACAGGAAATGTCGCGGGCAGGACATTGTAATACTGTCAGACCCCTAAGCCGCTATCAATGAACTGAGCTCGCACGAGGTCACATCCAAACTGGTATAGGAATGCCTCACTAGGATCAAAAAACGACTGGGTACCAGGAAATGGAGGAACATAAAGCACCTGATCAACTAGCAAGAAACGGATCTGACAAGCCGTTCCTTGGACCAGAACCCTTTTGCAGTATAGGATCACACCAAATACGCCCGTTCCCTGAGAACCAGTATGAGGGTATTAATAATCCCTTTGGCACGCGCAAAAAAAAAAAAAAAAGAGGAAGAGAACAAATGAGTCAAGCTTTGGGACGATGTCCCCCAACTTCTTCTTCTTCTTCCTTTTTCGGCGAAGTTATGATTTGAAAACAAGGGGATCATAAGCCTCCCAGTTCACCGCATTTCTACTGGTCTGCCTGTGGAGTTCGCATTGTCGATATCCCCCAACTAAGAAAGGTAAATGAACTTCTGGGGAAATGCAATCAGAAAAAAAGCAGAACCTGCATAAGAGTTAGCAGACTCGACTTTGCATATTGACGGGCATTGTTAATGGGTCACTGCAGACTCAAGGAGCACTTTAAGAAGCTGAGAATGAGAGGGAGACGGACAGTGCAGATGCTACAGGGACTTCGCAGAAACAACAGCGCACCTTCTTATGGAATGCAAAGCACCGATCTACAAAGGAAGAAATCACCTGCCTATATCCTATAAGAAACGGATCTACCTTCGTTGGATCCACTCAAGATAATTCGGTTCATAGTAGCAACTGGACTGGAGAAAGTGTTTTAGACCGAGAATGTCATCGACTAAAGCCTTAGTTTGGGGGGCACAATAGATCTGCTAAAGTTTGCAGTACACTTGCACCTCCCTGCAACTACATATATCTGTCTATCTACTGTCTTCTCGATACGCACAGGGCTGCTCTGGCAGTCTTAATTTTGATGGCACTGTAGCTTTCGTCCAGAAGAGCAAACTTCTTTTGTTTTTGGGAGCCTAATGGCACCGATTTCCACAAGGTTCTTCAATCCCTGTGATCTGGGAAACGTTTCTTAAATTTTACTATGCGGACAGTTTGTTCCTCCTGAACTACTTACTTGAAGATGATGGCGTACCTTGACGTATGTAGGAGCAATGGATTATGAGATCCAAAGACCTAGAGCTTTGTCGAGATGCTCAGGTTGCTGGACATCTTTTCCATATTACTCGTAAATGGCTAGTTGCATCGTCCCCTAGATTTCCGCGATCCATTTCTAGAAGTGTATAGCCCACCAAGACGACTTGACTGTTGTGGGCAAATTCTTTTATCCTTGTCTTGTCCGCGTGTATCTTTCATTGGACATGCACTGTCCTGGGACCCATCTTAATGCCAGTTGTCTTTGGTAGTATTTATGCTTTTCTTTCGTCGGTCTAGGAGCAGTTTCTTACGCAGAGCTTTGCATAGTGACTTTGTGTGTGACATTAATGCTAGATGTTTTGCCACCCCCGAATCTGTTACGCCATTATTTCTTCTGGCAGTTCGAACTTCAGTAGGGTCTTAGAAAAAGAAAAACTGCCCTACATCGTGTTGTCGGCTGTATAGAAAAATCACTTAAAGAGCTGCATTTTTGGACATTGAAGGGTCTTCAATAATGTAAATACCGAAGCAGTTAAAATAACTCTAAGAAACCTAGACATCTAAATCAGTCTAATTAACTGGATTGTTAGCATGCTCGAGGAAAGACACATAACCACTGAACTTACGGGTGCAAAGCTCGACGCATACGCCTCTAGGGGCACCCTTCAAAGCGGGGTAATCTCCCCACTGCTTTGGGTCATTGTTTTTAATGAGGTACTACAGCAACTAAGGTACAGTGGCGTCAGAGCTACGGCTTGCTACGAATGACGGTGTGCTGCTTGCAACTGGTAAATTCCTGCCTACCCTTAGCGAACAACTTGACGGAGCTCTAAACATTATTAGCATATGGGCCAGGAACTGCGGTCTAAAGGTTAATCCCCAAAAAACCGAGCTAGTGCCTTTTACGAATAAAAGAAAAATACCAGAGTTTGTAACCCCTTCAGTTGATGGTATCCCACTCAGATTGTGGTATAGATAGTGATTGCGCAAAATACCTGTGCCTCATACTGGAGAAAAATCGCGATTGGAGATTAAATATAGAGAAAAGAATTAAGAAAGCAACAATAGCCTTTTACTCATGTAGTAGAATCTTTGGTAGAACCTGGGGACCCTCCCCCAAAATCATACTATGGATGTATACTGCTATAGTTAGACCCATACTGACTTACGGCAATCTACTATGGTGCCCAGCTGTCAACAAAACCACCAACTTAATGACAATCACCAAAGTTCAAAGACTAGCGTGCATTGGCACTACCAGTGCAATGAGGACAACCCCAATCGCAGGACTCGAGTCTATTCTCAACTTGCTACCGATTGCCATCTTTATACGCACGTCAGCAGCCATTAATGCTATGAGAATTAGCCAGTCAGCAAACTGAAAACCGTTGGCGCCGTGGCGTAACTGGTTAGTGTGTCGGATCACTACGCATGAGGTTGCAAGTTCGAATCCCAAAAAAAACCCAAAAAAGTTTTTTCACGGTCCCACCTCTCGCGAACGTCTGACAAACATCCGAGAGTATTGTTGTCTCGAAAAAGCTTCCCAAACCAAATTGCCCTTCGGATACGGCACTAAACTTAGGTCTCTTCCATTCGTGTGAAAAATATAACGCACACAACATGAGTGGTTGCGAGAAGCTAGCCCCTGGCACTTTAAAGAGCTGTTGCGCCAAATATTTGTATTTGTAAACTGGAAACCAAATAGAATGGGTCACTCGATGATTCTACTTGATTACTTTGGCATCGTGCCCATAAAGGACTACATGACTCCATATTTAGACTTTATAAGGTCTTTTTCTTCCGTCTACCCTAGAAGAATGGAAAAGCGGTCACATACCTAATGCCGAATCTATAGCCATCTACACAAATGGTTCAAAAATGACCACTGGCGTATGAGGCGTAGGCATCTTCTCCGAGCCCCTAGGTATATCGAAATCCATACGACTTCCAGACCACAGCAGCGTTTTCCAAGCAGAGGTCCTAGCAGTGGCAACAGCCGCCCGTGAGTCTGCGGTTAGAGCAATACCGCCAGAATGTATCACCATCTTTATCGACAGCCAGGCAGCAGTGACGTGTTGTCGAGAAGAGCTCAGGGTTATTAGAACACAGCACAAGGTATCGCTCTGTTGGGTCCCTGGACCCGAGGGTATCCCAGGCAATGAGAAAGCCGACGAGCTGGCAAGAATCGGCTCAGCAGCCCTACTAGAACAAGTTGACCCCCTGTGTGTATCCCGCCTTGCACACACAAGCTCGTTGCAGGGAATAAAGTCATTAAAGAGGCGAACACAAGATGGACCTCCATGGAAACTTGTGCTATCACCAGGAAGCTATGGCCATCCTTCGACAAAGCAAGGACCAGGAAAATTACTCGGAAAGATAGGAAATCCCTTTTCACCCTCATGGGGATTATCACGGGGCACAACACTCTGCAGTACCACTTGAAGAAACTACGCCTGACGGAGGAGGAATTCTGTAGAGGCTGTGGTGACGAGGAAGTTTTTGAGGACCCTACCCACTTTGTGTGCAACTGTCCGAGTCTTCAAAACTCCAGGAAAAAGTTCCGTTCTCTGATCCACTCAAACCTATTCCAGACATTTATTTGAATGGAACAGTGCATCCCAAGTGCGAAAAGTTCAAATATCTGGGATCTATGATCAGCAAAGCAACCTGTGATGACGACATCAATCATCGCGTAAGCGTAGGGTGGATGAAGTGGCGAGAAAATGTCGCTATCTTCTGTGACTGAAAAATGCCACCTAAGTTGAAAGGAAGGCTCTACGCCGCAGTTGCGCGTCCAGGGCTCACATATCTGCCGATATTTTCTGAGGTCAAATAGGCGAACCCCACAGGCGGTTCAGTAGAAATGCGGTGAAGTGGGAAGGTTATGGTCCCTTGTTTTTCTGATCATAACCTCGCTGAAAAAAGGAAGAAGAAGGGTATCACAATGGGTCAACGCCCTGAATGTGGCAGAGAGCGTCTCTCCCTGCCAGCCCACATACCTAACCTAACCTAAGGTCTAAGAATAACCAGCTATGGGTGTAGTTTAAATTTGTTTTTGCGTATAGTACACCTTTGAGTATTTAGGTGAAATTTCTCGGAAATAATAGTGCTGCCATCTTTAAAATGATCCAAAAGCCGCCTGCCTAATGCCTATACAATATAACCTATCTTACAATGCCCGGTCATGGATGTTGAAAAAGTCGATCACATGTTTCGGTTCCCTGCGTTATATAAAAAAGTCATCTTATCCAATATCAAAACCAATTAAATAGATATATCCTCTATCCTAATAGATGTCGCCAGTTGGTGGTTGGTGTCTGCAATATTTTCCAAAGACATGCATTGCAATACCTTCTCCCCCTGTTTTGTGACATTAATTTTCCGCAGACACTGTTGCAAGTACACGTTGCTCGTACAAAATGAAAACATTAATGTGATTACTGGAATTCCGGTTGCATTCACTTTAATTCCGCACAAAGTGTGGAATGCCGGCTGGTACGGATTTTCTTTCTTTTTTTTTCCTTTATAGCTCCCGTTGGGCTTTCCTCATTCGTGTGTATCTCTGCGTTGTGTGTGCTATGTCATTCATCCGCAATGAAATGAGCCATTTAATTAGCTCGCGTCTCGGTGAGGAAGACAACGAATATACATATAACTCATTCGCAAGTTAAAATAAATTAAATTTGCCTCCAACCAACGCGCAGCAGCCACTGCAAGTACTCTGAGATCATGCTTTTTTGGATTCCATTCGTATCTGGAACATTTTTAACCCTCTGACCTCATCTCTAGCATCCCGTTTAGCAGTCAATCGTTAGTGGGGAATATGGATCTTATAAATAAATTCAATCTCTCCTCTGATCGAATGATAGACAATCGTTTATTTAAATTAAAATGTTGCCTAGTTGGACCACAATCTGCATGTACGGTTCCATTTATAGATTCATGGTCCACTACTCGCACATGGAGTCAAGCAAAACCGTCACGTATAAGAGTGTATCCCTAGCATCTAGTTGAGTAATCAGATCAATGTGCAGCATGCACACTTAATCGAGTTTGCTTGCTTGCTTGCTATAAATGTTGCACACTCGCCTCTTCTCATTCCGGAGTATTATATAGTTTTGTTTATTTTTTTTTTTATGTGAAAATGTAATTAAAAGGGTGAAATGTGTAAAAATATTTAAGTACAAAAAATAAAATATGTTGTCACGCAATAAACAGGGAATAAGGGGACAAAAAGCCGTTTAAACCGCATGCGGGCATGGTTGGTTAAAGAGGTTTATTTTCCCAGGGCTTGAATATGTGGAGATAGATATGCGTAAAAGTATGTAGAGGCAATGTTATGGCGCAAAATAACAGCTACTAGTCGATTTATGACAATGTTATTGCATACAGTGGAGGAAAAAAGTTTTGAGATAGTTTTACTTGAATGTGATCCTTTATTGTAAATATTGCACTATTTTGCATAAAGATTTATGAAACCTCTATATTTGTTTTCGTAAATTCATGCAACATATATGGTATGCTTCCTCCATACCTTTCAAAAGTAACCAAGACCACAAAACTGGCACAGTGCTAACCGGTATCTTTTGATGGTTTCAAATCGCCTGGCACCGATGGAATATATCCAGCTAAGCTGCAACAGGGTATAGATCAGCTGCTGCCAACTCTGAAAAGAATTTTCACCGCCGGCTTGGCGCTGGTATATATTCTTACACCTTGGCGGGCAGTAAGTGTAGCCTTCATACCGAAATTTGGTAAGGAGGACTATTCGCTCCCCAGGAGTTTCAGACACATAAGTTCCTTCTCACTGAAAATTATGGAGAGACCGGTGGAATTTCACGTACGCAAAGTTACTTTGAAGCTGCATCCGCTATCGGAGATGCAGCATGCTTATCAGCGTGGGAAATCCTGCGCACTGTGCACTTCAAAATTTAGTGGCCAGAATTGAATGCGCGCTTGATAGGAAAGAATACGCGATAGGTATCTTGATCGACATTGAGGGTGCCTTTGGCAATGCAACTCGGCCAAACACGGGGTAGATGAAAAATTTGTATTGTGGATCAAAGCAAGGCTAGTGAATAGAACTTTGGGGTAAACGGGGCTGTCCGCAAGGTGACGTTCTGTCTCCACTGCTATGGTGCATAGTGGTTGCCTCTCTATTGAGAGCCCACCAGTAAACTTTTGGGCGAATTCGCGAACGTGGTCAACGAGAGCCTCAACAAAAATCATCATGTGTTGGTTATGTTCATCGATTTTAGTAAAGCATTTCGACACACTAGACCATCGTAAGCTATTGGAAGCTGTTAACAAAGTAGGAGTGAGAGGAACTGTGGCGAACTGGCTGTTAGAATACCTCACCAATCGACAATTTTAAGTCAAAATTTCTGGAAGTTACGATAAACCCAAGTAAATAGAAAACGACGGTATACCACAAAGTTCAAAACTAGGTCCACTACTGTTTATAATGAACACGAACGAACTGCTGCGAGTCTTCACAAAAAGCGTTCCCTTCGCGTACGCCGATGATACAGCGATTGTTGTGAAACATCGATCCGTAAATACCGCGAGACAAATAATGCAGGCAGAATTCGACAAAGCTTTAAGATGGTGTCACGATAACGGACTCGTCATAAATGTGTCGAAAACTAAATTGATGTATATACGCGGACCGCATTGTCAAACGGTATTGCAGCAAGTGTACTATGCACTGGTAGAATCGCAGCTTCGGTATGGCATTCTTGCATGGGGTGGAGCAGCAAAGACGCATATAGAAAAGCTGGAGAAACTGCAAAGCAAAACACTGAAGGTAATAGGTAGCAACGATTTTAAAATTCTTCGCGTTTCAAATATCTTCAAGATGGCAGTAGTTCTGGAATATTATAATGACAACCGTTTCCAAAGTCCTTTACACCACGATGTCAACACAGGAAGATAAGCGCAGCGTATGCTACATATACCTCAAATCTATAATGTATATGGAAAACTTCAACTGAGGCATATAGTACCAATCCTTCTGAACGAGCTACCCAGAAGTCTTATCAACATCAGCAGTCAACAAAGGAGAACATTTTTAATAAAGCAACATTTTCTTTCGTTAAACCAGGTCACACTGGGATCCTGGGGAACGAGATCTCCGATAAGATTGCTAGACAAGGCTCAGAGGAGGCTTTCTCAGGTCTCGAACCCACGTTGGGTCTCCCTGTGTCCGCGGTTAGTGCTTCCATTGACTATTGAGTCTCGCGAGCACAATTGTGTGTGGCATGACTCTTCTCTCCTCCATGGATGTGGGTTGACTAAACGAATGCTCCCAGGCATCTGCAAGAAATCAGCGGCATTCTTGCTGCCTCTCAACAGAAAAAACTGCAGACAACTTATTGGTGGGCGCCGTGGCGTAAGTGGTTAGTTTGTCGGATCACTACGCATGAGGTGCCAAGTTCGAATGCCAGAAAACACCAAAAAGTTTTTTCACGGTCCCACCTCTCGCGAGCGTCTGACAAACATCCGAAAGTATTGTTGTCACGAAAAACCTTCTCAAATCGCCGTTCGGATTCGGCATTAAACTGTAGGTCCCTTCCATTCGTTTGAAAAATATAACGCACCCAACATGAGTGGTTGCGAGAAGCTAGGCCCTGGCACTTTAGAGAGCTGTTGCGCCAAATATTTGTATATTTTTTGTAACTTATTAACTCCTTGACAGGACACTCCGCTTTCGCCAAGCACCTTAACGTGTTGGGCTTATGACATTACAATCTGTGACGCTTGTGGAGAGATCGACGACACTGCGGAACATTATCTCTGCGAGTGTCCTGCCTTTGCTCGTATCAGGTGGCAGATTTTCGGTGCTGATGTGGTGAATGCTGGTACTGTAATCTCATCATCACTGAAGTGCTTGCTTGGCTTTCTTATAAAGACAAGGCAATTCCATTAAAATGGGTAAACCAGGGCTTGCTCTCTGGTAGTACAATGGACCAGTTGCGTTTGAATGCCTCAGTCGAGCGTTTCCTATCCCGATAAAAAAAAAGTGCTCTCCAGCAATATCATCAATTATTGCTGCTTCCACTTTAATAGTAGTTGTGTCTGCGGGGAACGGGTTATACTATATATGTCTGTCACATACGCGCTGATGCTGTTTTTTGTTTTTGTGTGGACGCGGAAGCTGGGTGAAATATAGGAACGGGTGGATGTACATCTGACTTTATTTTTAGAACATCCGTATGATTTGGGCATTATTGTTTTCCACTGCAAAATGTGTCTTTACTTCCAAGTAGCATAGAACTCGTTCCTACTATTTCAATGCCTCTTTTGCCTAAAAGCTAATATTTGTAGTCCGTTATAGTAAAGTTGTTAAAGGTCAAATTCCTGCATTAAATGTCAGATACCCTCAAGTGTTGGATTTATAAAAATAGACTCGTACTTCTATCAAATACCCCAAAGTCTGTAAACTTCTTTTGAATTCCGGAAATACCTCTGAAATACCAAACTAATGTACTCCTCTCGTGTCAATAGGAAATTTTTAATTCCTCTCCCAAACCATATACACGAGACTGCTTCTTCTATCGTCCATGCCACCAACTCAAACCATCCCTTAAACGATTGTATAACTTTCCATAATCATTTTGGTTGATTTCCTTCCGACGTCGTCGTCGCATTCAACTATTTGTCGCATGCACGCAATCCAGGTATCGTGTTAAACACAGGTTAAGCATTTCTACGGAAATTAAAACTTTTACCCCGCATGCACAGGGTTTGTCCTTTGAGGACTTTCTTTGCCAAAACTGTCTGTCAAAGTGAAACAAATCACTAACCAACCTTGACAGTGGAAACTTCAAATAAAAATTAGTTTATGGTTAAGGTCGCATTTGAACATTAATTCTTGTTTAAGACCAAAGGGGTGCCAACCGTCAATTATGACACTTCGCCACTAAATGCCAAAGGTGACAGTTCGGCACGGTTGACAGAATTCTTTCAATAAAAATTGCATCAGCAGTCGTAGTAAAATATGAATTCTTGTTTAAGGCCAAATGGGTACTAAACGTCAAATGTGAAACGCCACTAAATGTCAGATGTGACAATTCGGCACAGTGACAGTTGACAGAATTCTTTGAATAAAAATTGCATCAGCATTATCATTGCTAATCATTTAGCGGGCAATAATCCGCTTAAATTGAAATAGAACTGTGTTTATCGTTAAGGTCGTTGTTGAATATTAATTCTCGTTTAAGACCAAAGGGATACCAAACGTCAAATGTGACACTTCGCCACTAAACGTCGAAGGTGACAGTTTGGCATAGTGAAACTTGACATAATTCTTTGAATAAAAATTGCATCCGCAGTCGTAGAATATTAATTATTCTTTAGAACTTACTTACTTAGGTGGCGCTACAGTTCGGGGTGAACCTGGGCCTCAACCAACAAGCCTCTCCATTTAGCTCGGTCTTTAGCTAATTGCCTCCAGTTGCGCACTCCAAGTTGGTCGAGGTCCCCTTGAACTTGTGCGCGCCACCTACGGCGATGATTTCCTCTACTGCGTCGTCCCTCGGGGTTAGATTCGAAGACTCTGCGGGCCGGAGCGTTGGTGTCCATTCGCTCTACATGTCCCAGCCATCTCAGACGTCCAATACGCAGTTTTTTGACTAGGTCGATGTCGCTGTACAGCTCGTATAGTTCGTGATTGAATCTTCTCCTCCAAAACCCGTCAACGCAAACGGGACCGAAAATCTTACAAAGAATTTTTCTCTCGAAGCGACCAAGGATATCTTCATCCTCTTTTAATAAAGTCCATGTTTCAGCGCCGTAAAGCAGGACTGGGATGATCAAGAGTCTCCTTAGTTGTTCGAGATAGGGCTTTACTGTTAAATTGCCTTATAAGCCCAAAAAAAACAGCGATTGGCAAGAGTTATTCTTCGATTGATTTCTGCACTGATTTTGTTTTTCGAGTTTATAGCAGAGCCAAGGTAGACAAAGTCCCTAACTACCTCGAAGTTATAGCTGCCCACGGTGGCGTTTTGTCCAATTCCCCGGTGTTGGCTTTCCCTTCTTGTTGACAGCATATACTTGGTTTTGCCCTCGTTTATCGCCAAACCCATTTTGGCCGCTTCCGCCTCAATGCTTGCAAAAGCACCGGTGACAGCCCGCTGAGATCTTCCGATAATGTCTATATCGTCGGCGTATGCAAGCAGTTGTACAGACTTGTAATAGATTGTGCCTCCGGTGTTGGCTTGTGAGTTCCGCACAATCCGTTCAAGTACAATATTGAAGAAGTTACATGACAGCGCGTCACCTTGTCTAAAGCCGTTTTTGACATCAAAGGTCTCGGTGAGGTCATTACCGACCTTGATGGAGCAGCGAGCGTTATCCATCGTCAGCCTGCACAGACGGACAAGTTTGGCAGGGATGTCAAAACTAGACATGGCTCTATAAAGCTCTTCTCTATAGATGCTGTCATAGGCGGCCTTGAAATCGATAAAGAGGTGGTGAATATCGATTTGGAATTCTTGGGTTTTCTCCAGGATCTGCCGAAGTGTGAAGATTTGATCGATGGTGGACTTTCCTGGCCTGAAACCGCACTGATAGGGCCCAATCAGGCTGTTGATAAAAGGTTTCAGGCGTTCACACAATATCGCAGAAAAGATCTTGTATGCGGTGTTGAGGAGACTGATGCCTCTATAATTGGCGCAGTTGAGGGGGTCTCCTTTCTTGTCGATCGGGCAAACGATGCTCAGATTCCATCCATCAGGCATACACTCGTCTGACCAAATATTAGAAATGAGTTGGTGTATGCACTCTACCAATTCCTCCCCAGCTGCCTTGAAAAGTTCGGCCGGTAAGCCGTCAGAATTCTTCTATTCTTTAGAACCAAAGGGTTTTTTTTTTTTTTTTAGGTTGCGCCAAGGATGTGTAATCTTCATAGAAACTAATAGCCCGATTGCTACTAGAATGCACGATTCGCAAACCTGAGTAATCGATTCCAGGAATACGCCTCCGTACTAAACACACACCCTACACACTTCAACCACTCTTCCCGCGGTACTACCGTTAGGTATTTCTTCGCGGGGCTGGTTAGCAATTATGCTCTAATCTCCGAGGCCGCCTCCTGGGCTCTTCTTAGGGCTTCTGCTCTTCGCAGCGCATACTGCACACATACCATGAATGAGCAGATCTCCATCCACTCGCCCTCTGATCGTGTCATGTGACTTACAAGATTTTCTGGACTTGGCAGGACTGCTCTATCTTCTGCAAAGCGTCTGCAGGAGAACGCTGCATGCTTCGCGTCCTCCTCTTCGTTTGGACTTAATGGACACAGGGGTGAACTATCGTGTCCAAATCTATGGAGGTATTTCCGGTTGCCACCGTGTCCGGACAAGAACTGTGTGAGGTGGTAGTTACAGTTCCCCTCGCTCTCTCTGTCCATGATTTTATAGTAGGAATGAGCTTGTGGGTCCACCTGTCTTTTGTAGAGCTGTCCCACCTGAGTTGCCACAGCGTTGCTGATGCTGCCCTTTCCTCTTCCTTAATCCTTTTTGCCTCCTGCCGGTTCGAGGGACGTCTTAGGTATACCATCTGCATCTCATCAGCGAGGATGTCGATTGGGACCATCCCAGCTAAAACGCAGGCTGCATCGTCGGAGATAGTTCGGCAGCCGCTGATCACTCTGATTGCGCAAAGCCCGTGAGCTGATGGTAGCTTCTTCCTGCACTCATTTGTCGCCAGTGCACCTGCCCATATTGAGGCAGCGTATAGAATTACCGAACTGACCACTCTGGACAGCAGGATCCTGCGGGCGTATCCAGGCCCACCGATGTTCGGGAGCATTCGGAAGAGTGCTGCCTGCATCAGAGATGCTTTCTTACTAGAATACTCGACGTGGGCTTTGAAGCGCAGCCTGTTATCGTGCATGACTCCAAGGTACTTCAAGGATTCTTTGGACCTGATTATCTGGTTTCCGACCCGGAAGCTGGTATATTCCACCTTATTGCGGCTGGTTATTAGGACAGCTTCGGTCTTGTGGGCAACTAGACCGGTAGACTCCAGCCATTCCTTTATTCTTATAACTGCCTCATCCGTGGCAGACTCCACCTCGTGTACGTGCTTGGCTACTGTAACCACTGCGATATCGTCAACGAAGCCAATTACTTTGACTCCCTCGGGCAGTGTTAGTCGCAGAACTCCGTCGTACATAATGTTCCATAGGAGAGGTCCCAGAACCGACCCTTGCGGGACTCCCGCGGAAACACTATAGTGCTTAACGCCATCGTCAGTATGGTATCCTAGCTTCCTTTTGCTGAAGTAGTCCGTGACTATCCTCAGCAGGTAGTATGGTGTATCCATCCTGGCCAGGGATCTCCTAATGAATGACCAGCTTGCCGAGTTGAACGCATTTTTTGACGTCAAGCGTTACTACATCGCAGTATTTCTTCGTCCCCCATTTCCACCTTTTCCTTTGTATTGCTTCAGTTGCTATATCTACTACCGCCTTTATAGCATCGACGGTAGAGCGTGATTTTCTGAAGCCGTACTGACAGTCTGACAGGCCTCCGTTGTCCTCCGCCACCGCAACCAGTCTGTCATATATGATACGCTCTAGGATCTTTCCCAGCGTATCGAGCAGGCATATTGGGCGATACGATGATGGTTGTCCGGGTGGCTTATTGCCTTTTGGAAGCAGCACTAAATGTTGCAATTTCCAAGGTGTAGGGTATACCCCCTCCTCTATGCACCTTTGCATCGTTGTTAGAAAGATGTCCGGTCTCGTCTTAACAGCCGCCTGTATTGCCCTATTCGGGATGCCATCCGGTCCAGGTGCTTTGCTGTCTCCGATTTTTCTACATGCCCCAAAGAGTTCTTCTGGCGTGATTGCCGGAATATGCTCCATGCTGATCTCCCTCGTGATGGAGACCATAGTAGTTGGTCTATGGGGGAATAGGTGCTCTATTATAGTCCTTAGCATTGTCGGGCATGTTAGTTGTGGAGACCTGCTGCTTTTAAGCTTCTTCATCACCACTCTATACGCTGTGCCCCAGGGGTCTAATTCGGCCTCGTCACAGAGCCGCCTAAAGTTCCTTGACTTACTCTCCTAAATGACCCTTTCCAGTTCTCGCCTCGCCAATTTGAATGTGGTTAGCCGCTCTTGGAAATCTTGTCTGCCTCTGGATCTCTGAGATCTGCGTCGTGCTTGTAGGCACTTCGCTCTGAGCCGTTTAATCTCGTCGGTCCACCTGGGCATTGCTGCGTCGCACGCTGTGGTTATGACCTGGATCAGCTGATGCGAAAGGGCCTCAGCCGATACATTATTCGTTGTGGCGCTGGTGTTTAACATTTCTTCGAACATGTCTTTGTCGAAGAGCAGCGTGTCCTTCCACTTTGGTCCTGTTAGGGTGGGAGGCAGTCTACGTTTCTCCTCGCCGACATTAAATATAATTGCCTGGTGGTCACTGTGGGTATAGTCTTTGCTGACCCGCCTTTTAGTTTTCCGCAGGAGTGAGTTGCGCATGAATGTGATGTCAATGATTGACCCTCTGCCTGCCTTTCGAAACGTCTCCGCTGTACTGTCGTTGGCCAGACTAATGTCCAGTGCTGCGAAGCATTCGAGGAGAGCTCTTCCCCTTGCGTCTGTGGTTCTACTGCCCCAATCAGTAGCCCAGGCGTTGAAATCTCCAGCAATAATCACTGGATTGTTCCCTCGCGCGTCAGCTACGATGTCGTCCAGCAGCTTTAAATAGTCCGCCAGTGGTAGACTGGGGGGCGCATAGCAACTATAGAAGTGTACACCATTTTTTTGTTTTTTTTTGTTTTATAATTTGCTAGCACTCAAAGGGTTATGAATACCTTTAACATGTTTGCACATAGTGGAAAGGATGGATAGAGAGAGAGAGAGAGAAAGATTTTGGTGTAGAGGTTCTTGAAGCTCAGTTGCTTCAGCTATTCTCCGGGGGTGGCGTCCAGATAACTGGGGAGATTGTTTGTTATTATTGTCTTTGCTTCTGATTCACAGTACTTTTTTCCCGATAACCGATGTCAAGGGCAAATCATAATCAACAGAGCGAACAATTTTTCCAGCCACATGACCAAGATACTGCCAGTGTTATGCCTTCGCAGTAGTGTTCACAGAAGCTTTTCCAAATGATCGGACTGACTTTATATATTTCATGAGAAATAAATAAATGCTTGCTGACATCAGGATTTGAACCATGAACCATGAGCGTGGCAATTGACGACGTTACCACTACACCATTTATCCTTGCAGATACGAAAAGGTCAGCCTGGTGGCCGACTGACTGCAGAGCTTAGCTCCCTGCAGGTCCATATCGCGGCTTTTTTCTTGGTATCGTCTATCCAGCTGCTTCCATTTATGGGTTTGTACGGTTCGCTTATTAGGGCTACGTTGATCCTTTTCTCTCGTACTGTTTGCGCCAGAAGGTCCTGTGCGGTGGCGCAGTGGTTTCGGTTTATCTGGACGACATTCATCATATTAATTTGGCCAGTGTCTACTTGAGTACCGGCCACTTGCTGCTACCAGCTACGTGTCCGGCGTTTTCTGGCGTGACCGTCTTACACCAGAATCATAATGTGGACGCATGGAGACCAAAGGGGTACCAAACGTCAAATGTGACACTTCGGCGTTAAATGTTAAAGGTGACTGTTCGGCATAGTGACAGTTGACAGGATTCTTTGAATAAAAATTGCATCAGCATTGTCATTGCTAATCATTTAGCGGGCAATAATCCCCTTAAATTAATTATTAATAAATAACTCGAACAGAATCCATCTAACTGTTATTTAATTAATAAAAAACAGGAATCCCGACAATGGCGATTCGATGAAATTCACACAGACTGTGAGATGACCATGATGAGCTATAGCTACTGACAGATACGTTTGTTGTTGTACGTTTCGGCCATAAATTGACGATAAAAAATATTTCTACTTTTATTTATTACTTTTTTTTATTTTTGTTATAAGTTTAGCTTTTAACGTTTTATGTGTTGAATCAGATATAGTGTATGGCTGCTGCGTGTTTCTCAATATTTTTTGCTGGTAATTAACTTTGATTGATGATATTGCAAATTGTTGCTAATTCTTGTGTGTGCTGATTGGTGTTAAGTTATTTCAGATGTTTATTTGTTGTTAAATTGTTTATTTTTTTTCTTTTTGTGTAGAGTATCTGCTTTTATCCGGATGAATTGATTGAATTGATATGAGACGTTTATGAATGTGATTCTATTGTGTGATGTGCGTAGTGTGGGCAGCACAACATGAAATCAGATGTATGGACGGACGACGGGTTAATAGTTTTGGTAGAGTGAACAACAATAATGATTGTCGGACGCGCAATGGGTTTTGAGGTCAATGTGTTGTGAATTGTTTTTTTTTTTTTTTTTTTTTGTGCATGTATGTATAGTATATGATATGTTTGTCATGCGAGCGGCTTTTAGGAATTTGATATGTAAGGTATTACACAAAATGTGTGAATAGATTAGGGAGATTAGTCATGGTAATGACTTTGCAGATACATAGTTTCATTGTCGCTTTGTAAAGAAATCAGACGCCCTTTAGACCTCCGGTCTCAAGTACAGAATGCTAATCAGATCTTATACTTACTTGCTTAGGAGGCTCTACAGTTCGGGATGGACCTGGGCTTCAACCAACAAACCTCCCCAACCAGCACGGTTATGAGCCAGCTGCCTCCAGTTGCGCACGCCAAGTTGGTTGAGGTCCTTCTACACTTGTTTGCGCCACCTAACGTCCTCTACTGCGCCGTCGATTCGGGGTGGTTTCGAAGGCTTTCCGGGCTGGAACGTTGGGCTCCATCCGCTCTGCATGACCCAACCATCTCATCGCTGTATGTGAACTCTTATGGCCAAGTCGATGTCCTTGTATAGGCCTTATAGTTCGGCATTAAACCTTCTCCTCCACTCGCCATTTATGCAGACAGGATCAAAGATCACTCGAAGAACTTTTCTCAAAGTAACCAAGGGCATCCTCATCCAATTTGGAAAAAAAGCATCATCGTCGCCGTTTAGCAGTCTGCAGAAGTGTTCCTTCCATATCCTCAGCAGTAAATGCGATTCTACTACTATATTGCTATTTTCATATACAGTGCCACCTTGTACGCCTCTTGTGTTGTTGCATCTGCTTGCCGCCATTCATCATCAAACCAGGGGTTTCGTTGGTGACCGAGAGAAATCCAGTACATCAGAGGAGGCATCTTTGATGACTTGTTGGCAACGCTGCCACTGGTCCTCCGCATTTGCTGCTCGCGGCATAAGACTTAGATTGAAATTAAAAGAGATTCGATCGGCAAAGGCTCTGGCGGTCTCCTGCGATTGTAGCCGCCCGACGTCAAATTTCCTCAGCAGTATTTCGTTGATTTCGCTCCGTTCTGGATATCCGCATCCGTACCTTGGCTACAACTAGGTAGTGATCCGAGTCCACGTTGGCTCCTCGGAAAGTCCGGACACCCATAATACTGGAAGAGTGCCTTGCGTCGATCGCAATGTGATCGATTTGGTTGACACTATTTCGATCAAAGGAGAGCCATGTTCCCTTGTGAATATCGAGACATGGGAACCGCGTACTAGCTACGATAAAGCTTCGTCCCGCCGCAAAGTCGACTATTCTGAATCCGTTGTCAGATGTGATGTCGCGCAGGCTGTGCTTTCCGACCACGCTACTAAAAACGTCTCCTTTTCTAGTTTTGCCTTAAATTAACCGAGGACAATGTCAACGTCGTGGGCGCCGTGGCGTAAGTGGTTAGTGTGTCGGATCACTACGCATGAGGTTTCAAGTTCGAATCCCAGACAACACCAAAAAGTTTTTTCACGGTTCCACCTCTCGCGAGCGTCTGACAAACATCCGAGAGTATTGTTGTCATGAAAAAGCTTCTCAAATCGCCGTTCGGATTCGGCATTAAACTGTAGGTCCCTTCCATTCGTGTGAAAAATATAACGCACACAACATGAGTGGTTGCGAGAAGCTAGGCCCTGGCACTTTAAAGAGCTGTTGCGCCAAATATTTGTATTTGGCTAGGGCATTGCTCGTACGTGTTGTCCAGGAGAAGTCATCCTTCGTCGCGTCGTCCATCTTCTCGTGAGGGGCATGAGGTGCTCGTTCACATGCCGGAAACTCAAGACTTCTTTCCTAAGTCTGCCTCTGAAAAGAAATCCGCATCCAAATAGATGCTATCCTTGTTGTCTGTAGCAATCGCCGTAGTAGAAGCTGCAGTTTTTTAGGGCCTCCACAAGTCGTTCAGCTGCACGTTGTTTGTAGAGGGACCTAACATTCCACGTGTAAAGGGTGAGCCAACAGATGGTGTGGATGTTGGCTGTCAATTACTGTCATTTACTGAACTGAATGTGGTTGATCTTTTTGACAGATGTACAAGTACAATTTTTGACAATTTTAGTCATGGAGTCGTTTACCACGCAACAACGCTTTTTTTTTTATTTAATCTTATTACGAAAATGGGCGATCTCTAAAAAAAACATTTCCACACAAGCCATCGATTAATCAATTTATTGGGTACGAAATTTGGAGGCGCCGTGGCGTAGTGGTTAGTGTGTCGGATCACTACGCATGAGGTTCCAAATTCGAATCCCAGAAAATACCAAAAAGTTTTTTCACGGTCCCACCTCTCGTGAGCGTCTGACAAACATCCGAGAGTATTGTTGTCACGAAAAGCTTCTCAAATCGCCGTTCGGATTCGGCATTAAACTGTAGGTCCCTTCCATTCGTGTGAAAAATATAACGCACACAACATGAGTGGTTGCGAGAAGCTAGGCCCTGGCACTTTAGAGAGCTGTTGGGCCAAATATTTGTATTTTTTTTTTTTTATGGTACGAAATTTAAGTATCGCATTATTTCGGTTAGAGGATAAGTTGACTGACCTCGAAGGTCATGCGATTTGACACCTTTAGACTTCTTCCTGTGAGGTTATTTGAAGAGTTAGGTCTATGCCAATAACCCAGCGACAATTCTGGTTCTCAAACATAACATCCAAACTGAAATTGCGGCCAGTGACCCACTTAGGCCCTGGCACTTTAAAGAGCTGTTGCGCCAAATATTTGTTTTTGTATTTGACCCACTTATTCTTCAAAAAGTGATCGATAATTTTGACCTTCGAATGGTCGCTTCCAACAGAAGCCGTGGTGGTCACATGAACGATGTTGTGTTCCATTCATTGCCATTGCCATGGAATGGCAATTCCAATAAAGCTCTACATTGATTTCACAATAAATGTGTGTTTAATTTAGTAGAAACTTCCACACTAACTGTTGGCTCACCCTTTAGACACGAAGATCGCTTTCCTTTTTACGTTTACTTGGGTCGTCAACAGTAAACTCATCTATACCCGAGGCTGTTGGTTTCTTCGTACCCGAAGGTTTTTTTACGTGGTAGGGAAGTAACCCGACAACCCCAACTTGAAAGACCAGATCCTGTTTTTTTGCAACACCTAGGACGAGGGGCCGGATACACCGCTGCAGTAAGCCAGTAAGGTTCGAGTGTTCAACTACACACATATCGTCAGACTTAGCATACGATAATCGTTTGTTCAGATAGCTATCCAGCGGCCACCACGAGGAGGTGATAATGTTGTTGCATTCAGTAAGTGCGAGAAATGTGTCTTCGACTTCAGAATTACTGATCCCTCCATGACGGGACTCCTATTTAACATCTCAGAGAATAAAGGTTGTAGAATTCATAATTCCTCTCATAGAAGAATGAAAATAAATTTTAGTAAACTTAGAAACAATCTATTTTGTATATGCTTGTAGTGATGCATCCACGTCCTTTACAATATTTATTGACACTCTTCAGAAGCACATTTTAAGTTGTTCCTCATTTCAGCCCTCCAAAAAGCTAGTAAAGGGACTAAAACCCTGGATATCCAGATTGCTGTTAAACAAAGTTATAAGAAAAAATAAACTCAGAATGAAGCGCAAAAACTATCCTGATAATTTAAGTTTAAGAAGGTACAAGAAATTGTGTATCGAACTTAAAAAGGAGATTCCGATTTGCCACGATTCCTATTACCGCACTCAATTCAACTCTGCAAAGGGAAATTTAAAAAATGAATGGCAAGTAGTAAACAGTATACTAAATAAATCCACTCGTTCTAACAGACCTACTGTTTTACGTATTGATGACTGTGAGGTGTCTGATAAACTATTGCCGACGCATTTAATTGCTATTTTGTTAATACTGGTAGCAATTTACAACCTCGTTCGGACTATACAATTTGTTCTCTCTGTCCGTCTATTTGTGTGTGTGCAGAACCAGTGCAAAGTACCAGTTTTGTTTTTCAGCCCATAACTTCCCTTGAAGTTTTAAAAGTTATTGGTACTTTAAATAAATCGAATTCATGTGGAGCTTATTGTATTTCGAACTTTGCACTTAAACAAATCGCATGTTTCATAGTGCATGTCTTGGCAGATATTTATAATCATTGCGTGTTTGCGGGGGTCTTTCCCGATAGCCTCAAATGTGCTGATGTAATTCCATTACTTAAAAAAGGTTCTGCTGCTAAAATTGGCAACTATGGGCCCATCTCGTTTCTCACAGTTTTTGGTAAGGTTTTTGAAAAACTTATGAAAAATAGGGTAGTGAGTTTTTTTTAAATAAAACTGAGTTCTTTAATCCAGCTCAATTTGGATTTCAAAATAGGGAAATCGACGGGAGATGCACTCCTACAGTTTTGTTCTCAAATAATGTCTCACCTTGATGAGAAAAAATGTACAACTGGTTTATTTATTGATATAACCAAAGCTTTCGATATGGTGAACCACAATTGTTTGTTGAGAAAACTGGAAAAGGCAGGAGTCCGTGGTTTTGTGCTCAATTGGTTCAAGTCGTATTTTGGAAATATTTTGCAAAGAGTGAAGGTAGATGAAATAACTAGATAACTTTATTTCGTATTATAATTTACATTTGGTGAGCCACCGCGCAGTTTACATACAGAGATTTGATATTTAAATTATATCTTTCTACTGAACAATTATTTTACATGATGATAACAAAAATATTAGGCAATGATAAAAATTTGTAGGAAAAATACGTTAAAAACCTTCAATATAATAGAAAAAAAGATAGTTAAAAACTAAGCAGGTACATTGTAGTGAATAAATAATAACCAACAAATAGTAAGTAATAAATAGTAAAACAATAAATAAAACAAAATAAAAAATAGATAATATATAATAAATAATAAATAATAAATAATAAATACTAAATAATAATTAATAAATAATACATAATAAATAATAAATAATAAATAATAAATATAAATAATAAATAATAGATAATAAATAATGAATAATAAATAATAAATAATAAATAATAAATAATAATTAATAAATAGTCAATAATGAAAAATAAATAATGAATAGTAAACAACAATTAACAGATAATAAGCAGTAAACAATAGATACAAAATATTAAATAATATGTAATAAATAATAACAATTAACAAATAACAAATAATAATTTATGATACGCAATGTTTAAATAAACTATAACGCAATATTGAAAGGATGTGGGTTATAAAAAAAAAAAAAAAGAAAAAAAAATTAACAAAAGAAAACATGGTTAAGCGTTTAATTGATTTATTAGTGGGTTTTCGGAGAACGCACAATTATGGAGAAATTTCGTGGTTAGTTTTGCTGCTTCGACGTATTCGGATCACAGGTCGGTAAGGAATTTCCAATGTTGGTCAGGACATTGGAATAGAGATGGTGGCGGAGGAGCCCTTAATGGGCCAACGGCAGCGCTCATACTCCCGTAGTGGACTACTGGCACCGGTGTACCCGGCCCCTTGTCCTAGGGGAATAATTAAGGAACTGGCCCTCCAGGTTGGGGGTTGTGCCGTCGGGGTAACTTCCCTACCACGTAAAAAACGCATGGTTCCGAAACAACCAAAAGCCTCGGATAAGGATGACCCAACTAATGACGACCCCAGCAAACGAAATAAGGACAACGACCTTCGGATCTGTACGTGGAATGTTCTGTCCCTTTACAGACCACGTGCAGCCGAACAACTAGCAGAGGCCCTAGACTGCTATAAAGCAGATATTACCGCCATCCAGGAAGTGCGATGGGATGGGCCAGGCAAAAAGAGGATGAAAAACTGTGACATCTACTACGGTGATTGCTACAGAGGCAACAGGCAACGCTTATTCGGATGCGGATTTGTCATACGCGGCAGACTTAGGCAAGAAGTCTTAAGCTTCCGACACGTGAGCGAGCGTATTATGACGATCCGGATCAAGGCTAAATTCGCTAACATAAGCCTAATATGTGTTCATGCCCCCACAGAAGAAAAGGACCCTGCCTCCAAAGAGTGTTTCTACGAGCTCCTCGACAAAACATACGAGCAATGTCCTAAATACGACGTTAAGATCGTATTGGGCGATTTTAACGCCAAAATAGGAAAGGAGGACGTCTTCGGTAGAGCAGTCGGTAAGCATAGCCTACACGACACCACGTCTGATAACGGACTAAGGCTAATTGATTTCGCTGTGGAGCGAAATGTCACCATAGCAAGCACATGGTTTCCTCATCTCGATATTCATAAGCAGACATGGCGGTCCAATGATCATGTCACGATCAACCAAATTGATCATATTGCGATCGACGCAAGGCATGCCTCCAGTATTCTGGATGTCCGGACCTTCCGAGCGGCCAACATAGACTCGGATCATTACCTTGTTGTAGCCAAGGTACGAATGCGGATATCCCAATCTGAGCAACAGGGAAGAATTACTGTGAGAAAATTTAACGTCGAAAAGCTACAATCGCAAGAGACCGCCAGACTCTTCGCTGAACGCGTATCCCGAAATCTCTCAATCACCCCTATACCGCCAGCATCAAGTGCCGAAGACCAGTGGCAACGCTGCCAACATGCCATCAGAAACGCCGCGACTGATGTGCTGGGTCTCGCTCGCCCACCACCGCGAAACCCCTGGTTTGACGAAGAATGCCGGCGAGTGCATGCAGCAAAACAAGAGGCATACAAAGCGGCGCTGCAAAGAAAGACGAGAGCTGCTCGTGAGCTCTACGAGCAAAAGAGACGGGAAGAACATCGGCTTCTCCAAAAGAAGAAGAAAGAGCATGAGCAGCGCGCGTTTGAGAATATCGAGAGTCTATACTCCAGGAACAATGTACGGAAGTTTTACCAAAAGATAAAAAGATCGTGTCAGAGAAGTAATACCCGTACAGAAACCTGTAGATATGAGAATGGAAACCTCGTAGTAGAATCACAGTCGGTGCTGAGAATATGGAAAAACTACTTCTGCAGACTGTATAACGGCGACGAAGACCAACATCCCGCTGTCAGGCAGAATGAACCATTCAACATGGACGATGATAGTCAAAATTTCCGTCCACCTGACCAAAACGAAGTGAGGATAGCAATATCCAAGCTAAAATCGAACAAGGCTGCTGGACCTGACGGTTTACCGGCCGAACTTTTCAAGGCAGCTGGGGATGAATTGGTAGAGTGCATACACCAACTCATTTCTAATATTTGGTCAGAGGAGTGTATGCCTGATGAATGGAATCTCAGCATCGTTTGCCCGATCCACAAGAAAGGAGACCCCCTCAACTGCGCCAATTATAGAGGCATCAGTCTCCTCAACATCGCGTACAAGATCTTTTCTGCGATATTGTGTGAACGCCTGAAACCTTTTATCAACAGCCTGATTGGACCCTATCAGTGCGGTTTCAGGCCAGGAAAGTCCACCATCGATCAAATCTTCACACTTCGGCAGATCCTGGAGAAAACCCAAGAATTCCAAATCGATACTCACCACCTCTTTATCGATTTCAAGGCCGCCTATGACAGCATCTATAGAGAAGAGCTTTATAGAGCCATGTCTAGTTTTGACATCCCTGCCAAACTTGTCCGCCTGTGCAGGCTGACGATGGAGAACGCTCGCTGCTCCATCAAGGTCGGTAATGACCTCACCGAGACCTTTGATGTCAAAAAAGGCTTTAGACAAGGTGACGCGCTGTCATGTGACTTCTTCAATATTGTACTTGAACGGATTGTGCGGAACTCACAAGCCAACACCGGAGGCACAATCTATTACAAGTCTGTACAACTGCTTGCATACGCCGACGATATAGACATTATCGGAAGATCTCAGCGAGCTGTCACCGGTGCTTTTGCAAGCATTGAGGCGGAAGCGGCCAAAATGGGTTTGGCGATAAACGAGGGCAAAACCAAGTATATGCTGTCAACTAGAAGGGAAAACCAACATCGACGAATTGGACAAAACGTCACCGTGGGCAGCTATAACTTCGAGGTAGTAAGGGACTTTGTCTACCTTGGCTCTGCTATAAATTCAGCAAACAAAATCAGCGCAGAAATCAATCGAAGAATAACTCTTGCCAATCGCTGTTTTTTTGGGCTTATAAGGCAATTTAACAGTAAAGCCCTCTCTCGAACAACTAAGGAGACTCTATATAAGACCTTGATCATCCCAGTCCTGCTTTACGGCGCTGAAACATGGACTTTATTAAAAGAGGATGAAGATATCCTTGGTCGCTTCGAGAGAAAAATTCTTCGTAAGATTTTCGGTCCCGTTTGCGTTGACGGGTTTTGGAGGAGAAGATTCAATCACGAACTATACGAGCTGTACAGCGACATCGACCTAGTCAAAAAACTGCGTATTGGACGTCTGAGATGGCTAGGACATGTAGAGCGAATGGACACCAACGCTCCGGCCCGCAGAGTCTTCGAATCTAACCCCGAGGGACGACGCAGTAGAGGGAATTATCGCCGTAGGTGGCGCGCACAAGTTCAAGGGGACCTCGACCAACTTGGAGTGCGCAACTGGAGGCAATTAGCTAAAGACCGAGCTAAATGGAGAGGCTTGTTGGCTGAGGCCCAGGTTCACCCCGAACTGTAGCGCCACCTAAGTAAGTAAGTAAGTTTGTAATTCTATCGTGAATCAAATCAACGTTTGCTCTGCTATGAAGATCAGCGGTAGAGTGATACGGGGGAAGATTAAGCATCATCTTAAGAATTTTATTTTGGGAAACTTGTAGTTTTTTAATATGACATTTTGCTGAGTTTCCCCAAACTTGGCATCCATAAAGAAGGATCGATTGGAAAATTACTTTAAAGATTATGATCTTATTGGCGGTGTTCAGTAATGACTTCCTGTTTATAAAGGGGTACAACATATTTATCGCTATATATACTTTCTGTATTACTTTTGCAGTATGTTCCTTAAATTTGAGTTTTGCATCGAGATGAATGCCCAAATATCTTACAGATGGAACCCAGTTAACATATGTACTATTAACAATTAGCTGGTTGCTTGGAAGAAAACAAGTCTTTCGTTTCCTGCTGAAAAAGATAGCTTGAACCTTCTCAGTATTTATTTTAATTTTCCAGCAATTGTAATATCTTAGCAATATTTGAATCGCATTTTGTAAATTTATCTCGACGTTGAGACTAAACTCATGCGAAGAATATATTGCCTTATCATCCGCAAAAATAGCTACTTCACAATAAGGAAGCCTTGGAATATCAGACATAAAAATGTTGTATAAAATTGGACCAAAAACCGATCATTGAGGCACACCAGCAACAACACTATGACAAACAGAATAACAGTAATTCACGAATAATCTAAAAAAAGAACGGAAAGAAAGCTTAGGACAAGTTTTATGAGGAACGGCGGAAAACGGAAAATTAACATCTTATAGACAAGGCCCAAATGCCACACACAATCAAACGCTTTTTCAATGTCTAGCAAGACAAGGCCAGTTGATTTTCCCAAAGAACGATTTTTTTTTAATGTGCTGGCAGACTCTAAGTACTTGATGCGATGTATTATGATTTGTTCTAAAACCAAATTGCTCATTTGGAAGTATATTATTTTCCTCCGTAACTCTTGTGAGTTTCTCTTTTATTACCTTCTCAAATATTTTGCTAATACTACTCAGCAGACTAACTGGTCTGTAACTGTTTGGTTTATCAGGTGGCTTTCCTGGTTTTGGGATAGGTACCACCTTAGCTATTTTCCAAGCCTTTGGGAAGTATTGGTTTTTAATGCAGACATTAAAAATAAACGTTAAGTATCCAGTGGCTGATTTAGGAAGTTGCTTTAGACACATGTTTTTGATACCATCAATACCATCCCATTTTCTTGATGACAAGCAACACAAAATATCATCGACGCTCTGTTGAGATATAAGCTCATCTCCAGGCGTTTCAGTAGTTTGTGCAATAAAGTTGCTAGTAACCTCACTAACAATTCGATTGGTAACTGCGTCGCCTAAATGTTGAGACACAGAATGATTTTTCAGAAAGGTAGTGGCGAATAAATTCGCCTTATCCTCATCGGTATATTGCACACTTCCCGAATCTTGGAGAGTGGGAATTCTTCTGTTCTTGTTTCTAACAATTAAGTTCTTTAATCTGGGTGTACCACAAGGCTCTGTTTTTAGTTTACATCAATTCACTGTCTGCTCTAAATTTTAAAGGTTCACCTACTGCTTTTGCGGATAATATACAGGGTGGGCCAACTACAAGTTTCTTTTTAAAAATGCAATAAAATGAACAAAATGAAATTTTTTTCATGTATTATGGCTTTATTAGTAAGAGCAAACATTCCCATTAATTATGGAACACAACGTCGTTCAAGTGGCTGCCTCGGCTGGCCTCGCAGTACCGCATTCTATCACTCCAATTTTCCAAGACATTGTTGATGGTTTCGGGCTGTAGCTCACGGATTGAGCTACATCCGGAATCGTTTCCGGATTGTTGGCATAACATCGGTCCTTCACGATTCCCCACAAAAAAAAAAGTCCAAAGGGGTCAAATCGCAGCTCCGAGGCGGCCAGTTGACATCGCCAAGACGGCTGATAACACGATTTGAGAATTTGGTGCGCAAAAGACCGATTGTGGCATGGGCTGTGTGGCATGGCGCGCCATCCTGCATGAACCAGAAGTCGTCCAAATCCATGTCTACAATTTCAAAAAAAAAGGCGTTAACATGGCTCTGTAACGCCCACCGTTGACCGAAACGTTGTTCTCAGCCTCAATTTCGAAGAAAAATGGTCCAATGATGCCACCACTCCACAATTCGCACCAAACTGTCACTCTCTGTGGATGCATTGGCTTCTCGACAATAACGTGCGGGTTTTCCGAGCCCCAGATAGCGTAGATAACGTAGCCACCGAGATGAAAATTTGCCTCGTCAGAAAATATGATTTTTCGCCAAAAATCGTTGTCCAATTCAAGCTGCTCTAAGGCCCAAACTGCGAAGCGATAACGAAGCGGATGGTGGTGCGCTTTCAATTGCTCAATCAATTGGACCTTGCAAGCGAATACATAATCCCAGATCTTTGTGCAGAATTCTCCTCAGGCTAGTGCGTGAAATGTTGAGCTGTTGAGATCGATGACGAGTTGATGTTCTTGAATTGAGTCTCACACTCTCGGCTACAGCAGCCATATTCTCGTCTGTGCGCACCGTACGCCGACGTGGACCATGAGTGTTGTCCACTAGCATACCAGTCTCATGAACTTTTTTGCATAAACTTGCGTACAGCAGGCGCGCTGGGTGCTTCATTTCGGCCAAAACTTCTTTTCAAAAAACGCACTGTTTGGGCTACACAGCACTCACTTTGGAAATAAGTTTTCAATATTTCCCAATGTTGTTCAAGCGTAATGCGACTCATTTCGTTCCGCGGAGGTATGGTACTGACTTTCTGTCAAGATTTCGAGCGGGAAACGGCTGTCAGTGTCAAAATAACCTATGATTTAAAAAGAAATCACTAGATGGCCAACCCGTTAGGTTTTTCTTATGGTCTGAACAGCTCTTTGGACCTGATTTCTAATATTCATTGGGATCTAAATCTATTGAGGCACTGTTTCGCCGAACATAATTTAGTTATAAGTTCCAAAACAAAATAATGTTCATTAACTTATCTGCTTCGCAAAAATTGGAAGCTAACGTATATTTCCATGCACCTGAGTGTCAAAGATACAAGCTGTCTAATTGCAATTGTACGTCTGGTTTTCCCTCTCCCACTTTTTGTAGTAGTGTTAACTGTAGTGATAAATGTTTTCTAATAGAGAGAGTAGACGACTTTAAGTACTTGGGGCTCACCCTGGATTCTAGATTGAGTTTTTCGACTCATACAGATACATTGAGAAAGTACTTCCGATGCACACTTAGACATTTCTATTATTTGTGTAATGTATGCTCAACTAAGCTTTTAAAGATGATCTATTATGGGATTTTCCATTCTAAGCTGCAATATGGAATTGCTTGTTGGGGAGGTGTGTATCAAAATAAAATACAACCGCTGGTGATTTTTCAAAAATATGTTTTAAGAAAAATTTGTCGTAAACCTGGTAGGCATCCCAGTTATCCTTTGTTCTGTGACCTGAAAATTCTTCCTGTTCGTCATTTGTATTGTTTTAAGGTGTTAAAAACGTTCTTTATGAAGTCTGGTTATCGCATAAGAAATAATAAATTATACGAAATACGCTTTTTACTTTATTTCTGCTTTACAATTGACATATTCCCTATTTAACTTTTTTTTTTTTTTTTCTTTCAGGTAAGTTCACCAACATGCATATATTTCTACACAAAGTCAAGTTAGTACGCTTTAATTGATCTTTCTATAGTAAACGAGTGAATTTTTAAACTAAGTAACCTAAATAGGTTTTGGAATGCAAAATAAAAAATGCATTACCCTCCAACATTTCACTTATCAATTTGCAACAACTTTCAGATTTTTTCATAATTTTCTAACGATCTGAATGTTTTGGTTGAACCCAATTGTTAAGTGAAAAAGTGCAACTTCCCAGCTTTTCACTTAGGTTAGGTTAGGTTAGGTGGCTATCCTTCGTAATCGTTTGTTTTTCTTTTATTTAATTGTGGCCGTGTTTGTCTCGCCTGCCCCTACGCCATCCTCTGTCTTAGACCCATTGGTGCATATTTCCAAACCCGAATTTTTTAGCATAACATTCTCCGCCCATTCTGTCGGCTGGGAATATATGTATTGTATTTAATATTGAAGTCTAGGAACGGTGTTAAGTGGTCAATTACTTCTACTGCGTTGCTGCCTAAGCTTAGGATTTTGGACTGCCCTGTATCATTACTGATCCACTGTGATGGTTCCGTCAGTCGCAAAGTCGATTTTATTGCTACCTCCTTCCCATAAATATCTAGCGGAATGATACGTTACATTGTTTCCAGCGCCGCCGTAGGAGTCGTGCGGAGAGCATCGGTAACGCCGACACATGCTGTTGTCTGAATCGTAAAAGGTAGCCCAATCCAGTGCATTTCATCAGACTAACATTTCATACATGAGCATTGGCCTTGACTAACATTGACTAACGTTCGATACAAGGCGAACCCCACAGGCGGATCAGTAGAAATGCAGTGAAGTGGGAGTCTTATGATCCCTTGTTTCGGATCATAACCTCGCTGAAAAAGGAAAAAGAAGAAGACATAAGCATTGGCCTTACTACTGCTGTATACAGCCAGTGCATTATTTGCGGACGGACACCCCACTTATAGCCGAAGGCTCTTTTACAAGCGTGTAGTGCTGCAGCGGCCGTCTTGATACGTTCATTTCCCAGCTTTGTTTCCCGTCCACTATAAGGCCTAGATATTTGGCATGATTAGAGAAACCAAGCTGTATTTCTTGAATTTTTGGCGGTGTGATCTCTGGAATTCTGTGCCTTTTTGTAAATAGCACTAGCTCAGTTTTCGTCGGGTTGACAATTGACATTAAGTCCGCATCTGTCGGTCCACTTTGCTAATTTTGCCAGGGCTGATTTCATGAGATCTCTTAAGGTCGTAAGATGTTTACCACCGATTACTGTAGCAATGTCGTCTGCATAAGCTATAACTTTATATCATTCCTTTTCTAAGGTGATTAGTATTTCGTTCATGGTAAGAAGTTATTACTGTGGAGATAACACTCCTCCTTGTGGTGTTCCGCATTGAACTGATCTTCTTAATTTACAGCAGGCAAAGTTCCAAATTGATCGTCCTCCTTAACAGCATTTGGTTGATTCAATGACTTAGTCTAGCATTAATATCCAGTTAATTGAGGGCTTCCATATCGAGGAAGGCCACAATCGAGAATTCTTTGCTGGCCAGCGATTTTTCAAAAGTGCCAACGAGCCAACACCACACCAACATAACCCAGCACCGCTCAACGAAGTTGGAACAACATCCACACACTCACAGTCACACATACTAGGTATCGACGGTAAATCCCAGTTTCAACCATCACAGAGCTCACACTCCGCAAATTCCAATGTCAGCATGTTTCACATAAACACAGATGCCAAGATTTTGCTGGCCACAGCCCTCTAACTTTACGGACCTTGATCAATCCGAGTTCAGTGGCATCGTTCATCACAGAAATAGCAGTGCAGAGGTTACACTTAGAGGCCAAGAGGACGTTTATCGAAGTTAATGGATTGGGGAAGGTCAGCAGTGGAGCAGTACAAAAGATCGTCGGTCCGGAGATCCCGTCTTTGACCTCCGAATTCGCAGGAAAAATGCGAGCTCTAGTATTCAAATCCCCGACAGCCACAAAATAACTTCGATAAATGTC
The DNA here is from genome assembly GCA_945910035.1 of Brachypalpus laphriformis. Classification (NCBI taxonomy): domain Eukaryota; kingdom Metazoa; phylum Arthropoda; class Insecta; order Diptera; family Syrphidae; genus Brachypalpus; species Brachypalpus laphriformis. The sequence continues at coordinate 15,213,505 of OX246755.1, forward strand.
TGAACCTGAACAGTTTGCAGCTAGTGGATTCAACGTTCCATCTACCAGCGAAGGTAGACCTGCTCGTCGGTAGCGATATCTATCCTAACCTCTCCAAAGTTTTTAGTAGATACGAGGACAGGCCAATGGGTCCAAAATCTTTTGAGGTAGTGTGCGAAGCTTTTCCCACTTTCGATATAAAAACTACTCTTAGGTGCTTAGGTATGTAACCATTATCTTGGCAGGATCGAGTAGTTTAACCAACCAGAGCCGAAGAATGCCATATGTAAATATATTGCATCTCCGCTGTTATAACTCCATCTAGTCCTGCCGATTTGTATGGAAGGAAACTCTTTACCGCCCACCAGAGCTTTCGATTGTTTACAACTTCCTCTGAAATTTGTGGCGCTTCTCATCTCAATGTTTCGTGATTGAAGTCGTCCGCTGTTGTGTTTCCGCAGAAGTGAGTATCAAGGAAAAGTTTAGTGAGTCTCTACTAGAAGTAGTCACGCTTCCATCCGGATATCTGATGTAGATGGGTATTACAGGAGAATTAGACAGGATCTTCCTTACCCTTTTTCTTCACATTTATCACTGTGTAAAAATTTTCCAAATAGTGCCATACATACAGAATTATAGGTGAAAAGCTACACGGGAACTTTTCCGAGTAAGCCTGGTTTTGCTCTAGATACTTTGTTGAACTTACCTCCTCTTGATATTTATATCGTGGGCTGCAGTATTAAAGCCATCTACTGTCTTAGGTGGGGTGGTTTTTTGGTATACTCCACACTGGAATTTTGATGAACATCCGCGACACTTAACTTACGACTCTGGCCTCATGGATATGCCGGCTAATGCAATGACACCAGAAGTTCAGCTGATACGCAAATACAGAGTCCACCTTTCTTGTGCTCAGGACTGGCTTCCCCTAGAGTCTGTTTTCCGAGCGGAAACTTATATAATCCTAATGGCCTTGAACTATATTGTGAAGAACAGGTGGAAGGGCAGTAGTCTTTGTGTCTGTAGTGACAGTCAGGCTGCGCTTAAGGCCTGACCACTTCCAAAATAGTTCGTGAAACCAAAAACTCTTTGAACTCAGTTGCAGGGCTGAATTCTCTGTCTCTTATCTGGTTCTCAGGTCACACTGGGATCCTGGGGAACGAGATCTCCGACAAGATTACTAGACAAGGCTCAAAGGAGGCTTTTTCACGTCCCGAACCCATTTTCCTGCGTCCTCAGTTAGGGTTTCCATTGACGATTGGGTCTCACGAACACAATTGTGGTGGCATGACTTTCCAGGATGTAGGTTGACTAAGAAATCAGCGGCATTCTTGCTGTCTCAGCAGAAAAGTCTGCCGACAACTTATTGGCGTCTTGACAGACCACTTCGCTTTCACCAAGCACCTTAACGTGCTGGGCTTAAGTGACACTACAATCTGCAACGCTTGTGGAGAGAGCGACGACACTGCGGAACATTAACTCTGTGAGTTCCCAGCCTTTGTTCGTATCAGGTGGCAGATCCTCGGTGCTGATGTGGTGAGTGCTGGTAATGTAAGCTCCTCATCACTGAAGTGGTTTCTTAGAAAGACAAGGAAATTCTAATGCAATGGATAAACCAGGGATCGCTTGCGTCTGAGTGCTCCAGTCGAGCATTTCCTATCCCGACAAAAACAGAAAAGTGAAAAGCTGCGGAGATCTTCCTGGAATTACATATGCACCGATCAATCCTTTGTTTTTTTTTTTGTGTACTGTGCGCTACTGGGTCGTTAATTTAATTCGTATGATCTTCCTGGCGGTAGCAGTGCATCCTTAAGCCAAGGTCTCTACCGTAAAAATGAGTTAACTCAGGTAGAACTCCACGTTTTCAGTGCGTCAAATTACTATTGTGGTCAGCCCAAATGGCTCTAAGTCACGATTGTTGTCTTTTGTATCGAAAGCCATTTAAATTTTTATCTACCGATCGTGGTGGTATACTTTCCCGTATACCTATATTTTTTTTTTTTTTACAGATCATTAAACAAAATTAACGACTCACTGGCGGCGTTTCCCTGAATTTCATTAAAAAGAAAAAAACATGTATAAGCCGAACAACTCGTAGACAAACCTTAAGTCTGTCGGCAGTTATTTGCATTTCAAAAGCGCACTGTTATTCACTGTTAAACTAATAAACCTACAAACATTACAACACCTTTTAACAGCTTTAGCTATAATTAACCAGATAATAAGTTCTCTCCCACATACTCCACTCGTTCGAGACCGACCGCATTTGTGCAAAGTTTTTAATTAAAATGTGCTCGGTCGGGTATCTAAAACCGAGAAAAAAAAAAAAAAAAGCCATTCTCTCGTTTATAGCACATGCACCCCATAAAATGCATATCTGGCCTGGCCTCGTCTGCCCCCCGTCTTAACGAGAATGACTCCACTTTGTTGTCACACTTAGTGTGTAGCCCATTTAGGGTATCGGAGCCGCACAGCACTTAAGTGTTATGTGTGTGTCGCGCTGTTTAATCAAAATGGTAGTCGATTTGATTATTATGCGATAAAGTGTATCTTTTTTCTCTCATTCTCCGTTTATTCAATTTTATTTGCTTCCACACTGTTTTTCGGTGTCCAATTCCCCCCCCCCACACACATTTGTGATTGGACGACCGATCGGCAGACGCGACAGACGGACAGACAGTCCTCTGTGTGTATGGCTGGTTGTCGCGCATATTAAGTAATAATAATCGATGGATAGATTGATTGCCCCTTGTTTATGGGGTCTATGACTACAGAGCGACAGATACATGTATCTGTGGCGTATCTGTAGCTTTGTTCGCTTTCATTAGTCACATGTATAGGCTCCCAGGGGCTGTACGAGGGGAGCTTGAACACATAAATTATTTATGTTTGCTGATTTTATACCATAGTGCGCGCGGTGTGGCGCGGCGGCGGTGTGGTGCGGTGACTTGTTTTCCGATTCATCTTCTCTTTGCGTTTTTTTTTTTTTTGTTTTTTGTTGTATTTGCTTTTGGAGACTGGTTGAAGCTGGTTTTATGTTTTGTTCCATTGATGCCATGATCTCGGCCTCCTTTTCACTAGAGCGCGCGAGCTCCTCGATGTGCTACTGAAGAGGGAGAGTTAGGTAAAAGGAAGGAAAACACTGGCAAAACTCCTCTTGATGACTTTTTAAAATATTTTCTTCGTTTTTGGTTTTGTTTTGTTGTTCGCTTTTCATTGTTATTATCTCGCTCGTTTCTTCCATAATATTGACAATAAAAATAAAAGTAGAAACGCAAAGGCAAAACAAAGGCATGCAGATATTAATACACCACTATGGACGGATACAGCGTTGCCAGATAGAATTTGAATATATTTAAAGCAGGATTTGTAATTTCATCTGCATGTCTATTGATGATAAAGGTTTTTCTCGACTTTTCTTAAGTTTGGTTTGATGAAGAGAAGATGAATTGGCGTGCACCACAGTTTTCTTAATATGCAGCCACTGTGATGCTCATTAATACACGGCAACTTGCCAATTCAAACAACGGTCCTAACAAACACCACAAATCTAGCTGCACTCATCTCCCGTCCTCTAACAACTCTAAACCCGATCCAAATTGGTCTTACAAAATGGGCATCTTCCTTAATTTTAACCATTTAACCAGATTGTCTGATTCTGCTTCCAAATTGCCGAACATCAAGCGAGTTTAATTCGATGTCTCGCGTGTCCCATCTCCCTCACCACGCTAAGGACACTTCCTTGTAGTGGATTTCAAGCTAAACTGGAAGGAAAATATTGCCGAACGCAAGAGTAGCCTTCTATTCTTGCAAAAAGGCCTTCAGTAGTACGTGGGGCTTCAAACCAGCTGTGGCGTAGTACTGCATATGCACGGCGGTAGTAAGGCCCATTCTCACATATGGTTCACTAGTATGATGGATGGTACTTGAGAAGCAATGCCAGCTTTCAAACCTCACCAAAATCCAGAGGGCAACGTGCATTGGAGTCATGGGATCAATGAGAACAGCACCAACACCGGCAATGAAAACCATGCTTAGTTTCATTCCGCTTGACATATACTGTAGCAGTTTGGCGGCCAAAACCACTAAAAGACTGAAAGAAGGCCGATGTCATGTCTCCATTCTGTCCCGATGGGGGACTATCAGTGGATCGACGGAATCCAATCACATGAACAAGATGCTTGCATTTGAAAGGAGATTCACTACAATTTCTTGAATTCCTGACAGAATATACTGGAAGAATCGAAGAACCATTAAGAAAAAGGAGTTGGCTTTCTATACCGGCGGTTCTAAAATGGATGGTTGGCAGGGGAGCCGGAGTTTATTGTGAAGCCCTAGGAATAAAACACTCCTTTAGAATAAGCGACGACTGCAGCGTCTTTCAGGCCGAAGTCACACCCATCATACGAGTACAGGCTGCTGAAACTATACGCGGAAGTAATATCGTTGGTAAAACGATCACTGTCAATATAGACAGTCAGGCAGCCGTTAAGGCTCTGGACTCTGCTGTAATTAGGTCGAGGCTTGTGAGAAGCTGCAAATCACTTTTAAAATGAGATATCTAGAGCCAATGCGGTCACCCTCTGCTGGGTACCAGGGCATATGGATATCGAAGGTATCGAAAGGGCTGACGAGCTTGCTAGGAAAGGGTCAGCGCTGCACTTATCACGGGCCATCCCCTCTCTAGCAACTCCAATCAGTTCCTTACGGAAAAAATAGAGGATGAAGCCACCGGTCGAGCAAACAGACGCTGGATTCATCTGGAAACATGTGCAACGGCCAGGGCGCTATGGCCGGTCTACGGCAAGAAGAGATCAACCTCTCTGGTAAAACCTAGTCGTTATAACGCACGGGTCATTTCTGGCATAATTATTGGACATTGTGCCATTGGCGTTCACGTTTTAATTGCAGAAGCTGCAGGGACGAAGAAAAAATTGAATCTGTTCGTCACCTGTTGTGTGATTGTCCTGCCCTATCCGTCAGAAGAATGAGGACTCTTGGTAGTTACTTCTTCTCGGAGCTGGAAGACTTAAGTAATATTGAGCTGATGGACCTCCTGAGATTCATATCACTTTCTGGGTGGTTCTGGCAGCGGACTCTCTTTACAGCGTTTCCAGGGTTAAATGATTGGGCACAATGGACCCGTACTGTTGGTCTGAGTGAGCAGTGACTCTTTGTCACAGTGCTTACTTACTTACTTACTTACTTACCTACTTAGATGGCGCTACAGTCCGGGGTGGACCTGGGCCTCAACCAACAAACCTCTCCAGCCAGCACGGTTACGAGCCAGCTGCCTCCAGTTGCGCACGCCAAGTTGGTTGAGGTCCCCCTCCACTTGTTTGCGCCACCTACCGCGAGGTCGTCTTCTACTGCGCGGTCCGTCCGGGGTGGATTCGAAGACTTTCTTAGCGGGAAGGTTGGGCTCCATCCGCTCTAAATGACCCAGCCATCTTAGTCGCTGTATGTGAACTCTTCTGGCTAAGTCGATATCCTTGTACAGGCCGTATAGTTCGGCATTGTACCTTCTCCTCCACTCACCGTCTATGCAGACGGGACCAAAGATCGAAGAACTTTTCTCTCGAAATAGCCAAGCGCATCCTCATCCGGTTTTGTCAAACCCCATGCCTCTGCGCCATACAGCAGGACTGGGATGATTAATGTCTTATAAAGAGTTACCTTAGTAATTCGAGATAGGGCTTTGCTACTCAATTGCCGTTTTAGCCCATAGAAACAACGATTGGCAAGAGTAATTCTCCGTGTGATCTCCCTACTGATGTCATTTGCGGAGCTGACCATGGAGCCTAGGTAGACAAAATCCTTTACTACCTCAAAATTGTAATTGTAATTGTAATGTTAATGCAAAATACCTGGGTCTTATTCTGGACAGAAAACTGAACTGGAAAGCCAATCTACTAGAACGCGTAAGGAAAGCCAATGTAGCTCTCTATTCCTGTAACAAGGCTATAGGTAGGAGCTGGAGTATGAAACCTGAAATCACTCGCTGGTTTTACGTGCCTATTGTCAGGCCTATACTACTCTATGGTGTGATCGTTTGGTGGCCTGCTCTTGACAGGGCTGTTGACCTCTCTCAGGTAGCTAAAGTGGAAAGATCCGCTTGCATGTGCATCAGTGGTGCACTAAGAACTACCCCCTCTGCGGCACTGAACATTATGTTCAACCTGTTACCCCTGGATATCCTCGGCAGACAGACTGCTGCCAATGCGGCTATTCGTCTTAAAGCCTACTATCAGTGGTCTAGTTATCAAGATTTGACTAAGACCACTGATAGGAGGTCTTAGGTTACTAAGATTTGACCGACACTTCCGTACGAGTATCCCTGAACGGGATGCGTGGGATGGCTCTCCCCCTGATGATGGAAATTCAGAGCACTTCTACACAGATGGCTCTAAGACCGAAGGTGGGGTGGACTGTGGTGTTTTCTCCGATAAGCTCAACCCGAGCATCTCGTTCCGCCTCCCTGATCATTGTAGCGTTTTTCAGGCGAAAATCGTGGCGGTTAAGGAAGCCCTGTCTTGGCTTATGTGTAATGTATTATCTGTCAGCGATATAAGCATTTTCACTGACAGTCAAGCGACTATCAAGTCCCTGGAATCGTGCTCCTTTACTTCAAAGACCGTCTTAGACTGCCGTTTGTCTCTTACAGAGATGACAGAGCAGTTCAACATACACCTATGCTGGGTGCCAGGTCACAGAGACATTTCAGGAAACTGTAGGGCGGATGAACTCGCTAGACAGGGTACTACTCTAAGGATTCTGCCAGATAGGCAAGCCCTTGGTATGACCCTCGCTACATGTAAGCATCTACTGAAACTGAACGCTATTAGCAAGAACCTTAGGTGGAATATTGGCTCTGCGTATCACATTTCGAGGCAGATCTGGCCTAAGCTGGACCAGAAACGTAGTGACGAGTTGGTTAAACTAAAGCGATTACAGATCAGTTGCGTTATCGGTGTCATCACCGGACACTGTTTAATCGGCCAACATGCCAAAAGCCTTGGCCACTTTTCCAATGACTTCTGCAGGAGCTGTAGGGACGAGGAGGAGGAGAAAACCATTCTTCACTTCATATGCACATGTCCTGCTCTATCACGCAAAAGAATGCCCCATCTAGGAGCTCCCTTCCTTGACGACCTCAGCGATTTGGCGTCCTTAGATGTCATGAACATCCATCGCTTCATCAAAAGCGCCGGTTGGTTTTATTAGTCCCTGAGTGGTCTAATGGTAGATCCTTGGCATCACAATGGACCTTTGCTGGTCTAAGTGTGTCTGCATCGTGGTGCAGACAGCCAATCTAACCTAACCTAACCTGAATGTTGACTTATTCTGGAACTTTTCGACTGGTTATAAGGACGGCCTCCGTTTTATGGTCAACCAGTTCCAGACCGGCTACCACTAATCAAATTTTAATGCGACATATTGCTTCATTTATGACTCTATCTCACAGCGAATCCAATAATGTGTACTCCTTGCAGCAGAGATAGTCGCAGAACTCCATTGTACATGATGTTCAACAGAAGGGGACCCAGTACGAAACCTTATGGAACTCCCATAGACACGTTGTAGTATTTCAAGCCCTCGTCGGTTTCATACCTTAGCTTTCTATTATGTAGTGAGATAGTTTGCGTGAGTGAGTATTGCGTGCCCATTCTAACTAATGTTTTCCTTATGAAACACTATGTACATCTAGCAACGGATATTTGTGATATAACCGTTCGTTCGCTTTTTTGTTGTGCTCGAGCGTGTATCCACTGTTCCATTCACATTGTGGTGACACCAGAGCGTGTGTCTATGCTTTCTACCGTCGCTAAAGAAGTTTTCTGTCAAACTGGCAACACTATGTCTACCCTAAAACCGAATAAATAGAACTAAAGGCCAACGAAGCTAACGTCATTCAGAAGCAGCTACACAAATAAACAAACGAGTGTCATGTTGCCTGTTTTAATTCTGCTTCTTCCTTACCACTACTCCATCTTTCTTTACCTTCTCTGGTGTTTTTTTTTTTTTTTCTGTCAAAGACCACATCCGTACCATGTATATCTATTCCATATACTTGTTGTATTTTTATTTATTTTTCTTGTTTGGAAAAATGTTGTGCTCTCTTCTTTTTCACTACCACACTCGACTCCATCATCCACCCGTCCCGGTCCCCCCCTCTCCACAATCTGTTTAGGTTATGATGCCTTTGGCTTTGATTTTGTTTTCTTCGCGTTCTTCCTCTCTACTGGGTCTTCTTCGTATGGGTTTTGGTTTTGTTGCATTCTCATTCACATTCTTCTACAACAAGATATTCCTGCTTTGTCTGCGTCTGAAATCGAAAGAGCCTCACAGTTGTTGGCGGAACCGCAGCGCGCAGCATAAACATTCAGCTCGAGATACGTAGATACATATACGATTACGCGAGATGAGAACCTCCTTCTCTGCTCGTTCGTGCGATGACGGTATTTTGTCGAAGTTGTTACATTAACTAAACTCGCGCGCGCTTTCCTGCTCCCCCTCCTCCGTCCACCACCTAGCCCAGCCCAGACTGTGTTTTCTAAGTACAATAACTTTCGTGTTTCGTTATATTTAAAATGATTTTTTTTTTTAGGGTGCACAACCCCCCCGCAATCTACCACCATCACCGTTCCGTGTGCTGTTTCTGTTTTGTTGTGTTGTGCTGTGTGTAGTTACATGTTGTTAGGCGCACAGTGTTTTGCTCCTGATACAAAAGGTTGAAGCACCAAATAAGCTTTATCTCTTCGTAAGCAGCAGCTATACACATAGGTAGAGGCGATGTGTATCTGTATCTCGTTGAAGACAGTCAGGGAAATTTAAATAGACTCAGTTCGGTTTTTTTAAGTTTAGAAATCTATAGAAGGCACCTACCGATACAATAGATCTTTCAGGTCGAAGTGTCGTTGCCACGCGGGCATGGGTTATAAAAGAGAAAAAGAAATGGAAGGCACCTTGGACAATTTACGCTCTACGTGTGAAGTGATTGTGAGATAATATCGGCTGTTAGTCCCCGTGAGACTCAACAAAAATAAATATTTGGCGCAACAGCTCTTTAAAAGTGCCAGGGCCTAGCTTCTCGCAATCACTCATGTTGTGTGCGTTATATTTTTCACACGAATGGAAGGGACCTACAGTTTAGTGCCGTACCCGAACGGCGATTTGAGAAGCTTTTTCGAGACAACAATACTCTCGGATGTTTGTCAGACGCCTGCGAGAGGTGGGACCGTGAAAAAACTTTTTGGTGTTTTTCTGGGATTCGAACTTGGAACCTCATGCGTAGTGATCCGACACACTAACCACTTACGCCACGGCGCCCGTGAGACTCAATGGCAGGATTGATTAGATTGATACTCGAAAGCCAGAGAATCATACTCTGCTCTGCTTTTTGAGAGAATTTTTTGTTGAATCCAGACAAAGCAGTTGTACATTTCAAAGGAAAAGGAGTCTGAGACTCGATTCTGTTACCGCCATCGTCACCGCTATTGTATTATTCGATATCTGAGAGTTGTCCAAGGCAAAAGTCTGATACTGTGGCTGCTTGTGGTGCTTTGCCAATCGATCTCGAATCTAGCGTTCAGGATCATCCTTCTGGGAACACACCCAGCGGCTCAGACAGACTAAGATCCATCACTTCCATGAAACTACAATGTGCTGCTTTTAGACGTGTAGGTATCTCTTCCGGTCACTACCACGAAAATCACCAAAATCCCGTCGTATCCTATCTAGAAGTACGAGCCTGGGTCTGGGTCTGGGTGGCGTCTAAGCAACACATAGAGTGGAAGGAGAATTCGCAAAAAATTGGTGTTTCTACAAGAAACTAAACTGTACTAGGTCCATACTAAAGTCGGCTAGGGTAGGTAGGTAGAAGTGGTGGTTCTGTAAAAACAGAGACCCAATTAGCACAGTTGTGCCGTTTTGATACCACGCCTCATGCGACCTTGGATGTTAATGTGTGTTGGTGAGGACAATCTAGAGCCAGCCTGTGGAGTTTAAGAAGAGGGTTAGCTCATTTATGTTCTTACCCGAGATCTCCTCAAGTGAATTGTAGAAGGGTTTGCCTAATGCTTGATGTCTAACCCTAGCTAGTGCTGGACAATTGCACATGTAGTGGATAATTGTTTCTTTTTCGGTGGCTATGTTGCAACTACGGCAATGTGTATTATATGGGATACCTAGTTTGGCTGCATGCTCTCCTACCGGCCAGTGTCCCGTGAATATCGCGATTGTACGGGCAATGTCTTTGCGCGTTCTGTTCAATACGGCGGTTGTTTTGGTCTTGTTATAGTTAGGCCACATCTTTCTGGATATGACGTAGTTCGTTAACCTGGACCATTTAAGGTTAGCTTTTCTAAGAAAGATAGAGGAGAAAGTCGGCTAAGTGCATATTTTTTTTTTTGCTTAACCAGCACCAATCACGGTCTAATCTTTGAGCATTTCCCGGTGTAGACAAGTCCACTTTTGTCTCAACTTTCGAGAAAAATTCTCTTAAGTGAACTATTCGAGTCTCAGGCGCCTTTTGACAGAGAAGGCTGTAAGTACTTCTAGTACTACTTGCTGCTCCAAGTATGGCAAAATTACATTTGGGCTATTTTTCCTGAAGGATATATAGCTTAAGCTTACCCCTTAGCTGACGGAAGTCATAGATTTAGGATCATAATCTCGAATATTCTCCCAGAGCTGGTAAACTTAGGTATAAAGTCTCAGACCAAGCACAACAAGTTCATATAACTCTGAGAGTACGACCATGTGATCCAAACGATTGTATGGTCGAAAGTTTTCTTAACAAAGAAATGTTTGCTCATAACTCCTATAACTCCTTTCCTAGCGCAAAACTTTAGAACTTCTGGTTGGTTAAGTCATGTCTTAGCATCACGATGTGTAGCCATGAATCAAACCAAACTTTTTCCGTTCTTAAGACGGCAAATCTTGTGGACGCAGTGGTTAGTGTGACGGTCCACTGCACGTGAGGTTCAATGTTCGAATCCCAGAAAACACCAAAAAGTTGTTTCACGGTCCCACTTCCCGTGAACGTGTGACAAACATCCAAGAGTATTCATCTTCTTCCTTTTATCAGCGGGGTTATGATCCGAAAATATGGGATCATAACCCTCCCACTTCACTGCATTTCTACTGATCCGCCTGTGGGGTTCGCCTAGAGTATTGTTGTCACGAAAAAGCGGCATAAAACTGTAGGCCCAACACTAGTGGTTGCAAGAAGTTAGACCTTGGAGATTTACTACAAGAATTCCGGACAGAATTTACTGGAAGAATCGAAGAACCATGAAGAAAAAGGAGTTGGCTTTCTATACCGACGGTTCTAAGATGGACATTGGCACGGGGCCGGAGTTTATTAAGAAGCCCTAGGAATAAACCATTCCTTTAGAATAAGCAATGACGTCTTTCAAGCCGAAGTCACAGCCATCGTCCAGGCTGCTGAAGTTATACACGAGAGTAACATCGTTGGTAAAACGATCACTGTCTATATAGACAGTCAGGCAGCCGTTAAGGCTCTGGACTCTGCTGTAATTAGATCGGGGCTTGTGAGAAGCTGCAAATCACTCTTAAACGAGATATCTAGAGCCAATGCGGTACCAGGGCATATGGATATCGAAGGTAACGAAAGGCCTGACGAGCTTGCTAGGTAATTGTCAGTACTCCACTTATCGCGGGCCATCCTCTCTGTAGCAACTCCAATCAGTTCCTTACGGAAGAAAATAGAGGGTGAAGCCACAGGTAGAGCGAACAGACGCCGGGTTCATCTGGAAACATGTGCAACGGCCAGGGCGCTATGGCCGGTCTACGGCAAGAAGAGATCAACCTCTCTGGTAAAACTAAGTCGTTATAACGCACGGGTCATTTCTGGCATAATTACTGGACATTGTGCCATTGGCGTTCACGCGGAGCGACTCGGTGTGGTGCATCACGACTATTGCAGAAGCTGCAGGGAAGAAGAAGAAATAGAATCTGTTCGTCACCTGTTGTGTGATTGTCCTGCCCTATCCGTCAGAAGAATGAGGACTCTTCGTAGTTACTTCTTCTCCGAGCTGAAGACTTAAGTAATGTTGAGCTGATTGACCTCCTGAGATTCATATCACTTTCTAGGTGGTTCCTACAGTGGACTCTTTTTACAGCGTTTCTAGGGTTAAATGATTGGGCACAATGGACCCGCACTGTTGGTCTGAGTGAGCAGTGACTCTTTGTCACAAGGTACCCATCTACCTAACCTAGGCCTTTTTTTTTTTTTTTTTTTGCCTAGGGGGTAGTGGAAAAACGCAAGTGCGCACGGGAAACAGACCCGCTCTGTTTCTAGTAGTGTGAGACTCACTACTCACTAAAAACCACCTTTAACCCCTTCTTTCTACTTGACACCATCCACTCCGGAACAGCATTACTTCAGAGTGGTGTCGTTTTCTTTCCCCTCCGGGGACCGGCTTTTTCATATTCGGCTTCTGGTGCGGGCTTATACATTCTTGCCGGTAAGGCTTTTGTCTACTTTATGTTATTTGTGAGGGAATGTTGGCGTCTTCCTCTTTCTTTTTGGATCTTAGTACCGTCTCGATAAAGGAAGATATTCTATTCCACGTGTCGGTACTCGAGATCATCTTACTTATAGCATTTTCCGGGGAAAAATCGCCTATTTCCGACTCCAGTCTACTCCTCTGCTCTGTCCATCTGCTACAGGCGAGAAAGGTGTGGAAAGCGTCGTCTTCCGCTGAGTCTCCATATTGGCAGGCTGCGCTCTCTACTTTACCCATTTTGTGGAGGTATCGGTTGAAATACCCATGTCCGGTTAGGAATTGAGTGACAAAGTAGTTCACTTCGCCGTGTTCCCGCTCTGTCCAAGCCGTGACGTCTGTAATCAGCCTCGCTGTCCACCTCCCCCTCGTCTCAGCGCTCCACCTTCTCTGCCAAGCCTGCTTGGTAAGCTCCTTCGCTTCAGCGACTGCCAGTTCTGCCCGTACTTCCGCCTGCTTGTCGTGGGCGTACTTCCTCTCTGTCGCTTGGAGGTCGATGGGGGTCACACCCGCAACTACGAGGACGGCTGGTTTCCGACACTGTGCGATAGGAGCTTGCAACTCGGAGGGCTCCTCGCCTTTGTACTGCGGCAATTTGCTTTCTGTACTTCTCCTGTCTAAGTTCGTCTGCCCAGATTTCACACCCATACAGAAGAATGGCGTGGGTGATGGACATGAGGAGTCGTCGCCTACTCATTGTTTGGCCTCCGATATATGCCATAGGCTTACTCAGCGATGACGTGACCTTCGCAGCTCGCTCAGATGCGGACTTAATCTGTTGCCATAAAGAGAGTTTAGAGTCCAGGGCGATTCCTAGATACCTTACTGCTGGTTTGCTGTTGGGCCTCCGATATTTGCCATAAGCTTACTCAGCGATGACGTAACCTTAGCAGCTCGCTCAGATGCGGACTTAATCTGTTGCCGTAAAGAGAGTTTAGAGTCCAGGGCGATTCCTAGATACCTTACTGCTGGTTTGCTGTTGGGCCTCCGATATTTGCCATAGGCTTACTCAGCGATGACGTGACCTTCGCAGCTCGCTCAGATGCGGACTTAATCTGTTGCCGTAAAGAGAGTTTAGAGTCCAGGGCGATTCCTAGATACCTTACTGCTGGTTTGCTGTTGGGCCTCCGATATTTGCCATAAGCTTACTCAGCGATGACGTGACCTTCGCAGCTCGCTCAGATGCGGACTTAATCTGTTGCCATAAAGAGAGTTTAGAGTCCAGGGCGATTCCTAGATACCTTACTGCTGGTTTGCTGATTTTCACTTCTGGACCTACACGTAACTCGTCAATGGTCGGGATCGACTTCCTAGTCAGAAGAACTATCTCTATTTTTTCCGCGACGAGACTAAGGCCATGGGCTTTCATCCAGGCGAGTACTCGTCTCATTACCTGGTTCAGTTTCAGCTGAGCCCCTTCGATGTCCCTTACGGTAATCACCGCACCGATGTCATCTGCGTACCCGACTGGGAAGGTGTGTTCGGGCATCTCCATGCGAAGGATTCCATCGTATGAGATATTCCACAGATCGGGTTCAAGGATTGAGCCCTGTGCTGCTCCAGCAGTGATTTTCTTTCTGTGAGTACCCTCCACGGTGTCGTACAGATTTTCCCTGCCTTTGAGATAGTCCTTCACAATTTGCAAAAGATATTGCGGTATCCTGAAAGTGTTCTCGAGCGCATCTAACATATATCCCCATCTGCCCGAATTGAAGGCATTCCTCACATCCAGAGCTGCCAGCACGACGATTCGCCTTGAGTAGTGATTTCCCCTTTGGGCGAGGTGGGTGGTTTTGACTACTTTCTCAATTGCTCCTATCGTGGAGTGGCCTTTTCTGAATCCGTGTTGTCGAACCTAAGCCTTGGTATGTATGTGTATGTATAACGACAAATCTTCAAGGCATTTGACGGCAATATTACATTTTGACTTCTATTCGATGTTACAACTTGAAGAACCTATAACTTTTAGGTTAACTCCTCCAAAGCTTAGTATTCTTCTTTCAATGAAAGTCAAGAGACCATACTCGAAGTCAAGAGACCATACTGTCCCTTGCTTCCTCTTTATTATGATTGCTAGATCATTCTAGGTCTTCTTCTTCCTATTTCGTCGTAGTTATGATCCGAAAACAAGGGATCATAACCATCCCACTTCACCGCATTTCTACTGATCCGCCTGTGGGGTTCGCCTATAGATCATTCTAGGTAAGTCTTCTTGTATTATCTATGAGGATCACCCACAAAAGTAATGAACAACTCCTTGCATTCAACCTTTTGCCGCTATGACCCGGGTGCTTGGACACACATTTGAAGAGGTAATCCATCTTCGCTGTTTCATTACCAATTTCCGTGACTCTTGCAATGTATTCTTCTTCTTCTTATGTCCTGTATCCCCTTGTGGGTCCTAGGGCTTCTACTACGCCTACCCGTCATCGTGTACGGTTTCTGGCAATGTGTCTGAGTTCTCCCTAACTTTTCCCCAACTGCCGTGCCTCCTTCTCGTCTGTTTTGTGCCATGTTCTCCTCGGACCACCAGGTCTTCTGCCACACTGAGTTAAACGGTCATATTGCCTTGCATGGTTCGCTATGGAACTGTTCCCCTTTTGGAACGTGTGACCAATCAACTGCAACTTCCATCGTTGCATGGTTGTGCCTATTGGTTTGTGACCCGTTCTCTCGTAAAGGTGTTCGTTAGATATACGATTGGTCCAGAAAATGCTTAAGATATTGCGCAGGCACCTATTAACGAACGTTCGGGCTGCTCGTAAGAGTTCTGCTGGAATACCGTCAAATCCTACCGCCTTGTTGGATTTGAGTGCCTTGATTGCGGTAGTGATCTCATCATTACTGGGAGTCGTGGTGCGTACTCGGACATTTCGGTTCAAAACCGTAGCAAAATGCTCTTTCCATCGCTTGAGCTGGCCCTCATCCGAAATGAGTCAGGAGCCGTTTAGGCTTTTCACGGGATGTTGGCTGGAGTTGCGACTACCTGTCAGCTCTTTGGTGATTCTGTAGACGGTCCTGCTGTCGCACCCCCATGTAGCTTCTTCTGCTTCTGTAGCCACCACGTTGATGAAGTTGCGCCTATCACCTCGCACGCTACGCTGAACTTCTCTCATTTTCATGCGATATAGGAACCCTAGCTCGTTTCTCCCTGCTGCTGGAGTAGCTGCAACTTGAACTTTCAGCTGTTTTCCTTCGTCAATGCCTCTCCAGGTATCCTCGGAAAGACACGCCCCATGTCTTCCTCGACCGACAATTCTTTCAGCACCAAATGTAAAAACATTTTTCACAGCACACCAATGGTCTTGGATGGTTGCGGGCATAGAGCTGCTGATTGCTTCCACACATTGCGAAAAGTGCTCCCTTAATTGTTGGCGCACTGAGGGATCACTAAGTCTATCGATGTTGAACCTGGGTATTCTTGTGTTATCTTGTTATCTTCGAACTGCAGCAGTACGTAGCTGGAGAGTAGCTATCATAAGATGATGATCTCGTACTATCCCCACATCTGCCCCTCGCCTGTTTCGGATGTCCAGGAGACTTCTTCTAAAGCGGCGTCTGATGGCAAAATGGTCAGTTTGGCTGGACGTTGCTTGCCTATCGTTGGAAACCCAGCTGACTTTGTGGCAGGTCTTGTGCTCAAACATGGTGCCACCTATCACAAGGCGGTTGGCATTGCAGAAATCCACAAACCTTTCGCCGTTGTCATTGCGGTTGCCTAGACCATGTTTCCCGATTACACGCTTGAGCCCTTCGTTGTCGCTGCCTACCTTGGCATTCAAATCCCCCATCACTATGACAATGTCTCCATTTGGTGTTGTGTTGAAGACGGAACTTAAGAGGTTGTAGAAACTCTCCTTTTCGTCCTCAGACGAACTATTCGTTGGGGCATAACACTGTATGATGGTGACGCGTCGTACTCTAGTCCGGAATCTGGCCGTCAAAATCCTATCACCATGAGGCTGCCAGGAAATTAGGCCCTTGCGTGCTGTTGTTGTTAGCAGTAGTCCGACTCCATATTCCCGTGGACTTCCGGATGGTCTTCCAGAATAGAGTAGTACAGTGTTACGCGTTGGGGACTGGTACTCGCCCGCTTCTAACTATCTTACTTCACTTACCCCCAAAATGTCCAGTTTATATCGCATGAATTCCTTTTTCAGTTGGAGGAATCTGGCATTGTAAGGACCTTCGCTTCCCGAGTCGAGGAGCGTCTTTATATTCCAGAAACTTTGTCGGGGTACAATAGCCAAAAGTCGTCAACATGTGATCATTCCTTATCCGAAGCATAGTGTCAGTTTCTATAGCGAGCAATTTTCGGTAACGCAGGTTGCTGGCCCACGTTACCTAGCCTAGAATCAAGGCCCTAGACAACCCGCACTTACAATTTTGGCCTACACGTATAAGGGTTTATACGTATAGTTGCCTGGAGACCACCACTAGGAGGTAAAGTAAGCACTTCATCACGAACTTGATTGTTGCGCTACTGGCCCAAGCCAAGTCTTGGGCAGTCAGTAGTTTCCCGATCAATCGCAATGCAGGTCCCCGAATGCAATGTATGGATGTAGTCGTAACCGGTCGTCAACGCATACTTTTGTATTCAGTGACTTCAGTTGTGACATCAAACTCATGGTTTCTAACTTTAAAACCTCAGCGACTGCAAATGCATCCAATGAGTTCAAAGATTGCACAAGTTTGATGTTAATTGCCTGCAAAGGCTTAAACGGGTTCAAATGCTTCAATGATTTCAATTACTTCAAAGACTTCGATGGATTCAAAAGATTCCAACGACTTCAAAAGCTTCAATGACTTGAATTGTGACCTCAAACTGACGGTTTTAACTTTTAATACTTCAGCGACTGCAAATGGATTCAATGAGTTCAAAGATTAGATAAGTTTTATGTTCACAATGCCTGCAAAGGCTTAAACGACTTCAAAGACTTCAATGGCTTGCATGATTTTAATGACTTCAATTGTGACTTCAAACTCAGAGTTTCTAACTTTAAATACCTCAGGGACTGAGTTCAAAGATTGCACAAATTTGATGGTCAATGCCTGCAAAGGCTTAAACGCCTTCAAAGACTTCAATGGCTTGCATGCTTTCAATGACTTCAAAGACTTCAATGGATTCAAAAGATTCCAACGACTTCAAAAGCTTCAATGACTTGAATTGTGACCTCAAACTCACGGTTTTAACTTTAAATATCTCAGCGACTGCAAATCTGCAAATGAATTCAATGAGCTGAAAGATTGCACAAGTTTGATGTTCAATGCCTGCAAAGGCTTAAACGACTTCAAAGACTTCAATGGCTTGCATGATTTCAATGACTTCAAAGGCTTCAATGGATTCGAAAGTTTTCAATGACTTCAATGAAACGTACCCATAGCATTATTTAGTGTGACTCTAAGGAATGCATTGGACAATGATTGCATTTTTTTTTTACATCTTGAAGAAATTCTCAATTTTTGGAAAGCACAATACATTTCTCTTGCCGGCATAAGCTCCCGTCGTGCCTCTGTGCTTCAAAATATTGGCGATTTGCGTTTAAGCTGGTAAAACACTCTACTACACTCTGCAGCCCATACAATTCAAAACCTTAAGAGACGCATTTGAGTAGAGTACAACTCGATGCAGAATAAAAGAATAAACTTTCCTTCTTTTTTTTTTTTTTAAAGTGAATCTATGAACATTTCCCTGACTGTAATCTATTTGTCGTCATAGTGAGCACGCTAACGATTGGGAAAACTCATGGTACATGGTGTGTGCGCGACCAAGTGTGATGATGATGGGGCGGTGTGCTACGACTGGGGGGCTCTGCAGAGGCAGACGAGGGTACGAACGATTTGTGATAGTGACGGCAGCCGCGGCAACAGAGAATGGTGATGGCGGCAACAGCGGGCGACTGATGGTGGTGACTTTATCGCTTCTGGTGTATATACTCGCTTTAGAAGCAGTGAGTTACGAACTGCTGTAGGCTGTGAACGCGCGTCGCGACAGAGTCTATGTGCGCAAAAATTTTTGTGTTGACTTGTTTGTTTAAACACAAATCGTCTTCGGAATCAATTCCGCGTGTGTGTCAATTTAAAAAAAATAAAAAAATCGCAATAAATAGATAGATAGATACCCCTCCTAGAGTGAAAGATACATCAGGAGATATCTAGCAGCCTATTAGGCTTTGCTTTGGTCCAAATTAGATTGGTCGATTTAATTTGTTGTTTTTTTTTTTTTTCTACTTTCTGGGTCATCTTAGATTATTTGTGTATCTTATCTTGTTTATCGTTCGGATTAATCCACGAAACAAAAAAAAAGAAGATACATTTCGCTTGGAGGTGGTATAATAAATCGTCCTTGATTTGAATAAACAATATAAATTCGCCATAAAAACGCGAACCATCGCTCGCTCGTGTGTGGATGTTTGCGGAATAATAACAAATTAGATACAGTATCTTTGTACCTCTTGGAATTCCATATACCCGTATCTAAACAAATCAAAGAAGCAGAAGAAGAGAAGAAGTGAAAATATTTAAATTTATATCGGCATTGTGTCATCGTTTCTTGTATTGAATTAAACAAAACCGAAAAAAAGTATCTATAAATCATTTGGAAGAGCTAATTTGCTTAATGAGTTCGTATTCTCGTTCATGCGGGGAGATTTATTAATTTTCTCTTTCTCCCACCACCGCCACCACCCAGGGAGGCTCGTGTGTGTGTGTGAGTGATTTAAAAAAGAAAAAGGAATGTTAATACCTCAATTAGTTCTCGATATACAGCGTTCATGTCTATAATTGGGGGAAAAATAGTGAAAAGATAAAAAAGAGAAAAAAATTTAATAATAATAATAATTGAAGTGTGTAATTAGTTTGGAGATAAAGAGCAGCACAACATATAGTGTGTATCAGTTTGTGTGTAAAAATTTAGGTTAACTGAGATAGACTGGGAGGAGGCCTGACAATGGCGGAGATTGATGGATTAATTACGCCGCCGACACAACCGGCCGCTAATCGGCCGGCAACAAATAACAAGGATTTACATAACGTTTGGAAGGATTATACCAAACTAAAAACGTATCTTATACTGAAGGATAAGCAAAATGAAAAGGTATGTCTGGGGATTTGAAGCAGGATTGCATTATTTTCTTTTGTTGAAATTTAATATGTTTTGTGGCGAGATAACCTTTCCTATCTGAAGTTCTATTTGCGTGTACTGTACCGGTAAACAGATTTAAGTTGACTTCCCGAAAGTTTTCTCGTGATTTTGGTCAGGTTTTATGTTTCAGTGAATGCACATACAGTGCATGGTATTTTTTTTTTACTGAGAAGGGGAACTGTTGGATTGAGCAGAATGTAGGCTTGTGTTGCAGTCACTTCGAATCGATTTTAAGAAGAACATTGTCAAGATATTGACGACTTTTTAGTTGAAGCGAAATCCATTAGAGTACATTTGCTTTCTTAAATTCATGCAACATTTATGCTTCCTCCATGCCTTTCAAAAATGATCCAGACCACGAAACTGGTACAGTGCTAACCGATATCTGTGGCCCTCCGATGGTTACAATTAATCTTGTTTGACGAATTGGTATAGTGCAACCTTGCGAATCGCTTTAAAGCTTTGTGAAGAGCCCTTTCTTAAGTCCTATAACTACATGTTGTTCTACTCGTCTTGTGGCACAGCCTTCGCGTTGAAGATACATCGCTCATACAGCCCTCGGGTGTTCCGAAAGCTGATTTTATTTGAACGCATACTCTTTCCCTCATCGAACCTCTTTCTACTTCGAGATGGTTGCACAGCAGTTACGGAAAGCCCCAATGTACAAATCTGGAAAAACGAAGTTGATATGTGATAGGCAACATCTTTCTAGGAATAACGACGCAAAGACCTAAGAGAGCTTGCAGCTAGTCTCTGCAGAGCAGCCTATCCAATCTGATGATTTCTTTCTGGCCATTTTCGAAAGTAACCTCGAAGCACTCAGAAGTAGTTGGTTGCCCTTACGCATAACTAAGAGATGGCAATCGTCACACGTTCAATCATTTACAGTATCACTCTCCATAAGGTCGTGCACATCCCAAAATGGCAATTGAAAGCACAGAACGATCGATCGTTGTTCTTCTACTAATTTTCGGAGTAGGACCCACAGATCAAACCCTGTTTCTTTTAATACCGACAGTATGCATGAATAGTACTCAATGCCGCAGCAATGCTTCGCCAAGAAGTCGAAACTGCTGTAAACATTCTAATCGCTGAATCATCTGTCCTGTGCTCTGTCAATTCGTTAAGGAATACTAAAAGAGCCACATACCAAGCCGTCTGAATTGGTCGATGCATTTGTCTCTCAAAGTAGACATCCTACTCTTTTTTTTTTTTTTTTTTTAAGTTGCGCCAAGGATGTATAATCTTCATAGACACTAGTAGCCCGAGTGCTACTAGCATGCACGATTCGCAAACCTGAGTAATCGATTCTAGGAATACGCCTACGTACTAAACACACACCCTACACACTTTAACCACTCTCCCCGCGGTACTGCCGTTAGGTATTTCTTCACGGGGCTGGTTAGCAATTATGCTCTAGTCTCCGAGGCCGCCTCTTGGGCTCTTCCTAGGGCTTCTGCTCTTCGCAGCGCATTCTGCACACATACTATGAATGAGCTGATCTCCATCCACTCGCCCTCTGATCGTGTCATGTGACTTACAAGATTTTCTGGACTTGGCAGGTTTGCTCTGTCTTCTGCAAAGCGTCTGCAGTAGAACACTGCATGCTCCGCGTCCTCCTCTTCGTTTGGACTTATTGGACACAGGGGGGAACTATCGTGTCCAAATCTATGGAGGTATTTCCGGTAGCCATTGTGTCCGGACAGGAACTGTGTGAGGTGGTAGTTACAGTTCCCCCTCGCTCTCTCTGTCCATGATTGTATAGTGGGAATGAGCTTGTGGGTCCACCTGCCTTTGGTAGAGCTGTCCCACCTGGTTTGCCACAGCGTTGCTGATGCTGCCCTTTCCTCCTCCTTAATCCTTTTGCCTCTTGCCGGTTCGAGGGACGTCTAAGGTATACCCTCTGCATCTCTTCAGCGAGGATGTCGATTGGAACCATCCCAGCTAAAACGCAGGCTGCATCGTCGGAGATAGTTCGGAAGCCGCTGATCACTCTGATTGCGCAGAGCCTGTGAGCTGATGATAGCTTCTTCCTGCACTCATTTGTCGTCAGTGCACCTGCCCATATCGGGGCAGTGTATAGAAGTACCGAGCTGACCACTCTGAACAGCAGGATCCTGCGGGCGTATCCACGCCCGCCGATGTTCGGGAGCATTCGGGAGAGTGCTGCCTGCATCAGCGATGCTTTCTTACTAGAATACTCGACGTGGGCTTTGAAGCGCAGCCTGTTGTCGAGCATGACTCCAAGGTACTTCAAGGATTCTTTGGACCTGATTGTCTGGTTTCCAACCCGGAAGCTGGCATATTCCACCTTTTTGCGGCTGGTTATTAGGACAGCTTCGGTCTTGTGGGCAGCTAGTTCCAGACCGGTAGACTCCAGCCATTCCTTTATTCTTATAACTGCCTCATCCGTCGCAGACTCCACCTCGTGTACGTGCTTGGCTACTCTAACCACTGCGATATCGTCAGCGAAGCCAATTACTTTGACTCCCTCGGGCAATGTTAGTCGCAGAACTCCGTCGTACATAATGTTCCATAGGAGAGATCCCAGAACCGACCCTTGCGGGACTCCCGCGGAAACACTATAGTGCTTAACGCCATCGTCAGTATGGTATCCTAGCTTCCTATTGCTGAAGTAGTCCGTGACTATCCTCAGCAGGTAGTATGGTGTATCCGTCCTGGCCAGGGATCTCCTAATGAATGACCAGCTTGCCGAGTTGAACGCATTTTTGACGTCGAGCGTTACTACTGCGCAGTATTTCTTCGTCCCCCATTTCCACCTTTTCCCTTGTATTGCTTCAGTTGCTATATCTACTACCGCCTTTATGGCATCGACGGTAGAGCGTGATTTTCTGAAGCTGTACTGACGTCTGACAGGGCTCCGTTTTCCTCCGCCACCGCAAGCAGTCTTTTAAAGATGATACGCTCTAGGATCTTTCCCAGCGTATCGAGCAGTCATATTGGGCGATACGATGATGGTTGTCCGGGCGGCTTATTGCCCTTTGGAAGCAGCACTAAATGTTGCAATTTCCATGGTGTAGGGAATACCCTCTCTTCTATACACCTTTGCATCGTTGTTAGAAAGATGTCCGGTCTCGTCTTAACAGCCGCCTTGATTGCCCCACATCCTACTCTGTAAACCAATGCATTTGCAGCGATATGCTGCTTTGTGATCGCTGCAAGGCGAACTTTGGATGTCAATTGGCCCCATAGGTTCGGTTAGGTTGGCTGTCTGCACAAGAGTTCAGACACACTTAGACCAGTAAAGGTCCACTGTGATGCCATAGTTCTACCATTAGACCACTCGGGGACTGTGCTAGGCGAACCCCACAGGCGGATCAGTAGAAATGCAGTGAAGTTGGAGGGCTATGATCCCTTATTTTCGGATCATAGCCTCGCTGATAAAAGGGAGAAGAAGAAGATTGAATACAACAAATGCTTTCAAGGAGCTTCGGTATACATCCGAGCTTAGTAATAAGTTTTTGTGGACAGAGATAATGTACTGGTTGCTTTAGATGCATTCACCGCAAACCAAAGTTCTCTAAAGAAATTAACTTCCTCGCGCGACTAATTCTGTATCCGTTGCGAATTCTTTTTTTTTTTTTTAGAACATCTTGTCATGTTTAAGAATAATCGTGCAGAATTCTATAAAATTCATTCAACAGGTCTGCATATATCTGAGCAGACAAATAGGCGCCTATAGCTAATTTATTTACTTACTTATGTCCTGTATCCCCTTGTGGGGCCTAGGGCCTCTACTACGCCTATCCGCCATCGTGTACGGTTTCTGGCAATATGTCTGAGTTCTCCCCAACTTTTCCCTAACTGCCGTGCCTCCTTCTCGACTGTTCTGCGCCATGTTCTCCTCGGACCGCCAGGTCTTCTGCCATCCTGAGTTAAAGGGTTCCATTTTGCATAGCATGATTCGCTATGAAAATGTCACCCTTTCGGAACGTGTGAACAATCCACTGGCACTTCCGTCGTTGGATGGTTGTGCCTATTGGTTCCTGACCCGTTCTCTCGTAAAGGTGTTTGTTAGAGATACGATTGGGCCAGAAAATCCTTAAGATATTGCGCAGGCACCTATTAACAAACGTTTGCAGCTTTCTGGGGATAGTAGTGGTTACTCTCCACGTGCTGCATCCATATAACAGCACGGATTCAACGTTGGAGCGGAACAGTCTTACGAGTAGCTTGGTGTTCAAACTGATTGCACTGCTTCGCCATATTTTGAACAACATCCCGAACGCGGACTTTGCTTTGGCGGTCCTGTTGGCTATATCCAGTTCGGTTCCACCATCGGTCGAGACAATACTCCCAAGATACTGGAAATCCTCTACTCTCTCTACCGGTTGTCCAGCAATGCATATTTGAACCGATGAGTTAGTTCCAAGGCTGATCAATTTAGTTTTTGCCGTATTAATTTTCAGCCCGACGACGCCTGCCTTTCTCTCCACATCTGCTATCATGTGGTGGATGTCCATAATTCTGTGGGAGAGTAAGCATACATCGTCAGCGTAGTCAAGATGTTTCAGTTAAGATGTAAGAGTCCATCGAATTCCTCCGTTTCCCGTCAACAAAGCTGCATGAAGCACATCGCTAATCACCAATAGGAATAATATTTTTGAAAGGATACATCCTTGTCTTACCCCTCTTTGGATCTCAAATTCCTCAGCCAACCTTCCTTTGTGCAGAACGTGACATTTGGAGCCTTCATATGTAGCTTTGATAATAGCAATTAGTTTATCGGGAATACCTCTCCTGCGTAAGGAACGCCAAATAAACTCCCTGTTGACACTATCGAACTTACTTACTTACCTAGATGGCGCTACGGTCCGGGGTGGACCTGGGCCTCAGCCAACAAACCTCTCCAGCTAGCACGGTTACGAGCCAGCTGCCTCCAGTTGCGCACGCCAAGTTGGTTGAGGTCCCCCTCTACTTGCTTGCGCCACCTACCGCGAGGTTGTCCATCCGGGGTGGATTCGAAAACTTTCTTAGCGGGAAGGTTGGGCTCCATCCGCTCTAAATGACCCAGCCATCTTAGTCGCTGTATGTGAACTCTTCTGGCTAAGTCGATGTCCTTGTACAGGCCGTATTGTTCGGCATTGTACCTTCTCCTCCACTCACCATCTATGCAGACGGGACCAAAGATCGCTCGAAGAACTTTTCTCTCGAAATAACGAAATAACTATCGAACGCCTTCACAAAATCGTTGAACAGTAGGTGACGTGGCGGTCGATATTCATCGCACGGTTCGATGATAATCCGCAGGGTGTTGATGTGGATGGCACAGGAGAATCCAGATCGGAAACCTGCTTGTTCGGCATCGAGTGTGTCTTCGAGATGTTGTTTGATTCGCTCCAGGATGATTTTAGCTATTATCTTAGCTACAGCAGGCAGCACGCAGATACCCCTCCAGTTTCCGCACTCCATTAAATTTTCTTTCTTAGGAACCTTGACGATCATTCCCTTTTTCCACTCGTCAGGAAAGTTCTCAGCTTCCCAAGCTCTCTCTATAGGTGAAAGCAGAAGCCCAGCCGATGTTGTTGGCGCTGTTCATGAGAACTCTGCGGGAATACCGTCAAGTCCTACCGCCTTGTTGGATTTGAGTATTTTGATCGCGGTAGTGATCTCATCATTACTGGGAGTCGTGGTGCGTATTCGGGAACTTCTCACCTCGGACATCTCAGCCGGATTTGGGAGCATATCGCTAGCGAATACGCGGTTCCAAACCGTAGCAAAATGCTCTTTCCATCTCTTGAGCTGGTACTCATCCGAAATGAGCAAGGAGTCGTCTAGGCTTTTCACTGGGTGTTGGCTGGAGATGCCTGTCAGTTTTTTAGTGATTCTGTAGACGGTCCTGCTGCGGCACCTCTTTGCCGCTTCCTTGCTTCTGTAGCCACCGCGTTGATGTATTATAGTTGCTCCATCGTCTGTAAGTGCCTTGAAGGGAGGCGCTTACATATTTACGTCTCCATAAATAAATTGATTAAATCAAATTAAATCAAACGTCGCACGCTACGCTGAACTTTTTTCATCTTCATGCGATATAGGGACTCTAGCTCGCTTCTCTCTGCTGCTGGAGTAGCTGCAACGCGAGCTTTCAGCTGTTTTCGTTCGTCAATCTGTCTCATGCCTTATGTCTTCTCTGCGATCGACCGACAATTCTTTCAGCACCCAGATGTAAAAACATGTTTCGCAGCACACCAATGGTCTTGGATGGTTGCGGGCAAAAGGTGCTTCCTTAGTTGTTGGCGCACTGAGGGATCACATAGTCTATCGATGTTGAACCTGGGCATTCTTGTGTTGTCCTGGGATCTTCGAACTATAGCAGTGCGCAGTTGCAGAGTAGCTATCATAAGATGGTGATCTCGTACTATCCCCACATTTGACCCTCTCCTGTTTCGGACATTCCAGGAGACTACACCACTAAAGCGGTGGCTGATGGCAAAATGCTCAGTTTGGTTGGAGGTTGCTTGCCTGTCGTTGGAAACCCAGCTGACTTTGTGGCAGGTCTTGTGCTCAAACATGGTGTCACCTTTCACAAGGCGGTTGGCATTGCAGAAATCCACAAACCTTTCACCGTTGTCATTGCGGTTGCCTAGTCCATGCTTCCCGATTACATGTTTGAGCCCTTCGTTGTCGTAGCCTACCTTGGGATTCAAATCCCCCATCACTATGACAATGTCTCCATTTGGTGTTGTGTAGAAGACGGCACTTAAAAAATTGTAGAAGCTCTCCTTTTCGTCCTCAGACGAGCCATTCGTTGGGGCATAACGCTGTATAATGGTGACACGTCGTACTCTAGTCCGTATAGAGCTTTGCTGCGACGATTAGTTTTGGGTCATATCTGCTTCGATAAACTTCCTCTCCTGCTCGTATCTTAACACTTAATATATAGACATGGAAAAATAAAGCTTAAATCTTGAACAGATATTTTGATCCTCCTTCTGTTGTATACCTATTTGATGAGGATGAGGTATTTTTCTTGACGTACACATTTCCTACGTCTGCATACATTTTACGGTCACTGCTAATTTGAATAACAGAACAAAACCATCTGCAAACAATAGTCCAATTCAATCATCTCCATATCCAGCCCATCACAAGAGCGCTCTTCCTACCTCAATTCAAAGTTTTTTGTCCATCTGTATACACAAAGACTCTGAATAACTCGTGTTCCGCCCACAGATGCCCCACAAATTATCTCTACCTCCCCTCAGCAAAAAAAAAAAGATGAAAAACAAATCTCTCCAAAGAATAACAACGTCATCTCAAATGCCTGTCAATAAAAACCAAACGAATTCCCCACAACACACAACCTCTAGAGAGCTGGAGTATCTTAAACTTTTCTTCCACCTCATTTCATTCAAAATATACACTTAAACGAGCAGAAACCCACTTAAGAATAATTCTTAAAAATTCCATGTCATCTCTCCGAACAATAGCAAACTGTTTTTCCGAAATTAAATTGCCCACCACACACGCACAAATTGTAAAACAAACAGAGCTCCAACGACGACATGGCAGTTCAAAAAGAAAAAAAAGAAAAAAGAATTTCACTTGAAATTTATTTTCATATCACAAGTGTGTACCCGTACATAGGTACATATCTTTGTATCTTACAGTAGCTACAGATGTTTTTTTCTTTGCGAATTTTTATCTATTTTGTTCTGCGCGTATGTATCTCACACTTGAATGTAATTATAATTAGTTACAGTGAATGAATTTGAAATTGTTAAACGTTCAAGTGGTTTGGTGCTGCTTGGTTGTTTTGCATCCATCTATGGTATATCTGTTGCACGGTTCTGTGTATCTATTACTCTTGAGTTATAGTCACCACTTGAAGAAAAAAAGAGTTTCCATATCTGTCTAGATAGAGATACATAATGTTTAACCCCATGGAAGTACTAAAGTGGCTTACTTGCTTTGAGGCACAGAGGAAAAGTATCTTTCTATCTATCTGCGGGGCTATGGTTGGTTATTGTAACTCAATTGGTTTCGCCGGCATTTCTATTAGACAATAGATATATGTATGTAGTATAGATATCTTTCCTTTGTCGTCTTATACTTCTTTTATGATCTCATTACTCATGTCTTGTTTCGTTCAAAAGTGATTTGTTGATATATATAGTGTAGATATTGTTGTATCTTTTTTTATAACCATAGATAAATCAAAAGTGCTTAAGACTGGCAGTCCATCGCAAAAGCCCGAGGAGGGGGATTTTAACTCTATTAATAACAAATATAATTTGCTACGATTATATATACAGAAAACATAGAGAGAGAATGGGCATTGTTCGTGTGAATTTTATTCATTTTGAACGGTTTAAGTGGGTTTTTATGGGAAGAAATCATGGTATGGTGTGGCGTTGTTCGTGTCACACATTGCATGCAATTTATTAGCACCCATTAATTGCATTGTATATGCGCGAAATTCTGTGAAAATTAAGATTAATTACATAAAATCGTATTTGTGTGTTGGGAAAACGTTAAATTTCATTCGCATCCGTGATGGGTATACCTACTTAAGTGTGCGCGGGGTTTTTAGTTGTTTTTGAAACGATTTCATTCTTGTTTTGTTCTTTTGTTGTCATTTAATGATTTATACAATCTCAGACAGGTTGAATATTTGGAATTGCTGATTAGAAATGACATAAGTTTGTACACAACAGATTTGTAGTAGGAAGTGTCAGGTCAGAGATAGTGATAACGACAGGCTTTAGCGATATGATAACCTTGATGTCACGAGACTTAAGCAATCAGAAATGGCAGTGTTTTCTAGAAATCATTTGTTAAGAATATTGCTAGTCAGTGGCGTAGTTAGGAAGTACAATGAATAGCCGTTCGTCGCGTAGGGTAGGACCACGGAGGCAACTTCGGTGCAGGTGAGGAGGGTGGCGGCATACTTGCGGTTGCTCGGCTCAGTGTTCACTTCATCTTTGCTTATGACTTCTGCTATCACCCTAGTCTGGTCTTTTCTAGCTCTTAAATGATTTTCCGCGCGTCTTCATTCATTTCTGAGATCGCGAATTCTCCTTATGTCGCATCCGAAAATTAGAGTCGCAACTATGTCAGAAATGTTTTCTTTAAGTTCGCAACCAAGTCATTTCGAGTGGTCGAGTTCTCATCTGTAGGATGAGCGTCCTAACGTCCCCATAGAAATCGTCAAATGTCTCTTGGGGTAGCTGCTTTCTATCTATAATTTCTCTAAAGATCTCATGGTCTCTTTTAGTATCTCTAAACTGCCAGATAAGTTCTCTTTTGAGGTCGAAGTAGTTTAAGCCTTCAGCACCTTTATTTTCCTCGAGATACTGCCAATACCATACCTCGGCAAAACCTGTTACTAGATAGTGGAAGTTCGTTTACATTTGCCTATTGGTCAGGCATTTCATCTTTTGCAGAGAATCGATGCGGAAAATTAAATTCTCAACAGGTAAGGGTTTCGGTGCCCCGTCAAACTTTATTCCCCACTTGTGCACGTCAGTCTCCTTCTCATGAGGGTTAGACGGCTCCTATATCGGGGTTGGCACTTTCGTACTGAAACGGCGGTATTGGAAGGTCATTAAGTCGTTTGGCAGTCTGTCGAGGTGGCACTTTGGGGTGGACTGCGGCAACTTTCAACTCGCAGACCTTTTTCTGCAGAGCTTGCACTTTTTTTTTGGAAGTTTTTCATCAAATCGCCCATGCTATCTGCGAATACGGCCAACATCTCTTTCTGACTTTCGCCTACCGCCGAAGATACCAATTCTTCTACGTGTAAGTTGAGTGGTTCGTCGTCGTTATGTAGGTTATTTTCCTGTCTTGCTGGTGGGCGAGTGTTCCACTGATCCAAAGAGAATGCATCATTAGGGATTGCCCCTAAGTTCTTATTGTGCCCCGCCATTAGAGGCAGAACTATCTAAATCTAAATTTAAATTTCTACTAATTAAATTTTTCAAAAGTGAAATTAGTTAAGACTAAAACAAAATGTAAGAATCTAAATATAAGAACTTCAGATTTTCCTAATAGGTCTACTCTATAAGTGGTTATTTCAGATCTTTAATGCGCTATGATGTGTGGCTTCTTGGTCCTGTTATCCTGTTCTACTCCTATGGATATTGTAAAGTAAGTGTGGGTGTCGTCTCGTATCGTTAAGTTCTTTATTAGTCGTAATATCAAACAGTGACCGGTACCTCGGATACTTGACGATTGCTGAAGTCAATCCTTTCTGTCCCTACCACAACTTGTCATCAAGTAAACCCAATGCAAGGCTGGCCAGGACTTCCAGCATGAACTCCAACACAGACAAAATTTCAAGACCTTCTACTTACGCCTCACATTGAATCTGACAAAGAGCCTTGATTCAACGGCAGCAGCTAGTATTAGGCCTTTCCACCTTGACCCGCTCTTCGTCTCTTCATAGACCTCCGACTACCTCACGAGATCTACTAGCAATAGGCCTGTAGATTGGACAGCCGTCTTCAGTCTATGATGAAAGAGAGAACCTAAAAAGTCCTTGAACATGGGAAAAGGATAGAAAAGTAAAATAAAATAAGAAAAAAACTAAAATGGGAAGCAGCTACAAGTCCAAGATGGCAGCGGGCTTGCGACGTGCTTCTAGCCGGTAAAATTTGTCAAACGTTGAGGTAAGATACCATCAGGTGCCAATGTTAGACACCATTGCAACGTTGGTACGATTTGCTAAACGTTGGTACGTTTCGTGCGTTGGAACTCCGTTGGGCGCCATTGTTGTCTTGAGCTCGTCAGTGGTCTGAGGCTTGCTGGCGTACACTTTGCCTTTCAAATAACCCCACAAAAAGAAAGTCCGGAGAATCTGGAGATCTGGGTGGCCAATCAATGTCGCTATTTTTTGACAGCACACGTGCAGGGAATTTTCGTTTCAGAAACTGCATTGTTTGATTTGCAGTGTGGCATGGCACACCGTCTTGTTGAAACCAGTAACCGTCCAGACTTTTTCCACACATTTGTGGGCGGGCATATTGAGCCAACATCAACCGACATCGATTCCCATTGACTGTTTCGCCTTCTCTGAAGAAAAATGACCCAATGATGGTTTTGGCACAAACGCCGGCCCAAACAGTCACTTTTTGATCATGCAATGGTGTTTCATGGATCTCGTGTGGATTCTCCGTTCCCCAAATGCGGCAATTTTGCTTGTTAACGGCGCCAAAGAGTATGAAATAACCCTCGTCGGTCATCAAAATTCGCTTCCAAAAACCAAGCTCAGTGTCAACTAAGCAATGTGGACGTACAAATGTCGGCAATATTCTTTGAGTCAATTGCACTTCATACGGAAACAAATGCAAACCATCGTTCAAATGGGCTGAAATGTAATGTATTATCTGTCAGGGATATTAGCATTTTCACTGACAGCCAAGCGGCAATCAAGTCCCTGGAATCGTTCTCCTTCACTTCGAAGGTCGCCTTAAACTGTCGTCTATCTCTTATGGAGATGATAGAGCAGTTCAACATTCACCTATACTGGGTGCCGGGCCACAGGGACATTCCAGGTAACTGCAGAGCTGACGACCTCGCCAGACAGGGTACCACTCTAAGGATTTTGCCTGACAGGCAAGCCCTGGGTATGCCCCTCGCTACATGTAAGCATCTACTAAAGCTGAACGCTATTAGCACGACAAACCTCAGATGATTAAACGGCTCAACGTGTCACATTTCGAGACAGTTTTGGCCTTAGCTGGATCAAAAACGTAGTGCCGATCTGATCAAGTTAAAGCTTACACAAATCAGCTGCGTTGTCGGTGTTCTCACTGGGCACTGTCTTACAGGCCAACACGCCAAAAGACTTGGCCTCTTCTCCAACGACTTCTGCAGAAGCTGTAGGGATGAGGAGGAGGAGGAAACCATCCTTCACCTCCTATGCACATGTACAGCCCTGTCGCATAAAAGAATGCTCCATCTAGGGTCCCCCTTCCTTGACGACCTCGGCGATCTGGCGTCCTTGGACGTCATGAGCATCCATCGCTTTGTCAAAGGCTCCGGTTGGTTTTGTTTTTTTTTTTTTGGTCCCTGAGTGGCCTAATGGTTTGATCCATGGTATCACAAAGGACCTTCACTGGTCTAAGTGTGTCGGCACTCTCGTGTGGAAAGCCAACCTAACCTAACCTAACCTATCCTTCAAAATGCGCCGCAAGGTGGTTCCACTGACGCCAAAATGAAGAGCGCGATGACGATACGACATACTCGTATGTGGGTTCTCGGCAACACTCTCTCTTACCGCTTCAACCAGTTCATTGGAACGTCTTGGGCGTTGATCAACGGCATGTCGACGATCTCCCACTATCCCGTGCTCAACAAAATTCGACACCAAACGACGAATAGTGTTGCCAGACGGTGCTTTTTGGCCCCGATATTTTCGACGATATGCACGTTGAGTACAGCATCACTATTTCGGCGCGTTGTTTCGGTGTGAAGCGATTCATGGTTAAAATTGTACTGAATTGAAGTTTCAAAAACATGTCTACTCAAGTCAATCGGTGGGCGCCGTGGCGTAAGTGGTTTGTGTGTCGGATCACTACGCATGAGGTTCCAAGTTCGAATCCCAGAAAACACCAAAAAGTTTTTTCATGGTCCCACCTCTCGCGAGCGTCTGACAAACATCCGAGAGTATTATTGTCACGAAGAAGTTTTTCAAATCGCCGTTCGGATTCGGCACTAAAACTGTAGGTCCCTTCCATTCGTGTGAAAAATATAACGCACACAACATGAGTGGTTGCGAGAAGCTAGGCCCTGGCACTTAAAGAGCTGTTGCGCCAAATATTTGTATTTGTAAGTCTGTCGGTTGATAAATGTCAAAGTTATTCAATGTTTACATACCGACATAAATGTTGGCTCACCCGTTATATAACAAAGCAGATACTTACTTAAATCTTTGCACCTCTCGATGGGCATAAGGCCTCAAGAACGCCTACGCGCCATCTTATTCGGAGTTCTGTAAGGCGTTCGAGCTGCCTTTAACTCATTTCCAAAGAGCTTGATTCCTACTCGACTCTCCTGCGCCACGTTTGCCTAGGGCGTCCCGCTGTTTTGCCTGCCTGAGTGAGTGGATTCCACTGCATGGCGTATTTCGCAATGGAGTTGTCATCGCGCCGTAAAGTGTCCAAACCACTACCACTTTCTTCTTCACAATGTAATGCCTATAGATTCATGTGTCCAATCCACTGCCACTTTCTCCTTCGCACAATAATCTCTATAGGTTCTTTCCCTGTTCTCAGATAAAGTAGTTCGTTGGAGATACGATTGGGCCAAAAGATCCTCAACATAATTCTTAGACATCTGTTTACGATGGTTTGCATCTTGTGCGTGTAAATGGAGTCCACCTGCCAGGTACTGCATCCATAAAGCAGCACCGATTCTACGTTGAAGCGTAACAGTTCCAGCTTGGTTCTTAAGCTGATAAAATTGGCTCTCCCGATTTTGGATAGCATTCCGAACGCAGCTTTATCCTTCCCGATTCTGCTGCACACATCCAGTTCGGTGCCACTGCCTTTAGTTGAGACCACACTTCTTAGATAAAGAAAGTTGTCAACTTCCTCATCTTCCTGTACGGCAACGTTAAGTTGAGCGCGGGTAATTGAAGTGCTCAGGGATTTTGTTTTGGCTGTGTTTATTTTTTTCCCACTTTGTTTGCCTCAGCTTCTATATTGTGTGCCATCAAATGAAGGTCCACATTATTCGATTCGAAATTAGACAAACATCGTCAGCGTGGTTGAGGTACTTAAGATAAGTTGTCATAGTCCATCGAATTCCATTGTTACCTTCCGTCAGTGCTGCACGGAGTACATCGCTTATGATCACCAAGAACAAAACGGTGATAGTATGTACCCCTGATGTACTCCACTTTGGACTTCAAAATCCTCCGACACCTTAGCATTATGTAGGACGCGATACTTTTTTTTTTAAACA
Organism: Brachypalpus laphriformis; assembly: GCA_945910035.1. Taxonomy (NCBI): domain Eukaryota; kingdom Metazoa; phylum Arthropoda; class Insecta; order Diptera; family Syrphidae; genus Brachypalpus; species Brachypalpus laphriformis. The sequence goes on from OX246755.1 coordinate 15,247,084, forward strand.
GGTGTGTGGCCACGCCCAAATGGCGTGTAGGCACTGCGACCAAGGAGATCTATTGTGCCATAGGCCACTTTTAGGGCAGCAGTACTTCTACTCTCCTTATGAAAGCTATAATTACGGCTGCGGAGGTGTTCCTAAGATCTTTTGGAGATATGATCTCTTTAAGGAAAAAGATTCTCATAGTTCTACACAGAGCTACACACTCACATAGTATGTGTTCTGCTGTTTCGTCCTCTTCTAGGCAGAGGCGGCAGGTGATATCCTCCGAAATTCTCATTTTGTTAAGGTGGTAGAGAAGTTGGCAGTGACCGGTAAGGAAGCTCACAAGCCTTCTTATGTCATTTCTGCCGTATTTTAGGATATCAGCTGCCTGTCTTTGGAAGGGTTGGACAGCTCTTCTAGCCTGCCTGAGACCTTGGGAGTTATTCCAGTGGGAGATGCACATGTTGCGTTCCCAGGTGTTTTGGGGTAAGTTTGAAAGCGGAATCGGGTATTCCGCAGAAGGGTTCAGGTCCAGTGAACAACTCAGAGGAGCCCTTCCTAGCTAGCAGGTCTGCAGTTTCATTGCCGTCAACGCCTACATGACCCGGTACCCACCACAATTTTACTTTATTGTGTCGGCACAGATTTTGTAAGCTGTCGAAGCAGCTTAGAACTGATTTTGAACTGATCACGTGGGAGATCAGTGCTTTGAGCGCCGCTTGGCTATCGGTGAGTAGACGCGATACTTACTACCCTCGTATGTAGCCATGGCAATAGCTACGAGTTTTTCTGCGATGCATTGATATTGCCTTTTTAACCGAGTTCAAATGATCTCTTCTTTGGACGTGGCAATACCAGCTGAGCCGGTCGCGCTCTATTTTTTTCTCTACATCATGAAGTAATGTTGACTATCGTTTATACTTTGATTCAAGACTTAAAGGCAATTTAATTGGATGGTGGCTTTTGTGCCGCTCTGTCGCCATCTATCAGAAAAGTGGAAAAAATAGTCTCTAATTGGTTTTGGTATCGGATAAAACTATTTACAGGAATGCTACTAAGGATTTCGAATGATTCGAGAAGTAGGTTATGCTAGTTAATGCCTGAAAAGTGGTTGCTTCACTCAGACACCCTCTTATCCCCTTTAATGGGTATTGCTACCCAATTACCCCAATTAGGTTCTGACCTACATTCGACTCTTATTAAATACCATCGTTCTGACACTCTGTACGCCCCCGGTTTTCCTGTCACATGTATCCATCTCTGGATTTGTAGAAGTCTCCCCCTCCATATCACTCCAAATCATGAAACGCTTTTCTTTTTTCAATTAATTTCTCGTTTCTTAGCTTCCAGCAAACACACGCACTCCCTCGTAGGTAGGTATGTTTCAAAAAGCATCTCCAACTCCAAAAGAAATCCAAAAGTCGGAGAAACAAATAAAAGCAAAGAAACAAAACAACAACATTGTTACCTACTTAAAATGTCAAAGAACTCCTTAGGCGTTGTTCGTCGTCGTCGTCGTTTAATCTCCACACTTCATTCATCGCCCCCTTCCCCCACACTAGTTTGTTGTGTGATCACGTCACATTATTCCTCAGCATACGTCAACTTCTCTTTATGCTTTCCTGTCGTCTTTTCTTCTTTCAATTGCATACTTCTCATGGTATGCTATTATCTTAACTGTACGTAGATACATCATGTTTTGCGATGGTGGTAGGAATTCTATCCTTTACCGGCACAATTAATGCCCCCTCCCTCCCAATCCACCGACACAATAAAGCAAGACCAGTTGTTTGATGTCTTTTATGAGCGGCTAACCACAGTTGTGTCCCGCCGCGCCACGCCCCCCTGTGGAGTTTTGATGAATCTGTTTGAATAGTTGTCATGTTTTCTGTTCTCTCGGGAAGTTTTTTCTTTTTCTTGTGGTCTCTTCGATCATTTGGGGCAAGTCATAGAGCGAGTCATAAGCCATCTAGGGGCAGCACAGTGTGGCGGCGTGTACGCGACAGACATACCAGAAAAGGTGAGGTACTTGGCCGCCCCTCTTGTTAATTCGAAGAGTGATTGAAGTTTCTTTTTTGTTTCCCCCATCTTCTTTGACCAACTACTACTTTTCCAGTGAATACCGGTAATTTGGAGTTTTTTTTTTTTTGACGCGAAAGTAGAGAATGGAGATAAATTGAAGCCTCTTGTGGGTATGGAGGGCTTTTTGTTTGGCTGCTTTGAGAGCGCTTTGAAGAGTCGAACAATTGACATTTTGCTATGTGGAGGCTGTTAACTCAATTTGGATTTAATTTAGAGACACCGATGGGGCTTTGAGATTAATTGACGATATTTTGAGACAATAGTGGAGGTAGATGGAGAAGGTATGTTGTCTGTTGTTGTGAATTGTCCTAGTTCGCTTGGAGTGGCTTATGTGAGTCATTTTGAAAAGGTGAATAAATTGAAGAGGTGTCTGAACAGGAAATAGATTTTGATGCTTTAGTTTTGAGTAGGATTTCTAATTTTATCGGAATTTATGAGATCGGGGCAGTATGACTCATTTCAAGGTAGAATCAGTAAGACCCACTGGAGTGACATATCTGATTCACAGCGGATTCTCCCCCCTAAATGGCTGGTGGCTGCTAAGCAACTGACATTGCCAATTGTCTGCAATCCGAAAATACCATTCATATGAGCTCGAGGTACTGACAGTCGTGGAATGCCTAAGTCGCTTCAGAATCTACCTCCTGGGCCGAAAATTTAAGGTTGTGACGGACTGTGAAGCAGTCGCTGCGCCGAGCACTAAGACGAAGCTAATTCCATGGCTGGGCTAAAGGTGGCTCAAACTACAGGAGTTCGAGTATGAGACCGTTCACTAACCCGGCAAGAAAGTAGCACACAGTGACGCTTTGAACAAACAACCAGTCGAAGGTAGAGGAAGCGTCTTCGATGGTACTGAAAGTTAACATCATGGGTCAAACGTATCTTCACAGGATGCTTTAAGCTAGGTTATGTTCCTAAAGCATGGCGGGAGGTGCGCGTTGTTTTCATTCCCAAAGCAGGGAAAGCGAGCCATACAAACGCAAAAGACCTGAGACCTATCAGTCTATCGTCCTCTTTGCTGAAAACTTTGGAACGTTTGATAGATGTATATATAAGAGGTGCGATCGGCGTTGATTACCTATCTAAATCACAACACGCATATATCTGCGGCAGATTGGTAGACACGGCCCTTCCCCGTGCAGGGACGGGTTAAGAATATCACTGCAGCGCCCCCCCAACAACCAGCGCTTGTCGTAAAAGGCGACTAAGGGGACAAATCAGATCTAGGCAATATAACACCCAAGTGAGCCTAGCGACACATATACTACCTTAAAAACCCTCCCACAAGTGTGCATGCGAGTCCGTGGGTTGACACGACTGGAGATCACCGGTCTCATAAAAGAAAGATCAAACAATACTAAAACAGGAGCATGCACGTGTCAAACAACAAACACCATCGCAATATGGTGCAAAAAATTGTATTGCAAAACTGTATCATTATGGTAATACTTGCAAAAAGGAAAGGCACTACCCCGCCAGGCACTACCATTGCTGTGCATGGTACTGATCCTGGACCGAGCAGAAATGTTCGGGTCAGAGCTATACGGATTCCGGGGGCTAGCAAAATAATGAAACAGTTTGGACGCAATTTGAGGGTCGCGAGTTGGAACGTTGGAAGCATGACCGGTCGAAGTTACGAGCTGGAAGAGATGATGAATAGAAGGCGCGTGGACATCTTGTGTGTCCAAGAGACGAAATGGAAAAACACCGGGAATCGGGCGCGTTTCTTGGACGTTAGGACAAAAGATTACAAGATGTTCTACTACGGAACGGAAAAGTCTAAGAACGGAATCGGTATCATCCTTGCGGCAGAGCTACTTGGTAGCGTCTTGAGCATTTCGAAGTCCAGCGACCGTTTGATGTCTCTCAAACTAGTAATACAAGGAGAGGTGTGGAATATTGTCAGTGCATATGCTCCCCACGATGGGTACAATCAGAGAGATAAAGATGCATTTTGGCTAGATTTCCACAATCTCCTTAAGAACATCCCAAAGGAAGAATTTCTATTTGTTGGAGGAGATTTGAATGGACATGTCGGGAAATCAAACGAAGACTATGAAGACTGCCATGGAGGACTAGGATATGGCACCAGGAACCTTCCTGGTGAAGACATCCTAAGCATGTGCACGGTCTTATCGTGTTAAATACCATGTTCATCAAACAAAGCCGACACCTGATCACTTACAGCAGTGGTGGAGATGAAACTCAGATTGACTACCATTTTGTAGGCAGTTTCATGAAGCCTCGGATCCTGGGAGAGGCAATCGCTCGACAACACCGTCTCCTGCTAACAGAAATTTTTATGAAAACACCGAAGAAAAGCAAACAAACAAGGGTCTCTGAGAAAATCAAGTGGTACAATCTGGACAAAGAAAAAGGCGAAGCTTTTGTTTTCGTAATGAAAAATTACCTCTCTCACACCATCAACGGAGCTGAGGATGAAGAGTGCAGAGCACAAAATATGTGGGATTCCCTACAGCGAACTTGCTTAAAGAAGGCCAAATCACTGCTAGGAGCTTCAAAAGGCCACCATCAACACGCCAAAGAAACATGGTGGTGGAGTGATGAAGCTAAGAAGCTGATAAATGAGAAGAAAGCGGCTTTCAAAGCTTGGTCAAAGTGCCCCTCTAATAATAACGACGAAAAAGCTCGCCTCGAAATGGAATACAGATGCTGCAAGAAAAAAGCCAAGAAGAAGTGCGCCCAGCTTCAAGCAGAGAGTACGGAGGGCCTGTATCGGGAGCTGGGGAAAATATTTTCCCCGGTTGCTGATGCAAACCAGGCTATCCAGGAGCTGCGAAGACACAGTATGAACAAGAGTGCCACTATCTTCAAAATAGCCGCCCAAAGAAGGAACAATGCTCAGGAGATTCGTTCGCCAAAGTTCATTAGCAATGCTCATGGCCAGCTTCTTGTGGATGGCGATAAAATTCTGCAGAGGTGGCGACAGTATTGTGAAGAGCTTTTAAATGAACAGTTTCCCCGGCTATACTTTCCAAGAGCCACCCCTGACTGTGAAGAAATAGCCGACATTACAGTCGAAGAAGTTAGTGAGGCGGTCAAATACTCCAAAAAACGAAAAGCGGTTGGGCCAGACGAAATACCCTCTGAGTTCTGGAAAAAGATGGGAGATATCGGGTTCAGATGGCTCAGAATTCTCATCTCCAAATTCGTGAGAGGTGATCCAATGCCGAATCAATGGAGGGAAAGTTACCTCCTCCCTGTATACAAAGAGAAGGGTGATACGCGAAACTGTTGAAACAAGCTGATGTCACACACCATGAAGATCGTTGAGCGGGTATTAGGTGGCCGACTGCGAAAAATAATACGGCTATCTGATGATCAGTGCGGGTTTGTCTCGGGTAAATCAACCACAGATGCAATCCAAAGTATAAGGATCATAATGGAAAAACATCGTGATTCCTTAAGGGATTTGCATATTGTATTGGTTGACTTTGAAAAGGCATTCGACAGACAACCACGAGATCTGATATGGGTGGCGCTAAGACATCGAGGGGTTCCAGAAACCTATGCACAGATGATCATGGACATGTACGAAGGAGCAAAGACAGAAGTAAGATGCCCCACTGGAGTAACCGAAAAGTTCCCAATCAAAGTCGGGGTGCACCAGGGAAGCGTTTTAGGTCCTTTGCTCTTTATTACAGTCCTTGATTATCTGCTTGAAGGTAAAGTGATGGACCCCAAGGTACATCAGTTATTCTTTGCTGACGATGGAGCCATCATAAGTGAGGATCCTACATCCCTGCAACGAGCACTTGATGTGTGGGTTTACGTTTTGGAGGGAAATGGGTATCGCATTAGTTCAAAAAAGACAGAGTACTTGTGCTGCCCGTTCTCTGATCCACTCAGGCCTATTCCAGACATTTATTTGAATGGAACAGTGCTTCCCAAGTGCGAAAAGTTCAAATATCTGGGATCTATGATCAATAGCAAAGCAACTTGTGATGACGACATCAATCATCGTGTAAGCGTAGGGTGGATGAAGTGGCGAGAAAATTCCGCTATCTTCTGTGACAGAAAAATGCCCCCTAAGTTGAAAGGAAGGCTCTACACCGCAGTTGTACGTCCAGCGCTCACATACGGTTCACAATGTTGGACGATGTACAAAAAGTATGAGAGTAAATAACCGGCAGCTGAGATGAAGATGCTTCGCATGACAGCAGGAGTGACCAAGCTTGATCGAATAAGAAGTTCGAAGATCCGTGGAAGCTTTCACATCAAGGAAACCATCGTACAAAAATTAGAGCGCGACCGGCTCAGCTGGTATTGCCACGTTCAAAGAAGAGATCATTTGAACCCTGTAAAAAAGGCAATATCAATGCACGTTCCAAAGACATCGCGATGTAGGAAAGGCAGGCCTATAAACGCCTGGATCAGACAAATGCGACGACATGGACACCGATATTTTCTGAGGTCAAATAGGCGAACCCCACAGGCGGATCAGTAGAAATGCAGTGAAGTGGGAGGGCTGTGATCCCTTGTTTTCGGATCATAGCCTCGCTGATAAAAGGAAGAAGAAGATTGGTAGACACGGCCCTCCACCGGGTCGTATCGAGCATAGAAAGATCCCTCCACTTCAAGGAGTTCACTCTTGGGGCGTTCCTGGACATTGAAGGAGCGTTCAACAACGTAAGCTCTAACGCAATCCTGAGCAGTCTGCACAGAGCACATGTCAGCACCGGCCTCTGCAACTGGATTGCGCAGATGCTTCAATCAAGGATAATATCTTCAACGCAAGGAGATGTAACCATCCGGAGAAGGGTCTGCAGAGGAACACCCCAAGGTGGAGTCTTGTCCCCGCTAATATGGCTCCTTGTGGTGGATGAGATCTTGGTAATACTGAAGGAAAATGGCTTCAACGTGACGGCCTATGCGGACGATGTCGTTATCCTGGTTTCGGGAAAATTTCCTCCAGTCCTAAGTGAAAGGCTCAATTTCGCGCTTCAACTAGTGGACAACTGGGTCAACGGCAAAGGACTGGGAGTGAATCCTTCAAAGACGGAGGTAGTTCTCTTCACTAAGAGGAGATCAATCCCTACCTTCAGACCCCCAAATATTGGTGGCACTGAACTAAGCATCTCAAGTTCAGCTCGGTATCCGAGCGTAGTTCTAGATTCCAAACTTAACTGGAAGGAAAATATTACCGAACGCGTTAAAAAAGCAAGCGTAGCTTTCTACTCCTGGAAAAAGGCTTTCAGCAATACGTGGGGCTTTAAACCGGCTGTGGTATACTGGATATACACGGCGGTTGTAAGACCCATTCTCACATATGGTTCACTAGTATGGTGGCCGGCACTTGAGAGGCAATACATGCTTTCAAACCTCACCAAAATCCAGAGGTCAGCGTGCATCGGTGTCATGGGATCAATAAGAACAACACCAACAGCAGCAATGGAAACCATGCTTAGTTTCATTCCGCTTGATATATACTGTAGCAGTCTGGCGGCTAAAACCGCTGTAAGACTGAGAGAAGGCCGGTTGTGGTCATCAAGCCTTTACGGCCATGCCTCCATTCTGTCCCGATGGGGGATCACCAGCGGATTGACGGGAACTGATCACATAAATCGCACGCTAGCATTCGAAAGGAGATTCACTACAAGAATGCCCGACAGAATATACTGGAAGAATCGTAGAACCATGAAGAAAAAGGATTTGGCTCTCTATACCGACGGTTCTAAGATGGACGTTGGCACGGCAGCCGGAGTTTATTGTGAGGCCCTAGGAATAAACCGCTCCTTTAGAATAAACGACGACTGCAGCGTCTTCCAGGCCGAGGTTGCAGCCATTATACAGGCTGCTGAAATTATACGCGAGAGTAATATCGTTGGCAAAACGATCACTGTCTATATAGACAGCCAGGCAGCCGTTAAGGCTCTGGACTCTGTCGTAGTTAGGTCTTACTTACTTACTACTTAGGTGGCGCTACAGTTCGGGGTGAACCTGGGCCTCAACCAACAAGCCTCTCCATTTAGCTCGGTCTTTAGCTAATTGCCTCCAGTTGCGCACTCCAAGTTGGTCGAGGTCCCCTTGAACTTGTGCGCGCCACCTACGGCGATAATTCCCTCTACTGCGTCGTCCCTCGGGGTTAGATTCGAAGACTAGTTAGGTCGTAGTTAGGTTGAGGCTCGTGAGAAGCTGTAAATCACTCTTAAACGAGATATCTAGAGCCAATGCGGTGACCCTCTGCTGAGTACCAGGGCATATGAATATCGAAGGTAACGAAAGGGCTGACGAGCTTGCTAGGAAAGGGTCGGCGCTGCACTTATCGCGGGCTCTCCTTTCTTTAGCAATCCCGATCAGTTCTTTGCGGAAAAAAATAGAGGATGAAGCCACTGGTCGAGCAAACAGACGCTGGGCTCATCTGGAAACATGCGCAACGGCCAGGGCGCTATGGCCGGCCTACAGCAAGAAGAGATCAACCTCTCTGGTAAAACTTAGTCGTTATAACGCACGGGTCGTTTCTGGCATAATTACCGGACATTGTGCCATTGGCGTTCACGCGGAGCGACTCGATGTGCTGCATAATGACTATTGCAGAAGTTGCAGGGATGAAGAAGAAATTGAATCTGTTCGTCACCTGTTGTGTGACTGTCCTGCCCTATCCGTCAGAAGAATGAGGACTCTTGGTAGTTACTTCTTCTCGGAGCTGGAGGACTTGGGTAGTGTTGAGCTAGCGGACCTCCTGAGATTCATATCACCTTCTGGGTGGTTCTAACAGCGGATTTTCTTTACAGCGTTTCCAGGGTTAAATGATTGGGCACAATGGACCCGTACTGTTGGTCTGAGTGAGCAGTGACTCCTTGTCACAAGGCACCCATCTACCTAACCTAACCTAACCTAACCTAACATCACAGACGAGGACTGGGTAACAACAATGCAATAGCAGGACCCGAAGCTGAGGGGCATAATTGTTGCACCAAGTTCGACGATTACAATAAATCAGAGAGCAAGGTAGCACAATGGACCAGTTGCGTCTGAGTGCTCCAGTCGAGTGTTTCCTATCCCGACTTAAATTACTTGTATAAAAGAATGTCAAGCTTAAAACTCGACTTTATGAGTACTTAATATCGGCGCTCATTAAATCCATTGAATGCCTACTTAACAAGATACTTTAACGCATTCACACCGAAGGCTAAAACACACTGCCCATGTAGGTAACTTGATCCACCACAATAAGGCCGAATAATCTTGCCATAAAAACGTACAAAATAGTGTCACATCTCTCAGAGATTTAAAGATATACATTTCCATAAAAAAAAAAAAAGCAGAAATTGCAATAAAAATGCAATTTACATATTTTGTTATTATAACTCGCTTCCGCTACCAGCAATGGCTGCCTGACCACAACCAAGGCGATAAATAATGAAAAAAGATACTTTAATATGTATTTCAACCTAAACGAGTCTAATTACTTAAAAAGACAAAAAAAAAACCACTCGTGAGATAAATTTTGTGTTCCGGTTTCCTACAATCTGTTCACAACCATATGTCATGTGGTATGCACACACAAGTGCTAATTAACAACTTTAAGTTGTTATAAAAAAAATTAAAAAAAAAAAAAAAAAAACTTATAATGAATCACACACAAAATTTTATAATCGATTTTACTGCCACTGGTAAGTGATTTCATTAATGCTAAATGGTAATTTATTCAAACATTTGTTAAGATACACAAAAACAATATTAATTAACATAGTTAACTGGATGTATCAATCACGGAGTTTAGTGGTGGTAGAGCGCTTGCAACCGGTTCAGGTGAATAAAGGTGAAATCTTTTAATTTATCGTAATTAGTTGTTTGATTTGTTGGTTTTTCTTTTTTAATTTTAAATCAATTTTTTTTTTTTGTTTTAAAAGTAATTTAACGGGTGATTAGGAGGAAGTTGTTTGACGGGTTTGTTTTTAGAAAGAAGAAGAAGAAGGTAAATATAACACCTAGACTGTGGTGAAGGTTTTATGCGGTTTCTATTCATCTTGTGGTTATTTATAGGCCAAGGAGTTGGGGGGTTTTGTTAGCATCTGGGATTTGGAGAATCACGGCCATCATGGTCATAAATCAGGGGAATGTCGATCATTGAAATATTGAAGACACGCCTTATTTGCCCAGAGGAGCAGAGAGGGGAAAGCTCACGATTTAGGTTACATTTTACGAATTTTACAGGTTAGGAACCCGATAGAGTAGGAGACGATCTACTTAACTTCTGCAATTAAGAACTTAGAGAATATCAGTGGTGTTGGTTGGTTGGTTGGTTGGTTGGTTGGTTGGTTAGGATCGGCCCTTGATGAGGATGTACTTAGACCAGAAAGTAGGTCCATTGTACTGCCGATGTGTAAGGCGGGTGGATCACCCTCTTACTCTTGGAACCATTTGCTTCGTTGAATGAAGTCGAGAATTTTAGCCGTGCAGGCGTTGCTGAGATCATTAAGATCATTGTAGAAGTATTCACCCAGAGTGGCCTTCCTGATGTTGGCGAGCGCAGGACAGGCGCACAGGAGATGACTGATGGTCTCTTCTTCCTCTTCATCTCTGCAGCTTCTGCAGAAGTCGTTGTGAGGGATACCTAATCTCTGGGCATGTCTTCCTATGACGCAGTGTCCGGTGAGGACATTTGTTATTTTTGAGAGGGTTCCTCTCTTGTGCTTCAAGAGTCCGATGGACCTGGATTTATTGAGTATCGGCCAGAGCTGTCTGGCGGTATGACATTGGTCTAGATGTTGCCATTACAAAAAAACAAATATTTGGCGCAACAGCTCTTAAAAGTGCCAGGGCCTAGCTTCTCGCAACCACTCATGTTGTGTGCGTTATATTTTTCACACGAATGGAAGGGACCTATCGTTTAATGCCGAATCCGAACGGCGATTTGAGAAGCTTTTTCATGACAAGAATACTCTCGGATGTTTGTCAGACGCTCGCGAGAGGTGGGACCGTGAAAAAACTTTTTGGTATTTTCTGGGATTCGAACTTGGAACCTCATGCGTAGTGATCCGACACACTAACCACTTACGCCACGGCGCCCACAAGATGTTGCCATTGGTACCCAGCAAAGGGTGAGATTGTACTGACCAGCTATCTCGTTAAGAGATATGCGACAGTCTTTCACTGCCTTAGATCTCGTAGTGCTGGATGCGAGGGATTTGATGGCTGCCTGACTGTCGACATAAATAACAATATCAGGTGTTGATAGTGTGCTAGCCGCCAGCCAGTCAGCAGCTTTGCGAACTGCGGTGATTTCGGCTTGAAAAACGCTGCAGTAGTCTGGAAGGTTAAAGGAGAGGTGTATGTCCAGATCTTCGGAGAAAATTCCGGCACCGACTCCGTCCTTGGTTTTGGACCCGTCCGTGAAAATTGACAGCGATTCGTTGTAAAGGACATTGCGTTACGTCCACTCACTTCTGTCCGGTATCGAGTGCGTGTAGCCCTTGTTAAAATCATATTCAGTGGACAGATGGTCAGTGGAATTGGGAAGATGACGGTGCATCGAAAGTATATTGGCATGTCCCGTGTGTTGCTCCTTCCACTGCTTGGAGCCTCTCAGTCTTATTGCCGAGCTGACAGCCAATTGTTTACTGACGATGTCAATCGGAAGCAGATGGAGCATGGTTTGGAGCGCCGCTGTGGGAGAATTCTCAGTGCACCGGTAATACTGATACATGCAACTCGCTGTGTTTTTTCCATTATGGATAGGTTGGATTTCTTCTACAAGGCGGGCTCTTGGTAGTTACTTCTTCATATAGTTGGACGACTTATGAAAGATCTTATGAGAATTATATGCCTATCTGGGCGGATCTTAGGCAAAGACACTCTGTTATGTGCCGAAAAAAAGCAACGAAAATGACGCTGGATTGATCCCGTACTAAGGATACCAAATGACAACAGTCCTTCGAAAGAGACCCTCAAGATACATGCAGACGCAGTAAGCTAAAAATAACCTGGGAAAGAGCAGTCTTAGCGGAAGCACAATCTCTGCGTAAAACACAGCCGTAATTGAAATATTTAGCCTGCTGACAGAAAAGGATGTAACTAGTTTGTCGCCGACATATATCCCAATCGGGGCTAAAGGACAATAAGGTACGCATTCCACTAAAACGTCCGCGTGATAGCGCATCTAAATTCTACAGCTTTCGATTCCAATATTTCTTTCGGTCTGGAAGTGTTACCTCAGAGCCAAACTACATAGCGTTACGCAATCAATGTCAAAGTCGATCAACACCTTCACGTGGTGTCTACTATCTGTCACATCATTGGCGTACTTTGTTCTGTCTTCCCTGTACGTTAGCCAAACCATCCTTTCCTCCTTTAGCAGAAACCGAGTTGTCATGATTCTAGCCTCTTAATCCAATTAGTACTTTGAAATCTGTCCGTAGGAAGGAACAATCTGCTAGGAAAGCACCTCACCTCAACATTCATGACGTCTCTTTCCCCATTTTCCTCCACTCCATCGAGATCTGTCACCTTCACATGTCAACTTCTGACTCTTTATCCTATTCCAGTCTAAACTTCCCAAAGGTGGACTCATTTGCCATACGTTTGGTTTCAAATTGATTCCTAGAATAAGAAATCCTTCAAGACCTACACGTACAAATGAACAAATGGCAACTGTGCGGGTGAGACTCTCTTAAGAAGTAGCCGCTCCTTACTACAAGCTTCAGACTCCTTTAAAGCCTTCCTACGCTTAGTGTCGCTAAGTACTCGCTATTGCTTGGATTTATTGAATCGGCTTTCCCTCTTTAAACGGCCCAGCAATCCATAATTGATAATTTCCATACAAGTCCCTCCTCCTGCATCAAAAGCCTACTCATCTCTGAACAATTTAAATAATTAACCAAGGTGCGACAGTGAAATCCCCAGGTAGTAGCGCACACGACGACCTGCAATGAAAATTTAATCATCCAACCCGGGCGGCGGCAGCGGCCGTGGCATCCAACCGTTTCACAATAATAATTATTGTTTGTGTCTCTGTGAACACGACCCCACGCGTGTTAATCCCCCCAGTCAGTCACCTCTGTTGTTGTCGCTGCGTGGCTGACTCTCGAAGCCGCTCACTCACCGAAACCGGCCGGGGCTCGCAATTATTATATTAAATAGTAAATTAGTATGAACTACCGTCAAAAGTGGGTAATTGCCCCCACAGACATGTCAAACAACTGTCAACTGCCAGTAAGCCTCGGTCTAACGAGAGTGCCTACGTAGATTTAGAGCATTTGCGGATCACAAAAAATTAACCGTCAGACAGACAGACAAGAGGCAATTTAAATGATTCAGATATGTACATACGCACACACACATGACTCAAACAGTAGACAGAAAGAGGCAAAGATTAATGACAGGTATTATGACATATCATGTGGTAGCTACTCTGAGGGAACTTAGGGAGGTTGACTGTCGTCGTGACACGAGTGTGGGTCTTAAATTATATCTCTAATCATGTGGATCAGAGGTCGCAGAAATAGGCTGACAGATGTGTGGGTTTTTTTTTATAATTTTTTGCGGATAAGATTGTGGCGGGCCTAATTTTAGATGTCAAGGAGGCATGGAAGAAGGGATGTTCTTTCATTAATTTTGATGACATTTTGACTGACGGTATCTAATCTTTGGCGGTGGTGGCATATAATATTGTTGGCGATTACGATTTCATCAGAATTTTGGCGTCGTTCGTTAAGCAAATCATGGGAAAGGAAAGGGTTATCAGAGTCAGAGAGAGATAAGTATGACAAAACTAGGATCGTCAATGGATGACTAGTTGTGTGTATTCTTCAGCAGAGTTTGATAGATGTGGACTTCTGGACAGAGGTGAAATTGTTGCTTTCTGTTCTCTCAATATCAAGCCTGAAGGGGCAATTAAATGAATAACAACATGTACATGTTGCAACCTCCGCATGCTGATATAGGTTTTCTTGTTAATCCAACTATAGAAGCCACAAAGTTGCCCCTTCTTCTGGTTTTCTAACGAATTTTCCAAAACTTATGGTAAACAAAATTCAGTGTAATTATTGGTAGTTACTGTCTGATCAGTTCCCCATGGAAGAGCAGCGATTATTTTCGTCTTTTTTTTTTTTTTTTTTTTTTTTTGTCGGGATAGGAAGCGCTCGACTGAAGCACTCAGATGCAACTGGTCCGTTTTACTACCAGAGCGCAAAGCCTGGTTTACCCATTTTATTGGAATTTAATCGTCTTTATAAAATAGCTAAGCAAGCGCTTCAGTGATGAGGGGCTTACAGTACCAGCACTCACCGCATCAGCACCGAGGATCTGCCACCTGATACGAGCAAAGGTCGGACACTCGTAGAGATAATGTTCCGCAGTGTCGTCGCTATCTAAACAAGCGACACAGATAGTGTCACTATACTAACAAGTCTGACAACTGGAACTAGAACTATAACTACAATGACAATCGTACCGGTAGTGGAGGACGGAAGAAGAATTATAATAACAACGCTCAGGCGTCGTCAAATGTGATGCCTCCAGTAGTGGCGGCATCAGCAGCAGGAGTTGGAGTAGCGTCACAACCGCCACAGCAGACAACGATAGCCGCAGCAACTAATGCAACAATGTGGATAATGCAAACGAATGGAACAAGGATTTAGATTAGGATTTAAAGGCTAACATGATGCAAGAACTCAGACACAGCTTGATAGGCTGGGTAGGGAGAATCTATTACTGAAAGCGAGAATCACCGAACTAATGCCGTATCAAGGTGTTCCCATTCTTCAGCTGCCTTGACATGGCGGAACGGCTTAAGAGTCAATGACCCTAAGGGTTCGAAAGGATCCCAGGTGAGACATCGAACTAAAGGCTGAAGACGTCTTGACTGTGACGCAAAACCTCTTGACAGTATGATGGAAGAAACTTTTACGGTATATACCCCAGGTGGTACTCGATAATCCACCCATGGTCTTTTTGACTACGGCCGAGACGAGGATTCTGGAGGTCCCAACCACCATACTTTTACCCCACGCCTCTGGCGTTGAATCAGAAGTAGTGGCGACGCTTGTTTCAGAAGACTCCTGCAGCTCTGTCTCTGACTCGTTTGGTAGACTGGGCTGGAATGGCAAAGAAAGTGGCGGAAAGGCTTCGGCTGGAACGTCTAATCTCTGTCTCAATAGAAGGGTAGCTGGTCGAAGTTGTGTCGGTGACGGTTTGACTCGGGAAACCAATAAGCCTGAACGAGCTCCTGAAGCGGCGCACTCCGATGGGCTTCTGACTAAGAATCAACTGAAAAGGAGAAGAAGGAAGGCGGCGATGGCGCGGTGCAAAGAGGCTGCAGAGTCAGCTGAAGGCGTAAGCGCCGAAAGCAGTCATCCTTCAATAGCGACAGGAAAGAAGCCACCCGAATGTAAAGGAAAAACGAATTACATCGAAGTTTTTCCAACCACTGCACCAAAGAAAGGTTCCTGCCTGGTAGTACAAGGAAGTCTGAGTGCTCTGGGATTTGGGTTTCCTTTAAAAAAAACCGAACTGCAGTCGGATAACGAGCAACTGGCAAACCAGAAAGATGTTCTCTTTCAATCACTCTGTCGCCAAACGGAGAAACTTAAAGATTCCTGAACTCAAATCACGCCTCTGCAAGAGTTACTGCTGCGTGAATCCAATCAACACAAGGTGGGTACCAGCGAACAACAGAAGAATCTCTTGGATTTGATCAAAAACTCGCAGGAGGAACGACAGACCATTCTGATCAAGCAAAAGGAGTTGAATCCGGAGCTGAATGAGTTGCGTCAGTCGGTGGAGTGCACCAGCAATGACATTAGTCGCTTTAGGGAGCGGATTTGTAGCTAATACCGAACAGAAGCAAATCGAAAGTGAACCATCAAACAACCGCCGACGCATAAGCAAGGAATAGTCTTATCATAGCCATGTAGATCCAGAAAAACTTATTCGGTAATAAGCCCCATGCCTTGCCAAAAACACCTTCCCACTGCCAGAAAACGAAAAGCGCCTTGGTTGTTTTCCACTCGACGTGTTTAGACCAGTGATGTTTTTTTTTTTTTATCTAGAATCGCTCCTAGATATTTGGCTTCATTGGAAATGCGGGTAGTGACGTCCTCTAGCACTGCCTGAGTCAGAATCATCCTTTTCGTAAAGAGAACAACCTCAATTTAAAGAGGATTTACCGAAGCCCACTCTTAGAGCACCATCCATCTATCATGTCTAGCGCCGCCTGTGCGTTAGCACAGAGAGTCGACAGGCATAGCCTCACAGAAAGCACAGCAACGTCATCCGCATATGCCTGAGCGTAGAAGTTAGAGGTAGGTAGGTAAAGTGGCGGTCCAAAAGAATCCAATTAGCGCTTAGGAGCGCCGTTTTGTTACCATAGACTCGTGTATACCTATTTTAGTGGTTAGTTAAAAATGGATGTTAAGTTTAAACCCAGCCCTTGGAGTTCAGGAACAGGATTAGTTCTCCAATCCTCTTGTCCGCTATCCCTCTCAGATCCTTGAAGATGGGTTTGCCAAGAGTTTGTTGTCCGATCCTCGTCAGGGCCCGACATCTGTAAAGGAAGTGACATAGAGATTCTTTCTCATTAATATCCTTGCAGCTCCTACAAAAGGTGTTGTGGAGGATTCCAAGCTTGGCCGCATGGTCTCCAACTGGCCAGTGACCTGTGATAATAGCTACGATTTTGGCAATAACTGGTCTCGGTTTGCCTAGTAACTCTTTTGACCTAGGTTTGTTGAAACTTGGCCACGTCTTTCTAGATATGACACAGCTTGTGAGGCTGTTCCACCCGCGATTGGCTAGCTGAAGGAAATGAAGGTGAATATAGCCCTTAACGGCACCAAGCGGAATGTCGACTCTTTCTACTAGAGAGCCGTTAAGGGCCGACCCTCGCCTGGCCAGCTCATCTGCACGCTCATTACCCTCATGGTTGCTGTACCCTGGGACCCAGATGAGAGTGATTCTCGAGTGAGTGCTTTGCTGATTAAATTCGAACCGGCATTGCTCTAGCAGCTTTGAAGAAATGCAAACCGCATCAATGGCCTTGATGGCAGCCTGGCTATCCGAAAAAATAGCGATATTGTGATTAGATACACAAAATACAAATACAAATATTTGGCGCAACAGCTCTTTAAAGTGCCAGGGCCTAACTTCTCGCAACCACTCATGTTGTGTGCGTTATATTTTTCACACGAATGGAAGGGACCTGCAGTTTAATGCCGAATCCGAACGCCGATTTGAGAAGCTTTTTCGTGACAACAATACTCTCGGATGTTTGTCAGACGCTCGCGAGAGGTGGGACCGTGAAAAACTTTTTGGTATTTTCTGGGATTCGAACTTGGAACCTCATGCGTAGTGATCCGACACACTAACCACTTACGCCACGGCGCCCACGTTGTGATTAGATTTTGGAAGATTGTTTAGAAGGCGGCAGGCTTCTCGAATCGCAAGAAGCTCCGCTTGGAAAACACTAGCAGAGTCTGGGAGACGGAAAGCCCTTGATATATTCAGCTGGTCAGATAAGATGCCTGCGCCGACTCCGCAGTCCATCTTCGAACCGTCCGTGTATATCCCTATATCATAGTTGCAGGTACCGCTTCCGTTCTTCCATTTTTCTCTGGAAGGGAATTTCGTTAAGAAGGATTTTCTGAAGTTGAGTTTGGGTATCGTGTAGTCGGTCGAGGACGCAACCAGTACACATGGTATCGTCTCCAGGACCTTGCCGTGACCATATGGCCTTGTGGTCCAGCATCCATGTTCCCTGAGCCGGACTGCGCTGCATATAGCTGTGTCTTTGATGTGTAGTTCGAGGGGGATCAGATGCAAGATCACATTGAGAGCATCTGTTGGACAAGACCTCATTACTCCTGTGATACCCACGCACGCCGATCTCTGTACTTTTTTGATTCTGTCGATATTGTACTTTTTGCTCAAAGCTGGCCACCAAATGAAAGCGCCGTAAGTACGAATTGGACGCACAACGGCTGTGTACATCCAAAGGGTCATCTTTGGCTGGAGTCCCCATTTCTTACCGAATGTTTTATTACACACATAGAAAGCTACGCTTGCCTTCTTAATTCGCTGTTCTATATTGAGTTTCCAACTAAGTTTCGGGTCTAGAACCATGCCTAAGTATTTTGCACTGGAGCAAAACGAGAGAGGCTGGCCGTCTAGTTTGGGAGGGTGAATGCCGGTACCTTGGTTGTAAAGTGGTAAACAGCATCATTTCAGTCTTCTCCGGATTTACTCCGTTAGACATAGACGTTAGAACTATTTAGAGTATTCAACAGAGAGTCGACCACCATGCACCATAGCAGTGGAGACAGAACGCCACCTTGTGAATATCCCCTGTTTACCCCTGTCATAAAATATCGGCCACAATCCGTATCCACTACCAAAGTTCTATTTATAAGCATTGCACTAACGTTTCATCTACCCCGTGTTGTCTGGCCGAGTCGCACGTGCAGTCAAAAGTCGCACCCTCAATGTTGATGAAGATACCCATCGCGTATTCTTTCCTATCAAGCGCGCATTCAATTCTGGCCACTAAATTTTGAAGTGCGGTCTCGCAGGATTTCCCATGCTGCATCTCCGATAGTGGATGCAGCTTCAAAGCAACTATGCGCACATGAAATTCCATCAGTCTCTCCCCATACTTTTCAGTAAGGAGAAGGTCAGGCTTACGGGTCTGAAACTTCCGGGGAGCGAATAGTCTTGCTTACCAATTTTCCGTATGAAGCTACTCTAACTGTCGGCCAAGGTGTAAGAATATATGCCAGCGTCAAATCAGCAGTGAAAATTCTTTTTAGAGTTGGCAGCAGCTTCTCTCAGTGGTCTATCTATCGCTTTGGCCACTCCTCGATCCTTGATCTTCTCAACTTCAAACACGAAAACACGGACTACACCCCGCCGAAACTTAGATTTGACCGTAACTTCCGTACGAGCATCCCTAACCGGGATGTATGGGACACTTCCCCCCCTGTCGATGGTAGTTCGGTTCACTTCTTTACAGATTGGTCTAAGACGGAGGGTGGGGTGGGTTGTGGTGTTTTCTCCGAACAGCTCAATCTGAGCATCTTTTTCCGCCTCCCTGATCATGCGTTTTCCAGGCGGAAATCATGGCGATTAAGGAAGCCCTGTCCTGGCTGAAATGTAATGTATTATCTGTCAGGGATATTAGCATTTTCACTGATAGCCAAGCGGCAATCAAGTCTCTGGAATCGTTCTCCTTCACTACGAAGGCCGCCTTAAACTGTTGTCTATCTCTTATGGAGATGACAGAGCAGTTCAACATTCACCTATGCTGGGTGCCGGGCCACAGAGACATTCCAGGTAACTGCAGAGCTGACGACCTCGCCAGACAGGGTACCACTCTAAGGATTCTGCTAGATAGACAAGCCCTTGGTCTGCCCCTCGCTACATGTGTGTAAGTATCTACTAAAGCTGAACGCTATTAGCAAGACCAACCATAGGTGAGAAATTGGCTCAACGTATCACATTTCGAGGCAGATCTGGGCTAAGCTGTATCAGAAACGTAGTGCCGAGTTGGTTGGTGTTAAGCGATTACACTGGGCACTGTCTAATAGGCCAACATGCCAAAAGCCTTGGCTTTTCTTCCAACGACTTCTGCAGAAGCTGTAGGGATGAGGAGGAGGAGAAAATCATCATTCACCTCCTATGCACATGTCCTGCTCTATCACGTAAAAAATTGCTCTATTCCTTGATGACCTCGGTGATTTGGCGTCCTTAGGCGTCAGGAGCATCCATAGCTTCGTCATAAGCGCCGCTTTGTTTTATTAGTCCCTGATTGGTCTTATGGTAGGCCCATGGCATCACAAAGAACATTTACTCGTCTAAGTGTCATTCTAACCTAAGCTAACGTGGGATGTACATCACCATGCCAGGCGAAATTCTCGCAATTTTGAGCACCTCGCCGTGATAAAGTACATACCAAGTGGAAATATCTTAGCTTCTCCAAAGTGATGTAGAATCTTCGCAATGAAGATGAATGGAAACATCCCCTTAATTGATTCATCATCCCACCCATGGCACTCATTAGAACACTATCGATTCCGATAAAGCCAATACCCACTCAGAAATCGATTCTCCAGAATCCAAACATGCAAAACCTCAAGGGAATTCCAAAAATTAACTCAATTCACTTCGAAATTCAA
The DNA here is from genome assembly GCA_945910035.1 of Brachypalpus laphriformis. Classification (NCBI taxonomy): domain Eukaryota; kingdom Metazoa; phylum Arthropoda; class Insecta; order Diptera; family Syrphidae; genus Brachypalpus; species Brachypalpus laphriformis. The sequence continues at coordinate 15,267,276 of OX246755.1, forward strand.
ATGTATTTCAATAAATTCCAATTTTAATTGCTTTGCCAGAATCGAGATTGGCTCTGTTAAGCGTCTGTCTGTGTGCGGTTGCATGTTTTACTATGCAAATAAGTTTCATAAAAATAAAAAAAATAAATAAATACACATTCTTGTGTGCATTTACAAGTAAAATTCAAATGAATTCACACGAATTTACTGATGATGGCGCACCATTTAGATACTCCTCTCCTACCCTCTTCTGTAGATACATCCTGTGAATCGTTAATTAAACACACAACAGTTTTTAAAACATTCACTGGATGAGTTAAGAACACAAACAAAAGCATGCACACACATGTGGAATTGAATGAATGGAAAGTCGTCGTAAAGGGTGTACATTCCACCCCTCGCTCGCTCGCCCCCTTGAATTGTTAATTAGGCATCCGCATCAGTTTGAAAGCAGAACATGCCACAATGCATATGCAAACATATGGGTGGTTAATAAAATAATGTGTGCGGTGCCCTGGCTTGAACCTAAATGAATTTGTTGCGTGATTATGATTGGGCAAGTTAATAGTGATTAAATTACTTCTTGAATTTACAACGAGCAGCAGAGGGCCGGGAGGGATACTCGCAGCCGCTTAATGTGCCCTTTATGCGAGGAATGCATGTCAAAACGATTTAGCTGTGCGCTATTAAAATTTAGTACACTTTATGATATGTGATAGCATCCTGTTTGGAATTGAGTCATATGTGACGGTATTGCGGTTGAAAATAAAACCTCATTAGTTCAAGAAATCCCATTGCTGGGGGGGAAGATTAGTTTAATTCGCATGAAGTACGTTTGGAATCTTTATTGGTGGGATTTTACCTTCGCCAATTTAAGCAATTAGTGCTCATAAGGATGGTGTGCTGTGGGAAATTCTTAGAAAAGGATTACGTTCTTCAAAGCAATTGAGTTGGGTAGCTAGTGGCTGGAACCATGGATGTCTGAGTGTTTTCTTTTTCAAATTGGGCATCTTACTTTGCATATACGGCGCATCTTACGGCGCATATACCAGATATGCTGTGGCATCTTTTGATGGTTTAAAATCGCCTGGCACCGATGGAATATATCCAGCTGTGCTACAGGTCAGGTTAGCTTAGATTGGCTGTCCACACGAGAGTGCTAACACACTTAGATAAGTGAAGATCCTGTGTGATACCATGGATCAACCATTAGGCCACTCAGGGACTTACAAAATCAACCGGAGCTTTGGATAAAGCGATGTATGCTCATGACGTCTAAGGACGCCAGATCGCCGAGGTTGTCAAGGAAGGGGGACCCTAGATGGAGTATTCTTTTATGCGACAGGGTAAAATAAGTGCATAGGAGATGAAGGATGGTTTCCTCCTCCTCCTCGTCCCTACAGCATCTGCAGAAATCGTTGAAGAAGAGTCCAAGTCTTTTGGCATGTTGGCCTTTAAGACAGTGTCCAGTGAGAACACCGACAACGCAGCTGATTTGTGTACGCTTTAACTTGATCAGATCGGCACTACGTTTCTGATTAGATTAGATTTATATTTATATTGTTGAGAGGTGCAAGTGCACTGCGACCTATAAAAGATCTATTGTGCCCCCCTTACTAAGGTTCTAGCCGATGATATACTCGGTCTAGAGCACTACCTCCAGTCCAGCTGCTACAGCAAACCGGAGTATCTTCAGTGAATCCAGCGAAGGCAAATCCGTTTCTGATAGGAGGTAGGCACCAAGGTGATTCCTTCTTTTGTGGATCAGTGCTTCGCATTCCATAAGAAGGTGCGGTGGTGTTTCTGCGAAGTCCCTGCAGAATCTGCAGTGTCCGTCTCCCTCTATTCCCAGTTTCATAAGGTGCTCCTTGAGTCTGCAGTGACCTGTTAACATGCCCGCCAAGATGCGAAGCCGATTCTTACTAACTCTTAGGCAGGCTCTGCTTCTTTTCTGGTTGTATTTCCCCAGAAGTTCCTTTGCCTGTTTTATTTGGGGGATATCGTCCCAATGTTTGGCCCATTTGTTCTCTTCTTCTTTCATTAAGTCTTCCCTTATTTTGTGGAGTCCTATCCCACAGAAGGGTTCTGGTCCAAGGAACGGAGTGTCTGATCCGTTTCTAGCTAGCTCATCAGCTGCATCGTTCCCCTCTACTCCTACATGTCCTGGTACCCAGTAGAGAGTTACTTTGTTTGTTTCTCCCAGTTTGTTGATCCTGGTGAGACACTCCCATACCAGTTTGGATCTGATCTCATGCGAGGTCAGTGCTTTAATAGCGGCTTGGCTGTCTGATAGTATCGCGATGTCCTGCCCGCGATATTTCCTGTCTAAGTTGAATTGCGCGCATCTTTCGATCGCGTGAACTTCTGCTTGAAATATGCTGGGGAATGTTCCCAGTGATTCTGAGTATCTAGTCCTGGGCCCGTACACTCCTGCCCCAGTGCCAGTAGATGTTTTCGATCCGTCTATGTACCATTTAATTGTGTGTTGTTTGAGTTGGTATTTATCGGATTCGCTGCTCCAATCTCTTTTGTTGCTCAGCTTTGAGTCAAATTTCCTTTCAAAGCAGTATTTCTTGACCATATCATCTCTGGACCAGTCCAGAAGCGGCACCGATTTGGATAGGGTTACTCGCTCTTTATTTGCGATGCATGTTCCTTTCCCGATGCCCTCTTTGCTGATTCTTAAAATGGTCTCCTTGGCGATTCGCTCTAGCACTATGTGTAGTGGAGGTATCCCTACGATCACTTCTAGAGCTGCTGTGGGACAGGTTCGCATGGCTCCTGTTATACATATACAGGCTAATCTTTGCACTTTGTTGAGGGATGTCATCGTCGTGGTTAGTCTAGATCTGTTGACCCATGCCGCTGCTCCGTAAGTGATGATGGGTCTTACTATCATCGGATACATCCATCTCAGTGTGGCTGGGCTACAACCCCAGGTCTTTCCTGAAATGTTTTTGCACACCATAAGTGCTCTGGTGGCTTTGGTTACCACAGTTTCTACATGTTCTCTCCAGAGGAGTTTGCTGTCTAGTGTTAGACCTAGATACTTGACCTGTTTCTGTGGATCAACTCAGATCCCTTCCAACAGGATGGGTTGCATACGCTTTAACTGTCTTTTCTTGGTGAAGGGTATCACAGTGGTTTTGGTAGGGTTCACTCTGAGTCCTACCGTTTTACACCACTTCTGTGTGTAAAACTTCTGATACAGCTTAGCCCGGATCTGCCTCGAAATGTGATACGTTAAGCCAATTTCTCACCTATGGTTGGTCTTGCTAATATTGTTCAGCTTTAGTAGATACTTACATACATGTACCGAGGAGCAGACCGAGGGCTTGTCTATCTAGCAGAATCCTTAGAGTTGTACCCTGTCTGGCGAGCTCGTCCGCCCTGCAGTTTCCACGAATGTCTCTGTGGCCTGACACCCAGCATAGGTGAACGTTGAACTGCTTTGTCATCTTCGTAAGAGACAAATGGAAGTTTAAGATGGGCTTTGAAGTGAAAGAGCACGATTCCAGGGACTTGATTGCCACTTAACAGTCGGTGAAAATGCTTATATCCCTGACAGATAATACATTACATTTTAGCCAGGACATGACTTCCTTAATCGCCATGATTTCCGCTTGAAAAATGCTATAGTGATCTGGGAGGTGGAAAGAGAAGCTCAGGTTGAGCTTTTCGAAAAACCATAACCCACCTCACCTTCGGTCTTAGAGCCATCTGTAGAGAAGTGAACTAGACTGCCATCAACAGCGGGAGATCTGTCCCATTCCTCCCGTTCAGGGATACTCGTACGGAAGTTTAGATCAAATCTCAGTTTCGGCTTGGTGTAGTTCGTGTTTTCATGTGTGAAGTTGGGAAGATCAAGGATCGAGGAGTGACCAATGTGATAACTAGACCACTGAGAGGAATGTTTTAGACGGATGGTCGCACTGGCAGCAATCTGTCTGCCAAAAATATCTAAGGGCAGCAGATGAAACAAAATGTCCAAGTCCGCATAGGGAGTAGTTCTAAGTGGACCACTGATGCACGTGCATGCAGATCTTTGCACTTTAGCTAACTGAGAAAGGCGGATAGCCCTATCAGGAGCAGGCAACCAAACGATCACACCATAGAGTAGTATAAGCCTGATAACGGACGCGTAAAGCCAGCAAGAGATTTGAGGTTTCATACCCCAGCTTCTACCTATAGCCCTTTTACAGGATTAGAGAGCTATATTAGAGTTCCTTACGCGTTCTAGTAGATTGGCTTTCCAGTTCAGTTTTCTGTGCGGAATAAGACCCATGTATTTTGCATTAACAGCGAAGGTGGATTGGTGCCATGTATCATAGGAGGGTCTATGAGGGGAGCTTTATATTTCCTCATGAAGAGAACGATTTCTGTTTTATGAGGGTTAACCCTCAATCCGCATTTGGAGGCCCATCTAGTGAGCCGAGAGAGAGAAAGTGAGAGTGTCTGGGTGCTTGCCATTAATCGCAATGTCATCAGCATAGGCAATCACTCTACAGCCTAACCTATCTAGGTCCACTAGTAGCTACGAAATTCCCAAAGTTTCGCTACAAATTACGTATAATTCAAAATTTGAGCTAGATTCTGCTTAAGGTCACCCAGTCCATCGAATCAGTTTCTCGATATCGCTTAAGGCAGTTCCGATGCGCTTAAAGATACTTCGTTGAATTGCGGGTGGTCTCTCCTATTTCTACTATTAAAACACAAAGCATATGCAAACTATTCTAATAAAGTATCCATCATGACCTTTAAAACTTGTTCCGGATATTAATTTCGCACAACTATCTCAACCACAAAAACCGCAGAACTATTCTTGTATTCGTTAATTACTTCCCTCTCGTGTAGCGGTTTTCCATCATCACCATATCGCATGCCGCTTAAATTTGAATACATCCAAACCAAGCATATAGCTTTGTCATCACCTACAAGAGTGCTCACTGCTGCTTCCCATAGAAAGACGACACGGAGACGAGAGATCTTCACCATTATTGCATAAAACTTTCGCGCTTGTCATAAATTAGCTCGGCCGCAAGCGCAATTTCCCTCATTACGATTACTTAATGGAATGCAGTCATGCATTGAATTCCTCTATGAGTACCGCCATCAATTATCCCCGTACATCTAGATACATACGGGATATGAATACGAGTATCTCTCACCATAAACACCCACCCATCCGTCTCTGCTTGCTGCTGTGTTTGTTCAAAAAAAAAAGAAGCAAAATTATGCATAATTTACTTTTTATTTAGCCCCAAGAGGGGGTGCAGAGTGGCTATAGATACTTTTTGACGCATACACTCTAGAGATCTGGCTGAGGATGCACTTGTGTGACTAAAATAGGCGTGAATGCCAAGCCAGCATCGCCAGGCAAGAACACAAAGCAAAGACGCGAAGCTCATCCATCGTATACGTCCTCGTGGAATTGCATCTTTATTGTTATTGCGGCGAAAGATACTTTTTTAATGGAATATTTGCGTGCCAAAAGTTTATCTCTCTTGCTGCCGCGCCGATGATTGCTGGTCGTTCGTCGATTCCTTTCCTTGAATTGGACACATTATACACAATTTAATCTTGTTCTTGATTTTTTTTTTTTTTTTTGTATCTTTCTATCCTCAGTCGTGGTTTCGAGGTATTGAGAACAACGTTCTGCTATTTGTATTTTTTTTTCATACGAGGCGAGTAGACATATTCATCTTCTACTGAAGGAATTGAATTATGTAGAACGCTTTAGGGACAGAGAGACAATGCAATACAAAATCTGCACACAATGCAGCTGCATTGATGATGCCTGAATGCTGATGATGATGATGATGCTTTTGTTTTGTACACACACCCCTGGTGTGCCCCCTCAAGGGGTGTACATGTACTATTTAAGCACGCGATGCAATACAAAAGGCTACAGATACAGCGAAACTATAGAAGAGAGGGAGAGGCAGATAGATGAGAAAGAATTAAGTACAGAAACAGGGTTAAGGTTAACGATTCTCGATCGTTTCATGTGAAGCGAAGCCCCACAAAAGGGGTGCTGGGGGGGTGCACGAGCACGAAGAGCCTCAATACAATTTAATTTGCTGACGTAGAATGTACATATGTATCATATATAGTATCTTGTGCCACAGCAAATGCTTATTTGCATATCTTTCTGTTTTGAATTTGTTTTCAATTTGTGTGACTGGTGTTTTGCATTATTTATTGATGAATTAAGTATTTTTTTATTGAATCTAGTTCCGCGCGAGGTTCATAGGTCAAGAACCTACTTTCAGCTTTTAGAGACAAACAAGACCATTATTATTGGTATAGATATAGGTTGGAACTTGTTCATAAATTAGTTGAATTAATTTGTTTGAATCTTAAAGGCGGATCCCGGTGGCGGATACGTACTATTTTTAGTTTTTTTTTTTTTGAATAAATTTTATCTGTTCATTGGTGCTGGTCTCGTTTTATATTTTTGAATACATTCTGAGATTTTATTAATGGAATGTGATGAACTGAGTATTCATATGCATTCAATACTGGTTCGGCACGCCCGTGCTGGTTCAATTATCTCAGGTTATACAGTGGTCAGGTAGAATGTCACTAAATTTCTTTGAGGGTCAAGGACATGAACGTAATTAAATCATCAAGCAGGGTTTTATCCAAGTTCAAGTTTTATATGAAAATAGGTAATGAACCGACAATATGGAGCACAAAGTGGCCATAGATTGATCGTACCTTAAAGAGTGAAGGAAACTCTGATCTGAAAGTTAACGTGAAATGGAACAGCAGAGGAGGAATAAAGGAAACTGGAAATGAGGCGAAGAACCTGAAACACATTAAAGCCATTCGGGCAGAAACGAGAAAACATAAAGTTCACCTCATAGACCCTCCTACGGCAAATGGCACCAGTCTCACCTTCATTGAAAATGCAAAGTCCTTGGGTCTTATTTTGGACAGAAAACTGAACTGAAAAGGAAATCTACTAGAACGCGTTAAGAAAGCCAATGTAGCTCTATATTCCTGTTAAAAGGCTATAGGAAGGAGCTGGGTATGAAACTCAAATCACTCGCTGGAAGTACCTGTCCGTTATCAGGCCTTTACTACTCTATGGTGTGATCGTATGGTGGCCTGCTATTGATAGGGCTGTCAACGTCACTCCACTAGCTAAGATGCAAAGATCTGCATGTACGTCCATCAGTGGTGCACTAATAACTACTCGCTCTGCGCTCTGGACATTTTTTGTTCCATCTGCTGCCCTTAGATATTTTTGGCAGACAGATTGCTGTCAGAGCGGCCGTCAGTCTAAAAGCTTCCTTGCAGTGGTCTAGTTAACACATTGGCCACTCCTCGATCCTTGATCTTCTCAACTTCACACATGAAAACCCGAACTACACCAAGCCGAAACTGAGATTTGATCGAAACTTTCGTACGAGTATCCCTGAACGGGATGAATGGGACAGATCTCCCGCTGTTGATGGCAGTCTGGTTCACTTCTCTATAGATGGCTCAAAGACCGAAGGTGAGGTGGGTTATGGTTTTTCGAAAAGTTCAACCTGAGCTTCTCTTTCCACCTCCCAGATTACTACAGCATTTTTCAAGCGGAAATCATGGCGATTTAGGAAGCCATGTCCTGGCTAAAATGTAATGTATTATCTGTCACGGATATAAGCATTTTCACCGACTTTCAAGCGGCAATCAAGTCCCTGGAATCGTGCTCTCTCACTCCAAAGGCCGTCTTAAACTGCCGTTTGTCTCTTACGGATATTACAGAGCAGTTCGACATTCATCTATGCTGGGTGCCAGGCCATAGAGACACTCCTGAAAACTGCAGGGCGGACGAGTTCGCCAGACAGGGTACAACTCTAAGGATTCTGCCAGATAGGCAAGCCCTTGATATGCCCCTCGCTACATGGAAGTATCTACTAAAGCTTAACGCTATTAGCAAGAACAACCATAGGTGGGAAATTGGCTCAACGTGTCACATTTTGAGGCAGATCTATCCTAAACTGGACCAGAAATGTAGTGCCGAGTTGGTTAAGCTAAAGCCATTACAGATCAGCTGCGCGTTATCGGTGTCTAGTAGGCCAACATGCCAAAAGCCTTGGCTTCTTTCCCAACGACTTCTGCAGAAGCTGTAGGGATGAGGAGGAGGAGGAAACCATCCTTGCACATGCCCTAATCTATCACGTAAAAGAATGCTGCATCTAGGGGCTCCCTTCCTTGATGACCTCAGCGATTTAGCGTCCTTTTGCGTCAGGAGTATCCATCGCTAGGTCAAAGGCGCCGCTTGGTTTTATTACACAATAGACCTTTACTGGTCTAAGTGTGTCTGCACCATCGTGCAGCCACCCAATCTAACCTAACCTAACCAAACCTTGGGAACTTCATTATGGAAATTGAAAGGTAACACTGTGGAAACCACCTCAGTCGACAAATGCCTTTAAAAATATTGAAGTCCAGCTCTCAGGAAGGATAAAGAAATCGTCTTACTTTCTTGGACTTCCTCGCTAGCGGTGTCGGTTTTGTCAATTTTGAAGAATAAAGTCTTGCAAAACCAAGTCAAATTCTACTTCCGCCTTCTTGTCGTGGACGTACTTCCTTGCTGCTGGTAGGAGATCAGTGGGCGTCACGCCTGCGACTACTAAAGCTGCTGGCTACGGCACCATTCGGTATGAACTCGCTATCCGAAGGGCTCCTACACGTTTCACCGGGGTCACTTTTTCCTGTATATCTCCTTTTTGAGCGCGTCAGCCCAGATCTCGGAGCCATACAAGAGTATTGAGTGCGTAACCGGCATTAGGAGTCTTCTTTTACTTGCCGTGGGACTTCCTTTGTTCGCCATCAGTCTGCATGTTTTCGTGGTTCTTTCAGATGCGAAATTAATTTGTTCCCAGAACGTGAGCTTCGTAGATATTTCACTGCTTCCTTAGTGTATATGGCTTCCGAACCCAGCTGGAGCTCGATTATTGTAGGTATCTGCTTCCTCGTCAGCAGCATTATCTCGGTTTTCTCCAATGCTAAGCTTAAGCCGTGGTCCTCCTTCCATGTGTGCACCCGTCTCATGACTTGATTTAGTCTTCCGTGTCCCATGCTGTGATTACTGCAGCGAAGTCGTCTGCGTAGCCGACCAGAAAAGTGTTTTCGGGCATCGCCATGCGAAGAATTCCATCGTAGGAGATGTTCCATAAATCCGGTCCCAGAATTGAGCTCTGCGCTGCTCCGGCCGTTATTTCCTTCCTGTGGGCTCCTTGTGTGGTGTCATAAATTGGCTCTCTGTCGCTTAGGTAGTCCCATATCACCCGTCGAAGATACTGTAGTATCCGAAATTTTATTTCCAGGGCGTTCAGCATGTCGCAATATCTGGCCGAGTTGAAGGCATTTCTTATGTCGAGAGTTGCGAACACAACAACTTTCCTCGAGTAATGGCTGCCCTGATGGGTTACTTGGGCAGCCCTAACCACCTCTTCCAAGCACCTATTGTAGAATGACCTTTTCCAAATCCATACTGCCTATCAGATAGGTCACCTGCTCTGCTCTCTCCACTGCTACAGAGAGTCGAGGCTTCAGCATTCTCTCGATTAGTTTTCCTGTTGTGTCCAGCATGCACAGCGGTCTGTACTCTGACGGGAGTCCACTTTCCCTTTGCTAATCAGTACTAGGCGCTGTGTATTCCAAGCTTTGGGAAAGATTCCGTGTTGTATATGTTTAGTAAGTACGGGCGATCACTTTTAACACTTCCGCTGGAATACCATCAGGTTCGGGGGCCTTCTTGTTTTGCATGCCCCTTGCGGCTTGAAGTAGCTCTTCTTGGATGAACAGCGGAACTTCACTTTGTTGATGAGAGAAGACCTCCTACTCTCTAAGAGGGTGTGTTGGAAGGAGTGTGCTGACGATAATTTCCATCTTTTCGGGGCTAAGAACTTGGCTGGCCATCTGCGCGCCGGTCTTCCGCATCACTATTTTCTAGCCAAGCCCCAGGGGTCCATATTGATGTCTCTCCGAAGCTCTTCCCACTTCCGTTTTTTGCTCCTCTTAACGGATCTCTTAAGCTCCAGTTTCGCTGCTCTGTACTCCACCAGTGTGTTTTCGGTAGCTTCAGAGTTTCTTCTTCTTCCCCTCGTTACCTTGCGTCTCAAATGTAGACAAATTTTCCTGAGGTCTGCGATTTCCTCCGTCCACCAGTATGCGGGCATCCAGTAGTTATTTGGTTTTCTTACCCTAAGCATCGTCGCACGCCTGATGTATTAGGCGCATTGTGGCATCCACTTTCCTTTCGGGAGGTCCTGTCATGTTATTTCCCTCTGTCTATCACCGAGGTGTGGAGTTCTTCGTTGAGTTTGCCCGCGTTCCATCTGGGTGTTCTTCTTTGGAAGCCGTTAGTTACTCTCCGATCTCTTTGCAGGTCGAAGATTATGTACTGGTGAACGCTTCCAGTATAATATTCGATAACACTCCAGTTCTTCACGTACGCCGCAATAGATTCCGAGGTGAAGGTGACGTCAGGTATCGTTTTGCCGTAACCTGGCCTTCTGAAGGTCGATGTGTTGCCAACGTTCATCACATTAAGGCTCAGCATGGCGGCCATCTCGAGGATTTGTCTTCCCCTTGAACATGTAGAGTTCATTTCCCACTCTTATGTTTTAGCGTTAAAATCATCGTTGTATTGAGTCGGAAGGGGACTATTTTATATAAAATAAATCGGTTTAGCCAAAAGAACGTTTGCCCTTCCAACTGTCGCACCCTGTGTAGCAAAATTTTATCTAGAAAACGGCGCCCAACTTGAGACCACAAGACATTTAAAAGCAAACGTCTTTATCTTTCTGGAATTACTTCTTCTTCTTAAGTTCTTGACTTAAGACCTTTTCTTGAGCTTAAAATGCTCATCCAAAGCCGACATGTGGGCGGCGTGGCGTAAGTGGTTAGTGTGTCGGATCACTACGCATCAGGTTCCAAGATCGAATCCCAGAAAACACCAAAAAGTTTTTTCACGGTCCCACCTCTCGCGAGCGTCTGACAAACATCCGAGAGTATTGTTGTCACGAAAATGCTTCTCAAATCGCCGTTCGTATACGGCACTAAACTGTAGGTCCCATCCATTCGTGTGAAAAATATAACGCACACAACATGAGTGGTTGCGAGAAGCTAGGCCCTGGCACTTTAAAGAGCTGTTGCGCCAAATATTTATTTATTTTATTTTAAAGCCGCCATGTAACACTTTGGTGGGTCCCAGGCCATAAAGGAATTCCAGGGAACGAGATGGCGGATGAACTGGCAAGAAAGGGATCAGAACAAGACATGTCAATGGTCCAAAGCTCAGTGCTTCCTCCCCTAAAAGTTGTTAAATCAAACATAGCACTTGACTTCAAACGACAAGCAGAAGAAAGATGGAGAGCGCTCCCATAATGCCGTGTCTCTAGAAGCATCTGGACAAAACATGAAAAGATGAAAACAAGCTCATCCTCACTCAAAATAGAAAAAATTGGCGCTTCTCATATGCACCTGTCACAACCTATTGGCGGCCCACCGGAAGAGAATGCGGCTAAGTACAAATGAATTCTGCAGAGGATGCGGCAACACAGACGTAGAGGAGGACATGGAACACTTCCATTGCAAATGCCCTAGTCTCTGCAATACTAGGAAGACGGCGCTTGGAGAGTATTTCTTCGACCATCTGGGCCCTGTCTGAAAGCCGCCATCATGAAATTCATAACTTCTTCAGGGTGGTTCAGAGGAGGCCGTCCCATTAACACAGAACGCTAGCCATTTTGTTTTTTTCTCTCTTTTCAGTTTTTCTGCCAGGAAACTCGACGTCAGGGAAGCACAATGGATCCGTTTGAGATCCAAATGCAGGCAGCACTCATTCGTTGCAGTTAACCCCTTTAACCTAACCTAACCTAAGATCTTTTCTTTCCTCAACGATGTTGTATACTCCAGGTCTATCCACGGAAACAACTGGAACTGCATATCTTCTTCTTCCTTTTATCAGCGAGGCTAGGATCCGAAAACAAGGGATCACAACCCTCCCACTTCACCGCATTTCTACTGATCCGCCTGTGGGGTTCGCCTGGAACTGCATATGAGACGATAAAATACCTGACACTGTCATATGCCAGGGCGCTAGATAAAACTTCCTTGGGATGGAAAGCTATGAACATCTGTAAGGAAAGTGTAGAGCTGTTTCCTCCCCTTGAAAGTCTAGAAGTCTAGATTTGCAGTATTTTTTATTGAGAGTTAGCTGCTGAAGCTACTGACCCAGTTCAGGTCAAATCTATCTAGAAGCGTGAGACATTGTCGCTAAATTATTGTTTTAAAACTTCTTCTATGTACAGTACCCTTACCACTCATCAGAGGGTTTTACTCTAGCTGCTAGGAAGCTACTGACCCAGTTCAGGTCAAATCTATCTAGAAGCGTAGGACATAGTTGCTAACTTATTGTTTTAAAACTTCTCCTATGTACAGGATCTTTATCACTCATCAGAGGATTTTACTCTTTCAGTATCTTAACCAAGGCGTAGTTGTCGTTGCTGGTTTCTAGACTCCTCCATTCACCATTCATTGCTTCTTGCTCCACAAACAGGACAGAGCAAAGCATAATTGGTAGGTAAAGGTCTCGATTTAGAATGCCGGCTCACATTAACGATTTCTTATATTCCAATCTGGTCCGTGCTCTTAGGAGGTCATAAGTGGTGATTGACATTACAGGCTTCTCTGTAGGTTACCCGAGTAGTATGGTCTCATGCTGGGGTGGGAAAAGGCCTGACAATTTGCTCATTACAATGGGGCAAGTTGGTGGTGCTGTCCTGTAATTTCTAGTGGAAATATGTCCCCCCGGTTGAACGGCTCCTAAAAACTTCAGCACTTGCTGCCGCTGCTCAACTCATAATGGGTCTCCGCTCCACTAGAAGCCTCCTGAAGTCGTAAAGTCTTCTTTCCCGATGTTCCACCAGTACTTCGGCCGTAGTAGGGGTTTGCCTAGTCGTGGATGGATTGCAAGTCACAGTGGCATGGTTTATACTTTGAACAAATTCTGTTGCCGTTGTGCCTATGCTATAGTTGCATTCCTATCAGCCTCTTCAAATATTTGGGTGAAAATTCCCTTCCAGCGTCTTCTGGTTTTCAATCCTTTTTCAGGTCCATATGGGTGCCACTCTCCATTTGCCGATAAAATAAAGAAGTTGTCATACCTTGTACCCTACAGTTCAAATTCCGCAAAGTGTCCGTTGGAATTTATTTAACCATCTCATCGATCCTGCGGCTGTCTGAAGATCTTTGTCTTCTTTTCGTCACACCTCGCAATACAGTAGTACCAAAGCTCGTCAGGAGAACTACCACATCAACTGATTACACAAAGCCGTACTTGAAATTTGATCATTTTAAAGCCTATTTCCGAGCAGAGATCAATAAGAAAACGGAGGAGTACAAAGCAGTCTATAGCCATTTACGTCGATGGGTTCAAAATCATCATTGAAGTTGGTACCGATATCTTTTATGATACGGTGGGCCTATCAAAATCAATCAACCTTCCTATCCAAAGATGCGTTTTTAAGGGTGAGGCCTTAAGTAACAACAGCCGCCTACGAAACTGCAATGAGAGCAATAGCAAAAGAGGATATCACCTTTTTTTATCCATCGCCAGGCTGCGATAAAAGCAATATCTGCTGCAGTATACAAGGCTAATACCTACCTACTTGTAGCAGTGATTCAGAGCATAATGTCTGACTGAAGAAGATCTCTATAATGGTAACGGTGACGATAAAGTCAGGATTCCACCACCTAAGACAAATTTCCTTAAAATAGGAAATAATTGCAGAATAATGAAAGCCTCAGGATGGTTTGAAAGCCGAATGGGAATACCTCCTCGTACGTTGTTCTGGGTGTGACTTCTTTGCCAAACTCATCTACCTAACCTAACCTACATATGTACTGTGTTGAGTGCGCATAATCATCCACCACTGCTCCGCTGTTGACAGAATAATATCCGCTGTATGAATCTTGATGAGCACACCACCCAATTAGTATGTTCATCTGTCGAACATCAGAGATTATTATAAACTGAAACGAATACAAAGCTGCATTCTTTAGAAATATTTCCCTTAAAATTCACCGAACACGTCAAACCATTTGGTTTCCTTCTAACATGTTCAGAATATCAAACCGTTTTCGACAGCAAAAATCAATCAATTTGCACATCTCTCAATGAGCAATCAATCGAAATCTAAATTGCGCACTCACTTAAGCATACGAGTGTATGTAGGTACACCTCCCCCCGCCCTCCAGCAAACGCGTGTTTCAGGAAATTTACACCCCCGCCGCGGTAGCATTGTTTTGTGTGTCGGGGGTAATAATTACTCCCCGAACCAGAAAGAAACCCACATATCATCATCACACCATCGTGCGCAATCATCTCTCTCTCAACCCAGTTCACGTTCCACCACCGTCAAACACAAAACAAAACAATCATCTAATTAGATATGTATCGAATAGATACACTCGACCAGATACAATTATTTTGTATTTTAAATGAGCCCCTCGTAAATTCAATTCGATTTAATTGCCAATAAAACTTGTACCCACTACGCCTCATAGTCGTATGTAATGTATCTATGTATCTACAAGCTTCACACCACCACTCCTTAGAGGTGCGGGGGGCGGTTTGAAATTGCAAACAGACAGCCATACACACTGTACAGCGCTTAACGAATGATTAGAATGCATTTAGTGTCGATTTCACATATCGTCGACGTGATTCGAATGATTTAACCGCCGCGATGACGACGAGGTGGTTGTCTCTTACACTAGTGCAGAGACTAGCAGAAAAATGTCAAATAATTGTTAATTTAATCACGCGAATGTCGACGAGGAGAATAAAACAATCTTTTGATTGACAATTGGTGATTTATTATTGACGACAGCGAATGATTATATTGGCGGACGGGACGGGACCCGAACAAGGTTAAACACTTGGCAGTTAGGCATTAATCATGCGTCTAACTCTCGCGTGTTTTATTCGGTTTTTAGTTACGTAAAGCAGTTTATTCCGCTGAATGTTGATTTATGGAAGTTGAATCTATCACGGAATGGGATTATTGAACTTGGTATTGATTATTGCTTAGCTGCGTTATAATTCATTAAGTAGTTATCGGTGGGTGGTAGATGGGTGAGGCCCATTTTGAGATACTAAACGAACTGTCTATTTGCGTCATTCTCCAAAAAGAGAAGTATTATCACCACTGTTTTGGATATTAGTGACAAGCCTTGTTATAATAAGTGAAATAAGCTCCTACCCGTCATCACTGCCACACCTTCCTTAGAACTACCCTTACTGACTTCTTTAAGAAAACATATCGAAGCGAGAAGGCCGGTGAGCTGGTAAGTGAAGGCTCAGGCAATGACCATTTAAACCTGACCCCCACTTGGACATCCAAGATGCAACATTACCAGAAACACAACGAATTGCCAAAAATCCACCAAAAGTCATACTAAACCGAACTCATTCTTAACTCAGAACGGTTTAGAATGGCTATAATTGACCGGAGTCAAGTCCACCCTAAGTCTGTTCTTCTTCACGCCTGCAGCATGGTGTCTCACAGCGGGGAACACAATGGATCTGCTTAGGTTACGTTAGGTAGATGGGTGCCTTGTGACAAAAGAGCCACAGCTCACTTAGACGAACAGCTCGGTCCATTGTGCTCAATTATTTAACCCTGGAAACGCTGGAGAAATGGTCCGCTGTAAAAACCACCCAGATAGTGATATGAATCTCAGGAGGTCCATCAGCTCAACATTACCTAAGTGCTCCAGCTCCGAGAAGAAGTAACTAGCAAAAGTCCTCATTCTGACAGATAGGGAAGGACAATCGCCTCGAAATAGAATACAGATGTTGAAAGAAAAAAGCGAAGAAGAAGTGCGCCCAGCTTCAAGCAGAGAGTACGGAGGCCCTGTATCGGGAGCTGGAGAAAATGTCTTCCCCGGTTGTTGATGCAAACCAGGCTATCCAGGAACTGCTAAGACACAATATGAACAAGAGCGCAACCATCTTCAAAATAGCCGCCCAAAGAAGGAGGAATGCTCAGGAGATTCGTTCGCCAAAGTTCATTAACAACGCTCATAGCCATGGGATAATGTTGGACAGGAAACTGAATTGGAAACTTAACATACAGGAAAGAGTCCGCAAAGCTTATAATGCCCTTTTCATCTGTAAGCGGACCGCGGGGAAAAGATGGGGCCTGAAGCCCGCAGTGATGCACTGGCTATACATCATGATAGTCAGACCCATCCTTACGTAAGGGGCTCTTGTGTGGTGGAAGGCAACGAATACGAAAAACACACGGGATATGTTGGCCTGGCCATGGTACAAAGAACAGCTTGCATTGCCATCACAGGTGCTCTACGCACAACACCTACGGCTGCACTCGAGATCTTTCTGTATCTTTTACCATTAGACCTACAAATTAAATTTCAAGCGGGCAACAGTGCGCTTCGGCTCACTAACGTTGGTCTCTTCAGGACTAATAACATAGGACACAGCTCCATTCTCAAGGAATCTTTTCTCGGAATCCCTGACGAATCGGACGATATACTTGGCACCTTAGACTTCGACACACCATACGAAGTACTGTATCCAATTAGAGAGGACTGGCGAAGGAAGACAGTCTCTGTCCATAACGAGATTGCAATATACACAGATGGTTCTAAGACCAATGAGGGCACGGGGTCAGGTATTTACTCGAGAGATACGAACCTACAGGTGGCACTGAGACTTCCGGACACATGCAGTGTGTTCCAAGCAGAGGTTCTAGCTGTACTTAAAGCTGCGGAATTACTTGAGATGGGATCAATATCCGATAAGAATATCGCCATCTACATTGACAGTCAGGCTGCGCTAAAGGCGCTAGAGTCTTACGTCACCAAATCTGAGATAATCAGGAATTGCCGCACTATGCTTAGGGCATTATGTACGCAGAACCGAGTCAGATTATGTTGGGTACCTGGACACTGCGATATCGAAGCCAACGAGCAAGCCGACGCGCTGGCTAAAAGAGGAGCGGGCTCCCACGTAGCGATATTATTGGTAGTATTAAGGCACCAGGGTGCGTGGCTAAGGGAATTATTCGGGATAAAATCATTGACACGGCTAATCTAAGATGGTCAAACTTAGATGGTCACAGGGTGTCTTGTGCCTTGTGGCCTGTGTTAGATCGCAGGAAATCTTGGGAGATAATCAAGTTAGATAGATCGAGGCTAAGAACACTGATAGGAATACTCTCTGGCCACTCTCTCCTAAGGAGGCATGCCATGAGACTAGGGTTATCCGATACGGATGTTTGTAGGAACTGCGACGACCTACATACAAATACAAATATTTGGGGCAACAGCTCTTTAAAGTGTGCTTCTTATGACTTAAACATTACACGGATCGGTGATTGGTCGGAAAATTCGATATCTGGCGATGCCGGCATGGCCGTTTCGGCCTATCCGAGCTAGTCAACAAAAATTAGATTTTCTCCAAAACTGTGCACCGCATGGGAAATCCAGATACAGATTTGAAATCTGCACACATGTGCCCTTCTTATGACGCAAACATTACACGGATCGGTGATTGGTGGGAAAATTCTAGCTTCTCGCAACCACTCATGTTGTGTGCGTTATATTTTTCACACGAATGGAAGGGACCTACAGTTTAATGCCGAATCCGAACGGCGATTTGAGAAGCTTTTTCGTGACAACAATACTTTCGGATGTTTGTCAGACGCTCGCGAGAGGTGGGACCGTGAAAAAACTTTTTGGTATTTTCTGGGATTCGAACTTGGAACCTCATGCGTAGTGATCCGACACACTAACCACTTACGCCACGGCGCCCAACCGTCTCATGATGAGACGACCTACATGTCTCATGATGATATAACTCATATACTCTGTGAATGTCATGGAATTGCCTGGACAAGGCTAAAGCACCTTGGTAGATACTTCTTCGATAACCTTGAAGAGGTGAGGTCCCTTAACCATAACAAGGATCTTTTTGGATTCTGTAGGGAGATTAATTGCTTGGGAGAATGGGTTTAGGTCTTCTGCCGTGAAGGTTCCCTAGGGATCGCGTTGGGCCCACTTTGGTGCCTAGTGTTCTTATGATAACCTTAAACCCTACGCAACCTAACCTAACCATGCTCACGGCCACCTTCTTGTGGATGACGACAATATTCTGCAGAGGTGGCGGCAGTATTGTGAACAACTTTTAAATGAACAGTTTCCCCGGCTATACTTTCCAAGAGCCACCCCTAACTGTGAAGAAATACCCGACATCACAGTCGAAGAAGTTAGTGAGGCGGTCAAATACTCCAAAAAAGAAAAGCGGTTGGTCCAGACGGGATGCCTTCTGAGTTCTGGAAAAAGATGGGAGACATCGGGTTCAGATGGCTCAGAATTCTCATCTCCAAATTTGTGAGAGGTGATCCAATGCCAAATCAATGGAGGGAAACTATATTCTCCCTGTGTACAAAGAGAAGGGTGATACGCGAAACTGTTGAAACAAGCTGATGTCACACACCATGAAGATCGTTGAGCGGGTATTAGGTGGCCGACTGCGAAAAATAATACGGCTATCTGATGATCAGTGCGGGTTTGTCTCGGGTAAATCAACCTCAGATGCAATCCAAAGTATAAGGATCATAATGTACAAACATCGTGATTCCTTAAGGAATTTGCATATTGTATTGGTTGACTGAAAAGGCATTCGACAGACAACCACGAGATCTGATATGGGTGGCGCTAAGACATCGAGGGGTTCCAGAAACCTATGAACAGATGATCATGGACATGTACGAAGGAGCAAAGACAAGAGTAAGATGCCCCGCTGGAGTAACCGAAGAGTTCCCAATCAAAGTCGGGGTGCACCAGGGAAGCGTTTTAAGTCCTTTGCTCTTTATTACAGTCCTTGATTATTTGCTTGAAGGTAAAGTGATGGACCCCAAGGTACATCAGTTATTCTTTGCTGACGATGGAGCCATCATAAGTGAGGATCCTACATCCCTGCAACGAGCACTTGATGTGTGGGTGGACGCTCTGGAGGGAAATGGGTATCGCATTAGTTCAAAAAAGACAGAGTACTTGTGCTGCCCGTTCTCTGATCCACTCACGCCTTTCCAGATATTTATTTGAATGGAACAGTGCTTCCCAAGTGCGAAAAGTTCAAATATTTGGGATCTATGATCAATAGCAAAGCAACCTGTGATGACGACATCAATCATCGCGTAAGCGTATGGTGGATGAAATGACGAAAAAATTCCGCTATCTTCTGTTACCGAAAAATGTCCCCCTAAGTTGAAAGGAAGGCTCTACACCGCAGTTGTGCGTCCAGCACTCACATACGGTTCACAATGTTGGACGATGTACAGAACGTACGAGAGTAAATTAACGGCAGCTGAGATGAAGATGCTTCGCATGACAGCTGGAGTGACAAAGCTTGATCGAATAAGAAGTTCGAAGATCCGTGGAAGCCATCACGTCAAACAAACTATCGTACAAACGATAGAGCGTGACTGGCTCAGCTGGTAGAAATCAATTGAACCCTGTTAAAAAGGCAAGATCTATGAACATTCCAAAGACATCGCAAGGCAGGGAAGGCAGGCCTATAAACGCCTGGATCACACAAATGCAACGACACCAGCATACAGGTTAAGGTCTAAAACGCACGTAAAATACTCGAGCAAGAAGCCTTCACTACTGCATCCAGTCCTTTCTCGAATACTGTCAAACATCGGTGGACCTGGATATACTCATACTATCCAGAGTGGTTAGCTCGGTTCTTCTATGTGCTGCACCGGCTTGGGCGGCGGCGTTAACGACGATAGAAATTGGGGAAAATTTCATCAACATACAGTCGGCTATGCGCGATAAGCACAATCAGCTTTTTCCGAACAATATCGGTCGAAGCAGCCTGTGTCATAGCCGGAATGATCCCCATCGACATCGTAGCAAAGGATCTACGAAAGGAGAACCTCGAGTCATGAAGAAAAATAGAATAAAGGAGGAGAGAAGGCATCATCACTAGCTATGTGATAAGCCAGATGGAATAGCAGTACAAAATGACCTACAAGCTGATCCCCACCATTGAGGTCTGGACCAAGTGCGTGTATGGGGACTGCAACTACCACCTCACGCAGTTCCTATCTGGTCACGGCGTCTATCGCATATATTTACACAGATTTGGACGTGCTTACTCACCTCCACATTGTCCAGACAAGGTGGAAGATACAGAGCACGAAATATTCCATTGTAATCGCTTCACGAAATGGAGAAATAACCTGCCAAGTCCACCATACCTTATACAGGGTGGGCCAACTTCAAGTTTCTTTTAAAAATGCAATAAAATGAACAAAATGACATTTTTTCCATATATTATAGCTTTATTAGTAAGAGCAAACATTCCCATTAATTATGGAACACAACGTCGTTCAAGTGGCTGCCTCGGCTGGCCTCGCAGTAGCGCATTCTATCACTCCAATTTTCCAAGACCTTGTTGATGGTTTCGGGCTGTAGCTCACGGATTGCTTGGATGATATTGGCCTTAAGTGCTTGAATCGTTTCCTGATTGTTGGCATAACATCGGTCCTTCACGGTTCCCCACAAAAAAAAAGTCCAAAGGGGTCAAATCGTAGCTCCGAGGCGGCCAATTGACATCGCCAAGACGGCTGATAACTTACTTACTTACTTAGGTGGCGCTACAGTTCGGGGTGAACCTGGGCCTCAACCAACAAGCCTCTCCATTTAGCTCGGTCTTTAGCTAATTGCCTCCAGTTGCGCACTCCAAGTTGGTCGAGGTCCCCTTGAACTTGTGCGCGCCACCTACGGCGATAATTCCCTCTACTGCGTCGTCCCTCGGGGTTAGATTCGAAGACTCTGCGGGCCGGAGCGTTGGTGTCCATTCGCTCTACATGTCCTAGCCATCTCAGACGTCCAATACGCAGTTTTTTGACTAGGTCGATGTCGCTGTACAGCTCGTATAGTTCGTGATTGAATCTTCTCCTCCAAAACCCGTCAACGCAAACGGGACCGAAAATCTTACGAAGAATTTTTCTCTCGAAGCGACCAAGGATATCTTCATCCTCTTTTAATAAAGTCCATGTTTCAGCGCCGTAAAGCAGGACTGGGATGATCAAGGTCTTATATAGAGTCTCCTTAGTTGTTCGAGATAGGGCTTTACTGTTAAATTGCCTTATAAGCCCAAAAAAACAGCGATTGGCAAGAGTTATTCTTCGATTGATTTCTGCGCTGATTTTGTTTGCTGAATTTATAGCAGAGCCAAGGTAGACAAAGTCCCTTACTACCTCGAAGTTATAGCTGCCCACTGTGACGTTTTGTCCAATTCGTCGATGTTGGTTTTCCCTTCTAGTTGACAGCATATACTTGGTTTTGCCCTCGTTTATCGCCAAACCCATTTTGGCCGCTTCCGCCTCAATGCTTGCAAAAGCACCGGTGACAGCCCGCTGAGATCTTCCGATAATGTCTATATCGTCGGCGTATGCAAGCAGTTGTACAGACTTGTAATAGATTGTGCCTCCGGTGTTGGCTTGTGAGTTCCGCACAATCCGTTCAAGTACAATATTGAAGAAGTTACATGACAGCGCGTCACCTTGTCTAAAGCCGTTTTTGACATCAAAGGTCTCGGTGAGGTCATTACCGACCTTGATGGAGCAGCGAGCGTTATCCATCGTCAGCCTGCACAGACGGACAAGTTTGGCAGGGATGTCAAAACTAGACATGGCTCTATAAAGCTCTTCTCTATAGATGCTGTCATAGGCGGCCTTGAAATCGATAAAGAGGTGGTGAGTATCGATTTGGAATTCTTGGGTTTTCTCCAGGATCTGCCGAAGTGTGAAGATTTGATCGATGGTGGACTTTCCTGGCCTGAAACCGCACTGATAGGGTCCAATCAGGCTGTTGATAAAAGGTTTCAGGCGTTCACACAATATCGCAGAAAAGATCTTGTACGCGATGTTGAGGAGACTGATGCCTCTATAATTGGCGCAGTTGAGGGGGTCTCCTTTCTTGTGGATCGGGCAAACGATGCTGAGATTCCATTCATCAGGCATACACTCCTCTGACCAAATATTAGAAATGAGTTGGTGTATGCACTCTACCAATTCATCCCCAGCTGCCTTGAAAAGTTCGGCCGGTAAACCGTCAGGTCCAGCAGCCTTGTTCGCAAACGACCGATTGTGGCATGGGCTGTGTGGCAAGGCGCGCCATCCTGCATGAACCAGAGGTTGTTCAAATCCATGTCTTCAATTTCAGTAAAAAAAAAAAAAGTCGTTAACATGGCTCTGTAACGCCGTTGACCGAAACGTTGTTCCCAGCCTCATTTTCGAATAAAAATGGTCCAATGATGCCACCACTCCACAATCCACACCAAACTGTCACTCTCTGTGGATGCATTGGCTTCTCGACACTAACGTGCGGGTTTTCCAAACGCCAAATGTGGCAATTTTGTTTGTTAACGTAGCCGCCTGCCGAGATGAAAATGTGCCTCGTCAGAAAAGATGATTTTTCGCCCAAAATCGTTGTCCTATTCAAGTTGCTTTAAGGCCCAAACTGCGAATCGATAACGAAGCGGATGGTCGTGCGCTTTCAATTGCTGAATCGATTGGACCTTGTAAGCGAATAATCCCAGATCTTTGTGCAGAATTCTCCTCAGGCTAGTGCATGAAATGTTGAGCTGTTGAGATCGATGACGAGTTGATGTTCGTGAATTGAGTCTCACACTCTCGGCTACAGCAGCCACATTCTCGTCTGTGCGCACCGTTCGACGACGGGGACCATGAGTGTTGTCCACTAGCATACCAGTCTCACGAACTTTTTGCACAAACTTGCGTACAGCAGGCGCGGTGGGTGCTTCATTTCGGCCAAAACTTCTTTTCAAAAACGCACTGTTTGGGCTACA
Source organism: Brachypalpus laphriformis (assembly GCA_945910035.1). Classification (NCBI taxonomy): domain Eukaryota; kingdom Metazoa; phylum Arthropoda; class Insecta; order Diptera; family Syrphidae; genus Brachypalpus; species Brachypalpus laphriformis. The sequence goes on from OX246755.1 coordinate 15,290,176, forward strand.
CAGCACTTAATTTGGAAATAAGTTTTCAATATTTCTCAATGGTGTTCAAGCGTAAAGCGACTCATTTCGTTCCGCGGAAGTATGATGCTGACTTTCTGTCAAGATTTCGAGCGGGAAACAGCTGTCAGTGTCAAAATAACCAATGATTTAAAAAGAAATCACTCGATGGCCCACCCGTTAGACAAAATGCTGCGGTCAGAGTAGGATTGGCTTGAAATTTGTGCACTCATAACGAATGTGCAGAATGAGCTCCGAATAATTGATAGAGCAAGGTGAGCAGAAGCAAAAATACAAGAAGCATATCATTAATTGCTAACCAGCCCCGCGAAGTAATGCCTTACGGCAGTCCCCCGGGGATATTGATAGAAATGTGCAGGGTTTGGATTAGGTACTTAGGGGCATTCCTGGCATCGATTATTCGGACTTGCGATTCGTGCTGCCCGGGCTACTAGTATCTTTGGAAGATTACCACATGCCTTGGCGCAACCAAAACAAAAAGCACCAGCATTTGATTGGCATCAGTAACACAGTGATCCAAAATCGAGAGGCATGTCGATATTTTCTAAGGTCAAATAGGCGAACCCCAGAGATGTATCAGTAGAAATGCGACCAAGTGGAAGAAGAAGATGAATTGCATTAAAAGCGTTAAACTCTTAGACGCAAGTTAATTTAAGAAATCAATTGAAATACGTTCCTAGTATCCTAATCATATTGCCAAGGATTTTAAGATACATATTCTTTGCACAGGCCAACATTTTCAAGGACAATACGAGCATCATTTCGCAAATTAAATACTAGTATCTAAAGTTTATAAAGTCGACTTCCTATTTTTAAATTCGACTTGAACTCTTAAGACTTTCTTCCATATAGTGTTCCAGATTCACTACAAACAGGCTAATCTACATAAGAGGAAGAGGCAGTATACCACCCAGAAACTGAACCTCTTCCTCTCCACCGTCCAGATAGAATCGAAATCTAAATCTTTTCACCGAAACACAAATTGCTTTGAGGTCACTCGAATAAAATTCAAATCTAATCGATTTTGCATTCCAAAAAGAAATGATTTAAACGAAGACCGTGTGTTGCAAAAAAAAAAAGAAAATTAGAATTGGGTCAGTGGCGGGGGCAAAATGAAAGGAGTCTAGAAGAAAGAAAAAAACCCAAATGGGGCGCTACAAATTGATCCGAAGAAAACCAAATAAATTTCAATATTGACCTAGTTTGTGCGGCGCGTGAAGCGTTGCTTCGTCCTTCTCCAAAGGTGTTCATGTTTATTTTGTGGTTGCCAGAGCTACTCATTCCCCCTGCACTATGTGTGCCATTTTATTTGCAAAATTCCATTGAATATTGTTTATTGATTGTGTGATCTTTGAATTGACTTTAACCAAAAGGTGGATTTATACATAAAACATTTGAATTTATATGTTTTCTTAAATAAAATTGAATTTTTTTGGTTTTTCTTTACAGGCAACTCGTACAGCAGAGAATGAACGTTACTATACGCTACGGAAGCGGCCAGCACCAGTGGCTGAACGTACAACATTTGTTTGTTATACATGTGGCGGCGATACGCCATCATCTCAATTACGCTTAGTCTATTGTTGTCCAAATGCTGAACGAGAGCCTTATTATCCTTTTATAAAAGCAATGAAACCATTTAAAAATGCTAGTCCCATTAGTCCGCAGGGTAAGTTTATAATTTATGTTATAACCCGTATATATGTTTTTATTTTATTTTATTTTTATTTTTTAAATCCTTTTTTCAATATTGGTACTAATTTACAAGGGGTATTACGATACGATATGATGTTTGGGGCCCAAGTGCACTGCGATCTACCTACCTATTAGATGTAAAGGGTGAGCCAACAGCTAGTGTGGAAGTTTTCATTAAATTAAACACACAGTTATTATGAAATCAATGTAGAACTTTATAAATGAATGAAGTTCGGTCCATGGCAATTATGGAACACAACATCGTTCATGTGACCACCACGGTTTCTGTTGCAAACGACCATCCCAAGATCAAAATTACCGATGACTTTTTGAAGAATAAGTGGGCCAATGGCCGCAATTTCAGTTTGGATGTTACGAGTATGTTTGAGATCCTGAATTGTCGCTGGGTTATTGGCTTAGACCTTACTGGTTCAAAGGCTTCAATTGTTGTGTAATTTGGATTTTATTGAAGATCAACTTTTAAAATTCGCCGTAAAGTGCCATAAGTGAGGCCCAATTGTTTACTTCGGCGACGAATTGAGGTGCCTATCTGCTTTTGAATACTTTCGCTCACAGTGGTGATGTTTTGGCGTATACGTGCTGACCGAACATGCTGATATAGAGTTTGACCCGATACCGAACCAGTTTCTTCAAAACGCTTCACCATTGCACGAATTCCGGACTCACAAGGGCGATTATGTTGACCGAAAAATTCACGAATTTAAGGAAATGTTACTTGTACAGGTCTCCCATTTTCGTAATAAGATTGAATAACAAAAATGCGTTTTTGCGTGGTAAACGACTCCATGACTTAAATTGCCAAAGATTGTACTTGGCATCAGTCAAAAACATCAACCACATTGAATTCAGTAAATGACAGTAATTGACAGCCAACATCCACACCATTTGTTGGCTCACTTGTTATTGTGCTGGCCCAATGGTTAACCAGAAGCAGAATTGAGGCTCTTGATAAACTTCAATAGGGTTCCATGTTCCAGGTATCCGCTGGGCCCATCGAGATGGAGTAATCGTTTCTTTGCGGCCCCTGGACATTCACAAAGAATATGTTCTGCTGTTTCTCTTTGTTCCCTGCGAAGTCTACATATGGCTGTGTCTGATAAAAAAAATAAAGAGCTGGCCCAACAGCTTCTCGCAACCAGTCATGTTGTGTGCGTTATATTTTCCACACGAATAGAAGGTACCTACAGTTAAGTGCCGTATCCGAAGGACAATTTGTTTTGAGAAGCTTTCTCGAGACAACAATTTTTTTCTTTCCCTCTTGTACAACCCATGCCCACGTTGCAACGATACTTCGACCTGAAAGATCTATTGTATCGGAGGGTTGGAGTTAATTGGTTAGCAGTCGTACTACCTCCCTTATGAAAGTGAGTATGTCTGTAGTAGTGGAGCATTTCAGTTCCACTGAAGTAAGTATATCCTTGTGGAGAATACGTTTCCTTAACCAGTGTAGTGCCGGGCATTCACAAAGAATTTGTTCGGATGTTTCATCCTCCTCTAAGCATAACCGACAGTCCTTCTCTTAGCACAGGTTCAACTTGTTAAGGTGGTATCTCAGGCAACAATGGCCAGTTAGATAGCTCACCAGCTTCCTAATACTTTCCTCATATAAGTTAAGGATTTCCTTGTATGAGTTAGGCTTTATTAATCGTTTGGATTGTCTGAGACCTGGCCCATTGATCCAGTAGTCTAGACGAAGTTTGTTTTCCCATTCGTTAATCAGAGTTGTGGCTGTTGACCAGTTGACGCCGCAATAAGGTTCAGGACCTATGAACGCAGATTCTGAGTAACCCCTAGCAAGCTCATCTGCAGATTCGTTGCCCACAATCCCTTGGTGTCCAGGGACCCAACCGGGTTTTACCCTGTTGTATTTGGCAAGGTCTTGTAATGCATCGTAGCAGCATTTCACAGTTCTGGAGTCCATTAGGTTGGACGATAGTGCTATAAGTGCTCCTTGGCTATCTGAAAAGATATGTATTCTAGCGCCCTTGATCCCCTTCCGGAGATTGTGTCTGGCGCAGATCTCAACGACATGGATTTCAGCCTGGAACACAGTGGGGGTCGTACCCATAGGTACCGAAATCTTTGTGTTGGGTCCAAAGACCCCAGCTCCAACTCCAGAATCCAACAAAACTCTCGGATGTTTGTCAAGCGTTGGGGAGAGGTGGGACCGTGAAAAAACGTTTTGGTGTTTCTGGGATTCGAACTTGGAACCCCACGCGCTGTGGTCCGACACACTAACCACTTACGCCACGGCTGTATCTGATAGTTTTATTTTATTCAGATGTTACCTGAGGGAAAATGTCCGGTTAGGTAGCCCTCTGGAGTAAGCAAATCGTCTTTGTAAAATTCAAGTAGCTTGCTAGCTCTATTTTTGTTGGGGTTTATTAACTTTTTCGCTTGTCTAAGGCCCTTTTGGTTGGCCCAGTGTTCGGCGAGTCCTTCAGCTTCTCATTTTATAATTGTGGAGTGGATACCACTAGGTGGTTCAACCGAAGTAGAGTTCAGGGCCGGTGATTGGGCGCCCAGCCCTCGCCAGACAGTCTGCTCGTTAGTTCCTCTTAAAGTCTTCGTTCCCAGGAATCCATGCTATGGTAACCTGATTTGTGGGTGCGAGGCTATCAAGGAGGTCGGCACAGTCCCACGAGAGCTTTGACCTTATCGTATATGAATTAACGCCCCTTAGTGCCTGATTGTCTGAATAGATGTAGATGTGGGTTCCGGTAGTGTTTCTCCGCAGGCATTCCCTAATGCATAGTTCTATTTCATGGACCTCTACTTGGAAGCGTTGCCGCACGCTGAAAGTTGGGAACACATACCCCAGCTGCTGTACTGCGATTTTCCCAATTTAGACCCATCTGTGTACCAGATTTTCGCGTTGGGTGGTGTTTTGAGACCTTTGTTTCTCCATTCTTGACCACTTCGAATTTCCTGATGAACCGAAATCTCTTGAGCAACGTATCTGGAATCTTGAAGAAGGGCTTACAAACTTAGATGACGCTACAGTCCGGAATGGACCTGGGCCTCAACCATCAAACCTCTCCAGCCAGCACGGTTACGAGCCAGCTGCCTCCAGTTGCGCACGCCAAGTTGGTTGAGGTTCCTCTCCATTTGTTTGCGCCACCTACCGCGAGGTCGTCCTCTACTGCGCCGTCCATCCGGGGTGGATTCGAAGACTATTTTGTTTTGCTTTCATTGACCGCTAGACCCATCTTTGCTGCCTCGGTCTCAATACTCGTAAATGCCCCATTGACGGCCCGCTGAGTTCTTCCGATTATGTCAATGTCATCGGCATAAGCGAGTAGTTGTACAGACTTTTAAACGATTGTGCCTCCGGTGTTGGCTTGTGAGTATCGTACAATTCTCAAGTACTATGTTAAAGAGATCGCATGATAGCGCGTCACCTTGTCTAAAACCTTTCCTGACATCGAATGGTTCGGTGATGTTCTTACCGACTCTGATGGAGCAGCGAGAATTCTCCATCGTCATTCTTCACAAACGGACGAGCTTGGCAGGGAAGCCAAGACTAGACATGGCTCTGTATAACTCGTCTCTATACACGCTATCATAGGCAACTTTGAAATCGATGAAGAGGTGGTGCGTACCGATTTTATATTCATGGGTTTTTTCCAAGATCTGCCGTAGTGTAAATATTTGGTCAATGGTGGACTTTCCAGGCCTGAAACCGCACTGATAAGGACCTATCAGGTTGTTGACGATCGGTTTTAGGCGTTCACATAATACGGCAGACAGGATCTTATATGTTGAGGAGACTTACCTCTGTAATTGGCGCAGTTCAGAGGGTCTCCTTTCTTCAGGATCGAGCAAATAATGCTGAGGTTCCATTCATCGGACATACTCTCGTCCGACCAGATTTTACAGATGAGCTGGTGCATGTTCCTTACCAACTCATCTCCTCCTGCCTTGAAAAGTTCAGCGGCAAGGCCGTCAGCTCCAGCAGCTTTGTTGGGTTTGAGTTTAGATATCGCTATCCTCACTTCTTTCTGATCGGGTTGACGGGAATCTTGACTGCCATCGTCACTGTTGAATGGCTCATTCTGCCTGACAGCGGAATATTGGTTAACATCGCCGTTTAACACTCTGCAGAAGTGTAGCTTCCATATCCTCAGCACCGACTGCGATTCTACTACTATGTTGCCACTTTCGTCCCAGCAGGCTTCTGTTCTGGCTTTGAAACCCTGGCATGTTCTTTTTACCCTTGGTAACATTTTCGAACATCATTCCTGCAATAAAGTCTCTCAATCTCCTCGATCGGGCGCTTCTCGTGCTCCTTTTTCTTCTTTCTGAGAAGTTGATGTTCCTCTTTTCTCCTACTCACGTAGAGCTCGTAAGCAGCTCTAGTCCTTCTATGCAGCGCCGCTTTGTACGCCTCTTGTTTTGCTGCATGTGCTTGCCGGCATTCCTCATCAAACCAGGGGTTTCGTTGTGGTGGCCGCGAGAAACCCAGTACATCAGAGGCGGCATCTCTGATGGCTTCTTTGCAACGCTGCCACTGGTTTTCCGCATTCGCTGCTGGCGGGATAGGACTAAGATTAACATTAGAAGAAACTCGGTCGGCAACGGTTCTGGCGGTCTCTTGCGATTGTAGCCGCCCGACGTCAAATTTCCTCAGCAGTATTTCGTTGATTTCGTTCCGTTCTGGATATCCGCATCCGTACCTTGGCTACAACTAGGTAGTGATCCGAGTCCACGTTGGCTCCTCGGAAAGTCCGGACACCCAGAATACTGGAAGAGTACCTTGCGTCGATCGCAATGTGATACATTTGGTTGACAGTTTTTCGATCAAAGGAGAGCCATGTTCCTTTGTGAATATCGAGACGTGGGAACCGCGTACTAGCTACGACAAAGTTTCGTCCCACCGCAAAATCGACTAATCTGAATCCATTGTCAGATGTGATGTCGTGCAGGCTGTGCTGTCCGATCACGCTACAAAAGACGTCCTCTCCTCCTAGTTTTGCGTTAAAATCACCTAAGACAATTTTAACGCCGTGGCTAGGTCATTACTCATATGTCTTGTCCAAGAGCTGGTAGAAGTCATCCTTTGTCGCGTCGTCCTTCTCATGGTGAGGGGCGTCAACGCGTATTAGACTAATGATGGCAAATTTAATCAGAAGATTCGGTTATTTTGGATGTTTTCAAGAATGCAACGATGGCCTGTGAAATTGGCGGGTTTCAGTTCTTATATCTGAGGTAGCCTAAGAGCACTTAGCATAGTTCAGTGACTGCTTTCGTGCACCTTGGGCAATAGGGGTTGTCGTCTTGTATAAACCTGTGGAGGTCGGCTCTGAAGCTGCCATGGCCAGTAGGTATCTAAATAAATAAAATACATATTTGGCGCAACAGCTCTTTTAAGTGCCAGGGCCTAGCTTCTCGCAACCACTCATGTTGTGTACGTTATATTTTTCACACGATACCAGTAGGTATCTGGGTCAGGAAGAAATTTAGCTCCCCATGCTTCCTATTGATCCAAGCGCTTATCTTCTTCTTCTTCCTTTTATCAGCGAGGCCATGATCCGAAAACAAGGGATCACAACCCTCCCACTTCACCGCATTTCTACTGATCCGCATGTGGGGTTCGCCTATCCAAGCGCTTATATTGGAGATTAATCTCTGCGTTCACCTGCCTTTATCAGATTGATCCCATCGCTACTCCCATTCATCCAGACTTGTCCTTGGTGGTGCCTCAGTGACCCTTCGACTCGTCGCATTTGGTGCCGCTGTCCGGGCTTCTTCAGTCAGAAGGTCTATTGGTACTTTGGCAGCCACTACGCATACCGCGTCGTAGGGGGTTCTTCGGAAGGCGCTGCATCCACTCAACGTGTTGATTCTGTAAGTTGTCTCCATATTCCTTCTGTACGACTGCGTCTTCATGGCACAAGCCCATATTTGGGAGCCGGAGACTATTATCGATGCCGCAACTCTTGCTCAGAGCAGTCTTCTCTTGTGTTTCGGTCCGCCGATATTTGGCATGATCCTTGCCAAGGCAGATGTTGCCTTTGCTGCCTTCTCAGCTGCATATTGCAGATGTTACTTAAAAGTTACCATTACATCTATAGTAATGACAAGGTACGTCAGCTCTGGTTTGGAAACTACTACGTGATCGCCCACGTTCACTCTTATAGTCTCCATGACTCGCCTGCTCCTTTTGAGCACTACTTTTGCCTTTTCCTCTGTAAGTTGTAGGCCCATGCGTACTTGGCAGTCCTGAACCATCCCGATAGTTTTATTGCGGACATAATCCAATTCCTCAAGGAGTTTGGTCTTCTTCTTCCTTTTTATCAGCGAGGCTATGATCCGAAAACAAGGGATCACAACCCTCCCACTTCACCGCATTTCTACTAATCCGCCTGTGGGGCTCGCCAATTTGACCTCAGAAAATATCGGCAGGCCTGCCATGAAATGGCCAATGGCCAATGAAATGCCGATGTCGTCGCATTTGTCTGATCCAGGCGCTTATAGGCCTGCCTTTCCTACATCGCGATGTCTCCTCAAGGAGTTTGGTCACTACAACGAATGCTATGTCGTCGGCGAAGTCTATTATTTTCGAAGACCCCGGCATGCTAAGTCTAAGGACGTCATCATACATTAAGTCCCACAGTAGCGGACTTAGTACGGAGCCATGGGGCACGCCGCCTGTGATGTTATACTGCCTCGTTCCATCGTCAGTGTCGTAGTGCAGTATTCTATTTCTGAAATAGTCCGTCATTATCTTCTGCATTTCGTTTGGTACTCTCTTTGTGATAAGCTCGCAGGATATTTCTCCAGTTTGCGGTGTTGAAGGTGTTCTTCACATCCAGCGTGATGATTGTTTACTCCCGCCTTTCCATCGTCTTCCTTCGATGACTTTTTCCGCCATATTCACGACTTCGTCAGTGGGGTCGACCGTAGAGCGTGCCTTACAGAACCCATACTAGCGATCTGCGAGGCCACTTACCTCATCGATTGTACTCTTCAATATATCACTTATAATGCGCTCCAATATCTTCCCCACGGTGTCTAACATGCATAGAGGCATATAGGGATCCTGTGGTGGCTTATTACCTTTTGCTAGGAGAACCAGTTTTTGTTTCTTCTACTGTTCGAGGAATGCTCCTTCCTTGTGGCAGGTATTGCATACTTCTGCAAGGATGTGTGGGCGCCAATTGATTGCCGCTTTTAAGGCAATGTTGGGGATTCCATTGACACCAGGCGCTTTTTAGGTCCTTGATTTTTATGCATACTTGCAGGACATGTACGATGACGAGGAGTATTGGTAATGCCTCCGTCCAAGTGTCCAGGGGCCTCAGTTTCGCTTTGGACCAGCACAGGTACATTTTTAGGCCCCTAGCGTCGTATCGCATCGTATATCGGTCGGTTATCAGTCACTACACTACAAATAGTCCTTCAAACGTATATCCTTTCCCAAACTGATTTAGCCTGCATGATTATTTTACCATTTAATCCCCAACATATATTTTTTTTAATTTCATTCACAGGCATGGTGCAAATATGTTCCTCGTGCTATGATAAGCACTCACATATGGCCGAAGGTGGTACACCAGCTATAAGCAGCATAGACGGTCTTAACAATAGTAATAGTAGTGGTAGCGGTTTGATGTACAATGCAAGTGGTGCGGTAATTAGTACTGGCGGCGGTATAACTAGTGGCATTCCAAATGCCACTAGTAGCAGCGCTGGTCAACAGCAAATTATCACACCAACCGGTGGTAGTAGTGGCAATGGAGGCGGCGGTGGCGGTGGACGTTACACACCCTCAGAGAAATCACTAGCCAATTCGGATTCAACGAGTAATGTTAGATTTAAGGTAAGTCCAAGCTAATTTTCTATCGAAACACAATTCAATTGACCCAGAACTGGGTAGGTTAAAATGCACCTGGGTTAAGAGGCAAGAGGCACGTGGGTAATTATAAAAAGGAAAAGGAATGCAAAGCCTCTATTGTATGATGTGTGTGTGTGTGTGTGTTGCTGTGACAACAATGAAGTTGACCCTATGACATCGAACAACTGCGGGACAAATTGGATTTTATTGCAATGTTCCTCCTCTTGGATGGGGCTGAAGAGCCTCGGTCTCTGCTTTTAATTGCCATTCTGTGGGTTTGACGTTGTCATTTATTTTTTTAAATCATTGAATCGTCAATTAAAGGTTTTTTTTTTTGTTTTTTTCTTTCGACTGGACCTGCCTTATATGGAAGTCTTTCGAGCTTCGTGAGTCGTGACTGTTTATTGGGTCATCGCCTACATGTTTTCGTGTGTGCTGTGCTGTGATGCCATCCCAAGGCGCATATCGTAAATCATAATTCTTTTTTACTGTTCTTTTATCGTAATGATGTATCTCGCACAGGGGCGTACTTAGTACCCATGACAGTGTCAACAGATACGAGCACATGTACACGGTGTGGCTATGGAATTAATAATGATTTCGAAAATTATGTTTGCTTTAATGTTCTGGCGCCTCGTCTTGGTCTATCGGACGGGGGGTTTTGTTTGACGTGCTTTAAGTTGAGTCATCTTGGGGGTCAATTAAACCGATAAATGAGGTCAGCGAAAGATGATTGAAATGCGAAAGATGATTGAAATGCGAAAGATAATTATAATTATTTGAGTGGGCATCAATTGGGATATGTAGGATAAAGTTGTTTAGGTTAATCTCTGTTGAAATATTGCGAGGGGAATTCGAGGTGGCAGCTGTAATTTTTTTTTTTTTTTTTCTGGTCTGATGTTGATCCTAAAAGGAACTTTATGAGTATTTCTAGAAACAGATAACTTGACTGCTTCCTTTGATTGTGCTACGGTTCGGATTGATTAGATTGACGAGTTCACATTCACTCAGGACCGGAGCAGCAAAGGCTATCCTAATCCTCTGATGTTTTCTAATACAAAACCAAAAGTCGAACTTACATAAAGACCAAGGTAAGGTCTTAATGGTGCAGGGCGAGGCTATGATCTGAAAATAAGGAGTCATAACCCTCCCACTTCACCGCATTTTTACTGATCTGCCTGTGGGGTTGTGATAGGTGGTAGGAGTAGTATTGATAGCTTTTTTCTGTTTCCCCGATTCTATGGCAACGTTCTATCTTCCTTTTCCATAAGAACACAAGCAAGACTATCACAATGTCTTCAACTGGTGACTTTGCCACGAAGTTGTTAGTCAATAGTTTTCTCGACAGAAAAATAACTGACCAAGCCAGGAACGTATTCCATCAATTTTTACGTTAAAATGAAAGCTTCGCCTTCCTGTCTCACGGATAAATTCCACAATCTCCGGTATATCCGCTTCACACGCCACTAGCGCTAATAAGCTTTGTTCTTTTCATTTGGTGAATCATGAAGATTCATCGTCACCCATTGCCGTTCAAGCGATTGTTTTAGAGAGGCTTACTGATAATCTACCAGCTGCTTCCTTCAATCCTATTCAGATAGAGCACTTGGCAGACTTTCATCTTGCTGATCCCACGTATCACCGGTCTTCCTTAGGTCGACCTTCTCCTAGGGGCTGATTTATACCCAACCATCATACGGTAGGGGTTAAAGCACTTATCAGCCAATCTGGTCGCACAGAAGGCAGTGTTCGGTTGGATTCTGTCTGGACCCTTATCTACTAAAGTCTCCTCATTCACGACCACGGTGTCCCTTGCCGATCATACTCTAGACGAGCAACTCGAAAAGTTTTGTGAGTTAGAGGAGATTCCTTACATTTACACTTGTACTCGTATGTCAGCATCGGATCAATACTGCGAAGACTTCTACAATAAAGCCACTGCAAGGCGACCCGACGGACGATATATCGTTCGACTTCCTTTTCGACCTGAAGTGCCCTCAAAGTTGAAACTTAGTATGTCGAAAAACCTCGCATAAAAGCAGTTCCGTCGTACCAAAATGTCCTTGTCGCGGAGTATCAACTTACAATCACCGTATTCCAAAGTAATCTCCAATTATCTTACTCTAAACCACATGCGTAAGGTGGCTTTAATTAAGTCAGTTTCGTTACCGCGGTTAGAGCTATGTTGGGGTGTTTTCCTCTCAAAACTCATCAAGCTTTATCTACCAACTGTCCCTATCAATACCTTTCAACTTGTTCTTGGGACCGATTCAGCTATCGTGCTGGTATGGTTGCGTAAGTCACCCTGGAGGTGGAAACCGTTTGTAGCTAGCTGTACGACTAAAAAATCTGATAATCTCGGAGCTGACAATAACAATTGGTCCCACGTTCCCTCCGCGGAGAATCCTGCCGATCTCGCGACCCGTGGACTTACTCTGCAAGATTTAAAGGGCAGCTCTCTTTGGTGGAAAGGCCCATCTTGGCTGCAATTGCCAGAGGATCAATGGCCGGTAAGCTCTCCAGGCTCAGTTCCTGAAGAGGCTCTACAGGTCAAAAACCTATCGTATGCGCCGTAGCGCAAAATCACGAGGAGATTCTAGGAAGATTTTCATCTTTTTCTCGTGCCCTGTGTGTCATATCCTATATCTTTCGATTTTTCCACCAAGTTTCGAAATGACCGCACTCAGATTTCATTTCTACGGATGAGTTTTCACCGGCAGAAGTTGATTTCGTTAGAACTCGCTTAATATTGCTAGCACAATGCGTACCTTTTCAAAAAGAACGTCAACTGTTATCCGCTGGTAAACCGATTCCAATAAAAAAATCCATCGTATCGTTGACTCCGATGTTGGACCCCGATCAACTTCATGTCAACGAGCGCGTAGCACATTCCACTTTACCTTATAACGAACACACACACTTATCACATCTTATGGTACGCTTCAATCATGGAATTTCACTTCATGGAGATAACGCGTTAATGTTACGCTTGATTCGTCAGACCTTCTGGATCCGTAGAGTGGCAAGTCTTATAAAATCATACATCAGGAACTATAAACCATACGTGATTCATCGTCAACAAATGAGAAAGCAAATTATGGTGGCACTTCCAATAGGGAGGTGTTCCTCGTCACCCCCATTCACCTACAAACGAGTTGATTTCGCAGATCCATTCGAAATCAAGAGCTTCAAAACCCCTTTTTCGCAAAAATGACACCAATATCAGACTTCCTTTCGAAGAGTTCGCGACTCAATAGAGTCGCATTAAAGCCTGTCTAAATTTCAGGCCTTTTTCACCAGTGTCCGACTACCCAACGGATCTTCTCGTACTGACACCGGGACACTTTATCCGCGGTGCCCCTTTACTCGCTGGTCCTGAACCTGAAATTCATAATCCACCCTTATCAATAATCAATCGTTGGAAACGGTTGAAGTGTCTGCACCAAGAATTCTGTCGTCGTTGGACACAGGAAGATCTAGCCGAGCTCCACAAAAGGTATAAGTGGAAACATCCGAACGAAAACGTAAAGGTAAATGATTTGGTGATCATTCGAAACGAACATCTACCGCCTACTGAATGGCGACTAGGTCGTTTTTCCCGGACCGGACGGTAGAATCAGGGTGGCAACTATCAAGACTCAGATGGGTGACGTTACATGTCCCATCGTCAAACTCTGCGTTCTCCCATCCGATTGAAAGAGATTTTGTTCTTATTATTTTTATCCACACGTCCACTATACGCTTGGTTTCCTCCTTTAATTTTAGATAAAGTAATTAATTGTTAATTGAATTAATACCTAATTATCTCAGCTGGCAACCTTTAACGTCCAACCTATCCCACAGCAGCACTAGAGGTAATCGTAGGTATACCTCCGCTAGAGCTAGAGCGAATCTCTAAGGAGACAATATTGAGAATTAGCAAAGCGGGCATCAGGAAAGGAACATGCATCGCAAACAAAGAGCGAGCAACCCTATCCAAATCGGTGGCGCTTCTGGGCTGGCCCAGCGACGATCTTCTTCTTCCTCTTACAGCGAGGTTATGATCCGAACACAGGAGATCATAACCCTCCCACTTCACCGCATTTCTACTGATCCGCCTGTGGGATTCGCCTGGCCCAGCGACGATATAATCAAAAAATACTGCTTTCAAAGAAAATTTGACTCAAGGCTAAGCAATGAAAAGGATTGGAACAGTGGGTCCGATAAGTACCAATTCAAATAGCATACTATTAAATGGTACACAGACGGATCAAAAACATCTACTGGCACTGGGGCCAGGAGTGTACTGGCCCAGGACTAGATACTCAGAATCACTGGGAATATTCCCCAGTATATTTCCAGCAGAAGTTCACGCGATCGCGGGCAGGACATCGCAGTACTGTCAGACAGCCAAGCCGTTATCAAAGCAATTACCTCGCACGAGATCAGATCAGAAACTGGTATGAGAATTCCTCACCAGGATCAACAAACTGAGAGAAACAAACAAAATAACTCACTACTGGGTACCAAGACATGTAGGAGTGGCGCGGAACGAAGCAGCTGATGAACTAGCAAGAAACAGATCAGACACGCTGTTCCTTGGGCCAGAAGCCTTTTGTGGGATAGGACCCCACAAAATACGAGAAGACTTAAGGAAAGAGGAAAAGGACAAATGGGTCAAGCATTGGGATGATATTCCCTGAGGAATATCTGGGCTTCTGGGGAAGCACAACCAGAAAAGAAGCAGAACCTGCCTAAGAATTAGCAAGCATCGACTTCGCATCTTGACGGATATGTTAACGGTTCACTGCAGACTCAAAAAGCACCTCCGGAAACTGGGAATAGAGAGAGATGGAGTGTGCAGATTCTGCAGGGATATTGCAGAAACATCATCCCACCTTCTTATGGAATGCTGATAAACTGATCGACAAAAGAAGAAATCAGCTAGGTGCCTAGCTCAAGATACACCGGTTCATAGTAGCAGCTGGACTGGAGGAAGTGCTCTAGACCAAGTATATCATCGACTAAAGCCTTAGTTTGGGGACACAATAGGTATGTTAAAGGTCGCAGTGCACTTGCACCTCATAACAACTTTGTATCTATCTGTATAGGGATAGAGGGAGAAGGAGACCCTCAAAACTGCGCCAATTACAGAGGCATAAGTCTCCTCAACATCGCATATAAGATCCTGTCTGCCGTATTATGTAAACACCTAAAACCGATCGTCAACAACCTGATAGGTCCTTATCTGTGCGGTTTCAGGCCGGGAAAGTCCACCATTGACCAAATATTCACACTACGGCAGATCTTGGAAAAAACCCATGAATATAAAATCGGTACGCACCACCTCTTCATCGATTTCAAAGTTGCCTATGATAGCGTGTATAGAGACGCGTTATACAGAGCCATATCTAGTCTTGGCATCTCTGTCGAGCTCGTCTGTTTGTGCAGAATGACGATGGAGAACTCTCGCTGCTCCATCAAAGTCGGCAAGAACATAACCGAACCATTCGATGTCAGGAAAGGTCTTGGACAAGGTGACGCGCTATCTTGCAATCTCTTTAACATAGTACTTGAGAGAATTGTACGAAACTCACAAGCCAACCTCGGAGGTACAATCTTCTTCAAGTCTGTACAACTACTCGCTTATGCCGATGACATTGACATAATCGGAAGAACTCAGCGGGCAGTCAATGGGGCATTTACGAGTATTGAGATCGAGGCAGCAAAGATGGGTCTAGCGGTCAATGAAAGCAAAACAAAATATATGCTGTCTACAAAAAAGGACACCCAACATCGGCGTCTTGGACAGAACGTCACAATACACAGATACAATTTTGAGGTAGTAAAGGATTTTGTTTACCTAGCCTCTATGGTGAACTCCGCAAATGACATCAGTAGGGAGATCACACGGAGAATTAATCTTGCCAATCGTTGTTTCTATGGGCTAAAACGGCAATTGAGTAGCAAAGCCCTATCTCGAACTACTAAGGTAACTCTTTATAAGACTCTAATCATCCCAGTCCTACTGTATGGCGCAGAGGCATGGGCTTTGACAAAACCGGATGAGGATGCCCTTGGTTATTTCGAGAGAAAAGTTCTTCGAGCGATCTTTGGTCCCGTCTGTATAGACGGTGAGTGGAGGAGAAGGTACAATGCCGAACTGTATGGCCTGTACAAGGACATCGACTTAGCCAGGAGAGTTCATATACAGCGACTAAGATGGCTGCGTCATTTAGAGCGGATGGAGCCCAACGTCCCCGCTAAGAAAGTCTTCGAATCCACCCCGGATGGACGACGCAGTAGAGGACGACCTCGCGGTAGGTGGCGCAAACAAGTGGAGGAGGACCTCAACCAACTTGTGGTGCGCAACTGGAGTCAGCTGGCTCGTAACCGCGCTGGCTGGAGAGGTTTGTTGGTTGAGGCCCAGGTCCACCCGGACTGTAGCGCCATCTAAATAAGTAAGTATGTTCCAACTCTCACCTACACCTATGGTCATGAAATTTAAGTAGTGATCTAAAGAATAAGATAGCGGATACAAGCTACCGAAATGAGGTTCCTTTGCGGTGTTGTTGGAATTACTTATAGGGATCGAGTGCGCAACACACCGAGTACGCGAGATGTTCTATATTGAGCAGCTACTTCTCCGAACGGAACGACCTATGCTTCAATGGTTTGGTCATCTAGTGCGTATGCCCCAGACTGGCTTCCTAGACGTGCCATCAGATACTCGACTCGTCGATAGGTCTAGAAATAGATGGTTGGATCAAGTGCGACATCTCTCCTGGAGCCGTCTAGGGATTCCCCCTGATGAGTTGGAGTCAATGGCCGAGGATCGAGAGTCCACCTGAGCCTCTTAGCCCTGCAACCCTCGTGAATGATTGGCGGACTATTGAAAATGTAGGTATGTAAGCATGTATGTATAGGTTGTCCCTACTCATCTTTGGTGCTTTCTTCCCAATCTCATCGTTGGAACTATCGCATAGGCAACATTTCTGAACTTCATCGATCAAGTGAAAAATAGAATTCCTCGTATAATCTTCAAAACTGCTAGACACTTACTGAAGTAATTCCATTAGTTCCTTGTGAAATAGCCTTCTACCAAAAATCAATCACGTGAATATCACGTCGGTAATTTACACGTGAAAATCAAACAAAATAAATGATTAGCTGAGGCAAAAAATATGAACAAAGTTCAAATAACAATTTGACTGCTTTCTGCCAATTCATCATAAATATCTTAAAATAGATCCATTGTATCGATTAGCATTTATCAGCAGGAGTGTTTCGAAATAACCCCAAGTTTATCATTGTTATTAGCATCGATAATACTTAGTTTTATTTATTTATAATTTATTAACACAGCTCTTTTGGCCGTCGAGTATGAAGGACGCTTATCTAATCTTCAGAAGCGCTGTGTTAAGCGCACTTGATACCATCGCGTCGTTCGGTCGTTTGAGGGGTGGAAATATCAATATTTCGGCGGTGGGCAATATCGTGATTTAAGACACATTCACATCACATAATTGTACATATTGTCCCCGGCGATGATACGTCGCGACGTCGGTTGTTTGTTTAAAGTTTGACGTTTCGATTTTCGGCGAAACCGAACCATTAAGTGGGTAAATAGACGTGGGATAGATTGTACGTTATATCTGGGAATGTAGAAGCAATTTACTGGCATATCTGATCGCAAAAGGGAGTGTGGCATAAATCTAAATTGGTCTATTTACATTTCGCACATAAGTGGAGAGAATATTATCAGGATTCCGATTAGATTGATCGAATGCTTGAGAGGGCTGCTAATCCAGTTTGAAACTTTGGGGGATTTGTTGGTATGATAGTTGCGTCTAACATAAATCATAGTACGCAGTAGGAAATGATAGAAATGTTCCGTCTTTAGTGACGTGTCCTAGAAAGTTGGACAAGAAAATATTGAGAGCATAGCAGTATGCTACTTTAATTATGTCCCGATGACGCTTCAGCTTTGCTGCCTCGAGCTCAATACTCGTAAATGCCCCATTGACGGCCCGCTGAGTTCTTCCGATTATGTCAATGTCATCGGCATAAGCGAGTAGTTGTACAGACTTGTAAAAGATTCTACCTCCGCTGTTGGCTTGTGAGTTTCGTACAATTCTCTCAAGTACTATGTTAAAGAGATCGCATGATAGCGCGTCACCTTGTCTAAGACCTTTCCTGACATCGAATGGTTCGGTGGTGTTCTTACCGACTTTGATGGAGCAGCGAGAGTTCTCCATCGTCATTCTTCACAAACGGACGAGCTTGGCAGGGAAGCCAAGACTAGACATGGCTCTGTATAACTCGTCTCTATACACGCTATCATAGGCAACTTTGAAATCGATGAAGAGGTGGTGCGTACCGATTTTATATTCATGGGTTTTTTCCAAGATCTGCCGTAGTGTGAATATTTGGTCAATGGTGGACTTTCCCGGCATGAAACCGCACTGATTAGGACCTATCAGGTTGTTGACGATCGGTTTTAGGCCTTCATATAATACGGCAGACAGGATCTTATATGCGATGTTGAGGGGACTTATACCTCTGTAATTGGCGCAGTTCAGAGGGTCTCCCTTCTTCAGGATCAGGCAAACGATGCTGAGGTTCCATTCACCGGACATACTTTCGTCCGACCAGATTTTACAGATGAGCTGGTGCATGCTCCTTACCAACTCATCTCCTGCTGCATTGAAAAGTTCAGCGGCAAGGCCGTCGGCTCCAGCAGCTTTGTTGGATTTGAGTTTAGATATCGCTATCCTCACTTCATTCTGATCGGGTTGACGGGAATCTTGACTGCCATCGTCACTGTTGAATGGCTCATTCTGCCTGACAGCGGAATATTGGTCATCGTCGCCGTTTAACTGTCTGCAGAAGTGTTCCTTCCATATCCTCAGCACCGACTGCGATTCTACTACTATGTTGCCATTTTCGTCCCTGCAGGCTTCTGTTCTGGTTTTGAAACCCTGGCATGTTCTTTTTACCCTTTGGTAAAATTTTCGAAGATCATCCCTGCAAATAAGTCTCTCAATCTCCTCGATCGAGCGCTTCTCAAGCTCTTTTTTCTTCTTTATGAGAAGTCGATGTACCTCTTTTCTCCTGCGCACATAGAGCTCATAAGCAGCTTTAGTCCTTCTATGCAGCGCCGCTTTGTACGCCTCTTGTTCTGCGGCATGTGCTTGCCGGCATTCCTCATCAAACCAGGGGTTTCGTTGTGGTGGCCGAGAGAAACCCATTACATCAGACATCAGAGGCGGCATCTCTAATGGCTTGTTGGCAACGCTGCCACTGGTCTTCCGCATTTGCTGCTGGCGGCATAGGACTTAGATTAAGATTAAGAGAAACTCGATCTCGAAAGGCTCTGGCGGTCTCTTGCGATTGTAGCCGCCTGGCGTCAAATTTCCTCACAGTATTTCGTTGATTTCGCTCCGTTCTGGATATCCGCATCCGTACCTTAGCTACAACTAGGTAGTGATCCGAGTCCACGTTGGCTCCGCGGAAAGTCCGGACACCCAGAATACTGGAAGAGTGCCTTGCGTCGATCGCAATGTGATCGATTTGGTTGACAGTTTTTCGATCAAAGGAGAGCCATGTTCCTTTGTGAATGTCGAGACGTGGGAACAGCGTACTAGCTACGACAAAGTTTCGCCCTGCCGCAAAGTCAATTAGCCTGAGTCCGTTGCCGGATGTGATGTCGTGCAGGCTGTGCTTTCCGACCACTGTACTAAAGGCGTCTTCTCTTCCTAGCTTTGCGTTAAAATCACCTAGGATAATTTTAACGTCGTGGCAAGGGCATTGCTCATACGTCTTATCCAAGAGCTGGTAGAAGTCATCCTTTGTCGCGTCGTCCCTCTCCTCGTGAGGGGCATGAACGCATATTAGGCTTATGTTGGCAAATTTAGCCTTGATACGGATAGTCATGAGGCGCTCGTTCACATGCCGGAAACTCAAGACTTCTTGCCTAAGTCTGCCTCCAATGACAAATCCGCACCCGAATAGACGCTGTCCTTATTATCTGTAGCAATCGCCGTAATAGATGTCGCAGTTTTTCATACTCCTTTTGCCCGGCCCATCCCATCGCAATTCTTGGATGGCGGTAATGTCTGCTTTGAGACACCCTTGGGCCTCCGCAAGTTGTTCGGCTGCACGTGGTTTGTAGAGGGACCTAACATTCCACGTGCAGACACGAAGATCGTTGTCCTTTTAACGTTTGCTTGGGTCGTCATCCGTATCCGAGGCTGTTGGTTGCTTCGTAACCAAAGGTTTTTTACGTGGTAGGGAAGTTAACCCGACAGCACAACCCCCAACCTGGAGGACCAGATCCTTTTTTGCAACCCCTAGGACGAGGAGCCGGATACACCGATGTCAGTAACCCACTTCGGGGATATGAGCGCTGCCGTGGGCCCATTAAGGGTTCATCCGCCACCATCTCTTTTTCAATACCCTGACGTAGTATTGAAAATCCTTACAGACCTCAGCTCCAAATATGTCGAAGTAGATCCGGTAAGGCATCTGCTGGTCTGTAGACGTCACCGTTGATTCCATCGAGAGAATTCATCCGCCGCACGTCCCCCTTCTGAGGAGCTCTTGCTAGACTTCTGAGACGCATATGGTATTTCAGCCGATCAGGTCAATAAGAGATGCCTCGTCCGGTTAGACATATGCGCGCTGAAGTTCACCCAGATGTGCTTACGCATGTCTGAGTGTTCAGCTACACATATATCGGCAGACTCAGCATACGCTCATCGTTAGTTCACTATCAAATAGCTATCCAGCGGGCACCACGGGGAGGTGATGATGCGATTTTGCCACGCCAGAGCACAGAAACTCATATGCAGCCGTAATTATCGCTTTCATAAGGAGAGAGGAAGTAATGTTGTCCTAAAAGTGGAAGAGAAGGTACAATACCGAACTATACGGCCTATTCAAGAACATCGACTTAACCAGAAGACTTCACATATAGCGTCTTACTAGTTATAAACCAGTAACGTCACCTAAGTAGCTTGGCTATATGCACAAGAGCACAGACACACTTAGAAGCCATGGATCTACCATTAGACCACTCAGGGACTAATTAAAACCAACCGAAGCTTTTTATAAAGCGATGGATGCTCATGCTGCCTAAGGACGCCAATTCGCGGAGGCCATCCAAGAAATGGGCCTCTAGGTGGAACATTCTTTTACGTGGTAGGACTGGACATATGCATATGAGGTGAAGGATGATTTCCTCCTCCTCCTCTTCGTCCCTACAGCTCCTACAAAAGTCGTTAGAAAAGAGACCAAGTCTTTTGGCATGTTGGCCTATAAGGCAGTGTCCAGTGAGAACACCGATAACGCAGCTAATCTGTGATCGCTTTAGCTTAACCAACTCGGCGCTACGTTTCTGGTCCAGCTTAGGTCAGATCTGTCTCGAAATTTAACACGTTGAGCCGTTTTCACATCTGGGGTTAGTTTTGCTAATAGCGACCAGCTTTAGTAGATGGATTTTGCTTCGAATCCGCATTGATTTTCGCTGATGTTAGTTAAACCCAGCAGCCCATAAGGTATTAGCTTGATAGCTCTATAGTTATAGCAGATTCGAAGATCATCGTTATTCTTACCTAATGATATGGGGTATAGGTTGACCCTTTGCTGGGTACCGGGACATATGGATATCGAAGAAAACGAAAGAGCTGATGGGCTTACTAGGAAGGGATCGGCGCTGCATAGGTATATCACTTGCTCTCCCTTTTGTAGTGATTCCAATTACGTAGTTATTTACGGAAGATGAAACCATCGGTCGAGCAAACAGACGCTGAGTTCATCTGGATACTTGCGCAATGGCCAGGGCGCTATGGCCGGCCTTTAGCAAGAAGAGAACAACCCCTCTGGTGAAACTTAGTCGTCATAACGCACGGGTCATTTCCGACATAATTACTGGTCACTGTGCCATTGGTATTCATGCCGAATGACTCGGTGTACTACACAACGACTATTGTCGAAGTCACAGGGATGAAGAAGAAATTGAATCTGTTTGTCACCTGCTGTGTGATTGTCCTTCCCTATCCGTCAGAAGAATGAGGTCTCTTGGTAGTTACTTCTTCTTGGAGCTGGAGGACTTAGGTAATGTTGAGCTGATGGACCTCCTGAGATTCATATCACTATCCGGGTTAGTTCTAACAGCGGACTATCTCTACAGTGCTTTCAGGGTTAAATAATTGGGCACAATGCCCCCGTGCTGTTGGTCTTAGTAAGCAGTAACTCTTTTGTCACAAGGCTCCCATCTACCCACCCTAACCTAGGGTATACAGTCTCTCCAATTGTCGAGCATATTTTTGATGAGTATCCTGTTGAACAGTTGAAGGCGAACCCCACAGGCGGATCGGTAGAAATGCGGTGAAGTGGGAGGGTTATGATCCCTTGTTTTCGGATCATAACCTCGCTGATAAAAGGAAGAAGAAGATCCTGTTGAACAGTTTGGTTAAGGAACAAATTCCTTCTACACTTAGCTGTTTCCACAGTTCAAAGCTGATCTCTTCAGGTTCTGCAGCTTTGTTATTCGCCATTTTATTGACTGACGATTTGGCCCTCTGCTTTTGGTAGTTCATTCACTCATTGAAATCCTTGTAATGTTCCTGCCACCTTTGTTTTGCGTCTCACGTAAACTCCCATAAACCTGGCAGGAGGGCATTTTTGAAATTCATTTATGCCACATCATTAAGTAAGAGTAACTGAAGTGAATGAATGTATCTTATCGAAACGCTGTCCAGAATTGCCCCCTTCTTATTTCCGCATACCTTCCCTGCTAACGTGATCTTCTCATATGAAATCTTCGTTCAGATTGCATCATTATCTTTCCTCCAATTGAAGTTCAAAACTTCCCTCGGAAGTCGGAATTTCTAAAAATTCACAACACGATTCATCGACTTACTTTCTGATTACGATGAAAATAGAGAGACTTTCTCAAAAAAAAAATGAAAAATCCACGACGAGAGGAAAAGAATTTCAAAATTATAAGCATCCTCATCCAATAAACAAAGCTCAAGGGGTTATCGCAAAAACGTAATTAACCTTTCGGCTATTTCGCGTGTTCTACGATTTGATGATGATTCGGAAATCGGTGTTGATAGCCTGCAGAGGGTATGTATTGTAGATAGACAGAGGAAATCGTTCGTCCGAACCGAGTATGAGATACTTTGTTTGTACGAGTATTTCAACGATTATCTTCCATCTTTAACCTTCGGGGCGGTTGAATTGTGTTGTCAATTTGATTGACGGAGTTCGCTATTGGGGGCAGAATAATATTTTTTTTATTTATTTATTAAATTTTATAGAAAAACATATTTTTATGGTAAACGTTTGTATAGATACAATTCATGGTGCGCTGCCTCTAGATATGAATGTATTTTGTTTACTCGATCCGTAGTCATATTTGTATAAAACTAAATTTGCCTAAATTATTAGAATAAAAGTTAAAATAGAAAAAGGAGCCAGTTTTAGCTGGTGCTGGTGGAGTGGAACAACAAATAAACATTTGGTGGTGGATTTCGTCGACTTCAACAAGACTATCATTTGCACTTTGCCGCTAATTAGTGAGCCATACAACACAGAATATTGTAATTTTATATTTCTCTATCTCTGTTGTTTTGTGTTTATTTTGATGCTAAAATTAAATAATTAAATAAAGCACTCGTGCGTGGAGATTATAGACAGTTGGTAGGTTGGAAGGCAAACGTGAACAATGCTGCAATAATATTTACTTTAACGAATTATCATACAGCGGAACAAAAATTAAAGGGAATGGAAGAGTGAAGGGCTGCATTGCCTAGTTTTGATTATAAGAAAAAATATTCCATTGTTTGGTTTCGTACACAGAAAGGTTCAAGTTCTTCCGATAAAACTGGCAGATTAACCATCATGGGAACTGCAACAGCATCAAGGTTTTTAAATATTCATACAAAAGTTTATATCCACCTGAGCTAGTTGCCCGGGGAACTGCTGGGCGATGATCTCGTCAAACATGGTACATCCTCAGAGGCAGCTGGTCCATTGTACCACCAAGAAGCAGAACACGGCTGTACCCATTCCACTGAAATTTTGTTGTTGCCCTTGGAACTGCTGGGCCGATGATCTCGTCAAACATAGTACATCCTCAGAGGTAGCTGGTCCATTGTACTACCAGGAAGCAGAACCCTGCTGTACCCATTCCACTGAAATTTTGTTGTTGCCCTTGGAACTGCTGGGCCGATGATCTCGTCAAACATAGTACATCCTCAGAGGTAGCTGGTCCATTGTACTACCAAGAAGCAGAACCTTGCTGCCTCCTATTCCACTGACATTTTCTTGTTGCCCGCGGAACTGCTGGGCCGACGATCTCGCCAAACATAGTGCCTCTTCAGAGGTAGCTGGTCCATTGTACTACCAAGAAGCAGAACCCTGCTGCCTCCCATTCCACTGAAATGTTCTTGTTGCCTGCGGAACTGCTGGGCCGATGATCTCGCCAAACATAGTACATCCTCAGAGGTAGCTGGTCCATTGTACTACCAAGAAGCAGAACCCTGCTGCCTCCCATTCCACTGAAATGTTCTTGTTGCCTGCGGAACTGCTGGGCCGATGATCTCGTCAAACATGGTACATCCTCAGAGACAGCTGGTCCATTGTACTACCAGGAAGCAGAACCCTGCTGTACCCATTCCACTGAAATTTTGTTGTTGCCCGTGGAACTGCTGGGCCGATGATCTCGCCAAACATAGTACATCCTCAGAGGTAGCTGGTCCATTATACTACCAAGAAGCAGAACCTTGCTGCCTCCTATTCCACTGAAATGTTCTTGTTGCCTGCGGAACTGCTGGGCCGATGATCTCGCCAAACATGGTACTTCCTCAGAGGTAGCTAGTCCATTGTACTACCAAGAAGCAGAACCTTGCTGCCTCCCATTCCACTAAAATTTTCTTGTTGCCCGGGTAACTGCTAGGCCGATGATCTCGCCAAACATGGTACATCCTCAGAGGTAGCTAGTCCATTGTACTACCAAGAAGCAGAACCCTGCTGCCTCCCATTCCACTGAAATGTTCTTGTTGCCTGCGGAACTGCTGGGCCGATGATCTCGCCAAACATGGTACTTCCTCAGAGGTAGCTAGTTCATTGTACTACCAAGAAGCAGAACCTTGCTGCCTCCCATTCCACTGAAATTTTCTTGTTGCCCGTGGAACTGCTGGGCCGATGTTCTCGCCAAACATGGTACATCCTCAGAGGTAACTGGTCCATTGTACTACCAAGAAGCTCAACCTTGCTGCCTCCCATTCCACTGAAATTTTCTTATTGCTGGGCCGATGATTTCGCCAAACATGGTACATCCTCAGAGGTAACTGGTCCGTTGTACTACCAAGAAGCAGAACCCTGCTGCCTCGCATTCCACTGAAATTTTCTTGTTGCCCGCGGAACTGCTGGGCCGATAATCTCGCCAAACATAGTACTTCCTCAGAGGTAGCTGGTCCATTGTACTACCAAGAATCAGAACCTTGCTGCCTCCCATTCCACTGAAATTTTCTTGTTACCCGCGGAACTGCTGGGCCGATGATCTCGCCAAACATGGTACTTCCTCAGAGGTAGCTAGTCCATTGTACTACCAAGAAGCAGAACCTTGCTGCCTCCCATTCCACTAAAATTTTCTTGTTGCCCGGGTAACTGCTAGGCCGATGACCTCGCCAAACATGGTACCTCCTTAGAGGTAGCTGGTCCATTGTACTACCAAGAAGCTGAACCTTGCTGCCTCCCATTCCACTGAAATTTTCTTGTTGCCCGTGCTGGGCCGATGATCTCGCCAAACATGGTACCTCTTCAGAGGTAGCTGGTCCATTGTACTACCAGGAAGCAGAACCCTGCTGCCTCCCATTCCACTGAAATTTTCTTGTTGCCCTTGGAACTGCTGGGGCGATGTTCTCGCCAAACATGGTACATCCTCAGAGGCAGCTGGTCCATTGTACTACCAGGAATCAGAACACGCCTGTACCCATTCCACTGAAATTTTCTTGTTGCCCGTGGAACTGCTGGGCCGATGATCTCGTCAAACATGGTACATCCTCAGAGACAGCTGGTCCATTGTACTACCAGGAAGCAGAACACGGCTGTACCCATTCCACTGAAATTTTCTTATTGCCCGTGGAACTGTTGGGCCGATGATCTCGCCAAACATGGTACATCCTCAGAGGTAGCTAGTCCATTGTACTACCAAGAAGCAGAACCCTGCTGCCTCCCATTCCACTGAAATGTTCTTGTTGCCTGCGGAACTGCTGGGCCGATGATCTCGTCAAACATGGTACATCCTCAGAGATAGCTGGTCCATTCAAAAACCCCTGCTTTCGTAGAAAGCCAAGTTAGTGCTTCAAAGTAAAGATTTGAGGACAATTACAAACGAACTTCTCTGCAGTATCATCACCTTCTCCATTAGCATCGCAGACTGTAGTGTCTCTTAAGCCAGGCACATTAAGATGCTTAGCAAAAGTATAGTGCCATTCCGCAGTCTTTTTTTTTTTTTTTTTTTGAGAGTTAGCAGGAAAGCAATGAAGACATTCGGGAGCATCTGTTTAGTCTGCCTGCGCCATGAAGACTCATGCCACACAGTAGTGTTCGTGAGAGACCCAGTCGTTAATGGTAGCGCTATGGAAGGCCCCTCTGAGCCTTGACTTGCAATCTCAATGAAGATCTCATTCCCCATGATCCCTGTGTAACCTGGGATTTCAGACAATTCACCCTTGCGAGAGAGTTCAAAAAGTTTTTACATTCACGAACTATTTTGGAAGTGGTTAAAATCCTTTAGCGCTGTCAATACAGACGCAGATATGTACTTCCAGTCTTCCACATGTTCCTTACAATCTACTTGTAGTTCATGGCCATGAGGATAGCATAAGACTTCGTTTGGAAGAAGTGAAGCCTAATGTTGCCTAACTAGAAGTGAAGCCTAATGTGATTATCTTCCACGAAGACAGCAGCACCATGAACATGTTCTTGGAGGCATTTTCATTCGCTTAGATATTTTTTTTTTTTAAGGAAACCCAAATCCCAGAGCACTCAGACTATCCGGTCCATTGCATTACTAGGCAGGAACCTTTTTTTGGTGCCGTGGTTGGAAAACTTCAATGTAATTTGCTTTAATTTATGCTCGGGTGGCTGATGATTGCTGTTCCACGCTGAGGTTTGAACCTGCACACATCGGTTAACGAGCAAACGCACTACTCACTACACCATTGCCACCTTAGTTTTGAGAAAATTCCAAACCGAATCTGGAGAGACTGCATTGGAAATATGCCAGAGAAACGATTTGCATTGAGAAGATTGAAGGGATTTCCTCGTAAGCTACATTGTAGACAGAAACTTCTTATTCCTAAATTCTCGGATTCATGGTTTAGCAAGGACGAGATCACTAGCACATCCATAGTATTTATAGAAAAAATTAAGCTTGATGAAGAAGCCTAACAAAGCCAGGCCAAGACTTTCCCTTGCATGTGCGGGAAGAGAATGACTGGCAAACTTCCAAGGAAAGACAATCTGAAATTGTTTTGCGGTGGAAGGTGCGAATCTTCAAAAGACGAAACTGGACTCCCAATCTACCCACTTAACCCACCTCCACTCCTACTAATTTCTCCTTGCGGAACCCCCGCTAAGCATTTTATTGCACAAAGGCCTCAGCCTTACGTGTTTCTCTGCCCTTGACTGTGGCCTTCGCTGCTCCTAGTCATTTGCATTCATCAAAGCTTCTTTTAGGACGTTCACCGCAGTATTTCGTACCCTATTCCGTCCCACTGGGGCTGCATGTCCGCCTAAGGTTTTCGAGATGCTCATTCCACCAGGGGACATCTCGACGGATCTTCTTCTTCATTTGGGCACAGCTGCCTTCATAAGTTCAGTTCGGGAACAGTGCTTTTCGGAATCGTTGAGCGGTTAAGATCTGCCCCGAGGAGAAAGCGATATATTTTGTCACCCCAATCCCAGTTTGTGGATCTAGGATCTGTGCCCTGCTAGCAGCTGACTAAAGTAGAGGTCAACTTCCCCATGACGCCGGTTTACCCATTTTGGTATATCTTGCCTCTGTCGATTCGTTTCACCTCTGCTGCCATATGCTCAAGCTTCTGGCTCTTTCTGGTTGGCGAATTTTAGGTAAGGTTGAGGAGGCTGCCAGCTTATGCCAACACACAGAGCAAGGAACGTCCGTTGTGGTACCACGAAGGTTCATAAAATCCCCGCCTACGTGTTAGAACCACTTTGAGCTTCTGATGAAGCGTAGGAGGCTATTGATGTCTGAGTCTATCAGATCGCCTTAATCGTTATAATACAAAATTCCTAAGTGAAGCTTCCTTCTATGGAAGACAGGTGAGGAATGGTTTCTTCCTCTTATTAGTTCATGCAGCTTCTGAAAAAATCGTTCGATTATACGCCAAGCCTTGTTGCATGCTTGCCTATTGGACAGTGTTCTGTGATCACACCTATTATAGCGCCAATATGCAACCGATTGAGAGAAATCAGTTTCTTAGAGCGTTTCAGATCCAGCTCGGGCCAAAATCTGTTTAGTCGCTAGACATGTTGTACCACTACTTTGGGTATAGTTGTTCCTATTCTGCCGAGGTCATCAGCATTACAGTCCCCCGGAATGTCACTATGAGCCGTCATCCAACATAGGTGATTGTTAAACTACTCCGCGATCTTCTTGAGAGCCGATCGGCGGTCTAGGGCTACTAATCGATTTATAGAGACCGATTCAATGACTTTGATTGCTGCTTGGTTGTCCCGAAAGATGCGGATATCATGTTTTTCTTTAGCCAAGATAAGACTTCCTTAATCGCTATTATTTCCGCCTGGAACACGCTGCAATGATTTGGAAGACGGAAGGAGCCTATAAGAGAAGACACCTCCACCCACCCCGTCCTTGGTTTTTGAGCCTGAAATGTTAGTGTCCCTAATACCCTACCTCCGCACAAATGGTTCACTATCTTTAGCTTCCTCCCGTAATACGTCTTCGTTGTTGGTGCCGCATACAGGAGAATAGATTGCATCACTTTCGATACAAGAAGCCTAAGGCTTTGTTTGAATCCTCCTCCGACCTTTACCATTATTATTTGCATTTACCCTACTTACTTACGTAGGTGGCGCTACAGTTCGGGGTGAACCTGTGCCTCAACCAACAAGCCTCTCCATTTAGCTCGGTCTTTAGCTAATTGTCTCCAGTTACGCACTCCAAGTTGGTCGTGGTCCCCGTGAACTTGTGTGCGTCACCTACGGCGAAGAGGTCCTCCACTGCGTTGTCCTTCGGGGTTAGATTCGAAGACTCTGCGAGCCGGAGCGTTGGTGTCCATTCGCTCTACATGTCCTAGCCATCTTAGACATCCAATACGCAGTTTTTTTGACTAGGTCGATGTCGCTGTACAGCTCGTATAGTTCGTGATTGAATCTTCTCCTCCAAAACCAGTCAACGCAAACAGCACCGAATATCTTACGAAGAAATTTTCTCTCGAAGCGACCAAGGATATCTTCATCCTCTTTTAATACAGTCCATGTTTCAGCGCCGTAAAGCAGAACTGGGATGATCAAGGTCTTATACAGAGTCTCCTTAGTAGTTCGAGATAGGGCTTTACTGTTGAATTGCCTTATAGGCCCAAAAAAACAGCGATTGGCAAGAGTTATTCTTCGCTTGATTTCTGCGCTGATGTTGTTTGTAGAATTTATAGCAGAGCCAAGGTAGACAAAGTCCCTTACTACCTCGAAGTTATAGCTGCCCACTGTGACGTTCTGTCCAATTCGTCGGTGTTGGGTTTCCCTTCTTGTTGACAGAATATACTTGGTTTTGCCCTCGTTTATCGCTAAACCCATTTTGGCCGCTTCTGCTTCAATGCTTGCAAACGCACCGGTGGCAGCGCACGTTCTCCTTCGTCATCCTGAATAGACGGATAAGTTTGGCAGGGATGTCAAAACTAGACATGGCTCTATAAAGCTCTTCTCTATAGATGCTGTCATAGGCGGCCTTGAAATCGATAAAGAGGTGGTGAGTATCGATTTGGAATTCTTGGGTTTTCTCCAGGATCTGCCGAAGTGTGAAGATTTGATCGATGGTGGACTTTCCTGGCCTGAAACCGCACTGATAGGGCCCAATCAGGCTGTTGATAAAAGGTTTCAGGCGTTCACACAATATCGCAGAAAAGATCTTGTATGCGGTGTTGAGGAGACTGATGCCTCTATAATTGGCGCAGTTGAGGGGGTCTCCTTTCTTGTGGATCGGGCAAACGATGCTGAGGTTCCATTCATCAGGCATACACTCGTCTGACCAAATCTTAGAGATGAGTTGGTGTATGCACTCTACCAATTCATCCCCAGCTGCCTTGAAAAGTTCGACCGGTAAGCCGTCATGTCCAGCAGCCTTGTTGAATTTTAGCTGGGATATTGCTATCCTCACTTCGTTTTGGTCAGGTGGACGGAAATTTTGACTATCATCGTCTATGTTGAATGGTTCATTCTGCCTGACAGCGGGATGTTGGTCTTCGTCGCCGTTATACAGTCTGCAGAAGTAGCTTTTCTATATTCTCAGCACCGATTGTGATTCTACTACGAGGTTTCCATTTTCATCTCTACAGGTTTCTGTACGGGTATTGCTTCACTGACATATTCTTCTTACCTTTTGGTAAAGCTTCCGTACATTGTTCCTGGAGTACAAGCTCTCGATATTCTCAAACGCGCGCTTCTCATGCTCTTTCTTCTTCTTTTGAAGAAGCCGATGTTCTTCCCGTCTCTTTTGCTCGTAGAGCTCACGAGCAGCTCTCGTCTTCCTTTGCAGCGCCGCTTTGTATGCCTCTTGTTTTGCTGCATGCACTCGCCGGCATTCTTCGTCAAACCAGGGGTTTCGCGGTGGTGGGCGAGCGAGACCCAGCACATCAGTCGCGGCGTTTCTGATGGCATGTTGGCAGCGTTGTGACTGGTCTTCGGCACTTGATGCTGGCGGCAAAGGGGGATTGAGAGATTTCGGGATACGCGTTCAGCGAAGAGTCTGGCGGTCTCTTGCGATTGTAGCTTTTCGACGTTAAATTTTCTCACAGTAATTCTTCTTTGTTGCTCAGATTGGGATATCCGCATTCGTACCTTGGCTACAACAAGGTTATGATCCGAGTCTATGTTGGCCGCTCGGAAGGTCCGGACATCCAGAATACTGGAGACATGCCTTGCATCGATCGCAATACGACCAATTTGGTTGATCGTTACATGATCATTGGACCGCCATGTCTGCTTATGAATATCGAGATGAGGAAACCATGTGCTTGCTATGGTGACATTTCGCTCCACAGCGAAATCAATTAGCCTTAGTCCGTTATCAGACGTGGTGTCGTGTAGGCTATGCTTACCGACTGCCCTGCCAAAGACGTCCTCCTTCTCTATTTTGGCGTTAAAATCGCCCAATGCAAGGGGCCGGGTATACCGGTGCCAGTAGTCCACTACGGGAGTATGAACGCTGTCGTTGGCCCATTAAGGGCTCCTCCGCCACCATCTCTATTCCAAGGCTCTGACCAATATTGGAAATTCCTTACCGACCTGTAATCCGAATACTTCGAAGCAGCTGGCGCAAGGTATTCACTAAATTCAACCTAACTGGAACTATAGACGCCACCGTTGACTCCGTCTAGGGAATTCGACCGCTGCCGCCTGGAACAGGAAGAAGTGCTCTAGTGAGAAAACACTCTTCGCCCCCTCTCTCATCTGCTGCCGGCAAGAATCGGCCAAACGGGGTTGATTACACATTTCTTGGATTAAGGTACTATCCACCCGGAGGTGGAGGTTGAGGTTGAGAGTAGGAGTTGGTAGGCCTCAGCTGAGTGAAAACGCTTGTGTTTTCAGATGATCGCATGCACTACTGTTTGAACAACGTTTCACTAAGGCCCGGAGGAAATTTCCACGAAACCAGGGTAACGACAACGTCGGTATAGGCTGTCGCATTGAATCCATTTTCCTTCAGTATTACCAAGATTTTATCCACTACAAAAGCCATATTAGAGGAGACAAAACTCCGCCGAGGGGGGGTTCCTTTGCAGACCCTTCTCCTACTGGTGACTAACACAGCTTCCGTCTTTTGTTCAGCTAGTTCTTGTCTGGCTTGTTTTCTGGCTATTGGAATACATTCGTTGCCAATGTCTTCTACTTCTTCCAGATATTTCGGCCCGGCCACAGTCGCTTCATAAGGAATTCCGAGTCCTTAGATTGTCACACATATGTACGTATATTCTACAATATAGGTCCTAACACAGATCCTCGTGGAACTTCACCGAACATGAGGTATTCTTGCCATATAGAGCACTCTTTCCTTGAAACAGTTCACGACCAATTTGATTAGGTACCGTGGCAGCATCAATATATGCCCCCAGATTACGAAATTGAAGGTGTTTTTGACGTCAAGTGACACAACTGCACAAGGCACCAGGTGCCTTGGTATCGCCGAGCCGCTTGAATACGTCTAGCAGTTCCTTTTGAGTGACAGACGGATGCACGTACAGCTCTTGCGAGAGTTCTATACGCAGAGTTGTTTCTCATTGTAGAGGAAACAATCCTGAGACGATTTGAACTTAGTGTCAGCGTTGAATTGGTATCTACGCTGTCTCGCAGGAATTCTTCTACTGTAAAGCTCCATCGTCTCGTGATATAGAGACGCCCAATTTTTGTTTTTTATTTGCTGATGTTCTAAATAAAATTCCTTTTGTTTGCCACGAACATCTTAGTTTCTAGAGATACAATAAAACCAGTGAATCTCTCTGTACGGTTTTATTGACTGAACCGAACTAAGTTAATCACTTTACGAGACATATTCAAATATTTGCTTGACGAAAACATGTTTGTGAGCAATGTGATAGGTCCTTATCTATGGCTTGGTTACACTTGTCTAAACTGACGCAAACTAGATTGTGAAAGAAAGCGTTAAATTCTAAACAAATATTTTGAATTCAGAGGAGGTTTACCCAAGATACGAAAGATAGGAAGATATGAGCTTCTCTGTAGCAGTAGACAGTAGAGGTGCAAGATAGAACAAACTATGTATATGTATCCATTCATTCATTCACAGGTGAAATGTGACCTTAATCCGCTTATTTTTCTCAAAATAAATATTTATTCAATTGATGCGAAAATACCGATGAAACTCTTTCAATAGCACTCTGCGGGACTCTGGGACCACTTGAACTTTGTGTAAATACACAGTGAAAACGAACAAAGTAGACAAAGAAAATAAGAACTTTAAACAATCCCCCAGCAGGCGCACGTTTAGTAATTTCATCTGCTCTTCGTCCCTCTCTCGATATCATCAATTGAAGTTCAAATATTTGTTTGGATGAGTTTCGCTTAAAGTGCACTTCCTTTCAATTAGCATACACATTTCATTCGTCGCATGAATTGAGTCATTCTACTCAACGACTTTCATTGAAATCGCAAACAAACTGATTGCATGTTTTTTTTTTTTTTTTTGTATTAAATCTGCTTCTCGTATAAAAAGATACAAAGTCACGAGAAGATGTAAGCATAGCAACACATGCTACATGTGGTGTATCTTTCATCATTTGTGGCCAAAACCTTGTAAACTTTCGCATAGTTTATGAATGCAGTCATAGATAGAAACATCTGATGACGTAGCATTAGACATTAGACTCAAAATAAGGTCCGCTTCCAAAAGGACTCCAATACTCCTCTATCTTATGAACTGAAGTCGCATTCTCTTCAGCAAACCGATGACATTCTATAACATGTATAGCTCGTGGTAATACTAGATAAGACCATAAATGGTGGGAAGAACTATTCTGCTGAAGATTCCAGGAATGGTTTGGTATACCTTAAATAGAGAAAGTCCAGGCTTCTGCACCTTACACCAAAACTGAGGCTCATACTGATGAGCGTTCAACTCTGCAGTCCTCTACAAAAACGCAAATTTGATGTGAGACTGGAGCCTTATTTTATAACAGGGACGACTGAATTCAGAAACATCTGGTCACAGAAGGAATGCCACAAGGATCTGTAGTGGGACCACTGCTTTTGAATTTAAAATATTCTGAGCAATTGAAGTTCCAGTGATGCTGCATCAATGTGAGACTTCCCTAGGTTAGGTTAGGTATGTGGGCTTGCAGGGAGAGACGATCTCTGCCACACTCAGGTCAGCACTGACCCATTGTGATACCCGTAGCGGAAAAAGTAATCCCTTACCCATTGAAACTAAAAGCTATTCAAACTCAATCACTGACTTCGTTTCTGCATACAAACCACATATGATGAAGTTCAGCATCTTTCCTCCTTTTCTCCTCAAGATCTTGGAAGAAATATTTGTCAAGGAACATTTTCCTGTGGGCGCCGTGGCGTAAGTGGTTAGTGTGTCGGATCACTACGCATGAGGTTCCAAGTTCGAATCACAGAAAACACCAAAAAGTTTTTTCACGGTCCCACCTCTCACGAGCGTCTGACAAACATCCGAGAGTATTGTTGTCACGAAAAAGCTTCTCAAATCGCCGTTCGGATACGGCACTAAACTGTAGGTCCCTTCCATTCGTGTGAAAAATATAACACACACAACATGAGTGGTTGCGAGAAGCTAGGCCCTGGCACTTTCAAGAGCTGTTGCGCCAAATATTGAACTTTTTCCGGCAGTGTTGAAGACTCGGACAGTGGCGCAGGAAGTGGGTAGTGTCCTCAAAAACTTCCTCGTCACCATAGCCTATATAGCATAGGTTAGGTTGAAGTGGCTGCCAGCTGAGGATCGCCAACACACTTAGACCAATAATATGTTCATTGTGATACCACATGGATCATGGAAGAAATTTCTCCTATCTACTCGTTAAACCCTTCTGAGCTTCTTATGAAGCGTAGGAGGATTTTAATATCGATGTTTTCCAGGTCGCCTATGTCGTTGTAATAGGAGGCTCCTAGGTGAAGCTTCCTTCTATGGGAGAGAGCTGGGCACAGACAAAGAAGGTGAGGAATAGTTTCTTCCTCTTCTTCATCCATGCAGCTTCTACAAAAGTCGTTCGCAAAAAAGCCTAGCCTTGTGACATGCTTGCCTATTAGACAGTGTCTAGTGATGACACCTATTAAAGCGCCGATATGCAATCTGTTGAGCGAAATCAAATTATTAAAATTCTTAGAAGTAGCTACCTCTTACATCAAGATGGTCACTGGACCACCTCTGCTAAGGAATCCAGTGACATCCTACTGGATACTCACTTCCCTGGTAGCTCCCCTGTTGCTGTTTCATTATCGGGTATTACCCGTACTTGCTCTCTCCCCGTGCAGCAACTCCCTGGTTATAGTAACTACAAAAAAGATCCGCTGGGCCATGCGCAGCTGAATTTCAAAAATGAGAGGGCATTGTGCTTCCATGGCTCAAGGTCATCTTATCGAGCTGTCTTAATCTGGTCTACATCCCCAAGACGTGGACTGAGGTTGAAGTTGTCTTCATTCTTAAAGCAGGTAAGAGCTCGCATGTGGAACCAAAGGATCTCCGACCTATCAGTCTATCGTCCTCTCTACTGAAAACGCTGGAAAGGCTGATTGATATTCACCTCCGTCAGAGCATTAGCCCGTCTTTGCTCTCGCCGTCCCAACATGCTGGTACTGCAAAGGCAAATCCGTTGAAACAGCCTTACACTCGCTTGTGCGCATCATTGAAAAATCTCTGAGCATTAAAGAATATACCATGGTGGCTTTCCTTGACATTGAGGGAGCTTTTAACAATGTCAAGCCAAAGGCAATCACAGACGCACTTGCAAATATGAAAGTGGATACTTCGCTCGGAGTGTTGATCAATCAATTGCTAACACGCAGGATTATCAACACACAGCTGGGCGGAGCATCGGCCAGAAGAATTGCCTGTTGCGGAACGCCCCAATGTGGAGTTTTGTTCCCCCTCCTGTGGAATCTTGTAGTGAATGAACTACTAGTGGACCTGGATAGGTCAAGCTGTAGAGTGATTGCCTATGCTGATGACGATTGCTGCGTCTGGCAAGCACCCAGACACTCTCAAGGAAATCCTCCAATATGCTCTCTCTCGGCTCACTAGGTGGGCCTCCAATTGTGGATTGGGGGTTAATCCTCATAAAACAGAACTTGTTCTCTTCACAAGGAAATATAAAGTTCCCCACGTAGACCCTCCTATGATTAATGGCACCAGTCTCACCTTCACTGTTAATGCAAAATACCTGGGTCTTATTCGGGATAGAAAACTGAACTGGAAAGCCAATCTACTAGAACGCGTAGGGAAAGCCAATGTAGCTCTCTATTCCTGTAAAAAGGCTATAGGTAGGAGCTGGGGTATGAAACCTGAAATCACTCGCTGGCTTTACGTGTCTGTTGTCAGGCCTATACTTCTCTATGGCGTGATCGTTTGGTGGCCTGCCCTTGACAGGGCTGTTCACCTCTCTCAGCAAGCTAAAGTGCAACGATCCGCTTGCATGTGCATCAGTGGTGCACTAAGAACTACCCCCTCTGCGGCACTGAACATTATGTTCAACCTGTTACCCCTGGATATCCTCGGCAGACAGACTGCTGCCAGTGCGGCTATTCGTCTTAAAGCCTCCTCTCAGTGGTCTAGTTATCACATTGGCCACTCCTCGATCCTTGATCTTCTCAACTTCATACATGAAAACACGGACTACACCCCACCGAAACTGAGATTTGACCGACACTTCCGTACGAGTATCCCTGAATGGGATGCGTGGGATGGCTCTCCCCCTGATGATGGAAATTCGGTGCACTTCTACACAGATGGCTCTAAGACCGAAGGTGGGGTGGGCTGTGGTGTTTTCTCCGATAAGCTCAACCTGAGCATCTCGTTCCGCCTCCCTGATCATTGTAGCGTTTTTCAGGCGGAAATCATGGCGATTAAGGAAGCCCTGTCTTGGCTGAAATGTAATGTATTATCTGTCAGCAATATTAGCATTTTCACTGACAGTCAAGCGGCTATCAAGTCCCTGGAATCGTGCTCCTTTACTTCAAAGACCGTCTTAGACTGCCGTTTGTCTCTTACAGAGATGACAGAGCAGTTCAACATTCAACTATGCTGGGTGCCAGGTCACAGAGACATTCCAGGAAACTGTAGGGCGGATGAACTCGCTAGACAGGGTACTACTCTAAGGATTCTGCCAGATAGGCAAGCCCTTGGTATGCGCCTCGCTACATGTAAGCATCTACTGAAGCTGAATGCTATTAGCAAGACCAACCTTAGGTGGGATATTGGCTCTACGTGTCACATTTCGAGGCAAATCTGGCCTAAGCTGGACCAGAAACGTATCGCCGAGTTGGTTAAACTAAAGCGATTGCAGATCAGCTGCGTTATCGGTGTCATCACCGGACACTGTCTAATCGGCCAACATGCCAAAAGACTTGGCCTCTTTTCCAATGACTTCTGCAGGAGCTGTAGGGACGAGGAGGAGGAGGAAACTATTCTTCACTTCCTATGCACATGTCCTGCTCTATCACGCAAAAGAATGCTCCATCTAGGAGCTCCCTTCCTTGACGACCTCAGCGATTTGTCGTCCTTAGACGTCATGAACATCCATCGCTTCATCAAAAGCTCCGTTTGGTTTTATTAGTCCCTAAGTGGTCTCGTAGGGGCAGCATCTCCCGATAGGTGCTGGTCCGCTAAGTAACGAGTAGGAGCCACTGCAGCCGAAAACCTAGCAGCTCTGTTAGTAAGCCCTACTCCCACCTCCTCGTGGTGCCATCTGGGAATTTCTTCGGAAATTGCTAACGGGAGAGGACGAATGGCGAGCTTCCTGCGCCAAAAAACAGGATAAGTGTCGGTTGGTCTGTGGCCCAGCGAGCCGCAACCGTAAAACAAACTATTGCTCCGAAACGGAAACATACGCCTCGGATACGGACTGATCATTTGTTGACGACCTTTGGCTATCGGACACGGACAACGATCGGATTCTGGAACGTTAAGACCCTCCTGGACTCACTCAAGGAAGGGCCTTATAACGCCAGATTCCTCCAATTGGAGCGCGAATTCGCACGGTATAAAATCGACATCTTAGGGCTGAGCGAGATAAGATGGTACGATGCTGGGGAATACATCTCCCCAACAAAAAGCACTGTCATGCTCTACTCTTGTAAACCAGCTGGAAGTGCACGGAGTTCTGGCGTAGGACTCATGCTAACTCCAGCAGCACGTAGTAGCCTCATATCGTGGAAACCCCATAGTGACCGGATATTGACGGCTAGGTTCCAGAGTAGAGTTAGAAAAATTACCATCATACAGTGTTATGCTCCGACTCTAGACGCGACTGAGGATGAAAAGGATAATTTTTATAGCCACTTAGGTGCCGCCTACAACCAAACGCCTAATGGGGACATCGTAATGGTAATGGGAGATCTGAATGCCAAGGTGGGTAGCGACAACACCATGCTAAAGCACGTGATGGGAGTTCGCGGCGTGGGAGACCGTAATGACAATGGTGAGCGGTTTGTGGACTTCTGCAATACCAACCGCCTAGTCATCGGAGGTAC
Organism: Brachypalpus laphriformis; assembly: GCA_945910035.1. Taxonomy (NCBI): domain Eukaryota; kingdom Metazoa; phylum Arthropoda; class Insecta; order Diptera; family Syrphidae; genus Brachypalpus; species Brachypalpus laphriformis. The sequence continues at coordinate 15,328,229 of OX246755.1, forward strand.
GCTGTTTAAGCATAACACCTGCCATAAGATCAGTTGGGTCTCTACTGATAGGCAACGAACATTCAACCAGATCGACCACATTGCGATCAGTCGCCGCTTTAGAAATTGTCTCCTGGACGTCCGAAACAGACGTGGAGCTGACGTCGGACAAGAACGAGATCACCATCTTATGGTAGCTCATTTACGCCTTCGTACTGCATCCGTCAACAGCAATCGCTCAAACCTGCTTAACATCACCAGGTTTAATATCGACAGGCTCAAGGTTCCCCAAGTGCGCCAACAGTTCAGGGACCATCTTGCCTTAGAAGCAGAAGCAATCAGCAGCATAGAGAACATGGATGACCATTGGAGTGCTGTGAAAAATGCTTTTGCGACTGTGGCACGCACTTATGTCGGTAAAAAGCAGAAACACCACCGCACATGACTTTCTACAGACACCTGGAGACGGATCGATGAGCGTACAGCAATCAAGGCTCGGATTGCAGCGGCCTCAGCAGTAGAGAGAACCGAGCTTGAAGCCCAATACCGTGCGAAGAAGAAAGAAGTGCAGCGTAGTGTGAGACGTGACAAGCGTCAACATGTCAACTCACTGGCCTCAAGGGCTGAAGAAGCAGCGAGTAGGTGCGACAGTAAGACTGTTTACAACATCACTAAGGAGCTCATTGGTGGTCGAAACTCCAAACAACATCCAGTGAAGAGTCTAGACGGTAACCTTCTGATTTCGGATGAGGATCAGCTCACTAGATGGAGAGAACATTTTGCTACAGTGCTAAATCCCTTAGACGACGGCGGTATGATCTTGAATTCGAATGAGCAGTTCGAAGCAACAAATTCCCGAATTCGCACCGTACCTCCCAGTAAAGCTGAAATAATAACAGCAATCAAGTCCCTCAAGAAAAACAAAGCGGTGGGTATTGATGGCATCCCTGCCGAGCTATTTCAAACGGCGCCAAATACATCGGCAGATTTGCTGCATCCGCTAATAAGGAGCGCTTGGGATAGTGAACAATTTCCACAGGAGTGGAAAAGGGGGATGATCATTAAGCTTCCAAAGAAGGGTAACTTGATGGAGTGCGGTAACTGGAGAGGTATATGTGTTCTTCCAGCTGTAGCCAAAATAATAGCTAGAATAATTCTATAACGAATTAAAGATCATTTAGATTCAACTCTCGATGTCGAACAGGCAGGCTTTCGCGCTGGATCCTCCTGCATCGACCACATAAACACCTTACGGATCATAATCGAACAATGCGTTGAGTATAGGTCTCCGCTACATTTACTGTTTATCGACTTCGAGAAGGCTTTCGACAGCTTGAATCGAGATGCTATCTGGCTGGCCTTGCGCAGGAGAGGCATTCCAGAAAAGCTTATAGCTATTATCAAGGCTACATATGAGGGCGGCAAGTGTCACGTCGTGCACAATGGTAAGGTGTCGGAGGACTTTGAAGTCCAAAGTGGAGTACGTCAAGGGTGCATACTGTCCCCACTATTGTTCTTGGTGGTTATCAGCGATGTACTCCGTGCAGCATTGACGGAAGCTAATTCTGGAATTCGTTGGACTATGACATCTTACCTTAAACACCTAGATTACGCTGACGATGTTTGTCTACTTTCACATCGGATAATGGATCTTCATTTGATGGCCCAAAATCTAGAAGCTGAGGCAAACAAAGTGGGGCTAAAAATAAACACAGCCAAAACAAAAGCCCTGAGTACTTCCAATACCCGCGCTCAACTTAACATTGCCGGAAAGCAAGTCGAGAAAGTTGATAACTTTCTATATTTAGGAAGTGTGGTCTCGGCTAATCGCGGTGGCACCGAACTGGATGTGTGCAGCAGAATCGGGAAGGCTAAAGCTGCGTTCGGAATGCTGTCCAAAATCTGGAGAAGCAATGTTATTAGCTTAAGAACCAAGCTACGACTGTTCCGCTCCAACGTAGAATCAGTGCTGCTTTATGGGTGCAGTACCTGGAAGGTGGACACCATTAACACCCGCAAGCTGCAAGTCTTCGTAAACAAATGCTTAAGAATCATCTTGAGGATTTTTTGGCCGAACCGCATCTCCAACGAACAACTTTATCTGAGAACGGGCCAAGAACCTATAAGCATTACTATACGAAGAAGAAAGTGGCAATGGATTGGACATACCCTACGGCGCGAAGACAACTCCATTGCGAAATACGCTATGCAGTGGAATCCGCTCACCCAGGCAGGCAGAATAGCGGGACGCCCTAGGCAAACGTGGCGCAGAACAATTGAGGAGGAATCGAGCTCTTTAGGAATGAGTTGGAGGCAGCTCAAACGCGTTGCAGAACTCCGAACACGATGGCGCGCAGGCGTGGTTGACGCCCTATGCCCCCCGAGGGGTTAAAGGACATAAGTAAGTAAGTAAGTAAGTGGTCTAATGGTAGATCCTTAGCATCACAATGGACCTTTACTGGTCTAAGTGTGTCTGCATCGTGGTGCAGACAGCCAATCTAACCTAACCTAACCTAGAAGTAGCATAACATAGACTTCTCTTCATTCGGGCGAGAAGAACAAAGCTTACCGTGACCTAGCTGTCAGAAAAAAGAAAAAAGCTTATTCACCACCACAATCTCCAGCTGTATTTCCCAATGACAGACTGTCAAAATATTTGCTCTCGGCCTTACAAGACCGTCCTTTTCAATCACCTGTTCAAATCATATGTTTCAATTCCGACGAAAATAGCAGCTGATACATTTTCATGGACTAATGAATTTTTTTTTTTTTATTATCTTCCACCCTCCCTCCGTCGATTGCCTAAGACTGACACTCGACAACGTCTTCTGAGAATAAAAGCAAACTTCCACAGATAAGGATGGTTACAAGCTAAGATAAGCCCGCAAGCCTATCAAAATGTGGAAGCCAACGAAACTTCCAATAAATCAACACAGCACCAGATGACAATGAAAGTCTCTCCACCGAAACCGGTCGCGTCCAGTTGTCAGATAAAGTCGTTTTTAGTTTGAACCGCCTTTCGAAAAAGTCGACTCTATCTTTTTTTTTCCTCGAAATACGGCTTATCTTGACGGGATTTTTATCGCACACACATTACGATTTTGGAACACTTTTTTGACATGCACTCGAGAGTGTAGATATTATTATTGCGATGTTTCTCTATCGAAGCTTGTAGGTATGTGGTGTACCCATGTTAGAATTGTTTTCTCTGCTGGATTTTTGTGTAATCTTATCAAATTGGTATTGCGTTGTCAATTAGGTACTTCAATTAGATTTCGCTCGCTGATATGAGTTCACCCCTAAATTTGCTAGTTGACACTTTGACACTCGCTCACTTTGACAGTTCAAAGGTCGAGTAGGTACGAGTAGATCATAAAAGCTGACTGAGTTGTCTTTTTTGTTTTTTTTTTTTTTTTATTGAGAAGTAGATAGTCTTCTAGAATATGGTTATGGGGTAACCTTGAATTATCAGTAGCTATAGCTCTCTATACATACAAAATCCCAGCGATAACCACACAAGATTGTTTTACTTTTTTTTTTTTTTACTAATCTAAAGAGCGAGGCCTAAGTGGAGTGGGCCTTAGTCTATAGTGTTACGTGGTTATATACTCTTGTTTCCTTTTTTTTATTTTTAAGAAATCTATTGTATAATTTGAATTATTTTTTTGATTGACGAACACACCCCAAAGTAGCGATGAGCGGTTATTTCCCCTCACGGTGTGTTGAGTAATTTTTAGTTTGAAGCTGATAGCGCATGGTTTAGTCGTTCGTACATTCTTTTTAGTCGTTTTTGTCATTTGTTTTGGTATGTGTATGCGCATTTGAAAATATGATTAACAAAAGAGAAATGATTAAGAATGTTTATTTTTGCATAATTCGCGCACTATAAGGAGTTCGGGATTGAATTTGAATTTTTTTATATTAAATTCGTGTTTGCACTTATTTATGCGGATTATTTAATAAAGCGTAGTATTTTGCTTTGGAATTGCCCAATCGACAGAATAGAAAAAATTGATAAGATTCGTCTTAGTGTGGCGTAGATTGTTGGCAATAAATAAAAAATAAAAAAAAAATTCAGCGGTTGAACTTGGAAATTGTTAATAACAGTGGACTTGTGGAAACATAAACTGTTGTTGTGGTGATAGTGTTTACACTTTGAATTCAAATGAAATACATTTGAGGTTGTGATGCATAGTACATGTGTGAATCTTGCTTATCAATACGTTACTGCTGTGCAATTCGTATGGACTCTACTACTGCCGGCTGTGACAGCACCTACTACATAGCTGTTGGTAAACAATTGTTCAATGTGACATTTCATTTTGAAACGAATTACAAATTTACAAACAAATTTTGGACGTTCAAGATTCAAAATCAGTTTTTTTTATTTTTAGTGTTTGCGAACTGAAACTACAGGGTGGGGCAGAAAGAACTCTCCCATTTGGGATGCTAATATAACAAAAAACAAACAAGATATCAAAGAGATAACTGTATTCCTAAACAATACACAGAATGCAGTTTTGAATTAAGTCTTAAAAATTACATCACTCAAGTGGCGACCTCCATTATCGATACACTGAGTAACACTCTCTCGGAAGTTGTCCATTACACGACGAGTCATACATACATACATACATTTTCAATGGCCCGCTAATCCTTCATGAGGGTCGCGGGGGTAGGATGCTCAGTTGGACTCTCCATCCTTCTCGATCCTCCGCCATTGACTCCAATTCATCAGGAGGAATCCCTAGGCGGCTCCAGGAGAAATGTCGGACTTGGTCCAACCATCTATTTCTAGGCCTTCCGCGGAGTCGCATACCTGATGTCACGGCAACCATGGCGCGTCTTGAAAGCCAGTCTGGGGGCATACGCATTACGTGACCAAACCATCGAAGCATAGATCGTTCCGTTCGGAGAAGTAGCTGCTCAACATTGAGCGCCTCGCGTACTCTGGTGTTGCGCACTCGATCCCTACGAGTTATTCCAACAACACCGCGAAGGAACCTCATTTCGGCAGCTTGTATCCGCGATCTTATTCTTTCGGTCACTACCCAAATTGCATGACTATAGGTGCGAGTTGGAGCATACACCGAGTTAAAAAACCGATAGCTTAGCTTGAACACAAAGTTCGGCCTTCCTTATAACAGATTGGCCAAGATCTCTCAAACTCGATCCAGCCTAACCAATTCTACAGGATAACTCGGCATTGCTCTTCCCATCACTCGTGAATAAGACCCCGAGGTACTTAAACTTATCCACCTGCTTCAGTGGGACTCCACTAACATGCAGAGTGCACTGAATGGGTTTTTTGGAAACGACCCCATTACTTCTGACTTGTTCACGTTGATCTTCATTCCAGTATCATCACAAACGGCTACAAACCTTTGGAGTGTGCGCTGTAGTTCGGTTTGAGAGGACCCAAGGATGACCAAATCATCCGCAAAGAGCAGATGACTAATCTTTAGGTCTCCCACTTTGAAACAGACGAAAACCGCACTGCTTATCCCCCAAACTGTTCTCAACCACAGTTCTGGAACGCGTTTCCAGAACCTTAGCGAAGACTTTTCCAGGAAGACTTAAAAGGGATATACCCCTGTAGTTGGCGCAATCTCTTTCGTCCCCTTTTTTAAATAGAGGAGCTATCACCCCCATTTGCCAATCACCAGGTGTTTCACCGCATTCCCAGGCCACTTTAATGACACGCGAGAGCCATTGAACTCCCTCTTTACCTAAAGCCTTGAGCATTTCTGGCCGAATTTCATCCACACCAGCAGATTTGCCAACTTTTAGCGCTTTGATCGCCAAAGTTACTTCCTCTACCTACTTACTTACTTAGGTGGCGCTACTGTTCGGGGTGAACCTGGGCCTCAACCAACAAGCTTCTCCATTAACACCTCTACCGTAGGACTACTTTCCGCCCAACTCTCGACCATAGGTCTGTCATCTTCGGTGCCCTGTTCGGGATTGAGCAATTCTGAAAAGTGCTCGCTCCATCTGCGTAAGATGTCCTCCTCATTGGAAGGAAGTCTACCGTCTTTGGATTTGACTCCTTCAACGATATTCAACTTTTTTCCTCTGAGTCGGCGGACGGTCTGCCAGAACATCTTATTTGCAGATCTGTGGTCACGTTCCAATTTCTTGCCAAACACCTTCCAAGACTGTTCTTTCGCTGTTTTCACAGCTAATTTGCAAGTTCTTCGCGCCTCAGTGTACCGATTTCAGAGAATCGGAGTTCCCCAAGTGAATCCACACCTTAAAGGCTCTCTTCTTCTCTCTGATGGCTTCTTGAACTCCGGACGTTTTAAACTAAGCAATTCTTTTCTCACCACCAGCCGCCACACCAAGCCGCTTCACTCCACAAACATCTCCCGCAGAGGCAATAACCGCTGTTGAAAACAGTTGCCATTCTTCCTCTACATTTGATAGAACAGTTGGAATTCGTTCAAACCTCTCAGATATTTGCCGCGCAAATGTCTCCCGTATGTCATCGTCCTGTAACCTCTCCCATCGTATGCGTGTAACCATCCTTGGTTTACGCTTTGGTAGGGGAGGCACCCTCTCGCTAAGATCCAATTTGCACAGCACTAAGTGATGATCAGTTGACAGTTCGGCCCCTCTCAATACGCGAACATCACAAACCATTCTCTTCAGACACGATAGTACCACAAAGAAATCGCTCAGCGACTTCTGCTGAAGACTCTGACGGTAGGAAAGGATAGTGTTCATGATGGATAAAACATTTTCACAACAAAAATCCAACAACCTCTCTCCGTTCGCGTTTTGATCAGGATCACCGTTCCTCCCAATCACACTCCCCCATGTCATAACATCTACACTCACATGAGCATTGAAGTCACCCATCAGGACAAAAGAATCCATATCTGCAACCTTTTCAAGGGCAACATCAACTTCATCTAAGAAAGCTGCGTACTTTGACTGAAGGTTCGGTGCATACACCTGCACCAATGCCAGAGTTGATCTTTCAAGCTTGAGCTTTAAGATCGCAACTCTCCCTCCTAATGGTATCCACTCCAATACTCTGTCTGTCAGCCAGGGACTTGTGAGTATACCCACTCCCGCCCGTGCGACTCCTGACAGGAAGAGCTTCCATCCACCCGAAAGGTCCACAGTTTTAGAACCTCTCTGCTTTGTTGAAGAGACGCCAACTATATCTAGTCGACTTTTAACAGCCTCCCCAACAAGCTCAAGATCCTTCCCTGTGAGCGATCAGACGTTCCATGTGCCTATCCTAGGTCGATGCCGTTGTCGAATCTCAGAGAGTCCATCTGTGCCCCTATCGGTGCACAGCGCGCTCACCCCTTGACCCCCGTAATGGTTCGCGAGACCATTGACAGGAAGCTCGTAGCCATTTCGGGTTTCACCCGGCCGGCTGCTGAGCGGGACAGGCCGACCACCAGACGCTCGCATACTGACACCCTTCAGGCCTGGCTCCAAAGGATGCCCTGGCTTACCAGGTTTGGCAATATCCGAGGCCCGTTTACGTCGTCTTGTCATCATGGGGTGTGCGCTTTGTTAGCCGTGACTGGATTGTATGGATGGGAATAACTATTTAAGTTACCCCATCTGCACATCCCAGTCACGTTGCCCGTCCCCCATCACGAGGAGGTCAGCTGCCAAGGGGGCTCAAATAGATAATTGTATTCCTTAACAATACACATAATGCAGTTTTTGAATAAGTCTTAAAAATTACATCACTCAAGTGGCGACCTCCATTATCGATACACTGAGTAACACTCTTTCGGAAGTTTTCCATTACGCGACGAGTCATTTCAGGCGAAATGTTAGCGTCTTCCTGGGCTTTAAGATATCCCCAGCGAAAGAAATCGCAAGGCGTCAAATCAAGCGAACGCGGTGGCCACCCGATATCACCACGTAATGAGACAATACGCGCAGGAAACATTTCTCTGAGAATCGCTAGTGAATGGCGAGATGTGCAGCAGCTCTTACACCATCTTGTTGGAACCACACATGTTCTTGTCCGTGTTGATCGAATAGATCACGCAATTTAGGCCGAAGGAAATTCTCCAGTATTGCACAATATCGGTCGGAAGGTACAGTGCATGCGAAAAGCAGGCGGCGTCGCAGTCGGCGACCCGCCATTTTTTAATAAATTCTTCAACAACAAACGCACGGTGTACTCCCGTCCAAACCATTATGACAAGTGAAAACCGCACGATTGCCGCTGTCTATCGCCACCTCCAGCGCTTTGCTATCCCCACCCCAACCTTATCTGCATGCATACATACTTACTTACTTCTTTACTTATATCCTTTAACCCCGCGGGGGGCATAGGGCGTCAACCACGCCTGCGCGCCATCGTGTTCGGAGTTCTGCAACACGTTTGAGCTGCCTCCAACTCATTCCTAAAGAGCTCGATTCCTCCTCAACTGTTCTGCGCCACGTTTGCCTAGGGCGTCCCGCTATTCTGCCTGGGTGAGCGGATTCCACTGCATAGCGTATTTCGCAATGGAGTTGTCTTCGCGCCGTAGGGTGTGTCCAATCCATTGCCACTTTATTCTTCGTATAGTAATGCTTATAGGTTCTTGGCCCGTTCTCAGATAAAGTTGTTCGTTGGAGATGCGGTTCGGCCAAAAAGTCCTCAAGATGATTCTTAAGCATTTGTTTACGAAGACTTGCAGCTTGCGTGTGTTAATGGTGTCCACCTTCCAAGTACTGCACCCATAAAGCAGCACCGATTCCACGTTGGAGCGGAGCAGTCGCAGCATGGCTCTTAAGCTGATAACACTGCTTCTCCAGATTTTAGACAGCATTCCAAACGCAGCTTTAGCCTTCCCGATTCTGCTGCACACATCCAGTTCGGTGCCACCGCGATTAGCCGAGACGACACTTCCTAAATATAGAAAGTTATCAACTTTCTCGACTTCCTGTCCGGCAATGTTAAGTTGAGCGCGGGTATTGGAAGTACTCAGGGCTTTTGTTTTGGCTGTGTTTATATTTAGCCCCACTTTGTTTGCCTCAGCTTCTAGATTTTGGGCCATCAAATGAAGATCCATTATCCGATGTGAAAGTAGACAAACATCGTCAGCGTAATCTAGGTGTTTAAGGTAAAATGTCATCGTCCAACGAATTCCATAATTAGCTTCCGTCAATGCTGCACAGAGTACATCGCTGATAACAACCAAGAACAATAGCGGTGACAGTATGCATCCTTGACGTACTCCACTTTGGACTTCAAAATCGCCCAACACCTTACCATTGTGCACGACGTGACACTTGCCGCCCTCGTATGTAGCCTTGATAATAGCTATAAGTTTTTCCGGAATGCCTCTCCTGCGCAAGGCCAACCAGATAGCATCTCGATTCAGGCTGTCGAAAGCCTTCTCGAAATCGATAAACAACAAATGTAGCGGAGGCCTGTACTCAACGCATTGCTCGATAATGATCCGTAAGGTGTTTATGTGGTCGATGCAGAAGGATCCAGTGCGAAAGCCTGCCTGTTCGACATCGAGAGTTCAATCTAAATATTCTTTGATTCGTTCCAGAATTATTTTAGCTATTATTTTGGCTACAGCTGGAAGAACACATATACCTCTCCAGTTACCGCACTCCATCAAGTTACCCTTCTTTGGAAGCTTAATGATCATCCCCCTTTTCCACTCCTGTGGAAATTGTTCACTATCCCAAGCTCTCCGTATTAGCGGATGCAGCAAATCTGCCGATGTATTTGGCGCCGCTTGAAATAGCTCGGCAGGGATGCCATCAATACCCACCGCTTTGTTCTTCGTGAGGGACTTGATTGCTGTTATTATTTCAGTTTTACTGGGAGGTGCGTTGCGAATTCCCGGAATTTGTTGCTTCGAACTGTTCATTCGAATTCAAGATCATACCGCCATCGTCTAAGTGATTTAGCACTGTAGCAAAATGTTCTCTCCATCTAGTGAGCTGATCCTCATCCGAAATCAGAAGGTTAAGGTCTAGACTCTTCACTGGATGTTGTTTGGAGTTTCGACCACCAATGAGCTCCTTAGTGATGTTGTAAACAGTCCTACTGTCGCACCTACTCGCTGCTTCTTCAGCCCTTGAGGCCAGTGAGTTGACATGTTGACGTTTGTCACGTCTCACACTGCGCTGCACTTCTTTCTTCTTCGCACGGTATTGGGCTTCAAGCTCGGTTCTCTCTACTGCTGAGGCCGCTGCAATCCGAGCCTTGATTGCTGTACGCTCATCGATCCGTCTGCAGGTGTCTGTAGAAAACCATGTGCGGTGCTGTTTCTGCTTTTTACAGATATATGTGCGTGCCCCAGTCGCAAAAGCATTTTTCACAGACCTCCAGTGGTCATCCATGTTCTCTTGCAATATGCTGCTGATTGCTTCTGCTTCTAAGGCAAGATGGTGGGTTATGGATGTACACTGCCGTGGTGAGTCCCATTCTTTCCTATGGATCGCTAGTCTGGTGGCGTGCGCTAAGGAAAGCTTATAACATCAAACTTATCAACAGGGTACAAAGAACTGCGGCTATAGGCGCAACGGGTGCCATGTGGACATGTCCAACCGATGCCTTGAACGTTATTCTGCACTTTTTACCACTCGATCTTCACATTATGCGACTATCATCATGTAGTGCGGTCAGGCTAAGGGAAACGGGATGCTGGTGCACCAATCCGTATGGTCACAGCAGTATCCTGAATTTGCTACCGCAGGATCTGGTAGCTAATCTGACCGACTATATAACTCCCACAGTGAACTTTAGAAATTACGTCACGGTCAGATTCCCAACCAGGGCGGAATGGGAAACTGGCGTACTGATAAATGAGTTCGAATCAACAATTTTCACCGACGGTTCAAAAATGGACTGCGGGGTAGGGGCAGGGATGTTCTCTGATTCCTTCAATATTTCCAGGTCATACCGGCTTCCTGATGCGTGCAGTGTCTTCCAGGCGGAAGTCTTTGCTGTACGTGAGGCCTGCCGCATACTCAAGCAAACCTCTACACCCCAAAATACCATTGCCATCCTCATTGACATCCAGGCGGCTATCAAGGCTATAGTATTTGCCACTACATTCTCAAGGCTAGTAGAACAGTGGAAACAAGAACTCGCCTCGCTTATTCACCGGCTAAGGATTTGTCTCCTTTGGGTTCCAGGTCACAGCAACATTAAGGGGAATGAGCGGGCTGATGAACTCGCGCGGCAAGGATCTGCCCTTGATGCTTCCCTAGCAAAGGCTGTGAACGTCCCGTTTGGGGTCCTTAAGGGAGGTATCTTCGCGCACTGTCTGCTAAAGGTGGATATTAGATGGCAGGGGGTGCGGAACTGTGTCATCTCCAGGCAGATGTGGCCCAAATACTCCCTGAAAAAAACGCAAGATCTACTAAACAGAAACCGTACAGATATCGCAAGAACTCTGGCAGTTAGTACTGGCCACTGGCCCATCGGGGTTCATGCGGCCAGAATAGGCATTGCATTTAATGCACATTGTCACAGCTGCAATACTGCTGATGAAATAGAAACAATCTTTCACTTCCTCTGCAAGTGTCCGGCTTTAGGCAAGGCCAGACAGCGCACCTTAGGTAAATTCTTTTTCGACAACCTTATAGAGCTAGCGGAGATTAGCATTGGGGAAATTATCAGCTTCCTCAATGCAATGGGGTGGATTTGAATAATCCTTACCCCCTTTTTCTTCTTCTTTCCCCTAGTAGTTAACATCCGTCAGGTCACTTGAGTTATGGTAATAAAACGGCGCTTCTGCGCTAATTAAGTGTCGGCATGGTTTGCTGACACAATCACTCCTACCTACCTACCTAATGCAAGATGGTCCCTGAACTGTTGGCGCACTTGGGGAACGTTGAGCCTGTCGATATTGAACCTGGTGATGTTAAGTAGGTTTGAGCGGTTGCTGTTGACGGATGCAGTACGAAGGCGTAAATGAGTTACCATAAGATGGTGATCTCGTTCTAGTCCGACGTCAGCTCCACGTCTGTTTCGGACGTCCAGGAGACAATTTCTAAAGCGGCGACTGATCGCAATGTGGTCGGTCTGGTTGGATGTACGTTGCCTATCAGTAGAGACCCAACTGATCTTATGGCAGGTGTTATGCTTAAACAGCGTACCTCCGATGACTAGGCGATTGGTATTGCAGAAGTCCACAAACCACTCACCATTGTCATTACGGTCTCCCACGCTATGAACTCCCATCACGTGCTTAAGCATGGTGTTGTCGCTACCCACATTGGCATTGAGATCTCCCATCACCATTACGATGTCCCCATTAGGTGTTTGGTTGTAGGCGGCGCCTAAGTGGCTATAAAAATCATCCTTTTCATCCTCGGACGCGTCTAGAGTCGGAGCATAACACTGTATGATGGTAATTTTTCTAACTCTACTCTGGAACCTAGCTGTCAATATCCGGTCTCTATGGGGTTTCCAGGATATGAGGCTACTACGTGCTGCTGGAGTTAGCATGAGTCCTATCCGGTCTCTATGGGGTTTCCAGGATATGAGGCTACTACGTGCTGATGGAGTTAGCATGAGTCCTATCCGGTCTCTATGGGGTTTCTAGGATATGAGGCTACTACGTGCTGCTGGAGTTAGCATGAGTCCTACTCCGGAACTCCGCGCACTTCCAGCTGGTTTACCAGAGTAGCGCATGACAGTGCTTTTTGTTGGGGAGATGTATTCCCCAGCATCGTACCATCTTATCTCGCTCAGCCCTAAGATGTCGATTTAATACCTTGTGAATTCGCGTTCCAATTGGTGGAATCTGGCGTTATAAGGCCCTTCCTTGAGTGAGCCCAGGAGGGTCTTAACGTTCCAGAATCCGATCGTTGTCCGTGTTCGATAGCAAAAGGTCGTCAACAAATTATCAGTCCTTATCCGTGGCGAAAGTATCCGTTTCGGAGCAATAGTTTGTTTTAATTTTACGGTTGCGGTTCGCTGGGCTACAGACCAAGCGACATTTATCCTGTTTTTTGGCGCAGGAAGCTCGCCATTCGTCCTCTCCCGTTAACAATTTCCGAAGAAATTCCCAGATGGCACCACGAGAAGGCGGGAGTAGGGCTTACTAACAGAGCTGCTAGGTTTTCGGCTGCAGTGGCTCCTTCTCCTTACTTAGCGGACCAGCACCTATCGGGAGATGCCTTTGTTGGTCGTTTGCCATCCTTAGATATTTGGCTTAATTGAAAATGCGGATAGTGACGCCTTTTAGCACTGGCTGAGTCAGGCCGGTTTGAATCCTCCTTCTTATGAAGACAGCAACCTCTGTTTTAAGAGGATTTACCGAAAGGCCACTCCCAGTGCACCATTCATCGATCATGTCTAGCGCCGCCTGCGCGTTCGAACAGACAGTCGGCAGGAATGACCGGTGGCTTTCGGCTTTGGATTATGTGAAGTTTATAAAATGAATCCTTTCGGACGGAGCGATATTACTCACTCTTACGTTCGTCCAATAGTGTAGGCGTCATACTATCCTCTGATAACAATAAGAGTGTATTCCGTGAACAAATATTTTAAACAATTTGAACAATAATGACTCGCACACCGCTTGTTTGCTCATCCACTTTGTAGGTTTTTTTTTATGACAATGGAGCAAATTCCTTTTATTCCTTCAAACACACTCATCCACTGGATGAGACTCTCTGTCATTTTTTCTGAGTGATTACTTTAAAATGCAATTACGGTTGCCATATAAAATCATTGTATGCACCCCTCTCCCTTTGGGGTGGCGTAAATATTTACATTCCTTCAATTTTTTATTGCACACATCTCTCCATTGTTTGGAGCACCCACAGATGTGTCGCACATTTAATTGTTTGTTCAACGTTTGTTTGTCAATTGTTTACATTGTCAAGTTGAAGTACATATGTATGTACCATATGTATAAAAAGGTTTTTCCAAATACGCTAAAGGGTCAATAAAATTTTGTTTATACACTCAGTCGTTGGTGTGATAACAGAATTGTGTAATAAATTGTTTGTAGATACTTTAACGTTTTTTTTTTTTTTTGATAAGCGAAACTATTTCCAAACTGTACAATGATTAACTCGGGGAATCATCGAAATACTTAAAAAATTTATTGACTCAGATGCGGGTGTTATAAATTAAAAAAAAATAAAAAATTAAAAATGCCTACAGAGCGGAAAAGGAATGAAAAATTATTTGGGGGCTTGCACGTGAGGTATACTGAAACAGATAAGATTAGATAAGGGAGGGTATCTGAATATTGCTATTTTAGCACATTCAGTAATAACGGGATTTTTCTAGACGTTACGAGTACATATTTGAATTAGGACTAAAGTTGATTTATTCCGACGAAGAAGATAAGACTCGAGGCCATGAGTAAGGAGCAGACGCAAGTGGTTTTGGTGTTAAATAAAGAAACCGGTATCATGACGCACAGTTTGACTTGTGGCAAGAAGTAGGATCTGGTAGTTTTCGGATTTGTACGGACTTATCAGCGAGTGAAGGGTGTCTATCGATTAGATTGGCTTTTGGTGGGTCACTGTCAAGTATTTTACTAATAAATTCTTGGAATATGAGTGACTAGGGGAGTGGTATCCTCTTGTTTTTTTTTTTTTCTTTTTTGCGTCGGAAGGTGGGAATCTTTTAAAGACGAAACTGAGCCCGTACTTAGTGACTTTTTTTTTGTCGGGATAGGAAACACTCGACTGGAGCACTCAGACACAACTGGTCCATTGTACTGCCAGAGAGCAAACCCTGATTTACCCATTTTATTGGAATTTCCTTGACTTTCTAAGAAAGCCAAGCAAGCACTTCAGTGATGAGGAACTTACAGTACCAGCACTCGCCACATCCGCACCGAAGATCTGCCACCTGATACGAGCAAAGGCCGGATACTCACATAATGTTCCGCGGTGTCGTCGCTCTCTTCACAAGCGTCGCAGATTGTAGTGTCACTTAAACCTAACACGTTAAGGTGCTTGGCAAAAGCGAAGTGGCCTGTCAAGACGCCGATAAGTTGTCTACAGTCTTTTCTGCTGAGGGTCAGCAAGAATGCCGAAGATTTCTTACAGACGTCCGGGAGCATGCGTTTAGTCAACCTGCATCCTGGAGAGTCATGCCACACACAATTGTGTTCGTGAGAGACCCAATCGTCAATGGAAACTCTAACCGAGGACGCTGGAAGACCCAACGCGGGTTCGGGATCTGAGAAAGCCTCCTCTGAGCCTTGCCTAGCAATCTCATCGGAGATCTCGTTCCCCAAGATCCCAGTGTGACCTGGGACCCAGATAAGAGACAGAGAATTCAGCCTTGCGACCGAGTTCAAAGAGTTTTTGGTTTCACGAACTATTTTGGAAGTGGTCAAAGGGTTAAGCAAGGCCTTAAGCGCAGCCTGACTGTCACTACAGACGCAAATGCTACTTCCCTTCCACCTGCTCTTCACAACATAGTTCACGGCCATTAGGATTGCATAAGTTTCCGTTTGGAAAACAAACGCATATTTGCCCAACGAGAAGTGAAGTCTAATGTTGTCGACTTCCACGAAGACCCCAGCGCCAGACCCTTAATTGGTTTTGAAACCATCCGTGAAAATACGACTTCATTCCATTCCCGGCTCAGACTCTGACCGAAGCCAGTCCTGGACACAAGGAAAGTTGACTCTGAATTTGCGCATCAGCTGAAGTTCTGGTGCCATTGCATCAGACGGCATATCCATAAGACAGGAGTCGTAAGATAAGTGTCGCGCAAGTTCATCAAAGTTCCAGTGTGGAGTATACCAAAAACCGCACCGCCTAAGACGATGGGTGGCTTTGATAGTGCAACCCATGATATAAGTATCAAGGGGAGGTAAGTTCAGCAAAGCGTCTAGAGCAGAGCCAGGCGTACTCGGGAAAGCTCCCGAGCAGCCGAGAGCTACTTAGTGACAGTGTGAGATTTTCACACACTGAACCCACCTCCTCTCCCACCCCTGGTCCTCGCGGCATTCGTATTGGTAGCCTCCTGCACTGCGTTTCGTTGCTCCTTCATAATGGTTGCCACAGTGTCTTTAACTACTTCCCAGGCATCTTCCCCTGCTCATCATCTGTCTGGTGATGTTGCTCCAGTTTGCTCACCAGCAGGTGCCAATCTTCATAGTATCGTGGGCAATGGAAAATGATGTGTTCCGCATCCTCGACTGCGGGCTGTCGTCGAGTCCAAACCTGTGGAAGTAGGCTCTGAAGTAACCAGGGTCAGATAGAAATTTAGCTCCCCATGTTTCCTACTGATCCAAGCGTATATATGGATGATCAATGTCTGCGTCCACGTCCCATATCTCCCGGCATTCATCCAGAATTGCCCTTGATGGTGCCTCAGTGACACTTCGACTCATCGCAGTTGGTGCCGCTGTCCGGCTGCCACGATATTTCCATTGGGTTTCTTTAGCCAGAAGGTCTATTGGTACCAACCCAGCCTCTACACATGCCGCGTGGTAGAAGGTTGTTCGGAAAGCGCTGCATACTCTCAACGCATTAATTCTGTAAGCTGTCTCCGTCTTCCTTCTGTATGACTTCGTCTTCATGGCACAAGCGCATATTTGGAAGCCGTAGTGCAGTATCGATGCCGCAACTTTTGCTTAGAGCAGACTCCTCTTGTGCTGTGGTCCGGTGATAATTGGCATGATCCTTGCCAGGACAACCGTTGCCTATGTTGCCTTCTCAGCTGCATATTGCAGATAGTCGGTGAAAATGGTCGGAGAAAGGACTCCTCCTTGCTAACAATTCACAAAGGAATGTCTGTCATTTAGGCGAACCCCACAGGCGGATCAGTAGAAATGCGGTGAAGTGGGAGGGTTGTGATCCCTTATTTTCGAATCATCACCTCGCTGGTAAAAGGAAGAAGAAGAAGAAGATTGTCTGCCATTTAGGTAGCTGGCAATCCTAGGATGTCTCGAAGTAAGATTCCTAAGTCAACACTATCAACCACCTTGGATAAGTCCAGTGCTACTAGAACAGTACGATCACACGGTCGTTGTTGGTTGTTGGTTGGCGATGTGTGGTGTGATCTCGGAAGAACTATTGCGCTGCGCTGTTTGCGGAAGCCATGTTGGTGATTGGCTAACTGGAGCTCGGAATAAAGGTTAGGTAGTATTAGTGCTTCGAGTATTTTCGCAACTGGAGATAGAAGGCATAGAAGGGAAGGGTGTTCGGAAGATCTAAGGTGAGGTAGGCGAACCCCACAGGCGGATCAGTAGAAATGCGGTGAAGTGGGAGGGTTATGATCCCTTGTTTTCAGATCATAACCTCGCTGATAAAAGAAAGAAGAAGATCGGAAGATATGAGGTACCTTGGTCTGCCGGTTTGCCTGGCCTATGAAGTGGTATTATTCTGCCCACCTTCCAGGGGTCGGGAATGACCAATGATTGAAGTAATAGCTTAAGCACTTAAGTGTGGTACGAGATACCTATTTAGCCTATGTGCTTAAGCACAATCATTGAGATTCCATCCGGTCCAATGGTTTAAGATAGTTTGGCTCGGCAGATTCTACTTCGGATGGTAGCAGGGTGCATGGAGTAGTATCAGGAGTAAGGCAGCGAAGTTGATGGTGGGATGGCTCTCCCCCTGATGATGGAAATTCGGTGCACTTCTACACAGATGGCTCTAAGACCGAAGGTGGGGTGGGCTGTGGTGTTTCCTCCGATAAGCTCAACCTGAGCATCTCGTTCCGCCTCCCTGATCATTGTAGCGTTTTTCAGGCGGAAATCATGGCGATTAAGGAAGCCCTGTCTTGGCTGAAATGTAATGTATTATCTGGCAGCGATATTAGCATTTTCACTGGCAGTCAAGCGGCTATCAAGTCTCTGGAATCGTGCTCCTTTACTTAAAAGACCGTCTTAGATTGCCGTTTGTCTCTTACAGAGGTGACAAAGCAGTTCAACATTCTCCTATGCTGGGTGCCAGGTCACAGAGACATTTCAGGAAACTGTAGGGCGGATGAACTCGCTAGACAGGGTACTACCCTAAGGATTTTGCCAGATAGGGAAGCCCTTGGTATGTCCCTCGCTACATGTAAGCGTCTACTGAAGCTGAACGCTATTAGTAAGGCCAAGCTTAGGTGGGATAGTGGGTCTACGTGTCACATTTCGAGGCAGATCTGGCCTAAGCTAGACCAGAAACGTAGTGCCGAGTTGGTTAAACTAAAGCGATTACAGATCAGCTGCGTTATCGGTGTCATCACCGGACACTGTCTAATCGGCCAACATGCCAAAAGACTTTGCCTCTTTTCCAATGACTTCTGCAGGAGCTGTAGGGACGAGGAGGAGGAGGAAACCATTCTTCACTTCCTATGCACATGTCCTGCTCTATCACGCAAAAGAATGCTCCATCTAGGAGCTCCCTTCCTTGACGACCTCAGCGATTTGGCGTCCTTAGACGTCATGAACATCCATCGCTTCATCAAAAGCTCCGGTTGGTTTTATTAGTCCCTGAGTGGTCTAATGGTAGATCCTTGGCATCACAATGGACCTTTACTGGTCTAAGTGTGTCTGCATCGTGGTGCAGACAGCCAATCTAACCTAACCTAACCGAAAGGCAGCGAAGTTTCCTGAGAACGTTTCTGTTACAGTGTGTCGGGTGTTCGATTATTTGGAACGATGGGGAACATTTCTTGGGGTCGTCGAACTGTGTGGCATTAAAGGTGATGGGTGTTAGGTCCTTTCATCTTGTGGTATTAGAGAGATCCTTGATGGTAGCCCAGAGCTTTTGGAGCCTTTATCACAAGGTTGTAGGTACTCTAACCATTTTGTCCGTCCATGTTGGTTGACTAGGTGGTAAATCTCACGGTTAAGGTGGTCTATTCTGGGATATTCAGGATTTGTTCTGCGTTTCTGGTCACGCTTGTTAGCGAGCTGGTCTGCTTCTCATGCTAGCTGACTGTGGTGAACTCTGTCCCGAGTCTGATGATTTCTGTGTCTCTGGCGTAACAAGTTATCTAACAAGTTGAATAAAGATACAGACTCTATTGAATTTAACGTGTTTCGCGCTACATTGCCCCGCTTTACCCTTCACACTATCTAATAAATTTGTTTTTCTTTTCTTTTTCCAGCCCTACGAGTCCAATTCCAACAACTCCTCATCGGCACATCGTGATCTAAAACCATACAGACGTGATTCCAGACCAAATACACCTCCACCGTCCCAAGGTACCATTGAGAATGGTCATGGGCAGTATCCGTAAGTCTACATAAGTCTATCTCTTACTTTTGGTTTTACTAACAAATAATTTGTATCTTCTTCAAGCAGTTGCTACATTTGTAAAACGCTTTGTGCAACAAACAAAATGGAATGGCTATCCACCAGTGCCGAGCACATGAACTCACATGCAATGCATTTTCCATGCTTAAAGGGCAGCAATAGTAGTGATCCAGCTGGTAATTCAAATCGAGTGCTAGCATGCAAGGACTGTGTTAATCATCTGGCCCGTCAGTGGGAGACAATGGATGCGGAACGTGTTCCATTGGAGCATAGAAGGTTTCTCTTTAAACTAAACTTAACCAGAGAACAGTGTTACTAATTTTTTTGTCTTCTTCTAGATATAACATTCCATCACCAATGATGGCATCTAGTTCACCAAATGGCTCAAGACACGGTGGCATGAGCATAAATACCCCACCATCAACACCATCGGTTTCAACAACACCAGCTAGCACCTCAATCTATTGCTTCCTATGTGGCTTACATTCAGATTTGACTCTGGCTAGAGTCCTATACACCAGCAAGGAGGTTTGAATTTCAAATTGATTGCATGTCCTTCAAGACGTTTAACGGAGGATTTTCTCCTCCTCTTGTACTTGTACTTTCAGGGTAATCGACCATACTTCCCGCATTTACTTAAACATAAATCACCGCCAAATGCCGAGCAATTGCGCTCCGATTATTCAGCTTTAGTCTGTACATTCTGTTATCATTCATTGCTGAATCAATGGAGGAAGTAAGAAGAGAATCTCTATTCATTTTCATTTAAGTCGAATCTATATACAAGCGTTTCTCTTTGCAGATATGAAGCACAAAATCCAAGTGTGAATCCGGCTGAACGTAAATACAATTGGCACGATTACATTTGCCATTTATGCGGGATAACAACGTATAGGAAACGTGTTAGGGCGCTGCCCGTTAACGAATTCCCATTTGTGAAGAGTCGTAAAAGCGACGATGGTCTTTTACTTGAAAATGGCGAATATGCGGTCGTTTGTTTGGATTGTTATGAGAGTTTAAGGTGATTATTGAGAGATAAAAATTGAGGGGTGCACACAAAAGTACGAGGATGCAATTCCAAGAACAGGATAGATAGGAATTTAGAGCTTATACCGTTTAAAAGGGAGAAGACGAGTCGGTTATGAGTTTGTGTTATTCAAATGCAATCAATCTGTACAACGTGGAGCAGATTGGAAACCTCTTAGTTCTAGTGTCCTTGTAACGTTCAATCTCTTCCTTACTTTCAGGCATCTACAGTTAAGTCTTTGGAGTTATTGGCATGAACGTCACTTTCACAATATAATTCAGATCTCAAAGGGTTAACTACTTTTGACCTGAGTGTTTCAGCAACGAAACTTGTATTTTAAGTTAGATTAGCTCCGGGAGCTGCCGAAATAATTGCAGTTCCAGCTCGCATACTTAGGCCTACAGGGGCCCTTAGAATTACCCTTATAAGGAACCTAAAAATAGATAAAAGAGAGAGTGAGAGAGAGAGAAAGAAGAAATGAAAGACATCAGTGTAGGGTGGGTGGGAAACATGTTGGCACTGTGCCGCTTGTCTCGATTAGAAATTCTTTCCAACATGACTTGATACAGAACTTCCGAATGTCCTCCCAAAGAAAATCTACCTACATACATGTGTTTAGGGTATGGCGTTAGCACAAGAAGTGATAGCTTAACAAGTTATGTCCCGCTATCAGTCTGGTTGCTACGGATTTAAAGAAAAGGCTTAGATCCTTGGATAGATGTCTCCTATCGACAGATTGTATTTATTTTTCTCTTCGTTTGCGAGTACACTCTTTTCGCCTAATATTTATCCCGCAGAATACCAAATCCTTAGATATGTAATGGCTGCTCTGTAGTAGCTAGTAAACTACGAATAGGGACGTCTTCATTGTTTACTAATAGTGTAGCAATAGCTGTAGGTAGAAGCATTTTAGTGGACGCTTTTGGCACAGGTAAGTGCTGCTTGTTGATGATGTTTCAGCCAAGAACAGAATTGTTTGAGGATGCTTCCCCGTAATATGAGATCCTTGACATACTTCACATTTTAAAAACTGTTTGAATCTACAAGGACAGTGGTAGTCAAAACGATGCTTCGCGCTATACAATCCGTATCTTATCAGATAGCCAAGCTGCAATCAAATCCTTGGAATCGATCTCTATAAATTCAGTAGTAGCCCTAGATCCTAGACGAACCCCGCAGGCGGATCAGTAGAAATGCGGTGAAGTGGGAGGGTTGTGATCCCTTGTTTTCGGATCACAACCTCGCTGATAAAAGGAAGAAGAAGAAGGGTATGGCGTTGGAACAAGAAGTGATAGCATAACAAGTTATGTCCCGCTATCAGTCTGGTTGATACGGATTTAAAGAAATGGCTTAGATTTCTTAGTCTTTGCTAGTAGTCCTTGTCTTTGGATAGATGTCTCCTGCTGACAGATTGTTTTTATTTTTTTCTTCGTTAGCTAGTACACTGACTCTTTTCGCCTGATGTTCATCCCACAGAGGACCAAATTCTCAGATATGTAATTGCTGCTCTGATGTAGTAAACTACGAATAGGGACGTCTTCATTGTTTACTAATAGTGTAGCAATAGCTGTAGGTAGAAGCATTTTAGAGGACGCTTTTGGTACAAGTAAGTGCTGCTTGTTGATGATGTTTCAGCCAAGAACAGAATTGTTTGTGGATGCTTCCTCGTAATATGAGATCCTTGACATACTTCACATTTTAAAAACTGTTTGAATCTACAAGGAGAGTGGTAGTCAAAACGATGCTTTGCGCAATACAATCCGTATATTATCAGATAGCCAAGCTGCAATCAAATCATTGGAATCGATCTCTATAAATTCAGTAGTAGCCCTAGATCCTAGACGAACCCCGCAGGCGGATCAGTAGAAATGCGGTGAAGTGGGAGGGTTGTGATCCCTTGTTTTCGGATCATAACCTCGCTGATAAAAGGAAGAAGAAGAAGGGTATGGCGTTGGAACAAGAAGTGATAGCATAACAAGTTATGTCCCGCTATCAGTCTGGTTGCTACGGATTTAAAGAAATGGCTTAGATTTCTTAGTCTTTGCTAGTAGTCCTTGTCTTTGGATAGATGTCTCCTGCCGACAGATTGTTTTTATTTTTTTCTTCGTTAGCTAGTACACTGACTCTTTTCGCCTGATGTTCATCCCACAGAGGACCAAATTCTCAGATATGTAATTGCTGCTCTGATGTAGTAAACTACGAATAGGGACGTCTTCATTGTTTACTAATAGTGTAGCAATAGCTGTAGGTAGAAGCATTTTAGAGGACGCTTTTGGTACAAGTAAGTGCTGCTTGTTGATGATGTTTCAGCCAAGAACAGAATTGTTTGTGGATGCATCCTCGTAATATGAGATCCTTGACATACTTCACATTTTAAAAACTGTTTGAATCTACAAGGAGAGTGGTAGTCAAAACGATGCTTTGCGCAATACAATCCGTATCTTATCAGATAGCCAAGCTGCAATCAAATCATTGGAATCGATCTCTATAAATGCAGTAGTAGCCCTAGATCCTAGACGAACCCCGCAGGCGGATCAGTAGAAATGCGGTGAAGGGGGAGGGTTGTGATCCCTTGTTTTCGGATCATAACTTCGCTGATAAAAAAAAAAGGAAGAAGAAGAAGAAGTAGTAGTCCTAGACTGCTATTCGTCTCTTATTCACCTCTGTTGGGTCCCGGGGCATAGGGATATTCCGTGGAATTGTAAGGCTAGTGAACTCGCCAGAATACGAACAACTGTACCCATCCTTTCAGGCAAGCATAATCTAGGTATACCAATCGCTACTTGTAAATTTAAATTCAAGTTGGATGCAAACGAAGAAAAAATCCTAGGTGGACAAGTGGTACAACATGTCTAGCGACTAAACAGATTTGGCCCAAGCTGGATCTGAAACGCTGTACGAAACTGATTTCTCTCAACCGATTGCATATTAGCGCTACGATAGGTGTGTCCAAAAGACACTGTCTAATAAGCAAGCATGCAACAAGGCTTGGCGTATATTCAAATGATTTTTGCAGAAGCTGCATGGACGAAGAAGAGGAAGAAACCATTCCTCACCGTCTTTGCGCGTGTCCAGCTCTCTTCCATAGAAGAAAGCTTCAGCTAGGAGCTTTCTATTTTAACAATTTAGGCGATCTGATAGATTTAGACATCGGGAGCCTCCTTCGCTTCATTAGAAGCTCTAATTGGTTGTAACGAGTAGGCTGGGATTACATGATCCTTCGTGGTACCACAACGGACCTTTCTTGGTCTATGGGTGTTGGCGTAAACGGGCAGCCACTTCAACTTAGCCTAACCTAACCTTCGCGCAATACATATATACAGATCCTATGATCATGTAATAAGGCTTCCTGATTTTGAGAGCTAAGGAACTTTGGACAACCAATAGCTTGATGTTGCTCGGAGAAGATGAAACATTTCCTCATTTGCTGCGTTTGAGCGGTGGCTTGTACTTTTGTGCACGGAATACAGAAATCCTTATTGGGCACTTTTTGATCTGGTTGCATAAATTCATGGCTTTCATCTTGGTCTAGATGGTGCTAGTATTCCTTGAACATGAAGTCTTCTATTTCTTCCAAAGTGGGAAGTCTACTTTTAGAGCTAACAACATCTTCTAGTCCTCCTCGTGTAATGGGATCTAAACCTCGAATTATGAGTTATGCCATAATCTGGTCTCCATTTACCTTATTTTCCCGGGAGATGCCGAATCAATAATTTCATACATGCCCTACACTAGAGGCCGGATCTCCCATCTTAGGAAGGCTATCTTCTGCCTATCTGCACTCTGCCTCAAACCTAGTTCAAAGTGTTATAGAGCAGCGCATAAACTTGCGTAATATCTGCTTAGAAGAACTGTTTAGATACTGCACACTATCCAGCCGGATCTCAAATCGTAGTAGACGTTAGATTCGAAGCCACAATCTCAGGACTTGAAACATGATGTTGGAGAGGAACTCCCCTCATGAAAGCAATATTTACAGCTGCGGAGGAGTTCCTTAAGTCTGTTGGAGATATGGTTTCCTTAAGGAAAAACTTCTAATTCTAAACAGAGCTGCTCACTCACATAGTATGTATTCTGCGATTTCGTCCTCTTCTAGACAGAGGCGGCAGGTGATTTTTTTTTTTTTTTTTTTGAGGGATGGAGTGAGGCACTACGACCTAAATTCAACCGCAGAAATGTCCAATTAGAGGAGATTGGCCACCTAGTCTAGCAAGCTTATCAGCAGCTTTATTGCCAAGGATGCCTTTGTGTCCAGGGACCTACATTAGCGTGATTTTATTATGTGCAGCAAGCTGCGAGCGAGTGTGGGGACAGTTCCAAATCAGCTTTGACTCAAAATCGAAGGACGTTTGCTTATGTTTATGTCCTGTATCCCCTTGTGGGTCCTAGGGCCTCTCTACGCCTACGCGCCATCGTGCACGCTCTCTCTAACTTTTCCCCCAACTTTTTGACTATTCTTCTCTATTCGCCATGTTCTCCTCGGACAGGTCTTCTGCCATCCTGAGTTAAAGGGTTCCAATCCATTGCCACTTCCGTCGTTGGATGATTGTGCTTATTGGTTCCTGACCCGTTCTATGGTAGAGGTGTTCTTTAGAGATACGATTGAGCCAGAAAATCTTTAAGATACAGATGCAGGCACCTATTAACGAATGTTTGCAACGTTTACTTGTTGCTTGGCTATCTGACATAATATTAATATGTAATCTTCGGAGGCTCCTTCTGATGCACTCTCTGGCACAGAGTTCGATAGCATAAACTTCTGCTTGGAAGATAGTTGTGGATTGACCTAGTGGTGTAAAGGGTTTGTAGTTTGGGGCCAAAGATACCAGCTCCTGCCCCATTCGACATTTTCGAACCGTCATTGTACCAATTGAGTGAGGTGTTGCTTGTGGGATTTGAGGATAATCCCAATAGCTGATGTCCTGGATGGTAACTGTGAAGGGATGGTTGAGATGGATTCATTTTGGCATGAAGTCCGAGATGCACACTGCTGGAGAAGATAGTAGCGGAATTATCTCGACGATCTTCATGTGACCAACTAAATTGGTGTTTACGCTGTTGTATAAAAGGTGAAGCTTTAGAGCACTGGTAGCCCCAGTTTTCATAACATTTATGTGTAGGGGTGGAAGGTTTAAGAGAACTTCCAGCGCAGCTGTTAGGCAGGTGAGCATTGTGCCCGTAATACCTACACAGACTAGTCTTTGTACCTTCTGGAATGCGGAGCGGGTAACGGTTTGATTTACTTTTTCCCATCATACTAGCGAAACATAGGTGAGCCCCATAGGTGGATCAGTAGAAATGGGGTGAAGTGGGGGGGGTTGTGGTCCCGTATTTTCGGATCATAACCTCGCTGATAAAAGGAAGAAGAAGGTTATTATCGGGATGATGGTTATGATATAGGTCCAGTGGATCATTTTTGGATTTAATCACCATTTTTTGCCGAAGAACCTAGAACAGCCCCAGAAGGCTTTTGTCGCCTTCTCAATGGTTCAGTCTACATAGGTTTCCAATTTAATTTATGGTCTAGAGCAACGCCAAGAGATTTTGTGAGCTTGAAGGCTTAAATTTCTCCTCCTGATAAAGGGTATGATTAGAGTTTTAGTTGGGTTAATTGTTAGCCCTTCTGACTGACACCAATTATTTACTTTATTTAGGGCATGTTGCATTTGTTCAGTAATGCTGGACTCATCTTTACCTCTAGCTATTCCGACTACATCATCTGTTTAGCTTTGGGTAAGAAATCCGGAACTATTGCAGTCGTTTAGGATTCTGTTCACTACAATGGACCATAAAAGAGGGGATAGGCCTCCCTCTTGAGGACAACCCATAGTAGTTCTTACGGAGATCGAGATTTGTTCAAGCTTGCCAGTAATTATTCTGCTACCGAGCATGGAGCATATCCATTTGGTAGTTTGCAGTTCATAGCTCTTACTTATTTTCTTCTGCGCTCGTCAACAGTAATATCAACATTATTCGGGTTTTTAGCTTTTCATAATTTTACTTACTGTTTCGCTGTATTTCTTAGATGCAAGCAGCTCATCTTTCTAGCCCCATACCTCGTGTGATTCCATAAATTAGAACTTACTAACTTACTTAGGTGGCGCTACAGTTCGGGGTGAACCTGGGCCTCAACCAACAAGCCTCTCTATTTAGCTCGGTATATAGCTAATTGTCTCCAGTTGCGCACTCCAAGTTGGTCGAGGTCCCCTTGAACTTGTGTGCGCCACCTACGGCGAGGAGGTCCTTTACTGCGTCGTCCCTCAGGGTTAGATTCGAAGACTCTGCAGGCCGGAGCGTTGGTATCCATTCGCTCTACATGTCCTAGCCATCTCAGACCTCCAATACGCAGTTTTTTGACTAGCGCAATGTCGCTGTACAGCTCGTATAATTCGTTATTGAATCTTGTCCTCCAAAACCCGTCAACGCAAACTGGACCGAATATCTTACGAAGAAATTTTCTCTCGAAGCGACCAAGGATATCTTCATCCTCTTTTAATAAAGTCCATGTTTCAGCG
This sequence comes from Brachypalpus laphriformis, assembly GCA_945910035.1. Lineage (NCBI taxonomy): Eukaryota > Metazoa > Arthropoda > Insecta > Diptera > Syrphidae > Brachypalpus > Brachypalpus laphriformis. The sequence continues at coordinate 15,354,917 of OX246755.1, forward strand.
CCGTAAAGCAGGACTTGGATGATCAGGGTCTTATACAGAGTCTCCTTAGTTGTTCGAGATATGGCTTTACTGTTGAATTGCCTGATAAGCCCAAAAAAACAGCAATTGACAAGAGTTATTCTTCGATTGATTTCTGCGCTGATCTTGTTTTTAGAATTAATAGCAGAGCCAAGGTAGACAAAGTCCCTAACTTCCTCAAAGTTGTAGCTGCCCACTGTGGCGTTTTGTCCAGTTCGCCGGTGTTGGCTTTCTCTTCTTGTTGACAGCATATACTTGGTTTTGTCCTCGTTTATCGCTAAACCCATTTTGGCCGCTTCCGCCGCAATGCTTGCTTGGTGACAGCCCGCTGAGTTCGTCCGATACTGTCAATATCGTCGGCGTATGCAAGCAGTTGTACAGTGAGAAGAAGGCACATGCATTTGTAGTTTACAGGCCTTATTTGGGTCAGAAGTTAGTGTTTTAAATTCATCAAATTGTAGAGTAAGGACTTGAACAGTGCCTTAGGTTATTTATTTATTTATTTAGCTTAGTACAAGCAAGCTTAAATCTAAACTTAAGAACTAACAACTAAGAACTAATAACTAAGTTAGTGCGGCAGGCTGCGTTATATGCAGCCACAATTATACTAGGAAGGGTCAATTGTGCTGCCACATGAGTATATGATCCCCATAAAGAACTACACTTAGAACCAACTAGAGATTGCTACAAACCGCTGGAAGCTGCTAATGTTGGCCAATTCGTCTAAATTATCAAAGAAATAGACTCCTAAATGCAATCTTCTATGAGCGGGGAGAGCCTGGCACGCCTAAATAAGGTGTAGTATGGTGCCTTCCTCTTTCTCGCCCATATGGCTTCTACAGAAGTCATTTGTGTGGAGACCTAGCCTGATAGCATGCCTGCAAATGATGGCTGCAATGACACTTTCTATAATCGTCATGAGCGCCTTTCCTGTCTAATAAAGCATTTGGAGCGTTTCTGATCCAGCTTAGGTCAGCGGTCGAATCGTGTCCTCTGTGAACGAATAACTCGTCATTTGTATGTATGTTGTTGCTAAATCTACCGACAACTCAATACAAATTACGTCGCCAGTCATTCGTTGACGGAAGACGCGATTCGACCCCAGATGTGTCGAGTAATGAACCACATAGTGTCGTCTGCCCATCTGCGGTTGGTAACGTTGATAGCGTTGCGCTTAAGAAGAAATTTCGCTGTAGCGAGAGGCATGCCGATATTCACCTTGTTCGGTGAAATCGATTGGATAGTACCCTAGGCAATTCCCTGAAATGCCTCTGTGTCCTGGCACCCAAATGAAGTGAATATTAAATTGTTTAGCCACTTCGTTAAGAAACAAGCGACAATTAAGGATAGTTTTTGAGCTGAAGGTGAGAGGTTCCACGGATTCGCTCAGAAAAAATTGTGATATCCCGATATCACATTGTACTTTAGCAACGACATGACTTTCTTTATCGTCATAATTTCCGCCTGAAAAACGCTGCAGTGATTGGGGAAAACGGTACGAGATACTTATGTTTAGATTGTTGGACAAGATCACGCTGATTGTCGTTGGCGTTTGTCGTTTCTCGGCGATTGTCGTTTTATTCATAGCTACGACCTGCTAACCGTTAAACATTTCTAAGCGTTTGTCGTGTAGAATACTATTACAACTCTTTCACAGTGAAAAAGTTATGAAAATGGATTCGTGCTACATCTGAAGAATAAAACGACAATCGACGAAAAGCGACAAACGCCAACGACAATCACCTCCTGCTCCCGATTCTGTTTTAGATTTATCTATGTGGAAGCATAACTTACTTATGTCCTGCATCCCTTGTGGGTCCTAGGGCCTCTTCTACGCCTATGCGCCATCGTGTACGGTGTCTGGCAATGTGTCTCAGCTCTCTCCAACTTTTTCTCAATTGCCATGCCTCCTTCTCGACTTCTCTGCGCCGTGTTCTTTTCGGAAGCATATTGTAACCCCAGATCCTCCTGCCAGTCAAGTCTGGAGGGCGATGCGGCTTTTGAAGTTTTTATCAAACAGAAATTGTAGATTAACGTAGTCGGTCTCTTGTAGGAGGAGTTCAAGGATATTAAGAATAGAGAATTGTCCGGTACTTAGACTAGACCACTGAAATATGACCTTCATGCGAGTGGCTGCACAAACTGAACAGTACCTTGTAGATATTTCAAATAGTTCTAATTTTCTTTTAACCAATATAAACATAATTAATTGTATCTTGGAATGGCAACGTGTAAAGCTTTAGCAAATACATGTTCAAACTCATTTCGTTTACTAATCAACATCATTTTGTCACAGGCAACAAGCATCTCAATATGATCGAGTTGGTGTACCAATATCGCGAAGAGGTTACAATTGGGTACCACAGCCACCACCACCAGAAGATAGTCCCGATGTTGCTGTAGCCCGACTCCCCTGTGGCGAAAGATCTGATAAAATAGTAAAATAAATAATTTACAATTAAAATTATAGAATTTCCTAATTAAACTATGTTTTATCTTGCAGCAAATTAATTCAACTTTAAGACCAATACCAAATAAAAAGAACAGCTCACCAAAACAATATGCACACGATAAGCCAAGAGAAGTTGGTGAGTACCTCAAACTTTTATTTATTTACTTTGAAATGAATCATAGATTAGGAATAATGAAGTTCAAGGCATGAGTTGATACCAGAAGTATTTGTTTAAGTCAACATTAATCATTTTTTTTTGTCAAAGTACAAATAGGATAGGATTTAAGGGGTCATTAGGGGCGTATCTTAAATCCAATGAGAGTAGATTAAGTAGGTGATTCAGCAATTGAAAGCTATTCCGACTTGTAAGTCTATGAAGAGACATATTGGTCGTTATCGGCCCACATGAATTCTAAAAATACTGCAGCCACGAATTCGCCAACACCTTACTTGCTTAACAGCTTATATGGATTGGAAACCTTGCCTGCATGCTTCGAATCAGCTGTGATTTTTCCCATATACAAAAAGGGGAACAGAAACAGCCCAGAAAATTATAGGGGCATAGCTTTTCTTAACTCCATACGAAAAATCGTTGCGCGCATTTTATTTAGACGCCTTCTGGACTTGATCATCACGAATGTCATCTTCAGTGGAACAGGATTCCGGAAAGGATACTCAACCATCGACCATATTTTTACACTCAGAATTATTATTGATATCCGCAGGACAGAAGGCAAAAACACCCTAAGCTTACTTTGTCGATTTTAAATCTGCATTTGGTAATATAAAGAGAGATTAGATCTCTACAAATTGTCAGCTATGCGCATTCCTACTAAAATGTTAACAAGTCTAGAGGCTATTTATCGTCATTGCGTCGTCCATTCCATTGGTGTGGAATGAAGTGTAGATGTCCAAGAGCTTTCCAGTTGCCGCGGGAGTTCAACAGGGATAAAATAAATAAATATTTGGCGCAACAGCTCATTAAGTGCCAGGGCCTAGCTTCTCGCAACCACTCATGTTGTGTGCGTTATATTTTTCACACGAATGGAAGGGACCTACAGTTTAGTGCCGTATCCGAACGGCGATTTGAGAAGCTTTTTCGAGACAACCATACTCTCGGATGTTTGTCATACGCTCGCGAGAGGTGGAGCCGTGAAAAAACGTTTTGGTCTTTTGTAGGATTCGAACTTGGAATCTCACGCGTAGTGATCCGACACACTAACCACTTACGCTACGGCGCCCACAGGGTTGTACGCTCTTATTTGTACTAATCATGGAAGATATTGTCCAGTTTTTGAATGCCGGTATTTTTATTAACAACTAGCGGGTACCCGGCATGCGTTGCTTCGTCTAAAAAAAGAAAATGCAGTTGTGGGCAAACTGTTGGACCGATTTTGACCAAACTAGAAACACTCTCGGGCCAATAACTAAGATTGCCTGAAAAGTTTAGCTCAATCGATTCGGCGGATTCGGAATTCATAGCATAGATACAAACATAGGTACTTATTCTTTTTCTTCTTCTTCTTCTTCTTCTTATACAACAGATATACAGATACAAACATAGGTACATTGAATTTTATGTATATAGATGTCACTATCAAGATTCTCAAGTTTTGAAGACCATCTCCACTCGCCTGCGGAGATGCTCGAAGCGCCAGCGTCTTATGTTAAGTACCGAGTGCCGAGAAAGTAGCCAATCATCGATGGCAACATATAGACCAATGTCATACCGCTAGACAGCTCTGGTCGACACTCAATAAATTCGGGTCCATCGGACTCCTGAAGCACAAGAGAGGAACCCTTTCAAAAATAACAAATGTCCTCACTGGACACTGCGTCATAGGAAGACATGCCCAAAGATTAGGTATCCCTCATAATGATTTCTGCAGAAGCTGCAGAGATGAAGAGGAAGAAGAGACCATCAGCGCTCGCCATGAATACTCCTACAATGATCTTAATGATCTCGGCAACGCCTGCACGGCTAAAATTCACGACTTCATTCAACGAAGCAAATGGTTCCAATAGTAAGAGGGTGACCCACCCGCCTTACACATCGGCAGTACAATGGACCTACTTTCTGGTCTAAGTACATCCTCATCGAGGGCCGATCCTAACCAACCAACCAACCATCTCCACTCAGAAACAAAAATGCTCCCATTCAGAGAACACAACACCATGCTATCTAAGCAATTCCTAATAGCCGGCCACCTGCCACAACATCCTAATAACATACTCACGACATTGGGAACCCCACCACGCAACATCCGCAAAAACATCACCACCTACTAGAACGACATCGTACAATACCAACACAACGACGACATCAATGACGCAAACTACAAAAGCTACATAAACCAGCTACACCAAACTGCAGTCTCCAACGCTCTGGCCAACTACCACCCAAACGTCATTCTCGGTGGTCGCCCCCACCTATAGCGAAAGAGGAACACCAGCTGCCACGCCAAACCAGAACAACATTGGCTCAACTTCGCTCAGGCTGGTGTCGCAAACTCAACAGCTACAAGGCACGCCTGGACCCCAACTTGGCAAACATCTGCCCAAATTGCAACAACGGCCCCCACGACGTACCACACTTTTTCAACTGTCCGGCAAATCCAATAACACTGGCCCCCGAAGCACTCTAGAGCCGCCCATTCGAAGTTGCTCTATTCTTGGGCCTTGACCACCCACTTTCTCTGTCATTGCCCAGGCCTCTATCATTTAAGAAATAAGCTCCTTGGACAACACTTCTTTAAGGATTTAGAAGAATTGGTAAACCACATCACAAATTTCATCAAATCATCTTGATGGATTGTATTTTGGGAACAGTAAGTATTAAGTAGTTTCTACTAGACTATGTACATATGCATGCGTATATTTTGCACGAGGAAGGGGTTCGTTCTATCTTCTTTCCCCTATGGGTATCACGATGGCTCTATATTGACCTGAGGTTGATGTAGAGGATTTCTATCCTCTTTCCCAGCACAATACATCTTATAGGTTGCAGTGCACTTGGGCCTCAATCATCGTATCGTACCACCTCACCAGCCAACTCATTTACCTAACCCTCACCTAACCCTCCCTGGTTATAGAGGGAGTATTTAACAACAGCCGCTCCTACACAAGGTCATATTTGCAAACACATTTAAATAGACAGACAAGAGTTCACATACAGCGACTAAGATGGCTGGGTCATTTAGAGCGGATGGAGTCCAACCTTCCCGCTAAGAAAGTCTTCGAATCCACCCCGGACGGACGGCGCAGTAGAGGACGACCTCGCGGTAGGTGGCGCAAACAAATGGAGGGGGACATCAACCAACTTGGCGTGCGTAACTGGAGGCAGCTGGCTCGTAACCGTGCTGGCTGGAGAGGTTTGTTGGTTGAGGCCCAGGTCCACCCCGGACTGTAGCGCCATCTAAGTAAGTAAGTAAGTTTAAATAGACAGCTAAATGTGTGATGGAAATAGTTTAAATCTCTTTGACGCCTCTTCTTCAAATTTTAGTCGTATTCAGGAAGACACTATCCAAGTACCTGTAAAGTGTTACCAATCTTAGTCAAGAAAGAAAGTCAGTTATACAGCTGTGTAATCAGGAACCTAACGCAGTCTGGCGTAGTTACATGATGCAGGTCAGTTTCACATTTGGTTGCCTCCTCCATGAGTCTGATTCAATACGGCAATGGGCAATGGCAGGGCAATGGTTAGGATGGTACATAGTCAAACCCCAAAAGAGGTTCCAACTATCCAGTGTAATTGTTCTACCATTTGAAGTGTTGTAACGTATTTTCTTTGTCTGCCACTGCAGTAACATTATCTAAATAGACATGATGGCGATAGTATAGTTTCCTTTACGATGCAGCGTATCATTGGGTGTCTTATCCAATATTCGACAAATAAATAAGGCCTGGCTCTCTTCTATTGAATGGAGCGATGGTTGTCCTTTTCTAATTTGGTAACTATAAAGTCTATCATTTCTAAATCGATGTTGTAAAAATAACTGCTTCCAGCTCTATTGCGTCATTAGCCGTGTTTTTTCTTAAACCTAGCCAGCCAGTAGTTGGTAGTAGTTGGCTGGCTTTGGCTGGCTTTGGCTGGCTGGCAAATCGTTTAAATGAACGACTGGCTGGTTAGGTTTCATAAAAACACGGCAAATATCATCATCGTATCTAGCCAGTGACGGAGGCTGTCGACATATGACTAGAGAACCGTCCCTTCAACACATCTTTTAGTTACAATCCTTGAAGCAGAAGACCTATCTGCAAGTTCACTCAAAAGCATAGTAGAGTTCATCTCCAAATCGGGCGTATTGAATGAGCTTTAATATTAGAGGACATCACAATAGGCCCAATGTGGCCGCAGTGATAAGGCCTAAGACCTAATTCAACCTCAAACAACAATCTATTATACAATCTACTATTCTGGGTGAATTTCATACAATTATTTGCCCTGTTTTTCTATATGCTTTTAGGCTTGGGTTTAGAAACTATACTCTCGCAACAGACTTAAATCGTAGGCTTTTACAAATGAAACAAGTGTTCGATGGCCACCATAGTCGATAGGCGTCTAACGTAAATCAAAAGTCGACCCCATTGTGCCCGCAGTAGAACACAGTTGTAAACCTCTGAACCAGAGCAAAACAGCAAATGATTGCACGTCCTTAATCTTCAACTTCACCTGTCTACCGATAGCGCAGTAACTGGAATATTTTCTAGAGACGACTCTTGTACCCCTTTGGCTACTCCTTTTGATTCGAACGCACCCTAGACTTTGCGATAACATTACGTTCCTTGTATTCTTAGCCTTTCTTATACAGTTCGCTTATAAGATATGAAATACACGTCCGTTTGAATTTGTTCAGTCCGTTTGTAACATACAGTCAATCAGACGTCGCAAGGACCTCAAAAGAAGAGCCACGTTCATCAGGAAACTGAATGGATTATTTAGTCTTAGTACTAGGGAGTATAGCCCGTGCCGTCTTTGACCATCAATGTCTCCATTTTCCATGATCGAATAAGAAGTTCGAAGATTCGTGAAAGCCTTCACGACAAGGAAACCATCGCTACTGGCTCAGCTGGTATTACCACGTTCGAAGAAGAGATCATTTGAACCCCGCTAAAAAGGCAATATCAGTGAACGTTCCAAAGACATCGCGAGGCAGGGCTATAACTCCTGGATCACACAAATGTGAATACACCAGCGTTTGATTGGCATCAGTAACGACGCGATCCAAAATCGAGAGGCCTGCCGATGTTGGGACGTAAAGCAACAAACGAGGAAAGCTGATCTCAAAACAAAGACTTCTATTCCTTTTCACGGTCGAAAATCGCCTCATTCTTTATTTTATTACTATACTTATAATTCTTAACAATTCTTTATTGACCTACTTACTCATATTACTCATGTTATTTGCGACATGCGGAACTGCTGCGCCAATGTATTGCACAACCTGCACAACGTGAACCCAATTAAAGTGCAAGCAATTAAGCAAAATGCTTTCATTGCAATTTAAACTCCGATTCGGGTTCAGCGCGAGCAATCATCTGAAGTGCACACTTTCAATGCTAACTCCGCATTTCGCAAATAACGAGCAATAACAGGGTTGGTGGATGGGAGGCACAACACCGATATTTTCTGAGGTCAAATCGGCGAAACCCACAGGCGGATCAGTAGAAATGCAGTGAAGTGGGAGGGTTATGATCTCTTGTTTTCGGATCATAACCTCGCCGAAATGGGAAGAAGAAGGTGCTTTGTGCCACTGTAACCCGTGCTTTCTTTGAATATCAACGCCTCCATTTTTACTCGAAACTCAGGAAGAGTTGTAGGGTCAAATGAGCTCAAGGTTACTATAGTGCCCTCTAAATCATCCACTGTCGACAGCCTCGTCAATAGTGCGCTGACTCAAATTTTCAGTCCAATCAGAAATCTACACGCAACCATACTACCACAGCGACTGTAACCTCAACGACAATCCAGCAGCTATGAGAATAGTTGCTTTCCAATTGTCCTGCACGATAGCCTACCTTTCGAATGCGATTCATCCGATTCGTCACACCAGGACTATGATTGAAATTGCACATTTTTCAGTCTACATACCCGTATGTACAAACACACCCATTTTACCGACTATCTATCGGCTAACGCATTCTGGCCTGATTATGACTACTTTATGATCAGAAGTTTGTGGCATGACGTTAGAAGAAACAGCACCTCGTTGCTAGTCGGAGTAAAAACTTGTGACGACTACCAGAACTCGGCTATCTCCAGATGCCAACCAATCTTTCATTAAAATCTTGATTACTATCATTGGATACCAGATTCTATTCATTCTATGTTTCTAGAACTATACATATTCTTGTTGTGGTGTTCCGTGCATACAAACTTGTGATATAGGCTCCAAGAAGCTCTGGGCTACCATCAAGGAGCTCTCTAATACCATTAGACGCAGGGGCCTAAAACCTTCAATTCTTCACAATTCGATGACCCCAAGAATGTGCCTCATCGTTCTGTCGCAAATTCATCGAACACCCGACACACTGCAACAGAAATATGAGTGCAATTCTTGGGAAACTTCGCTGCCTCACTCCCGACACCACTCCATGCACTCTACTACAGTCCGAAGGCGAATTTACCATTAGCCGAGCTAAACCATCTAAAGCCATAGGACCGGATGGAATCTCATTGATTTATGCTCAAGCACCTAGGTTCAATAGGTATCTCGTACCTCACTCAAGTGCTTAACATATCCCTTCAATCATTGGACATTTCCGATCCCTAGAGGATGGGCAGAATAATTCCGCTTCTGAAGCCAGGCAAACCGCCAGACCAAGGTACCACATATCAACCGATTTCACTTCTATCTCCAGTTGCAGAAATACTCAAAGCACTAATACTACCTAACCTTCATTGCGAGCTCCAGTTAGCCGAACAACAACACGACTTCTGCAAACAGCGCAGCACGACAACAGCTCTTTCCGCGATCAGAACACACATCACGCAAGGTCTTAACCAACAACGACCGTGTGATCGCTGTTCTAGTATCACTGGACTTATCCAAGGCGTTTGATACCATTGACTTAGGAATCTACTCCTAGACTCACAACTCCCTTAACCGATGACTTGCTAACTACCTAAATGGCAGACAATACAGCGCAACAGCTCTTTAAAGTGCCAGGGCCTAGCTTCTCGCAACCACTCATGTTGTGTGCGTTATATACGAATAGAAGGGACCTACAAGTTTAATGCCGAATCCGAACGGCGATTTGGGAAGCTATTTCGTGACAACAATACTCTCGGATGTTTGTCAGACGCTCGCGAGAGGTGGGATCGTGAAAAAACTTTTTGGTGTTTTCTGGGATTCGAACTTGGAACCTCATGCGTAGTTATCCGACACACTAAGCACTTACGCCACGGCGCCATTGCAAACAATCCTTTGTGGAATTTCGAAGCTGTACGATACGATGTTTGGGGCCCAAGTGCACTGCGACCTATAAGTTCTATTGTGCTGGCCTAATGGTTAAACAGAATTAGAAATTGAAGCTCTTGATAAACCTCAATAATGTCTTGTGTTCCATGTTCCAGGTATCCGCTGGGCCCATCGAGACCAACGTTTCTTGGAGTAATCCTTTCTTTGCGGCCCCTGGGCATTCACAAAGAATGTGTTCTGCTGTTTCTCTTTGTTCCCCGCAGAGTCTGCACATGGCCGTATCTGAAAGTTTCATTTTATTTGGATGTGGACATTGTCCACTTAGGTAGCCCGTTAGAGTTCACAAGAGTTCGAAGCTGTAAACCGCAGTTTGGAAAAGTTAAGCAAGAGGTACCTCAAGGAGGAGTCTTTTCTCCGATCATTTTCAACTGCCCCCTGCCGAAACTCCACATACAACCCCCGGAGTCAAAGCGGTATCCTACGCTGACGACTGCACCATTCTCGCCTCAGCAAAGTACATCCGTTACATCTGCAGCAGCATCAAAATTGGAGAACTTCTTTGCCAGTCGCAATCTCACAGGAAAATCCTCATCCACACTTTCTGCCACCTGGACCAAAGAGGTGAACCCTTGACATAGAGATACATGTCCTCAGCATTACCGGTGCACTGAGAACTTCTCCCACAGCGGCTTTCCAAACCATGTTCTACCTGCTTCCGATTGACATCGTCAGTAAACAATTGGCTGTCAGCTCGGCAATAAGACTGAGCAGTGGAAGGAGCAACACACGGGACACGCCAATATACTTTCGATGCACCGACATCTTCCCAAATCCACTGACCATCTGCCCACTGAATATGATTTCAACAAGGGCTACACGCACTCGATACCGGACAGAAGTGAGTGGACGCAACGCAATGTCCTTTACAACGAATCGCTGTCAATTTTTACGGACGGGTCCAAAACCAAGGACGGTGTCGGTGCCGGAATTTTCTCAGAAGATCTGGACATACACCTCTCCTTTAACCTTCCAGACCACTGCATCGTTTTTTAAGCCAAAATCACCGCAGTTCGCAAAGCCGCTGACTGGCTAGCGACTAGCACACTATCAACACCTGATATTGTTATTTACGTCGACAGTCAGGCAGCCATCCCTCATCCAGCACTACGAGATCTAAGGCAGTGAAAGACTGTCGCATATATCTTAACGAGATTAGCTGGTCAGTACAATCTCACCCTTTGCTGGGTACCAGGTCACTGTGACATACCGGGGAATTGTGCAGCCGACGAACTAGCACGACAAGGCTCCTCTGGTACAGATAGCATAAGCATTAAGTACCTTATTCAAATTGACGCCGAGAAAGTAGCCAATCACCGATGGCAACATCTAGACCAATGTTATACCGCCAGATAGCTCTGGCCGACACTCAATAAATCCAGGTCCATCGGACTCTTGAAGCACAAGAACCCTCTCAAAAATAACAAATGTCCTCACTGGACACTGCGTCATAGGAAGACATACCCAAAGATTAGGTATCACTCATAATGACTTCTGCAGATGCTGCAGAGATGAAGAGGAAGAAGAGACCATCAGTCATCTCCTGTGCGCCTGTCCTGCGCTCGCCAACATTAGGAAGTCCACCCTGGGTGAATACTCCTACAATGATCTTAATAGGCGACCCCACAGGCGGATCAGTAGAAATGCGGTGAAGTGGGAGGGTTGTGATCCCTTGTTTTCCGATCATAGCCTCGCTGATAAAAGGAAGAAGAAGGAGAAGAATGATCTTAATGATCTCGGCAACGCCTGCACGGCTAAAATTCACGCCTTCCTTCAACGAAGCAAATGGTTCCAAGAGTAAGAGGGTGACCCACCCGCCTTACACATCGGTAGTACAATGGACCTACTCTCTGGTCTAAGTACATCCTCATCGAAGGCCGATCCTAAACCAACCACATTCGACAATCTACTGACATTCTCTAATCATTCAAGAAATATCAGTGAACGAGTGATGTCCAGAAACAGTCCTAAAATCCCTGGCCGGTAGCATTTTGAACGTCTCTTGGAAGTTCGAACAAAAAACTACAAGAAATCGCAAAGAATGAGAATTTCTCTTCCTGGCTTTCGTAAGTGATGGTGGTTAGAGTGTCTTTAAGGGTTTCTTCTTTCAACCTTTAACTTGTTAACCCTCTTCTCCCTTGCCCCACTATGTACAATACTTGTAGGAGGGGGCTTGAAAAACAAACCAAAAACTGAATGCAACAGCAACATTTCAATCGACCCGAAAACAGCCTTACAAATTCCTTAAGCTTTACATAGACTCTCTTTCCACTGGAGGATCAGGATCACCACCCTCTCTCTCTCAGCCGCCTTGGGGTAGAAAAATTATTTCATCTCCATCGATTTGGAAATTTATGCTTCCAAAAACAACAAAAAGAAAATCATGTTCTATACAAGTGAAGACAGGACAAAACGACAACGATGACGTTTTCCATGACACGAGTGTGCCAATAAGAAGGATAATATAACTGTTATTATTCGCATTGACACTGAGAAAGGTTTAGGGTGAGAGTTGTGGGAGTGGGAGTACTGGGCTATGCATGGTAGGATAAGCCAGGATCGCTGTGGGTAAAATAAGCGTAAACTCAGTGGTTTTATGAATACTTCAAGCGTTATACGAGTATGTGTGTGTGTTTGTGTGTGTATGTTGAGGGTGGGGGTGCAAGCAAATATTTGGCAGTCAGTCAGCCGTGGTTCAAGGGGCCAGGCAGGCGGCGTTCAGTGGGCGGCAGTGGAAGAGCAATTCAATTCCGAAATCCTTTCCCTAAGGGATAAACGGCAAAATAAAGATGAACAAGCAAAGACGAATAAGAAGGCAAACAAAAAAAAAAGAAAACCAGAAGAACCGGAGAAGAAAATGTAAAAAGGAAATTTCAAAGAGGGCTGTAAATAGTCCCGAATAGTCTCTCGGAAGGGGTGGGCGGGTGTACCGTACTTATTTATTTATTTCTTCTTCCGTTTTATTAGTCAGGCATTAGTAAGTGGATATCCTTTAGCGCGCATAAAACCCTTCCTATTACTTATGTATGACTCGAGAGGGAAAGATTTTTGGGGGAGCGGTAAAGGGGGGATGGTGGAGACTGATTTTGGTTACTTTTTTGTGCTCTCAGCTGCGTTTTTCTTCACAATTTGTGTTCTTGGCAATATGCTTTGGATTTCATTCGAATTTTTCTTCTTTTTTCTTCTTAATTCCATTTCATCGTTTTTATTTTTTTTCTGCTTCTTCTTTTGTTGTCTTGAAAAGGAATGTGATATGGGGTTTTGGTCGGTGGGGGCTGTACTTACGACTGCCACACACATTCGATTCTGTTTACTGGTGTTAAGTGGCAGTTGTGCTGATGCTCCAGCTCATGTTACACATTTTTAAGTTTTCCATACGATTTGTTTCGTCTTCTTGTTTGTGTGTATGTGTGTGTGTGTGGATATTGTTTAGGATTTGTTGTGACACACCACACACATCACACCAAACAGTCAAGTGAACAAAGCAATGTAACACAGAGGGTATTTCTTGTAACATAAACGAACTGTTATCGGATTAGGCATGATCGTAAAAGAAGCTGAAACTAATATGTTTTGTTATATAAGGCCGGGGGAGGGCGAATCCTGTACAGGATTTGTTAGGAATTCTTAACTTTTTGAACTTTCGGAGGTTGACTTAAATCGGTTTGGTTTTTTTTTTTTTTTTTTTGTAGAACTGAGTTGGAGAATGCCTCGGAGGGGGATAACAGAAACCTTAAATCACTTGAAGGTCACAGAAGTTGAGTGGCATTCAGTGAAATCCAATTCTTGTATTGGCTAGCTGAGGTACTTTGGAAAGAGATTAAGTGGATCAATATGTCTACTGGTGCGAGGTATTGCTACCTTATTTGCACTTTTTTCTTCGTTTTTGAACCGGAAAGGATTTGAACAGATCGTCCTTACGCTTCCAACGAACGAGCACTTTCTACAAATTTGAATTTACAATCCTGGACTAGGTATCATGTATTTTTCGACCCAGAATGAGGTGAAGAGCATAGTCCTTTGGCAAAATTTTACTCTCAACCCAATAAAGTATGTTTGCAGAAGCTGCATGGACGAATAAGGGAAAGAAGCCATTCCTCGCCTTCGTTGTGCGTACCCAGCTCTCTCTCCCACAGAAAGAAGCTTCACTTAGGAGCATTCTATTATAACCATTAGGGATCTGATAGACTCAAGACATCAGGAGCATCCTACCTAGGAGATGCTTACAAGTAGGGAGGGATTACATGATCCTTCGCGGTATCACAATGAACCTTCCTTGGTCTATGTGTGTTGGCGTAAGCTGGTAGCCACTTCAACTTAGCCAAACCTAATAAAGTAAACGTATCAGAGTTGTGTATATCTACATATATGGCATCAGGACATTTCCAGCTTTCATTTGATACTTACTTACTTACTTAGGTGGCGCTACAGTTCGGGGTGAACCTGGGCCTCAACCAACAAGCCTCTCCATTTAGCTCGGTCTTTAGCTAATTGCCTCCAGTTGCGCACTCCAAGTTGGTCGAGGTCCCATTGAACTTGTGCGCGCCACCTACGGCGATGATTCCCTCTACTGCGTCGTCCCTCGGGATTAGATTCGAAGACTCTGCGGGCCGGAGCGTTGGTGTCCATTCGCTCTACATGTCCTAACCATCTCAGACGTCCAATACGCAGTTTTTTGACTAGGTCGATGTCGCTGTACAGCTCGTATAGTTCGTGATTGAATCTTCTCCTCCAAAACCCGTCAACGCAAACGGGACCGAAAATCTTACGAAGAATTTTTCTCTTGAAGCGACCAAGGAGACGTGGCTCTATAAAGCTCTTCTCTATAGATGCTGTCATATGCGGCCTTGAAATCGATAAAGAGGTGGTGAGTATCGATTTGGAATTCTTGGGTTTTCTCCAGGATCTGCCGAAGTGTGAAGATTTGATCGATGGTGGACTTTCCTGGCCTGAAACCGCACTGATAGGGTCCAATCAGGCTGTTGATAAAAGGTTTCAGGCGTTCACACAATATCGCAGAAAAGATCTTGTATGCGATGTTGAGGAGACTGATGCCTCTATAATTGGCGCAGTTGAGGGGGTCTCCTTTCTTGTGGATCGGGCAAACGATGCTGAGATTCCATTCATCGACATACACTCGTCTGACCAAATATTAGAAATGAGTTGGTGTATGCACTCTACCAATTCATCCCCATCTGCCTTGAAAAGTTCGGCCGGTAAGCCGTCAGGTCCAGCAGCCTTGTTGGATTTTAGCTTGGATATTGCTATCCTCACTTCGTTTTGGTCAGGTAGACGGAAATTTCGACTATCATCGTCTATGTTGAATGGTTCATTCTGCCTGACAGCGGGATGTTGGTCTTCGTCGCCGTTATACAGTCTGCAGAAGTAGTTTTTCCATATTCTCAGCACCGACTGTGATTCTACTACGAGGTTTTCGGTTTCATCTCTACAGGTTTCTGTACGGGTATTGCTCCTCTGACACGTTCTTTTTACCTTTTGGTAAAACTGCCGTGCATTGTTCCTGGAGTATAATCTCTCGATATTCTCAAGCGCGCGCTTCTCATGCTCGTTCTTCTTCTTTTGGAGAAGCCGATGTTCTTCCCGTCCCTCTTGCTCGTAGAGCTCACGAGCAGCTCTCGTTTTCCTTTGCAGCGCCGCTTTGTATGCCTCTTGTTTTGCTGCATGCACTCGCCGGCATTCTTCGTCAAACCAGAGGTTTCGCTGTGGTAGGCGAGCGAGACCCAACACATCAGTCGCGGCTTTTCTGATGGCATGTTGGCAGCGTTACCACTGGTCTTCGGCACTACATGCTAGAGGCATAGGGGTGATTGAGAGATTTCGGGATACGCGTTCAGCGAATAGTCTGACGGTTTCTTCCGATCGTAGCTTTTCGACGTTAAATTTTCTCACAGTGATTCTTCTTTGCTGCTCAGTTTGGGATATCCGCATTCGTACCTTGGCTACAACAAGGTAATGATCCGAGTCTATGTTGGCCGCTTGGAAGGTGCGGACATCCAGAATACTGGAGGCATGCCTTGCGTCGATCGCAATATGTCAATTTGGTTGATCGTTACATGATCATTGGACCGCCATGTCTGCTTATGAATATCGAGATGAGGAAACCATGTGCTTGCTATGGTGACATTTCGCTCCACAGCGAAATCAATTAGCCTTAGTCCGTTATCAGACGTGGTGTCGTGTAGGCTATGCTTACCGACTGCCCTATCAAAGACGTCCTCCTTTCCTATTTTGGCGTTAAAATCGCCCAATACGATTTTAACGTCGTATTTAGGACATTGCTCCTATGTTTTGTCGAGGAGCTTGTAGAAACACTCTTTGGTGGCAGGGTCCTTTTCTTCTTTGATTCGTTTATGCCTAAAAATATGACTTTGAACTGCAATTGCGTGACGTAAGTTGGACGAATAAGAGAATCGATGAAAAGGGAGTATATTTTTGTGCGCAGCGGTTTCGAAATTTAGATGGCGCCTGAACTGATCGGGGTAAATGTGATTCTTTGCATTCGTTTTTGATTCACAGTATTTTTTTCTTTTTTTCGAATACGTGTCTGATTACTTTAGCTGCTTTGGAATGGTTATTGTTTGTACTTGAACCGACACCCTACCAATCAATTTTATTTAGCGTATGGCCTAGGTGCAATAATAAAGTGTTAAGCTAACAAAATCGAGTAGTACAATGCATATGTGCAAACAAAAAATTACATAGTATAAGATAAAACTAGCACATTTACATATATTTACATATATTTATTGCACAAGAATTCTTAAAACTGGATGTCTAAGTTGAGTAGCCATTGGACAGCGGCAGGGTGGGCGGTATTGAAGTCGTGCAGGTCCCATGGTACCTCCTGAGTACACATTCGGAAATGACGTGTCTAATGGTTTGGATTCCTTCTCCACAATCGCAGTGTGGTGTTTCGACTGCACCTCATTTGAAAAGTGTCGCGGCACATCTACCGTGATTTGTCCTCAGTCGATTGAGACTGACCCATACTTTTCTGGGTAGGTCATGGCCATCAGGCATGTTTGTTGGGTCCTCTATCCGGCACACATCGTTTCTCCATAAATCAGTTGGATTGAAGTTGTTGCTTGCAAGACTTTGTGCAAGTTTTAGTGGAGGATGACGTGATTTAAGCCGACTGAGAGCACTATTCTGGATGTCATTGTGAATTGGCAGATGTTGGTTCGAACTGATTTTGGCGTATTCGCGCATTAATGCGTTTTGGCGTCGGAGTTTGGGAGGGTGGATGTTACTCAGTACCGGAAGAAATCTCGTTGGTGTGGAACTGATAGTACCTGAGATTATACGCATCGATGTGTTGAGCTGGCAGTCCACCATGCTTGTATGGGCGCTGTTTAACCAAACGGGAGCTCAATATTCGGCAGTAGAGAACACTAGTCCCAGTGTGGCAGAGCGGAGTGTTTTGGCAGGGGCTCCCCATGATGTTGAGACCAGCTTCTGGATTATGTTGTTTCGGGTCTTAAATTTAGCTGCCGTGCTGATAAGGTGTTGTTTGAATGTTAAAGTTCTGTGCAGTGTGACGCCGAGATATTTTGGTGCGGGGTTGTGGTTTAACTAGGTATTGTTGAAATGAACAGTGAGCTTTGTTTGGGCGAGCTTATGTTTAGGTGGAAACACGTTACTTCCATTTCCATACTGTATCATATGCAGCGGTTAAATCTATAAATGCAACTGACGTTTTAAGTTTGGTCTGGAAGCCGGCCTCGATATGAGTTGTTAGTGCTAGTACTTGGTCTGTACAGCTTCGGCCAGGTCTGAAGCCTACTTGTTCGGTAGGGACAATAGCGTTGATAGCTGGCTCAATTCTGTTATATATGATTCTCTCAAACAGTTTGTATAGAACGCTAAGCAGCGCGATAGGGCGATAGCTTTCGGGCTTATCGTTTGGCTTTCCAGGTTTGAGCAGAGCCACAACTTTAGATTTCTTAAGTTCGGTAGGGAAGTGTCCCGTTTCGAGTATGTTTAAGTAGAACCTTACAAGCCAATTCTTGAAGTTCTTGCCGCTATGTATAAGGAACTCTGGGAATATGCCATCTGGTCCTACTGCTTTGCCTGCCTTTACCTTGAGAAACGCGGCATCGACTTCCTCGACGCTAATGGATCTTGAAAATTCTGCCAGTTCCAGCGATTCTCTTTTTAGTGATCGGAGGTTTTTCTTGATAGTCTTCCTTTCTATTTTGTCTGCGGGTGCTTTGGATAGTTTGACAATCCTAGCAGCTACTTTATCTGGGCAGATTGTGGGTTTTGGTGCGGCTACCGGTGTGCTGTTCCCAAGTTTACGCAGCAAGCACCATGCTTTGCGGCTGGAGTGGACAAAGTTAGTGTTTTCGACGGTTTTTTGCCATTTTTCGCTGCGTGCTTTATCAAGAGACTTGAGTAACTCATTTGCAGTTTCGGGATCGCCGCTTGTCTCAAACTCCTTGTAGAGGCGATCATTTTCTTCTGTCCATCCAGGTATATATAGTTTACGGAAGCCTCTCGGTACGTGCTTCTGCGCTGTAGAAAGAACGATGCCTACAAGACATCTATAGTTCCGCGTTACTGGCTGGATTCACCTTATATTAGCATCAAGTTCGCTCCTGAAGTTGTTCCAGGAGGCCTTGTTGAAATTCCATCTAGGCTGCGCTATGGACTCGATGACAGGGATTTGAGTGCCGGTTTCGATAACTATAGGCCTGTGTTGACTGTGTGGGAAGTTCGAGAGGACCTTACGAATAGTTTGGAGAGGCCTTTGGTCGCTGTCGGAGCTTACGAATGTCAAATCGTGATTGTAGCCCCTTTGCCATCATCTGGATTGAAAAGTACTTGCGTCTTTGGCGTCGAAGACAAGGTGTAGGTGGTTGACTTCAGCCCAGTCCGACAGCTTGAGACCATTTGAGTCTGATGTTGCATATCTCCAAGAGGTATGATGGCTGTTGAAGTCGCCGCTGTAAACTGCTGGTTAAATATTGGCAATACATACTGTGGCCAAGGTTTGTTTGGTGGTTTGTACAAGTTGGTGATATGTATGCCGGCTACGTCAGTAGTAATAGAGAAGATATCGTCAGCAGAGCTTTGTTGGATTGGCTTAGCGTTTTCGATCCCGTTTCTTATGTAAGTGGCAGATCCATATGCTTGGTTATATATTACGCCAATTGCTATATAACCAGGTATTCTACCCCTTTTTTTGAAGTCAGTTTCAGACGCGGTGTGAGTTTCCTGTATAACCGCTACGTCTATAGCGTATTCTCTTAGGATCCTTGAGAGATGGTCGCATTTGGCTTTACTAATTCCTTCAATGTTAAGTTGGAGAATGCGAACTGACGGTCCGATTCTCTTTGTCAAGAAGCTCTTAGAAGAGCCGTTTTGTATATTTGCTTGTGTAGGCTGCATGTGTACCTTCTTTGCCAGGAGATCGGGAAATTGTTCGAAAGTATTTCTTCGATAGTTTGGCAGCCTAGTTGTGATAGATCATTTAGCGTTACCCGGGATGCACCACTTGGAGGCGATCTATCTTTGCATCCCACCAATCAATAAACGAACACATTCAAAAATCATACACACTAGTAGTTCTAAGAATCGAGGGATTTGTGCACTTCTTCCAATTTCGGTGAGATTATGATCTGAAAACAAGCCATTATAACCCACCCACTTCAAAGCATTTCTCCTGATCCGCCTGTGGGGCTCGCCGAATTTTGTGCACAGTGGTTCCATAATCTGATGCATACAAACAGACAGACATCTTTAGAATGTCTAAGACCATCAATTCTCTATATATCAGGTACATTGCATATAGAGGCAGCGCTGTTGTCCAACATTATGCCTAAAACAGTAAGCAGTCGTCATGGCATTGAAATTTTCATAAATCGACCATCATGTGAAATCGACCCTTCAGCATCCACCCTACCCACCTGCAATACAGTTTAAGGTCTAAAGCACTCTAACCTATTAGTTGATTGACTAGCTTCCCTAGTCTTATTCTCGGATTAACTTGCATCATATCAAGTTGTAACGAACAATATAACAAATTGAATACATTACAGAGTGCTGCCATATAGTGGTGTGTTTAATCCGCATTTACTAAAGCACTAAACCCTAACGCCGCCGCCGCCGCCGCCACAAAAGAGCACTCCAAAGCCAATCTGTACGGTGTACAGCAAAATCTTATTCAATTCACCGAACACCATTCAACCCAAGGTCCTCGTTCGATTCGAAGAACATCCCTCTCTCATGCACGCATAATGAAATCGAACCCCATAACCTTCCAAAGCACACGCAAATAACCAACCACTCATTGCATAGTTGAGTTAACTTTTTGTTTGATTTCGTCTCTCGCACACACTCTGGCGGCTGCCAGAAAAAGGGCTACAAATAAAATACCCACTATTCAACTTCACTTCACTTAACTTCATTCGGGGTTTTGTTCTCCATCCCCTGCTTAGCAAGGACGATGATGACGACGACGGCAACGACGCCCCATTATTCAACCACTTACTCATTCATTCATTTATTCAATTCATTCATTCAAATATAAAGCAAATCACCTCATTAGATGATGTTTTGTAAGGGTGTGGGGGTGCTAATGTTTCCTATGGGGGGGCGCGCTCTCTCTCTCCTTAGTGGTGGTTGTGGCATGGGTCTCCTTTTTTTTTGGTTCATTTGATCCTGTAGTATGGCCGAGTGCCGAGTTATTTTGATATATACACACAGAGATACTTCTTTTTTTTTTTTTTCTCTCTCACGCAGAGGGGTGTCATACAGAATGAGCGGGTGGGAAGGGGTGGTGGATTTTTAGGGGATTGCTGAGCGGAAGAATTATGAGTGTAATTTTTCTGTTTTCCTTTTATTTTTAGTATTTTCGGTTGAAGATGGTTTGTAGAGACGGTTTTGTTGAAGGAGATGATGGTAGTTGAAGTGAAGTGAAATTAAGTATTCCGGGGGTGGATAGAGGGTTGTAAAAAGTTGCTAAACTTTTTATGATTATCTCATAAATTATATTGAGTTATAGGAGGATTATAAAAAGGAAAAGATACGAATCTGTTTTAGTACTTGCTACTTTGAATTACAAATTTTTTTTGTCGGTGTCTTCTCGGTCTCTGTGTGTGTGTGTGGTGGATGGGATGGATATCTATTATGTTTGGCAGCACTGGTCTATAGAGAGAAATAATTTTATTTAACGATTATCGGATGATGAAGATTGAGGAGTTGGTAGTATAAAAGGCATAGAAAGCTAAATTGCATTTTTATTTGAGTGTTTAGGGACAGAGTGATAAAATTTTTGTTGCCGGGTGATGGTCTCTCTGTGTAGTCTAAGAACAAATGCTAAGAGTGTGCATTTTATGGGCATTTTGGGGTATTTTTTCTGTTGTTGTTGTTACTGTTGTTTTGCGGATTTTTATAGAAGAACATTGGTTGTTAAGAGATTATTTTTTTTTATATTTTTTTATTGAACGGAGAGAGACACTTAAGTGATTGTAAAAAAAAATATATGATTAGCAAATAATATTGATAGGTCATCTTTTTTTTAAGAGTATATGATACGCTTTAGATCGATAGATGGCGATAATGTGCAATGAGCCATCAATACTTGAAAAATGTATTCTCAAACTTCGACACTATACAACTTTTATAGAGTTTCAATGAATAAAGAGTAAACCAAAGCAACGCAGAAAGGTTACTTACTTACTTATGTCCTGTATCCCCTTGTGGGTCCTAGGGCCTCTACTACGCCTACGCGTCATCGTGTACGGTTTCTGGCAATGTGTCTGAGTTTTCCCCAACTTTTCCCTAACTGCCGTGCCTCCTTCTCGACTGTTCTGCGCCATGTTTTCCGCGGACCGCCAGGTCTTCTGCCATCCTGAGTTAGAGGGTTCCATTGCATAGCATGGTTCGCTATGGAGCTGTCACCCTTTCGGAACGTGTGACCAATCCACTGCCACTTCCGCCGTTGGATAGTTGTGCCTATTGGTTCCTGACCCGTTCTCTCATAAAGGTGTTCGTTAGAGATACGATTGGGCCAGAAAATCCTTAAGATATTGCGCAGACACCTATTAACGAACGTTTGCAGCTTTCTGGTGATAGTAGTGGTCACTCTCCACGTGCTGCAACCATATAGCAGCACGGATTCAACGTTGGAGCGGAACAGTCTTATTTTGGTGCTCAAACTGATTGCATTGCTTCGCCATATTTTGGACAACATCCCGAACGCGGACTTTGCTTTGGCGATCCTGTTGGCTATATCCAGTTCGGTTCCACCATCGGTCGAGACAATACTCCCAAGATACTGGAAATCCTCTACTCTCTCCACCGGTTGCCCAGCAATGCATATTTGAGCCGATGAGTTAGTTCCGAGGCTGATGATTTTAGTTTTCGTCGTATTAATTTTCAGCCCGACGACACCTGCCTCCCTCTCCACATCCGCTGTCATTTGGTGGAGGTCCACAATTCTGTGGGGGAGTAAGCATACATCGTCTGCGTAGTCAAGATGTTTCAGTTGAGATGTAAGAGTCCATCGAATTCCTCCGTTTCCCGTCGACAAAGCTGCATGAAGCACATCGCTAATCACCAATAGGAATAATATTGGTGAAAGGATACAGCCTTGTCTTACCCCACTTTGGATCTCAAATTCCTCAGACAACCTTCCCCTGTGCAGAACGTGACATTTGGAGCCTTCATATGTAGCTTTGATAATAGCAATTAGTTTATCGGGAATGCCTCTCCTGCGTAAGGCACGCCAAATAAACTCCCTGTTGACACTATCGAACGCCTTCTCAAAATCGATGAACAGCAGGTGCAGTGGCGATCGATATTCAACACACTGTTCGATGATAATCCGCAGGGTGTTGATGTGGTCGGCACAGGAGAATCCAGAGCGGAAACCTGCTTGTTCGGCATCGAGTGTGCCTTCGAGATGTTGTTTGATTCGCTCAAGGATGATTTTAGCTATTATCTTAGCTACAGCCGGCAGCACGCAGATACCCCTCCAGTTTCCGCACTCCATTAAATTTCCTTTCTTAGGAAGCTTGACGATCATTCCTTTTTTCCACTCGTTAGGAAAGCTCTTAGCTTCCCAAGCTCTATCTATAAGTGGAAGCAGAAGCTCAGCCGATGTTGTTGGCGCTGCTCGTAAGTGCTCTGCTGGAATACCGTCAAGTCCTACCGCCTTGTTGGTTTTGAGTGCCTTGATCGCGGTAATGATCTCATCTTTACTGGGAGTCGTGGTGCGTATTCGGGAACTTCTCACCTCGGGCATCTCAGTCTGATTTGGGAGCATATCGCTAGCGAATACACGGTTCAAAACCGTAGCAAAATGCTCTTTCCATCTCTTGAGCTGGTCCTCATTCGAAATGAGCAAGGAGCCGTCTAGGCTTTTCACTGGGTATTGGCTGGAGCTGCGACCACCTGTCAGCTCTTTCGTGATTCTATAGACAGTCCTGCTGTCGCACCTCCGTGCAGCTTCTTCTGCTTCTGTAGCCAGCGCGTTGATGTAGTTGCGCTTGTCACGTCGTACGCTACGCTGAACTTCTCTCATCTTCATGCGATATAGGGACTCTAGCTCGCTTCTCCTTGCTGCTGGGGTAGCTGCAACGCGAGCTTTTAGCTGTTTTCGTTCGTCAATCCGTCTCCAGGTATCCTCGGAAAGCCACGCCCTATGTCTTCCCTGCGATCGACCGACAATTCTTTCAGCACCAGATGTAAAAACATTTTTCACAGCACACCAATGGTCTTGGATGGTTGCGGGCATTGAGCTGCTGATTGCTTCCACACCTTGCGAAAAGTGCTCCCTTAATTGTTGGCGCACTGAGGGATCACTAAGTCTATCGATGTTGAACCTGGGCATTCTTGTGTTGTCGTGGGATCTTCGAACTGCAGCAGTGCGTAGTTGGAGAGCAGCTATCATAAGATGGTGATCACGTACTATCCCCACATCCGTCTGTTTCGGACGTCCAGGAGACTGCTTCTAAAGCGGCGGCTGATAGCAAAATGGTCAATTTGGTTGGAGGTTGCTTGCCTGTCATTGGAAACCCAGCTGACTTTGTGGCAGGTCTTGTGCTCAAACATGGTGCCACCTATCACAAGGCGGTTGGCATTGCAGAAATCCACAAACCTTTCGCCGTTGTCATTGCGGTTGCCTAGTCCATGCTTCCCGGTTACATTCTTGAGCCCTTCGTTGTCGTTGCCTACCTTGGCATTCAAATCCCCCATCACTATGACAATGTCTCCATTTGGTGTTGTGTTGAAGACGGCGCTTAAGAGATTGTAGAAGCTCTCCTTTTCGTCCGCAGAAAGGTTGAGGCCGTAAAACACATCATCGCCGCTGGTTCAGGACAACCATTTCATAGCCGCACAGTTAAAACCTGGAATAACTTGCCATTATCAGTATTCCCTTACTTACTTACTTAGCTGGCGCTACAGTTCGGGTGAACCTGGGCCTCAACAAAGGTATTTCAAGAACTCAAAACCAAAGCCGATCGTCATCTCTGCCATGTCCTCTCGTCTTATCTTTAAGTCTTCCCTACAGCCTTAGGTTTTTACTCCATTGGGTTTTGTTAAGGCCTCAAGAACAGTTGGTTTAAAGTGGTGGATCCAATTAAAAAAAATTAAATCGGCCTAATATGAGTCCGTAAGAAACATACTAATCTTTCTACCTCCTGTGAGGTTTGCGTTGGGCGCCATCTGAGTATGAAAGGCTAAAGTGAGATTTTTCGGGAATATCCCGTGTAATGTCAACTTTGCAAGATATCCTTCAAACCGTGGTCAAAACCCTAGGCATTCGTAGAAAGGGTAAGCTGGCCAAGTAGGTTGTAGTTTTCGGATAAACTCTTCAACTCTCTTGAGCAGGTTGTATGATATAGAATTGACTGTCCCACTAC
This sequence comes from Brachypalpus laphriformis, assembly GCA_945910035.1. Lineage (NCBI taxonomy): Eukaryota > Metazoa > Arthropoda > Insecta > Diptera > Syrphidae > Brachypalpus > Brachypalpus laphriformis. The sequence continues at coordinate 15,379,756 of OX246755.1, forward strand.
GCTTTCCGTACAGTTCCCTTATTTTTGAGATTAAAATGATTCCAATTTTGTCACACATGGGAGAGCTAGCAGTTTTGTTTTCAGACCTCTCGTCAAGGCAGGAGAAAGTTCTGATCTTGACAGACACAGGGTAGTAAGGTTTTTTTTTTTTTTTTTTACGTCGGAAGGTGGGAATCTTTTAACCCCTTCAAAAACCCCCTGCAGAACTCCGGTTCCCTGGTGGAGCCCAGAACTGCAGCGACTTAGGAAAGTATCCAGAAAACTTCTAAATAGGTCACTCAAGACAAATTTATAAGGTGACTGGGATCTTTTTAGATCGAAGCAAAAAGACCATAAGAAGTTACTTCGTTTGTCGAAAAGTGCTTCTTATAGAGATTTTTGTGAAAAGATCGAGACACTCGGTGAAACCAGCAGGTTGGTTAAGGTTCTCAAAAGGGGCAAGCCGACGAAACCGGAGTCACTGAGAAAGTCTGATGGCAAGTTTACTGAGACGAAAGCAGAAACTTTTAGTCTTCTGCTGGAGACTCACTTTCCTGGCAATCAGATAACCACTAGGTCGGAGCATGGTCCGCTTACCCAGGCTGAGCTTGATCTAAGGCAGAAAACTCGGCGGAGCTGGTATATTGCATCAGCCGTGGTAACAGATGAGGCCATCAAATATGCTGTGGCACCTTTTGATAGTTTCAAATCGCCTGTCACCGATGGAATATATCCAGCTATGCTGCAACAGGGTATAGACCAGTTGGCGCTGGCATATATTCCTACACCTTGGCGCACAGTCAGAGTAGCTTTCATACCGAAAATTGGTAAGAAAGACTACTCGCTACCCAAGAGTTTCAGACCTATAAGTTTGACATCCTTCTTACTGAAAAGTATGGAGAGACTGGTAGAATTTCACGTGCGCAAAGTTGCTTTGGGGCTGCACTATCGCAGATGCAGCATGCCTATCAGCGTGGGAAATCCTGCGAAACCGCACTTCAAAATTTAGTGGCCAGAATTGAATGCGCGCTTGATAGGAAAGAATACGCGATGGGTATCTTCATCGGCATTGAGGGTGCTTTTGACAACGCGGCTTTTGACTGCATGTGCGACTCTGCCAGACAACACGGGGTAGATGAAACATTAGTGTTGTGGATTAAAGCAATGCTAATGAATAGAACTTTGGTAGTGGATGCGGATTGTGGCCAATTTGTTATGACAGGGGTAAACAAGGGCTGTCCGCAAGGTGGCGTTCTGTCTCCATTGTTATGGTGCACGGTGGTCGACTCTCTGTTGAACACCCTAAATAGTTCTAACGTCTACGCTCAGGCATATGCGGATGATGTCGCTGTACTTTCTGTCGGGCCATGCCTGGCGACGGTCTGTGCTAACGTGCATTCGGCGCTGGACATGATCGATGAATGGTGAACTTGTGCGACACTTATCTTACGACTCCTGTCTTATGGATATGCCGTCTGATGCAATGACACCAGAACTCCAGCTGATGCGCAAATTCAGAGTCGACTTTCCTTGTGTTCAGGACTGGCTTCGGCCAGAGTCTGAGCCGGGAATGGAATGTAGTCGTATTTTCACGGATGGTTCCAAAACCAGTCAAGGGTCTGGCGCTGGTGTCTTTGTGGAAGTCGACAACATTAGACTTCACTTTTCGTTAGGCAAATATGCGTCTGCTTTCCAAGCGGAAACTTATGCAATCCTAATGGCCATGAACTATGTTGTGAAGAACAGGTGGAAGGGACGTAGCATTTGTGTCTGTAGTGACAGTCAGGCTGCGCTTAAGGCCTTGCTTAACCCTTTAACCACTTCCAAAATATTTCGTGAAACCAAAAACTCTTTGAACTCAGTCGCAAGGCTGAATTCTCTGTCTCTTATCTGGGTCCCAGGTCACACTGGGATCTTGGGGAACGAGATCGATGATGAGATTGCTAGACAAGGCTCAGAGGAGGCTTTCTCAGGTTCCGAACCCGCGTTGGGTCTCCCTGCGTCCTCGGTTAGGGCTTCCATTGACGATTGGGTCTCTCACGAGCACAATTGTGTGTGGCATGACTCTCCGGGATGCAGGTTGACTAAACGCATGCTCCCGGACGTCTATAAGAAATCAGCGGCATTCTTGCTGTCTCTCAGCAGAAAAGACTGAAGACAACTTATTGGCGTCTAGACAGGCCACTTTGCTTTTGCCAAGCACCTTAACGTGCTGGGCTTAAGTGACACTATAATCTGCGACGCTTGTGGAGAGAGGATGACACCGCGGAACATTGTCTCTGTGAGTGTTCGGCCTTTGCTATCAGGTGGCAGATGCTCGGTGCGGATGTGGTTAGTGCTGGTACTGTAAGCTCCTCATCACTGAAGTGCTTGCTTGGCTTTCTTAGAAAAACAATGCAATTCTAATAAAATGGGTAAATCAGGGTTGACTCTCTGGGAGTACATTGGACTAGTTGCGTCTGAGTGCTCCAGTTGAGCGTTTCCTATCCTCACAAAAAAAAACCCTTCAATACTGACAAGACACATATGTATGTCCCATTAGGTGTTGTCATCTTTTTAAAAGGCAATCATGGTTTAATCATCTAGTTCTTGGATTTTTTTCAAGAAACAAGGCATACGCAAGTAGGTACCATTAATTGGTTTGGTGTCCCACTAACATTTACTGATGGGAAATTACTATCCCAGGGCATTTTCTCTGTTCAATGTAACCAATACACATAACGAAGATTCTGTGTCTCTAAAAGAAGGGGTTAAAGACGAAACTGAGCCCGCACTCAGTGTGATATTTCCACCGACTAAACCCACCTCCCCTCCTGCCCTTGGTCCTCGCGGCAGTGGTATTGGTAGCCTCCTGCACTACGTTTCGTTGGCGCGCCTGTCTTCATTGCTCCTTCATAACGGTTGCCACAGTGTCCCTAACTGCTTTCCAGGCATCTTCCCCTGCTTCCCTGGTCTTCCCTGGGTTAGGTCCACACACAGTTTGCTCGCCAGCAGATGCCGATCTTCATAGTATCGTGGACAATGGAACATGATGTCTTCCGCATTCTCAACTGGGGGTTGTCGTCGAGTCCAAACCTGTGGAAGTAGGCTCTGTAGCAACCATGGTCAGTTAGCAGGGTCAGATAACAATTAAACTCCCCATGTTTCCTATTGATTCAAGCGTCTATATTGGGGATCAATCTCTGCGTCCACCTGCCTTTATCAGAGTGATCCCATCTCTGCTGCCATTTTTTCAGACTTGTCCTTGTAGGTACCTCAGTAACACTTTGACTCGTCGCTGTTGATGCCGCTGTCCTGGCACGGCATTTCCGTTGGACTTCTTTAGCCAGAAGGTCTATTGGTACCATGCCAGCCACTATGCATGCCTCTCTCTCTCTCTCTCTCTCTCTCTCTCTCTCTCTCTCTCTCTCTCTCTCTCTCTCTCTCTCTCTCTCTCTGCGTGCGCCCATAAAATTCTTCGTTTTGGATAGGTTAATCCCTAAGGCAATTCATCCAAAGTTGACAAAAGTTTACGGAGACTCTGCTCCTTCCATTTCAACCGTTAAAAAGTGGGCAGCTGAATTTAAACGTGGTCACACGTCCCTCGAAGGTGACCCACGTGAAGGACGGCTGAAAACCGCAACCACACCCGAAACCATCGAAAAAGTGCATGATATCGTGTTGGACGATAAGCGAGTGAAGGTGAGTGAGATAGCTGAGGATGTGTGCATATCGGAAGAGAGGGTGCGAAACATCTTGCACAAAAACTTAAGGATCTTGCTCGGAAGCTCTGCGCAAGATGGGTGCCGCATTTGCTGAATGCCGATAAAAAGCAAATGCGCAAACGATTTTCGCGGCAATCTTTAGACCAATTCAATAGGGATCCGACCGATTTTGTTCGGCGATTTGTCACCATGGATGAGACATGGGTCCACCACTACACGCCAGAAACGAAACAGCAGTCGAAGCAGTGGGTGGAAGCCGGTGGCTCAACGACAAAGAAAGCGAATTTGATCGCATCTGCCGGAAAGTTTATGGCCAGTGTGTTTTGGGATGCGAAAGGGATCCTGTTAATTGATTACCTTGAGAATGACCAGCTGGATGCCAAAATTCGCGAGAAGAGGTCTGGCTTGAAGAAGAAAAAAATCATCTTTCACCAGGACAATGCACCTTTTTTTTTTTTTTGCGCCAAGGATGTGGTAATCTTCGAAAGATACTAGTAGCCCGGGCTACTAGCATGCACGATTCGCAAGCCCGAATAATCGATGCCAGGAATGCGCCTACGTACTAATCCACACCCTGCACACCTCCTCTGACCGCAGCATTTGGTCTATAAGGAATGGTGGACTTGGCACGTTATTTGTTCATTCTGTGAAGCGATTGCAATGGAATATTGGGTACTCTGTATCTTCCTCCTGGTCTGGACAATGTGAACAGAGAGGTGAGTTATCATGTCCAAATCTGTGTAAATATATGCAATAGCCTCCGTAACCCGATAGGAACATACATTCGCTTGGTTCAGACCTCAATGTTGGGGATCAGCTTGTTGGTCCATCTACCTTTTGTACTATTATCCCACTTGGCTTGCCACATAGCTAGTGATGTTGCCTTCTCCTCCTTTATTCTCTTGACAATACCTGCTTCTTGTAGACTCGAGGCTCTTGACAATACCTGCTTCTTGATGACTCGAGGTTCTCCTTTCGTAGATCCTTACCATCTCATTTGCGAGGATGTCGATGGGGATCATTCCGGCTATGACACAGGCTGCTTCGTCCGATATTGTTCCGAAACCGCTGATTGTTCTTATCGCGCATAGCCTGTATGTTGACGATAGTTTTCTCCGTGTTGCTATCGTCGCTAACGCCGCCGCCCAAACCGGTGCAGCGTATAGGAGAACCGAGCTAACCACTCTGGATAGTAGAATCCGTCTAGCATATCCAGGGCCACCGATGTTTGGGAGTATTTGAGAAAGGGCTGCCTGCAGTAGTGAAGCCTTCTTGCTCAATTATTCCACGTGTGTTTTAAACCTTGACCTGTTGTCGACAATGCACCTGTACACAAATGTGCGTTGGCGATGGGAAAACTGCGGGATTTGGGGTACGATTTGCTCGGCCATCCCCCCTATTCACCTGATTTGGCACCCTCAGACTTCCATCTGTTCCCAAACTTGAAGAAATTTGTTTCTGGGAAGCGCTTCGCATCCCTTGCAGAAGTTGAGAGGGCCGTAGATGAATATTTTCACAGCCTTCCAGACTCTCACTTCCCAGAAGGAATACTGATGTTGGAGAAACGCTGGACTAAGTGTGTTGAAGTCAAGGGAGATTATGTATGTAATTCGTGCTGTTTTTTTTTTCAAAATTTGAACGTTTATTTAATAAAAACATGTACAATAGTATTATTGAAAGTATTGCCCATCTGAAGCTATGACTTTTTCCTATCTTTCTGGCAATTTGTGGATCCCATCCCAAAAGAACTGCGCCGGCTTGGCAGCCAAGAATGAATCAAGCCAATTTTTGATATTCTGCTCTGATGTGAACCGTATTTCAGTGAGGGCGTTCTGCATCGACCGGAACAAATGGTAGTCTGAAGGGGCAAGGTCTGGGCTATAAGGCGGGTGGGGTAAAACTTCCCATCCACTGTTTTCCAAATAGTTCTTAACCGGAATAGCAACGTGAGGCCGAGCGTTGTCATGATGGAAAATTATTGCCTCGTGTCTGGTCGCATATTCCGGGCGTTTTTCGGCTACTGCTCTCTTCAAACGGATTAATTGTGTCCGGAAGCGTTGTCCATTGATGGTTTCACCCGGTTTTAGCAGCTCATAATACAGCACACCCTTCTGATCCCACCAAATACAGGGCATTACCTTCGCGCCATGGATATTCGGCTTTGCCGTTGATTTGGCTGGTTGGCCGGGTTTCACATATGATTTTTTGCGCTTGGGGTTGTCGTAATGGATCCATTTTTCATCACCAGTAACAATCCGATGCAAAAATGACTTCCTTTTGTGGCGTTCCAGCAGCATTTCGGACATGCAAAACCGCCTTTCGACGTCTCTCGGCTTGAGTTCATGTGGAACCCAATTTCCTTGCTTTTGAATATATCCAGCTGCTTTTAAACGTTTTGAAATGGCTGCTTGAGTGACACCCAAAGATTCTGCGAGCTCTTCTTGTGTTTGGCAACAATCTTCATAGAGTAATACTTCCAGTTCTTCATCTTCAAACTTTTTTGGCTGCCCAGGACGTTCATCGTTTTCCAAGCCAAAATCACCACTTTTAAATCGTGCAAACCACTTTTGGCACGTTCGCTCAGCTAGCGCATGTTCATCATAAACTTCCACCAAACTACGATGACTTTCGGCAGCAGTTTTCTTCATATTAAAGTAATGAAGAAGAACTCCCCGCAAAAACCCTTTTTCAGGCACAAAGTTCGACATATTTGAGTGAAAAAAAATTATTGTTGTTTACGCTTCAAATGAATGACATATACTGAAATGACGTACAACGACAGTAGCTTTCCAACGCATTTTCCAATGGAATAATAACAATGGAATAAAACATGTTACGCCATCTCTTAGCAAACCGCACGAATTAAGTTATAGACCTAATAGAAAAATAAAATCATTTTTTAACTGAAAATCGCAGTCTTTCATTGTCAGGCCGCGAACTTTTCACCTTGCCCTCGTATATATGTATTTCTTGAAGTACTTTGAATAATTCGTTGCGAATATGGAGCCATGTATTCAAACATTCCCACTTCTGACAACTATTTATTTAACACACAGCTTGCCCTTGATCACCTAATTGAGTCGATTGATTGAAAGGTAGAGAAGGATGAATCATGGACGTTTGTCAATTCGAATGAATTGCCAATATTTCCCAAACCACAACCATATTCTATTTCTGTTCATTCTCTCACAATTCATTCTGTCTATCGATCAAATCGATTTGTGGCAGCACAACCCCTTCAAAGTAATATCATAATAAAATATAAATACACAGCCAAGCCGAATAAAACAGAAACCCATTCAAGCGAATTACCATTTTAGCCTATGATAAGTTTTTGGCATTCACTCAAGTGGAAGTACTCCATGTGTACGAGCGGGGATTGAATATATATTAAAATGTCGTAAGGACCTTTTACATACGTTTACCGCTTTGAGGGTGAATCGGTGGTATAAACTTCCTGTGTCTGGCACAAAGGTTTAAGGGATGAACAACTTTCAAAAATACAAAAAAATCCTTTGAATACCTAGGTTTCAAATTGTTTCCAAAAATTCTGGCTTTTCTATAAAGTAAATTAAATATTAACTTATATTTTATCCTTCTAAAGCAGCTTCAATATGGCGTTAGACTTTAATGAAATTCCTTTCCATTGCAAGTAGAATAAAAAAAAAAAAAAAAGAACGACAACGCTTTCTTTTATAGTTTATAACTTTCAGGGGTTATCCTTTTAAACACCCACACTACCCCTTTGCCATCTGTCATTTCAGCCAAGCAAAGCATATCACACAACAACCACCACCAGCACCCTGTGTGAGTTCCGGTGAAGAGAACAAAATGCCCGTAAAACTTTTCTTCAGATTTTTTATTAGCTTTTCTTTTTATGGCTCCATAAAAACACCTCTTAAAACCAAACACAAAGTTTTTTTACGACACCCCTTTAACTGGGGGTGGATGTTGTTTTTTAATGTTCTGTTGGACTTTTTTTTTCATCTTTTTGTTGTTGTTTTTTTAATCGTCTTTGAGTGTAGATTTTATTCTCAACATTTGGATGGTTACTTTAAAAATAAAATGATGACCAAGCTTGGGTCGTTATTCTTGCATCTCCGTATCTCGGTGTCTCGGATGTAAAATTGTTTGCAGATAAATTAATTAATAGATGGAACAAGCAGGACTAGTGGAGGAGAAGAGGTGAAGGTGAAGCTCTGGTGAAAAGGCGACAATATCTCTAAAGATTGTAGACATGACGTAATTAAAGAATAATGACATTTTGAGAGGGAATACTTAGAGTGGTTGAACATTTCCTTTTTTTTTTTTTTGCCTTTTATCGGGAAGATTTTCCTGGCTAATTAGAATATTTCTACATTCACACAATAAATATTTGCACAAGGATTCGAGTTGAATATTGAGATCGTGGTAATGGTTTTTTTATTACTTCGTCCTCCCTTAGGTTAGGGTAAAGTAGATGGGTGCCTTGTGACAAAAGAGTCACTGCTCGCTTAACGGGTGGACCATCTAGTGATTTCTTTTTAAATCATAGGTTATTTTGACACTGACAGCTGTTTCCCACTCGAAATCTTGACAGAAAGTCAGTATCATACCTCCGCGGAACGAAATGAGTCGCTTTACGCTTGAACAACATTGGGAAATATTGAAAACTTATTTTCAAAGTGAGTGCTGTGTAGCGCAAACAGTGCGCTTTTTGAAAAGAAGTTTTGGCCGAAATGAAGCACCCACCGCGCCTGCTGTACGCAGGTTTGTGCAAAAAGTTCATGAGACTGGTATGCTAGTGGACAACACTCATGGTCCCCGTCGTCGTACTGTGCGCACAGACGAGAATGTGGCTGCTGTAGCCGAGAGCGTGAGACTCAATTCACGAACACCAACTCGTCATCGATCTCAACAGCTCAACATTTCACGCACTAGCCTGAGGAGAATTCTGCACAAAGATCTGGGATTATGTATTCGCTTACAAGGTCCAATTGATTCAGCAATTGAAAGCGCACGACCATCCGCTTCGTTGTTGCTTCGCAGTTTGGGCCTTAGAGCAGCTTGAATAGGACAACGATTTTGGGCGAAAAATCTTCTTTTCTAACGAGGCAGATTTTCATCTCGGCGGCTACGTTAACAAACAAAATTGCCGCATCTGGGGCTCGGAAATCTCTCACGTTATTGTCGAGAAGCCAATGCATCCACAGAGAGTGACAGTTTGGTACGGATTGTGGAGTGGTGGCATCATTGGACCATTTTTCTTCGAAAATGAGGCTGGGAACAACGTTTCGGTCAACGGTGGGCGTTACAGAGCCATGTTAAGGACTTATTTTTTTTTACTGAAATTGAAGACATGGATTTGGACGACCTCTGGTTCATGCAGGATGGCGCGCCATGCCACACAGCCCATGCCACAATCGGTCTTTTGCGCACCAAATTCCCAAATCGTGTTATCAGCCGTCTTGGCGATGTCAATTGGCCGCCTCGGAACTGCGATTTAACCCCTTTGGAATTTTTTTTGTGGGAAACCATGAAGGACCGATGTTATACCAACAATCCGGAAACGATTCAAGCACTTAAGGCCAATATCATCCAAGCAATCCGTGAGCTACAGCCCGAAACCATCAACAAGGTCTTGGAAAATTGGAGTGATAGAATGCTCTACTGCGAGGCCAGTCGAGGCAGCCACTTGAACGACGTTGTGTTCCATAATTAATGGGAATGTTTGCTCTTACTAATAAAGCCATAATACATGGAAAAAGATTAATTTTGTTCATTTTATTGCATTTTTAAAAAGAAACTTGTAGTTGGCCCACTCTGTAGACCATCAATTCGGGTCCATTGTGCCTAATTACTTAACATTGGAGCACTGTAGAGATTCTTCAATACTTCCAAAATAGTTCGTGAAACCAAAAACTCTTTGAACTCGCTCACAAGGCTGAATTCTCTGTCTCTTATCTGGGTCCCAGGTCACATTGGGATCGTGAGAAACGAGATCTCCGATGAGATTGCTAGACAAGGCTCAGAGGAGACTTTCTCAGGCCCCGAACCCACGTTGGGTCTCCCTGCGTCCTCGGTTAGGGCTTCCATTGACGATTGGGTCTCTCACGAGCACAATTGTGTGTGGCATGACTCTCCAGGATGAAGGTTGACTAAATGCTCCCGGAGGTCTGTAAGAAATCAGCGGCATTCTTGCTGTCTCTCAGCAGCAAGTACTGTAGACAACTTATTGGCGTCTTGACAGGCCACTTTGCTTTCGCCAAGTACCTTAACGTATTAGGCTTAAGTGACACTACAATCTGCGACGCTTGTGGAGAGAGCGACGACATCGCGGAACATTATCTCTGTGAGTGTCCGGCCTTTGCTGTATCAGGTGGCAGATCCTCGGTGCTGATGTGGTGAGTGCTGGTACTGTAAGCTCCTCATCACTGAAGTGCTTGCTTGGGTTTCTTAAAAAGACAATGAAATTCCAATAAAATGGGTAAATCGGGTTTTGCTCTCTGGTAGTACAATGGACCAGTTGCGTCTGAGTGTTCCAGTCGAGCGTTTCCTATCCCGACAAAAAAAAAAAAAAAAACTGTCGAGATGGTCTGCTCTTAGAACCACCCAGATAGTGATATGAATCTCAGGAGGTCCATCAGCTCAACTTAGATAATAAGTCTTGCAGCTCCGAGAAGAAGTATACGTTACTACCAAGAGTCCTCATTTTTCTGACGAATATGGCGGGACAACCCCACAGCAGGTGACAATTTCTCAATTCTTCTTCGTCCCTGCAAATTCTACAAACACAGAATCGTTCCGCATGAATGCCAATGGCACAGTGACTAGTAACTTTGCCGGAAATGACCCGTGCGTTTTGACGAATAAGTTTCACCAGAGGGGCTTATCTCTTCTTGTTAAAGGCCGGCCAAAGCGCCCTGGCCCAGATGAAACGAGCGTCTGTTTGGTAGACCGTTGGCTTCATATTATATTTTCTTCCGTAAGGAACTTATTAGGATCACTACAAAAGGGAGAGCCCGCGATGCAAGCAGCGCCGACCTAGCAAGCTCGTCAATCCTCTCGTTTCCTTCGATATCCATATGCCCTGGTACTCAGAAGAGGGTCACCACATTGGCTCTAAATATATCATTTAAACGTGATTTGCAGATTCTCACAAGTCTCCACCTACTTGCAGAAGAGCCCATAGCCTTAAGGGCTGCCTGGCTATCTATATAGGCAGTTATCGTTTTACTCACGATAATACTCTCGCGTATAATTCCAGCAGCCTGTATAATGGCTGTGACTTCGGCCTGAAAGAAGCTACAGACGTCGTTCATTCCAAAGGAGTAGTTTATTCATAGTGCTTCCTAATAAATTCCGGCTCCCGTTCCCAATCATGGGCCACCCAAGTATAAAGGAAAAACGAATTACATCGAACCTAAGAAAGGTTCCTGCCTGGTCGTACAATGGACCGGAAAGTCTGAGTGCTGTGTGATTTGGGTTTCCTTTAAAAAAAAAAAAAACCGGGTTCATGTGATCAGTTTTCATCGATCCGCTGGCAGTCCTCCATCGGGACAAAATGGAGGCATGGATGCCCGTAAGGGCTCGATTACCACAATCGGCCTTCTCTCAGACTTACAGCGGTTTTGGCCACCAGACTGCTACATCGGAATGAAACTAAGCATGTTTTCCATTGCCGCTGTTGGTGTTCTTCTCATTGATCCCAAGGCTCCGATGCACGCTGCCCTCTGGATTTTGGTGAGGTTTGAAAGCCGGTATTGCTTATCAAGTACCATAGTAGTTAACCATATGTAAGAATGGGTCTTACAACCGCCGTATATATCCAGTACATCACAGCTGGTTTGAAGCCCCATTACTGAATGCCTTTTGCAAGAAAAAAAAGCTACGATTGCTTTTTCTGATGCATTCGGCTATGTTATCCTTCCAGTTTAGTTTGGAATTTAGAATTACGCCTAGGTATCGAGCTGAACTTGAGATACTTAGTTCAATACCACCGATATTTGGGGGTCTAAATGTAGGGATCGATCTCTTCTTAGTGAAAAAAAACTACCTTCGTCTTTGAGGGGTTCACTCCCAGCCCCTTGCTACTGACCCAGTTATCCACTAGTTGTAGTGCGAGATTAGCCTTGCATTTAGGAGTGGAGGAAATTTGCCTGAAACCAGGATAACCACATCGTCGGCATAGGCCGTTGCGTTTTTTTTTTTATAATTTGCGCGCACTCAAGGGCTTATGAATACCCTTAACATGTTTACATACAGTGCGGGCGTTGGAAAAGATAGATAGAGAGAGAGAGAGAAAAATTTGGTGTAGTGGTTTGAAGTTCTGTTTTTTATGCTTCAGAGAAACTCTGGGGGTGGCGTCCGGATAACTAGGGAGATTTTTCTTACTTTTTGTCTTTGCTTCTGATTCAAAGTATTTTTTTCCCCGATAACCACCGATGTCATAGGCAAATCATTATCAACAGAGCGAACAATTTTCCAGCCATATGGCCAAGCTATTGCCAGTGCTATGCCTTCGCATTAGTGTTCACACAAGCTTTCGCAATTGATCGGACTGACTTTATATACTTCATAAGAAATAAATAATAGCTTGCTGACATCAGGATTTGAACCATGAACTATTAGTGTGGTAATTGACGAGGTCACCACTACACCATTCACCGTCGCGTTGAAGTCGTTTTCCTTCAGTGTTCTCAAGATCTCATCCACTACAAGAAGTCATATTAGAGAAGACAGAACTCCGTATTGGGGGTTCACCTGCAGACCCTTCTCCCAATTGTTTGCTTCTCTCACCTCGGGTAATAAACTCCACTCCGATCGGCGCTTCTTAAACAGGTTTGACTTCTGGTATTCCCTGCTTGTGACACTTATATTGAAGATCCTTGAAAGACTACCTCATTTTCCATACGCCTGAAGCGCATATATTTAAACCTGAAGTTCATGTGCTTGAACTTTAGCATTTCTCACTTCTAATAATAATTTCGATCTTGGAATGTTGTTTCCTTGTAAAATCTCTTTAAGACATTTGCCTGAACCTTAAATACTTCCCACTTCTGTCACATAATTCCTTGAAAATTTGCTTCTTCGTAAGCCGATATACTTTAGAATTAAAGATGTTCATGCATCATATTTTGCACAACAACATGATCTCACCTAATTTCGAGAAAATTGTTCTCTATTTCTCCACTTCGGACACCTATTTCTTAAATATTCTTCCACAATGATTTGCGAGGAAATTCATTCAACTTATTAGTTTGGAATCCCGCACCTTATTCTGATCTTTATTTCTTAAAACTCTGATGAAAGATTGTTCGTTTTCTGTGTGTTTTGGCGCTTGGAATTTTTCCCACTTCGGACACCTACCCTTCTCCATGTCACAAGGTTATTTTGTTCTTTAGAATGATGCCCTAAACCATACGATGATCAAACTATATAAAAAACCATCGCATCATGCGGAGTACTGAGATACATTGAATCAGAGAGTTAAGGTCTACGATGATCAACAAATTCAGAACTGCGGATGAAGGAATGATGGGGCTCTATGCCGCAATTCAATGATGAACAGCAGAATCAATAAATATATCCAAGTCCTATTGCCTGCCACAATAACTGGCGTCTTTCAGACGGAACTACTGGACAACTTGATACAATGTGAAAGCTACAGATTCGGGTACTTCGTCCTCCAAAATGACAGAGAATTGTTAAAAGATCATTCTACTCTGAGTCAAAGTATATGGACTGAAATATAGATGAAAAGGAGCAACTTGTTCAACCTTTATGAGACACTTGTAGAAAAGTCTAGGTACATTCCACATTCCACTGGGAACTGTAGAGTAAGGTCAACAGCGCTGCATTATGCTCAGTCATCTGGTCCCCCTATAATATTAGTTTACAAACTATGTCCTCAGCTAGAGTAATCAGAAGCTAATCATGCACCGTTTGGTTGGCTACGAGATACAAACTCTTCTTCACATATTCTGAATGGAGGCTCTTGTTAGAACAGCACCTTTTCGACTGTCCTTCGCCAACGTTTTCAAATGCTATCTGCTCTTAGTCCTTCTTGAGTAAATGGGTTTGATTGCATGGCTTTGCGGGCTACTTATACATTTTCCGTTCTTTCTCAATTAGATTCCACCGCTTTGCGTTGGGCTAGGTTAGGTAAGTGAGTTGATGAAGAATTCAACTCTTCTTCTTCACCCTCAGGTCTATCTACTCGTAAACCCATTGAGGTTTTGGTCCAGTGATTTTGATCTGGAGTTTGTTCCTTCCTACACTTGTGGATCCCTGTTGGGTGCTTTTAGCCAGCCTAATGTCCTCGAAGACCTGTAAAGATTAGAGACTGAAACAACAGATAGCTCTTCAATGTCTTGGAAGTATTGTAATATTTTCATAGAATTCTGTTTCTTAGGTAACAGAGGCTCGGGCAGTGTCTTCATGAACTTCTTTGCGTTAACAAATCTATCTGTAGCACGTCGCTAATCGCCAACAGAAAGTAGTGGTGATAGTATACAGCTTTGTGGGACACCACCTTAAATCTCAAATACTTACGGCAGCCTACACTTATGCTATATACTTCATGCCTTTTATCTCACTTTTTTCAACACAACTTCGTGCTTCGTCCATTCTGGGTAATCTCATTTTCCAATGAGAATTCCCACCTCAAATTATAGAATTGTAAGCTTCTAATCATGCACAAATTCTAGCAATTGTGTCGCGATTCAATACTATTCGTTGCGCCTGTTTGCGCACATTTTCTGGTCGTGTGTTGCTATGCTTCAAGGACGTTGGGTTTTTCGCGACGTCATTTCACAAGCTTCGATCTAAGAGTCAATAAAAGTGCAATATCGGGTCTGACAGATTTCTATTGACACTGCTACGTATCGGAAAAAAAATACCCGCTCCTTTATCAATGTCCGTCTGAAGACCCATCATGTGAACCCCTACCTTTGACCAAGGTGTTTGTTTTGGAATTTGTTGTTTCTTTACGTATGTATGTGACATCTTCTCAATAAGCACTTTTAATTCAGTATTTCAGCAAGCAAACCAGTTCTTCTTCTTCCCATTTCTTCGAGGTTATGATCCGAAAACAAGGGATTATAACCCTCCCACTTCAGAGCATTTCTACTGATCCGCCTGTGGGGTTCGCCTAGCAAGCAGACCAGTTACTCTGCTTATATCTTAAATCTTAATCGCCTCATAGGTAGTTATACAGATATGTTATCAGGGACATTTGACACCACAATTTGCAAACTAAAGGAAACTTCTTGTAGTATTCGCAGTTTTAGTGGTGCAAGTGCTCTACATAACCTTCAAAACTTCCTCTTAACATCCGCCAAGACTGGATGAGTATTCGAATGATAGACTCCGAACCAAAATTCTACTCATATTTCCAAAGCCATATCACTTTCAAAGAACATAATTCAGACGTCTTTGATTTTCCATGTAGTACCTCAAGGGAATCTCAGTGGACCCGCTCTTTTCATTTCAGAAAAACAAATCTCTTTCCCTGGAGAATTCACCTCCATTGTTTTCTTTTATGTAATCAATAAAGTATCAAGTATCGACTAAACAAGGCGCCAACTTTCTACGTCGTTTCTCTCTGCATCACTCCCCGGCATTCACCCCTTCCATTAGCGAAAAGTAATCGTTCACTTTTTAATCTCCAACTTACACACATTTTTATGGACTTAAATTGCCCGTACATCCCTCTTATATGGTATCTTTCCCTCTAAAATGGGTAAACCTCCATTTATTCTCTCTCTCTCTCTCTCGCTTTCTCAGTGTCTTCTCTGTTCATTGTGTGGAAACAATAAATTCACAAATTACTGTCAATATGGTGAAAAAGAAAACCAAATGAAAATTTCTGCTTTCACCCCCCCCGCGCGCGCACCCATAACGAGTTAAGTACCCACTAAACGATGACCCTTGAAAATTATGTTTAATCTTAAAGTTTTCCTATATTTAATTATAAATACATATACATTTCCTCGTGCAACAGAAAGTTCTGTGTGTATATTCCCAATAAAAAGGATATGTTTCCTTTTAACAAATGTATCCTTCTCTCGGCACTCATACACATTTATGAAGAGAAAAACACCCGCATTGCATGAAAAATGATTTCCTAAGTTAATCCTATTGTGGGGGGGAAATATTCCTTAAGTGACTTGCTCTATATCGCCTGTGTATGTGTGTGAAAACACATTTTTCGGGAGTATGAAATATGTACACAAGGACGAAGAAGGAGTGTTTTCCAGGTTTACAGAGAGAGAGCGAGAGAATCTCTTCGTCGTCCTCCTCCACCTCTGGAAAATTGTTATAAAAACATGTGTTAGTCTGAGCATTCGGATTGTGTATTGGATTTGAAGGGGGTTGCTATCCACCCCGTCTCGGTACAAACTGGGAAAACCTCACAGTCGACCGCACGGAATTTTAATGCAATGAAAAATGCACAGCAATTTTCCGCAAACTTTTCCACAACTTTTATCACTTTTGCCTTGTGGGTGATGATATAGAATTGAGTGGTGAAATTTAATGGGAGGGGTTCCAGTTTTGCGGGGTGTTATAGGAGGTCATAAGGTGAGACAGGGATTTTAGAGAAAGAGAGAGAGAGAGAAGGATGAAGGCTGATATACAGACCAAACCGCATTTTATACGAGTGTATAAGTGCTGACATTTTGGCACTTTATTTGGAAGTCTTTTTTTTTGGTCCTGTATTTGCAATGAAATTTATTTGAAAGTCCAGAGCATGTTGAATGTAAGTACTATTTGGTATGGGGAAAGTGATAGCGGTAGACTTTGTTTAAAACGGAACTTATTTTGAGGGTAAATAGTATGTGTGCTTTGCTATGATATGTCGGGATGTAATTACTTAAAACGTAGAATTGTAATTGAGATTGGTTTTGAGGAATGTTGGGGATGTTTCAGTTATTTTTTTCGTGTGTAATTGCAACAAATAGACGTTCTTAAGAGTGTATCAATCCGTCACTATAAGCGTTCAAAAAGTGCTTTAAAATGGAATACCTCAGGAGAGGCGTTTTAGGCCTCCACTTTTTCAAATAACCAAGTAGAGAGTCTCTTTAAGTTTCTTAATCATCTTCTCGTCATATTTCCTCGTTCTGGCAATATAATACTTGCAACTATTGCAACTAATATCCTTTATATCACAAAACAACAAGCATGAGTGGATGCTCATTTGAGAAAAGACATCTTAATAGACGTCGCAGAAATAAAATGTCGAAAATTGTAGGTGTCAGAGCAAAACTACGCAAGAAGGCAAACCTCCCGCAAGGAAGAAGTCAAATATCTTCTAAAACTACACCAGTGTCAGAAGTGGAAACAGATAAATAGGTGAATCCATGTTTCGGAAGGCTGAATGTTAGTTTACTCGAGTAGTCAACCGTAAACGATTAAGTCCATTCCATGTCATCAAGTACTTGCTTTACTTATGTCCTGTATCCCCTTGTGGGTTCTAAGGCCTCTACTATGCCTACGCGCCATCGTGAACGGTTTCTGGCAATGTGCCTCAGCTTTCCTCAACTGTTGTGCCTCCTTCTCGACTGTTGTTCGCCATGTTCTTCTCGGATCGCCAGGTATTCTGCCATCCTGGTTTAAAGGGTTCCATTGCATAGCATAGTTCGCTATGAAACTGTCACCTTTTTGGAAAGCATGTGACCAATCCACTTCCATTTCCGTCGTTGAATGTTTATGCCTATTAGTTCCTAACCCGTTCTCTGGTAGATATGTTCATTAGATGTACGATTGGGCCAGAAAATCCTTAAGATGTGGCGCAGGTACCTATTAACGAACATTTCCAGCTTTTTAGTGATAGTAATGGTCACTCTCCGTGTGCTGCATCCATATAACAGCACGGATTCAACGTTGTAGCGGAACAGTCTTAGCTTGGTGTCAAACTGATTGCATTGCTTCGCCATATTTTGGACAACATGCCGAACGCGGACTTTGCTTCGGCGATCCTGTTGGCTATACCCAATTCGGTTCCACCATCTTCTTCTTCCTTTTATCAGCGAGGTTATGATCCGAAAACAAGGGATCACAACCCTCCCACTTCACCGCATTTCTACTGATCCGCCTGTGGGGTTCGCCTGGTGAGGTTCGGTTCCACCATCGGTCGAGACAATACTCCCAAGATACTGGATTCCTCTACTCTCTCTATCGGTTGTCCAGCAATGCATACTTGAGCCGATGAGTTTGTCCCAAGGCTGATACCTTAAGTTTTTGTCGTATTAATTTTCAGGCTGACAACACGCCTGCCTTCCTCTCCTCATCTGTTGTCATTTTGTGGAGGTTCATAATTCTATGAGAGAGTAAGCCTACATTGTCAGCGTAGTTAAGATGTTTCAGTTGGGATGTAAGCGTCCATCGAATTCCTCCGTTTCCCGTCGACAAAGCTGCACGAAGCACATCGCTAATCACCAGTATAAGAATAGTATTGGTGAAAGAATACAGCCTTGTCTTACCCCACTTTGGATCTCAAATTCATTAAGTACGCTGGAACATGACGAGACGAACCCCACAGGCGGATCAGTAGAAATGCGGTGAAGTGGGAGGGTTATGATCCCTTGTTTTCGGATCATAACCTCGCCGATAAAAGGAAGAAGAAGAAGAAGACACTGGAACATGACGAAGGTTATGTTCTGTTGTATGTTTCCTTCGATGATTCGAATGTTTGGTTGCATGATTGCCATTCGATATTCCAAGCATAGATTTACAGTCCTCTCTATCTCGCAGAGCTCTTGCTAGGACATTTCCTCAAACTCTTAGCGGCTCTGTAAGAAACCAAGATCATATCCCTTTAGTATACAACCCGTATCTTCTTACTTGGACCGGCAGAGTAGAATTTTAAGTGGCTAGCAAAAGTAGCGTCTGAGTCATCACTGGAACCCAAATTTGACAAACTCGGTGCCATTTAGAAATTCTCTTCAGTTTTTGGCATATCCTTAATCTTGAGCTGTTTGTCTCGAATGCCTCGATACTTCTGTCATTGTATCTGTCATCAATAACAGGCTTACAATGCTCTCTTCATCTGTAAAAAGACGACGGAAAAAAAGTGGGGCCTGAAGCCTGCAATGATGCACTGGCTATATATTATGAAAGTCAGACCCATTCTTACGTATGGAGCTCTTGTGTGGTGGAAGGCAACGAATACGAAAACATACGGGATATGTTGGCCATGGTACAAAGAACAGTCGGCATTGCCATGACAGATACTTTGCGTACAACGCCTACGGCTGCACTTGAGATCTTTCTGTATATCTTACCATTAGACCCACAAATCAAACTTCAAGCGGGCAATAGTGCGCCTCGGCTCACTATCGTTGGTCTCTTCAAGACCAGTAATGTGGGACATAGCTCCATTCTTAAGAAATCATTTCCCGATGTCCCTGACGAATCGGACGAAATCCTTGGCACATTTGACTTCGTCACACCGTACGCAGTAATGTATTCTGCTGTAGGAGGATTGGCAAAGGAAGACAGTCTCTGTTCACAACGAGATTGCAATATATTCAGATTGTTCTACGACCAAAGAGGGCACAGGGTCAGGTATATATTCGGGAGGCATTAACCTACAGGTGGCCTTGAGACTTCCGGACACATGCAGTGTGTTCCAAGCAGAGGTTCTAGCTCTACTTAAAGCTGTGGAATTACTTGAGATGGGATCTATATCCAACAAGAATATCGCCATCTTCATTGACAGTCAGGCTGCGCTAGAGTCTTGTGTCACTAAATCTGAGATAGTGACTAAGCACAATACTTAGGGCATTATGTACGCAGAACCGTGTCAGATTATGTTGGGTACCTGGACACTGCGATATAGAAGGCTGACGAACTGGCCAAAAGAGGAGCAGAGCTCCTGCATAGGGACATAATCGGTAACATTAAATCACCAAGGTGTGTGGCTCGGGGAATTATTCGGGACAGAATCATCAACATAGGTAATCTAAGATGGTCCAATTTAGATGGTCATAGAATGTCTAAGGCCTTGTGGCCTGTGTTAGACCGCACGAGATTATAAAACTAGAAAGATCAGGGCTAACAACAGCGATAGAAATACTCTCTGGCGATTGTCTTTTAAGGAAGCACTCTATGAGATTAGAATTATCAAATATGGACGTATGTAGGTACTGCAATGACCAACACGTCTCAGAGGGCATAACACATATACACTGTGTATGCCAAGGCATTGCCAAGACTAGGCTAAAGTACCTTGGAAGATACTTCTTCAATACTTAGAAGAGGTAGGGTCCTTGAACTATAGGTTGGGTTAGGTTAGGTATGTAGGCTGGCAGGGAGAGACACTCTCTGCCACACTCAGGTCAGCGTTGACTCATTGTGATACCCATAGAGAAAAAAAGTAATCCCTTGCCCATTGAGGCCTAGTAAAAACCGGCAAAAACTATACAAAACTCAATCACTTGCTTCGTTTCTGCATACAAACCACCCTGATGATTTGATGAAATTTGATGATCTTTCCTGTCGAAACACCGAAGAGCTCCTCGAGACCCTGGAAGAAATATTTACCAAGGAACTTTTTCCTGGAGTGTTGAAGACCCGGACAGTGGCACAGAAGATGGGTAGTGTCCTCAAAAACTCGCTCGTCACTACAGCCTCTACAGGGCTCCTCCTCTGTCAGGCGCAGTTTCTTCAAGGGGTACCGCAGAATGCTGTGCCCCGTGATGATGCCCACGAGGATTTGGTTTGTTTTGTAAGCATTTTTTTGTTGCTACTTAACTTTTGTTGTTTACCTCGCTTTAGGGGGTTTTACACTTGTATCGATGCCACAATTAAGGAATGCGGTCAACCTATGAGGTGTGAGATACCAGACCGCCCCACGAGGGTGGTAAGGGATTTCCTATCTTTCCAAGTAATTCTCTCAGTCCTTGCTTTGTCGAAGGATGGCCATAGCTTCCTGGTGGTGGCACAAGTTTCCATGGAGGTCCATCTTGTGTTCGCCTCTTTGAACCATAACAATGATATATTTAAATTCTGTACTGAAATTAATTGTATGGAAGAATTGCTTTAGGTTTTATGCCGTGAACGTTCCCCTTATGGGGCTTAGTGTTTTATGATAACCTCATAGACCTACTCAACCTTAACCTAACCTACAGTGTCAGTGGAGCCCGTAATGTAACGGGTAGCATGTTGGGTTGTCAAATCGAAAGTTATAGCTTGGAGTACTAACTGGTAACAAATTTTCACCAATATGAAAGAAAGGGATCTCCTGATTGATCGAATTCAAATTTGAGTTTCGAGTCAACTTCTACCTCAATGTTCTTTCCAATCTTCTTTCGTTTCGTATGTAATTTATTTCAATCTAGAACTTAAGTAAATACTAAAGAAACAAAACGTTGAGCAGGGTCCTTAACACTTAATCATTTGCTAGCTTTCGCTTTTACCCAAAAACTTACTTAGACAACAGTGAACAAATCCTAGCAATAGCTTATGTACCTACTTACTTAGATCCTTTAACCCATCGGGGGTATAGGGCGTCAATCATGTCTGCGCGCCATCTTGTTCGGAGTTCAGCAACGCGTTTGAGCTGCCTCCAACTCATTCCTAAAGAGCTCGATTCCTCCTCAACTGTTCTGCGCCACATTTGCCTAGGGCGTTCCGCTATTCTGCTTGCCTGGGTGAGCGGATTCTACTGGTAGTTCGCAATGGAGTTGTCTTCCCGCCGTAGGGTGTGTCCAATCCACTGCGACTTTCTCCTTCGAATAGAGATGCTTATAGGTTCTTGGCCCGTTCTCGTATAAAGTTGTTCGTTGGAGATGCGGCTCGGCCAAAAGATCCTTAAGATGATCCTTAAACATTTGTTTAGAAATACTTGCAGCTTGCGTGTGTTAATAGTGTCCACCTTCCAAGTCCTGCACCCATAAAACAGCACCGATTCTACGTTGGAGCCGAACAGTCGCAGCTTGGTTCTTAAGCTGATAGCAATGTTTCTCCAGATTCTCCAGATTTTGGATAGCATTCCGAACGCAGCTTTAGCCTTTCCGATTCTGCTGCACACATCCAGTTCGGTGCCACCGCGATTAGCCGAGATCGCACTTCCTAAATAAAGAAAGTTATCAACTTTCTCGACTTCCTGTCCGGCAATGTTAAGTTGAACGCGGGTATTAGAAGTGCTCAGGGTTTTTGTTTGCCTCAGCTTCTAGATTTTGGGCCATCAAATGCAGATCCATTATCCGATGTGAAAGTAGACAAACATCGTCAGCGTAATCTAGGTGTTTAAGGTAAGATGTCATAGTCCAACTTCTTCTTCTTCTTCTTCCTTTTATCAGCGAAGTTATGATCCGAAAACAAGGGATCATAACCCTCCCACTTCACCGCATTTCTACTGATCCGCCTGTGGGGTCATAGTCCAACGAATTCTATAATTACCTTCCGTCGATGCTGCTCGAAGTACATCGCTGATAACCACCAAGAACAATAGCGGCGACAGTATGCACCTTTGATGTACTCCACTTTGAACTTCAACATCTTCCGATACCTTACCATTGCGTAAGACGTGACACTTACCGCCCTCGTATGATAGCAGTTATAAGTTTTTCTGGGATGCCTCTCCTGGGCAAGGTCAACCAGATCTCGATTCAAGCTGTCGAAAGCTTTCTCGAAGTCGATAAACATTAAATGTAGCGGAGACCTGTACTCAACGCATTGCTCGATTATGATCCGTAAGGTGTTTATGTGGTCGATGCAGGAGGATCTATAAGAAAGCCTCGATGTCGGGAGTTTAATCTAAATGCTCTTTGATTCGTTCCACAATTATTGTAGCTGTTATTTTGGCTACGGCTGGAAGAACGCAAATACCTCTTCAGTTTCGGCATTCCCTCAAGTTTCCCTTTTTCGGAAGTTTAATGATCGTCCCCCTTCTTCACTCTTGTGGAAATTGTTCACTATCCCAAGCTCTCCGTATTAGAGGGTGCAGCAGATCTGCCGATGTATTTAGTGCCGCTTGAAATAGCTCGGCAGGAATGCCATCAATAACCACCGCCTTGTTCTTCTTGAGGGACTTGATTGCTGTTATTATTTCAGTTTTACTGGAAGGTACGGTGCGAATTCGAGAATTTGTTGCTGCTCATTCGAATTCGAGATCATACCGCCATCTTCTAAGTGGCTTAGCACTGTAGTAAAATGCTCTCTCCATCTAGTGAGCTGGTCCTCATCCGAGATCAGAAGGTTTCCGTTTAGGCTCTTCATTGGGTGTTGTTTGGAGTTCTGAACACCAGTCAGCTCCTTAGTGATGCTGTAAACAGTCCTACTGTCACACCTGCTCCCTGCTTCTTCAGCCCTTGAAGCCAGTGAGTTGATGTGCTGACATTTGTCACGTCTCACACTACGCTGCACTTCTTTTTTCTTCGCACGGTATTGGGCTTCTAGCTCGGTTCTCTCTACTGCTGAGGCTGCTGCAATCCAAGCCTTGATTGTTGTACGCTCATCGATCCGTCTCCAGGTGTCTGCAGATAGCCATGTGCGATAGTTTTTCTGCCTTTTACCGACATACGAGTAGGTGCATGCCCCAGCCGTAAACGCATTTTTCACAGCATTCCAGTGGTCATCCATGCTCTCCTGCATTGTGCTGCTGATTGCTTCTGCTTCTAAGGCAAGGTGGTCCCTGAACTGTTGGGGAACCTTGAGCCTGTCGATATTAAACCTGATGATGTTAAGTAAGTTTGAGCAGTTGCTATTGACGGATGCAGTACGAAGGCGTAAATGAGCTAACATGAGATGGTGATCTCGTTCTAGTCCGATGTCAGCTCCACGTCTGTTTCGGATGTCCAGGAGACAATTTCTAAAGCGACGGCTGATCGCAATGTGGTCGATCTGGTTGGATGTTCGCTGCCTGTCAGTAGAGACCCAACTGGCAGGTGTTATGCTTAAATAGCGTACCAATTGCCTGGACTTTATTCAATGTTGCCCTTGTTTCCTAAATTCTAATAATTTGAATTTTTATTCACTCATAAATCTTTACACACTGAAAGTCATCCCAAGCAAATGCTAGAACAATTCTCTCAATCGCTTGATTTTAGGTGTAACAAATCTCAAAGTCGGGCAAAAACCAAAGGCCTTCTAGAACACCTACATATACTCGTATGTAAGTACGAGGTGAAAGTTGGCTGCCCCCGTCCACACCAGATTCTCCACAAACCAAGGAAAGACAACATTTAGTGGCAGATCTTGAAAGTAATTCAAGAAGTGAAGATGCGACTATTCTCCCAAAATCCCGATGATTACCACCATTGAACTGCAGATAGTGCTGCCTGTTTTTTGAATATTTGTTTTCCGTATCAGTAAACACCCCAAAATGCTCATTAATCCCTCAACAACGCGTCACCGAGTGACGAAAAAATAAACAGGATCATATTCCACACAAAATCCTGCGATTCTCTTTCCTAATACACTGGATATTACGCGAAAAGGAACCGGAAACAAAAGGATTTAAAAAAAAAAAGTCATAGAGATACACATCCTACAGCATAATTGGGAAAAGAACAAAAGGAAAAAGTCCCTTCGATACAACAAAGGACATGTCGCTACGCTAAGCGCATGCAGAAAGGATAATTTGTCAATATGTTCAGTTTTAATGCTGTTGTCTATCTCTACTCTACGGTGACACAAGCGCTTAATGTCTACGGATGTGTGCCGTAGTGTATGCTGTTTTAAAGATGACAGATTATGTGGAATTAAGGAATTCGTTACGGTACACATAACAATGTAATAAACGGGATTTACTTCAACCATTGTGTGTGTGTATTGTTAAATAATTCGTTCAGGTGGAAAGGATATTAACGATGATGTCGGTTTGTTGCTTTTTTTTTTTGTATAGGGATACTCATTTGTGAATTCAGTTAGAAGGCCATTCACAGAAGCTAGAGATAGGATCAAACGGTTGTGTGTGGTTTTTACATTATGTAGGATAATAGTTTGATGAGGATTGGAATTATGGTAGTTATGCACATTTCGCACTGTAGAAAAGGACGTCTACTTTGGATTACAGCCAGTCCATTATAGCATACTTTGGGATTAATTTTAAGGATTTGTGATAAAGCGCGACCCTTTCCAAAGCTCTTGTCATAGTCCTTGCATGTAAGGAATTAATTTGTAAAATCATTATCAGCTATATTTTCCTAGTCAACGTTTCGGCTTAGGTTTGACTACTTCGCTTTCAGTACTTTCTATACAATACTTCGCTTTTCGTAATAAAAATCTTCACCCCCGCGGTATTTGTAGTTCCACACATCTCCAGCTCATTTCCAAGGACATCGATTCCTCCTCAACTATACTGCACCAAGTTTCCTTATACTATACTATACTACGGCCCTTGTACGCACTACGAGCTATAAGGTCTATTGTGCCAGCCCGGTGTTTAGCTGAGAACTTGGTTAAGGCTCTTGATAAACCTCAACAAAGCTCCAGGCTCAATGTCCCAGAAGTCAGAGGGACTCAATAAAGCCCTCCCAAGATGGAGAAGTCTTTTCCTTACGTCCATGGGGCATTCACAAAGAATATGTTCTACTGTCTCCTTTTGTTCTCCACATAGCCGACATTCGTCTGTATCTGCTACTCCTATCTTGTACAGATGGTACCTAAGTGGGCAATGACCGGTCAAGTAGCCTGTTAAGGTTCTTAAGTCTGCTTTCCTAAGCTCGAGTGGACAATGACCAGTCAAGTAGCCTGTTAAGGTTCTTAAGTCTGCTTTCCTAAGCTCGAGTGGGCAATGACCAGTCAAGTAGCCTGTTAGGTTAGGTTAGGTTAGGTTAGGTAAGTGGGCAGGTGTAGGGGGATAGAAAACCTCCACACCACACTCAGGTCAGTATAGGCCCATTGTGATACCCAAGGGGGGAAAGGAGATAGAAAAAGGAAATCCCTACCTCGTGGAAAAATACCGTCTTGTAAGTATCCTAAAGAAAGAACTAAGTACTCACTGTGTCCTAGATACAAACCATCCAGAGGATTTGATGAAGTTTGCGATGTCATTTATTGGTCTGTTGGACAACTCTTCTAGATCCTCAAAGAAGTGTTGCCCAAGGATCTTATTTCTCAAATGATAGAGGCCTGGGCAATGACAGAGAAAGTGGGCGGTGTCCTTCTGAGCCTCCTCGTCGCCGCAGCCTCTACAAAGGTCTTCGCTAGTCACACGTAGTTTTTTCATGTGGTACCGCATGGTGTTATGCCCCGTAATGACTCCAATTAGAGTAGAGAGGGATTTTCTGTGCCTCTGTATGAGTCTATTGGTTCTTACTCTGTCAAAAGCGGGCCACAGCTTCCTCGTGGTGACACAAGTATCTAAACAGGTCCACCTACTGTTAGCCTCCGTTATGGCTTTGTTTCCTGCTACGAGCTTAAGGGCGCAAGGCGGGATGTACACCGAGGGGTCGGATTGGTCCGAGCTTAGTGCTGAGACACCTCTAGCCAATTCATCGGCTTTCTCATTCCCTGGTATGCCTTCATGACCAGGGACCCAGCAGAAAGTAGCCTGTTAAGGTTCTTAAGTCTGCTTTCCTAAGCTCGAGTGGGCAATGACCAGCCAAGTAGCCTGTTAAGGTTCTTAAGTCTGCTTTCCTAAACTCGAGTGGGCAATGACCAGTCAAGTAGCCTGTTAAGGTTCTTAAGTCTGCTTTCCTAAGCTCGGGTGGGCAATGACCATTCAAGTAGCCTGTTAAGGTTCTTAAGTCTGCTTTCCTAAGCTCGAGTAGCCTTTTAGCATTGCAACGGTTGAGATTAATGTACTTCTTTGTCTGACTTAGGCACTTGAGTTTGGCCCAGTACTCTGCATGATGATCATCTTCCCATTTTTTTTATTTTGATGTTTGCGCTACTCCTTGCGACTCCAAAATAGGGTTCATGACCGACTAGTGGGCGACCAGCGCCTAGTCTCGCTAAGCAGTCCGCCCTTTCGTTGCCCTCGAAGCATTCGTGTCCTGGTATCCAGGTCACAGTGACGGTGTTTTTTCGATGCGAGATCTTCGAGTAGGTTTAGACAGTCCCATACAAGTTTTAACCTACCGTGTACGATTTCAGAGCCATAAGTGCTGCCTGGCTGTCCGAGAGGATATAGATACGAGTACCCTCGACCCTTCTTCGCAGACATTCTTGTACACAGAGCTCGATAGCACGGACTTCCGCCTGAAATATTGTTGATGATTTCCCAAGCGCTGCCGCTCGTTGGAACCTGGGTCCATAAACCCCTGCACCAGTGCTACCATTTTCCAATTTGGAACCATCTGTGTACCAAGTTTGAGAGTTTGGTAAGACTACAAGTCCTTTATTCCTCCATGTGTGGCGGTCGCCTATGACCACATTGAATTTCCTGGAGAACCGGTATATCCTGAGCATGGTATCTGGGATTTTGAGAACCAAGTTTCCTTAGGGCGCTCGCTTTTCTATCTGACTGTGGACTCCATTCCATACTTACTTACTTACTTATGCCCTGTATCCCCTTGTGGGTCCTAGGGCCTCTACTACGCCTACGCGCCATCGTGTACGGTTTCTGGCAATGTGTCCATGGTGTATGGAGTTGTCTTTGCGCTGGACTGCCACGTTCTATGACAAACCCAAATCCTTAATACAATGCACAGACATCAATTTGCAAATGTACTACATTCAGAAACACACAAACAAGTACCGATTCCACGTAAGAGCGCAACAGTCTCGGATTGGTTTTTGTGCTGAAAACATTGCTATCCCAGGTCATTCATAGCGTTCCAAACACAGCTTTAGCGTTCTCGATTCATCTGGACATATCCAATCCGGTGCCTTCACTAGGTTAGGTTAGGCTTAGGTACCTGTAAGCTGACGCCAACACACATAGACTAAGGAAGGTCCGTTGTGGTACCACGAAGGATCATGGAATCCCTGCCACTTGCTAGAACCATTATGAGCTTCTAATGAGGCGTAGGAGGCTCCTGCTGTCGGAGTACATCAAATCGACTGAATCGTTATATAATAATAGAAAGCTCCTAAGTGTAGGTTCCTTCTATGGGACAGAGCAGGGCACGCACGCTGCGTCCATGTAACTTCTGCAAAAATCATTTGAATATACGCCAAGCCTTGCTGCATGCTTGCCTATTAGACAGTGTCCTGTGATTACACCTATTCTTCTTCTTCTTCTTCTTCCTTTTATCAGCGAGGTTATGATCCGAAAACAATGGATCACAACCCTCCCACTTCACCGCATTTCTACTGATCCGCCTGTGGGGTTCGCCTAACGATCGATGAACATCCCCGATGCGAAAACCTTCTGAGCCTAGAGTAACCAAACAAATACTGTGAATCGAAAACGAATGCAAAAGTCTTTTCCCCAACCAGTTCGGACGTCGCCCATAGAGTATGCAATGAAACCTAATACCACCTGAGTTTAAAAACCACTACGCCTTAAAATATTCTTATTTCTTCTCTTCATTACTAACTTATGTACGTCGTCCAATGACCTAGTTCTATTAAAAGAGTCATACTCTTAGGCGTAAGGTAATATTAGAAAAAAAAGATAAAGCAATTCGATTCGATTTCGAGAGAAACTACGAAATAAGTTTCTTGGTCTTCAAAGAGTTTCAGTGAACTAGTTAGTACACTTTTATCAGATGTGGACGTGGAAATAGATTAGGTTAGGTAGAATGGTTGCCACAAGCTAACGCTATGACTCCTTTAAGTCAATACTTACTTATTTAAGTGGCACCACAGTCCGGGGTGGACCTGGGCCAGTCAGGCCGGTTACGAGCCAGCTGCCTCCAGTTACGCACACCAATTTGATTGAGGTCTATTTTTTTTTTTTTTTGCGCCAAGGATGTATAATCTTCATAGATACTAATAGTCCGAGTGCTACTAGCATGCACGATTCGCAAACCTGAGTAATCGATTCCAGGAATATGTCTATGTACTAAACACACACCCTACATACTTCAACCACTCTCCCCGCGATACTGCCGTTAGGTATTTCTTCGCGGGGCTGGTTAGCAATTATGCTCTAGTCTCCGAGGCCGCCTCTTGGGCTCTTCTTAGGGCGTCTGCTCTTTGCAGCGCATTCTGCACACATACTATGAATGAGCTGATCTCCATCCACTCGCCCTCTGATCGTGTCATGTGACCTACAAGATTTTCTGGACTTGGCAGGTTTGCTCTATCTTCTGCAAAGCGTCTGCAGTAGAACACTGCATGCTCCGCTTCCTCCTCTTCGTTTGGACATATTGGACACAGGGGCGAACTATCGTGTCCAAATCTATGGAGGTATTTCCGGTAGCCACCGTGTCCGGACAGAAACTGTGTGAGGTGGTGGTTACAGTTTCCCCTCGCTCTCTCTGTCCATGAATTTATAGTGGGAATGAGCTTGTGGGTCCACCTGCCTTTTGTAGAGCTGTCCCACCTGGTTTGCCACAGCGTTGCTGATGCTGCCCTTTCCTCCTCCTTAATCCTTTTTGCCTCTTGCCGGTTCGAGGGACGTCTAAGGTATACCATCTGCATCTCATCCGCGAGGATGTCGATTGGGACCATCCCAGCTAAAGCGCAGGCTGCATCGTCGGAGATAGTTCGGAAGCCGCTGATCACTCTGATTGCGCAGAGCTGATGATAGCTTCTTCCTGCACTCATTTGTCGCCGTCGCCAGTGCACCTGCCCATATCGGGGCAGCGTATAGAATTACCGAGCTGACCACTCTGGACAGCAGTATCCTGCGGGCGTATCCAGGCCCGCCGATGTTCGAGAGCATCCGGGAGAGTGCTGCCTGCATCAGCGATGCTTTCTTACTAGAATTCTCAACGTGGGCTTTGAAGCGCAGCCTGTTGTCGAGCATGACTCCAAGGTACTTCAAGGATTCTTTGGACCTGATCTGGTTTCCGACCCGGAAGCTGGCGTATTCCACCTTTTTGCGGCTGGTTATTAGGACAGCTTCGGTCTGGAACTAGCTGCCCACAAGGGAAGGTAAACTCCAGCCATTCCTTTATTCTTATAACTGCCTCATCCGTGGCAGACTCGAACTCGTGTACATGCTTGGCTACTGTAACCACTGCGATATCGTCAGCGAAGCCAATTACTTTGACTCCCTCGGGCAATGTCAGTCGCAGAACTCCGTCGTACATAATGTTCCTTAGGAAAGGTCCCAGAACCGACCCTTGCGGGACTCCCGCGGAAACACTGTAGTGCTTAACGCCATCGTCAGTATGGTATCTTAGCTTCCTATTGCTGAAGTGGTCCGTACTATCCTCATGGGCCACCCAAGTATAAAGGAAAAACGAATTACATCGAAGTCTTTCCAACCACTGCACCAAAGAAAGGTTCCTGCCTGGTAGTACAATGGACCGGAGAGTCTGAGTGCTCTGGGATTTGGGTTTCCTTTTTAAAAAAAAAAAAAAAAAAAAAAAAAAAAAAAAAAAAAAAAAAAAAAAAAAATCCTCAGCAGGTAGTGTGGTGTATCCATCCTGGCCAGGGATCTCCTAATGAATGACCAGCTTGCCGAGTTGAACGCATTTTTGACGTCGAGCGTTACTACTGCGCAGTATTTCTTCGTCCCCCATTTCCACCTCTTCCCTTCTATTGCTTCAGTTGCTATATCTACTAGAGCCTTTATGGCATCGACGGTAGAGCGTGATTTTCTGAAACCGTTCTGACAGTCTGACAGGGCTCCTTTTTCCTCCGCCACCGCAAGCAGTCTGTTATAGATGATACGCTCTAGGATCTTTCCCAGCGTATCGAGCAGGCATATTGGGCGATACGATGGTGGTTGTCCGGGCGGCTTATTGCCCTTTGGAAGCAGCACTAAATGTTGCAATTTTCATGGTTCCAGGGAATACCCCTCCCTCTATGCACCTTTGCATCGTTGTTAGAAAGATTTCCGGTCTCGTCTTAACAGGCGCCTTGATTGCCCTATTCGGGATGCCATCCGGTCCAGGTGCTTTGCTGTCTCCGATTTGTCTACATGCCCCAAAGAGTTCTTCTGACGTGATTACCGGGATATGCTCCATGCTGATCTCCCTCGTGATGGAGACCATAGTAGTTGGTCTATGGGGGAATAGGTGCTCTACTATAGTCTTTAGCATTGCCGGGCATGTAAGTTGTGGAGACCTGCTGCTTTTAAGCTTCTTCATCACCACTCTATACGCTATGCCCCAGGGGTCTAATTTGGCGTCGTCACAGAGCCGCCTAAAGTTCCTTGACTTACTCTGCTTAATGGCCCTTTCCAGTTCTCGCCTCGCCAATTTAAATGCGGTTAGCCGCTCTTGGCAATCTTGTCTGCCTCTGGATCTCTGAGATCTGCTACGTGCTTGTAGGTACTTCGCCCTGAGCCGTTTAATCTCGTCGGTCCACCAGTAGCAGGGCTCGCCTCTTTTACTGACAGACCTGGGCATTTCTGCGTCGCACGCTATAGTTATGACCTGGATCAGCTGATGCGAAAGGGTCTCAGCCGATCCATTATTCGTTGAAGTTGATTGAGGTCTCCCTTCACTTGTTTGCAAGGTTGTGTTATACTGCCCCGTCTATCCGGGGTGGATTCGAAGATTTCCCGTGCTGGAATGTTGGGCTCCATCCGCTCTACATGACCTAGCCACCATAGTCTCCCTGTTGACCTTTGTGTTGGACGATATTGTCCTCCCCACGAACCCCACAAGCGGATCAGTAGAAATGCAGTGAAGTGGGAGGGTTATGATCCCTTATTTTCTAATCATAACTTCGCTGATAAAAGGAGAAGAAGAAGAAGAAGATATTGTCCTCCCCACAATATCAGTAACGATGTCGAATGGCTACTACAAGAAAAATCTTCAAAAAATTTCGTCCTCCTTCGATAAAATGAAAATTTTCAGCTAAAATCCACTTTGATGCCACGCCCGTTTCGTGAAATCTCAGTCCACTCGCAATATCGATACAATTTTCACTTCTATCGTGACCTTAGTCCTAAAAATCCTCGTACAAATTTTCCAAAGGACCCCTAACACCAAGGAAAATAAATTTCATTCTATTTTCATCTTCAAACAAAAATCCGGATAAAAATGTCCTTCCTGTACCAAATCAAAGTGACACCAAGGTGACAGTCCTCTTGCACCTCAAATCAATTAAAAAACCATCCCCATGCCTAGAGCCATCCCCCCCTGCCTTGCATACGGGTCAAATTATGTGTAACCACAGGATATCCTTATTTTATGTTTACTCAAACTTTTCCCCTCTCATTGTTCACCATAAGATATACCCAATGTCCGACAGAGACCGATAGCAGTAACCCCTTGAAGAAGAACAAAAAAAAAGAGGAACTGCATCACGATGACAATCGACAAACCACCGACCCTTGCACAATTATTGCGAATACCCAAATCGTCTCCATTACATATTTTCACGCCGACCCTTCACCGCATACAACCTTATCACCACCACAAACAATGAATTACAACACACACCCAGCGAGCGCAGAGACGAGGCCAAACATCTTCCTGTATACCGCTTCTTAACCCCTGTTTTGGCACTCTGTATATTCTATTCTAGCTTCCTCCAACTCCAAGCTACATATTTTGACGACGACAATTGCCGCCTGCAGCAGGACATACACTCTCCAACTGAACTCGATTCGACCCTTCTCCCACCCACCTCTCGCTGTCGCCTCTCTGTGTGTAAAACTAAAGTTAAACTGTAAATATGAGACCGAAAAATTTGCACAAGTGCAAAAGAGCTCAAGCGGTACACCAATAAAATACAAAATACCATCAACAGCAACAACAACCACCCCCTCAGGCTTCAGGGCACACAAACAAAAAAGAAATCGTATAACAACCCAAGCCAAGCCAAAACCAAGCCGCCCACCCAATGAAGGTATTTAAATGCAGGGTCACGTATCAATTTACTTGATATTAGTTAAAAACCCCAGCATCCCTATAACACACCCATCATCCCGGTGACCTCCTCGCACCCCACAGCCCACCCCCCCGTCCGCCGGTCGTATTATAACTTCTTCTCTTCTGAGTGGAAATGATATGCTCTTCGGCCTTTTTGCTCGGGGAGCATATTTTCTTGTTTGTGTTTGCTTTCAGGACTTTTTTTTTTTTTGGTTTTGTGTTCCTTGCAGGACACAGAAAAACCACCAACGCCACCACCCTTAAAATTTTGTGGGTTGGCTAGCAGCTGAGGTACTATAGATTGTGCGACGTGGTTGTTGTTGGTTGGTACCTTATTCTACTTGCTCTGGTCCCTGATGACAAGCAAGTCATTTTGTTTCCCACCACATTTTCCGTTATGGTTTTCGAGCTTCTTCGTTTTTTTTTTTTTTGTCCTGTTTTTTGCATTTTGCATTACCAATACCACAGCAAAAGGACATGCTTACCGACTACCCGTCACCACCCTCGTTATCGTCGAAATGGATATCACAATACACGTAGTGGTTTTGTTGGGCATCAAGGATTTCACGCGCGTGCTTCGACTTTTACTTGAGAGGCAATTTCCTTTTATACACACAGGACATCGGCTATAGACAGAGAGAGAGAGAGAGAGTATGTATAGGGTTGGGAAGGACAACGATGGGCTAGAGAGAAAGAGAGATTGAATTATTGTTGTTGGTAAACTTGAGCAAGTTTTTGAGAACTTGTAAGTGTAGTCGTTTGCTAGTGTGAAGGAGTCCTTTTTTTTTTAACTTGACTCTTTGGGGCGAGTGTTGCCGTCGAAGGCGAATTAGTTGGTACGTTGAAGTACGATTCGAAAAAAAATTGAATTGTGCTTCGACCTGAGAGATGTTTTGTGTTTTCTTTTGACAGGATGTTGAATTTGACAAGTGAGCGAAGGACTATTGCCTATGTAAGCACTGTCCATTGAGAAAGTCCTGCTCAATATACAAAGTCCTTGTTTTCTCAGCTTCCCATGTTTGTAGGATCCTCATTTCTCGCTACTGCTCGTTCCTCTAGACGTAGTTGCTGCATGATGCTGGTGATGATTTGGTCTGCTGTGTTCCACACTTCGTTCGTCCTCTCGGAATCACTTGGCTGCCAGTCTCTCTCTCTAATATGTTTCTGGCCGCGCCGTATACATCCAGCATTCCATCAAAACATATTCCGAGTTCTGGATTTTGCCTTCACAGTGCGGGCAGTATGGGTCATTGTGTTTTCTGCTGATCCATTTCTTTACGTTGGGGATCAGCGTATAGGTCCATCTTCCTTTGGATGTGGTGATTCACCTGTCTTGCCATTCTGCTTGCACAGCCTTCCGACTCTTACTTACTTACTTAGGTGGCGCTACAGTTCGGGGTAAACCTGGGCCTCAACCAACAAGCCTCTCCATTTAGCTCGGTCTTTAGCTAATTGCTTCCAGTTGCGCACTCTAAGTTGGTCGAGGTCCCCTTGAACTTGTGCGCGCCACCTACGGCGATGATTTCCTCTACTGCGTCGTCCCTCGGGATTAGATTCGAAGACTCTGCGGGCCGGAGCGTTGGTGTCCATTCGCTCTACATGTCCTAGCCATCTCAGACGTCCAATACGCAGTTTTTTTTGACTAGGTCGATGTCGCTGTACAGCTCGTATAGTTCGTGATTGAATCTTCTCCTCCAAAACCCGTCAACGCAAACGGGACCGAAAATCTTACGAAGAATTTTTCTCTCGAATCGACCAAGGATATCTTCATCCTGGTTTAAAGCCTTCCGACTCATTCTCCTTTATTGCTGCCGACTTTCATATTTCAAATAATATTGGCATTCGACCGGAGATTACGCTAATCGCTTCCGCGGACATTGTCCGAAAGGCACAGCACACTCTTAGCCATGGGATGCATAAGGATCGACTTGCTTACCGTTGCTAGCAGGTTTCTGATTGGCTGACTGGGTCCTCCGACGTTTGGCATTCATCTTGAGAGTGCCGCTACTGCCCTGGAGGCTCTCTCGCCTACGTACATCAGGTGCTCTTTGAAGTTCAGCCTGTCGTTAGGTTAGGTTAGGTTGAGGTAGCTGCCAGCTTACGCCGACACACATAGACCAAGGAAAGTCCGTTGTGGTACCGCGAAGGCTAAGGGCTTTGTTCGACATTCCCAAGATGGCTGAGAGGTAAGGCACAGGAGGATTCAGTGCCGATGGATGGAAATTTTCGAGCTTGCTTAGGAAGTCCATCTGCAATCCCCTGATATCCAGGAACTCTAGTTAGTGAGACAGTTTCGGACAGACTCAGACTTAAATAAATGAAGCCTCTACGTTAGGTTAGGTTAGATTGAGGTAGCTGCCAGCTTACGCCGACACACATAGACCAAGGAAAGTCCGTTGTGGTACCGCGAAGGCTAAGGGCTTTGTTCGACATTCCCAAGATGGCTGAGAGGTAAGGCACAGGAGGATTCAGTGCTGATGGATGGAAATTTTCGAGCTTGCTTAGGAAGTCCATCTGCAATCCCCTGATATCCAGGAACTCTAGTTAGTGAGACAGTTTCGGGCAGACTCAGACTTAAATAAATGGAGCCTCTACGTTAGGTTAGTTTAGGTTGAGGTAGCTGCCAGCTTACGCCAACACACATAGACCAAGGAAAGTCCGTTGTGTAACCACGAAGGATCATGTAATCCCTGCCACTTGCTAGAACCATTTTGAGCTTCTAATGAAGCGCAGGAGGCTCGTGATGTCGGAGTCTATCAGACTCTATAATAGAAAGCTCCTAAGTGAAACTTCCTTCTATGGGAGAGAGCTGGGCATACACAAAGTAGGTGAGCAATGGTTTCTTCCTCTTCTTCGTCCATGTTGCTTCTGCAAAAATCATTCGAATATACGCCAAGCCTTGTTGCATATTTGCTCATTAAACAGTGTCCTGTGGGCACACCTATTGTTGCGCTAATATGCAATCGGTTGAGAGAAATCAGTTTTTTAGAGCTTTTCGGATCCAGCTTGGGCCAAATCTTAGTTTAGAGATTTTGTTTAGTCGCTAGATATGTTGTACCATGTACATGGAGCCTCTAACCCTCCCTGACTCTTTGGTCATTGAAGTCCGTAATGTATTGATAAAGTGGAGCGTTATAGCGTTTTCTCTCATTTTGAACCAAAAAGACGTTCGATACGTGCTCCTTTTAAATGACCCTATTCGCGTTTCAAATTGTATTGTTCGAAATCTGTAGTGCTACATCGTGAGCATGATTTGCAAGTCACGGTCAGCGCTAATCAAAAATGAGAAGCAGCTCAGAGTTCGCCTTGGAACGAACCCCAATAGTTTGTCAGAGAGTAAATCAAGAAACTGGGCAAGAAGGGTATGACCCCTTCCAAGATCGGTATCATCCTCCGTGACTCGTATGGTGTTGCACAGGTGCGTTTCATCAACGGCAACAAGATTCTCTGCATCATGAAGTCGGTGGGTCTGAAGCCTGACATCCCAGAGGATCTGTACCATTTGATCAAGAGGGCCGTGGCCATCCGCAAGCATTTGAAACGGAATCGCAAGGACAAGGACGGCAAGTTCCGCCTTATTTTAGTCGAATCGAGGATCCACAGGGTCGCTAGGTACTACAAGGCCAAGAGCGTACTTTCACCAAACTGGAAATTCGAATCGACGACAGCCTCCGCTTTGGTGGCCTAAGTTCCGGGGTTCGGTGTACAAGTGGTGATACGTTCTTTTTTTTATCTTTTAACACAAAAATGGAATAAAAAAAGTTTGAACTCCTTATGACTTCTTTGACTTTGACTCACGTCACACATAGCTGGATTTTTTTTTTTTAAAGGAAACCCAAATCCCAGAGCACTCAAACTTCTCTAGTCCATTGTACTACCGGGCAGGAACCAGGTGCAGTGGTTGGAAAAACTTCGATGTAAATCGTTTTTCCTTTATATTCGGGTGGCTGATGATTGCTGTTCCCCGCTGAGGCTTGAACCTGCACACATCGGTTAACGAGCAAACACACTACCCACTGCACCACTGCCACACCCTGTCACACATAGCTGCTCACCTTCTGACTTGCGTTACTCTGTCATTGGAAATATTATCAGATGGCCTTCCTCTTCTAGGTGTTGGCTGCCACTGAAATAAAATTACTGCGTAGTATATGTGATGCTTGCGGACACCTAGACTAAGCCTAAGATGTTTGTTTTGCTTAAAAAAAATTTCATTGTAGTGGTAAACTATTCAGCTAGTAAGTGGTTGGTAGCTTTGCGGTTCAAGTGCTAACAATATCCATACAAGTATGAGTACAGTTTTAAGTTAGAAGCGGGTAAAGGGTTGAAATAGGTTAAAGTGTGCTTTTTAGAGAACAGTGACCCCACAGGCGGATCAGTAGAAATGCAGTGAAGTGGGAGGGTTATGATCCCTTGTTTTCGGATCATAACCTCGCTGATAAAAGGAAGAAGAAGAAGAAGTGATCCCAAAGAGCAATTAGGAACAAACTGCTCTTGATCACTCTTAAGATCACAGTAATCACTAAGTTGGTTTGTTCTCTTTGAATTCCAAGTAATAATCAATCAACAAACAATCAAACAAAAACTCCACAAACGTAAACACTCGAAAATTGGAGACAATGCAAGCACATCAAAGAATCATTTCCTTAAAGTGTTCCCTCCGTAGAATCATACATATGGATATACAAATGTATAAAAAAAAATCCGTTGACATGTATAATAGCTACCTTGAGCGATCCGAAAATCCCAATTACAACTGAGCCCAACGATCATGTGTGTGTATGGAGTCGTCCGCAATGTGTAAAGCTACAAATCACAGCGGGCAATCGAGCAGCTGTACAGACTGATCAGAACTATCCCCTGCTCAGTAAGAGAACAGAGTAATGACTAGCAGAAATCGCAATCACAGTTTCACGTCCAGTTAAGTGTAAATTGTTCCCAAAAATATTCTTTTGATTTGCGACGTACTTCGAACTTCTGCAACCTTCCACTTGAGCATTTGAATGAATAATTTTCAAATGGTCGCTAAAGGAAATCTAGGTCATGGCTGATGATTGAACTCTCTAGATCATTTACCTTGCTATTTCCAATCTAGATACGATGTAGCCTACCTGCTTCGTAACCATTAACTGTCGATACATAGCTAACCTCGATCTATCATAGAGGTTTAGCAGTAGACTTAGCCATATAATGCTGCATTTGCATTTCAAATCTGAATAAAATAGCAATTGTCACTTACAAGCATCCGGAACTGTAGAATAAGCGTTAAGTCACGAGTCTTGTCCAGTGGCCTAGAAAGTTAGATATGGTTTTAACTGTCGTAGGACTAGGGCAGAAATCAAACGAAGACAATCGCTTGGACTGGAGTCAACCCAAATAAAACTGAACTGATGCTATTCACCACAAAAACCAAAATACCCGAATTCAATCTTCCTCGACTAAACGGTCAGATACTCTCCTTATCTTCCAGTGCTAAGTACCTAGGAGTTATTCTAAATCCTAAACTTAACTGGAAACCAAACATAGACGAACGAGTAAAAAAAGCATGTATAGCCTTATATGCCTGCAACAGAACCTTCGGCAAAAGATGGGGCCTGCAACCAAAATTGTCCCTGTGGATGTACACAGCCGTAGTACGCCCAATCCTTACCTACGGGTCGATAGTATGGTGGCCGGCCCTTAAAAAAGCCTATAACATAACCAAACTAAATAAGGTGCAAAGAGCAGCACGTATAGGCACCACAGGCGCCCTACGGTCAATGTCGTCAGACGCTCTAACAGTCCTGCTACACCTTTTACTCCTAGATCTACATATCACAAGCATCTCAGCGCACAGCGCAATCAGACTCAGAGAGTCCAAGTGCTGGACTGCGAAACCTTATGGACACAGCAATGTCCTAGATTCTCTACCAGAGAACTCGTATCGACTCCAACAGACTACATCATCCCCACATTGAACTTCACACAGCGTTTCGATGTACAATTCCCTACAAGAAAAGTTTGGCAGGATGGACAGGCGACCAGTGGTTTCGATCTAACAGTCTACACCGATGGGTCAAAAATGGACTGTGGGGTTGGTGCGGGTGTTATCTCGGAGTCTCTGAACATCGCAAAATCGTACAGACTCCCGGACGCTGCCAGCGTTTTCCAAGCGGAATTACTCGCCATTCGCAAAGCCTGTCGCCAAATCAAGTCACAAATACACTACCAAGGCAATCGCTATTTTAATTGATAGCCAAGCTGCTATCAACGCCATTGCCTCGGAAACCATTTCCTCGAAATTAGTACTAGAATGCCGACAGGAGCTGACCTCATGGCCAATGCATGGTGACCCTAGTCTGGGTTCCAGGCCACAGCAACGTTGATGGCAACGAACATGCTGACGGACTGGCCAGGCGAAGCTCAGCCCTCCACTGCTCACTTGCGGAACCTGTCCACACCCCGCTCGGAGCAATTAAGGCAAACATCTCCTCAATCTTTCTTAGAAAAGCTAACCTTAAATGGTCTAGGTTAACGAACTGCGTCATATCCAGAAAGATGTGGCCTAACTACAACAAGACCAAAACTACCGACCTATTGAACAGAACGCGCAAAGACATGGCCCGTATAATCGCGATAATCACGGGACACTGGCCGGTAGGAGAGCACGCAGCCAAACTAGGTATCCCTTGTAATACACACTGCCGTAGTTGCAACATAGCCACCGAAAAGGAAACAATTATCCACTACATGTGCACTTGTCCAGCACTAGCTAGGGCTAGACATCAAGCATTAGGCAAACCCTTCTACAATTCACTTGAGGAGATCTCGGGTAAAAACATAAATGAGCTAACCCTCTTCTTAAACTCCACAGGCTGGCTCTAGATTGTCCTCACCAACACACATCAACATCAAAGGTCGCATGAGTAGTGGTATCAAAACGGCACAACTGTGCTAATTGGGTCTCTGTTTTACAGAACAGCCACTTCTATCTACCAAACATCCGGAACTCTAGAATAAGCGTTAAGTCACAGAGTCTTGTCCAGTAGCCTAGAAAGTTAGATATGGCTTTAACTGCCGTAGTACTAGGTACTAGGTGGCGTAAGTAGTTAGTGTTTCGGACCACTGCGCGTGAGGTTCCAAGTTCGAATACCAGAAAACACCAAAAAAAATTTTTCACCGTCCCACCTCTCGCAAACGTCTGACAAACACCCGAGGGTATTGTTCTTCTTCTTCCTTTTATCAGCGAGGCTATGATCCGAAAACAAGGGATCACAGCCCTCCCACTTCACCGCATTTCTACTGATCCGCCTGTGGGGTACCCATCCGAGGGTATTTTTGTCTCAAGAAAGCTTCTCAAAACAAACTGCCCTTTTGTTCGTGTGGAAAATATAACGCACACAACATGAGTGGTTGCGAGAAGCTAGGCCCTGACACTATTTATTTATTTTAGTACTAGGTACTAAAACCCTTTTCTAACGTCAACACCTTTGTTCTCTGTCGGCCCTTCTTCATTTTCCTCAACACTTGCATATGGCAAAGGCACCTCTCATCTACACACTCAAATGTCCTTAACACGCTTGTAAGAAGGAAACTTCTCTCACACACAGAGTTTCATGTCCGTCTCCATCTCCGTCGCGCCCTTGCTGATGTGAAAATGAGAAATTCTGAATTGTTCTCTTTCCCCTCACTGCCAACATATCCTTTTTAAGTCCTCTTCACGTTCGTAATCGTGTCCGTGTGACAGTTTACATATCGAAAATCTCTCTCTGAGAAAACCATACTCGTGTATATCCTCCTCTCTCACACAGGCATACGGACTCGACTAAAAGGGAAAATTCATATTCCCATATCCTGCACAGGATAATATTCATAGGGGTGCTTTTTCATTTCGTCGTGTCGTCGTTTATTGTCTTCGCCCTCTTATCTGTTGTGTTCACTGCGTGTTATCCTGTTTCCTTGCGCGCGGGTATATTTTCTTTCCTGCGTGAGAAACATCGCCCATAGTTTATTTAATGTGCACAGCACGGACCCGGGGTGCTGGTGCTAGTGTGAGAGAAGAGTGCGTAGCTGTGTGTTCGGTCCTCCTGATGGGGTATCGATAATTATAGCCTCAACAGCGCTTCCTCCTCCACACTGTACGAAACTTCATGCGCTTCGATGTTGTGTGTGCTGTGTGTGTGTTTCGACTACGACACCGTGTGCTCGTCTTAGATTGCTAGTGTGGGTGTTCTTGTGCCTTTGTGTATCTGCTGCTGCCTGACACATAAGAAAATTTTCAAAATGTATGTACGGTACGGCATGGTGGTGGCAGGAAAATCTGAAGGAAAAACAACTCAAGATTGATGTCAGTCAGTTTATAGTGTGGTCGTCTTCGGTTAACACCACTAAATGTGTGCACACAGATAACGAGTGTTACGCGCAACAAAAACCAAAAAAAAAAAAAAAAAACTGATATTCTAAGGAGATACCTACCTTTTTTGTGCGTTGTGTGTGGAGGGATAGACAAAAGCCATAAAGGATTTAAATCATTAAACCCATCTTAACCCCTATTTAACGTCCGGGTGAGATTAATTATAACAAATCGATGGGTATATCCGGTTCCGGTGATGGTATACTGTGAATTTTGAATTAAATTCTTCAAAGTTTCTCCAAGAAAAGGATATTTTATTTAATTTTCTTCTGTAAATCCGCGACTCCCTTATTTTTTTTTTCTCACAACCTTACAACTTTTTTCGTGGTTTCGCCAAGGTGTAGATACGAAAAATCCGAACCACCCACCCCTTGCTACTCGTCGCTTTAAGGGTGAGATGAGTGTAG
Source organism: Brachypalpus laphriformis (assembly GCA_945910035.1). Lineage (NCBI taxonomy): Eukaryota > Metazoa > Arthropoda > Insecta > Diptera > Syrphidae > Brachypalpus > Brachypalpus laphriformis. The sequence goes on from OX246755.1 coordinate 15,421,052, forward strand.
CCAAGTTTTTCGTCGACATCGTCGCGGCAATTTTTCGTCCTTGTATTCGTGTCATCGTTGTCGTACTATAGTTTTACATATTTCACATTTCGGGATAGATGCAACCGCAGCAGCATCCTTTAACCGTGCTGTTGTTGTTTTCTCTGCCTCGTCCTTCGTGCTGTGTGTCGTTTTTGGTATCGCTTTTCGTCGCCGTCGTCGTCGTCATTGTCGTCGTGGTGTGTGGTGTTATCCCTGGCATTATGTGTGTGGTACTCCTTGCGCCATTGATCCGATTTTAAAACATATATCTCTGAGAATAGTTTCCACCCGGAGTTTTTATTTAGTGTGTGGTGTATGGAAATTTTCTCCGACAAAATAAGGAAAAAATTAAATGCATAAAGTGTAACGAAAAAATCCTTAAAAATGTTCTCAAACCAAGTGTTAATGAATGATGTCCTTTGAAAATCCTATTTTTTTATTGTGAGTGCTTTCGACTATAGTGGTTCTTTGCCGTCTGAATGGGTCCTATTAACAGTGACTAAGGATTACTTGGGGTTTCTCTTTGTTCAAAACAAATAAATAAATAGAAAAGCGACAGGATTAAGAAAGGATAATACTTTTTTCGGGGGTAATAAGAGAAAAAATACCAATTTTCTACGAGTTTTCATTTTTTGGAACAATTCTTTTTTGATTGGATTAAATGATGGAATGGATACCAAGAGGATTACCAAGCATTCATGCTCCTATACCCATTTGTGGTGAGTCGTTGGTACTATATCGGATTTTATTTTTAAAAAAATTTCGTCAATACATATGTGCTTTTCATTTTTGTCACATTTTACCCTCGTCTGGTTTTATGGAGTCGAAATTGTTTTTTTTTTGGAAAGAGTATAGGTCCCAGGGGGGTTTCCTGAGGCAGTCTACCTTTGTAGACTATTCTAATCACCAGCTGTTTAGTGATTTTCTTTTATACATGTGCAGACTTTACTTGTAGTAATGTCTTTAGATATACTGAGTTGCAAAAGTCTCTAGCTTAGGCTAAGAATAAAGCCTTGTAAATGAACGAAATGATGCATAACTACCATTTGTTGAAACTTACATATCTAACAACGCGACCTATGCTATACTACGAGTATGTACAAGATGAGCTGAAAGCTTACTGAAATCTTCAGCGTATTTGAAGAAAATCTGACAGCTACCCACCATTCAATACGATCTATTTGTATCCTTGTCTACTCTAACGATAGATCACAATGGGCCCGAACTGTTGGTCTAAGTGAGCAGTGACTCTTTTTTTAACTAGGCATCCATCTACCTTTGTTAGTCATTGCCCTTAAATCGCTTTGAGTACTTAAGATACGAGGGCAAGGTGAAAAGTTCTCGGCCTGACAATGAAAGACTGCGATTTTCAGTTAAAAACTGATTTAATTTTTCTACATAATCTCCCTTGACTTCAACACACTTAGTCCAGCGTTTCTCCAACATCAGTATTCTTTCTCGGAAGTGAGAGTCTGGAAGGCTGCGAAAAGATTCATCTACGGCCCTCTCAACTTCTGCATTGGATGCGAAGCGCTTCCCAGAAATAATTTTTTTCAAGTTTGGGAACAGATGGAAGTCTAAGGGTGCCAAATCAGGTGAATAGGGGGGATAGCCGAGCAAATCGTACCCCAAATCCCGCAATTTTCCCATCGCCAACGCACACTTGTGTACAGGTGCATTGTCCTGGTGAAAGATGATTTTTTTCTTCTTCAAGTCAGGCCTCTTCTCGCGAATTTTGGCATCCAGCTGGTCAAGAAGGTTGGAGTAATATTCGCCTCAAGATAATCAATTAACAGGATCCCTTTCGCATCCCAAAACACACTCTCCATGATCTTTCCGGCAGATGCGATCGACTTCGCTTTCTTTGGCGCTGAACTACCGGCTTCCACCCACTGGTTCGACTGCTGTTTCGTGGTGGACCCATGTCTCATCCATGGTGACAAATCGCTGCACAAAATCGGTCGGATCCCTATTGAATCGGTCCAATGATTGCCGCGAAAATCGTTTGCGCATTTGCTTTTGATCGGCATTCAGCAAATGCGGCACCCATCTTGCGCAGAGCTTTCGCATACCTAAGTTTTTGTGCAAGATGTTTCGCGCACTCTCTTCCGATATACACACAGCTTCAGCTATCTCACTCACCTTCACTCGCCTATCGTCCAATACGATAGGTTTTTGATGGTTTCGGGTGTGGTTGCGGTTTTTGGCCCTCCTTCCATCCACGTGGGTCATCTTCGAGGAACGTGTGACCATGTTTAAATTCAGCTGCCCACTTTTTAACGGTTGACATGGAAGGAGCAGAGTCCCCGTAAACTTTCGTCAACTTTGGATAAATTTCCTTAGGGGTTAACCCATCCAAAACGAAGAATTTTATGACCGCACGATATTCAAGTTTATCCACTTTAACGAAAATCACGCACGACGTCTACTGCAAAAATTCGTGTAAACAAACTACTTAAGAGAACAAGTTGTAAGTTGGCATACGAACTAATGAGAAGTGCACCCAGGTAGGAAACATAAATTTTTGCTGATTGGAACGCTATGTCTGCATCAGGCCGAGAACTTTTCACCTTGCCCTCGTAAGTCGTCATTCATTTGCGATAGAGCGATAGTTATACGATAAAAACATAAAGTCGGCTACAAAGTTCATGTCTTTGCCCATCTAAGTGATGCTTGAGAGCCAACAACTCTGACAGAAATGTTAGCATGCAGTACCGCAAGGATAGTAATTTGGTCCAACTCTCTTCATTGAATTGAGTTACTTGATCTCTGGTTAGATCGAGAAATATCGAAAATGCTGGCAATCATATCCATTTTGATTTTCCCCGTCCCCTTTAAGCAAGTCCGGCTTAATCTGATGTTGGTGGCCTTTCACAGAAAGTAACATGCGCAGTGATGTCAGCCGGTAAATGGTTGTGCTTCTATGATGGGAAATCATACAGAGGAAACAAGAAACACACACTGTTCTGAGTGGGTAAACGAAAAGGAAATAACTTTCCTCATCTCTCATCTTTATATGCAAAATGTGGTCAGAAATTCTGCCAACAACCGCTTAATATGGCGGTAAGGACATCAATATTTAGTAGTAGGCGCAACCGGTTTAGCATTCGTTTAACATTGAAGACTTGGATCTGCTCCACAAGTAACTTTGAACCCTCCTTTTTGGCAGCCGTTAAACCTAAAAACAGGTGTCAATTGCGATCAACGCTAGAATCTTAAGTGAGAAAGCTACCAGAGCCTTTTCAAAAATGTCAACTTCAACTGCTGTTCGTATTTAACAGGTCCGGTATATATTAAGTGTTCTTTCCAATTATTAATTCATTCATTCATTCATTCATTTTCAATGGCCCGCTAATCCTTCATGAGGGTCGCGGGGGTAGGATGCTCAGGTGGACTCTCCATCCTTCTCGATCCTCCGCCATTGACTCCAATTCATCAGGGAGAATCCCTAAGCGGCTCCAAGGTAGATGTCGGACTTGATCCAACCATCTATTTCTGGGCCTTCCGCGAAGTCGTCTACCTGATGGCACGGCAACCATGGCGCGTCTTGGAAGCCGGTCTGGGGGCATACGCACTACGTGACCAAACCATCGAAGCATAGATCGTTCCGTTCGGAGAAGTAGCTGCTCAACGTTGAGCGCCTCGCGTACTCTGGTGTTGCGCACTCGATCCCTACGAGTTATTCCAACAACACCGCGAAGGAACCTCATTTCGGCAGCTTGTATCCGCGATCTTATTCTTTCGGTCACTACCCAATTATTAATATTCTCCGAAAATCTGGGAGCTTAATGCTAGCAGACCAATCGAGTTTTCTAGTTCAGAAATTGTTACGCTAGTAGCCATGTTTATCCCAAATACCTCTCAGCCTTCAAAAGGCGAACCCCACTGGCGGATCAGTAGAAATGCGGTGAAGTAGGAGGGTTATGATCCCTTGTTTTCGGATCATAGCCTCGCTGATAAAAGGAAGAAGAAGAAGAAAACCTCTCAGCCTTCAATTGAAATGTTCAATGTTCAACATGGCAATGCACTGTCATTTTTACATGTCAGTATCTGCAAAATTTGTGAACATAAACTTGTCAAATTTTCATTGGTTTATTGGAGACATTTTCTGGCAGCAACCTTGAGGCTGATATTTTACGCTAGTCTGCATGCAAAAGCAGTAGACGCAAGACTGAGAGCGCCGAATACAGAAATAAAGTTCTTAGGCTTTCATTTTTGACCTAGACTAATCAAAATTGGTACACAAACTCACATGCGGTTCTTTGATTTAGTAGATCTTTACACTTTCCAATCCAACAACCAGATTAAATGTAGAACCTTGGTTCTACAGGGGATATTTAAAGCGATTTTGACCAAGTATTAGTCTTGGGCCAACATTTAGGTACACATTGATAGTGTCTTAAGTACTAGGCTCTTGTTTTGAACTAATTACAAAGACATAAGTCTGCCTCACAATTTTTATTTACAATACTAATACCCACGCCCCTTTTTGGAGGCGTTTTCTAACATTTTTTGTCTCTAAAAAGATTGGTACAAACGATATTTTTTTTTGTACAACTTCAGTGGGCCTGTGGAATAATAAGAGGCACTTGGGAGTACGCTCTTTTGAGACAAAAAGGAAACAGACTATTATAGAAAATCACAGTATGATAGGCGAACCCCGCAGACGGATCAGTAGAAATGCGGTGAAGTGGAAGGGTTGTGATCCCTTGTTTTCGGATCATAGTCTCGCTGATAAAAGGAAGAAGAAGAAGAACTTTCCGCGCATGATACATCCATTCCCTGACTCATTCTTTTGTATTGTAAATTTCCTGCTGTCTGAATTGAAGCGACATCGACTCTTTTTTTCCTTCATTGAGTCGCCTCACTTGACTCAATGCATCAATTGGGACATTTGATTGATTCACTCATAAGATATTCTTCTCTCCACAGAGTACGGTTGTGGTAGGTGTGGCTATTTATGGTTTTAAATGATTTTACGAAAATCCTCAGAATTGAAAACTAAATTTAGGCATTTTGATCAAAAAGCCTACAGTAGCTCACTCTGAACCAACAAACAATTGGCAGTTTTTTTTTTTTTTGGGATAGGAAACGCTCGACTGGAGCACTCAGACGCATTGTCCATTGTACTACCAGAGAGCAAACCCTGGTTTACCCATTTTATTAGAATTTCCTTGTGCCAAACAAGCGCCTTAGTGATGAGGAGCTTACAGTTACACCACTCACCACATCAGCACCGAGGATCTGCCACCTGATACGAGCAAAGGCCGGACACTCGCAGAGATAATGTTCCGCAGTGTCGTCGCTCTCTCCACAGGCGTCGCAGATTGCACTGTCACTTAAGCCCAGCACGTTGAGGTACTTGACGAAAGCGAAGTGCCCTGTCTAGACGCCAATAAGTTGTCTGCAGTCTTTTCCGTTGAGAGACAGCAAGAATGCCGAAGATTTCTTATAGACGTCCGGGAGCATGCGTTTAGTCAACCTGCATCGTGGAGAGTTATGCCACACACAATTGAGCTCGTGAGAGACCGAATCGTCAATGGAAGCCCTAACCGAGGATGCAGGGAGACCCAACGCGGGTTCGGGACCTGATAAAGCATCCTCTGAGCCTTGTTTAGCAATCTCATCGGATATCTCCTTCCCCAAGATTCCAGTGTGACCTGGGACCCAGATAAGAGACAGAGAATTCAGCCTTGCGATTGAGTTCAAAGAGTTTTTGGTTTCACGAACAATTTTGGAAGTGGTTAAAGGGTTAAGTAAGGCCTGACTGTCACTACAGACACAAATGCTAATGCTGCGGCCCTTCCACCTGTTCTTCACAACATAGTTCATGGCCATTAGGATTGCTTAAGTTTCCGCTTGGAAAACAGACGCATATTTGCCTAACGAGAAAAGAAGTCTAATGCTGTTGACTTCCACGAAGACACTAGCGCCAGACCCTGGGCATGAATGGTTCCTGGAGTATCTCTACAAGGCTGATGAACTCGCGCGGCAAGGATCTTCCCTTGATGCTTCCCTAGCAAAGGAGGTGAACGTCCCGTTGGGGGTCCTTAAGGGATGCACCTTCGCGCACTATCTGCTAAAGGCGGATATTAGATGGCAGGGGGTGCGGAACTGTGTCATCTCCAGGCAGATGTGGCCCAAATACTCCCTGAAAAGACCGCAAAATCTAGCAGTTAGTACTGGCCACTGGCCCATCGGGGTTCATGCGGCCAGAATAGGTATTGCATTTAATGCATACTGTCGCAGCTGCAATACTGCTGATGAAATAGAAACAATCTTACACTTCCTCTGCAAGTGTCCGGCTTTAGGCAAGTCCAGACAGCGCACCTTAGGTAAATTCTTTTTCGACAACCTTATAGAGCTAGCGGAGATTAGCATTGGGGATATTATCAGCTTCCTCAATGTAACGGGGTGGATTTGAATAATCCTTCCCCCTTTTTCTTCTTCTTTCCCCTAGTAGTTAACATCCGTCAGGTCACTTGAGTTGTGGTAATAAAACGGCGCTTCTGCGCTAATTAAGTGTCGGCATGGTTTGCTGAAACAACCACTCCTACCTACCTACCTACCTCTACAAGTACAAGCATGCTAATGACCCATTCTGCCAGCACTGTGAAGGAAAAGTGTAGAGCGCAGAGCATGTACTGATGTAGTGTCAAAATTACACAAGGGCTAGGGGCATCCTAGAAACAGCAATTCGAGGCTAAGTGAGTCCAAGAAGCCTGATCTTATTTATGTTGGCGAGGAGCGAAGGCTGGGAGACTGAAAACGAAGCAAACGCGAGTATGATGCAGAAACTGCATATACGTAGAGGAACGAGCAACGAGAAACGAAGATTCTGCCAACTATAGCAGATAAGAAAGAAGTGACATAATGTCAAACCTGCCCGTGCGAAGGAAAGCATTGACTGGCGGTGCCGCAGGGGAACAACGGGACAGAGCAATAACCATGCAGGAGCATGTAGTTGGGCATAACTCGTAGCACGGCTACGAGTATCCGTAAAGGACTTTCACCCCTACGTACGCATCACAAAAAGAAACTGCTGGAACGATACTTCTTCGTCTTCTTCCTATTTCAGCGAGGTTATGATCCGAAAAGAAGGGATCATAACTCTCCCACTTCACCGCATTTCTACTGATCCGCCTGTGGAGTTCGCCTGGTGCTTACGATCGCTGATGAGGAATTTTCGAAAAGGATTCTCTCGTTGCATCCCATAACTGAAATATACCAAAGTGTGTCTCCATCTCTATTTCGAACAACCGCAACCGTACAAATCCATCCATTATTGCACTTCTTCTTCTTCTCCCTTTTATCAGCGAGGTTATGATCCGAAAATAAGAGATCATAACCCTCCCACTTCACTGCATTTCTACTGATCCGCTTGTGGGGTTCGCCTATTGCATCCCACATCCTTCCATTATTGCACTGTTGTTGACAATTGTATTCGCCGATGAAAAATGGATGACGTTCTGACGAAGTACTTCTGAATAACATAAGAAGAGGATGTGTATGCACCTTCAAACGATCGCAGATTGATGTTTTATGTGTGCCAAGCGAAAAAAGAAAAGAAAAATCCTTCAACGCTTTCAGCTTCAGAAATGAGTACTGAGTGAGTCACCCCGCGCCAATAGGTCTTAGCTTTTATTTTTAGGACAATTTGACACAATCGATTATAGAAAATAAAACCACCACCATAAATCACCCTCATAAAACCCACAACAAAACCCTCGCATCATTCTACCACTGTCGCATTGTTAAAGTGCTTAATCGATACCGATTGAACTTTATGACCCTATAATCCCTATAATCTCACCCCAAATGTGTCACACAAACGCTCTCGCTCTCTTTAGGTCATATCGCCAACAACTACTTTCCCAAGGATTACATACCACATTCATCATATTCGAAACAAAAATATACATAGATACGAGAGAAGAGGAATAGCGAGAAAGGATCTTCTTGCAGATTTGCCATAATTTCACAGGATAATCCGTAGATTTCATCTTTTTAGCTCTTGGAATGAGTTTTTCTCTTTATTCTCCTTTCCACAAGGAAGAAGAAGAAGAAGAAAAAAATCCCCAAAATCCTTTAAACATAGCCACCACCATGGCAAAAATCCACAGCCACAGAGCATCATAATTATCGTAGTCTCTCACATCGAAAAGATTGCGAATAGAAAGAAGGGCTCTAGGGGTGGAAAAAATCCTTTATTACAGAATTCCTTTTCCTTGCAAGCGATACGACATTTTCAGGATTCAGAAGCCATTTCAAGTGTTAACGGCGGCGTCAAAACTATACTTTTCCACTCTTTGCCAGGATTCACTTTATCCGCTTTTAGAAGTTTTTGCGTTTAGCAAACGATGTAGGGAGCTATAGCATATCTTTCCCTTGGGTATACATATACATATGTGTGTACACACAAACCACTCTAGCATTGGAACGCAATCACATTGTGTAACGCCTAATTTACTTACTTAAGGGGCGGCCATCTAATCCCCTATTTATATGCTATTACGCTTTCCTTTGAAATGTATGTCTTTCACTTCATCCCTTGGTATTATCCTGTTTTTACCGCACCAGGGTGTAGGTATATTCGTCTATCTTTTTTTTTTTTAAGAGGTTGTTGCGCTCTTCTTTGTGTGTTTGCTGTTGTTTACCACCCATACAGAGCGAGGCGAAAAACCAATACCTTCCCTCGTATAGTACTCATCTTCGTTGCCATTTAAGGGATTAGAAAACGTCTTAAAGTCTTAAGGATATATTTCTCATCTGCCTCTGCTGCCGAAACATCTTGCTACGACTTCAGTGGAAATCCTCCCAACAAAAAAAAAAACCAACTTTAGCAGGATTTGAGTTAGAACGAAAGAAAATTGGAATTGAAAAAGGAAACGATAAACAAGAAGAGGAAACCGGTGAGGAAATTGAGGCCCAAAAAGGACACAGCAATTATTATGTTGGTAATTTACTTGTCCAGTTTTTTTTCTCTCTTCTACGGATCCCCTCACTTAATTTGTTATCCTTGGGGAGCCTCCAACAAACGGGGCGACATTCCCTGCTCTGGTGAAAGTCCTGTTTTAATTCTTTTAATTTTCCCTTTTTAGCCTTTGAAGTTTTTCCTATTAGTGCTGTGTCGGGTGGTTTAGGCAAAGGGGGGTGGTTCATCAATTTGCACCATTTTGTTGGTCGACCCCAATTTCTCTGTAATAAGGGCGGCTGTGTTTGTTTTGGAACCATGATGATGATAATAATGATGGCGGTGGTGTGGGTGTGGGTGTGGGTGAGGAGAGTAGAGGAGGTGAAAGTGATGCTTGTTTTTATTAACACAGGCTATGTGCTGCTCGGAGCTATTGGTGTTTGGGGAGTACAATTAATTTTAAGTAAATTAGGATGAGATTTTCCAATGGAGTGAGGTTAGAATTGGTTATTTGCTGGATTGTTAAATGGATTTTCGTAGTTTTTGTTGCTGCCTGCGGAGTAAAAGTGGTCTTAATTGCGGATTAAGATACCCTTTGGTGGTGAAATGTGCTTGTACAGAAAGTTAGTCGAGTTTTTAGGCTTTACAGGATTTTGTTAGGAGACGAACATCTAAAATAAGAAGGGGTAGCCCCTCGAATAGAAGATGTAGCCATCGGTCGAGTAAACAAACGCTGGGTTCATCTGGGCACATGCGCAACGGCCGGCCTTTAGAAAGAAGAGATCAAACTCTCTGGTGGGACTTAGTCGTTATAACGCATGGGACATTTGCGGCATAATTACTGGTCACTGTGCCATTGTCATTCATGCGGAACGACTCTGTGTACTGCACAACGGCTATTGTAGAAGTTGTGTAGGTGCAGGCATCTTCTCTGAAACAATTGGTTTCTCCATGTCAGCTCGGCTTCCGAACTACAGCAGCGCTTTCCAGGCAAAGGTCCTAGCACTGACCATAGCAGCCCGTGTGATGAGGAAAATACAACGCGAGGATATCACATTTTTCATCGACAGCCAGGCAGCGATAAAAGCAATATCTGCTATAGAAATAACATCGAAGCTTGTGAAGTGTTGTAGAGAAGAGCCCAAGGTTCTTGGTAAAGCTCTGCTGGGTCCCTGGTCATGAAGTCATTCCAGGGAATGAGAAAGTCGACGAATTGGCTAGAGGAGGCTCAGCACTAAACTCGGACCAAACCGACCCCTCAGTGTACTTGCGCACTCAAACTAGAAGCAGGAAACAAAGCCCTAACCGAGGCTAATAATAGGTGGACCTCTTTAGATACTTGTGTCACCACGAGGAAGCTATGGCCTGCATTCGACAGAGTAAGAACTAGTAGACTTATACAGAGGGATAGAAAATCCATCTCTACTCTAATAGGAGTCATTACGGGGCATAACACTATGCGGTACCACATGAAAAAACTACGTGTGACGAACGAAGATCTTTGTAGATGCTGCGGTGACGAGGAGGCTCAGGATGACACCACCCACTTTCTCTGCTACTGCCCAGGCTTCTATTATTTGAGAAATAAGTTCCTTGGACAACATTTCTTTAAGGATTTAGAAGAGTTGTCCAACAGACCGATAAATGACATCGCAAACTTCATCAAATCTTCCAGATAGTTTGTATATCGGACGCAGTAAGTACTAAATGCTTTCTTTAGGATATTAACAAAGATCTCCATGGGTATCACAATGGGTCTACATTGACCTGAGTGTGGTGTGGATGCTTTCTAACCCCTACACTAGCCCACATACCTAACCTAACCCTCTTCTTCCTTTTATCAGCGAGGCTATGATCCGAAAACAAGGGATCACAACCCTCCCACTTAAGCGCATTTCTACTGATCCGCCTGTGGGGTTCGCCTACATACCTAACCTAACCTATTATAGAAATTGCAGGGACGAAGAAGACATTGAATCTTTTCGCCGCCTGTTGTGTGATTGTCCTGCCCTATTCGTTATAAGAATGATGACTCATCTCGGAGATGGAGGACTTAGATAAGGTTGAGCTGATGGACCTCCTGAGATTAATATCACTATATGGGTGGTTCTAACAGCGGTGCATCTCTACAGTGTTTCCAGGTTAAAATAATGGGGCACAATGGACCCTAATTGTTGGTCTAAGTGAGCAGTGACTCTTTTGTCACAAGGCACCCATCTACCTAACCTAACCTAGCCCCTTGAATGCTGTGGCACTCCAAATTATTAGAATGCTCTCCAACTGCATTCTGTTGCATTTTTTCGCAAAAGATGTTCTACAATCTTCCTTAGTCCGGCTATGCACTGTACACCCGGTTTGGATTAAAGAGTACCTGCTGCATGTTTTCTTGATTAGACCTTGCCTTGGAGTGGAAAAACACTTATGCGCACGAGAAACAGTCCCGCTCTGTTTCAAGTAGTGTGAGATTCCTATTCACTAAAGAAACACCTTTAACCCCTTTTCAGCTTGAGACCATCCATTACGGAAACGCTTTAGCATTACTTTAGAGTGGTGTCGTTTTCTTTCACATCTGCGGATCGGCTTTTTCACATTTTTCTCCTGGCGCGGGTTTACAATATCTTGAGGGTATCAGTGAAGATAGCAAGATTGCGGTTGAGAGTTGGAAGGGCATTCAGTGTGGGGCAAGAGTCACGAATCGTGAGAGGATCTGCTTGAAAGACACTGGCGAAATTTGATAAGCGAAAGGACTTACGTTACCGCTTTTCCACTAAGTTCTGGTTGGGAATGTTACTGAGAAGAGTTTGCTGATGTTTAAAGCGGGAGTTTTGTAATCATTCGAAGACGCAACCGGGCTTATTGGTATCGGCTCCAGGATTCTTCTAGCAGTCCAGCACCCAGACTCTCTGAGCCGGACTGTGCTGCATAATGCTGTATCCTTGATGTTTGGTTCGAGAGGGGTCAGGTGCAGGATCAGAGTTAGAGCATCCGTTGGGCAATATCTCAGAGCGCCCGATGCATACCGCTCTTTGGATTCTTCTAGTAGTCCAGCACCCAGACTCTCTGAGCCGGACTGTGCTGCATAATGCTGTATCCTTGATGTTTGGTTCGAGAGGGGTCAGGTGCAGGATCAGAGTTAAAGCATCCGTTGGGCAATATCTCAGAGCGCCCGATGCATACCGCTCTTTGGATTCTTCTAGCAGTCCAGCACCCAGACTCGCTGAGCCGGACTGTGCTGCATAATGCTGTATCCTTGATGTTTGGTTCGAGAGGGGTCAGGTGCAGGATCAGAGTTAGAGCATCCGTTGGGCAATATCTCAGAGCGCCCGATGCATACCGCTCTTTGGATTCTTCTAGCAGTCCAGCACCCAGACTCGCTGAGCCGGACTGTGCTGCATAATGCTGTATCCTTGATGTTTGGTTCGAGAGGGGTCAGGTGCAGGATCAGAGTTAGAGCATCCGTTGGGCAATATCTCAGAGCGCTCGATGCATACCGCTCTTTGGATTCTTCTAGCAGTCCAGCACCCAGACTCGCTGAGCCGGACTGTGCTGCATAATGCTGTATCCTTGATGTTTGGTTCGAGAGGGGTCAGGTGCAGGATCAGAGTTAAAGCATCCGTTGGGCAATATCTCAAAGCGCCCAATGCATGCCGCTTTTTGGACTCTTTTCTAAGGGCAGGCCACCAGATGATAGCTCCTTAGGTATCGTGGATCTACTAGTTAAGTAAGGAAAAATGTCACCTTTTTCCGTCAATCCTGGTCGACCGTGAGGCCATTTCCGCAACCAAAATCAATTTCCATCTCAATAGAAACATCAAGCGTCATGAGAGTGAAATACCCTATTCCGTACTCGATTCCTACAACGTGTTATACCCTCTTTAGCCCTCTACAACTACTGACAAGTCTCTGGTATGAAAATACCCATACTCTCCGGAAGAAATCTCCATAATCGTCTTGGGAATGCCAAAGGCATGCAATAAGTCCAAAAGCCGGAAATAGTAAGCGAAATGACAATTTCCATGTCGCTGCCATTTGCCATCGTTGTTGCTGTTGTTGTTGTTTGTCGTTTAGCTGGTACGTTCCAAATTGCTTATGGGCAAAATTGAAATAACAAAAGGAGATTAGAATCTCAAATGAGGTAACAACTTCTGGTGTACAACAGCACAGTGTAGTAGTGCTGTTGGTGGTTGCCACTAACTCACTGGAATGTGCAAATTAGCAAATAAAATTTTAATAAATTCCTCTGCAAAATGTTAAACATCTTGACCCTAATTCTGGCACACACACACACACATTGGGTGTAATAATAATAATACACACACATACACACACAGGCATATGGGGATACTTATATTTATAGACCCAAACCGAACCGAAAACAGTGTCCTATAAATCCTAAACCCGCCGCACACACTCCCTCACATTACAACCCCCTAAGGGCCACAATCATGATGGCAGAAATGAAGACTGAAAGCGGTTCGTTTCGGGTTCGGGGTTTGTTTTTGGTGCTGGGGGGATGGAGGGAATGAAGCATATCACATCGATTACATTATATTATCAAGGGAAATTGATGTAAATTGTTTTATTTTTCGAGCTAAAAGTTCTTTTTTTCATTTATCCGGTTTGATGGGTATTTAAGGATTGTGTCACAACACATTTCGATATAAATATAAACCTAGAGATATACATATACACAGAGGGCAGGACAATGTGAAAGGGAGCACCCACCACCGAGAACAGAAGTAATGCTCAATCGAGCAGAAAGCAATCGTAAAGCAGTTTTTTTTTCTGGTCTGGAAATTTGAAACGAAAATTTGCTAAACGACACGATTCGATTGGGGAATGGGGAATGGAATGGAATAGACAAGGCGGCTTGGATCGGGATGTCTTATGGTCTTATGTAGTAGGGGCGGGAGGAGGATTACTGCGGTCGTATTTCATCGCCGGAGTAGTAGAGACTATCATCATTACGTTGAGTTGGTTTTTCCCTTGGCTTGTCGTTGTTTATTTCTGTTTGCGCCTTGGATAGGTTGGGGTTTTTATTTGGAGAAAATAGAAATGTTGTAACGTGTTCGGGGGGGGAGAAAAGAAATGTGATCAAGAAAAATTAGTCCTTCAAGTTCACGCAATTACCAAAAGTAGATGTGATAAATAGAGGCGAAAAGTTTTATTATTAAATGCCAGAGAGAGAGAGAGAGTGGCGGTAAACAGAGTGTGTGGTTATAAAAGTTCTGTCCGTTGGAAGATGAATAACAAAGGGTCTTGGCGTGGAGGACTAAATTTAATACAAGTCCTACGCAAGTGTTAGAGATAGAGTTCATTTGTTGGTTTATACTTTCGAAAAGGCAAAGACTTTTATAGACAAACAAATGGCATAAGACGCCTAATGACCGTGGTTGAAACGTTGAAAGAAATGCCTCGAAGGGGTGCAACAAGCAGCTATAATAGAAACTTCCAATAAGAAATATTTTTCCTTATCCTCGTTGATGGTACATGGAAGAAAGGATTTAATTATGAAAGGTACAGCGACATCGACATAGTGATGGAGACACAAATTCAGCGCTTTAGGTGGCTAGGCTTGCAGAGCGGGTTAATAGCAGTGTTCTCGATTGGAGAGCATTCGAATTCACTCTACTACGCAGGAAAAGCAGACCTAATCTCCGATGGCAAGCACAAGTTGAAGGGTTCCTTAAGTTACTTTCAACATACAATTGAAAACATCTGTCAAAGGATCGTCCTGGTTGGAGGGGCTTATTGGTTAAAGCTCTGATTTATCCAGAACAGTAGCACCAGCTATTATCTAGGACACTAGTATTTATAATAAGCATTTTTTGGTTGCTACTTAACTTTTGTTGTTTACCTCGCTTTAGGGGGCTTTACACTTGTATCGATGCCATCATTTAGTTAGTCAACCAACCTTGAAGCCACTAACGAATTATTGTACAATACTAACTGGAAAGTGGCAAAGGAAGAGAACAAGCTTTTTTTTTCATAAAAAGGAAATCCAAATCTTAGAGCACTCAGACTCTTCGGTCCGTTGTACTACCAGACAGGAACTTAAATGTAATTCATTTTCTTTTATACACGGGTGGCTGATGATTACTGTTTCCCACTGGGGCTTGAACCTACACACTACATACTGCACCATTGCCAACCTCAAACAAGAAGCTTAGTATAATATCCTTGAAACCTTCAAGCAACGATTGCGACAAACTGGCGAAGATAGCAAATGACAAGACACCTTTTCCGCGACTTTTCTAAATTCTTTAACATGAGTCTTGAGTGGGACGAATAAACTATTATATATCTAGGTAAAGCAACACTGGAACAGGTGAAAGAACCGTGATATTTGTGTCTGCAGAAACAGTCAGGCTGCTCTTAAGGCTTGCGTAACCCTTTAACCACCTCCAAAACAGTTCGTGAAACCAAAAACTCGTTGAACTCGGTCGCAAGGCTGAATTCTTTGTCTCTTATCTGGGTGCCAGGTCACACTGGTATCCTGGGGAACGAGATCTCCGATGAGATTGCTAGACAGGGCTCAGAGGCGACTTTCTCAAGTCCCGAACTCGCGTTGCGTCTCCCTACGTCCTCAGTTAGGGCTTCCATTGATGATTCGGTCTCTCACGAACACAATTGTGTGTGGCAAGACTCTCCAGGGGCCTTATTTTGTACTGCTTTCGAATACGGATTGCCATTCGGAAATGTAATCCGATTCTAAAATGAATTGGTATTTTGTATGGTTCTCGGATTGGGTGTAAGTGCTTCCAACTCAAAATCAAATATTTCCGAAAGTTGTCAAAACATCTATCAAACGTCACTTAAATTACTTGGAATAGAAATAGAAAATGCCAATTTCCGAATTTCGTATACATTTGCTATAGAAACGCAATACAAAATAAGGCCCCAGGATGTAGGTTGACAAAACGAAGGCTCCCGGACGTCTGTAAGGAACCAGCGGCGTTCTTATTGTCTCTCAGCAGAAAAGACTGCAGACAACTTAATGGCGTCTTGACAGGGCACTTCGCTTTCGTCAAGTACCTCAACGTGCTGGGCTTAAGTGACACTGCAGTCTGCAACGCTTGTGGAGAGAGCGGTGACACCGCGGAACATTACCTCTGTGAGTGTCCGGCCTTTGCTCGTATCAGGTGGCAGATCATCGGTGCTGATGTGGTGAGTGCTGGTACTGTGAGCTCATCATCACTGAAGAGCTTGCTTGGCTTTCTTAGAAAGACAAGGAAATTCCAATAAAATGGGTAAATCAGAATTTGCTCTCTGGTAGTACAATGCACCAGTTGCGTCTGAGTGCTCCAGTCGAGTCGTTTCCTATCCCGAAAAAAAAAATGCATGCCCCAATAGAAATTGTGCTAGGTAGTAGTGCTTTCTGCTAATCCATTCCATCGCCCTTTGGTTGTGTGGTTCCACCTATGTTGCCATTCTGCTTTTATAGCTTCTACAGTTGTTGTTCTGTCATCGTGCTCATTTTCACGTAGTGCCGCGGTCTTCTTCCCTTGTAGTTGTAGATCGATAGACATTCGGCCTATCTTATCGCATCCGTGGACACAGTTCTAAGGGCGCAGCATACCATTAAAGATGCGATTCTATGCATCGAGTTCATCGTTCTAATGTACGACTTACAGTGCGTCGCTGATAGCGCATAGAGGAGTATTAACTTACTCACAGTCGTAAGAAGATATCTGATTGGCTGCCTTGGTCCCCCAATATTTAGCATTAGTCTGCATAGTGCCGCTACTGCCCGAGAGAACTTCGCGCCTGCGTACGTTACTTACTTACTTAGGTGGCGCTACAGTTCGGGGTGAACCTGGGCCTCAACCAACAAGCCTCTCCATTTAGCTCGGTCTTTAGCTAATTGCCTCCAGTTGCGCACTCTAAGTTGGTCGAGGTCCCCTTGAACTTGTGCGCGCCACCTACGGCGATGATTCCCTCTACTGCGTCGTCCCTCGGGGTTAGATTCGAAGACTCTGCGGGCCGGAGCGTTGGTGTCCATTCGCTTTACGTGTCCTAGCCATCTCAGACGTCCAATACGCAGTTTTTTTTTGACTAGGTCAATGTCCCTGTACAGCTCGTATAGTTCGTGATTGAATCTTCTCCCCCAAAACCCGTCAACGCAAACGGGACCCAAAATCTTACGAATAATTTTTCTCTTCAAGCGACCAAGGATATCTTCATCCTCTTTTAATAAAGTCGATGTTTCAGCGCCGTAAAGCAGGACTGGGATGATCAAGGTCTTATATAGAGTCTCCTTTGTTGTTCGAGATAGGGCTTTTCTGTTGAATTGCCTTATAAGCCCAAAAAACAGCGATTGGCAAGAGTTATTCTTCGCTTGATATCTGCGCTGATGTTGTTCTCAGAGTTTATAGTAGAGCCAAGGTAGACAAAGTCCCTTACTACCTCGAAGTTATAGCTGCCCACTGTGACGTTTTGTCCAATTCGTCGGTGTTGGCTTTCCCTTCTTGTTGACAGCATATACTTGGTTTTGTCCTCGTTTATCGCTAAACCCATTTTGGCCACTTCCGCCTCAATGCTTGCAAACGCACCGGTGACAGCCCGCTGAGTTCTTCCGATAATGTCAATATCGTCGGCGTATACAAGCAGTTGTACAGACTTGTAAGCAACACTCCCAAGTACTTTATGTACGGCTTCAACTCGATGATTTGCTCACCGACCTGTATGGTTAGGTGTTCCATTTTTTACGGCTGCTTATGAGAACGGCTTCGGTTTGGTTGATCTAAACCTGATGTCTGTAGCCATAGCTTCACGTTTGTGATTGTTTGATTGCAGTTTAGCATCACTTCCTCTAATGTTTTGGCCACGACTACAACTGCAATAGCGTCGACATAACTAATGATATCTACTTCACTCGATCTTTGTGTTTTAGTGTGCCATCGTATATTATGTTCCATAGAATTGGTCCTAGGACCGACCCTTGTGGAACTCCTCCCGTGATCTTGTACCTTTTCGATCCCTCTTCCAAGTCATAGTAGAGGGTTCTGTGTTCGAAATAGTTCCCCGCAGTAAGGAGTTTGGTACCTGCAGGTCGCTCAGTGCTCTTAGTATACAGCTCAAATCACAAATGGGCCCAATGTGACCGCAGTGATAAGGTGACCTAATCCCACCTCTTTAACAATCTACAATCTAGTATGCAACTCCAGTCGACTGAATTGAATGCGTTCTTGATGTTGAGTATTACGACAGCTCAGTAGTGTTTTGTCCCTCCAAGTCATCTTTCCCCTGCAATTGCTTCACGTGCTATATCATACACAGCTTGTATTGCATGGTTGGTGCTTCGTTTCTTTCTAAATTGGAACTGTCGGTTACAAAGCCCCGAGTCCTCTTCCATATATTGCTCTAATTTTGTCCAACACTGGATGCATTTGTTCGGTTGCGTTTGATCGAATACATTTACGCAGACTCGCGCCTTTATTTCGAAGAAATTCAACCACATAAACCCGCCAACTGTCAGAAGATTAGGTTAGGTTGGGTTGGAGGGAAGTGCACCTAAGTGGTTATCACGGGCGCCATTCGGTCCATTGTGTTTCACTGTCAGAAGGTATGCGCTATACTTCTTCGTCTTCTTCCTATTTCAGCGAGGTTATGATCCGAAAAGAAGGGATCATAACTCTCCCACTTCACCGCATTTCTACTAATCCGCCTGTGGGGTTCGCCTGGTGCTAAATCTTTTTTCTGGTTCAAAACTTATTAAAATCGAATCAAAGGCAATAGGGTTGAAGGTTTTCATTTGAATGGTTCGCTAATATTTTCTTTTGTATGGCACTGACGAAACAGGCTATACTCGAATAACACACATCATTTTCACGACAAAAAAAAATCCCGAAACGTGCTGATTTTCATTTCGAAATCCCACCCCTCAAACTGCATTCAAAGACAAAACGTCATCTATCTTTAGATCCTTCAATATGAAATACAAGCAACTTCACAACTAAAAATACCAAACATCACCATCGAACCCTCTAATGTCATGTAATTGATCCTGTCACGCAAACGTTTTACCAAAGATCACACACAAACCCCCACACACGCACAGAATGTTTAACCCAAAAAAAAAGAAAAGAAATAAAATTTGTACAACACAGCAAAGCAAATGACATCGAATGTCAGTTGATGCAGTGTCATGTCTCTGTTTAAACAGATGTTGTGTAAATGTCATCACTGCATGCACACACCCATTAATCTTTTTAAGTATTTTATGTCCTTTTTTGAGAATTTTTATTCGATTTGTCAATGAGTGTGGGAGATTATTAAAATTACATTTACAGAAGCATTCTGTAGTTTTCTTCTTCTTTTTTTTTTTTTGTCGGGGTAATAAATGTGTCAAAGTTGACATTTGTTTGACATTTTGTAGGGGAAAATTGTTGGTAAATAAGATTGGATTTTCTTTTTAAATCAAAAGGGGATGATTTTAAGGAGTTAACATATCATGCTTAAGCAATAAAGCTATGAAAAGTTCACGGTAGCGAAAATAGGAAAATGATTCAGAATAGTCTTGCGGCGTTTGACTTACCATAAGGAACTACCTTCTAAAAACGAATGCAAGAGTGACTTAAAATTTTTATTACTAAAGACCCTTAAGAATTCGGCCCTTCAATTCCATGGTGGATACAATTTTAGTTAAAATTAACCTTTTCTCTTCTTGTATTTGCGCTGAAGTACAATCTAATTCATTCACAACTCATGGCAATCGACGTCTTAAATTTGTCAAACGCCAAAAACTAAGCATAACTAACGCCATCTATTATAGAACCACTGAATGATGGACTTTAACCAGTACAGTGCTCAATTTTTAAAATGTTCAAAGACGGAGAATCCGCACTTAACTAAGTTTTAGGAGAAAAAAGAACTTGGTCCACTTTAGTTTTAAACGGAATTGTTTTTTATTTGATACTAACAGATCGCCGCTAGTATAGAAGAAAGGAGACCCTCTGAACTCACTTCACTAGAAAATAAAGACTATAAGGTCGTAGCATATGGTGACGATATCGCTATAGCCATTTCAGGTAAATTCCCCCAAACCCTAATAGATCTAATGAACTCGGCGCTAAATTTAGTAGCGAAATGGACGGACAGCGTTGGGCTTAACGTAAATCCGTTCAAAACTGAACTAGTACTTTTTACTAGGAAATATAAAATCCCGATCATAGCTCCCCCTAAGCTTAGAAACACGGAACTCAGCTTTACAAACACAGCAAAATACTTAGGGTTAACCCTTGATAGTAAACTTAACTGGAAACAGAATATTCTAGACCGCACCAAGAAAGCAGAAATCGCCATCTACACCTGTAAAAAGGCTATACGTCTTAAATCGGACGGCGCAGTAGAGGACGACCTCGCGGTAGGTGGCGCAAACAAGTGGAGGGGGACCTCAACCAACTTGGCGTGCGCAACTGGAGGCAGCTGGCTCGTAACCGTGCTGGCTGGAGAGGTTTGTTGGTTGAGGCCCAGGTCCACCCCGGACTGTAGCGCCGTCTAAGTAAGTAAGTAAGTAAGTAAGGTTGTACCTGGCGGCGGTCAGACCAATTCTGCTTTATGGTGTTCTCGTCTGGTGGCCTGCACTCGAAACAAGATGCAACACAAACTCTATAGAAAGAGTACAGTGATTAGCATGTAGGTGCATCACAGGGGCTCTCAGGTCCACTCCCACCGCCGCCTTAGAAACCCTACTCAATATCTTTCCAATTGATCTAAAGCATCTAAAGCAGCCCTAAGACTTAGAGAATCTCTCCAGTGGTCAAGTTCACGAATCGGCCACATGAAAATTCTACAAAACTCCAATCTCAGAGAAACAGATTATATATCCCCATTTATTGATTTCAATATCAAATATAACACCACGATCCCTGACAGATCCGCATGGGATGACGGTACCATTCTAAATGACGCCGCAATCGAAATCTATACAGAACATCGAAGGGCACAGGCTTGGGTATTTTTTCGGAAGTACCTCTGATAAACGTAGCTCTCCGACTTCCGGACCACTGCAGCATTTTTCAAGCGGAAATATCGGCTATTTGTGAAGCAGCGCGCAGACTCTCTTTGTACCCGATAGATGGTAGGTCTATCGTCCTTTATAAAGACAGCCAGTCAGCGATTAAAGCTCTGGAAACGCCAACAATAAGATCTAAGTTAGTCAAACATTGCCGCGAATCTTTTAACGAGATTGCGGACAGATGCAATATCACTCTGTGTTGGGTCCCGGGACACAGAGATATTCCAGGCAATTGTAAAGCTGATGAACGAGCTAAACAAGGCACCGTACTACCTCTAGCTGTCAATAGAGAGGTACCGGCACCCCCAATACAAACGATGAAACTTCATATGTTTAACGAAGCGCAAGCTACTGTAAACGACAGATGGAGTTATCTGTCTACTCTTAGACGCAAAGAAAACCAAAAAACTCCTTTCATTATGTAGAAGGAACATAAGCCTCACAGTAGGAATAATCACAGGACACTGTTTGTTAGATAGACACGCCACTAGAATGGGAGTCCCAGCAAATGATTACTGTAGAAGCTGCAGAGATGAAGAGGAAGAGGAGAACAATCTCCACTTCCTCGGCACAAAATATTAGGGGAATATTTCTTTGAAGGCTTAAGTGACCTGTCTAACATAGACATTATAAACTTATACAGATTCATAGGGAAATCCAATTGGTTTAGTTGAAATACACCCATCGGCGTCCTGAACAGAATGCCACAATAGATAGATATAATTTTGAGGTTGTAAAGTACTTTGTCTACCTAGGCTCTATGGTGAGCTCCGCAAATGACACCAGTGGGGAGATCACACGAAGAATTACTCTTACCAGTCGCTGTTTTTTTGGGCTAAGAGGGCAATTGACTAAAGCCCTATCTCGAACTACTAAGGTAACTCTTTATAAGACACTAATCATCCCAGTTCTGCTGTATGGCGCAGAGGCATGGACTTTGTTAAAATCCGATGAGGAGCCCTTGGTTACTTTGAGAGAAAAGTTATTCGAGTGATCTTTGGTCCCGTCAGCATAGACGGTGAGTGGAGGAGAAGGTATAATGCCGGACTATACAATCATCGATTTAACAGTGACTAATACAACTGGGTCATTTAGAGCAGATGGAGCTCTCCAGCCAGCGCGGTTACGAGCCAGCTGCCTCCAGTTGCGCACGCTAAGTTGGTTGAAGTTCCCTTCCACTTGATTGCGCCACCTACTGCAAGGTCGTCCTCTACTGAGCCATCCAACCGGGGTGAATTCGAAGATTTTCTTAGCGGGAAGGTTGGGCTCCATCCGTTCTAAATGACCCAGCCATCTTAGTCGCTGTATGTGAACTCTTCTGGCTAAGTCGATGTCCTTGTACAGGCCGCATAGTTCGGCATTGTACCTTCTCCTCCACTCACCGTCTATGCAGACGGGACCAAAGATCGCTCGAAGAACTTTTCTCTCGAAATAACTAAGGGCATCCTCATCCGGTTTTGTCAAAGCCCATGCCTCTGCGCCATACAGTAGGACTGGGATGATTAGAGTCTTATAAAGAGTTACCTTAGTAGTTCGAGATAGGGCTTTGCTACTCAATTGCCAGTCTTAGCCCATAGAAACAACGATTGGCATGAGTAATTCTTCGTGTGATCTCCCTACTGATGTCATTTCCGGAGTTCACCATAGAGCCTAGGTAGACAAAATCCTTTACAACCTCGAAATTATATCTGTCTACTGTGGCATTCTGTCCAAGACGCCGATGTTGGGTGTCCTTTTTTGTAGACAGCATATATTTTGTTTTGCTTTCATTGACCGCTAGACCCATCTTTGCTGCCTCGGTCTCAATACTCGTAAATGCCCCATTGATGGCCCGCTAAGCTCTTCCGATTATGTCAATGTCATCGGCATAAGCGAGTAGTTGTGCAGATTTGTAAGAGATTGTACCTCCGGTGCGAACCCCACATGCGGATCAGTAGAAATGCGGTGAAGTAGGAGGGTTGTGATCCCTTGTTTTCGGATCATAGCCTCGCTGATAAAAGGAAGAATATTGTACCTCCGGTGTTGGCTTGTGAGTTTCGTACAATCTTCTCAAGTACTATGTTAAAGAGATCGCATGGTAGCGCGTCGCCTTGTCTAAGACCTTTTCTGACATCGAATGGTTCGGTGATGTTCTTACCGACTTTGATGGAGCAGCGAGAGTTCTCCATCGTCATTCTGCACAAACGGACGAGCTTGGCAGGGATGCCAAGACTAGACATGGCTCTGTATACCTCGTCTCTATACACACTATCATAGGCAACTTTGAAATCGATGAAGAGGTGGTGCGTATCGATTTTATATTCATGTGTTTTTTCCAAGATCTGCCGTAGTGTGAATATTTGGTCAATGGTGGACTTTCCCGGCCTGAAACCGCACTGATAATGAAGACAACCTATCAGGTTGTTGGCGATCGGTTTTAGGCGTTGACATAATACGACCGACAGAATCTTATATGCGATGTTGAGGAGACTTATACCTCTGTAATTGGCGCAGTTTAGAGGGTCTCTTTTCTTCAGGATCGGGCAAACGATGCTGAGGTTCAATTCATCGGGCATACTTTCGTCCGACCAGATTTTACAGATGAGCTGGTGCATGCTCCTTACCAACTCATCTCCTCCTGCCTTGAAAAGTTCAGCGGCAAGGCCGTCGGCTCCAGCAGCTTTGTTGGATTTGAGTTTAGATATCGCTATTCTCACTTCATTCTGATCGGGTTGACGGGAATCTTGACTGCCATCGTCACTGTTGAATGGCTCATTCTGCCTGACAGCGGAATATTGGTCATCATCGCCGTTTAACAGTCTGCAGAAGTGTTCCTTCCATATCCTCAGCACCGACTGCGATTCTACTACTATGTTGCCATTTTCGTCCCTGCAGGCTTCTGTTCTGACTTTGAAACCCTGGCATGTTCTTTTTACCTTTTGGTAACATTTTCGAACATCATTCCTGCAATAAAGTCTCTCAATCTCCTCGATCGAGCGCTTCTCATGCTCCTTTTTCTTCTTTCTGAGGAGTCGATGTTCGTAAGCAGCTCTAGTCCTTCTATGCAGCGCCGCTTTGTACGCCTCTTGTTTAGCTGCATGTGCTTGCCGGCATTCTTCATCAAACCAGGGGTTTCGTTGTGGTGGCCAAGAGAAACCCAGTACATCAGAGGCGGCATCTCTTATGGCTTGTTAGCAACGCTGCCACTGGTTTTCCGCATTTGCTGCTGGCTGCATAGGACTTAGATTGAGATTAGAAGAAACACGATCGGCAAAGGTTCTGGCGGTCTCTTGCGATTGTAGCCGCCCGACGTCAAATTTCCTCAACAGTTTTTCGTTGATTTCGCTCCGTTGTGGATATCCGCATCCGTACCTTGGCTACAACTAGGTAGTGATCCGAGTCCACGTTGGCTCCTCGGAAAGTCCGGACACTCAGAATACTGGAAGAGTGCCTTGCGTCGATCGCAATGTGATCGATTTGGTTGACGATTTTTCGATCAAAGGAGAGCCATGTTCCTTTGTGAATATCGAGACGTGGGAACCGCATACTAGCTACGACAAAGTTTCGCCCCGCCGCAAAGTCAATTAGACTGAGTCCGTTGCCGGATGTGATGTCGTGCAGGCTGTGCTTTCCGACCACGATACTAAAGACTTCCTCTCTTTCTAGTTTTGCGTTAAAGTCGCCTAGGATAATTTTAACGTCGTGGCTAGGGCATTGCTCATACGCGTCGTCCTTCTCCTCGTGAGGGGCGTGAACGCATATTAGGCTAATGTTGGCAAATTTAGCCTTGATACGGATAGTCATAAGGCGCTCGTTCACATGCCGGAAACTCAAGACTTCTTGCTTAAGTCTGCCTTCAATGACAAATCCGCACCCGAATAGACGCTGTCCTTGTTGTCTGTAGCAGTCGCCGTAGTAGATGTCGCAGTTTTTCATCTTCCTTTTGCCCGGCCCATCCCATCGCACTGCTTGGATGGCGGTAATGTCTGCTTTGAAACACTCTAGGGCCTCCGCAAGTTGTTCGGCTGCATGTGATTTGTAGAGGGACCTAACATTCCATGTGCAGACACGAAGATCGTTGTCCTTTTTACATTTGCATGAGTCGTCAACAGTAAGATCATCCGTATCCGAGGCTGTTGGTTGCTTCGTAACCAAAGGTTTTTTACGTGGTAGGGAAGTTAACCCGACGGCACAACCCCCAACATGGAGGGCCAGATCCTTTTTTTTTTGTACCCCTAGGACACCAGGCCGGATACATCGATGTCAGTAACCCACTTTGGGGATATGAGCGCTGCCGTTGGCCCATTAAGGGTTCATCCGCCACCATCTCTTTTTCAATACCCTGACGTAGTATTGAAAATCCTTACAGACCTCAGCTCCAAATATGTCGAAGTAGCTCCGGTAAGGTATCCGCTGGTCTGTAGACGTCACCGTTGATTCCATCGAGAGAATTCATCCGCCGCACGTCCTCCTTCTGAGGAGCTCTTGCTAGACTTCTGAGACGCATATTTCAGCCGATCAGGTCAACAAGAGATGCTTCGTCCAACAGTCCAGGAAGGGACTTAGCCTACCCTCTTGTAGGTAATATGGCTGCCTCTGATAAAACAGTTCCTGAAAGATGACCTTACAAATTATACTCTCCAAGTATAGAAGTTGCTTGCTTTTCCTAGAAATTTGAAAAAAACTTTGATTTACTCGTAATCTCATGGGATGTACTATTTTGTACAATTTAATGACTTGCTATAAGGACGATTGTTTCTCATGATTCTTAAAATATTAATGGAACAGCGGATGCTAATGCTTTCCTTGGTAACTGGTTGAATTTGTTTTTGGCTTCAGTCCTACTCTGTCTACCATCTACCATAAAACCTCTCATAAAAGTAAACACATTCAATTCGAACAAAATGCAATTTAAATTCCATAATCCAACTGGGACTGCAATTTAATTTATGGACGTCTGACAAAGTTGTTAGTAAATGCCCCCTACCTACCCTCTTCAATTTGAAAGGACCTCAATTTTCGTCCAGACATTCAAGAATTCTCTCGACTACAATTTAATTAGCCTCGGCAAAAACATACTTAAAAGAATTCAAAAAAAAGAGCACAACGCAACAGAATACGGAAAAAAAGCTGCAGGATATATATACGTTCTACGATACAGATCATCCTCTAATTGAAATCCTTTTTATGATGCAAATATGCGGAAAGCAAAAAAAAATAAAAAATCCATCGTAGTAGTCCGCCCCCATTCGACTTCAAAAGACAGACAACAAATAAAAGAGAAAAGGAGCAGCAAACAAAAATAAAAGACAACAAATAATAATAATTTAAATGTTATACAACCAAACCGAATAAAGATGCAGAATTGTAATTCATCGCAGACAAAAGAATCCCAACGGATACACCGAGAAAATGAATGCGCCCGAGTGGCTGTTGGTGTGTGTGTTGAATTGCATATTCTGCATTCCGTTGCCGCCCCTCGTCATCCGTAGTTGCAGTCCTTTTTATTGCGTACCACACCATCTCAAGGAATTTTTACAGACTCTTCACATGGAACATAAAGTAGTTTTTCTCTTCGTTCCTTGTCCGAAGGAAAAAATCCTCACTTGACAGCTGCACTGTGCATTTTATGCGTCTTTTTTGTTGTCCTACTTCAAACGACTAAGAAGAGAAACACCCCCTATTCACCCTACTGTGAGTATAGTATAATTGGATGGTATACACACAACTTCATGAAAATGGTATTTAAGTGAAAGGAAATAACAACTGCAAACTACTGCTACTGCTACTCCTTCGTCCTTTGATGATAATAGCCAAACGATAGTACGTAATGCTAAAAGTCTGAAGTTTTAGTTTTGTAGTGCTACTGCTTTGCAGTTTATATCTTCATCTTGAAGTTCCTTCCTCCACACTTCCCATATGAATGTGGATGGATTTTGCAAGAAGAAGTGTTTCCCCAACTCATACTTACCTTTTTACGAAATAAGGCCAAGTATCACATAACTTTTCAACTAACAAGTGTGAAACTAAAGTGGATCTTAGCTGTGGAGGTATTCTCTCAACGGCGACGGCGATGACAGGACGACGATTGGAGAGCGAATGTACTATAATGCACACAAAACTCTCGACCGCACATTCACTTCACACATGCTCCAGAGGTAAGGGAACAGTGTATAGATGCTGTAGAAATATATTTTTTTTAATTTTTAGATTTTTTTTAGCTTCAAATGGATTATAGGTCTCTTCCCACTTCTCCTTCAGCCAAGCGAAATCGTTTTCTTTCGCTCTGTTTTGTGAATGATTTTTTCGTCCTTGTGTAGACGGGATTCTGGTGTAGACAGGTTAAATGGATAATTAAACTGGGACACCATGAGTGAGGGTGTTGGAGATTTTGTTTTATTTTTATTGTCCTATATACATGCATTAGGCTTCAGTTTCAAATCCTTGAATTTCTTAAAGTCGACTCTAGCTCTCAAAATGGTGGTCGCATGTCACTTCAAGCATGGACTCAGAAGCGATTCTTGGGATTTCTATTGGCAACTGTCTCTCAGTTATCGCATATTCTTACGATTGATGGAAACTTGAATCGGTGAGGAAGAGGATGATGCATGAAGGAGAAGATTTGGGTAGTGGACTCCCCTAGAACAAGCATGTAGAAGTAATAATTTGAAGAGTCACTTGAAACCTTGACTTGAGCCTACAAGGGTTAGTACCCATACCAATTAGTATGTACTATGAAGGTGAATCTTGTTATCACATGAAAAGAGCTGTTGAGCAGCCATAAGAATTGTGCAGTTGATACTGCTGCTTCTAACGTCCTCCATACGAGTACCACTCAAATCCAATTCGTTGAATAATAGTTACCATCTGTGCTGCTTTTAGATGAAAGTATGTATTATGAAAATCAATCACAAAACGCTTAACTGGAACTCTTACCTTCTTCTTCCTTTTATCAGCGAGGTTATGATCCGAAAATAAGGGATCATAACCCTCCCACTTCAATGCATTTCTACTGATCCGCCTGTGGGGTTCGCCTGGAACTCTCACCTAAAGAGTGTTATCAACAAGGCGACCAGGGCAATGTGCATGTGCCAACGCCTCTATAGTAAAAAGTGGGGTCTAAAGCCCAAGATGATCTATTGGATGTACAGCACAATCGTTAGACCAGTGATCACCCACGCCATGGTAGCCTAAAACACAGCAGATCAAAGCTAAGGAACAGCCAAGTCGACTACACCGTTTAGCTTGTGTCGGCATTACCAGGGCAATGAAAGCGTGTCCGAGGGGAGCATTAGGTACAATACTTAATCTCACGCTGCTGCATCTCACAGTGCAGAACGAAGCTATGCTAACTGCTCTTAGGCGGCGTCAGATTCGAGGCCTGGGTTTTAGCTGGCGCGGCGATTTACGCAATCTTCAAGATTCCAGATACGATATTCAAGAGGTTTCGGTTCTCCTGGAAATACGAAGTCGTCATCAGAGACCGTCAAGAATGGAGAAACAAAGGTCTCAACACACCACGCAAAGCACAAATCTGGTACACAGATGGCTCCAAATTGGAAAATGGTGCTACCGGAGCTGGGGTCTATGGTCCCAACTGTCAGTGTGCGGCAGCACTTGGTAAATCACCTAACGTCTTCCAATAGAACTATGTATTCGAGAATGCCAGCGGAGAAACACTACCGAAACCAGCATCTACATCTATTCAGACAGTCAGGCCCTTAATTCCTATACGGTAGGGCCAAAGCTCGTGTCGGACGGTCCCGACCTCCTTGATAAACTCGCATCCACAAATCAGAACACGAAGACTTCGAGGGGAACGAACAAGCAAACTGTCGACTGGTGAGGAGAAGCGCTGGGCGCCCACTCATCGTCCCTGAACCCTACTTCGGAGTACCACCCAGTGAAATCCATTCCACAATTACAAAATGGGAAGCTAAAGAACTCGCCGAATACTGGGCCGACCAAAAGGGTCATAAATGAAAGCAAAAAAGTTCATAAACCCCAACAAAAATAGGCCAAGCAAGCTACTTGAATTCAGCAAAGACGATTTGGGAACACTAGCGGCTACCTAACCGAACATTGTCCACTCAGGCTTCTTCTTCTTTCTTCTTCCTCTTTCTCCTTCTTCTTTCTTCTTCTTCTTTCTTCTTCTTCTTTCTTCTTCTTCTTTCTTCTTCTTCTTTCTTCTTCCTATTATCAGCGAGGCTATGATCCGCAAAACAAGGGATCACAACCCTCCCACTTCACCGCATTTCTACTGATCCGCCTGTGGGGTTCGCCTATTTGACCTCAGCAAATATCGGCAGGCCTGCCGAT
Organism: Brachypalpus laphriformis; assembly: GCA_945910035.1. Taxonomy (NCBI): domain Eukaryota; kingdom Metazoa; phylum Arthropoda; class Insecta; order Diptera; family Syrphidae; genus Brachypalpus; species Brachypalpus laphriformis. The sequence continues at coordinate 15,450,304 of OX246755.1, forward strand.
TTTGGATCACTCGGTTACTGAGGCCAATGAAATGCCGATGTCGTCGCATTTGTCTGATCCAGACGTTTATAGGCCTGCCTTTCCTACATCGCGATGTCTTTGGAACGTGCATTGATATTGCCTTTTTAACAGGGTTCAAATGATCTCTTCTTTGAACGTGGCAATACCAACTGAGCCGGTCGCGCTCTATTTTTTCTACATTGTCCACTCAGGCATTCATTCATTCATTCATTTTCAATGGCCCGCTAATCCTTCATGAGGGTCGCGGGGGTAGGATGCTCAGGTGGACTCTCCATCCTTCTCGATCCTCCGCCATTGACTCCAATTCATCAGGAGGAATCCCTAAGCGGCTCCAGGAAAAATGTCGGACTTGATCCAACCATCTAATTCTAGGCCTTCCGTGAAGTCGTCTACCTGATGGCACGGCAACCATGGCATGTCTTGGAAGCCGGTCTGGGGGCATACGCACTACGTGACCAAACCATCGCATAGATCGTTCCGTTCGGAGAAGTAGCTGCTCAACGTTGAGCGCCTCGCGTACTCTGGTGTTGCGCACTCGATCCCTACAAGTTATTCCAACAACACCGCGAAGGAACCTCATTTCGGCAGCTTGTATCCGCGATCTAATTCTTTCGATCACTACCCAAATTTCATGACCATAGGTGAGAGTTGGAACATACACCGAGTTAAAAACCGATAGCTTAGCTTGAACACTAAGTTCGGCCTGCCTTATAACAGATTGACCAAGCTCTCTCAAAATTGATCCAGCCTGACCAATTCTACAGGATAACTCGGCATTGCTCCTCCCATCACTCGTGAATAAGACCCCGAGGTACTTAAACTTATTCACCTGCTTCAGTGGGACTCCACTAACATGCAAAGTGCACTGAATGGGTTTTTTGGAAACGACTCCATTACTTCTGACTTATTCACGTTGATCTTCATTCCAGCATCATCACACACGTCTACAAACCTTTCGAGTGTGCGCTGAAGTTCGGTTTGAGAGGACCCAAGGATGACCAAATCATCCGCAAAGAGCAGATGACTAATCCTTAGGTCTCCCACTTTGAAACATTCCCCGCCACGGCTGCGCTGTAACATCCAATCCATATATACAATGAAGAGGAGAGGTGACAAAAAGCACCCCTGGCGGAGTCCAACACCCACAGTGAAAGGTATTGATTTAACACCGTTTATCCGAACACAGCTTCTACAGTTTGTATATAAAGACTGAATCGCCCTTAACAGGGAACCATCAATCCCATACTCCTGCAGAACACTCCAGAGTTTGCCTCGAGGAACCCTATCATATGCTTTTTCCAAATCCACAAAACAAGTGTAGACAGGTTTGGCATACTCCCAGGCCTTCTCAAGAACCATTCTGAGAGTGAACAACTGGTCGGTTGTGCTTCTACCGGGACGAAAACCGCAGTGCTCATCCCCCAAACTGTCCTCAACCACAGCTCTGGAACGCTTTTCTAGCACCTTAGCGAAGACTTTTTTAGGGAGACTTAAAAGAGATATACCCCTATAGTTGGCGCAATCTTTTTTGTCCCCTTTTTTAAAAAGAGGAACTATCACCCCCATTTGCCAATCACCAGGTGTTTCACCGCATTCCCAGGCCACTTTAATGACACGCGAGAGCCATTGAACTCCCTCTTTACCTAAAGCCTTAAGCATTTCTGGCCGAATTTCATCCACACCAGCAGATTTGCCAACTTTTAGCGCTTTGATCGCCAAAGTTACTTCCTCTACCTACTTACTTACTTAGGTGGCGCTACTGTTCGGGGTGAACCTGGGCCTCAACCAACAAGCTTCTCCATTAACACCTCTACCGTAGGACTACTTTCCGCCCTACTCTCGACCATAGGTCTGTCATCTTCGGTGCCCTGTTCGGGATTGAGCAATTCTGAAAAGTGCTCGCTCCATCTGCGTAAGATGTCCTCCTCATTGGAAAGAAGTGTACCGTCTTTGGATTTGACTCCTTCAACGATATTCAACTTTTTTCCTCTGAGTAGGCGGACGGTCTGCCAGAACATCTTATTTGCAGATCTGTGGTCACGTTCCAATTTCTCGCCAAACTCCTTCCAAGACTGTTCTTTCGCTGTTTTCACAGCTAATTTGCAAGTTCTTCGCGCCTCAGTGTACCGATTTCGAGAATCGGAGTTCCCCAAGTGAATCCACACCTTAAAGGCTCTCTTCTTCTCTCTGATGGCTTCTTGAACTCCGGGCGTTTTAAACCAAGCAGTTCTTTTCTCACCACCAGCCACCACACCAAGCCGCTTCACTCCACAAACATCTCCCGCAGAGGCAATAACCGCTGTTGAAAACATTTGCCATTCTTCCTCTACATTTGATGGAACAGTTGGAATTCGTTCAAACCTCTCAGATATTTGCCGCGCAAATGTCTCCCGTATCTCCTCGTCCTGTAACCTCTCCCATCGTATGCGTGTAACCATCCTTGGTTTACGCTTTGGTAGACGAGGCACTCTCTCGCTAAGATACAATTTGCACAGCACTAAGTGATGATCAGTGACTCAGGCATATGTGAATAAAATAAAACTATCAAATGCAGCCATGCGCAGACTCTGCGGGGAACAAAGAGAAACAGCAAAACACATTCTTTGTGAATGCCAAGGGGCCGCAAAGAAACGATTACTCCATCTAACGCCATCTAGAATATGTAACCCAAATCATTATTGAGGTTTATCAAAAGCCTCAATTTTAATTCTGGTTAACCCATGGGCCAGCACAATAGATCGTATAAGTCGCAGTGCACTCGGGCCCCAAATATCGTATCGTATCGTATCAGGTACCCCCAAATGCTTGGAGATCTATCGAGTTCAACAAACTAGTCATTCAGTCCTGATGTATCAGAAATGTACTCAATTGCTCCAGAAATAGTCGTTTAATGAGTAATAAAGTTGGGGACCTAAGTGACTTTCTTGAGGTACTCCAACCATAGCTGTTTAAGCTCTCAATGTTTTTTTGTTTTGTTTTTGTTTTTTGCAACCGAAACGACATTCTTCAGAGAATATAACTTTAATTGAAAAAAAAAAAAAACAATTGTGCAAACTTCCGTGGAATCATTCCAAGGATATCAATTTGTATTCCAAAAGGAGCCGCTTGCGTGTTTAGCCTTATAAAATACATTTGACCACATAAATCATACACCGTCATCACCTGTCATGATTCCTATCGTTTTTCATTTCAACAAAATGAAAAGAAAAAAAAAAAAAAGAAACCTCTTTCCTTCGCTTCACAGGACCCTAACACCACATGTCTGTTGTCTACATGACACGACAGTTTTAGGTTGAAAAGTTCCTCAGTTAAGTGTCAATACACGTGCGTCTCCTCTTTACGCATATTAAACTCAATTCTCATCCTTCCCACCATAGAGCCCCCCCTTCCATTAGAATTCAACAATTTCATTTGACGGTATATCACATCCATCCTTGCCTTGTACACATATATCCTTATTTCACCATCAACAACACAAATAAAGTTAAAAAGAAAATAAGAGAAGATGGAAGAAAAAAAAAATGGCCACCCCTTGTGGTAGAAAGATAGGATAAATGAAAACGTCATCTGTTGGCGTTTCCACACACCAGACCAGAGTTTCTTTATGTCCTGTCATCGTTTTTTTTTTTTTTTTTTTTTTCTTCGTCCTGCATCTTCTGGGCATGGGGTGCGCAGCACTCTTGGTTGGCCCCGTTTTTGTTTGCCACCCCCCAACGTTCTTTTCATTTCTCACAAAGTTTTCGCTTTGCTTTTGAATATTGAATGTGATAAAAGTGTGAAGAGATAGATGGGAAAGGTAAGATACGGTGTAGAGCAGTTTCGCTTAAGGTGGCGATGAGGAAAAGGCGTTTCCGCCCAAAGTCGTATCGTTTACCGCGGATCGTTATTTCCTTCACAGGGTGGATGTTAACACAGAAAAACTTCCCCCTCGAGGGATATACTTTTTTTTTTCCACCATCCACTGTTCCTTCCGTTCGTCTTTTTAATTCAATAAGGGGGTGGAGATGGGTTGCTTCAGATTTAGATACACATACCGAGATTCTTAAAAAAAAAAGAAGAAAGATAGCGATTTTCCTTCTCCACCGTTAGTTACTTCCATTTCCTAATCCAAATGATAAAAAAAAAAAACAAATCCGTATGTATGTTGTTAGGCAACAGCACACACCACACACCACACAAGGATATTGCATAGTATCCGACATTTCGCTTTCTACCTCTTAACTTAATTTTGAATCTCTTTTCGTTACCCAAACCGTACATAGAGGAAGCTTCTCTTTGAAGGTGGTTTGAGTGTCCTTTTTTTTAACTCACAACTTACAAGGGAAAAAGAAAAACGAAAATTATCCTTGTTGAATGTTAGAAATGAAATTTCACGAAAAAGAGATGCAAAAGCACTAAAAATCTCGCGGATGGAAAAGAAAAAAAAAACGAAAAAAATAGTAACAACTACCATTAAGGATGCAAAGGGAGAAAGGATAGTAAAAAACGAAATGGCGAGAACTTTTGTAAATTTACTCCCAAAGGGGATTTTTATTATTTCCTTTTCGTATTCTTTTTTCTTTTTTAGTATCCACTTGTGCTTGTTCTTTGGAGGAAAAAGTGTAAAATTTATTTACTTGTGTGTGGTGATGGGGTAGTGTTTGTTCCTTCATGGAGCACATCCCCTTAAAGAGAAAGCAGAAAGTGTTGTTTATATTCGTGGCAGAGATGGAGTTATTTTTTTTTATGATTTCAATGCAAGGGGTTTTTATTGTCCCTATTGGGAAAAGAAAGGGACATGCAAATCGTTTGTATAATTTATTTGAAAGGATTAAGTAAGTGGACGGGTTTGACAGCAGTTTGAAGTATGTTAGTTGTTGATAACTTAATAAAAACAGGGAATACAATATTAGAGAAAAATTGAGTAGTAGCAGTGTTGAAATCTGACTTGCTCTTATTTTCTGAACGTAGCTGGCAATACTTTTCGGAAACTAATGAAATAACCATGAATTAGTTGCCAACTTAAACAGCTTTTGGGGGTGGCAATGGCGTAGTGGTAACGTCATCAATTACCACGCTAATGGTTCATGGTTCAAATCCTGATGTCAGCAAGCATTTATTTATTTCTCATGAAATAACATAAAGTCAACCCGATCAATTGCGAAAGCTTGTGTGAACTACTGCGAAGGCATAACACTCATATAGCTGGAATAATTGTTGATTTGCCCATGACATCGGTTATCGGGGAAAAAAAAATACTGTGAATCAGAAGCAAAGACAAATAATATCAAAAATATCTCCAGTTGTCTGGACGCCACCCCCGGAGATTTATGAAGCATAAACAACTGAGTTTCAAAAGCACTACATCAAATCTTTCTCTCTCTCTCTCTATCTACCTATCCTTTCCAAAGCCCGCACAGTTTGTAAACATGTTAAAGGTATTCATAACCCCTTGAGTGCGAGCAAAATATAAAAAAAAGCTAGTGTCAGGAGTATGAAAAGCGGAATCCTTCTTCTTTTTCCTATTGCGGGAGGCTATGATTCGAAAACAAGAGATCATAACCCTTCCACTTCACTTTAGTTCTACTGATTCGCCTGTGGGGTTCGCCTATTTGACCTCAGAAAATATCGGCAGACCTCCCGATTTTGGATCACTGGGTTACTAAAAAATACAAATATTTGGCGCAACAGCTCTTTAAAGTGCCAGGGCCTAGCTTCTCGCAACCACTCATCTTGTGTGGGTTATATTTTTCACACGAATGGAAGGGACCTACAGTTTAATGCCGAATCCGAACGGCGATTTGAGGAGCTTTTTCGTGACAACAATACTCTCGGATGTTTGTCAGACGCTCGCGAGAGGTGGGACCGTGAAAAAACTTTTTGGTATTTTCCGGGATTCGAACTTGGAACCTCATGCGTAGTGATCCGACTTGACACGTAGTTCCTTTATAGTATCTTCGTTTCTTTTCTTCTCCTGCGTTACTTAATGCATTTTAATATAATTCTAGCTATTATCTTGTCTACGGCCGGTAGAACGCATATACCTCTCCAGGTTCCACAATCCATCAGATTTCCCTTCTTAAAAAGCTTGACGATCATTCCTCTTTTCGACTCCTGGGGAAATTGTTCATTTCCCCACGCTCTCCGTATGTGCGGATGTAGAAGTTCTACCGATGTGTTTTTCGCCGCCTGGACTAGTTCGGCAGGGATTCCATAATACCCACCGCTTTGTTTTTCTTCGAAGTATTTTTTCATCCAATGCATACGTAGTTGTCTTCGAAAACAAAGTCCTTGGGTTCCCATAGATTGAATGCATTCAGTGACTTCAAACACTTCAATATTCTTCTTCTTCTTCCTTTTTTCAGCGAGGTTATGATCAGAAAATAAGGATCACAACCCTCCCACTTCTACTTATCCGCCTGTGGGGTTCGCCTACCTACCTCCTTTATTTCAGGGAATTGCCTAGGGTACTATCCAATCGATTTCACCGAACAAGGTGGATATCGACATGCCTCTCGCTTCTTCTTCTTACTTTTATCAGCGAGGTTATGATCCGAAAATAGGGGATCACAACCCTCCCACTTCACCGCATTTCTACTGATCCGCCTGTGGGGTTCGCCTATTTGACTTCAGAAAATATCGGCAGACCTCCCGATTTTGGATCACTGGGTTACTGAGGACAATGAAATGCCGATGTCGTCGCATTTGTCTAATCCAGACGTTTATAGGCCTGCCTTTCCTACATCGCGATGTCTTTGGAACATGCATAGATATTGCCTTTTTAACAGGGTTCAAATGATCTCTTCTTTGAACGTGGCAATACCAGCTGAGCCGGTCGCGCTCTATTTTTTGTACGATGGTTTCCTTGATGTGAAAGCTTCCACGGATCTTCGAACTTCTTATTCGATCAAGCTTTGTCATTCCTACTATCATCTTCATCTCAACTGCCGTTAATTTACTCTCATACCTTTTGTACATCGTCCAACATTGTGAACCGTATGTGAGCGCTGGACGCACAACTGCGGTGTAGAGCCTTCCTTTCGGGGTGAACCTGGGCCTCAACCAACAAGCCTCTCCATTTAGCTCGGTCTTTAGCTAATTACCTCCAGTTGCGCACTCCAAGTTGGTCGAGGTCCCCTTGAACTTGTGCGCACCACCTACGGCGATGATTCCCTCTACTGCGTCGTCCCTCGGGATTAGATTCGAAGACTCTGCGGGCCTGAGCGTTGGTGTCCATTCGCTCTACATATCCTAGCCATCTCAGACGTCTAATACGCAGTTTTTTGACTAGGTCGATGTCGCTGTACAGCTCGTATAGTTCGTGATTGAATCTTCTCCTCCAAATCCCGTCAACGCAAACGGGACCGAAAATCTTACGAAGAATTTTTCTCTCGAAGCGAACAAGGATATCTTCATCCTCTTTTAATAAAGTCCATGTTTCAGCGCCGTAAAGCAGGACTGGGATGATCAGGGTCTTATACAGAGATAGGGCTTTACTATTGAATTGCCTTATAAGCCCAAAAAAAACAGCGATTGGCAAGAGTTATTCTTCGCTTCTGTCACAGAAGATAGCGGAATTTTCTCGCCACTTCATCCACCCTACGCTTACGCGATGATTGTTGTCGTCATCACTATTGATCATAGCTCCCAGATATTTGAACTTTTCCCACTTCGGAAGCACTGTTCCATTCAAATAAATATCTGGAATAGGTCTGAGTGGATCAGAGAACGGGCAGCACAAGTACTCTGTCTTTTTTGAACTAATGCGATACCCATTTCCCTCCAGAACGTCCATCCACACATCAAGTGCTCGTTGCAGGGATGTAGGATCCTCACTTATGATGGCTCCATCGTCAGCAAAGAATAACTGATGTACCTTGGGGTCCATTACTTTACCTTCAAGCAGATAATCAAGGAATGTAATAAAGACCAAAGGACTTAAAACGCTTCCCTGGTGCACCCCGACTTTGATTGGAACTCTTCGGTTACTCCAGCGGGGCATCTTACTCTTGTCTTTGCTCCTTCGTACATGTCCATGATCATCTGTACATAGGTTTCTGGGACCCCTCGATGTCTTAGCGTCACCCATATCAGATCTCGTGGTTGTCTGTCGAATGCCTTTTCAAAGTCAACCAATACAATATGCAAATCCCTTAAGGAATCACGATGTTTTTCCATTATGATCCTTATACTTTGGATTGCATCTGTGGTTGATTTACCCGAGACAAACCCGCACTGATCATCAGATAGCCGTATTAATTTTCGCAGTCGGCCACCTAATACACGCTCAACGATCTTCATGGTGTGACATCGGCTTGATCGAACGGTTGTTATCACAGTTTCGCGTATCACCCTTCCCTTTGTATACAGGAAGAAGGTAACTTTCCCTCCATTGATTCGGGATTGGATCACCTCTCGCAAATTTGGAGATGAGAATTCTGAGCCATCTGAACCCGACGTCTCCCATCTTTTTCCAGAACTCAGAATGCATCTCGTCTGGCCCAACCGCTTTTCGTTTCTTGAAGTATTTGACCGCCTCACTAACTTCTTCGACTGTAATGTCGGGTATTTCTTCACAGTTAGGGGTGGCTCTTGGAAAGTATAGCCGAGGAAACTGTTCATTTGAAAGTTCTTTACAATACTGCCGCCACCTCTGCAGAATTTTGTCGTCATCCACAAGAAGCTGGCCATGAGCATTGCTAATGAACTTTGGCGAACGAATCTCCTGAGCATTCCTCCTTCTTTGGGCGGCTATTTCGAAGATAGTGGCGCTCTTGTTCATATTGTGTCTCCGCAGCTCCTGGATAGCCTGGTTTGCATCAGCAACCGGGGAAGATATTTTCTCCAGCTCCCGGTACAGGCCCTCCGTACTCTCTGCTTGAAGCTTCTTCGCTTTTTTCTTGTTATATCTGTATTCCATTTCGAGGCGAGCTTTTTCGTCACTATTATTAGAGGGGCACTTTGACCAAGCTTTGAAAGCCGCTTTCTTCTCATTTATCACTTTCTTAGCTTCATCACTCCACCACCATGTTTCTTTGGCGTGTTGATGGTGGCATTTTGAAGCTCCTAGCAGTGATTTGGCCTTCTTTACGCAAGTTCGCTGTAGGGAATCCCACATATTTTGTGCTCTGCACTCTTCATCCTCAGCTCCGTTGATGGTGTCCAGCCTTTTGTTTTGTCCAGATTGTACCACTTGATTTTCTCAGAGACCCTTGTTTGTTTGCTTTTCTTCGGTATTTTCATAAAAATTTCTGTTAGCAGGAGATGGTGTTGCCGAGCGATTGCCTCTCCCAAGATCACTTTGCAATCTTTTACCCGAGGCTTCATAAAACTGGCTACCAAATGGTAGTCAATCTGAGTTTCATCTCCACCTTTGTTTTAAGAACATGGTATTTAACACGATAACATGCTTAGGATGTCTTCACGAGGAAGGTTCCTGGTGCCATATCGTAGTCCTCCATGGCAGTCTTCATATTCTTCGTTTGATTTCCCGACATGTCCATTCAAATCTCTTCCAACAAACAGAAACTCTTCCTTTGGGATGTTCTTAAGGAGATTGTGGAAATCTACCCGAAATGCATCTTTATCTCTCTCATTGCACTCATTTTGGCAAGCATATGCACTGACAATATTCCACACCTCTCCTTGTATTACTAGTTTGAGAGACATCAAACGGTCGCTGGACTTCGAAATGCTCAAGACGTTACCAAGTAGCTCTGCCGCAAGGATGATACCGATTCCGTTCTTAGCCTTTTCCGTTTCGTAGTAGAACAACTTGAAGTCTTTTGTTCTAACGTCCAAGAAACGCGCCCGATTTCCGGTGTTTTTCCATTTCGTCTCTTGGACACACAAGATGTCCATCCGCCTTCTATTCATCATCTCTTCCAGCTCGTAATTTCGACCGTAACTTCAAACACTTCAATGACTTCAGAAATGTCTGCGACTTTAAAAATTCCAGTGACGACTTCGAAGACTTTATAGACTTCAATGGATTGAAACAATGGGTAGTAAAGGAACTTTTATGTTCAATAAAATAAAAATGTTGGTCTTGTCGCTGGGTTGGATTTGTTTGCCATCGCAACACCCGTTAATCGGGTTTCTGTTTATAAAACAGGATGTTGCAATAAAATCTTCTATACCCTGTCCATTTAATCGCTTTTAAGCACACTCCAGCTGTTTTCATAGATACACCAAGTATTGAATAAAAAGTGCCCACTTCACATAAACCAGAAAGTTTTCCATTGAAAAGCCATGTCCTTCTTATGCACATATCAATTCTAAATAAAATACTCTCGTCCATAAGAGTAACATGTAAAATCTGTTGAAATCAAAATTCATTGTAAATGTTGAAAAAGCCAACCAGTCACTTTTTAAGCGCATTAGCATGCCCATAGAGCACTTGTGAAGTCCTTACTATGTACACACCTAGTGCAAATAAATAAGTTTAAATTTCCAACAGGAAAACATTCATTACACTATACCACCACATCGACATATTATAAGTAATAAGTTAACGATCAGGAAATCCAACCACCTGGTCAGTGTCGGTGAATAAATTAAATAAATATTTCACAATTCAATCAGAATGAATATAAATGAATACCAATTATGACCGAGCACACATTTCCACCCTCACTCACGTTGTCGGTTACAGAGCCAACTGGGCTGTGTGTGAATGCATTTGACTATGGTAATGAGTGTGGGTGTGGGGTGGTTGTGTGTGAAAGGACACACCAGCGATTGTGTGAATGTCATCATTATCCCCTGACTAAGTGGGGATACCGCCTACAGCAAATAAAGGGGGAGAATCTCTGTTCAAAAACACAACAAACCATTTCATCACAGGGCTTATGGTAGATTATGGGAGAAAAAAGCAACGTATGCATGCATATACGCAGCAAAAATAGGGGGCTAACCACCGATATCTGTAGCATAAGCTCTAACCAATCCAAAAGCCAAAGTTGACGTATGAGTCCAGGACAAATGGGATATTTCGAAAATGATTACATGAATTATTGTCGTTGAATATCGACAAGCTGGGTAATTATTTATTTTCCCTTTTTTGAATTTAGGACACAGAGACGGATTGCATACAGGGTGGTGCATTTAGATTAGATTCAATGCAATTTTGAGTATTATTATAAAAGACATCGGCGAACCCCACAGGCGGATCAGTAGAAATGTGGTGAAGTGGGAGGGTTGTGATCCCTTGTTTTCGGATCATAACCTCGCTGATAAAAGGAAGAAGAAGAAGAAGATTATAAAAGACATCCGCAAGGTGTATAGTTCAAAAATGACGCTCAAAACTTTAAATTAAACATTTTTTATCCGTAGGGATGCTCATAAACGAAGAGTGTAAGATATAAATCAATCCCGTGCGTTATGCGGAACCCACCTCCAGACCCTCTGCATAAATAACGCCGTCAGCAATGCATCCTCATGAAAAGCAGCCCAACACGCAGGTGGAGTGAGAATCCCACTCTGGGGCAATAGATGTTGCGCAGGACCTTAGCGAGCTCCTGCAACCCATAGCTTACGCTACTTCTCCATGAAAGAAGCTAAATCTATCTTCGAGATAGATTATCTCTTACGAAGACGTTTGTCTTTAACGGAGGTGGCAGAGCAGTTCAACATTCACCTATGCTTGGTTGCAGGCCACATGGACATTCCAGGAAACTGCAGGGCGGACGAGCTCGTCTGACAGGATACAGCTCGAAGGATTCTGCCTGATAGGCAAGTCCTAGGCATGCCCCTCGCTATATGTTAGGTTAGGTTAGGTTAGGTAGGGTTATGAGGTTATTATAAAACACTAGGCACCAAAGTGGGCCCATCGCGATCCCTAGGAAACCTTCACGGCAAAAGACCTAAACCCAATCCTCCAAGCAATTAATCTCCCTACAAAATTTGAAGAGATCCTTGTTATGGCTCAAGGACCTCACCTCCTCCAAGTTATCGAAGAAGTATCTACCCAGGTACTTTAGCCTTATCCTTGCAATTCCTTGACATTCACAGAGTATATAAGTTATATCCTCTGAGACATGTAGGTCATCGCAGTACCTACAAACATCCGTATCGGATAACTCTAATCTCATGACATGCCTCCTTAGGAGACAGTGGCCAGAGAGTATTCCTCTTGCTGTTCTTAGCCTCGATCTATCTAACTTAATTATATCCCCAGATTTTCTGCGATCTAACACAGGCCACAAGGCCTATATGTAAGCATCTACTAAAGCTGAACGCTATTAGCAAGATCAACCACAGATAGGAGAACGGATCGGCATGTGACAGATCTGGCCTACGCTGGACAAACGACCTAGCGCTGAGTTGGTTAAGCTAAAACGATCACAGATCAGCTGCGTTATTGGTGTCCTCACTGGACACTGTCTTATAGGCCAACATGCCAAAAGACTTGGGGTATTTTCTAATCACTTCTGTAGGACCCGTAGGGACAAGGAGGAGGAGGAAACCATCCTTTACCTTCTATGCACATGTCCAGCCCTATCATGTAAAAGAATATTTTAGCTAGGGGCCATTTTTTCTGGATGAACTCGGCAATTTGGCGTTCTTAGTCGTCATGTTCATGCATCAAAAGCTCTGGTTGGTTTTATTAGTCTCTGCGTGATTTAATGGTAGATCCATAGCATCACAAAGGATTTTTACTGGTCTAAGTGTTTTTTTTTTTTTTTAGGTTGAGCCAAGGATGTATAATCTTCATAGATACTAATAACCCGAGTGCTACTAGCATGCACGATTCACAAACCTGAGTAATCGATTCCAGGAATACGCCTACGTACTAAACACACACCCTACACACTTTAACCACTCTCCTCGCGGTACTGCCGTTAGGTATTTCTTCGCGGGGCTGGTTAGCAATTATACTCTAGTCTCCGGGGCCGCCTCTTGTGCTCTTCTTAGGGCTTCTGCTCTTCGCAGCGCATTCTGCACACATACTATGAATGAGCAGATCTCCATCCACTCGCCCTCTGATCGTGTCATGTGACCTACAAGATTTTCTGGACTTGACAGGTTTGCTCTGTCTTCTGCAAAGCGTCTGCAGTAGAACACTGCATGCTCCGCGTCCTCCTCTTCGTTTGGACATATTGGACACAGGGGCGAACTATCGTGTCCAAATCTATGGAGGTATTTCCGGTAGCCACCGTGTCCGGACAGGAACTGTGTGAGGTGGTAGTTACAGTTCCCCCTCGCTTTCTTTGTCCTTGATTTTATAGTGGGAATGAGCTTGTGGGTCCACCTGCCTTTTGTAGAGCCATCCCACCTGGTTTGCCAACGAGTTGCTGATGCTGCCCTTTCCTCCTCCTTAATCCTTTTTGCCTCTTGCCGGTTCGAGGGACGTCTAAGGTATACCCTCTGCATCTCATCAGCGAGAATGTCGATTGGGACCATCCCAGCTAAAACGCAGGCTGCATCGTCGGAGATAGTTCGGAAGCCGCTGATCACTCTGATTGCGCAGAGCCTGTGAGCTGATGATAGCTTCTTCCTGCACTCATTTGTCGCCAGTGCACCTGCCCATATCGGGGCAGCGTATAGAAGTACCGAGCTGACCACTCTGGACAGCAGGATCCTGCGGGCGTATCCAGGACCGCCGATGTTCGGGAGCATTCGGGAGAGTGCTACCTGAATCAGCGATGGTTTCTTACTAGAATACTCGACGTGGGCTTTGAAGCGCAGCCTGTTGTCGAGCATGACTCCAAGGTGCTTCAAGGATTCTTTGGATCTGATTGTCTGGTTTCCGACCCGGAAGCTGGCATATTCCACCTTTTTGCGGCTGGTTATTAGGACAGCTTCGGTCTTTTGGGCAGCTAGTTCCAGACCGGTAGACTCCAGCCATTCCTTTATTCTTTTAACTGCCTCATCCGTGGCAGACTACTGGTCTAAGTGTATCTGCACTCATGTGTAGATAGCCAACCATGCTACCGGCTTACCAAACAGCGCAAGTCCCTTGACAAAGTGCCCATCCTTCCAGAGAAGGCTACGAATGTAATGAATTTTAAATTCTCCGGGAGGGTGCAGCAATGAAGAAGTTCGTGAAGACACTCCCCAGTTTCTGTGTCACTGCCCGAGCCACTGTCACCTAAGAAACAGAATTCTAGGAAGTTACTACTTCCAAGACATTGAGGAGCTATCTGATGTTTTACTCTTTAGTCTTAACAGCTTTTCGAGGACATCAGGCTAGCTAAGAGCATCCAACAGAGATCCACAAGTGTAGGAAGGAACAAACCTCAATGGGCCTACATAGACCTGAGTGTGATGAAGAAGAATTAACTTCATCAGCCCGCTTACCTAACATAAGTCCTCCGGGAACCAAGCGATCCGGGCAAAGTTCTTAATAGCATTGGCTAACAGAACCTATTCTTCTTCTTCCTTTTATCAGCGAGGTTATGATTCGAAAATAAGGGATCATAACCCTCCCACTTCACTGTATTTCTACTGATCCGCCTATGGGGTTCGCCTAACAGGGCTGACAGCACCTGTTAAGAATTTTAAATCCCTAAAGGCAGCCGTTTCCTAACCAGGACTGAAGCTGAAATGTTTGAACACTTACCATCTCTTTCCCGCTTTCTATATTAAACTCAAATATTGCTGCACAGTTGGAAGTAGCTTTGACTCTAGAAGAGTCTTCTCTTTCTACTCCAAAAGTCGACTTTACTAAAGAAACCGCATCTACTCTATAGATCGATTCTAGTCTAGAAATGGTTTCCACTCCAGAAGTCACTATTCTATTCTATTTCCAAGTATCCTAACCTTAGGTTAGGTAAGGTTGAAGTGGCTGCCAGCTGAGAATCGCCAACACACTTACACCAACAATAGGTTCATTGTGATACCACGTGGATCATAGGAGAAGTTTCTCTCTACCTACTCGTCAAACCATTTTGAGCTTCTTATGAAGCATAAGAGGCTCTTAATATCTGTGTCTATCAGATCGTCTGTATCGTTGTAGTAGAAGGCTCCTAAGTGAAGCTTCCTTCTGCGGGAGAGAGAGCTGGGCAGAAACAAAGAAGGTGAGGAATAGTTTCTTCCTCTTCTGCATACTTGCAGCTTCTACAAAAGTCGTTTGCAAATAGGACCAGCCTTGTAGCATACTTGCTTTTAGACAGTGTCCTTATCCAACCTTTATAAATCCAATTATTTGCACAATCTTCATAAAAATTCTATTTTTCTTGGACCACCCTGTATCCTAGTGTCGAAGTTTATGTATACGATGTGGTCAAGTTTGCTAACCTGTAACTAAGCGCCTGATATTTGTGTATTACCACAGGCAACACACAGTCGTCCACTATCAATAGAGGAAACAACAAATATGGGTAGTCCTGTACACTTAGACTGTATACACAAGGGACTTATATGTGCGCGGGTGGCGAGGAGCATACCTACTTGTATGCCCCGAGTCGAGGACTAACATCACTAATGACAAATTATAAATAATTATTATGTGGTCGTTGTGCTTGTGAATTTAGTTTCACTCCCCCAAGGATGTGTTGCTGTGTGTGAATAGGCAGTGTTTGAATTTGTGTAGCGTAAGAGGGACCGACCGTAGACCGTATATTGTCGTTGCGGTTCAGAAGGTTAAGTATAAAATTAATCGGGGGTGAAATATTATACATTTGACCATTGACTGTCTTTTTTTTTTATCAATTGCTAATGAAATATGCATTAGGAATTGAGAAATCGAAACATATGTGTCCTTATCCTGGGGCAGAGTGTCGTAGGGAGTCCTTGATGTTGCGAGGGGGTGGGGAATTTGTTTTGTGGAATTGATTAAGGATAGATATATTGATTTGAGGTTAATTGTGCAATGAATTATAATTATTTGTTTTACGGAGGTTGTGGTTGGAGGAGGTAGGTAGGCGAACCCCACAGGCGGATCAGTAGAAATTCGGTGAAGTGGGAGGGTTGTGATCCCTTATTTTCGGATCATAACCTCGCTGATAAAAGGAAGAAGAAGAAGAAGTGGTCGGAGGAGGTTATATGTAGAATAAAACGAAGTGAGTTTTGAAGGCATTCATAAGTATAGGGGGGTTTGTCAACAGTTTTATAAATACTGACGGAACAGTAGATGTATTTTTATTTAAATGACCCTTCATCCCATTAATCTTCGTCACATTTTCATGTATAACCTTGGGCAACTGATGGAGAAAAGTTGAAGGAAGTGACAATGTTTTGGTCCTTCGAGCCGCATTATACTAAATTTGAAATCGATTTTTTTTTCTATCGGTCTATATGAAGATCTGACTTCTTATCTGATCCCTGAAAAATGTTTGTTTGAACACCGAGTACCCTTATCAATATACACTGATTATGAACCTCTCTCGTGTGCCCTTATTCAAATTTTAAAGCACACACACACTTGATACAGATCATTCCGCAATGTCGCTCCAAAGTGAAGTGTTTCTTAAGGTGTGTGCAGTCTTTTGGGGATCTCTGAAACCTTCTATTTCTGAAGGCAATTCTATGTTCGCAGTATAAAAAAAAAGTGAGATACTTACGTTGTGTCAGTAGTCAGTCAACAAATACGCTCTAACGTGCGATTATTGGTATTTGATTCGAATGCAACTTAAACCAAAAAACTACGATTTAACAACAAACGAATCTCAAATGATTTCAAATAAAACTTTTCGTCTAGATTCCAATTCAAAGGAATGCGAAAATCAAATTGTTACAACGCGTCTCAATCGAAGCCACCACCTCACCTTTAGCCCAGGTCTCCATCCATCCCCATCATACAACAGTCCTCCCAACCTTCGATTCCCAAAAGAGTAAATAAAATCTGCATTTTCCATTTACATGCGAAGCCCAGAAGTAGTGTAGAAACAACTAGAGAAATACCAACATGCGGGGCACTAGCACTCCACCCTCTGGTCTCCCACCACCACCATCTCCCACTGGTTATACACTGTTTCATTATTCCTTCTCAGCAAATATCATTTATTTGAAAATACCACTTGTAGTACCGATGCTAGAGTAGGTACTACACTAGTCCCATCTGTATAAATCTCCAATACAAACAGTTATACACAGGACGGGTGAAGGGGGGGGGGGGGGGGAATGGGTGGTAAAAAATGTGTATATACGGACAAGTGGCGCAAACACAAAAGACTTTGGCAAAACGGGAGTTTCTAAAAATGCTCTCTCTCTCTCTTTCTTTCTTGTTCGCTCGCTTACTCTTAGTTTTCAGTTGCGTCCTGTATCGGGGCAAGTTTTTCAGTAAACAAACCCCAGTCAAGCACCGCTATACACCAGTAGGGGTACACTATACGATAGCGGCGGAGATACGGGTGATGCACTGAAGGAGGAGGATGAGAGCTTATCCTTTATCCTTAACTTTGCATATTTGAGTGGAAGTTTGAGAGAGGAAAGGATACAACTGATTTTGTACCATTCTGCATGTACACATGCAATAGGGTGCGCCGCCTATTCGTTTACAGAAATGACTATGGAGTCCACCATCATCATCATCATCCTTGTCGATTCCTCTCGATAGGTCTCCACTATTTTTTTTTTTTTTTCCTGCAGTGGTGTTTGCGTTCGCAGAATAACTACGGGTCTACTGCCCCCCCATCGTCTCGTATCAAAGAAGTAGAGAGAAAGTAGAGAGAACTGCAATCCGGTTTTTTCGGACCCAGGACCAGGAAAGGATTTTTGTGATCATCCCCCCCCCCCCCCCCCCCCCCCCCTGTGTGTATGTGAAGGTTGTGGTAGGTAGCACACATTTGTGAACTTCGATTTTTGGTCGATATTTCGCCCGGGTAAGTGCGTATACACAAGGAAAACAGCCACTCAAGCATGCTGGTGTACTACTCCATTGGATTAATGCTCTCCTCTTCAAAAAGGATACAAAACACCGAATGCTGGTGGTTTTTGCCGAGTGCTATTGCATCTAATGTGTAATAGATGCGTAGTCGTCATCGTCGTCGTCGTCATCTCCTCCTGCATGTACATATATGGGTTAAGCGCATGCAATACACTGGGATGAAATAATAACCATCCATCTCTGTCGCTCTTCTCCACACCGCCTCCGCCTCCTGTATAAAGTGAGAACATTTCGCAGGAGCCATAAACCGCAGGATGTCAGATTTCATTGCACATGGTGGTGGTAATGTGTGCTGGTTGCCACTTGAACCACCTCGTTATTACATTTGCCAATATACACACAGATACACAAAAACACACTTGATGCGAGGTGCATGCGAATATACAGTATATTTTTCGGGTCCTTCGAGCCGGAAAGCAGCACTACACTGCAATATCATATACACAGATAGGCAGTACCTACCCAGAGTGTTGTCACACTTAAAGCAGGGAGGTTTTCGGTGAGCCCTACGAAATATTCTTCGGCCACACACGAATACTCGAGCACTAATGGCTTATTGATGATGATGGCGATGGTGCTGGGTACCTGTTATTAAATTAAAATCCAGGAATTACAAAGGCTATACCACACACACTCGAGGGAAATGTATGCTCGAAAATAAATTCTGAAATTGGCCTCATATAGTTTCTACCAAGTCATGGGTGTGGTTACCAGCCAGAGAAACCCACTTTCTAAACAATCCGGGGGGAGGGTTGGTTGGTATTAGGAAAATCGAATAACCAAGCGATGATCACGTATCCTTTTTGGAATGGCAACCCACTGAACCAAAGGGACACGTATACAGACTTCCTACACTTACAAGGACGAGGAAAAAAAAAGCAACCGAGTGCAGGAAAAAAAATTAATTAAAATTCAGGACAAAATAGTTCGAAGCCTTCTCTCATCTTCTGTATACGCCACCACCTTCCACAGGATATTTGCTTGCAAGTAAAATTCGTGGCGTCGTTTCATACCCTATCAGCGCATTGTGCGCATTCCAGTTGTGTGCCCTACAGGAGCAAACAGGCAACAAAATAGAAAAAAAAACATCGAAACGCCGACAACCTGTCGGTTGGTATACTCGTACGTTATCATATCCTTGTAGCGAGGAATGCAATACTCCTTCTCTCGGTTTTTTTTTTCCCTGCATTGCAATGCTGCTGGCAGGGTTTTATTACCCTAGCAGGAGTGTAAAGATTTTTCTTTACCTTTGCCCGAGAGAGAAAAGTAGTGGTATTCCAAGTGAACTGCAAAAATACGTGCATTCCAGGTACACATTGATGATCGCAATGTGAAAAATTTCAGCATACAATGCGAAGAATTTTATAATTTTTTTCTCCTCCCTACTGCGTTCCACTTTTGTACAAATTAAGGACCCATCGATGTGGAATTATTTGTCTTGGTTCAGGGAAGCGTAGTTGGCTGTGGCACTTTGTATCAATCAATGACTTATTGGGATAGATCAGGGTTTTAGTATCGAATACCCAAAGATGTAGAGGGACTTAACCACTGTGATGGTAAGGATTCGTGGTCAATCAATTTCTGAATTCATTTTAATCATCCTGGTACTTCTTCTTCTACTTTCTATTTCGGCGAGGTTATGATCCGATGCCGAGAAAGTAGCCAATCATCGATGGCAACATCTAGACCAATGTCATACCGCCCGACAGCTCTAGCCGACACTCAATAAATCCAGGTCCATCGGACTCTTGAAGCACAAGAGAGGAACCCTCTCAAAAATAACAAATGTCCTCACTGGACACTGCGTCATAGGAAGACATGCCCAAAGATTAGGTATCCCTCATAATGACTTCTGCAGAAGCTGCAGAGATGAATAGAAAGAAGAGACCATCAGTGATCTCCTGTAAGCCTGTCCTGCGCTCGCCAACATCAGGAAGGCCACTCTGGGTGAATACTTCTACAATGATCTTAATGATCTCGGCACCGCCTGTACGTCTAAAATTCACGCCTTCATTCAACGAAGCAAATGGTTCCAAGAGTAAGAGGGTGACTCACCCGTCCTACACATCGGCAGTACAATGGACCTACTTTCTGGTCTAAGTACATCCTCATCCGATCCTAACCAACCAACCAACCATGATCCGAAGACAAGGGATCATAACACTCCCACTTCACCGCATTTCTACTGATCCGCCTATGGGGTTCACCTATTCATCCTAGCACTGGTGCTGATATTATCCGATTAGTTTGGACAGCAACCGTAAATGCCTCTCATATCTTTTGAACGTTCGCAGTCAAGTCTTAAACCATTGAAGGTCAGATTCTGGATCTCCAAATCTGTGAAATAGTAAATCCAATCCTTGGAAAGAAATAGCTAACATTTTAATCAGAGAAGGATGACGATAAGAGAACTTATACATAGACCATGTGGTAATAGGTTATAATTCGCCGGCTGGTATTGTAAAACTATGATCAGGGGCAGGGGCTCATCACGTTATGACTTGTACAGCGTAATACCTTTGATCAATGTGAGGGTATACTCATCATCCTTCTTCTTCTTCTTCCTTTTATCAGCGAGGTTATGATCCGAAAATAAGGGATCATAACCCTCCCACTTCACTGCATTTCTACTGATCCGCCTGTGGGGTTCGCCTATACTCATCATCCTCTAGGCTATTTTATTTAGTTTCTAAAGTTTGAGATAACTACGGTTTCTGGGCATATCAACCTTATCTTACAGATGAGTTGGTGCAGGCTCCCTGCCAAATCATGTCCCGGAACTTTAAATTTTTGATGTTTTTGTTGTTGCAGCTAGGGTTCCGCTGGGGACAAGTCAGTTTCTAGGCTCAGGAATCGAGCCACGTCTATAGGTCGTTCCCAAAGTGCATCAGGACAAATGTTTTGCTGGGCAATTGGAAAGATGTTTGGTGTTGTGCCGGTCATTTCCGCAGTCAGGGCATTTGTCTATGTCATTCTATGGAGGCGTCGAGAT
Organism: Brachypalpus laphriformis; assembly: GCA_945910035.1. Lineage (NCBI taxonomy): Eukaryota > Metazoa > Arthropoda > Insecta > Diptera > Syrphidae > Brachypalpus > Brachypalpus laphriformis. Next base: position 15,471,126 of record OX246755.1, read on the forward strand.
GGTTCTTGTAGCTGTTTAGTAACTTGAGCGTAGCTGAGCTAGGATGTTCCTTGTTCTTCGTGGCAGACTACGTTCTTCGTCTGCTATGGGTTGTGGGCGGCCTCCGAGGACCACGTTGGGACACAAATTCTCCATAGAGTGAGACACAGTTCATGTGATGAATGCTTTTCAATGCATCCTTGTAGGTCTATCTGTCTATCCTAGTGCCCTGCGTGTAGGTATCGAGGTCATTTTTGTACAATAGATTTGGAGCCATTTACGAATGGAACGGGATGATTGTGGTACTATCATCAGCGGATGATTAGGGTGGTCTTGGAGGTGACTGCTGGGAGAACATGGTGTAGTGGTCCCTTACTGGAAGCAACTTTGTCTCGGCATGGAGGTGATCAATATGTGACATCCGGTGATCGTCCTCATGGCTGTGTTATGGCAGGCTTGAAGATGCTGTCAGTTTTTGTCACTCACCTCCAAATGGAGGCCGCGTAGTTCAGCACGGAGCGACCGATTGCCTTGTATGTGGCGAGTAGCGTCTCTTTGTCCATCCCCCAGGAAGATCCCGCTTAAGACTTGAGTACATTGTTTCGGTGTCTAAGTCAGCTTCTGATGTTTGATGCATGCGCAGCGAACGTCATCATGCTATCAAATGTAACGCCAAGAAGTCTTGGTTGGATGGAAGTTAGAATTCGACGTTATATATACAGGGTGGGCCAACTACAAGTTTCTTTTTAAAAATGCAATAAAATGAACAAAGCGAAATTTTTTCCATGTGTTATATTATTATTAAGAGCAAACATTTCCATTAATTATGGAACACAGCGTCGTTCAAGTGGCTGCCTGGCTAGCCTCGCAGTAGCGCTTTCTATCACTCCAATTTTCCAAAACCTTGTTGATGGTTTCGGGCTGTAGCTCACGGATTGCTTGGATGATATTGGCCTTAAGTGCTTGAATCGTTTCCGGATTGTTGGCATAACATCGGTCCTTCACGGTTCCCCACAAAAAAAGTCCAAAGGGGTCAAATCGCAGCTCCGAGGCGGCCAATTGACATCGCCAAGACGGCTGATAACACGATTTGGGAATTTGGTGCGCAAAAGACCGATTGTGGCATGGGCTGTGTGGCATGGCGCGCCATCCTGTATGAACCAGAGGTCGTTCAAATCCATGTCTTCAATTTCAGTAAAAGAAAAAGTCGTTAACATGGCTCTGTAACGCCCACCGTTGACCGAAACGTTGTTCTCAGCCTCATTTTCGAAGAAAAATGGTCCAATGATGCCACCACTCCACAATCGGCACCAAACTGTCACTCTCTGTGGATGCATTGGCTTCTCGACAATAACGTGCGGGTTTTCCGAGCCCCAGATGCGGCAATTTCGTTTGTTAACGTAGCCGCCGAGATGAAAATGTGCCTCGTCAGAAAAGATGATTTTTCGCCCAAAATCGTTGTCCAATTCAAGCTGCTCTAAGGCCCAAACTGCGAAGCGATAACGAAGCGGATGGTCGTGCGCTTTCAATTGCTGAATCAATTGGACCCTGTAAGCGAATAATCCCAGCTCTTTGTGCAGAATTCTCCTCAGGCTAAAGCGTGAAATGTTGAGCTGTTGAGATCGATGACGAGTTGATGTTCGTAAATTGAGTCTCACACTCTCGGCTACAGCAGCCACATTCTCGTCTGTGCGCACCGTACGACGATGGGGACCAAGAGTGTTGTCCACTACCATACCAGTCTCTCGAACTTTTTGCACAAACTTGCGTACAGCAGGCGCGGTGGGTGCTTCATTTCGGCCAAAACTTCTTTTCAAAAAACGCACTGTTTGGGCTACACAGCACTCACTTTGGAAATGTTTTCAATATTTCCCAATGTTGTTCAAGCGCAAAGCTTCGTTCCGCGGAGGTATGATGCTGACTTTCTGTCAAGATTTCGAGCGGGAAACAGCTAGCAGTGTCAAAATAACCTATGATTTAAAAAGAAATCACTAGATGGCCCACCTGTTATATATATATTTGGCGCAACAGGTCTTTAAGTGCCAGGGGCTAGCCTCTCGCAACCACTCATGTTGTGTGCGTTATATTTTTCACACGAATGGAAGCGACCTACAATTTAGTGCCGTATCCAAAGGGCAACTTGTTTTGAGAAGCTTGTTTGAGACAACAATACTCTCGGATGTTTGTCAGACGCTCGCGAGAGGTAGGATCGTGAAAAAACTTTTTGGGGTTTTCTGGGATTCAAACTTGGAACCTCACGCGCAGTGATCCAACACATTAACCACTTACGCCACGGCGCCCACTAATTTTCGAGGTTCTACTATATTTATGTCTAGGGCTGACCTTATCTCCCTTCTCCAGGATGTGAAGATTGTGGCTGAGGACTTCTCGGCCGACAGCTGTAAGTTGCGATCTCTAAAAAATCCGTCCAAGACAGAGAGATAGGAGTTCAGCGCTGTGCAGACCGTACAGCCGTCGACATATGAAACAATATTGATTCCTTCCGCGAGGAGGGGCAGTCTGGAGATGTAGAAGTTGAAAAAAAGTGGTGTTGGAACACCCTACTGTGGTACTCCTTGCTTGACCCTCCGGTACTGAGAGTTAGCGTTCCTGAATTCGGCAAAGGTAGTTGACCAGCCAGCGCTTGTGGGTGTTGTTAATCTGTTATACTGCCTAAACTAATAGTTTTGTTCGACTTGGCTTGCCCTGCCTTGACTTTGGATAAATCAATTGATTGGTTCCCGTCTAGATTGAGATAGACAGAGTAGGTGCTGCAGAATGTTGACTGAACTTTAATAGTCTGACGAGATTGTCCCTGCAGGCTCCAATTTGGTAACCATTTTATCCTGTAAATGCCCTCAATGCTCTCGTATATGAATCTTTCTGCTTCCTCGATTTTAAGTGTTTCGTGGTCTTCCTGAACACATTCTTTCATATCTTCTCTCCTACTATAACAGCACACCTGGCTCTGATTCCATCAAATAACTTTTCACTTAGCGCTTTGCAAAGTCTTGATTTGTCCTTCAAAATATTTCTACAATATGAAATCTGTTTACAGTTCGAAAACTTTGATGCGATATAATTATGCGTACAGTTTGCAAAGTGATAAGTGAATATTTGCAAACTATTTCATTCGAAATGGGTCTGGGTTTATAGCCTTTTGCTTTTAATTTCAAATTCCCTCACAAGTTAGGTGTCCTATCTATGCTATTGCGTTGTCCTTCATACTTTCTTTCAAGGAGATAGAGACGAAATCCTTTAAGCTATTGACTTTGCCTTTTATGTTTTGGCCATCGGTTCAGCTGATATAATAGAATTTATCTTTTAAGAGCTCTAGGCAAATCTTACTCTTAACACTCAAATACGAGGCATTTCTGCACTCATTGCCATTCTCAATTTGTTTGTTCCTAACTCCATTTCAAAGAACTTGCAGCTCTCTGCGCGTTTCAAGTACAAATCCGTGAGGAGTTGGTCGCATCAATGAGATCATCATTGCTTCGAATGGGATGGCTATAACTTATGATGCTTCCAAGTACAATTCTGAGTCTCTATAAATTTTGTATAACGACAATATATTGCCCTCTAAAGTATTCTTTAAGAGGTTTTAAGTTCCTAACACATGCAATAAGGGGCTTGTGCAGTATGTTTAGAAACAAACTCACTATTTCCTTCGCTACATTGGTTCTTATATAGCCCTTCACAGTATTCCAACATGAGAGCTCTCTATAAGATTAAGAATCGATGACCAGCCTTTAGAAGATTAAGCAGGCAGGGGACCATGCAATACGGTTTTGATTAGTACAATAAGACCTCAAATGCCACCTTGGTGTTCGGTACAAGGAAAATTGAATGAAAATTCAAATGTTTTCCTTCAGTTTCACACCCAAAAATCGTCCTGCCAACATTGAGCTTATCAAATTTTCCTTTTATCAATTCCCCCCAAGTGTATTTGTTAAGTGAAATTGAAAATTTCGTTGCATATACAAAATTTATTCAACCGTTAGCACTCAAAAAAAATAAACACCCCCTTGCACCCCTACACACAGAGGAAACTACACATCCTTTTGGTTTACGATGAGAATCTCTACTCAACTTGACATAATGAACCCAAATTCATTGTGTTCGAGGATGTAGGTGGCCAAAATGAAGGACGAGGAGACGAAGAAGAGGTGGTCATCTCTGGTCACCTTTTTGATCACCTCTGTGCCCTTACACACACACACACACTCACACATCTGCTGAGGAGAAAAGCTTCAAGGATGAATAGAATAAAATATGTTGCCTAGTTCTCTCATTTCTGTTCCCCCTCTAGCTCCTTATGTTCAGAAAATACAAAAAAATAGAAAAAAAGGGAAAACGAACTGGAGGTTGTGAATAGTTAGAAAGTCGTTTTGTCCTTTTTGTGAACTCTGCCAGACAATAAGGTTTAAATTCAAATATGTCCTCTGAACTTCCCCCTCATCTTTTCATTCCTCTGCATTTGTATGGAAATTTAATTAGTTTTTCTTTCGTTTCCTTTGCAGTACCACCAAAAACCGGTCAGAAGCGTCCCGCAACTAGCCCAGCTCCGCTTATACCATCACCGCACCACTTGCAGTCACCATCGGCGGCCGCAGCTGGACAACAGAATTCAGCTCATGGGCTTAGTAACCATTCGGGCAGCAATCACATTGGCGCCCAATCGCCCTCGATGCAGGGACAACAACAACAGCAGCCACAGCAGGTGTGCGGCGTGCCAGGAGGCTTGAATCAACCCTTTGCGTCGGCACTGCGTAATCTCGCCAAACAGGCCGACATCAAGGAGGACGAAGAAGGTGTTGGTCGAGATCGTGGTGGTACACAAGGTGGCGGTGGTGGTGGCCAGAGGGATGGATCGACATCCTCGTCGGCCGTGCAGAATTCATCCACATCGCGTGTGCCTTCGGCAAATGATTCCAGACTAGTGGTCGATAGTCGCTTGGGGAGTAGCGCTGATGAGAGGTCAGTGACGAAAAAACGCTCAGCTCCATCACCGCAGCCGGCGGAGAAGATTGCTCGCATGAATTCAGGTCCATCGTCCGGTCTACAACCAGAGCTGTTGGCTCGTAGTGGCTTTCAACCATATCGATCGGATGAGCGGCTCATGCATCCAGCCGGGCCATTTCCCTTGGATGCGTATTCTCCGTTCACTGGGATACCCGGCTTACCACCCGGCGCTATTTTCAATCCAGCAGGGCTCCCATATTCCGAGCAGTTCTTGCTGGAACAGCGTCATCAGCTGCTTCGAAGCGGTGTACACTATTCTCATCCCCATGCACATTCATTGTACGGACCGTTGGCATCGCCGTACTCATCGCATATGTATCCGTTTATCAGTGTACCCGTCCTACATGAGCGTATGAAGCTGGAGGAGGAGCATAGGGCACGGATTGCCCGCGAGGAGGAACGCGAGCGTGAGATGCAACGAGAAAAAGAACGCGAACTACGCGAGCAACGTGAGCGAGAGCAGCGCGAGAAGGAACAGCGTGAACGTGAACAACGCGAGAAGGAGCAGCGTGAAAAGGAGCAAAAGGAGAAGGAAGCTCGCGAGCGTGAGCTGCGCGAGAAGGAACGTGAGGCGAGAGAACGCGAACGTCTCATCTCAGCTTCGCATCACTACTCCAATCCTCTGTATTCGCCTTTGAATCGGAATCTACTCGGCCCAATGTTGCCACACATCGGCTTAAGCTTACGTCCGCCACCACAGGGTGGAATGCATGGACTACCTTCGATGTCGCCCTATCATACCAGCAACCAGCGTCAGAGCCCACATGCTGCAATGAGCCTGAATTTAGGTCTCTCATTGCCCGGTGTACCAAATCTCCCACACGGACCAAATATACCGCATCACTTGCAGGCGTCAGGCCTTGGACTGGGACACCCTGGCGCCGGGCTGGCTCACCCAAGTTTCTCCGCAGCGGCCTTAGGTCTGTCCCATCACGGATTGAATTTGTCTCACCCCCATATGTCGCCCCATCATCCACCGATCACAGCCGCTCATCAGTTGCCACCACATTCGACGCCGCACTCGCACGTGTCCACAAATAGCTCACCCCACGGCAGTCTAAACTTGACACAGAGCTCGGCTGGCAAACACTCCGATGCCACGATTATTACATCCTCGGCGTCTGCCCTGCAGTCTCACTCATCACACAGTATAACTGCACAGCCGCCAACAAGCATTCCGAATAGTTCTCTGTACTACACTCATCATCCGGGTCATCATGCCGCAATGCATTCAGTCAGCTCAATGGCACCCTCTGCCGCCCATCAGCAGTCGTCATCGATTTCAATGTCTTTGGCTGCTCACAATCACCACTCTTCCACATCGTCGGGTGGCATGAAAATTCCCACGCCCACCTCATCGGCTGGCCAGTCCATGCCACCGAGTACGCACAATCAAAACGGCGGTCGGGCATCAAACAGCCCTCGACATCCACTTGAGAAGCCGCAGCCCAGTGTTGGCTCACTTTCCGCATCAGTGGCGACCAATGAGCCCACTACTCTCGATCTCACGGGATCGAATTCAAACCACGCCTCCAGCCTTGGTGGCGGCAGCAGTGTTGGCACTCCGGCAAATAACCGCACTCCACCATCGCATGAGCTGAACGGCACCGCCACAACAACAACCACTACATTGGTCAGCGACGCCTCAGAGTCTAGTAAAGACGCAACACCAGTAGCGCCATCTATCGTCGGCCCCCCCAACAAGGATAGCGACAACGCGAAGGGCTCACCCATCGATGATGCCCTCAAGCAAAAATCGCCGACACCAGTCACAGCCACTCCTACCACAACCACAATTGTGAATTCCTCACCAGAGGACGCTCGCCACAGTCCTGATGGTCAGGCATCCACTGGTGTCAACCCATCTGCAGGTAATACTAACAAGCCATCCCCTAATAGCACTGTCCCTGAAGGCATCACACAATTGTCACCTCCATCTGCCAATAATGAGCAGACTTCCCCCAAGCCTTCTGATGTGACCACAGCTTCAAAGATTTCCCCCTCCGGTGATGCTACCGGTGTCACATCAACCACGGGCGGCACCATTAGTCCCCCAGTGGTCAGTAGCAGCACAAATATTTCCGTCACGCCCTCCTCAGAGGAAGTGGTGTCCAGTGCCAGCGCCAACGAAGCGTCTCGGTGAGAGAGGGCCTTTTAATTTTGTTGTAAATATTACAAAAACCCCGGTCACAACGACCAAATTTTGTCTCTTTTTTTCTTTAACTATTATTTTTACTATATAAAACTTAGTTTTTTTTTTTTAATTTAAACAGTTCACTTTAAAAATAAAAATAAAACTAATAACCACTTAGAAAATTGTGATGTTTAAGGATAACAAAACAAAAAAACTACATATATAAATTATTTCCTCTAAACTAAAGAATTGAAATAAAATTCGTACAACCAATAAATATATATATATATATAAAAAGAAAAACATGTATTTAACTATATAAACAAAGAAACAAAATAATTATTTATACAAAACGTTGCATTAGAGTAACACACACACGCCCCCACACACGTAGTAAGCAGCAATATAAGCTCACAAACCACATTTATTCAACACCGCATGCGCCTTATTATTTAAACTTATTTCCTTTTTAATCATTGAAATCAAATCAAAAAAAGAAAAAACTATATAAAATATTATGTAGTATATAATTATAATTTTTATTATTCTTATTTTGTATATAAAAATTAAATAAATGCAAAGAAAAAATTAAACACTATATACAAGAGGATTTACTAAATAACATCAAATTCATTCAATTTAAAATCGCACTTAAATAAAAAACAAATAAAAATATTTTTAATTTTTATTAAAAAAACAAAATATATAAATATACAACTTTGTTTCTTTTGTTTTTATTTTTCTTGATGAAAAACTTTATAGATTTTAAGTTTGTCTCTTCTGCAATTACATTTATGATTTTTATTTTATCTTTTGTTTTAAAATGTGTCTTATATTGAATGTAGTAAAAAAATAAAATATATAAAAACACCTTATACCTACATACATATTAATAACTTTATATAAGAATAATAATAACTCGTATGTAAGAATAATAATGAAGGTAATATTATTATTATTTTAGTTCAATTAAAGGCAACAATAAAAGTTATTTGATTATTTTTTAAATATATACCAATTGTTTTTTTTTTTTTTATTTTCCTTTCTTTCAGTTTCTTCAGTTTTACTTTGCTTTTTGCTTTCAAATTTTGTTTGATACTAGCGTTTACGCGCGCGTCTACGTTGTCCACAATAATATTAAGGGTATTCACAAGGGCTACCATTTTAAATTTATTAATGGGAGTATTTTAGAAGTTCACAGGGGAGTATTTTTTGTCCGAAGGGAGTACAAAAAACCAAGGGCATTCTCATCTGATTTTGACAAAGCCCATGCACCTGCGCTATACAGCAGAACTGGGATGATTAGTATCTTCTGCACAGTTACCTTAGTAATTTGAGATAGGCCTTTGTTACTGAATTGCCTTCGTTTCATCTCCCCACTGATGTCATTTGTGGAGCTCACCATAGAGTCCTTTACTACCTCAAAATTATATCTGCCTTCTGTGGCATTCTGTTCAAGATGCCAATGTTGGGTGTCCTTTTTGTAGACAGTATATATTTTGTTTTGCTTTCATTGACCGCTAAACCCATCTTTGCTGCCTCGACCTTAATACTTGCAAATGCCCCATTGACGCCCAATGAGTTCTTCCGACTATGTCAATGTCATCGGCATAAGCGAGTAGTTTTACAAACTTGTAAAAGATTGTACCCCGATGTTGGCTTGTGAGTTTCGTGCAATGCGTTCAAGTATTATTGTATATTAAAGAGATCGCATGATAGCGCGTCACCTTGCCTAAGACCTTTCCTGACATCGAACGGTTAACAAAGTAAGATTTAATAAACAAAATACTCAAATTAGTACGTGTCGGTTTGAAAAAAAATTAAATATATTAAAGGGAGTAAAATCAGGATGAGAGGAGTACGGGAGTACAATGTATGAGAGGGGAGTACGAATACTCCATTAGTAGTCACTTTGGCAGCCCTGGTATTCACTTAAACTGATAAATTTACTCATCTCGTAGTTCTGTAAATTTACGAGGTGCTTTAACCCTTTCGTTCCCAATTTTTTATTTCTGTATTCGATTTTTTATGTAAATCTTTCTTCTTCTTCCTTTTTCAGCGAGGTTGTGATCCGAAATAAGGTTGTGATCTAAAGACCTCGATTTCTCCTCAACTGTTCTGTGCCACGTTTCCTCAGGATAACCCGCTCATCTGCCTGCCTGCGCAAGTCAATTCCACTGCATAGCGTATTTTGCAAGGTTTGACCAACTGCCACTGTCATTTTCTCTTACGTATGGTGATGGCTATGGGTTTATGGCCTGATCTCTCATAAAGCTGTTCTTGGGGGATACAATTGGGCCAACAAATTCTTCAAATGATGCGTAGGCACCTGTTTAGGAACTTTTGCAGCTTGCGAGTGAGAGTAGTAGTCACCTTTCATGTACTACACCCATGCAGCAGTACTGATTCTACGTTGGAATGGATCATTCCGAGCATGATAGCATACCGAACGCAGCTTTTGCTTTCTCTTAACCGATTGCATATTGGCGCTACAATAGGTGTAATCACAGGACTTTGTCTAATAGGCAAGCCTGCAACAAAGCTTGGCGTATATTCGATTGATTTTTGCAGAAGCTGTATGGACGAAGAAGAGGAAGAAACCATTGACCTGATTTGTGCGTGGTCAGCTCTCTCCCATAGAAGGAAACTTCACTTAGGAGCTTCCTCTTATAACGATTTAGGCCATCTTATAGACTTAGACATCAGGAGCCTCCTACACTGCATTTGAAGCTCAAAATGGTTCTAACAACTAGGCAGGGATTACATCTGTGGCAATACGACATAATAGCTTAAGTCGACTTAAGTCAAATTTGAGTTAATTATAGCAAAATGTTCATTACTCAAAGTATTTTCCCTCATTTTTTTAGTTGCATACCTGTAAAGACGGCTGAGTTATGGCTGTAAGAGTAAAGGTGCAATTCAAAAATTTCATACGATTTTCGCGTAAGCCACAACTTAAAACCTTTCTCCTAAAAAATCGTACAAATCGACATAAGCTATTATGTCATATTGCCACAGACATGATCCTTCGTGGTACCATAGTGGACCTTCCTTCGCCTAAGCTGGCAGCCACTTCAACCTAACCTAGCTCCACTTTCGTTGCCTCGGCTTCTAGATTTTGGAGCATCATGTGAAAGTAGGCAAACATCGTCAGCTGTAAGATCTCATAGTCTATTTGATTCCGTGGTTACCTTCAGTCAGTGCCGCCCGATGTACATCGCTGATTGCCACTAAGAACAACAGCGGTAAAAGTATGCACTTCTGTTGTACTACGCTTTGGACTTCAAAGTCCTCTGACACCTTACCCTTCTTCTCCTTCCTTTTACAGCGAGGTTATGATCCGAAAATAAGCGATCACAACCCTCTCATTTCACCGCATTTCTACTGATCCGCCTGTGGGGTTCGCCTCTGACACCTTACTATCGTGCAAAACGTGACACTACCCTCATATGTCGCTTTTATAATAGTTAGGAGTTTTTCCGGAATACATCTCCTGCGCACGGCTAACCAGATAGGATCTCGTTTTGAGCTGTTGAAAGCCTTCTTAAAGTCGACGAATGTCACTTTCGTCCAAATCCTCAACCTAACGAATGGTTCTGTAAAACCGAAATTCCATAGATCAGCATTCCGTCCAGGATAGCTCCCCTTCAATTGTAAGGACAAACCCACAGCTGAATGGCTGAGCAACCTAATTGGTATGATAAAGCCCTGGGAGGAGCCTCACTGAAGGTGGTCGACGAGAAAAATATTCCCCAAGACCAAATTCTATTTGGACACTTTCCTGTTGACCCGTCATTCGAAAGCGAGAAGATTCTCAAGGCTCTCGGTGTTTAAAACGCCGATCTGCTTGCTCCCAGATGGCGAGTCATAAAGCGAGAAAGCAAAGGTAGTCAGGCCTTCCTCACCATCTCAGTCGACCACAAGCCGGCTGAATGTCTTAAAAGACAGCAATTCTTTGAGCTAAATCGTTGGAAACAACGCAAAAATTGATCAAAGAGGTCTAAGACACTCAGAGAGATTTTATCTCTCCAGTAAAAGATCGAAAGAAATTCTAGCAATGAACTCACAATACAAAGTTTCTATTAGACTTACTTACTGATCAGAGTTGTGCTTCTACCGGGACGAAAACCTCATTTGTCATCCCCCAAACTGTCCTCAACCACAGCTGTGGAACGTGTTTCTAACACCTTAGCTAAAACTTTACCAGGCAGACCTAAAAGAGATACATATACCCCTATAGTTGGTGGAATCTCGTTTACCCCTCTTTTTAGGAAGAGGAACAATCGCCACCATTTGCCAATCACCAGGTGTTCCACCGCATTCCCATGCCACTTTAATGACACGCAAGATCCATTTCACTTCCTCTTTACCTAAATCCTTGATCATTTCCGGCCGGATTTCATCCACACCAGCAGATGTGCCAACTTTTAGCGATTTGATCGCCAAAGTTACTTCCTCTAAGGACTGCTCTACCCGCCCTACTCTCGGCCATATGGTTGTCATCTTCGGTGCCCTGTTCGGGATTGAGCAATTGTGAAAAGTGCTCCCTACATCTGCGTCGGCGGACGGTCAAACACTCAAAGCAACGCCATATAATTATTTTCAGTCATTCGGAACTTGAACGCAAAATTTGTCTCAAACCCCTTTTTACTCTTCTGTTACCGTTACATAATACCACACAATCATTCCATACAACAAAGGGTAGGTATGTGGTCTGCAAAACTATAACCTCACTGTTTGCAAGAAAACGTCGACTGAAAAATGTGAAATTTTCGTAAAACACCAGGCGACCATGAAATCACCAAATGCAGGCGGCATGCGTTCAACACTCAAAATCACATTGCACCCAATGGCATGCTATGAAATTTGTTAGCAGGTGAAGGTATGCTTTGGTATTGTTTATCGGTGCTAAGCACCCTAGTGTATGTAATCTTCTTCTTCCTTTTATCAGCGAGGTTATGATCCGAAAACTAGGGATCACAACCCTCCCACTTCACCGCATTTCTACTGATCCGCCTGTGGGGTTCGCCTATTTGACCTCAGAAAATATCGGCAGGCCTGCCGATTTTGGATCACTCGGTTACTGAGGCCAATGAAATGCCGATGTCGTCGCATTTGTCTGATCCAGACGTTTATAGGCCTGCCTTTCCTACATCGCGATGTCTTTGGAACGTGCATTGATATTGCCTTTTTAACAGGGTTCAAATGATCTCTTCTTTGAACGTGGCAATACCAGCTGAGCCGGTCGCGCTCTAATTTGTGTACGATGGTTTCCTTGATGTGAAAGCTTCCACGGATCTTCGAACTTCTTATTCGATCAAGCTTGGTCACTCCTGCTGTCATGCGAAGCATCTTCATCTCAGCTGCCGTTAATTTACTCTCATACTTTTTGTACATCGTCCAACATTGTGAACCGTATGTGAGCGCTGGACGTACAACTGCGGTGTAGAGCCTTCCTTTCAACTTAGGTGGCATTTTTCTGTCACAAAAGATAGCGGAATTTTCTCGCCACTTCATCCACCCTACGCTTACACGATGATTGATGTCGTCATCACAAGTTGCTTTGCTATTGATCATAGATCCCAGATATTTGAACTTTTCGCACTTGGGAAGCACTGTTCCATTCAAATAAATGTCTGGAATAGGCCTGAGTGGATCAGAGAACGGGCAGCACAAGTACTCTGTCTTTTTTGAACTAATGCGATACCCATTTCCCTCCAAAACGTCCACCCACACATCAAGTGCTCGTTGCAGGGATGTAGGATCCTCACTTATGATGGCTCCATCGTCAGCAAAGAATAACTGATGTACCTTGGGGTCCATCACTTTACCTTCAAGCAGATAATCAAGGACTGTAATAAAGAGCAAAGGACTTAAAACGCTTCCCTGGTGCACCCCGACTTTGATTCGGAACTCTTCGGTTACTCCAGCGGGGCATCTTACTTTTGTCTTTGCTCCTTCGTACATGTCCATAATCATCTGTACATAGGTTTCTGGAACCCCTCGATGTCTTAGCGCCACCCATATCAGATCTCGTGGTTGTCTGTCGAATGCCTTTTCAAAGTCAACCAATACAATATGCAAATCCCTTAAGGAATCACGATGTTTTTCCATTATGATCCTTATACTTTGGATTGCATCTGTGGTTGATTTACCCGAGACAAACCCGCACTGATCATCAGATAGCCGTATTATTTTTCGCAGTCGGCCACCTAATACCCGCTCAACGATTTTCATGGTGTGTGACATCAGCTTGATCGAACGGTAGTTATCACAGTTTCGCGTATCACCCTTCCCTTTGTATACAGGGAGAAGGTAACTTTCCCTCCATTCATTCGGCATTGGATCACCTCTCACGAATTTGGAGATGAGAATTCTGAGCCATCTGAACCCGATGTCTCCCATCTTTTTCCAGACCTCAGAGGGTATCTCGTCTGGCCCAACCGCTTTTCGTTTTTTGGAGTATTTGACCGCCTCACTAACTTCTTCGACTGTAATGTCGGCTATTTCTTCACAGTTAGGGGTGGCTCTTGGAAAGTATAGCCGGGGAAACTGTTCATTTAAAAGTTCTTCACAATACTGTCGCCACCTCTGCAGAATTTTGTCGTCATCCACAAGAAGCTGGCCATGAGCATTGCTAATGAACTTTGGCGAACGAATCTCCTGAGCATTGTTCCTTCTTTGGGCGGCTATTTTGAAGATAGTGGCGCTCTTGTTCATATTGTGTCCTCGCAGCTCCTGGATAGCCTGGTTTGCATCAGCAACCGGGGAAAATATTTTCTCCAGCTCCCGATACAGGCCCTCCGTACTCTCTGCTTGAAGCTGGGCGCACTTCTTCTTCGCTTTTTTCTTGCAGCATCTGTATTCCATTTCGAGGCGAACTTTTTCGTCATTATTATTAGAGGGGCACTTTGACCCCACAGGCGGATCAGTAGAAATGCGGTGAAGTGGGAGGGTTGTGATCCCTTGTTTTCGGATCATAACCTCGCTGATAAAAGGAAGAAGAAGAAGAAGATGTTTATTATGTATAGATCTAAAGGTAGAAGATGCAAAAATACTCTTAGAGCATAGGTCGGGGTTGACGAAGAGCGCCCGTGGTGGCTATGCATGCCGTTCTTTGTACGTTATTAAGTTTGGTTGTATTATATGTTTTTTTTTAGACCCGGCCAGCCACCATACTATTGACCCATATGTGAGAATTGGTCATACCACGGCTGTGAACATCCGTAATGTCAATTTTGGCTGCAGTCCTCCTTTTTTCCCGGAGGTTTTGCTACAAGCATAGAAAGCTATACATGCCTTCTTTACCCGTTGTTGTATATTTAGCTTCCAGTTAAGTTTTGGATCTAGGATAACTTCTAAATACCTAACACTGGACGATAAGGAGAGCGGTTGGCCATTTAGCCGAGGACAACTAATTATCTACTACCTACAGAATTCGTGCAAAGCGCAGAGCGTGAGAGAGATGCAACTCCCGGTAAATTCATCTGCTTTTCATTACCCGGGATGTCCATATGTCTTATCCAGATTTCGCTTGCTGAGTCTTGGTTCTCTAAGTCTGGCTACTGACTCTAGAGCCTTAACGGCTGTCAGGCTGTCAATGTATACAGTAACGACCTGTCAGATATTACAGAGCCCTTGAGTATGGAAATCCTAAGAGAGAGAAATTCAAAAGACAAACTAACAAATAAAAACGGTCGCTTGGTTTTGGAAATGTGTCAAGCATACGATCTTTTCGTGTTAAATGGATGCAGTAATCATGATAGAAGTGGTGAGTCACTTTCGTAGGAAGCTCAGGAAAATCTGTTATTGATATCTGCGCTGTTTCATCTGAATGGAGAAACAAAATTTCGTCTTTTCATGTGGATACTCAGACTTTCTCAGACCATATGCCTTTGGTTTTAGAATTTCACCTCAACGACACTGCTGAACACTGTTTACTTAAGCTACCTCCCAAACTCGCGTCGAAAGAAAATTATAAAGATATATTCAAAATAAAACTATATAACGAGATGCAGAATGCCTGTGCAACCACCACTATTCAAACTACCGCCGAAGAAAAGATAAGTTTTTTAAATAATTGTATCAATAGAGCAGCGTCTAATACATCGCTCTCAAAATCACACAACTACCGGCAGAAGTGGTTTGACCAGGAGTGCTTTAAAGCAAGAGAACGTTCTTTTAACCTCTTACGACAAATCAGAGTTTCCAATGATCTCAATGAATCTCTTACAAAAAATTACTTTGCTGCAAATAAGGCGTACAAAAAACTATGCAGCAGTAAACGAGAAGAATATTTGAAAGCTGTTGCAAAGGACATATCGAGATCAAGAAATAGTAAATGTTTTTGGGAAAAAATAAAGCAGCTTAAAGGATCAGATTTCATCTGTGGAATTCATTTAAATGCTTCAAAGCTAGCCGAGTATTTCAAAGAGCCTCTAAACCCTAACCCTTCTTCGTACAATATTCATTTCGCAGAACCTTTAATAGTCAATGATATGCTCGATCATGAAATTTCAATGAATGAATTCCAACTGGCTCTTCGCAACACATCAAACAAAAAAGCCCCAGGTCCAGACCGCATTTCAAATGAATTTTACAAAAACGCTCCTATAAGTTTCTTAAACCAAATGCTTAAAGCTTTTAACTATATATTTGAGAATGGAGATGCCCCGCAGTCATTTAAGGACGCTATTGCGTATCCAGTATTTAAAATAGGGGATATCAACTTACCCAGTAACTATAGGGGGATTTCATTTATGAAACATTTTTTCCTCCATTCTCCTACGTCGTATAAATTGCTGGATTAACAGAAACAACATCCTCAGCGCATATCAATCGGGTTTTCGTAAAGGGTATTCGACACTAGACAATATATTCATATTAACATCAATTGCACAATACTTTCTGAAGCAAAACAGACAACTTTATATATTTTTTGTCGATTTTAAAGCTGCATTCAACTCAATAGATCGTAACACATTATTCTTCAAGCTATTGAAACATGGTATAACAAAAATGCTACAAATTCTCAAAAACATGTATAGAAACACACGTCAAGCAGTATGGGATGGTAGGAATATGTCAGAATGGTTTGAGACAAAGTCCGGTGTAAAACAGGGTTGTCTTTTGAGTGTCACTCTTTTGCTCTATTAGAGACGATATAGCAACGTATCTCCCCGCTGGAATACGCTTCGCCGGTTTGAATATAAAAACTCTACTCTATGCAGATGATATTGTTCTGCCAGCAGAATCTCTCCATAGTTAGCAATTAATGATAAATGCACTAAATAACTACTGCAAGACATGGAACTTGACAGTAAATCTAGAAAAATCAAAAATCATGATTATATGCAAAAGACAATCGAAGTTAAGTTCAAATGAAAAATGGTTCTTTGATGGTGTAAAAGTTGAAGTAGTTACGGAATACAAATATCTTGGAATACTAATGAAACCCAACATGAATTGGACCCATCACCTCGAGAATAAATTAGATGCGGCAAAATGTTTGATTAATGCCACATGGCAAAGTATTATTCAAAAAAAGGAGATACCAAATTCTGCAAAATTATTTCAAGCCGTGATGCGTTCCGTAATATGTTATAGTTGTCAAACATGGGGATATAGGTCATACGAAGAAGTAGAGAAGCTCCAATGATTCTTCCTTAAAAAACTATTTCATCTACCTGCAACAACACCTAATTACGTCCTGCTGCTCGAAACAGGCTTACCCACTCTCTTCATCTACACCTTCAAACTACAAATCGACTATGTATTGAAAGTTCTCATTTTCACGCCAAATAGATTACCCTTGATTTTCACAAAATACATTTTTGATAATAAGGTGGAGTGGATAAGCGACTGGAGATCTTGGGCGCATCGTTGCGGTGTCGAACTGAACATCCAATACAGGGATCCCTTTCTGTTAAAACAACAGCTCTATAAATTATTAGAAGCAATAGATATTCATCAACGCAATGGACATATTCAGCAGGCGGTTTCTTCTATTAACAGGGTAATTTATCCTGAATTATCCTACGTTATGGTAAATAACTATTTTAATGATAATTACAACACGAGAGCGATATCCCTGATTTGTAGAGCTAGGTGTGATATGTTAAATTTAGAAGGCTCTCCATACAAAAAATCTACCACTACTCAATGCACTCTATGCAGTTTGCAAGCGAAAGAAAACAGCTTTCATTTTGTAGCTATTTACCCGATTTATAAAGAGCTTCGATTTACCCACTTTGGCAAACTTTCCTTAACAATAGAAGAAACATAAATAGTCCTTAATGGTGAAAACTGGTCAGCTCTTTATAATTATTAGGAAGCGGCTTCCGCGTATCGGCACTGTATCTGTGGAAAAAAGGGGGGTTGTGTTCTTTAGCCCCTTATCAAACCCGGCGAAACGTTAAAATAGAAAGACCAAGACAAGGTTAAAAAGGTATTGCAAATCTTTATTGAGTACCTCTCTCTACAAAAGATGAATTGTGACTGACTGACTATAACAGTATGCTACTCTACGTTAAATTACAAGTAGATGATAAAAAGAGAAATTATAAAGAGAGATCATGAGTATGTATTAGTATATAATTTTTAACATCCTCTGGCCGGCGAAGATGAAGTAAGCTCCAGCGGGTACAATAATTGGACTGGCCTTCGGGTTCGACTTCTATCTGCATAGCGTATCTCGCACGCTCTAACCTTACCATCACGACCAGCAAAAGTGTTTTCTATGACAGCCAACCTCCAGTTAATCCTTGGCTTACCAGCATCGAAAACGAGAACAACATCATTTTTTTTAAGTTGTACTGATGAACTGCATTTGTTGTGGTGAAACGATCGTAGTAGCTGCAGATACTCAGTACGCCATCGCTTCTCCAGCATACTAATATACTTCATCCGCTGCTTCCAAAGATGTTGTATTTCGTGTGAATCAGAAACAACTTCACGAACGGATGATCCACAATAACCCATCAAAAAATGAGCAGGAGTCAAGGGAGTGGAATCTAATGGATTACTGCTCATGTATGTAAGTGGCCGAGCGTTTACCAAACCTATGACCATCTTGAGGACGTTTTTGATTGTGCGTATGAGGCGTTCCCAGAATCCGCCTCGCCATGGAGCTCGTTCCACTATAAACTTCCACTTAACGCGCTTAGTGGACAAAAACCCTTGAACGGCCGGGTTCTTCCACGGTAGTGCTGCTTCATAGCGGGAACCGTTCTTGCTGATGCATTTGGCGATTAGATTTTCAGCTAGAATGTGGTTTTCAGCATCCTCACTTTGAATTCCGATGGCTTCCAATGACCAAAATGATGGTAGATCATTGTCGTTCAAGACAGGCAGAAGAAAATTGGCGCTACATATAGAAGAAGAGCATAAGTGAACGTTCGAATCAAGAATCTTACCGACAGAGGCATGTTTTCCCTGTAGTGTCCAGCCAAAGATGGTTTCAACAGCTCTTAACGTTGGGGTAATGCGGCGTTGTTTACCAGTTACTGCCGCCCAATAGTAGTCCGAGCCAACGAGAACGCTCAGCCCATCTTCTGCTTCGATTGAAGAATGATTACAATCTGCAAGACGTAGGCCTTCGACCGATGGGCATGAAATGTCAGGCACTTGCAACACGTCAATACAGATTTCCGGAACAACAACTGCTTCAATCTCCACACGTTTGTTGTTGTACTGGCTGTTTATTACGATTTTTACCTTTTGTAGGCTTTGGCATGGAAATTTCTTTTTGGATCCGAAGGGGATGATCGAAATGTTTACCACACCGATGGGAACGAGATTTAATTTACGAACCAGGCTTTCGCGAACGAAGGAATGTTGACTGCCGCCGTCGATAATAAAGCGAATTAATAATTTTTTTTTCTTGCCCGGAGCTACGACAATGCCCCGAGCAGTCTTTAAAAAGACCATTGAATTTTGTGGAATTGAATTACACGCACACAAGTTTAACACATTCTCCATTTCATTGTCTACTGTTGTTGCGACCGCTGGTACAGTTAAAGCATTTGTTTTTACAAAGGATGGATCGCACATGGATGTAAAGTGTTTGCCTTTGCATTTTTTACACGAAATAAACTTTGAATTTCGACATTTTCTTGAGGAGTGACCGCGTCTAGCACAACGAAAACACCGATTCTCTTTATGCAATATATGTCTTTTTTCCGCGAGGGACAGCTCACTATCGCACTCTTTTGTTGCATGTCTGTCTGAAGAACAAAATAAGCATTCGTCCTTATCACTGAATGAAACCAAGCTAGCTGCAGTGTTGGTGGTTGAAAATGAAGTAGATGGTTTGGCAGTTGTCGCGACAGAGAAAACTCGACTTCTTTCAAGCGACTCTACTTCTCGTTTTAGAAACCGCATGAGACCTTGAACTTGCTTGTCGCCGATGTGCGAAAGGGTGGAAGTGCTTCCTGAGTCCGAACCTTTAATATCTCCAACATCGTTGTCTCGTTCTGCCAGCCGGTGATAATCAACACGAAGATCCACTGGCAAGCACCGTAGCAATATGGACTTCAGCATTACGTAGTATTGGTGCGAGGGAATCTGCAATGCAGTTAGAGTGCGACTGCAAGCTGTAATACAATTATATAAATTACGTAAGCCTACGACGTCTGTCTTCAAATGTATAGGGCGGAGAGAGATCAACTGCTGCATGTGTCTATCTATTAGACGTTCAGTATCTCCAAATTGCTCTTGCAGAAGTGAGACAGCTGCATCGTAGCACATCTCTGAAGCCGTAAAACCCGCAATTACCTTTTTTGCATTACCTACTAACACCGACTCAAGATAGCTGAATTTATCGGATGTTGTTAAACGGTTGTTTTCATGCACGGCGGTACGAAACTGTTCCCAAAAAGGCAGCCAGTCTTGGAAGTTACCATCAAATTTTTTCAACTGCAATTTGGGGAGCTTTAACGAACAGTTTGCGACCGAGGCTGATGGTGTATTAGATTGAAACTGGTCAGCAGCTGGAGCTTGCTTTCTTTGTATTTTAGTCACACGAGAGTTTAATTTTGCAAGCATCCCTATGGCGGAATCTTGATAGTCCGTAATTTTTTCCAGTTCTTTGTCAAGATCAGCGCCATCCGCCTTGATGAGATTTTTGGCAAGCACCTCCTGATTCGTTGTCATTAGGCTCTCATGTGCTGCGGTTAATCGTTGAATGTAGGAAATAAGCTCCTCTTCTATATCATCGTACTTAGCTGGGTCGTTTAATTGGGATTCCTCCGCCTTTAGAAACTCCGACGCCGCTTTCACTATTTTAGTAACTTGCCCTCTATAGGCTGACCGTGCAGAGAGTTCCATCGGCACCTTTTACCCTTTTTTGCACTCGCGAGCACGAATCTTTAGAGCCACGGATTAGAGAATGTACCTATTTTGCAATTGTTTTTTATATGTCTTTGTTCGCCCTTCTCCCGGGTTTCGGCACCATGTGGAAAAAAGGGGGGTTGTGTTCTTTAGCCCCTTATCAAACCCGGCGAAACGTTAAAATAGAAAGACCAAGACAAGGTTAAAAAGGTATTGCAAATCTTTATTGAGTACCTCTCTCTACAAAAGATGAATTGTGACTGACTGACTATAACAGTATGCTACTCTACGTTAAATTACAAGTAGATGATAAAAAGAGAAATTATAAAGAGAGATCATGAGTATGTATTAGTATATAATTTTTAACAGTATCATATCTGAATACAATTAAAATTCTATATATTGATAAAATTACGATAGTCATGCTTCTCTTATGATAGATTTGCAGAAACGTTAAATTGATAACATTGTTCAATGGCTTCAATCAGGCAGACGGCAACGCCACAGCCTTACTATTTATTTTCTTATAATTATAATTTTTTTTTTGTATCTTTATCAAGAATTGTAATTTCAAAAATTGTTTATAATAAAGTAAATCTTGAATCTTGAATCTCAGTAACGACCTTTCCGATTATGTTTTCATATCTAAACACTTCGACAGCCTGGATAATGGGTGTGATTTCAGCTTGAAATGTCGAACAATTATTGTTGCATATATGTACTTCTAAAAAAGCGATTTATTCGAAGTCCTTAGGTCTGCCTGCATCATTTCAATGTTTGTGGGTAGAAATTCGCCTATTGCCAATACGACAAAATTACTGGCATATGTATACAAACCTTAAATAAAACTGCCATTAAAGGTAACATTTACAGTCACGGTTCGACGCATTAAGATAAGTCCTAGGAATTTCTTTCCTTTCGTTGTAGAGTAGCAAGCTTCATATGCAGTTTTTGTGTCCCTTTAATTCTTGCGTGTTCTGTGATACAATTTGAAAATATAAAGTAATTTTCTCCACCTTTCTTCTTTCATTCTAATCGTATTTGTTCGATTCTCTACTTTTAGACGATAAGCACGTGAGACGCAACAGTGGTGAAGAATCAGCCTTATGACATCATCTCTTCAACAACAATAACAATTAACTAATGCAACAGTACATAAATAATTTCAGCATGCATTTGCTATCCGAGAAAGTCTATGGTAGAAATCATCTCTTTGATCGAATCCTTAAATCATAGAAAGTAAACCAACAATTCCACATAAATTTATTTAAAAAAAAAACAAAAAAATATGTATATGAAAGAAAGAAAAGGTTTTTATTATAAAATAAATAATAACAAAAAATCTGTGTTCTGTAAATGTTAATTAAATAAAATACAACTCAATGGGAAAGTATATATAAAATAACAAGAAATAGTATTTAAAATAATAAAATTTAATGTATTTTATGCAGTATAACCGCTAATTACTTTGTATTATAGACACACGCCCACACACACACAAAAAAAAGAAAGAAAACCAAATTCATTCGCGAATTTTCAAGAAAAGACTTTTTAAAATTTAAATGTTTATATAAAAAAAAAATTGAACAAATTAAAATGGAAAAAAAACTAAATATATAAAATTTAAATTAAATATAATTTATTTTTTCAACAGTAAATAGGAGAAAACAAAAAATATTAAAATTAAAATTAACCTTAAAAAATATAAAAAGAAAGTAATTTAAATGGACTTAAAAAATTGTGATTTGGATATATTACGAAGCGGAATATGAAACGGATAACGGATGAAAAGAAAAACAAAACTAAAAACATTAAATAAAATAAAACTCTTAACCATAAAATATAATTCACTTAATAGAATAAAGATTATGTATGTGTATTCTATAAAATAAAAATGAGACAAATATTTCATGTTCACCACGCCCAGTTAAGCAAAAACCCCCGTATAATAAAATAGACAACAGCATAAGTGTAAAATAAAAACAAAACAAGACACTCTTTCAACTGTCTTCAAATGTAAATGTAAATTTTAGGACTCATACATATAATTTGTTAAACAATTTCCTGTTTTTTTTTTCAATTTTAATTTTCTATTTTTTTATTTAACAATATGTAAAAGTTTTTCAGAAAATGTCATGAATGAAATTTTTTTCGAAAAATCTGTGATATGATATAAATAATTAAACAAAAAAAAAAAAGAATTAAAATTAAAAAATAAAATGTGTAAGGTATTAAAACAAAAAAAAGTAAAATAATAAAATTCACTAAGAAAGCTAAATTTTACGGAATTACATACATATAATTTATAACAAAAAAAAATAAAAAATATTTATATTACTATCTAAAGAACTAATTTATATTTTGTTAGCGAGCATAATTTTTTCTCTGAGTTCCAAGTGATAATGTAAGAAAATAAAAACAAAAAACTAAAAACAAAAAAAAAAAAATATTGTCTTTTTGAATTTTAAATATGCAAAAGTAAATTGCTGTACATGATAAATAATATAAATTAGTTTTAAGTACCCGAACAACAAGAACAAGAATTCAAAAGTGATGTGGAGAATAAAATAATTAAAAATATGTCTGCTTTTTATTTGCTTTTCAGTTTCAGAATGGAAAAGTTCAGAGTTGGGTATAGACTTGATAGGGAGGGTTTTAAGGTGGTTGCGTACGCGGATGACATGGTTATACTAGTATCAGGAAAGTTCCTCTTCACGATAAGTCAACTCATGGGGCGCCGTGGCGTAAGTGGTTAGTGTGTCGGATCACTACGCATGAGGTTCCAAGTTCGAATCCCGGAAAATACCAAAAAGTTTTTTCACGGTCCCACCTCTCGCGAGCGTCTGACAAACATCCGAGAGTATTGTTGTCACGAAAAAGCTTCTCAAATCGCCGTTCGGATTCGGCATTAAACTGTAGGTCCCCTCCATTCGTGTGAAAAATATAACGCACACAACATGAGTGGTTGCGAGAAGCTAGGCCCTGGCACTTTAAAGAGCTGTTGCGCCAAATATTTGTATTTGTAACTCATGGAGAGGGCTCTGGATAAGGTACACTCATGGGCTACGAGCTGTGGCCTCGGAGTAAATCCGGAGAAGACTGAAATGATGCTGTTTACCACTAAAACCAAGGTACCGGCATTCACTAGACGGTCAACCTCTCTCGCTTTGCTCCAGTGCAAAATACCTAGGCACGGTTCTAGACCCGAAACTTAGTTAGAAACTCAATATAGAACAGCGAATTAAGAAGGCAAGCGTAGCCTTCTATGCCTGTAATAAAACATTCGGTAAGAAATGGGGACTCCAGCCAAAGATGACCCTTTGGATGTACACAGCCGTTGTGCGTCCAATTCTTACTTACGGCGCCATCGTTTGGTGGCCAGCTTTGAGCAAAAAGTTCAATATCGACAAAATAAAAAAAAGTACAGAGATCGGCGTGCGTGGGTATCACAGGAGCAATGAGGTCTTGTCCAACAGATGCTCTCAGTGTGATCTTGCATCTGATCCCTCTCGAACTACACATCATAGACACAGCTATATGCAGCGCAATCCGGCTCAGGGAATATGGATGCTGGATCACAAGGCCATATGGTCACGGCAAGGTCCTGGAGACGATTCCAAGTGAACTGGTTGCGCCCACTACCGACTACACGATACCCAAACTCAACTTCAAAAAATCATTCTTAGCAAAATTCCCTTCCAGAGAAGAATGGAAGAACGGAAGCGTTACCTGCAACTATGATATAGGGATATACACGGACGGTTCGAAGATGGACTGCGGAGTCGGCGCGGGCATCTTCTTTGACCAGCTGAATATATCAAGGTCCTTCCGTCTCCCAGACTCTGCTAGCGTTTTCCAAGCGGAGCTTCTTGCGATTCGAGAAGCCTGCCGCCTGCTAAGCAATCTTCCAACATCTAATCACAATATCGCTATTTTTTCGGATAGCCAGGCTGCCATCAAGGCCATTGATGCAGTCTGCATCTCTTCAAAACTGGTAGAGCAATGCCGGTTTGAATTGAATCAACAAAGCACTCACTCGAGAATCACTCTCATGAGCTGGCCAGGCGAGGGTCGGCCCTTAATGGCTCTCTAGCAGAAAGAGTCGACATTCCGCTTGGTGCCGTTAAGGGCTCTATTCACCTTCACTTCCTCCAGCTAGCCAATCGCGGGTGGAACAACCTCACAAGATGTGTCATATCTAGGAAGACGTGGCCCAGTTTCAACAAACCCAGGTCAAAAGAGTTACTAGGCAAACCAAGACCAGTTATTGCTAAAATCATAGCTATTATCACAGGCCACTGGCCAGTTGGAGACCATGTGGCCAAGCTTGGTATCCCCCACAACACCTTTTGTAGGAGCTGCAAGGATATTAATGAGAAAGAATCTCTATGTCATTTCCTTTGCAGATGTCCGGCCCTGGCGAGGATCAGACAACAAACTCTTGGCAAACCCTTCTTCGAGGATCTGAGAGAGATAGCGGACAAGAGGATTGGAGAACTAATCCTCTTTCTGAACTCCACGGGCTGGGTTTAAACTTAACATCATCTTTAACTAACCACTACAACAGGTAGACACGAGTCCGTGGTAACAAAACGGCGCACTTTAAGCGCTAATTGGGTTATTTTTTGGACCGCCACATTACCTACCTATCTGGGTATAGACAGCTAGAACCTACCTATCTACAAGCTTGTGCGTTTGCGGATGATATAGTGTCGTTTGCAAATAGTGAGGAAGGTATGCAAAAGAGTGATTCATTATCAACGTAGAAATTAGAGCTCAACGTCGAAAAAACAAAGGTGGTGGTAATCGGAAATGAGACAGGAGTAGCAAGAGTAACGGTGGATGGTGAAGTCTTTGAGCAGGTGCAAAGATACAAGTTACTTACTTACTTAGGTGGCGCTACAGTTCGGGGTGAACCTGGGCCTCAACCAACAAGCCTCTCCATTTAGCTCGGTCTTTAGCTAATTGCCTCCAGTTGCGCACTCCAAGTTGGTCGAGGTCCCCTTGAACTTGTACGCGTCACCTACGGCGATGATTCCCTCTGCTGCGTCGTCCCTCGGGGTTAGGTTAGGTTAGGTTAGGTTAGGATCGGCCCTCGATGAGGATGTACTTAGACCAAAAAGTAGGTCCATTGTACTGCCGATGTGTGAGGCGGGTGGATCACCCTCTTACTCTTGGAACCATTTGCTTCGTTGAATGAAGTCGAGAATTTTAGCCGTGCAGGCGTTGCCGAGATCATTAAGATCATTGTAGAAGTATTCACCCAGAGTGGCCTTCCTGATGTTGGCGAGCGCAGGACAGGCGCACAGGAGATGACTGATGTTCTCTTCTTCCTCTTCATCTCTGCAGCTCCTGCAGAAGTCGCTGTGAGGGATACCTAATCTCTGGGCATGTCTTCCTATGACGCAGTGTCCGGTGAGGACATTTGTTATTTTTGAGAGGGTTCCTCTCTTGTGCTTCAAGAGTCCGATGGACCTGGATTTATTGAGTATCGGCCAGAGCTGTCTGGCGGTATGACATTGGTCTAGATGTTGCTATCGATGATTGGCTACTTTCTCGGCATCAATTTGAATAAGGTACTTAACATAAGACGCTGGCGCTTCGATGTCGGTGATGCTTATGCTGTCTGTACCAGAGGAGCCTTGTCGTGCTAGTTCGTCGGCTGCACAATTCCCCGGTATGTCACAGTGACCTGGTACCCAGCAAAGGGTGAGGTTGTACTGACCAGCTATCTCGTTCAGAGATATGCGACAGTCTTTCACTGCCTTAGATCTCGTAGTGCTGGATGCGAGGGATTTGATGGCTGCCTGACTGTCGACATAAATAACAATATCAGGTGTTGATAGTGTGCTAACCGCCAGCCAGTCAGCAGCTTTGCGAACTGCGGTGATTTCGGCTTGAAAAACGCTGCAGTAGTCTGGAAGGTTAAAGGAGAGGTGTATGTCCAGATCTTCCGAGAAAATTCCGGCACCGACTCCGTCCTTGGTTTTGGACCCGTCCGTGAAGATTGACAGGCGATTCGTTGTAAAGGACATTGCGTTGCGTCCACTCACTTCTGTCCGGTATCGAGTGCGTGTAGCCCTTGTCAAAATCATATTCAGTGGGCAGATGGTCAGTGGAATTGGGAAGATGACGGTGCATCGAAAATATATTGGCATGTCCCGTGTGTTGCTCCTTCCACTGCCTGGAGCCTCTCAGTCTTATTGCCGAGCTGACAGCCAATTGCTTACTGACGATGTCAATCGGAAGCAGGTGGATCATGGTTTGGAGCGCCGCTGTGGGAGAAGTTCTCAGTGCGCCGGTAATACTGAGACATGCAACTCGCTGAGTTTTTTCCATTATGGATAGGTTGGATTTCTTCTCCAAGGCGGTCCACCATACCAATACTCCATACATGAGAATCGGTTTAATGACCGACGTGTATAGCCAGTGCATGATGCTTGGTTTAAGGCCCCAGGTGGAACCTACTGCTTTCTTGCAGATGTATAGAGCGGCCAGTGATATCCTGGCCCGTTCGACGACATTCTCCTTCCAAATTAGCTTGCGGTCAAGCTTTAGGCCTAAATAGCTAGCACTCTCCTTCCAAATTAGCTTGCGGTCAAGCTTTAGGCCTAAATAGCTAGCACTATTTGTAAGCTTGAGGGTGGATCCCCTTATCTTGGGCGAAGTGAAGTCAGGTAGGTTGTGTTTTCTTGTGAATAGAACTAGCTCGGTCTTCGTCGAGTGAACGGAGAGGCCGCATTTATCGGTCCATCTGAGCAGTTCATTAAGAGCAGACTGCATGACATCGGCCAGCGTCTGCGGGTATTTGCCTGTTGTTAGAATGGCGACATCATCTGCATAGGCAATAACATTGCATCCAGTTTTTTCGATCTTTCCCTCGGGCTTAGATTCGAAGACACTGCGGGCCGGAGCGTTGGTGTCCATTCGCTCTACATGTCCTAGCCATCTCAGACGTCCAATACGCAGTTTTTTGACTAGGTCGATGTCGCTAAACAGCTCGTATAGTTCGGGATTGAATCTTCTCCTCCAAAACTCGTCTGTGTTGGCATTCCCTTCTTGTTGACAGCATATACTTGGTTTTGCCCTCGTTTATCGCTAAACCCATTTTGGCCGCTTCCGCCTCAATGCTTGCAAACGCACAGGTGACAGCCCGCTGAGTTCTTCCGATAATGTCTATATCGTCGGCGTATGCAAGCAATTGTACAGACTTGTAATAGATTGTGCCTCCGGTGTTAGCTTGTGAGTTCCGCACAATCCGTTCAAGTACAATATTAAAGAAGTCACATGACAGCGCGTCACCTTGTTTAAAGCCTTTTTTGACATCAAAGGTCTCTGTGAGGTCATTACCGACCTTGATGGAGCAGGAAGCGTTCTCCATCGCCAGCCTGCACAGACGGACAAGTTTGGCAGGGATGTCAAAACTAGACATGGCTCTATAAAGCTCTTCTCTATAGATGCTGTCATAGGCGGCCTTGAAATCGATAAAGAGGTAGTGAGTATCGATTTGGAATTCTTGGGTTTTCTCCAGGATCTGCCGAAGTGTGAAGATTTGATCGATGGTGGACTTTCCTGGCCTGAAACCGCACTGATAGGGTCCAATCAGCCTGTTCATAAAAGGTTTCAGGCGTTCACGCAATATCGCAGAAAATATCTTGTATGCGATGTTGAGGAGACTGATGCCTCTATAATTGGCGCAGTTGAGGGGGTCTCCTTTCTTGTCGATCGGCCAAACGATGCTGAGGTTCTATTCATCAGGCATACACTCGTCTGACCAAATCTTAGAGATGAGTTGGTGTATGCACTCTATCAAGTCATCCCCAGCTGCCTTGAAAAGGAAGAAGGTACAAGTACCTAGGTAGTATAATCAACAGCAGATGTAATTCAGAAGACAAGCTGATGGCGAGGATTAAAGCGGCAAATAGATTGTATGCAGCATTGAGAAGAAAATTTCTAGAACACAAAGAAATCACACAAAAAACAAAAATATCAATTTTCAACTCGATGTACTTACCAGTGCTATACACGGAGGGGAAAACTGGATACTCACACAAAGACAAGAAAAAAAAATACAAGGCATGGAGATGAAATACCTCAGGAGAGTCCTAGGAGCCAGGAGAATAGACAAGAAAAGAAACGAAGATATTAGAAAGGAACTACATGTCAAAGCGGCTAAGCTTACCCTAGAGGAAAAAAAATTAAGATGGTTTGGGCACCTAGTGCGTATGGAAGAGAACCAGCAAGTGAAGAAAAATTGGGAAACAAGACCGGAAGGAAAAAACAAAAGAGAAAGACCCAAGACCACATGGAACAGTACCGTCGAAAAAATCCTGAAGGAAGCAGGGGAAAGCTGGTATTCGGCTAGACAGGACTTAGTGGAGAAACTTCAGGAGAAGATGAAAAGGAGAGAAACAGGGAGAACACCTCGACACCTGAGGGTATAAGAGGACCGGATTATGTATGTATGTATGTATGTAGTTTCAGGTAAGCACTTGTAAAGCAACCAAATTTTTATGTACGTGGTTCTATCGAGGCTTTTCTGCTGGCCAGGGCAAGATCTAAGGCTATCCATCCAAAAAAATAAAAAATTGCCTAGAGAATCGCTCTCCAATTCTAGAGGTGCGTGTGGTATAGTGAAAACAGGAAAAAAACTGCCAGTGTGCAAATGTCATATGAAAGTGAACTTTGCTTTAGCGATTCGGCCTGAAACACACTCAATGTGTATTGCAGTAAGAGCGCTACTTCCACGGCTAAAATTTTCATTTTTCCGGTTTATCTTCAGCGCAAAAGTTCACCTATGGTAATTATCCATTAGATTAGTGGACGTCCATAATACTATGGGAGAGTAGACACGCGTCTTCAGAGTAATCTAGATGTAACTATCCATCGCATTCCATCGTTTGCCATCAATAAAAGTGAAACGTGTCACTTACCACAATATTGGTGAAAAAACTTGACTCCACTTTGGATGCCAGACGTGAGATTTAGAACTATCGTAAGTTAGGCTCATAGTAGCTTTAATTTTATCTGGAGTATATCTCCTGTGCAAGCAAGCCAATGAAACCCCCTGTTGACACTATGAAATGTCTTTGCAAAATCGATGAACAGCAGGTTAGTTGACGATCGATATTTGTTGCTCTACTCAGTTATGATCAACAGACCATCAATACAGGGGAGCCAGAACAGAATCCTGCTTGTCCAGTATCGAGTTGATCTTCGAGGTGTTCCTCCATTTGCTCTAGCTACTATCCTGGTAGCAGCTAGATAGACGAAGACAGAGTTATTGCTTTTCACCATCAAAAGGAAAATCTCAAAATTCAGACTACATTGCATTGAGATCCTTCAAGATCTCAGACAGGGCAAAATATCTAGGGTTAGGTTAGTGAGAGTGCAGACACACCTAGACCAGTGAAGGTCCTTTGTGATACCATGGATCAAACATTTGGCCACTCAAGGACTAACAAAACCAACCGGAACTTTTGATAAAGCGATGGATGCACATGACGTCTAAGGACGCCAGATAGCCGAGGTAGTCAAGGAAGGGGGACCCTAGATGGAGCATTCTTTTATGCGACAGGGCTGGACAAGTGTATAGGAGATGAAGGATGGTTTCCTCCTCCTCCTCGTCTCTACAGCTTCTGCAGAAGTCGTTGGAGAAGAGGCTAAATCTTTTGGCGTATTGGCCTATAAGACAGTGTCCAGTGAGAACACCGACAACGCAGCTGATCTGTGTTCGATTTAGCTTGACCAGCTCGGCACTACGTTTTTGATCCAGCGCAGGCCAGATCTGTCTCGAAATGTGACACCTTGAGCCGTTTTCCCATCTGAGGTTGGTTATGCTAATAGCGTTCAGCTTTAGTAGATGCATACATGTAGCGAGGGGCATATCCAGGGCTTACCTGTTGGGCAGAATCCGTAGAGTAGTACCCTGTTATCTAGGGTTCTTCTTCTTCCTTTTCTTTATCAGCGAGGTTATGATCCGAAAACAAGGGATCACAACCCTCCCACTTCACCGCATTTCTACTGATCCGCCTGTGGGGTTCGCCCTGCTATCTAGGAATAATCCTGGATAAGAAATTGAATTGGAAACTTAACTTAGCTTTCTACACATGCAAGCGCATCTACGGTAGAAATTGGGGTCCAATCCCAAAAATCATCATTTGGATGTACACAGCGATCGTTAAACGCATACTCACATATGTAATTTAGTCTAGTGGCAAGTCACCAGTAAAGCAACCAATCTCAATTTAATGACAAAAATACAGAAACTTGCATGCATCAGCACATCTGGCACAATGAGAACAACCCCAACTGCGGGATTGGAAACAATCTTTAGACTACTGCCGTTAGATCTCTATATGCAAGAGTCTGCAGGAAAAAGTGCACTCAGAATCAATTAGTGTAATGGCTGGAAATCAAGGCCAACCGGACATGCTCAGATCCTAAGTAAATTCGCAGCAACGAATGTCAGTAGCGACTATCTGCTGCCTTACTTCGACTTCAGGAAACCCTTCTCCTGCATCTTCCAAGTAGAGAAGAATGGGATACAGGAAAAATACTAGAAACCAGCTTTTTATCTATCTATACAGATGGTTCGAAAATGGACATAGGCATAGGTGATGTCTCGAAAACGCTCAGCATCCAAAGATCGGTTAGACTCCCTGATCACAGCAGTGTTATCCAAGCGGATGTTCTAACAGTGACGACAGCTGCCAATCTAGTTTCAATGATGGCAATATCACGAGAGGATATCACCATTTTCATTGATAGCCAAGCGGCTATAAAAGCAATTTCTGCTACTAAAATAAAAACGAAACTTCTTAAGAGCTGTCGCGAAGAGTTTAATGTTCTTGGCTCGCAGCACAACTTCAGACTCTGCAGGGTCCCCGGCCACAAGGGTGTCGCAGGTAACGAAATAGCGAAAGATTTGGTAAGAAAGGGCTTTGCCGTGGAGCCTGAAGGAGCTGACAAATTAGTCAGGACTCCACTTCATAACCCCAGAGGAATGATAGAGCGATGGATCTAAAGGTAGAAAATACCAGATGGATACTATTTCCCACCTGTGAAATACCTCGTGGACTGTGGCTAAAGTGTGATAAAAAAAACAGAACCAATAAACTGCTGCAAATGGAGAGGGGATCCCTCTAGTACTAATAACGTACTCACTCGTCACATTCTACTAAAAAGTCACACTTTAAAAATTAAATTAAATTGTGCAGAGGGTGTAGCGACGATGAAGTTCATGAAGATACTCTCGACTCTCTATGTCACTACCCCAGCATCTGTCAGCTAAGAAACAGAATTCTAGAAAGACATTGCTTCCAAGACATTGAAGATACTACTTCCAAAGCATTGAAGAGCAACATCATGTTGGCTTAGGGCGCCCAACAGGGACCCACAGTGTAGAAAGGAACAAACTCCAGACCAAGATCACAGAGGCTCAACAGGCATCACAATGGGTCTACATAGCCCTGAGTGTGATGAAAAAGATTTTCTTCAAGAACCCACTTACCTCACCTAATCTAAACAAATTTTCCATTACATAGCATGGTTCGCTATGCAACTGTCACCCTTACGGAACGTGTGACCAATCCACTGCCACTTCCGCCGTTGGATGGTTGTGCCTATTGGTTCCTGACCCGTTCTCTCGTAAAGGTGTTCATTTGAGATACGATTGGGCCAGAAAATCCGAAAGATATTCCGCAGGCACCTATTAACAAACGTTTGCAGCTTTCTGGTGATAGTAGTGGTCACTCTCCACGTGCTGCAACCATATAGCAGCACGGATTCAACGTTGGAGCGGAACAGTCTTATTTTGGTACTCAAACTGATTGCATTGCTTCGCCATATTTTGGAAAACATACCGAACGCGGACTTTGCTTTGGCGATCCTGTTGGCTATATCCAGTTCCGTTCCACCATCGGTGGAGACAATACTCCCAAGATACTGGAAATCCTCTACTCTCTCTACCGGTTGTCCAGCAATGCATATTTGAGCCGATGAGTTAGTTCCAAGGCTGATAATTTTAGTTTTTTTCGTATTAATTTTCAGCCCGACGACGCCTGCCTCCCTCTCCACATCTGCTGTCATTTGATGGAGGTCCATAATTCTGTGGGGGAGTAAGCATACATCGTCAGCGTAGTCAAGATGTTTCAGTTGAGATGTAAGAGTCCATCGAATTCCTCCGTTTCCCGTCGACAAAGCTGCATGAAGCACATCACTAATCACCAATAGGAATAATATTGGTGAAAGGATATAGCCTTGTTTTACCCCACTTTGGATATCAAATTCCTCAGACAACCTCCACCTGTGCAGAACCTGACATTTGGAGCCTTCATATGTAGCTTTGATAATAGCAATTGGTTTATCGGGAATACCTCTCATGCGTAAGGCACGCCAAATAAACTCCCTGTTGACACTATCGGACGCCTTCTCTAAATCGATGAACAGCAGGTGCAGTGGCGATCGATATTCAACACACTGTTCGATGATAATCCGCAGCGTGTTGATGTGGTCGGCACAGGAGGATCCAGAGCGGAAGCCTGTTTGTTCGGTACCGAGTGTGCCTTCGAGATGTTGTTTGATTCGCTCCAGGATGATTTTAGCTATTATCTTAGCTACAGCAGGCAGCACGCAGATACACCTCCAGTTTCCTCTCTTAGGAAGCTTGACGATCATTCCCCTTTTCCACTCGTTAGGAAAGCTCTCAGCTTCCCAAGCTCTCTCTCTAAGTGGAAGCAGAAGCTCAGCCGATGTTGTTGGTGCTGCTCGTAAGAGCTCTGCTGGAATACCGTCAAGTCCTACCGCTTTGTTGGTTTTGGGTGCCTTGATCGCAGTAATGATCTCATCTTTACTGGGAGTCGTGGTGCGTATTCGTGAGCTTCTCACCTCGGGCATCTCAGTTTGATTTGGGAGCATATCGCTAGCGAATACACGGTTTAAAACCGTAGCAAAATGCTCTTTCCATATCTCTTAAGCTGGTCCTCATCCAAAATGAGCAAGGAACCGTCTAGGCTTTTCACTGGGTGTTGGTTGGAGCTGCGACCACCTGCCAGCTCTTTCGTGATTCTGTAGACAGTCCTCCTGTCGCACCTCCGTGCTGCTTCTTCTGCTTCTGTAGCCAGCGCGTTGATGTAGTTGCGCTTGTCACGTCGCACGCTACGCTGAACTTCTCTCATCCACATTTTTCACGGCACACCAATGATCTTGGATGGTTGCGGGCATTGAGCTGCTGATTGCTTCCACAATTTGCGAAAAGTGCACCCTTAATTGTTGGCGCACTGAGGGATCACTAAGTCTATCGACGTTGACATTGCAGAAATCCACAAACCTTTCGCCGTTTTCATTGCAGTTGCCTAGTCTATGCTTCCCGATTACATATTTCAGCCCTTCATTGTCGCTGTCTACCTTGGCATTCAAATCCCCCATAACTATGACAATGTCTCCATTTGGTGTTGTGTTGAAGACGGCACTTAAGAAGTTGTAGAAGCTCTCCTTTTCGTCCTCAGACGAACTATTCGTTGGGGCGTAACACTGTATGATGGTGACGCGTCACCATGAGGCTGCCAGGAAATTATGCCCTTGCGTGCTGTTGTTGTTAGCAGTAGTCCAACTTCATATTCCCGCGGACTTCCGGATGGTCTTCCAGAATAGAGTAGTACAGTGTTACGCGTTGTGGACTGGTACTCGCCCGCTTCTAACCATCTTACTTCACTTACCCCCAAAATGTCCAGTTTATATCGCATGAATTCGTTTTCCAATTGGAGGAATCTGGCATTGTAAGGACCTTCTCTTCCCGAGTCGAGGAGCGTCTTTACATTCCAGAAACCTATCTTTGCCCGGGTACAATAGCCAAAAATCGTCAGCATGTGATCATTCCATATCCGAGGCATAGTGTCGGTTTCTATAGCGAGCAATTTTCGGTAACGCAGGTTGCTGGCCCACGTTACCTAGCCTAGAATCAAGACAACCCGCGCTTACAATTTTAGCCTACACGTATAAGGGTTTATACGTATAGTTGCCCGGGGACCACCATTAGGAGGTAAAGTAAGCACTTCATCACGAACTTGATTGTTGCGCTACTGGCTCAAGCCAAGTTTTGGGCAGTCAGTAGTTTACCGATCAATCGCAATGCAGGTCCCCAACCTAATCTAACCATCTTGGTAACTGCAGGACGCATGCAAACACCTCTCCAGTTTTTGTACAGCATTAAATTTCCCCCTTTAAAGTCCTCGATGGTCAATTCTTTCTTCCAATCGTCGGGAAGCTTTCGGCCCACAAACTCTCTCTTAAAGCTTGAAGTCGTGTAAGAGCTCCTCCAGAATTCCTCCAAGCTCTATCACCGCATGCTACGCTGCACTTTTGTCATATTGGAAACAAAAGGTCAAAGACATACATATGTATTGCGAATCCAGCTAAAATATTTTAAAGTCACGACACAAATCAATTGTTTTACTTCTGGCAATGCTGTAAGTAAGAAGCAGCAACACTTTTATTGACATTTTCCTTTCATTTGACATTCCATTTGTGCTGCGAATATATGCTTTTGACATTTCATTTTGCACATTTTTCTAAGCATTTTCAAAACACACGTTGCACGTGTTGCCTTACAACAAGTTTTTCAGTATTTTTCCGAAATTATACTGAAAATCTGTATTTGTTCAACAAAAAGGAAATAACTGTCTCCCAAGATGGTATCCAAAAATCTGGATCTAATCGCAACAATAGAGGACGACGCGGAGGTGGAGAATCTCTCCGAGGACTCGGATGCCGAAGTCGAGGTGAGTTTACCCATCCCCAGTACCATAACCTGGAAACTTATACAAATCCCCTCCTGTCCCCAGTACCAACCAACAAAACTACGCCACAAGAAGGTGACCGAATTCGAAAAAGGTTTCGAGTTTGTGTCCTCAGTCAAGGAGTACAACCAGGACACATGGGACGATCTGATGAAGTATGTCAAGCGTAAGGCGCGCACCAAGACTGACGACAAAATTGCGGCTCGCTTACAGAACCGAGAGACGAATGGCGGGATCAAGAGTGATGACGATGACGATGAGGTATGTAAGCGCGAGAGTGCTTTAGGTGCAATCCCCATTTATCACTGTCTGTCCCCTTAGATTGATCTCTCAGAAGACGAACTCAAACACGACGGTCTTCGCATGCGGGAGAAGAAACTCAAGAAAAAGAAGAAAAAGTCCGGCGATGATACAGAAGAAGAGGAAGAGGAGGAGAAGATGGACTTCGAAGAGATCGAATCGCATGAGCAAATCACCTCGTTCTACCAAATGAACCTGTCACGTCCTCTGATGAGAGCCATCGGTGTACTCGGCTACATCTATCCAACTCCCATCCAAGCAGCGACTATTCCAATAGCCCTGTTGGGACGAGATGTCTGTGGTTGTGCAGCTACAGGTACTGGCAAAACAGCAGCGTACATGCTGCCCACCCTAGAACGTCTATTATACCGTCCAATGAATAACAGAACTATCACGAGAGTCCTGGTGTTGGTGCCAACTCGTGAATTGGGTGCACAAGTGTACCAAGTGACGAAGCAGTTGAGTCAATTTACGAGTGTAGACACCGGACTGGCTATTGGTGGGCTGGATGTGAAGGCACAGGAATTGGTGCTGCGACAGAACCCTGACATTGTCATCGCAACGCCAGGTCGTTTGATTGATCACATCAAGAATTGTCCCAGTTTCAGCTTGGATTCCATTGAGGTGAGCGGAGTTTGGTAAAAACCTTTCGCCTCGTATATAAATTTCTATAGCAAGAGGCATGACATTTGACTCGTTGATTGACCTAAGGAAGTTGACCACTCGTTAACAATGTCGTCTTCTACACTTAGGCAGGAGGCAGCTCCAATGAAGGCAAAACAGGTGAAGTTCGCTGAGCTGCTATTCAACAAAAAAGGACTTCCATGTTCTCCTGGCAATCGCCACATCTGAGAAAGAATCTTTTTCAAACCTAAAGAAGCTTCTCACATTCTGGAGAAGATAAGTGAAAGTCTTCTCTGATTCGATGTGTGCAAGCTGTTTCGTAGACAGCATAGGAAAACAATGTTGTCATTGCTATAGGAATCTATATACGAAGTGCAGTTCTAGCAGGGCAGGTACAACCATGATGATTTTAATCCTTGCGCTCTGAGGCTTTACAGCCGCAAGAGGACACTTTTTGGTAACGTCTTTCTGTTTAGAGAGGCGTCCTGATTGACTATATGTAGCTTTATTCCTTACATCCCCTCCCAATGGACGTTTATTAAAAATTCCATTCCCTCTCTAAGGTTCTCATTCTAGACGAAGCCGATCGTATGTTAGATGAATACTTCGCCGAGCAAATGAAAGAAATTATCAATTCCTGTTCGAAGACTCGTCAAACGATGCTCTTCTCTGCCACAATGAGTGAACAGGTAAAGGATTTGGCTGCCGTTTCTCTCGACAAACCGGTGAAGGTGTTTGTGAACACCAACCAAACGGTGGCCTTCAATCTCCGCCAGGAATTCATTCGAATTCGCGAAGACAAAGAAGCCGATCGAGAACCGATTCTATCCAGTTTAATCTGTCGTACATTCCATGACCATTGCATGGTATTCGTACAGACCAAGAAGCAGGCGCATCGATTGCATATATTGTTAGGCCTGCTAGGAGTTCGTGCCGGTGAGCTGCACGGTAACCTCACACAACAGCAGCGCATGGAGTCGCTGAAGAAGTTCAAAGAGGAGCAGATCGATGTATTGATAGCCACTGATGTGGCTGCACGTGGCTTGGACATTGTCGGTGTAAAGACTGTCATTAATTTTGTCATGCCCATCACAACAGAACACTATATCCATCGTGTGGGTCGTACGGCACGTGCTGGACGTGCTGGTATCTCGGTATCCCTCGCTGGAGAGAAGGAGCGCAAGATTGTGAAGGACATCATCAAGAATGCAGAGAACTCGGTCAAGAATCGTATCATTCCGCCGGAGATCATTGAGAAGTACAGGAAGAAGTTGATTGCATTGGAACCAGAAATTCGTAAGTTGACACGGAGTACCTCCAAACTATGTATATGTATGTCTAACGCCTTGCAACCCCTTACCCAGAGAACATCCTAGACGAAGAGCAAACTGAACGACAATTAGCAAAGGCCGAGCAACAGTTATCCAAAGTGGAACGTAAACTAGCTGGCACCCAGGGTGACAATCGTTCATGGTTCCAAACGAAGAAACAGCGAGAGGAGGAGAAAGCCCGCTTATCATTGACAGACGAGACAGAAGTAAAAAAAGGTAAGACAGGTGGTCCTGGTGGTCCTGGTGGTCCCGCTGGAAAGGGTAACAAACGGAAGCGTCCCGAATATGGTGGCGATGGTGAGGATGGCCCACCGGTGAAACAACCCAAAAAGAAGAAGAAAGAAGAGAAAAAGAAGTCGCCCGAGCAGTTGGCCAAGGAGAGAGCGATGAAGGAAGTGGAAAAGGTTTCTCTAGTTCGAGCAAAGTTGGCCAAAATCCGTAAGAGGCCGGGTAAACTAAACGCAGTTGCCGACAAGAAGAGTGGTGACGGATCAAAGAAACCCAAACGAAAGTTACAGTCGGCCTTTACAAATGATCTAACAGATGTCAGCAGAAGTGGAGCACTGAGATTAAGGTAAGAATTCTAGTGAGTTTGCCTTCGAATGATACTTATATTTCTACAAAACTTTTCCCCCAGATCGGAGGCAAATCGGCACAAGAAAATGAAGAACATAAATGCAAAGAAGAAGACCAGTTCAGTGAAGCTCGCCAACAAAGCTGGAAAGAATAAATTCAACAAAGGCAAGAACTTTGGTGCACCACGGTTCGCAAAGAAGAACAAGAAGTAAAGTGTTGTTAAGTGATAGAATTAGCATAAGTCTTTGTTTTAAAAATAAAACCGAACTTTACTATACACAGAAGGAGAGTATTCATTCTTTCAGCGCTAGAGCCTTCAAAGAAAATGTCGGTTTGTTCTCCGGTGGCTAGTTAGTCAGCCGCCTAGGCTGGAACAAGCGGGGTAAGGCTTACATTGTGCTTTTGAATACTGTTTCGATGGACTCAATGGAAAGTCGTTTGAATTGACTAGAATACGTGGCTTCCGCTAGTGCAGACATTCTGCTACTGGACTATAAATCCTACTAAACTAATTAACTAACTACACTAAGCAATCGAAAATTGTTTGGAAAAGACTAACCCTCGAGACTATGTAAATCCTTCCAAGATTACAATTTTTGTCGATAGTCAAGCAGCAATCAAAGCACTAGATAGCGAGGAAATTAGATCAAAGGCAATCAGATGCCGAGATTCCCTGAACAGTATATGCACTACCCATTATGTAACTCTCTGCTGGGTTCCCGGGCATAGCAATATAGAAGGGAATGAAATAGCAGATGTACTAGCCAGAAAGGATCAGCATTAGATATAGGGCATACTCAGACATAAGTAGAAGTTCCTACAGGTGTACTAAAAAGAAAAAAGTCGACCTCAAGACAAGAGAGCTGATCAACTCCGCGTGGATTACCAGAGGCGGCTGTGTCATAATCTCGCTGTTTACGGACGAAATTGAATGAAGGAAAAACCAAAAGCCTGCTGGCAATGAATAAAAAGGAAGTGATAGGCGCCCTAACAGGACACTGTGCGATAGGTGAAATGGCCGTAAGACTAGGCATCAACTCACACGACCACTGCAGGGGCTGTCAAGATGCAGATGAGATAGAAACAACCTGATTGTCGTTGGCGTTTGTCGCTTTTCGACTATTGTTGTTTTATTCATAGCTACGACCTGCTGACCGTTAAACATTACTAAGCAATTTGTTTGCTGTGTAGAATACTATTACAACTCTGTTACAGTGAAAAAGTTATAACGACAATCGCCGAAAAGCGACAAACACTAACGTCAATCAGGGTGAACGTCTTAAACACTAGCTATGTGATTGCCCACATATTCAAAACCGGCGCCTCCTCCTTATGGAAAAAAGGCTTTTTGACGAACTAGGTGATCTCATCGATTTCAAAGTTGCCTATGATAGCGTGTATAGAGACGAGGTATACAGTGCCATGTCTAGTCATGGCATCCCTGCCAAGCTCGTCCGTTTGTGCAGAATGACGATGGAGAACTCTCGCTGCTCCATCAAAGTCGGTAAGAACATCACTGAACCATTCGATGTCAGGAAAGGTCTTAGACAAGGCTATACTATACTTGAGAGAATTGTACGAAACTCACAAGCCAACCCCGGAGGTACAATCTTCTTCAAGTCTGTACAACTACTCGCTTATGCCGATGACATTGACATAATCGGAAGAACTCAGCGGGCCGTCAATGTGGCATTTATGAGTATTGAGATCGAGGCAGCAAAGATGGGTCTAGCGGTCAATGAAAGCAAAACAAAATATATGCTGTCTACAAAAAAGGACACCCAACATCGCCACAATATTTGGCGCAACAGCTCTTTAAAAAGCCAGGGTCTAGCTTCTCGCAACCACTCATGTTGTGTGCGTTATATTTTCCACACGAATGGAAGGGACCTACAAGTTTAATGCCGAATCCGAACGGCGATTTGAGAAGCTTTTTCGTGACAACAATACTCTCGGATGTTTGTCAGACGCTCGCGAGAGGTGGGACCGTGAAAAAAATTGTTGGTATTTTCTGGGATTCGAACTTGGAACCTCATGCGTAGTGATCCGACACACTAACCACTTACGCCACGGCGCCCACAACATCGCCACAATAGACAGATATAGTTTTGAGGTAGTAAAGGATTTGGTCTACCTAGGCTCTATGGTGAACTCCGCAAATGACATCAGTAGGGAGATCACACGAAGAATTACTCATGCCAATCGTTGTTTCTATGGGCTAAGACGGCAATTGAGTAGCAAAGCCCTATCTCGAACTACTAAGGTAACTCTTTACAAGACACTAATCATCCCAGTCCTGCTATATGGCGCAGAGCCATGGGCTTTGACAAAACCGGATAAGGATGCCCTTGGTTATTTCGAGAGAAAAGTTCTTCGAGCGATCCTTGGTCCCGTCTGCATAGACGGTGAGTGGAGGAGAAGGTACAATGCCGAGCTATACGGCATGTACAAGGACATCGACTTAGCCAGAAGAGTTCACATACAGCGACTAAGATGGCTGGGTCATTTGGAGCGGATGGAGCCCAACGTTCCCGCTAAGAAAGTCTTCGAATCCAC
Source organism: Brachypalpus laphriformis (assembly GCA_945910035.1). NCBI lineage: Eukaryota > Metazoa > Arthropoda > Insecta > Diptera > Syrphidae > Brachypalpus > Brachypalpus laphriformis. Next base: position 15,511,778 of record OX246755.1, read on the forward strand.
CACGGATGGACGATGCAGTAGAGGGCGACCTCGCGGTAGGTGGCGCAAGCAAGTGGAGGGGGTCCTCAACCAACTTGGCGTGCGCAACTGGAGGCAGCTGGCTGGAGAGGTTTGTTGGTTGAGGCCCTGGTCCACCCCGGACTGTAGCGCCATCTAGGTAAGTAAGTAGGTGATCTCGTACAAGTTCCACTTAGGAACAGGATGGGATTCATAAAGAGCGGGCTGGTTTGCAACAGAACCGACTACAAGACAATTGTTTTAAATACAGGTTTCACACAACAAAAGGGAACCACAATGGACTGGCCCCCGTGATAAGCACTTAGGTACACTTCCCTCCAACTTAACCTAACCCTCGAGTGATGGGTTTTGAATCGCCATATTCGTGAACGAATAACTCGTCACGTAATTTGCATTGTATTGTTGGTAGATCTAGCAACGACATACACACCAATTCGTGACCAGTCATCGGTTCACGGATATGGCGAATCGATATATGTTTACTCCATGGGTGGTGTCAGAACTAGCCGGCGAGAAATTTCTGTGATTCGAGCTAGTTTTGAATTACTCTAGGTCATGAATGGTCGCATGATTTCTACTTTATTACTCACCCCAATTCTTCAACTCGTATACGACAGTCGTATTCGACCATGGTCGCATTTAAGTATGATAAAGTCGTATTTTTTGTTCGTAAAATACGACTTAAGTAATAATTAAATGCGACCATGGTCCGATTCGACTGTCGTATACGAGTTGAAGAATTGGGGTGAGTAATAAAGTGGAAATCATGCGACCATTCATGACCTAGAGTAACTCAAAACTAGCTCGACCAGGCATTCTCAACCACAGAGTTCGACTGCATGGACTTCTGCCTAAAATACTGTTGGTGATTTTCCAAGCGATGCTGCACGTTGAAACCTGGGTCCATAAACCCCTGCGCCAGTGCAACCATTTTCCAATTTGGAACCATCTGTGTACCAAGTTTGAGAGTTTACCAAGGCTACAAGCCCTGCATTTGTCCATGTAAGGCGATCACCTATGACCACCTTTAATTTTTCTGGAGAACCGGTATTACTTGAGCATGGTATCTGGGATTTTAAGCATAAGGTCGTTTTGAATGCACTCTAGATTCAGATGACCTGTAAAGTTGCCGATTTCAAGGTCCGAAATCTTAGGCAGCCGAAGAGTACAGGCCTAAGTTAGTGAGTAAACTACTGTAATTCGACTTAGGAATCGTCTGACGAATAAAACAATCATCGAATCGACAAACGACAAGGTTCTTCTACTAAATTAGCAGGCGATTGCCATACTCGAGATTTTAATCCTTGAGTGCGAGCAAAGCGAACCCATCAACTCCAGTCGTGGCGAAACAAGTTGTACTCTATCGCAACCACCGCTCTTAGGAGGCATACACTATAGATCATACCTACTCTTCCATTCCAATGTACAGGCAGTCTATCGACTTCATATACAGAATCAAAGGTCATCGACCAAAACCACTGACGGTGGCAATGGTGCTGGATAGTCTGTTTGCTCGTTAACCGATGTGTGAAAGTTCAAGCCCCATCAGTGAACAGCAATCATCAGCCAGCCGAGTATGAAAGGAAAACGAATAAGTTCAGCGTTTTTCCAACCACTGCACCAACGATCCGCTCTCCGTACCGAAGCAACTCGAGGACAACACCTCGACCAAGGATTGTCAACATCAGCTATACAGCTGCTAGAACCAAGAACACTGTCCCTTGATGGAATAATAGAATTGGCATACTATACAGTCAATGAGGAATAGAATCCCCGTGGGCACTAGCATAGTGCAGAGATAACCACACTTTCAATCCAAATCAAGCCTTCTTTCTCCCGATATAGGCACCACCTTCCTAGAGCTCCCACACCCCCTCTACCCAAATACTTGCACCTTGCTTCCTCTGTTGACATCCGATTGGACAACGACACACAAGTACTCCGTCATCACGAAATGCACGTGTTCACCAGGCACATCCGGCCAAATCTTCACCAGAAAACTGAAAAATTACAAGCACTCGCTCAACACAAATAGAAAACAAATTATCAGAACTCTTTTTACAATTGTAACTTTATTTGAAAGCACATTGCTCGAACAATTAGAAAAAATTATAAAGATGCTCTGCGCCTCGAATGAAACAACTCCAGACAACCACGGGCAGCTGCGACGGCGGTACGCTTACAGCTTCAACTTGGTACGCCTCCAGTGACGCCTCTTAGCGTTGTACCGGATTGTGTTTCCAGTGCGTAGTCGGACCCATTGGGGTACCGATCTATTTTGTTTTAGCTTTTTGGCTAATTTTTGTTTAATTCTAAACGATTTGTGGGCAGCCATTTCGTCCGCACTTTATGAAGATTGGAAAAGAAAGAAAGGCAGGGCGTTCAGCGCAGTACAAATGATGAAGCTACTAGAATGAGTGCGTCTGAGCGAACTGCTTGAATCAATGGATTCAGTTGAAGTTGAACTGTAGCGTTCGGAAACTTTGTTCCAGATTGAATGGTTATTGGCGTTTTCTTCTCCGGAAAAAAACTCTGTAAAGCGACAAATCTGGAAGACTTTTTCACTGAACGAAATTCTTATGCTATTGTTTAGTTCTTACAAAGAAGTTTACGTGAAACTTTCGCAATACAATTCCACAAATTTGTGCATACACAATTATTTTAATATGACTATGGAGCCAAATAAATAAATAACTAACCAACGTACACTCTTCATGAGGGAATTTTTCAATTAAAATCAAAATAATTTTATAACAGTGATCCAACACACCAACCATTGCGTCACGATGCCCATAAAGCATGGATTATTTCTAAGAATTTCAGCATGAAAATATTTGGTGAGTATTTGATCATCCAAGTCGAGACTAAAGAAAATTTATCAACGCTCGAATAACGCACTGGACCAAGTCTGCTTCACACAGTTTCATTTACTTCGAAGCATGGTTTCAACAGGTCAAATAAACAACTACTTTCTTATATCCTTTAACCCCTCGGGGGGCATAGGGCGTCAACCACGCCTGCGCACCATCGTGTTCGGAGTTCTGCAACGCGTTTGAGCTGCCTCCAACTCATTCCTAAAGAGCTCGATTCCTCCTCAACTGTTCTGCGCCACGTTTGCCTAGGGCTTCCCGCTATTCAAATAAACAAGACATTCTTTTATTACGTGCTCACAAGAAAGTGACATTGGGTGGTTCTATATTCATTAGGCATTTGTGTGAAGACCAAAATCAGAGATATCCTAAAACGGTGGTCACTTGTAGAGAGAGAGAGAGAGACGTAATGAAATCTTATCGAGCTCGTACAGCAGTACAATTGGTTAACATGGCATAGATAGAAATTCCATTATATTTGGATGGGAAAGCATGAATTGGTTGTTTTGGCAAAAATAAAAAAATTAAATTTGGTTAAAAAGGCTCATATAGAGTCCAGGGTCTAGATTCTCAAAAGAATTTCTGTTGCGATCGTTATATGTTACACATTAATGGAAGTGAAATAATATTTTATATCGCATTCGAAGGTGGTATAACGCTGAGTCCAGCGTAAATACGGGCACGGGCTTTGTCCGCACGCACCGCATTAGTTTGCGGGGAATGCGGAGGTGTCCGAATACAACATGATACGTGCGTTCTGCGGCTAGCGTTGACAGCTGCTGTTCAAACTCAGTGTGAAATGGATTCGGTTTCGGCACGGACGACTTTATTAATGGAAAACAGTTTCTTAAAACTAAAAATATTGAGAAATTGTAGAAAGAAACGAAATAGAGAAAAAAATCATGCAATATACCAAAAAGATCCACAATTGCGAGCGGATAAACGAACAGCATTTCGACAGTATACAAAAATTACGACAAAAACCTTTGACTTTATTTTGAAAAGCATACATGATACTTGTTACACCACGGGGAATTGATTTTGTTCCACAGCACATTTCTTTTTTGGACTTCTGATATAAGCACCTCCATTTCTATTGCTTTTCCGCACGACACTGCAGGCAAAATCAAACCAGTTTGATTTTCAAACAATGCGTGCGATGCGGGGACGTCGCAACGCACGTTTTGCCCGCAATATCGTGTTTACGTTGGACATCTACATATCCCAACATAAGTTTGATTTTGAAGTCTGTCCGCATTAAACGCACCGCGACGCACGCATCACAATGCCCGTGCTTACGCTGGACAGAGCGTAAGAGAAACTTTCTCATGTCAGTGAGATCGCAAATACCAAAATTTCATTAAGTTTTTGAATTGTTTATGTTATGAAATATCAATTTTTGTGCAAGACTGAGTAAATGATTAAGGCATACTTTAGTCGCCAATATATGTATGTTTTTTTGTTTTTACAATCGCGAGCGTCTGACAAACATCCGAGAGTATTGTTGTCACGAAAAAGCTTCTCAAGATCGCCGTTCGGAATCGGCATTAAACTGTAGTCCCTTCCATTCGTGTGAAAAATATAACACACACAACATGAGTAGTTGCGAGAAGCTAGGCCCTGGCACTTTAAAGAGCTGTTGCTCCAAATATTTGTTTATTTGTTTTTTGTTTTTACAATAGATCTTTTACGTCGCTGTACGTTTGATCGTAGATAATTCAAAAACTGCTTAGCTCGAGTTAAAGTCTTTCTCTTTCAAAGAGTGAAGGAAAAAAGTTGCAATGGATTGTGAACACTAAGGATATTCATTTTCTTTACTAAATTAAACGATGAATTTGTTGAATTACTCAATTCTCTTCTTCGTTTGCAAATGGAATGTACTAAGTCGTCGCCATGAAAAGTTCTTTTCACACAAGTACGCACTAAATCAGATAAATTATCCTTCCTTACAAATATTTGCCAACTTATAGCTGCAGCTTCATTCGAAAAAAAAATTTTCTTTTAATAATCAATAATTGCCCTTTTCCTTTCTGAGCATTTCCCAAAATACTGACTAGTTTCATTTTCACTGACTACGTAGAAATATTTTCGAGAAAAATAATTGTTTTCTGAATGCACACAACTTTCTAGCAGTATCGCATTCAATTTTTCCCATGTCACAGTTTCGACACTCGCTCTCGTCGACCCTCGATTCAGATTTGTTTCCCGTTTGTCAACTGGCGCCCGCAGTCGTTTGTCAAAATTGACACTTGAGTTTCCAATTCGAAAATTCTACTGTGTGTTGTGTGTGAATCGTTCTCCGCGGGGTTTCTTCACTGAAATTTGTGTTTTTCGCTTAAAAAAATAATGCACTTTGGGAAATTGTTAAGCTAAACAATCGAAACGAACACAATCGGCATAATTACTTAAATTAATTCTCACTTTAGTTAAGTTTAAGGTGAGTACGAGCAGTTTTTCTCTGCAGAATTATGTAACGTGCTCTCAAGTGCTGGGGGAAAAGTTGCAATATTTATGCGTTTCTGTATTGAATTTGAATTTATTTTTACACAGATGAGAGTCCTCACATATATACTGAGGGATTGAATTGAAAATGCAATCCTGTCAGTGCTAGGACGAGTTAGTATTTGCAAAAGTAGGTGCTGGGGTTCGGCGTGTTCTATAGCTCGTGTCAGATAAAAATAAAAACAAATTTATGGATAGATGTGCTTCGAGGAGATGTCAAACGGATTGCTGGGAGAATAGTGTCTTCCGTGGATATGATGTCATCGATGGGAAGATTGTGTTATGCTTGTCTACACGGCGAACAGTTTCTGCAAACTAATTCAATTAGACGAAGGCTAGGCGGCCTTGGAAATTACGTCTTTTCAGATGACTGCAGGGTTCGGCTTGTATTAGATTCCTGCCTGCACTAGAAACCACTGCGACAGGCATACTTTAACCTTTCTGAAGAAATCGTTTGATAAGAGGCCTAGGCTATTGGCGTGCCTGCCAATGATGTATCTTGTGTCTTGTGATGACACCTACTATGTACTAATGACGAGCATCCTTTTCTATGTAATTACACAGTTGAAGCGTTTCTGTTCCTGCTCGAGCCAGATCTGTCTAGTGATGTGGCACTTAGTGCCATCTGCTCATCTGCGATTGGTGGTGCCAATCGCATGCAATGTGAGTAGCAGTTTGCATGTCGCGAGAGGCATGCCGAGATTCGCCTTCTTCGGTAGAAACGATAGAGTTGTGCCATGCCTGACAACTTCGTCAGCCATAGATATAAATAGACATACAGTTGTAATGAGGTACAAGTGCACTGCGACCCCCCTAACTAAGGCTCTAGTCTATGATATACACGTCTAGAGCACTTCCTCCAGTGCAGCTCCTACTATGAATCCGCATATCTTGAGTAGATCCAGCGAAGGGAGATACGTTTCTGATAGGAGAAATGCACCTAGGTGATTTCTTCTTTTGTGTACCAGTGCTTCGCATTCCATAAGAAGGTACGCTGGTGTTTCCGCAAAGCCCCTGCAGAATCTGCAGTGTCCGTCTCCCTCTATTCCCAGTTTACTAAGGTGCTCCTGGAGTCTGCAGTGACCCGTTAACATGCCCGTCAATATGCGAAGTCGTTTCTTGCTAACCCTTGCTTGGTAGGTTTTGCTTCTTTTCTGGTTGTATTTCCCTAGGAGGTATACATGTACTTACATATGTCTATTTTCCATATTCCTTCACTTTGAAGCCGAGTCGTAGCCAACTTTGAGGACGAGTAAAGTACGAAACAAATACGACCATCAAACGACCAATTGAATGCATCGTAATAGCGGAAAAATACGACACTCGTATGCGTTGCGATGCATACGACTCCTGTCAAAAATTACGTACGAGTGTGTTCGTAAAGTACGACTTTGTAATAACTAAATGCGACCATGGTCGTGTTCGACTGACGCATACGAGTTGAAGAATTGGGGTGATAACTAAGCAATTTATTTGTCCTGTAGAATACTATAACAACTCTTTCATTGTGAAAAAATTATGAAAATGGATTCGTTCCACATCTGAAGAATAAAACGACAATCGTCGAAAAGCGACAAACGCCAACGACAATCAGGGTGACTTGAAAACCACTTCAACATAGCCGCGACTTATGCGGACAGTTGGAGCATAATCCTGAACTTCCGCAAGTTTGAGTTAACTTGCTTTAGAAACCCATCAAACAAGCACCCAACCGCTTAGCCGTAAGAAACATGACTCAAGGGTGGCGGTGGTATAGTGGTAACGTCATCGATTGCCACGCTAATGGTTCATGGTTCAAATCTTGATGAAATAAAGGAAGTCAGTCTGATTAATTGCGAAGCATACTCCAACTTTACTGGGAAAGCATAAAAAGAAAGCATAATACTGGCAGTAGGGTGGTCATACGCCTGAAAAATTGTTCGTACTGTTTGATCTTTGATGTGAATATTCGGTGGTCGGGAAAAAATACAGTGAAACGATTCTCCCTAGTTATCTGGAGTTTTTCGGAAACCTAAACCAATATTTGTGGTCGCCGTGGCTCAAGTGGTTAATGTGTCGGACCACTACGCATGAGGTTCCATATTCGAATCCCAGAAAACACCAAACGTTTTTTCACGTACGCACCTCTCGCGAACGCCTGACAGACATCTGTATTGTGGTCACGAAAAAGCTTCGCAATACAAATTGCCCTACAGATACGGCACTATACTGTAGGTCCCTTCCATTCGTGTGAAAATATATAACGCACACAACACGAGTGGTTGCAAGAAGCTAGGCCCAGGCACTTGAAGAGTTTTTCTTCTTCTTCTTCCTATTTCGGCGAGGTTATGATCCGAAAACAAGGGATCATACTAAGCATCACCTTCCAGAAGACCCAAAGTGACCATGTCCTGTGATCAACGCTACTTACATTTGTGTGTTCTTCGTTCCATGCTAAAGAAGCCTTCGTTCAGTATGGGCGTCCAACAGTTTGTCTTAGTTATTTTGGCTTGTCTACACCCATCCACAATGGACCACCATATATGCATCGGGTTCAATATACTCCGAGACCGACCCCTGTTTTGCCAGTTTGTTCGCTTTCTGATTTCCTGTGATCCCTATATATCCTTTTATTCAACCGAATGTCAATTCATTTCGAATTGCACATTCTTTTAGTTTCTTCATATTCCAAAGCCATTGGAGAGTTTGGATAGATCATAACAGTGCAAATCGATAGGGATTGGAAATCTGCAAATAGCATATGAAAAAGGAATCAGCCATATCCGTAGTCGCCCCAGAACCGGACATCAGATATATGGAGCCAACGTAAGAGATTCCAAGAACTTCTTAGAAATAAGAGAGAAACCTCGTGATAAGTCAATGTTTAACCTTGGCGCGTAAGCGACTCCTCAAGATCAAGTTGGAGTTTTTGGAAGAATGACATGATGCGGCAGTGCAACTTTTATATCAGAGATTCATAGTATTACTGGCATCGGTTTCAAATACAAGTAACAATCTGGCTCTCCATGATTGACGTTATGCAGCAGAATGTTTCTACTCCTAACAAGACAGGAAGGATACATTCTGTCAAGTAACTGCAGAACGCTCAAAGCTGTCCTTTAATAACCGCAATAGGATGGGAAGATCAAAAGGAGGAAATAACTGAAACTTCTACTACATGAGACAGCTGCACCGACCGGACATATACGCGAAATAAAAGGGTGGGGAGGATGGATAAGAATCTCACACTCTTACTAAGTGCGGGCTCAGATTCCTATTCTACAGATTGTCATATCCGCATGGAAACAAAAGACGTTGAACCCTCTGAAGACAATAATTGCCGCGATCGTGTGATAAACCTGAATCAAAAATTGTCTAGCTTATTAGTCTCATGTGAACTTTGTGGATCCGTGTATAACATACTTTAGACATAACGGGTGGGACATCTAGTGATTTCTTTTTAAATCATAGGTTATTTTGACACTGATGGCGCGCCATGCCATGCAATCCATGAGCTACAGCCCGAAACCATCAACAAGGTCTTGGAAAATTGGAGTGATAGAATGCGCTACTGCGAGGCCAGTCGAGGCAGCCACTTGAACGACGTTGTGTTCCATAATTAATGGGAATGTTTGACCCCGTGCAGGGACGGGTTAAGAATATCACTGCAGCGCCCCCCCTCCAACAACCAGCGCTTGTCGTAAAAGGCGACTAAGGGGACAAATCAGATCTAGGCAATATAACACCCAAGTGAGCCTAGCGACACATATACTACCTTAAAAACCCTCCCACAAGTGTGCATGCGAGTCCGTGGGTTGACACGACTGGAGATCACCGATCAAACAATACTAAAACAGGAGCATGCACGTGTCAAACAACAAACACCATCGCAATATGGTGCAAAAAATTGTATTGCAAAACTGTATCATTATGGTAATACTTGCAAAAAGGAAAGGCACTACCCCGCCAGGCACTACCACTGCTGTGCATGGTACTGATCCTGGACCGAGCAGAAATGTTCTGGTCAGAGCTATACGGATTTCGGGGGCTAGCAACATAATGAAACAGTTTGGACGCAATTTAAGGGTCGCGAGTTGGAACGTTGGAAGCATGACCGGTCGAAGTTACGAGCTGGAAGAGATGATGAATAGAAGGCGGGTGGATATCTTGTGTGTCCAAGAGACGAAATGGAAAAACACCGGGAATCGGGCGCGTTTCTTGGACGTTAGGACAAAAGATTACAAGATGTTCTACTACGGAACGGAAAAGTCTAAGAACGGAATCGGTATCATCCTTGCGGCAGAGCTACTTGGTAACGTCTTGAGTATTTCGAAGTCCAGCGACCGTTTGATGTCTCTCAAACTAGTAATACAAGGAGAGGTGTGGAATATTGTCAGTGCATATGCTCCCCACAATGGGTACAATCAGAGAGATAAAGATGCATTTTGGCTAGATTTCCACAATCTCCTTAAGAACATCCCAAAGGAAGAATTTCTATTTGGAGGAGATTTAAATGGACATGTCGGGAAATCAAACGAAGACTATGAAGACTGCCATGGAGGACTAGGATATGTCACCAGGAACCTTCCTGGTGAAGACATCCTAAGCATGTGCAAATCACACGGTCTTATCGTGTTAAATACCATGTTCATCAAACAAAGCCGACACCTGATCACTTACAGCAGTGGTGGAGATGAAACTCAGATTGACTACCATTTTGTAGGCAGTTTCATGAAGCCCCGGGTAAAAGATTGCAAAGTGATCCTGGGAGAGGCAATCGCTCGGCAACACCGTCTCCTGCTAACAGAAATTTTTATGAAAACACCGAAGAAAAGCAAACAAACAAGGGTCTCTGAGAAAATCAAGTGGTACAATCTGGACAAAGAAAAAGGCGAAGCTTTTGTTTTCGTAATGAAAAATTACCTCTCTCATCAACGGAGCTGAGGATGAAGAGTGCAGAGCACAAAATATGTGGGATTCCCTACAGCGAACTTGCTTAAATAAGGCCAAATCACTGCTAGGAGCTTCAAAAGGCCACCATCAACACGCCAAAGAAACATGGTAGTGGAGTGGTGAAGCTAAGATGCTGATAAATGAGAAGAAAGCGGCTTTCAAAGCTTGGTCAAAGTGCCCCTCTAATAATAATGACGAAAAAGTTCGCCTCGAAATGGAATACAGATGCTGCAAGAAAAAAGCGAAGAAGAAGTGCGCCCAGCTTCAAGCAGAGAGTACGGAGGGCCTGTATCGGGAGCTGGAGAAAATATTTTCCCCGGTTGCTGATGCAAACCAGGCTATCCAGGAGCTGCGAGGACACAATATGAACAAGAGCGCCACTATCTTCAAAATAGCCAAATAATAGAACAATGCTCAGGAGATTCGTTCGCCAAAGTTCATTAGCAATGCTCATGGCCAGCTTCTTGTGGATGACGACAAAATTCTGCAGAGGTGGCGACAGTATTGTGAAGAACTTTTAAATGAACAGTTTCCCCGGCTATACTTTCCAAGAGCCACCCCTAACTGTGAAGAAATAGCCGACATTACAGTCGAAGAAGTTAGTGAGGCGGTCAAATACTCCAAAAAACGAAAAGCGGTTGGGCCAGACGAAATACCCTCTGAGTTCTGGATAAAGATGGGAGACATCGGGTTCAGATGGCTCAGAATTATCTCCAAATTCGTGAGAGGTGATCCAATGCCGAATCAATGGAGGGAAAGTTACCTCCTCCCTGTATACAAAGGGAAGGGTGATACGCGAAACTGTGATAACTACCGTTCGATCAAGCTGATGTCACACACCATGAAGATCGTTGAGCGGGTATTAGGTGGCCGACTGCGAAAAATAATACGGCTATCTGATGATCAGTGCGGGTTTGTCTCGGGTGAATCAACCACAGATGCAATCCAAAGTATAAGGATCATAATGGAAAAACATCGTGATTCCTTAAGGGATTTGCATATTGTATTGGTTGACTTTGAAAAGGCATTCGACAGACAACCACGAGATCTGATATGGGTGGCGCTAAGACATCGAGGGGTTCCAGAAACCTATGTACAGATGATCATGGACATGTACGAAAGAGCAAAGACAAGAGTAAGATGTCCCGCTGGAGTAACCGAAGAGTTCCCAATCAAAGTCGGGGTGCACCAGGGAAGCGTTTTAAGTCCTTTGCTCTTTATTACAGTCCTTGATTATCTGCTTGAAGGTAAAGTGATGGACCCCAAGGTACATCAGTTATTCTTTGCTGACGATGGAGCCATCATAAGTGAGAATTCTACATCCCAGCAACGAGCACCTGATGTGTGGGTGGACGTTTTGGAGGGAAATAGGTATCGCATTAGTTCAAAAAAGACAGAGTACTTGTGCTGCCTGTTCTCCGATCCACTCAGGCCTATTCCAGACATTTATTTGAATGGAAGAGTGCTTCCCAAGTGCGAAAAGTTCAAATATCTGGGATCTATGATCAATAGCAAAACAACTTGTGATGACGACATCAATCATCGCGTAAGCGTAGGGTGGGTGAAGTGGCGAGAAAACTCCGCTATCTTCTGTGACAAAAAAATGCCACCTAAATTGGAAGGAAGGCTCTACACCGCAGTTGTGCGTCCAGCGCTCACATACGGTTCACAATGTTGGACGATGTACAAAAAGTATGAGAGTAAATTAACGGCAGCTGAGATGAAGATGCTTCGCATGACAGCAGGAGTGACCAAGCTTGATCGAATAAGAAGTTCGAAGATCCGTGGAAGCTTTCACATCAAGGAAACCATCGTACACAAATTAGAGCGCGACCGGCTCAGCTGGTATTGCCACGTTCAAAGAAGAGATCATTTGAACCCTGTTAAAAAGGCAATATCTATGCACGTTCCAAAGACATCGCGATGTAGGAAAGGCAGGCCTATAAACGCCTGGATCAGACAAATGCGACGACATCGGCATTTCATTGGCCTCAGTAACCGAGTGATCCAAAATCGGCAGGCCTGCCGATATTTTCTGAGGTCAAATAGGCGAACCCCACAGGCGGATCAGTAGAAATGCAGTGAAGTGGGAGGGCTGTGATCCCTTGTTTTCGGATCATAGCCTCGCTGATAAAAGGAAGAAGAAGAAGAATTAATGGGAATGTTTGCTCTTACTAATAGAGCCATAATATATGGAAAAAATTTCATTTTGTTCATTTTATTGCATTTTTAAAAAGAAACTTGTAGTTGGCCCACCCTGTATATTAAAAAAGAAAAATAAATTTTCATTTGTATTTTCACTTTTTACCCTATTCTGCAAATTAAAACACCCCCTCATATATACACTGCTCGTGGGTGCGTTTCGAACGTTTTAAAATTTGTTTTACTTACCGATTACTTGGTACCTCTAACGAAAAGACCAGTCTGACAGGTTACTAATACTTCTGTAGATACATTGTTTAATAAATCGAATGAAACACTTTCGCCATATAATATTGAAATTTTTCGTATTTATTTAAGTTGTTAGTTAGTATCATATATTTATCTGTGTATACACAATTATTTATCTACTTTCTATTGTTTATTCCATTTTTCTTTTTTTCTTTTTAATTTACCAATATGCTCAATATTTTTTGTAACTGTAACCTTAAAATGTTCTTTTTTTTATTTATTTCTATCACATAATTGATCTGCAGCATACCTCTGTGTGTGTGTGTGTATGTGTGTTTGTCTAGTTATAATTTGCGCTTGATTCTATTTCCTATAAAAAAAAAAACAAATTATATTCTTTTCTTGTTTTAACTTTAAATTGATACAAATAAAATTATAACGCAAATGCCAGTGTTCTGTTATTTGAAATAACAAAACACAGAACAACAATAAATTTAATTTAATTTCTTTAAAGTTACTTTTATTTATTTGTAAATATTTAATTCTTAATTTTGAAAGTAAATAGACAAAAATTTTTGTTTTTTTATAGAAAAATAACGAATGTAGTTTAAGAATTAGTATCATCTTGTTTCTAAATCTATTTTATTTATTTTATTCTATGCAAATATTGCAAAATAATAACACTTATAGATGTTTTGTTCTATTTCGATTATAACAACTGTTTAAAATAATTTGCACTGCTTTTGTTTTTATCGTGTAAGTTTTAAATATATAGTACGAGTGAGTTTTATTTCTGTTTTAATTAACATATATAATGCACAGCGGGTGCCCTTGGAATTTCTTTGTTATACACTTTGAGATGGTAGATGGGATTGTAGGGGCGACATTGCTACGAAATTGTAGATCCACATAAGTGGTCTGTACTCTGCGTGAGTCCTTTACCCTTAGAGAAATGATCGTGTGATTCAGATAGATGAGGATGATTCGGTAAGCTGCAGACAACAGAGGTATCAATTCTACCAAGAACTTACGGCTAGCTGAGTGAGTTTTCTGTAAAAATCTCTATAATTCGGCATGCTCCGGACAGACTATTAGCATCAGCAGTAGTTTCAGTTTATGACCGTCTCTTAGGGTGGAGGGATTGTAGAAATGCTGATGATACGACATTCTCCGGGGTAGGCATTGTAGTATCAATTTGCGACCTTCATCCAGTCTACGACCGTTCCTTAGGGTCTAGTGCAGAGGGATTTCTGTTGAAATGCTGATGATACGACAGTCTCTAGGGTAGTATCAATTTGCGACCTTCATCCAGTCTACGACCGTCCCTTACACCGAGTCTCCACGAGACATATTTATTTCAGACTTCATGTCAGGCAACAATCAGCCATGTTTTCTTCGTAGTAAAACTTAAATTGAAAGTCCCTGTCAAATTTATTTCAGGGTTTATGTCTACGAAGAAGACAAGACAAAAAGTCGGACATAGATGTCAGGAAGAAAGTTATGTCCGAAAAATGGTGGTCTCCACTAGAAATATTTACGGTAATTCGCATTTCATGACACAAATTATGTTTCGTGGAGACACGGTGTTAAGGTCTAGTGTAGAGGGATTTCTGTAGAAATGCTGATGATACGACAGTCTCCGGGGTAGGCACTGTAGTATCAATTTGCGACCTTCATCCAGTCTACGGCCATCTCTTAGGGTCTATTGCAGAGGGATTTCTGTAGAAATGCTGATGATACGACAGTCTCCGGGGTAGGCATTGTAGTATCAATTTGCGACCTTCATCCAGTCTATGAGATTTCTGAATTTAATTTAGGAGCCAGCAGCCAGTACTAACCACCTTGAGCGCGAATGAAGCTTCTAAACTACAGTAGCAATATCCCCCTTACAACCCAATCTAACCTGGAGGCTAACTTTTAATTTCTAAGTAGTCGAAGATTTTTTATTTTTTTTTTTGTTTGTAGTGTGAGTTGTTTAGCAAAATATATAAAAAAAAATTAATTGAGTTAAGGGTATGACGCTGTTTCTTCTCTGCCTTTAATCTTACGACGACTTAACATTCCTAATCGAGTGATCTTCGACGCTGTTTTGAGTAGCCACCAGCAGCAGCCCTTGTATCGAGACGAGCCAGCAATGGAAGCTCACGCATTGAAACATTCACCGATGGTAGCGGTTCGAGTGCTTTCAACTTCTTAATGGCAACGGAATGTTTCTCTGGTGTTGCTGGAAGGCTTGATACGTCTTCATTTAGACTGCCACTCAACTCGGCTGCAGAGATTTTTATTAGAGGACCCTTAGCCGCCTCAGCACCCAGCACTGATTTCGGTCTATGCGATACAGCTCTATCATTTAGCTTACTACTCCTGGCAGCACATTCCTTCATCATCATCAGATGATCCAACTTGTCAACTGTGGCATTCAGTTCGCTCTCCCAGACGTCTTGTTCCTGTTGGCCATCGCCACCTTCCACCGGTCGAACAGCCAGTGTTTTCACTTTCTTTCGCAACTCTTCCACCAGCAGATCTTCGTCAATTTGTGGCTGGTCCTCTTCGTTGTCTGTCTCCATGTCGAGACCATCGCCCCGTTCGCTACGCATTGAGCTGCTAGTGGTGGTCAGAGATACTTCACTGCCCATCGATGGAAGATCACAGCGTTCTAATTCTAAATTGAAATCAGGCAAGGGTGCTAGCTCAGCGCCAACACCAGGCTCCCGTGGACCTGGTGGTGGGGTTGTCATACCGACAAAGTCACCACGCTGCTGGTGGATTTCATTGCTGATACGTTCGAGATTACGTAATGCTGTTGAGTAAGTTTGTTTTGCGGATTGAACTTGTGCTTGGAGCTCCTGGATGCGGTTCTTCTGAGTTTGCAGTTGATCCTGGCAAATTTGTTTCTCCTCAAAGTACGGACGAGACTTGGCTATACTGCGACGGAAGCGCTCTTCTAGTTGTTGGACCTAAGAGGGGGGGGAAAAACATGTCAGAGATGCAAGAGATGACATCGTTTGGTCTTACCTTCATTTCAGCAGCATTGAAAATCCTCGCCTTCATCTGATGTTCTGCGTGACTTTCGGCCTTTTGCTTTTCGGCATCCATAACCTTTTGGGTTGCATGATTTAGCATCTCTTGCCACGCATTATCGAACTGCCATTCGTGTGAGTTGGACATGAAACGTTGTTCAGCTAGAGCTACTGTTTCCTTTGCTGCCGCATGGATTTCTATAAAAAAAAATCCATTGCATGATGGAGATGACTAGCTAATGGGTATTTACACTTACCATTTGCTCGTTGAAACTTCACGGCCGCCTTCTGGCATTCGATTTGTGCCTCGCGTGCCTTCTCCAACGACTCATGGTATGGTCTAGCCTTCTCAATGCAATTGCCTAGTTTCTTCGATGAGAGCTTTAATCGTCGTGTAGACTCATTTAATAGGATGCGGAATGTTGAGTTTGCTTCCTGTTAAAAGTACAAATTACATTTAGTCACACGATAGGCTTTATTTGCTGTGTAAGGGGGATGAGGAAGAGAATGGATACTTCTTTCCACTTTTGTGTTTCAAAAGTGAAACGCTACTACTCACCTCCAATTCGATTTCAAGTTTATTAATTTGATCCGTTGCTGTATTGAGATTCTCTAATTCGATCTGCAACGAGAAGATGAAAAGAAAAACGAAATCAGAATCAGAATTCCAAAGAAAAAGTGAAAACTATCTGAAAGAACTTGGTAAAGTAATTAAAAGCGAATCAAGAACGTTCGTCGCTCATTAATCATCATACGACGGAGTCAATAGTTTCTCCTTCTTTCTTTCGGATAGATTTTCTTTTACTTTCTTATACCTGTAATGACTTGTTGGTTGTGTGGTAACAGTGGTTGTTGTTTTGAAAGAAACGTTGCAATGTAAAGAGAGCCATATAGGCAGAAAGGCATTGGCCACCCCCTATTTGAAGGTAAGGCTTGACCTTTACTTTTGCTTGCTTTTTCGTCAGGTGAGGGGCGATACATATAATTTCGTTTATACTAGGACGCGTCGGGTATGGAATAGTACTTAGCCTTGAAATCCTTTTCAATTCTTCCAAGGAGAGGGAGAACAATCAATGGGTTTAGTTCAAAAGCATGCCAATGCCATCAAGAAGAGCAGGATTGTAGAACTCTTCGTGAAGGCCCTTTAAGTGCAACTTAGACACATAAAACTATCTTCCGTGCAATTATACACATGTCCTCCGACGTAATGAAAGCAAAATTTAAAGCAGGAAATGAGTGTAGTCGAACTGAGTTATAGCGAACATGTGGGAGGTAAATGTGTCTGCAGCTACAACCGTGCTGCGTGCTGCTTTTGCTGTTTGAATTTTTGAATACAGGAGTGGGATCCTCTAAGGTGATAGTTGATTGTTGACGATCACAATCATCCCTTTTGCTCTCTCTAAGGTGACCATCAGCGTAATCATCACCTTTTTGCGATCGTTTTTGCGTGACTTTGCGATAGTTGTACGGAGAGCTAACAAAGTGTGATCATCAATTTTGACTGTCAAAAGTGTGACTATCAACTATCACCTTAGAGGATTCCACTCCAGGCTAAATGCATGACTCTTAGGACATGCGAATGCTAGGATATGTAGAACGAGTGAGTATCAACACTCGACGATCAGAGTATTCGAAACTTCCCTAGGGAAACGACGCGGGAAAGGAAGAGGTCACTAATTGTAACGTCCACAGTCGCAAAAGATGTGCCAAACGAATCAGCTATGAAATTGAGGCTTATTCGCTTCGATGACGAAACTGCAAGTTGTTAGTGTAGCAGCTATGGTTCCGCTGAGGACAGGTCAGTTTCTAGGCTCAGGAATCGAGCCACGTCTATAGATCTTTCCCAAAGTGCATCAGAACGTAAGTCGGTGGATTTTGCTGGGCAGTTGAAAATAAGTTTAGTCTTGTGCCGGTCATTTCCGCAATCAAGGCATTTGTCTTCTATGGAGGCATCGAGAGGGTTCGTGTAGCTGTTTAGTAAGCGGCACCAAACTGAGCGTTGCTGAGCTACGGTGGTCCTAGTTCTCCGTTGCAGACTACGTCTTCTTCTACGATGGGTGGTGAGCGGCCTCCGAGGACAACGCTGGGACAGAGATTCTACATAGAGTGGGACACAATCATGTGATTAATGTTTTTTAATGCATCCTTGCAGGTCTGTCTGTCGATCCTGGAGTGGAATCCTCTAAGGTGATAGTTGATAGACACACGTTTGACAGTCAAAATTGATGATCACACTTTGTTAGCTCTCCGTAAAACGATCGCAAAACGATCGCAAAAAGGTGATGATCACGCTGATGGTCACCTTAGAGAGAGCAAAAGGGATGATTGTGATCGTCAACAATCAACTATCACCTTAAAGGATTCTACTCCTGGTTTCCTGCGTGTAGGTATAAAGGTCATTTTTGTAGATTTAGAGTCCTTTGCGAATGGAATGCAAGTAGAACACATCCTCTGTGATTTTTTTTTTTTTTTAAATTGTGGACACACCCATTTGGCGTAAAGGCACTGCGACTAGATAGATCTATTCTGCCAGAGGCCAACTTTTAGAACAGCAGTACTACTGTTCTTCTTATGAAAGCGATAATGACAGCTGCGGAGGAGTTCCTTAAGTCTGTTGGAGATATGATCTCTTTAAAGAAAAGGCTTCTCCTAGTTTTACACAGAGCTGCACAGTGTTTTGTAGTTTCGTCCTCTTGAAGGCAGAAACGGAAGGTGATATCCTCTGAGATTCTCATTTTTGTTGAGGTGATATTGTAGATGGCAGTGTCCGGTAAGGAAGCTCACTTCTTCTTCCTTTTTAAGCGAGATTATGATCCGAATAAAAGGGATCACAACCCTCCCACTTCACCGCATTTCTACTGATCCGCCTGTGGGGTTCGCCTAAGGAAGCTTACATGCCTTCTAATATCGTTTCTGCTGTATTTAAGGATAGCAGCTGCCTTTTTTTGGAAGTGTCGGATCGCTTTGTTTAGCTTGTCTAAGACCTTGTGTGTTATTCCAGTGGGAAATGCACATGTTGCCCTCCCAACTGTTAAGGGTATATTTGAAAGAAGAATCATATATTCCACAGACGGGCTCTGGTCCAATGGACAACAAAGAGGAGCCTTCTCCGGCGAGCAGATCCTCAGTTTCTTTGCCGTCAACGGCTACTTGGCCCGAGACCCACCACAATTTTACTTTATTGTATTGGGCCAAGTTTTGTAAACTGTCGAAGCAATTTTAAACTGATTTTGGACTGATCAAGCTGGCGATCAGTGCTTTGAGCAGCACTATCGGTGAGTATGTGGATGGTGGCACCTTGCCTGAGCAAGTCTCAATAGCGACTCTCTGTGATTCTTACTAGGAGGATCTCAGCTCATCACCGTACTCTTTTTGTATGAAATTCACGAACAAATCACAAGGTTTCTGGAATGTAAAGACGCTCATTTTGGAGAACTCAGACACATTGCCAGAAACCGTACACGATGGCGCGTAGGCGTAGTAGAGGCCCTAGGACCCACAAGGGGATACAGGGCATAAGTAAGTAAGATGGTGTAGCACTCCCATGTGATCGTTTTTTGGTTTGCTCTGTGCTTACATAGAGAAGACGATTTAGAAAGATTCGACTCTAAATCTCGTCCTAGTGCTGTACCGGAGTAAAGGAAAAAAGATCTTTCTTCGTATGCTTCCTACTTTTTATAATTCAATAAGGGGATACAATAGCTACCCTTGTGATCCTTATTTAAGGATAAAGCAGCCAGAAAGGTACGGGGAATAGAGAAACAAATAGTTTTAGTGAGATGTTTCCTACAGAAAGCTGAACACAGTAGCTAACTGGCTGATAATCGCCAGGAAGCGCATACTACGGCAAGGATACTCGTATGTTAGAAAGGGGTACTAATCACCAAACAATAATCTACACAAGACCACTTTAAGACAAGCTTCTTGTGGACCTAGCATTTAACACCTCCCCATTCTCTTTCAGGATTTTTAAAGCAAACAAAGTCACAAAAATGTCACGAAGTAAACCGAATGTACCTGCCACCGAGAAAGTGGACCTTACACAATTGCCGGTAAATGAAAGAACTCTCCTCTCTAATCTTTAAAATGCAAGAAGATGCGTTTTTTTTTTCGTTTTAAAGGCCCGTGTGGATCGTGTTATCGTGTCAGGCCTGCTGAGGACACATGACGACTATGTTATGAAAGCTGCCCAGGGCCTCTTTAAAGCAACAAACTTCCAGGATGTTATGCTTGAATGTATGAAGTAAGTATGCTTGTACACTCTTATAGAATATCACGATGTCAAGCGCTCCTCCTTTGCAGTGCCAATTCCTATCTGCACGAACTGGGTATCTTCAAGGATATTGGCATTAAAATCGATGTGAGTCATGGAGCAGACGCATCACCAAATGGCTATGAAGTTACATTCAAGGGCAGAGAGCTCTCTAGGCTAGTGGGATCAGTTGGCACCGAGGTCGGACAGAACGAAGGTTCACTGAGAACTGAATTGACAATTCCCAATATATTTGGACGGGGCGAGAGTGTATCACTGCAAGGAGCATACAGCAGTACACGAGCGAATGATGTAACGTTAAAGTTTTGGAAATCCTTTTTTCACACAAGACTCTTTGAAAATAGACCTGAGTGAGTAGGAAGGGTGGTAGTTGCCTTTGAAATCATCTCAAATAACTGTCCCTTTGTAGATTTTCATTATCAGTATTCCGGCATATTGACCGAATGGATATAAGCTCGTTTCAAAATTCCAATCTAGGTTTAATGGGAGACATTTCTATTTCGACGTTCTTCCCATTTCAGGTAAGAAGCGCTTAAGCAAGGAGGTGCATATAGTTTTACACCACAAGTTTGTGTCTCTTCCTAACACAGCTTCGTCACTCCTTTCAATATGAATCTTCGATACGTGAGATCTCACTCCTCGGCAAGGCGGTTCCATTTGCAATCCGCGAGCACTGCGGTCCGAGGTTAGCGTCTGTCCTGCGTTACATAGTAGCTTATGATCAGAGAGACAACCCGGTATTTCCGAACCAAGGAATAATGGTCAAATCAACAAGTGAATACAGTGGACTTGGTGGCAATATTTCCTACATGAGCAACAGCACCCACGCTGAGGTTAGTGTGCCTTTGATTGCAGGAATTGTGGCACAGCTCTGCGGTCGGATAGGCGTGGTAAATCCTACAAAATCACCACTAGATCTGCCCATCAGTAATCTATTCTATGTGGGTGGACCACAAACGTTAAGAGGCTTTCGATTCGGCGGCGCTGGACCGAGAGTGGATGGCACGGCGATTGGTGCACAGGTAAGTCAGAAATTTCTAATTTCAATTCTCTAGGCAACGAGCTTGAGTCGACTTCAGGGCATTTGTAGCCTGATACCATATTTAATACACCTGCTGCATCATTTCAAAGACGAACACCTCTCTATATTTTTGAAATCTCGGATATGACTTAGAGAATGGCTAAGTGATGCTCAAAAGCTGGTAAATCTTTTGTAAAGGTCGTGTCACTTTCTACCGCCTCACGAAACTTATACGAGTTAGAGAATACGCACGTAACACCTGCTACCATCCTCATTTCATAGACGAACACCTCTTTGTATTTTTGAAATCTCGGATACGACTTAGAGGATGGCTAAGTGAAGCTCAAAACCTTCACCACACTTACATTACATGAACACGACTTAGAGAATACGCTTGTTACATTTTGAAATCTTTCTTATTTTATTTTCCTCCTCAGAGCTACTGGTCAGCAGGATTTCACTTATGGAGCCCGCTACCATTTAGCGGTGTTTTCAAGGGCTTATCGAATAATTTCCGAACGCATGCCTTCTACAACATTGGCAATTTCAATTCATTCACAACAGGTATGTCGAAACCCATGAAACCGCCCCCGCCTGGCAATATTAATCAACTGTTTGCTTTCAGAAAACATGCGCAGTGCTGCTGGTATTGGACTTGCATTTAAATTAGCCGAACGTGCTCGAATTGAACTAAACTATTGTGTACCGATACAGAAATACGAAGGTGACAAGGCGATTAATGGTTTCCAATTTGGAATTGGCTATGAATTTGTTTAAATCGCATCGAATCGAATCCCCTGCTCTCCACTTTGTTGTATATTTTGTTTTTGTGTTCAAGAGGCGCTGTACTACTACTACTACCAATTATACCTGAAGCTTTTCCAACTGCATATACAACACTACACTGCTTTACTATTTTTTTTTTTTTTTTTTACCAAACTGCATTTTTAGAGAAAGAAAAAGAAAAAGAAAACCAAGACAAATTCTAAGAAATTAGTTCCCCGCTATGTTGCATATAAACAAAAAGAGATAATAAATATAATTTTCAAAAAAAAAGAAGAGAAAGACACAAACAACTGCGCATAACAATTGAGTTTTTAATTTTTGTAAAGTTAGTCTGGATGTCTATCATTCCAAACACGCTACGAGACTGGTCCACATGTTGTATCATATCGGATACTTTGACGAATCTGGCAACGAGTTAAACAGTCTCCCGTAGAGGAAGCAAATCGCATCCAACTAACATCCAAACTAACAGCAAATCGCATCCAACTAACTAACATTCCATCCTGTAATCAATCTTAGACTCTTCGCACTCTATTAAGAGAAGAAGCCTCAAAACTTAGCTTTCAGATCACCTCTGCATATTCGCTTTGGAAAGCGCTAAAAGGCATCCAGAAACGTCAAATGCAAGCGCCACCAATTCGGAAAAACGATGGAAACTGGGCCAAGAGAGACAAAGAAAAGGCAGAACTTTTTGCTTTGCACTTAGAAGAAACGTTTAAACCGTTCGACGGCCCTTCGTTAACGCCCGACTCCCCAGTCACGACATCTGATAACTTTAAAGTAAAAAAAAAAGTTGCATTGATTGAACTGAGGGAAGTGATTAAAAAACGAAAAAAGCACCGGGTTACGAATAAAGCTATTATCAAACCGCTCTATTTGATCAACGCTTCGTTCAGATTGCTCTATGTTCCGAGACAATGGAGATTATAATGGTCCCGAAACCAGGCAAACCGCTAAATGAGAAGAAATCATATCGGCCTATTTCCCTATTGCCGGTTATCTCAAAAATATATCTGAAAAACTACTTTCCAAACGTCTACAGCCCGTAATCGACGAAAGACGTCTCATTCCTGACCATCAGTTTGGATTTAGAATGAAACATTCTACAATTGACCAAGTCCACAAAATAAATGACGTGATTGAGAAAGCTCTGGAAGAAAAAAATTGTTGTGGTGTATTTCTTGACGTCTCACAAGCTTTCGATAAGGTTTGGCACGAAAGCTTGGAATATAAATTCCAACGACTACTGCCACAGCAACTCTTTAATCTTACGATCGTACCTCACCGAGAGACTCTTTCGCGTTAAGCACGGAAACGATTACTCTGACTTCAAGGAGATTGCAGCCGGAGTCATGCAAGGAAGTGTCATTGGCCCACTTCTATATATACTCTACGCGCGTGACATCCCGCAAGAAAGAAAATATGTCGTCGCCACGTTTGCGGACGATACGGCGATATTGACAACGGGCGATACCATTGAAGCAGCAACCGGAAAGCTTCAACATGCTATTAATAAAGCCTGCGCTTGGACGAATTCTTGGCGTATTGTGCTGAATGAAAGCAAATTTACTCACGTCAACTTTACGTAGAAAAAAGTGGATAGATTGCCTGTATATCTAAACTCGGCTCAAATACCGTACGCAAACGAAGCAAAATATCTAGGAATGACTCTAGATGTGAAGCTCAAGTGAAAAATCGCACGAGAAAGAAGAAGAAGAAACGTGACGAACTTCAAAACAAATACCGACAAATGTACTGGCTACTCAGGAAACATTCGAAGTTGAGCCTACATAACAAACTGCTTATCTATAAGCAAGTGCTAAGGCCAGTGTGGACGTATGGTATAAAACTATGGGGTTGTACTAAGAAAAGCAATAGAAACATCATACAAACTTTTGAAAATAAAGTTCTTAGAATGACCGTTAACGCACCTTGGTATGTACGTAACGAAGATATTCATCGGGATCTGGGAATTCCCAGCGTCGTCGAAGAGATAACAAAATTTGCGCGTAAACACAAAGATCGTGTTCACGGCCATTGTAACCATACTGTCATTCAACTACTTGACGCGAACAATTCAATTCGTCGTCTTCAAAGGACAAAACCTTTTGACCTCACGTCATAGCATATGAAGGTCATGAAAAAGGCAGGAACTTTCATTGCAATTTAACCTGTCTAAAGTGCTACATTTATTTTCAATCACATACGAACATCTTTTTCTGAAAATAAAACTGCTGGATAAGCACTGGCTTAGTTGTTGTAGTATTAATTTTGAAGAGAGGTGTTTTTTTAGTGAGTAATAATCTCACACTACCATAAGCACGCTCGGTCGGGCCTTATGGTATCTTTAGAAGGTTTTTCACCTACTCTCGGCAAAAAAAAAAAAAATGAAGCTAGCTGCAATCCCAAAAGCAGAACTAACACCCGCGATGTGCCATGGTGGCTGACTAACTACCTTTGCGGCCGCCAATCCTTTGTTGAATTCAGGAACGCTAAGTCTCAGTTCCAGAGAGTCAAACAAGGAGTACCACATGGAGGCGTTCTAACGTCACTTCTTATCAACTTCTACATTGCCAAACTGCCCCTCCCCTCGGACGGAATTAGTCTTCCTCTTCCTTTTATCAGCGAGGTTATGATCCGAAAACAAGGGATCATAACCCTCCCACTTCAACGCATTTCTACTGATCCGCCTGTGGGGTTCGCCTCCTCGGACGGAATTAATATTGTTTCATATGCCGACGATTGTACGGTCCTACAACTGGTCCTAACGTACCAATACTATGCACAGCGCTGAACTCCTATCTCTCTGCCCTGGACGAATTTCTCAGAGATCGCAACTTACAACTGTCGGTCGAGAAGTCCTACTATCTAACTATTTCTAGGCCTACTGAGGGGTCGCTTACCTGATGTCACGGCAATCATAACACGTCATGGAAGCCGGTTTGGGGACATACGCACTGCGTGACCAAACCATCGAAGCATAGATCGTTCGGAGAAGTATCTGGTCAACATTGAGCGCCTCGCGTACTCTGGTGTTGCGCACTCGATCCCTACGAGTTATTCTAGCAATACCGTGAAGGAACCTCATTTCGGCAGCTTGTATCCGCGATGTTATTCTTTCGATCATTACCCAAGGGGAGATAATTAAATTAGATAGAGCAAGGCTAAGAACAGCGATAGGAATACTCTCTGGCCACTGTCTTCTAAGGAAGCACGCTATGAGACTAGGGTTATCTGACACGGATGCTTGTAGGTACTGCGATGACCCACATGCCTCAGAGGAC
Source organism: Brachypalpus laphriformis (assembly GCA_945910035.1). Classification (NCBI taxonomy): domain Eukaryota; kingdom Metazoa; phylum Arthropoda; class Insecta; order Diptera; family Syrphidae; genus Brachypalpus; species Brachypalpus laphriformis. Next base: position 15,536,875 of record OX246755.1, read on the forward strand.
ATAACTCATATACCCTGTGAGTGCCAAGGAATTGCCACGGCAAGGCTAAAGCACCTTGGTAAATACTTCTTCGATAACCTTGAAGAGGTGAGGTCCTTGAACAAGGATCTCTTCAAATTCTGTAGGGAGATTAATTGCTTGGGAGAATTGGTTTAAGTCTTCTGCCGTGAAGGTTCCCTAGGGATCGCGATGGACCCACTTTGGTGCCTATTGTTTTATGATAACCTCATAACCCTACCTAACCTAACCTAATCTTACCCAAGCTCCCAGCCTGACCAATTCCACAGGATAACTCGGCATTGCTTTCTGCATCATTCTTGAATAAGACTCCGAGGTACTGAAACTTATCCATCTGCTTCAGTGGGATTCCACTAAAATGCAGAGTGCACTGAATGGGAGTTCTGGAAACGACCAATCATCATCGAACGAGGCTACAAGCTTTTCGAGTAGGCGCTGAAGTTCGATTTAAGAGGACCCAACGATGACCAAATCATCCGCAAAGAGCAGATGTAAAGAAACATTGTTCGCCACAGCTGCGCTGCAACATCCATATGCAGAACGCATCCTTGATGGAGTCCAACGCCCACAGTGAAATGTATTGATTTAACGCCGTTTATCCGAACACAGCTTCTACAGTTTGTATATAAAGACTGAATCGCCCTTAACGGGGAACCATCAATCCCATACTCCTGCAGAACACTCCAGAGCTTGCCTCGAGGAACCATATCGTATGCTCTCTCCAAATCCACAAAACCGGTATAGACAGTACGTTCAGCATACTCCCAGGCATTGTTAAGAAGGCGAGCCTCAGTTTGCGAGCGTCTGGTCGTCGGCCTGTCCCGCTCGGCAGCGGACTGGGTATAACCTGGAAAGGCTACGAGCTTCCTGTCAATGGTATCGCGAACCATTAAGGGAGTCAAGGGATGAATGCGCTATGCAACGATAGGGGCACAGATGGATTCGCTAAATTTCGACAACGGCATTGGATAGGGTATTTATATTCTCTAAATTATTTTCGAGTTTTTTTTTTTGTCCAGAAACACAATTGGTAACCCAGGATATGTTTGCATTATTTTAAGCTTTCAGGTACCTCGGGTGTTTCATCGTTATAGACCCACATTTCCTGAGAGAAGATTATTTACGAGTCATGGACCCGAATGTGTACGGAACTGAACCATTCAGCTACTACCTGATCAATGGATTTCTAAACCTCAATTTCGTTTGGATTACAGCTCTAATAACCCCAGTGATGCTCCTCATTGACTATTTCTTCGTGCCGGGAAAGTCCAAAAACACATTGCTCCTACCCCACTACCTGTGTATAGCTTCCTTTCTCCTTTAGCTGAAGGTATTCCTCGCACAGCCCGACAAAGAGGAACCCTTTTTTTTTCCCCGTCTATCCGAAGATAAACCTCCACAGTGCCATAACAGTTGATGTGCTCCAACGAATCCTCTTCCGTCTCAAAACGCTGTTCACAAAACTCGCAGCCGGTGCACACTACCTCGACCATACAATGTTCATTCCAGTGCTATTCATGCTGGTCAGTCCAGAGTATTCCCCCCTCTACCGCAACTACTAGTACCACGCACCGATGGATCTGCTCCTGGAACTGAATCTGGATGTGTATCGTTTCCCTGGAATCTTCTTCCTCCTGCTACCGCATTCGATTCCTCCAATTTGAGTTGAAAGGGAACCTGTCCGCGTACTATTAAGTAGGCGAACGAACATATGTACTTTGACTATCAGTCTTAATCGCTCTGGACGACGAGGAAAGTAAACTGAACTGGAGCCAAACTACGCAACCAGATTGCGAGATTGGACAATACTGAAAAGTCTGCCATGCTGTACTTATGCTGTTAGTCCTTGTGGCCACAGATATGTATCCGGACTAACGATGTCATACTGTACTTACTTAGGTGGCGCTACAGTTCGGGGTGATCCTGGGCCTCAACCAACACGCCTCTAAAAGGTCATACTGTACTATCCTTCAACAATTAGTGGATGAAGAATCGACCATGCAAAACTCCAACACATTGCTGAAGCCACATCCTTTGCTAGAAAAGTGTTGTCTTCTTCCATCAAAAACCACATCTCTGCATTTATTTATTGAAAAATAAAATAAAAATGTGAGTTTCCGTTAGTGGGGTCAAAGTACCATGTATTTAAGTAAGCAAACCCCGTGGAGTGATAGAAACACTTCAGTCTAGCCCCTCAAGTACAGAGAATCGCATACAGAACCGCGATTCATTGTTAGCTCAAAGGGCAAATCATACAAATTAAATAAAATCTACTTTTCCCCCGATGGTGCTCGAACTCCAACGAGTGAGTTAAAGAAGAACACGACACAGCACAGCGTACGGACAAGCAGCACCGTCGTTCATACAAGCAACCAACTGTCCAAGTTGTTACCTCAACCACAGAAGGGGAAGGAAAGAGGAAAAAAGAAAAAAAAAACAATCGTCGCACGAAATTCGTGATATTACAGAAATATGTAGGTTAACTGTTGGTTTATGCTATTATCATTCTATTCTCGGGGAATTACAATAACAAAACGAATCATGCTCTACGGAAACCAACATTTCATTATTTACGTATTCGTTGTGCTGGCGAAAGAGAGAGGAAGGAGAATTGTTGAGAATAAGTACAGAGGAGCTGACATTTGGAATGCGAATGCGACAGAGAATAACTTGATTTGGAAGTTCAGTATGTCGTCGTCGTTTTTTTTTTTGTTTCTTTCCTCGCTAAACAATTGAATTGCGAATTTAATTAAAAACAAAATAATAATGGAAAAAAGGAAATACCGAAATAATGAAGTCATTGTTCTTGAACTTTTAACGTGTATTTCCATTTGAAAACAATATATCACTGCGATATGCAAATCAATATAGTTCTACACTGATGAGAAAAAGTAAACGTTGATCTGATGGAAGATAAAAAAAAAAAAAAAACTCTAAATAGTGAACTAACAACCTAACTGCCGCCACAAAAGTACAAGGACTAGCGTGCATTGGCACCACTAGTGCAATGAGATCGACACCTACAGCAGGGCTCGAGGCCATTCTCAACCTACTTACTTGCTTATGTCCTGTATCTCCTTGTATGTCCAACTCTCAACCTACTTACTTACTTATGTCCTGTATTCCCTTGTAGGTTCTAAGGCCTCTACCACGCCTACGCGCAATTGTGTACTGTTTCTGGCAATGTATCTCAGCTCTCCCAACTTTTCCCCAACTGCCGTGCCTCCTTCTCGACTGCTCTGCGCCATGTTCTCCTCGGACCGCCAGGTATTCTGCCATCTTGGGTTAAAGGGTTCCATTGCATAGCATAGCTACGGAAAAATAAATAAATATTTGGCGCAACACTTTTAAGTGCCAGGGCCTAGCTTCTCACAACCACGCATGTTCTTCTTCTTCTTCCTTTTATCAGCGAGGTTATGATCCGAAAACAAGGGATCACAACACTCCCACTTCACCGCATTTCTACTGATCCGCCTGTGGGGTTCGCCTATTTGACCTCAGAAAATATCGGCAGGCCTGCCGATTTTGGATCACTCGGTTACTGAGGCCAATGAAATGCCGATGTCGTCGCATTTGCCTGATCCAGGCGTTTATAGGCCTGCCTTTCCTACATCGCGACGTCTTTGGAACGTGCATTGATATTGCCTTTTTAACCGGGTTCAAATGATCTCTTCTTTGAACGTGGCAATACCAGCTGAACCGGTCGCGCTCTATTTTTTGTACGATGGTTTCCTTGATGTGAAAGCTTCCACGGATCTTCGAACTTCTTATTCGATCAAGCTTTGTCACTCCTGCTGTCATGCGAAGCATCTTCATCTCAGCTGCCGTTAATTTACTCTCATACTTTTTGTACATCGTCCAACATTGTGAACCGTATATGAGCGCTGGACGCACAACTGCGGTGTAGAGCCTTCGGTGTAGAGCCTGTGCTCTGCACAACCACTCATGTTTTGTGCGTTATATTTTCCACACGAATGGAAGGGACCTAAAGCTTAGTGCCGTATCCGAACGGCGATTTGAGAAGCTTTTTCGTGACAACAATACTCTCGGATGTTTGTCAGACAGTCGCGAGAGGTGGGACCATGAAAAAACCTGTTGGTGTTTTCTGGGATTCGAACTTGGAACCTCATGCGCAGTGATCGGACATATTAACCAATTACGCCACGGCGCCCGCCGCTACGGAACTGTCACCTTTTCAGAACGTGTGACCAATCCACTGCCACTTCCGTCGTTGGATGGTGGGGTTGTGTCTATTGGTTCCTGGTAGAGATGTTCGTTAGAGATACGATTGGATCAGAAAATCCTTACGATATTGCGCAGGCACCTATTAACGAAAGTTTGCAGCTTTCTGGTGAAGGTACTGATCACTCTCACCGTGCTGCATACGTATAACAGCACGGATTCAACATTGGAGTGGAGCAGTCTTAGCTTGGTGTTCAAACTGATTGCATTGCTTCGTCATATTTTGGACAACATCTCGAACGCGGACTTTGTTTTGGCAATCCTGTTGGCTGTATCAAATTCGGTTCCACCATCGGTCGAGACAATACTCCCAAGATACTGGAAATCCTCTACTCTCTCTACCGGTTGTCCAGGAATGTATATTTGAGCCGATGAGTTTGTTCCAAGGCTGATCATTTCAGTTTTTGCCGTATTCATTTTAGCCCAACGACGCCTGCCTTCCTCTCCACATTTGCTGTCATTTGGAGGAAGTCCATAATTCTGTGAGAGAGTAGGCATACATCGTCAGCGTAATCAAGATGTTTCAGTTGAGATGTAAGAGTCCATCGAATTCCTTCGCTTCCCGTTGACAGAGCTGCGCAAAGCACATCGCTAATAACCAATAGGAATAGTATTGGTGATAGGATACAGCCTTGTCTTACCCCACTTTGGATCTCAAATTCCTCAGACAACCTCCCTCTGTGCAGAACGTGACATTTGGACCCTTCATATGTAGCTTTGATAATAGCAATAAGTTTATCGGGAATACCTCTCCTGCGTAAGGCACGCCAAATAAACTCCCTGTTGACACTATCGAACGCCTTCTCAAAATCGATGAACAGCAGGTGCAGTGGCGATCGATATTCAACACACTGTTCCATGATAATCCGCAGTGTGTTGATGTGGTCGACACAGGAGGATTCAGAGCGGAAACCTGCTTGTCGAGGAGCACTCGGCATCGAGTGTGTCTTCGAAATGTTGTTTGATTCGCTCCAGCATTCTCAACCTGCTTCTGCTAGACATCTTTATACAAGCATCAGAGGCTATTAGTGCCGTAAGATTAAGCCAAATAGATAGCTGAAGGCCAAATGCAATGGGTCATACTACGATCCCACAGAGATATCTAGTACAGACTACACTACGACATACCTAGACTTCACGAGACCATTTCTAAGCACACATCCGACCAGGGAAGAATGGATCCATAGAACAAAAAAAATACAAATACAAGTATTTGGCGCAACAGCTCTTTAAAGTGCCAGGACCTAGCTTTTCGCAACCACTCATGTTGTGTGCGTCATATTTTTCACACGAATGGAAGGGACCTACAGTTTAATGCCGAATCCGAACGGCGATTTGAGAAGCTTTTTCGTGACAACAATACTCTCGGATGTTTGTCAGACGCTCGTGAGAGGTGGGACCGTGAAAAAACTTTTTGGTGTTTTCTGGGATTCGAACTTGGAACCTCATGCGTAGTGATCCTACACGCTCTTGGCACAGACAACCATCCTAACCTATCTTTTCACATATCCAGGCGGCGTTAGTGACTGATCTTCTTGTCTTCTGACCAGTGGTAGCTCAAAATCTCCTTTCTTCCCCTGACTTATGCAGGCTTCACGCCTTGAGAATCCATCGTCATTTGCTCATTATTTGTAAGCGATCCCTTAAACTGCTGAATGTCAACATCAAAAGGAACCTCAAGTCTTTATGGGATTTAATATCCATCTGTTCCTATCACAATCATAATTGATTGAGGCAGATTGTCCTCCAGACTTTTAAATTATATTCATGACCAACTGATCGTGAGAGTGAGATAATTTACAAGAGGGAAACAACTACTCGCCGCCCACTTGAGATATGAATGTATTTCACACGAGTTTCTTCTGTGTAAGACGTAATTTAATTGAATGCAATTGCTTTGGGTTAATGCACTTCTCACAGACAATAAGTGCAACTGTTACGAACTGCATGCAAACAGTATATAACTAGGATTATTTCAATTAAGTAAATGACGTCAAAACAGCAGAGAATTCGTTCAACTAATTGATTAGAATACAAAAAAAATTCCACGTTTGTGTAGATACTCGTATCTACTGCAAATCGCGACTTGTCAAGCGTTAAGATGATTATTTGTTCGGTTTTTCGCATTACAACCTCTCGACCACACAATCTGGGAAACGTGTAAATTAACCTAATTCAGAAAAAAAAATTAGAAGTCATGAGTGGAGTGCGACGTAAAATAAATCCCATTGAGCCATTAAATCGGGCGAAGTAGAACTCATATACGTTTTGGCATGTTCTGCGAGGTAATTAAATTTTATGGATGTTAGCTGGGCTATAAATCTAAATCACATGCTCTATGCATATAACTGTGATGAGGTTTTGAGAACAGCTTTTCAAAATGAATAGTACAACGGCGATTCGAGATCAAAAGGAATTTTCAGAAATTAACAAAAAAAAAAAATTCTAAAGCTGACTTAGCATATTGAGTGACTATAGCGGAAGCGAATGATAATCTTTGTATCTGCGGCAAAAAAAATAAAAAAATGGAACTGATAGAACCATTTATATGCAAAAGGGGGTCTTGCTTAACAATAGTTGCCATTGTATTCACTTTTAAGCGGGATTGGTAGAGTTATCCACTAGTGCGACAGGGGTGAGTGTATAAGGCATATGCGAGATTAGAAGCGTGAATACCCAGCAACATAGGGAAGACAGTTCTTTCTACTCGATATGTCACCGAATATATTGATAACCATTAAGCCTGTAAGCTTTAATGATACTCGCAGATGCAGATGACCTATGAATACTTCGGCATTCGTAGATTCGTGGTAGGCTAATGTGCATCTCAAGTTCTGAAAATGACAAAAATGTGATAAAGTGACAGAGAAAGTGAGGAGAAAACCTTCTCCTTGTGACAAAAGAGTCACTGCTCACTTAGACCAACAGTTCGGGTCCATTGTGCCCAATTATTTAACCCTAGAAACACTGTAGAGATGGCCCGTTGTTAGAACCACCCAGATAATGCTATGAATCTCAGGAGGTCCATCAGCTTAACATCACCTCCAAGAAGAAGTAACTATCAAAAGTGCTCATTCTTCTGAGGGATAGGACAGGACAGTCACACAACAGGTGACGAACAGATTCAATCTCTTCTTCGTCCCTGCAACTTCTTCAATAGTCGTTGTACAGTACACCGAGTCGTTCTGCATGAATGCCAATGGCACAGTGACCAGTTATTTTAACTATTCCGCCTCGCTGATCATTGTAGCGTTTTTCAGGCGGAAATCTTGGCGATTAAGGAAGCCCTGCCCTGGCTGATGTGTAATGTACTATCTGTCAGGGATATAAGCATTTTCACTGACAGCCAAGCGGCAATCAAGTCCCTGGATTTGTGCTCCTTCACATCAAAGGCCGCCTTTAACTGTCGTTTATCTCTTATGTAGATGACAGAGCAGTTCAACATTCACCTATGCTGGGTGCCAGGCCACAGGGATATTCCAGGAAACTGCAGGGCAGACGAGCTCGTCAGACAAGGTACTACTGTAAGGATTCAGCCTGACAGGCAAGCCCTGGGTATGCCCCTCGCTGCATGTAAGCATCTACTAAATCTGAACGCTATTAGCAAGACAGACTTCAGATGGGAAAATGGCTCAACGTGTCACATTTCGAGACATATCTGGCCTTAGCTGGACCAAAAAGTGCCGAGCTTAAGCTAAAGCGATCACAGCTGCGTTGTCGGTGTTCTTACTGGACACTGCCTTATAGGCCTTCTTCTTCTTCTTCCTTTTATCAGCGAGGTAAATGAAGGACAGGTGACGAACAGATTCAATATCTTCTTCGTCCCTGCAACTGCAACACTGTCTTATAGGACAACACGCCAAAAGACTTGGCCTCTTCTCCAACGACTTCTGCATAAGGTGTAGGAACGAAGAGGAGGAGGAAACCATTCTTCACCTCCTATGCACTTGTCCAGCCCTGTCGCATAAAAGAATACTCCATCTAGGGTCCCCCTTCCTTAAAGACCTCGGCGATCTGGCCGTCAGACGTCATCTGCATCCATCGCTTTATCAAAAGCTCCGGTTGGTTTTATTACTCCCTGAGTGGCCTAATGTTTGATCCATGGTATCGCAAAGGACCTTCACTAGTCTAAGTGTGTCTGCACTCTCGTGCGGACAGCCAACCTAACCTTTTTAAACTAGGTTTCACCAGAGAGGTTGATCTCTTCTTGCTAAAGGCCGGCCATAGCGACCTGGCCGTTGCGCATGTATCCAGATGAACTCAGCGTCTGTTTGCTCGACCGATGGCTTCATCTGCTATTTTCTTCCGTAAGGAACTAGTGATTACTACAAAAGGGAGGGCCCGCGATAAGTGTAGCGCAGACCATTTTCTAGCAAGCTCGTCAGCCCTTTCGTTTCCTTCGATATCCCTATGCCCTGGTACATCTTAACACCAGCCTCTGCAACTGGATTGCGCAGATGCTTCAATCAAGGATTATATCTTCAACGCAAGGAGATGTAACCATCCGGAGAAGGGTCTGCAGAGGAACACCCCAAGGTAGAGTCTTGTCCCCGCTAATATGGCTCCTTGTAGTGGATGGGATCTTGGTAATACTGAAGGAAAACAGCTTCAACGTGACGGCCTATGCGGACGATGTCGTTATCCTGGTTTCGGGAAAATTTCCTCCAGTCCTAAGTGAAAAGCTCAATTTCGAGCTACAACTAGTGGATGACTGGGTCAACAGCAAAGGGCTGGGAGTGAATCCTTCAAAGACGGAGGTAGTTCTCTTCACTAAGATGAGATCAATCCCTACCTTCAGACCCCCAAATATTGGTGGCACTGTTCAGCTCAGCTCGGTATCTGGGCGTAGTTCTAGATTCCAAACTTAACTGGAAGGAAAATATTGCCGAACGCGTTAAAAAAGCAAGCGTAGCTTTCTACTCCTGAAAAAAGGCTTTCAGCAATACGTGGGGCTTCAAACCGACTGTGGTGTACTGGATATACACGGCGGTTGTAAGACCCATTCTCACATATGTATGGTTCACTAGTATGGTGGACGGCACTTGAGAAGCAATACCTGCTTTCAAACCTTACCAAACTCGAGAGGGCGCCGTGCATCGGAGTCATGGGATCAATGAGAACAACACCAACAGCGGCAATGGAAACCATGCTTAGTTTCATTCCACTTGATATATACTGCAGCAGTCTGGCGGCTAAAACCGCTATAAGACTGAGGGAAGGCCAGTTGTGGTCATCAAGCCTTTACGGCCATGCCTCCATTCTGTCCCGATGGGGGATCACCAGCGGATTGACGGGAACTGATCACATGAACCCGACGCTAGCATTCGAAAGGAGATTCACTACAAGAATTCCCGATAGAATGTACTGGAAGAATCGAAGAACCATGAAGAAAAAGGAGTTGGGTTTCTATACCGACGGTTCTAAGATGGACGTTGGCACGGGAGCCGGAGTTTATTGTGAGGCCCTAGGAATAAACCGCTCCTTTAGAATAAACGACGACTGCAGCGTCTTCCAGGCCGAGGTCGCAGCCATTATACAGGCTGCTGAAATTATACGCGCGAGTAATATCGTTGGTAAAACGATCACTGTCTATATAGACAGCCAGGCAGCCGTTAAGGCTCTGGACTCTGCCGTAGTTAGGTCGAGGCTCGCGAGAAGCTGTAAATCACTCTTAAACGAGATATCTAGAGCGAATGCGGTGACTCTCTGCTGGGTACCAGGGCATATGGATATCGAAGGTAACGAAAGGGCTGACGAGCTTGCTAGGAAAGGGTCGGCGCTGCACTTATCGCGGGCCCTCCCCTCTGTAGCAACCCCAATCAGTTTCTTGCGGAAAAAAATTGAGGATGAAGCCACCGATCGAGCAAACAGACTCTGGGCTCATCTGGAAACATGCGCAACGGCCAGGGCGCTATGGCCGGCCTACAGCAAGAAGAGATCAACCTCTCTGGTAAAACTTATTCGTTATAACGCAGGGGTCATTTCTGGCATAATTACCGGACATTGTTGCCATTGGCGTTCACGCGGAACGACTCGGTGTGCTGCATAATGACTATTGTAGAAGTTGCAGGGACGAAGAAGAAATTGAATCCGTTCGTCACCTGTTGTGTGACTGTCCTGCCCTATCCGTCAGAAGAATGAGGACTCTTGGTAGTTACTTCTTCTCGGAGCTGGAGGACTTGGGTAGTGTTGAGCTAGCGGACCTCCTGAGATTCATATCACTTTCTGGGTGGTTCTAACGGCGGATTTTCTTTACAGCGTTTCCAGGGTTAAATGATTGGGCACAATGGACCCGTACTGTTGGTTTGAGTGAGCAGTGACTCCTTGTCGCAAGGCACCCATCTACCTAACCTAACCTATGCCCTGGTACCCAGCAGAGGGTGACCGCAGATCCTCACAAGCCTCGATCTAACAACAGAGTCCAGAACCTTAACGGCTGCCTGGCTGTCTATATAGACAGTGTTCGTTCTACCAACGATATTACTTTTGCGTATAGTTTCAGCAGCTTGTATGATGGCTGTGACTTCGGCCTGAAAGATGCTACAGTCGTCGCTTATTCTAAGGGAGTGGTTTATTCCTAGAGCTTCACAATAAACTCCGGCTCCCGTGCAAACGTCCATCTTAGAATCATCGGTATAGAACGCCAACTCCTTTTTCTTAATGGTTCTTCGGTTCTTCCAGTATATTCTGTCAGGAATTCTTGTAGTGAACCTCCTTTCAAATGCAAGCATCGGGTTCATGTGATCGGTTTCAGTCAATCCACTGATAGTCCCACATCGAGAAAAAATGGATTCATGGCCGTAAAGGCACGATGACCACAATCGGCCTTCTGTCAGCCATTTCCTCGTTCAGATCATAACGTCGTTCGTCGTTTGTCAAGTGAAGCTATGTATTCGTCTGACTCTGTAACATGAGTGAATACCTTTTCCTCGACTGTAATTGAGTAATATTAAGGAATAGTGAGCAGATAATGCAATTAGCAACCCCCACTTCGATTGCTGTTCATATCTTTCGTTCCTTAAATGAAACACGAGAGATCACATGAAACCCCTGGGCATGGACATCCGAGCACTGACGGCATAATGGCAAAAAATATTCGCAGAACAATATATTGTATCTGCGCTTCCAAATTGTCATCCGAAGCCATATATCGAATGACGCTAGGTCTTAAAACTATATCCGCGTAATTATGTCGATTAAAAATTTGACACATTGACAAGTCTGGCAAATAAGATAAGATACTCGTACATGTGAGCAATTTGGTAGCGCGCAAACGCAGATTAATTTTTAATTACTTTGAGTAAGCACTTTCCAATGACTTAATTGAATTTGTTTATATAATTCGGTACGTAGTTGAATGGCTGCGATAACGTCACTTGTATTTGTGTAGTATTCGTAAGCATTTTTCGGCGTGAATGAATTTTTATGAATTACTGAATAATTGAGATACTTTTCCACAGTTTTTTGCTGCAATTCCACTTGCTTGCAGTGAGATAGTGGATAAGAAAATAATATATACGTAGTGCATGCAATTGTTTATAGTTCATGATAGAGGAGCACTTGAGTGAACACAATATAAACTAGTTGAGGCGGTAGATGGCTGTTGATACTGTCATTGGACCTTGATATTGTTGCCACAGACTGGTAGGTAACATTCTTTTTTATCAGCAATGATAAAATTGTTTAAAAACAATTTTATGTTGTTGGTACTTGGCGGATGAGGTAAGTTTATCGATTATACATCGTGTTTCCGCAATTTTTTTTTTTCTTGGCGTAATATTTGCAATGTGAACTTGTTTTGAGATATTATCAAGGTAAGCAATGTGCTTAGGTCAAGTATCTTGGCATAACACTAGATAGCAACTTCTCTGGAAGGAACAAGTAGAAGCTGTGGTAACTTAAGCCCCTAGGGTCACTTATGGTGTGCAGGAACATCTCGGGTAAAACCTGGGGGTGCAGCCCAGCCTTACTGAGATAGTTGTACACGATGATAGTTAGACGCATCATTACGTATGGTGCAGTGGCATGGATGGGCAGAATAAGGCCAAACACACTCTGTATAACAGGAGCTATGAGCACTTGTCCCACATCAGCACTGGGGGACTACCTCCGTTACGGGAGCTTTCCCGAGTACGCCTGGCTCTGCTCTAGACACTTTGCTGAACTTACCTCCCCTTGATACTTATATCATGGGTTGCACTATCACAGCCGTCCATCGTCTTAGGCGAGGCGGTTTTTGGTACACTCCACACTGGAATTTTGGTGAACTTGTGCGACACTTATCTTACGACTCCTGTCTTATGGATATGCCGTCTGATGCAATGACACCAGAACTCCAGCTGATGCGCAAATTCAGAGTCGACTTTCCTTGTGTCCAGGACTGGCTTCGGCCAGAGTCTGAGCCGGGAATGGAATGAAGTCGTATTTTCACGGATGTCTTCGTGGAAGTCGACAACATTAGACTTCACTTCTCGTTAGGCAAATATGCGTCTGTTTTCCAAGCGGAAACTTATGCAATCCTAATGGCCATGAACTATGTTGTGAAGAACAGGTGGAAGGGACGTAGCATTTGTTTCTGTAGCGACAGTCAGGCTGCGCTTAAGGCCTTGCTTAACCTTTTAACCACTTCCAAAATAGTTCGTGAAACCAAGAACTCTTTGAACTCGGTCGCAAGGCTGAATTCTCTGTCTCTTTAGCTTTCTGTTGGTCCAATACGAGCCAACCTGAGCTCTTTATGAATCGTATCATGTTCCTTAGTGGAACTTGCACAAGATCTCTTAGTTCGTCCAAAAAACCTGTTACCAATGGCGTATGCGGTGGTTTTGTAAATTTGGGCAGTCACACAGCAAGTGCTTGATAGTTTCTATCCCTTCTGCGTCTTAACAGCTCATGCAGTGGTCGGGTGAGTTGATGCCTAGTCTTACGGCCATTTCCCCATATCGCATAGTGTCCTGTAAGTACAGATACGGACGTATTTTTCGTTCATTGCCATCATTTGGTTCTTTCTTCATTCATAACCTTCATTCAATCGGATCATAACCTCGCTGAAAAAGGTAGTAGTAACCATCAGGCTTTGTGAATATCGATATTCACAAAGGAACATGGCTCTCCTTTGATCGAAAAATCGTCAACCAAATCGATCACTTTGCGATCGACGCAAGGCACTCTTCCAGTATTCTGGGTGTCCGGACTTTCCGAGGAACCAACGTGGACTCGGATCACTAACTAGCTGTAGCCAAGGTACGGATGCGGATATCCAGAGTGGAGCGAAATCAACGAAATACTGTGAAGAAATTTGAAGTCGGACGGCTACAATCGCAAGAGACCGCAGAAACCTTTGCTGATAGAGTTTCTTCTAATCTTATTCTAAGTCCTATGCCGCCAGCAGCAAATGCGGAAGTCCAGTGGCAGCGTTGCCAACAAGCCATCAGAGATGCCGCCTCTAATGTACTGGGTTTCTCTCGGCCACCACAACGAAACCCCTGGTTTGATGAGGAATGCCGACAAGCACATGCAGCTAAACAAGAGGCGCACAAAGCGGCGCTGCAGAGCGCCATAGAGCTGCTTACGAGCTCTATGTGCGCAGGAGAAAAGAGGAACATCGACTTCTCAGAAAGAAGAAAAAAGAGCACGAGAAGCGCTCGATCGAGGAGATTGAGAGACTTTACTGCAGGAATAATGTTCGAAAATTTTACCAAAAGGTAAAAAGAACATGCCAGGGTTTCAAAGCCCGAACAGAAGCCTGCAGGGATGAAAATGGCAATATAGTAGTAGAATCGAAGTCGGTGCTGAGGATATGGAAGGAATACTTCTGCAGACTGCTAAACGGCGATGATGACCAATATTCCGCTGTCAGGCAGAACGAGCCATTCAACAGTGACGTTGGCAGTCAAGATTCCCGTCAACCCGATCAGAATGAAGTGGGGATAGCAATATCTAAACTCAAATCCAACAAAGCTGCTGGAGCCGACGGCTTTGCCGCTGAACTTTTCAAGGCAGGAGGAGATGAGTTGGTAAGGAGCATGCACCAGCTCATCTGTAAAATCTGGTCGGACGAAAGTATGCCCGATGAATGGAACCTGAGCATCGTTTGCCCGATCCTGAAGAAATGACACCCTCCGAACTGCGTCAATTACAGAGGTATAAATCTCCTCAACATCGCATATAAGATCTTGTCTGCCGTATTATGTGAACGCCTAAAACCGATCGTCAACAACCTGATAGGTCCTTATCAGTGCGGTTTCAGACCGGGAAAATCCACCATTGACCAAATATTCACACTACGGCAGATCTTGGAAAAAACCCATGAATATAAAATCGATACGCACCACCTTTTCATCGATTTCAAAGTTGCCTATGATAGCGTGTATAGAGACGAGGTATACAGAGCCATGTCTAGTCTTGGCATCCCTGCCAAGCTCGTCCGTTTGTGCAGAATGACGATGGAGAACTCTCGCTGCTCCATCAAAGTCGTTAAGAACATCACCGAACCGTTCGATGTCAGGAAAGGTCTTAGACAAGGTGACGCGCTATCATGCGATCTCTTTAATATAGTACTTGAGAGAATTGTACGAAACTCACAAGCCAACACCGGAGGTACAATCTTTTACAAATCTGTACAACTACTCGCTTATGCCGATGACATTGACATAATCGGAAGAACTCAGCGGGCCGTCAATGGGGCATTTACGAGTATTGAGATCGAGGCAGCAAAGATGGGTCTAGCGGTCAATGAAAGCAAAACAAAATATATGCTGTCTACAAAAAAGGACACCCAACATCGGCGTCTTGGACAGAACGCCACAATAGACAGATATAATTTTGAGGTAGTAAAGGATTTTGTCTACCTAGGCTCTATGGTGAACTCCGCAAATGACATCAGTAGGGAGATCACACGAAGAAGTACTCTTGCCAATCGTTGTTTCTATGGGCTAAAACGGCAATTGAGTAGCAAAGCCCTATCTCGAACTACTAAGGTAACTTTTTATAAGACTCTAATCATCCCAGTCCTGCTGTATGGCGCAGAGGCATGGGCTTTGACAAAACCGGATGAGGATGCCCTTGGTTATTTCGAGAAAAGTTTTTCGAACGATCTTTGGTCCCGTCTGCATAGACGGTGAGTGGAGGAGAAGGTACAATGCCGAACTATACGGCCTGTACAAGGACATCGACTTAGCCAGAAGAGTTCACATACAGCGACTAAGATGGCTGGGTCATTTAGAGCGGATGGAGCCCAACGTTCCCGCTAAGAAAGTCTTCGAATCCACCCTGGATGGACGACGCAGTAGAGGACAAGTGGAGGGGGACCTCAACCAACTTGGCGTGCGCAACTGGAGGCAGCTGGCTCGTAACTGTGCTAGCTGGAGAGGTTTGTTGGTTGAGGCCCAGGTCCACCCCGGACCGTAGCGCCATCTAAGTAAGTTAGTTTTGACCAGCTGGTTCAGGACCAAGTAAATTTATCGTTTAGCGATCGGACACATTTTAGACATTTTCACTCGGAGAGTATATACATATGTCCAAGGGTGCAAAGTCATACGAACTTGAAGAGTCTCAGATATGAAGAAATAATGGATCCCTCCGCAAGCGATGATCTTGCTGGTAACTATTAAAGATAAGTGGAATGGTTAGAACATTTCTTTACATTTGACCGGATCGAAGAGTGTTAACAATTTAAACCTTATACAGCAGTGCAGTGTACAAACGTGTACTGTTGACCACTTTACACCTGCCCTGGCCACATAAGCAAAGGATGCAGGGAGTAGATGTGATTCTAAGATAGTTTACAAGATCCTCAAATATCTAAAAGGTAGACGGACGGATGAGATGAAGAAAGCAGCAGTATATGCATATGTATGTATGTAGCAACAAATTGCAAAACTTTCCATAAAAGAAGATTACATCTGCGATAAAAGAATTCTAAGATCATAAGGCAGGAGGACCTGGAAGCAAGGTTAGGTTAGGTTAGGTTGAAGTGGCTGTCAGCAGAGAATCGCCAACACACTTAGACCAAAAATAGGTCCATTGTAATACCACGTGGATCATGGGAGAAAGTTTCTCCTACCTACTCGTTAAACCATTTTGAGCTTCTTATGAAGCGTAGGAGGTTCTTAATATCGATGTTTTTCAGGTCGCCTATGTCGTTGTAATAGGAGGCTCCTAGGAGAATCTTCCTTCTACATATGGGAGAGAGCTGGGCAGAAACAAAGAAAGTGAGGAATAGCTTCTTCCTCTTCTTCATCCATGCAGCTTCTATAAAAGTCGTTCACAAAAACGCCTAGCCTTGCAGCATGCTTGCCTATTAGACAGTGTCCAGTGATGACACCTATTAAAGCGCCGATATGCAATCTGTTGAGAGAAATCAAATTCTTAGAACGTTTTAGATCCAGCTTCGGCCAAATTTGTTTTGTCGCTAGACATGTGGGTCCACTTGTCCACCTAAGATTCGTGCTCTCGATAGCATCCAGCTTAAATTTGAGTTTGCAAGTAACGATTGGTATATCTAAGGAGCCTTTACCCGGCAGGATGGGTATAGTTGTTCCTATTCTGGCGAGTTCATCGGCCTTACAATTCCCTGGAATGTCCCTATGCCCCGGCACCCAACACAGGTAAATATTGAACTGCTCAGACATCTCCACAAAAGACGATCGGCAGTCTAGAGCTACTAAGGAATTTATAGAGGTAGATTCCAAGGATTTGATTGCTGATTGACTGTCTGAAAAGATGCGGATATTTCTAGCAGATATCATTTTTCTTAAGCCAAGATAAGACTTCTTTAATCGGCAAAAATTTCCGCCTGGAACACGCTACAATGATTTGGAAGACGGAATGAGAGCTTAAGATTAAGCCTGTCAGAGAAAACACCTCCACCAACTCCGTCCCTGGATTTTGAGCCATCAGTGAAGAAGCGGAATGACCCATCTTCTAAAAATGCATCATCATTCCAGAATGATCTGGAGGGGATGGCGACGAGGAAGTTATTGCCAAAGTTCAGACGTGGATGGTGTAGTCCGTGTTTTCGGGAGAGAATTTGAATTTATTCAAAATGGAAGCGTGGCCAAATTCTTTTCTTGACCACTGTTGGGTAGCTTCGAGGCGAACGGCTGAATTCGCTGCCATTCGCTTACTAAATATATCGAGGGGTATCAGATGAAATAAAATGTCCAGTGCCGCAGAGGGAGTTGTACGTAGTGCTCCGCCTATGCACAGGCAAGCTGTGCGCTGGACCTTACTTAGATAATCGCGATTTATAGCTTTTTCGAAGGCCGTCCACCAGACAATCACCCCGTATGTCAGTATCGGTCTAATGACCGAGATGCAGAGCCAGTGAGTGATTCGGGGTTGTAAACCCCATCTATTTCCAATTGCTTTTTTGCAAGAGAAAAGTGCTACTGTAGCTTTCTTTACTCTTTCTTGAATATTAGGTTTCTAGCTTAATTCCTTATCCAGGATGAGACCCAAATATTTTGCAGTGTCAGAGAAAGTTAAGCTGATACCATTGAGAGAAGGAGGGTCGACTGACGGAATTTTATATTTCCTGGAGAAGAGTACAAGTTCAGTTTTGTGGGGGTTTACACCCAAACCACACCGAACTGCCCATCCAGTGAGCTTGTTTAAAGCGTTTTGTAGAAGTTCCTTTAAAGTATTTAAGTGCTTTCCTGAAACAGCCAAAGCAACGTCATCTGCATAAGCGATCGCCGTGCAACCCTCGCCTTCCATGATTATCAATAGCTCATTGATCACCAGATTCCACAAAAGGGGGGATAGAACACCACCTTGCGGAGTGCCTCTACTGACAGACCTTCTGGTAGACGTCCCATTCAGCTTAGAGTTGATAATCCGACCATTTAGCAGTAGATTAATCAGTTCGCAAAGTGAGCTGTCGACCTTCAGGTCTGAGAGTGCATCTGCTATCGCTGATACATTGACATTGTTGAAAGCGCCTTCTATATCCAGAAAACCAACCATTGTATACATTGGAGCGAAATGTCACCATAGCAAGCACATGGTTTCCTCATCTCGATATTCATAAGCAGACATGGCGGTCCAATGATCATGTCACGATCAACCAAATTGATCATATTGCGATCGACGCAAGGCATGCCTCCAGTATTCTGGATGTCCGGACCTTCCGAGCGGCCAACATAGACTCGGATCATTACCTTGTTGTAGCCAAGGTACGAATGCGGATATCCCAATCTGAGCAACAAAGAAGAATTACTGTGAGAAAATTTAACGTCGAAAAGCTACAATCGCAAGAGACCGCCAGACTCTTCGCTGAATGCGTATCCCGAAATCTCTCAATCACCCCTATACCGCCAGCATCAAGTGCCGAAGACCAGTGGCAACGCTGCCAACATGCCATCAGAAACGCCGCGACTGATGTGCTGGGTCTCGCTTGCCCACCACCGCGAAACCCCTGGTTCGACGAAGAATGCCGGCGAGTGCATGCAGCAAAACAAGAAGCATACAAAGCGGCGCTGCAAAGGAAGACGAGAGCTGCTCGTGAGCTCTACGAGCAAAAGAGACGGGAAGAACATCGGCTGCTCCAAAAGAAGAAGAAAGAGCATGAGAAGCGCGCGTTTGAGAATATCGAGAGTCTATACTCCAGGAACAATGTACGGAAGTTTTACCAAAAGGTAAAAAGAACGTGTCAGAGAAGTAATACCCGTACAGAAACCTGTAGAGATGAGAATGGAAACCTCGTAGTAGAATCACATTCGGTGCTGAGAATATGGAAAAACTACTTCTGCAGACTGTATAACGGCGACGAAGACCAACATCCCGCTGTCAGGCAGAATGAACCATTCAACATGGACGATGATAGTCAAAATTTCCGTCCACCTGACCAAAACGAAGTGAGGATAGCAATATCCAAGCTAAAATCGAACAAGGCTGCTGGACCTGACGGTTTACCGGCCGAACTTTTCAAGGCAGCTGGGGATGAATTGGTAGAGTGCATACACCAACTCATTTCTAATATTTGGTCAGAGGAGTGTATGCCTGATGAATGGAATCTCAGCATCGTTTGCCCGATCCGCAAGAAAGGAGACCCCCTCAACTGCGCCAATTATAGAGGCATCAGTCTCCTCAACATCTGCGATATTATGTGAAACCCTGAAACCTTTTATGAACAGCCTGATTGGCCCCTATCAGTGGGGTTTTAGGCCAGGAAAGTCCATCATCGATCAAATCTTCACACTTCGGCAGATCCTGGAGAAAACCCAAGAATTCCAAATCGATACTCACCACCTCTTTATCGATTTCAAGGCCGCCTATGACAGCATCTATAGAGAAGAGCTTTATAGAGCCATGTCTAGTTTTGACATCCCTGCCAAACTTGTCCGCCTGTGCAGGCTGACGATGGAGAACGCTCGCTGCTCCATCAAGGTCGGTAATGACCTCACCGAGACCTTTGATGTCAAAAAAGGTTTTAGACAAGGTGACGCGCTGTCATGTGACTTCTTCAATATTGTACTTGAACGGATTGTGCGGAACTCACAAGCCAACACCGGAGGCACAATCTATTACAAGTCTGTACAACTGCTTGCATACGCCGACGATATAGACATTATCGGAAGATCTCAGCGGGCTGTCACCGGTGCTTTTGCAAGCATTGAGGCGGAAGCGGCCAAAATGGGTTTGGCAAAACCAAGTATATGCTGTCAACTAGAAGGGAAAACCAACATCGACGAATTGGACAAAACGTCACCGTGGGCAGCTATAACTTCGAGGTAGTAAGGGACTTTGTCTACCTTGGCTCTGCTATAAATTCAGCAAACAAAATCAGCGCAGAAATCAATCGAAGAATAACTCTTGCCAATCGCTGTTTTTTTGGGCTTATACGGCAATTCAACAGTAAAGCCCTCTCTCGAACAACTAAGGAGACTCTATATAAGACCTTGATCATCCCAGTCCTGCTTTACGGCGCTGAAACATGGACTTTATTAAAAGATGATGAAGATATCCTTGGTCGCTTCGAGAGAAAAATTCTTCGTAAGATTTTCGGTCCCGTTTGCGTTGACGGGTTTTGGAGGAGAAGATTCAATCACGAACTATACGAGCTGTACAGGGACATCGACCTATTCAAAAAAAACTGCGTATTGGACGTCTGAGATGGCTAGGACATGTAGAGCGAATGGACACCAACGCTCCGGCCCGCAGAGTCTTCGAATCTAACCCCGAGGGACGACGCAGTAGAGGGAATTATCGCCGTAGGTGGCGCGCACAAGTTCAAGGGGACCTCGACCAACTTGGAGTGCGCAACTGGAGGCAATTAGCTAAAGACCGAGCTAAATGGAGACGCTTGTTGGTTGAGGCCCAGGTTCACCCCGAACTGTAGCGCCACCTAAGTAAGTAAGTAAGTAACCATTGTATACTCCTTATGAAACAGGGAATATTCTATTTTACGCGCCAGTGAGTGTAATGCCGTCTCCACTGACTTTCCTTTGCAATATGTATGTTGGGCCGCCGACATTAGTTTCTTATCAATACTGTTGCGTAAATGGATATCAATCAGTCGTTCTAATATTTTTAAGAGGAATGATGATAGACTTATAGGTCTGAAATCTTTTGGACTTATGTGAGAGCATTTACCCGCTTTGGGTATGAAGACAACTTTAACTTCTCTCCATATCTTTGGGATATATGTATACCAAGTCTAGACAACTTTTAAAAATAGTCTCAAGCATCGGCAGGATTATATCCGATGACTTCTGCAACTCGGCAGGTATTATGCCGTCTGGTCCAGCGGATTTATATGGTTTGAAGCTATGCAGTGCCCACTGAAGCTTGCTGTGTGTAATCAGTTTTGAGGAGTTTGTTTTCTGTGCAGATGGTTTGCTGAAAACCATATTGCTAACAACCTGAGAACTGCCTGGGAAATGAGTGTCAAGCAGTAAATTTAGCGAATCTTCGCTTAAAGTCGTCCAAGACCCATCGGTTTTCTTAAGGTAACTGGGTGTTATTGGATTTGAAGAGAAAATTTTCCTCAGCCTAGATGCCGCAGAGGCTTCTTCTATTTTATCACAGAAGAGTCTCCAAAAATTATGTTTGGCTTTCCTTAATTATTTTTTGTATATGTTTAGGGATGTCTTGTACAGGTCCCAATCTATCGCGTCTCTAGTCTCTTTTGGCATCATTGAAAAGTTTTCTACAATTATTTCTTAAAGGACCTAACCCTGCAATCCACCAATGTGATTTCTTCTTGCCCCTGGGTTGAATCAAGGGGCAGGAAGAAGTCATGCTATATAGGTATATATACCTGGAAGCAAACAGCGAGAAATCTTCTGATTTCAGGCAGATATCCTTTCCAGATCCTTTTCTATTGACACCCGTATTATCACTTTACAATGCATTAAAAACCGACTGTCGTTTTTTCATCGACTTTGAAATAGCTTTCACCAGTACCAACAAGGAGTCTGTGTTTAGCTTGCGTAGCGCAGGAACATGAAGCATCTTATTGTTTGACATACATACTCGTATGTAACACTATAAAACTGAAGCAGTAGGTGTTTCTAAATATTTAAAGTGTATTCGGATTAACCGTACCTCTGGCGTTATCGTAGTCTAGAATCTGCTAAGATTGACAGAAGATCGAAACGACATTTGAACATCGTTTAAAACCGTACATGTAGGGCGTACACGTCACGCAAGCCTTATAATATAAAACTCACCAAGCCTAAGTAAGGTAGGACTCGTATAATGATGTTAACTACTTGTTACCCTCGTTTGCTCTACAGTGTAAGCATTATGTGAAGTTTCTTACCTGAAATGAGAAAAAAGAAAATAAGACTTTATTAGGTAATGCAAGTTGCAAGAGTTTTCAAAAAGATCTATTACAAATATAAGCAACACGATCTAGATTCAGAAATATCGTAAATCGACATAAAATAATAGAGATATCAGTGTAGAACCTTTTGGTATGCCAAAATTAACAAGTTTTTGTTACTTTTTTTGCATGTATCCTGTCAGAGCTATAGATTGTGGCGGTGCTGTAAAATATCAAGCTTTGAGGTGAAGAGTTGGTGTATTCACGCTCGATCGGATTAGTGAATTCAGTGGTGGGCACTTCTGCAGAAATGTTGTGTTCATCCGAGTCACACTCGCGTTTAATATTGTTCAGTTTTGAATCGGAAGAACACAGTATGATTTCAATGAAGGACGCTCGCCATCCGGTACACGATCACAAGATTACGATATATAGCTAGATTGCACAGACACCATCGCATCGGTTTAGATAATCTCCAAATTCACCCCGAAAGCTACGGTGCTGCAGAGGAAGTCTTTATTTAAGTTGGAGGACACGGATGGAAAGGGAAGTCAGCCAACTTGATTGATACAACTGGAGGAAGGTGGCTTATAACAATACATCGAGTTGACTATAAGATCTTGTTGGTTGCCATGTCAATCTTGTAGTAAGGGGCCGCCCACGTAAGTAAAATGAACCATTTAACATAGCCGATGATAGTCAAAATGTTCACCCACCTGACCAAAGCGAAGTGAGGATAGTAATATTCAAACTGAGATTTATCTAGGACCAGACGGTTTACTGGCCGAACTTTTCAAGGCAGCTGGTGATGAATTGGTAGAGATCATACACCAACTCATTTCTAAGAATTGGTCAGACGAATGTATGCCTGATGAATGAAATTTCAGCATCGTTTGCCCGATCCGCAAGAAAGGAGACCCCCTCAACTGCGCCAATTATAGAGGCATCAGTCTCCTTAACATTTGCGATATTATGTGAAACCCTGAAACCTTTTATGAACAGCCTGATTGGCCCCTATCAGTGGGGTTTTAGGCCAGGAAAGTCCATCATCGATCAAATCTTCACACTTCGGCAGATCCTGGAGAAAACCCAAGAATTCCAAATCGATACTCACCACCTCTTTATCGATTTCAAGGCCGCCTATGACAGCATCTATAGAGAAGAGCTTTATAGAGCCATGTCTAGTTTTGACATCCCTGCCAAACTTGTCCGTCTGTGCAGGCTGACGATGGAGAACGCTCGCTGCTCC
Source organism: Brachypalpus laphriformis (assembly GCA_945910035.1). Taxonomy (NCBI): domain Eukaryota; kingdom Metazoa; phylum Arthropoda; class Insecta; order Diptera; family Syrphidae; genus Brachypalpus; species Brachypalpus laphriformis. The sequence goes on from OX246755.1 coordinate 15,560,151, forward strand.
ATCAACGTCGGTAATAACCTCACCGAGACCTTTGATGTTAAAAAAGGTTTAAGACAAGGTAACACTCTGTCATGTGACTTCTTTAATATTGTCCTCGAACGGATTGGGCTGAACTCACAAGCCAACAGCAAAGGCACAATCTATCAAAAGTCCGTAAAAGTGTTTGCATACGCCGACGATATTGATATTATTGGAAGAAGTCAGCTTGCTATCAGCGATGCGTTTGCAAGCATTGAAGCAGAAGCGGCCAAAATGGGTTTAGCGATAAACGAGGGCAAAACCAAGTATATGCTGTCAACAAGAAGGGACAACCAACACCGACGAATTGGACAAAACGTTACAGTGCGCAGCTATAACTTCGAGGTAGTAAGGGACTTTGTCTACCTTGGCTCTGCTATAAACTCGAAAAACAAGATTAGCGCAGAAATCCGGCGAAGAATAACTCTTGCCAATCGCTGTTTTTTTGGGCTTATAAGTCAACTCAACAGTAAAGCCCTATCTCGAACAACTAAGGAGACTCTATATAAGACCTTGATCATCCCAGTTCTGCTTTACGGCGCTGAAACATGGACTTTATTAAAAGAGGATGAAGATATCCTTGGTCGTTTTGAGAGAAAAATTCTTGGTAAGATTTTCGGTCCCGTTTGCGTTGACGGGTTTTGGAGGAGAAGATTCAATCACGAACTATACGAGCTGTACAGCGACATCGACCTAGTCAAAAAACTGCATATTGGACGTCTGAGATGGCTAGGAGATGTAGAGCGAATAGACACCAACGCTCCGCCCCACAGAGTCTTCGAATCTAACCCCGAGGGACGACGCAGCAGAGGGAATCATCACCGTAGGTGGCGCGCACAAGTTCAAGGGGACCTCGACCAACTTGGGAGTGCGCAACTGGAGGCAATTAGCTAAAGACCGAGCTAAATGGAGAGGCTTATTGGTTGAGGCCCAGGTTCACCCCGAACTGTAGCGCCACCTAAGTAAGTAAGTAAGTATGTGTGAAACTGCACAGTTGGATTCTTTACAATGCGTGTCTCGAGGTCGAGGCTCCCAAGCCATTTAGAAACCCTAAGAGAATTGATTGGAAGAAGTGTGGTCAGATTATTAAATCAAAACTTCATAGAATACCCGACCGGAAAATTGAATCAGTCGAGGAAATAAACTCCAAAATTAGGACCCTCGAAACAGCCATGCTTTTAAGGTTTCGTGTCCTATTAAATATGACAAGAAAAAATTTCCCCCTTGGTGGAACGAAGATCTATCCAATCTGAGGAGGATTACTGGAGAAATCTTCAATATCTGGCTCAAACACAAGCTCTGGCAACCATATAAGGATTGTCTGAAGGAATACAAGGAATCCATTAAAAGTGCCAAGTCTCTTGCTTGGAAAGACTACTGTCAGTCCACTGAGACCATAAAAGACTCTGCCAGGCTGAGTAAAATTCTGTCTAGGGAACATTCTAGACCGTCCTTTATTAAACGGCCGGATAGAACTTGGACTGACTCCTTTAGCGATTCCCTGGAACTTTTAATGCAAACACACTTTCCAGGATGTAAAAATGAGATTGCTCTCCCACCAGTTTCTCAGGCCGCGTAATCTCCTTCCTGGAATGACATTAAGACAACAATAACAACAGCTAATACCTCCTGGGCTATTAACAGTTTCTCTCCCTATAAATAGGCCGGCACTGACGGTATTCTCCGATTATGCTGCAAAAAACATTGGACCAGTTGGTCCTATGGCTAGTGCCGATCTACAGAAGTTGTATTCTCCTAAACCACGTTCCTCTGAGCTGGAGACGTGTTCGTGTTGTGTTTATCCCGAAAGCTGGGAAGCGGGGTCATGGATCCGCAAAGGATTTCAGACCCATCAGCTTATCCTCTTTTCTTTTAAAGACGTTGGAACGCAACTTAGATAGACATGTTCGAAATACCCTAGATAAATCCCTTCTATCCAAATCTGAACATACGTACACTAAGGGGCAATCGACAGAGACGCCGCTCCACGAAGTTGTGCGAACGATAGAAAAGACAATTCACTTCAAACAATATACCCTAGTTACCTTCTTAGACATTGAAGGCGCCTTCAATGACGTCAGTAAGGAATCGATTCAGGAAGCTCTGATCCAACTGGATGTGGAAGAGTTTATTAGCAAATGGATATTGACAACCAGAATCATTCAATCGACTCTCGGCAACAGCAACTCCATCATATCTGTTGTTAGAGAAAATTCTCAAGGTAGGGTCCTCCTCTTCTGGTCAACAACAAAATCTTGTGTAGACTTGGCAGAAATGGAGTTATGGTTATCACGTACGCAGATGACGTGGTAATACTGGTATCGGGGATGTTTCCATCCGTAATCAGTGAGATTATGGAAGGTGCCTTGGACAAGATTAGCACATGGGCCACTGGATGTGGACTCAGCGTCAACCCAAGCAAATCTGACCTGATGCTCTTTACAACTAAAACCAAAATACCGACCTTCACGCTTCCACGGCTTAACAATCGTCTACTCTTCCTACCCTCCAGTGCTAAGTACTTACGTGTGGTACTTGATCCAAAACTAAGCTGGAAGCTTAACATTGGGCAGCGGGTAAAGAAGGCCTGTGTGGCTTTCTATGCTTGCAGCTTTGCACCTTTGGTAAGAAGTGGGGCTTCGCCCGAAGATAGTCTTGTGGATGTACACTGCCGTGGTGGGTCCCATTCTTTCCTATGGATCACTAGTCTGGTGGCCTGCGTTAAGGACAGCTTATAACATCAAACTTATCAACAGGGTACAAAGAACTGCGGCTATAGGCGCGAAGGATGCCATGAGAACATATCCAACCGAAGCCTTGAACGTTATCCTGCACCTTTTACCACTCGATCTTCACATTATGCATCTATCATCATGTACTGCGGTCAGGCTAAGGGAAACAGGATACTGGTGCACCAATGCGTATGATCACAACAGTATCCTGAATCAGCTACCGCAGGATCTGGTTGCTATACTGACCGACTACATAAGTAACTCCCACAGTGAACTTTAGAAATTACAGCACGGTCAGATTCCCAACCACGGCGGTATGGGAAACTGGCGAACTGTCAAATGAGTTCGAAATAACACCGACAGTTCAAAAATGGACTGCGGGGTAGAGACGGCGATATTCTCTGATTCCCTCAATATTTCCAGGTCTTACCGGCTTCCTGATTCGTACCGAGCTAAATGGAGAGGCTTGTTGGTTGAGGCCCAGGTTCACCCCGAACTGTAGCGCCACCTAAGTAAGTAAGTAAGTAAGTTCCTGATTCGTGCAGTGTCTTCCAGGCGGAAGCTTTTGCTGTATGTGAGGCCTGCCGCCTACTTAAGCAAACCTCTACACCCCTTAATATCATTGCTATCCTCATTGACAGCCAGGCCGGTATCAAGGCTATCATGTCTGCCACTACATCCTCAAGACTAGTAGAACAGTTCAAAAAGGAACTCGCCTCGCTAGGTTATCGGTTAAGGATCGGGTCACAGAAACATTGAGGAAAATGAGCGAGCTGATGAACTCGCGAGCGAGACAGAGATGTGCCCTTGATGTTTCCCTAGGCGGCAAAGGCGGTAAACGTCCCGCTGGGGGGTCCTTAAGGAAGGCATTTTCGTGCATTATCTGCTAAAGGCTGATAGTAGATGGCAGGGGGTGCGGAACTGTGTCATCTCCAGGCAGATGTGGCCCAAATACTTCCGGAAAAGAACGCAAGATCTACTAAAGAGAAACCGTGCAGATATCGCAAGAGTTCTGGCAGTTAGTACTGGGCACTGTCCCATCGGGGTTCATACGGCCAGAATAGGCATTACTTTTAATGCCCACTGTCGCAGCTGCAATACTGCTGATGAGATAGAAACAATCTTACACTTCCTCTGCAAGTGTCCGGCTTAAGGCAAGGCCAGACAGCGCACCTTAGGTAAACTCTTTTTCGACAACCTTATAGAGCTAGCGGAGATTACTTACTTATTTAGATCCTTTAACCCCTCGGGGGGCATAGGGCGTCAACCACGCCTGCGCGCCATCGTGTTCGAAGTTCTGCAACGCGTTTGAGCTGCCTCCAACTCATTCCTAAAGAGCTCGATTCCTCCTCAACTGTTCTGCGCCACGTTTGCCTAGGGCGTCCCGCTATTCTGCCTGCCTGGGTGAGCGGATTCCACTGCATGGCGTATTTCGCAATGGAGTTGTCTTCGCGCCGTAGGGTGTGTCCAATCCATTGCCACTTTCTTCTTCGTATAGTAATGCTTATAGGTTCTTGGCCCGTTCTCAGATAAAGCTGTTCGTTAGAGATGCGGTTCGGCCAAAAAATCCTCAAGATGATTCTTAAGCATTTGTTTACGAAGACTTGCAGCTTCCGTGTGTTAATGGTGTCCACCTTCCAAGTACTGCACCCATAAAGCACCACTGATTCTACGTTGGAGCGGAACAGTCGCAGCTTGGTTCTTAAGCTGATAACATTGCTTCTCCAGATTTTAGATAGCATTCCGAACACAGCTTTAGCCTTCCCGATTCTGCTGCACACATCCAGTTCGGTGCCACCGCGATTAGCCGAGACCACACTTCCTAAATAAAGAAAGTTATCAACTTTCTCGACTTCCTGTCCGGCAATGTTAAGTTGAGCGCGGTTGTTAGAAGAAGTGCTCAGGGCTTTTGTTTTGGCTGTGTTTACTTTTAGCCCCACTTTGTTTGCCTCAGCTTCTAGATTTTGGGCCATCAGATGAAGATCCATTATCCGATGTGAAAGTAGACAAACATCGTCAGCGTAATCTAGGTGTTTAAGGTAAGATGTCATAGTCCAACGAATTCCATAGTTGCCTTCCGTCAATGCTGCACGGAGTACATCGCTGATAACCACCAAAAACAATAGTGGTGACAGTATGCAACCTTGACGTACTCCACTTTGGACTTCAAAATCCTCCGACACCTTACCATTGTGCACGACGTGACACTTACCGCCCTCGTATGTAGCCTTGATAATAGCTATAAGTTTTTCTGGGATGCCTCTCCTGCGCAAGGCCAACCAGATAGCATCTCGATTCAATCTGTCGAAAGCTTTCTCGAAGTCGATAAACATTAAATGTAGCGGAGACCTATACTCAACGCATTGCTCGATAATGATCCGTAAGGTGTTTATGTGGTCAATGCAGGAGGATCCAGCGCGAAAGCCTGCCTGTTCGACATCGAGAGTTGAATCTAAATGTTCTTTAATTCGTTCTAGAATTATTTTAGCTATTATTTTAGCCACGGCTGGAAGAACGCATATACCTCTCCAGTTACCGCAATCCATCAAGTTTCCCTTCTTTGGAAGTTTAATGATCATCCCCCTTTTCCACTCCTGTGGAAATTGTTCACTATCCCAAGCTCTCCGTATTAGGGGATGCAGCAAATCTGCCGATGTATTTGGCGCCGCTTGAAATAGCTCGGCAGGGATGCCATCCATACCCACCGCCTTGTTCTTCTTGAGAGACTTGATTGCTGTTATTATCTCGGTTTTACTGGGAGGTGCGGTGCGCATTCGGGAATTTGTTGCTTCGAACTGCTCATTCGAATTCGAGATCATACCGCCATCGTCTATGTGATTTAGCACTGTAGCAAAATGTTCTCTCCATCTAGTGAGCTGATCCTCATCCGAAATCAGAAGGTTACCGTCTAGACTCTTCACTGGATGTTGTTTGGAGTTTCGACCACCGATGAGCTCCTTAGTGATACTATACACAGTCCTACTGTCGCACCTACTCGCTGCTTCTTCAGCCCTTGAGGCCAGTGAGTTGATATATTGACGTTTGTCACGTCTCACACTACGCTGCACTTCTTTCTTCTTCGCACGGTATTGGGCTTCAAGCTCGGTTCTCTCTACTGCTGAGGCCGCTGCAATCCGAGCCTTGATTGCTGTACGCTCATCGATCCGTCTCCAGGTGTCTGTAGAAAGCCATGTGCGGTGGTGTTTCTGCTTTTTACCGACATAAGTGCGTGCCCCAGTCGCAAAAGCATTTTTCACAGCACTCCAGTGGTCATCCATGTTCTCTATGCTGCTGATTGCTTCTGCTTCTAAGGCAAGATGGTCCCTGAACTGTTGGCGCACTTGGGGAACCTTGAGCCTGTCGATATTAAACCTGGTGATGTTAAGTAGGTTTGAGCGGTTGCTGTTGACGGATGCAGTACGAAGGCGTAAATGAGCTACCATAAGATGGTGATCTCGTTCTAGTCCGACGTCAGCTCCACGTCTGTTTCGGACGTCCAGGAAACAATTTCTAAAGCGGCGACTGATCGCAATGTGGTCGATCTGGTTGGATGTTCGTTGCCTATCAGTAGAGACCCAACTGATTTTGTGGCAGGTGTTATGCTTAAACAGCGTACCTCCGATGACTAGGCGGTTGGTATTGCAGAAGTCCACAAACCGCTCACCGTTATCATTACGGTCTCCCACGCCGTGAACTCCCATCACGTGCTTAAGCATGGTGTTGTCGCTACCCACCTTGGCATTGAAATCTCCCATCACCATCACGATGTCCCCATTAGGCGTTTGGTTGTAGGCGGCGCCTAAGTGGCTATAAAAATCATCCTTTTCGTCCTCAGTCGCGTCTAGAGTCGGAGCATAACACTGTATGATGGTAATTTTTCTAACTCTACTCTGGAACCTAGCCGTCAATATCCGGTCATTATGGGGTTTCCAGGATATGAGGCTACTACGTGCTGCTGGAGTTAGCATGAGTCCTACTCCGGAACTCCGTGCACTTCCAGCTGGTTTCCCAGAGTAGAGCATGACAGTGTTTTTGGTTGGGGAGATGAATTCCCCAGCATCGAACCATCTTATCTCGCTCAGCCCTAAGATGTCTATTTTATACCTTGCGAATTCGCGTTCTAATTGGAGGAATCTGGCGTTATAAGGCCCTTCCTTGAGTGAGTCCAGGAGGGTCTTAACGTTCCAGAATCCGATCGTTGTCCGTGTCCGATAGCCAAAGGTCGTCATCAAATTATCCGTCCGTATCCGAGGCGTTGGTTTTCGTTTCGGAGCAGTAAAAGTTCTTACGGTTGCGGCTCGCTGGGCCACAGACCAACCGACACTTATCCTGTTTTTTGGCGCAGGAAGCTCGCCATTCGTCCTCTCCCGTTAGCAATTTCCGAAGAAATCCCCAGATGGCACCACGAGGAGGTGGGAGTAGAGCTTACTAACAGAGCTGCTAGGTTTTCGGCTGCAGTGGCTCTTTCTCGTTACTTAGCGGACCAACACCTATCGGGAGATGCTGCCCCTACGAGGCCTTTGTTAGTCGTTTGCCATCCAAAGCGGAGATTAGCATTGGGGATATTATTCTTCGTAGGATATTCGGTCCCGTTTGCGTTGACGGGTTTAAGAGGAGAAGATAAGGAACTATACGAGCTGTACAGCGACATCGACGTGGTAAAAAAAATCTGAGTATTGGTCGTTTGAGATGGTTAGGACATGTAGAGCGAATGGACACTAACGCTCGGGCCCGCAGAGTCTTCAAATCTAACCTGTAGGGACGACGCAGTAGAGGGCCTCCCCGCATTGGTGGTGCGCACAAGTTCAAGGGGACCTCGACCAACTTGGAGTGCGCAACTGGAGGCAATTAACTGAAGACCAAGCTAAATGGAAAGGCTTGTTGGTTGAGGTTCACCCCAAAGTGTAGCGCCACCTAAGTAAGTAAGGGATTGCAAGGCATTTGTAGAGTACTGGGAGGACAGTGCCTTTTAGTGCTGCTTGATTGTCCGAGAAAATTTGAATTCCGGTACCTTGAATTTCTTTAGCAAGATTAATCCGAGCGCAGATGTCAATAGCAACAAATTAACCACTAACACATCAGATCTAGAGTCATTAATTCTGTGGAAAAAGTCACCTCTACATTCTAGGTCACTGGTCTTGAAAATGGGGTACGATAAGTGGCGACTGTGATTATTTTTATATCGAGGGACAAAATGCTATTGTTCCTGACCTCCAGTTACTAATCGATCCAACTATCGCAAAAAAATACATAGAGTAACCACCTATACCACCCGTTTCCCTCACTTTTAGCTCCTCTGCCATAACAAGCAATTTACAGAAGAACGTAGCTGATCACGAGGCACCAATAAAATTTATCGAGACGACATTATGAAGTCTTGGCGGAGATATTTAAAATTTCTTACCGCTGCGCTGGTCAAAAGTCCAAAAAGCATGTTTGAATCTTAGAATTCCTATAACCCTTTCCAACGTTAATTATTCGAAAGCATTGCAAGTCAGCCTGCCAGTACAAGGCACCACATAGTACCGCACCATCGCTGGTAGTGTGAACATTTTATTACACAAAACTGTCATTCGAGTGGTTATTTACTTGAATTTATTACTTAATAGCCCGTCTGGTTGGCCTTCGAACAAGCTTCTGACTAACGAAATTGCAGCGCTTTCGTCGGTAGTCAATGTACTAGGCTGGTTCCATTGCCATTTGTTCACCCTTTAGCAGTTTTTTTATTGCAAAAAGGGATTGCCAAACGAAATAAACAAACTCTGTACGTATCTTGAGACACCTAATTGATGGCTAAATGCCATTTGAGGTGCAGTCGTACTCCATTTGTGCCACCATGGCGATTGGTACCAAGTGAAACTCATTTCAAAAGTGGACGGACGCTGATGATGATTATAAAATGTTTCACATGTAACACTGCACACACAGGGAGCTTTACACTTGAAAGTTGATAGAAAGGTAATTGACGGACAAAGCAGGAAAAAGGCAAAAAGAAAGTACAAAACACACACACACACACACACATCTGGATACGAATAATAATTCGATTTTCATGATGAACTTGAGATATTACTAAGTATAGCTACTCGTTGGATTGTGTAAGACAGTTCGAAAGTGATTGCTTTCTTTTGCCAAATAAAAGGAACGAAAAGGTCAAACAAAGGTTGGTGGCGAGGAATGATAATTAATTGAGAATCAAGTTACCCTGATGGATGGAGGGATGGAGAGATATTTCTTCTCCATCTGCAAAAGGTTAATGGCGTTCTATATCCTGACGAAGGAATGAACTCAAGTGTTAAGTGAAAATCATGCAATTAAGACAAACCACCCTCGGAGAGGGTTTCCTCTACATAAGCAAAGTAATGGCCGAATGATTAATTTATTTTAAATCCTTTTGCTTGTCGCTTTTGTACACAAAAAGACGTTTCAGGTTCTTAGCCTTTTTAATTACGACTTTATGCGTGTAATCACTCAAGTTGCTGTGAACGCGTGAGGATGATTTATTTGACATTGCACTCAGGGCGAATAAATGAAGGGTCATTCATTAAGGATCTTCTTATTTCAAGTTAAAGAGCATTCGATACGATTATGTTTCAAAAATAATATCGTTCGAATGGTCACTACGGCTTTGCTTGACGGTGGTCATCCGAGAAGTCCAATTTTAGATGACTCGGGCACATAAGTTGGCCTCAATCTCGCCAATAATATAACTAATGTTAATAAAAAACCCAAAGTGCAAAAGCATTGTGATGTAAATGAAGTGTAATATTTTGATTTTAATTAACTTTAAGAATTTTTTATTTAATAAATAAAAATGTGTTTTTGTTTCCTTAAGAGTTTCTTTTTTATCCGTTTTACAGCTTTTTTCAGGCAGCAGAAAGTGTTGTGAGGTTGTTCCTTATTTATACTCCTTCAGCTGTTTCCATTTCCGGAACATTTGCTTCTTGTAAATTATAAGGATCAACGTTTTCAGTGTCACTTGTTGAATCGGGCTGAATCGGGTTCCAATGATGATGGTTTATGATGAAGTTGTGCAATATTGCGCACCCAAATACCACATCTGCGACACCAGAGGCAATCATCGCCGTAGGTGGCGCGCACAAGTTCAAGGGAACCTCGACCAACTTGGAGTGCGCAACTGGAGGTAATTAGCTAAAGACCGAGCTAAATGGAGAGGCTTGTTGGTTGAGGCCCAGGTTAACCCCGAACTGCAGCGCCACCTAAGTAAGTAAGACACCAGTTATCGATCTCATATCTACACATACCACCTTGATCAAAAAGTTCCCGAAATAAAAACCATGTGGCGCTCCCATCGTTCCGATTTGAGTTCTGTTTTGTTAAGTTGGTACATCTGTTGTTGATATTCCCTCTAAATCTTAGCGTCATAGCTTGACATTTGCAAAAGTTACGTAGCCAAGAGTACATCTATCTCTGTGTGTGTTGCCGATTTTTTACCAGACCAGAATTGTGGGCAGAAGACTCGTGGATTTTGCACTATGATAACGCACCGTCGCACAGTGCCATCATTATTCGTAATTTTTTGATGAGAAATGCAACAAATACCATCCAACAGCCACCGAATTCACCTGGCTCCCTGTGACTTCTTTCTGTTCAATCGCGTTAAAAAACCATTACGGGGAACGCGTCTCAGCAGCCGAGAGAAAGTAATGGAAAAATCGCAGGAAGCACTGATGGACATACCGAAAACCGAATATAGAATGTTTCGAAGATTGGATCAAGCGCTGGCATAAGAGTGTTGCAGTCGATGGGGATTACTTTGAAGGGGGCAATGTAGATTTAGATGAATAAACTTGTATTTTTAATTTTCTGAATAAATTCCGGGAACTTTTTGATTTTTTTTTCAAAATTCCGAAGGCTTGTTCGATAAATACTCTTGTGGAACTAAGATAATAATTAAACTTTTTTATTCAAGTCGCCTTTTCAGAGATGCCGCCTCTGATGTGCTGAGTTTCTCTCGGCCACCACAACGAAACCCCTGGTTTGATGAGGAATGCCGGCAAACACATGCAGCTAAACAAGAGGCGTACAAAGTGGGGCTGCATAGAAGGACTAGAGCTGCTTACAAGCTCTACGTGCGCAGGAGAAAAGAGGAACATCATCTTCTCAGAAAGAAGAAAAAGGAGCATGGGAAGCGCTCGATCGAGGAGATTGAGAGACTTTATTGCAGGAATGATGTTCGAAAATTTTACCAAAAGGTAAAAAGAACATGCCAGGGTTTCAAAGCAGAAACAGAAGCCTGCAGGGACGAAAATGCTAACATAGTAGTAGAAGAAGGAAGAATTTGGAACACAAATGGGAGTTAAGCAAGGATGCATCCTAAGCACGCTACTCTTCATCATATTTATCAACGACATAGTAGGAGAAGTAGGAGGAGGGATCGAGCTTGGTAGTGTGCGGATACCGGCGCTAAAATTTGCGGACGATATAGTGTTTTTATCGGAGACAGTTGAAGGGATGCAGCTTACTATGAACCGTCTTGAAAACTACTGTAAGCAATGGAATTTGACGGTGAATTTATCAAAATCAAAGGTGATGATTTTTAGAAATGGCGGTGGAAGATACTCTCGCAACGAAAAGTGGTTCTATCGAGGTGAAAACGTTGAAATAGTGAAAGAGTATAAATATTTAGGTGTGCTAATTACATCCAACCTCAATATGAAAAAACACTTTGAATGTCAGCTAGCAGCAGCTAAAAGAGCTATTTCATCAGTTTGGTTGCGTCGACAATAAGTTTATCGATCACACAGCGAAGAATAAACTATTTCGTACAACTGCTGCCTCTATACTGCTGTATGGAGCCCAAATTTGGGGTTATTGCTTTTTTGAAGAAGTTGAAAAATTTCTAAGGTACTTTTTGAAACGAATCTTTCGACTTCCAATATGTACACCGAACTATATGCTGCATCTAGAAACTGGAGTCCCTCCTCTCTTCTTAGATACCCTAAAGCTGCATATAGATTATATTGTTAAATTAATGGAGATGGATGATGGAAGACTGCCCAGGATTGTTCTGAAGCATATACTTTCGACAAGAGGGCACTTGGTTCAAAAGTGGGAGGAGTTGGCAGCAAATTATGGCGCGAGCTGAAATATTGCATCTGATATACAACTTTCAATGATAAAACCTATGCTTACAAATGTTTTGAAAAATGTAGGTAATTCCATGTATGAGAGATTTGTAGCTGAAGCACATTCATCGCAACATAGGCTGATCTACAGTAGGCTGAATTTTAACCACATTGAAAGCGACTCAACGTACTTCCTCAATCGTTACTCTCTGCATATGATAAGCACAAAATTCAAACTTAGAGGTGAACTAACAAGTCTTTATTTTATTCCACATCGACCCGATCTGCCAATTTTATGTGACCTGTGCAACCTTAAAGAGAGGGAGGATGTTTACCATTTCATCGGAAGATGTCCCATTTTAGGAGAATTTCGCGCGAGACACTTCGGAGTAATTTCGCTAGACTTGGATGAGGTGATCAACGTACTGAACGGAAGTCATGGATGGGATGTTTTGTACAACTATGCTACAGCTGCAATCCGCTACAGAGCCCGTATTTTGGAAGGCGATTTTTAAACAGAAATAGCAACCATATTGTCAATCTGGTAGACGGCCTTAAGCCAAACCATAAACGACTATGTATATACTGTATAGTAGTAGAATCGCAGTCGGTGCTGAGGATATGGAGGGAATACTTCTGCAGACTGTTAAACGCCGATGATGACCAACATTCCGCTGTCAGGCAGAATGAGCCATTCAACAGTGACGATGGCAGTCAAGATTCCCGTCAACCCGATCAGAATGAAGTGAGGATAGCAATATCTAAACTCAAATCCAACAAAGCTGCTGGAGCCGACGGCCTTGCCGCTGAACTTTTCAAGGCAGGAGGAGATGAGTTGGTAAGGAGCATGCACCAGCTCATCTGTAAAATCTGGTCGGACGAAAGTATGCCCGATGAATGGAACCTCAGCATCGTTTGCCCGATCCTGAAGAAAGGAGACCCTCTGAACTGCGCCAATTACAGAGGTATAAGTCTCCTCAACATCGCATATAAAATCCTGTCTGCCGTATTATGTGAACGCCTAAAACCGATCGTCAACAACCTGATAGGTCCTTATCAGTGCGGTTTCAGGCCGGGAAAGTCCACCATTGACCAAATATTCACACTACGGCAGATCTTGGAAAAAACCCATGAATATAAAATCGATACGCACCACCTCTTCATCGATTTCAAAGTTGCCTATGATAGCGTGTATAGAGACAAGGTATACAGAGCCATGTCTAGTCTTGGCATCCCTGCCAAGCTCGTCCGTTTGTGCAGAATGACGATGGAGAACTCTCGCTGCTCCGTCAAAGTCGGAAAGAACATCACCGAACCGTTCGATGTCAGGAATGGTCTTAGACAAGGCGACGCGCTATCATGCGATCTTTTTAATATAGTACTTGAGAGAATTGTACGAAACTCACAAGCCAACCCCGGAGGTACAATCTTCTTCAAGTCTGTACAACTACTCGCTTATGCCGATGACATTGACATAATCGGAAGAACTCAGCGGGCCGTCAATAGGGCATTTACGAGTATTGAGATCGAGGCAGCAAAGATGGGTCTAGCGGTCAATGAAAGCAAAACAAAATATATGCTGTCTACAAAAAAGGACACCCAACATCGGCGTCTTGGACAGAATGCCACAATAGACATATACTCGTATAATTTTGAGATAGTAAAGGATTTTGTCTACCTAGCCTCTATGGTCAGCTCCGAAAATGACATCAGTAGGGAGATCACACGAAGAATTTCTCTTGCCAATCGTTGTTTCTATGGGCTAGAACGGCAATTGAGTAGCAAAGCCCTATCTCGAACTACTAAGGTAACTCTGTATAAGACACTAAACATCCCAGTCCTGCTGTATGGAACAGAGGCATGGGCTTTGACAAAACCGGATGAGGATGCCCTTGGTTATTTCGAGAGAAAAGTTCTTCGAGCGATCTTTGGTCCCGTCTGCATAGACGGTGAGTGGAGGAGAAGGTACAATGCCGAACTATACGGCCTGTACAAGGACATCGACTTAGCCAGAAGAGTTCACATACAGCGACTAAGATGGCTGGGTCATTTAGAGCGGATGGAGCCCAACCTTCCCGCTAAGAAAGTCTTCGAATCCACCCCGGATGGACGACGCAGTAGAGGACGAGCTCGCGGTAGGTGGCGTAAACAAGTGGAGGGGGACCTCAACCAACTTGGCGTGCGCAACTGGAGGCAGCTGGCTTGTAACCGTGCTAGCTGGAGAGGTTTGTTGGCTGATGCCCAGGTCCACCCCGGACTGTAGCGCCATCTAAGTAAGTAAGTAGTAATCTAATATGGGTTGCATCTGTTCACTTGCTGTTCAGAAGCAGAAGGCCACCGTTTTTCGTTTTTCAAACTGCAAATTACACTAACAGTTTTTACAAAAACTCTATATGCAGTTCCTTTTCCTACATTAAAACGGTCGGAGAGAGCTCTAAAGCTAACTCTGCTGTTGGCTAGTTTCCATAGCGTTATGAGCAAACATTTCTTAAAGAATAGCTAATTCGTTCAGTGTCTGCCAATGTCCAAAAGGGATGCAATGCAGTCTGCAAATGCTGAAATAAATAGGTACTATTTATATCAATTCAAAAACAGGTTAAGCTGTTGAAATTTACACAAAAAACTGGGCGGGCCATACGAAATTGACTGTGAAATACATCTTCAGGATATTTATCGATTATTTTGAAGTAATTTTTTACTTTTGGAATTGTTCGCTTCTTCAGAACAGTTTTAAGCAATATTCTCGTCCCACATTGTCCCCGTGCAGGGACGGGTTAAGAATATCACTGCAGCGCCCCCCCCAACAACCAGCGCTTGTCGTAAAAGGCGACTAAGGGGACAAATCAGATCTAGGCAATATAACACCCAAGTGAGCCTAGCGACACATATACTACCTTAAAAACCCTCCCACAAGTGTGCATGCGAGTCCGTGGGTTGACACGACTGGAGATCACCGGTCTCATAAAAGAAAGATCAAACAATACTAAAACAGGAGCATGCACGTGTCAAACAACAAACACCATCGCAATATGGTGCAAAAAATGTATTGCAAAACTGTATCATTATGATAATACTTGCAAAAAGGAAAGGCACTACCCCGCCAGGCACTACCACTGCTGTGCATCGTACTGATCCTGGACCGAGCAGAAATGTTCGGGTCAGAGCTATACGGATTCCGGGGGCTAGCAACATAATGAAACAGTTTGGACGCAATTTAAGGGTCGCGAGTTGGAACGTTGGAAGCATGACTGGTCGAAGTTACGAGCTGGAAGAGATGATGAATAGAAGGCGGGTGGACATCTTGTGTGTCCAAGAGACGAAATGGAAAAACACCGGGAATCGGGCGCGTTTCTTGGACGTTAGGACAAAAGATTACAAGATGTTCTACTACGGAACGGAAAAGGCTAAGAACTGAATCGGTATCATCCTTGCGGCAGAGCTACTTGGAAACGTCTTGAGCATTTCGAAGTCCAGCGACCGTTTGATGTCTCTCAAACTAGTAATACAAGGAGAGGTGTGGAATATTGTCAGTGCATATGCTCCCCACAATGGGTGCAATCAGATAGATAAGGATGCATTTTGGCTAGATTTCCACAATCTCCTTAAGAACATCCCAAAGGAAGAATTTCTGTTTGTTGGAGGAGATTTGAATGGACATGTCGGGAAATCAAACGAAGACTATGAAGACTGCCATGGAGGACTAGGATATGGCACCAGGAACCTTCCTGGTGAAGACATCCTAAGCATGTGCAAATCACACGGTCTTATCGTGTTAAATACCATGTTCATCAAACAAAGCCGACACCTGATCACTTACAGCAGTGGTGGAGATGAAACTCAGATTGACTACCATTTGGTAGGCAGTTTCATGAAGCCTCGGGTAAAAGATTGCAAAGTGATCCTGGGAGAGGCAATCGCTCGTCAACACCGTCTCCTGCTAACAGAAATTTTTATGAAAACACCGAAGAAAAGCAAACAAACAGGGGTCTTTGAGAAAATCAAGTGGTACAATCTGGACAAAGAAAAAGGCGATGCTTTTGTTTTCGTAATGAAAAATTACCTCTTTCACACCATCAACGGAGCTGAGGATGAAGAGTGCAGAGCACAAAATATGTGGGATTCCCTACAGCGAACTTGCTTAAAGAAGGCCAAATCACTGCTAGGAGCTTCAAAAGGCCACCATCAACACGCCAAAGAAACATGGTGGTGGAGTGATGAAGCTAAGATGCTGATAAATGAGAAGAAAGCGGCTTTCAAAGCTTGGTCAAAGTGCCCCTCTAATAATAATGACGAAAAAGTTCGCCTCGAAATGGAATACAGATGCTGCAAGAAAAAAGCGAAGAAGAAGTGCGCCCAGCTTCAAGCAGAGAGTACGGAGGGCCTGTTTCGGGAGCTGGAGAAAATATTTTCCCCGGTTGCTGATGCAAACCAGGCTATCCAGGAGCTGCGAAGACACAATATGAACAAGAGTGCCACTATCTTCAAAATAGCCGCCCAAAGAAGGAACAATGCTCAGGAGATTCGTTCGCCAAAGTTCATTAGCAATGCTCATGGCCAGCTTCTTGTGGATGACGACAAAATTCTGCAGAGGTGGCGACAGTATTGTGAAGAACTTTTAAATGAACAGTTTCCCCGGCTATACTTTCCAAGAGCCACCCCTAACTGTGAAGAAATAGCCGACATTACAGTCGAAGAAGTTAGTGAGGCGGTCAAATACTCCAAAAAACGAAAAGCGGTTGGGCCAGACGAAATACCCTCTGAGTTCTGGATAAAGATGGGAGACATCGGGTTCAGATGGCTCAGAATTCTCATCTCCAAATTCGTGAGAGGTGATCCAATGCCGAATGAATGAAGGGAAAGTTACCTTCTCCCTGTATACAAAGGGAAGGGTGATACGCGAAACTGTGATAACTACCGTTCGATCAAGCTGATGTCACACACCATGAAGATCGTTGAGCGGGTATTAGGTGGCCGACTGCGAAAAATAATACGGCTATCTGATGATCAGTGCGGGTTTGTCTCGGGTAAATCAACCACAGATGCAATCCAAAGTATAAGGATCATAATGGAAAAACATCGTGATTCCTTAAGGGATTTGCATATTGTATTGGTTGACTTTGAAAAGGCATTCGACAGACAACCACGAGATCTGATATGGGTGGCGCTAAGACATCGAGGGGTTCCAGAAACCTATGTACAGATGATCATGGAAATCTACGAAAGAGCAAAGACAAGAGTAAGATGTCCCGCTGGAGTAACCGAAGAGTTCCCAATCAAAGTCGGGGTGCACCAGGGAAGCGTTTTAAGTCCTTTGCTCTTTATTACAGCCCTTGATTATCTGCTTGAAGGTAAAGTGATGGACCCCAAGGTACATCAGTTATTCTTTGCTGACGATGGAGCCATCATAAGTGAGGATCCTACATCCCTGCAACGAGCACTTGATGTGTGGGTGGACGTTTTGGAGGGAAATGGGTATCGCATTAGTTCAAAAAAAACAGAGTACTTGTGCTGGCCGTTCTCTGATCCACTCAGGCCTATTCCAGACATTTATTTGAATGGAATAGTACTTCCCAAGTGCGAAAAGTTCAAAGATCTGGGTTCTATGATCAATAGCAAAGCAACTTGTGATGACGACATCAATCATCGTGTAAGCGTAGGGTGGATGATGTGGCGAGAAAATTCCGCTATCTTCTGTGAAAGAAAAATGCCCCCTAAGCTGAAAGGAAGGCTCTACACCACAGTTGTACGTCCAGCGCTCACATACGGTTCACAATGTTGGACGATGTACAAAAAGTATGAGAGTAAATTAACGGCAGCTGAGATGAAGATGCTTCGCATGACAGCAGGAGTGACCAAGCTTGATCGAATAAGAAGTTCGAAGATCCGTGGAAGCTTTCACATCAAGGAAACCATCGTACACAAATTAGAGCGCGACCGGCTCAGCTGGTATTGCCACGTTCAAAGAAGAGATCATTTGAACCCTGTTAAAAAGGCAATATCTATGCACGTTCCAAAGACATCGCGATGTAGGAAAGGCAGGCCTATAAACGCCTGGATCAGACAAATGCGCCGACATCGGCATTTCATTGGCCTCAGTAACCGAGTGATCCAAAATCGGCAGGCCTGCCGATATTTTCTGAGGTCAAATAGGCGAACCCCACAGGCGGATCAGTAGAAATGCAGTGAAGTGGGAGGGCTGTGATCCCTTGTTTTCGGATCATAGTCTCGCTGATAAAAGGAAGAAGAATATTCTCGTCCCACATTGATTAAAAACTGGTTTATAATGGTTTTTTAATGTCCTTACTATCAACAAGAATGTTTAGTATAACATTTTCATTTCAGCAATTATTATCTTTTTTTTAAACGTTCTGAAACGCGAACAAAATGGCATCAGTTTGGTATCTGCATCAGCTGTGCTGTGCATCGGCATCGCAAAAAAACCGTGATGCCGAATCAATGCGCTATCAGTTTGATGTTTCCGAATTCACCCGATTTCTATCCTCCTACACCAGCCCATATACCTAACCTAACCTTTTTATAATTTGCGCGCACTCAAATGGTTATGAATGCCTTATGTAACATGTGTACACACAGTGCGGGCGTTGGAAAGGATAGATAGAGAGATAGAGAGAGAGAGAGAGAAAGATTTAGGAAATGTCTTCATAATTCGCCGAATGGTGAGCTCGGATAGACGCTCATTACGATCGTAAATCGTACGTAACGCGCGGAACGTTCCGCATCGAAGTCGAATTTTCATACATTTTTTACGATTTCGATGCCTTATTGAATCGTGAAGCATCCATTGTAAAATGGTGACTATAACAGAACACAATGACAGTAAAATATTTTCAAATATGGCCGCTGTCGAAATTCTATAACAGCTACTGAATGACCCTTTGTAAGCAGCCTTCTCTCAACAGGTTCGCGATCGATGATTTTAACTGTCAAAACTAAGACCTACATTCATTTGCCTATTTCTATGTTCTTAAACTTGTTGGCGATCAATACTCTAAGCAATAAAATTCGTTCCATTCAAATCGGTCCTGAAGTTAGAGGTGCGTAATGAACTAAAAACGTTATTTTGGTTAGATTTCTGAAATCCTTTCGGAATGATACGTACATATCTCAGCGTACTTCCAGACGTGAGAACCTGATCTAAACTAGCTCAGTAATTTTTGAGTGATGCGAGTACAATCATACACGAATTTTAAAACTCTCCAGTTCTAGCTATAGCCGGAAGCGGCGTCGTGCTAAAGCAGCATTCATCCATTTCTAAATCCATCCACTTGGAAACCGACTACAATGATGCACACACACTGTTCGAATAAATTAGCAAATATAACGAAACAAACCCATTAATGCAAAACTCATACGAATGTAAATATTGATGCAGCAACGTCAAAAGAAACTAAAAGTTGTGGAAAAATATTTCTATTTCGTTTACCTTGAAGTGAAAATAGTTTGTTTGGCTTTGTGCCGTTTCTTTGGTTTTTTTCGTTTTCAGTGGAATTTCCATTACTAATTTGCATTCAAATTTACTTTTAATTTAATAAACTTGCGTGCTTGCATTGCGAAGTAAAATAATAATGGGAAATGTATCTGAGAACGAACATCCTATGAATAATAATTTTAATATCATTAATTGGTTGAGAAACTAATTGAATGAGTAGCTCTTCTATCCGCCGAAACGCGATTGCTATAAATACATACAAAGTTGTTCGATGAACTTTCGACGTATGCTTTCGAACTAGAGAGATCAATGTCAAGAACGTACTTATTTAAAAAAAAAACCACATGACAGATATTTTTTGGTGCCCAATGTGCGTGTGGATAAAAATACTACAAACAAAATATTATTGTTTAGTAATAGTGAGAGTTTTGTTTATTATATTTGAGTTGTTGTATACTTTAATAGATTTTATTTAAATAAACTTTTCTTCCCCATGACAGTATGTTGGAATGCCCGATTCCACACACACACGTCAGAGTCAGAAACAATACAAATTTTGGTGTTGGATCAGGTTAAATTATTTCAATTAATCATACACGTAGATATACATACATACATACATACATTTTCAATGGCCCGGTAATCCTTCATGAGGGTCGCGGGGGTAGGATGCTCAGGTGGACTCTCCATTCTTCTCGATCCTCCGCCATTGACTCCAATTCATCAGGGGGAATCCCTAAGCGGCTCAAGGAGAGATGTCGGACTTGGTCCAACCATCTATTTCTAGGCCTTCCGCGGAGTAGCCTACCTGATGGCACGGCAACCATGGCGCGTCTTGGAAGCTGGTCTGGGGACATACGCACTACGTGACCAAACCATCGAAGCATAGATCGTTCCGTTCGGAGAAGTAGCTGCTCAACATTGAGCGCCTCGCATACTCTGGTGTTTGGGGGACCTGCATTGCGATTGATCGGGAAACTACTGACTGCCCAAAACTTGGCTTGGGCCAGTAGCGCAACAATCAAGTTCGTGATGAAGTGCTTACTTTACCTCCTAGTCGTGGTCCCCGGGCAACTATACGTATAAACCCTTATACGTATAGGCCAAAATTGTAAGTGCGGGTTGTCTAGGGCCTTAATTCTAGGCTAGGTAACGTGGGCCAGCAACCTGCGTTACTGAAACCAGCTCGCTACTGAAACCGACACTATGCCTCGGATAAGGACTGATCACATGTTGACGACTTTTGGCTATTGTACCCGGAAGATAGGTTTCTGGAATGTAAAGACGCTCCTCGACTCGGGAAGAGAAGGTCCTTACAATGCCAGATTCCTCCAACTGGAAAAGGAATTCATGCGATATAAACCGGACATTTTGGGAGTAAGTGAAGTAAGATGGTTAGAAGCGGGCGAGTACCAGTCTCCAACGCGTAACACTGTACTACTCTATTCTGGAAGACCATCCGGAAGTCCGCGAGAATATGGAGTCGGACTACTGCTAACAACAGCAGCACGCAAGGGCCTGATTTCCTGGCAGCCTCATGGTGATAGGATTTTGACGGCCAGATTCCGGACTAGAGTACGACGTGTCACCATCATACAGTGTTACGCCCCAACGAATAGTTCGTCTGAGGACGAAAAGGAGAGCTTCTACAATCTCTTAAGCGCCGTCTTCAACACAACACCAAATGGAGACATTGTCATAGTGATGGGGGATTTGAATGCCAAGGTAGGCAGCGACAACGAAGGGCTCAAGCATGTAATCGGGAAGCATGGACTAGGCAACCGCAATGACAACGGCGAAAGGTTTGTGGATTTCTGCAATGCCAACCGCCTTGTGATAGGTGGCACCATGTTTGAGCACAAGACCTGCCACAAAGTCAGCTGGGTTTCCAACGACAGGCAAGCAACCTCCAACCAAATTGACCATTTTGCTATCAGCCGCCGCTTTAGAAGCAGTCTCCTGGACGTCCGAAACAGACGAGGGGCAGATGTGGGGATAGTACGTGATCACCATCTTATGATAGCTACACTCCAACTACGCACTGCTGCAGTTCGAAGATCCCACGACAACACAAGAATGCCCAGGTTCAACATCGATAGACTTAGTGATTCCTCAGTGCGCCAACAATTAAGGGAGCACTTTTCGCAAGGTGTGGAAGCAATCAGCAGCTCAATGCCCGCAACCATCCAAGACCATTGGTGTGCTGTGAAAAATGTTTTTACATCTGGTGCTGAAAGAATTGTCGGTCGATCGCAGGGAAGACATAGGGCGTGGCTTTCCGAGGATACCTGGAGACGGATTGACGAACGAAAACAGCTAAAAGCTCGCGTTGCAGCTACCCCAGCAGCAGGGAGAAGCGAGCTAGAGTCCCTATATCGCATGAAGATGAGAGAAGTTCAGCGTAGCGTACGACGTGACAAGCGCAACTACATCAACGCGCTGGCTACAGAAGCAGAAGAAGCTGCACGGAGGTGCGACAGCAGGACTGTCTACAGAATCACGAAAGAGCTGACAGGTGGTCGCAGCTCCAGCCAATACCCAGTGAAAAGCCTAGACGGCTCCTTGCTCATTTCGGATGAGGACCAGCTCAAGAGATGGCAAGAGCATTTTGCTACGGTTTTGAACCGTGTATTCGCTAGCGATATGCTCCCAAATCAGACTGAGATGCCCGAGGTGAGAAGTTACCGAATACGCACCACGACTCCCAGTAAAGATGAGATCATTACCGCGATCAAGGCACTCAAAACCAACAAGGCGGTAGGACTTGACGGTATTGCAGCAGAGCTCTTACGAGCAGCGCCAACAACATCGGCTGAGCTTCTGCTTCCACTTATAGATAGAGCTTGGGAAGCTGAGAGCTTTCCTAACGAGTGGAAAAAGGGAATGATCGTCAAGCTTCCTAAGAAAGGAAATTTATTGGAGTGCGGAAACTGGAGAGGTATCTGCGTGCTGCCTGCTGTAGCTAAGATAATAGCTAAAATCATCCTTGAGCGAATCAAACAACATCTCGAAGACACACTCGATGCCGAACAAGCAGGTTTCCGCTCTGGATCCTCCTGTGCCGACCACATCAACACCCTGCGGATTATCATCGAACAGTGTGTTGAATATCGATCGCCACTGCACCTGCTGTTCATCGGTTTTGAGAAGGCGTTCGATAGTGTCAACAGGGAGTTTATTTGGCTTCCTTACGCAGAAGAGGTATTCCCGATAAACTTATTGCTATTATCAAAGCTACATATGAAGGCTCCAAATGTCAGGTTCTGCACAGGTGGAGGTTGTCTGAGGAATTTGATATCCAAAGTGGGGTAAGACAAGGCTGTATCCTTTCACCAATATTATTCCTATTGGTGATTAGCGATGTGCTTCATGCAGCTTTGTCGACGGGAAACGGAGGAATTCGATGGACTCTTACATCTCAACTGAAACATCTTGACTACACAGACGATGTATGCTTACTTTCCCACAGAATTATGGACCTCCACCAAATGACAGCAGATGTGGAGAGGGAGGCAGGTGTCGTCGGGCTGAAAATCAATACGACAAAAACTAAAATCATCAGCCTTGGAACTAACTCATCGGCTCAAATATGCATTGCTGGACAACCGGTAGAGAGAGTAGAGGATTTTCAGTATCTTGGGAGTATTGTCTCGACCGATGGTGGAACCGAACTGGATATAACCAACAGGATCGCCAAAGCAAAGTCCGCGTTCGGGATGTTGTCCAAAATATGGCGAAGCAATGCAATCAGTTTGAGCACCAAAATAAGACTGTTCCGCTCCAACGTTGAATCCGTGCTGCTATATGGTTGCAGCACGTGGAGAGTGACCACTACTATCACCAGAAAGCTGCAAACGTTCGTTAATAGGTGTCTGCGCAATATCTTACGGATTTTCTGGCCCAATCGTATCTCTAACGAACACCTTTACGAGAGAACGGGTCAGGAACCAATAGGCACAACTATCCAACGGCGGAAGTGGCAGTGGATTCGTCACACGTTCCGAAAGGGTGACAGCTCCATAGCGAACCATGCTATACAATGGAACCCTCTAACTCAGGATGGCAGAAGACCTGGCGGTCCGCGGAAAACATGGCGCAGAACAGTCGAGAAGGAGGCACGGCAGTTAGGGAAAAGTTGGGGAGAACTCAGACACATTGCCAGAAACCGTACACGATGGCGCGTAGGCGTAGTAGAGGCCCTAGGACCCACAAGGGGATACAGGACATAAATAAATATACTCTGGTGTTGCGCACTCGATCCCTACGAGTTATTCCAACAACACCGCGAAGGAATCTCATTTCGGCAGCTTGTATCAGCGATCTTATTCTTTCGGTCACTACCCAAATTTCATGACCATAGGTGAGAGTTGGAACATACACAGAGTTAAAAACCGATAGCTTAGCTTGAACACTAAGTTCGGCCTTCCTTATAACAGATTGGCCAAGCTCTCTCAAAATTGATCCAGCCTGACCAATTCTACAGGATAACTGGGCATTGCTCCTTCCATCACTCGTGAATAAGACCCCGAGGTACTTAAACTTATCCACCTGCTTCAGTGGGACTCCACTAACATGCAGAGTGCACTGAATGGGTTTTTTTGGAAACGACCATTACTTCCGATTTGTTCACGTTGATCTTCATTCCAGCATCATCACAAACGGCTACAAACCTTTCGAGTGCGCGCTGAAGTTCGGTTTGAGAGGACCCAAGGATGACCAAATCATCCGCAAAGAGCAGATGACTAATCTTTAGGTCTCCCACTTTGAAGCATTTCCCGCCACGGCTGCGCTGTAACATCCAATCCATATATACAATGAAGAGGAGAGGTGACAAAACGCACCCCTGGCGGAGTCCAACGCCCACAGTGCAGGGTATTGATTTAACACCGTTTATCCGAACACAGCTTCTACAGTTTGTATATAAAGACTGAATCGCCCTTAACAGGGAACCATCAATCCCATACTCCTGCAGAACACTCCAGAGTTTGCCTCGAGGAACCCTATCATATGCTTTTTCCAAATCCACAAAACAAGTGTAGACAGGTTTGGCATATTCCCAGGCCTTCTCAAGAACCATTCTGAGAGTGAACAACTGGTCGGTTGTGCTTCTACCGGGAAGAAAACCGCACTGCTCATCCCCCAAACAGTCCTCAACCACAGCTCTGGAACGCTTTTCTAGCACCTTAGCGAAGACTTTTCCAGGGAGACTTAAAAGAGATATACCCCTATAGTTGGCGCAATCTCTTTTGTCCCCTTTTTTAAAAAGAGGAACTATCACCCCCATTTGCCAATCACTAGGTGTTTCACCGCATTCCCAGGCCATGACACGCGAGGGCCATTGCACTCCCTCTGTACCTAAAGCCTTGAGCATTTCTGGCCGAATTTCATCCACACCAGCAGATTTGCCAACTTTTAGCGCTTTGATCGCCAAAGTTACTTCCTATACCGTAGGACTACTTTCCGCGCAACTCTCGACCATAGGTCTGTCATCTTCGGTGCCCTGTTCGGGATTGAGCAATTCTGAAAAGTGCTCGCTCCATCTGCGTAAGATGTCCTCCTCATTGGAAAGAAGTCTACCGTCTTTAGATTTGACTCCTTCAACGATATTCAACTTTTTTCCTCTGAGTCGGCGGACGGTCTGCCAGAACATCTTATTTGCAGATCTGTGGTCACGTTCCAATTTCTCGCCAAACTCCTTCCAAGACTGTTCTTTCGCTGTTTTCACAGCTAATTTGCAAGTTCTTCGCGCCTCAGTGTACCGATTTCGAGAATCGGAGTTCCCCAAGTGAATCCACACCTTAAAGGCTCTCTTCTTCTCTCTGATGGCTTCTTGAACTCCGGGCGTTTTAAACCAAGCAGTTCTTTTCTTACCACCAGCCGCTTCACTCCACAAACATCTCCCGCAGAGGCAATAACCGCTGTTGAAAACAGTTGCCATTCTTCCTCTACATTTGATGGAACAGTTGGAATTCGTTCAAACATTTCAGATATTTGCCGCGCAAATGTCACCCGTATCTCATCGTCCTGTAACCTCTCCCATCGTGTGCGTGTAACCATCCTTGGTTTACGCTTTGGTAAGGGAGGCACTCCCTCGCTAAGATACAATTTGCACAGCACCAAGTGCTGATCAGTTGACAGTTCGGGCCCTCTCAATACGCGAACATCACAAGCCATTCTCTTCAGACACGATGGTACCACAAAGAAATCGATCAGCGACTTCTGCTGAAGACTCTGACGGTACCACGTGTATTTGTGAATGTCTTTGTGTGGAAAGATGGTGTTCATGATGGATAAGCCATTTTCACAACAAAAATCCAACAACCTCTCTCCGTTCGCGTTTTGATCAGGATCACCGTTCCTCCCAATCACACTCCCCCATGTCATAACATCTACACCCACATGAGCATTGAAGTCACCCATCAGGACAAAAGAATCCATATCTGCAACCTTTTCAAGGGCAGCATCAACTTCATCTAAGAAAGCTGCGTACTCTGACTGAAGGTACGGTGCATACACCTGCACCAATGCCAGAGTTGATCTTTCAAGCTTGAACTTTAAGATCGCAACTCTCCCTCCTAATGGTATCCACTCCAATACTCTGTCTGTCAACCTGGGACTTGTGGGTATCCCCACTGCCACCCGAGCAGACATTGATGGTGCGACTCCTGACGGGAAGAGCTTCCACCCATCCGAAAGGGCCACAGTTTTAGAACCTCTCTGGTTTGTTGAAGAGACGTCAACTATATCTAGTCGACTTTTAACAGCCTCCCCAACAAGCTCAAGATCCTTCCCTGTGAGCGATGAGACGTTCCATGTGCCTATCCTAAGTCGATGCCGTTGTCGAAACTCAGAGAGTCCATCTGTGCCCCTATCGGTGCACAGCGCGCTCACCCCTTGAGCCCGGAATGGTTCACGAGACCATTGACAGGAATCTCGTAGCCATTTCGGGTTTGACCCAGCCGGTTGCCGAGCGGGACAGGCCGACCACCAGACGCTCGCATACTGACACGCTCCAGGCTTGACTCCAAAGGATGCCCTGGTTTACCAGGTTTGGCAATATACGAGGCCCGTTTCTGTCGTCTTGTCATCATGGGGTGTGCGCTTTGTTAGTCGTGACTGGATTGTATGGATGGGAATAACTATTTAAGTTTCCCCATCCGCACATCCCAGTCAGGTTGCCCGCCCCCCACCACGAGGAGGTCAGCTGCCAGGGGGGCATTTTTTCAGAGATTGTGCAGAGTTAAAAATTCTAAATTTAGACACAATTTAAAATGATAAGTCCAAAACTAAAATATAAATGAATACACCACCAAAACCTTGTCCACAGTTATTATCAGATGATCAACCCAGGTTAGATTTTGATTGAAGTGCAAGCCTAGATTTATAACGCTCTGAGAATACTCAAGGCGAAACGTTTATTTCGATAGGGGGAAGCCAGGATATAATTGGACATCTGAACTCTACAATTTCTCAATATTCGCAAGTATGGCATTATTGAAAAGAGAGAAAAGTAATGGTCCCATAATAGATCCCTGTGGGACACCAGCCTTAGATTCAATTCTAGCAAATCCACCATACTACTGTTAGAGAACACAGCATGGGTTCCATTCGCTAGGTAACTTCGTGTAAGCTTTAGAGGCGACTTCCAAGTGTAAGCTTTGTAATCCGCTCTCTCGCTACTTAGTGCTAGCATAATGGGTCTATTTGTGGTCTATTACTCTTACTATGCAACCATTCGGAGAAGGATTCGGAGGAACCCCCCAAGGTCGAGTTCTGTAGTGGATGAGATCTTGGAAATACTGAAGGAAAACGGCTTCAATGCGACGGCCTACGCCGTGGTTGATGTGGTTATCCTGGCTTAAGGAAAATTTCCTCCGGTGCTAAATAAAAAGCTCAATCTCACGCTACAACTAGTAACTAGGTCAGTAGCAAAGGGCGGAGGCAGTTCTTTTAACTAAGAAGAGATCGATCCGTACCTTCCGACCACCAAATATCGGTGGTATTGAATTAAGTATCTCAAGTTCAGCCTGATACCTGAGCGTAATTCTAGATTTCAAACTAAACTGGAAGGATAACGTTGTCGAACGCATCAAAATAGCACGCGTAGCTTTCTATTCCTGCAAGAAGGCATTCAGCAATACGTGGGGCTTCAAACCAGCTGTGGTGTACTGGATACACACAACGGTTGTAAGACCTATTCTTACATATGGTTCACTAGCATGGTGGATGGTACTTGCGAGGCAATACCAGCTTTCAAACCTCACCAAAATCCAGAGGATAGAGTCCATTGTCTACCTTGGCTCTGCTATAAACTCGAAAAACAAGATCGGCGCAGAAATCAAGCGGAGAATAACTCTGCCAATCGCTGTTTTTTGGACTTATAAGGCAATTCAACAGTAAAGCTCTATCTCGAACAACTAAGGAGACTCTGTATACGACCCTGATCATCCCAGTCCTGCTTTACGGCGCTGAAACATGGACTTTATTAAAAGAGGATGAAGATATCCTTGGTCGCTTCGAGAGAAAAATTCTTCGTAAGATATTTGGTCCCGTTTGCGTTGACGGGTTTTGGAGGAGAAGATTCAATCACGAACTATACGCACTGCACAGCGATATCGACCTAGTCAAAAAACTGCGTATTGGACGACTGAGATGGTTAGGACATGTAGAGCGAATGGACACCAACGCTCCGACCTGCAGAGTCTTCGAATCTAGCCCGGGGGGAGGACGAAGTAGAGGACCTTCTCGCCGTAGGTGGCGCGCACAACTTCATGGGGACCTCGACCAATTTGGAGTGCGCAACTGGAGGCAATTAGCTAAAGACCGAGCTAAATGGAGAGGCTTGTTGGTTAAGGCCCAGGTTCACCCCGAACTGTAGCGCCATCTAAGTAAATAAGTAAGCGTCCATCGGAGTCGTGAAATCAATGAGAACAAAACCAACATCGGTGGGCGCCATCAGTGGGCACCGTGGCGTAAGTGGTTAGTGTGTCGGATCACTACGCATGAGGTTCCAAGTTCGAATCCCAGAACAGTCTGACAAACATCCGATAGTATTGTTGTCACGAAAAAGCTCCTCAAATTGCCGTTCGGAATCGGCATTAAACTGTAGGTCCCTTCCATTCGTGTGAAAAATATAACGCACACAACATGAGTGGTTGCGAGAGGCTAGGCCCTGGCACTTTAAAGATCTGTTGCGCTAAATATTTGTATTTGTTGTAAAACTAACATCGGCAATGGAAACCATGCTTGGGTTCATAATGTGCCAGTCTGGCGGCCAAAACCGCTGTAAAACTGAGTATCGTTGGCAAAACGATCACTGTCTATGTAGATAGCCAGGCAGCCGTTAAGGCTCTGGACTCTGCTTTAATTAGGCCGAGGCTTGTGAGGATTTGCAAATCACTTTTAAATGAGATACTCGTATCTAGAGCCAATGCGGTGACTGTATGCTGGGTACCAGGACATACGGATATCGAAAGGAAAGGAACGCGCTGATGAGCTTGCTAGGAAGGGGTCGGCGCTACATGCATCGCGGGCTTTCCCAATTGTACTCAACCCAATTAGTTCATTACGGAAGAAAATAGAAGAGGAGGGCATCGATCAGTAGAAATGCGGTGAAGTGGGAGGGTTGTGATCCCTTGTTTTCGGATCATAGCTTCGCTGATAAAAAGGCAGAAGAAGAAGAGGGCATCGATCGAGCAAACAGACGCTGAGTTCATCTGGACACATGCGCAACGGCCAGATCCTAATCTCTTCCTTTAGGAGTAGCTGTGTCCCGAAAAATGACAATACAGGTAAACGGAGCGTACCGTGGTGGAATGACCAGCTAGAGATACTCCGCAAAAGGGTGAGAAAACTTTTCAACACCGCAAAACGCAATAAAAATTGGGACGAATATAGGTCCGCTTTGACTAAATTCAACATATAGTTGAGGAAATCCAAGAGAACAGCATGGAGAAAGAACTGCGAAAATATTGAGTCCCTTCCAGTAGCAGCCTGTCTCCAGAAGGCTCTCTCAAAGGATCATTCCAATGGGGTGGGATTGCTCTTCAAACCTGATGGCACCTACACCGCCAGTCAAAAGGAAACCCTGGAAACTTTGCTCGAGGTTCACTTCCCTGGCTCAACAATTCTAAGCGACCACGTACCTGTTGCTCCTGAAGGCTCCACATGTGGCACCTCCAGAAGAGTCAACAACTTGTCTGAAAATCTGTTCAGTCAAGAAAAAAATAAATGGTCAATCGGTTCATTTAAACCCTTTAAGGCACCTGGCAGTGATGATATTTTTCCAGCTCTCATACAGAAAGGTCTGGATTACATCTTGCCTGCCTTGGTAGCTCTATTTAGAACAAGCTTCAACCTGGGATACATTCCACTAACTTGGCGGTAGGTAAATGTGGTGTTTATCCCTAAGCTAGGTAACAAACCCAGTGAGCTACCCAAATCCTACCGTCCAATCAGCTTAACATCGTTTTTCTTGAAAACCGTGGAAAGACTGCTAGACTTACACATTAGAGACATTCTTGAAAAGACTATACCTCTGCACTCTAGTCAATTTGCATGCAGGAAAGGTCGATCTACGGAAGGCGCCCTTCACTATCTCGTCACAAGGATCAAAGCTGCCTACCGCTCTAAAGAAATTGCCCTCCGTGCATTCCTTGACATAGAAGGTGCTTTTGATAACACTGGTTATGAATCCATCACTAGTGCTATGAGACGCAGGGGAATAGACGAACCTACTACCAGATGGGTTAGGAACATGCTCGATAGCCGCATAATAACATCTTCGTCTGGAGAGGTCTCTGTGACGGTCTCCGCGGCCAAAGGCTGCGCCCAAGGCGGCGTCCTCTCGCCTCTCTTATGGTCAGGTCACTCGTGGTGGATGACTTATTGAACACACTTAATAGTTCAGGTTTCACAACCATAGGCTATGCAGATGATCTGGTGATCATCATTAAAGGCAAACATGAAGACAATGTGTATGAACTCATGCATAATACACTCCTTGTAGTCTCGGACTGGTGTGCTGGGAAGGGCCTATCGATTAACCCCAGCAAGGCAGTCGTTGTACCGTTTACAAGAAGAAGAACACTGAATATTGGCTCAGTGACTCTAAACGGCACAACAATCAATCTTTCCGATGAGGTCAAATATCTAGGAATTGTCCTGGATAAGAAGCTTAACTGGAACTCCCATATTAAGCATTAAATTGCCAAGGTGACTACTGCCTTGTGGGCCTGTCGCCGTATGTACGGCAAGACTTGGGGCCTGTCTCCAAAGGTCATTTTCTGGTTGTAAGACCCATTCTGACATATGCGTCCGTAGTCTGGTGGAAGAGGTCACAACCATTAATAAACTCACAAAACTTCAAAGACTAGCTTGCCTCGGCATCACAGGTACTATACACACGTATCCCACAACAGCCATTGAAGCCATAATCGGTCTTACTCCGGTACATACATTTATAAAAAAAAACTGGCAATCCGCAGTGCAGTTAGTCTTAGAAAATCAGATGCTAATAGTACACGCGATCACGTGGATCTCATGGAGCTATTGTCCGACTTCCCCGAGCTAGACAGGCTCAGCACGGTCTTCGACTTCACGCCTAAATCACTCTACTTTGGTAGAAGGTTTGAGATTGTGATCCCAAGCCGTGATATATGGAATAATGGCGGACCGTCGCTTGATCCAAAAGGTATAGTGTGGTACACCGATGGATCAAAAATGGATTCAGGAGTTGGCGCCGGTGTGTATGGACCCAACCATAAAATTTCGAAATCACTCGGAAAGAGTCCTAGTGTTTTCCAGGCCGAGCTGTACGCCATTGAAACTTGTGCTGACATTAACCTGCACTCAGGCATCAAAGGTGCCTCTATCCATATACTCAGCGATAGCCAAGCGGCGCTCAAAGCATTGATCTCCCATTTGATAAGTTCAAAATCAGTTCTAAGCTGCTTCGATAGCTTACAAAATCTGGTCCGACACAATAAAGTAAAACTGTGGTGGGTACCGGGTCATGTAGGCGTTGACGGCAATGAAACTGCAGACCTGCTAGCTAGGAAGGGCTCCTCTGAGTTGTTCACTGGACCTGAAACCTTCTGCGGGATATCCGATTCCGCCTTCAAACTTACCCTAAACATTTGGGAACGCAACATGTGCATCTCGCACTGGAATAACTCCCAAGGTCTCAGGCAGGCTAAAAGAGCTGTCCAACACTTCCAAAGACAGGCAGTTGATATCCTAAAATACGGCAGAAATGACATAAGAAGGCTTGTGAGCTTCCTTACCGGTCACTGTCAACTTCTCTACCACCTTAACAAAATGAGAATTTCGGAGGATATCACCTGCCGCCTCTGCCTAGAAGAGGACGAAACCGCAGAACACATACTATGTGAGTGTGTAGCTCTGTGTAGCATTAGGAGAAGCTTTTTCCTTAAAGAGATCATATCTCCAAAAGATCTAAGGAACTCCTCCGCAGCCGTAATTATAGCTTCCATAAGGAGAGTAGAAGTACTGCTGCCCTAAAAGTGGCCTATGGCACAATAGATCTCCTTGGTCGCAGTGCCGACACGCCATTTGGGCGTGGCAACACACCTGTTTAAAAAAAAAAGGGACTAATAAAACCAACCGGAGCTTTTGCTAAAATGCGATGGATGCAGATGACGTCTAGGGATGCCAGATCGCCGAGGTCTTCAAGGAAGGGGGGACCCTAGATGGAGCATTCTTTTATGCGACAAGGCTGGACAAGTACATAGGAGGTGAAGAATGGTTTCCTCCTTCTCCTCCTTGTCCCTACACCTTATGCAGAAGTCGTTGGAGAAGAGGCCAAGTCTTTTGGCGTGTTGGCCTATAAGACAGTGTTGCAGTTGCAGGGACGAAGAAGATATTGAATCTGTTCGTCACCTGTTGTGTGACTGTCCTTCATTTTCGGATCATAACCTCGCTGATAAAAGGAAGAAGAAGAAGAAGGCCTATAAGACAGTGTCCAGTAAGAACACCGACAACGCAACTGATCTGTGATCGCTTTAGCTTAACCAACTCTGCACTTTTTGGTCCAGCTGAGGCCAGATATGTCTCGAAATGTGACACGTTGAGCCATTTTCCCATCTGAGGTTGGTCTTGCTAATAGCATTCAGCTTTGAAAGAAGCTTACATGCAGCAAGGGGCATACCCAGGGCCTGCCTGTCAGGCTGAATCCTTAGAGTAGTACCCTGTCTGACGAGCTCGTCTGCCCTGCAGTTTCCTGGAGTATCCCCGTGGCCTGGCACTCAGCATAGGTGAATGTTGAATTGCTCTGTCATCTACATAAGAGATAAACGACAGTTTAAGGCGGCCTTTGATGTGAACGAGCACAAATCCAGGGACTTGATTGCCGCTTGGCTGTCAGTGAAAATGCTTATATCCCTGACAGATAGAACATTACACTTCAGCCAGGACAGGGCTTCCTTAATCGCCAAGATTTCCGCCTGAAAAACGCTACAATGATCAGCGAGGCGGAATAGTTAAAATAACTGGTCACTGTGCCATTGGCATTCATGCAGAACGACTCGGTGTACTGTACAACGACTATTGAAGAAGTTGCAGGGACGAAGAAGAGATTGAATCTGTTCGTCACCTGTTGTGTGACTGCCCTGCCCTATCCGTCAGAAGAATGAGCACTCTTGATAGTTACTTCTTCTTGGAGGTGATGTTAAGCTGATGGACCTCCTGAGATTCATATCACTATCTGGGTGGTTCTAACAGCGGACTATCTCTACAGTGTTTCCAGAGTTAAATAAGTGGGCACAATGGACCCGAACTGTTTGTCTAAGTGAGCCGTGACTCTTTTGTCACAAGACCCCTATCTACCTAACCTAACATTCTATTCCTTTCTTTTCTGCTTCCACCTGTCAAAGTCATAACATAACCCAAGCTAATCATCTATCAATGCCATTATGGATGCCCATTACGACGATACATTAACTTCACTTCTCATCTGTTCAACTGTTAAAAAGAAAAAGAAAAACTTTCTCTCAAATTTTTCATTTTTCCAAATCAGCAACTTGATTGCACAACAATATGTTCCAAACCACCTCATCCATGAGATACATTAAATTACCACCAACGGTGCTGAGCTTCATATCAGTTTTTCGATTTTTCTTCTTTTTAGAGAAACCTTCTTTGTCAATCAGCTCTTGTTTGTCTCTTCCTCTTTCAAAATCCATTTGACCACATTCTACACAATGAAGCCTGTCATTCCTTTATTCGCAACAAAAATGAATCCTTCATTAGGCAAACAGTTATAAGCTCACTCCAAGGCTACTGCTATTTTTTGAGAGTAACCTCCAACCTTCAACTGAAAAAATAGGCAAACAACAACAACAACAACAACGTATCCATATGCTACACCGACATCAATGTAAACTTTTTCAAATGGAAAAAGTTCCTTCTGCTTACTTAACAAGGATTACATGCAGTACTATGCGAGGGAATGGTGGAATGTAGGACTTGCGTTATGAAATGTACGAGCACCTACGCCATTGCGATTACATATTAAGAAGTTCCTTTCAAAGAATTAAAGTGAAATTAAACTTTTATTGCGACATTCAAAGTATCTACGGACGGACACGTAATTTCAATTGTGTCCGAAGTATCAGGATGGCAGTGACACTTAAATAGGTCACAGGACAATCGCGCTCATAGGACATTACACCCGCTATGAGTGTACTATTCCGGGAAAAGATACAAATTGGAATGCACGTGCTGTGCCGTGTACACTGTGCTTTTTCTACACAGATACAGGTGGGGCGCTATGTTAAACAATTTTCGGATTGAATTTGTATTTCATTATTGCATGAGTAGAGTACTATCGATCGAGTAGTGGGAGTGGCTGAAATAACAGCAGAGGCAATCTGCTAGCAAGCGAGTTACTAATGCCTGAGGGGAATATGGCGAACTCGTAAAATGGTCTTTATTGCGCAAAGGGACGTATGCCCCATGAAAATGATGGTTCTGCAGAATTTCTATAACAATGGCCATCATAAACGAGTGTAGAGCTTTTGGTAGGGTAAATGAACCGTCGTTCTATGAATTAAAAAAAAAAAATACTCGTACATGTCGAACTGGTTAAGTGAGGCGTGTGGAGAATATATTCTTCGAATGGTAAACAAATATAATCCGCTTGTGGCATTCAGTTTATGTGAATAAGTTCTTTAAAATTTCAGTACAGTGGTGGGGGGAGTTACCTCTTCAGTGGCTTTCAAACGCTGTTCGATAAAGTAGAAACGAATAGTTCAGAGGGGCTCTACTCCATTGATATGCATGAAGATACTTTTCATTCTTTGCCGTTTTACAAGAAGAGCGCTAGTCAACAAAATTTGTTTGCAGCGGTTACCGCTTACTGAATGATGACTAACTGATTAGACAATTTCAGTATCTATCTGAAAGGTCGACTGGATAGGATACAGTCCTCGGTGACCTCAAAGTTCAAAACTCAAATATTCGAATGTTGCAACTGATGACGCCCGGAAGGCTGCTATCTCACCATGCACCCACAAATCCAAACAACTTCAGCAGTAGTCTAGACCTTTTTGTCTCCTCTCAGTCGGACAATTACTTTATCATAAACTCTGCCTCATTAGGAAATTCAGACCATGCCTTAGTACACAGCACCAAGTCGGACGGGTTGGTGAAGCTAAGCTCAGGCAACTGTGGGTGTCACAGGTGGCGGATAGTGTACGGCCTGCACAAATGCAGGTTAGCTGCGAATACCCAATAAGCAGTCCCCGACCAAGAGCGGCAGAGAAGGAGGGCGTGGCTGAAAAGGTCAAAGGAACCCCTATGAACTTTCTGTGACAAGACGAATAAGCACCGTCTTTCATGTAAGTGCTCAGATACAGAGTGAAGAAAATGGCGAGATCCAGATGTACCCGCCACACCGTGAAATGTGCAGCCTCCTGCCCTGGATGAGAGGTTGCATATATTATACATATATTATACATCACTATACCGAGAAGAACTACAAACTGTTCTTTCTTTACGATGACTTCGTCATCAGTACCAAAATCAATAAAAACAAGAAACATTAAGACCGAGCCCAGTAAGGTCTTAATTATGGCATGCTGGAAAACGAATTGGAATGACAGCTATGAGGGCTGACGTCTGTAGTATTCTGTTACCTGAGTAAGTTGGAGTGAAATCCAGTTGAAATGGCTTTCAGGCTAATGCTACGAGCGCCCCCGTCCCGTTAAAACCTTGGCAGGCCTCAAAGTACGTTCAATGTTTCGTCACCATTAAGTTGGTGGTGTAGGTGCAGATGAAACATTCCTGCTTAGCACCGATCCGGCTCCGACACAATACCTCATAAGGGGTTGTGCCAACCCTCGCATGGCCTCCCTGCTTGCACAGATAACCATGGGATGCCTGGGTGACTACACATTCGAGCATTGATAGCGGCTTTGAGTGGGGACCTACTAGAAATGATTACAAACAAAACAAACAAAAACACCGGAGAAAATACAGAGGAGAACGAGGAAAACCCCTTTCAGGGAAGCTCGAGGATGCTGAGGTCACCAGTTGGCCAAGTAGCATCAGCACAAAGACACATGGAACGACGCGAGTCACCTGCAATAAGCAACGTGACGGTCGAACCATCCGCCCAGCAATCTGATTTCCACAAACTAGGTGAGCAAATTACGGAAAAAGGCGCTCAATTCACCAAGCGATGCGAGATGCCATTCAAAGCATCAGAGCTCTCTATGAGCTCTCGGCGAACCCGCTTGCTCGACGAGAAGGCAAAAGAGGTAATTCGTCAGAACAACTTCCCACAAACTTCGCCCTGGCTAAAGTCAACTTTAGAACCCAAGAGAAGGCAGGCTGCAGCCAGCGAACTTCCGGAGCCAAAGCGCAAGCAGAAACACCCATCAGATGGTGTAGGCGACAGCGAACCCCCGGAGCCAAAGCGGAAGGAGGTACATCCGGCAAGTGGTGCTACAGACAGGAAACGTCCGGAGCCAAAGCGGAAGCAGAAACATCCACCTTTGGCAAACACCAAGCAAAAGGATGCCGCAGCTGGCGTTGAGACCTCAGTGGCCACAGATAAGCGGGCAAAGGCAACCACAGGCAAGCAACGGGCAACAGGAGAGAATGAGTGGTTAAATGCCTCCAGGAAGAAGGTCGCCAACACAGCCACAAAGAGTCAAAAGCCCATCAGCGAGCAACGAGCAGATTATAGGCCGCGACAGTGCCTGGTCGAAAGTTCTCAAAAAGAACAAGAAGGATGAGAAGAAGCCAGGCAAGACCGCCAATAAAAAAAGGCGACCGGACGCAATAGTGGTGGCAACCAAGGGTTAACTTTCCTACGCCGAAATACTACGCAGGGTCAAAGCGGACCCCAAGCTCCACAACCTGGGTGAATCGGTCACAAAGATTAGGAGAACCCAGAAAGGCGACCTGCTGTTCCAGCTACGCGAATCTGGTGACAGCACCGAACAATTTAGGAGCATCATCGGTGAAAACCTTGGCGAAGAGGCGGAGATCCGCACCCTAATACAGAGATCCACGGTCGAAATTAAAGACCTTGACGAAGTCACAACTAAGAGAGACATCTGCGAAGCTATCCAAGCTCAGTACAACATTGAGGTTGCCGAAGCAGATGTGGTCAGCCTTAGGAAGGCCTACGGTGGCACGCAGATCGCGACAGTGGGGCTACCGACAGAGAAGGGGAACAAGCTGCTGGAGTCCGGCAAAATCAAAGTCGGCTGGGTGAACTGCCGTATTCGTGTTCGAAAGGCCCTCACCAAATGCTTTAGGTGTATGGAGTTTGGCCACACGGCGCGTCAATGCAAGAGCGAGCATGACCGATCCAAGCAGTGCAGAAACTGTGGAGAGGAGGGCCACATAGCCAAAGAATGCAAAAAGGACGCATTATGCTTCTGGTGTAAGACGGTCACGCCAGAAAACGCCGGACACGTAGCTGGTAGCAGCAAGTGCCCAGTACTCAAGAAGGCACTGACCAAATTAATATGATGAATGTCGTCCAGATAAACCAAAACCACTGCGCCGCCGCACAGGACCTTCTGGCGCAAACAGTACGAGAGAAAAGGATCGACGTAGCCCTAATAAGCGAACCGTACAGGTCCATAAATGAAAGCAGCTGGATAGACGATACCACGAAAAAAGCCGCGATATGGACCTGCGGGAGCTATGCTCTGCAGTCAGTCGGCCACCAGGCTGACCTTTTCGTATATGCAAGGATAAATGGTGTGCACTTCTATAGTTGCTATGCGCCCCCCAGTATAACACTGGCGGACTATCTTAAGCTGCTGGACGACATCGTAGTTGACGCGCGGGGGAAACACCCAGTGATTATTGCTGGAGAATTCAATGCCTGGGCTACTGATTGGGGCAGTAGAACCACAGACGCAAGGAGAAGAGCTCTCTGTTAAACACCAGCGCCACAACAAATAATGGATCGGCTTAGGCCCTTTCGCATCAGCTGATCCAGGTCATAACCACAGCGTGCGACGCAGCAATGCCCAGAAGGTCTGTCAGTAAAAGAGGCGAGCCCTGCTACTGGTGGACCGACGAGATTAAACGGCTCAGGGCGAAGTGCCTACAAGCACGACGCAGATCTCAGAGATCCAGAAGCAGACAAGATTTCCAAGAGCGGCTAACCACATTTAAATTGGCGAGGCGAGAACTGGAAAGGGCCATTAAGGAGAGTAAGTCAAGGAGCTTTAGGCGGCTCTGTGACGAGGCCGAATTAGACCCCTGGGGCCTAGCGTATAGAGTGGTGATGAAGAAGCTTAAAAGCAGCAGGTCTCCACAACTAATATGCCCGGCAATGTTAAGGACTATAGTAGAGCACCTATTCCCCCATAGACCAACTAGTATGGTCTCCATCACGAGGGAGATCAGCATGGAGCATATCCCGGCAATCACGTCAGAAGAACTCTTTGGGGCATGCAGAAAAAGCGGAGACACCAAAGCACCTGGACCGGATGGCATCCCGAATAGGGCAATCAAGGCGGCTGTTAAGACGAGACCGGACACCTTTCTAACAACGATGCAAAGGTACATAGAGGAGGGGGTATTCCCTACACCATAGAAATTGAAACATTTAGTGCTGCTTCCAAAGGGCAATAAGCCCAATTGTAGTGTAGTCAGAACGTGTGAGGTGATTGGTTTTTGCTGCAAAAGCAGACAGAAAAGTCATCCGCACCCCGCTTGAGGACAAAGGATAATAGTTTTGAGATGTGTGTGCGTGCCTGCCTATATGTCTGACTGAGGACTTAATCACGTTTGACTGAACAAAATATCAGCTCGGCAATGAACGGTGGAGCAAGAAAGTCGTATCGCCCAATATGCCTGCTCGATACGCTGGGAAAGATCCTAGAGCGTATCATCTATGACAGACTGCTTGCGGTGGTGGAGGAAAACGGAGCCCTGTCAGACTGTCAGTACGGCTTCAGAAAATCACGCTCTACCGTCGATGCCATAAAGGCGGTAGTAGCTATAGTAACTGAGGCAATACAAGGGAAAAGGTGGAAATGGGGGACGAAGAAATACTGCGCAGTAGTAACGCTCGACGTCAAAAATGCGTTCAACTCGGCAAGCTGATTAGGAGATCCCTGGCCAGGATGGATACACCATACTACCTGCTGAGGATAGTCACGGACTACTTCAGCAATAGGAAGCTAAGATACCATACTGACGATGGCGTTAAGCACTACAGTGTTTCCGCGGGGGTCCCGCAAGGGTCGGTTCTGGGACCTCTCCTATGGAACATTATGTACGACGGAGTTCTGCGACTAACACTGCCCTAGGGAGTCAAAGTAATTGGCTTCGCTGACGATATCGCAGTGGTTACAGTAGCCAAGCACGTACACGAGGTGGAGTATGCCACGGATCAGGCAGTTATAAGAATAAAGGAATGGCTGGAGACTACCGGTCTGGAACTAGCTGCCCACAAGACCGAAGCTGTCCTAATAACCAGCCGCAAAAAGGTGGAACATGCCAGTTTCCGGGTCGGAAACCAGACAATCAGGGGCCTTATTTTGTATTGCGTTTCTATAGCAAATGTATACAAACTCAATTTCCAAGTAATTTAAGTGACGTTTTGACAATCTAACTTTCGGAAATGTTTGATTTTGAGTTGAAAGCACTTGAATCCAATCCGAGAACCATACAAAATACCAATTCATTTTAGAATCGGATTACATTTCCGAATGGCAATCGGAATCCGAAAGCAGTACAAAATAAGGCCCCAGGTCCAAAGAATCCTTGAAGTACCTTGGAGTCATGCTCGACAACAGGCTGCGCTTCAAAGCCTACGTCGAGTATTCTAGTAAGAAAGCATCGCTGATGCAGGCAGCACTCTCCCGAATGCTCCCGAACATCGGCGGGCCTGGATACGCCCGCAGGATCCTGCTGTCCAGAGTGGTCAGCTCGGTACTTCTATACGCTGCCCCGATATGGGCAGGTGCACTGGCGAAAAATGAGTGCAGGAAGAAGCTATCATCAGCTCACAGGCTCTGCGCAATCAGAGTCATCAGCGGCTTCCGAACTATCTCCGACGATGCAGCCTGCGTTTTAGCTGGGATGGTCCCAATCGACATCCTCGCTGATGAGATGCAGAGGGTATACCTTAGACGTCCCTCGAACCGGCAAGAGGCAAAAAGGATAAAGGAGGAGGAAAGGGCAGCATCAGCAACGCTGTGGCAAACCAGGTGGGACAGCTCTACAAAAGGCAGTTGGACCCACAAGCTCATTCCCACTATAAAATCATGGACAGAGAGAGCGAGGGGGAACTGTAACTACCACCTCACACAGTTCCTGTCCGGACACGGTGGCTATCGGAAATACCTCCATAGATTTGGACACGATAGTTCACCCCTGTGTCCAGAGTGTCCAAACGAAGAGGAGGACGCGGAGCATGCAGTGTTATACTGCAGACGCTTTGCAAAAGATAGAGCAAACCTGCCAAGTCCAGAAAATCTTGTAAGTCACATGACATGATCAGAGGGCGAGTGGATGGAGATCTGCTCATTCATAGTATGTGTGCAGAATGCGCTGCGAAGAGCAGAAGCCCTAAGAAGAGCTCAAGAGGCGGCCTCGGAGACTAGAGTATAATTGCTAACCAGCCCCGCGAAGAAATACCTAACGGCAGTATTGCGGGGAGAGTGGTTGAAGTGTGTAGGGTGTGTGTTTAGTACGAAGGCGTATTCCTGGAATCGATTACTCAGGTTTGCGAATCGTGCATGCTAGTAGCACTCGGGCTATTAGTATCTATGAAGTTTACACATCCTTGGCGCAACCTAAAAAAAAAAAAAAAACTGTGTATTTCCCTTGGATGCTTTTGGAAATCCGATGCCAACGATTTGTGCAAAAGCCCTCATTCTGTTGAAAAAGAAAAGAAGTTCAACAGATATTGCCAGACTTGCTGTCTATCTTATCTATGGGTATCACAGTGGGTCAACGCTGACCTGAGTGTGGCAGATAGCGTATCTCGCTGCCAGCCTATATACCTAACCTAACCTAAGCAACCGACAGTGGGAGTATCGTTGAAGACCTGCTGGAAACCAACTGAAGACCTGCCGAGCTATGGACGTTAGGTATCGAAAAAGATAAAGAACCTGCACATCTCAAAAGCATTCCATCGATTTTGGTATGAAACCCTACTAAGCAAGCTTCCTACGGACTATCTCGATGCTATAATCCATAGAAATATGCCATTTGGGCATCCTACCATGCAGGCCATAAGGGCCCACTACCTCCACGTTCACCTGGCAATCCAACCAACACCTTTCTATCAATATTCCTTTTGTTACAGAACAAGCAATTGATAATATTTCCAGAAGCCTTCCAGAATAGAATCAGAAATTGGAGAAATATCCGGCAAGCACTTACCGCAAAGAGCGTACCAGGCTACCTGCAGAAGATAATGACGGACTATTTCAGAAATAGGATACTGCACTGCGACACCAACGATGGAACGAGGCAGTATAACGTCACAGGCTGTGTACCCCAAGGCTCCGTGCTAGGTCCGCTACTGTGGAACGTAATGTATGATGACGTCCTCAGACTTTTTCTTTTTTTTTTGTTGGGATAGAAAACGCTCGACTGGAGCACTCAGACGTAACTGGTGCATTGTACTGCCAGAGAGCAAACCCTGATTTACCAATTTTATTGGAATTTCCTTGACTTTCTAAGAAAGCCAAGCAAGCACTTCAGTGATGAGGAGCTTACAGTATCAACACTCACCACATCCGCACCGAAGATCTGCCACCTGATACGAGCAAAGGCCGGACAAAACTCACAGAGATAATGCTCCGCGGTGTCGTCGCTCTCTCCACAAGCATCGCAGATTGTAGTGTCACTTAAGCCCAACAAATTAAGGTGCTTGGCGAAAGCAAAGTGACCTGTCAAGACGCCAATAAGTTGTCTACAGTCTTTTCTGCTGAGAGACGGCAAGAATGCCGCTGATTTCTTACAGACGTCCGGGAGTATGCGTTTAGTCAACCTGCATCCTGGAGAGTCATGCCACACACAATTGTGCTCGTGAGAGACCCAATCGTCAATGGAAGCCCTAACCGAAGATGCAGGGAGACACAACGGGGATTCGGGACCTGAGAAAGCCTCCTCTGAGCCTTGTTTAGCAATCTCATCAGATATCTCGTTCCCCAGGATCCCAGTGTGACCTGGGACCCACATAAGAGACAGAGAATTCAGCCTTGCGACCAAGTTCAAAGAGTTGTTGGTTTCACGAACTATTTTGGAAGTGGTTAAAGGGTTAAGCAAGGCCTAAAGCGCAGCCTGACTGTCACTACAGACACAAATGCTACGTCCCTTCCACCTGTTCTTCACAACATAGTTCATGGCCATTAGGATTGCATAATTTTCCGCTTGGAAAACAGACGAATATTTGCCTAACGAGAAGTGAAGTGTAATATTGTCGACTTCCACGAAGACATCAGCGCCAGACCCTTGACTGGTTTTGGAACCATCCGTGAAAATACGACTGCATTTCATTCCCGGCTCAGACTCAGGCCGAAGCCAGGCCTGGACAGAAGGAAAGTCGACTCTGAATTTGCGCATCAGCTGGAGTTCTGGTGTCATTGCATCAGACGGCATATCCATAAGTGTCGCGCAAGTCCACCAAAATTCCAGTGTGGAGTATACCAAAAATCGCCCCACCCAAGATGATGGATGGCTTTGATAGTGCAACCCATAATATAAGTATCGAGGGGAGGTAAGTTCAGCAAAGCATCTAGAGCAGAGCCAGGCGTACTCGGGAAAGCTCCCGTGCAGCCGAGACAAGCCGTTCTTTGGAGTTTCGCGCAAAAGGCAACCACACATTTACGCGAGAGCCCCTTCCACCAAACAACCGACGCATATGCGAGGAATGGTCTTATCATAGCCGTGTAGATCTAGAGAATCTTATTCGGTGACAAGCCCCAAGTTTTGCCAAAAGCACCCTTACACTGCCAGAAGACTGAGAGCGCCTTGGATGTTTTCAACTCGACGTGCTTAGACCAATGAAGGCGAACCCCGCAGGCGGATTAGTAGAAATGCGGTGAAGTGGGAGGGTTGTGATCCCTTATTTTCGGATTATAACCTCGCTGATAAAAGGAAGAAGAAGAAGGAGAAGGGGTGCATAGACCAATGAAGTTTCTTATCTGAAATCGCTCAGCTGGCTTCATTGGAAATGCGAATGGTGACGCCTTTTAGCACTGGCTGATCTGGCTTTAGCGTATTTTGATCTGGCGGTCAAAATCCTCCTTCTCGTAAAAAGAACAACCTCAGCTTTAAGAGGATTCACCGAAAGCCCTCTCCTAGTACACCATTCATTGATCATGTCCAGAGCCGCCTGCGCGTTAGCAGAGACCGTCGCCAGGCATGGCCCGACAGAAAATACAGCGACATCATCCGCATCATCCTCAGACTTAGAATCCCGAGGTCTTCAAAAATAATAGGCTTCGCTGACGACATAGCAACCGTTGTAGTGACCAAACTCCTTGAGGATTTGGAGCATGAATGCAATGAAGCTATCGGGATGGTTCAGGACTAGCTAGTACGCATGGGCCTACAACTTACATAGGAAAAGACAGAAGTAGTGCTGATAAGCAGCAGGCGAGTCATGGAAACAATAAAAGTAACCCTGACCGATCACGTGGTAGTTTTCAAATCAGAACTGAAGTACCTTGGCATTACTATAGATGCAAGGCTAACTTGTAAGCAGAATTTGCAATATGCAGCTGAGAAGGCAATTGCCCTGGCAAGGATCATACCAATTATCAGCTGACCAAAGCACAAGAGGAGACTGCCCTTAGCAAGAGTTGCGGCATCGATAATGCTCTATAGCTCTCAAATATGGGCTTGTCCCATGAAGACGAAGTCATACAGAAGGAAGACGGAGACAGCTTACAGAATCAATGCGTTGAGAGTATGTAGCGCGTTCCAAACAACCTCCTATGGAGCGGCATATATGGTGGCTGGCATGGTACCAATAGACCTTCTGGCCAATGAAGCCCAATGGAAATACCGTACCAACAGAACAGCGGCACCAACTGCAACGCGTCGAAGTGTCACAGAGGCACCACCTAGGACAAGTCTGCATGAATGGCTGGAGATATGGAATCACTCTGATAAAGGCAGGTCTGAGGAATTTGATATCCAAAGTGGGGTAAGACAAGGCTGCATCCTTTCACCAATATTATTCCTATTGGTGATTAGCGATGTGTTCCACGCAGCTTTGTCGACGGGAAACGGAGGAATTCGATGGACTCTTACATCTCAACTGAAGCATCTTGACTACGCTGATGATGTATGCTTACTCTCCCACAGAATTATGGACCTCCACCAAATGACAGCAGATGTGGAGAGGGAGGCAGGCATCGTCGGGCTGAAAATTAATACGGCAAAAACTAAAATTATCAGCCTTGGAACTAACTCATCGGCTCAAATATGCATTGCTGGACAACCGGTAGAGAGAGTAGAGGATTTCCAGTATCTTGGGAGTATTGTCTCGACCGATGATGGAACCGAACTGGATATAGCCAACAGGATCGCCAAAGTAAAGTCCGCGTTCGGGTCGTTGTCCAAAATATGGCAAAGTAATGCAATCAGTTTGAGCACCAAGATAAGACTGTTTCGCTCCAACGTTGAATCCGTGATGTTATATGACTGCAGCACGTGGAGAGTGACTACAACTATCACCAGAAAGCTGCAAACGTTTGTTAATAGGTGCCTGCGCAATATTTTAAGGATTTTCTGGCCCAATCGTATCTCTAACGAACACCTTAACGAGAGAACGGGTCAGGAACCAATAGGCACAACCATCCAACGGCGGAAGTGGCAGTGGATTGGTCACACGTTCCAAAAGGCTGACAGTTCCATAGCGAACCATGCTATGCAATGGAACCCTTTAACTCAGGATGGCAGAAGACCTGGCGGTCCGAGGAGAACATTTCGCAAAACAGTCAAGAAGGAGGCA
Organism: Brachypalpus laphriformis; assembly: GCA_945910035.1. Classification (NCBI taxonomy): domain Eukaryota; kingdom Metazoa; phylum Arthropoda; class Insecta; order Diptera; family Syrphidae; genus Brachypalpus; species Brachypalpus laphriformis. The sequence goes on from OX246755.1 coordinate 15,604,911, forward strand.
CGGCAGTTAGGGAAACGTTGGGGAGAACTCAGTCACATTGCCAGAAACCGTACACGATGGCGCGTAGGTGTAGTAGAGGCTCTAGGACCCACAAGGGGATACAGGACATAAGTAAGTATGATTGCTTCAAAGCCTATCTCCACAGTTTTAAACTCGACAACAAACCCTATTGCCCAATGGAAGCAGTCGAGGATGCGGAACACATCATGTTCCATTGTCCACGATACTATGAAGAACGGCATCTGTTGATGGACAAACTGGGGGATGCAAGGAAGATGCCTGGGAAGCAGTTAGCGACCATTATGAAGGAGTAGCGAAGACAGGAGTGACAACAAAACTCAGCGCAGGAGACTGACATCGCGAACGAGCCGACTACTTAAAGCTGAAGTTATCCCTCGGAATTAAAAGCTTGACGGCAGTGCCGCGAGCACCAGGGGTAGAAGGGGAAGTGGGTTTAGTGTGTGAATATATGTAGCTCGATTATAGCCTGAATAAGGGTTTGTCATATGTTGAAAAGTGTGGGTCTTCCATCTTTGAGTGCTTTACCTCAGTCTGCGTGACAACTTTACAAAATTGGGAACATAACGGGTGCGCCATCTTTTATGTCGGTATGTAAACATTGAATAACTTTGATATTTATCAACCGATTGATTTGATTGATTGATGAGCTGGTTGGAGGGGTAAGAGAGAGTGTTGCCGAGAACCCACATGTGTCGTATCGTCACCGCGCTCAGCATTTTGGCGTCAGTGGAACCACCTTGCGGTTGATTTGCATTTGCTTCCGTATAATGTGGAATTGACTCAAAGAATATTGCCGACAGATCGTCCACGTCGCTTGGCATACCGCCAAACAATCGCTCAAATGGTTGACACTGAACCTGATTTTTGGAAGCAAGTTTTGATGAACGACGAGGCCCATTTCACACTCTCTGGCGCCGTTAACAGGCGAAATTGCCGCATTTGGGGAACGAAGACATTGACTGGCCACCCAGATCTCCAGATTTGACCCCTCCGGACTTCTTTTTGTGGGGTTATTTGAAAAGCAAAGTGTACGCCAGCAAGTCTCAGACCATTGACGAGCTCAAGGCAAACATTCGTACCGAAATCATCGCTATACCGCCCGAGATGCTTGAAAAAGTGATGGAAAACGCAGCAAAAAGGGCACATTTTTCTTTGGTCAATAGAGGCGACCACTTGATTGATGTTATATTCCAAAAAATAGTCCAAATAAATTGTAAAGGATCAAATTAAATAAAAATACCTCATATATGGAAATCGGTTGTTTTTTTGTAAAGTTATTTAATATTCATATACCGACATAAAAGATGGCGCACCCTGTACGTGTGAGTCCTAACGCCAAACAGATCAATCAACCATTCCAAGTAGAACTACAGGAGAGTACTTTGTCAACCTGAGTTCAGGTCAAGCCAATGCTCATCCACAGAAGAAGAAGACCACAGGACCACGTTCATGACAAAAAAAAAGAAAGAAAAACTTTGAAACTGTGTTTCATTTGCCTTACGGCTAACCATTGCAGTCCGCCTATATGCTTTTGCATGGCTCATCTCCTTGTCAATCGGTGTAGGTTTTTTGCTCCACCGTTCATTGCCGAGCTGATATTTTGTTCAGTCAAACGTGATTAAGTCCTCAGTCAGACATATAGGCAGGCACGCACACACATCTCAAAACTATTATCCTTTGTCCTCAAGCGGGGTGTAGATGAATTTTCTGTCTGCTTTTGCAGCAAAAACCAACCACCTCACACGTTCTGACTACACATGGATGGCTGTGCGCTGCACAAAGAAAGTGCAAATTGCTTTGTTAACACTCGTAGAAAATAAAATTAAGTGCAGTCGTGAAAAAGAACGAAAACGAATAAACAAATACAAATGTTTGCACCATTCTTGCTGCTTCAAGTACCTGTGTACACCGGCGGCGGGGTATACTCAGCTCAAAGCATGAGTCAATGCTCCCGTCATGCTGTTCTGAGGAAACACATAACGAAACAGCATAAAAGCTCTACACAGCAGAAGACCAAAACCAAATGGGGAAAAATGTTGTTTTGCCCTTTTATGCAATCGCTAGTCTCTGCCTCGCAACGGTATAGTGACCATCGAACCATTCAGATACATTCAAGTCAACCAACCATCGCGTCTATCTATTCAACTTGACTTTTGATCTTTGTTTGGGAAATGAATACAACTTTTAACCGGTTTTCATGTTATGCTTTGTAGTTTGGATGATGAGATACTATTCACACAGATAGAATGTGAGCTTTTTGTAACCACGTATCTCGTAGATAGATCTTCTCCCCTCCAGCATTCCGCTACACATCTCTACTAATTGCCACTTGTTGATTCATTCACTTGTCGTTAGAGATGATTCTGACCACAGTTCAAACTTCAAATCCAAAAGAAAAACAACAAAGTTAGAACTCTTTCCCTGAAAAACCGGGCGAATTAAACTAATCAAAAGAAATTAACGAGCTTGTCAGACAGGTTTTGTAGCTTTGCTTTGTTGGTAAAATTTTTCCCATCTCCAGATGCCTTATTTGATATTCTTTCCTTCTCATCCCTGCTTGAGATTAAAATTCCTGACAATAACGAGGCAATAAATAATAAGAAATTCCCGTCGCATATTTGAATTAAAAGTTTGTTTTTGGAGACATTTTTTGGCTTCATTAACGTCTTCCATTGATCCGGCGATGGCACGTGTAAATGTAAAGGAAAAGCGTTCGAGATACAAGCGGATTACATTGATTTTCCGGCTCATTGAGGAGGGGTGTGAGGATAAATAATAATTGCCGCTCTGTGGGATGAATGGGACTTTTCACGATAATTGATGGCTGTCAGAAGGATTCAAGGATTATATTGAATGAATTCTGTTTCTAAATTGTCGCAGTCTGTCGCAGTCGTAAAACACAATACTCTTACGCATTGTCTCGACCGATGGTGGAACCGAACTGGATATAGCCAAAGCAAAGTCCGTGTTCGGGATGTTGTCCAAAATATTGCGAAGCATTGCAATCAGTTTGAACACTAAGTTAAGACTGTTCAGCTCAATCGTTGAATCCGTGCTGTTATATGGATACAGCACGTGGAGATTGACAATCACTATCACCACAAAACTGCAAACGTTCGTTAATAGGAGCTTGAGCAATATCTTAAGGATTTTCTGGCCCAATCGTATCTCTAATGAACACCTTTACGAGAGAACGGGTCAGGAACCAATAGGCACAGCCATCCAACGACGAAGGTGGTTGTGGATTGGTCATACGTTCCGAAAGAGTGACAGTTCCATAATGAACCATGCTATGCAATGGAACCCTTTAACTCAGGATGGCAGAATACCTGGCAGTCCGAGGAGAACATGGTACATAACAGTCGAGAAGGAGACACGGCAGTTGGGGAAAGCTGAGACACATTGTCATAACCCGTACATGATAGCGCGTAGGCGTAGTAGAGGCCCTACGACCCACAAGGGGATATAGGCCATAACTCAGTCGTAAGAGGCTTTCGGATAGTATAGTCTTTCGAAAATGTGCCTCAGGATATTATAGAAATAAAGGCCTTTCCAGAGTGAATGTTCTTGGATACGAGAGTCCAGTAGTAGTTAAGCCTGTAGGTAGATATTTACCTACTCTATGGTAAATTAAATTCAAGGCGTGACAAAATCGCATCATCACCTCCCCGTGGTGCCCGCTGGATAGCTATCTGATAGGGAACTAACGATGAGCGTATGCTGAGTCTGACGACATGTTTGTAGCTGAGAACTCGGACCTGCAGCGCAAGCACACCTGGATGAACTTCAGCACACATACAACCGCACGAGGCATCTCTTGTTGGCCTGATTGGCTGAAATATGCGTCTCGGAAGTCTAGCAAGAGGTCCTCAGAAGTCTAGCAAGAAGTCCTCGGAAGTCTACCAAGAGGTCCTCAGAAATCTAGCAAGAAGTCCTTAGAAGTCTAGCAAGTAGTCCTCAGAAGGAGGTAAGGATTTTCAATCCATAATGGGACAACGGCAGCGCTCATATCCCTAAAGTGGGTTACTGGCATCAGTGTATCCGGCCCCTCGCCCTAGGGATTGCAAAAAAAAGGACCTGGTCCCCCATGTGCGGGTTGTGCCATCGGGTTAACTTCCCTACCACGTAAAAAACAATTACGAAGCAAATAACAGCCTCGGATACGAATGATTTTACTGTTGACACACTTGCAAACGTAAAAAGGACAACGATCTTCGTGTCTATTAGGTCCCTCTACAAACAACGCGCAGCCGAATAACTTGCGGATGCCCTAGACGGCTACAAAGCAGACATTACCGCCATCCAAGAAGTGCGATTAGTTTATCGGGAATACCTCTCCTGCGTAAGACACGCCAAATAAACTCCCTGTTGACACTATCGAACGCCTTCTCAAAATCGATGAACAGCAGGTGCAGTGGCGATCGATATTCAACACACTGTTCGATGATAATCCGCAGGGTGTTGATGTGGTCGGCACAGGAGGATCCAGAGCGGAAACCTGCTTGTTCGGCATCGAGTGTGTCTTCGAGATGTTGTTTGATTCGCTCAAGGATGATTTTAGCTATTATCTTAGCTACAGCAGGCAGCACGCAGATACCCCTCCAGTTTCCGCACTCCATTAAATTTCCTTTCTTAGGAAGCTTGACGATCATTCCCTTTTTCCACTCGTTAGGAAAGCTCTCAGCTTCCCAAGCTCTATCTATAAGTGGAAGCAGAAGCTCAGCCGATGTTGTTGGCGTTGCTCGTAAGAGCTCTGCTGGAATACCGTCAAGTCCTACCGCCTTGTTGGTTTTGAGTGCCTTGATCGCGGTAATGATCTCATCTTTACTGGGAGTCGTGGTGCGTATTCGGGAACTTCTCACCTCGGGCATCTCAGTCTGATTTGGGAGCATATCGCTAGCGAATACACGGTTCAAAACCGTAGCAAAATGCTCTTTCCATCTCTTGAGCTGGTCCTCATCCGAAATGAGCAAGGAGCCGTCTAGGCTTTTCACTAGGTATTGGCTGGAGCTGCGACCACCTGTCAGCTCTTTCGTGATTCTGTAGACAGTCCTGCTGTCGCACCTCCGTGCAGCTTCTTCTGCTTCTGTAGCCAGCGCGTTGATGTAGTTGCGCTTGTCACGTCGTACGCTACGCTGAACTTCTCTCATCTTCATGCGATATAGGGACTCTAGCTCGCTTCTCCCTGCTGCTGGGGTAGCTGCAACGCGAGCTTTTAGCTGTTTTCGTTCGTCAATCCGTCTCCAGGTATCCTCGGAAAGCCACGCCCTATGTCTTCCCTGCGATCGACCGACAATTCTTTCAGCACCAGATGTAAAAACATTTTTCACAGCACACCAATGGTCTTGGATGGTTGCGGGCATTGAGCTGTTGATTGCTTCCACACCTTGCGAAAAGTGCTTCCTTAATTGTTGGCGCACTGAGGGATCACTAAGTCTATCGATGTTGAACCTGGGCATTCTTGTGTTGTCGTGGGATCTTCGAACTGCAGCAGTGCGTAGTTGGAGAGTAGCTATCATAAGATGGTGATCACGTACTATCCCCACATCTGCCCCTCGTCTGTTTCGGACGTCCAGGAGACTACTTCTAAAGCGGCGGCTGATAGCAAAATGGTCAATTTGGTTGGAGGTTGCTTGCCTGTCATTGGAAACCCAGCTGACTTTGTGGCAGGTCTTGTGCTCAAACATGGTGCCACCTATCACAAGGCGATTGGCATTGCAGAAATCCACAAACCTTTCGCCGTTGTCATTGCGGTTGCCTAGTCCATACTTCCCGATTACATGCTTGAGCCCTTCGTTGTCGCTGCCTACCTTGGCATTCAAATCCCCCATCACTATGACAATGTCTCCATTTGGTGTTGTGTTGAAGACGGCGCTTAAGAGATTGTAGAAGCTCTCCTTTTCGTCCTCAGACGAACTATTCGTTTGGGCGTAACACTGTATGATGGTGACGCGTCGTACTCTAGTCCGAAATCTGGCCGTCAAAATCCTATCACCATGAGGCTGCCAGGAAATTAGGCCCTTGCGTGCTGTTGTTGTTTGCAGTAGTCCGACTCCATATTCCCGCGGACTTCCGGATGGTCTTTCAGAATAGAGTAGAACAGTGTTACGCGTTGGAGACTGGTACTCGCCCGCTTCTAACCATCTTACTTTAAAACAAAGAAATATTTGGCGCAACAGCTCTTTAAAGTGCCAGGGCCTAGCTTCTCGCAACCACTCATGTTGTGTGCGTTGTATTTTTCGCACGAATGGAAGGGACCTACAGTTTAATGCCGAATCCGAACGGCGATTTGAGAAGCTTTTTCGTGACAACAATACTCTCGGATGTTTGTCAGACGCTCGCGAGAGGTGGGACCGTGAAAAAACTTGTTGGTATTTTCTGGGATTCGAACTTGGAACCTCATGCGTTACTTCGCTTACCCTCAAAATGTCCAGTTTATATCGCATGAATTCATGTTCCAATTGGAGGAATCTGGCATTGTAAGGACCTTCACTTCCCGCGTCGAGGAGCGTCTTTACATTCCAGAAACCTACCTTTGTCCGGGTACAATAGCCAAAAGTCGTCAACATGAGATCATTATCCGAGGCATAGTGTCGGTTTCTGTAGCGGGCAATATTCGGTAACGCAGGTTGCTGGCCCACGTTACCTAGCCTAGATTCAAGGCCCTAGACAATCCGCTCTTACAGTTTTAGTCTACACGTATAAGGGTTTATACGTATAGTTGCCCGGGGACCACCACTAGGACGTAAAGTAAGCACTTCATCACGAACTTGATTGTTGCGCTACTGGCCCAAGGCAAGTTTTTGGGCAGTTAGTAGTTTCCCGATCAATTTCAATGCAGGTCCCCAAACGCTCACATACGGTTCACAATATTGGACGATGTAGAAAAATTATTTTAACGGCAGCTGAGATGAAGAAGCTTTGAATGAGAGCAGGAGCGACAAAGCTTGATCGAATAAGAAGATCGAAGATCCGTGGAAGCCTTTACATCAACGAAACCATCTTACGATAGTGCGCGACCGGCTCAGCTAGTATTGCCACGTTCAAAGAAGAGACTATTTGAACCCTGATAAAAAAGCAATATCAATGAACGTTCCAAACACATCGCGAGGCAGGCGAAGCAGGCCTATAAACGCCTGGACACACAAATGCGACGGCATCGACATTTCATTGGCCTCAGTAACCGAGTGATCCAAAATCGGAAGGCCTGCCGATATTTTCTGAGGCAAAGCCCACAGGCGAATCAGTAGAAATGCGGTGAAGTCGGAGAGCTATGATCCCTTGTTTTTGGATCATAACTTCGCCGAGATAAGAAGAAGAAGAAGAACTAGAGGCAGATGGCTCGTAGCCGGGCTGGCTGGATGATGCCCAGGTCCACCCCGGACTGTAGTGTCACCTAAGGAAGTAAGTAAATCCCCCGCAAGAGGAAATGCTTGATGGCAGTACCGCAGGGAATGTGGGCGGCCGTGGAAGGGGAGTTAATGCACACTATCACTTAGTACGAGCGGTCTTCTTCTTCTTCCTTTTTTTTTTTTATCAGCGAGGTTATGATCCGAAAACAGGGGATCACAACCCTCCCACTTCACCGCATTTCTACTGATCCGTCTGTGGGGTTCGCCTTAGTTTGAGCGGTGTTTCGGCTTTTTAAGATTAAAGTTCGCAACGCAAAAAAAAAGTGGTGAACCTACACCACACCATTTTCGTACACAAATTTCTACATCTACTCAAATGTAAGCACTGACTATCAGGTATGACATCTGTAATATCGTCCAAATTCTATAACAAGAAACATTTGGCGACCTTCAGCTCGTGCTAAGATGTATAAATACATCTCTTGTTGACGATTTCCCCGTTCTCATTTACTAGATTGATGTAGCCACTGAATTACCGTCATACACAGCGAAGCAGTGGTTCTAAAAATAGCCCACCCAGCACTACAAGCTCATTAGCATTCAGTTCACCTTTCTGTCGAATTTGTCGGTGGTCAAGTGCTATCTACAGCGCACATGAAGTAGGGTAGCGTGGCCGAGCGGTCTAAGGCGCTGGTTTAAGGCACCAGTCTCTTCGGGGGCGTGGGTTCGAATCCCACCGCTGCCAATAGATTTTTATTTTCTTACTTTTTTTTTTTTTTATTTCATTCTTGCCACTCACTCATGTTGGAATAATAAACAATTATCTGAGCGATTGTCATTTATTTATTTTTGATAGCTGCCTGTCGTACGTAAGAGTGCTTGCTATTCATGGGACTCTAGACCGAATGAATGGAGTCTTGTCAAGTTTACGAGTATTATCTACTAAAGTGCGACACACATAAATGTGGCAAACAACGATTTATTATTATGTGCTTAGAGTCACATTTGACGTCACATGCGATAAAAAGTGACTTTCAAGTGAGTCAGCAGTAGTAGCAGTAGCACTCACCCCCTGGGGAGAAGGTATCATCGATTTTTTTCTTCTTCTTCGACTTCTGCTTGAATATTTAAAAGTGGAAAACTAATAACACGTGAACGGGGCGGGGAGAAGAACTCCCCCTTGGAGGAATGTGTACGGCTACCCCATGCTGCAGCACTGAAATTAGAACGTGCATCGGAATCAGACCACCTCGTTGCAGTTCAGTGGCAGAACTAACTTGATCCGAATGTCACCACAAGAACGTTTTGCTTGGCTGCCAACCTCCGCTAACAACCCCACTTGCATCGATTATTCAGAATAAATTTGAACATTTTGCAGTAAATCTGATGTTTCTGTCTCTGAGTTGGGTGCACTTTGGAAAGTGGCTATTGACGACGTCAATGTTCATACTGTCGTTGGCATCGTTGGCGTTCTCTACTTTGTTACACATGTTGTGCATATTTTATCTATTTACAAACGAAATTGGAATAGATACGGATACTTGTTCTGCGTAGTAATGGATTTGCGTTCCTCGATGGTGCTCTTGTGGATATTTAAATTAGAGCTTGGCTTGTTGGCTCTTTTGTTTTAAAAAAATGTTTGAGTACGTTCCTATCGATTTGACGTCAAATAATTGACAAGGATTTCGGTCTGAGTTACAGAAAACGAAAGACATGAACGTATGGCAGGATGGATCGAGTAACTGACACGAAGATGATGTGCGTGGCGCCGTGAAATAAGGTTCACAGTAATAAAGTCGAAATAAGGATGGATCAGTCCCATATAGAAAGATCGGAGAAATGACTATCTTCACGGATGGATCCATGATGGATGACAGGGAAAGCAAGATCTAAAGGACCCCTATTCAAGCCGAAATGATCACTTGAAAGAGGCTGATATGGAAGAATATCCTAATAGCACTGAACAGTCAGGCAGTGGTCAGGCGCATGAAGCATGTAGATATTTTCGGCTAACAAATGGCTGCCAGAGCGAGCATCCGACTAAAAGCCTCCTCACAGTGGCCACTCCACGACTCTTGATTTTTCTAACTTCCCCTATGACTACACCAAAAACTCCGCCCAAACTGAGATTGGACCATAACTTCCGAACTAGCATCCCTCACCGTGCTAGACAAGGCTCAAAGGAGGCTTTTTCGGATCCCGCACCCGCGTTGCGTCTCCCTGCGTCCTCGGTTAGGGATTCCATTGACGAATTGGTCTCTTATGAATACAATTGCGTCTCTGACCAGATGTAGGTTGACTAAACGAATGCTCTCAGACGTCTGTAAGAAATTAGCGACATTCTTCCTGTCTCTCGGTAGAAAAGATTGCAGACAACTTATTGGCGTCTTGACAGGCCATTTCGCTTTCGCCAAGTACCTCAGCGTGCTGAACTTAAGTGACGCAACAATCTGCGACGCTTGTGAAGAGAGCGACGACACTGTGGAAAATTATCTCGGCGAGTGTCCGGTCTTAGCTCGTATCAGGTGACAGATCCTCGATGCCTCCATAGATTTGGACACGATAGTTCGCCCCTGTGTCCAATATGTCCAAACGAAGAGGAGGACGCGGAGCATGCAGTGTTCTACTGCAGACGCTTTGCAGAAGATAGAGCAAACCTGCCAAGTCCAGAAAATCTAGTAAGTCACATGACACGATCAGGGAGCGAGTGGATGGAGATCTGCTCATTCATAGTATGTGTGCAGAATGCGCTGCGAAGAGCAGAAGCTCTAAGAAGAGGCGGCCTGGGAGACTAGAGCATAATTGCTAACCAGCCCCGCGAAAAAATACCTAACGACAGTACCGTGGGGAGAGTGGTTGAAGTGTGTAGGGTGTTTGATTAGTACGTAGGCGTATTCCTGGAATCGATTACTCCGGGTTTGCGAATAGCGCATGCTAGTAGCACTCGGGCTAGTATCTATGAAGATTATTATGCATCCTTGGCGCAACCTCCTCAGTGCTGATGTGGTGAGTGCTGGTACTGCACTGTAAGCTCCTCATCACTGAAGTGCTTGCTTGACTTGACTTTCTTAAAAAGACAAGGAAATTCCAAACTTCTTCTTCCTATTTCGGCGAGGTTATGATCCAAAAACAAGGGATCATAACCCTCCCACTTCACCCACTTCAAAGACAAGGAAATTCCAATAAAATGGGTATGGTAAGGTTTGCTCTCTGGTAGTACAACGGACCAGTTGCATCTGAGTGCTCCAGTCGATCGTTTCATATCCCGACAAAAAAGAAAAGAAAAAGAAAATCCCTAACCGCAGTGAATGGGATAATGTTCCGTCTGTGGATGGTAGTTCAAGGAGATATGAACATTTTCACTGACAGTCAAGTGACAATCAAGTCCTTGGAATCGTGCTCTTTCACTTCAAAGGCCGCCTTAAACTATTATCTGTCTCTCACGGAGATGACGGAGCAGTTCAATATTCAACTTTGCCAGGTGCCAGGTCAGAGAGACATTCGGGGAAACTGCAAGGCTGACGAGCTCGACAGAGAATTTTGCCGAAATGGCGGACCCTGGGTATGCTCCTCGCTATATGTAAACATCTACTAAAGCTGGACAGTATTAGAAACTATTAGGACCAACCACAGAGTGGGAAAATGGCTCAACGTGTCATATTTCTAGACATATCTGGGCTAGGCTGGATCAGAAACGTAGTGCTGGGCAGGTTATGCTAGATCGATGGCAGATCAGCTACATTATCGGTGTCCTTACTGTATACTGTTGGGACTCTTTTCTAACGACTTTTGCAAGAGCTGTAGAAACGAACAAATGTACAAATGTCTGGCCCTGTCCCAAAAAAGATGGCTCCGTCTAGAGGCTCCTTTCTTTGACCCTATCCTTCGCTTTATTAAAAGCTCCCGTTGGTTTAATTAGGCCCTGGGTAGCCAAATGGAAAGATTCATGGCATCACAATAGTCCTCTACTGGTCTAAGTGTGTCTGTACTCTCGTACAGACAGCCATACTATCCTAAGCCTAAACACCATTAAGAGTGGTCAACTGTAGACGTGTGTAGATTTGCCAAAAAAAACGTCGGACGGCTCTGAACAACTAGGACCACTAAAATGGTTAGTAGCATTGTTAATAGGACATGATAACTTTAGGTAACATTTGAAGAAGATAGGTCCTCTGAAAGATACAGCGGCAAATATACGTATACTCGTACTATGCCAATGTTCGACACTAGCAAGCAGGAAACAGAGAGATTGGGATATCATTGGTCAACAAAGAGTGCTAAAGGTTCAACCAAGCAAAGACCGAGGAAACTGCTTAGCGAGATGCCAGCACAAGTAAATCAAAAAGAAACTGATTGAACAACGGTGAAAGGACGCATGAAGAGACCAAAGAAGCCAACACGTCCCGATTCTTTGGTCTTAAAGACAGTGCGCGGATATTCTACCTATTCCGGACTTAAGGAACTGGGCCAGCCAAGGAGACCATTGAACTGAACAGATCTGCGGACCTAAAGCCCTCCTAATTCCAAAACCAAGTCGAGGAGATCTTGGAGCAGCAAGCGGAAGTGAGGACGCTAACGCATGAGGCAAAATTCGTGTGGGATGGGTAGTTTACCGCATTCGCGAGAAAATAACTTCACTGGAATGCTACAAGTGTATGGAGTTTAGACACATAGTAAAGGCTTACAAAAGCACTAATGACTGGTCCAAGCACAGCATAAGATGCGAAAAAAAGGTCACACTGTGAAATCATGCTCAAAGGTATGCCAAGGTGCATACTTTGTCAGGACAAGGGACCTGATAACAGTAACCACGACGCAGGAAGCAGAATATGCCCATCCTATCAAAAGGCGATGATGGAACTGCGTATGATATGAAAGTACTCCAGTTAAACTTAAACCATTGTCAGCCTGTTCAAGACCGTTCGCGAGTTAGAAATAGATGTAGCCGTACTTAGTGAACCACAAGAAAGGAGACCCCCTCAACTGCGCCAATTACAGAGGCATCAGTCTCCTCAACATCGCATATAAGATCTTTTCTGCGATATTGTGTGAAAGCCTGAAACCTTTTATCAACAGTCTGATTGGCCTCCCTCAGTGCGGTTTCGGCGCCGGAAAGCCCACCATTGATCAAATATTCACACTTCTACCAAAAAGTCCAAATCGAAACTCATCATCTCTTTATGGATTTTAAGGCCGCCTATGACAGCATCTATAGTGCAAAGCTATATAGAGCCATGTCTAGTTTTGACATCCCTGCCAAACTAGTTCGCTTGTGCAGGATGACGATGGAGAACACTCGCTGCTCCATCGAGGTCGGTAATAACCTCACCGAGACCTTTGATGTCAAAAATGGTTTTAGACAAGATGACACGCTGTCATATGACTTCTTTAATATTGTTCTTGAACGGATTGTGCGGAACTCACAAGCCAACACCAGAGGTACAATCTATCAAAAGTCCGTACAACTGCTTGCATACGCCGACGATTTGACATAATTGGAAGAACTCAGCGGGCTGTCACCAGTGCGTTTGCAAGCATTGAACCAGAAGCAAGAAAATGGGTTAGCGACAAACGAGGGCAAAACCAAGTATATGCTGTCCACAAGAAGGGACAACCAACACCGACGAATTAGACAGAACGTCACGGTGGGCAGCTATAACTTCGAGGTAGTAAGGGACTTTGTCTACCTTGGCTTTGCTATAAACTCGAAAAACAAGATCAGTGCAGAAATCAAGCGAAGACTAACTCTTGCTAATCGCTGTTTTTTTTGGGCTTGTAAGGCAATTCTGTATAAGACTCTGATCATCCTAGTCCTGCTTTACGGCGCTGAAACATGGACTTTATTGAAAGCGGATGAAGATATCTTTGGTCGCTTCGATAGAAAAATTCTTCGTAAGATTTTCGGTCCCGTTTGCGTTGACGGGTTTTGGAGGAGAAGATTCAATGACGAACTATACGAGCTGTACAGCGACATCGACTAAGTCAAAAAACTGCGTATTGGACGTCTGAGATGGTTAGGACATGTAGAGCGAATGGACAGCAATGCTCCGGCCCGCAGAGTCTTCGAATCTAACCCGTAGGGACGACGCAGTAGAGGACCTCCTCGACGTAGGTGGCGCGCATAAGTTCAAGGGGGCCTCGACCAACTTGGAGTGCGTAGGTTAGGTTAGGCAGATGGGTACCTTGTGACAAAAAGTCACTGCTCACTCAGACCAACAGTACGGGTCCATTGTGCCCAATCATTTAACCCTGGAAACGCTGTAAAGAAAATCCGCCGTTAGAACCACCCAGAAAGTGATATGAATGTCAGGAGGTCCGTTAGCTCAACACTACCCAAGTCCTCCAGCTCCGAGAAGAAGTAACTACCAAGAGTCCTCTTTCTTCTGACGGATAGGGTAGGACAGTCACACAAGAGGTGACGAACAGATTCAATTTCTTCTTCGTCCCTGCAACTTCTGCAATAGTCATTATGCAGCACACCGAGTCGCTCCGTGTGAACGCCAATGGCACAATGTCCGGTAATTATGCCAGAAATGGCCCGTGCGTTATAACGACTAAGCTTTACCAGAGAGGTTGATCTCTTCTTGCTGTAGGCCGGCCATAGCGCCCTGGCCGTTGCGCATGTTTCCAGATAAGCCCAGCGTCTGTTTGCTCGACCGGTGGCTTCATCCTCTATTTTCTTGCGCAAGGAACTGATTGGGGTTGCTACAGAGAGGAGGGCCCGCGATAAGTGAAGCGCCAATCCTTTCCTAGCAAGCTCGTCAGGCCGTTCGCTACCTCCGATATCCATATACCCTGGTACCCAGCAGAGAGTCACCGCATTGGCTCTAGATATCTCGTTTAAGTGTGATTTACAGCTTCTCACGAGCCTCGACCTAACCGCGGCAGAGTCCAGAGATTTAACGGCTGCCTTGCTGTCTATATAGACAGTGATCGTTTTGCCAACGATATAACTCTCGCGTATAATTTCAGCAGCCTTTATAATGGCTGCGACCTCGGCCTGGAAGATGCTGCAGTCGTCGTTTATTCTAAAGGAGCGGTTTATGCCTAGGGCCTCACAATAAACTTCGGCTCCCGTGCCAACGTCCATCTTAGAACCGTCGGTATAGAAAGCCAACTCCTTTTTCTTCATGGTTCTTCGATTTTTCCAGTATATACTATCGGGAATTCTTGTAGTGAATCTCCTTTCGAATGCTGATCATGTGATCAGTTCCCGTCAATCCGCTGGTGATCCCCCATTGGGACAGAATGGAGGCATAGCCGCAAAGGCTTGATGACCACAACCGGCCTTTTCTGAGTCTTACAGCAGTTTTAGCCGCCAGACTGCTGCAGTATATGTCAAGCGGAATGAAACTAAGCATGGTTTCCATTGCCGCTGTTGATGTTGTTCTCATTGATCCCATGACTCCGATGCACGCCGCCCTCTGGATTTTGGTGAGGTTTGAAAGCAGGTATTGCTTCTCAAGTGCCGTCCACCATACTAGTGAAACATATGTGAGAATGGGTCTTACAACCGCCGTGTATATCCAGGACACCACAGTCGGTTTGAAGCCCCACGTATTGCTGAAAGCCTTTTTGCAGGAGTAGAAAGCTACGCTTGCTTTTTTAACGCGTTCGGCAATATTTTCCTTCCAGTTAAGTTTGGAACCTAGAACTACGCCCAGATACCGAGCTGAACTTGAGATGCTTAGTTCAGTGCCACTAATATTTGGGGTCTGAAGGTAGGGATTGATCTCCTCTTAGTGAAAAGAACTACCTCCGTCTTTGAAGGATTCACTCCCAGCCCTTTGCTGTTGACCCAGTTATCCACTAGTTGTAGCTCGAAATTGAGCTTTTCACTTAGGACTGGAGGAAATTTTCCCGAAACCAGGATAACGACATCGTCCGCATAGGCCGTCATGTTGAAGCTGTTTTCCTTTAGTATTACCAAGATCACATCCACCACAAGGAGCCATATTAGCGGGGACAAGACTCCACCTTGGGGTGTTCCTCTGCAGACCCTTCTCCGGATGGTTACATCTCCTTGCGTTGAAGATATAATCCCTGATTGAAGCATCTGCGCAATCCAGTTGCAGAGGCCGGTGTTGAGATGTGCTCTGTACAGACTGTTCAGGATCGCGTTAGAGCTTACGTTGTTGAACGCTCCTTCAATGTCCAGGAACGCCCCAAGAGTGAACTCCTTGAAGTGGAGGGATCTTTCTATGCTCGATACGACCCGGTGGAGGGCCGTGTCTACCGATCTGCCGCAGATGTATGCATGTTGTGATTTAGATAGGTAATCATCGCCGATCACACCTCTTATATATACATCTATCAAACGTTCCAAAGTTTTCAGCAAAAAGGACGATAGACTGATAGGTCTCAGGTCTTTTGCGTTTGTATGCCTCGCTATTGAGGTCATTTATGATAATGTCCACTGCAATGGACCATAAAAAGGGCATAGGACACCTCCTTAGTAGTTCTAACGGAGATTGAGATTTGTCCAAGCTTGGCCGTAATTAATCTGCTACTGAGCATGGAGCATATCCATTTGGTAGTTTGCCGGCCAATGCCTTTGACATCAGCAGCAGACTTAATTGATTGAGACGATGTGTTACCGAAGGCGCCAGAGATGTCCAGGAAGGAGCATAAGGCTATTTCCTTCTTTGACAAGATTTCTTCAATAGTGCTGACTAGATGGTGTAGGGCTGTGGCCGTAGATTTACCAGATTGATATGCAAATTGAACATTATTTAGGAGGTGTTCTATAAGGGCGGAATTTCTTATGTGAAGATCAATGATTTTTTCCATTACGTTAAGAAGCACAGAGGTGAGATTGGCGGTCTTTGGGTCTTATTGTAATTTGGCGCCGGCTTTAGGAATGAACAATACATTAACTTTTCTCAATAATGATGGGATGTAGCTGAGTTCATAGCTGGATCTGAAGATGGGCACTAAGGATTCGATAAGAGTGTCGAATCCATGGTGTAAGAGGGCAGGGAAAATTCCATTTCCACCGGGAGCTTTGTAAGGTTTTTGCGTGGAGATGGCCCATCTTATGGAATCAAGGGAGAAGATTATCTTGGTCATAATCTTAGTGAATCGGTTAGGTGGGAGTTGCATGACTTTATGCAACAGAGATGTGTGAGGGACAGTGATTAGGGAGTCAGGGAAGTGGGTCTGCAGGAGCAGACATAATGTATCGTTGTATCCCTGTGTAAAACTACCCTCAAGTTTTTGTAGGAGGACAATACCATTGCTTTGGTTCTTGGATAGGGTTTTCTCGGCTCTTACAGCTGAAGGAAGATTGTTAATGCTTTCGTAGAAAGACCTCCATGCACGTTATTTTGATCTCCTAATAGTAGTGTTGTAAGCTGTGAGAGCTGTCTTATATTCGCTCCATGAGTTGGTGGACTTGGCTTAATTAAATAGCATTCTAACCTTTTTTTTAAGGGTGTCGAGCTCATTGTCCCACCATGGCACATCGTAGCTTAATTCGATCAGTTTACTTATTACCAAGAAGTCTTCTACTTGTTTAATCAATTCTGAAAGATATTTTTGAGTATCATCTGGCAACTCTGAGTCGATTTCGTTCACTAATACGACAGCAAAAATGTGTGAAAGGATATTACTGTCCCATGGCTTCGTATGGGGAAACGTACGTACCCTCCCTACATTTTAGGAGGACAGTATTACCATTACTGTATTCTCTTGGGTAACGAAATTACATTCTCGCAAAATGTTACAGTTTCGTATTAACATCCACATCCGCTACGCCATATCTACATACCAACCTATACTTTGAATTTAAATTCAATTCTCTGTTGACCAAACTGTCGAAAATTGAAATTCCTGGAACAGAGAGAATGTAGAATTTAAGCTCACAACACAGGTGGAGTGTGTTCGAATTGATCGAACGCTTGCTGCATAATAAGTTTGAATAAATATATTTTTTATTTTTATACTCAGAATCGAAAGAAAAGCAAAATTCTGCTGTGGGTATGTTCACAATGTGAGGTATTCGGATGAGGTATTGTGCTGATGGATATCATTGTTCTAAGAATTTTCCTGACGCATCACATCGGAATCGAGATGTGAATTAATACATCTGCTATCTAAACAATACATCTTGTGCAAACTCGGTGCTTCATGTGTATAAATGAACTCAAAAGGAACGTAGAACCTCGGTTTTTGAACAAGAAAGACACATTTTTCGGAATGGAGAACATCAAGACCTCGGAAAGCTACGTTTGAAGGAAAATAAATATTATATTCGAAGAATTGCTTTTAGGTATCACTCATGCATTTATTTATTGCAATCAAATTACTTTTTGACGAAGAACAAATTAAAAATTGTAATAATTCAAAACTAGAATACTCGTACATACCAGGAAAAATTGAAAAAATGATGCATACCTGAAAAAGAAAAGAAAAAAAAATTGTTAGTTATAGTTTTTGTATCAAGCATTCGACATTTAAGGATAAGGTATGCATTCTTTTTCAGAGCAAAAGATAGCATGGGCGGTGAAATCGTTTAAACCTTACAAATCTCCAGGACCAGACATCATCCCAGGCATGCTACAACACGCTTTGCATATCAATCTAGTAAATCTACGGTCACAGCCCTACACCATCTAGTCAGCACTATTGAAGAAGCTTTGTCAAAGAAGGAAATAGCCTTATGCTCCTTCCTGGACATCCCTGGCGCCTTCGATAACACATCGTTTCAATTAATTAAGTCTGCTGCTGATGTCAAAGGCATTGACCGGCAAACTACCAAATGGATATGTACCATGCTCAGAAGCAGACTTATCACTGCTAAGCTTGGGGACCTGCATTGCGATTGATCGGGAAACTACTGACTGCCCAAAACTTGGCTTGGGCCAGTAGCGCAACAATCAAGTTCGTGATGAAGTGCTTACTTTACCTCCTAGTGGTGGTCCCCGGGCAACTATACGTATAAACCCTTATACGTATAGGCCAAAATTGTAAGTGCGGGTTGTCTAGGGCCTTGATTCTAGGCAAGGTAACGTGGGCCAGCAACCTGCGTTACTGAAACCAGCTCGCTACAGAAACCGACACTATACCTCGGATAAGGACTGATCACATGTTGACGACTTTTGGCTATTGTACCCGGACAAAGATAGGTTTCTGGAATGTAAAAACGCTCCTCGACTCGGGAAGAGAAGGTCCTTACAATGCCAGATTCCTCCAACTGGAAAAGGAATTCATGCGATATAAACCGGACATTTTGGGGGTAAGTGAAGTAAGATGGTTAGAAGCGGGCGAGTACCAGTCTCCAACGCGTAACACTGTACTACTCTATTCTGGAAGATCATCCAGAAGTCCGCGGGAATATGGAGTCGGACTACTGCTAACAACAACAGCACGCAAGGGCCTGATTTCCTGGCAGCCTCATGGTGATAGGATTTTGACGGCCAGATTTCGGACTAGAGTACGACGCGTCACCATCATACAGTGTTACGCCCAAACGAATAGTTCGTCTGAGGACGAAAAGGAGAGCTTCTACAATCTCTTAAGCGCCGTCTTCAACACAACACCAAATGGAGACATTGTCATAGTGATGGGGGATTTGAATGCCAAGGTAGGCAGCGACAACGAAGGGCTCAAGCATGTAATCGGGAAGTATGGACTAGGCAACCGCAATGACAACGGCGAAAGGTTTGTGGATTTCTGCAATGCCAATCGCCTTGTGATAGGTGGCACCATGTTTGAGCACAAGACCTGCCACAAAGTCAGCTGGGTTTCCAATGACAGGCAAGCAACCTCCAACCAAATTGACCATTTTGCTATCAGCCGCCGCTTTAGAAGTAGTCTCCTGGACGTCCGAAACAGACGAGGGGCAGATGTGGGGATAGTACGTGATCACCATCTTATGATAGCTACTCTCCAACTACGCACTGCTGCAGTTCGAAGATCCCACGACAACACAAGAATGCCCAGGTTCAACATCGATAGACTTAGTGATCCCTCAGTGCGCCAACAATTAAGGAAGCACTTTTCGCAAGGTGTGGAAGCAATCAACAGCTCAATGCCCGCAACCATCCAAGACCATTGGTGTGCTGTGAAAAATGTTTTTACATCTGGTGCTGAAAGAATTGTCGGTCGATCGCAGGGAAGACATAGGGCGTGGCTTTCCGAGGATACCTGGAGACGGATTGACGAACGAAAACAGCTAAAAGCTCGCGTTGCAGCTACCCCAGCAGCAGGGAGAAGCGAGCTAGAGTCCCTATATCGCATGAAGATGAGAGAAGTTCAGCGTAGCGTACGACGTGACAAGCGCAACTACATCAACGCGCTGGCTACAGAAGCAGAAGAAGCTGCACGGAGGTGCGACAGCAGGACTGTCTACAGAATCACGAAAGAGCTGACAGGTGGTCGCAGCTCCAGCCAATACCTAGTGAAAAGCCTAGACGGCTCCTTGCTCATTTCGGATGAGGACCAGCTCAAGAGATGGAAAGAGCATTTTGCTACGGTTTTGAACCGTGTATTCGCTAGCGATATGCTCCCAAATCAGACTGAGATGCCCGAGGTGAGAAGTTCCCGAATACGCACCACGACTCCCAGTAAAGATGAGATCATTACCGCGATCAAGGCACTCAAAACCAACAAGGCGGTAGGACTTGACGGTATTCCAGCAGAGCTCTTACGAGCAACGCCAACAACATCGGCGGAGCTTCTGCTTCCACTTATAGATAGAGCTTGGGAAGCTGAGAGCTTTCCTAACGAGTGGAAAAAGGGAATGATCGTCAAGCTTCCTAAGAAAGGAAATTTAATGGAGTGCGGAAACTGGAGGGGTATCTGCGTGCTGCCTGCTGTAGCTAAGATAATAGCTAAAATCATCCTTGAGCGAATCAAACAACATCTCGAAGACACACTCGATGCCGAACAAGCAGGTTTCCGCTCTGGATCCTCCTGTGCCGACCACATCAACACCCTGCGGATTATCATCGAACAGTGTGTTGAATATCGATCGCCACTGCACCTGCTGTTCATCGATTTTGAGAAGGCGTTCGATAGTGTCAACAGGGAGTTTATTTGGCGTGCCTTACGCAGGAGAGGCATTCCCGATAAACTAATTGCTATTATCAAAGCTACATATGAAGGCTCCAAATGTCACGTTCTGCACAGGGGAAGGTTGTCTGAGGAATTTGAGATCCAAAGTGGGGTAAGACAAGGCTGTATCCTTTCACCAATATTATTCCTATTGGTGATTAGCGATGTGCTTCATGCAGCTTTGTCGACGGGAAACGGAGGAATTCGATGGACTCTTACATCTCAACTGAAACATCTTGACTACGCAGACGATGTATGCTTACTCCCCCACAGAATTGTGGACCTCCACCAAATGACAGCGGATGTGGAGAGGGAGGCAGGTGTCGTCGGGCTGAAAATTAATACGACAAAAACTAAAATCATCAGCCTCGGAACTAACTCATCGGCTCAAATATGCATTGCTGGGCAACCGGTGGAGAGAGTAGAGGATTTCCAGTATCTTGGGAGTATTGTCTCGACCGATGGTGGAACCGAACTGGATATAGCCAACAGGATCGTCAAAGCAAAGTCCGCGTTCGGGATGTTGTCCAAAATATGGCGAAGCAATGCAATCAGTTTGAGCACCAAAATAAGACTGTTCCGCTCCAACGTTGAATCCGTGCTGCTATATGGTTGCAGCACGTGGAGAGTGACCACTACTATCACCAGAAAGCTGCAAACGTTCGTTAATAGGTGTCTGCGCAATATATTAAGGATTTTCTGGCCCAATCGTATCTCTAACGAACACCTTTATGAGAGAACGGGTCAGGAACCAATAGGCACAACTATCCAACGGCGGAAGTGGCAGTGGATTGGTCACACGTTCCGAAAGGGTGACAGCTCCATAGCGAACCATGCTATGCAATGGAACCCTCTAACTCAGGATGGCAGAAGACCTGGCGGTCCGCGGAAAACATGGCGCAGAACAGTCGAGAAGGAGGCACGGCAGTTAGGGAAAAGTTGGGGAGAACTCAGACACATTGCCAGAAACCGTACACGATGGCGCGTAGGCGTAGTAGAGGCCCTAGGACCCACAAGGGGATACAGGACATAAGTAAGCTTGGACAAATCTCAATCTCCGTTAGAACTACTAAGGGTTGCCCCCAAGAGGGTGTCCTATCTCCTGTTTTATGGTCCATTGTAGTGGACAGTATCATAAATGACCTCAATAGTTCTGGAGTTCTCACCCAGGGCTACGCTGACGACGTAGTCATTATAGCTAAGAGCGAGGATGAATCCACGAAATCAACGAAATACTGTGAGGAAATTTGACGTCTTGCGGCTACAATCGCAAGAGACCGCCAGAGCCTTTGCCGATCGAGTTTCTCCTTATCTTAATCCAAGTCCTATGCCGCCAGCAGCAAATGCGGAAGTCCAGTGGCAGCGTTGCCAACAAGCCATCAGAGATACCGCCTCTGATATACTGGGTTTCTCTCGGCCACCACAACGAAACCCCTGGTTTGATGAGGAATGCCGGCAAGCACATGTAGCTAAACAAGAGGCGTAAAAAGCGGCGCTGCATAGAAGGACTAGAGCTGCTTACGAGCTCTACGTGCGCAGGAGAAAAGAGGAACATCGAATTCTCAGAAAGAAGGAAAAGGAGATTGAGAGTCTTTATTGCAGGAATAATGTTCGAAAATTTTACCAAAGGGTAAAAGGAACACGCCATGGTTTCAAAGCCAGAACAGAAGCCTGCAGGGACGAAAATGGCAACATAGTAGTAGAATCGCAGTCGGTGCTGAGGAAATGGAAGGAACACTTCTGCAGATTGGTAAACGTCGATGATGACCAATATTCCGCTGTCAGGCAGAATGAGCCATTCAACAGTGACGATGACAGTCAAGATTCCCGTCAACCCGATCAGAATGAAGTGAGGATAGCGAAATCTAAACTCAAAACCAACAAAGCTGCTGGAGCCGACGGCCTTGCCGCTGAACTTTTCAAGGCAGGAGGAAATGAGTTAGTAAGGAGCATGCACCAGCTCATCTGTAAAATCTGGTCGGACGAAAGTATGCCTGATGAATGGAATCTCAGCATCCTTTGCCCGATCCTGAAGAAAGGAGACCCTCTGAACTGCGCCAATTACAGAGGTATAAGTCTCCTCAACATCGCATATAAAATCCTGTCTGCCGTATTATGTGAACGCCTAAAACCGATCTTCAACATCCTGATAGGTCCTTATCAGTGCGGTTTCAGGCCTGGAAAGTCCATCATTGACCAAATATTCACACTACGGCAAATCATGGAAAAAACCCACGAATATAAAATCGATACGCACCACCTCTTCATCGATTTCAAAGTTGCCTATGATAGCGTGTATAGAGACGAGGTATACAGAGCCATGTCTAGTCTTGGCATCCCTGCCAAGCTCGTCCGTTTGTGCAGAATGACGATGGAGAACTCTCGCTCTCCATCAAAGTCGGTAAGAACATCACCGAACTGTTCGATGCCAGGAAAGGTCTTAGACAAGGTGACGGGCTATCCGCTATCCGCGCGATCTCTTTAACATAGTACTTGAGAGAATTGTACGAAACTCACAAGCCAACACCGGAGGTACAATCTTTTACAAGTCTGTACAACTACTCGCTTATGCCGATGACATTGACATAATCGGAAGAACTCAGCGGACAGTCAATGGGGCATTTACGAGTATTGAGATCGAGGCAGCAAAGATGGGTCTAGGGGTCAATGAAAGCAAAACAAAATATATGCTGTCTACAATAAAGGACACCCAACATCGGCGTCTTGGACAGAACGCCACAATAGACAGATATAATTTTGAGGTAGTAAAGGATTTTGTCTACCTAGGCTCTATGGTGAACTCCGCAAATGACATCAGTAGGGAGATCACGCGGATAATTACTCTTGCCAATCGTTGTTTCTATGGGCTAAAACGACAATTGAGTAGCAAAGCCCTATCTCGAACTACTAAGGTAACTCTTTATAAGACACTTAACATCCCAGTCCTGCTGTATGGAACAGAGGCATGGGCTTGGGGAATCCTTTCTTTGGGGAACTTACAGATATCGCCGATTCGGATATCAACATCATTTGGAAATTAATTCAAAAATCGAAATGATTCCAAGAGTCTTCTTCTTCTTTTTCCTTTTATCAGCGAAGTTATGATCCGAAAACAAGGGATCATAACCCTCCCACTTCATCGCATTTCTACTGATCCGCCTGTGGGGAAATGATTCCAAGAGTAACGAAAATAACCGGACCTCATTTTGTCTATGTGAGTCCTGCCGATTACGGAGGATAGCCACCTAACCTAGTAAGAGTTGCGGCATCGATAATGCTCTACGGCTATCAAATATGGGCTTGTGCCATGAAGACGAAGTCATACACAAGGAGGACGGAGACAACTTACAGAATCAATGCGTTGAGAGTGTGCAGCGCCTTCGGAGCAACCTCCTACGACACGGCTAAATAGTGGCTGGCATGGTACCAATAGACATTCTGGCTAAAGAAGCCCAATGGAAGTATCGTGCCAGCCAGACAGCGGCACCAACTGGGAAGTGTCATGGAGGCACTACCAAGGACAAGTCTAGATGAATGGCAGGAGAGATCAGATCACTCGGATAAAGGCAGGTGGACGCAGAGATTGATCCCCAATATAAACGCTTGGATCAATAGGAATCATGGGGAGCTGAATTTCTACCTGATCCAGATCATGGTTGCTTCAGAGCCTACCTCCACAGATTTGGACTAGACGACAACCCCTATTGCTCAACGTGCACAGAAGCAGCCGAAGATGCGGAACACATCATGTTCCATTGTCCCCAATGCTATGAAGAACAACACCTGGTGGTGAACAAACTAGGTGAGGACTTAACCCCAAACAACATCACCAGACAGATGATGAGCAGGGAAGATGTCTGGGAAGCAGTTAGTGGCACTGCAACAATCATTATCAAAGAGCAGCGAAGACAGGATGCGGAACACATCATGTTCCATTGTCCCCAATACTATGAAGAACCACACCTGGTGGTGAACAAACTAGGTGAGGACTTAACCCCAGACAACATCACCAGACAGATGACGAGCAGGGAAGATCACTGGGAAGCAGTTAGCGACACCGTGGCAACCATTTTGAAGGAGCAACAAAGATAGGAGCGACAGCAGCGCAGGAGGCTGCCAACACGAACGAGCCGAGTGCCTAAGGCTAAAGTCCCGCCCTACGATGAAATGCTTGGGTAAAACCAGGGGTAGAAGTGGAGGTGGGTTTAGTGGAAGGAAATCCCACACTGTCACTGAATTTGGGTTCAGTTTCGTCTTAAAAAGATTCCCGCCTTCTTTCCTGTAGATGCCTATATTCTATATGTAATTACCGGGGATCACGAGGAGGTAAAGCAAGCATTTGGTTACAAGATTGACTGTGGCCCTGCTGGTATAATGGCTACTGGCTACCGATGAGTATGTACCAGATCTCTTGCTGTGCATACGTGCAAATTTTAAGGACGTCAAAGCAGGAGAAGGCTTTAAAACGAAAAGGACTATTTCAAACTGATCTTCTTCTTCTTCCTTTTATCAGCGAGGTTGTGATCCGAAAACAAAGGATCATAACTCTCCCACTTCACCGCATTTCTACTGATCCGCCTGTGGGGTTCGCCTATTTCAAACTGATGATAAGAAAATATCTCTTTAGTCGACTCAGCACTTTAGAACTCAATACAATCCTTGTATCATACTGCCCATTAAAGTTAGGTTTCATTACATTCCCTGTCCCTGAGTGTATTAAATTATAAACCAATTTAAATTTGGGAACGTCAGCTACACTGTCAATGGCATTAAGTGTGGTGGCAAACCTATCCAGTATGCATGCACAGTTTAATCACTTTTCTCCAACTGAGCACACTCCACACATGTTATACAAATTTAAACTACAATTTCCCCAAAACTAATTAAAACCACTCTCATCGGTTACAGTACCATATTGGATTGGATACACCTTCCTGTGTGGGTAGCTGTATACTGCACCCCACTTGATCACTACAGAGGGATACACACCCGCATTCGGCATGCACAAGTGCTATCAGTCATTTTTTATCTTCATGCTTCCATTGCCATTTCCATAATGGCTGTAGGTGCACTAATAACTTTTTTATGTATCTAGATGTGTGTGTGGGAAATTGTCCAAAATGCACGACGATGCGGAACACTAGAGAACATTCCGAGTGTCGGTATGTTTGTGCTTCCACTTTGTCACTATATGTAGCTTCGCCCCATTATCTTGATTTAAGTTTGTTTTTTTTTTGTACTGCATTCCACAAGCAGATACATAGATACACCGTGTGTGTGTACAGTTTTCTACCAGAAGCACAGCTCATTAACCCAAAAGTAAGAAACAAACTTAAAAACACTAACGTAAGGCGCATTGTGCTTAAGTATAATTGAAGTCGTGCCGGAGGTAGAGAAAAGGGCATGAAAACGAAAATTCTTAACTGGTGGATGAGCAGATACTATTTTGGGGCTAACAGTCTTGTTGACTAGTGTGTGTTCCATTGAACAGCAATTAACTCCCTTTCTGTGTCACGGCAAATGAGTTATCATGTATCGGGGAACTTTGTATGTTAAGGCTGAAGAACTGATATAGATATCTAGTAGTAACGTCAATCGATACCATCGTGTGTCTAGAAATACGAATGGAATTCCCACCCCTTCATAGTCGTCATCACCTTTCGATAAGGAAGCACACACTAGAATAATGTCAGACAATCAAATGAATTAACGAATGGAAAGAGGAAATGGCTTTTGCGATTAGTTTTCCATTTTCTGATGGCAAAAGCACAAAAAAACGGACGAACTAGATATGGAAATACTTCGAATGAAATAGCTCACAGCAACGAAATGATATCATACATGGAAACAGTCGGAATTAGCTGTTTAAAGCCAATTAGGCTTGTGGCTGGCTAATGAGCGAAGTCTGTTGATTTAAGTAAGCACGCATGCTTACTTAATTTAAGACTAAATTGGCGGGCATCGGAGGAGATCTATAACTATCCAGCAAAAGATCTTATCGACGATACTTGCTTGCTGTGTCCAGAGATGCTAATTAACGTCGTGGAAGAATTATTTCCACAGCAGCAAGGTGCGATATTGAATGGGGAAATACTGGCAAACCCGCAAGTGATCCCCCTGGCAACAGAAGAAGAGGTCATAGAAGCTAGTCAAATGGTAGTACAGGCGATTATATGAAAACACAAGTGTTTCACTTAGCTGAGGCCTACTAACTCCTACTCTCAACCTCAACGCGGTGACAGCTGGGTGCCAAGTACCTTAATCCGAGAAATGGGTAACCAACCCGTTTGGAGGATTCTTGGCGGCAGCAGATGAGAGCGGGGGGAAGAGTGCTTTCTCACTACAGCACTTCTACTTGTTCCAGGCGGCAGCGCTGGCGTCTATAGTTCCAGTTGGGTTGAACTTAGTGAATACCTTGCGCGAGCTACTTCGACGTATTCGGATCCACAGGTCGGTAAGGAATTTCCAATGTTGGTCAGGACCTTGGAATAGAGATGGTGGCAGAGAAGTACTTAATAGACCAACGGCAGCGCTCATGCTCCCGTAGTGGAGTACTGGCACCGGTGTACCCAGCTCCTAGTCCTAGGGCTACAACCAGAAAAACTGGCCCTCCAGGTTGGGGGTTGTGCCGTCGGTGTAACTTCCCTACCACGTAAAAACCTATGGTTCCGAAATAACCAAAAGCCTCGGATAAGGACGACTTAACTGATGACGACCCCAGCAAACGAAATAAAGACAACGACCTTCGGATCTGTACGTGGAATGTTCTGTCCCTTTACAGACCACGTGCAGCCGAATAGCTTGCGGAGGCCCTAGAGTGTCTCAAAGCAGACATTACCCCCATCCAAGAATCAATCAATCGCAAAAGACCGCCAGAGCCTTTGTCGATCGAGTTTCTTTTAATCTTAATTTAAGTCCTATGCCACCAGCAGCAAATGCGGAAGACCAGTGGCAGCGTTGCCAACAAGCCACCAGAGATGCCGCCTCTGATGTATTGGGTTTTTCTCGGCCACCACAACGAAACCCCTGGTTTGATGAGGAATGCCGGCAAGCACATGCCGCAGAACAAGAGGCGTACAAAGCGGCGCTGCATAGAAGGAATTGAGCTGCTCGCGAGCTCTACGAGCGGAGTAGAAAAGAGGAGCATCGACTTCTCGGCAAGAAGAAAAAGGAGCATGAGAAGCGCTTGATCGAGGAGACCGAGAGACTTCATTGCAGGAATGATGTTCGAAAATTTTACCAAAAGGTAAAAAGAACATGCTAGGGCTTCAAAGTCAGAACAGAAGCTAGCAGGGACGAAAATGGTAATATAGTAGTAGAATCGCAGTCGGTACTGAGGATATGGAAGGAACACTTCTGCAGACTGTTAAACGGCGATAACAACCAATGTTCCGCTGTCAGGCAAAATGAGCCATTCAACAGTGACGATGACAGTCAAGATTCCCGTCAACCCGATCAGAATGAAATGAGGATAGCGGTATCTAAACTCAAACCTAACAAAGCTGCTGGAACCGACGGCCTTGCCGCTGAACTTTTCAAGGCAGGAAGAGATGAGTTGGAACGGAGCATGTACCAGTTCATCTGTAAGATCTGGTCGAACGAAAGTATGCCCGATCAACAAGAAAGACGACCCTCTACACTACTCCAACTACAGAGGTATAAGTCTGCTCAATATCGCATATAAGATCCTGTCTGCCGTATTATGTAAACCTGATAGGTCCTTATCAGTGCGGTTTCAGGCCAGGAAAGTCCACCATCGATCAAATCTTCACACTTCGGCAGATCCTGGAGAAAACCCAAGAATTCCAAATCGATACTCACCACCTCTTTATCAATTTCAAAGCCGCCTATGACAGCATCTATAGAGAAGAGCTTTATAGGGCCGTGTCTAGTTTTGACATCCGTACCAAACTTGTTCGTCTATGTAGGATGACGATAGAAAACACTCGCTGCTCTATCGAGGTCGGTAATGACCTCACCGATACCTTTGATGTCAAAAAAGGTTTTAGACAAGGTGACGCGCTGTCATGTGACTTCCTTAATATTGTACTTGAACGGGTTGTGCGGAACTCACAAGCCAACACCGGAGGTACAATCTATCAAAAGTCCGTACAACTGCTTACATACGCCGACGATCCCGTTTGCGTTGACGGGTTTTAGAGGAGAAGATTCAATCACGAACTTTACGAGCTGTACAGCGACATCAAACAACAAATATTGGCGCAACAGCTCTTTAAAGTGCCAGGGCCTAGATTCTCGCAACCACTCATGTTGTGTGCGTTATATTTTTCACACGAATGGAAGGGACCTACAGTTTAATGCCGAATCCGAACGGCGATTTGAGAAGCTTTTTCATGACAACAATACTCTCGGATGTTTGTCAGACGCTCGCGAGAGGTGGGACCGTGAAAAAACGTTTTGGTGTTTTCTGGGAATCGAACTTGGAACCTCATGCGTAGTGATCCGACACACTAACCACTTACGCCACGGCGCCCAATAGCGACATCGACCTAGTCAAAAAAAAAAACTGCGTATTGGACGCCTGAGATGGGTAGGACATATAGGGCGAATGCACACCAATGCTCCGGGCCGCAGAGTCTTCGAATCTAACCCCGAGGCACGACGCAGTACAGGACCTCCTCGCCGTAGGTGGCACGCACAAGTTCAAGGGCGCCTCGACCAGCTTGGAATGCGAAACTGGAGGCAATTAGCTAAAGACCGAGCTAAATGGAGAGACTTGTTGGTTGGTGCCTAGGTTCACCCCGAACTGTAGCGCCACCTAAGTAAATAAGTAAGTAAGTACTCTCTAGCACAGCAAGGGTCAACCTCTGAGTTCTCTGATTCGTAATCCATGCCAATTGGCAGGGAAATGGTAGAGCCATGATTGCCATGCCATGGTAGGCGACTCGACGGTAGGCCTAGAAATAGATGGTTGGACCAAGTCCGACATCTCTCCTGGAGCCGTCTAGGGATTCCTCCTGATGAGTTGGGAGTCAATGGGGGAGGATCGAGAAGGATGGATGGTCCACCTGAGCATCATACCCTCGCGACCCTTATGAAGGATTAGCGGGCCATTGAAGATGTATATGTATGTATGTATGTGTGGTATAGTAACTGATCGACAACTAGGCCGCGGCGAAACACCAGAGAAGGTGGTTAACCGTGGAAAGTTGCAGGCCGGCAAAAATGGCTGATAAAATGCCGACTGGCACCACTCGTAGAGAAGTTCTAAGCCTGGAGTGAAGAACATTAAAATGGGTAGTAGCGTTATCTATCTGTGGGCGCCGTGGCGTAAGTGGTTAGTGTGTCGGATCACTACGCATGAGGTTCCAAGTTCGATTCCCAGAAAACACCAAAACGTTTTTTCACGGTCCCACCTCTCGGGAGCGTCTGACAAACATCCGAGAGTATTGTTGTCACGAAAAAGCTTCTCAAATCGCCGTTCGGATTCGGCACTAAAACTGTAGGTCCCTTCCATTCGTGTGAAAAATAAAACGCACACAACATGAGTGGTTGCGAGAACCTAGGCCCTGGCACAGCTGTTGCGCCAAATATTTATTTATTTAGCGTTATCTACAGGTCATGGGAATTTCGGGTATCACCTGCAGAAGATGGTTCTTCGGCGTCAAATATATTATGTCAATGTCCGACACTAGCCAGCAGAAGAAGGGAGACCTTGGCGAGCGACTGAGTGGAAACCCAGAAGATGAACCAGAATTTCGTTAAACAGATGTTAGCGTTGATACTAGGAAATCACAATCGATTTTTTTGTGATTTTCTTAAGCAGCATCTGGAACAGATCCCAAACTACTTCCTAAAGGTTCCATAAAGCTATTTCAAATGTCTTGATCAAAACCTAATTTTGACTGGACTTTATATGAAAATGTGTATTTGGACATCAAATGGGGAGTAAACCCATAAAAATCTCACTTAAGCCAAGGTGTGTAGGCACTCGTGCCGAGGGCTGCATGGCCAGCTGGTGATAAAACAGTGGTGGTCTCGAACGGTCCCTATCGATGCCCAGGCGAGGTCGGTAGTATAATCGCCTTATCCTGGTATGTCGGTTCTGTCAGGACTGACTCTTCCTTCCGAACATACTCGTGGGACCAAATAACTACAAAAAATGAATAAAACAAATCAAAAAAAATCAAAAAAGCAAGATGGGGTGGGGATGCCCGACATTGGCTCCTCATCGGAAGACGAGCTTTTAGCCTCCAGTCAGGAGTCTTCAGTCTTCCCTTCAGCCGCAGCAAGTACTAGGCAAAGTATTCCCTCTAGCGTGCAGAGGGCGGCTCATCAGACAGAAACAACAGCAAACACCAAAATGGCAACCAAAGGCACTATGGTTAGTGGCGCTGGTTCGTCGAAGAAAAACAAAACCCCGGACGCCATCATGAAGAGCAGGTACAAGATGGCTCGATTTGTTCTTGACAAGGTTGCCAAAAACGAAGCAGCTGGTACCGTTCATGAGAGGGACGCTGCGCATAAGGCCAAATACCAAGCTGTGGTCGATGAGTACATCGCACATCTGGAGAAACAACAACAACATTCACAACAGAAGAAGTATGAGACCAAGGCAAGCAAGCGAAACAAGTCTTCGGATGAGACCAATCGCGAAGGTAAAAGTCCAAGGTTGTCAAGACGCCGACAACACATAATCTACCAGGTACATTCTCGGCCTGTCCTACTCAGACAACGCGACACTTTTCTGAAGTAGTAAGAGACCATCTGCAGGTCGCCCTCGTGGACGAGCGCTCCTCAGATGGGTCAGTGAAGCGTGGCGTAGCATAGAGGCCAGACTATCGGGTATGGTCATGGACTACCTGTTGGGAAATCCTGGGGGAGCTCTGCCGTGCTTCGATTCCGCCGAGTTGGTCAGGGGTTATCGGGTCATCAGATGCGAGGACCAGTTCTCCAAGGATTTCCTTAGCGAGTGTGTCACTAAGGTTAATGACGCCTGGGAGGGGCTTGAAGCTCAAGCTTATCCCCGCTAATGATATCCTCAGGAGACCAAGGGCCCGCATCTGGCTGCCCAATATGCAGATTGACGGTGGAAGGCTTCTCCAATGTCTGAAACTGCACAATCCGGCGGTTCCGATGGATGACTGGGCAGTCATCAAGGCGGAGGAACCTCAGAAAAATAGCTCCTCTTTCCTGCTGCTGATCAACGAGGCTAGCCTGGTGGCTCTCGAAAAATCTGATCACAAGCTGCGTTTCGGCATAAGGCATGATAAACTTAAGATTTTCCGCCCCTCTGGTCCTGATGAAAATTTAGGTGAAATCGACGGTTCCGACAGGATGTCGGAGGACATGGGGGATGTCATTATTCCACCTACCACCAATGCTGAACATCATACAGATTAATCTGCACAACTCGAAGAGTGCGTCAGTCCATTGAGACCATAAAAGACTCAGCTAGGCTGGGTAAAATTCTGTCCAAGGAGCATTCTAGCCCGTCCTTTATTAAACGGCCGGATGGGACTTGGACGGACTCCTCTAGCGAGTCACTGGAACTTTTAATGCAAACACACTTTCCAGGATGTAGTAATGAGATTGCTCTCCCACCAGTAGCTAAGGTCGCGCAATCTTCTTCCTGGAATGACATTAAGACAACAATTACAGCAGTATACACCTCCTGGGCTGTTAACAGCTTCTCTCCCTATAAATCGGCCGGCTTTGACGGCATTCTCCCTATTATGCTGCAAAAAACACTGGACCAGGTGGTCCTATGGCTAGTGCCGATCTACAGAAGTTGTATTCTCCTAAACCACGTTCCCCTGAGCTGGAGGCGTGTTCGTGTTGTGTTTATCCCGAAAGCTGGGAAGCGAGGTCATGGATCCGCCAAGGATTTCAGACCCATCAGCTTATCCTCTTTTCTTTTAAAGACGTTGGAACGTATCTTAGATACACACATTCGAAATACCCTAGATAAATCCCTTCTATTCAAATCTGAACATACGTACACTAAGGGGCAATCGACAGAGATGCCGCTCCACGAAATTGTGCGAACGATAGAAAAGACAATTCACTCCAAACAATATACCCTAGTTACCTTCTTAGACGTTGAAGTCACCTTCAGTAATGTCAGTACGGAATCGATTCAGGAAGCTCTGATCCAACTGGGTGTCGAGAGTTTATTAGCAACTGGATATTGACAATGCTAAAAACTAGAATCATTCAATCGACTCTCGGCAACAGCAGTTCCATCATATCTGTTGTTAGAGGAACTCCTCAAGGTGGGGTCCTATCTCCTCTTCTATGGCTTATGGTCATCAACAAAATCTTGTGTAGACTTGATAGGGGTGGAGTTAAGGTTGTCGCGTATGCGGATGAAGTGGTAATACTGGTATCGGGGATGTTTCCATCCGTAATCAGTGAGATTATGGAAGGTGCGTTGGGCAAGATTAGCTCATGGGTCACTAGATGTGGACTCAGCGTAAACCCAAGCAAAACTAAACTGATGCTCTTTACCACTAAAACCAAAATACCGACGTTTACGCTTCCACGGCTAAAAAATCATCTACTCTCCCTACCCTCCAGTGCCAAGTACCTAGGTATGGTACTTGATCCAAAACTAAGCTGGAAGCTGAACATTGGGCAGCGGGTAAAGAAGGCCTGTGTGGCTTTCTATGCTTGCAGCTTTGCACCTTTGGTAAGAAGTGGGGACTTCGCCCGAAGATCTTATGGATATGCACTGCCGTGGTGCGTCCCATTCTTTCCTATGGATCGCTAGTCTGGCGGCCTGCGCTAAGGAAAGCTTATAACATCAAACTTATCAACAGGGTACAAAGAACTGTGGTTATAGGCACAACAGGTGCCATGAGGACATGTCCAGCCGATGCCTTGAACGTTATTCTGCACCTTTTACCACTCGATCTTCACATTATGCAGCTATCATCTTGTTGTGCGGTTAGGCTAAGGGAAACGGGATGCTGGTGCACCAATCCGTATGGTCACAGCAGTATCCTGAATTTGCTACCGGAGGATCTGGTAGCTAATCTGACCGACTATATAACTTCCACAGTGAACTTTAGAAATGACGTCACGGTCAGATTCCCAACCAGGGCGGAATGGGAAACTGCCGCACTGATAAATGAGTTCGAATCAACAATTTTCACCGACGGTTCAAAAATGGACTGCGGGGTAGGGACGGGGATATTCCCTGATTCCCTCAATATTTCCAGGTCGTACCGGCTTCCTGATTCGTGCAGTGTCTTCCAGGCGGAAGTTTTTGCTGTACGTGAGGCCTGCCGCCTACTTAAGCAAACCTCTACACCCCTTAATACCATTGCTATCCTCATTGACAGCCAAGCCGCTATTAAGGCTATAGTGACTGTCACTACATCCTCAAGGCTAGTAGAAAAGTGCAAAAAAGAACTCGCCTCGCTTGGCCACCGGCTAAGGATCTGTCTCCTTTGGGTTCCGGGTCACAGCAACATTAAGGGGAATGAGCGGGCTGATGAACTCGCGCGGCAGGATCTGCCCTTGTTGCTTCCCTAGCAAAGGCGGTGAACGTCCCGTTGGGGGTCCTTAAGGAAGGCATTTTTGTGCATTATCTGCTAAAGGCTGATAGTAGATGGCAGGGGTTGCGGAACTGTGTCATCTCCAGGCAGATGTGCCCCAAATACTTCCGGAAAAGAACGCAAGATCTACTAAAGAGAAACCGTGCAGATATCGCAAGAGTTCTGGCAGTTAGTACTGGGCACTGGCCCATCGGGGTTCATACGGCCAGAATAGGCTTTACTTTTAATGCACACTGTCGCAGCTGCAATACTGCTGATGAGATAGAAACAATCTTACACTTCCTCTGCAAGTGTCCGGCTTTAGGCAAGGCCAGACAGCGCACCTTAGGTAAATTCTTTTTCGACAACCTTATAGAGCTAGCGGAGATTAGCATTGGGGAAATTATCAGCTTCCTCAATGCAATGGGGTGGATTTGAATAATCCTTACCCCCTTTTTCTTCTTCTTTCCCCTAGTAGTTAACATCCGTCAGGTCACTTGAGTTATGGTAATAAAATGGCGCTTCTGCGCTAATTAAGTGTCGGCATGGTTTGCTGACACAATCACTCCTACCTACCTACCTAAGGCAAGATGGTCCCTGAACTGTTGGCGCACTTGGGGAACGTTGAGCCTGTCGATATTGAACCTGGTGATGTTAAGTAGGTTTGAGCGGTTGCTGTTGACGGATGCAGTACGAAGGCGAAAATGAGCTACCATAAGATGGTGATCTCGTTCTAGTCCGACTTCAGCTCCACGTCTGTTTCGGACGTCCAGGAGACAATTTCTAAAGCGGCGACTGATCGCAATGTGGTCGGTCTGGTTGGATGTACGTTGCCTATCAGTAGAGACCCAACTGATCTTATGGCAGGTGTTATGCTTAAACAGCGTACCTCCGATGACTAGGCGATTGGTATTGCAGAAGTCCACAAACCGCTCACCGTTATCATTACGGTCTCCCACGCCGTGAACTCCCATCACGTGCTTAAGCATGGTGTTGTCGCTACCCACCTTGGCATTGAAATCTCCCATCACCATCACGATGTCCCCATTAGGCGTTTGATTGTAGGCGGCGCCTAAGTGGCTATAAAAATCATCCTTTTCGTCCTCAGTCGCGTCTAGAGTCGGAGCATAACACTGTATGATGGTAATTTTTCTAACTCTACTCTGGAACCTAGCCGTCAATATCCGGTCATTATGGGGTTTCCAGGATATGAGGCTACTACGTGCTGCTGGAGTTAGCATGAGTCCTACTCCGGAACTCCGTGCACTTCCAGCTGGTTTCCCAGAGTAGAGCATGACAGTGTTTTTGGTTGGGGAGATGAATTCCCCAGCATCGAACCATCTTATCTCGCTCAGCCCTAAGATGTCTATTTTATACCTTGCGAATTCGCGTTCTAATTGGAGGAATCTGGCGTTATAAGGCCCTTCCTTCCCGAAGGCAAGGTGTTACGCGACCCGTGCTGAGGCCTGAATGGTGCTGGGGATGTAAAATCAATACAGCATCTCTAACGGAGCCCTCCAGATACCTGGTGACCTCTGGTTGAAATAAAGCCTTACCACGCTACAGGGGGCTATGGCGTGGTCGATATCAATTCCCCCTTACTCGTGGGATTCAAAATGAACAAACTTAAACAAACCAAAATAAATCAAATAAAAATAACAAAAGAAACGGAAAAAAACCAAAAAAATGGGGAGCCAAAAACCCCAACCATAGAAGACCCATTTCGAAGGGGAGCACTATTGGCTCGATCGCCAGTTGATACTCCGCTTGAAAAGGAACAGGCGGCGATAATATCGCCCCAAATCGTACGCGTGGACACTGCTACCATAGCTTTAGCTGAGGTTCAAAACAACCCACGCTCCAATGAAGAGATAGGCAAGTGTGATACGATGACTGTACTGGGCAAAAAAATAGCCGAACTTGCTGAATTCATCAAGGATAAGAACAACGTGCATCACGAGATTCGTAAACTGGTGAGTTCTATTCGTACCACGTATGAAAAGGCATTGGACCCTGAAAACGAACGACAAGAACATTTACACGTTGAAAGGCAGGATAAGACTACACAAACCATACAGTCAAAACCGCTAAACTACCGAGCAGCAGTCCTGAAGACCACTGAGGCGCCAAAGCCTGCGGTAGATAGCGGTGAGATACGACCACAAACGCCCAAACGCAGGCGGGAAAGCAAAATTACGAGCCAGCAGCTCCCAGCCGCGAAGAAGAAAAAGACCGTGGTCCCGATAGGAAAAGAAAAACCCGTCCAGGTGGAAACCCATAACGCGAAAGCCGAAAAGTGGGAAAAGCCAAGAGGAAGTACCAAAAAAAGGCTGAAAGCGCGCCCAGATGCTTTAGTGATTAAAGCTAAGGATGGTCTCTCTTATGCAGAAATGCTGCACAAGGTAAAGGACAACCCTGAATTGAGAGAGCTCGGCCAAAAGTCAACCAAATCAGGAGGACGGCCAAAGGAGACCTACTCTTAAAACTAAGGAGCCTCCCAACAACGGAAGCGACCAAGCTTCATGCATCCGTGGAAAAGGCCTTGGGAACAGAAGCGGAAGTGAAAACCCTAACGCACGAGGTACTCATAGAAGTCAAAGATCTGGACGGAATCACAACGAAGGAGGAGATCTGCGAAGCCCTAACCAAGCAATTAGAGGGATCCAAAGAGTACCATGTCGGAACAAGTGCCATAAAGTCTCTGCGAAAAGCTTACTTAGGGACACAGATAGCGACAGTGAGCCTGCCAGCGGAAGTCGCTGAGAGGCTGATGACTGCCAGCAAAGTGCGCATTGGCTGGGTGGTCTGCCGAATACGGGAAAATATCACTCCAACAAAATGCTAAAAATGTATGGACTTCGGACATACTGCCAGAGCATGAAAAAGTGCGGTGGATTACTCTGACCGGTGTATTAGATGTGGTGCGAGTGGACACACAGCAAAATCTTGTGCCCTAGAGCCAAAATGCCTGCTGTGTTGTGACAAAAAGGACACAAATAGCAACCATGTCACAGGAAGCGGCAAATGCCCAGCCTTCCAAAAAGCCTTGAGAGACCTAAAACACCTTATATGAAGATAAAACAGCTCAACCTCAATCACTGCAAAGCTGCGAACGATCTCCTCATACAATCTGTGCGCGAACAAAATGTAGACGTCGTAATCCTTAGTGAGCCCTACAAAGAATTCGATGCAAACGCGTGGATAACGGACACTACGGGAAAAGCGGCCATATGGACCTGTGGGAAAACCGCCTTCCAAGAGAGAATGCCAAC
Organism: Brachypalpus laphriformis; assembly: GCA_945910035.1. Lineage (NCBI taxonomy): Eukaryota > Metazoa > Arthropoda > Insecta > Diptera > Syrphidae > Brachypalpus > Brachypalpus laphriformis. The sequence goes on from OX246755.1 coordinate 15,642,114, forward strand.
ATCAGGAGATGGTTTTATATGGGCAAAAATCGACGGAATATATATTTATAGCTGCTATGCACCACCAAGCCTCTCGATAGCAGAGTTCGAAGAGCTGCTGGACAAACTCGTAAACGATGCTTTAGATCGAAAACCGGCGATCATTGCTGGCGACTTTAATGCATGGGCCGCTGAATGGGGATGCAAAGAAACGAACAGACGCGGAAGATCCCTACTGGAGGCTTTTACAGCCCTAGACGTGGTACTAGTAAACAGCGGAAATAAACCCACGTTTTGCAGAGGAAGCGGCGCTTCTATTATAGACATCACATACGTAAGTAGCTCCTTGATAGGAAGAACAAAGTGGGAAGTCAGTGACCTCTATACTCATAGCGACCACCAGGCGATAATATGTGAAGTACTGCCGGAAGCAAGAAGACAATCACCGCTAGCCAGGCTACCCCAGAAAAAAGGCTGGAAATCAGACTCTTTCGACGTGGAAGCATTCACATGTATCTTCAACAGAAACGCAGTACTGACGGGTCGTGCGGGCAGTAAAGCAATGCAGGCCATAAATGAGGTTACACGGGCATGTGATGCCACAATGAGGAGAAGAAAGGCTATGGAACATCGTCCCCCAGTTTACTGGTGGAATGAAGAAATCGCGCATCTACGTACCAAGTGTCATCGAGCGAGAAGGGCGTATACGCGATCTAGAGCGAGGGCCGTCTCCAGTGAACTGCAAGAAGACTACAGGGTGGCTCGAAAGGAACTAAAAACAGCTATACTAAAGAGCAAACGGAAGTGTTTCGCCGAGCTGTGTGATGAAGCTGACGAAAATCCTTGGGGCAAAGCCTACCAAATCGTCATGAAAAAATTGAAAAGGTGCCAGCCACAGATTTCCACCTGCCCAGAGTTCTTACACAACATCGTGGTCGGACTATTTCCTCAGCAACAAGAGAACGCATTCTCGGATGATCCAATAGTAGAGGCACCAACAATCCGAGAGGTAACCAAAGAAGAAATAATCGAGATTTGCAATAAAATTGGAGATAAAAAAGCACCTGGACCAGATGGTATCCCAAATATAGCACTCAAGACAGCTATAAAAGTAAGCCCAGAAATGTTTATTAACATTTACAACTCGTGCCTGAAGGAAGGAGTCTTCCCGGATCAGTGGAAACGGCAAAACCTAGTACTTCTTCCCAAAGGTAAGAAACCACCAAATGAACCATCATCATACCGCCCGCTTTGTATGTTAGATACGGCTGGCAAAATATTGGAGCGAATCATCTGTAACAGGGTAGAGGCAGCAATTCAAGAACCTGGAGGTCTTTCAGAACACCAATACGGTTTTCGAAAAGCGCGCTCAACAACAGATGCAATCAATGTGGTGGTTAAAACGGCACAAGAGGCTATACAGGGAAGAAGATGGAGAGGCGGTTCCAAAAAGTACTGCTTGGTTATAACTCTTGACATAAAAAACGCCTTCAATACGGCAAATTGGAGTCACATCTTACAAGCGCTCAGAAGGATGAGAGTTCCACAATACCTCATAGACGTTATTGTTGACTACTTCAGGTGCAGAATCTTGGTATACAATACAGACCGCGGCCCCAAGGAATATAAGATCACAGGCGGAGTACCACAGGGCTCAGTCCTTGGCCCTTTGCTCTGGAATATTATGTATGACGGTATACTGCGACTTCCTATACCCGCAGAAACAAAAATAGTGGGATTTGCTGATGATATCGCCATTATTGTCACTGCTAAACTGTTGGAGGAGGTGGAACAGATAAGCAATGCGACAATAAGGATAATACGAAAATGGCTCACCTCAGTTGGTCTAACACTGGCGGAGCATAAAACTGAAGCAGTCCTGATAAGTAGTAGAAAGAAGGTAGAAACTCTCACCATTATAGTCGGCGGCCATGAAATAACATCTAAACCGCATATAAAATACCTAGGTGTCATGATAGATACGAGACTTTTATTTAGAGATCACCTTAAGTATGTAGGCCGATAAGGTGCAATAGCAAGTGCCGCACTCGCGCGTATCATGCCCAACATAGGAGGACCAAGACATAGCCGTAGGTTACTGCTGGCTAGAGTGGTTACGTCTATAATCCTATACGCCGCACCAATTTGGGCCGGGGCCATGGCAATTAAAACATACAGATCACATATCACATCTGTGTATCGAATATGTGCATTGAGAGCTAGCTGCGCATTTCGCACTACTTCTAGCGATGCAGCTTGCGTGGTAGCGAGAATGCTCCCAGTAGATATCCTGGCAGTAGAACAGCAACGTCAGTACTGCGCAAGAAGAGAAAGAAACGAGGCCAGCGAAAACCGGCTCTATAGAGCAGAATGCCTAAGAGAATGGCAAGAACGCTGGAATGCTTCTGAGAAAGGCAGGTGGACCCATAGGCTCATACACCAAATCCAGCCATGGTTCGACAGACAACATGGAGAACTTGAGTTCTACTTAACGCAGTTCCTAACGGGCCATGGATGCTTTCGTTCGTACTTACATAAGTATAAACACGACAATAGCCCTTACTGTCCGCATTGCGCTGACTGCGTAGAAAACGCGGAACATATATTTTTTGAATGCCCAAGATTCCTCGACGAAAGGAATGCACTAAGGAGTGAACTCGGCCACCCACTGACGCCAGAAAACATCGTTGGCGAAATGCTCAAAAGCCAGGAGGCATGGGACGCAGTCGCTGGGAGCACAATGCGCATAATGAAGATTCTAAGAACCCTAGAAAGAGAAAGGAAAGAATCAGACCAGCGAAATACAATCAATGCTGAGCAGGATAATGCAAACATGCACTAGTCGAATACATCAGACTAAAACCCCCCCTGCGATGAAATGCTTGACGGCAGTAACGCGGGGAATGGGGCGGTCGTGGGAGGAGTCCCACACTGTTACTCAGGACGTACTGAGTTTCGTCTTTTGAAGATTACCCCTCCCAATCAAAAAAAAAAAAAAAAAAGGACATAAGTAAAGTAAGTCCAATTTTTACCTTAACAAACCGATAGCTCGTTATGCGCTACACAACGAATGCAAGGCAGACATGTTATAACTTAGAGCACTTAAAATTATTGCCAACGTTCATAAATGTTTATTCGTCCCTCAGATATAAAAAAAAAAGGATAACCCAGAGTTCAAGACCATTGGACATCCTTTTTCCCATTTATTTTCAATTTATGCCCTTTATCTATATTTTGTCTCGTTTCTCGTTTTCCGGTTTTTATCTGTTTCGTATGTAAAATCAAAAAAAAAAAAAAAGGATCCACGCACATAAATTTCCCCACATGTGCTCCATTTACACCCAACGAGGACGGCAGCGGATACACCTGTTTCATTTATTTTTTATTTTTTTTTTTTTGTTTGCCAATTTCACCTGTTCGCAGAGGAGTAGGTAGGACCAACCCAAGGTAATCTCATATACAATCCTCCGCGCCGGTAGTAACATTCGCATGTTTCCGGTGGAAATAATTTAGTGGTTAGTCTGTGCTGTTAAATTAGTTCAGCACTGGTTTCTCCTCGTGGCGATGGTGGCTCGGAATCGTGATGTAAATAAAGTTCCGCTCCCTATTCTTTCTATCGGAAGCAAGGAAAGTAATCGCAGGAAGTTTTTACCAAAAGGTCAGACACTCTTTACCGCACCCAGAATTGAAATGGGAACATGAGACATAGGACGAGTGGGATAGCCCTTGTATGAGTACGACAACCCTACACTATTCTTGGACTCCTTTCTTCTGTCGTGTCTCTGTGTAATAGCCAAAAGCAATCCGATGTAAGATAGCAATCGAAACATAGATTATACAACGCTTCCATTGGCCGTAAATCAAAGACCAATTCATTATCGATTCGCTCACTTTTTCGTTATCAATAGATCTGTATCCCACGTAATGATTGTTTTAAAAAAATTTACTTTCTTTGGGTCAACTTGCTGGAAGAGATTAAAAATTCACACTCTTGACTCGTGGGCATATGATTTAAAAGAAAGTTTTAACGCCACACGTCCCATTAATATGACTCTTCGACGCAAAATTTGTATTTCAAGTGATATACATAGGTATGTACGAGTATCTGTGACTGGTTTCACCTTCCCTTTGTTTGGTTTTGCGAACAAACAAACAAGCAACTTCATAATTATATCAACGAACGAGTATAAATGTACTTTGAGCAAATAAGCTGAAGTGTAGATACATGCATTATACGTATGTGTAGATACTATTTAAACAGTAGGTTAGGTAGGGAGAATGGAGATACTTTGAATATGGATGATGGATACGGTCTGATGCTTTATCACTTGTCACGGATGTCTATAGTTACAAAACACATATCATGAGATGGTTTTACAAGACCCGAGCATATGCCTCATCAATGGATAGATTGTAGCGTTAGTGCTTCAATAGAAAATTGCGATATCGCATGTTTCAAAATACAAATTACAGACCCGCACGATACTGTTGAATGCATATGCATTTGGCAGCCCCAATGACGAACTCTGTGTCACTGCCACTGCCTTGTTACATGATTCATTGTCTGGCCAGATTAACCGGCGCGAAAACTAATTGGTATGGCTTACCTGGTAAGCCAGGGCATCCTTTGGAGCCAGGCCTGAAGGGTGTCAGTATGCGAGCGTCTGGTGGCCGGCCTGTCTCGCTCGGCAACCGGCCGGGTCAAACCCGAAATGGCTATGAGCTTCCTGTCAATGGTCTCGCGAACCATTACGGGGGTCAAGGGGTGAGCGCGCTGTGCACCGATAGTGGCACAGATGGACTCTCTGAGATTCGACAACGGCATCGACTTAGGATAGGCACATGGAACGTCTCATCGCTCACAGGGAAGGATCTTGAGCTTGTTGGGGAGGCTGTTAAAAGTCGACTAGATATAGTTGGCGTCTCCTCAACAAAGCAGAGAGGTTCTAAAACTGTGGACCTTTCGGGTGGGTGGAAGCTCTTCCTGTCAGGAGTCGCACCCTCAATGTCTGCTCGGGCGGGAGTGGGGATACTCACAAGTCCCAGGTTGACACACAGAGTATTGGAGTGGATACCATTAGGAGGGAGAGTTGCGATCTTAAAGTTCAAGCTTGAAAGATCAACTCTGGCATTGGTGCAGGTGTATGCACCGAACCTTCAGTCAGAGTATGCAGCTTTCTTAGATAAAGTTGATGTTGCCCTTGAAAAGGTTGCAGATATGGATTCTTTTGTCCTGATGGGTGACTTCAATGCTCATGTAGGTGTAGATGTTATGACATGGGGAAGTGTGATTAGGAGGAACGGTGATCCTGATCAAAACGCGAACGGAGAGAGGTTGTTGGATTTTTGTTGTGAAAATGGCTTATTCATCATGAACACCATCTTTCCACACAAAGACATTCACAAATACACGTGGTACCGTCAGAGTCTTCAGCAGAAGTCACTGATCGATTTCTTTGTGGTACCATCGTGTCTGAAGAGAATGGTTTGTGATGTTCGCGTATTGAGAGGGGCCGAACTGTCAACTGATCATCACTTAGTGCTATGCAAATTGTATCTTAGCGAGAGAGTGCCTCCCCTACCAAAGCGTAAACCAAGGATGGTTACACGCATACGATGGGAGAGGTTACAGGACGATGAGATACGGGAGACATTTGCGCGGCAAATATCTGAGAGGTTTGAACGAATTCCAACTGTTCCATCAAATGTAGAGGAAGAATGGCAACTGTTTTCAACAGCGGTTATTGCCTCTGCGGGAGATGTTTGTGGAGTGAAGCGGCTTGGTGTGGCGGCTGGTGGTGAGAAAAGAACTGCTTGGTTTAAAACGTCCGGAGTTCAAGAAGCCATCAGAGAGAAGAAGAGAGCCTTTAAGGTGTGGATTCACTTGGGGAATTCCGATTCTCGAAATCGGTACACTGAGGCGCGAAGAACTTGTAAATTAGCTGTGAAAACAGCGAAAGAACAGTCTTGGAAGGAGTTTGGCGAGAAATTGGAACGTGACCACAGATCTGCAAATAAGATGTTCTGGCAGACCGTCCGCCGACTCAGAGGAAAAAAGTTGAATATCGTTGAAGGAGTCAAATCCAAAGACGGTAGACTTCTTTCCAATGAGGAGGACATCTTACGCAGATGGAGCGAGCACTTTTCAGAATTGCTCAATCCCGAACAGGGCACCGAAGATGACAGAGCTGTGGTCGAGAGTAGGGCGGAAAGTAGTCCTACGGTAGAGGAAGTAACTTTGGCGATCAAAGCGCTAAAAGTTGACAAATCTGCTGGTGTGGATGAAATTCGGCCAAAAATGCTTAAGGCTTTAGGTAAAGAGAGAGTGCAATGGCTCTCGCGTGTCATTAAAGTGGCCTGGGAATGCGGTGAAACACCGGGTGATTGCCAAATGGGGGTGATAGTCCCTCTTTTTAAAAAAGGGGATAAAAGAGATTGCGCCAACTGTAGGTTTATATCTCTTTTAAGTCTCCCTGGAAAAGTCTTCGCTAAGGTGCTAGAAAAGCGTTCCAGAGCTGTGGTTGAGGACTGTTTGGGGGATGAGCAGTGCGGTTTTCTTCCCGGTAGAAACACAACCGACCAGTTGTTCACTCTCAGAATGGTTCTTGAGAAGGCCTGGGAATATGCCAAACCTGTCTACACTTGTTTTGTGGATTTGGAAAAAGCATATGATAGGGTTCCTCGAGGCAAACTCTGGAGTGTTCTGCAGGAGTATGGGATTGATGGTTCCCTGTTAAGGGCGATTCAATCTTTATATACAAACTGTAGAAGCTGTGTTCGGATAAACGGTGTTAAATCAATACCCTGCACTGTGGGCGTTGGACTCCGCCAGGGGTGCGTTTTGTCACCTCTCCTCTTCATTGCATATATGGATTGGATGTTACAGCGCAGCCGTGGCGGGGAATGTTTCAAAGTGGGAGACCTAAAGATTAGTCATCTGCTCTTTGCGGATGATTTGGTCATCCTTGGGTCCTCTCAAACCGAACTTCAGCGCGCACTCGAAAGGTTTGTAGCCGTTTGTGATGATGCTGGAATGAAGATCAACGTGAACAAATCGGAAGTAATGGTCGTTTCCAAAAAAAACCCATTCAGTGCACTCTGCATGTTAGTGGAGTCCCACTGAAGCAGGTGGAGAAGATTAAGTACCTCGGGGTTTTATTCACGAGTGATGGGAGGTGCAATGCCGAGTTATCCTGTAGAATTGGTCAGGCTGGATCAATTTTGAGAGAGCTTGGCCAATCTGTTATAAGGAAGGCCGAACTTAGTGTTCAAGCTAAGCTATCGGTTTTTAACTTGGTGTATGTTCCAACTCTCACCTATGGTCATGAAATTTGGGTAGTGACCGAAAGAATAAGATCGCGGATACAAGCTGCCGAAATGAGGTTCCTTCGCGGTGTTGTTGGAATAACTCGTAGGGATCGAGTGCGCAACACCAGAGTACGCGAGGCGCTCAACGTTGAGCAGCTACTTCTCCGAACGGAACGATCTATGCTTCGATGGTTTGGTCACGTAGTGCGTATGCCCCCAGACCGGCTTCCAAGACGCGCCATGGTTGCCGTGCCATCAGGTAGACGACTTCGCGGAAGGCCTAGAAATAGATGGTTAGATGAAGTCCGACATCTCTCTTGGAGCCGCTTAGGGATTCCTCCTGATGAATTGGAGTCAATGGCGGAGGATCGAGAAGAATGGAGAGTCCACCTGAGCATCTTACCCCCGCGACCCTCATGAAGGATTAGCGGGCCATTGAAAATGAATGAATGAATGAACATTTTTGATAATAAGGTGGAATGGATAAGCGACTGGAGATCTTGGGCGCATCGATGCGGTGTCGAACTGAACATCCAATACAGGGATCCCTTTCTGTTGAAACAACAGCTCTATAAATTATTAGAAGCAATAGATATTCATCAACGCAATGGAAATATTCAACAAGCGATTTCTTCGATTAACAGGGTAATTTATCCTGAATTATCCTACGACATGGTAACTAACTATTTTAATGATAATTACACCACGCGAGCGATATCCCTGATATGATATGTTAAATTTAAAAGGCTCTCCATACAAAAAATCTACCACTACTCAATGCACTTTATGCAATTTGCAAGAGAAAGAAAACAGCTTTAATTTTTTAGCTATTTGCCCGATTTATAAAGAGCTTCGATTTACCCACTTCGGCAAACTTTCCTTAACAATGGAAGAAACAAAAATAGTCCTTAATGGTGAAAACTGGTCAGCTCTTTATAATTATTTGGAAGCGGCTTCCGCGTATCGGCACTGTATCATATCGGAATACAAATAAAATTCCATATATTGATAAAATAGTCATGCTTCTCTTATGATAGATTTGCAGAAACGTTAAATTGATAACATTGTTCAATGGCTTCAGCCATTGGCAGACGGCAACGCCACAGCCTTACTATTTATTTTCTTTTCTTTTCTTTTTTCATTACCCCTATCGAGCAGTGTCCTGTTAGCGCACCAGTCAAGATGCTAGATTCAATAAAGTTATGCCATGCCTGGCGTGTTCGTTGGCTTTACAGGTGGATGCCTTTTGAGGTGGCACTAGCAGTTCCAGAGATGATGTGCACGAATTTTGCCTGTTGCCAGGAAAACGACTTTTTGCACCCAAGAATGACCCATGCTTAGAAATTATCTTCAGAGGAGAAGTGTTATCAGCACTCCTATGGCTGATAAAACTACTCCAAAGGTTATTTCTAAATTAAATGCGTCACGTTTTGCGCTTGCATTAAAGTGAATTCGTTGTGGTAAAACATTCTTTTTTGGTTGTTATGAATTAGTTGGGTTTTCTTTTTCTGAATAAGCAGATAAGGAATTTGCTTCGCTTTTTGTGATAACCAAATGTGTACCTCGTACGGAGGGAATAACAAAAGTTCGCTTGGGTTAGGATCGGCCCTCGATGAGGATGTACTTAGTTAGTGTTAATTTAGTAGTTTTTGAAAAAAAAAAATGCATTTCTGTAGCTTATAATCTAACAATATTTATTTCCAAATTTCAGAGCAATAGGTAAAAATGGAGACGAGAAAGAGAAAAATTAGTGACGTAACCTCGTTTGAAGTTCCACCGCCAACACAGGAAGAAATTCGTTTTGCCATTCTCTTCGGATTTCGACGTCAACTCACGCCAGTCAAAATTCTGCACGAATGCCAAAGTGCATACGGAATAAATGCACCATCTTTTGTTACTATTTCAAAGTGGTTTCGAAGATTCCAGACTGTCCATTTTTCTGTGGAGGATGAATCTCGTCCGGACCTACCAGTCAAAGACTGGAAGGCTTTTGAAGAGCCACCGAGCTCTAAGAAGACGGAAAATGACACCAAGAGATCTGGCCGCTCGCTAATCATCTCTCCAACCGCCGAATCGTTACCTCTACTCCGCGCAAAGGAGTTTAAGATCCGTTGTGGTCTGAAGGTGATAGATGTAAGGCTTTTCACGGCGGACCGAAATAGCATCGCAGGTCCCTCTAACTTGGCGACTCCTGCCCTCCCCTGCGTTGAAATCCCTGATGATGAACCATCATTTCCCGATGACCTAAACGCTACCGTCGTGGAGAGGTCCGTATCAGCTGATAATGATGCTCACACTGATACAGATTAATCTCCACCATTCTTCCTTAGCATCCGCTAGACTGCTACTTCGCCTAAGTGAACGACGCTTTGACATTGCCCTGATCCAAAAACCTTGATAAGAGATGACACCGTCATAGGATTGGGGGCCCCAGGATATACGCTATACACCGCAAAGGATGTAGGTAGAACTCAAGCTTGCATTCTTGTTAAAACCTCCTTGAACTTAACTTTTCTTCCCCACCATAGCACAAGAGACCTAGCAGTAACACTGCTTAAATCAAAAACACCACCATCTGGCTGGCGTAAGGATACCTACCCTATGAAGACCCCGAGTCTGCTCCATCCAAAGAAGTGGAAGAAGCGGTAGAAGAAGCAAGGAGGAGAAGAGAAGTCATCATAATGGGGTGCGACACCAACGCGCACCATGATCTATGGGGTAGTACTGACACTAACCCTCGAGGTAGGTCTATTTTCGAGTATTTAGTAGACACCGACCTAGTAGTTTGCCTTACGCAGGCTCAACATCTGCGAACCCATCTGTTGTTTCATAGAACACATTCTAAAGAACAGGGTAATAACAGCATCCTTCGGAAGTAGCACTGTCAAGCGACATGTACATCGAGGCACCCCTCAAGGGGGTGTACTGTCTTCACTATTGTGGAATTTGGTGCTCAACGAGGCCTTTCTACAAATCGAAAAAAACTGGACGCAAACGCGAGCGTCTGACAAACATCCGAGAGTATTGTTGTCACGAAAAAGCTTCTCAAATCGCCGTTCGGATTCGGCATTAAACTGTAGATCCCTTCCATTCGTGTGAAAAATATAACGCACACAACATGAGTGGTTGCGAGAAGCTAGGCACTGGCACTTTAAAGAGCTGTTGCGCCAAATATTTGTATTTTTTAACGTTATTGCCTATGCAGACGATGTCGCTATTCTAATAACAGGCAAATACCCGCAGACGCTGGCCGATGTCATGCAGTCTGCTCTTAATGAACTGCTCAGATGGACCGATAAATGCGACCTCTCCGTTAACCCGACGAAGACCGAGCCAGTTCTATTCACAAGAAAACACAAGCTACCTGACTTCACTCCGCCCAAGATAAGGGGATCCACCCTCAAGCTTTCAAATAGCGCTAGCTATTTAGGCCTAAAGCTTGAGCTAGCTAATTTGGAAAGAGAATGTCGTCGAACGGGTCAGGAAATCGCTGGACGTCCTATACATCTGCAAGAAAGCAGTAGGCTCCAACTGGGGCCTCAAACCAAGCACTGGCTATACACGTCGGTCATAAAACCGATTCTCATGTATGGGGTATTGGTATGGTGGCTCGCCTTGGAGAAGAAATCCAACCTATCCATAATGGAAAAAAAACTCAGCGAGTTGCATGTCTCAGTATTACCGGTGCACTGGGAACTTCTCCCACAGCGGCGCTCCAAACCATGCTCCACCTGCTTCCGACTGACATCATCAGTAAACAATTGGCTGTCAGCTCGGCAATAAGACTGAGAGGCTCCAAGCAGTGGAAGGAGCAACACACGGGACAAGCTAATATACTTTCGATGCACCGTCATCTTCCCAATTCCACTGACCATCTGCCCACTGAATATGATTTTAACAAGGGCTACACGCACTCGATACCGGACAGAAGTGAGTGGACGCAACGCAATGTCCTTTACAACGAAGTGCTGTCAATCTTTACGGACGGGTCCAAGACCAAGGACGGAGTCGGTGCCGGAATTTTCTCAGAAGATCTGGACATACACCTCTCCTTTAACCTTCCAGACCACTGCAGCGTTTTTCAAGCCGAAATCACCGCAGTTCGCAAAGCCGCTGACTGGCTAGCGGCTAGCACACTATCAACACCTGATATTGTTGCACAGATGAAGAGGAAGAACAGACCATCAGTCATCTCCTGTGCGCCTGTCCTGCGCTCGCCAACATCAAGAAGGCCACTCTGGTTGAATACTCCTATAATGATCTTAATGATCTCGGCAACGCCTGCAGGGCTAAAATTCACGCCTTCATTCAACGAAGCAAATGGTTCCAAGAGTAAGGGGGGAAACCCACCCGCCTTACACATCGGTAGTACAATGGACCTACTCTCTGGTCTAAGTACATCCTCATCGGAGGGCGATCCTAAACCAACCAACCAACCAAATCTCGTGAAGGTCTACCAGGTGACCCTAGTAAAGGCTAAAATTGACAAAGATGCTAGGATGACACAGGAGATGATAGCGGATGAACTGGGCTTGAATGCCATAATGCCATGGCTGTGTCACGAATTTTAAATTATCACCTGAAATATTCAAAGAAGTCAGCTCGATGGGTTCAAAAATTTTGAATGGAGAGCAAAAAGAGGCTCGTGTTCGTTTTGCTCAATATTTCCTGAATAAGTTTGAAAATGGAGAGTCAAGCTGCTTCAATAAGATCGTTACAGGTGATGAATCTTGGTTTTACAAGTACGACCCGGAAACCAAACAGCAGTCCATGGTATGGAGCCCAGAAGGTGCAAATCCTCCAGTAAAGGCCAAACAACAAAAAACAGCAAAAGACGAAAGTTATGATATCGATGTACTTCACCAGGGCGAAAATGGTCGCCTTCATCCCGCTTAAAACTGGTCAGACAATCACTGCTAATTGGTATACTTAAACTACCAAAGGGTACCCTTATACTGGTTCTCAGAGCACGGGCGGAAGGGAAAACGGGTGACAGGAACAGAGGAGATGCCGGTTTGCGTTGGCTTTAAATGTTTGAAGGTTACAATGATTAGGAAATACAGAGGCTGGTAAATCGTTCCACAAATGTATTGTTCGGCTTATGAGCGAATCCCTATATTTGACAGTACGTCTCAAGTTGGGCTTGAAGGAGAACTGATGTGCATTCAAAGCATGACGCGTATTGTGGGTGCAGTTTTGGAGGGGGGGAACGCAATATTATTAAATAGGGAAAGAAACGAGGCACTTGTATGATGTTCAAGTTGGACTATGCAGCTCCCAATGTTTATATCACCTATAAGTTCTGTACCCTATCTAGAATGTGCAGAACGGTCTTGGGTGCACCAGACCAGATGTGGGCGTTATATTCCAGTTTTAGGCGGATGAATGGCCTATAGATTGAGACCAGACGGGGTAAAATATTGTTTGCATCGATTAAGGAATGCTAGACATTTAGCAGCATTTTTGCCAATCTGGAATGTGTGATCGTTCCATCGATCGAAGTGTTTCGGCTTCAGCCATTCAAGTACCATTCAAGGATAATGGTCGAGGGTCTTGGTTTTGCTTGAGAGACAGAAGAGAGCATTCCGTTTGGATGCATTAAACTCCGCTCCATTATGCTGTCCAGGTCGGAATTCAATGAGTTTAACATACGTTGACGTTCCTCTTCTTTGAGCAAAGAGCAGGGACGTGAGTTAGGGAACGAATATGACAACCTGAAGGATAGGTTAGGTTAGATAGATGGGTGCCTTGTGACAAAAACAGTCACTGCTCACTTAGACCAACAGTTCGGGTCCATTGTGCCCAATGGAAACACTGTAGAGATGGTCCACTGTTAGAACCAACCAGACAGTGATATGAATCTCAGGAGGTCCGTCAGCTCTACATTACCTAAGTCCTCAAGCTCCGAGAAGAAGTAACTACCAAGAGTCCTCATTCTTCTGACGGATAGGGCAGGACAATCACACAACAGGTGACGAACAGGTTCAATCTCATTTTTGTCTCTGCAACTTTTAGAATAGACGTTGTGCAGTACACCGAGTCGTTCCGCATGAATGCCAATGACACAGTGACCAGTAATTATACCAGAAACGACCCGTGCGTTATAACGACTAAGAGCGGTTGATCTCTTCTTGGTAAAGGCCGGCCATGGCGGCCTGGCCCTTGCACATGTTTCCAGAAGAGCCCAGCGTCCTTTTGCTCGACCAGTAGGTTAATCTTTTATTTTCTTCCGTAAGGAACTGATTGAGGTAACTACAAAAATAAAGACAACGCGATAAGTACAGTGCCGACCCTTTTCTAGCAAACTCATCAGTCCTTGCGTTTCCCTCGATATCTACATTCCCTGGTACCCAGGGCAGAGGGCTCTAGATATCTCGTTTAAGAGTGATTTGCAGGTCCTCCCAAACCTCGACCTAATTACAGCAGAGCATTAAATGCTGCCTGACTATCTATATAGACAGTGATCGTTAACCTGTATAATGACTGTGACTTCGGCCTGGAAGACGCTGCAGTCGGCAAATACAAATATTTGGCGCAACAGCTCTTTAAAGTGCCAGGGCCTAGCTTCTCGCAACCGCTCATGTTGTGTGCGTTATATTTTTCACACGAATGGAAGGGATCTACAGTTTAATGCCGAATCCGAATGGCGATTTGAGAAGCTTTTTCGAGACAACAATACTCTCGGATGTTTGTCAGACACTCCCGAGAGGTGGGACCGTGAAAAAACGTTTTGGTGTTTTCTGGGAATCGAACTTGGAACCTCATGCGTAGTGATCCGACACACTAACCACTTACGCCACGGCGCCCACGCTGCAGTCGTCGCTTGTTCTAAAAAAAAACAACTGAGGGTACTCTCATCAACGAAGGAGTGGATTGGATTAGAAGTTGCAGACAAGAGATCATTTATAAACATCAAAAAGAGAGTCGTAGACAAAACGGAACCCTGAGGAACACCAGCATTTATATGGTGAATTGCAGACTTGAAGCCGTCGAAGACAAGTTGTATTGAAGGGTCCGAAACGTAGTTTCTAATAGTATTTTCGACAAAAGAGCATTATGCCAAACTCTGTCAAATGCCTTAGAAATTTCGAGCACAATCATCTTTGATTCGCCGAAGTGATGGAGAGATTGGTTCCACTTCTCGGTGAGATGTCATCAAATCACCAGTGGACCCTGTTGCTACGAAAACCATACTGCCGGTCATTGAGGAGTTTTCGTGAATCAAGATATTTCATGAACTGACGATTTACCCGCGTCTCAGCGTTGACCGTGGAAAGAAGGAACGTAAGTGCAATGGGTCGGTAATTGGACGGAGAGGAAGATTCACCTTTTTTAGGGACATGCTGGACAAATGCTGTTTTCTATCTTCTCGGAAAGAGACCAGAAGAGTAGGACAGGCAGAAAAGCTTACGCAGAGGTTTTGTCAGCATAAAACAACACCTCTTCAGATCTTTGGCAAGAGGTACCAGCTGGACAAGTGGATTTGTGTATGTTAAGACCTTTGAGTACTCCTGCAACTGTATGAGTGCGAAAGTGGACTTGACCCATGGAAATTTCGACGCTCTCAAGTACAGGCGGAGACAAAGCACTATCAGGCAGGGCGGAGTTCGCTGCAAGCAGATTGGCCTTGTCTAAGGAGTTAACAGCTGAAATAGGCGAAGCCCACAGGGGGATCAGTGTAAATGCAGTGAAGTGGGAGGGTTATGATCTCTTGTTTTCGGATCATACAAATACAAATATTTAGCGCAACAGCTCTTGTGTGCGTTGTGTGCGTTATATTTTTCACACGAATGGTAGGGACCTACAAGTCCTCCGGTCCTTGGTTTTGGACCCGTCCGTGAAAATTTACAGCGATTCGTTGTATGGGACATTGCGTTGAGTTCACGCAATTTTGCCCGGTAATGAGTGCATGTAGCCCCTGTTGAAGTCATATGCAGTGGGCAGGTGATCAAATAAAATTGGGGAGATGACAGTACATCGAAATTATGTTGGCGTGCCTCGTGTGTTGCCCCTTCCAATGGTTGGGGCCTCTCAGTCTTATTGCCGAGCTGAGAACCAATTGTGTACTGACGATGTCAATCGGAAGTAAGTAGAGTCCAAGGATAAGTTAGGTAAGGTAAGGTGGCTGATCTGACAGAGGGCACGCATAGACCATTTAGGTCACATGATGATTGTAATGGAGGTATCACCGGGTACTCGGGAACCTTTACCTTCCTCAGGAGGGTTATGGCTAAGAATTACTGCGCCTGTAATGGCTAAGTAGTGTAACTGACTCAATCAACTCTAAGGTCAAGGTGGACCGACCGGGAAGGTAGAGCGTGCTAACGAGTATTGGGGTGATTGATTCAATCGAACCCTTTGTACTGTTGTGCAAATTGTATTGGCTGGTAGTGGGGGCCTGGGTGACCGTGAAGGTGTAGGGATGCATAAGAGTATTAGAATGACTGATTCAATTGAACTCTTGGTACTACTATGCAATTGGTGTTGGCTAGGTCGGGTGACTGATTCAATCGAACACTCTTGGTACTACTATGCATTTGGTGTTGGCTAGGTCGGGTGACTGATTCAATCGAAGCCTTCATACCTAGGTAGACTGTGGAGGTAATGGGATGCATCTTCTTCTTCCTTTTATCAGCGAGGTTATGATCCGAAAACTAGGGATCACAACCCTCCCACTTCACCGCATTTCTACTGATCCGCATGTGGGGTTCGCCTGGTAATGGGATGCATAAGAGTAAATAAGGTGACTGATTCAAACGAACCTTTGTCCTATATGCAGGCGAACTCCTGCAACTGTATCTTCTAAAGATACCAGTAGCCCGAGCTACTGGCATGCACGATTCGCAAACCTGAATACTCAATGCCAGGAATACGCCTACGTACTAAACCACACCCTGTACACTTCAACCACTCTCCCCGCGGGACTACCGTTAGGTATTACTTCGCGGGGTGGTTAGCTATTTATGCTCTTCATTCGCTGTCTTCCGCTCCTTGTTCCAAAAGTGTTGCCGGTTGGACTTGGTTGCTCTTTCTGACTCTTTCCAGCCGCCTAAGTTCCTGCACGATTATCGCTGCAACTTGTTTCCCCGCGTCCCATATTGCATTCGATGCTATCATATGGTGCACAATGTTTTCGGGGGTTGGTATTTCTCCAATTTTTTCCTCCAGTTCTCTGTGCTCTATATGAAAACGTGGGCACTGAAAAAATACGTGCTGAGCGTCTTCTGAGGACTCTCCGCAATTTGGACAGTTGGGAGATTCATCCAACCCAAACCTGTTGAGATACGCTCGAAAGTAGCCATGTCCGGTTAGGAACTGGCTAAGATAGAAATATACCTCTCCGTGTTTCCGGTCCATCCATTTTTGGATATCCGGTATAAGTCGATGGGTCCATCTTCCCTTTGAGGACTGGTTCCATCGCTCTTGCCATGCTCTAATGCTTCGCTGTCTTTCTTCCAGCGTGATATTTTTGACTGACGCTTGAGGTTCCTGAATTTTGGCGTCGTAGGTTCTTTGTAGCTCGATAGGCAAGATATCCGCTGGTAGCATTCCCGCGATGACACATACTGCCTCGTCTGACACCGTACGAAAGGCACAGCATACTCTCAGCGCACATGGTCTATTGACAGAGTTTATCCTTCTTGCGTAGGTCTTTTTCGTCATAGCTTTGGCCCATATGGGTGCCGCATGCATAAGGATGGACTGCACCACCCTTGATAGAATAAGTCTCCTTTGTTGCCTAGGTCCTTCTATATTTATCATTATTCTTGATAATGCAGCCGCTTTGTCACACGTTCTTTCAAAGTGCTCCTTGTAAGTGAGCCTCGCGTCGATCATCACACCTAGGTATTTGATAACCGATTTTGATGTCGTATTATGATCTCCTACTCTGATGGTGATTTCCTCTATTTTCTTGCGGCTGCTTACCAATACTGCCTCTGTTGGTGAGCTCTAACCCGACTGCTGCCATTCACCGTTTGACTTTTCGGATACATTCATTTGCAATATCCTCTATTTCTTCTAGATGTTTTGCAACCACGACAATTGCAATATCATCGGCAAAGCCTATGATTTTTGCCTCATTTGGGATTCCAAGCCTTAGAACCCCATCATACATAATGTGCCAAAGGATAGGACCTATTACCGACCTAAATTGTGGAACTCCGCTAGATATGTGGTACTGCTTTACTCCATCGTCGGTATCGAAGAGCAGAAACCGTTTCTCGAAGTAGCTCAGTATTATTTTAATTGAGAACCATGGCACCATCATTGACCTAAGCGATTGCACTATGAGTCGGCAATTCGCAGAATTGAACGCGTTTTTGACGTCCAATGTTACTACGGCACCGTATTTCTTTGCACCGCCTCTCCATCTCCTGCCCTAAATAGCTTCTTCCAAGTTTGTAGTTACTCTTCTTATTGCGTCTACTGTAGATCGAGCTTTCCTAAAACTTAGTACCTAGGTGCACCGTGTACGTAGTAGGGTGCATAAGAGTAGTAGAGTTGATTGACTCAATCAATCCCTGTTACTGGTATGCAGTAGTGGTGTTGGTTTAACAGTGCTAGTCTGGTATGTTTGAGAGGGTCATCTGTCCTCATTGGGAGGTGACTGCTACATTAGATACAAGCTTCTTGTAAGTAGATGCCAGATGGTGACCTATACGGCGTGGGGTGGAGATGGTGACTGATTCAATTGAACCTATTGCTGTGCTGCAGGTGACTATGAGTACCCCACATGAGTTACTTGCATTTGTAAGGAGGGGGTGAAGTGTAAGCTGTTGTTCCAGCTAAACCAGTTAGATTTTGATACAAATTTACAATGCGTACGTTAGAAAGTTCGCTTAGGTCTTCAAAGAAGTATTCCCCTAGTAGTCTCTTTCTCAGAGTAGCTAGCGCTGGGCATGTGCTTAGGAGATGAATGTTGTTTTCCTCTTCTTCCTCATCTCTGCAACTTGTGCAGAAATCATTTGATAGGACTCCCATTCTAAAATAGCATGTCTACTTATCAGCAGTATCCTGTGATTATTCCGACTGTGAGGCGTATGCTTCTTCTGATTAGAGATAGGATAGAGAGATAGAGTCCAAGGATTCCTCCTAATGACTTGAATTCGGTGGCAGAGGATCCTGAGCTTTCTATTCCCGCGAATGCCTTGAAGGACAAGCGAGTGATGAGGAGCTAATTGGCAAATGCCCACCGAGACAGGAATGAGAAGAACCACTGGATCTGCTGGCTTAGAAGGGAATTGAGTGGATAAGCTGTTAAGCAGATAAAAGAATTGTTATCATCAGTTTACATATGGAGCTGAAACCCTAATCAAACTGTACGTAGAGCGACATTCACCCGAAGAATGCGGTAACAAGAAAATTCCCTGCCTTTCCAGTCCAAAGGACACCAGGCAGAAGCAAGAGAACAGATTGAAACGGACTTCATCGTTGGTGACATTCATTATTGAATAATTTCCGCGTACATAGTGACACACTTCCTCCTACTGTGTAGCTGCGCATCAGGCCAGACACAAGGCAAACAACTGCACCCACTTCCCGCTGAATTCCGCGCAATTAGATACGAGAACCCAAAACAAAACCTATATCCCCACCCACAGTGCTTCTTTATTAGAAAATCCCTCCCAACCCGATATCAAGCGAACAAATTACAAGGTTCAAGGATAGACACTCAGCGGGTGTCCTAGTCCTCAGAGAGGTAGCTGCTTCCCTCGACAAATGCCAGAAATTCGTCTCGTTTACCTGAATACGCGGGTCCAGCTCGCCGTCGTCTTCTTTTTTCGACATTATGTCGCTTTGCCTCGTTCTCCTCTCCGATTGATTGCCACACGTCCTCGGTTATCCTTTTGTTTGAAGCTCAACACCATCAACAAACTAACAACACACTCAACGACAGCAACAACACATTACACTGCACTACACTGCGGCGGAATATTCTTTTACAAATAATTTTGCAACTCTCTCTCCGCCACTGCACACTTGTCACTCGACTGACGACTGACGTTTCTTTTTTAATTTTCCGCTAGATTTTGACACAAAACACAGTTATTTACACTTAATCGAGTCCGGGAATTATGCAATTATATGAGATTCCAGATGCGCTGCACAATCCACGAGAGAAACACTAATTTTCGAGCAAAAAACACGACGGACTCGTAGCAAAAACAACGGGGCACGCAATTGACAATTGACAGATCGAGTTCGAGCGGCGAAGCCAAAAAAAAAAAAAAAAAACAGAGAAACAGACAAAATGCACGTCTATGCGATAATGCTGTCACCACACGAATAGAACAGAACTGGATGAAGTCCAGTGAACGATTGAAATTGGAAACGTCAGACGAGATGAGTGGAAGTGGAATTTGTGCGGGCAAACAACAACAACAATTTGTGTGCTAGTGCGCAGGCTGGGACACTGTCAAACGAGCATGTGCGCACAGCGGCTGTTTCGTGATTTTCCTTGGGGTGGAATCGCACTTAGATTGAAATAAATTTCAGTGATTTTGAAATAAAATTCTAAATTTCTTGCCCGCACACACATTCACTTGAAGTGGATCTAATGTGGGAAATACACGTTACTGTTGTACCAACGGTTTGACAGCTTAGGTGTTGTATGTGATAATTGTATCGTGTGCATCCACAAGATACAACCGACCATTGTACGGATATCGTACGGTCGCATGGTCTTGACTCTACAACCGCTGTCCCATGCACAGATTGTATGGAAATTATATGGCGTGTATGTGTGAAATGGTAGTCAAATGGTAGTGCATGCGATCATATGAAAACGCAAGCGTTTTCACTCAGCTGAGGCCTACCAACTCCTACTCTCAACCTCCACGCGATGACAGCCGGGTGCCTAGTACCTTAATCCAAGAAGTGGGTAACCAACCCCGTTTGGAGGATTCTTGGCGGCAGGGGATGAGAGAGGGAAGAAGAGTGCTTTAACACTAGAGCACTTATTCTTGGCTCAGGCGGCAGCAGACGAATTCCCTAGACGGAGTCAACGGTGGCGTCTATAGTTCCAGTTAGGTTGAACGTAGTGAATACCTTGCGCGACCTGCTTCGTCGTATTCGAATCACAGGTCCGTAAGGAATTTCCAATGTTGGTCAGGACATTGGAATAGAAATGGTGGCGGAGGAGCCCTTAATGGGCCAACGGCAGCGCTCATACTCCCGTAGTGGACTACTGGTACCGGCGTACCCGGCCCTCGTCCTAGGCGAATAATTAAGGAACCGGTCCTCCAGGTTGAAGTGGGCACCGTGGCGTAAGTGGTTAGTGTGTCGGATCTTTACGCATGAGGTTCCAAGTTCGAATCCCAGAAAACACGAAAACGATTTTTCACGGTCCCACCTCTTGCGAGCGTCTGACAAACATCCGACAGTATTGCTGTCACGAAAAAGGTACTCAAATCGCCGTTCGGATTCGGCATTAAACCGTAGGTCCCTTCCATTCGTGTGAAAAATATAACGCACACAACATGAGTGGTTGCGAGAAGCTAGGCCCTGGCACTTTAAAGAACTGTTGCGTCAAATATTTGTGTTTTTTTTTTTGTTTGTCCTCCAGGTTGGGGGCTGTGCCGTCGGGGTGACTTCCCTGCCACGTTAGAAATCTGTGGTTCCGAAACAACCAAAAACCTCGGATAAGGATGACTCAACTAATGACGACCCCAGCAAACGAAATAAGGACAACGACCTTCGGACCTGTACGTGGAGTGTTCTGTCCCTTTACAGACCACGTGCAGCCGAAAAATTAACAGAGGCCCTAGACTGCTATAAAGCAGATATTACCGCCATCCAGGAAGTGCGATGGGATGGGCTGGGCAAAAAGAGGATGGAAAACTGTGACATCTACTACGGTGATTGCTACAGAGGCAACAGACAACGCTTATTCGGATGCGGATTTGTCATACGCGGCAGACTTAGGCAAGAAGTCGTGAGCTTCCGGCACGTAAGCGAGCGTATTATGACTATCCGGATCAAATTCCCTAACATAAGCCTAGTATATGTTCATGCCCCCATGGAAGAAAAGGACCCTGCCACCAAAGAGTGTTTCTACGAGCTCCTCGACAAAACATACGAGCAATGTCCTAAATACGACGTTAAATTCGTATTGGGCGATTTTTACGCCAAAATAGGAAAGGAGGACGTCTTTGGAAGGGCCGTCGGTAAACATAGCCTACACGACACCACTACTGATAACGGACTAAGGCTAATTGATTTCGCTGTGGAGCGAAATGTCACCATAGCAAGCACATGGTTTCCTCATCTCGATATTCATAAGCAGACATGGCGGTGCAATTATCATGTAACGATCGACGCAAGGAATTCCTCCAGTATTCTGGATGTCCGGACCTTCCGAGCGGCCAACATAGACTCGGATCATTACCTTGTTGTAGCCAATTACTAAATTTAAAATGTTAAATAAATTCTATTTTGTCCCAAACAGTACGAATGCGGATATCCCAATCTGATCAACAAAGAAGAACCAAAATACAAATACAAATATTTGGCGCAACAGCTCTTTAAAGTGCCAGGGCCTAGCTTCTCGCAACCACTCATGTTGTGTGCGTTATATTTTTCACACGAATGGAAGGGACCTACAGTTTAATGCCGAATCCGAACGGCGATTTGAGAAGCTTTTTCGTGACAGCAATACTCTCGGATGTTTGTCAGATGCTCGCGAAAGGTGGGACCGTAAAAAAACTTTTTTGGTGTTTTCTGGGATTCCAACTTGGAACCTCATGCGTAGTGATCCGACACACGCCGACAAAGAAAGAATCACTGTGAGAAAATTTAAAGTCGAAAAGCTACAATCGCAAAAGACCTCCAGACTCTTCGCTGAACGCGTATCCCGAAATCTCTCAATCACCCCTATGCCGCCAGCATCAAGTGCCGAAGACCAGTGGCAACGCTGCCAAAATGCCATCAGAAATGCCGCGACTGAAATGCTGGGTCTCGCTCGCCCACCACCGCGAACCCCTGGTTTGACGAAGAATGCCGGCGAGTGCATGCAGCGAAACAAGAGGCATATAAACCGGCGCTGCAAAGGAAGACGAGAGCTGCTCGTGAGCTCTACGAGCAAAAGAGTCGGGAGGAACACCGGCTTCTCCAAAAGAAGAAAAAAGAGTATGAGAAGCGCGCGTTTGAGAATATCGAGAGTTTATACTCCAGGAGCAATGTACGGAAGTTTTACCAAAAGGTAAAAAGAACGTGTCAGAGAAGCAATACCCGTACAGAAACCTATAGAGATGAAAAGGGAAACCTCGTAGTAGAATCACAGTCGGTGCTGAGAACAGAGATAGAGTTAAGGTTGTCGCGTATGCGGATGACGTAGTAATACTGGTATCGGAGATGTTTCCATCCGTAATCAGTGAGATTATCGAAGGTGCCTTGGACAAGAGTAGCACATGGGCCACTGGATGTGGACTCAGCGTCAACCCAAGCAAAAGTGAACTGATGGTCTTTACCACTAAAACTAAAATACAGACCTTCACGCTTCCATGGCTAAAAAATCATCTACTCTCCTTATCCTCCAGTGCTAAGTACCTAGGTGTGGTACTTGATCCAAAACTAAGCTGGAAGCTTAATATTGGGCAGCGGGTAAAGAAGGCCTGGCTTTCTATGCTTGCAGCTTTGCACCTTTGGTAAGAAGTGGGGACTTCGCCCGAAGATGGTCTTATGGATGTGCACTGCCGTGGTGCGTCCCATTCTTTCCTATGGATCGCAGGTCTGGTGGTCTGCGCTAAGGAAAGCTTATAACATCAAACTTATCAACAGGGTACAAACTACTGCCGCTATAAGCGCGACGGGTGCCATGAGAACATATCCAACTGAAGCCTTGAACGTTATCCTGCACCTTTTACCACTCGATCTTCACATTATGCATCTATCATCATGTACTGCGGTCAGGCTAAGAGAAACAGGATACTGGTGCACCAATCCGTATGGTCACAACAGTATCCTGAATCTGCTACCGCAGGATCTGGCTGCTATACTGACCGACTACGTAAGTAACTCCCACAGTGAACTTTTTAAATTACGGCACGGTCAGATTCCCAACCAGGGCGGAATGGGAAACTGGCGAACTGGCAAATGAATTCGAAACAACACCGGTGGTTCAAAAATGGACTGCGGGGTAGGGACGGGGATATTCTCTGATTCCCTCAATATTTTAACGTCTTACCAGTTTCCTGATTCGTGCAGTGTCTTCCAGGCGGAAGCTTTTGCTGTACGTGAGGCCTGCCGCCTACTTAAGCAAACCTCTACACCCCTTAATACCATTGCCATCCTCATTGACAGCCAGGCCGGTATCAAGGCTATAGTGTCTGCCATTACATCCTCGAGACTAGTAGAACAGTTCAAAAAGGAACTCGCCTCGCTAGGTCATCGGTTAAGGATCTGTCCCCTTTGGAGTCCGGGTCACAGCAACATTGAGGAAATCAGCGAGCTGATGAACTCGTGAGACAGCGATGTGCCCTTGATGTTTCCCTAGCAAAGGCAGTGAACGTCCCGTTGGGGGTCCTTAAGGAAGGCATTTTCGTGCATTATCTGCTAAAGGCTGATAGTAGATGGCAGGGGGTGCGGAACTGTGTCATATCCAGGCAGATGTGGCCCAAATACTTCCGGAAAAGAACGCAATATCTACTAAAGAGAAACCGTGAAGATATCGCAAGTGGCAGTTAGTACTGGTCACTGGCCCATCGGAGTTCATGCGGCCAGAATAGGCATTACTTTTGATGCAAACTGTCGCAGCTGCAATACTGCTGATGAAATAGAAACAATCTTACACTTCCTCTGCAAGTGTCCGGCTTTAGGCAAGGCCAGACAGCGCACCTTAGGTAAACTCTTTTTCGACAACCTTATAGAGCTAGCGGAGATTAGCATTGGGGATATTATCAGCTTCCTCAATGCAACGGGGTGGATTTGAATAATCCTTACCCCTTTTTCTTCTTCTTTTCCCTAGTAGTTAACGTCCTTGTTACATCCGTTAGGTCACTTGAGTTGTGGTATTAAAACGGCGCTTCTGCGCTAATTGAGTGTCCGCATGGTTTGCTGACACAACCACTTCTACCTACTTACCTAGACATCATTGGGTACGCCGACGATATCGCAATCGGAGTAGTGGCCAAAAAATTAGAGGAAGTTGTGCAAAACTGAAATCAAACAATCGCAAACGTGAAGCTATGGCTACAGACATCAGGTTTAGAGCTAGCGGACCACAAAACCGAAGTCGTTCTCATAACTAGTCGTAAAAAAGTGGAGCACCATTCAGGACGGTGAGCAAACTATCGAATCGAAGCTATACATCAAGTACCTGGGAGTGTTGCTGGACCACAGACTCAGCTTCAGGGACCACCTAATGTACGTAGGCGAGAAGGCCTCCCGGACAGTAGCGGCACTATGCAGACTAATGCACAAGTGGGGGATCAAGGCAGCCAATCATAAATCTCCTAACAACAATGAGTAGGTCAATACTCTTGAATGCGGCCCCAATATGGGCATCAGCGACGCATCATAAGTCATACATTAGAACGATGAACTCGGCGCATAGAATCGCAGTTCTAAGGGTATGCTGCGCCTTTAGAACTGTATCAGCGGATGCGATAAGCGTAATATCAGGCCGAATGCCTATCATCTAGACGCGAAGAAGTCTGCGGCCCTACGCGAAAACGAGCACGATGACGATACAATAGCTATAGAATCTATAAAAGCAGAATGGCAACATAAGTGGAACATCACAACCAAAGGGCGATGGACATACAAATTGATGCCCGAAGTTGATGAATGAATTAGCAGAAAGCACGGGGAGGTAAACTACTATCTAACACAAATTAGGGGCAAGGTTCCAGGCAAAGGAACCACTGAGGAATTGAGCTGCTTAGCAGCCTTTTCCTAAGACCGTCCATACGTGGTGAAGAGCCACATCCTACTCGAGGTGTCCCTGTTGCATACTGAAAATGGCGGATCTAAAGAGAAAAACTTGATAAAACCCGTAATCCGGTGTATAACTACCGTGCCCATGGGATGAATGGCACTACGTTAGTGTGTCTTCTAGCGGTGAACTCTAGTTTATTGGGCACCTCTGGTTTCAATATAAGCCCCCGCCGCTGGCATGCGGGGCTCTGCCTGTGGTGTATTTCTTTCCCTAGCTTCTCGTGGAAACAAAATTTCAAATTCCAATAAACAAACCCAAGAGCAAGATGCTGCTCTAAACACATCCACACCAATGGACATTGGTCTCCCAGAAGACCTCTCCTCAATCGCTAGCGCGGAAGAGGACGATTTAACTATCGGTCCTATTGAAGAAGCGGCCCTTCTACTCGAAACTGCCCCACCTCTGTCGGCTGATCCTCAGCCCTCCACCTCAAAAACCGCACTAGAACGACTTAGCGGAGCGGGTCGCAAACGTTTGTAATGGCTCCTCTCCAAAGGCGTATCTCCTGAGGAACCAGAGAGAAAGCCAAAATCTCCTGCGGCCGCAAAAGAGACCGCTCTAATTCTTCTCCTCTGGCTTCGGAGCCAAAAAAGACAAAAACTGCACCCCATGCAAGGGCAACAGATGTGGCTCCCACATCTATCAAGCCGGCTCCTATAGTGCCGCTTACCACCTTTAAGCAAGCTCTGGAAGTATTCAAGATAGGGATCATCGACTCCAACTTTCCAGAAACCCTGCTTAACAACGAGCAAATGACTTCCATCCAAGACTTCATCTTTGAGCGCATTATCAGCTTCACGGACGAGAAAGTGAAACCCAAATTCCGCGGTACATCTTTCCGTCCAGGATGGCTAGTCCTAAATTGCAAAGACCGGTCTACGGCAGAATCGGTCAAAGGCATTCTCCCTAGTTTCACTCCATGGGAGGGTATCTCACTGAAAGCTCTTGATGAGTATAACATTTCTCGGGAACAAATTGTACTGGGACACTTTCCAGCAAACCCTTCATTCGGAAACGAGAAGATCCTGAGGGCGGTTTCTGCCCAAAATTCAGATCTTCTCGCTTCTGAAAGCCGGGTCTTAAAACGTGAGGATAAGGGCAACTTTGCCATACTGACTCTCTCCATAGACCACAAATCCATGGGTTGCTTGAAAAGGCTACATTTCAAAATAGACTTTCGTTTCGGAGAAGTTACTCTTCGAACAAAGCAATTCATCGGCAAAGACCTCTTCCCAGGGCTGCCATTCTAATAAGTAACCGATTCAACTTTCTTTCTTTCCCACAGTTTATTAGCAAGGACCTTGTAGCCATTTCAATGGATATAACTACCAGCAGAGGACGGCAATCCATCATAGCCTCAGGATACTTTGCTGACGACCAAACTTCAGCTCCTGTCGAACAATGGTATAAACTTCGCTGGAGCACGTAACGAATTGTTGGAGTTCCGGCAACAGTTCCTTCAACAGCAAACACAAAGCGAGATTGCGGCTTGGAGTGCTGCGGAGCAGATTGAGTTCCACCATATTCCTCCTACAGCACCTCACTTTGGATGCCTGTGGGAGGCAGCCGTAAAATCCGCAAAAGGCCATTTGTTTCGCACCGTAGGACAGGCTTGTTTAACGTTTGAGGAACTCTCAACCGTGACTGCAGAGATTGAGCCCATTCTAAATTCACGGCCTCTCTGTATGATGTCCACCGACTCCAATGATGAACAAGTTTTGACCCCTGAGCACTTCCTTATTGAAGCGCCCTTAAATGCCATAGTTGAACCATGGATGGAAGGCGAAAGAATATCTACGTTGAACAGATGGCGGCATCTATCCCAGATTAAGCAACACTTTTGGGTTCGTTGGTCCAAGTTGTCTTCAGACAACATTAGACTGGATATGCTGGTCTTAATATCCGATGACAACGCTCTCCTTCTCAACAGTGGTTGTTGGGAAAAATTGTAAAAGTCATTCCCTCCCGAGATGGCAAGGTTCGAGTAGTCGATGTAAAAACGAAGAGTGGCATAGAGCGAACAGCAATTCATCGCCTAGCACCACTAATTCATCTTCTTCTTCCTTTTATCAGCGAGGTTATGATCCGAAAATAAGGGATCATAACCCTCCCACTTCACCGCATTTCTATTGGTCCGCCTATTTGACCTCAGAAAATATCGGCAGGCCCGCCGATTTTGGATCACTCGGTTACTGAGGCCAATGGAATGCCGATGTCGTCGCATTTGTCTGATCCAGGCGTTTATAGGCCTGCCTTTCCTACATCGCGATGTCTTTGGAACGTGCATTGATATTGCCTTTTTAACGGGTTCAAAAGACCTCTTCTTTGAACGTGGCGATACCAGCTGAGCCGGTCGCGCTCTATTTTTTGTATGATGGTTTCCTTGGTGTGAGCTTTGTCACTCCTGCTGTCATGCGAAGCATCTTCATCTCAGCTGTCGTTAATTTACTCTCATACGTTTTCTACATCGTCCAACATTGTGAACCGTGTGTGAGGGCTGGACGCACAACTGCGGTATAGAGCCTTCCTTTCAACTTAGGGGGCATTTTTCTGTCCCAGAAGATAGCGGAATTTTCTCGCCACTTCATCCACCCTACGCTTACGCGATGATTGATGTCGTCATCACAGGTTGCTTTGCTATTTCAGATATTTAAGCTTTCCGTACTTGGGAAGCACTGTTCTATTCAAATAAATGTCTGGAATAGGCCTAAGTGGATCAGAGAACGGGCAGCACAAGAACTATGTCTTTTTTGAACTAATGCGATACCCATTTCCCTCCAGAACGTCCACCCACACATCAAGTGCTCGTTGCAGGGATGTAGGATCCTCACTTATGATGGCTCCATCGTCAGCAAAGAATAACTGATGTACCTTGGGGTCCATCACTTTACCTTCAAGCAGATAATCAAGGACTGTAATAAAGAGCAAAGGACTTAAAACGCTTCCCTGGGGCACCCCGACTTTGATTGGGAACTCTTCGGTTACTCCAGTGGGGCATCTTACTCTTGTCTTTGCTCCTTCGTACATGTCCATGATCATCTGTACATAGGTTTCTGGAACCCCTCGATGTCTTAGCGCCACCCATTGTTGTCTTTCGAATGCCTTTTCAAAGTCTACCAATACAATATGCAAATCCCTTAAGAGATTTCACGATGTTTTTCCATTATGATCCTTATACTTTGGATTGCATCTGTGGTTGATTTACCCGAGACAAACCCGCACTGATTATCAGATAGCCGTATTATTTTTCGCAGTCGGCCACCTAATACCCGCTCAACGATCTTCATGGTGTTTGACATCAGCTTGATCGAACGGTAGTTATCACAGTTTCGCGTATTACCCTTCCCTTTGTATACAGGGAGAAGGTAACTTTCCCTCCATTGATTCGGCATTGGATCACCTCTCACGAATTTGGAGATAAGAATTCTGAGCCATCTTAACACGATGTCTCCCATCTTTTTCCAGAACTCAGAGGGCATCTCGTCTGGCCCAACCGCTTTTCGTTTTTTGGAGTATTTGACCGCCTCACTAACTTCTTCGACTGTAATGTCGGTCATTTCTTCACAGTTAGGGGTGGCTCTTGGAAAGTATAGCCGGGGAAACTGTTCATTTAAAAGCTCTTTACAATACTGCCAACTCTGCAGAATTTTGTCGTCATCCACAAGAAGGTGGCCATGAGCATTGCTAATGAACTTTGGCGAACGAATCTCCTGAGCATTGTTCCTTCTTTGGGCGGCTATTTTGAAGATAGTGGCACTCTTGTTCATATTGTGTCTTCGCAGCTCCTGGATAGCCTGGTTTGCATCAGCAACCGGGGAAAATATTTTATCCAGCTCCCGATACAGGCCCTCCGTACTCTCTGCTTGAAGCTGGGCGCACTTCTTCTTCGCTTTTTTCTTGCAGCATCTGTATTCCATTTCGAGGCGAGCTTTTTCGTCATTATTATTAGAGGGGCACTTTGACCAAGCTTTGAAAGCCGCTTTCTTCTCATTTATTAGCATCTTAGCTTCATCACTCCACCACCATGTTTCTTTGGCGTGTTGATGGTGGCCTTTTGAAGCTCCTAGCAGTGATTTGGCCTTCTTTAAGCAAGTTCGCTGTAGGGAATCCCACATATTTTGTGCTCTGCACTCTTCATCCTCAGCTCCGTTGATGGTGTGAGAGAGGTAATTCTTCATTACGAAAACAAAAGCCTCGCCTTTTTCTTTGTCCAGATTGTACCACTTGATTTTCTCAGAGACCCTTGTTTGTTTGCTTTTCTTAGGTGTTTTCATAAAAATTTCTGTTAGCAAGAGACGGTGTTGACGAGCGATTGCCTCTCCCAGGATCACTTTGCAATCTTTTACCCGAGGCTTCATGAAACTGCCTACCAAATGGTAGTCAATCTGAGTTTCATCTCCACCACTGCTGTAAGTGATCAGGTGTCGGCTTTGTTTGATGAACATGGTATTTAACACGATAAGACCGTGTGATTTGCACATGCTTAGGATGTCTTCACCAGGAAGGTTCCTGGTGCCATATCCTAGTCCTCCATGGCAGTCTTCATTGTCTTCGTTTGATTTCCCGACATGTCCATTCAAATCTCCTCCAACAAACAGAAATTCTTCCTTTGGGATGCTCTTAAGGAGATTGTGGAAATCTAGCCAAAATGCATCTTTATCTATCTGATTGCACCCATTGTGGGGAGCATATGCACTGACAATATTCCACACCTCACCTTGTATTACTAGTTTGAGAGACATCAAACGGTCGCTGGACTTCGAAATGCTCAAGATGTGTTACCAAGTAGCTCCGCCGCAGGGATGATACCGATTCCGTTCGTAGCCTTTTCCGTTCCGTAGTAGAACATCTTGTAATCGTTTGTCCTAACGTCCAAGAAACGCGCCCGATTTCCGGTGTTTTTCCATTTCGTCTCTTGGACACACAAGATATCCACCCGCCTTCTATTCATCATCTCTTCCAGCTCGGAACTTCGACCGGTCATGCTTCCAACGTTCGAACTCGCGGCCCTCAAATTTCTTCCAAACTGTTTCATTATTTTGCTAGCCCCCAGAAGATTTTGTTATCCATTGGTGGTAATTAAATAAATTAATAAATCTACACCTTCGCTTGGTGCAGGCACCCCAAGGTGTATTAGAACATGTACCGAGTGAGAAGAAACTGCATACATTTTGTCATATATTATAGAAACTGTTTAATAATAATTCTAATACATTTCTCAACATTATGATTAATTTACTCATTGTATATATATTTGTTTGTTTTATATATAGCCATAGTAATAAAAATAATAGCATTTCATTATATAAGGAGGATTATATAGTTTTTTTCTTTTTTTTTTATTAATTTTCTTAACTCTCCTCGATAATTAAAAAAAAAAAAAGAAAACCGAATAAAACTTAAAAAATAAAACGGAAATAATAAAAAAAAAAAAATATGTATATATATATTTTTTTTCTTAACCAAAAGTAAAAGAAAAAGTTAAGTTGATCTTTCTCATTCGCTATCAATATTCAATCCCACCCGCTTCTCTTCCTCTAACATGGCATCTAGTTCGTCTGTTAAATTAGCTAGCATATTGCCAATATCGTTGAGTACATTCGCCGATACGGTTTTTGCTTGTGGAACAACACCACCAGCCTCAGCGCTGGCAAGGTCTGCAGCATATGTAACAACACTGCCGCCGCCACCACCTGCTGAGGAGGAACTCAAATCAGAACAATCCGGAATAGCACCAACTGACACACTGCCGCTGCCGCCTAGGCCGCCACCACCACAACCACCACCAACAACTGGAGGATAGGTTAGTGTTGGTGATCGAAGATGTACAACACTAGATGGCGCTCCTGCTGATCCACCACCTACCACTCCACCACCTCCTGCAATAGTGGGATCAGCGGATACCGCATCATAGAGCAGTGTTCCGCCAGCATTTGAGCCGGTACTGTCGCTACGAATTAGTGTGGCATCATGCAGCGACGATGATGATTTTAACGAATGGAAAGAGTGTGCGATATTGGCGATTGTGTTGGTCGACGATGATGACGATGATGAGGATGACGAGAGATGCTGCTGTGGCGGCAACTCTTGTCTATTAAGTAGTCTTTGCTTAATGGTTCCGGTGTTTTCATTAGCGAAGGGTATAGTGTCGATGGAATCGATGCTTGATGTTGACTGAAATGACAAAAAACACAAAGAAAATAAATTCAATGTTAAATAAATTTAAAAGTAAGTGAAAACGTTGACAAACTAACATAAGATGTGTGAGAAACAAAATAGGTAAAAATCATAAGAGAATACGAGTATATTACAGTCGCCTGCATTGCTTTAAGGCTTTAGGAACAGCCGGCAGTGTCAGTAGTGTATCATCAAAGTGGCAAGCGGCAGAGAAGCGGTAGATGTACATGCCGCCAGCAGCAAATGCGGAAGACCAGTGGCAGCGTTGCCAACAAGCCATCAGAGATGCCGCCTCTGGTGTACTGGGTTTCTCTCGGCCACCACAACGAAACCCCTGGTTTGATGAGGAATGCCGGCAAGCACATGCAGCAAAACAAGAGGAGTACAAAGCGGCGCTCCTACGTGCGCAGGACAAAAGAGGAACATCGACTTCTCAGAAGGAAGAAAAACGAGCATGAGAAGCGCTCGATCGAGGAGATTGAGAGACTTTATTGCAGGAATGATGTTCGAAAAATTTACCAAAAGGTAAAAAGAACATGCCAGGGTTTCAAAGCCAGAACAGAAGCCTGCAGGGACGAAAATGGCAACATAGAAGTAGAATCACAGTCGGTGCTGAGGATATGGAAGAGACACTTCTGCAGACTTTTAAACGGCGATGATAACCAATATTCCGCTGTCAGGCAGAATGAGCCATTCAACAGTGACGATGGCAGTCAAGATTCCCGTCAACCCGATCAGAATGAAGTGAGGATAGCGATATCTAAACTCAAATCCAACAAACCTGCTGGAGCCGACGCGGCCTTGCCGCTGAACTTTTCAAGGCAGGAGGAGATGAGTTGGTAAGGAGCATACACCAGCTCATCTGAAAAATCTGGTCGGACGAAAGTATGCCCGATCAATGGAACCTCAGCATCGTTTGACGGTCCTGAAGAAAGGAGACCCTCTAAACTGCGCCAATTACAGAAGTCTCCTCAACATCGCATATAAGATCCGGTCTGCCGTATTATGTGAACGCATAAAACCGATCGTCGACAACCTGATAGGTCCTTATCAGTGCGGTTTCAGGCCAGGAAAGTCCACCATTGACCAAATATTCACACTACGGCAGATCTTGGAGAAAACACATGAATATAAAATCGATACGCACCACCTTTTCATCGATTTCAAAGTTACCTATGATAGCGTGTATAGAGACGAGGTATACAGAGCCATGTCTAGTCTTGGCATCCCTGCCAAGCTCGTCCATTTGCGCAGAAAGACGATGGAGAACTTTCGCTGCTCCATCAAAGCCGGTAAGAACATCACCGAACCATTTGATGTTGAAAGAATTGTACGAAACTCACAAGCCAACCCCGGAGGTACAATCTTTTACAAGTCTGTGCAACTACTCTATAATCGGAAGAACTCAGCGGCCATTGAATGGGGCATTTACGAGTATTGAGATCGAGGCAGCAAAGATGAAAGCAAAACAAAATATATGCTGTCTACAAAAAAGGACACCCAACATCGGCGTTTGGGGACCTGCATTGCGATTGATCGGGAAACTACTGACTGCCCAAAACTTGGCTTGGGCCAGTAGTGCAACAATCAAGTTCGTGATGAAGTGCTTACTTTACCTCCTAGTGGTGGTCCCCGGGCAACTATACGTATAAACCCTTATACGTATAGGCCAAAATTGTAAGTGCGGGTTGTCTAGGGCCTTGATTCTAGGCAAGGTAACGTGGGCCAGCAACCTGCGTTACTGAAACCAGCTCGCTACAGAAACCGACACTATACCTCGGATAAGGACTGATCACATGTTGACGACTTTTGGCTATTGTAGCCGGACAAAGATAGGTTTCTGGAATGTAAAAACGCTCGGGAAGAGAAGGTCCTTACAATGCCAGATTCCTCCAACTGGAAAAGGAATTCATGCGATATAAACTGGACATTTTGGGAGTAAGTGAAGTAAGATGGTTAGAAGCGGGCGAGTACCAGTCTCCAACGCGTAACACTGTACTACTCTATTCTAGAAGATCATCCAGAAGTCCGCGGGAATATGGAGTCGGACTACTGCTAACAACAACAGCACGCAAGGGCCTGATTTCCTGGCAGCCTCATGGTGATAGGATTTTGACGGCCAGATTTCGGACTAGAGTACGACGCGTCACCATCATACAGTGTTACGCCCCAACGAATAGTTCGTCTGAGGACGAAAAGGAGAGCTTCTACAATCTCTTAAGCGCCGTCTTCAACACAACACCAAATGGAGACATTGTCATAGTAATGGGGGATTTGAATGCCAAGGTAGCCAGCGACAACGAAGGGCTCAAACATGTAATCGGGAAGCATGGACTAGGCAACCGCAATGACAACGGCGAAAGGTTTGTGGATTTCTGCAATGCCAACCGCCTTGTGATAGGTGGCACCATGTTTGAGCACAAGACCTGCCACAAAGTCAGCTGGATTTCCAATGACAGGCAAGCAACCTCCAACCAAATTGACCATTTTGCTATCAGCCGCCGCTTTAGAAGTAGTATCCTAGAGGTCCGAAACAGGCGAGGGGCAGATGTGGGGATAGTACGTGATCACCATCTTATGATAGCTACTCTCCAACTACGCACTGCTGCAGTTCGAAGATCCCACGACAACACAAGAATGCCCAGGTTCAACATCGATAGACTTAGTGATCCCTCAGTGCGCCAACAATTAAGGAAGCACTTTTCGCAAGGTGTGGAAGCAATCAGCAGCTCAATGCCCGCAACCATCCAAGACCATTGGTGTGCTGTGAAAAATGTTTTTACATCTGGTGCTGAAAGAATTGTCGGTCGATCGCAGGGAAGACATAGGGCGTGGCTTTCCGAGGATACCTGGTGACGGATTGACGAACGAAAACAGCTAAAAGCTCGCGTTACAGCTACCCCAGCCGCAGGGAGAAGCGAACTAGAGTCCCTATATCGCATGAAGATGAGAGAAGTTCAGCGTAGCGTACGACGTGACAAGCGCAACTACATCAACGCGCTGGCTACAGAAGCAGAAGAAGCAGCAAGGAGGTGCGACAGCAGGACTGTCTACAGAATCACGAAAGAGCTGACAGGTGGTCGCAGCTCCAGCCAATACCCAGTGAAAAGCCTAGACGGCTCCTTGCTCATTTCGGATGAGGATCAGCTCAAGAGATGGAAAGAGCATTTTGCTACGGTTTTGAACCGTGTATTCGCTAGCGATATGCTCCCAAATCAGACTGAGATGCCCGAGGTGAGAAGTTCCCGAATACGCACCACGACTCCCAGTAAAGATGAGATCATTACCGCGATCAAGGCACTCAAAACCAGCTGAGAGCTTTCTTAACGAGTGGAAAAAGGGAATGATCGTCAAGCTTCCTAACAAAGGAAATTTAATGGAGTGCGGAAACTGGAGGGGTATCTGCGTGCTGCCTGCTGTAGCTAAGATAATAGCTAAAATCATCCTGGAGCGAATCAAACAACATCTCGAAGACACACTCGATGCCGAACAAGCAGGTTTCCGCTCTGGATCCTTCTGTGCCGACCACATCAACACCCTGCGGATTATCATCGAACAGTGTGTTGAATATCGATCGCCACTGCACCTGCTGTTCATCGATTTTGAGAAGGCGTTCGATAGTGTCAAAACAGGGAGTTTATTTGGCGTGCCTTATGCAGGAGAGGTATTCCCGATATATTAATTGCTATTATCAAAGCTACATATGAAGGCTCCAAATGTCAAGTTCTGCACAGGGGAAGGTTGTCTGAGGAATTTGAGATCCAAAGTGGGGTAAGACAAGGCTGTATCCTTTCACCAATATTATTCCTATTGGTGATTAGCGATGTGCTTCATGCAGCTTTGTCGACGGGAAACGGAGGAATTCGATGGACTCTTACATCTCAACTGAAACATCTTGACTACGCAGACGATGTATGCTTACTCTCCCACAGAATTATGGACCTCCACCAAATGACAGCAGATGTGGAGAGGGGGGCAGGTGTCGTCGGGCTGAAAATTAATACGACAAAAACTAAAATCATCAGCCTTGGAACTAACTCATCGGCTCAAATATGCATTGCTGGACAACCGGTAGAGAGAGTAGAGGATTTCCAGTATCTTGGGAGTATTGTCTCGACCGATGGTGGAACCGAACTGGATATAGCCAAAAGGATCGCCAAAGCAAAGTCCGCGTTCGGGATGTTGTCCAGAATATGGCGAAGCAATGCAATCAGTTTGAGCACCAAAATAAGACTGTTCCGCTCCAACGTTGAATCCGTGCTGCTATATGGTTGCAGCACGTGGAGAGTGACCACTACTATCACCAGAAAGCTGCAAACGTTTGTTAATAGGTGTCTGCGCAATATCTTAAGGATTTTCTGGCCCAATCGTATCTCTAACGAACACCTTTACGAGAGAACGGGTCAGGAACTAATAGGCACAACTATCCAACGGCGGAAGTGGCAGTGGATTGGTTACACGTTCCGTAAGAGTGACAGTTCCATAGCGAACCATGCTATGCAATGGAACTCTCTAACTCAGGATGGCAGAAGACCTGGCGGTACGAGGAGTACATGGCGCAGAACAGTCGAGAAGGAGGCACGGCAGTTAGGGAAAAGTTGGGGAGAACTCAGACACATTGCCAGAAACCGTACACGATGGCGCGTAGGCGTAGTAGAGGCCCTAGGACCCACAAGGGGATACAGGACATAAAAGTAAGTAAGTAACATCGGCGTCTTAGACAGAACGCCACAATAGACAGATATAATTTTGAGGTAGTAAAGGATTTTGTCTACCTAGGGTCTATGGTGAACTCCGCAAATGACATCAGTAGGGAGATCACACGAAGAATTACTCTTGTCAATCGTTGTTTCTATGGGCTAAGACGGCAATTGAGTAGCAAAGCCCTATCTCGAACTACTAAGGTAACTCTCTATAAGACACTAATTATCCCAGTCCTGCTGTATGGCGCAGAGGCATGGGCTTTAACAAAACTGGATGAGGATGCCCTTGGTTATTTCGAGAGAAACGTTCTTCGAGCGATCTTTGGTCCCGTCTGCATAGACGGTGAGTGGAGGAGAAGGTACAATGCCGAACTATACGGCCTGTACAAGGACATCGACTTAGCCAGAAGAGTTCACATACAGCGACTAAGATGACTGGGTCATTTGGAACAGATGGAGCCCAACGTTCCCGCTAAGAAAGTCTTCGAATCCACCCCGGATGGACGACGCAGTAGAGGACGACCTCGCGGTAGGTGGCGCAAACAAGTGGAGGGGGACCTCAACCAACTTGGCGTGCGCAACTGGAGGCAGCTGGCTCGTAACCATGCTGGCTGGAGAGGTTTGTTGGTTGAGGCCCAGGTCCACCCCGGACTGTAGCGCCATCTAAGTAAGTAAGTAACTATGTTGCAACTCTCACCTAAGGCCATGAGATTTGGGTAATGCCCAAAAGAGTAAGATCGCGGATAGAAGCTGCTGAAATGAGCTTCCATCGCGGTTTTGCTGGAATAACTCGTAGAGATCGAGTGCGTAATACCAGTGTACGCGAGGCAACTACTTCTCCGAACGAATCGATCTATGCTTCGATGATTTGGTCAAGGGATCATAACCCTCTCATTTCATTGCATTTCTACTGATCCGCCTGTGGGGTTTGCCTCTAAAGAAATGTGTTTCTAATGCTAATAAGGGAAACAACCTGGTTTACATTGAAACATATGTTTTAATGATACATTCGAAATGAAATACAAATAAAGTATGATTATGATTATTCATACAGGAACTCCCAGCATCCGGTGTAGTTAATCACATTTTCTTATTTGCCAGTCAAAGTGTGGAGATGCATCTTTATTACCTTTCCATGTAAAAATATTTCTCATATCGCTTGGCTTTATTACCTTCGACGCCATCAAATACTCGTTGAAGTGTAAATTCTTTATATAACAATAGTCGTCATTAAGTTCGATTTTCCATGCATTTTTCGTGCCAGCATTACCCCCCGGCACCCATGTATAAACATAACGCATCTGACCATTATACTCATTGTCCGAGGCAAACATATACTCCCAATGTCGATCGATATTCCTAAAGAATGTCTTCCTATTGAGATGACGAGCTTTCCAATAGCTACCCGCATGTAGTATACCTGGAACCCATGTGAACACCATACGCCTTTGCTGATCATAATTGTAAGTTGCATTACCAGCGTATAAGTACTCCTCGATACCGCGATTCCATATGCAACTTTTCGCGGGGAAGTATAAATATTTAGCGCATTGTGGCATATCGTCCTCTACACCGCATATAAAATCCTTGAGTTCATCGGGAACATACTTAAAGTCATCCATTTCTCGTATAGCACTCAAATCGGCAGCTATGTCTATTATTATCTCAGCGGTACGGTCCTTGTTCCGATGCACTGTATACCAATATAACATATTGGTGGCGGGTATACGCTGCACCAAATGCTTATGGCTGCCGATGCAGGTAAGTATAGTCTCTGCCGGTAATTTGTTAAAGACATTATCCATAAGTGCACGCATCACCTTTGTATTAAGGTCTGGCTGATAGTAATACAATTCGTCTAATAGTTTTTCTACTTCAGCATTTCTTGGATATTTATCAGGATTCGTCATCATGGCATGGGATAGGAAATCTCCCAGCGCTGTGGCGATTGCTGTGTTAATTTTACTTAATAATTCCTTACCTTTGTCTACTGTGGCTTTGGAAGCTTTTGTCTGGTTTATTAATTCGCTTTGAAGAAGGGTACCCAAGACCAACAATTTATGTGGCTCTGGGGGTTTGGAATTACTTATTACATCGTATTGGGCCTTTATAATATCATAAACTGGTTTTATGGGTACTAGGGCTTGCACAAATTCCATAGCCGATTCGAAGGAACACTTTGATTGGATCTCTTTGGCGAGCGCTGGGACGTCTTTGGATTTGGCAATTATTTCCTGGGCAAAATTATATTGACCTCTATTTATCGCTGTGGTAATGTCTATTGTTATGTCTTTGTTCTCTTCTGGCTTAGGTTTAGGTGGTTTAGGTGGTTTAGGTGGTTTAGGTGGTTTAGGTGGTTTAGGTGGTTTAGGTTTTCTCGCTTCTAGGGTATCTAAAGCGTGATCGATCTTAAATAAAAGTTGAAAGAGTTTTCTTTGATTTTTTATTACCTTCAGTTCTATAATCTTCGGTAGACTGGGCAAAATTTAAGCCAGTATAGCAGAATAAGATGCAGTAAACGATGATGCATAGACCTACACTTGGCCGCATTGTGCTTAAAATTTCACCATAAGCTGTGAAGTGAATCTCTCTGTATTGAGTTTGAAATTTAAAAAAAAAAATATCTTTTATTGATTGGAAAATTCGATTACTCTTACTGTAAGTGAAAACTGCGTTTTATTAGAAAGGTATTCACACAATGACTGGATGCTTGCTACAGGTATGATGTGGCACAGTAAGTATGATAGGAATTTCAATGGAAATTAATCTCAACCCTTATCGCTGGTTGTGTTCAACTCTAAAAGGTTGGCATTTGTGATTTGAAAAAGTTGCCAGGTAATACAATTGCGTGCGACTGAGTTTTCTTTATTTGTTGTAAAACGCGAATGGATTCAACAGGGTGTGTCTATCCATCTGGCTGCCAATCACGAGCTTTTAACTTCTAAACAGTTTGATCTACTTACTTACTTACTTATATTCTTTAACCCCTCGGGGGGCATAGGGCGTCAACCACGCCTGCGCGCCATCGTGTTCGAAGTTCTGCAACGCGTTTGAGCTGCCTCCAACTCATTCCTAAAGAGCTCGATTCCTCCTAAACTGTTCTGCGCCACGTTTGCCTAGGGCGTCCCGCTATTCTGCCTGCCTGGGTGAGCGGATTCCACTGCATAGCGTATTTCGCAATGGAGTTGTCTTCGCGCCGTAGGGTGTGTCCAATCCATTGCCACTTTCTTCTTTGTATAGTAATGCTTATAGGTTCTTGGCCCGTTCTCAGATAAAGTTCTTCGTTGGAGATGCGGTTCGGCCAAAAAATCCTCAAGATGATTCTTAAGCATTTGTTTACGAAGACTTGCAGCTTGCGTGTGTTAATGGTGTCCACCTTCCAGGTACTGCACCCATAAAGCAGCACTGATTCTACGTTGGAGCGGAACAGTCGTAGCTTGGTTCTTAAGCTAATAACATTGCTTCTCCAGATTTTGGACAGCATTCCGAACGCAGCTTTAGCCTTCCCGATTCTGCTGCACACATCCAGTTCGGTGCCACCGCGATTAGCCGAGACGACACTTCCTAAATATAGAAAGTTATCAACTTTCTCGACTTGCTTTCCGGCAATGTTAAGTTGAGCGCGGGTATTGGAAGTACTCAGGGCTTTTGTTTTGGCTGTGTTTATTTTTAGCCCCACTTTGTTTGCCTCAGCTTCTAGATTTTGGGCCATCAAATGAAGATCCATTATCCGATGTGAAAGTAGACAAACATCGTCAGCGTAATCTAGGTGTTTAAGGTAAGATGTCATAGTCCAACGAATTCCAGAATTAGCTTCCGTCAATGCTGCACGGAGTACATCGCTGATAACCACCAAGAACAATAGTGGGGACACTATGCACCCTTGACGTACTCCACTTTGGACTTCAAAGTCCTCCGACACCTTACCATTGTGCACGACGTGACACTTGCCGCCCTCATATGTAGCCTTGATAATAGCTATAAGCTTTTCTGGAATGCCTCTCCTGCGCAAGGCCAACCAGATAGCATCTCGATTCAAGCTGTCGAAAGCCTTCTCGAAGTCGATAAACAGTAAATGTAGCGGAGACCTATACTCAATGCATTGTTCGATTATGATCCGTAAGGTGTTTATGTGGTCGATGCAGGAGGATCCAGCGCGAAAGCCTGCCTGTTCGACATCGAGAGTTGAATCTAAATGATCTTTAATTCGTTCTAGAATTATTCTAGCTACAGTTTGATCTAGCGAGCTAAAATGTTTGCTTGTGCCGCGCAAAAGATTGTTTTGTGTATCATTTATGAAGTGAAACTTCTTTAGCAAGACTAGCGAATCGGAATGACGCCGACACAAAAACCAAAATGAAACGATCAATCACGATCGTCCGATCACCGAAATCAAGCAGCATCGGGCGCGGTTAGCACTTAGATGGGGTGCCCCTTGGGAACACCGAGTGTTACTAGCATTCCAGTCGTTTTATAAGTTGATGTAGGTAGGTAGTTAGGTAGGTAGGTAGGTAGGTAGGTAGAAGTGGCTGCAGCAGCAAACTAATTAGCGCCACTTTAATACAACAACTCACGCGACCTTGTCGGATGTTTAACTTGGCGATAAACGAAAACGGAATGAACGTCTTTGAATCTACCATGTGGAATATAGAAAGTTGATAACTTTTTCGATAATTGTCACCGATATCTCTATCCGATTGTCAAAGAAGGGTTTGCCAAGTGTGCGCTGCCTGAGGCCTATTTCATCAACTACAAATTACAACCACAAATTTGTAGTTGTGATTCACAATTACAAATTTGTAATACTGAGTTTGGGTTCACAATGGTAGGTCAATAGGGG
The DNA here is from genome assembly GCA_945910035.1 of Brachypalpus laphriformis. Classification (NCBI taxonomy): domain Eukaryota; kingdom Metazoa; phylum Arthropoda; class Insecta; order Diptera; family Syrphidae; genus Brachypalpus; species Brachypalpus laphriformis. The sequence goes on from OX246755.1 coordinate 15,683,059, forward strand.
ACGACGTAGAGAATCTCATTACATGGAAGGATCTGCGATGGGCCATTATGTCATTCGCACCATTCAAAGCAACAGGCCCTGATGGAATTTTGCCAGCTATGCTGCAAAAAGCTCCAGCCAAGGTCAGAAGCAAGCTTAGGGAAATTTTTAAACATTGCTTAAGGTCATGTTACGTACCAGTGGCATGGAGGGAAGTGCGGGTTATATTCATACCTAAAGCAGGTAAACCAAGCCACACTTCAGCGAAAGACTACATACCCATAAGTCTCTCGTCATTCCTCCTCAAGACACTTGAAAGACTTCTTGATATTCACATCAGAAGTAAGTGTTGCAACGGGATTCTATGCAAAGCTCAGCACGCATATCTGAAGGGGAAATCGGTGGAAACAGCTTTACACGACGTAGTAGGGAAGATAGAGACTAGCCTTCACCATAAGGAATATGCACTAGCAGCCTTCCTAGATATAGAAGGGGCGTTCAATAACGTAGAAGGAAGGGCCATCAAACAGGCCCTGGAAACAATGAACGTCGAGCATAGCATTACCAATTGGCTCTGCAATATGCTAGGCACTAGAAACATTAACTCCACTATCGGAAACAGTTCAATAAGAAAATCCGTTACCAGGGGGACTCCCCAGGGAGGCGTTATCTCACCCCTCCTCTGGGTTCTAGTCATCGATGAGATACTTAAAGAACTAAGCAACACAGGCATAAGCGTCACTGCTTACGCAGACGACGTGGTGATTTTAGTTCAAGGCAAGTTCCTTGACACATTAAGTGAAATTATGGAATCAGCTCTTAATAGTCTCGAAAAATGGGCTAGAGGGTGTGGACTACACGTCAACCCGGATAAAACTGAATTGGTACTCTTCAGCAGAAAATGCAAGATACCACTCATCAAACTGCCTAAGCTAGCAGGGGTGGATAGGAAACTAAATTGGAAACTCAAGATACAGGAAAGAGTCCGTGAGGCTTATAATGCTGTCTTCATCTGTAAGAGGACCGTAGGGAAAAAATAGGCCCTGATGCCTGCAATGATGCACTAGCTATACATCATGATAGTCACACCAATCCTTACGTATGGGGCTCTTGTGTGGAGGAAGGCAAAGAATACGTAAAGCACACGGGGTATGTTGGCCATGGTACAAAGAACAGTTTGCATTGCCATCACGGGTGCTTTACGCACAACACCACGGCTGCACTCGAGATCTTTCTGTATCTTTTACCATTCATTCATTCATTCATTTTCAATGGCCCGCTAATCCTTCATGAGGGTCGCGGGGGTAGGATGCTCAGGTGGACTCTCCATCCTTCTCGATCCTCCGCCATTGACTCCAATTCATCAGGGAGAATCCCTAAGCGGCTCCAAGAGAGATGTCGGACTTGATCCAACCATCTATTTCTGGGCCTTCCGCGCCTACCTGATGGCACGGCAACCATGGCGCGTCTTGGAAGCCGGTCTGGGGGCATACGCACTACGTGACCAAACCATCGAAGCATAGATCGTTCCGTTCGGAGAAGTAGCTGCTCAACGTTGAGCGCCTCGCGTACTCTGGTGTTGCGCACTCGATCCCTACGAGTTATTCCAACTACACCGCGAAGGAACTCATTTCGGCAGCTTGTATCCGTGATCTTATTCTTTCGGTCACTACCCAAATTTCATGACCATAGGTGAGAGTTGGAACATACACCAAGTTAAAAACCGATAGCTTAGCTTGAATACTAAGTTCGGCCTTCCTTATAACAGATTGGCCAAGCTCTCTCAAAATTGATCCAACCTGACCAATTCTACAGGATAACTCGGCATTGCTCCTCCCATCACTCGTGAATAAAACCCCGAGGTACTTAAACTTCTCCACCTGCTTCAGTGGGACTCCACTAACATGCAGAGTGCACTGAATGGGTTTTTTGGAAACGACCATTACTTCCGATTTGTTCACGTTGATCTTCATTCCAGCATCATCACAAACGGCTACAAACCTTTCGAGTGCGCGCTGAAGTTCGGTTTGAGAGGACCCAAGGATGACCAAATCATCCGCAAAGAGCAGATGACTAATCCTTAGGTCTCCCACTTTGAAACATTCCCCGCCACGGCTGCGCCGCAACATCCAATCCATATATACAATGAAGAAGAGAGGTGACAAAACGCACCCCTGGCGGAGTCCAACGCCCACAGTGAAAGGTATTGATTTAACACCGTTTATCCGAACACAGCTTTTACAGTTTGTATATAAAGACTGAATCGCCCTTAACAGGGAACCATCAATCCCATACTCCTGCAGAACACTCCAGAGTTTGCCTCGAGGAACCCTATCATATGCTTTTTCCAAATCCACAAAACAAGTGTAGACAGGTTTGGCATATTCCCAGGCTTTCTCAAGAACCATTCTGAGAGTGAACAACTGGTCGGTTGTGCTTCTACCGGGACGAAAACCGCACTGCTCATCCCCCAAACTGTCCTCAACCACAGCTCTGGAACGCTTTTCTAGCACCTTAGCGAAGACTTTTCCAGGGAGACTTAAAAGAGATATACCCCTATAGTTGGCGCAATCTCTTTTGTCCCCTTTTTTAAAAAGAGGAACTATCACCCCCATTTGCCAATCACCCGGTGTTTCACCGCATTCCCAGGCCACTTTAATGACACGCGAGAGCCATTGCACTCTCTCTTTACCTAAAGCCTTAAGCATTTCTGGCCGAATTTCATCCACACCAGCAGATTTGTCAACTTTTAGCGCTTTGATCGCCAAAGTTACTTCCTCTACCGTAGGACTACTTTCCGCCCTACTCTCGACCATAGGTCTGTCATCTTCGGCGCCCTGCTCGGGATTGAGCAATTCTGAAAAGTGCTCGCTCCATCTGCGTAAGATGTCCTCCTCATTGGAAAGAAGTCTACCGTCTTTGGATTTGACTCCTTCAACGATATTCAACTTTTTTCCTCTGAGTCGGCGGACGGTCTGCCAGAACATCTTATTTGCAGATCTGTGGTCACGTTCCAATTTCTCGCCAAACTCCTTCCAAGACTGTTCTTTCGCTGTTTTCACAGCTAATTTGCAAGTTCTTCGCGCCTCAGTGTACCGATTTCGAGAATCGGAATTCCCCAAGTGAATCCACACCTTAAAGGCTCTCTTCTTCTCTCTGATGGCTTATTGAACTCCGGACGTTTTAAACCAAGCAGTTCTTTTCTCACCACCAGCCGCCACACCAAGCCGCTTCACTCCACAAACATCTCTCGCAGAGGCAATAACCGCTGTTGAAAACAGTTGCCATTCTTCCTCTACATTTGATGGAACAGTTGGAATTCGTTCAAACCTCTCAGATATTTGCCGCGCAAATGTCTCCCGTATCTCATCGTCCTGTAACCTCTCCCATCGTATGCGTGTAACCATCCTTGGTTTACGCTTTGGTAGGGGAGGCACTCTCTCGCTAAGATACAATTTACACAGCACTAAGTGATGATCAGTTGACAGTTCGGCCCCTCTCAATACGCGAACATCACAAACCATTCTCTTCAGACACGATGGTACCACAAAGAAATCGATCAGCGACTTCTGCTGAAGACTCTGACGGTACCACGTGTATTTGTGAATGTCTTTGTGTGGAAAGATGGTGTTCATGATGGATAAGCCATTTTCACAACAAGAATCCAACAACCTCTCTCCGTTCGCGTTTTGATCAGGATCACCGTTCCTCCCAATCACACTCCCCCATTTCATAACATCTACACCCACATGAGCATTGAACTCACCCATCAGGACAAAAGAATCCATATCTGCAACCTTTTCAAGGGCAACATCAACTTCATCTAAGAAAGCTGCGTACTCTGACAGAAGGTTCGGTGCATACACCTGCACCAATGCCAGAGTTGATCTTTCAAGCTTGAGCTTTAAGATCGCAACTCTCCCTCCTAATGGTATCCACTCCAATACTCTGTCTGTCAACCTGGGACTTGTGAGTATCCCCACTCCCGCCCGAGCAGACATTGAGGGTGCGACTCCTGACAGGAAGAGCTTCCACCCACCCGAAAGGTCCACAGTTTTAGAACCTCTCTGCTTTGTTGAGGAGACGCCAACTATATCTAGTCGACTTTTAACAGCCTCCCCAACAAGCTCAAGATCCTTCCCTGTGAGCGATGAGAAGTTCCATGTGCGTATCCTAAGTCGATGCCGTTGTTGAATCTCAGAGTCCATCTGTGCCCCTATCGGTGCACAGCGCGTTCACCCCTTGAACCCCGTAATGGTTCGCGAGACCATTGACAGGAAGCTCGTAGCCATTTCGGGTTTGACCTGGCCGGCTGCCGAGCGGGACAAGCCGACCACCAGACGCTCGCATCCTGACACCCTTCAGGCCTGGCTCCAAAGGATGCCCTGGCTTACCAGGCTTGGCAATATCCGAGGCCGGTCGTCTTCTTCGTGTCATCATGTGGTGTGCGCTTTGTTAGCCGTGACTGGGTTGTATGGATGGGAATAACTATTTAAGTTACCCCATCCGCACATCGCAGTCACGTTGCCCGCCCCCCACCACGAGGAGGTCAGCTGCCAGGGGGGCATCTTTTACCATTAGACCCACAAATCAAATTTCAAGCGGGCAACAGTGCGCTTCGGCTCACTAACGTTGGTCTCTTCAGGACTAATAACATAGGACACAGCTCCATTCTCAAGGAATCTTTTCCCGGAATCCCTGACGAATCGGACGATATACTTGGCACCTTAGACTTCGACACACCAATGAATCCTATTAGAGAGGACTGGCGAAGGAAGACAGTCTCTGTCCAAAACGAGATTGCAATATACACAGATGGTTCTAAGACCAGTGAGGGCACGGGGTCAGGTATTTACTCGAGAGATACGAACCTACAGGTGGCCCTGAGACTTCCGGACACATGCAGTGTGTTCCAAGCAAAGGTTCTAGCTGTACTTAAGGCTGCGGAATTACTTGAGATGGGATCAATATCCGATAAGAATATCGCCATCTACATTGACAGTCAGGCTGCGCTAAAGGCGCTAGAGTCTTACGTCACCAAATCTGAGTTAATCAGGAATTGCCGCACAATGCTTAGGGTATTATGTACGCAGAACCGAGTCAGATTATGTTGGGTACCTGGACACTGCGATATCAAAGGCAACGAGCAAGCCGACGAGCTGGCTAAAAGAGGAGCGGGGCTCCCACGTAGCGATATAATTGGTAGTATTAAACCACCAGGGTGCGTGGCTAAGGGAATTATCCGGGATAAAATCATTGACACGGCTAATATAAGATGGTCACAGGGTGTCTAAGGCCTTGTGGCCTGTGTTAGATCGCAGAAAATCTGGGGAGATAATTAAGTTAGATAGATCGAGGCTAAGAACAGCGATAGGAATACTCTCTGGCCACTGTCTCCTAAAGAGGCATGCGATGACCTACATGTCTCAGAGGATATAACTCATATACTCTGTGAATGTCAAGGAATTGCCGGGATAAGGCTAAAGTACCTGGGTAGATACTTCTTCGATAACTTGGAGGAGGTGAGGTCCTTGAACCATAACAAGGATCTCTTCAGATTTTGTAGGGAGATTAATTGCTTGGAGGATTGGGTTTAGGTTTTTTGCCGTGAAGGTTTCCTAGGGATCGCGATGGGCCCACTTTGGTGCCTAGTGTTTTATGACAACCTCATAACCCTACCTAACCTAACCTAACCTAAGGTGATAGTTGATTGTTGACGATCACAATCATCCCTTTTGCTCTCTCTAAGGTGACCATCAGCGTGATCATCACCTTTTTGCGATCATTTTTGTGTGACTTTGCGATCGTTTTACGGAGAGCTAACAAAGTGTGATCATCAATTTTGACTGTCAAAAGTGTGACTATCAACTATCACCTTCGAGGATTCCAGTCCAGAGTACCTACCTCGTCTCCAGCAACGTCCAAAATGGCTGAAAATCGAGAAACAACCGCAGCTAGGAGACCTGCTTCTACTGAAGGATGAGAGGCTTCCATCTAGCTGTCCTAACAACTAGGTCCGGTCCCCCTAATGGTAGAGATGTAGATCAACATTTAAACAAGTTATAAGATAAAACGTTTATATATTTATATGTGGCTATGCATATAGTAGTTTAAATGAAATACAAACAATAGAGTCATAAGTATGCGAATAAAAATAAACACAAAGCAGCATCCGGCCTATTCAATACACGTCTTAACTTGCCACTCAGAAATCATTTTAGCAGTTTCTTTCTGTGTAAAAACGTAATTAAATCCCAGCCCTCCGTCTTTCGTGGATGAAACAAGATACTCTCCATAGTGGACATTCTTAAGATTACAATAGTCCCCCTTAAGTTCAACATTCCATGCAGCCTTTATGCCAGGCTTTCCTCCTGGTACCCATGTGAACACCTTCCGGTGGTTATTGCCATTCAAAATATCAGACGCGTACACAAATTCCATCTGTCGATCGATATTTTTAAAGAACACACTTTTGCCGACCTTATCTACCCGCCAATGGAACCCAATTCCGGGCCTATTTAGAACCCAAGTGAACACTGAACGCCGTTCTATATCATAGTTGTATGTTGCATTCGCAGCATATAAGTAATCGCCATTTCCTCGGTTCCACACACAAATTTTATCCGAGAAGAATAGATTTTTAGCACATTCCGGAAGAGCTGCCTTCACCGCATCAACTTGATCCTTCTTCTCCCGTCTAACAAATCTATAATAGTAATCATTTTCCAGTTCAACCAAATCAGCAGCTATTTCTAAAATCACTTCATCGTTAAGCTTGTTCTCACTATGGAGCTTCCAAAACAATGCTACAATGCCTGCCAATCGATGGACAATAGCATCGTGGCTATTGATATTCTTAAGGATCGTTGTTGAGTTTACCTTGCCGTAGGTCTTATCGACAAGCAGTCGCATTACGTCATCATTGACGTCAGGATGAAGGCGAGCGAGACCCTTAGATAAATGCATTGCCATTGGATACTTCTCCTTAATCATGACTTCAGCCATAAAGTCCGAGGCCGATGTCTTCAAGTCGCCTAGTATTTGCTCTAATAAAGCCTTAGCTTTCTGGTTAATCTCTGGCGTGACATTTGTATGGTTTAGAACTTCAAGTTGAAGGTCTGTGGCCATACGAAGCATAGCATGCGCAAGAAATTCTGATCCTTTGCCTTTCTGTCTGTGCGTTTGAGCAAACAGCGACTTTAGCAGATAGTAACTTGGTTCAATCTGTACGACAGCCTCCGTGAATTCTATGACCAAGTCGAAGCTACAAACTGCACAGATTTGTTCGGTGACTGTTTCAAGGTCTTTAAGTGGTAATGCCACAAGCATGTTTTGTGCATAAGTGAATCTACGTCCATTAAGCGCTTCTATAATGTTATCTGGATATTCTTTATTATTTGTTTCCGCCAATATGGTATCATAGAATTCAGATCCACGTTTATGGTGTTTAGACTGCAGTAGGTTTATCAGTTGCCTTTCAAATGTTAGAGATTCTGGATTTGTTGAAGCGTTACTAGTTGTTGCTGTTGAATTGATATCGAAATGTATAAGTATTTCTAGATCTTTCTCATTACTTGGTCGTTGAATAGACTTTGCGAAATTTGAATCGATATGCAACGATAGGATGCAGCTAGCGATGAGATAGAGTTGCATGGATGACCACATTTTCCGCCTGTATTTAGGTTAAATATATTTAAAATTTATCTCTTGTCCATGGAAAAGATATACACTTTACTCACTTACTGTTGAATTGAACTTTTTAACTACAAAATGAAAACGGTGTACACTCAGTCAATGACTGGATTTTTCCGATGAATTTATATGCGTAAGGGTTAGATATGCTACTGTAAGTAGGGGCTCCCTCCCTCCATTTGTCGGGAGTTTTAATTTGTTTTCATTTCGAACAGTTGGTATTAATGATCTGGAGAATTGGTGATAAGGTTGCCAGATGTATTCTTTCATTTTAATTTGTGCGCCTTCTACAGAGGCGGCTTGGCTTTTCAGTGGCATATGCATTTGCTGCAAAAAACTGAACCTGATCATTGCTCTTTATGGATGAGCATCAAACGAGTGCAGACTTCTTTATGGATGAGAATCAAACGAGTGCACACAGACAAAAAATATGCTTGGGGATATTTAAAACGGGTTTTAGGGGGAAATAATGTCGTAAGTTCTTCGTGTCTGCACATGGAATGTTAGGTCCCTCTACAAACCACGTGCAGCCGAATAGCTTGCGGAGGCCCTAGAGTGTCTCAAAGCAGACATTACCGCCATCCAAGAAGTGCGATGGGATGGGCCGGGCAAAAGGAGGATGAAAAACTGCGACATCTACTACGGCGATTGCTACAGAGAACATGGACAGCGTCTATTCGGGTGCGGATTTGTCATTGGAGGCAGACTTAGGCAAGAAGTCTTGAGTTTCCGGCATGTGAACGAGCACCTCCTAACTATCCGTATCAAGGCTAAGTTCGTCGACATTAGCTTTATATGCGCTCACTCCCCTCACGAGAAGATGGACGACGCGACCATGGATGACTTCTAGCAGCTCTTGGACAAGACGTATGAGCAATGCCCTTGCCACGACGTTAAAATTATCCTAGGTGATTTTAACGTAAAGCTAGGAAGAGACGACGTCTTTAGAAGCGTGGTCGAAAAGCACAGACTGCACGACATCACATCCTGCACGACATCACATCCTGCACGACATCACATCCAGCACGACATCACATCCAGCAACGGACTCAGGCTAATCGACTTTGCAGCGGGGCGAAACTTTGTCGTAGCTAGTACGCGGTACCCACGTCTCGATATTCACAAAGGAACATGGCTCTCCTTTGATCGAAAAATCGTCAACCAAATCGATCACATTGCGATCGACGCAAGGCACTCTTCCAGTATTCTGGGTGTCCGGACTTTCCGAGGAGCCAACGTGGACTCGGATCACTACCTAGTTGTAGCCAAGGTACGGATGCGGATATCCACAACGGAGCGAAATCAACGAAATGCTGTGAGGAAATTTGACGTCGAAAAGCTACAATGGCAAGAGACCGCCAGAACCTTTGCCGATCGTGTTTCTTCTAATCTAAATCTTAGTCCTATGCCGCCAGCAGCAAATGCGGAAGACCAGTGGCAGCGTTGCCAAAAAGCCATCAGAGATGCCGCCTCTGATGTACTGGGTTTCTCTCGCCCACCACAACGAAACCCCTGGTTTGATGAGGAATGCCGGCAAGCACATGCAGCAAAACAAGAGGCGTACAAAGCGGCGCTGCATAAAAGGACTAGAGCTGCTTACGAGCTCTATGTGCGCAGGAGAAAAGAGGAACATCGACTTCTCAGAAAGAAGAAAAAAGAGCACGAGAAGCGCTCGATCGAGGAGATTGAGAGACTTTACTGCAGGAATAATGTTCGAAAATTTTACCAAAGGGTAAAAAGAACATGCCAGGGTTTCAAAGCCAGAACAGAAGCCTGCAGGGACGAAAATGGCAACATAGTAGTAGAATCGCAGTCGGTGCTGAGGATATGGAAGGAACACTTCTGCAGACTGTTAAACGGCGATGATGACCAATATTCCGCTGTCAGGCAGAATGAGCCATTCAACAGTGACAATGACAGCCAAGATTCCTGTCAACCAGATCAGAATAAAGTGAGAATAGCAATATCTAAACTCAAATCCAACAAAGCCGCTGGAGCCGACGGCCTTGCCGCTGAACTGTTCAAGGCAGGAGGATATGATTTGGTAAGGAGCATACACCAGTTCATCTGTAAAATCTGGTCGAACGAAAGTATGCCCGATCAACAAGAAAGGAGACCCGCTCAACTGCGTCAATTATAGAGGCATCAGTCTCCTTCACGTCGCATACAAGATCTTTTCTGCGATCTTGTGTGAACGCCTGAAACATTTTATCAACAGCCTGATTGGACCCTATCAGTGCGGTTTCAGGCCAGGAAAGTCCACCATCGATCAAATCTTCACACTTCGGCAGATGCTGGAGAAAACGCAAGAAGTCCAAATCGATTCTCATCATCTCTTTAGCGATTTCAAGGCCGCCTATGACAGTATCTATAGAGAAGAGCTTTATAGAGCCGTGTCTAGTTTTGACATCCCTGCCAAACTTATCCGTCTGTGCAGGCTGACGATGGAGAACGCTCGCTGCTCCATCAAGATCGGCAATAACCTCACCGAGACCTTTGATGTTAAAAAAGGTTTTAGACAAGGTAACGCGCTGTCATGTGACTTCTTTAATATTGTACTAGAACGGATTGTGCTGAACTCACAAGCCAACAGCAAAGGCACAATCTATCCAAAGTCCGTAAAAGTGTTTGCATACGCCGACGATATTGATATTATTGGAAGAAGTCAGCTTGCTATCAGCGGTGCGTTTGCAAGCATTAAAGCAGAAGCCGCCAAAATGGGTTTAGCGATAAACGATGTCAAAACTAAGTATATGCTGTCAACAAGAAGGGACAGCCAACACCGACGACTTGGACAGAACATCACAGTGCGCAGCTATAACTTCGAGGTAGTAAGGGACTTGATGGGCCGAGAGAATACTTGGAACATGGAACCCAAGACATTATTGACGTTTATAAAAAGCCTCAATTTTAATTTTGGATAAACACTGGGCCAGCACAATAGATCTTATAAGTCGCAGTGCAATTGGGCCCCAAACATCATATCGTATCTTATCACTCAATTCAATTTCAATTTATACTTCACTTCTGTGAAATTCATAAATTTATATAGACGGACGGCCCTCGGTATAGTGATAATTAGGTGGTTAAGTAGTCAGTACAAGTCCCCAAAGAAGCACTCGAAATAAATATTAGAAATCAGAAATGAATGCAAAAGTTTACAGCATTTCGCCCCTATTAGTTCGGACACCACCCATGGTATATGTACTTAAGCCAAATACCATCTGAGTTTCAAGCCACTGCAACAATAAAAATAATCAATACATAGAGCGACAGTTATATGTACATACTTATGTATGTATATGTAAAATACTGGACCGAAATACGTAGCTTGAAAATAAATGCAGACGACGATCGGTTCTACGCACGTACGTACGTCCCGGAGCGACTCGAGGACAATACCTCGACCAAGGAACGTCAACCTCAGCTACCAGCTGCTACAACAATAACAACAACAACAACAACAACAACAACAACAACAACAACAACAACAACAACAACAACAAGACGTGAAGGAGTAGTTACCAACCATTTTGTATTTGAAAATAGATTTTGAAAGACGTGCCTGGTTCGTCATACCGGACATCGACTTTGAATAAGAACAGTTTTAGTTATAAGCACAGTGGCTTCGGCTCTTTGCCGAATTTTGCCTCAAGGTATTGTGTTAAGGGATTAACGCAGTTTCCTTCAGTACAATTCGAATCACTAGTACCAACTTTTAAATATAAGAAAACACCTTTGAGTCATTTCCATACCGAAGACATAGTGTCCTAGAGTGCACCTGCACATACTTGTAGTATTGTTCGAGTTAATTATAAAAAAAATTAATTGCAATTACTTTAAATCTTATAACATTTGTATAGAACCTATAAGGTTAGCTTAAAGAAAAGACGATTCTTCATCCATATATCAAACTTAAGTACCGTAAATCTCTTATCTATAAAATAGGTATGTTCTGCGCCACACCCTAATACTTCTACGAAGAACAATATGTGGGGGGTATACTGGCATTTCTTTGCAATCGCCTGCTGGTTATCAATAAGGCATATCAACTTAAATTATGCTCGCAGCATCGATAATTTCCAGGTGGAGTGCAATGGTAAGAATGTTTAAAAGGAAAGTCAGCTAATACTGATTCTATGTTTATATATTTATACTCGCATATAGATTACTCTCAAAAATTGCATGCGACCGGGTTAAAATTACAAGAACGACTAACGTCAAAATTAGATCCAATAGTAAAACTAACATTTGAAGAGAAAACATCATCA